>CM057452.1:1642140000-1644640000 GCA_016271365.2 Neoceratodus forsteri | reverse complement strand
CCTCTATCTCCCAGGTTGCTCCCCCTCAGAATGTTCTCCCCTCCTGTTCTGTGTCACCCAGAAAAGAAGCCCCCATCCTGAGTTTTGTCCTGTACTGCAGCGTCAGACACCCCCTGGAGTTAGTTAAATTCAGAAGGGAGGTGCAAGGGTAAACCCCCCCAGAAGTCAGAGCATGGGGGCACAGCCCCCCACTTAAAAAGCAAGTCTATGTCTCCCTGTATACATATAGTAGGAGCTGTCACTGTTTTTGTTCTTTGATGTAGTAATTCTCACAATTGAGGTTGACGGTGATGTGCAGTAGCTTTTCTTGTCCTTACCATTTTTTTATTTGTTTTTTTTTGGTTTTATTACATAGAATAGGATAAATGACATATTGTCCATCATCTTTTCAGTGTTCATTAGCATCATTGCTCCTGAATAGCTGAATAGATAATCATCAGATGTTAGTGACTAAATGCAATATAAATGGGTGACAGTTACAGTTAAGGGATATTCAGTGCTTTAGAGCAGATATAAACATCTTACTATATTGTCATCCATGTCACATTCTTGTTACTACCACATTTGTTCCAACATAATGGGATGCATTTTCCTCAAATTGTGCAAGATGTTTAACCATCATATAAAATTTTATCAAACTGAGGCTGGTCAGTACCGTTTTCACAGTGGATCTGGCCCACATCACATAGTGCTGCATTAACCTTGCACCTATCACAGCTCCCAGGACATGATAAGGGACCTTTAATTGAGTGAACAATGTGTCAGGGTCAAAAAGATCAACATGCTAACTACATAACTCTGGGTCAAAAAGGTCACAGTCCAACTCAAACAATCCAGCAACATCAAAAAACAAATCATACAAATACAAAAGCTCATGACAAAAGAAGTCATTCATCTGCCATCTTCCTCCCTGTGCTCGCTCAGCGGGGCATAAGCTTTGGCTCAGTGGGCATGGCATTCCATCAAATCATGTAGAATAAAAAAAAAAATAAAAAAAGTCCTTGAAGGGGAAAAGTACTGTGTCAGAGACAGTTAGACCAGGCAGGGTCCCCCAGAATATCTGTGGGTATACTAGCAGTAGTGCCTGCAGCATCACCATTAGCATAGGTGGTGTGTTAAATAAATTCTGCGTGTGAAATAAAATCTGTCAGTCAGTCATCGGTGCACCAGTGCCACTTCCTGCATACTGTCAGTGTGACCCCCCTAAAAATGTACTCATCTGCCACCATTCTCCCTGTGTTCACTCAGCGGGGTATAAGATTTAGCTCAGAGGGCACAGCATTCTGTCATATCACATGGAATAAAATAAAAAACTTTAAAAATCCTTGAAGGAGAAAAGTACTGTGTCAGAGAGGGTTAGGCCAGGCAAGATCCTTCAGAATCTATGTGGGTATACTAGCAGCAGTGCCTGCAGCATTGCCCTTGTTGTAGTGGGTGTGTGAAATATGTTCTGTGTGTGAAATAAAATCTGCCAGCCAGTCGTCAGTTCACTAGTGCCACTTCTTGCATACTGTGTGCCCCCCCAAGAAGTAAGTCATCTTTCATCATTCTCCCTGTGCTCAGTCAGTAGGCATACGCTTTGGCTCAGTGGGAAGGGCATTACATCACATCACATAGAATAAAGAAAAACAAATTTGTAATCCTTAAAGGGGAAACATACTGTGTCAAAGAGGGTTAGACAAGACAGGGTCCCCCAGAATCTTTGTGGGTATACTAGCAGCATTTCCTGCAGCATCACCCTTAGTGTAGGTGGTGTGTGAAATAAGTGTGTGTGAGTGTGTGTGTGTGTGTGTGTGTGTGCGTGTGTGTGTGTAATAAAATCTGCCAGATAGTCTTAAGTGCACCAGTGCCTTTTGTTGTATACTGTGTGACCCCCCCCCCATGAAGTCAGTTATATGTCATCTTCCTCCGTGTACACACTCAGTGAGTTATAAGCTTTTGCTCAGTGGGCAGGGTAGGAATAAATAAATAAATAAATAAATCCTTGAAGGGAAAAAGTACTGTCACAGAGGATTACACTAGGCAGGGTCCGTGAATCTGTGTGGGTAGCAGCCATGCCTGCAGTGTCGTCCATAGCATAGGTGGTGCGTGAAATAATTGTGTGTGTGTGTGTGTGTGTGTGTGCATGTGCGTGCATGCAAAAACAAATCTGCCAGATAGTCATCAGTGCACCAGTGCCACTTATTGCATATTGTGTGACCCTCCCCCAGCCCAAGACGTCAGTCATCTTCCTCCCCATGCTCGCTTAGTAGGGTATAAGTTTTGACTCAGAGGGCAGGGCATTCCATCACATAATATGAAATAAATAAAAAAAACAATCCTTGAAGGGAAAAAGTACTGTGTCAGAGAAGGTTAGGCCAGGCAGGGTCCCCGAATCTTTGTGAGTAGCAGTAGTGCCTGCAGCATTGTCCTTAGCATAGGTGGTGAGTAAAATATAAATTCTGCATCTGTCTGTGAAATAAAATCTGCCAGCTAGTCATCAGTGTACCAGTGCCACTTCTTGCATACTGTCAGCATGATCTCCCCAGCAAGAAGTTAATCATCCATCTCCAAGGAAATACAGCCATTGGAATTTCAAATTTTCAATGGCAATTGTTTGTGGAAGCTCAGTTCCATTCAGTTTCTGGTGCTCTGAGAAGCACTGCCAGTGCTAAGTTCATGCCTGACATCATGTCACAATGAATCACATTCCGCATAGTCATTGCAAATCACACAGCTTTAACTTTTTTTGGTGCAACTCCCTTTTTCGTTTTTTAATCTTCAGTTTCATCATGAATCAGAACACCCAGTTATCATGTCGTGTCACTCATGAGACTTGGTCCAGTACGATGCTTCTGTTAGTGTGCACATTCTGCAGGATGCCCTACTAGTAGATTGAGCCAAATCTTTGTCCTCACAAACTGGCTGTAGTTAATACAGTAGATATAATCTCAGAGTGAACATTGTCATGTCACAACGAATCACGTTCACAGACATCATGAATCACACCAATTCAACTTTATTTGGTGCAACCCTGTTTTTTAGTTTTTTTTAATCTTCAGTTTCATCAAGAATCAGGACACCTAGTTATCATGTTGTGTCACTCATGAGCCTTTTTTTTTAAGCTTTTCTTTTTTCCTCCTGGTTTTTCCTACCCTCTTGATCCTCTCCTTCAGGCCTCTCAATGTTTGCTGCCAGTTCCCGGACCCATGATCTGCCCCTAGAGTGCCTCCTCCCCTTCTCTGCACAGTGGGGTCTGTCTGGTGTCGGTGGTCTGAGGTGAGTGGATAGGTCATCATCCAGGACTGCGAGGGTGATTTTTCCTTGTTTCTGTTTTTGTCCCCCTGTCTCATTCCTCTGGGGATGTCGGTGCTTGGGACTCAGTCCCGAGAGGTGACGTGCTGATGCACATCTAGCCTCTCATGCGCCGTACAATGTCCCTCTCCCCCCGACTCCTAGTATCACAGCCGCCCATCCCTTCAAGGACTAGTGCTTCCACTGACTCTCTACAGGAGTGTCGGACACTGGTGCATCCTGGGTATCACACTCCTGAGGGAGGAGAGCATCTGGAGGGATGCTTGATCCTCCCTCTCCCTGCCAGGCCCCGGCTACCAGGGTCCATTTCTGAACCCAGGTCACCGGCGTAGTGCGAGGTGTGGCATCTAGTGCCTCAACCCTCAGTGTCACCGGGCCGGCCCATCACTAATGAGCCTCAGTCCAGGATGATACTTCTGTCAGTGTTCACATTCTGCAGGATGCCCTTCCTGTTGTGTTTTATACCGAGAGCCATTGCTAAACATAATTGATGATGTACTGTGCATTACAAACACATTGTCTCCTTCTACAGAAAGTCAGACTCAGAGGATTGTTTTTTGGTTTTTTTTAAGAAATGGAGATCTGAGACTTGCCTGCATTTGGACCATATCATCGTCATCCTGGGGGTGGGTGGGAGGTGCAGCCAGTACAAGACATGATTGTACTAGTAGCAACTGTGGCAGACTCTGATCTCACACACAGTCGCTTTCTCATTCTGAGGAGATCATTTAGCTAAATGCACCTTAACTAGATTGATTAAAATTTAAAAATGCTGCTTAGCTCTATGTTTTGCCCTGCTGGTTGTAGTAGTAGCAATAGTGCAGTGGTGATTTTCAGACTGCTAGATGTTCTCCCTTTTTCTGAAATATTGCTTCATGTCATGTTCCATACCAACAGCCATTGCTAAACAAAAGTTGTGGCAAACATATCCCCTTCTATAAAAAGTCAGACTCAGAATACTGGTTAAAAAAATAGAGATCTGAGACTTGTCTGCCTTTGGACCATACCATCGTCATCCTCCAGTAGCACATACACAGTCACATTATTCACTCCTCATCTCATTTAAATGCTCCTGCTGTTTAATACTACTAAACAGTGGTTTAATTGTTTTTTTCTATAGATATATTGATTGAAAGCTGTTTAAAATTATTTTTTTCACATACAGTTACCATAAAACCAGAAAGGTTATAAAAGGTTTGGATAAGGTTTGGATAAGAATCTGAACCTTTTTTTTTTGCTTATCAGAACCTTTTGGAACCTCAAGCCCTTTTGAGGTTCTCCCATCCCTAGTTGGAACCTACCTCACTGTCAACTTTACTCCATTACCAGCTTCCTGGCCATGTCACCCAAGATGTGTAGTGAACCAGATTCAAGGCAACCTGCATGGGTAAATATAGAATCAGCAGTATTAGCAGGAGCACACCCGGCATTCTACTCTACAATCCCCCTCTCAAAGAGATTCCTTCTATGGTTGACAATCGAGTAGCTTACACATCCCTGTAGAAAGTGGGTAAAATGGCCTGCATGTGCCTGCATCCTGATAATTATACACCCCCTTTGGTAGAACCCACTCCTTTGGGTAGATAAAGAACAGATAGAGTGGGAGATGTGGAGAGGGGAAACAGGTAACTGAGATTAAAGACTTGCTAAGTCAGGATGATCACATTATGCTTGCTTTGCAGGAGATGCAGCTTATATATGATATTCCTAAGAATTAATTTTGGAGATACAGTTAGATAAGAAGTATGTACCAGAACTGGTTTAAGCAAAAATGTCCATGTATAGTTTGTAGGAAAGAATTGGGCTCCCTGGATCATCACCTGCCCACATCACAACAGCTTCAGCACCCCCAAAGGCCTATCAGGCAGGATCAAAGAAGTGAGTCTAGACCCCTCTTTAAAACCAAAGCCCAATGACAAGTGATGCTGGGGTGCCCAATAACACAGGAAGAATGGGTAGGGTGCTGGAGAATGACCCATGGCTCTTGTAAAACATGAGGAATCTCCTTATTCTGAAAAAAATGTTGCACCTTTGGTATCACATCCCCACAATTCTGCACAAAATGAAACTAACCCCTTCAGAACAGTGCTTGAGATGTGATGCCAAGGGAGCAAACTTATTGCACATAATGTGGGGATGGCCATCTATTCAGGCATCTTGGGAACAGGTTATAGGAGCCTGTTTGGATGCTCTATTTTTTTTTTTTAATTCAAAATTTTATTCAATTTTACACCTTTACAGAGAGAAGATCTATTGAGACATATATATGGAGAATACAGTAAAATGTGATAAATAATTAGACCAACTCTCTCCCCCTTTCTACCCACCTCTTACCTCACCACTCACACAGAGCACAGTTACACCCTATAAAACTCTTGAGCAGGGATCTAAGAACCTTCTACAGTTTCTGAAGAGAGTATAATGCAACAAGAGGGCCCCAAATTTAAAGAAATTTCTGGGGATGATCTTGTAAACTTGTAATAGTCTTTTCCAATCTAAAAGTATCCAGCAATTCTTGTAACCATTCATTGTAAGATATCTCAGTCATGTCTTTCCAGTGTCTTAAGACCAGTTTTTTAACCAACATGGCTATGAGAGTTATGTGATGTTTTCTGTTAGTAACAGCCACAGAGGACAGGTCTCCCGATATACAGGTTTCAAGTGTAAATAATTCTGAAAGGCCCAATAGTGAGTCAGTTCTCAGGCAGATGGTATCCCATAAGGGAACTATTTTGGGATAGGCCCAGAAAATATGTAGCAAATTACCTTCATCTTGGCGGCATCTAGAACATGTAGATGAATGTAGGAGACCCAATTTTGTTAGCTTTTGAGGTGAGTAATATAGAGTATGCAAGATTTTAAATAGCATTAATCGGGGTCTTTCTTGCATGACAAACTTGTGACAATTCTGCCACAAAGTTGGCCAGAGGATTTCCTGATTTGGGAAAAGGGAGACCCAGAAGTGAGTTGGTCCAAAGCTGTTGGGCCATTTCTAGCTATGAATCACTTCATACATCTTGGAAACAGCATGGGAAAGGCCCGCAAGGGGTGTCAATTCTGTCAAGCAGGATGAAACTGAACACACGAGTGGAGTTGCATCATATGATTTTACAATTAGGTGACGTAATTGGAATATTTTAAAAATAGCAGAATTCGGGATATGGGCCTTATTTAGCAATTCAATTGAGGTCAAACATGATCCATCATCTTTTGGTAAAAATCTGAGGGATGGTCTCCTAATTGAGGGATCAATCTTAATTGAAGAGGTTTACCATTTATTGTTAGATTAAGATTCCCCCACTAAGGTTGTGATGGGTCTACAGCATGTTTATACTTCAAAAAGGAGCATAATTGAAAATGGATTTTAACAGATAATGCAATAGGGGACCATTTAAGCGCTGGAGGTCATTGTTTTACGTTAATATGCAAGAGCACAACAGGAGATAATCCACATAGTTTTATAAGGGTGTGCTCTATTTTAAGCCATATGGGAGGAGCCAAATGGGAAGGTGGGAGGGGGTGAGATAGTAGCCATCTCGGTTACTTACTCATGTGACTAGCCCAGTAACAAAGACCAAAATGTGGTAACTGAAGTCCTCCTTTCAGTTTTGGGGCTGAGAGCTTGTCATAAGTCATGCAGGGCTTCTTATCATTCCAGATAAAATCTGAAAATATCTGGTGTAATTTTCTAAACCATGCTAATAGTAACCAGATATTTGAGAGATTTATTGGATAAAATAATCTTGGGAAAACATTAATTTTTATTACATTGATCTTTCCCCAAAGAGAGAGTGGGAGTAGAGTCCATCTCTTTAAATCTTGCTGGATAGTTGATATTAATGGATCTAGATTCAGTTTAAGAAATTTAGTCAGATCTCTAGATAGATTTATCCCCAGGTATCTCAAGGAGTTGGTTTGCCAGGAAAAACCCGCTGAAGAAGCAACTACTTTCTCCATTTTATAATTCAGAGGAAGGACCACAGTTTTGTCCCTATTCAGTTTATAATTCAACAGGGAACTATATTCATCTACAATGGTGAGCAAGGCTGATATAAAGGTATTGGGATAAAATAGTTGTAGAAGTAAATCATCTGAATAGGCTGAGATTTTGACTGTGTGATGATGCATGTCTATACCTCTAATCGCAGGACTCACCAATATCCATAGAATAAGTGGCTCCAAGTAGATATTGAATAACAGGAGGGATAAAGGGCAACCCTGTCTGGTTCCTGCATGTAATATAAAGGGGTCGGACATTTGGCCATTACATATAACACATGCAGTTGGGGATTTATATAAAACCTTTATTCATTTTATAACTAGAGAGGGGAATCTAAATGCCGCTTGGGCTTGGAATAAAAAATTCCAGTTGACCCTATCGAAGGCCTTCTCAGCATCCAGGGAGACCAAGATGGTGGGAAAATCAGCTTCCCTGGAAGCCGAAAAGACATGAGAAAGGGTTCTGAGGTGATCAGCCAAGGACCTACCTTCCATGAAGCCTACTTGTTCCGGCCCTATGATATCCGACATGATTGGGCTTAACCAATCTGCTAAAAGGTTTGTTAATATTTTAAGATCTCGATTAAGTAGGGCGATCGGCCTATAATTAATTAATGTATTTATTTATTTATCTATCTGTCTTAATCTCTCTATTTATTTATTTAATTAATTAAAAGATTTGGATAATACCTTTTAGTGTTCTTGTAACATTACCGGCAGTTTGCAACATTACAAGAACGGCAAACATGGATTGCATCCACACATAACACTGTTCTGAACCATGTTTAAAACTGAGTTTAAACACTGAACAAATGAAGATTTTAGCTCAGTTTTGAAAACATCATGCAGTGTAGTATGGTTTAGTCAGTTGTGTGGATGGGAGTACATACTGTGTTTGATATTTCTGGTCCTCCTTATGCCTGCACTGCCAAAAGAACTGTGATGCACCACAGCATTACTAGCATACCCGTAAACAGCATGTCTGGATGGGAGATTAACATGTTTAAACAAGACTCTGCAGAAGTGTGGATGCACAGTGCTGGCCCATATTTGCAGAGGACTGAGGCACTGGATGCCTTACCTTTCACCACGCTGGCAACACATGTTCAGGAATGAGCTTGGGTTGCCAGACATCAGCCATGGGGATGGGCTGGGAGTGGATGGAGCAGCCATTATGTAGCTCTCCTCTCCTGAATTGGGGAGGTAGGCCTCTCCAGCTCTTGGCTGCCACAGAATGGGGTCAATGGTAGCATTGGGGTATGGGGGGGCTGACGCTGGGCTGGGTGGGCAGATCAAGGGTGCACTCAGTGCCGGTGCCCTTGCATGCCTCCACGTGCATGACTGACCATTTTGGCTAAGGTTCCAGGGGAAGTAAGGGAGAAAATCACAGAAACATCCCCACAGAAGGCAGGATGAGGGTCAGCTCCCCAACAGGTTTTGCCCCAGTGGCTAGGCACTTGCCACAAGTCCTGTGGGACAGGACAGCAGGCATAAGGTATGTCCCAGAAGAGCCAGGTGATGGGCCTGGGGGGAAGGGGCAGTTTGAAAGGGGCCACTGCGGGAGAAAGAAGGATAAAGTACGTATAATAAAGAAAAGAATAATTGTGGATGCACAAGCACAGTAACTACTACAATGTTACAGCCTGACAGACACAAGTGTAGGCAGGGCCTTACAAAGGTTCCATGTTACTGGCAAAGTTACAGTAAGGACAAAAACAGACTGAACAAGGAAATTTCAGGGGAATGTCATCAAAGCAGTCTAGTTACAAACACAATTTCAACACCATACAGTCTGCAAAGCTTTTGATTTTAAAGACAATTTCCTGGTAGAATGTTACATTCACAGTAAGTCAGGTACATCACAGAGTGAGAATACAGTTAGATAATTAACAGTTACTGTTGTAGCTTACTACTACAGCAGAACTCAGAGATCTTTGAACTGAGCAATCTTGAGGAGGTTTAGCAGTAATTCTGACAATTTGTTTAACCAATCTGCAACACTGATGGAAAAGGAATGCTTGTCCAGCTGACATCCACTGAGTGGTAATTCAAGGGCATTCCTGGCCATGCTGTTTATGTTGCACTGGTTAAGAGTAGAGTGGAAAAAGTTTTTTAGAGCACTGGGTGTTAGACCTAGCAGTGCGTTTTCAGCTAGCAGACAGATTTGAAAGTGTATTCCTTTACTGTTGGTAGGGTAGCCAATCAGTTAGTGTGGCAGTTTTGGGTACACCTGTCAGCCCAAATTGCATTGGATGTGGGTCTTGGACTGTGGGTGTGATTTTTTGCATGGGTTGTCAACATGCATAGTGGATGTTTACTCCTCCTACATACTAGTCAGGAAAGACAAAGGAAAAAAATAGAATGTGTGAAATATGCTAATAATACATTGCCAAATACATGGTGGAAAAGGGTTGTTTTTTTGAACTTTTGGCTTGATGGTGCTGACTATTGATATAAAGTACAGTTTTTTTTTTTTCAAAATCTATTATTAGTGGAATTTGTAGCTCACCTTTTGCATACAGAGCACTTAGTACACATTATCTCCAAGAATGCAAACCTGTTAGACTCACTGCTAAACTTGCATTGGTGCAAGATGATTGATTTTGTCTAAAATTGTGATTAGGTAGCCTTCATACAGAAATAGACTTATTATAAAATTATGTAGAACACAGCTAAAATGAAACAAACTCTAGCCAGAGCCAATATGGGTGTGAAGGGCTACCAAATGACCAAGGCTTTTTTCTTGTTGGTATCATACAGTGTTGTTTAGTCACAATCAGCAAAAACTGCCGTGATGATAAATCAGTCCTCTTGAATTTATTTAGTCAGAGTAAATGCTGCTTGTGTGTGTGTGTGTGTGTGTGTGTGTGTGTGTGTGTGTGTGTGTGTGTGTGACTGCTCCCAGATTAAGTTTGCCTTGTTTTTGTAATCGCAGCGCAATTTTCAAATGTTTTCCTGTAGATTACATTATTTCCAATGGAAGGCAAATTCCTGTTTTCCCATATAACTAATGCAAGTCTATGGGAAAAATGTCCCAGTAGATGTCTCCAAATCCCCATAAAATGCAGGAATACCTGTAGATCTGGAAGCCTGGTGTGTGTGTGTGTGTATGTGTATGTGTGTGTATGTGTGTGTGTGTGTGCATGTGCTTGGGCTGTGAAGAGCTACAAAATGACCAAAGTTATTTTTTTATTGGTGCAATATAATGCTGTTTAGTCACAATTATCAAAGACTGCCATGCTGCTAAATCAGTCCTGTTGAATTTATTTAGTCAGAGTAAATGCTGCATGCATATGTGTGTGCATGTGTATTGTGTGTGTGTGTGTGTGTGTGTGTGTGTGTGCTTGAGTACAACCTGTTCTGCCCTAGGAATGATAGCTGACAGACTGCAATTGCACTGTCTGTAATCTGACACTGAGTCTGACTTTCACTTTCACAAAAGCCAGATAAAATGAGTCAACCCCTAGGTTGATGAAAGAAATAGAATGAATCTGATAGAAATAGCAATTTAAAAGTTTTTTTTTGTTAATATCCTGAGAAGTTCTGAGGTACAATACAGTAGCACCCCCCACCCCTTCAGATGCTTTTACTATAGAGCAGCAAATAGCAAATATCAGAGGGGGGGAGTGCACTATTTTGTAGCTGTGGAGGAATACATTCAAATGTCCAAAAAGGGAGTTCCAAGAGCAGTCATTTTACTGCTACAATCTGATCAATGACAGAAGGGCTGTAGACTCTGCCAACAGCCCTAAAAATGATGACAGTTTTTATTAGTGTTTTGTTACCATGCAATAGTTCTTCCAAAATGAGTGAACCTTTATGAAAATATAAATAAATGGGTGGATGAGGGGAAAAGTGTAGAGGTGGTAATGTTGGACTTCAATCGGGCATTTGATACGGTCCCTCATAATAAAATAATTGAGAAATTGATTAGACTAGTAATCGATTATTGTATCGTAAACTGGATTAATCAGTGGTTGAGTAATAGGAAACAGCAAGTAAGGATCAGGGGTTTCTTGTCAGAACCACAAAGAGTGGGGAGTAGAGTTCCCCAGGAGTCGGTGTTGGGACCTCTGAGGTTTAGAATTTTTATAGGGGACTTGAATAGCAATAGTCTAAATAAGATGGTTAAATTTGCAGTTGATATTAAAATGGGGTGGTGGATACTTTAGATGACAGATTTATGTTTGGTAGAGACTTAATAAAAATTCTGGAAAGGGCAGAAAGTATCAGTTTGGAATTTAATAAAGAAAAATGTATTAAAATGCATCTGGGTAGGCATAATGTGCATCAGGATTATTACATGAAGAGTTTACAGTTGAAGACAACAGTATGTGAGAAAGATCTGGGGGTTATACAAAGAAAGATTTAAAATGTAGCTTACACTGTAGGAATATGTCAGAAATATGTCAAATAGAGCTATGTTCTTGGTGAACAGTATAAGAAGGAGTTTTCATTCAAGAGGAATAGAGGTGCTGATGCCATTGTATAAAACACTGATTAGGCCTATATTGGACTACAGTTCTATTGCATGGAGTCCCTTCTTAATCAAGGATGTAAAGTTGGTAGAAAGGCTGCTGAGGTCTTACACAAGACTGATATCAGGATGTATGGGATTAAATTATGAGGAAAGGTTGGAAAAAACTGGATTTATGGTCTCTGAGGGATAAGAGAGTTAGGGGGGGACTTACTGAGTTTATACAAAATACTAAGACACAATACTATGTTTATGGAGATGAAATTGGAATTCAAAGACAAACCATATCAGCTGAGAGGGCATTACAGGCAGTTGAAGGAAACGGTAAGCAGGACAGAAATAAGAAGAAACAGTTTTATATGTAGATCAATAAAAATGTGGAATGGACTGCCTCAGAAAGTGGTGGAAACAAATAGTGTTGCTAGACTTAACATAAGATTGGATAGGTATTTTACTGAAGTTGGTAACTTCAGTTATCACCACTGAATAGTGGGGGAAGCTTATATGTCCTATGCCTTTTTGACTTTCCTATCCTACAGTATGAAACCAATTCAGCTAAAATGTAAAAAAGTATTAACCTTGATATACTTTAGAATCATACTAGTTGATTAAATGTTTAGTACACAGAATAGATGAACAATGGTGGCAAAGACCTTTTAATACTCCAGTCCAAAAATAACAGGATTGCTTCACATTATATTTAGTTAAATGCTTAAATTGCATACAAGCATTGCTGACAATATTTTGTAAAGTACTTAAATTGCTTTGGGAGGGGAAGGTATGCCTATTTATTGATTTATTGATTTATATTTAGTTATAAGGGATATGTAATGGAAATGAATGGAATACATGATTTATTTGTACAAGAGCAGTCTGACCTTGGGTCACATTACAAGTGGCATAAACCACAAGTGAGTTGTCTGAGGTCAAACTGCTTGAGTACAGATAAATCATGTATTCAATGAGTTTTCCATTGGATAACAAATCTATGCAATATGAAAGGAGCTTTGGGGATTTTTGTTTAATTTATTTTTTGTGGAGTTTGAATTTTCTTTTGTATAAAATTAGTGGGATTATTTTATGTATTCATGCCCCAGAGTGGGGTGATTTCTATGGTTGCTAGCTTGGTTGCTGTGCAGCCAACATCATGACATTCTCAGTGAGGTTTGTATTGCTTGTTTTCAGTATGTGGGAAGGCCAGAGAATTTTGAAAACATGGTGACTCAATTTCTCTCTTAGCACTAGTTGCAGAGAGCCTCTGTGGTGATGGTGTTTTTTTTTTTTTGGTCTTTTTTTATATTAAGAGTAAAACTTTATCTGCTTGCTCCTGCCTTCAGTGTCCAGTTCTGGACTGCTTTGTAGTAAGAAATAAAAATGTGCAGTGCAGAGTGTGAAAGCTAACCAATTCAGTGTGTTACTGAGAAATGGGAGACTAGTAGACTGGAGAAGCAAGTCTAGGTGGGGCAAAAGCAGTGCAGTCACAGTGTGAAAGATGCTGCTTTTTTTAGGTCAGTGGCTGGTTACGGGTTCATTCCATTGCTGCCAGGGAAGACTTCTTTTTGAAAAAGCACAGTTTTGGCTACTGGGTTTTTTTTTTTAGATCCCGTCCAAAGCAGTAGTTTGGGCTGTGTTTGGTACGAGAGCACAAGAAGGGAGTGCCGAGAGAATTGGCAGCCTGGGAATTGTGGAGGAAAAACAGGAGAATCAGGTAGGGAAGTAAATTATTAAAGTTAAGCAGTTGGTTCTGGTACAAAGTTATTGGAGGAAATTACAGGTTTCTGTTTTGTAAGGGGGTGCTGTGTATGGGTAGCATGTGGGCTCAAAATGGGAGCTACCAGTGCAAATGATGCAGAAAATGAAAGGATAGTTGGTGATCTAGTTCTGGCAGAAGGGAGGTGATTGATGACAGAGTGTTAAATAAATTGTGGTTCATTGATGTTAGGGTGTTAAATAAATGGTAGTTCTGATATTTATTAAATGGATTTATTTAACAGCTTTTGTGCCTACTCCTACTGCATACATTTATTTAATTTTGATGTAATTATTTATTGATTTAAAATATTTGGCTAGTAGGGCATACTGACTTGGACTTCAATTTATTTCTAGGTTCATTGGGGCAAAATTATTTATTTTTTTATTTATTGAACATTTCGGAATTACAAACCTTTGAGTCAGTGACTCATTTAGAAAGGCTCTGTGTCATAAGACAATTTACACAACAAATGAGGATAACATATAGTTTAAATATACAGCAGGGTTTTGGGAGAGCAGACAATTGATGGATTAAAACTGTAGGTTACTTAACAAAAGATTCAAGGACAAGCAGTGTCAAGCTACTACCTGCCAATGGGAAGGATAGTGGCAATATTCTTAATGCAACAAAGCAGGAGCAAGGGGCATGGGTGAAGGTGCAGGAGGAGATCTTTTGCCGAGATGGAGGAGAGGTATGAGGCCTATGGGCAGTCACAAACATTAGTGATCTGAAGATGATCCTTGAGGAGGGTTTTAAATAGGTTGGGCTTATATTCGATGTTTATGGAGTAAGAGGTGGAGTTCATTCATAGAGGGTCTCTGTAGGAAAAGGTTCTTTGGCTAAGGGTGGTTCCTAAGTGGGGAACAAGGAAAGGGGATTTAGTGGTGCTGCAAGGAGCAATTACTAGGGGAGCCAGTTTCAGTAGGGCAGAGAGTCCAGGGGAAGACAGCCATGCAGAGATCTTTTTAGGCAAGAGAAAGGTATGGTATTTGAGCCTACTGTCAAAGTGAATCCAGTTGGACAGCCAGTAGAGGGTGCAAGTGTGTGTGATGTGGTCAGAGCCAAGGACAAGGTGGAAGGCCTGACTGCAGGCTATCTGGACTCTGTGGAGGGATGTGCTGTTGGTGGTACCATAGACTATGATGCTATAATTAATAAGAGGTAGGATGGAGGAGGAGACAGCAAGACAGAGAGCATCAGGGGTGAGACAGTGATTGACCTGATAAAGTAAACCAATTCTTGTGCTAACAGCGATGCAGAGGTGGTGTATGTGTCCATGGAAGTTAAGTGCTGGATCAAGGGTGATGCCAAGGTACTTGAAGGAGGCTACCTGTTCAAGTGGCTGCAGCTGGGAGTTGAGAATATGGAAGGTGTGGTCCTTATGTCTGTTCTGGTGGCTGGCAAACAGCATAACTTTTGTTTCTTTGTGTTGGATACATAATACAGTATAATATAAAAGAATGACAAAAAACATTTACTTGAATATGTGGTTAACTAGAGAATGTGCAAAATGAAGTCTGTATGCCTGTGGGAATAATCAGGCAATGAGCAAAAAGAAAGCAGCTACAGGGTAACAGCCTAGTATAGGGTGGTGATAGATTATGGGGAAAAAGGAAATGGAAAATGAAGGAAGAGTGGTGAGAGGTGGCATCAGGAGTGGCTAGAGAGGAAAACCGAGAAGGTGGTTCAGTAAATGAGAGAGAAGGTGGGGCTAGGTAAAAGCACGGATGTGCAAAGTATGTTCACAGAGGAAGTTTAATACAGAGGAATATTTTAAGTAGTGGACACTGATATAATAGGTATTTATAAAATGCCAACATAATTTGGTACATTCTGACTGGCCAATAGAGTTTGGAAACCAATGTGTTAAGGGTAGACAACCACCAGGTCAGAAATCCTTTTGGCAGCTAGAATGCAGCATAGCTACATATCCATGCCTCCCAGGCTTAAGAAAAAAAATAAAACATTTCTAGCAACCATGTTTATAAGGCAATGTTTATATTGCCTTAACAACCTAACTAGCCACGACTGTAAAACAATGTATTTTTCCACGTGTTTCAGCTGCCAATCTCTCACCTTCATCAGCAATAAACTGGCATAATATAAAGTAACACAATTTCATTTCTCACAGTTGTTTACTTTTTATTCATTATGTGTCTTGCTGACCTGTAAATCATCAGTATCTACATTGAGAGATACCTCTTCAGTAGCTGCACTAGTCCTAGCTCCTCCCATCTGGCTCTTCCCCTTCATTGCTTCACTCCTGCCAAGTCACTAGAAGTAAGTGACTTACTCTCCCTTGGTCAGTCGAATGCTTGTTAAGTGTTTTTTTTTCTTTAAGAAGAAAAACACTTTTTCCTCTATTGCACTAATTACAGGTGTTTGTCCTTTCATCCACTGTGCTGAACAGAAAGTTTCAGCAACAGTCTGTCTGTTAATGAGCTGTTGCACCGCTCTTTACCCACCATGAATCTAAAAGAAGCAAAAGAAGAAGGAAACCACTTTGGTTCTCAAAAACAGTAGCAGAAAAGGTCAGAGCCAAAAGATTGGCCTTCAGGAAAAGTAAGGGAATGCAGCAGGACGAAGATAGGGAGATATACCAAACTTCCCTAAAGGAAGCCGGGAAGGCTTTAAAGCAGCAAAAGGCCCAAATTGAGGAAACACTAGCATGAACAGTAAAATAAGGGGACACGACTTTCTATAGATACATTAATGAAAGGAGAAAGTTCAGAGGGTGTATTGATAAGATCAAAGGGGATAAGGGGGAAGTGTGTGGTGGAGGACCAAGGAAAAGCATCTATACTAAAAAGTTACTTCTGCTCAGTATTTACTGAGGAGATGGTACGGCAAGGTCCACAGCTCAGCACTATGGACACTAGGGGATGGGAGGTGTGCACAAGTCCCTTCACAAAAGAAAGGGTCCTTCAAGAGCTTACTAAGCTGAGGGTGGACAAGGCAATGGGACCGGATGGCATACATCCCAGTGTACTAAAAGAGCTAAGGGTGGAACTAGTAGAGCCATTATCAGAACTGTTTAGTGAGTATCTGAGCACAGGAGAGGTCCCAGAAGACTGGAGAAGGGCTCATATGATCCCAGTTCACAAGAGTGGTAGCAGGGAGGAGGCAGGGAACTACAGACCAGTCAGTCTTACCTCAGTAGTGGGCAAGATTATGGAGGCACTCCTTAAGGAAAGGATAGTGCAACACCTGAAATCCATAGGATCACAGGATCCCAGAAAGCATGTGTTTACAACAGGAAGGTCCTGTCAAACTAATCTCATAGACTTCCTTGACTGGGTAACCAGAGTGGTGGACCAAGGGGGTGTTATTGATGTCACCTACCTTGACTTCAGCAAAGCTTTTGATACTGTTCCACATAGAAGATTGATTTGTAACGGTAAACTGGTTGGCCGGCAGAAAACAGAGAGTGGTGGTAAACGGTATACAGTCAGAAGAGATGCAAGTCACAAGTGGGTTACCTCAGGGATCAGTCCTGCAGCCAGTCCTCTTCAATATTTTCATCAGTGACATTGTAGATGGACTGGAGGGTAAGGTTTGTCTGTTTGCAGATGGCACCAAGATCTGCAACAGAGTAGATGATCCTGATGGAGTGGGCAGAATGAGAAGAGATCTGGATAAACTGTAAAAATGGTTGGAAGAGTGGTAACTGGGGATTAACACAAAGAAGTGCCAGATCATACACAGAGGGAAGAGAAACCCTGAAGCCACCTATAGGTTGGGAGGGGAGTTACTGGCAATCACAAGGCAAGAAAGAGACTTGGACATCATCATCAAAGATTATCTGAAATCATCCAAACGGACTACTAAAGCAGTAGACAAGCCTAGGAGGATGTTGTGATGTATTAGTAGGGGTATAGGGGTATCATAAGTCAGAAGAGGAAGGTAATAATCCCTCTTTACAAGGCCCCATTTACAATATGATGGAAGTCCAGAGAAGGGCAACCAAATTGGTGCAGGGGCTATATCAGTAAACATATGAGGACAGATTAACAGAGCTCAATATGTATACCCTAGAGCAAAGGAGGGAGAGCGAGGTAATATGATTGAAACATTCAAAAATCTTAAGGGCATTAACAAGGTGAAAGAGTCTAACATATTTCAATATAAGAAAAATAGCAGGACAAGACGACACAGCATGAGATTAGAGGGAGGCTGATTAAGGGGTATTTGAGGAAGTTCTTTTTCCCAGAAAGGGTGGTGGATGCATGGAAAGGCCTACATCAGGAAGTGGTGGATATGAATATAGTGTGGAGCTTCAGACAGGCATGGGATAGGCATAACAGAGCAATACAGATGAGTATGAATAGGTAGGCCATTGACAGAGTAAAGGCCTATGGCACATTCATAAGGTAGGAAAAAATGGGCAGACTGAATGGGCCTTGCATCCTTATCTCATGTTAACTTCTATGTTTCTATATGTTTTACATGGCTGCCTTTCTTGTTCTCTCTAGTATTTTTAAGAGTACCTAAGGAGAACTTGGGGGGGGGGGATCTCTCAGTCCCATATGCAGTATTGACTCATCATGAAATTCAACCTCATGTCTCTTTCACGCACCCTAACACTTAAAAGCTGGAATGCTGAAGTGGGGAGGATCAATCACTTTCAGTTACATAGCTGTCTCACTCGCCTGCTCTAGAAAGGCTATGCCTGTAGTTTAAGTGGATGAGCAACCAGCCACACCCCCTTCCTGAGCTATATAAGCAATTCCTCCCAGTCTCTTTCTGAAGCACTTTTTCTTTGCTGGTTGGTTTCTCTGTCAGTCTGAATTCTCCCTTGGGGCCTACTGTGGCTTTTCCCTCCCCCTTCCCCTCAAGCGTTGCTCGTGTTTTGGACTCTGCTTGGTTTGTACTGGACTTCTGTTCTTTGTGTTTCTCCTGGTTTTGGTTAGTATTGCTTTGGTTCTGACTGCTACATGTTTTCTTATGTGCTTGTTTCCTTCCTGCTCCTCTACTTGAGTTTGCCTTTGTTTGTTTTTTGGGCTTTTCTAGTTTTCTAGTGTACTGTGTGTATATTGCTTATTTGCGCTTCAGGTTGCATATTGTTATTTCCTTATCTTATGCTGCCCTGTGCCTGTGCTCTCAGGCTCCCATTTACTGACAAGATTTTGCAAGCCCTAAGTCAACTGTATTGTTTTGTATGCTTCGACTCACAATGCTGTTTCCCTGCCTGCTGTCTCTTGTGCTTTCCTCCTTAATTATTTGCACCTGCTCTTAATTTACTCAGGGCTAGTTCCACTCATCCAACTGCTGCACTGTTATACTGAAAACATTCAGCTATTACATTAGCTGCCTGATCTCATGGTACTTTGCTTGTGGCTTCATGTTACTGCTTTGGTGTGGGACTATCATGTCACGGCAGGGCACCATGTCTCTTGGTAGCAGGAACATGAATTACATAATTTATATGAGTCACTCTGCTCCTTGTCTACTTGGATTTTCAGTTACCCATGCATAAATACATTATCCTCACAGCCTTCATGGCTTTCAAGATTTTCATTTCATTTTATTACTGCGCTGCAAATGCTTTACTGGAACAACCTAACTCTGCTTTAATGGCATTTAAGGTATTTATGCCACTCATATAAAGTCACTATTAATGATTAAACCATAGCAATTGACTGCTAAAGCTAATTTTCTTATTATGCTAACCCTCATTGATTCAGTTACTGGCATATCAACTTCTCATTACCTGATCTCAGCCTCTTCCTACCTAAACACCTACATTTATGTCATTATTAATTTGTTTTCCTTTATGGAACTGTTTGGCCTAATTTCTGCTGGCTACTACCACTATCATGATCATGATCATCTTCCTTTACTTACCTCCAATATGAGGACACCTGGTATCCCCCAGATTATCACTATTCTTGGTAAATCTCTGGAAATAGTGGATAAATTCAAATATCTGGGAGTCTGGTTGTATAACAAATTCAATTTCAGTGTATAGCTAAGTGAACTGACAAAAAAACGAAGACATCGTCTGGGCATATTCTACCGAATAAGACATCTGCTCACTCTCGAAAGCAGGAAGAGACTGGTTCAAACAACCTTCCTACTTTTGCTTGACTACGCTGACTTTCTGTACATTCACTGCCCCCAATATGCACTCCAGAAGCTTGACACTCTGTACCATTGTGTTTTGTGATTCATACTCGACATGCCTCTGTGGACTGACCACTGCCTGCTATATCAGGCAATTGAACTGATATCACTCATCATGAGGAGGCAAAGAAATGCCCTTATGTGGCTCTTCAGGGTGCTTTTCAACAAACTCCCACCCTACATTGGTAACCTGTTCGAATGTTCAAGAGGTATATATGGCCTACAGAACTCCACCCTTGTCCTCCTCAAACTACCAAGGACAGGGACATGCCTTAGCTCAAGTGCCATCAGTTATTTCCTTCCATCGCTGTGGAATAACAAGCAAAAAGTACTTAAACTCTCCCTCCTGCCCAGTCTCTACATATTCAGACAGCTACTCTATCGATGCCTGAAAACTGCGTGTGACTGTTTCAGGTAATCATGGACATATAGTCTGAATTCTCACCCAGCTCTTGGACTCCCTTGGCCTGCTTATTCCTCCTGCAGTCCAGCTTCCTCTTACTGTAACTAACTTCCTCCTAGCCCCCTCCCTCACTCCCTCCCTTTGAAAATCCTTCAGGGTGACCCTTTTCTAGCAGGATTGCCCAACCCTTCCTTCTTGTGCCTGTCATCCCTCTGTCTCCTTGTCTTCCTCTCCTTTCTTGCTCCTTCACTGTCCCAAAACATATTAATATGAACTGCCTGTGTATGCATACTGACTGAGATATATGATTGTTCCCGGTATTAAATGTTATTGTAATTAAGAATTAGATCGTTCCCTGACTGCTATTTTATGGTTTGACATTGAATACTGTAAATGTAATTGTACTGTGTGTCCAGGATCATCTTGCAAATGAGCTTGCTCAACGATGTAATCGCCTGGTTAAATAAAGTTTGATTGATTGATTTGATTGATTGACCATCAGACTAAAACACAGAATTCCATCACTACCCACCACATGAACAGACCACAAGGCAAAGTATGTGCAAATCACAGCAATTTATTAAGGCACTAAATGTGCAAACCTCTAAGGTGCTGGTGCACAGACCAGGGAACAACAGGCAGGACCCTACTGACTTCATCTGGTTTCACCAAAGCTGCTTCAGGAAGTACTATCACTATCAATCTCCAAACATTGGCTCATACTACAGCCTCCTATCTTACCCAGGCCACCTGGCTTCATCTGGCCTCCTTGTCAGTAATGCGACTGGCTTCACCTGGGCCTGCCTTCAATAACCTGCTACTTAATCTACAGCTGCCAGCTTCAACGGCCTCCTCCTGTCTAGCACATCAAAGTTGATTTATGCTATCACTCACAAATCATAGGCATTACAAGCATGAACATTACATTTTCTGGCTCAGGGATTGCCTTGTAGATAATAGTCTCACTTTTCATCAACAAAGTCTGCATCTTGAGCATGTGAAACTCAGGGCAGGTTCCTTCTCATCTGTTCCATAGTGGGAATGTCCTTGCTTTGGGCATAGCTTCAGTCACCTAACTCATTGACAGCAGCTCTTGATGTAGAATTAAAGACATCAGCTGTCAAGGTGTGAGGCCCTCGAGCCCAAGAGAGCTCCTTTGACTGTGGCTTCACTATGGCACCTTCAAAAGCTATTCTCCCTATGACCGCCTAAGGGTCACCTGAACTCCTCAACCTCCCCTTCCCTGTCCAGCTTAATTCTCAGGTAGACTTCAGGGAAGAGTTTGTATGTCACAAAATAATGGTTAATCCAGCCAGTACCTATTCTGGACCTATTGAAATTCACTCTGTATGTATCCACCCTTAACCTGTTGTCAAACCACTGTATTGTATTGTATTTTTAACCTGTTTTGGATTCTATGTATCCCCCCAGGTCACATCTGGAAACAAGCAGTCCCCACTCAGTATGCTTATCTGGTAAATTTCTTAAATAAATAAATAAATAAAATCCTGTTGGATGTCTTTCTCCATCTTAGGTCTCCCACATGGAGGCCAGGTGAATGCCTTTCAGTGGTTGTTGCTCTCCTCTTCCTCCTGCCTTGAGTGAGGTCCTCCTACATGGGAAATCCCTGCTATAAATAAGTCTTCCCTGCAAAAGAGATATCTTCACAGCCACCCACAGCATTTCCTGTAGCGGGATAGAGAGAGAGAGCCTTCCTCCAAATTGAAAAATTCCCTGAAATTGGGTTTCCTAATTGAAGTAACTGAGCTGTCACTAAATAAACTACCTCTAGCCTGGAGCGAAGGCAACCTATGCCTTGCATCCCCAGAGATTTCCTCCTTTTGAAAGTTTTTTTTTTCCTCTCCTCCGTGCCAGTGGTCATAATATGCAGTTAGTTGTTTATAGTATATTCCCTAGTTTCCTTAGGTAGGTTTCCACTATTGAATGGAGATGGATGGTGGTCTTACTTGCCATTCACTCTCTCCTTAGAAAGCCCCTTGATGTAATCAGTGCAATCCATTTTATCAGTGCAATTCTGACAACCTGTGCCTCTCATTTGTGGTTCATCAAGCTGACTTGTTGCTGTCAATCTGTTTCTCTTTCTCATTCTCAATGTTTACTGCTCAAAGCTCTTTTGGGGACTGCTTCCTAAGGTTTTGCACCTTTAGCCAAAGGAATCTTTCCCACGGCACCTCTATGGATGGAACCCTCTTCAAGGGCTCCTTGTCTTCGCTACCCCTACAGGGTGATAATTCCCTGTGTAATAGAGAGAGCGAACTTCCAAACAGTTATCACAGTTACACAAGCATAACACTACCCTGGTTGCACAGGCTTATTGTTGTGAAAGACTATGACTGTAGTTCAATGTGGTGAGCAACCAGCCTTTACCCATTTCTGAGCTACTGTATATAAGCAGTGCCTCCCAGCCTCCTCCTGAAACACATTTTCTTTGCCCCACCATCCTCCCCTCCTCTTCCAACAGCAAACCTCTTTCATTGGGGGTGTCTTTCTAAGGTACTTTTAGCCATGGGAATCTATCCCATGGCACCTCTAGAGGTGGAACCCTCTTCAAGGGTTTCTTGCCTTTGGTACCCCTACAGTGTGATATTTCCCTATACAATAGAAAGTATGAGTGGCCAAACAGTTACCACAGTTGGATACGCATAACACTATCCTGGTTGCATAGGCCCACTGAATTAAATTTAAAATCTTGCAAGTTTGAGGGATAAACAAAAGTTATACATAAGGAGAAATAACAAAATAACAAATAAAAAGCCCACCAGTGCCACACAGTGGTGCAAAGCTGTAACAGGAATTATTTTTAATTTATACTAAACAAGCACTACAACATTTCATTTTTGGTATTCTTTTTTTTGTTGTTCAAATTCTTTTATGGGTAACTAATTTTATAGGTGTAATAAGACCAAGGGCCCTGGAATTATGCAATTCTGTGGTTGCAGAATTTTCCACAGAATATGCATCATGCCGCAGAATATATATAGTGCCACAGAATTCACTGTTTTTGGTAAACTTTCACTCAAACATACTGTTTTTCTGGAGTGTCAGGCTTTCTTTCCTGTCTCATTTACCATGAAGCCCCTCCTCTATGCTGACCATGTGATGTCGATGACATCACATCATATTTCAACAATGGCAGGACTGTGTTCTGCCAGAGAAATGAATAAATCATGCCACAGAAATCAGAAAATTCTGCCACAGAACACTAGGGGCCTTGAATAAGACACTCCTGTAGTGTGTTTGTGACTGACACTCCAGGGATATGCTTGTCTGTGTATCTCATTATAATTGTGACCACAAAATAGCGGCTCCAGAATAGTGATTGTGGTTTCAGCAACTGGCCAATAATGGCTAAAATGTACAAATAGTGATTTTGCCTGCCAACGTATGTACAATAATTGCGACTCGCACAAAACTGTGAGAATCGGACAAATTGTAGTTGCCCAGAGTACGTGGCTCCCACAGTTGGTTATTTTCACAGGTTATTTTAAGAAGACAGACTTTCATTCATACAAAACCCCTTTAATTGTAAGAAGATTTGGGATAGGTTGTCTAGCAGCATACACACCAGTAAATCAACTAGCAATTTCACATAGAAAATTCTCCATATCTGGAGCCTTGCTTTGTTTGACCAGCTAGCTGTAACCCCAACTCCATTAAAAAGTCCATATAGTCTGCGCCAAACCAGAAAAGCCAAAATTTTCTCTTTTGACCACTTAGAGGGAAAATGTCAGCAGGGAGTAAATGCAGCTGTATGCATAAAGTCTCCAAATCGGGTTTTTGCAAGAGCAGATACAAAATTAAAGCACATTGCTGTTTTAAACTGATGAAAACAAAAAATTAAATTGTGTTTTAAAATGTTTATTTGCTTTTTCTTTGGGTTGTCGAAGTGCCACTGCAGTGTTCATAGGCAGTCAATTAGACTTTTCATTTTCCGTATGTCTGGTGCAGGTAGGAGGCTAGGTCAGAGACTGCCTACCCCGCCAGGGTATTCATATCTCATCCTCCTACAACATAGCAGTTACTACAATTAAGAAAATACTCAGTATGTGCGGTGCTATTAAGACAATGAGCTATTATAGCTCTCACTATTAAATAGTCACCGATTTGGTGATTGTGATTTTTTAGTTGTGATTTCCACATGGAACTGGTTGTCTGTGGTTAATGCACTTACAGGTGCTAAAGGCACTATGTGTAAATGACTTATGTCTCATTATGCACCTGGGTGTACATTAAACACAGGCAGCCAACACCCCTGTTACATTTCATTGCTTACATACCTGTCAAACAAGGATTACTATAGAAGAGTTTTGAAAGCAACAATTGAGAAGCCTACTAAGTTTATTCTAACCAATCTAGACGTCAAAGGCAAAGTAAACAAACACAGTTTGCAGTTATTAGCAATTGAAGGGCTACATCTTGTGGTTTTGTGGGACAGTGGGCAATGCATACCCACCTCATTAAAAGGCATTGATACCATGCATAGAAACTTAGAAATCAATGATACAAGAAAGCCAACTCATCTCTCCAGACTGACCATATTTCTGCCTAAGTTATGACACCAAGCCTCATATGGCTATTTTATCTTTCCCTTCCTCTTTTGTATGCCCAAGCATCATTTGGACACTCACTTTATTGCAGTGGCCATGCAGTTCCTGATATTCTAGTCTACATCACTGACCATCTCCCACTTTGCTGCTTTTTCCCTGATGCCCCTTCCCCTGCAACCCTGCTTGTAAAACCTCACTCCCTTTCTTTTTGTTGACTTGCCAAAAATTATATATTATTTAGGGAATGTTGCTTAGCAAGGGCTTATAATCATTTGCGAACAGTTGGTTTTTCCTTTAGTTATTGGAGGGGGTATTCATTAGATCTGATGCAAGTTGGCATTCTTTCATTCAGTAGTTTGAGTCAGTGGTAGGTATTTAAAGCTGGTGGAAGTTGCTTCTGGCTTGCTTCTGTGGCATTATAGATGGCACAGGAGAATGCATGTTGGCTGCTGTAGACAAACCCATAATGCCATAGTGATGACATCCTTAGGCGGTCATTAGATTTTTCAGCCATACAATACCACATCTGTGGTGGTAGCATCATTATATGTTGAAAACATACCAAGGTTATGATGATGATAATAACACCTAGGCATGAAAATATACCACACCATGTCTCTCTGAGATGTGCTGATGTTTTTATACAGTAAATCTCACTGAGCAAACCTTTTCCTTCCCATTCATTTTTGAAAGACTGCTATGGAGAATTTGTTTACATCCCATGATGGCTTCTGATAAGGGACTACTACTGCTGAAAAAGCATAAATCAGATTTAACTGTGTCCAAGTTCTTGGTGGAATAAACTCAGTACTTAAGTTATACATTGCAACATTTTACTGATTGCAGTAGTTATAAGAAGCTTCAGATCTTACAAGGGCTTATGTTTTATCAAGTATTTCTTTAAAGTGAGTGACAAATACATTACAAAAAAAGTCTTAATTTTTCTTAGCATAATTTTTACACATTAGCTTTCATAACAAGACAGCTACAGACAGTTATGTCTGAAAACTTTCGTACTGGTAAGAATGATAATATAATTGAACCAGCATTTAAGGTTAACTGCATTGAACCTGTAAGTCTTTTTTTTCATGTTGAAGCAGATTATAAATATTAGTTCCATTTCTGTTACTTTCTATATTGACAGGCTTTTTTGTTACTCAGTTGGTGTTTTTCATTTACATACAGGTAGTAAGTACCATATTAATACTATATGATGTAGTTTATGCCCTTGCTCAGATCTTCCATTGTTGGCAAAATGCATCAATGTTCTACAGTAGAATTGTGTGGTGGAGAAGGACATAAACTACATCACACAGTTCTAATATGGCACTTATAGTAACATTATAGTGTAAGTAAGAAACAACCACTGAGGTTACTAAAAGGCTAATAGAGATGGAACAATTACATAATTAGAACCAGTATTTTAACAAACATCTTTTTCCAAGGAAAATGACTTTCATGCTCAGCTCTGTTTTTCTTTAAAGCCTCACAAATTAATATACTGTATTTTCCAAAACAGAGCAGTAAAGAGTTCAGGATAATGAGCCAGCCCACCGGTGCGGTGGTGGCACTACTGCTTGTGACTCTGGCAACCCAGGTTAGGAAACAAGCCTAGAACATAAGAGGGTGGCCAAATGGAGGTAGGATGAGAGTCCACAGGACTGCCCTCTTCCTCTGGGGAGGGCTGTTGTTTCAGGCATAAGTGCAACTCCCAGCAGAGGCTGGGAGTATAGAGCCAGGTCAGAACCATGCAGCTGAGAGTAGATGTTGGTGGCTGTCAGTAGGGTATATGTGGGAGTGAGTGTGCCCTATATTTATGTCATTGTACATCTGGATCTCCAGGGCCAGCTGAAGCAGAGAAGCCCTGAAGCAGCCATACAGTATTGCCAAGACCCTCACAAGTGCCACCTCTGGCCTGCTCTGGGGAATGCTGGAGAGACTGGATTAGCATCTCAGTCCTCTCCCTTGGGGTCAAGTGGAGCACCACCATGGGGTGCAAGCCACAGTATTCTGAATTCCTCTGGTAGACCCTGGAGCCAGCACAGCACAGAGGTGGATCTGAAAGGGGCACACTGGTAGATATGGGGTACATCCCCAGCCTCATCCAGGAGAATAAGTCAAACTAACAAAAACAAAAGTTCAGGATGACATTGCTTATGAACACAGGTGCAGAAAGCAAGTATGTTAGTACAGAATTGTACAAACCTACATAGGAAGAACAAACTAGAAAAGGCAGACAGAAAAAAAAAAAAGCAAATACTATACATTTAGAACTGTGAGCCTTTTCTAAGAAATCTGAGTCTCAATCTTGACCAGGAAGCTGATCCTGTGGTCCCCCACAATGGACAAATTAAGGAGAGGTGGGTGTTTTTACCACAGTGTTAGGTGGATGGGGTGTTCAGATGTAGTAGATACTCTGTATATGTCCACAGTACATTTAAAAATCTCTCTTTGACATTCACCATCATGGATGGGAAAGATATTCATTTGGCCAGTTACCATTTTTGTTCACATAACAGGGATACTGAGTTAGCTTTAGAATGGTGGCATTAGTCTAGGAAAGGGGCTAGCAGGATGTCAAATATGTGGTTTATTCTATGGGAAGAACAGGGAGGTTGTCAGTGGTGGCAAATGATCAAGAAGGCGAAGGGTGACCATGGAACTAGTACTATACTGGCCACCCTAAAAAATGAAGAAGGCTTTTTAATGTCACTTTAACCTGTTTAAGCCCATAATTTTTTACCAAATAGTGAATATTTTGGAGTACCGAATATAAATGTATTTATTTATTGCATTCTTGGATTAACACTTTTGAGATGAGAGCTCTTTACATAGGTTCCATATCAAGTGATTGTATAGACAGGCTACAATAAGATTGTCACCAGGCGACAAGCACTTAAAAATGTTTCGGTGTCAGGTAAGCAATACAAAGACAATAACAAGGTAAAACTTGAAATAGTGAAGACTTTAAAGTGACAGTTTTAAGTGGCATTGTACAACGTATGCTAGATTGAGAATGGTTAACCAAGTTAATGAGACAAATATGGACAATACAAACTTAACAACCGAAGTGAGAATCAGCCTGTGAGGCCTAGTCTGGGGAGAGGATGAGGGAGGGATGTGAAGAAAAGATAATTGAGGAGGTGGAGGAGATGAGAGAGGGTACGGAAGGAAAGAGAGGAAAGCCATTGGAAGGGAGGGAAGGAGGTGAGAGAGAGTGGGAGAAGTGGGGGTCTGAGGAAAGTAAGGGAGCAGGGAATATGTGGCCAACTACACTAAGAGAGAGGAATGGGTCAGATGGTTTTAGTGCCAATAGGAAACATGCTTCAAGCAGGTATATCTAGGGATGTGAAGGAGAGGTAATTGTGTGGGTGGAGATGATGTAAGAGGGTGGAGAAGGAAGGGGAGGAAGGAAAGAAAGGAGGAAGGGATGGAGGGAGGTGAAAGAGGGTGGGAGAAGCAGAGGAGGAGGAGAGAGAGGAAAGAAAATTTGGGGGGGCATGGAAAGAGGTGGCCAACTATGCCAAGAGGGAGGCAAGGGTAAGATGGATTTAACTGTCAAAAGGAAACAGGCATCCAAGTAGGTAAATCTAGTAGGTAAATCTAGTGGAAGCAGTCACAGGTGGCATTTGCTAATAGGTATAAATACTCACTGAATATTCAGCAGAAGGTGTAGTCACTGATCCATGTGTATTGAGGTGGGGGCTTGTTTGGCATGTGAAGTATATTTTTTGATTTTATGGCTGGAATATTTATTAAAACTGGTTAATAGTGCTCACAGTAAAGAATCTGTGGATCTTTATATTTCTGAGCTACAGTTGTTGTTACAGATAATTTGCACAGTACTGCGGTATACTTCTGGAAGCACGGTGCACCGATTGTTATACCTAGCATTATACGCAGGGGCATACTGAGCATTATAACAAGTGGTACTGAAGTATGCCTCATTAAGGTGTCAACAATGCCTTAAGTGTTGAGTTAATTGAATAGCATTCACATTACATGCAGCATAAATGTGCGAAGTGATGCTATTTTAGTTAAGTTTATCATGCTCTTTTGCAAGTTTCATCCAGGTGGCACCGCAGTTCACAGTCCACATTATGCAGTCACCATGCGATGGTGCCAGAGCATGGAAGCACCACATCTGAGAAGCAGCAATAACATCGACCTCCCCCACAGAGAAACTGGGACACCGCCACAGAGCACCTTGATGAAAAGCAGATCGACGGATAAAACAGCACCTCAGCACCTGGCACACTGCCCATGTCATACACCATGATGACCGGACACTAAACACCACACCAGAGATGGACACCAGCAATAGTGACCCAATGAAAGGAGTTTACACTCCCTCAAGGTGAAGATGATACCACCGGACAGCAGGGCAACACACAGGGCAGCAGCCCAACAGCATTAGCAGATGCAGTGGTGAACGGGGCCAAACAGGACTGGCAGTACACAACAGGCAGGGAACCACAGCCAAATACAGATGGATGTACAGGCAGACACATAAAAGGGATCACAGATTCACAGTGATACTGGGCAATGCAGTATGGAGAATGCCAGGCAGGGTGACAGTGGGCAACCGACCACAGCAGAGAATCCAGGCACCATGACAGGGACAGGGTGGACAGAGGTGGTACAGGCACAGTACCAGTGGTTGTAATGGGGGGGGGATACACAGTGGGCCGATGGCGGCATGCCTCCCTCCTGATGCACCCCAGAGCTCACACCAGGAGGCTGCTATTCAATGCCAGCCCCAGCAGAGCTGATACTGTGGTGGGTGAGTCAGTCTGAGTTGTTGCTGCTGCGGCTGTCAGGCTCTTCAGCATCAGGACTGTGGTATCGCTGTGGGGGTGTCACTCTGACACCGTGTTTTCCCAGAGCATATACAGTACAGTATGCTGAATAATGACATAAAGGCACGGGTACCATTTCCGTGGTGTAACAGTAAAAAAAGTCATAGCTGTCTGGACACAGTTTGGACCAGTAGACAGGGTCAAGGGCAGGGTACAGAGGAGTGACCATCTATTGACTTGCTACAGTGAGTGGAAAATGCTAGTGCAGTATTGGAAGTGGACTGGAATGTACCGAATACTGTTAATAAAGGTTCACTTCAAACACTTCATGTGAATGGTACTTACTCCAGTACAGTAGCACTGCAGCACAGTGATGCTTTTCCTAACTTCAAACAGGACACTTCCAAATTGATTCAAAGCATACAGTACAAGATATGCCCCATTGTGAGGTTCGGTGATCCATGGTGTCCCATATCTTTTGTGCTCACATCCCTCATTTTACTGAAAAAAGGTTGTGAGGTATGTCCCTCAATTTAATCACCCGGCCCCCAACCTTCTGGCCAAGGTTCCCCTGTGCTACCCTGTTATGCAGTCCCTGAAATACAAATGTCACTTCTGCAGTAAGGAAAATGAATCAAATAATGGCTGGTGGGGAGTTTTGTGTCCAACATTTGAGAATACATCCAGACAAGTACCTCCACGAACATCACTTTACTTGATTCCTTTCCTGATAGTTCTGTCACTTAGTAGTCATGGGGCCTACAAACACTGGTCAAAGTGACAGAAATATCAGAAAAGGAATACACAATGGCAAAAAACAAACACATGACAGGGTCATCCTAGTTAAATGTAGACAGACCATGGTACTGAAAATAAAAAAAAAAAATTAAAATGCCTGACAGTGCAGACCCCCCTTCCCAACCACCATCTGTCTTACACTGCATAAACCCCAGATAGAAACATAACTTTTGATTGATAAGAAGTTTGAGGCAGAGATTTTCACTGAGGCCTGTGTTAATTATATAAAACCAAAAAAATGATAAAGTGAACAACATGGGGGAATTTTAAAAGGTAGGAGAGAAGGGTGAGTTTGAGTAAAGCCAGTATTTAGGATTAGATGGTGATAAGAGTTTGTATCAAAGTAAATTAGTATGTTCATGTAGATTATTAGTTTTTAATCAAGTTTCATTTCACTTTCTGCATTCCTTTTTTTTAAATACCATGTTTTGTGAAATTGACTTTTCTCTTAGAAATGGGATTTTCTTACTAATAATAAAGACCTGTTATTGGTGTCTTCATTTACTGGTTGTGGTTGTTGCTTTATTTTTGAAATCTTTGTGATCAATGTGCACCAATCTTTTCGACTAATGTCTGGTACCGTGGGTACATTGTACTCATGTGCATTATGCTGGCTGGTCCAAGGCATGCAAATGACTAGCTGGTATCAACCTCTTCATGTAACTCACTTTTATGATTTGAGCAAGATAAATTACTACATGGAGCATTACACTGAGTTTTTTTTTTTTTTGCTATCTGAAATACACAGTCGGAATGCCCATGACTTATAGTGAAGTAGCGGGATTCAAACCCACAGTTACTTAATGTCTGTTTATGAGAACAAAGCAGCAGTTACAATCACATTTGCAGACACACTTTTAATCAGCTGTCTTTCTTGACACATTTCCTTGGGGGCATTGTTCTGATAATAGAATATGTGGCTATGGTATTTCTGCAAGGTTTTCATGAAATATATAACTATCATGATGGTTGTGAATATATATGCAGATAAGTATGATGTTGATTTATTATCAGCTGTCACATATTGTTGGAGGAGTATAGATGGCTAAATACAAAAGACAGGATGTACAGTAAATGTCAGCTCCTGCACTTGCCACCCTGAAAATGTCCAAATCACTAGTGCTGCTTCGGCTGCATTTCGCTATAAAAAGAATAGGTTGGGGGTGGTTGATAGCCTCTCTAAGTGACCCCAACACAACATGGCAATGTATGTTTGTTGCTCCATGACTTTTATTTTCTTCCTAGAATTAATTTATTGGTTGTTGTGTCTGCAGAACTGTGCAGTTCTGTATAACCTGCTTTGTGTGTAAAAGTCATTGCCTGGAACCTTGGCCATATTTTTGTCTACCCACAGTGTGCTGGTTCTGGGTTTAGGGACAGATTTTTGTGTGGATTAGGTGTTTTAAGTGTCTCTTTTTATGGTATAACATGAACCGCTTGATTTCATTATACCAAGTGTTATCAGACTGTTATTTTCACTATCCTTGAAAACATCTGTAGATAATAAATGCAGTATGGTGCTTGGTTTGTCTTTTTTTCCTCTAGTTTTTGGATATTTTCAGGTGTGGTATGCTTTGGCAAAGTTAAAGTAGATGTGCATACACAGCCTTCAATCCAGGTTTTCCACCTTCAAACTACTATGTGGGGGGGGCTTCAAAGAGCCAAACACATTTGGCAAAATGAAAGAAATGGGGCAGTAGTTTGATGAGAACAGCAAAATAGTGCTCTGTGTCTGATGCATGCTCTGTAGTTATGATTACAATAAAGTCTGGATTTTACAAAAATAATTTTTCTATGACTGTGAAAAGTGAGCAATGACTCACCAAAGATTGATGTCAGACTGAACTCCAAAGCCACAGTAACTACAGAATAATTTATCTCTTTTCATGAAAAACTTATCCTTTATAAACTCCTGATTTGTTTGGGATCATAACCTCAGAGCATTTACCAGACATACTGTAGAGCATCATTTTACTGTGCTCGTCAAATGACTGCCCCATTTCTTTCCATTTTGCAAGCTGTGTTTCGGCATTGCTAAAAAAATAATTTTGGCCCATAGAAACAGAAATATATGGGATACCTCACATCAAAATACCAATCCAAAAGCAGTTGTAAATTATTTGACACTGGAAAAACATTGTTATCTTCTTCTTCAGAAGAGTTACTGGAAGATGAGGACTCTGGATGAACAGTAGGTGCCCTCTCTAGTGTTGTGCATCTTCTAATTGTGTGAAGCATGTACTGTAAACTGTTCTTTATGTTGTTCATTATACTTTCTCTGACCTGTCTCAAAATCCCATGTCCACCACCCAACCAAAAGAAATTCTATTAATTATATTTGTGCATATTCTACATTGACCTGACCATTCTCATTAATGGTCAATGGTAATTGACTCTTGAATGATGACTTGGCATTAGGAACAGTATGTTATTGGAACAGATGCAAAACCATCAGCCCATGTTCTGTGCAGGGATGAACAAAATGAAATGGGAGTACAGTACTGTAAGTAAACAATTTTAACCCCCTTCGTAGTGCATGCCTGTCTAGTACATTGCAAATGTTTAAAAAAACAGCTTCAAAGAGCAAGGTTACAGCTGCTTCCCAGATCAGTTGGAACAAATCCCTTTGTTCTTTTTGTAAATACACTGCAATTAGTTTTAAAGGATAAATCCCTTATAACAAAACTGGTGCTGTGGCAGTGGCTACCACATGTAAGTGAACAGGTGGTAGAAAATTTGAAGTGGGGCACACTGGTAGTTGGTAGGGTTATTGGACTGGTGGAGATGTTTATTTTTAGAATACACGTAATGTATACAACTGCTAATAAACATTTTAAATTGATATACGGCAGTTAAGTATAGAAGTCCCGATTTCTTTCAGTGCATAGCAGATCATAACTATACATGCAGCATAGGTAGACCATGCTTTGATACACAGTGGTATGTTCTCTGAGATGAAATTATGTATACAATCTTTAATCAATATGGTCAAACTTTTACTTGAAACAAGAAACATTGAATGAATGAATGAATGAATGAGGATTTTGCCTATAGTAAAACCTCACTGGCTGAGGTGCTGTCAATCAGATTTTACTATAAGCAAAAATATATTTCATTCTATTCATTTATTCATTCATTCATGCAACCACTCAATAGTAATGGATTTGATCGGACATCTCTCTGCAACACAGGACACTTTTCTTTTAATAGATAACAAAGTGAAATTCACAGTATTATATTTCCAGTTCAGTGCTGAAGTCAGTTTATGCTGTAATGGTACTGATTCTCTAATGAAGAGTCTGTACCCTGAAAAAGGCTTTTATTGCTTTTATTTTATTTTTTTGTTAGCATTTATTGAAATGATGAAAAAAAGTATGAGCACCTACCAGTGGCATGTCCACTTTTCAGGTACATAATTCCAATTACAGAATCAGTATAATTACAGCATTACCTGATTACACAGTAAGACAGTAGCAGTTGGGGGGTCAAGCTGTGGTAGTTGATGGCTAATGATCAGCTGTTAGTTTCTTTGTACTTTGGAAAGGGGCTACAAGGTTTAAGTGAAGAACTGTGATCTTGGTGTGGCACCTTGAATCCCCTAACTTCCACTTTTTTGCTGTATGAACCCATATTCTACTGCTCTTGCATGATTACCATCACCACTCCCTGCGACTGCCCACTCCTGCACCTTGGTATTTCTGCCACTTCATAGACCCTGCCCTGTTCAATGTCAGCACTTCCATCCACAGTCTCCAATTTGGCAATTCAGGCATTACTGACATATTCTTCTTTTTCTTCTTAATAACAAAGCAATAAATTATTTAATTATTAGTTTTATGCATGTCATTGTGCAAAACCTTTGTTGGTTCTGATGGGTTACAGGAGAAGGCCGAAGAAATCATGTGCTGCAGTTGTGAAGTCATCAGATTTATAAATTACCAAGAAAAAAGTGAGGGGTCACTGGTTATGGTGCTGGTTTGATAAGCAAATTATTTAAGGTGCTATTCACTCTATACACATATTGGACTTCACACTGTGCCTCAGTGAACAACTTTGTCTACTCCTGCAAACCATCACAAACCCTCAAATGTTTCCAACTCTGCACCATAATATTCTAAGGCCCAGATATTCACATGGGTTGCTCATGGCAAGGGGGGTGGTGAGGACAGGGCGTGGTGGGAGGGGTGTACCACTAGACCACCAGGGATATTGGGACATAATTTTTTGCTTATTACAAATGCCCACAATCGGGCAGACAACAGTCCACTGGACCACCAGGGATATTGGATATGAATCTTCTGTTTATTACAAATGCCCGCGATCGGGCAGACAGCAGTCCACTGGACCACCAGGGATACTGGACATGAATCTTCTGTTTATTACAAATGCCGGCAATTGGGCAGACAGCGGTCCACTGGACCACCAGGGATATTGGACATGAATCTTCTGTTTATTACAAATGCCCACGATTGGGCAGACAGTGGTCCATTGGACCACCTGGGATATTGGACATAATTTTTTTGTTTATTACAAATGCCCACAATTGGGCAGACAGCAGTCCACTGGACCACCAGGGATATTGGACATAATTTTTTTGTTTATTACAAATACCCACGAGCAGGCAGACAGCGGTCCATTGGACCACCAGGGATATTGGATTTTTGTTATTTATACTGAAGCCCATGATCGGGCTGTGGGGCACATTGCCACACTGTGCAGGGGGCATTGGCCCCCAACAACTGCTGCCTGGCAGGGCGCCAGGTGCAAGTCGCCAGGGATCGGTGCACCTGCATGCAAATGGGGGCCATAATGACATGCAAATGGCCCCATTTGCACCTTGCATACATTATGGCCCCATTTGTATGTGCACTTTTGAATATCATGGTTGCTGTGCATAGCGTAATGGAACTTGCGCTAGCGCATCCCCCTGCTCTACTCTGGCCACTTGTGAGGGCACAGTGCCACTGCACCATGCACACTGCAGGTGGCCAGGATGCGATATTCAATTATGCTGTGCCATGGCACAGCTCCATTGAATATCGCCCAGTCAACGTCCCTGCACAGCCAAGTTGCACTGCACCCAAGCTTGCACCACAGCCTGGCACAGATTGAATATCTGGGCCTAAATTATCACAGCCTATTTATTTATTTTTTTTGGTAACTCTGTCTAAGTGGTTAGCATGGGACCTTTTTCCTTTCCTGTATGAGCTATCATTTTATTGCCCAGCAGCAACACACACACTAAGGAACATAATGTATACTTACTCACTAAGAAACATAATATATACTGTGTGCCTGTTTCTATAGTTGTAATTCATGCCTGATGTGACATCAGTTCCATAACCACTCTTATTAACGGACATGTTTTATCATCTAATAATTCAAGCACTTGCGAGGATTGAATCCATGTATATTTTATAGTATACATAACATAGTTTCCATTTCAGGAGATTATTCTGAATTTTACAGTACATAGTTTTAACTAGAGGGTATATTTGTATGCTACACCACCACCCCCACCCACCAACACAGCACACACAAAGATTTCCTGATGTTATAAAGAATATGCATACTTCCCCATCCCGTACCAGTATATTGTTAAAAAAGTAACTCAAACAGGTGCTGAGACCAAAAAAGGAAAAGAAAGTTTACCTACAGTATTTATCCTATTACTGATTTAGTGTTAAGAACTGGCATTCCTGAACAGCAGTAAAATCATTGTTTTGCTGCAGTTACTGTGTCATTTTTTTGAGGAAGGTAGACCTACAGTACAGTATATGATAAATATCAGAATAGTAAATATATTTATATATGTTTTATTCCATTACATTCATCTTCATCACTGACTGAGTATCCAGACTGTGCAAATAAAATTGTTACAACTAAAACACAAATTATATCAGTAGCATGGTCATACATTGTTGAAATAGTTTTCTTCATTTGTTGAAACAGTGTAATATTTTAGATAACTTTTTTAGACAAATACAGTGTTACAAATTGTGCTTTTTGTACAATGTATCAAGTTTCAGTCCTTGATACAGAATAAAATATAAGTCAAATATGTAGCAGCTCTGTTAGACTTTGAATTTGTTTTCTGAAAACATACAGTACAGTTTAATAATTGGGTACTTTTTATGCACCATGTTATATTAAGCATTAGATACCTACAATAAATATGCTGGCAATGTTTTAAATACAGGATTACAGTCTTAGTAAATGGTGTAGGCTGTTGTATTTCATGATATTGTTTTATATATAATGTTAGTTACTTTATCATGCTGAAAGATCTGTCTCAATATATATTATTTAAGATCAAATACCAGTAATGCACGTTCTCTTTGAGAGTTATAACAGAGACATCTTGTTTTGGAAAAAAATACTGCTTAGTAAGTCATGTCATGGTATATAGAAGCAGAATGTTTGTAGTTCTTTCATACACCTACACTGTTTGTATCTCACCACCCCACCCCCAGCTTTCTATAAAATAGAAATACTGGAAGACCCTAGACTGCAGACCTTTCTGAAGCAATTGCATTAACACCCGTACTATCCCCCATCAAGTTACTTTTCACAAGATGATAGAACACCTGCCTTGTTTATCATATGAATGTGCTCCTCTGCTGTGAGCTAGCCTTCAGGACTTGCCCAAGAGCAATCTATGAGTCAAGGAGCAGGGGAGAAAGGAAGCCAGTGACTGAGTCAATGTGCTGTTGATTTACCATATATGTGATCCAGGGATGAAGTTCTTAAGTACTGTAGCTGAAAAGACAACTATGAAAACTAACATATTCAGTTGACTGCAGTGCTACAAATACACAGAAATTGCCCCTGTATTTTTAACTATAGTCAATTCAATTAAATTTATTGGAAAGCAAAACTGAGAGAAGAATCTCTTTTTTTACAATTGCATCAATTTAAACATAAAATCACATACATAAGTTACATGTGTTCACAGGCAATATAGTTATAATTAATTTAAAACAGCTACATTCACATGTCATAAATCTGAGAATCCATCATTTAAAGCATGATAACTTAATAATAGACATCAATTTCAACTTTCTTTGAATTGATATCCAGGTCGTAGGAACAGCAAAAGCCAACCTGTAACTACCAAATCTGGTTTTCAATCTTGGTGAAACATACTGAGGCAAGTCAGCAGATCTCAGTGAATATCTGTTATGATCTTTAACAGTAACAGATCCTTGCAAATATGAAGGCAATTTATCTAGGATAAATTTATAAACATCAGTTATCCAATGAATTTGTCTGCAAATTGAGAGTGATTGCCAGCCCAATACAGAATAATGATTGCAGTGATGAGTTTGCCATGGAAGTCCAGTGGTGAATTGCAATACACTGTGATAAAGAAGATCCAGTAATTTCAGGACTGCATCAGTTGTTCTCATGTAGGGACAGTCACCATAATCAATTTTTGACATAAAGAGTTTACCAACTGTTAATGAATTTTAAAGATAAAGCATGATTTGTTTCTATAGAAAAAATAATAATTTCTTAAGCTTATTAGAAGGCATATGAATATGTGATTCAAATTTCATAGAATCATCTAACATGATACCTAAATTCTTATACATAGAGGTTCTAATCAGATTAATCCCGCCCAATGCTTTAATACTTTAAGTTGTTGCATTTTGATAGCATTTCCCAGAAAATATGGTCCATTGAGTTTTGTTTGCATTTAACAATAAACAAGAATTAATTAAGGTTTGATGAATACTGTCAAAATCTTTCTGCAGAGTGCTAATGGCTTCTAGGGTATCCTTGCTCTGGTGATATAAGATAGTGTTGTCAGCATACAAAAAATATTAGTGTCAGCTGACATACTTTCAGACAGATCATTTATGTAAATAAGAAACAATAAGGGTCCCAGTACTGACCCCTGGGGTGCCACTTTGTTAATCATAAATAAGTCAGAGCAACATTCTCCTACCTTAACACACTGCAGCTGAGAAGACAAGTGGAAAACCAAAATAAAGTGCCCATAGCCATACCCAACATTTTTAATTTATTCAGTAACCGGTTATGATGGACAGAACTGAACACCTTTGATAGATCTAAGAAAATTGCAGGGACCAAATAACCCCGATCAAAGGTGGTGAAAATGTCATCAACTACCTTAGTTACTGTATAAATTGTATTATGGCCTTGCAAAAACCTTTCTGTTTTTTTTGTCAATATTCCATTCTTATCCATCTATTTTGTCAGCTGTCTGTGTACTAACTTTTCCAAGACTTTAGTAATAGGTATCAAGATGGATATGGGTCTATAATATCTTGGATCAAGGTCATCTCCTTCCTTAAAAATTGGCACTACACAGGCTGTTTTCCAATCATCAGGGATGTCACAGGTACTTAATGATAAACTGAACATGTACTTAACTAATATTGGGCCCCAATCTTATAAAATACAGGATCAATAGAATGTTGGCCCGCCCCTTTTTATGTTGGCTTGTGCTTGCACAGCCAACATATTGTGGTAGTAGCAGATTTGGAGGTGCATACACTTTTGGGTGAATGCAGGACACGCATCAGAAGGTGTGTCCCTCATTCCCCAATCAGGCAGCAGATGGCCATCACTACAAAGAAAAAGTCCACTGCAATGAGAGCAAAGCTGTCATGTAACTTGACCATTACACGCCTCCCACGGTGCAGGCAACATTGCAGCAGTGACTGCTGCTGCCTGCTGTCACAATGCCGACGGGGGAGCCCACTCCCCATTGGCATAATGTTCCCCTCCTTTTGTTAATTGCCGAGGGGAGTGCCCAATCCCTCTCGGCATCATGCACTGTCCCCCCCATTTGTTATGTGCCGATGGGGGTGCCCAGTCCTCCGATGGCTAAAGCACTCCCCCAACCACAAACAGTGAGGTGGCATGCTGGGAGACCATGCCAGCATGCCAAATCCCACATGAAAATGGAAACCATCCTGCAACATTTAAAAAAAAAACCTGTAAACCAAAAACGGTCCCTCAGTGGTCTCCCTGCCCCCCCCAAAAGCTGTACCCTCCTACTGCACACCCTGTCTCCCCACAGCCCCCCTCACCACGTACTTACTTCCAGAGTCTGGTGCAATGATCTTCGGTGGACTGGGAACACATCTACACTCTTCAAAGCTGACCGCAAACTGAAGAAATGCTAGTAAGCTGTATAATGGAATGAATAGGGTTTTTTTCAACTTTGATGCATGTCTCAGGCATTTTTTGGAATTTTGGCACACAATTTTCAACATTGGGTTCTTGGGACCCTTCCTCATGAATTCTGTCACTGTCATGGCATTATTTGGCCCCAAAAGGTGATTTTGTGGTCACTGTGCGGAGTCACCTTTTGGGACTGATTAACAAAATGACAGTGCCAGTGTTCATTAGGTGGGCTCTCAAAAAGCCTATGTTGCAAATTTGGTGGAAAAAATCCAAAATATGACTGTTTCAGCTGGTCCAGTGGTGCTGAGGGTTGAGGCACTGGATGCCACACCTTGCTCTATGCCTGCAACCCAGGTTTGGGAATGAGCCTTGGTCATCGGGGGGTTAGCAGGGAAGGAGAAGGATGGAGCATCCATAGGACTATTCTCCTTCTCCAGGGAGAAGGGCGGGTTGGCATCGGTGCTCTAGGAGCCTCTACCTACTGCTGGGGGTGGCTTTAAAGCACTGGCAGGGACATGGAGGGAACATGCTGGGGCAGACACTCGGCTTGGAGTATATGCAGACACACTTGTGCTTGGGGCCTTAGACATCATTGCATGCCTCAGCTGTTGGGGAGAAAAAAAGTGAAAATTATAGGCACTAGTCATGGCGGCATGATGGTCATCTCCAGAGGGGATCCGATTGGCACTGAGGGTGCATGGCATTACTGGATCCTGATCTGGGGGGGTTGAGCTTGGGGGAGAGCTCACCTCCACACTGCCATGGTGGTAGCTGAAGTCCCAAATGTGGAGCTGGAGTGTAGTCCCAGGAGATGATGGCCTGAATACCCAGAGGATGCCAGACATGTAGAGGTAAGGCAGTTTGGTGGCCCTAGGGAAAAAAAAGTATATATATAAAAAAATGACTGCTTTACAAAGGTGCATTGCACAGTTTCTATGCACGCTTGTAACTTCATGAATTTGCAATAATTTCATGCCAGATTTTTAACATTGGCATTTCTACACACCTCCTTTTGAAAAGTATAGCTGTCATTTTTCTCATCCTGGCTGAAATGTGTTTTCGCACTTCCAGTGCAGAACAGCACAGTTGCAGTGGGAAATCAGTGTTCAGGACAGATTATGAAAATGACAGTGACACCATTCACGAGCAGAGGTCCTAAAATGCCTATGTTGAAAATTTGGTGATGATACTCCATAAAATGACTGTGTTACAAGCGTGCATTGTGCAGTTTGCATGCACGCTCGTAAGTTCACCAATTTATAATATTTTCACTCCAGATTTTCAACATTGCCATTGTTCTACACCTCCTTATGAGCAGTACAGCTGTCATTTTTCACATCCTGGCTGAAATGTATTTTTGCAGTTCCAGCGCAGAATAGCGTGGTCACTGTGGGAAATCCATGTTCGAGACACATTATGAAAATGACAGTGACACTGTTCATTAGCAGAGGTCCTAAAATGCCTATGTTGAAAATTTGGTGACAAAAGTCCATAAAATGATTGTTTTCCAAGTATGCATTGTGCAGTTTGCTTGCATGCTTATAAGCACCCCAATACCTGTCGCTCTCTACAGGGTGAGTGTGGGATTGGCATCACTTCAGCACTTCACTGCCATTCCTATTATGCATCTCTGCCTCTGCCAATACCAAAGCCAATGGCAGTGAGATAACATTCGGCATTGACAAATGCTTATTTAACATTCAGCCTAATTAGTTCAGTTAAAACTTCTTGTTCACCAATTTGCTTAAAGAAGAATAAAGGTCCCTTAACTTGTCCAGTAAAATTACTATCTAATACCGTCTTATATTGATTAGGGAATTTTTTATCAAAAGCACTTCCTGCCTCAAGAAAATAGTATTTTTGTACTCTGTGTAAGCATGCATTGTGTGGCTATCTTGTGTCAGCATATTGTTTGACACAACATTTGGAAAACACAATTTTTGTCAGCAATAACTACCCAACTAACATGTGCTCTCAGAGATAATTCCCTTTATGTTAACAAATATTTGTGGTATACAGCCATCCAAGACTGAGAGTCTCTTTGTCTAGTATATTTTCCTGCCCAATCAGAAATCCCTTTCAATGGAGTTTGACAGAAATCTGTTGCAGTTCTCAAAGGCAAAGTCAAGTATTATAATTTTCCTTCTGTCTGACCTACAGTATGTAACCCAAATTTCTGTGTCCAATTCTGTAAGGTGCGTGATAAAGATACATTATGCCTGTAATGGTACAGTATCATCATGACCTAACAATTATTCTTAGCAACACTTATCTAAAATGAACTTTTTTTTCCTTTTGTTTGCAAATCAGGTTTTGAATTTCCTGTTAATGATTTCATAGAAACATAGAAATTGTCAGCTGACAAGGATATCTAGGCCCATCCAGTCTGCCCATAAGCCCTGTTACTTGTATGTAGTTTTTGACCCTATCTGGTGGTTTGACATTACCCCCTTCCACCTCAAGATTTCTTCATGCCTGTCCCAGGCATCTTAACCTCCCCCCTCAGAAACATAGAAACAGAGAAATTGTCAGCAGATAAGGTCCACCAGGCCCATCCAATCTGCCCATGCACCCTATCTATTGGAACTGTCTGCTAGTCATTTACTTTAGCGGATTTTTCCCTTCCCTATGATTCCTTTGTACCTATCTCATGCCTTTTTGAAGCCCTGCACTGTGCTGTTACCCATCACCTCCTGTGGAAGGTTGTTCCATACCCTTATAACCCTTACTGTGAAAAATAATTTCCTCACATTCCCCCTTAGTTGGCCTCCCTCTACTCCCATGTCGTGCCCCCTTATTTTATTATTAGGCTTCAAATGAAAAATGTCTGCCCCCTTTACTTATTAATGCCCTTTAGATATTTGAAAATCTCAATCATATCCCCATCTCCCTCCTTTGCTCTATGGTATACATTTTGAGCTTTTGTAATCTGTCCTCATATGCTTTCTGTTGTAGGCCTTGTATCATCTTCATAGCCCTCGACTGCATTGACTCCATCGTGTTGATGTCTTTGTGCAAATGTGGCTTCCAATACTGCAAGCAGTATTTCAGATTGGGCCTAGCCAGTGTTTTGTAGAGATGGATCAGTACCTCCCCTTATGGCCTGTTATACCCCTGATAATATACCCCAGCATTCCTCTAGCCTTCTCTACTGCCTTAGTGGTCTATTTGGATGCCTTCAGGTCATCTGTAATGATGACTCCCGAGTTTCTTTCTTTCCTTATGACTGTTAGTAACTCACCCCCAAGTTATAACTTGCTCCCACCATCTCTTTTGTCAAACTAGTCCTAGGTGCATTATTTTGCACTTCTTTGCATTGAACCTTTTGTGACACTCTAGAGCTGATACAACTCGTTAGTGAGCCTACTTGCCCAAATAAAAAGAACCTTAACAACAGCTCCCTCTTGGATGTAATTTTGGTTAGTAAGCCACACCTCTTCTCTCATGTCAGAACATTTTTCTCAGACATTAGCGATCACTGTATAATCACCACCATTAGATCCATGCACAACCCACAGTTTGTGGCAAAGTTCTCTATCAAGAGTTGCAAATGCAACTTTGATTTGTTTACTTATGTCCATGACTTGAAACATTCACCGCGATGGCAGGAATTCTTCTTAGCCAAAAGCGGTTAACAGGGCATATACTATTTTTTACGATATTTTAAGTGAGGCTTTAAATAAGCATGCACCCTTGGTTAAGATGTGGGTCAGAAGCAGCACCTGCCATTGGTTCTCACCTGAGCTCAAAGCTGCCCTGTTAGAAAGGGATACTTCATGAAAAAAAGCCCAAAGAAGCAAGAACAACTTGGATTGGTGTCTTTTTAAAAGAGTACATAACAAGTGCACCAATTTGGTTAGAGCAGCCAAGGCCACCTACTATCGTTCGGAGCTAGCCTCTGCCTCAAGAAATCCTTCAAAGCTCTGGAAAACATTAAAATACATGTCTGGACATGCACCTGGTAATTCCATTCCAGCAAAAATTAAGTCCAGTGGCAGCGTTATCTCTAATCAATCGAAGATATTGGAAGCCCTTAATAACCATTTTGCAATGGCAGGGCTAGCATTTGATACTTCTCCAGCCAATGACCTCTGCACAGCTCAGGGCCCACCAACCCATGAGTCCTCCTCTACTGAGGAGGCCTTCTCCCTCCTGCCTGTCTCTCTAAAAGAGGTGAAGACCTACTGCTGCAACTGGACATCAGGAAGGGAGCAGGCTCTGACTTCATAGAACCATACTATCTGAAATGTGCCTACGATGTGCTTGTGGTGCCAATCACCCACCTATTCAACATGTCACTCTCCCATGGTTGCCTCCCCTCTCAATGGAAAATAGCCCATGTCATCCATGTCATCCCTCTATTAAAAGCAGGTGATCCCTGCGATTTAAATAATTATAGACTGATCTCCCTCCTCCACATCCTGTCTAAATTACTAAAAAAAACAGCCTGTGGCCAGCTAGGTGTATACTTAGAATCCAGAAGCCTCTTAAACCCGGTTCAGTCTGGATTCAGAGCAAAGCACAGCGCCATAACAGCCCTAGCTAAGGTGACCAATGATTGGCTCCTAGACCTTGACAACAAGAAGCATGTCTGTGCCATTTTCTGGGATCTTAGTAAGGCATTCAACACAGTCAATCACAGCCTGCTTCTTTCCTCCCTAAGCACCTTAGGCCTGGACCATAAATCAATGTGCTGGTTTGCAGACTACCCTTGGAGAATGGAAGCAGCAGGTTAAAGCTGAAGGTGATCTTTCTCCATTAAAACATATGCTTAGTGGCATGCCCCAGGGCTCTATCCTTGGTCCCCTCCTCTTTGCAGTCTACATTAACAACATCAATGACCCCATCAAAAAAGCTAACATCCACTTATTCGCGGATGACACTGTACTGTACTTGAATCATCCCACGACGGAAGCAGCCTGTGAAGACCGCCAAGCTGAATTCAACCTTCTACAATACCAGCTCATAAACAAAAAGCTTTTGCTCAATGTGAAAAAGACAAAAGCCATGATCTTCTCCCCCTCCTTGCATGCGGCAATTCCTGCTGGGGGGGAGCTATCCCATAAATTACCACTGTTCTTGGAGAAACACTACAGTATGTAGCTAAATTCAAAGATCTAGGAGTTTGGCTTGATCATAAACTTTCCTTCGCCTACCATCTCGAAGAACTACAGAAGAAACTAAAGCGAAGATCAGGACTATGCTACAGAATTAACCACCTGCTCACAAAGGAGGCCAAGATTCGACTGGTTCAAGCTACCTTCCTATCTTTAATAGATTACATGAACCTTCTCTACAGCCACTGCACTGCCTCTGCACAGGCTAAGTTGGACACCCCCTACCCAAGAGCTATCAGGTTCATTACTGGCCTTCCACTTTCCACACACTGCTGCTCCCTGTACTCATCGGTAGGCTGGACTTACCTTCACTATAGAAGGAATAGAAATGGCACCCTATGGGACTCCAGAGCAGTGACCAACAAACTCCCCTCATATGTCTCAGATTGTATTCCCCGGAGTGTGTTAGGCACCTATGCTCTAAGGAGCTATTCCCTAATTGCCCTCCAAGTTCCAAGGGTAAAAACTTGTTTTGGCAAAGCTGCTCTAAGCTTCTCTTTACCCACGTTGTGGAATGGTTTACAAAGGAGCTTGAAGCTGAGCTGTCCTGTTAGCCTGAATATCTTCAAGGTGCTCTACGATCGCTACATAAAAGCACCTTGCAAATGTTTTCCTCACTGCTAGCCCACTAATTCCGCACCTCCTCCTTTCCATCATGACGCTCGCCATGTTTCTACCCCTGGCTCTCACTCTCTCCCTATTAGCTCTTCCTGCTGCACCCACCTTTCTCTGTCCACTCCAGCCTGGCTAAAGTCCCACCCCATCCATAGCAGTGTCCCAATTATCTACCCTCCTCCATCATTATCATAATAAACAAGTACACGACAGCCATCGTCACTTTCCATGGTTTTAGCTCAATTTTTTCCCCCAGTCATCGGCAATATATCCCTCCTCTTCATCTTTACAACTCTAACCTGCCACCCCATACATGGCCTCTTTCCCCTATATGTGTAGTTGCCGGCTGCCTCACTCAAAAGATCTCTGCTTAAAACCCCTGTATGCCTATGGTTGATTGTACATCTGCTGACTTCTTCAATTGCAAAATAATGCTTTTTTTTTATTTATTTCAACCTTTTACTGTATACACTGTATATACTTTTTCTTCATTGTATATTATTGCTTGTTGTATACCTACTTCTGTACTGTACTTTGATGTATCCATGACCAGGTCCACCTTGCAAATGAGCCTTGCTCAATGGTGCCCACCTGGATAAACAAAGGTTTTGAGTGATTGATTGATTGAACCTCAGTTGCCACACCTCAGACCATCTTACAAGCTATATAGCAAGAAGAATAAATCAAAATAGATTTTAATTTACAAATGAAGTGTACATGTTAGGGGATGGGGGTACCTGACTAGAACTAAATGTGCTAAATGGCATGAAAGCAATGTTTAATAGGAACAATAAAATATGTTCTGTTTCCAGATCTGTAAGGTGTGTAATAAAGAGACATTATACCTATAATGATATCATCCTTATTTATTTATTCAGCTTTTGTTTACTGGGTAATTGCACTAGGCAGCAGCTTGCCTATTGACCTAACAATTATTCTAAGCAATAAACGTGATCTAAAATGTAGCCACAGTTGAGTGGGAGAAGTGTCTCTAACAGTGTTCATGCTAATGACTTCCTAATTTAAACAAAGCTCTTTTTCTTTCAACCAAATTTCCTTGCAGTGCTGCCCCCTTTTGGGAAGAATACTGTCATGCACACCACAGACACACATACACACACGCAGTATTAACAGAGCAATGGTCATTAATAAATATTTTATTCTCAGCAATGATGTGTTCTGTCTAAAACTTGATAGAAACACATTTTTTTTCTTTTATTCCTGAACCAAGATATGAATGTTGAAGTACAGTGCTCAGTAGTTCCTAGTCCAGTGCCATGCTGTCATGAAAAAAAAAATTACCTTTGCATAGTGCCTTACTGTTTCCTATCAGACACATGTGATAGTACCAGCCTAATATGTCCACATTATGCACACATATATATATATATATATATATATATATATATATATATATATTACATTAATGTGCAAGCACTGAGGTAAGGGATACCCCATAGGCCATTGGCCAGGAGGCCAGGTTTGAAAGAAATACAAAATCACACATACCTCCAGAATGCATATATATATATATATATATATATATATATATATATACACACACACACACACACACACAGTGAACCCCTCTTATGTGAATACCCAATGTGCCATAAAAGAATATTCACTTACATGGGCTATTCACTAAACAGGAATTCTACTGTTTTCATTGGCAGAGGCTGAAAGGGACACATGCAATCATTTTGTTCACATTTTACAAGTCAGATTTATTTATTCAATGAATAAAAAGTGTTACAATGGTTTCAAACACTTATGCACTTTATTTAAGAAATTAATTTTTTTGTGTCTTGGAGTTTTTGAGATTCATGTGAAATCTTTAGCAGTGAGTGGCAACATCAAGGACAAAAGGCAGGAACACCTTACATTAAGCTGCAGTTAACACCAGCTGTGCTTAACTGAAGGGTCAATTGCAAGCTATTGTCCAGAAGTAGCAAAAGGAGTGGGGCAGAGTGTGTTAACCTGATGAGATGTGATAATGGGCTGTGAGCAGGGACCGAAAACTGAAAAAAAATCACTTAAATGGGCTGCTCTATTCGCTTAACAAAGCATTTTAACATTAAACAGATAAGAAAGGAATTTGGAATTCAGAATTTTATTCTGCAACAGAATAGATGATCCAGATGGGGTTGGCAGAATGAGAAGAGATCTGGATAAACTAGCAAAATGGTCAGAAGAGTGGCACCTGGGGTTTAATGCAAAGAAGTGCAAGATCATGCACATAGGGAAGAGAAACCCTGAAGCCACCTGTAGGCTGGGAGGGGAGTTGCTGGCAGCCACAGCAGAAGAAAGAGACTTAGGCATCATCATCACCAATGACTTGAAATCATCCAAGTAGACCACTAAAGAAGTAGGTAAGGCTAGAGCAGCAGATCTCAAACTTTGTCATAGTGAGCCTCCCCTAAGCCATGAAAAAGATCTTGAGCCTCCCCCAAAATACTGAAATATTTTTGGGCCTCCCTATAGAAAAATAGCCTACTTTTCACAGTACATTGGAAAGAAATTGAAACCTCTTTGCATAGCTTGCTCTCATGTTATTAAGCTTATTGTATCCCTCCCCCACAGGACAACCTACTTGCTCCAAAATTTTGACTTTTGAATCATTGTTACCCCTTACTGTCATACCTTCATGGGTCAGACTGCTTTTTCTGTTGCCCATTTAGCTGGAATAACCTTCCTGCTGACCTCTGTCTCTCACCCTGCTCTTAAGCAACTTCTCAGAGATCATTCTGCTCCCTCCTGCTCTTATTCCTTGTATCTGTATGATTAACTCTTATGTTTGGACAGTTCTGCTGCCAGTCTAATTGATCACTTGTTCCTCGCATTGTTAGTTTATTGTTCTTAATTTGTTTGCACTTTTATTCATTTTGTATTGCTTGAGTGTTTTGCAGTTTCATTTGAATTATATTCTCTCACTACCCTTCCTGGGTACACCTGAAATAAGCAAGAGGAGAGGTACCTAAAACAAACAGTAGAAACACTCTGGATACAGAAGTTGATACCAGCCCATTTACAGAAGAAAGGGTTCTGAAAGAACTCTTAAAACTGAAGGTGGACAAAGTAATGGGGCCTGATGGGATTCATCCCAGAATTCTAAAGAACTAAGGGTAGAACTAGTAACACCACTGACTACCCTCTTTAACAAATCATGGGAGGATGGGGTGGTACCCGAGGACTGGAGAAGGGCAGATGTGATTCCCTTCACAAAGTGGGAGCAAGGCAGAAGCAGGAAACTACAGACCTGTTAGTTTAACCTCAGTGGTAGGGAAAATGATGGAATCACTTCTGAAGGAAAAGAATTGTCGAGTATCTAGAGGCCAGAGGGCACAGGACCCAAGGCAGCATGGATTCACAGTGGAAGGTCATGCCAGACAAATCTGATAGATTTCTTTGACTGGGTGACCAAAGTAGTAGATCAGGGAGGGCTGTGGACATGACCTACCTAGACTTTAGCAAGGCATTTGACATAGACCCACACAAAGATTAATATACAAGTTAGCCATCCTGGGTCCCAAGATGACAGCCTGGGTAAAGAATTGGCTGGAAAATAGGACACAGAGAATAATAGTAAATGGAGTCCACTCTGAAGAAAGGGGTTACTAGTGGGGTACCGTGAGGGTTCAGTATTAGGACTGGTCCTCTTAATGTCTTTATACAACATTGCAGAGGGACTGGAAGGAAAAGTATGTCTCTTTGCAGATGACACAAAGATCTGCAACAGAGTTGATGCACAAGGTGGGGTGGAAAGGATGAGAAGGACTTGGTAAGGTTAGAGGAATGGTCAAATGTATGGCAGCTTAGATTCAATGCTAAGAAGTGCAAGGTAATGCACCTGGGAAACAAGAACCAGGGAAGAGTACACAATAGGGGTGAGATACTAACAACAAGAAAAATGGAAAGGGACCTGGGAGTAGTCATATCAGATGACCTAAAGGTGGCAAGCAATGTGGAGAGGGCAGCAAGGAGGCTTGGGGATACTGGGATGCATAGGAGAGGCATCACCAGTAGAAAACAGGAAGTTATTATCCCTCTGTACAGACAGCTGGTGAGACCCCATCTGAGTACTGCATGCAGTTCTGGAGACCCAATCTCCACAAAGACATAGACAGGATGGAAGCTGTCCAGAGGAGGAGCAACTAAAATGGTGCAGGGTCTGCACGGAAGACATATGAAGAGAGACTTAGGAGCTTAATATGTATAGCCTCGAGGAAAGGGGGGACATGATAGAAACTTTCAAGTACCTCAAGGGAATCAACAAAGTCCAAGAGGTAGCATCTTTCAAAAAGAGTGTGCAAGAACAAGGGGCACAATTTGAAGATAGAGGGGTGGCTCAGAGGTAATTTAAGAAGTATTTTTTCACAGAGAGGGTTGTGGATGCATGGAAGGCCTTCCGGAGAAGTTGTGGAGTCAAAAACAGAGGTGGAATTCAAGCATGCATGGGACAGTCATAAGGCAATTCTAGGAGGTGGGGGTAGGAAGAAGTAGGCTGCTGGTTAACTAGGATCTGCAGCTTATCCATTAGGTAGGGAAATGGGCAGACTGGGTGGGCCAAGCGGTCCTTATCTGCCATCAAATTCTATATTTCTATGTTTCTAAGCCATGGCTCAGTGTACAGTACCTTCCCTGGTCACCGACTTGTGAATAAATGCATACCTTCAACTACTATTATCCTCTTTCAGTTTGCCTTATCCCTTCACTCAAACTCTATAAAGTTCAACATTTAAATGCAGTACTTTTTCAAGACTTGCTTGAGCCTCCCCTATAACAGGCTGGGGCCTCCCCAAGGAGGCTGGCCTCACCATTTGAGAACCCCTGGGCTAGAGGGATGTTGAGGTGTATTAGTAGGGGTATCATAAGTTGGTTAGATCCCATCTGGAGTACTGCATTCAGTACTGGAGGCCACACCTTCACAAGGACATTAACCAAATTGAGGCAGTCCAGAGAAGGGCAACCAAAATGGTGCAGGAACTGCATCAGAAAACACATGATGACTGATTAACTGAGCTCAATTTGTATACCATAGAGCAAAAGAGGCAGAGAGGTGATACGATCGAAACATTCAAACACCTTAAAGGCATTAACAAAGTCAAAAAATCTAACATGTTTCAATATAAGAAAAGTAGCAGGACAAGAGGACATAGCATGATATTTGAGGGAGGCTGATTAAGGTGTAATGTGAGGAAGTCCTTTTTCACAGAAAGGGTGGTGGATGCATGGAATGGCCTACTTCAGGAAGTGGTGGATATGAATACAGTGCAGGGCTTCAAACAGGCATGGGACAGGCATAAGAAAGCAATACAGATGAGTATGAATAGATCAGCCATTGACAGAGCCAATGGCACATTCATAAGGTAGAAAAAGAAATGAGCAGACTAGATGGGCCTTGCGGTCCTTATCTGCCATCAACTTCTATGTTTCTATATGGTTTATTCACTTATCGGGTATTCACTTAAGTGGATTTGATTGTGATATATATATATATATATATATATATATATATATATATATATATACACACATACATACACACATATATGTATAAAATATAGTATACGGTGAACATTTTTGCCATCTGACAAATTCTACTGATTTAAATAATTTATTTGAAAGAAAGGGTAATAAGCGCCTTCAATACAATTCAATTTCCATTCGATGCCTTGATTATTTGTTTATTTTTTAACAGGTTTACTGTGTTTAATACTATTGATCCTGAAAAGCCCATCTCTGATAGAAATCCATTTTCTGGAGTGTTTGATTAAGTTATGATATAGTTACTGGTATAGCTTTCAAGATAGATTTAAGCAAGTCATCTCAAAAACAGGAAAAATATATACCACAGTTTAGGGAGACACCAAGATTAAATAAAAGTACCTTTTCCTAAACTAGAAAAGAAAAGAAAAGAAAAGAAAAGAAAAGAAAAAGAAAAGAAAAGTAAAGAAAAGAAAAGAAAAGAAAAATGGGAAACTCAGGTGTATCCTAGAGAAACACCGTACGATCTAAGTTTTCAGTTAGCTCTGACGGCAATAACACATTGAAGTTAAAAATCCAATTACTCACTTTTTGCAATAGCTTCTTCTATCTGTCACCTTGGTGGGGGGATAGGACCCAATCAAGACCTTGAAAACTTAGCACTTTGGGGTCTCCATTGTGTTTTCAGTGGCAACATGCTCAACATTTGAAAACATGCATCACCAAATATGTAGTCTACGTGCTGTGTTGTCAAGCCAACCAGCTATAAATTGACATTAAAACCAGAGCACTAAAAGTGAGGATACATGAACATTTTTGGACAATTATCAATAATTGCCCAGACAGCGTCATACACAGACAAGAAGCACCATGGCAACCCCAAAGTGTTTAGTTTTCAAAGTCTTGATTGGGTCCAACCTGCCCAAGTAAACGCAATAGAAGGAGCTATTACAAAAAGAGAGTAAACTGGCTTTTAATTCAGTGCTTTATCACTATCAGCGCTACATGAAGAATTAGATCTTACAGGGTTTCATGGTGTTTATTTCAGCCAGTTTTAGGACAGGTACTTTTATTAAAAGTTGGTGTCTCCCTAGAATAAAATGTGGCACTTTTTTCTCATTTTTGGAAATTACTTTCTTAAATCAATCTCAAGATTAATAAACTTGAGAGCTGAACCAATAATCATATTAGAATTTAGCTAAGGATTTTTTCTGTAAGGCTGAGCAGTGATTCACAGTACCTGCAGTGACATGTATTATTTTCTTACAGTTATGGTGGCATTTGGCCATTGCAGCTATCCTCTTAGTTCATGCAGTTTCTGGAATTCAATTTTGCTTTTGTTATCAATGTCAGCCCTGTAGTGTCTAGTCTTAGTGATCACTGTGAAAAATATATATCTAGGGATAGGGAATCATGACCACTCTTCCTACTTGAGTGATGCAGCTAAGTTGTTAGTAGCTATATCTGTTGACAGAATCCCCACAAAATTTAATAGTATTGCACACTCAAACCATTAATACTTTTTAAGCTATTAATGTGATCTGCTATACCATGTTTTCAGGCATTTGTGGCATCTAAATCAAGTAGATCACATTGCCAGAGTCACATGTAAATGATACTTTTTATTTGTATTCCACCTTGGTGTGCGCATGTGGGAAATAGACAGTGACACATTTTAATAATTGTGCATGACTTATATTCTACTGCTCTTCTAAATTCTCATGGGAAGAACTACTGAAATACAAACACAAAGTACAAATGGTATTGAGATGCATCAAACTGTACTATGGAAAAGTAGGACCACACTGCAAATGAGATGTATCTTGGCTATGTTATCCAGTGTAAAAGTAATCATTTTTATAGCATTTTGGGATACAGTACATAAACAGTACTACATAAATCCTATATTATATTCCCAATCCTGACGCTACCAGTAATTCATCAAAGTGTGAATGGTACCGAGATGTGCCAAGGCCCATGCCTCTATGGAAACCTCACCATAGCCTGTAACTTTAGTCTTCTTTAAGTATGCTCCTTTAGCTTCAAGAAAGGGGTGAAAGTAGCAGTGGTAAAGCAACCCAGCTGCAGCTATCATCTGAAAAGCCAAGGTCAAACTTTTATAGAAACTATTCCCCCAACTGCTGTCAGTTTCTCTTCACCACAAGGCAAATCCAATAATGATGGGTAGTTTCTAACATTTCAGTTGCCAGGGAGCAGATATATCTGAACTCCTATTTTAAATGTTGTAGTGAGTGAGTGAAATGGGTGAAGTAATTTAATTGCTTATAAGACTGAAGAATACTGTGTAGTGTTTGATATGTGTGTGTGTATATGTGTGTGTGTGTGTCTGTTGGGGTAGTGAACTGACTAGTGCTAAATTCAACTGGTGTTCCATTCTGTTTGACATGTTACTTTTCAGGTCTCATCACAGCCAGCTCAGAAATGCTAAATATAGAATAAGGGAAGTGTGTATAATTAGGATTTTATGCACGCCCGAGGTGTGCGATGCCCCATAAACCCCGAGAGCGAAGCTCAAGGGGTTTATCAAGGCATCACACACTGATGGTATGCATAAAATATGAGCTGACACACACTTCCCCATGTTTTACTTTTTATAATTACTGGTTCCATTGATTTTTTTTTGTTTTAGAATTTTTGCAAAAGGTACTTAACTAAATTCTGTTATACATGGGTGATTATACACATATGTGTTTAATCAAACTCCATTATACACGGGTGACTATACACATATGTATATAATCAAACTCTGTTATACACATACATGTATAATCACCTGTGTATAACAGAGCTTGACAGCTGCTACCCACAGTTGATAATCATCACTAATCAGTTATTATATTAACCATAACCATCAAAATCTATACATTTCAACAACAGACAGGTGTTATCCCTTTACACCTAAAATGGTATCAAACCACACCCCATGGTGTTTATATACAATATGACCCGTTAGACCACTACAAAACTGACCAAAAATCAACCTACAAAATGAGAGACTATACTAAATATTCAGTAAATCCCAAGTTACGGTATAGAGATGACTACTCAACCTAAGAAAAGCTCTGATGAGAAACAAAACTCCTATTACACAAGAGGCTATGCCAAGAAAAAGTAAATGAAATAAACCAGACATAAAAAATGCATAATTATTTATTTTACAAGATTCGCCAGAAAGACACACTGAGCTGACAACAACTCATTACCAGATGCATCCTGGGAGAGAGGGTAAAGTGTGATAGTTCAAGAGAGAAAAAAAATACATTGTATTACCAGCATTACAAAATAGAAGTCATATACAGCAATACGATGCATATCAAAGGTGTACAGTTATAATATTGTAAGGTAACTGAGTACAACAGGTACATTTAGTAGGTAAAAAGATTGAGCTTTGATATGCAGGTGGAAATTTCTGAACAAGTGAAGTGGTGGTGGTGACAAAATGGCCAAGGCAGAGATTAGAAAAGCAGTATGAGAAGGCAGTTTCACCACAAGTAGATGTGTCCTAGATAGAATAGAAAGGTAATAGGAAATATTGCTGTACAGAGGGAAGAGGATAGGAGGGAAGTAAGGTAGGAGGTAAGGGGACCAAATCAGAATTTGGATGCAAAGGAGGCTCAAGTGGAAAGACCCCTGGTATTAAGATAGGGGAGTGATGGGACAGATCAAAGTCAGCAGTGGTGGGTAAGGAGAGACAGTGTAAGGCAAAATGACAAAAAGACATGAAAATGACTGAACCATTTGATTGTATTTATGTATTAATTTCAAGGACTGGAATTACATACACCTTTGAGACAGAAGCTCTTTAACAAAGGTTCCATGTCATGTAAGGTAATACATTACATACATGTTAAAAAGTATATAACACAAAACTTACATATTAAAGGCAGAGAGAAAAAAACATTAATAAGTGCATCAATGCAGTTTACACAGTGCCTGTTTTCAGGGGTGACCTGGGAGCACTGGTCGGCTAAGTGACTTGCTCAGAGTCACACAGTATGCAAGTGGAGGTTGTGAGAATCAAACTCAGGTCTGGTCTGTTGGATGTACCAAGCTTATTCACACCTCATTACTCCAACCTCTGGGCTATACTGCCAGCCCCTAATGGCAGCTGCTTCTCTGGAGCAATCTACTGTATTTTGTAGCTAAAGACGTAGATGTATCCCCAGTGCTAGCAAAGCACAATGGAGTCATTTGCACCTCATTAGGGACTCATTACAGGACAAGAACAAACTGAGTTAGTGACCCCCCCCAGTACCTGTCAGGGTTGCCTATACTGGTGGTCAAGGACTCCCTACCCCAAAACCCCGGGGCCATGATTACAAAGAGAATGGAGGCAAGTGATGCATCAGACAGCAGAGCAGTGCAAAATCTCTGTGTTTTGGCCCAGTTCTGGGTGTTTTACTAGTTTTTATCACATAGTTATTTTCTTCACAACAGGAACAGGATGCTGTTCATCTTAGGAGGACAGGAGGAGCAGAGGGTGGGACTACAGCAGATAAGCCAATCGGGAAGGTGCTGGCAGGCAGGAAGCCAGCATAAATTTGAGTGGCAATGAAAAGAGGTGCATAGAGAAAACACAGGTGGGTTTTGCATCAGACAGCTGAGCATTGCAATATTGTTATATTTTAGGCCTGTCTCGGAGTGATTTAACTACTTTTCTTAACCTAATTGTTTTCCCTGCAACACGAGCAGGAAGGCAACCACCTTGGGAGGCCAGGAGGACCAGTAGGTGGGACTAGAGTAGCTAAACTAATTGGTACAGAGCTGGTAGGCAGTGAGCCAATGAGAATATAACTTGCACTGAAAAGAGGGTGCTGAAAGAGAACAGAGGCGAGAGCTGAGTCAGATAGCTGAGCAATGCAAAATCATCATGTTTGTAGCATGATTCTGAGCTGCTTAAATACTTTTTTTGCCTAGAAGTGTTACCCACAACAGGAACAGGAAATCTGCCATCTTGGAGGACTGGGAAAACCAGAGGGCTAGACTAAAGCAGATCAAAAAATCAGGAGGGAGATAGCAGGCAGGATGACAACATGAATTCCAACTCTTCCCACTGTGTCCTATCACTCATGTTTCAGTGCATGAGTGAAACACCACAAGAGTTTATCAGCTATCCTAAGGCATCAGCAGGCATCCAAAGGTCAGCTATAATCCACAGGAGACTCTGCAGGGGGGACACCATACCAAAGTAAGAGAAAATAAAATACAGTGTGCAGATATACTGAAATAGACAAAGTAAGGTTAAGTAACTACAAATAGTGGGGTAACAACTAAGGGGAAAGATACAACAGATATTAGGAAAAGGTAGCGTCTGGCAGAAAGGAAGATATGAGACACCATATCTAGGGTTGGACAATAAACACATTTGAGGAAATGAAAGAAGAGGTAGGAAGTAAACAGGCATAGTAAGGTGGTGGGAGGAGGAAGAGAAAGTTCAACAAACAAAAAGGTTAAGGAAGGAGAGCATGGTAGTGGGAGTGGTGTAGTGTAACCGATATAGAGCCAAAGTATTTTGAGACACATTCTGGAGACTGAGGTACTGCCTCATTTGCACTGATCTCTCAGTGTTGAAGGCAGAGGTGGCTGGAATCTGGGCTGAAATGATAAGGATAAAGAAAACTTTTTGTTCCACCCAGGGACCACCAGGTTTGCCTCTGCTTTCTGGCTGGATGCCTAGGCAGAGGGGGAATGATTGGTCCTTGGTAGACTCTGGGAGGGTGGTGGTGGATAGGGTACACAATTCTCATCTTGCACCACTGAAAGTTTCCTTTGACATAATGATGGGACAGGGTAGTCAGGAGTGGCACCACCAGCACTGATTATAGAGGATGTGGAAGACCCTGAGGAGGGAGGAAGATGCCCCAGCAGAAGGCAAAACAATTTCTGGTCAGGAATTCTATCACTGGGGATACACCTCGGAGCAGGAGGCATTGGGGGGGTGAAGGGCCTTTCTGGTTCTTTGGCTTGGAAGGATGTGGAGCAGATTCAGAGCATTGCTAGGACAGTAGGGAATGGGAGGGTGCTATATGTGCACCTTGGGATGAGTGACCTGGCAAGGGATATGCTAGTAGTAGTGCAGAGTAATTTCATGGACCTGGGGAAGGGCTTTAGGCAGGCAGCACAGATGATGGTGTTTGTCAAGGTATTCCCTATGCATGGCCAGGAAGAGAAAAGGGCATTCCTCACTTGGGCTTTTAACAATTGGCTGAAGGCATGGTGCATAGAAGAGCACTGTGACTACACTGGGGACTAGTGTTCAGCCTGGAAGGATGTTGGCCTGTATAGGGAGATGGCCTGCATTCTTCCAGGAGGGGAAACAAAGTCCTAAGTATGAGGTTTCAATGATAATTGGATCAGAATTTATAGTAGTGGATGGGGGGTTGTAATGATGGACCTATTGCCATACCAGGTTATTCTCTGTTCTGCAGAGAAAAGTGCGGAAGGGTCATATTATATGTGAGGGAGGGAATTAAGGCAGTGGAAATAGGGGACACCCAGAGGAAGAGGAAGGGTTGGAGATGCTATGGGTCATCCTAGAGACAGGAGATTGGGTACTATCAATACAGGGCTTGTATACTGACCTCCAGCATGGGGAAAGGAGTTGGATAAGGCACTTATTGAAGACATCATCAAGATGGCAAAAAGGGGGAGGTGCTGCAAGTTGGGTCTTAAATCTGCAGATGTGGATTGGAGCCTTCCAACTGCAGCTTTGGCATGGAGCAGGGCCATACTTGACTTCCTAAAAGGGGATTTTCCTAGACAGCTAGGGATGGCGTTAGCACCCTTTGCAAACTGTGTGAGAGGCCTTTCGGCACCATGCAATTCTGCTTAAAGTTGGACCAGCATAACATTCTGTGGTGATTTGCATATGCAGCCCATGATGCTTTGCATTGTGTGGGCATGTGTGATTTTGTATTTTCTTGAAACTTGGCTTCCCAGCCAAATGCCCTTTGGGGTAACCCTTGCCTCAGTGTTTGTGCACAGAGGTTCTTTGTCTTTTAAATAGTGCTGGACCTGCTGCTTACAAGCACAGACAGCATTGCAGCTATCATTGTGGGCAGTCCCCTAGGTACCAATGATCACCGTACAGTGTAGCTAAACATTAAGATGAGAACAGAGACAAATAACATAAGGACAAGGGTCCTAATTTAAGAGGTCAGATTTTAAAGAAATTGGGGACTGCCTCAGAAACTGCCTAGTAGAGAGGGATTGATGGGATGGGGTAGAGGAACTATAGGGAAATATAGGGAGGTCATAATTAAGACAACCAGCTTTTGCATGAAAAAAGTGAGTAAAAGCAAAAGGAAAAACATAGACCAGTATGATACTTTAGGGAAGTGGCCACTGTGATGAAGGGGAAAAAAGGTTGGCATTCAGGAGCTATAATGAAGCGCAGAAGCAAGAAGACAGGGAGGAGTACCAGGTAAAACAAAGGGAAGCAGGTAAGGCAGTGAGGAGCATAAAGGCACCTACAGAAGAAAGGATAGCCAAAGGAGAATTAAATGGGGATAAGACTTTCTTTTGGCACATACAGTAGGTGAGAAGAGAAAAACAAGGAGATGGATAGTAAGGATAAGAAGGACAGCAGATGGAGACTTCACAGAAGGGTAGCAAGAAAAAGAAGACATCCTAAACAGGTACTTCTGCTCAGTCTTTACAATGGAGGGAGTGGGACAGAAAAAACAGAAGCAGCATGAACAAGAGGAAGGTGAAGGTGGACTCAAGTCCATTTTCAGATGAAAGATTCCTGAAAGGACGTGTAGCTCTGAAAGTGGACAAAGCTATGGGACTGGATGGGGTACATCCAAGAGTGCTAGAAGAACTCAAAGATGCTGGCTGCCCTACTGATGGTCATATTCAACAGTTCACTGGAAATGGGAAAAGTTCAGGAGGACTGGAGGATCAGGAACATGGTTCCTCTACATAAGACTGGCAGCAGAAATGCAGTTGGCAACAATGGGATGGTGAATCTCACGTCAGTGGTGGGAAAATTAATGGGACACTGCACCACACAGGAGACTGATTAAGAAATTGAGTAGCCTAGACATGGGATCTAAATTAGTGAACTGAATTAGAAAGTGGTTACTGGATAGGCAACAGTGGTTGGTGTTTCCCAAGGTCCCTACACATTCTGTCTACCCCCTCCTGAGTGTCCACCCTATGACAGAATTTGGTGTCATCTGCAAAAAGTCATACTTTCCTTTCCAGTTCTTCTGCAATGTCAGTTATAAAGATATTGAGGAGGAAAATTCCCAGTAGTGAGCCCTGCAGTACCCCACTGGTCACTTTCCCCTTATTAGTGCTGTTAACTACCACCATCATTCGCCTATCCATTAACCAGTTCCTGACCCAATTCATCACTTTGGATACCACCCTAGGCTGCTCAATTTCTTAATCAGTCTCATGTGCAGCACAGTGTTAAAGTCCCTGCTTAAGTTCAGATAAGTCAAGTCCACTGTCCTCTCTGATCTATTTCTTTTGCCACCCAGTCAAAGAAATCAATCAGATTCATCTGGTATGCCCCCCCCCCCAAGAATCCATGCTGTCTTTGGCCTTGTAGCCTATTGGATTCAAGGTACTCTACCAACCTTTCCTTTAAGAGGGTTTCCATTAATTTGCCCTCTATGGATGTGAGACTAGAGATGTTGGAAAGTTTCACTTCACCAGTGAAGTTGCCAAATTTGCCTTTGCCAATAATTTTACCCATTACCAAGTTTGCCACTTTGCCACTTCACATTGGGTTTTCCTTGAGGAACTGCAATTTTTGAGGTGAAGTTATAATTTGCCTTAATTTAACCTGAAAAAAGTATCACTTCATCTGCCAAAAACTTTGCAAAGTGGTACTTCATGAATGTTACAAACTTTGCAATTCTTTTCTCAAAAAGTCTGCCAACTTCACACATTTCTATGTGAGACTGGCCAGACTATAGTTGCTAGCTATCTCCCTGCTACTGTTCATATGGTGAGGGACCCTGTCTACTCTCCTCCAATCTTTGAGAATCATGCCTCTTTCAAGTGAGCCATTGAATAGGCCCATCAGTGGGGTAGCTAGTCCCTCCCTGAGTTCCTTTAGTACCTTTGGGTGTGGTGCATCCCATCCAGTCCCATAGCCTTGTTCACTCTCAGTGCTGTAAGTCTCTTTAGGACTCTTTCATTTGAAAATGAACTTGAGTCCACCTCCCATCCTGTTCCTGCTGATTCAAGGTGGTCTATCCCCTCCATCCACCATGGCGACTTAGCAGACATACCTGTTCAGGAGGTCTGCTTCTTCTTGATCCTCTTCAGCACATCTCCCTCTGCTACCTTCTTTATCATCACTATCCCCCTTCCTGCTTTCCTCTTTTTATTAATTTACCTAAAGAAAGTAAGTCTTATTCCCTAGCTAGCCCTTTGGCTATGCTTTCCTCTGCCTGCACTTTTGTTCCCCTCATTGTCTTTCCTACATCTCACTGTTGTATTATATAAAGATTAATGGAACATATGTATATATTGTGAACATCAACAACATTCTGGACAATGATCACATATCCAAACGTGTATCATTGTTGTCACTCACTGTCTTTTCCCCTTAGCACCTTATCCACTTCTTTGAAACATAGAAACATAGAAACATAGAAGTTGACAGCAGATAAGGACCACAAGGCCCATCCAGTCTGCCCATTTCTTTTTCTACCTTATAAATGTGCCATCGGCCTTTGCTATGTCAGTGACCTATCTATTCATAGTCATTTGTATTGCTCCCTTATGCCTATCCCATGCCTGTTTGAAGCCCTGCACTGTATTCATAGCCACCACTTCTTGTGGTAAGCCATTCCATGCATCTACCACCCTTTCTGTAAAAAGAATTTCTCACATTCCCCTTAATCGGCCTCCTCTAATCTCATGCTGTGTCCTCTTGTCCTGCTATTTTTCTTATATTTAAACATGTTAGACTCTTTCACCTTGTTTATGCCCTTAAGGTGTTTAAATGTCTCGATCATATCACCTCTCTCCCTCCTTTGCTCAAGGGTATACATATTGAGCTCCGTTAATCTGTCCTCATATGTCTTCTGATGCAGTCCCTGCACCATTTTGGTTGCCCTTCTCTGGACTGCCTCAATTTGGTTAATGTCCTTGTGAAGGTGTGGCCTCCAATACTGCACATAGTACTCCAGATGGGGCCTAACCAATGTCTTGTACAGAGGGATTATTACCTCCCTCTTACGACTTGTGATACCCCTACTAATACACCCTAACACCCCCCTAGCCTTACCTACTGCTTTAGAGGTCTGCTTGGATGATTTCAGGTCATCAGTGATGATGATGCCCAAGTCTCTTTCTTCCTTTGTGACTGCTAGCAACTCCCCTCCCAGCCTATAAGTGGCTTCAGGGTTTCTCGTCCCTATGTGCATGATTTTGCTGTTTTATCATACGTCTGCATCTGTTAATTAACCTATAATTAAAATTTGTTCCCCTCTTTGATCATCTGACAAGGGTCCATGTGTTTCCCCCTCCCCTTTATTTGAATCTCTCCATGTCACCTTGACATGTGACTTGGTGACTGGAGGCAGAAGGACCTGCATTTAACTTGAGACTTTCAGATCCCTAATCAGGACACTTAAAATTCTGGAATTATGCAGCAGAAAATAGATTATATTCTGCCATAGAAGCACAATTGTCTTTGTTTTAAAAAGTACTTTGCAACCCATAATTTTGGACACACTTCCATTCTCTGTCCTGAAGCCACTCCCCCCCAATTCAGCAATGTATGTCATTAATGATATCATATCATATCTAGTTAACAGATATAGCTATAGAAATTTAGTAAACCAAATCTTCTGCAAAAGTGAAACAAATCTGCAGTAGGTATTTAGGAACCATATTATAGCACATATGGTTGTAGTGCCAGAGGGGTGCTATCCACATTGCCTCAAAGGTCAATAGGTTGGTGAGTAATAAATTGGTGTATATTCTGGATAGCTAATTCCAGTGCCAAGTTATATTCCCTGCCACCATGATTGCTAAACCATTTTTAAAAGTGGTATATATTAATGTGCTGTTGCTGCAGTTCAGTTGTTGGGCTTTGTAAATCAGAAAAGTCATTCAGCATGCTGAGAAATGATGAATAGGGCTGTTCTATCTAATGACTAGCACAGTTTGAACAACAACAAAAATGTTATTCATAAACAAGCCTTATTTAAAAATTCAAACTCAACATTTTGTATTTAATTCAGACTAGACAGACTGACGTGAGTAATAAATTGCACAAGGTCCCTTTGCATGAGTGAGTTCTAAAAATAGATTGACTGTGCTTTCATATGTATTTCTTTGACTAGGCATTTTCCTGTTGTTACTTCCCTTGAATATATTTAACCCCCTTTTGAAAAAAGTTACAATATCAGACAGAACTTCAGTTGAGAATTTTCACTGAAGCCTTATGCACCCATATATCTTTATGTGTCTGGGTCCCTTTCAATGATACAGATTGAAAAAAGTTATGAGGTTTTACTTTTCATTGATAGGAAGGTGACGCTTTCTTTTGTTTGAAGAAAAGGTAGGTTTTATTTAGCTATGAGGCCCTTTGTGATCTTTTTTTTTGGTTTCTACATTCCTCATCTCTACTGAGATTTTACTGTCTCACATTATAGCATTCTTTAGGGTAGTATACAGAATATAGTAATTTTTTTCTTTTTCTTAGAAGCGGGATGGCAGTTTGTGTGTCTGCTGTGACATTAATTTAAATGTGCAGTTGAGCATGTAATGTGTTTGTTGTACTCTTGGAGGTTTTTTCTACTGGCAAAGGTTCCACAGGTTGAGATCAATAGTGCTGTCTGACCATTCCATCACAGTCACTTTATTGCATTACACTGTGCATTTCGACGGAGTTCACAGCTAATTGAAATTGGCTGTCAATTTGTGCAGCACTCAGGGGTGACACTCAAGACTGTGCGTAGCATAGCAGAACTTATCTGCTAATAAAATGCAAACTCTTTATTGTGTTCTCTACTACTTGCATTTGCAGCAGCATTTGATAAGATTTCCTCCATAAAGTTTATGTTTTGTTGTCTATCACTGCAGTACCTAAAAGGAACACCTTATCACCTTTGGCAGGTATAATTTCATTGCTTTTAATTAAATGTAATTTATTGCAAAATAGAGTACAAAAAGTATAAGTCATTATTGACATTACGTAATGTAGCAGACTAATATACTTATTGGGCTGAGATGGATTATTGACACACTGACAGGCAATTGGATGCTGATTTGAAGAAACATATTTGAATGTTATTTAGGAATGCAAAGGGACATATTCATGTATATAGTAGTGTTTTTATACAATCTGCATTCTGAAGTGTATTATAATCTAGGAAAGAGGGAAGAATGTAGCTGCACATATGGAGATTCAGGCAGCACAGAGATGTATAGTATTAGAGAAGTCTATCTTAGATGTTTTTAATGACAAATCATTCACTGCAATTTCATTAGTCAAAGTCGTTGTACTTTACATACAGCCTGCTACTATATTTAGAATAAGCTGCTCCAGAAAAGGTAAAGAGAACAAAATCTCTGCAGTTTGCATTGTTCTTATTCATATATATTCATTTGGGCATATGCGAAGAGTGTTAATAACTTCGATGTATTTTTTTCGTAGTTGTTTTGAAATATTCCTGCTCTTTCCTTATTTAGAGTCATTTGTTAATGATGCCATTTTTCCACCCAATAATCATCTTTTAATTACATTACCTATGAGTTCTGGAGCCCAGTGGCATCAGTTGAGATGAAGTCTACAATGAAGTTTCAGTACAGAACTTCTGCTCTATAGGGTTAGAGATGGGGGAAAACTTTTTCTGGCCCACTAATGGGCTCCTTCATTTCTGCACTGGGTGGAAGGATGCATTAAAAATGTTAATATGCATTTGGATGCATCACTGGAATCAGATTCCAGTTCCACATCTGTCTTAGTATTTTGAGAATTCAGATTTTTGGCATCAAATATCAAAATTGTAAATTAAAAATAAAGCCAAAATCTGGTGAATCGGATTCCATCCTATAGATATGAAGCCACCCTAACTAAAAGTTCTCAGTTTGATTCTTGGGGCTGCTGGCCAGGTTAAGAAATGGACCTTGACGTAGACATGGGGCTAGATTTTAAGACAGCTTTAGCATGACTGGGCTGCACCAGAATTCATTGTGAAAAGACTGTTAAACCACAAAAATATGGTCTAACTTCCTGAAACAAATAGCACATGGAAAATTAAGCATCTGTCAGATATCTGACATGGACATATCATTTTTGGATATAAACTAAGCACAATGTCATAAATATATCAGAATGTTGAAAATTGCAAATATTCTAGTGCATTTAAAGAGATGCAGCTGTGACAATACAACTGCTGCAAGGACTGCATCCAGACCTTTGATAATTCAGATCATTGCATCCAGGTTTCAAGTTCAAGTTACTAAGCAAAGGGGTTAGTCTTTGAATTTTCTTAATAGACAGTTCTGTTTAGTGTGAGTTTATCTCTGGGGTGGGCTGCCTTTTATACTAACCTCCAAGTCAGTTCTCTTATAGGAACAGAAGCCATATGCTGGGCCTTGTGTACACAAGTGAAGCAGGAATATGGGCCATAAGATTGGAGAGTTAACTTTAATGTTTTAGTCCCAACCACTATTTTTTTCTCATTACATGTCAAGACCCTTTACCTCATGATTACTGGCACAGTAGTACTTTTTATTCTTCCTGACCATAGAGCACTTTGCAACAGTCCCTGTTCGTTCACCCCATTGGTTACATTTGGGGGAGTGGTCATGTGCCATCCCTTCATGGTTGCTAAATGTATCATGATTATAGTGGTAAGGGAATATCAGTCACAACATAAATATCCCACAAGGCCATGTTGAAAATAGGGTTAACCTTGCAAACCGGATTGTAGCCTTTTGATACTTTCTTCATGTAGAACTACTGTATTGCAGGCTGGCAGTGGGAATGTTGCTACTTTATGACCAGAAACTTTAGTGCTGATAGAGGGCCAAGATCAGTGTGAGATTATGGTTTCAGAAAAGTTTCATCAGGGGATAGGTCTTAGGATGAGGGGTTCCACTTGGATACCAGCAACAAATTACAGTTTAGGGTGTGGATGGATGGTCACTGGATATTTAGAAGACAATGTGGGAATCAACAACAGCGAAAAAGTATATTGGTTCACAGGTGGACAAGAAAGTACCAAGCAGTAAAGTAGGGGTGGCAATTTGGGTGTAGCACCAGTTTTGACCAGTGACAGGTACTAAGTAGAGATGTGCAAAGTCCACAAACTTTGCTCTGCAGAAACATGTACGGATTGTGTTTAGTACACAAAGCCCAATCTGCAAAACTCACTAATCACAGAGTTCAGGATCAAATGCGAAGTGTGGAATTTTGTGGGTAGAATTCCATGCTTCACACACAAACTGTACCTATAAACATACAAAATAACAAAAACAAATATAGCTCCCTCCCTGGTGTCTAGTGCCCCACCCAGTGATTGCCAGCCACTCCCCCCATCACTAGTTAGTCACCCACATGGTGATCCCCCCACTGCTGATTGTGGGCCACAGCTGAAATAAAAAAAACACACTCCAGGCCCCCACAGACCCTTGCTGATCACTGACCAGTCAATGGAAATGTCAAAGGATAATACACAATTTTTTTAAAATTCAATCCCTGGTCTCTAGTGGCCTCCACCCCCCACCCAGTCAGGAGTACCTTCCACTGCCACCACACCATCCTGCTCCCCATCCCAATCTCACCCCCACCAGACAACCAGCACAGCCCTCCACTCACCTCCACAGTTGGCAGCCTGACTGAGAATTTAATGAATAGTGCATGCTTACACTCATTCACTGACAAACTCAGCTTGCAGTCATTTAGAGGACTTTTTAAAGGAAGTTGAGGAGGGAAGGAGCTACTCCTGTCACTGGCGGGGGGGGGCAGATGGGGGAATGAGTGTTAATGGACCCCAGTGGGTTCACAACACCATTTCCCCCATCCCATCCCCTGCTGATGACCAAAGCATCCCTCTCCCATTCTCTACACCCCTTAAAAAGTCCTTAAAATGACCATGAGTGGTGCTATATGACAAGGGTGACTGCAGAACAGTGACCAACGGAAGGGTGCAAAACCACCAGGGCAACTGAAACACAGTATGTTATTTAATGCGAGGGGCTTCACCCCCATTCCCCCCTTACTTAAGATTCCTACTGCAGGGGGATGCAACTTGCAGAAAGAGGGGAAATTCAAGGTTGCTCACATTATCACCGCCATTGTGCCATCACCCTTATGACCAGTTGCCAAAATACAGTCACCCACATCACAGGCTATCCCATGAGCTGTCAATGAATGAGTGCGTGCTGTTACAAGCACTCGCCCATTCATTAAATGGTCAGCTAGTGGTGTGGTGGCAGTGGTGGGCATTCCCTGAGTGGGTGGTTGGGGGCCCAAGACACCAGGGGTTGAATTTCAAAAAAATGTATGTTATATTTTGACATTTCCACCAACTGGCCAGCAATCGGTAGGGGTGTGTGGGGGTCTGGGTTGTTTTTTTTTTCATTTCACCTGTGGCCTGTGAAAAAATATATATATATATTTGGCCAGCCATGGGGGGGGATGAGGATGGCTGGTGATCATCGGGGGGGGGGGATGCTAGACACCAGGGATTTGGATTGGCAATTTATTCTTGCTTTGAGAGGGATTCAATGCAATTTGTACTTAAAGAACCACAAAAGCAAGACTAAGTAACAAACTGCAAATTTTCAGCAAGAGTTGCAATTTCACAAAATAATCTGTGGATGTGAAATTTCAGACTTCACTGGAAATTCACCAGCAGAATTAAACTTCACTGCATCTCTAGTGCTAAGCCATAATAAGACCAATATAGGATTTGCAAACCTCTATGTTAGTGAGAGCAACTGCTATTTGCACCCACTTACATCTGGTAATTTAAATCATTGCAGAAACCAGCACCTGCTGAAAGGTTTGGAGTTCAGTTTTTACTCCCCTCCAACAAACCAGGGACATCCAGTGAGTTGTGCTCAAAGACTTTATTAAATACACTTGAGATGTTCATAAACACTCACATACAGGAAGAAGTAGAAGGCAGCAATTTTAAACTCCAAGCCCACAAGTTCAAGTCCAAGTCTAAGTCCTGGTTTCTGTGGCTAAAACAACTGGCTCCCAAGATCAGAGTGAGCTGATCAGGTGTCACCTGACATGTTTCACTCCATTTGAGCTTTCTCAAAGGTATTTGCATCTGGTAGCCCCATTTGAACTGCATCTTCAGTGTAGGTGAGTCTCCTCTTCCTGGGGACTTGGCAATTTGTGTAAAGTTAAAATTGGCAACCGCTTAATGGTAAACCTCTTTCTACCTCATTTGTGCACAACCACCAATTCTCAATGTAAATATGTACCCAAATTTTTCAGTTGCTAATTATACTAATTTGTACTCCAACAGAAGGTACTCATGCACCATCTGGCAGTAGCTTTGCCATACAAGTTTAATTTTATAACCTGTGCAAGGTTACTCACAGTACTGTACATCATCAGCCAAAGGCAATATTCACTGGTTTTAGTCAAAACAGACTTCCTGCCTTTGATCAGCAGGGTGCAGTTCTTTAAGGAACCTATCATTTCTTTGTGATTGGGTATTCCAAGTAAGCAATAAGACATGACAGAGTTTGGGATGTACTGTGATAACCAAATGCCCAGGGGTGTAGCTAAGTGTCTATACTCCCTCAGAGTCCATTATCTCTATACAAACCATACCATTAAGTGTCATCTTGTGATTATAATTTTTTTTAAAGAAATTGAATAATTTGTTTTTAGTGTAAAAAAGAAATTGTAACATTTTTTTACACTAGGAAAAAAATATACAGTAGTCCATCCATAGCTCAGCTGTCGCAAAGGGTTGTCAGTGTGGCCTGCTGTTAATGGTTAACAGGATGCTTGTTGTCTGTATTTTTTAATTACCAGCAGGCACTGTGTGTGGAGTAATGGAGGAGGTTGGCAGCCTGTAAGCCTGCAGTTTGTAAGGAGCCTGTGAAGAGTAGGAGCACTTGTACCTCATATGTTGTGTGAAAAAATAAAGAACGCTGGATTTGAAAGCACATGTGGCATGGTGTGGATTCCCTTCGGTGCATACTTTAGCACATAATCTCACTTGGCAGTAAGCATACAACCTTATTTGGCAGGCTTGGACAAAGCACTCTGTTAGTTTTACCTGGTGCTGGCAAACTAATTTTCATTTATTTACATCTGCTTAATGCTGAGCACAGGACCCTGGTGCAGACCTTAACTTCTGCTCTCACTTTTTTTTTATTTCCATGCCAATGACAGAGCTGTAATCATCTCTCCCACACTTTGGCCACTAATCCATCCCTGCTAGAGAAGGACATTTTACTGATGACAGCCTCCAATCTTGAGATGCAGAACAGTGTCTGGTAGACCACAATTGTTTGTATGTAAACCACCAATTCAACAGGCATGCCTAATCCCACAGAAGTAGGGAATTGATTTCCATGTAAACCATCAATTCAGCAGTGTCTTCTTCTCACTGAAATGGAGAGTTGCTGATTTAAAAATAGGCAGTGAGACAATTCACACTGTGGAGAGGGGTGGGAGAGCTGTGTGTATATATATATATGTTTATGTGTGTGCAATGTCTCCTTTATTAAATATGTAATTGTGTATGTACTTCACATTTACATATTTAGATGGATATTTGTAAGCATATATGTTTCATGTTCATTCTGGCTTATTGCATAGTTTAATTTATAATTTAATATTGTTATACCCTTTTGTTGTTCAATTGTATCATATGCAATTTTTTACACTAGTTCAATTCATGCTATTCTGTACTTGCTATGTGTAAAGTATCCCATTCTCCCATTCCCCAGGACACTTCTGGAAAAGAGCTCTTTGAAGCTCATGATGCCTTTCCTGGTGAAACTTTCAAATAAATAAATAAGTAATATACTGGGTGTTCACTGAATAGTTCAGAATAATCACTTTGGAGCAGGGAAGTTGTGAAAAAAAGAACAAATAATTCACACTTGTTGACTAACTGGTGATAAATACTGTATAAAAGTTAGATTTTATTTTTGGTAAAAAAATGGTTACCACTTCAGTTCCTAAAATTCAAAGTGGTTAGCACCAATATGGCTGTCCATTTTATGACTCTATCTGAAGTCAATATTTGCATGCCATGGGATACATGAACTGGTGATTTCCAGTACTGGACCCCAGTTTTCCATTGCTGAGTTTGATATCTTTGCAAAGCAGTACATATTTTCTCTCACATAATAGTAGCCCTAGATATCTAATAACTGCTGGTGAGGCAGAGAGAACAGTGTAGACTAAAAAGAACCTGTCCAGAAAATTGATATATCCATTCTTAGCTTTCCTTTCATACCATATCACATCACTGGCACACTGGTTAAATCCTGGGGATTTGTTAATGGGTTGACAGTTATGGACATCTCCACCCATGTTTCCAGAGAACCTCAAACCTAAATAGCCTTACTTGACTAGGTTCAGAGAAAGGTTCAGAGAAAGGGGAGAAGTAGACAAGACATGTTTCACAGAAACCTGATATACAGAGCACCAGTACTGGGACATGGCAATTCTAGAATTCACAGATCTCAGGCAGGATAGGGTAGGAAAAAAAGGTGGGGACAATGGCAGTTTATGTAAAAGAAAACATTAGGGCTACATAGCAGTTGGAAGGGAAGGGAGAAATGAGGTACTATGGACAAATCTGGAAAGCAGAAAAGGGTCAATACTGTGGGTGGGAGTAGTATACAGACCCCCTATGCAGAGCGAGGAATGGGACAAGGTTTACTTCAGAATATCCTCAGGATGGCAAACAAGGGACAGTTGCTGCAGATGGGAGACTTCAACCTCTTGGATGTACACTGGGACCTCCCAGCAGCAGCAACCCTGAGAGGCAGGGACTTCCTGGACACAATCTAAGGAGCCTGTATGTGGCAACTGGTGGATCAGCCAACCGGGAGAGGGGAAGCGTATACTGGACCTCTTTTTTTACAAACAGGGACAGAGTTGAAGGGGTTGAAGTGACCAAACCGCAGGGGATCAGTGATCACAAGGCAGTGGTTTTTGAAGTTAAAACCAGATTGGAGCAGGACCACACAAAAACTAGGGTCATCTATTTTAGAGGGGCTGATGATGAGGTCATACCTGAGGGAAACCCTAGCAAAGCTAGGGGATGCAAGGTGGTGAAAAAGAGAAATGGAATGGGATTAAGGGAGCTATTAGAAAGTCAGCAGAAATAGGAGTCCAGAGGGTTAGTAAAAGTAGGAAAAAGAGGAGACCTATATGGTTCATGAGAGAAGTACAGTAGTGGAACAGGTGAGGACCAAAAAGGTGTTCTTAGTCTATAAGAAAACGCAGAGCAGAAAGGACAGGGGGCAATATCTGGAACTGCAGAGGGAGTTGGGAAAGGCTGTTAGAAGGGCAAATGGTGTTAAATATTGCTAGTAAAATCAGGGAAGAGGATAAGGCATTCTTTAGATATGTGGGAGTGAAAGAAAAATAAAGTGGGCATAACAAGATTGAGAGAGGAGGGGGGATCTAGTGTTGAGGAGGACAGCCTTAAGGCAAATGTACTGAACAGATACTTTTGTTCCATGTTCAACAAAAAGGATGAGGAAAGGGGGCCTAGGATGGAGAGGGGGCAGGGATGAGAGATAGATGCCTCACACTTCACAGCAGAGAGGGTCTATAGGGAATTAGGTAGTCTTCTGGTAAATAAGGCCATGGGTCCAGATGAGATACAACCCAGGATCCTGAAAGATCTCCGGATGGAATTAGCAGGACCACTGGTGGAACTGTTCACCCTGTTGCTGAACATGGGAGAGGTTCCAAAGGACTGGAGGAGGGCAACTGTGGTACCACTTCACAAGTAGGATGACAGGAAAGAGAAGGTGAAATTACAGACTCATGAGCCTGACGTCAGTGGTCAAGAAGATCATGGAAATACTCCGAAAGGAAAGACTAGTGGACTACCTGGAAGAGAAAGGGATGGTTGATCACAGAAAGTACGGGTTTATTAGGGGGAGATCCTGTCAGATGAACTTAATAGGGTTTTTTGACTGGGTGACAGGAAAGGTGGACTGGGGAGGGGCAGTGGACACAGCCTATCTGGACTTTGTAAAGGTCTTCAGTACTGTTCTGCAGAAAAGATTACTAAATAAGATGGATGGTCTAGGAGTGGGTCCTGCCATAATAAAGTGGGTGAGAAACTGGATCTCAGGCAGAATCCAACTGGTGATGGTAAACTGGGTGCTCTCTGAGGAGGGGAGGGTCACAAGTGGGGTGCCACAGCTATCTGTACTGGACCCAGTTCTTTTCAACATTTTCATTGAGGACATTGCTGTAGGCTGGAGGGGATGGTGTGTTTGTTCACCGATGACACCAAGATATGTAAAAGAGTGGGCACCCCTGAGGGGGGTGGTTGAAAGAATGAGTGAGGATCTTGTTAGGTTAGAGAGGTGGTCCAAGGTCTGGAAGGTAGGTTTCAATGCAGGTAAATGCAAAATTATGCATATGGGATATGGAAATCCAAGAGCAAAGTATGAGATTAATGGGGCGGAATTGACAGTAGTGGAACAGCAGCATAACTTGGGTGTCATCATCTCATCTGACCTTAAGGTGACAAATCAGTGGCAGGCTATGGTGGGTAGGGCAAGCAGAAGGCCGTGATGCATAAGTTGAGGCATTGATAGTAGAAGGAAGGAAGTCATCATGTCCCTGCATATGGCCCTGGTCAGATCTCATCTTGAGTTCTGTGTTCAGTACTGGAGAGCACACCTAAAGAGGGATATTGAGATAGTGGAAGGTGTCGAGTGGAAGGCTTCTCATATGGTTCAGGGGATGCAAGAGAAGGCATACAAAGAGAAAGGTTAAAGGAGCTGGATATGTACTCCCTGGAGGATAGGTTGAATGGGATGATATGATTGAGATATTCAAATATCTGAAAGGTATTAACAGGGTGCAAAGGGGGGGCCTATTTCAAATTAAAGGAAGTTCAGCAACTAGGGACCACAGTATGATGTTGGAAGGTGGACTTTTTAAGGGTAACATGAGGAAGTACTTTTTCATGGAGTGGGTGGTGGATGCTTGGAATGGCCTGCCAGAGGAGGTGGTAGAAACAGAGACAGTAGCTGGTTTCAAGCATGCATGGGACAGAAACATAGGAATCCTGAAGAGGAGGAGGAATGGGTAAGGTTGGGGAGGGGGCTCAGTAGCTGGAGTATTACTGGGCAGACTATGTGGGCCATATAGGTCCTTATTTGCTGAAATTATGTATGTCAGTATGTATGTATGTATGTCTGTCAGCTGGTAGATTTCCATTTGCAGCATAGAGTAGGGGCGCTGCCAAAACTGCCAAAAAGGTGCCAAAAATGTGCAAGTCCCCAAAATTTGCTCAGTTGTGGAAAAAAAGGGGTAATTACACTGCATGATATGCACAAAATGTCTGCAGCTGTGGAATAAATACCCTCCGGACTGTGGAAAAAATGGTTCCATGTCATAACGGTGACCGCAGAAAGGCGATCGCCATTCGGGAGAGTGTACATCGACTGAAAATCAATTTCAGTGATGTACACCCCCAGCACACTGCAAAAGGGTGTCAGGGGCCTGTGCTTCTTCAGCCAGAAATGTGCTTGTATGTGTCTTACAACATGCATGAATACTTGTGACTGCAGACAATAGTAACATTGCAATTTGCGTATCATGGCTTTCTATATGCACTTCTGCAAACAAACGTCTAAGTGTATGTTTTACACCTGCAGTTGTAAAAGCCCAGGCCCCTGAGGAACCTGCACATCTTCAGACAGAAATAGTGTTGCTATTTGGGTACCAGGGATTGTATGGGGCCTGTGCTTTTGCAGCCAGAGCTTGGTGTGTATGTCTTACACCTGTGGCTGTGGAAGTGTATGTATGTTTAATAGTGTGCATGAGTACCTCTGGCTACAGAAGGGCTGGCCCCATAGGAATCTGCACTTCTACAGACAAAAGAAATGTTGTAATTTGTGTATCATGCATTTTTATCTGTAGCTGCAGGAACCTGCACTTCTGCAGACAATAGTAGTGTTTTGATTTGAACATTGTTGATTTCTATCTGAATCCAGAAATGAGTGTGTATGTCTTGTGGTGTGCATATTACAGATATAAATCCAAGAAAGTTGCACGCCAGTGCTACTACATTTGTGTAATCTGGAAACAGTTACATGTTGTTTGTCTTACTTGATGATGCCTGACTGTAATTGTGTGTACAGTTTTGTCTATTTTCTGCAGGGGAGGGGGTTGGAACCCTAACATCACAATTTCCTACATTTCCCTTTTGTGGTGTTCAGTTGAACGCTGGTGCATTATTGTAGTTTCTTGCAATGAATTCCCTTTTTTTGAGCTAGTGGAATGGAACCATATGCTCATTCCCACAGGTCACTTTGGGACCTGTGTGAACAAATGTGTGGGACCCTTTGGGCCCTGTGCTAATGGATGAGTCCTGCATTTAACTGTGACCCAAAAATTCCATTTTTGGTGCACACAGAATATTTTAATGCTGCAAATTTTTGCTTATATTTTAGGGTTGCACATAAATGTGCAATACGGAAATTATTTTGACCCTACATCATGAACATGGTTGCTAGAATGTGTTAAATCCCTCCCAAATGGTGGTTCTGCAGAGCAAATACAAAACTGCCTTTTGACCTGTACTTGAAAATTCCCACCATCCTTGTTCATGAGGCAGGATGATGTAAACAATATAAATATATTCCAAATTTGGGAATAAAATATTGCAAAACAGCCATGTTATGGGTAAAAGTATGTAAGACACAAAAATGGAAGTTTATTGTTGCACATTTTAGTGTTCCAAATTTAAGTGCTTCACCAAACTGTGAGACATTAACATTTATGTGTTAGACATTTTAGTGTAACACTTAAATGCAATTGAGAATGCCAAACATCCTTATCCACGAGGTAATTTCCCGTAAAGAGTATATTTAAAATGTTGGAGTAAAATGCTGTAAAATGGCCATGTTATAAGTAAAAGCATATAAGACACAGATATTGAATTTTATTGTCACACATATAGTATTACGCATGTAAGTGCAACACTAAAATATGTGACACTAAAATTTATGTGTTGCAAATTTTAGTGTCTTACTTAAATGTTCTTGAAAGGACTTCTGGTGATGTTACGATGTGAGCAGCAGCTCCCTACAACAGCTCACTCAATATCTTAACTGCAAACATCTTTAAATGTATGATTTTCTCACTGAAATAGTCACTAAACATCAGAAGGAGAGGTTTTGAACACATGGTGAAAATTAGTCGACAGACACTGGAAAGTTTACTGATGGATGCCACTAGATTACCGTTGGAGCCCACCCCGGCTACCCCGCATCCCTCTCAGGCAGACGAGGCCTCAATGATCATTACTTTACTACTGTGACCAGCCTAAATCAAAATAGAAACTATCCTGCATGAATTTATAGCTTTTTGAGCAGATATTCACACATCTAGTGCAGAGATTAGAGGAGTGATTTATTGCCTGAAAACAATAGTCGATGAGATGATCTCACACATTTCTATGATGGATGGCAAACTAGATAAACTAGGGGAAGTGGTTGCCCATCTTACCAAGACCCAAGTGAACATTTTAGACAGATATGTAGATGCAGAGAACAGAACTTGGTAAAAGAACATACGCCTATATGGCATCCCTGAAAATTCCAAAGGGACCAACCTCATGGCATTTCTCATAGCATTCTTCCATACGGGTCTGGAACTTCTGCAGACAACAGTTATAAACTGGACACTGAATTCACCAATCATGAGTTAAGGCCCAAAACAAGACCTCTAAATGCAAGATCCTACTCTGCTATTGCACATTTCACAAATTGGGCAGTTAAAGAACATGTGTTGCAGACCATGTGGCACTGAAAAACAGTATTCCATGGATAGCGCCACATATTTTTTAATAATGATTAGTCGGTGGTGGTAATGCAGAATTGCTGTGGCTATATCCCCATAATTCAGTCACTTCAGCACCAATAGATTATATTCAAGACACCCTACCCAGCTTTACTTACAGTGCAAATTCCATCACAGTAGATGACTTAACTCTTGGAAAAAGAGGCGGTTGCAGATCTTCAAGGAAAATAACTGTTTACCGTGCCTACCACTGAGAAACTGTGAACTGCAGAGATCCTTGTACAGCACTGGCAGATAGTAAGAGTGAGGGGTACCAGAAGGCAATGCACCATCAATTTTATTGATGAGATATTACAGTAGCTTTGGAACATAAGGAAGATTACAGCCTCTCTGACCAGAGCTGGTAGATAAACTCTTTCATTAATTTTCCTCACTTTTGAGATTCTGGGGAACTGAATGGCCTCAGCTAAAGATGAGGTTGGGCTATGGATTGTGGACTTCTTTTTGAGGAGAATGGGCCTGGGGTGGATTCTGCACAGCCGTTCTTGAATAATATCTGAGTGGGGGTGACTCTGACTTCTCGATCTCCTGTGGCTGGCTGCTCCATTACTATTTTATGGTGTGCCGTAACATAACCATTCCCACCAAGTTGCTTTCCTTCACTCAGAGGGTCAGTGTGCATTGATATACATTAATATACTGAAAACACCAGAGGGAGACTCTGGGTAGACTAGATGGCCTACTAACCACAACCTTGCATGTTATAGCTATGAATAGCCCTTCCTCCTCCATCCCATGAGGTGGGATGGATTGTAGCACCAAACAAAAAAAAACTGACTACCTTTTAGCAGGGCTGGTGTGAGAGGAAGTTGGGTTGATCTCCTGATTAGGATGTTTGGAGACTCTTGGTGCCTTGGTTGAAATTTTTATTACTGTGCTGTTTGTTGTTGGGCTGCATGGGATGGGTCCTGGGCTGTGATTGTTACTGTTTGGCTGGTGGCTCCAGGCATGCTTGACCTTTCTCCCCTTCAGTCAGGCATCACATAGGAACTCCTTACCAGCTGACAGCAAGGACTGAAGAGTGAGATCACCTAGAGTGCTCACCAGCTTAATCGGTATTAGGTTACTATTTTCATTGTGGATATATAGTAGACTTATTTCCCTATGTTTGCTACTGACTAGCAGAGCATTTCTTATGCTAGAGAAAACTTTTCAATCCTCCAGTCCACTGGTGATCGGAAGGCACCCAGATTTTGCTTGTAGCCTTTGTAAATTGTTTTAGGGCTCTTCCTTCTATGATTAGGAGAGACTGGCCTAGAGAAGACGTAGGCTAGACCTCATTCTCCCTGGGTGATAGGAACACTGCTGCTCTATCACTTCCTGTCCTATTGGGAGGCTCCTCACAAGGGAATGACCTGTTTTATTCTACAGACTGTTGTGCTACCTTTCTGGACATTCTTTTGTATTTTTTTTCCAGATCTGGGGTTGCCTTCAATGTGAATAGTCAACCCAAACTGTCTACTGTCAAATTATATGTGGGGATTTGCATGTGGATCACATCAAGATTAAATATTTTCCACTTTGGCTTGTGTTGGTTTTCTAGTTTGTTTCTATTTAGAGGAGCTCAATGACCTCATGGAGGTTCATGTTCAAAAAAGGACACAACATTTCCTCTCATCTGAGAGCACAGATACCAACATCAACTCTCCTCTTAGTGCAACTAGTGTGGGTGTCAATGCCAACCCCTCCCTTGGAATTCAAACAGTATATTCTAGTTACCCAGCTTCTCTGACTGTTGCTAGAGAAGCTAGTTCATGCGTAGGCTAAGGAACCCATTGGTCCTGCCTCACTTTGTTACTGTCTTTCACCCAGAATGTTGGGGAGTTTGTTGAAGAGGTCAGGAAAATGAGGCTGGGATGTTATAGAGAGAGAACAAGTAGTAACACGGTTCTGAACTGGATGTGGTCACTTTGGGAATCAGTATATAAGGTTTGCTGTTGAGACAGTTATCTGGTCCCTCCAACATTTGCTGAGCCAAGGGGCCCCACAGAACTACCCACTGACCATGGCAATAATAGCAAATTTTAAAATACAGTGTCAAAAAATGTTAATGGATTGATAAATCTAATCAAAACATCTACAAAATTATTATGAATCTATGAAGATTTAAAACACAGCTCATCCTGCTTCAGGAAATACACCTCTCAGAGGTGGAACATATTAAATTAATGAAATTTGGAATGCCACACATTCTGACCTCAAGCTACAGGCATGGTTGGCAGAGAGGCTCAGTAATACTGATTCCCAGAAACTCTCTGTTTATGCTGGAGGCATGACAGACTGACAAAGAGAGCAGATTTGTAATGGCTCAAGGCACAGTCCAGGGAAGTAATGTACACTGTCCACAATATATATTCCATCTGGTTCAGATGCTTCCACACATCAGAGGTTTTTTAACATGAATATGAGGTTTAAACAGTGCCCACTGATCCTAAGGGGAGACTTGAATTTGATGATGGATCCTTCTAAAGATAGTTTCAACCCTCTGCTACCCCGGTCCAACACTGGGCAAAATATGGTTGAAGGTTGCTAAAGCAGCTAGGCCTCACAGATGTCTGGTGGCATCTGAACCCTCAAACCTGAGCTTTTTCATTTTACTCTGTGGCCCACACCCATTACTCCCATACAGACTATTTCTCTACCACTACAGAGCATATAGATTGGGTGACTGGCGTGGAGATGGTGCCCATTTTGTTGTCTGACCACTCCCTATCATGATAGAGCTTGCCTTACCTCCAGATCATAACCCTTGGCAATGGAGGTTCAGTGTGACTGCCCTTAGAGATAAGATATTCTATGACCTAGCCAACTCCAGATTTCACCAAATACTCCAGGGAAATACTACCCCAGACATACTGTCATCTCTACTTTGAGACAATATAAAGACAGTACTACAGGGTGAAACATATTCAGTATGCAACACAGAAAAGCAACAATGTGAACAGCAACAATGGCAGCTGCAAGATACCCTCATTTTCTACAGCTGGCTCATATGCTGGGGGATCAGTCTGTCCTCCTGCAGCTCCAATAGGTCAAGGCTAAACTTGAAGCATTGCTTCAGTACAAAATGGAACAGGCACTTAAGTATACTAAACTACATTGCTATGAAGAAGGAGCCAAAGTATTCCATATATTAGCATTCCAGTTACAACTATGCTCATCACTAGCCACGGTCACCAAACAAGTTCACCTTGCAACAGAAAAATAACATTATCATTCCTCTAACATTTTGGAGGGCTTCTAAGTTGTTGTTTTTTTTAAAAGCTAAATACTCAGATTCTTTGAAAAACATGGATCTCCCCAGTCAGATGGAGGAACAGCAAAACATGCTTGTCAGACCCATAGCTATGGAGGAGATATCCCAAGCAATAGCTACTGTAACATCAAATTCAACAAAAGCCAGATGGGTACTCATTCAAGTTTTATAAAGGGTCATTTAAATAGTATACTCAAAATTTGGGACAAAAATATTGTAAAATGGCCACATTATGAGTATAATTATGTGAGCCAAACAAGGACTTTTTGTGGTGCACATTTTAGTGTCACACATTTAAATGTAACACTAAAATGTGAGACAATAAAATTTGTGTGTTGTAAATTTTAGTGTAGCACTTCAGTTTTACACTTAAATGTCAACACAAAGATTATTTTGACCCAGTCATGAACATGGTTGCTAAAATGTGCTAAATCTCACCAGTAAGGAGGTTTTTCAGGGTGACTGTGAAAGCACCGTATAACCTGTACTTGAAAATTCCCACAATCCTTGTTCATGAGATAGGGTCTTTTAAACAGTATTTTCAAAATTTGGGACTACAACATTGTAAAACAGCCAGGTTATGAGTAAAAGTATGTGAGACACAAAAATTGAATTTTTCAGCTGCATTTTATGTGTCACAAAGTTATGACTTACACTTTAATGTGTGGCACATACATTCTCAGCTCATAACACAGAAATTAGTCATTTCAGTAAAATGACGACTAAAGTCCCAAAAAGGTATTTCTGGCTTGTTTGGGTAAAAACAACTACAAAATCATGCTTAACAGACCCTGTTTAACAAGATTCATGTTTTTTTCCCCAAGTTCCTCATTTTTATATATTTTCAAATTTTTGTTTAGCCAAGTAATAAGAGGGCAGCTATCGTTGCCTGTATATTTTTCTCACATAAGATAAATCATTGTTTTTTATGAAAGGTAAATGCCTGCAAAAGGTAAAATGATCTTATGTATCTGAGGGTTATCCTAAATCCCTTCAAAGCATGCTCAGAAAAAAAGAAACTTGCATCCCTATAATTCTGGAACCAATTAATTGTTTGTCACGAAACCTTAGAAATGCATTACCTTGGTACAGACCGTTTCTAACCTAAATGTTTCAGAAAACAATTCTGTACTCTCTAAGCTGTAGGTGAGAGCAAAAAAAGTGTAATAAGTATAAAAAATAGCTTTTCCTTTTCATTAAAAATCATAATTCTATATCTCAGAATCCACAAATGCTGCCATTACAAAACTTCTCACATCTTGAGAACTTGCCTCCAAGACAGTGCATGCCAAAATATGCGGCAACTTCACTGAAAACCACAAACATTATTAAGGTGCAGCAAATGGTGTTCATCAATTACTGTAGTACTCTGATCATCCCTAACTATACTGGTTCTACCACACCAGTATACTATACATACTGTATATATATATATATATATATATATATATATATATATATATATATATTTCTTTCAATTGTATGAACTAAAACTGTGCAAAAAGCTAGTTTTCATATCTGGAACCCATCTAATGAAGTCATACCAGCAGTAGTTCTGATAGAGTCCCATTAAATTTATGGAGGTACTCCATAATTTGTCAGAAGATGACAGAATGCTGGAGCCCCTCTATGGGTGTTGTTGTTTCCATTAAGTCCCAATAGAGGAAGTCTCCTCATCTTTTTCCAAAACTGACAGACAAATGCAGCATACATAGCCAGTGTTGTGCTGTGCAGTATATCAAAGGAGATAGGAAATGATTTTTACATAGTTAACTGTCCTTCCATCTTCATTTCCATGCCAGCTATGTATTCTGATATGCTTTGATGACTTTTTTTGATAAACAAATAATCTAAGTTTGGGGTGGCTTCAGATCTACATTAAATTACATTCTCCTAACCAGTTCCTGCTCGTGATTATCATATATCTAAGACATTCTATAACATCAGAAACCCTCATTCCATGCTATTCATCTGAATGGCTTAGAAAAGTGCTTGTGATGTCATATAATGTTCAGGCAGTATGAAAAGAAAGCAGCAACTGCTGAGCAGAGCGGGATTCAGGGTAGGTACAAATGCAACAAAATTAGATTATTAATTTATCAAAAAACATATAAAGCATATCAGAACACTGGGTAGCTAATAAAAGAACAACTGTAGGGCATCTAGACATATACAAAATGTTTCTTATCACCTTTAAATAGTCCATAGGTGGCAGGGAATGATGATGGTTTACTGATGGACAAGAGACAGTCATTTGATAGGAGCAGAAGTCTCATTAAATGAGAGACTCCCCATTCCTCCCTGTACCAGCAATTAGGAGCAACTCACCAGCAGTGATGCACATATTTGCCACTTCAGCATCACTACATGTGTGAAGATAATTGTGTCTTTGTCAGAGGTGACAGAAGCCTCTGCACTGCATGAGGATAGCTGCTCTGTGTAGCTTGGTGGGAAACTCTCCAATTGCTCCACTCTGCCTTCACTTTCCAAATTTATAGATGAATGCATGAACCACTGCCCATCGGCTGGTGGTTACTCATCTTTTTATACCTTTTACAAGTGGCTAGAAAAGGAACTTGTTTGGCCTGCCAAGTTCAGCCTCCACATTTTTGTTTTTCAGAAGTGCTCTTCAGGGGAGTGTAGGGGAAGAAGTAACCTCCAAAGTAACCTGATGATTTGAGAATTGCATTTACTTTCACCTTTTGTTCACACACAGATAAGACTTATGTCAAAAAGTCATTTATTTTGTAACACATCCCAAGTCTCCAAGTTGACCAAGGTCCAAATGTAGGCTCATTTCTCGATCATTTTTTTTTTATTTGCAGAAGAGCATATCTTGCAAAAAAAGTAATTGGGGAATGCACTGTAGATGTTCATCATTAAATGCAATTTGTTATCAGTAAAGTAGATGTAAAATGATTTTCCACTGTCTGCAAAACCCATTGTAAGTCAAGGAGCCTACTGAAGTTTTCTGAAATATATATATTTTTATTTTGCATTTACTTTCCTGTTTCTACTGATGTTTTCCAAAATGTTTATTTTTATTTTGCCTTTACATTATAGTTTGGATGGACACAACTAATTGTAAATGTGTTCTTCCAGTCCAGCTGCTTCTCACATGTAAGTGTACCTGGCAAGGTCTATCAGGCATAACCTGCAGTTTAATTCATTAGCATGTTTAGTCTAGTGTAATGAGCAATGGCAATTCCTTTAGTATGAGATTAGGTTGTGGTTTGGAAATACTACAAGTGCTATTAAAAATGCAATTGATAAGTACAACTGAGACTTTAGTTGGCCAACTAGTTTACAAACTTGAAGCACTCACAAGGAGCACAGTTTGCTCCACCATGATTGAACTGTTACTATGTAAAACAGGGATGCATACAACTGTGTGTGTCTGCATTGCTATTTGCAAATACTGTAGCTCTAGATATACTTTCAGTGAAAGCTTCTTGCCATTTGGTCTTCTCTCATGAAAATCTCATGAAAATATTGGTATCACCCTATGATAAGCCTAAAGATCAAGCAGCTCACAGGGGTTTAAAACTATGAAAATTGGTGTACCATTCTATTGTCCATGGAGCAAATGGTAGCTGTAGCAGCTGATTTCAGATAGACAGTACTAGAAAAATCAGAACAGATAAATGAGGTAGTCTCTATAACATTGCTGCATTACATAATGATCTTGAATTCATCATAAGGTTGGTTTTTGCATATAATAAAATACCTTAGTTCTGAATTTAGTAAAGACCAACTGTGAAAGTCTGGTTAGAGATGGAAGTCTTTATCTATGAAACAGCAGTTTATTATCAGGGGAGAGGGCATATACACAGACCTGGGAAATCAATGTTTTAATGCTGCAGATGTAAAGGCTACAGTTTCCAGGTCAGAGGCGAGGGAGGCCAGAGTATTGTATGAGGGTAGCTATACTGGGTAGGCCCCACGGGGTACTATCCTTCAGCTCCGAGAAGGTACAGAATTAAAAATAAAATACGCTTTGCCATTTGTCTTGTTGTAGTGATACACCTGAAGGATGAACATCCCTGCCAGCAGCACCCTTTCTACCCATTTGTGAAAGAAATCTAATACATAGCATACAAGCAGAGACTCCCTTAATGAAATTCTTATTTCTGATAAACTACATGGTGCAGTGAAAAAAATGTGATGTTTACATTTCTGTAAAGTTTAATTTTTTTATGTATATGTGCACTCTCAGACATGTCCATTGAGGTTGAATTCAACTTCTGAGTTGCAAGCTGTGGGACTACTGAAATGCACTTTGTACAATAGGTTTTAAAATACAGCATCCCCATACTATTTGTTTTTGATATGCAGCCTGAAGGTGGGAGTTAGCAATTTCTGATCCAAAACCTTCTTTCTGTATTTTTGCACAATCTCATACTGAAATCACTGAACAAATTGTTACTGTTTATTGTTATGAAATACTTTTAGACACAAGAGCTCATTTTCAAAAGTTCCATGTCAAAAATGTGATTACAGTGCATCACAACAATACAAAGAAGTTAATATAGGAAACATACAAGTTACAGATTATTTATCTAAAATTGCTGCTGGCTAGTTTGATAAGTAATGAATTAAATGCTCTTTTAAACTGATATAGGTGAGACATGTAAAATAATGTATCAGATAGATCACTCAGATAATCTGAAACCATTACAAAAAGGGAGCACTTGCCTTGTTTTCTACTGCAATAGGGTTTCATAAATCTGTTTCTGGACATGCTCATGGTATGGTACTAGCTGTCAACATAACTGAGGCAATTGTTAGTATTAGTAGGGGTAAGTCCCAGCAGGACCTTTTTCCCTAGCATGAAGGTCTGATACTTGATTCTGTTGTTTAGGGCTAACCCCTCCAGGGGCCCACTATACCTCACAGTCACCTACATACCCCCTAAGAACCAAAAGCATGCTGTCTCATCCCTCACCGAATACCTCTCTACCCTGCCACACAATGCAGAGCAGACACTAGTAGGGAACCTCAATATCAACTGGCTTGGCCCCTCGGCCATGCCAATAAAGAACTCGTTCTCAGCCCTTGACATGGTCCAATTAGTTACCCAACCCACTAGACTTCACCCATCTACTGGTACCCACACCCTCCTGGATATCTTTATTTCTAACCGCACCAACAAAATCCAGGATATAAAAGTACTTCCCAACTCCCTAAGTGACCACTCGCCCATCCTATTCAAATGGACCTCATCCACACCCAAACCCATAACCCAAACAACATTCCAAAGGCATCTCCACCCAGGAGGGTTAATAAAAGTTAAACAGCTGCTCACCCAAATTGATTGGTCCCCAATTAATATAGCCCTCAGCATCGACACTGCACTCAACCTGTTTACACAGGCCTTCACCAAGGCCTGTGACCTCTATGCTCCACTCACCAAACTCCGCACCAAAAGGAAACATGCTCCTTGGATAACCCCCCTTCTTACTCCAAATGTTGAGAGACAGGAATAATCTCTGGCACAAAGCTACAGAATCTGGCAGGATGGCAGACAGACAACCCTATAATGCTGCTCGCAATATGTGCACTTGAGCCATCTGTAAGGCCAAAGCAGACCACTATCAATCCTCTCTCACAACCACGTGGGGGTCTGTGAAAACCTTCTGGAGTAATATCATAGAACTCAATGGGAAATCATGCTCCCCACCTCCCTCCTAGCTCACCATAAATGGCACTCCCTCCACAGACACACTCACCATAGCAAACTGTCTAAACACTACCTTCTTGGATCTCAGCAGTGTTCTCCCTAGTTGTTTCTTTGACCCTGTGCCCCAATCCCAACCTCCAACCCTGCAGCACCCTTTTCTTCTATGCAAAATATCCACCCACGAAGCTCGTCCTTACCTACAAAAAGTACTAAACAGCAATAACCCTATAAATGACCCCTAGATGCCAGGCTCCTTTGATTAGTCCTCAATGAGGTTCTAGTCCCCCAATGGACCTGCTCAACAAATCCCTATGCCTAGGGCAATTCCCTAGTGCCTGGAAAACAGCTGTCATTACCCCCATCCATAAAAGTGGTGACAACGCCTCCCCATATAACTATAGGCCCATCTCCATTCTTCCCCCCCAAAGCATTAGAAAAAGTGGTTGCCACCCAGCTTACGGAATACTTAGCCAAGTATGACATTCTATGCCCAGAGCAGCATGGCTTCCATTTGGCCCATAGCACCACCACAGCCCTCCTAGAATTCACCAACTTCCTACACTCATTCCTAGACACCGGTAACATTGCAGGAGCTGTGTTCATAGACCTATCCAAGGTCTGTGACACTGTCTGCCACCCTCTCCTTCTCGACTCTCTCCACCAACTTGGTATCTCCACAGACCCCCTAGCCTGGTGCTCCAGTTACCTTTCTGCCCAGTCCCAATGTGTCAAAATTAACAGAACCCTATCTGACACACTACCTGTCCACTCCAGGGTGCCCCAGGGCTCTATCCTGGGGCCACTTTTCTCCCTCTACCTAAACTCCTTACCAAAGGCCTGCTCCACAAAAATCTTACTATATGCAGATGATGCAGTGCTCTTTGCTTCGCATCAAAAACCCACGCCCCTTCAGGACTCCCTCCATCATGCTTTCTCCCAGGCCAAAACATGTTTTAAGGACTGTAGACTGGTCATAAACTTAAAAAAGACTAAATCAATGATCTTCTCTCACTGCCAAAACAAAGCAAAAAGTGCACCTCATCGCATCCTCCCCAGCACCCAGCACCCCCTTGAACAGTTATCCAACTACAAATATCTTGGACTTACCCTCAACTCAGCCCTTACTTTCCATGACCACATAAACACCCTTACTCCCACAATAAACACCCAGATTGGACTCCTTTACCAACACAGGGACTGCACCCCCCCCCCACGCCCATAGGCTTGCCATCACCTCATCAATACTGTCTCTAGTGGACTATGGGTTCCCTGTATACGGGGCAGCAGATAACTCTGCACTTCAGAAAATCCAGGTATCCCTAAACAAGGCCAGCAGGCTCCTAACTGGCTCTCCTAGGCTCACTCACACCTGCTCCCTCTATACCTCTGCCAATCCTCTCAACCTCGATGAAAGGCTCTGCTACCAGACCTGCATACTGTCCAAGAAAATACTGCTTGGGCTATCTCCCCCTGGGGTCTTTGCCTCTCTTCATCCTGCCACCCCCACTATCTCCACCAGCAACTCAGAGAAAGCACCACTGGTTGTGCCCAGGGTAAAAACCTCCCTTGGCCAGAGATCTTTTCACTACAGGGCCCCCACATGGTCTAATGCACTTCAAACACCATCACTAGTGCACCCAAGCTCGCCCACTTCAAAACCACTCTTCGCAACCACCTCTTCAATATTCATTCCTGTAACTGCAAGTAACATTTCACTCTCCCTCTCTGATACAAATTCTCTGACAAAGTCCATTATAGATTGCAACCTACGTCAATAATACCAAACCCATGAATAGGACTGACTACTCTATTTAAATGCTTTCTCAAGCTAATAATGTCTCTGCTGTGATGATGGTAATATCGTCATCCAAATATTGTACATAATGTCTGAAAATATCTACATCCTGTACTTACTGTAAATACTGTGAATAATGTCAGTGACAAATGTCTGTAACACATGCTTTATGTAACTGTTGTTATACCCTGTCTGTATTAGCTTCTGTCTTACATGTGACGAGGTACCTTTGGAAATGAGCCTCTGGTTCAAAGGTTGTAAACCGATATATCAAACAAATAAATAAAATAAATAAATGTATAAGTCACAATTTGTTAACATATTTATATCCAGTACAAATCTGTAGGAATTGTTACAGATGACTTTAATTGTGACTAGGACAGAATCACATGCTGAAGAGTTGACAATAAGGCCATAGTTAATAAGAGATAGACTGGCTTTTGATACAGTTTGCCATCTTGCTTCATGGCTGAAAATTATTTCAGTTTCCCAGTCTATAATTAACTCTTTTAATGAGATTTTCCATATGGGAAGCAAAAGATAGTATATGAAATGGATTAAGGAATTCCTGCATCCTGATTGACTGAGATTTGGTTATAGCCATGCGCTTGAGAGTCCACAACCCATGGCTAAAAACAAGTCCCTGCCAAGTTTGCCAACCTGTATGTAGAAAATTTGATATTCATGTGCCACCCATGTGTATGGAATGTTCATTTTTTTAAATGTCAGCAACTGTTCCCCCCCACACACGTCCAAATCTACACATACCTGCTGCACATTGTTCTCTCATACAGTGTAGGGAATTTATTTTGCTGTATGTCTCTTGGGTTTGTTCATAGGTTGTGCTCCTTCCTGACTACTTTCTCTCTACATCTAATATCCTGGCCACCCTCATGACCTCATGATTGCTAGCTCACTCGCTAGCAAGGCCATCACTCATATCATTAGTTTTCTCTTGGCTGACTGCTTGTTTTTTCAACTTGCTGTAGCCAGCAGCATACCTCCATCTGAAGGACAGGCAAACAAGAATGTACCGTTGCTCTCCTAGTGGCTACTACATTACTCACTCCTACGGCTTGTTTTTAGTGCTCCCTCCAATCACTCCAGCCTGCTTGTATTGCTCATTGCCTCTAAATTTACAAATGGCATTAAAAAACAGATATATCAAAGACAGATTCTATGTTTTGTTTGGAGGATTTAAATCAGACTTGTTTTTTCAGGCAAGTGGGCTCAGCTCATAAGTGGGCTCAGCTCATGGTTAATAATGCTCATACCTCAACAATTAACAGACCACCAAAAATGACACAAATCAGAAAAGCAAATAGACTTTTAAAACATTTTCTTGTGAAAATCTAATGCAGTAATTAAGCTGGCCCAACCAGTCATCATCTGGTACACAGCAACCTACACACCAGTCAGTGAAAGAACTACTAGATTTTTACAATTTTTTAAGAATTCAAATCAGTACTAGCTACTTTTTGTTTTCTTTTAATGTTACTAAAAACCCATTTTATATAAACAATTAGACACTCCAGGGAATGTGTTGTGCAGGGTTTTACCATACATCCAAGGGTTGACGGCACTCTGCTGCAGCAATCTTGCTGCACAATGTCTCTTGGCATGCAGTAAACCTTGCACAACTCATGCCCCATTGTTTCTTATTGCTTCAGTATCATCCAAGTAGAGCCCTAGATGTTTACAAACTTCTACTTACTTTATCTTTGTTCTCATGGCATTGTAAATTTCAAAGGGGGAAATGTTTTACATCAGGTATGAACTGCTGAAGAGCATAATCTTGGTTTTCTTATAATTAGGCTCCAGACTATTATCAGAAAAACATTTTCCAGTGATTCAAATTTATGCTGTAGGAGTATTGACAAGCTGTCTCTGCTGGTGTGCCTTGCAAAAACTATTCCATTGTCTGCATACAAAGGAACTTTGTCATACTGTCAGGCTTCAGATAATTGGCTTATAAACAGGCTGAATAATAATGGGTCCAAGAAAGAGCCTTGATCCATTCCCAACAGAAATAATCCTGTCCTGAGAGGTGAAACCATCAGTTTTAACCTTCTGACATTGTTGTGTTACTTAGCTCACAAACCAATATACAGTATCCAAGGACAGACCTATGTATAGTATTTTTTAAGCAGACAATTATGATTAATGAAATCAACAACCTTTGTCAGGTCAATGTAAATAGCCCCAACCATATCTCCACTATCTAATGCCTCCTGAAGAGAGCAGTGTACTCCACCAAAGCATATTGGCACTATGTAGTTTCATGAACCTATGCTGTTTGATACATTGGATACCATATTTTCCAGGTTTGAGATAAGTTTGTCATTTGTTACCTTTTCAAGGGTCTTGGACAGTGGAGAAAGGATAGAGATCAGTCTATAATTTGCAATATATTTTAGGATCCTCTCTTGAAAACAAGTGTTACCAGTGCTGACCTACTTTTCTCAGGGAAGTGAGAGCCCACAGAGAGAAGTTAAACATTTATGTTATAGGCTGTGCTAGCTCATTCAAACCAAAAACAGCAACTTCATGTCAATTGTATCACCCCCACCCCCCAGTTCTTCTCAACTCTTTGTAATGTATTTTAATGTATCACTTTCCAAATGGTTCTGAAACAGAATTTTGGATGGTCAAGATCAAATTTTCTCTGCAGATGCAGATTAGAACCAGGGCCATTATGATTTATGAATAAAGATCCAGAGGGGAAAAAGTGCTTAGATTTGTAAAAGCCTTATTTAAATGTATTATCTATTTAAAAGGGATCTAAAGCCTCATACCCATCAATACGCAGCAGTGTTGGGGATTTGTTTTTCTAAAAGACTGCTAACAATTTCCAGAATATTTTGCCATTGTTCCAGGTCAGGGTTTGTAGGATTTTACAAAATTCAGATTTTTCAATTTTTAGTCTCTTTTTGCATTTATTGCTCAACTCCCTAAACTTCTGGAGATGTACCAGAGACCCTGATTCACTGGCTAAAGTGCACTACTCTTCCATCTTTTTCATAAGGTCCAGAAGTTCTGTTGAGAGCCAGGCAGCTGAAGCACCCCTTAAGTTATGTTTTTTATCTGGTGTCACTTCCAGGTCACAGGGTCACTATACCAAAACAAGAAGTTGGGGGGATCAATGAGTTAATACGACTAAGGCAGCTGAGGAAGCAGCACGATTATACCATGAAAACATTCAAGGAGTTTGTTTTTAGGAATTGTGGATTGCTTGTTTTTGTTAGCAAAGAGGCAGTTCACTTTCACACTTCAGTAGGTAATCATTTTTTTGTCATCCTTTGATGTGTAGACCATTTTTTGATGCATTTAAATAAAGCTTAATAAACTTTGTTTTTGGCAGTGACATCATTAGTTTGGCAAGAAATACTGCAGGATAGCTAGGATTTCAGTACTACCTTCTGACTGTATTTTCCAAATGGTGTGAATTTTGTCACCGTTGGTCTGTGTATGTGCTGAGAGCTTTGTGGCAGACACTTTTCACAGCACCAGCGCTCAGTTTGGGTTTGGTAATTTTTTGAAATAAAGAGTGAAAAGCTACTGTAATTAGCTGGTGTTGGATGTCACATTCACTTCATGCCAGCATGAAACCGGAAGTAAGGTAATCAGACTCACAGTATAAATTACTTTAGGATTATAAAAGCTAAACATTGTTGACTACATACTGATAGGACTCATCCCTGAAGTACAGTAAACCATGCCCTCTGGCCATGCCTTCTATCCCATTTTGTTGAAATGAGTATGAAATTTACACCATTTAAGAGGATGCATATCAGGGTAGTATCATAGACAGATTTGCATCTCAACTCCAAGGCCACCTCTGCGAAAGGAACAGGTCCAGTAAAAGGTAATATGGCATACCAGTTGGAAACAGATATGAAAATCTATTTCCCACTGATGCACTGCCATGTTTATAATCTAGATTCAGGAGCAAACTCAGGCATTTGAGTGAAGGAAGGGGCTGGGGATTCGGCATAGTGTTGTCAATGGCAGTGCTTCCCATAAAAACAAAGAATCTGACAGCAGATAAGGGCCACTTGGCCTACCCAGCCTTCCCATTTTTTTCAACCTTCATTCTCACCATAGACTCTACTTGATCTACAGCTGTCTTCCCCCCTCTTCCTTACCTCTATGATTCCCTTGTGCCTATCACAGGCATTTTTGAACCCCAACACTGAATTCGCCCACAGTAACTCTGCTGGAAGGATGTTCCTGGAATTCAGCTCTATCTGTGAAGAATTATTTTCTCACATCTCTTCTGAATCTACCCTATTCCATCTTAGAAACATAGAAACACAGAATGTGGTTTCAGATATGGCTATTGGGTCCACCCAGTCTGGCCATTTTTTTTTTTATCTTCATTTGTTTTTTGCTGCTGACCCTACTTGATCTACAGTGCAATCCCCCCACCCCTTTACCCTACCATTCCCTTGTGCCTGTACCAGGCATTTTTGAACACCACCACTGTTTTTGCTCCTACCACCTCCACTGGAAGGCAGTTCTAGGTGTCCACCACCCTTTCTGTGGAGATGTTCTTCTTCACGTTCCTCCCAAATTTACCCCATACTGCTTCATATCATGCTCCTTTGTCCCAGAGCACCTTTTTTCTCTGAAAAATCCCCTTCCTGCACCTTATTAACCCCCATGAGGTATTTAAAGGTCTGTATCTCATCCCCTTTCCCCTCCTCTCCACTAGGGTGTACCTATTTACATCAATTAGTCTCTCCTCATAGGGCTTCTGATGCAGACCATGCACAATTTTGGTAGCCCTCCTCTGGGCCACCTCCACTATATTTATGTCTTTCCTGAGATGTGGTCTGTAGAACTGGATGCATTACTCATGGTGGAGTCTTGCCAGTCATCTATATAGGGGCAGCTCCACCTCTATACTACTCACAGAGAGAAATCCTCTGGATCTGGTGTTAAACTGTTATTCAGTTGTTACTTCCAATATGGATGATTCTTGTGTTGTTCCCAGCTGGCTTTAATTCCTAAGGTGTCCTTACACAATCATTTGTGGTACGAGCCCTCAAAGTACTACACAAATTGTAAGTTAGTCATACAACTACCCATTGTGGTACGAATCTGGAATTTAAATGTTTTTAGAGACTCCAGTGCATACAAGACTAGTTGGTTTAGTACATACCAACCTGAGTGCATAATCATGCCTGCTAGCCTACTTAGCTTGAGCCCACCAATATTATGTGTCTTTCAGCGTGGTAGGGCTTGTCACAAATGCACTCCACAGGTCAGGCCCTCTGCTCCCACAGTGCCAACCTCAAAATGCAACAGTGTGAACAAGAGACAGACAGGGTAACCCTCCTGTCAGTTTTGGGTCTGAATCACCTACCAACCTTGAGTCCTGGGGGGCCAAATGTGAACCTTATTCTAGTATACCCAGTTAACAGGCTCTGATAGCACCCTCTTCGGCGGATGCAGTACAATCCTTCACCCAGGGGCATTCAGACAGGTTTCCAAAATGTACCCTTACAACACTATATGAGACCTAGGTATATTCTTACCTTTAGCAAAATTAGTAACACGGTCAAGCCCTTAACAGCTGTCAGAATTAAACACTGGTTCAGCATTCACATGCAAAAGAAAACTGAGAAACCACAGGCAGTATTTCAAACAAAATATTTTTTACTAAAAATTGTAAAATAGGTAAACTATCAAGCACAGAACATATACATTCACAACTTACATTCAATACAAAAATACAGAAATTACAGAACAGACACCTACAAAATACTTAAGTTCTTGCTTAGTTAGATGATACCAGAGTGCCTCATTTTAGCTTAGAAGCTAACTGTCTCGCTCTTGAGTCCAGAATTAAAAAGCAATGTTTCCCTCAGATGCCTGCTCATTTCAAAATCCATCTCCCCACCCCCTTTAGTGAGGTCACAGTTAGATCCTCCTATAACTTTAACTTCTTAGCATAAATATCCACAAGGATGTATGTTATTACTGTGAAAATCAGCAATTAGCAAGTTCCCAAAATATGAGTCTCTTTGATCAAATCATTTCCTTTGGCATTTCATGACTCCACAATCTGTCACTGGTTCTCTTCTAGGTGAGAAAACCATAAAGGATCAGCCAAATGACTTCGCCTTCTGCTATGTCATAAGATGCATATTTAGTTTCCAACTACAAAGGCAAGAGCAGGTTATAAGGGATAATAAACTGTCCCTCTGGAAGGAAGGTTTTAATTAGTGGTTTCCCTGGTCTGTTTACCACATCCTGTTGTTTCCTCACACTGGCACTTTTGAGGTCAAAGGTCAAGTCTCCTTACACTACCATCCTTAAGCAGGCAGTCACATGCCATACTCATTTTATTTATAACACAAATATTATAAAATATAACAATAAGCAGGTGGCAGAGTGTCATAGTCCTCCCCAACTAGACTAAATTTTGGGGCTCCATTCCAGCATGGGATGAGCTCCCTAAGTCAGTTCATTGCCCAAACTGATGTGACAGTCCATCTGCATTTTCATTGGCTGCCCTGTCCCTGTGTGACACAGTCATGTCATACCCATGCAAGGCAAGGCTCCATCTTAATGGTCTACCATTCATTTTACCCATTTGTGCCAGCCAAAGCAGGGGGTTGTGGTCAGTTTGTACCTCAAAATGCAGCCCGTATAGGTATGGCTCTAACATCTTTAGGGCTCATACCATGGTAAGACACTCTTTTTCCACAATTGAGTAAGCCTGCTCCCTGGGAAGTAACTTTTTACTGAGGTACACTATGGGGTGATCTTCCCTTGGTTGAACTTCTGACTCAGCACTGCCCCAGTGCCCACATTTGAGGCATCAGTCTGGACTACAAATGGTCTGCTATAGTCTGGACTTGTCAATACAGGAGCACTGCACAGAGCCTCCTTCAGTCTAGTAAAGGCTTGTTCACAGGCTGGTACCCAGGTAATTTTCTTAGCATCCTTTTCTTTAACAGGACAGATAGGGGAGCAGCCAGGGCACTGTGATTTGGTACAAATTTCCTATAGTACCCTGCTGTCCCTAGAGAACTCCTGACCTGCTTCTGTGTTTCTGGTCTGGACCATGCCTTGATTGCCTCTATTTTTCCTTGGATATGATAGAGCTGTCCCTGGCCTATTATGTGCCCAAGGTATGCCACCTCAGCCATGTCCACCTGTTACTTCTCAGCTTTTATAGTGAGTCTGGCCCTCTGTATCCTGCCCAACACTTCCCTAAGGTGGGACAGGTGTTCCTCCCAGCTGGCACTAAATATGGCAATGTCATCCAGGTATGCCACGGCGTACACCTCAGCACCATTTAACACCTGGTTCACCAACCTTTGGAAAGTGGCTGGGGCATTCTTCATTCTGAAAGGCATTACTTTAAATTCAAATAACCCTGTCAGAGTGATGAAGGCCAACCTCTCCCTAGCTCTGGTAGTTAACTTTACCCACCAATACTCTTTTGTCAGGTCAATAATTTTAAGGTATGTCACCCCTCCTAACTTTTCCAGGTGTTCATCCATCCATGGCATTGGGTGGGCATCTGACTTTGTGACTGCATTCAGTCCACAATAGTCCACACAAAAATGAGTAGAGCCATCTGGCTTGGTAACAAGGACTATGGGTGAGGCCCAAGGGCTGTGGGATTTCTGGATTACCCTAATCCAGCATTTCCTACACCTCCCTCCTAATGTCCTTTTGGACAGTGTCTGACATCCGATATGCTGTCTGCCGTATGGATGCCTGCGTCCCTGTCTCCACATCATGTGCTGCTAAAGGGATTAGTCCAGGCTTGGCACTAAACAGTGGGGCAAAGTCTGCTAAAACCTCTCTTACTTCCTGGATCTGGTCCAGGGTCAACTGGGGTGACATTTTAATTGCCTCCATAGAGGACTCCTGCTTGCTTTCTTCCAGCAAGTCCAGAAGGGGGTCACCTTATCAGTCTCCTCCACAGGAATACACACTGTAAACACCATGTCAGCCCTCATAGCATATGGCTTCATCGTGTTGACATGGTACATTCTTTGTGTGTGTTTCCTGTCAGGTAACTCTATAATGTAGTTTACATCATTTTTCTGTCTGACTACTTTGTACGGTCCAGCCCACTCAGCCTGTAGTTTATCTTTCCATACCGGGATTAGGACCATGACTTCCTGACCCACAGTGTGTGAGTGAGCTCTGGCTCTGAGGTCATACCACACCTTTTGTTTTTGTTGGGCAGTTGCCAGGTTGCTCTGGGCTGACCCCATAAGCTCCTTCAGCCTTTCCCTAAACCTAAGAACATAATCCACTTTGGATGTCCCCTGGGTGGCGTGCTTGCCTTCCCAGTCCTCCCAGATCAAGTCTAGGGGCCCACATACCCTATGTCCATATAACAGCTCAAAAGGGGAAAATCCTGTCAACTCTTGGGTCTCCTCCCTGTATGCAAACAAAACGTGGGGAAGGTATTTATCCCAGTCCCTCCCATTCTGTTCAGCAAATGCTTGGAGCTTTGACATAAATGTACCATTAAATCTTTCCACAAGCCCATTGGCTTGTGGGTGATAAGGTGTTGTGTGTCTCTGCACCACCCCTCACTTCTCCCACAAACATTTCATCAGGTCTAACATGAAGAAACTCCCTCAATCGGTGATAACCTCCTGTGGAAACCCAACAAGGGAGAAAATCCCTAGCAAGGCATCTGCCACTTTGTCTGTCCTCTGTGAGGATAGGGTGACTGCCTCTGGGTACCGGGTGGCATAATCCACCACAGTTAGGATGAACCTCTTCCCAGAGGAGCTGGTTGTATTTAAAGACCTCACCATATCCATTTTCACCCTCTGGAATGGCTCCTCAATTATGGGTAAGGGAATTAGGTCCGCTTGTTTTTTTTTTACCTGTCTTCCCTATTTCTTGGCACCGGTGACAAGTCCTGCAATACTCCTTCACCTGTGGGGTGAAGTTGGGCCAACAGAAATTCTGGGCCAACTGCTGCATAGTACATGTGATTCCCAGAGACCAGACATAGGAATATCATGTGCAATCTTCAGCAACTGCTCACGATACCCCTGGGGAACAACAAGCTGTCTGCCTATTACCCCTCCCTCTGTCTTAGCATCCTGCGTATATAGCAGTCCATTGTCCCAATAAACTTTATGGTTCCCATCACCTGTGCTACATCAGTCTACCCAAACCCTCAGCCTCTCTAGACTAGGGTCACTATTCTGAGCAGCTGCAAACTTCTTGCATATTTCCCTAGTGTCAGGGCATTCAGGATCACTCCCATCCCTAACCCTCTGACTATGGGTTACACCTTCTTTGGAGTAACCCTCTGTAGCTGTTCTGTTAACTGCTACCTGGGAAATTTCTACTTCCCTTTCATTATTCTCCAAATCAGGAGACACAGACTGGGGAACCAGCCTCCAAGTGGTTTCCACAGGGGCTTCTATGGGGTCCAGGGAACCTCAGTTTTCCTTTGCCACTTGGCTCTGGGTAACTGCATACACCATCACCTCTTTGAGATTCTTGACAATAATTACATTGACAGCCAAAAACTTGGCTAAAGCAACCTTTTGCACAGTTCCCCCTGTCTCACCCCAGTCCAGGAGAACACTAGCAAGTGGCAAGGTTTTCTCCTCCCCAGTGAATCCATGTAAAGTCACAGATTGATTACATATAAGCTGACCAGGCTCTACCAAATCCCCTTTTACCAAAGTTAGGGATGCCCCCATGTCCCTCAACCCATGTATCTGTAACCCATTCACAGTGACTGGGTGTATGTGTTCCCTCATGTTTCCTGGCATGCTTTCAGGGACACACAAACAACACACTTCTTTTCTAGCACCACTTTGTGTACTGCTTGTCTTTTTAGGACATTGCCTTGCAAAATGTCTAGTTTCTTTGCAAACCCAACATTCATTTCTTCTCTCAGGTAAATCTTTTCTTTGTAACCTGGGGCTGCCTGGTTTCGGTAGAGACAGGGAGGGTTTTGGCTGCCCAGAAGGTGCTCTTTTCCCTTTCTGCACTGCCATGCCCACCCCATTTGCTCTCAGAGAAGGTCTACTCCTGGCATAGTAGTCCGAGAGTTCAGGAACCTCTTACACTGTTTTTGGATCTTGGTCATCCAGCCAGGTCTTCAGCTCTGCTGGGCATGCCCAAAAAACTGCTCTAAAAGTACAGGATTTTAAATTTTTTCTACAGAGTTTGCTTCAATTCCTTCTCACCAACATTTTAAAAACTGAAGTTGCTTAGTGGCTAGCATCTTATAGCTCATGTCAGGGCTTCTCCTGAGCTTACAGAATTTAACTCTGTATGTCTTTGCTGTTAGCTCATATTTTTTTTAAAGTGCAGCTCTAAGTTTATTATAATCATTACTGTTCTCATTGTCCATTTGACCCAATGCATCCTGAGCTTTTCCAGTAAGTAGCAGGGACAGCTGGAAGCTCCAGGACAATCTAGGAATATTTGCCTGAATGCATACTTTTTCAAAGGAATTTAAAAAGACATCCATATCTTCCCCCTCTTTAAATTCAGCTATCAATTTATAACTTAATTTGTAACCCAGTCCTGGAGTCCCAGTTAACTCATTGCTTCCTAGAAATGTCTGCAGGTGTCAGCAAATCTAACTACAGTGTGTCCCAGAACGACTACAGAATTCACCTACAGACTTCCTGTGTGCCCTAGAAACATCTGGAGAAGTCAGTCACATATTTTAATATTACTTGCCAGCCAGATGACTTCCCTTCCTGCTATGTCATAAAATGCATATTTAGTTTCCAACATCAAAAGCAGGAGCAGGTTATGTTGAGACACAGAGAGACAGAAAGCAGCCAAAGCTTCCTTAAATCAAATAGGTTATTTACTAGACTACATTGCATTGGATTATTACTTTTTGGACCTGTGTAAGTAATTTGTATTGATTGTCTGTTTTTGGGGTTGACTTTTCTTAGTTTAACTTTAATTTGCCAGGCAGGAACTGTAGCTGGGAGATATTTGCAGTCATTTGTGACTAGACCTATTACTTAAACTCAGTCAAATAGGTGCCTGTTAGGAAGGAAGGCACTTCCCAGGGTGGAGGGTCAGAGTTGTAGTTGATTGTTTCTGGAAGGCACAGATTTACTCCCACCCACCCTGCCCTCACTCCCACCTGCCCCAAGTGCATAACTTCTTTATTGCAGGGGTTCTGACATCACTTCTCCAAAACTGCTAACAACACACATTTGTTCATATCTTTAAAGGCACAGCACACTTAATAGGGGATAGAGACACTCACAAACTTGCACACACTAAAACAAGAACAAAAAAAAAGAAAAGCATCTGTAACAGGAAGGGACACAGACAGATGGGAAGTGGTGCAATGCACTGGCTGTGGAGCAGCAATCTTTTGGGAAACATTCTGAAGACTGTGTTGCTGCCCTATTTGCAGGCACCTCTCTGGTCTGAGGGAAGAGGTTGTTCATCTCAATACTGACCTGGGAAGGATTTGAGAAACCTGTTCCCCCACCCAGGGACCACCCAGGCCATGGCCACTACCTCAGAGGTTGCCAAGAAAGAGGAGTGGTTGGACTCCAGTGGGCTCAGAGAGGGTGAGGGTGGTGGAACAGAGGTGCATCCCTCCAGTTGTGCCTCTCCACAATTCATTCACCACTCTGGTGGAGCATGATTCCTCCATGGAGACTCCCACAGTGGAGACCAAGGAGGATGCTGGGAACCTCCACAATGGAGACCAACAGGAGGGTTTGTTTCTTTGTTTATAAAAATGTATTCCTTATAAATTCAGGAAAAGAATAACTCATTGAGTGGTGAGACTCATTTTCAACAGGGTCCAGTACAAGCCATAAAATGTTTCAGTTCCATAAAATAAACAGTTACACACTGTACATTAGAAATACATATTACAGGGTGGCACAGGACCCCACAGGGGAAGGAAACAACTCCTGGTGGGGGACTCAATTGTTAGGGGTAGAACTGGGGGAGGGAGGGGAAAGGGAGGTAAGGTGCCTGCCCGGTGCCATGGCTTGAAGGGACAGGAAACAAATCCTCAGGATCATGGGAACAGCTGCAAGGGGGAGTGAGCTGGATGTCATTATCCACCTAGGAACAAATGACTGGGCTGAGAATGGGATCAGAGCAGTGCAACAGCAGTCTGTGGAGTTGGGGAGGGGCCTTAGACAAGTAGCCTACATGGTAACTTTCTCAGAAGTGTTACCTGTCTATGGCATGGATAAGGCTAGGGTACTCCGTACCATGAGATTCAATGACTGGTTGAAAAATGGGTGCAGAGCTCAGGGATATGGCTTCATTGGGGACTGGGGCTCCACCTGGAGGGGTGCAGGCCTATACTGGCATGATGGTCTGCATCTGTCCAGGAGAGGAACCAGGATCTTAGGTGATAGGTTTAAATGCTTCATTGACAAGCATTTAAACTAGCCAAGGAGGGAGGCACTGAAAAGAAGATGGGAAATCCTAGCCCCCCCCCAAAAAAATCTGGGTAGTTAGTGAGGTAAACACCAAGATAGAGCAGTCGATAGGGAGAAGGGCAGGGGTAAATGGAGAAAAAGACAAAGGGTGTAAGGACAGGGATGGAGCAAAAAGAAATAAAGCCATAAAAAATGGAAGGTAATGAGTATGAATGCCCATAGTCTAGGTAAAAAGCTCCCCAAAATGGTGGCCTTGATGGAAGAGGGGTGCCTGGATATCATGGCAGTCACAGAAACATGGTACACAGAGAACCATGACTGGGATGTCAACATACCAGGGTACACAATCTACAGAAGGGACAGGGAGAGGAGAAGAAGAGGAGAAGGAGTAGCTCTCTTTGTAAAGGAAGGGATCACAGCAACAGAACTAAAAGGTAAACAGGGAGGAGAGGAGGGACTGTGGGTCATCCTGGAGACTGGAAGTGGCACCACAATCAGCACAGGTGTTGTATACAGACCCCCCATTTCAGGGGGATGAAATGGACAAGGAAATGATAGAAGGCATCCTTAGGATGGCAAAGAAACGATAGATACTGCTGATGGGGGACCTGAATATGTCAGATGCTAATGGGAGCACCTTTGCTGCAGCCACATCCAAGAGCAGGGCCATTCTTGATGCCCTACAGGTGGCATGCCTCAGCCAGCTAGTTTTGGAACCCATTTGGGAGGGAGCAATCTTAGACCTCATACACTCAAATGGGGATGGAGAGAGGATCTCTGATCTTGAAAAGGGTAACCATCTGGGAACAAGCAACCACCAAACAGTATGGTTCACAATAAACTTAGCTATAGAGTCAAGCTATACAAAAGTGAAGGTACTGAACTTTAGGAGGGCTGATTTTGTCAAAATGGGAGAGTGCCTCAGAAAAGCACTAGCAAACAGGCAAGAAGGTGGGGTTGAGCAACAATGGGGAAACATCAAACCCGCAAGTACAGTGGCAACAAGCCTTTGTGTGAAGCAAATAAACAAATAAAAAAAACACTATGGTTCTCAAAAGAAGTGGCAGGGAAGGTTAGGAAGAAAAATGCAGCATTCAGAAGGTATAAGGAAAGACAGAAGGAGCAGGACAGAGAACTGTACCAGTTAAAGCAGAAGGAAATGGGAAATGCAGTCAGAATAGCAAAGGCCCAAACTGAGGAAAAGATAGCCAACTTGGTTAAGAAGGGGGATAAAACGGCAAAGGCCACTTAGGGTCTTGCGACTTGTTTACAGGGGGAATAATATTTCAAATAATATTTCAAATTTGAGTATTTTTTGTATGGTAAACACAATAGAAAGGGGAGTCGGTTTTGCTGAGATTTAGATTCGTGTTTATTTCATCTGGATTGGAATTAGAGCGGTCTTGGGCTTTCTCTGTAGTTTGCTTTCACTCTATCATGACCTGGAATTGGCCACTAAAGGGCGTATCAGGCATTAGTAATTCATGGGTGTGCAGTCCTCAATTCGAGGTGGATCTCTCTGAACCTTCTCACTAGACTCGAGTGCAGGATAACCAACTTTCACACAGAGAGCCAGTGCACTTGGAGGCTGGTTATTTCTTGGAAGACACTTTTTTTCTGTTTTCCCTTCCTACAATGTGATTGCCACCTCTCTCTCGATTCCTGCTTTCAGTCTGTGGCACAGGTCACTCCCCCTCACTGGGTTTCTGATCTGGTTTTAGCTCTTGTATAATTGCCTCACGAGGCAAGGATGATTTCAATTTTCTCTCTCAGTGTCGTTCGGGTTTCCATTGCTACCTGGGTTGTACATGGCATTCACTGTGGCCCTTTTCTAATTGGTTCCCAATAGATTTATACTTTGGTGTGGTGTTATTGAAAGCCCAGAACCGTTCTCTCTTTTTTAGGGATAACCAGAACTGTTTTGTTTTCTATACGAGGATAGTGGAATGCAAGAGTTTTTATTAATAGGGGTGCATCATCAGGGGGGGCGGGAGATGGAAGGAAAAGTACCAGTACTGTGCTGAACGTTACTTGTGACAGTTTAGGGGCTGGGGGCGGGTTTGGGGTACTTTGGAGGGTAGGGGTGGGTAGGGGATGGGATGGACGTAATAGTGGGGGTTAGGGAGGAGGGAGGGTTTACTGCAGTAACCATGGGTGTATGTTTGCAGGGCTATGTATCCCATGTGCTGAGCTGAATACAGCAAGTCTAATTACCATTACTGGATGGCTAATGAGATAACTTTTGTGACTTGAAATGTTAAGGGGATCAGGAAAAAGCACAAACAATATCAGGCTCTTAAACATTTAAGCTTACTTAGCTCTCAGATAACTTTTTTACAGGGAACCCATTTATTAGACGTGGAAGCTTTACAGTTAAGGAGACAACAGGTGGGATTGGTTTACAGTGCCCAGGGATCCACAAATAGCTGCTGGGTCATGCTCATGATTAATAGGGGTATTCCCTTTGTTTTTACACAGGTTATTAAAGATCCTGAGGGAAGGTTTATCCTTGTTAAAGGTACTCTCTGGTCTGTCCCAATATTACTTGGCAGTATCTATGGCCCTAACATAGATGACCCAGGATTTTTTATGAGACTTATATCTGCTATTCTCCCAATGCTTCCCATCAGGATTATTTTAGGGGGGATTTTAACCAAGTACTTGAGTCTAATTTAGATAGGTCAGGCAAAGGTCTGGAAGGGGTCACTTCAGGGCAGAAGGCTTTTAAAGATCTATTGGATCAATGCGGGCTCTGTGATGTCTGGCGTGTTTTACATCCCGATTCTAGGGAGTTTACCTTCAGGTCAATGACACACGGCTCACAGTTCCGCATTGATTACATACTTATTTCTCAGTGCCTATTACCTGGGGTTAAGACTTCCGTGATTCAACCTGGCCCAATCTCTGACCACTCACTAGTTTTATGTAAATTGGTACTGCTTAATTTACCTAACAGGGAAACCAGATGGAAACTTAATGAACAACTTCTCAAGGATGTTAAATACTGCAAACTTATAAGGGAGCAAATTGAATCCTTTTTTTCATCTAACCCGTTAGATAGTGCAAAGCCGGACATTTTGTGGGGGGCATTTAAGGCCTTCATGAGAGGGATCCTTATCAGCATGGCAGTTGGTAGGAAAAGGGCACAGGAGAAGGAATTAATATCTTTACTATCCCAAATTAGATCACTTGAAAATAATTTCTTGATTAATCCTCCCGATGAGGATATGAGGAAACTCTTAGTGTTGAAGATACTGTAGATATTTGGAGTTACTCTGAAACAAAGCAGAATTAGCTATTATTCGTACAAAAGCTAGTTACACTGACCAGGGAAAAAAAAGTGGGGCACATACTGGCACTGCATATTAAGCAACAAGAATCAGTCAGATTTATCCCTCCTATCAGGGCAATGGCTGATGGATCCTTAAAAGTATCTCCCACTGAAATAGTTCAAGAATTTGCCCGTTACTATACAAACTTGTACAGTGACATGGAACATCCCCCTTGCCCTGGGAGTACGGTGAGTTACCTGAAAGACTCCCATTTGACCCCTCTCTCTGACCGACACAAGGATTTTCTGGTTGCTCCTATTTCTCAGGAGGAAGTTGCTGATGTTATTAGTGAATTGCCTGCAGACAAGGTCCCAGGCCCCAATGGTTTTTCCTCCTTATCTTATAAAGTGTTTCGGTACATTCTATCACCAGTACTTTGCCATTTATTCCAGCACATTCTAGCTGGGCAGAGGCCGACTCCCACCTTTTTGAGGCCTTGATTGTTCTGCTTCCCAAACCAGATAAAGATCCTGAGCTGGTTCAGGTTACAGACCTATCGCACTTTTAAATCAGGATATCAAAATTCTCTCCAAAATATTAGCCAACAGGTTAAAGGTAGTTCTTTCTGAGTTGATAGGTATAAACCAGGTAGGATTTATGAAAGGGCATTCATCTTCTGACCACTTATCTACCTTGTCACATGTCTTCTCGGCCACCAGGGATGCCGAGTTCCCTGCAGGACTGGTCTCCCTGGACACCGAGAAGGCATTTGATTGAGTGAACTGGAACTTTCTGTTCTGAGTTCTGGAAGCATTTCATTTTCCCTCTCTGTCCACTTCTTGGATTGCCACACTTTATAAAAACCCTACCGCAAGAATTTCTGTGAATGGGGCATTCTCTAAGCCCTTTTCACTTCACTCAGGAACTAGGCAAGGATGTCCTTTATTTCCTTTGTTATTTAATTTATATTTGGAACCTCTCATTCAAAATATTCTCAATAATGTTTCTATACAGGGTGTCAGAGTTGGGCGATATGAAATTAAAGTCACTGCATATGCAGATGACCTGTTGATACACTTATCTCACCCCATATCCTCTGTCCTGGTATTTACTAAGGGAAATAGCAAGATTTAGTGACCTGTCCAATTACAAACTGAATGCTAGTAAATCTCTATTTTTCCCACTAAATCATAAAGTTTTCAAAAATGACATTAGTACTTTTGGTTTGTGTTGGACTTCCACGTCATTTAAATATTTGGGTATCAAGCTTTCTCGTAATCCTTTAACATGGTTTAAGGAAAACCTGGATTCTCTCTCGCAGTTGATAACTCATGACCTTGAGAGGTGGTCCAAACTTCCTATTTCATTATGGGACGGATCAACATAATTAAGATGAACATATTTCCTAGAATTTTTTATCCATTATCTCTTCTTAACACTTTTATTCCTTTACTCTGGTTTAAAAAAGACACATGGTGTATTCACCAGATTTATCTGGGCCAACAGGTATCCTCTGCTGGCTTGTCATAAGCTGGCAGCCCCAAAATTGGAGGAGGGTTTACGAATTCCCCATCTGGCCATGTATCACTGGGCTAGTCACTTAGCAAAATGTCTAAGATGGGTATCCCCCGGCCCAGAAAAAGAGCAACCGGTTTGGCTTAGAATAGAACTGGATGCAATCAAGTCCAAGAATTTGGACCCTCTTATACTATTTTTCCTTAAGTTTTTCCAGGTACGTATGACCGAAGACTGCCCCATAATAATGACTTCTCTAAAGATTTATTCTCAAATGTGTTCATTTTTACAATACTCCCCCCATCTTTCACTATTAACAAGAACCAGATTTCCCGTCAATGGTTGTCCCAATTGGGGGATGGGAAGCTTTTTTCTCTTACGGATGGAGAGGGGCATTGGTTATCAGTGGAAGATATTATTAAGAAATTTCTCATTCCGGTTTCCTCTCACTTCAAAGTTATACAATTAAAGCATTTACTTGCAATCAATTTTGGTAATACTTCTCCCTCCCAGACCATCACTTCTCTGATACCTGAGGCTTCCCCACTTTCTGGATCTTCAGGTGTAATCTCTAAACTATATCAGGTTTTGTTTCACAAAAAATATGGTGGTCCCTTTGGACGTACAGGATTCTGGAATACTTTTTTTCCCTCAACATTATTTGAATTGGCATTCTGTGGAGATCATGTCATACATATATTTCCCAAGACAGATTATGTCTCATGCAATATCATATTTTACATAACCTGTACTACACCCCGGTTAAATTACAGAAGTGGGGCTACCTGAATTCCAATATATGCAATAAATGTTTGCAGGAAGAAGGAACACCTCTTCACATGTTTTGGTCGTGTCCTAAAATCTCCCCCTTATGGGATTCAATCAAAACTTTCCTGGACCCTCTGCTGGGCCTTCAGGATTACTTCACTCCCGAGACCTGTCTGTTAGGACACTTATCATTTATTAGAGTTAAAGTACGAAAGTTTCAAATTTCCATAATTGCCTTATCGGCTAAGAAGCTTATTCTATGCCACTGGAAAGATAAGTCCTCCCCATCTGTCCAGGAATGGGTAAAAGAAATTCTGTCCAATCTGCACACAGAAAAAGTGATTGCCAGTCTCCACAATAGAATGGCAACATATACCAAAATCTGGGATCCCCTTCACTCTCTAATTTCTCTGTTTCAAGTCTAAGTATATCTCAGACTATATTTTCATGTAAGACTTTAAGCAAGGTGCTTGGCATCTGATGGGCATTAGGTTGGGTTACTGCAGTATGGGAGGGAAGGGTGGGTTAGGCAGTTATTCCTTCATATTGTATTGGAATGCCAATGTCACTGTCATTTAAACTGCCTTTTACTGTGGAAAATGTGTCAATAAAATTTAAATTAAAAAAAGAAGGGGATAAAACCTTTTATAGGTACATTAGGGAGCAAAGAAAGACAAAGGCAGGGATACTGGGGCTGAATAAAGAGGAAGGTGATTTGGCAGAGAGCGACAGTGAAAAAGCAGGGATACCGAATGAATACTTCTGCTCAGTAGTCACAATGGAAAAGCAGGGGGAGGCACCAAATCCAGTCAATAGAAGCACTCTGGATAGGGGGTTGATATTAGTCCTTTCACAGAAGAAAGGGTTCTGAAAAAACTCTTAAAACTGAAGGTGGATAAAGCAATGGGGCCTAATGTAAATCACCCCAGAATTCTAAAAAAACTAAGGGAAGAACTAGTAACAACACTGACTACCATTTTTAATAAATCATGGGAGGATGGTGTGGTACCTGAGGACTGGAGGAGGGTAGATGTGATTCCCCTGCACAAAAGTGGGAGCAAGACAGAGGCAGGAAACTACAGACCTGTCAGTTTGACCTCAGTGGTAGGGAAAATGATGGAATCAGTTCTGAAGGAAAGCATTGTTGAGTACCTAGAGGCCAGTTGGGCATAGGACCCAAGGCAGCATGGATTCAAAGCAGGAAGGTCATGTCAGACAAATCTAATTGTTTTCTTTGACTGGGTGACCAAAGTAGTAGACCAGGGAGGGACTGTGGACATGGCCTACCTAGACTTTAGCAAGGCATTTGACACAGTCCTGCACAAAAGATTAATAAACAAATTAGCCAGCCTGGGAGTGGGTCCCAGGGTCATAGCCTGGGTAAAACACTGGCTGGACAACAGGACACAGAGGGTAATAGTAAATGGAATCCACAGTGAAGAAAGGGGGGTTACTAGTGGGGTACCACAGGGTTCAGTACTGGGGCCAGTCCTTTTTAATGTCTTTATAAGTGACATTGCAGAGGGACTAGAAGGAAACTTATGTCTCTTTGCAGATGACACTAAGATCTGCAACAGGGTTGATATGCAAGTGGGGTGGAAAGGATGAAGAGGGACTTGGTGAGGTTAGAGGAATGGTCAAATGTATGGCAGCTTAGATTCAACACAAAGAAGTGCAAAGTAATGCACCTGGGAAACAAAAACCCAAGGGAAGAGTACACAATGGGGGGTGAGATACTGACAACAACAAAAATGGAAAGAGACCTGGAGATAGCCATATCAGATGACCTAAAGGTGGGCCAGCAATGTGAGAAGGCAGTAAGGAGGGCTGGGAGGATACTGGGATGCATAGGGAGAGGCATCACCAGTAGAAAGCAGGAAGCTGTTTCCCCTCTGTACAGGCAGTTGGTAAGACCACATTTGGAGTACTGTGTACAGTTCTGGAGACCCCATCTCCACAAAAACATAGGGTGGAGGCTGTCCAGAGGAGGGCAACCAAAATGGTGCAGGGTCTGCACCAGAAGACATATGAAGAAAGACTAAAGGAGCTTAAAATGTATGGCCTTGAGGAAAGGTGGGAGAGAGGGGACGTGACAGAAACTTTCAAATACATCAAGAGAATCAACAAAGTCCAAGAGGGTAGCATCTTTCTGAAAAAGAGATGTGCAAGAACAAGGGGGAACAATTTGAAGATAAAGGGGGGATGGCTCAGAGGTAATGTGAGGAAGTATTTCTTCACAGAGAGGGTTGTAAATGCATGGAACAGCCTTCCTGAGGAGGTTGTAGAGTCAAGAACAGTGCGGCAATTCAACAATGCATGGGACAGACATAAGACAATTCTAGTGTGGGGGTAGGAGGAAGTAGGCTATTGGTTAACTAAGATCTGCAGCTTATCCTATAGGTAGGGAAATGGGCAGACTAGGTGGGCCAAGCAGTCCTTATCTGCCATCAAATTCTATGTTTCTATGTTTTTGTGTAATAAACTGTCCCTCTGGAAGGAAAACTTTAATTAGTGGTTTCACTGGTCTGTTTATCACATCCTGCTGTTTCCTCACACTGGCACTTTTGAGGTCAAAGGTCAAGTCTCCTTACACTGGCTACCATCTTTAAGCAGGCAGTCACATACCATACATATTTTATTTATAGCACATATATTATACAATGTAACAATAAGCAGGTGGCAGAGCATCACAGTGCTAGGTACTAGGTGCTTCTCTGATCTGAAGCCCAAACTGTGCATGATTTAGAAACGGTTCCTTGCTATGCATTTTTTTGCTTCAGGCCATTTAGAGTGCTCATTTTAAGCAGTTAGCTCACCAGCTCTTGTCACTTTAATTAGTTTCTTCATTGGAGGTGTCTGTCACTTGCCCTTATTGTACCTACCATCTGCCTACAACCCCCCTTATGTTTTAATCTTTTGCTAGCCACCCTTATGTTGTACTCCTCGAACTTGCTCCTCAGAGATAGGCCACCATACCCCACCTTACTTAAACATTCATCTGGGGCTCTTTGTACACTACAGACTTACCCCTGAAGCCCTGCTTCAGGTCTGTGATCTTTTGGAAACAGTCCAGCCCCAGTGTGATCCCCACAGTAGGAGAGCCCCTGTTTTATCCTCTATACTGAGCCACTTGTTTGTGATGCTCCTTCTTCTCCTTAGTGGTGATGTGAGGTAAAGCATGGTCCCCTTATCCCCCAACGCTAACTCTACAAAAAGGCCTTAAGATATTTCACTCAGATATCAGAAGCCTGCTCTGTAAAATTGACTTTGTTAGACTCTAGGCTGGTTGAAATAATCCTGACCTCCCTATTTTATCTGAAACTGCCTCTACCCCAGAGTTAAATCCACCTCTATTTCCATCCCAGAGTACTCCAACCATAGACAAGATCATTCCAATCATGGAAGTGGTGTTTTCCTCTATACTGCCAATCACCTAAAATTCTCCATCTCCCATCAGGAGTCCATTTCCAAGTCCCACAAGTTGCTATCAGGACTTCTTTCTTCATGTTCAATCCCCCTTTTTATCAAAGGTATTTTTTGAATACCTGGGAAACCCTCTGATTTTGCTTCCAACTTCCTGCAATGTGTTCTGTATTCCTTTTCCAGTGGTGAACATATTCTACTAAGGGACTTCAATGTAAATTTGGCTGACAGAAATAAAAATTCCCTTTCCAATACTATTCAAAATAACTTAAAGCCCTTAATCTGTGTCAACTGATAACATCCCCTACTTGCTTCAGTATCATATCTCTGAACCACAGCACAATTGAATGGGTTCTCACCTCTCACCCCCATAGAATAACAGTAGCAGATATCCTCACTGATATTTTCAGCAATCATTCCACGGTCTACTGCATTAGAAAGATAAAGTCCATGTTTGTACAGCCACAACACTGTGGTATTTGCACTGTTGCATTCCTGCTCTGATTGCTGGTGCAGGGCCAGTACACTATTTACACAGCCCACCCTCATGCCTCAGCAGGTTGCAGCAGAGAGGGGCTGTACATTCTGGAAGCTGGGTGCTTCATCCCTGAGGTCAGCAGTGGAGGAACATGGGAGAGGAAGCTTTTGATTGGAGCAGCAGATTCATCCAGCACTTTAATCAGCTCACTCCTATACACACACACACTCCTGAACCGCAGCAAAAATAGGCTGCAAAGCACTTCTAGGATGATCCAGTAAGTGTCCACACCACTGACTTTGTAGTGAATCAACCTGTGCACATGGGCTGATGCACTGCAAAGTCAGTAGTGTAACATGCCTAAAGACTCTGAGAGCCCTCCACCCCCTGAATTATTCTGGCTAGGTCTTTCAAATAATTTCCCCTAACAGTTTTGTACAAGATCTACGCCATGCTGGCTTGCACCCTATCCTCACTTCTGACAACCCAGACAGACCTTAATCACTTTATTGACACATTTAACTTAGTATGCAATAGTCACACCCTCTTTAAATTGTCTAGAGTCTGTGGATCCTACCTTCACTGGGTCACTTTTGACCTTGTTGACCTCTTCCACTTAAGAGATGCTGCTTGGGTAAGCATAAAGCATCTGGGGTGTCTTCTGATAGGCAAGCTTTCACTAAACTTCATAATTACTGCACCAAAGTCATCTGGCAGGCGAAGGCTACCTATTTCCAAAATAAATACCTATTCAGTGGTGCAGACACCTCTAAATTTTGGAAAGTTGTGCATTGTCTTTTTAATTCCTTCCCAAATGATTCGGGCTCTCACATCAATATTGGTCACCAATTAACTGCTGATAGAGTAAAGCAATTCTTCATTCATGATGCTAGGATCATCATATCTCCTTTGGTTACCACCAGCCTACCACTACCTCCCTCAACTCATGATATATTTGGTCTCTCCACTGTCCAGAAATCAGAGATCTTCAGAGAACTTCTCTCCCTGGATGTTTTCCCCTCTGGGGGATCTGATGGACTCTCTCCTAGACTCCCAACCATTGCTGCTCCAGCACTGATCTCCCAAATCACCCACCTTCTTAATCTTTCTTTGGCCACAAGTACCTTCCCATCTAGTTGGAACCATGCTCTGCTTGTCCCACTTCATAAAGGAGGCCCTACCAATGCCCTGACAAACTACCATTCCATATATATGCCCCCTCCTATCCAAAATACTTGAGTTGCTAGTCAGCAAAAAAGTCCCTAGTCATTTTAATAAATTAGGGTTCATCACAATGTGCCAGTCAGGCTTCAACCCTGTCCACTCCACCTCTACTGCTTTGCTCAGAATTACTAACCACAACCATTCACACATGGACGCTGGCCATGGGACTAGTTCTATCCTTTTAGACATGGCTAAGGTATTTGACACAGTTAATCATATGTTACTCTTAGACAAGCTAGTCTCTGTTAGTGTCTCTGCCTCCTCAATATACTGGCTCACCTCCTACCTCTCTGATAGAACCTAATAAGTCAAATTAGGGTCCTCCATTTCCTCTCAGCTCCCAGTCTCTCTAGGGGTGCCCTGGTGCCAGTCTATGGTCTCCTTCTTTCTCTGTTATTAACTAGCCTCTCAAATTGCCTGAAAGCATGCAAACCCCACATGTATATGGATGATACCATCATCTTCTCTGCTGGGTTGTCCCTCTCAGACATTGAGTTCACTCTTCATTCTGAATTCAGTAATGTGCAGAAATGTTTCACTGACAATATATAGGATAGTGCATGGGGAACGGTTGACAACAGGGCTATTCTTTCACCAAGTTGGCGCTATGATGACGGATTAATCGAGAGGTAAGCCGTCATCATAGTGCCAATGAGGTGAAAGATGCCCTGTTGTCAACTGTTCCCCATGCACTTTTCTTTATAGTGTATGGTGGAATGTCATTTTTAGGGGGAAAAAAATCACTACAGCATGTTTCTGCTTCAAAACATTTTTACTGGGTTACTAGAAGGAAAAAAGAACTTTACATTTTGAACGTGTTCACACTTGACATTTTAACTGTCTAAGAACTTTACATTTTGAACGTTTTAACTAAACATTAGTACTGCCACCGACATTGCAGCTTTTGCTATGTGTCCTGTTTATGGAGTGAGCCCTAACTGTCAAATGCTGCTCAAGGACACCATGTGTGATGTTCGCAGTGCAGTAAAAACAAATTGTTCTGCTGCACTGCGAACGTCACTAGTGTGTGACTACAAGGTTTTGACAACGATGGATTTCGGTGGAGAACGACGTTCCACCATACACTATAATATAGCTATGAACACAAACAAAGTTACTATGTGCTTTGGAACTGCAAAATGGCTGGGCTCAACTACCTCCACTCCAAAGCTGCATTCCTTAACTGGTGACACCATTGACTGTAAGTTCATAAAAATACACTGGGGTGGCCATAGATAAACAGTTGGACTATTCACTCCACATAAATCAGATAGCGAGTAAGTGTTTTGCTAAATTAGGGGTTTTGTAGGATTTAAAACTGTCTCCATTTTAAAACCAGAATAACTGTTGTGATGGAGCACTTAATCTTCCCATTGCTGGATTATGGGGTGTAGTTTTGTATGGAGCCTCCTCCTGTGCTCTAGCTAAGTTTATTATCCTCTTCAACTCACTCTGAAGAGTTCTGCTCTTCTGCCCTCCATATACCTATTATTGCACAATATATAATGAAATAGACTGCAACTCCCTCCCTATTAGGCAGTTCTTCTACATTGCTCTACTAGGCTTAAGATATTGTTCTGGGAAACTACCAGGGTATCTCAGTGACCTATTAACCCCCTTTTCCTATCCCTCTTACTCTTTAAGGTCAGAAGAGAAAAATAAATAACAAATTCCCAAATGTAGACTCACTGCAGGCCAAGTCTTTATCAGGTACAGATTTCACCATATATGAAACAGCCTTCCTTCTTCCCACTACCATTATGAGCCTCCAGATTGTGAAGACTATGCTCAAGGAGGAATACACGGCTCCTTCATTCTGCTCAAATTTTTCTAGTGGTATTCCCTAACTATTAATGTGAACCAAGGGCCTGGTCCAAACAGGTCTGCAATGGGACTTTCATCTTGAGTATTATATACAACAGTATTCAACTTCTCTCATATTGTGTAACTGTGTTTCTCTTGTAAAGTGGTATCTGAATGTTTAAACTCTATATATACATTATGCTAATTGGTGACTTGTATAAATGTTGTCCTGCATTTCTGCTGATGTGTGACTCAGAGTATATATTAATTTGTACCTCTACTGCTGGAATTGTTTGTACTGTAGTTCCCAATTTGTTTCCTGCCCCCCTTCCCCGCAATGGGAGTTAAGCACTTTTGGACTCTATTTGCTTACCTGGTAAAATATGCCATAAATAAAATAAAGGCTATGGGGCCAGGCAGGATACACCCCAGGGTACTGAAAGAGCTCAGGGAAGTGCCAGCTGTCACACTGACAACCTTGTTCAACAGCTCACTGGAAAAGGGTATGGTTCCAGAGAACTGGGGAAGGGCTGACATGGTCACTCTACATAAAAACAGCAAAAGGAAGAAGGCTAGCAATTATAAGACCAGTCAGTCTAACTTCAGTAGTAGGGATATTGATGGAAACCCTATTGAAAGAAATGCTTGCAGAACATCTAGAATTCCAATAATTTGCAGGACCACAGGCAGCATAGATTCATTGGGGGATGGTTATGCCCTCGGTAAGGGGAAGCCTGAGGAGAGCTACAGGATGGGGGGGTGCAGACTGTCACCAAAGAGGAAAGGGGCCTAGGGGTTATCATATCTGATGATCTTAAGGTATCAAAGCAGCATACAAAGGCTGCAGGGAAGGCCAGTGGCATGCTGGGGTGCATAGGCAGAGGCACTACTAGCAGGAGACAGGAGCTGTTGATGCCATTGTATAAAACACTGGTAAGGCCTCACCTGGAGTACTGCATGCATTACTGGAGACCACACATGCATAAGAACATAGACACGGTACAGGCTATCCAGAGAACTGCAACAAAGATGGTGAATTCCTTGCATCACAAAACATATGAGTAGGGACTAAGAGTCCTCAATGTGTACCCACTGGAAGAGAGGAGAGAAAGGGGGGACATGATAGAAACTTCAAGTACCTCAAGGGCATAAACAATGTGCAAGTAGGGGATCTTTTCTAATGTAGAAAAGATATCAGAACGAGGGGACACAATATGAATCTGAAGGGGGTAGATTAAGAGGTAACGTGAGGAAGTTTTTCTACACAGAGAAGGTGGTGGATGCTTGGAACAGTATGCCACAGTGGAGGGGTTTAAACATGCCTGGGACAGGCACAAGAGAACATTGGGTGGGAAGGGAGTGATGAAAAGTCATTGATCACTTAGGGCCAGTGACTGCATACAAGTTTAGGACTTATGGGCAGACTAGATGGACCTAGCAGTCCTTCTCTGCTGACAATTTTTATGTATCTATGCCAAATTAATATGACAGATTTCTTTAATTGGGTGACAAAGTAAATAGAGCAGGAGAGGACAGTGGATATAGTGTATCTGGACTTCAGCAAGGCCTTCAAAAATGTGCCACACCAGAGGCAGTGTGGAAAATTGACCAGCTTAGGAGTGGTCCAGAATGGTAAATTGGATTTGAAACCAGTTAACAGATAGGAGACAGACCTACAGGGTCAAACTGTTACATGCTGTATAGCGCACAACATGATCACGAGGTAGGAACAGCATGGTAGGTAAGAGCGGGCGGATGCAAAACCACGAATGGAAGTATGCACAGTAGTGCACCCTCTCACTCTTCCTAGTGCAGGATAAGAGTTCTGCTGGGACAGGGGTCTGTCGAGCACCTGTCATGGCTCAATGGGATGAGCCACTGGCAGCAAGGGAGGCAAGCTGTGCATTTGGTACCGAGTTTTGATTCCCAGCCCCTGATGCAAGGAATTTAAATTTTTTTTTGCACTTTGTGTGATATTAAGTGTTAACTCCCCCCCTGGAGTTAGTTGTATTATTTGGGAGGGTTCAGGAGTGCAGCCCCCCATAACAGGGGGTATGGGGGGGCACAGCACCCCGCAAAAACAAGAATTATGCCATTTGCATTATATCACGCTGTATTGGCAGTGCGGTATACTGCTATGGTGTAATGTTTGATACATTATGACCCCATGCCAGAGACACAGGGTGGTGGTTAATTTCACTCACATGAAGGATGGCAGAGTAGCCACTGGTGTACCACAGGATTCAGTACTGGAACCAGTCCTTTTCAATATCTTCTTAGGGAATATTGCATGGGAAATGGAGGAGAAGGTATGCCTTTTTTCAGAAGACATGAAAATCTGCAATACGGTGGAGACACAGGAGGGGTGGAGAAAATATGTATGGAATTAGGGAAACTTGAGGAGTGGTCAATGACATGGAAGTTGGAGTTTAGTGTCAAAATGTGCACTGTAATGCACATAGGGCATAGGATCTCTGGTGCCAAGTATAGGTTAGGCGGAGTACTGACAGTCACTAGAAAGGGAAGGAACCTTTGGGTTACTATATCAGAGCATCTCTAGGTGGCAGCACAGTGTGACAAGGCCATGGGCAGAGCTAGTAGGATGCTGGGGTACATTGGAAGGGGTATCTCCAGCAGGAGGAGGGAGGTGGTGCTGTCACTGTATTGCTACATGGTACATCCCCACCTGGAATACTGTGTCTACTTTTGAAGCCCATATATTATAAAGAGCATAGATAGGGTGGAGGTGATCCACAGGAGAGTAACTAGAGTGGTGCAGGGTTTCCAAGGGAAGCTCTAGAAAATGAGACTGTGGGATTTCAACATGTACACACTGGAGAAGAGGAGAGATAGAGGTGACATGATTAAGACCTATGAGTACCTCACAAGGGTGAATTGGGTGCAGGAAGGGAGCCTCTTCCAAATGAGACTGAGCACCAGGACTAGGGAGAATGTAATGATATTGCTGGTGAGTTCAGGAGGGTTTTGAGGAACCTTTTCTTCACTAGAAGAGTAGTAGATTCCTGGAACTGACTGCTAGCTGAAGTGGTGGATGCTAGAATGGTAGAGGGCATCAAGAATGCATGAGATAAACATGGGGGACTATTCAAACAGTGGCAGGGATGGGGAAGGTTCATCAGATACAGATAGGGTCTGCAGATGTAAAATAGAAAAAACTTGGGCAGACTGGATGGGCCATGCATTCCTTTTCTGCTGGCAAATTGTGTGTCTGTGTTTCTATGCTAAGGTTAAATTTAGTAGTGCTATGCTGCTGAAGTCCATTAGCTCTGGCTGCTCCCCACTCTTGCAAGTCTGAACATGAAACAAGAAGGCACTGTGGGCATGTCATTGTACATACACAACCTTGGAACTTGCAAACAGGCATGACAACAGTAACACCAAACAGTTTTTCTCAATTTTTTTTGTTCTCATTACAAATAAGTTATCATGACTACTTTTCTGTCATTAAACTCTTTCATTTCTATCTAACTGTACTTATGCTTGCTGACCTCCAGTCTTCTGTTCTAAAGTATCCTATAGTCACAGTTATTATTATAAAGTGGATCAGTCATTTATTTCTGAACTGTCTGAGCGTATTCTGATAAGTGCCAGTCAGGTGATGCTCTTGGCAAATCTTTGCAATAGGATTTCATCACCTATTTTAGAAATGAATATTTTTGACTGCTGATACATAATGGAAATTTCAATAATTCATCTGAAAGGGCTTTTCATGGGACTTCAGACTTTCAGAGGTCTGACAAACATTTCTTTCCCTTCAAGGTCTTAAATTATTGTTCCAATACATACATTGCTTCCTTAGAACTCTGTGGTGGAAAATAATATAAAATAGATCATATAGTGCTAAAACAATACTTACTACCACTGTATAAGTCACAAAAGCCCAATGAGTAAGCTGAAAGTCCAGTAAATTTGGGACAACATCAAAATAGTATTTCAAAAACAGATTCTACAGTAACACATTACTTACAGGTTTAGCACAGCTCTCTTTTAACCAAACTCATTATTGAAAACAACAGTTCCCTTGTTTCATGGCTCCGCATCTTCAATTGTACACGCAGTTATCATACATATAATTTATAGTCAGAAAAAACACAAAAAGTATCTTGTTTCCTCCAATGTGGGATGGCATGGGTAGCAGAACATGAAACTCTATGGTATACAATAAAAGAGGACAAGACCACATAAAAAATGTAAGAGACATAATACATTTAAATTAATATCAAGTGCTAATATGCCATGCCATGAATAATTTTATAGCCTTATTCATGCCAAACAACTCAAGACCCTTTGCAAGAATATCTTAATTAGCTTCTATTGTGACATTTTGTGAAACTCCTCTGCAAGACCCCATATATAAAAATCATTGCTTCCACTTGTCAGCCATAGAATCAACAAGCAGAACAAATCTGATGGGTTCAGCTCCTTTTGAGATATGGAATTTTGAATTTATTCACTATCTGCTTTTAAACATGGTTCTTTTATTTTTCTCTTTTAACTCTAATTTGTTCCTACCATGTCCTAATTTTTTTTAAAACAATACTTTGAATTGGTGATTAATGAATAATATGACAGTGGATTAACTGCATGATGCCATAATCCAATTTTCAAGTGGATAAAGTATAAAGCTAAACAGCTGAGAGCTTGATCATTAATAAAGTATATCCTCTTATTATCACAGCTATGCAACATGCTTTAAATCTGAGGTTAGCTGATGATACTAAGCTGCCCATGCTTATGGACCTCTTTGAGGCTGGGGACACACTCCAGTAGGTAAAGCATCCAACAGGTCAGTGAAGGCCCATTATTCCTCCAGGCAAACATTTCTTATTATCACATGCAGGAACTCCATATTTATTTATTTATTTAAATTCTAGGATTACAATTACCTTTGAGCCCAGGGTTCTTTTACAAAGGTTCCACGTCAAGACATAGGTATCACATGGCAATAGACAAAATTGTTACACAAGTAATGGTAAAGGATATCAAATTAATTTCAAACAGACAGGGACAGGGTAAAGTGGAAAGGAAGAGGACAATAGGGGGGTGGTAGAAAGAAATGGGAGTGGCAAGGGGGAGGTAAGAAAATGAGAAGAGAGGAGAGGTGGGGGTAGGTAAGGATAAGGGGGGGGTGGGGTGGAGCTGCCAGGAAGGTGGCATTGTCAGGTGCTGTAGAGCGTGTGGGGCAGAGGCCAAACTAAGGCAAGTGTTATACAGGGCATATTGAACATGTTTTATCTCAGATACTTGTTCATGCTTTAAGGATCTAACATCAAACAGAAATCATCTGTCTTCTTTGAATCTGTGAAGTAAATGGAGTAGAAATCTAGGTCTGGTCCACTGCATTCCTCTTCCTGGGGTTGATGAACACCAGAGACAGGAATACAGTCTGCATCCTTTTTGCTGCAATTTTGTCTTTTTTGTCTCAACATTTGAATGCAAAATTTTAAACTACCAAATTTCTAAACTTTTAGCATTTTTAGTGTTTACTTAGCTTTTATCTCATATCTGTTTTTTCTACTCTCCTGCGGAGCGGTCCTGATGATTGTCCAGCCGCTGGCACCTGCAGCCCTGGACCAGGCCTGGCATGTGAATCACACCCTTCCCCACAGGTTGACCAGTGTAGCAGGATACCCCCCACACGGACCTTGAGCTCAGACACCCAAAGGATGTGCCTCTCGTGTCCAGGGGTGCAGGGCACAGCCATCAGCTGCCATGATTGCCGCACAATTTCTGCCATTTTCTTTCCCCTGGAGCCAGACACGCAATGGCATCAGCGCACAGCCCTGCGGACACCTGCTGTGCACCACCCTAGATTGTGCACACAACCTGCAGTGAGTCTGGCCTGTGCCAGTTGCTGTTGCAGTGTGCTGCAGTTCACCCCACCCACTCCAGAGGGAGAAGAGCAGTCATGGGATGCTCAATCCTCCCTCTCTGCTGCGAACCCCCTGTGGCCCGAGTCACTGGTGTGGCGAGAGGTGCGGTGTCCAGAGCCTCAACCCTCAGAGCCACTGGGCTGTCCCATGTTAATTTGTTTTTAATTATTTTATAAGTTGGCAGAGTTAGTAGTAGGTCCATTATCAGGATAGCCAGGGACACTAAGCGATGGCCTGCTCGCTAAAAAACTTAAGATTTCTTTAAGCACAAATTGTATGTAGGTAGCAGTGAGAGTCCTGCCAGTTTATTATCATGTACAACATTGGTTGAGTTCAGGTGTGAGCATGGCACCTTTCTGTTGGGGTATTCCCTTTTTTTCCATTTGCTGTGTAAACATTTGGGATGTGAACTTTTATGCCCAAAGTTTGATTGCATTTGTTTGCTCAGACTTTGTGACACAGTTGCTCATTATTTTGATTTAAATTTCTTTTGCTGGTGGTGTGTGTGACTGTGTTTAGGTTAGGTTGAGTGGTATGAGTCTGGTCATGGGCATACGGTGCATTAGGGCTGTATGTGACATGGTATGATTTGATAGGGTTAGAGATGTGAGTCTTATTTTGTAATGCATTACCAGGGATTGTAATTTGGGTTTGGGGGGGGGGGCTGGTGTAGGAGGTTGATTTTATTATAGGAGTGTGGGCGTTTATGTAATGTAGTTTGTGGATTAGTTACTCCTCAGCCCAGCTGCATAAACTGCATTCATTTCATGACTCCCCCCTTCCTAGAGTTGCCTATTAATGGTGCAGATAGGGGAGAATTGAGAGGAGGTGAGGTGATCAGCAGTGGGGTGTGGAAAGTACTATTATGATGGGGTGTTATTAGGACAGTTAGGACCAGGACATGCCCTGGGTTGAAATGGGACCTAGAGAGAAGTGAAGTGTGTTTGGTTCCCATACCCCAAGGATCACTCTGAACTGGGTGGGCATGTAGCCAATGAGCTGGTTGCCTCAATCTGTTCCCTTCAGGCTGTATTATGTAATGCAAGATTGATGAGGCACAAGACTGCTATAATGCAGATTTGCTTTTGGGTTCCTCAGTCAATCTGGCTTGCATCACAGAGACTTGGCTGAGTGATGATGTTGGTCCAGGTTTGGAAATGGCAGTCCCAGCTGAATTCTCCATGGCACACTACCCGTGGAGAGATTGTGGAGGAGTGGCCATCACTTTTAGATATGGGTAGAACTTCACTGTGAATCCAGTGGGGAAAGCCTCATCATTTGAATGTGTGTCTGTGTATGAGGGTTCAGGTGGAGGCTGCAGGATGCTTCTAGTGAGCCAGCCCCCAGGGCATGAGGGGGATTTCTTGCAGGAAATTGCAGAATTCTTCACCGAGACCATGGTGGAGACATCCAGATGGCTTATTCTGGGTGACTTCAATGTCTGGGTTGACAATGAATCCTAACATTTTGGAAGGCATTTCCTCTAGTTAATGGAATCACTGGACCTAGCAAACGTTACATCTGTGAATCACTAACATAGACATGATTTGATCCCAGCCCATTATCCTCCCTGGATCTTGAGGTGAGTAACCTCAAGACTGATCCACTCAGTTGGTCAGATCATTGCACAGAGGAATTCCCCTTTGGGCTCTTAGTTCATGCTCCTGCCTCTGACAATATACGTTTGAGGTGATGCACTGGCAGTGGCATGCGCATAAAATTTGATGGCACAGCTACAGAAGAAGTACATCTGTGATGTGACTCACACACACACACACACACACACATGCACACCCATCACCATCAAAGTGGGTTTGTAGTCAGCTCAGGGCCAAGGGTATGCATCATGCATGACACTGCAAGGCGCAGGTGACTATGTGAACAACACATACAGTAGGCCTGTTTTCTGTTCTTCACATTTTGCTATCTCAATGTAATTATGAAAAAAAGGCTCACATTACATGCAGTGTATGGGGGCAACAGACAGTTTATCTTTATCTTGTTCATGACAATCACTGTTGGAACTACAGAGTCATGGGGCAGGGCCACCTAGCATCACATGAAACATAGCTGTGCAGTAAGCCACAGTGGCTCAACCTCAAGGACAGAGCACTGCTATTCAGTGTCTAGAGTTATACATTGAAAAGTGAATGGTATTTCACCGTTGTGCCTCTATGACCCACCCTGGCTTACTGTAAAAACAATCATATGGTGTAATTGAACAGTGGCTGATGAAAACAATAACATTCAAAGAATGTGACAACAACTTTGAATAATAAAGTCATAATACTCAGTGGTGCAAGGGTGCTTGCTGGCATAGTGGTAGCACTACCACTTGCGACGCCAGAGACCCAAGGTCAGGAGCAAGCTCGGGTTACTGGAGGTGAGGCTGGGGGAGAAGGATTGAACACTGGAGGGGCTGCTCTCATCCACTGGGGAGGGTTGGCTGCAGGATGTGAAACTTTACCACCACCTGGGTGAGTTGACCACAGGTGGTGGTGGTGCAGTGTGGCCACAGAGTTATTGGAAGTGGAAGACATCTGTCTGGAGCAAGATCAGAGGCATGTTTAGATGTGCCCTGCCTCCTTGGCTTCCCTTGCATGATGGCATTCTTAAGGGACGGAGTCAGAACAAAAGAAAAACAAATTTGCAGCAGCTGGTAGGTAGACAGGACCTGGCTGCCCCAGATGTCATAACTGGGCCCCAAAAGGGGGGGGTGTGGACCACCTAATACAGTTGCACACTTTAATGTGCAGGGAAGGGGATGACTTGGGCTCCCCACCGGAGGGGGTAGGCAAGGCAGGATGGGGGCAGGTCCAGCGCTTCCTCTGGGAGTCACCCGGGACAATAGTTGGAGCCAATGAGCACAGGGAGGGATCACTGAAGAGTAGCTGCCACTACAGAGAGAAGAGGACTTAAAAAGAGAAAATAAAGAAAAAAAGTATATTCAGTAGGGTCGCTGTCCTCCACCTGCATCTTCTTCCCTGTGGGGGATCCAGTGGTGGTGGTGGTGGTGGTGGTGGTTTTCTCTGCTGTCCTTCTTTTCTGGCTCTTTCCAGTGGAGATGGTCACTGTACCGTCAAGTTCTTCCAGTACCTCAGTGTCCCTTCTTTGGAGATCATCCCACTAACATTTTAGTTGACAGATGGTGCATGGCACAGGTCCCTTTCCATCAGCATCCAAGGTGGCTTTAATGGCTGCCCACATTTTATTCCTTTCCTTTTTTCAAATTAAATAAACTTTATTGTTTTTTCAATTTTTTCATGGAAGAGGGCAAAAGTAAAATTACAATAGTACAGAGAAATATACAACATCATACATTCCTGTACCAGTTTTCCACAAGCTACGATTTGTAACGACCTCCTAAACAAGAAGAGTAGAAGGAAAGGAAAACAAAAATGATCTGTATTTGAAAAATAAATTAAGTATAATAACTACTAATGTAACACAACTGAACAAACACACCCTGCACTCCTCCCCTTTCCCTCCCCTACCCACACTGCCCTATCCCCATGCACACACACACACCCTCCCTCCGTGGTACACACCATCATTTAGAGTGATGAAGAGAATAGCGTGAACTTAAACAAATATCAGACTTAACAAAAGTAAGTCGTACAATAATATGATTAAACTATTAACAAAGTATGCAGAGGGGCCCATACTACATTATAGTAATGAACTCTATTAGACATCTGAGCTACAAGCTTTTCATCCTGAAGAGCAAAGAGAACGTCTTTCATCCATTCAGATCTAGAGGTTACTGCCTGGTCAAGCCAGTGACATAAGATTATTTTTTTTGCACATAAAGATATGAGAGCCATATGTTTGCCTTGGTTCCCCAGTAATGCCAATCTGTAGTTACCCAAAATGCAAAGTTCAGGTGTAAATGCATCAGAGAGACCCAACAGAGGATCTAAGTTTGCTTTAATAGCAGTCCAGAAGGGTGAAACTTTATCACATTCCCACAGTATATATAATAAAGTACCAGGTATTGTCCCACATCTGAAGTATAAATTAGAAGGAAGTAGTCACATTTTATGTAATTTAACTGGGGTATAAAATAATCATGGATTATAAAGAAAATGTAGTAAACGATACCTATCCCACCTCACATCTTGGTAGAGATGATGCCATATACTGGACCAGGATATCTCCCCCGAGGAAGGAATAGGCAGTATATGATCCCACAAATACTGTGGGTGGCAATTAAGTGACTCCAGATATTCTCTCAAGAGATGATAAAAGTGGGAAATAAAATGGGATGTGGGAGGGGATGAGATTACTTGTAACAAGGGTCCAGATAAATATTGGTTCCAGGGTCTCAACCCAAAAGTTCTTCCTTTCTTTAAGAGGTTGCCTATTTTGGCCATCAGCTTCCCTTCATTACTGGTGACCTCCTTCACCAAGATAGCAACCTCCTTATATGTGAATGGAGGTGCCATTTTTCTGGGGGAGCTTTGGGTGTTATCACCAGAGGTCGAGGCCTACTGCTCCTGGCCCTGCTACTGCAGTTGCCTCCCTAGTCCCCACTCTGGACTTCCTTTGTCTGCTGCTGTGGTTCCTCCTGGTCCTGGTCCTGTCTACTGCTGCCGAAAGTTAATTCCTCACTGCCACTTGCTGCCATCTTATTCTTAAATAACAAAACAAAATAAAGGACCTCCAAACAGAACTGAACAGAAAGTAATTATGAGCTGCACTCTGGACTCTCTCTCTCTAATTTCCCAAAACTCCTCTCTCTCTCTATATATTTCTATCTCTCTCTCTCTCTGTCTGTTGGTTAATTAGGATCTGCAGCTTATCTGTTAGGTAGGAAAATGGGCAGACTAGGTGGGCCAAGCGGTCCTTATCTGCCGTCAAATTCTATGTTTCTATGTTTCTCTCTCTCTCTCTCTCTCTCCACTACTACAGTCTCACTGTTAGACTAAAAGCAAAATTGCCTCCTGACATCTGGATTTTTTAAAAAATTTCACAGAAAATTCCACAGGTCACTTTGACTGCTGTTTAGAGATGTGAAATAATTTTACTGCAGGATCACATAAAACGGAAATACATTATATGCAGAAAACATGCTTGCAATCGAGGCATTCTGGGAAAAAAATTATACTTCTTAACATTAAATGCATGACTTTCTCTAACATGCAGAATAAAAATTATGCCATATTAAGAGGGGCAGCAGATAAAGATGGAGTAATACTCAAATTATTCCACATCTCTGGAGAAACTAGACAATGTTGACTGAGAAATCTTTTTCACAAGTAAATAAAAAGTAGCATGACACATACAAAACCCCACATGTGTATGTTGGAAGTTCTGTAGAAGCTGACAAAATGCTTTCTGAATTTCTGTGGAAGTGAAATTCCACCTTTGTGAAAATTCCACTGGAAGAATTTTTTTTTGCACATGCCTAGTAGCCAGCAGAAGGAAATATTTTGTTTTTAAAGCTTTTCATTTTAGCATACCACACAGTGCCATTAAAAAAAAAGGATACAAATCATCCCAGGTCATCAATGATATAATTAAGGAACACTTTGTTTTCTTTCAGAATAGCCCACTCAATTGTCACTCTGGTGTATATAAAACTGTTAATGTAGCCTTTCTTAGTGTTCAGTGGATGAGGAGAGGCCCTGAAAATCTTATCCCTACTATTCTAAACCTGGCAATTAACCAGCACTTTCTGAATCTATGATCATGGATGCATCACTGTCATATGGGACATGATGCTTTGTAGGAAATGCTTCTTCCATTATAAACTATTTGTCAGCACTGGTCAAATCTCCAAATATTATGTACTTTAAAAACTTGTTAAAAAATGTTATGTTGATTCTTGTTCCTGTAATGTTCAATGACTGTGTTTAGTTTTATTTGTTTATTCTTGTTTCATGTCTATTGTATTGTCTGGTATTGTAATTTATTGTCGGGCATGACCGAGAAAGAGATGTGCCCAGTTCAACCCCAGGTTAATAATAAAAAAAAATATAAAAAATTAAAAAACAGCCATAAAATATATTTAAACATGGAGATCCCAGGAGCCATAAAACTAATAACAAATGTAAAAAAAGCTCATAACAGAAGACAAAGGAAAGAAACAGTAAGATTACACCCACAAATCAAGGCATTCTGCACACCAGATATATTTTATGATGTGGTCGCACCTCAGTAGTTGGGGTTAAACATTCACTTCTATGTTAAACCCTAAATTTTTACTTTGATAACGTCACACCCATTCAACAGATATGAATAAAATTCTGCATGCTCCATCAGGGAGCAAGGATCTTTACCTAAATCAAACAATAAAAGCTCTCTGGATAAGGGGATCAATACCAGTCCATACACAGAAAAAAGGGTCCTGAAATAACTCCTAAAACTGAAGGTGGACAAAGCAATGGGGTCTGATAAGATTCACCCCAGTATTCTAAAAAAAACAGGGAGAAAACTAGTGGCATCACTGACTACCATTTTTAACAAATCATGGGAGGATGGTGTGGTACCTGATGACTGGAGGAGGGTGGATGTGACTCTACTTCACAAAAGTGGGAGCAAATCAGAGGCAGGAAACTACAGACCTGTTAGTTTGACCTCAGTGGTAGGAAAAATTATGGAATTGCTTCTGAAAGAAAGAAAGAAATAATTGTTGAGTACCTACAGGCCAGTGGGGCACAGGGCCCAAAGCAGCATGGATTCACAGTGGGAAGCTTATGACAGATGAATACAGTAGATTTCTTTGACTGGGTGCCCAAAGCAGTAGACCTGAAAGGGACTGTGGACATGGTCTGCCTAGACTTTAGCAAGGCATTTGACACAGTCTCACACAAAAGATTAATAAACAAGTTAGCCAGTCTGGTAGTGGGTCCCAGGGTGGCATCCTGGGTTAAAAAATTGGCTGGACAACAGGACACAGAGGGAATAATAAACATAGTCCACTCTGAAGAAAGGGGGGTTACTAGTGGGGTACCTCAGGGTTCAGTACTGGGAGCAGTTGTCTTTATAGGTGACATTGTGGAGGGACTGGAAGGAAATGTATGCCTCTTTGCAGATGACACAAAGATCTGCAATAGGATTCATACACAAGGGAGGGGTGGAAAGGATGAGAAGGGACTTGGTAAGGTTGGAGGAATGGTCAAACGTTTGGCTGCATAGAGTCAATGCAAAGAAGTACAAAGTAATGTACCTGGGAAACAAAAACCAAGGAGAAGAGTACACAATGGGGGAGAGGTACTAACAACAAAAATGGAAAGAGACCTGGGGGTAGTCATATCAGATGACCTAAAGATAGTCAAGCAATGTGAGAAGGCAGTAAGGAGGGCTGGGGGGGATACTGGGATGCATAGGGAAAGGCATCACCAGTAGAATACAGGAAGTTGTTATCCCTCTATACAGAGAGTTTGTGAGACCCTATAATGGAGTACTGCATGCAGTTCTGGAGACCCCATCTCCACAAGGACATAAACAAGATGGAGGCATTCCAGAGAAGGGCAATTAAAATGGTGCAGATTCTGCACCAGAAGCCATGTGAAAAGAGACTAAATGAGCTTAATATGTATAACCTCAAGGAAAGGAGGGAGAGGGGGGATATGATAGAAACTTTAAAGTACCTCAAGGAAATTGACAAAGTCCAAAAGGGTAGCATGTTTCAGAAAAATAGATGTGCAAGAACAAGGGGACACAATTTGAAGATTAAGGGTGGATGGCTCAGGAGCAATGTGAGGAAGTATTTTTTTTTATAGAGAAGGTGGTTGATGCATGAAAAGGCCTTCCTGAGGAGGTTGTGGGGACAAAAACAGTGGGGAAATTCAAGAATGCATAGGCTAGAGATACGACAATGATGGGGGGGTAAGAGGAAGTAGCCTGTTGGGTAATTGGGATCTGTAGCTGATCCTGTAGGTAGGGGAATGGGCAGTGTGGGTGGGCGAAGCAGTCCTTATCTGCTGTCAAAGTCTATGTTTCTATGTTTCCTGATGTGCCAAGTTTGTTCTGGTTGGATGTGGGTGTGGAGATATAGAGTGTCACAAAATGTGAAAATTACTATTTTTTATAAAATTCTGTGTTACACCACTGTTCAAAAATAGCTTGGAATTTTGGTCTGAAATGTTTAGGTTAGAAAGGTATTGGGTCACACATGTGCCTTTTGAAGATTTGGTGAAAACATATTAATCTGTTCGAAAGTTATTACATTTTAAATTTTCCCATTATTTTCAAAGGGAAAAGTTAGATGTAAGCCTCAAAACAGCATTCTGTATCACAAATGGGCCTGTTTGCAAATGCGTATTCATTTGTTGCAAATGGGGAATCTTTTCTGTGCTGCTGCCATCTTGTTTTTTCTTAGTGAGACAAACAAAGTAAAAAAACCGAAAACAATGACATTTTCTGAAGTAACCAACCCACATGTTCTGCTAATCGAGAACTATTCAATTGAATTATGCTATTAGTTTTTCTATAAATGACCTGGAAATGTGTTTTTTAATATGCTGGAGTTCTTTTTCGCAAATCTCAAATCGTAAAAATGAAAAGCAAAAAAAGATCCTGTTTTTCAATTTACGATAAAGGATTTTTCTTTTACTTCAAATTTGTAAGAAACCACAGAAAAGGACTCTTTTGCAATTTGCAAAAAAATGACTGCCCAGATGGTCCCCCCTCCAATGTCCAGTTACCATCCCCATATAAAAATATATATTTTCCTGGTAGACTAGTGGTCCCTCCCCGAATGTCTGATCTCCATCCCCATATAAATATATCTATTTCCCAGGTAGTCTAGTGGTCCTTCCCACCTCCCCTGATGTCTGATCCCTGCCCCTGTATCAAAATATATATTTCTGTGATAGTCTAGTGGTACCTCCCCAAATGTCTGATTGCTATTCTGTTACATTAGTAATTAAATTCACCTAGTCTAGTCTTTCCTTCCCCCTTCCCCAATATCCGATCACCATCCCCTTATTCAAAAAAAAATTCCCTGGTAGTCTAGTGGTTTTAACCCCCTCCCTGATTGCTGATCACCCTCCTGGTATTCAAAATAATATTCTCTGATAGTCTAGGGGTCCCATCTCCCACCCCAATCACAGATAGCCCTCCAGGTATTATTTTTCTTCTAAAATTCTATGGTAGTCTAGTGGACCCTCCCTGTCCATGATACCTGTCCTGTGAAATACAAAAAAGCATAACCCTGGTGATCTAGTGGTCCCCCAACATCTGATCACCATCCTGTTAAATTAATAATAAAATTCCCTGATAGTCTAGTGGTCCTTCCCCTCTACACCGATGTTTGATCACTATCCCCTTATTCCAAAAAATGTTCCCTGACTGTCTAGTGATCCCACCCCCTTCACCAATAGCTGATCACCCTCCCAGTATTCAAAACAATATTCCCTGGTAGTCTAGTGGTCCTATCCCCACCCCAATCACTAATCACCCTCCTGGTATTGTTTTTTTCCAAAGTTCCCTGGTAGTCTAGTGGTCCGACTCCATCCCCTACCTTGTCAGTGAAATATGAAAAAACTTAACTCTGGTGGTCTAACAGACCCTTCCCCCATCAGGTAGTGACCCACCACCCCGCTCCACACAACCCAGTCCACAGCCAGTGACCAGCACAGCCCTCCTTTCACCACCACAGCTGGCCACTAACTGAGCTGTACATGACTACATACTGTATATAGCTGGGGATCAGGTTGAGGGGATAGGAGTGGTGTGTCACTACCTGACAGGATGGGGGGATGGGGAGTCTACTAGACCACCAGGTTTATGTGTTTTCATATTTCATGGGACAGGAATCAGGGATGTGAAGGGACAACAAGACTACAAGGGAATATTGTTTGAATACCAGGAGGGTCATTGGCAAACAGGGAGGGGGTGGGGCCACTAGACTACCAGGATATATTTTTTGGAATAAGGGGAGAATGATCAGACCTTGGGGAGTGGGGGGAAGGATCACTAGATTACCAGGGTATTTTGTTACTAACGTAACAGGACAGCGATTGAATATTGTGGGAGGGACCACTAGGCTACCAGGGAAATATGCATTTTATATGGGGATGGAGATTAGTCATCAGTGAAAGGTGGAGGGATCACTAGACTACCAGGGAAAGACATTTGTTTATACGGGGTTGATGATTGGTGAATGGGAGAGGGACCACTACACTACCAGGGAAATGCATAATTTTATATGGGGACAGTGATCAGTGAATGGTGGAGGTGGGAGGGATCACAAGACTACCAGGGAATATTGCTGGAATACCGGGATGGTGACTGGCAATCAGGGAGGAGGGGTGGGACCACTAGACTACCAGTATTTATATTTTGAAATAGGGGATGGCAATCGGACGTTGAGGGGAGGGGGCGGGACCACTAGATTACATGGATATTTTATTATAATGTAACGGGACAATGATCAGACATCAGGGTAAGGGGAGGCACCCCAAGACTACCAGGGAAACATATATTTTTATACAGGGACAGAGATCAGTCATTGGGGGTGGAACCACTAGACTACCATGGAAATAGATATTTTTGTATACGCAGGCAGCAATCAAAAATCAGGGGAAGGGAGATGGACCACTAAACTACCAGGGAAAGGCATTTCTTTTATACTGGGATGGCGATCATTGAATGGGGAAGGGGGGAGGGACCACTATAGTACAAAGGAAATATATATCTTTATACAGGGATGGCGATCTATGAATGGGGGAGAGGGGATGGGACCACTAGACTACCAGGGGAATATTGTTGGAATACTGGGAGGGGGGTGGGACCACTAGGCTACCAGGATTTATTTTTTGGAATAAGATGCTGGCAATGGGACATTGAGGGGAGGGGGAAGGGACCACTAGATTACCAGGGTATTTTATTATAATGTAATTGGGCAGCAATCTGACATTGGGGTGGGGGAGGCAGCACCACAAGACTAACAGGAAAATATATATTTTTATACAGGTGCAAAGATCATTCATCAGGGGAGGGACCATGGGACTACTAAGAAAATAGATATTTTTGTATACGGAGGCAGCAATCAGACATCAGAAGAGGGGAGAGGGACCACTAGACTACCACGGAAAGTCATTTTTGATACAGGGATGGCGATCATTCAATGGGAAGGGGAAGGGACCACTACACTACAAGGGAAATATACATTTTTATATGGGGATGGCAATCAGTGAATGGGGGATGGACCACAAGACTACCAGGGAACTATAAATATACTGGGATGGAATCAGACATCTGGGAGGGAGGATGGATGACTACACTACTGTACCATGGAAATACACATTTTTATATGGAGACAGGGATGGGGGGTGACTAGACTATCATGGAATTGATAAAATAAGGTAATTGCTGTTCAATGAATTTCAATGGGGTTTTCAACTTTGGTGCAAAACTTTCTTATTTTTAAAGATTTTGACACCAGATTTTCAACATACCATTTTTGAAACCCATCTTCTTTTCCCAAATCATTCCTGAAAGGTTCTTTTATGATCTGTTGGTGAAATCACCTTTTGGGACTGATTTCAACATTTTCGCCATACTTGTTCATGAGGTGGGGTCATAACAAGGATATGTTGACAACTTGGGGTCAAAATATGTAAAAATGGCAAAGTTCTCTGCATCTGTTGACATTTTACTTTGCTCACTATTAACTTTCATTATTTTCAATATCTGCACCCCAAATTTTCACCATAGCCATTTATTTACATCGCATCATGAATGTGTCTGCTGTTAGTTTTCAATTCCTGGCCAAAATGTGTTTTCTCACCTGTGGCATGGAATGAAGTTTCGGCCATCATTTGAAAATTCTCAGCCCAGTGTCCATGAGGTAGGATAATAACAAGGCTAGGCTGACAATTTGGTTACTGTTTTGGCAGAAAAGCTTTCACAGCAACATACTTGTAGGCATCTATGGAGGGATGGAGCTGGGCCCAGAGCACCTTGCTATCCCATATGCAAAGAAGGCTACAATTATAGTTTCTCAAAAAGTAAGGAAATTCTTTGTAAAAAAAACTTTGTTAATGCATCACTTAGAGTTGCAGTGACAAAAGCTGTGAAATGTGGTGTTAGGGTTTCCAACCGTAGTACCCCATATGCTCCCTGAATGCAGCAACAGGCATGGAGGTGTGCCCTGCATTGTCAACCAAACGCTTACCCCATTCTATTATACTGTACCCATCTCAGCTTATTTACTTATGAAACTGGGTGAGGGTTAGGGCTGAGAACCCCAAGGTACCCCCCCATGCCTATTGCTGTATGCAGGGTGGGAGTGGGGTGTTAGGGTTCGAAACCCTAACATCACATTTCTCAAGTTTTTCACTGCAATCTTAACTGATGCATTAATGAAGTTGTTTGCAAAGAATATATATATATATATATATATATATATATATAGTGCCACAGTAGAAGCACTATAGTTAAGGTTGAGTAAGTGCTTTAATGTTAAACCTTAAATTCTGCACTTTAATAAGTTTGCCACCATACAGCGGATTTGCCTGAAATTTTGCATGCGCAGTCCGGTACCATCATTTCTGGATCTGGCAACTTGCATTATGGTCAGATGTATGGTTGCAGAGCTGCAGAACATCAAAAAATACAAAAAAAGACTTTTGAGCATTTCTTTGCTTGTGCCTACAGCCCGCATGATTTGTCCGTTTGGTCTGAAGTCTTCAGAGAAGATGCATTCTGGGTCACTAATGTGCCTTTTGAAGATTTAGTGTAAAAATATTAAACTGTTCAAAAGTTACTCAAAAAAATATTTCCCATCATAGTCAAAGGTGAAAAAATATATGTGTCATATGAAAGTGTCACAAGAACAATTTTCCTTTCGTAAATGGTACTTTTACTTTTGTGCAGCTGCCGTCTTCTTTTCAGCTAGTGAGAGAGAAAAACACCTGACATTTAAATTTGGGAGCCCCTAGGTAAACACTTACTGTTGGGTTTACCTAGTCGGGTCCTGAGAATGCCAGACCTATCTTTTTTTGGGATAAAACCCCCCAGAAATGCCATTTTAAAAATTGATGCCCCAGTACTTTCACAAATAGTGAAAGAAACGGCTGCAACACTTTAACAAATATGAAAGTTTCATGCTGTTTTTTGTGAAACATTCACAATTTACGATAGTATTTTGTTAAAAAACAGCAAATCTTTGCCATCATCATGCAACAAAATGGTTGGATCTTTTGGGCTGAAATTTGCAAAGTTGCAAGCTCTGGTCCCACAGATGTGCCTTTTGGTGGTTTGGTGACCAAACATTCAAGTGAACCAAAGTTACAGCAATCCAAAGTTGGGAAATTTCCCATAAGATAACATTGCAATGCCCGTGATGCCTTTCAGTGCCCATATCTTGAAAACTAAGCGAAATGTGGATTTTTCACTACCTGCAGCTTGCTGAAACAAGCTTGGAAATCATAGATTACACCAGCAGTGGTATCATTTTCCTACTTGGGATGGTTATGGAAGTATTGGCACATTAGTGTCACAAGAGTTCCAATGGTGCCTTTTCAGCATATTTCGGTGCCCATATCTTGTAAACAATACAAGATATGTACTTGGTTGATTTATCTCACGTGAAGTACTCACTGTGTACAGTTCTGGAGACCCCAGTTCTGCAAAGATATAGACAAGGTGGAGGCTGTCCAGAGGACAGCAACCAAAATGGTGCAAGGTCTGCATGAGAAGACATATGAAGAAAGGCTAAAGGATCTTAAGATGTATAGCCTCATGGAAAGGAGGGAGAGGGGGGACATGATAGAAACTTTCAAATACCTCAAGGAAATTGACAACATCCAAGAGGGTAGCATCTTTCAGAAAACGAGATGTGCAAGAACAAGGGGCACAATTTGAAGACAGAGGGGGAATGGCTCAGAGGTAATGTGAAGAAGTTTTTCTTCACAGAGAGGGTTGTAGATGCATAGAACAGCCTTCCTGAGGAGGTTGTAGAGTCAAAAATAGTGAGGGAATTCAAGAATCCATGGGACAGACATGAGGCAATTCTAGTGGGGGGTAGGAGGAAGTAGGCTGTTGGTTAGCTAAGATCTGCAGCTTATCCGTTAGGTAGAGAAATGGGCAGACTAGGTGGGCCAAGCAGTCCTTATCTGCCATTAAATTCTATGTTTCCATGTTTCATGATTACAGCAGCACTGGAATTTGTTTCCTAGCTACTATGGTTGCTGAGATATTGGCAAATTAGTGTTACAAGGGTTTCTTGCCCTGTAGTGCTGCTGTATGGCTCCATACTAATTGCAAGGCCCAGATGGCCTGCACTCCCACATACATATACTGTAGCATTATGGGAGAAATGAGCAATATGAGCAATATAACACATACCACTTATCAGTTACATTACACTTTCTCAAAAAGAAGGGAAATTCATGGCAAAAAACTCTGCTAATGCATCAGTTAGGGTTCATAGCACAGTGAAAAAAGATTGGAAATGTGATGTTAAAGTTACCATCCCTACCACCCCATCCCGCCACCCTCCACACACCAACAGACATCATGGTGTGCACTGTGGTCATCATGCCTAACTCTCACCCAGTTCTCCTATACTGCACCACCTCAGCTTCTTTACACACGGAATGGGATGAGAGTTAGGCCGATGACTCCAACCCACACCCCCATGCCAGTTGGTGTGTGGAGGGTGGCAGGATGGGGGTGGGGTGGTAAGGGTGGTAACCCTAACACCACATTTCCATGCTTTCATCACTGTGCTATGAATCCTAACTGATGTATTAGTGGAGTTTTTTTGCCATGAATATATATATATATATATATATATATATATATATATATATATATATATATAAGACAAAGAACCTCTGTGCACAAACACTGAGGCAAGGGTTACCCCAAAGGGCATTTGGCTGGGAAGCCAAGTTTCAAGAAAATACAAAATCACACATGCCCCCACAATGCAAACTTACACTTTAATAACTTTGCAGCGATTTGTCTGATAAGCCTGAAATTTTGCATGCTCATTCTGGTACAATAGGTCTCTGGATCTGGAAAGTTTTGTTCTGGTCAGATTTGCGGTTGCGGTGCTGCATAGCATGAAAAAGTGTAAAAAATCCTCAACTTTGTGAAATTCTTTGCTCATCACCACAGCCCAAATGGTTTGCCCATCTGGTCTGAAATGTTTAGGGTATTTGGGGACTGAGATAAGAAAGTGCTTCTTGAAGGTTTGGTTAAAAAAAATATTAATCCGTTCAAAAGTTGTTAAAGTTTAAAGTTTCCCTTTATAGCCTGGGGGGGAATATATGTTCTGAAAGTGAAAGCAAGTAAACAGCCTCAAACAACCAGTTTCTTTGCCACTTCATAGCAAAAAATAGTTTTATTTATTTTATTTATTTAGTTTTATTTTATTTATTTATTTAGTACTATTTAGGACATTTGGGCTAAAATGTGCAGGGTGGCAAGCCCTTGCCCCACAGATGTGCCTTCTGCTGATTTGGTAAAATAATTTACACTGGTTCCATGGTTACAGCATTCTGAAGTTTTGAAATTTCCCATAGGAAAACACTGTGGCACCCTCGGCGCCTTTCAACACCCATATCTCAAAAACGGTTCAAGATATGGAATTTTTGCTACTCACAGCTTATTACACCTTTAGGTGAATTAAACATGCATGGAGGTTTCCAATTCATGATTACAACATCAGTGGAATTTTTTTTCATAATTTCTATGGTTACTGAGATATTGCCAAGTTTGTATTACAAGGGTTCCTGTTCATGTCTCTAGGCCTGCGGTATGTCTCCATACTTATGTATAAGTAAGAACACAGTGCCCAGAGGGCCTCCACTCCCACATATGCATACCATTATGTAAAAATGGGAGTGGAGGGGCATGCCATTATGTAGAGCTAGGAGTGCAGGGCCTGAAGGTCCCTGTGCTCCCACAGGGAGATGAGGGTTCATTACAGTGTCCCTACACTTATGGATATATGGTATTACAGCCCTGTAAGGCCCTGCATGCCAAGAAATGGATAACAGTATGTATTCATGTCAGTTCCCACAACCACATACCACTTACATTAGTTTTACAAGCATTCCTTTTCATGTCTCTAGGTCTGCGGTATGTCTCTGTACATAGGTGTAAGTGGGAGTGCAGGGCCCAGAGAGACCACATATGCATACCATTATGCAGAAATGGGAGTTGGGGGCATGCCATTATGCAGTGCTGGGAGGGTAGGTCCCAAAGAGCCCTGCGTTCCCACAGGGAGATGAGAGTTCATTACAGTGTTTCTACACTTATGGATATATGGTATCACTGGGCCTGTAGAGGCCTGTATGCCAAGAAATGGATAACAGTACATATTCATGGCAGCGTGAAGGGAGCACAGGGCCCTCTCGGTCCTGCACTCTCACAACCACATGCCACTTATATTAGTGTTACAAGGGTTCCTTTTCATGTCTCTAGGTCTGTGGTATGTGTCTGTACTTATGTGTAAATAAGAACACAGGGCCCAGAGGGCCTGTGCTCCAACATATGCATGCCATTATGCAAAAATGGAAATGGGGGCTTGCCATTTTGCAGTACTGGGATGCAGGCCCCTAAAGGCCCTGCGCTTCCACAAGAAGATGAGGGTTCATTACAATGTCTCTACACTTATGGATATATGGTAGTGCAGGGCCCATAGGGTGCTCCAAGAAATGGATAACATTATGTATTTATGGCAGTGAGAAGGGAGCGTAGGGCCCAGAAGGCCCTGAGCTCCCACGACCACATAGCAGTTGCATACACTTTCTCAAAAAGAAGGGAAATTCATTGCAAAAAAAAATTGTTAATGCACTTTTAGGTTTGTAACATCAAAAGTAAGGAAATTCAACCTTAGTGTTGCCAAATGCAAGACCTCACACCTACTGTGCATGAAGGAACAGGTATGACAGATGTGTTTCAGCATTTTGAACACTAATGTTTACCCCATTCAATGAGTAAGGTAAGATAGGTACAGTATAGGACAATGAGGTGAGCATTAGGGTTCAGAATGCCGAAACACATCCGTCATACCTGTTCCTGCATGCACAGTGGGGGTGCAATCTTACACTTGGCACCCTATGGTTGAATTTCCATCCTTTTGATGTTGCAACCCTAATGGTGGATTAATGAAGTTTTTTGCAATTAATAAATATTATAGGGGAGCAGTAGTGCCCCTATAGTTAGGGGTGAGTAGCCTGTTGAATGTTAAACCCCTAACTTTGCACAATAATATCTTTGGCTCCATTTGACAAAATGAGCTGACATTTTGTATGTTTTGTAAAGAATGCAAGGTCTTGATCTGTGGATTTTTTTGTGAAGGCAGCATGTGTAGTTTCTGAGATCTGAATGTGTAATTTTTTATAAATGTCTAACTTTTCCCCTATATTTAACATGGTTTTCCTTTTTCTCACCTACAGCCTACATGGAATAGAATGTTTCCCCAAACTCGCAGTGGACATGTGACATGTCCCAAAGTACTGCCTTTGATAGGTCTGGTGAAAAAATATTAAAGGGGTTCCCAGGTTATAAGGCTTTAAAATTTACTATCTTCCAAGCTGTGCATGTGCAGTAGGGTTTACAGAAATGTTCTACTGCAAAAGAGAGTTATCTGGCACCAGAGAGGTAACCAGTGGGGTCCTGCAGGGTTCAGTGCTGTGGCCGGTGTTGCTCAATGTCTTCATCAATGACATTGGGGATGGCATTAAGGGAAAAATATGCCTATTCATGGATGACACCAAGCTCTGTGGGAAAGTGGACACAGCTGAAGGGATACAGGACCTACAGGAATGTTTGAAAAAGCTGGGAGGTGATCCAGGATCTGGCAGTTTGGCTTCAATGCCAAGAAATGCAAAGTTATTCATATTGGAGCCAAGAATCCTAGGACAGAGTACTACCTGGGTGGAGTCTGAGTAACTGCATCAGAGGAGGAGGAGAAGTACCTGGGAGTGATGATCACTAGTGACCTGAAGCAGTCTATGCAGTGCAAGAAAGTAGCAGCAAAGGCAAACAAAATGTTGAGATGCATATCTAAGGGATCAGTAGTAGGAGAGAAAAGGTTATACTGAGCTTGTACAGGTCACTGGTAAGGCCACATCTGGAGTATGGAGTTCAGGACTGGTGCCAACACCTCAAAAAGGACATTAACCTGCTGGGGAAGGTCCAGAGGAGGGCTACAAACATGACAGTAAACAGGGTAAGGCATATGAGGAGAGGCTATGGGCAATGAACATGTACTCCCTGGCAGACAGGAGAGAGAGAGAGAGAGAGAGAGAGAGGACATGATTGGGACCTTCAAGTGCTTGAAAGGGATAAATAAGTTTGATAAGGAGAGTCTCTTTAAGCTGAGTGGCAACCATAACATGAGGGGGCATAGTCTTAAACTGGAGGGTAGGAGGTTTAGAAGGGAGGTCAGGAAGCACTTCTTCACAGAGAGGGTGGTGGTCACTTGGAATGCACTATCGGAAGAGGTCAGCTCATTGCAGACAGTGAGCAGTTTTAAGAGAGGCTGGGATAGTCATGAGAGAAGGTAAGAATCAAGGGTAGGGAGGATGGGAGGTGTGGAGATGGAGAACAGGAACATTAGCTCAGACTGTGGACCCTGCAATATAAACAGACTTGATAGACCCAATGGCCTTCTGCTATCTTCTTCATATGTTCATATGTATGTAAAAGTAAACATTTCATGCTACAAATGTTGATTTTTGCTTTCACGCCATTTGATTGGTAGAGCACTAAACATTTTTTTGTGTTGTGCCAAACACCATCTTGTTGATTTTTTCCAGGAAGTAACAAATGTGGAAATTAGATAAAAAATTGTTGAATTTCAAAAAATAAACATCAGTACCTAGCTAAATGGGAACTGGTTAGCTAGATTCTGATGTTTTTTTTAGTATGCTGTCCACAAATACCTTTTCTGGGCATCCAAAATCCCAGGTGCCCAGCTTAGTGAGAGGAGTGCATCCCCTGCGTTCTCTGTATGAGAACAATGTGATTTTCTTGAGTTCTGCAGCCACATCTGGGACTGCTGATGTGTGGTGCAGTGCAAGCTATGAGCCACTGTTTCAGTGGTGTCTAGTGGTGCCCCCTCCCCACAGTTCATTGCCATCCCTGTCCCTGCAGGTAATGTTACCCTGGTGTCTATTGGCACACCCCACACTCTAATAAACTACCAGATTAACACTCCCTATTTGTACTGACTTTTGTGTTCTCTTTTCTTGCTGTCTCTCCCCACAATTTGTCCTACAGTAATTTAAATTAAAATTCCGATACAATACCTAAAGGAGAGATCTTAAAAGATGTGCTGTTACCAAAACCAATCTCTGTTAGGTCATCTTCAAGCAGAGATACAGGTATTTTTAAAAGTTGTAAGTTGAGAAGCACATTCATTTAAATGTAAGAATAAAAGAGATAAAACAACAGACAACCAATTTGTTATACAACACAGGTGCTCACCAATAGACTATTAAAACAGTAGCCATTACTGTAAGCATAAAAAAAGAACTTGCTTATTTATAGAATTGGGACAAAAGTTTACCCCTAAATTTTTCTTAGTGTCAGTTTAAAAAAAAAAGAGTCAAATGTCACCAGGTCCATAGATGCAATTACAGTGTATCCCGCTAATCAAATCTCTGGCAGCAGAACGTGTGCTTAATTAAAGATGGCCTGAGTATGCAATACCATGCTCAAATAGTTAATCAGCTTAATTATTGGTAATTTACACAGTGGCACAATTGTGTAGGATTCTATGGGATAGCAGAAGTAATATTTGTGTTGATAACCTGTTACTAGTGTAAAGCACAGTACAGTTTTTCTTATATTCAGGTAGCAGAACAATTCAGGTATCTTCAAGAGTGTCTCTATAATGACCCTATATATACTGATGCTTGATCAGTCACAGGTCCACACCCTAAGGAAAAGACTTTCACATTTTCAGACTTTTCTCTTGTATGGCTTTCAGTTACAGCATGCCACCAGCTCTGCAGAGAGTGTGTGTCTGTGTGTGTGTGTGTGTGTGTGTGTGTGTGTGTGTGTGTGCGCATGCATGTGTGTGTATGCATCTCAGAGAGAGAGGGGCTTGAGGAGGTAAGCACTGAATTATTAATAAAAGGTTGTTTATTGCTGAATAACATACCAGACAGCAGCAGCTTGGGCTGTATTAAAAGGGGGAAGAAAATAAAAAAAAAATCCCTCCATGGATAGTTAAAGAAAGGAAGAAACAAGGGGTGGAAGATGAAAAGAAACAGAGATGCATACAGTATAGGCTGGCATGGGATGAAAACTTAGAGAGAAAATGCATATTATGTTGATCCAAGGAATTTTCCATTCCAGTTCACCTCTCTCTTAATTGCAATGCAAGCAGCAATGTCAAAGAAACTCTCAACAATGTGCCTATTTTATACATTTAATGAAAGCAGGCTGTTGCAAAAAGGAAAGACAGACAGACACAGAGAAAGAACTTTAATAATAGCTGCAGTGATCTGCTTCTCCTCCGATTTTCAGTGATAAATACACTTGCGTACTTATTTAAGAGATGTACTTATGAGTTGTCTTATGAGTGTAAGCCGTGTGGTACAAATGTATAGTTTCTACTGTCCAAACAGTGGCATCCTCAAGTGTCACTTGCATCATCATATTATATATCAGAGAGAAATCATATGGCTGGGAAACATGAGGATTTTTTAAATGGATAAGTAGGAAGGCAATACTTTTGCTAAATGCTGTTCTTCGGCATAAACATTCAATATCTGTTTTTCTTTGGGTGGGGAGTTCTTAGGTGGAATGGAATGTATCTATTAAAGTTATAACAAATACTTATGGGTTAATAATTCTTAATGCAATCCAGAGCATATACTTAACCATATAATTTTTTTTTTCCTGCGTCGGTAAAAACTGTGTCCATAGTTGAAATCAGTTTGCCTGGTCTACAATTTATTTTACTGATAATTGTTATTCAATCTTTTCATTGTATAACAACCATTTTCAACCATCATTAATCCCCAGGCCCTTAAAACCACACTGATAAAACTTTGTTCCAAGTTTATTTTATTCTCCCCCTTATTACCAGATCCCCAGTACATGGTTGCCCATGCGCGTGGAGGCATGTATGCATCCCACGGCTCAAGTAATGGCCCCAATCTCCCTCCCAGCCTAGTGCCTATGTCCCCCCCAGCTTGGTACTGCCACCTAGCCTCCACGTGGTGGCAGCCAAGAGCACGGGAAACTTCACATTGATCCCTGGAGAGGAGAGCTGCTTGGTGACTACTCAATCCTTGCTCCTCACCCTCCCTCTCTGGCTGACCCCTGGTGGCCTGATTTCACTCCCAAATCCAGTTCACTGGCATGGTGTTCAGTGTGATGTCCAGTGCCTGAACCCTCTGTGCCACTGGGCCAGCTTTCAAAACCTTTTTTCAATATTTTTTTTCAAAGGAGGGCTACTATTGGAAAACATATTATTGGTTTGGCATCATGGCCTTTTTTAGACCCCTCTTATTTTAATGAGCTCTGGCAGAGCCACTATGACTGTGAATGCATTAACTAGATAAGTGTGTTTCATGAGCTTAAACATAAACATTTATTTAAAAAAATATCAGATTTACAAACCTTTTAGTCAGAGAATCATTTACAAAGGCACCTCGTCAAAACTAATACAAAGACAGCACAGTTAATAAGTCCAAAAACAATGGCTTGGAGAGCAGACAGTTATAACAATCATTCACTGGAGATACATGGGTAGCAGTAGATAAGCAGATTACATAGTGTAGGCACATAGGCACCATATCAAGAAGACCAACGTAGTTCAAAGAATATACAATAGCTAAAGCAAATAGACATCAGGAGTCAAAGAGAAGCCCAGAGTGTTCGCATGAAGGCTGTTGCATACACTAACTGAATCAAAGTATAGTACATTGAGAAAGGGCATATTTAAGCAATAAGGCATGACAGGACGTGTGTTATCACATAATAACGTCACTCCTGAGGTGGGTTGAAGCATGAGACAAAGCTGAGTATTTATTTATTCATTTATTTGCATGTATTTATTTGATCCACTGGATCAGCAATATTTGCACAAGCTGTGCCCAGTGCAGATTTTACCACACTGGTCCCGGTCTGGTGATCTGGGCTTTTCTCATACCACACTGCATTTGGCTTAGTGACATACTGTACAGATGGCTGCAGAGTCTAACCCATTGAAGGTTGAAGTTTCAGAAAACCATTATGCTACAAATATCAAGACTCACTCCCTCCCTCACCCTAGAGTCACAATTAATCCTCTACCAAAGTCATGCTTAAATACTGGTGCCTCTACATCCATGCCACTAAGCTTTTAATGCCAACATGCTTCTTCTGCTGCTGTGAGTTAAACTCTTTATTTAAAAACATTTTGTTGAGAAATATTTGTTTTAGTATATCCATGGTCAGGAAAAATGAATTTGCAAAAGAAACCAAAATCCCCATTTATCAGTTCATTGAATCACAATAAAGCACGTTATGAATTTTTCAGATTCTATGTGTAACCTACAGTAAGTCAAACAGAAATTAGACACAAATGCCTACCAATTTGCAAGTGAAGCAAATGTGGTTATTATCATTCAGTTGTAAACACCTATAGTCATAGCCAGGATTCACATTGCTAGACTCTGGGTAAGTATGACAAGTTTCCTAAATACTGGTACCTTATCCTGCTGTGTTATGCTTGGTGTGTGTGTGTATGTGTGCTGCTCTTAGTATGGTGGTGTTAAATGATGTTAGGTGCCATGGGGAACTTGTTGTGCAGAAAGTTCCAGGAAGTGATTAACCCATTCTACTTCTAATAGCTTTCTATGATGTCTGTACTATCCATTATAGCATTGATGATCTGGGCAGTTTCTGTGCTTTTATGCTTGTTTATAGTTTGATAAAATTAAAAGTTTTAAAATTGAAACACTCCTGCTAGCTAGACCTGACACACACAGAAGACAAAAATAGTGAATTAGAGCTATTTAGTAGTTGTTATCTTATAGAAACACCAGTTAGCCAGCTCTCCCCTGGACTGGAAAGGTGGAAGTCTGAGAGGGTGGGGGCAGCAAGGTCAGCTCCCAGGATGAGGACTGACCAAAGGAGCAAACACAAAAGCCCACTAGGCCTATTCTGCTGGCATTTTTGTATGTTATTATGCTTACTAGACCAACACCATGAATCATAAAATAGATGACTGCCATAATTAGTTAGGCAGTATAGCACAGTGGTTTAATGCTCTTCTCTGCAAATCTGGAGATCTAGGTTTGAATCCCACAGCCCACACACAAATGTGGAGTATCTTTTTAAGAAAGTATAAAATACTGTGAAATGATTTTAAAGCAGTGCACATGCTAAATCCTACCGACACATTTAAAACATCATACCCTACCTACGTACCGCATATAAACTCAACTATATGAAAAAAATAATTCTAGACACTTTTTTTTTTACCAGGAGAGACAAACTAAGCTGAAAGTTTGTTTACAGATGTGACCTGGGAGCACAAGGAAGTTAAGTGATTTTCACAGGGTCACACAGTATGCAAGTGGGGGCTGTGGGAGGCAAACCCAGGTCTCCAGATTTGTAGCTCAGAGCCTTAAACCACTGCCTACTTAACAATTTCCAACACAGTTACACTTATTTTTAATAAATATTTCTCAAACTTGAAAGAAAAAATACCCTTTATCATCAAAGGCTGTATTTACCAAGTACTGTGCCCATATTTGAAATAATTTGAACCCCCAATAAATGTGCCCTGACATGAAACTGCATATTTAACTGTAAAGACAATTAAAAATGTTATTTCTAAATTCATTACCAATGCCAGTGCTTCATGATTAAAACAATGTTATCCCACCCATGACAGATTGTATTCTGGAAAGATTGCCTTGGCAAGATGCTATACAAAACTGGAAAAACAGGTTTAATGGCGTGAATGCTGACATCTATTTCTAGTACCCATGAGAAAAAAAATAGTTAAGATTTTTTATGTCAGCTCTGATCAGAATAGCTTTTAAAATCACCAATTTTTTTTTGTGTTCAAAGTTTTCTAATATATCTCAAACTTAAAAGAAAAAACACACTTTATCATCAAAGTCTGTTTTCGGCTTCCTACCATGCACTTCATTTATAAAAAAAAAAATAACTTGTTACAGACCCACAATCAGCACTCACTACTAACAGAATGCTGATACCTACATTTACAATTTAGCAAATACTTGAAATCAAAGATTCTATGTGTAACCTACAGTAAGTCAAACATAAATTAGACACAAATGCCTAACTATTTGCAAGTGAAGCACATGTGGTTATTATCATTCAGTTGTAAACACCTATAGTCGTAGCCAAGATTCGCATTGCTAGACTCTAGGTAAGTATGACAAGTTTCCTAAATACTGGTGCCTTATCCAGCTGTGTTCTGCTTGGTGTGTGTGTGAGTGTGTGTGTGTGTTTGTGTGTGAATGCGTTCAAAGTTTTGAAACTACTAAAGACAAATTATGTATGAACTATACATATATATATAATGTTTAAGAAAAATATGTGGCTCTTACTGTAAATTAGAATGTATGTCTAGGTCTCCTTCTGAGGACCCAGGTGGCTCTGATAATCATTTGTTCCAAAGGATTTTTAAGTCAGTTTGAAGGCATTAAATATCCTTTGTTGTGTTCTGTTCTCCACTTCACAGGCATGTCTGTGTCCCAAACTAGTGTATCTTGCTACAGCATGCTAGAGCTATCTCATGCCCCTCCCACATGAATCAGAAAAAGTTTGGTGTGGAGGTGGATCTTATTCCAAAATTAAACCTAATGCTGCCTCCCACTACTCAGGTTCCAGTTCTTGTGCCACCCATTTAAGAAAGAAAATAGTACCCTGCAACCATTGACTAACATGAAAGCATATTTATTTGAGGGTGGAAAAAGTAGCTTGGAGGAGGGTAAGGCGGAGGAGACTATTTACACCTTCAGTCAGTTCCATGGACAGAAAACATAACATCACTCCTTTTGTTCATGCAGTACTCCTGTAGGCTCTGCCCACAGTCATAAAAAGAGAAAAGTATGGTTGAGAAGCATGAGGTAGTCCCCTTATGGTGCACTCTGCCTTTTGTCCAATAAAAACAAACACTGAATTTTTAACCCCATCACCCTGTCTGCTGATGTCCTGGGGAAGGTACATCTGCCTCATCATTTGTCAGTGGTAGACTTGACTAACACTTTTTCCTACTTCCTTTACTGAATTAGATTGTTTTCATGTTCATGAACCATAGTGCCCACCTACAAAGACATTTGAAACTCAGATGATCTCCTCAGACCAAAGGGACCCACAACAGGCTTGTGCATATGAATCAGAGCATGATACAGATTAGAGGTGGGTGAAGTAGATGAAATTAATTTTGTAATGAAATCTGCAAATTTTGGCAACTTCATTTTGCTGACAACTGCAATTCCCATAGTTATTCATCCTGCAAGTAGAGATGCAGCTAAATTAAATTCCGCTGGTGAAGTGAACACAGAATGACCACTTTGCATTGTCACTCCGCTATGCAGAGTTGCCAATAGGAAAGGCTCACTTCGACTTGTAATTATTACATCATGTTGTCATTCCATCTTAACGTGAAGTATGGTGGAGCAGAAACAATATTGGCAGCCCCCCAGTGCCCTCATACACACACAGTCACCAGACTTAATGTGCATCCCCAAAATGCTACTCTCTTATACCCAGAAAACTCCCCAATGCTGTCAAAGTGAAATGAGAGCACAAGAAGAAATACGTCTCCCAGAATCAATGACACACTCAGTCATGCATGCAGTGGACATGGTCACATCACACATAGACACCAGAATTAATGTGCATACCCAAAATGCTACTGTCTTGTGTTCAGAACATTCCCCAGTGCTGACGAAGTGAAATGAGAGCATAATAAGAAATGTGAAGTCTCCCAAAATTAATGGTGCACCAGTCATGAGCACAGTGGTCACACACAGTCACCAGAATTAATTTGCATTCTAAAAATGCTACTGTCTTGTGTCTGGAAAATTCCCCAGTGCTGGCGAAGTAAAATGAGAGGGTAACAAAAAATGCAAAGTCTCCCAGAATTAATGGTGCACTTCATCATGTGAGCAGTTGCCACATACAGTCACCAGAATTAATCTGCATCCCCAAAATGCTACTGTCTTGTGTCCCAAAAATTCCCAAGTGCTGACAAAGTGAAATGACTGCAAAACAAGAAATGCAAATTCTCCCAGAATTAATGGCACTCTCAGTCATGTGTGCAGTGGTCACACACAGTTACCAGAATTAATTTGTATCCCCAAAATGCTACTGTCTTGTGTCCAGAAAATTCCCCAGTGCTGACAAAGTAAAATGAGAGCATAAGAAGAAATGTGAAGTCTCCCAGAATTAATGGCACACTCAGTCATGCATGCCGTGGTCACACAGTCACCAGAATTAGTGTGCATACCCAAAATGCTACTGTGTTGTGTCCAGAAAATTCCCCAGTGCTGTCAAAGTGAAATGAGAGGGTAACAAAAAATGCAAAGTCTTCCAGAATTAATAATGCACTCCATCATGTGAGCAGTGGCCACACACAGTCACCAGAATTAATTTGCATCCCCAAAATGCCACTGTCTTGTGTCCAGAAAATTCCCCAGTGCTGATGAAGTGAAATGAGAGCGTAACAAGAAATGCAAAGTCTCACAGAATTAATGGTGTACTGGAAATGCACAGACAGATTGAGATTGTGCTGCACACTCAAGAGATGTAGAGTAGATGCAAAGGCACAACACCTAACCAGTGCTCACAAGTCACAAATCCAAATCTGGAAAATAATACCTTTTGTTGGTTGGGGGGGGGTTAGTGCATGGCATTAACAGTCCACTACCAGTAAAGATACCACAAAACAGTATAAAAAATTCATGCAGGTGTGGCGGATAGCAGGTTCACACTGCTGCAATTACTCTGGCACAATACAAGTTGACTGATTTAATGGTACGCATTGCACACACACACACACATACTACAAGTATTGCATAGCAAATTGAAAACCTTTAGCAATATAACCAAATGTTTAAAACAACCTGAAATTATACACTGCTGCACCACTATAATCAGCAAAAAAGTGTCAAGAATCACTGAAAATATTATTGTGTGTACATTAACACAGTTATACAGAAAAATATAACCAAAACAGAAAGACTGCCTTTTTTCTCCCAGTTAATCTACCTACACCACAGATACCCCTCCCCCAAAGCACACTTCACAGAACACAGACTGCTCTAAATAAATATTCAAAATCCACACACAAACAATAAACACTAAATGATATTAGCACAGGAGGGTTTCCTACAATTGATGCACAACATTTTGAGAAATAAAAAATAGCTCAAAAAGACTTTTTTAACAGCTTTTAGAAAATCTGAATCTCAGAGCTCTGAGAGGAAACTGTCTCTTACTTCCACTACACACACACTACACAGAACTGAAGCTGTGCAGAACAATCTAGAGCCTGTGTGACCTACAATCTCATGAAGCACTGCAAATTCACCTTGGAGCTCAATAATAAGGCAAAGTGATGAGAAGTACATTGATTTCAATGTACTTCTAAAATTGGTGGTGAAGTGGTTTGCAGAAGGGGGAATAATGCAAAGTAATTGGTTTCAATTGACTTCACGTTCCCCATTATGACGTGAAGTACTCCGCTTCGCATTGCGGAGCGATTTGTGGATTCCGCATTACCCCACGAATCACTCCACGGAGTGGATTTTGCCACTTCGCCCACCTCCACCTGCAAGTTGGTTAAATTTGCATGACAAATCTATGTGAACAGCCAATTTGCAGGCAAATTAAACAGTTTGTGTAGTTCACCACATGAATTTATGCAATGCACCACCAAAAAGTTGTGCAGATTGCATTTTTAAAAACAAATACCTCCCCCACCCACTGTGCTGTAATACTGCCCCTCCCAACGTCCCTAAAACATTGTAATCATTCATATACCATCCTCTGGCACACTCCTCCCTCCTTCCCCATTCTTCCCGAGCGAATTTGTCTGCACAGACAGCACATCACATGATTAACAATAACTTAATCATATACAGAGCAAAAAAACAGTGGCCCATACCTAGGATCAAATTACATTAAATTCAGGGCAGAATGTACATATGTACACCAAACAGGTCAGTACCATTTATATTATTTGACATATATTTATTACCGTCACAGGGATGACTGTGCCCTTTCCGGCTGCTTCCTCTCAAACAAACTGCATTCTGCAGTTTGTTAAGTAAACTGAGGAGAAGCTGCCCAACGCTCACCCTCCAAGCAAGAGGATGACTATGCCCTTTCGGGCTGTTTCTTCTCAAACAAACTGCATTTTGCAGTTTGGTAAGCAGACTAAGGAGAAGCTGCCCGATGCTCACCCTCCAAGGAAGGGGACGACTGTGCCCTTTCAGACTGTTTCCTGTCAAAAAACTCCATTTTGCAGTTTGGTAAGCAGACTAAGGAGAAGCTGCCCGACAGTCACCCTCCAAGCGAGGGGATGACTCTGTCCTTTCAGGCTGTTTCCTCTCAGACAAACTGCATTCTGCAGTTTGGCAAGCAGACTAAAGATAAGCTGCCTGACGCTCACCCTCCAAGCAAGGTACGGGTTGAAACTCTGAATTTTGGCATCTACCCCTGGAGGAATCTCACTTGCCCCTGTTTGCCAGTGTTTCTCACATTATGTGCAGCAATTCAGAAGTCTTCTAGGAACTGCTGCCAAGAAATTTATCCTAGGACTGACCTCTGCTTGGCATGTTCTTGATTTCTCACTTTAAGTAATGTTTAGTCTGATGTAGAGATTTCTTAAGAGTTGATTTAAGTTTAGAGAGAAGTTTTAAGGTAGTGTGATTTTGCTATCTGCCCTGAGCCCTGTGCCCCTTCTCTTAGAGCTGTAACTCTGTAGGCTGCACCCTTGACCTCTGTGTCCCATTGAGGCTGCTGCAGTCCCCCCCAAAAAAAAAACTTGCTACAGAACCTCCCTGCCTGTTATTTTTTTTTTGTGCTGACTTTTCCATTAGCAGATTATATCTTTTAGCCACTAGAGAGCCCAGTTATAAGCACACTTACCCAATCCAACACAATACAGTTCTTGTCTCATTTCATTTATTGTGTGGTCAGTCTATCACTATTCATCAGTCTTTGACCCCTCCCTCTTCTACTGATTTTTCCAATTTGCAGCTTATTCTCTTCACCCCTAGAGGGTTTCCCCAACCATGTCAAATCTGCTTTACATCTCCTTACTCTCTACTACTCCTAGACACTCTTTGTTTACTGCTCAGCTGCTATGAGTACCTACACTCCATTACTAAGTCTGCTCTCCTTCACCCTCTTGGTACAAACCTCACACCGACTGGAGCACCTTTCCTCCACACTAGGCATCTCATCCCCAGACTACCCCACAGTGACTCGGCCCTCCCCCACCCTTGACACACCTATGACCCCCCCAACACTCCCACCCTGCCAACACCCCCACTCCTCTGCCTCCAAGGCCCGGACCTGGACCCAGCTCTGCCCTGCCATTCCCACTCTTCGCATTATCTATACCATGCAACCTGATTGTAAAGTCCTCAGCTGGGTGTCGACCCAAGGGTCTCCATCGCCACCGGCCACTAACCAGAATAATTACACTGCTATTATTATTATCTGGTAATGTACACCCAAACCCAGGACCTATGGCTTCAAGCCCTTCTAAACCCTGTACTGCAACTGGCCTCTGCTTTGTATCCTTATACATTTGCAGTCTCCTACAGAAATCTGCTGCCCTCCAGTGCTGGGTCATTCAACATCAACCTGACATAATTGCACTGGTAGAGACTTGGCTCTCCAAATCCACCCCTGACTCTGCTATCACCCTCCCTGGATATACCATCTTCTGGGAAGACCGAGTAGGCTAACACAGTGGTGGTTGCACACTACTTGAACTGGACTCCCTTATAGGTCAGGCACGCCCAGCTCCTAAACTTGATTATGGAGCCCAAGCCCTCACCTTAAAAATCACACTTGACCCCACCCGAGGCCCTCTCTTCCTCATGGTCTCCTATGTACCCCCAAGGAATCAAAACCAAGCATTCCAGTCCCTCATTCTCTACCTCACATCTCTCCCTCACAAAGTGGAGCAAGTCATCCTAGGTGATCTCAATGTTAACTGGCTTGCCTCCACTGTCTCCCATATAAGGGACTTCTTTGCTGCCCTGGATATGTCCCAGTTAGTCACCCAGCCCACCAGATTCAACCACTCTACTGGCACCAGCACTCTCCTAGATGTTGTTATATCTAACTGCCCCTACAAAATCCAGGATGTCACTGTCCTCCTGGACTCTCTTAGTGATCACCCCCCAGTCCTCTGTCTCTGGTCATCCTTCACTCTGAAGCCAATGTTCCAGGCCACTCTATACTACCGTTTATGCCCCAGCAGTCTCAGAAAATTAACACAATACCTAGCCCAGCTAGTCTGGTCCCCTGTCCAGCATGCCCCTGACATTGACTCAGCTTTTGACCACTTCACAAATGCCTTCTGTAAGGCTTGTGACCTTTTCACCCCCCTCACCAGGATCCGCTCCAAAAAAAATGCAATGCCCCATGGATCAATCCACCCCTCCTCTAGAGACTCAAAAATAGAGATAATCTCTGGTACACTACTGTAGAATCTGGAAAGGCATCTGATAGACAGGCCTACAATGCAGAATGCAATAATTACACTTGTGCCATTAGGCAGGCTGAGGCAGAGCACTACTAGACCACCCTCGCTTCCACTTGGGGTTCAGCCCGGACCTTCTGGGATAATATGAAAGAACTAAATGGGAAGTCCTGCTCCTCCCCACCATCTCAGCTTTCCATCAATGTCACCTTACCACAGATCCACTCCTTATAGTTGATTGCCTTAACACTGTCTTCTCTGACCTAAGCTCGGTCCTCCCCAGCAGCTTCTTTGACCCAATCCTCACCTCTCTCTCTCTGGTCCTGAATCGCCAACCATTCTTCCTGTGCACCCTATCCCTCCAAGAAGCCGGGCCACACCTGCTAAAAGCCTTAGGCAGCAGTAACCCCAGCAGTGACCCCCTCAACTCCAGGATCCTCCATATGGTCTTGGACCAAGTCCTAGTCCCCCTGACTGACCTTCTAAACTGGTCTCTATGCCTGGGTCAGTTCCCAAGTGCTTGGAAAACTGCTGAAATTGCACCCACACATAAGAGTGAGGACCAGTCCACCCTTAACAATTACCGGCCGATCTCCATCCTCCCCCCACTCTCTAAAGCCCTTGAAAAAGTGGTGTTGATCCAACTCTCTGAATACCTAACCAAGTATGACATTATGTGCCCAGAGCAGCACGCTTTCTGCCCAGAACACAGTACAACCACAGCTCTCCTTGAATTCTCCCAACACCTGCATGCTGCTCTCGACTCTGGCAGCCTTGCAGGAGCAGTGTTCATTGACCTCTCCAGGGCCTTTGACACTATCTGTCATCCCCTTCTACTAGACTCTCTCCACCAACTTGGCTTCTTTGGTGGTCCCATTTCCCGATTCTCTAGCTACCTCTCTGCTAGAACCCTGTGTGTCAAGATCAGCAGCTCACTCTCCAGCACTCTTCCCGTTCACTCCGGGGTCCCTCAGGGCTCCATCCTGGTTCCAATACTTTTTTGTCTCTACCTCAACTCCCTTCCCAGCTCATGTACCAGTAAAATGCTCCTCTACACTGATGGTGCAGTCCTCATTGCCTCACATCCCAATCCCACCTCCCTCCAATTATCCCTCCAGCAAGCATACAACCAAGCCGAAAGGTGGTTTGGAGACCGCAGACTGGTCATTAACCTAAAGAAAACCAAATCAATGCTTTTCTCCCACCACCAAAATACAGCTAAAAATACACCCCTCTTGATTATCCCCAGCACTCTGCACCCGCTAGAACAAGTGACCACATACAAGTCCCTAGGCATCACGTTCGATACCGCCGTCTCCTTCCACACCCACATTAATGCTCTGTCAGCCACCATTAACTCTCGGATTGGCCTGCTATACTGGCACAGGGACTGCCTGCCTCAGATTTCCCTCAGGCTGGCCATCACCTCCTCTGTCTTGTCCCTTGTTGACTATGGCTTGCCCATCTACGCCTCAGCTGACTACACTGCCCTCTCCAAAATCCAACTTTCCATCAATAAGGCCTGTAGGCTCCTGACCGGTGCCCCCAGCAGAACTCACACCTGCCTTCTCTATACTACCACCAATCTGCTCAACTTTGAGGAGTGACTGCTCTACCGACCTGCCTTCTCACTAAGAAATCACTACTAGGACTCTCCCCCTGGGGTTCTCCACCTCCCTACAGCAGTCATCATCATCCATCACCACCCATAGCTCTGCTAAGGCCACTTTCATGGGGCCCAGAACCAAGACCTCTCTTGCCCAGAGATCCTTCCTCTACCAAGCCCCCACCTGGTTCAACTCCCTCCCTAGCTGCATCTCCAACTTGCCAAAAACTGTCTCCTTCAAAACAGCCCTTCGGAACCATATCTTTAATATCCGCTGTTGTAGGTGCAACTAACCCTCTTTTGTAGCCTGTGGTACCCGTCTGCCTTGCCCCCTGGCTGGACAACATCCACTGGATATCCTCTCCCTTCCCCAAACCCACTCCTTCTCTACTAAGTCCAAACAGGGATATAACCCGCTGTCTTCTCTGAGGACCAACAATATCCTTGAGTGTAACTCACAATTTTGCAACATTATGTAACCTAAGTAACATATAAATGACTACATTATGTAACCTAAGTGTATCTATGTTAAATGTTCCTTTTACTGCACCCGTAATGTTATCCTCTGTTTTTTTTTTGTACTGTAATAACTGTCTTGATGTCTGTCCCCACCCCACGACGAGGTGCCTTTGTAAATGAGTCTCTGACTCAAAGGTTGTAAACCCGATTTGTAATGAATGAATGAAAGAATGAATAATGGTTAATTCATGTGAGATATTTAGCATTGGAAGGTGGCTTTATTCAGATGTTTCCATCAGTTGCAGTTGAAAGACTTCTACGCTTTATTGCACTTTATTCTTACAGTTTTGTACTTATTTTATAGATTTTAAGTCATTTGAGGTGTTTTGGGCTATTGGTGTGTCTTTTGACTGTTTGATATTTTTATGGTATACGCCTGGTAGCTGGCACCACCTCTTTTCTATATATGGGCTCTTTCCCTTTAAGTAAGCCCTTTAAAAGTCTATGTTTTTCTGATACTCATCACGCTAATGAAAACATCAGTGATGATGTCAGAATGTTAGGGTATGGTTACAGCAGTCCAGCTTTGGTGGGTTTGGCATCCATTTCAACTTCAGCACCTATGCATGAGTAAACTCAGTGGATTTACTGGTTTTATTTGCATTGCAGTCCATACTGCAAGCATTTTTAATTAGTTGTTTGAGCTGTTTATCCTGAATCAGGAAGAAAATTCTGTCAACGTTGCTGCAAGACATATTTCTGGGTGGTGGTGAGCTGCACTAGAACATTGCATTGTACCTGTTACCATTTGATCTGCAAGCTTGGTAGCCACTTAGCTTAATATAAACATTCTCTATATGGCTATAGCTAATGACAGCTATGCTCCGGAAACTAAATGATGGTGACAGGGTAGAAAACTGATGACTGCAAATTTCAGTACTTATGCATAAATTACCTCACTGTCTTCAAGTGGTTTTATTGCACCACAAGTATCTATAGCTGCTCTAGTAAATGTACTGTTTGATCTGAGTCAAGAAGAAACTGTGATGGTTTCAATACAGGATAAAACTTCTTGGTGGTGATGAGCTGTATTATAACTGGTTGCTGCATTAACTGTTACTATTTGCACACCTGGTTGCCTCTCATGGTTCAATATTCTGCATCAGTGAAGTTGGCAACAATACACTGTAACTATATAAAGAATTATAAATCAATAAGAGAATCAAAAGACACATCTTATTACAAAGGGTGGTGCTGTGCTAATTCCTCTGCCAGCAATTTGAAATTTATTTGGCCTTCACTGTTGTATATGTGTTTTGGTGGCATATCATAAAAACATTATAAGCCTTAAGTGAATTAACTGTTATGTGACTGCAATGAAAATTTATCAAATAATATGAATGGTGCTCACCCATATGGTGTGCATATGTGCATTCCATTCTGCATTTAAAGTTAATCATATGGTTTACCCTTCCCCTCAACTGCACACAAAACACACTCCCCGTCTCCCCCCACCCAAGTCCCACCACCAAGTCAAGCCATATAAGATTCCCCACCCAACCCCCATCACCTCCCTGTCCCAATCTGCACCCAGAAAATGTGTAACCTTAATAAAGAAAATGGCCCCAACAGCATGAGGTATGCTCTGTTCAATGTCTTTCTTGGTAATGGGCCCTGTATGAATGAATGGTGACATAGTTGGCTCCTAGTAAAACCTGACTAGTTAAAATTCCGCTGAACAGGTTTTACTAGGAGGAAATACATCATTATTCATATATGTGCCAGTGCCATTACTAAGATGGGCACTGAACAGAGCAGTTGCTCTGTGGAGGGACATGGTTTTCTTTATTACAGGTAACATTTTTTCTGAGTGCTGGTGGGGGAAGGGGGTGGTAATGGTCTGGGTGGTTGGGCAGGGCTATTATATGACTTGACCTGGAGGAGAGAGTCAGGTGGGGGAGGCCAGTTGGGGTGTGTTTGGTGTGCCAGTGAAGTGGAAAGGCACATCATATAATAAACTTATTGTGAATCATGATGTGCTGTCTATGCAGCTAAACTCACCATGGCAGAGAGAGGAGGAGGGGGCCAACAAGGGATGGAAGTGGTGTATATGACTACAGAGTTTTGGGAAGTTGTAAGGGAGGCAATAACATAGGATAGTTGGTGGGAGATATTTTTTTATTATGATTTGAGAGTTTATTTAAAAAAAAAGAAATTCAAACATTGACGATGGTGAGGCTGCCATGAAATTCAATAAGTGCAAATTTCTCTAAATTTGTGCCAACTTCGCTGATTAATTAAAACTTTGCTGCAACTCTAATAAGGATGCCCATTTTAATTAGCAAACTGCTTCATATTTTTCAGTGCTCAATCCACCCTGCAGCCAAAAACAGTGACTAATCTCTTACTAATAAAACCCCTGTGGCTCCACAAGTTCAGTAGGTAGAAGGTAAAAAAAAACATATGAGATGAAGAGGAATAAACATTGTCAGAGAGCATTAAAGCCTCCTTAATACCATTTTTTAAAATTTGATACTCAGTTTGCTATCTTTCTCACTTAAGAAATCTGTAGAACACTGCTGCTTGCAGAAGTTTAATCTGCTCATTACCCTTAAACCCAATTTTGCTGAACTTTTCATACTCACCCAATTGTTTCCTGTTTTTTACCACTCAGACAAGATGGTCAACCAGGAGTGGATAGACCTTGACAAAATCAGCAATTCTCAAAGAAACCAGTTCAATGCAGTCTTTTTTAATGTGATCACCAGTATTGTAAAGCACATGTATATACCACTTAAAGCCACTGTTGCTATCTCAGAAGAACACAGTAAGATGCCAAACACTGTCTGTTTGTGAGTTACAATGCTGTAGGGTCAGCTATTACAGCTGCATCTGCTTCAGCATTGGAGACTTGAACCCTCATCTAGCTAATAAGCACTCTGTTGCCTGTTTTACCTAAGAAATCTAAGGCAAAGAACTTGATCCCCTTAATCAACCTAGCATCATCCAAATTAGGGAACTACTTTAGGTGCATTGAAACTATCACTTGGGAACTTTATTGCAGCTGTTGCCACACTGAGAGCAGTCTGGTTATATCAGTGGTCTCTGGATCACGCTTCCAAGATTCATTTGTTTGGGGTTTTTCACAATTGTCATGCTATTTGGTCCAAAATGTGAACAATGAATGGAAGGACATGAAGCATCAGAAAAGTCAGCTGCCCATATCTAAGGGTCAGCAGAACTCTCGCAGCTCATGTGAGGGAATTCATTTCACCAGAGGTAGTTTTTGTTGCTTTCAAGGATGTGGCAATCAGGATAACATAAGATAATACAATGGTTTCAAGAACTCTTAGAAGTTCTTTCTTCTGCAGTCCTTTTCAGTGTGCTAAAAAAGGGCTGATTTTCAGAATGAGTTTTCAGGGGTCTATTTTGTAACATTGGCTTTTGAAGAATGCCTCTAGAATCTTTTTGAGATTGGCCAATACAATGGCAGACTCCTGGGTTCCAGAGATCATATTGCATGGCTATGCAATACAGTTCTCAACCTACATTTCAGTAGTCAGGTCTCCAAGTGTGTAGTGTTGATCAACGAAACCCCATGAAATGGAAGGTAGTGGACCAGACCAAGGGATTCTACTAAATTTACTTCATACTGTAGTTCTGAAGAAGACAAGGGGGTTCAGACTTACCTTAGATCCTCAAAAGTTAAACATGTTTGTAAGACACATGAAGTTTTAGATGGTATTCCTCCATTTAGTAATGTGAACTGCTCACCTGGGGACTACTGGACCACCACTGAACTGTTGGATGCTTATCATCCCTTTCTGATCCTTCAATCACATCAGAAAGTCTTAAGGTATGCAAGCACAACCTGGATTTCCAGTACCAGTCTCTCTTCTTCAGGTTTGCCTGAACCTAGAGGATCTTTACCTATGCCTTTGAGATCAGGATCACCACATGTACCTGTTTCTGGATGATCTTCTGCTCAGGCATCATCAGAATAGTTAACCAAAATATCACTACTCTGGTGTTTCAAATACTGGAGCAACATGGCTCGATTATAAATTAGCACAATGGATAACTCAACTATTCTGGAATACCAAGTGGCAAGTTTTGGATGGATTTATTAATATTTTGTCCATTTCCCATGCATGGCAGTGAATCTTTTACAGGACATCCTACAACAGAATTCCAGACAATCGTGTCAGCCCATAGATACCTCTGGATGATTGTGATTATGAGGGCAGAGATAGAAGTGATCTCCTGCACTCACATCCTCATAAAACCTCTTCAAGTGCACCCTAGCTCCAACTGATTCCTAGTTTTGGAACACTGTCAAATTTCACTTTGGCCTCTGTCTTGCTAGTCACCTGCTCTCATGTTGGGAAGATCCCCACATTCTCCTAAAAGGGCCTCTCCTTTGCTCTCTGACAAATACAATATGCCCAACTGGAGATGCATTGCAGAACCAAATTGTAGTTCAGAGTGTCTGTGAAAGAAGAATCTCCAGATAATAATTGCAGAATTGAAGGCTCTGAACAAATCAAGTTAAAGCAGTGAAGGTATGCTTAGACAATGCTGTGACAATCACACACATAAACAATACACAAGAAATGAAAACATACTTATGGCATCCCATGGCAATCATAAAGATGCTTTACTTGGAGGAAGAGTATCTTATATCCCTATGAGCCATGCATCTAGTATCTCAGTTCCCTATGAGCCACTCATTGAATGGGAGCTCTAACTGTCAGGGCAGAAAGGCTCAGTCACCAGTTTGTGCATTCAAGAGAGTGGTTTCTAAATCTTGACAAGTTTCATCTCCTGTGTGGGTGACTCCAGATGCTATATGACCTCTCTGCCTCGAGAATGAATGCTCAAGTCCTGAAGTTCTTCAGCCACTTTATGTATCCATAGGCAGAAGCAGTGGATGCACTGCCATAGACATGGCAGTTCAGCATAGCCTATTGTAGCTATTTCCTCCACTACCAACACTCACCCTGATAGTAAGGTACCTTGACTAGTTACTAAGAAACATTCTGGTATCAAAAGAAAAACTTCCTCTTTATAGCACTGGGATATTTAAGAGTCATTTTGGCTTCTTACACATGGAGACCTGCTAGTGCAGGTTCCTATTTTCTATGGAAATCAGAGAACCTACAGTTGGCAGTCTCACTCCTAAAAGGAGAAAGCTGCTAATGCAAGGATATTTGTCTCAGATGTTGGACATCCATGCTCATTAACTCCAAGAAAATGTCTCTGTCTGCAGTGTATGAGACAGTCTGTGCAAAAGGTTAGAGGTTCATATTGCAGAAAGTTTCTATGACTCAGATTTTTTTTTTTTTTTAGGCTGGGGTACTAAGTGCTTAGCCCTCACCAGCCTTCAGGTCATATCTCAACAGTTGATGCTGATTTTTGCTCCAAGGATGACTCCGCTCTTTGGCAGACAGCTAGTTTATTTCTATGCCTTGTAGATTTAAACAGTTTAATCTTTCACTTGGAGAGATCCTAATTATTCAGAATGTTCAGTTCCAACCTGTTTGTTCTGAGTTTAGCTACTCCTGTTTTCCAGGAGCATTGTCGTGAGCCTCGTGATGTGTTCAGCGTTCAGATCCAACCAAGTCAGTTTGATTCTTCAGCTTAAGCAAAGCACATTTCTCTTACGTTATAGTCTGAACTGGAAAGTATGAACAACTTCTTAGATGGGATTTCTATTATTGCACTGAGTGGCAATAAGTGTGGACTGATGAGTGAGACAATGTTTATTGCTCATATCCCCAACATTCCAGGTTGATGTAATAGCTCAGAGCTATGTCAGTGAGTTCCTAGCAGAGGTACATGTAACCCATCTGTTACTATTTCCAGTGACAATGCTGGATCTAACAGAAAAATAAATTAAGTCTGATAGAATTTCTGCTACAGTACGTACTATTTTAGCTAATGTTCATGTTTTCTTTGTTCCTTTAATTATCACTTCACTTTGCTACTATTTAATGCTGTAATTTTCCTAGCCTCTTTCTTATTTATTTATTTATTTTTTATTTATTTATTAAATTTTGGTGACTAGATTAGCCCACTGAGCCCCGGAAGGTCCTTTTTTTCAGGGGCGACCCGGGATTACATAGCATTAGTGAATAAACAGTGTGAGACAATCAGCACAGTTACAGGTAATACAAGCATCATACAGTCATAATAGCATTCAGGAATGTAAAAGTACATTGGGAGTAAACAGGGGGAGCCAAAATATTGACCAGTAGTACTTATCTTTGTAGATACTGTACACAGTAAAGGTAGGTTAAGACCTGGTAGATCATTTAGCTGTGGGGTGATCTCAGGAGCCGATGCAGTGGCAAGTACTGGCTACCACATGGGCCTTAAGCCTAGTGTGAAAACTTTTGATAGAAGGTGCTTCCTGCACCCTGGGAGGGAGTATGTTCCACAGAGTAGGGGCAGCATGGGAGAATGACTTGCCACCCACCTTGGTTCTTACTAGATCATTTGCAATTTATCACTGCTTACTGTTTACCCTTCATACTAGGTTTTAAAATGAAACACAGTGGTTTACGCTACATTAATGGAAGGCACTATTTGCACATTGCAATTTTCCCAGCATTTTTCTCTTGCTTTCAACATATTTTTTTATAGAGCATAGAATGCTTTAAGTAGAGAAAGACTCATAATTCATCATGTCTTATCATTTTCCTACCTACAAACTTATGAAATTTGACAGCAGATAAAGGCCTAGTGATCTATCAAGTTTGCTCAGATGTGCAGCTAGCACCCCTTATTCTGCAGCTGCCCCTCCCTTCCACTCTCCCCCTTCCTTGACCCTCCCCTTGTCCTGTCACATCCCCTTTTGAAGCAGTCCACTGTTCTACTTGATAACACTTCCACAAATAATGTATTCCACCCAGCTACCACCCTCTCTGTAAAAAAAGTCTCCTCATCTCCCTCTTGAACCTTCTTCCCTCCAGTCTCTTACCACGGCCCTGGGTGTCCTTCCCCACCCTTACTTTGAACAGACCCACCATACCTGTATTGTTTATTCTTATACAAACATACAAACATACTTAAACCATCTCATCATGTAAATGGTTATGCCTTGATCAACCTCCTAGTGAATGTTCAGTTCATTTCTCTCAAACCCTCCCCAACCAACATCCATGCCTTTTTTTACTTTCACTAACCTCTTATAGCTATCCCACACATTGTTGAAACCTGTCACCATCTCACCATTAACCTTTTCTGTGGGTAGGCTGTTCCATCTATCCACTCCTTTTGTGAAGAAATATTTCCTCATGTCCTTCCTGAATCTGATCCCCACTAGCTTATTGTTTCCCCCCCCTTTTTGTTTAAAGTTTTTGGATTGAAATAGCACACTGAGCTATAAACAACTTGTTTTCAGGTGGGTCCTGGGGGAAAGGGGTACAGGGGAAATAATTAAGTGCAGCCTTCTTAAATGCACACCCCTTTTGCACAAACAAAATGTGCAGTTAAGTGAGCTATGCATTTATCCAGATCTACTTGATATCAATTGGAAAGACTAAGCCTGAGGTATTTTCTTATTTTGTGGACATAGAATAGAATACAGTGCAGCCCTTTTAAATGCACAACCCTTTTGAAAATAAAAAAAATTGCATTTAAGTGGGTTGTGCATTTTCAAGACCTACTGCTTTTCAATGGGAAAGACTGAGCCTGAAATCTGTTTATTATTTCATTTATTTCTGGACTTAGAATAGAATAAAAATAAATATATCAAAGAAAATTCATTAAAGTGATTCAAAATCATCAAATTTATTAGTGTATTTCTTTATTTTTTCACTTTAATTTAGTGTGTTAAAAGGAATTGCAGTCAGGACGGTCATTAAAATATTGCTTACACACCAGCTGAAAACAGGCTGTGCACTTAACAGCTGCTAATTACGTGTTAATAGATGTATTGGAAACTGTGAAAATGTGTGCTAAGCAGGAATATGCACTTAACCAGCATGCAGTTAACCAGAAAATTTAACATTGTAGAGAGAGGAAAAAATTGTAAATTACAAAAGGTGTGCATATATCCAGAATTCACACTTGTCCGATATGCACTTAAGTGGACTCCATTGTACAACAATAGATACAATAAGCATACACAAAAAATAAGAAGTAAAGCAGTAATTGATATGCAGTGATCAATGAAAGAGATGTGCAGACAGCTACTGCATATCTATACTATCAGTAGTAAAATATCAAGATCAGGCCAGATGGCAGGAACAGAGCAGTTTAAAAGAGAAAAGCGGAGCAAAGAAAAAAGAAGGGTCTCTAAATAGCCAACAGGGGAATAGATGAGTGAAGCCAACAGCACAGCAGCAAGCTATTGGGATGACAGACTTTATAGAGGGAAGGGAGCAGACACGGATAATACAAAACAGATCCCAGGCTTGCCTCTTTAGGGACTAGCGTGAGGTAGATGACTGAAGAATAGGAGAAAGGGGGATTCAGAGGTCAGGGAGTTTCCAAAAGAAAGTTGCTTGCCTTACTAACTAACAATGTCTAGAAATAAGGAAGGAGAGAGGCTTATAATGTTTAAAGGGGAACAGACAGAATTATGAGCCCAACACCCTTGTGTGGGACTGATCTCATTTTGCACTTTGTGGGCAAACATTTTTTTTGCCTACTCTTTACCACAGTATAGTAGATTGTATCAGGCTGATTTTGCTGACTTCCAAGCTTACATTTTCTGTAACTACAAATCCTAGAATCCCTACAGCTGACATCAGAGTAGGAATGCAGTACTATGAGATTCAATAGCTATAGCCTGCAGTGCATATTATGGTACACTCCAGTCAAATGTTTTCCAGTACCACTGTTCTACAGAGACTAAATATTGTAGTGTCCTCTGGGACTAGATTCAGCCCAGGAAGGACAGAGAGCAGCAAAGAAAACATCAGAACTTACAAAAACTCTAACAAGCACTGCAGGCTATTGAATCTCCCATTGATGCAGCCTTCTTGTGATGTCAGCTGCATGGTATTTGGGGATTTGTAGTTACAGAAAATGTCTGCTTGCAAGTCAACAAAATCAGTCTGATACAATCTACCATACTACAGTGAACAGTAAAGGAAAATAATGTTCTTTGCCAATAAAGTGCAAATGGAAGAAGCCCCACATAAGGGTGTGAGAATCTTGTGCTGACTAGTCCCCTTTAGCGATGTACTGTAGGACATGGGTTGGGCAAGATTAAAGAGAGGGACTAGATATAAACTTGTTTTATATTCCTAGAAAATCTGTCTTTCAATAGTCTGGTACTTTCAAGGTACTACATTTATAAACATTTCAAATTTCATAAAATTATCAGTTTTGTTTATGAACATACGGACATACGAAATTTGCCAGCAGATAAAGGACTAGAGGTCTATCAAGTCTGCTTGAAAGTGCAGCTAGCACCCCTTATTCTGCAGCTGCCCCTTCCTTCCACCCTTCCCTTATATTTAGTTATTAAAATTCATTATACCACTTGGGCCTATTGAGATTAAACATCTTATTTACAAGGGCATTCTGTTGATTTTTGTTGGGTTATAGTCACAAAATATTAAAACAAATAATACCGACATTAAGGTATGGCACAGGTAAAATTACATGCATGTGCAAGTGACCATATAAGAAAATCTGGACTTTAGCTTTACAGATATAACAGAGACTGATAGGGAAGTCTAAGTACAATGGACGAGGACATAAATCCCCCATTCAACTTAGAGGTTTAGCAACTTCAACCATATTTATCTCAACTGTCTCCTTTCTAAGGATTATGACATTCAGAGCCAGTTGGCTGTGACTCAAACAGGTGCACCACACAAAAAAATAGGACTGGCTGGCATTGGCGCCATATTCAAACAGCACAATCCAAACTGACCGCATTATCAGTCTGAATATCGGGCACTGGCAGTGTGGTGTGCAGCAAGCAGTCACCATATTTGGTGCAGCACTACCAGAAGGTTGGTCTGAAGACTGCCAAAAGGGATAAAGCGTGATGAACACTGGTTAACTCTGCTGCCCTCATTGGTGATATTCAGCCCAAACATCCAAATGAGCCCATTGGGCATGCATGGCTCAAAGGGGCTATTTGCATGCCCATTATGGGCTCATCTGCATGGGAGCACTGTCAGTGTATGCTGTGCCAGGTTCCCCCCAAGCCCCGGTCCCTGGAAGTACATAATTGGTGGTCCAGCATCCTTCCCCTGCACTGATCCCAGTCCCCATGTATAAAAAACATTCATCAGTGGTTCAGCTCTCCCTCCCCTGTTCCAATCCCTGTCCCCATATAGAAAGAAATTATAATTGGTGGTCCAGTGGTCCCTCCCACCATCTCCATTTTCTGATTGCCATCCCAACAAAACACACAGTGCCCTGGAAGACTAGTGGCCCCCCATCCCAGGAGGTGTGACCCACCGCCCTTCTCCCCCCCAACCTGACCTGTGATGTTGACTGGCACAGCCCTCCTCACACCACCACAGCCAGCCATCGGCTGAACTGTCACTGAGTATATATAGTAGACAGCATGTGCTCATTGGTTAACAATCAATGAGTGCACACTGTCTACTGAACATGCTCAGTGACAGTTCAGTTGGCAGCTGGCCATGGCAGTGTGAGGAGGGCTGTATCAGTCACCAGCACGGGTTGGGTTCAGGGAGTGGGGTGATGGGTCACATCTGCTGGAGTGGGGGGGTGGGCGGCCACTAAACTACCAGGGTATTGTGGGTTTCATTGGGTTGGTAACTGGAGAATGGGGAGGGGGAGGGACCACTGGACCACCAATGGTAATTTCTTTACATATGGGACAGGGATCTGGCAAGAGAGGGACCACTGAACAACCAATGAAGGCTTTTTATACATGAGAACAGGGATTAGGGGAGGAACTGCTGAACCACCAATTATATGTTTTGTATACATGGGGAAGGGCATCAGGGCAGGGGTACAGTTGCTAAGTATGGAGCACTAGGGGAACAGTAGCTACAGCTTACTTCATTGCCTCGATTGGCACTGCTTGGCAGATCCGTGTTCCCAATTGGAATATTAGAGGTTAGGGAGCATGCAGCACCCAAGCTGTGTTGCCAAAGTGACCGATGTGACAAGATTGGGCAGAGACTCAGGTTGTATACATGGTTTAAAAAATAAATAATAAAATACTTATACACAACTAAGCAACAGAGAGCAAGAATGAGGAGAAAGGCTGGTTTCAAAGTCAGGTGCCGGAAGCAGTGGGTCAACAACTCTGCAGAGTGCAGCAGCATAACTTGCCCGATGAGCTGCCACATGGGGAGGCCTTTGCTGGCATTGATTTGCAGCAATAGACTCATGTACCAAACATGTTTACTGTCCAAAAAAGCAAGCTTAGGCAAAATACCCCCAGAAGTGCAACAGCTTATTACCCCTACTATCAACTGTCTTTGCACCAGAAGCTCTACTAGCCAGATTTTTAATATACCCCACTGTCGCACTTCTCTGGGACAAAGGTCCTTTGCCTACTGTGCCCTGCTATGGATGAACTCGCTGCACCATGACATCACTTCAGCATCCACCTTGGGCTCCTTCAACGTTAAGCTTAAGCAACAGCTAGTTGCTGATGATAGTTGTGACTGCTTCCAATAACCTTCCTTCTTGTGACCAGCACTTATTCTAATCTTATGCTATCCTGACATTATGTATAACTGTTCTCAGCATGTAAATAACTGTTCTAATTGCTAATCATCCTCCTTTCACATTTCCTCTTGATCCTTTCCACTCTTTCCCCTCACCTGTCTATGACTTTCCCCATCCCCCGTCCCCTGTTATATCTCCTGAGCGCCCTTGCTCACTTTAAAATGCTTTGTCCCATACCTTATCGCCTCTGATGAGGCCCATGAGCTAATGCCATCCCTTACCTTGTTGATTATTAGATATTAGGCTGAGTCTGTTCTCATTTTCCTGTAAAGGGTCATTTCATAAGACCCCACACCCTCTAATATGACCCTTTGAATTCCAGGTTTTAATCAAATACGCACCTTGGCATACATTGTACAATGCCACATGTACTGGAACATATCTAGTTACATACTGTTGTAATGTTTTGTATAATTCCTTGTTTTATTTGTTCTCCGTCTCATACTTTTCCAATATGTATTATTCGTCTGACATGGAACCTATGAAATGAGCTTGTTCTCAAAAGTGTTATCCAAAATTTCAATAAATAAATTTAAAAAAATTGCCATCCTAGCTTGCCAGCACCTACACCTTGGATTAAAGTTACTAAATTAAAAAAAACTTATTAAAAGGAGAAGTGTTAAGAGAAGCGAGAAGGGATTAGAGCATGAAGTAGACAAGTGTGGCAGTGTTGGTCTGGGGGGCTGTTGTGTTAGAGACAACAAGGGCCTTTCTGCACCTTGCTTCCTTACTGCAGGATCGGAGCAGTGGAGGGACCACTGGACCATCAGGGTTCCAAGCACTTGACTATGGGCAGATGGGTCTGTGCACTATTAAGGGCTGGGTTTCAGAAGCATTAAACGGCGCTGCTGCTGGCAGTCATTTAGCACTTCTGGAAACTTTCAGTATTGTTCTGTGCCTCATATGCATTAGGGACTGCTCATTTGCATGGGCACAGCACAATATTGTGTGCAGTGGTGCTGTCAGGGGTGCACCCTGCATATTTGTCCTTTAAATATCTTCATGTCACCACTTAGGTTATTATTCACAATATCAAAATGATTGAATCCCCAAATTATCAATATTGTAGTTACAGTATTTCAGATCTTACCTCCAGAAAAAACAAAAAACACTTTGCTCTACACCAAGTCTGCTAAGGAGGCTACACTTAACTAGCACCAAGTAAGTAAAGAATTTTATTTTACTGGTATAAGTAATGAATATTATTTTGCTGATATTAAGAATAATGGTTAACTCAGTACTTGTGAAGAAACTGAGTGCATTTTTCACCATTTATCTCATTTGTGTTTGGGAAATAAAGCAAATAAAAAATTACAAAATAACTCTAACCATCCCAAAGAGGCCTTGCCTAGTCCTGTGGTCACCCTCACATCCAGTCATATTCTAGCTAACCTTCAAACACCCTCCCCCTCCCATACAGTGCTTTTTGATTCAAAAAATAGTTCTGATATAGTGCCAAAAGAGTATGACATACTGTGTGTTTTTACAAAGTTCCCCTCCTGGCCAGTCTCCATGGGGCATTTCTTATAAGAAGCCCTCCAAACTGCCAGTCCATAATTTGTGTAACAATAATTTGTATACTGACTGCTCAGCAGATCCCCCTCCTTTACCTGCAACTCATATGCACAGAACAGGTGGCCCTGTGCCACTGATAATGCTTGGCAGGTTAGTGATGCAAGATCACTCCACCCCTTTGTGGATTTGGGAGGAAGACACTTTGAGTAACCAGCATTCTGACAAACATTATCCATCCAAATGTACCTTTGGGGTGAGCAGTACAGAGGGGGAGAACTAGGGAAATAAGAATGTTGTGTTCTGGAACTGTTCCAATATTATTTTACTTAGACAAGCATTACATAGGATGAGGGGCGGTCAGTATATGACCAATGGTAGGGGTGGCCAGGGACTAGCACTGGCCAACGTGGTGGACTGGGGGTATACTTTTTCCTTTATTTTCACTCAGATAATTAATTAATAACAAATATAGTATCTGAGTATTTGGGGGGTTCCAAGTATGAATTCTCACAAAGCATACACCAGACAGTACTTTTACACCCCCTATCCTTTACCTTCTTGTTTAGAAACATAGATATTGTTGGCTGAAGAAGACCAACTGTCCATTCAGACTGCCCCAATAAGACTCTGCCTCAGCCAATGACCTTCTGTCCTGACGGAATTCCTGCCTCCCTCAACCCCCTCACCTCATCTCCCTAATTCTCCTTGGTTTAACTATCCTTCCCCTTGCCCTGTCCCAGCTGTGTTTGACTCTGTTAATAGTCATTGCACCACCCACTCTGTCAGTAGCCTGTTCCCCAGCTCATCCATCTTCTCTTTAAAATAAAACTTCCTCACATCACACCTGACTCTTCCTCCAGTAAGCTTTCATTCATGACTCACTATTCCCATTGAATATGTTCCTTCTGTCCACCCTGAGAAGAACTTGAAGGTCTCAGTCATGGCATCCCTCTCCCTCATGTCATACAGGTTTTACACATTCAGGGCCTCCAGCCTTTCCTCACTGGATCCTCTCTGTTGGTCCTGAATCATCTTGCTGACCCTTCACTACACCGACTGTAACCTATACTTGTCTTTCCTCAGTGCATCCCAACTTTCTATTCACCTTACTGTAGGCCTTGTTGCAATGCTTAAAATATTTGAATGAGTCACTTATGATAACTCTTAAGCCTCATTCCTCAGTAGTATTGCCAAGCCTGACCCCTCCCCCCCCCAATCCAGTATTCTGTCCTAGGAGTTTTCTTCCTTACGTGGATTACTTTGCACTTCTTGACGTTGAATCTCAACTGCAATATTTTAGACCTGATATCTATTTCTGTTTCTCTTTGCAACTCCTTCACCCCCTCTTCATTTTCTACTCTGCCATAGAACTTTGTGTCATCTGCAGTGAGACACAACCAGCCCTGTATACCCTTTCATACTGTATGTCACTGATGAACAAATTAAAAAGGACAGCTCCCATGACAAACCCTTGCAGCACCCCACTTGTGACCTCTCTCCCCTTATCTGAGCCCCTTGATCGCAACTCTCTGTCTCCCCACCAGTCAGTTTCCCACCGACATTACTAGCTCTTCCTTTTCTCCCAGGTCAGCAGTCTCCTGTGGGGCACTAAGTTGAATGCCTTGCAGAAGATGAATTAGAGTAAATCTACTTCCTGCCTCTTATCCACAGCTCTCATAACCTTTTTAAAAGAAAACTATCACATTGGTCTGACATGACCATCTTGTCAAAAACCTTTGTTGCTTACTATCCTGAAGGCCACTGGCTTGCAGGCAGGTATATATGTTCTCTTTGACTATTGTCAGTTTTCCTTCAAAAGAGGTAAGACTGAAGGATCTGCAGTTAATTAGATCATCCTTGCCCCCCCCGCCCTATGAAGCATGACCATATCTACTGTTCTCCAATCCCTCAGAACCATCTCAGACTAGATCAAGTTATTGAATAGCTCTGTTAAGGGTTCAGCCAGTTTCAACAGCAGTTTTCTGAGTACTCTAGGGTGCATTCCATCCTGTCCAAGCACTTTATCTTTTTTCAGGGCGGCATGCTCCTTTCTTACTTTTTCTACTGTTATCGCTGCCCACCCCATTTTTCAAACTGCATGTGCTTCTGCTTTAATACCACTTTCCTATAGAGGCTCACTGTTCTCTACCATGAATATGAGCAGACATAGTGATTTTTAATTGTTGCCTTCCACTTGCCCTCATATACTACTCTCCAGTCCTCTGCTAACTTGACTATCCCCCCTTCATCCTATGTTATTTCCCCTGATGTACTGTACCTGAAGAACTCTTTCTCTCCTCCCTTGGGTTACCCACAATAGGGTGAAATAAATGAGGCTGAAAGTAAATGTGCTGCAGGGAAAGCAGAGAATGTAAACAGTGTAGCAAGCACTTCAGCCATCAGACACACAGTGTGAAAACCACAGGAATCAAGCACCTGTGAGCACAGAACATAGCACTCACCTCACCAGGATTAGTACCTCAGTCATCTCTGTCTAGCAACACCTGTCATGAGAGGGGCTCCACCCCCTTCAACCCCCAACATATATACAAACACCTCCATTGACCCCATACATTGGGAAAGAGTACATTAAGAGCTAAGTGACAAACAGTGGGCACCAAGTAAAAATGAGCCTGAGGCAGAAGTTATACAGAACAGAAAACCTTTATTGCAGCAGTCAAAACAGTACACAACATCCGAGCAAACATAGCACACCACTTTACAAAGCAGAACAGAAGCATGGGACAAAAGTCACTAATGTAAAAGTAACAGATGCAAGCCATTAGAAATATTAAACTCATTGTGTGCACACAAGCCATGCACTTCCCCCAGCAGTACTCAATGCCATTCCAGTATGTCTTCTCCACATGTGCCTGCTCTCTCCAAAATAATAGCCATCATGAAGTAGTAGCCGATTTTCATGATAACTGTCCACATACTACAATGGCATAATTATCAGATGAACCATGCCTCATATGGAACCACCACCGATTCAGTAGTACTCATGCCGCAGCAACTGCATGCTGCTCTAACCTGTCTCACACAACCCACAGGACACTCAAATACCCAAGACAAACACCTAAGCAAAATGGGAAACACCTGATAACACACACCTTCTATATCATCTGTCGGTCTGCACCTGTATTCCATCAGCTCGCCCAGAGTAATACACACTGTCAGTGCCACATCGATCACATTCGCTACACCCTTCTCACATTGCCTACATTACCCCCACCCTATTTTCCTGCCCTATTGATGGTATACCCCTTCCTCTGCTAACTTGACTACCCCCCTTTATCCTATGTTATTCCTCTGATGTACTGTATCTGAATAACTCTTTCTCTCCTCACTTGACCTCTTCCACAGTCTGCAGCTCTGTTGCTGCCTTTGTGACCGTGACCACCTTTTTGGCTTCCTTCAGCTTACACTGGTGTTCCCCCCACTCCTGAACTTACCATCACTTCTCAGTGTAACAAAAAGACATGATGTCTCCATGCCACTGAAGCAAACAAAGAAGAGGGGCTATGTCCACAGGTAGTGACAAAAAGAGAATAACAGAAAGATTTGCAAACAATATTAATTGGAGACATAACTATAAAATGCACTGCTACAATTTTACAATACACTACTACAACAATATATCGGGAAGACAAAGAGAAGCAAATGTTTAGCTGTCTTCCATGAGCTAATATTAGTTATATCAAGATGAAAGTAACAGACTTTATAAAGAAACATAGAAACATAGGAATTGTCAGCAGATAAGGACCTACTAGCCCATCTAGTCTGCCCATAAGCCCTCGTATTGGATTACTGCTTCCTTCTAAAGGAATATGGACAGAAGCAATTGTAGTGCTGTATGCAGCTGCAAGCAACACAGGACACCTAATAGGGGCCAAGAAACAAGAGAATTTTGACATAACCTTGAACAGATACCACAAGACAGAGGACAATACAACCAACTGATGTATGGCTGCAGAACCAGATGAGGAAATAGGACTTTGGGTTTCTGAGAAATTGGGACATGTTGTGGGGTAGAGGGGACTTGTACTGATGAATTGCATTATTTAACTTATCAAAGCTCTCATATCTTCTGGGGAAATTTAAATGAACAATTGAACACTAAACAAAATGTTCCTGAGAAAGGGACACATGAAAACAGCAGTCAGATAAAAAAGCAGGTTGACAGAATTGGAGATTAAATTGGAGTAAAGGGGAGAAAATTGTAAATATGTGGAAAGATGTAAAGTGTATTATTCAGCATTTATTTTATTAAATATATTACCATTAAGCACATGGTTTATTTGCAAGGTACGTCAGGAAACAGACTGCATACACATACATTTTATGATGTATTTGAAATTACTCCAACTGGATTATCCCCATACTATGCAGCATCTCATTTTCATGAGATTCTTAGGAAAGGCAGCAGTAGTCAACAGGTTAATATACTCTGGCAGGAACAGTTACATGCAAGCTAAAATAGACAAGGCAAAAAGAACTGCAAAGGTAAGTACATCTAAACAGTAACAAAAGCAAGCTAACAAAGTGGGGTCTCAGCAAATAAAGAACATAAGCATTGTTATGCAACATAATCATGGATGGAAGATAGTGATACTGGAAATAAATACAGGGGTTCTACATATACATTGCAAAAATACAATGTTGCAATTAAGTTAGTCATCAAAACACATTATAATCATTAAAACATTTGCATGGTCTGAAAGGAATACAAGGATTTTAATGAACTGGACACTGGCAGCACTGCTGGCAGAGGATGAGCTGGGTATAATGGGGATTATGGAGACATAGTGAATGAAGGGACATCAGTGGGGAAATGATGGAAGGCTATCATTTGTACGTTGGGGAGGAGAAAAGATGAGTGGCACTATACACACAAAGCCGGCATAAATAGTGGTCAAGTAAGTCTTGAATGATCATCAGGGGAGAATATACACCAGAACATTTTTGGGTCAAGGTTACATGTAAGAAAGGCAGACAGTTATGTTTGGTTTGTGCATTAACCCACTTCACAGCTTGGAAGAGCACAATGTTAAACTCTTAAAATGATGGAAATTATTGCTGAGATGGTAATGTCATCATAATGAGGGACTTTAATTTAGTCAAAATTGATTGGGCAGATAATAAAATTGAACAATTGAAGAGAAAATGGTTCAGTGGCTAGATTATAGATTCAGATTTAACACAGTGCATTAAATAGGGCTCACGAAATGGAATATTAGACATATTATAATCTTAAGGAACATACATTAGTATGTCAGAAAGTTATCCCTTGGTAAAAGTGATCATAATATGATAGAATTTAAAAATAATGAAACTGTTAACTTGGAGAGGATGCTGCAATGTGCTTTAATTATAAATGAGACAACTAATAAGGTAAAATAAACAAGATTTAGGTAATAGAAATGTAGAAAAGATCTGAACAATGAAAATATGGATGCCCAATTGCATATATTGCAAGAAATGATTTTGAGATTGCAGTAAACCAATGTACCCAGATTGAGGATGAACTGAACAAAAAGAATGGAAGACAGAATGTATGGTTATTAGGGCAAATTGAAAGGAAGATCAATACCAAGAAGTCAGTATAGGACAAATGAACATCTGAGAGCACCCCATATGGAGAGGAACACTATAGGGAAAAACTCAGGGAATGCACAGACTCAATAAAATGCATACAGTAGAAACACAGAAATATACACAATGTTGGCAAAAAAGGACCAAAGGTCTATCGAGTGTGTCCATGGTTTGCTATCTATCCCTGGTACCAAATTGTTATCTAGGGCACTAGACCTCCCCTTCCTCCCCCCAGTCTCTACCCTGTTACTATAGCCCTGAATATTGCACACTATAACTGGAAAATTTCAAAAGATGTCAAAGTAATGGAAAACGCATGTTTGTAATCCAAAAGAAGTGCAGCAACAAAAGTTCCTCAGTGCTTCGGGAGTAGGCATGTCCCTTCATCATGTGGCATGGCTACAGAACATAATATGTTCACTTAAATGGACTAGTTCATACATATTAACGAAGCAAAATATAGCATCTTACTACACAGTTCAAAAACAAAAAAGCCACAATAGTCAAAACACTTTTTTTTAATGGAACCAACACAATACCACTAATAAAAACATCCCAGTGCATAGTGAAAGAAGTCAAAGGAAGCATGCAGGAACATGGCATACAGGACCTACCAAAGTGTAGTGCAAGAAGTCAAGTGATGCCATCGGTCGGCACTCAGGTTTGGAGGAAAAGACATTGCAGTAATCACAGCTGGGACAAAGTGAAGGCTATTGAAGGCTGTGCAGTGAAGCTGCCAATAAGGTAGATGGAGGGAGAGGGAAGGAGGTAATGGAGAGGGAGTTTGGGGAGGGGGTGGGGCCAGGTGGGGAAAGGGAAAGAAATACCAGTGTAAAAATGCCAAAAGGCTAAGACCAGAATAGTCAAGAAACAAATACATTTAACACAGCAAAAAACACTAAGTAAGAAACAAGACGCATTAAAGAGCAGGTCAGACATGAAAATTCAACCCAAGTGGCATCATTCGGAAATTCTGAAAAAAAACAAACTCCCTCGTCTTCCCCTCCCTTTCTCTCCATTCACTTTATTGGTGCACTTCACTGCTCTTTCCATATCTGCTTCAGGTTTTTATGGGCTGTCTATTATTAGTTAATTCAGGGACACTACGTCTTAGTGCCTGGGTTTTATCCAGCTATTAGTAGCTTTACTGCAATGTATTTTCATTCAAACTTGTGTACTGCACGTTTTCCACTGCTTTGTGGTCCTTTGTGTTTTGAGGCTATGGTGTGTGACTCCTTTGTGCCTTTCATATTTTTGTTGGTTTTGCTTGCACTGACTGTGCTGCCTCTATGTGCACAGGTCTTCAGTGTGAGTATTGCCCTTAGTAGTCTCAATAGAATTCATTATGCCCAATTGTGCTTGAAACAATTTATGGTTTTGGCTCTTACCACCTTGGTTGGCAGACTTTTCCAAAGTTCCACCACCCACTCATTAAAGTAATACTTCCTCATGTCCCTCTTAAACTGTCCCCCTTTCAGTTTCCACTCATGCGTTCATGACCTCAAAATCGTGCTTATGCTAAATAACTCCTTGCAGTCAACCTTATTTATTCCTTTCAGGAATGTGAAGGTCTCTATTATATCACCCCTCTCCTGTCTGGTCTCAAGAGAGTATATGTTTAGTGCCTTGAGCTTTTCCTTGTAAGATCTGCCCTGCAGGCCCTATATCATCTTGGCCACCCTTTGTTGCACTGTCTCTAGCCTGTCCTTATCCCGTCTGATGTGAGGACTCCAGAACTGGGCACAGTGCTTCAGGTATGGCCTTTCCTTTGACCTATAAAGAGTTAATATTACCTCTCAATACATCCCAACATCCTATTTGCCTTACTAATGACCATTTTGCATTGCCTTGATTGTTTGAGGGTGTCACTGATGATGACTGTGGGTCCCTTTCCTCAGTTACAGTATAGTGCTCATCTTAACGCCTCCCATCCAGCACTGTACCCTGGGGTTTCTACTTCCAGGTGCATCACTTTGCACTTTTTGTGTAACTTTCAATGGCCAGACCTTAGACCACCTCACTCTGTAACAACCCTAATTATCTCATCACTGTCTGCCCTCACACACAGCTTTGTGTCATCTGTGAAGAGACACAGCCTGCCCTGGATTCCTTTTGCAATGTCACTGATGATCATACTGAAGAGGATAGGGCCCAGACCAGATACTTGTGGCACACCACTTGTGACAGCCCTTTCTTCCAAATTGAGCCCATTTACCACAACCCTTTGCTGCCTCCCACTCAGCTAATTTCCAAACCATCTTACTGTGTCTGTTGCTGCCCCCATATCTTCCATCTTTTTCAGCAATGAGTTAAAAGCTTTGCTCAAATCAAAATACAGTAGATCCACGGCATGGCCCTATCCAGCATCTGTCACCCAGTCAAAGAAAACTGTTAGATTCATTTGTCAAGACCTCCCTGCCACAAACCTATGCTACTTAGAGTCTTGAAGGCCATTACTCTCCATCAGTGTTGGAGTTCCACTTTATGAGCTTTGTGAGCTAGAGGAGCTTATAAGGGTCATCATGTAAATTGAGCCCCCCTTACCATTATAAGTCAATGGTAGGGATTCGTGAGATACTGGGGCTTCCTTCAGAGCTTGGGTGCCGAGCCCTGGCAAGCCCCCCTGTAATTCCAACACTGCTATCCAGGTAATCCACAAGGTCTTCCTTAACAAGTGACTCCATCAGTTTCCCTACAACTGAGGTAAGACTGACAGGTCTGTAGTTCCTTGCCTGCTCCCTGTCCCCCCCCCCATGGAGCAGAAACATGTTCTCCACCCTCCAGTCTTTCGTAACTACACTTGTCTGTTGAGAGCTATTAAACTGTCCTGTCCAGGGGTTCAGACAGTTCACTATCAGCTGTCTGAGCACCCTTGGATGCATCTTGACCAGTCCCTGGGTCTTATCTGTCTTAAGGGCTGCTTACCATTTCCAGCCACTTTTGCTGGTAAATAGTGGCTGCTTCATCTCTGGGATCCCTTTAATGCCTACCCTAATGCCATTCTCTGGTAAGGACTCGCTGTTCTCCCTGCTGAAGACAGAGCAAAAATAATCATTCTGTAGTGCTCCTCATTGTCAATGGGTAATCATAATAAGTGAGTATAGTGCATCCCTTCCAGGGGAATAGCACAGCCCAAAATTTAGAATGTTGGGCACATAAGGATTCTATGCAGTAGCAGCAACTCTCCAGTTAAGCTGTGCCATTCAAAGGGGACATAGCTACTATTTTCTTCTCTGAAGATTTTAAGTTTCAAGATTCTGGACTTCAGTTTGGGGCTGCAGTTCTGTTCTGCGGGTTGGGGCTACCTGTTTCAGGAAGCACCCCTAAATGTAAATCGTGCCTGTTTAGCTGCAGCTTTCAAATTAAATAACTTGTCTTTTACTCATTTTCTGTGTGGATTGGGAGCCACTTCTGCCTTGCTATGGTGTTTTTAATGATCTCCTGTTAAACACATTTTAAAAGGAAAAGAAAAAGCTGCCACAGGTAGGTACAGATTTAAATTATTGGGAGTGTAGACTTACTGAGGGTTACTCATCTTTGGTGTCAGTTCCTTGCCCCCCTCCTCCCTTCAGCTTGAGGTTTTGTGTGTTTTTTTACTGTTTGAGAGCAAACTTGTGAACTGGAGCCACTTGAGAGTTTTTTTGGCAATTCCTCATCTCGACCTCCATTTTTACCATTTGCACGGCTGCCATTAGGGCTGGTCACACATTCCTTCATCCCCTCAGCTTTCCGCCAGTGTTCCAAGTGTATACCCATGGTGAGCACGCATATGTAGTGCTAACAGCATTCCATAGCATTAAGCACCATTGAATTGTTTTGCACAAGCGTGCACATGCATAGAGCAGGTATACATACTTGCACAATCGTGCTAGTGGCTTCATGAGCCCAGGTGATGCTCACGCACACAGGTAGAGCTTTTTGAAGCTCCTGAAACTTTTTTACAGTTAGTAACTGTTGTGGGGAACAAAATGATCAAAACACAGTTAGACTCTATTATTTTTTCCTGTCACAATTTTCAGTTATTGGCACCATTGCTTACAGGAAACCATTAATTATGAAAATATGTAAGGCCTGCAGAATGGTGATGAGGCCCTCTTTTATGGGTACATATTTCCCTCATTGTGTTACCCAGCATAATATTTCTCTCATGGTACCCCCAGCTGGTTGTACTAGCTGGGTGGGGGAGGACCTGGTCCATCTCTTGGCAGTGGCAAAGCAGAATTGTGAAAATCTCTTTTATTGCTCCTTGTGAGCTTCTGAGACCCCATGTCCTGCAGAACATCATGACAGATACACCCAACCCCAAACTGGGACTTTCAGGTCAGGTGAGGCACATACAAGCACATCCTGGTGTGACACAGCAAGAGCAGGCTGCAGATTCAGATATGCAGGCAGACCCTGACCATGACCTATTTGAATGCCAGGATGTGGATTACAGGGATCTTGTGGAAACTTCTGACCTTAAGAAATTACTTTCAGATGAGGAGGACACCCCATTTGAGGAGGAGTTAGAGGAAGGAGAGTGGACAGAGCCCATAACCAGGATTCCTATTCTACCCCTCTTTGATAAAAAGTCCTTGTCCTTTTTGATAGCTAAGGCTTGTAGATCTTTACAACTAAAGGAGGAGCAGTCCATGGAGACATTGAATGTTGATTCAATTCTGTTGGCATCCTCCTCTGCTCCAAAATGTTTTCCAGGTTTTCTCCATTGTGACCAGATTATTGAACAAGAATGGGCAGGTGTGGAGGAGAGAAAAATCTTCCTAAACCAAAAATTAGAAATTATCCTTTCTCACAAGAGAGCCCTCCCCCTGGCAGACAAGGCTGTTTATAATTCTATAAAACAGAGCACCATTCCAATGGAGGGTGCTCTGGCACTATCAGATTCACACGACAAGTGGATGGATACCACATGCAGGAGGACTTTTGCCTCTCTTAGTGGCCATGGCATCTTCCTTCCTGGGTGATTCCACAGTGGACAATTTACATGTCAGCCTGCTCGGCCTACCACATTGTGTCAGCCATGAGGGCCATGTGGCTCAGACATTGGTCTGTTGATCAGTCTTCAAAGATGAAACTGTATAGCCTTCCTTTTGAAGAAAGTTTATTTTTTGGATCTGGTCTGGATTCTATCTTGCAGGACATGCAGGATAAGAAGGGCCACCTCCCAGTGTCAAAACAGCAACGCAAGGCCACAGCTCCTCAACAAGGCCAAGGTGATGGTCCACACAGGCAGTGCTCTGGGGAGAGTATCATCCCTTTCAGAACTTTGGTACCCAAAGAAACAGAGATGCCTATTCAGGCAATAGAGGTTACAGCAATGAGGATTCTTTCCCAGGCACCATGGAGAAGGACCAGCACAAAGGCCTGGTACCTCACAGTGAAGGTATGTGGGCCCATCCCTGCTCCCTTCCCTTGGTGCAAGACTACAGGAATTTCTTACAAGAGGGGCCCAAACAATGACAGATGCCTGGGTTCTGAAAATCCCTCAACTGGCTGTGCCATAGAATTCTTAATGGTTCCCTCAAGGGGAAATTTTCTGCCAACCCTGGTGTAAAAGCAAGAGACAAAATGCCAGGCAATGTCAGACACTCTGACCCACCTCATTCAAATTGGGGCCATTGCACCGGTTCCACCAAATGAGAAGGGTCAAGGGTTCTATTCCATCTATTTCATAGTTCCCAAAAAGTCCATGGTTTCAGTCTCATTCTGGATCTGAAACATCTGAACAAGTTTGTTCACCACAAGACCTTCAAGATGGAGTCTCTGAGGTCAATAATCCAGGTTGTTCAACCCGGGGACTTCTTAGCCTCAACAGATCTGATGGATACTTACCTTAACATCCACATCCGTCCGTCCCACCAGAAGTACCTCAGGTTCTCAATACTGGGCCAAAATTTCCAGTACAAGGTGCTTCCATTCAGCCTTGCAACAGCCCTTTGAGTGTTCATGAAGATGTTGATAGTTCTGGTGGCTCAACTATGACAGGAGGGTCATCATGTCTATCCTTATTTGGACAACCTGCTCATTTGGGCACTGACATTGTCCCTTGCAAGGAAATTGGTGTGTGCAGGACCCTGGAGAGCCTGGAATCACATAGCTGGATAGTGAACAGGGAGAAGAGCTCCTTCAAACTATCTCAGTCCTTGGAGCACTTGGGGGCAGTCTTCAACACAAAAGTAGGGAGGGTGTTCCTATCACCCTCCAGAAGTAGACATTGCTGCCAGAGATACCGTGGCTCAGGAATCAGTCCTCAGCATTTGCCCACAGTCTGCTGTGGTTTCTCGGCCTCATGGTGGCAGCAGTACACTAAGTTCCCCTGACCCACTTCTACATGTGGCCTCTTCAGACTGAGCAGATGATGGCCTGGGGCCCATAATTGGTGGACTATAAAGCCAGGATTCTCCACACCCCTCAGCTGCATCACTCCCTGAATTGTTGGATGAATGTGCAGAATCTCAACAAGGGAGTTCCATTGGAACTACCTCTGGAGTTGATTCTTACAATGGATGCAAGTCTGCATGGGTTGGTGGCAGTCATGGACTAACTTCTCACTCAAGGGATTTGGTCCCTACACGAAAAGTGTTTCCACATAAATATCCTGGAGATGTGGGCAGTTCACGTATCTCTGCTTCATTTTCAGTCCAGACTGAGGAACACTGCATTAAATGTCAGTCAGATGGTATCCTGTCATATGGGGGACTCAAATTGAGCAACTCAGTTATGAACGACTCAGTTTGAGTGCTCATTATGTGAGCTACCCTGAAAGGGTAGCAAGGCACAGTTATAATGCAGATGAAGGGGAAGAATGCTGAGCATGTAGGAGGGTGAATGGAAGAGGAAGAATAATGGAGGAGGTATGTTGGAGGTAGTGTGTTGGGGCATTGCCAAGTTGGTCATGTGGTGTAGTGGTGAGGGAGGCTGGCTGCAGTGAGGAAGGTGCAAGGTTCAGGGCTGGGTATTGGTACAGTTTTTATTTTTAGTGTGTGCTGGAGTTTAACTTTTTTTTCCTAAGTTTCTCCCCCTCCTTGACATGCACCCCCCTGGAGTTGAGAATCTAAATTAAGGGGGGTGGAGTGGAGGGGGCAGGTGGTGCAGCCCCCCTTCCCCATAGATAACTTAGTCCATTTTCGTCACTGTTTCTGTCCTCACTGGAAAGTGTATAGTGCCGTTTTGCTTTTCAGCGATGTACACTCGCTGTAATGGTGATCGCTATTTAGAGATTGCTGTTATGACATGGAACCCAGTCAGACAATGCCATCACAGTGGCATACATAAACAACCAAGGAGGCATAAGAAGCAGGGCAAAGCTTCAGGAGGCCTCTGTACTTCTGAGCTGGGCAGAGGAGAACCTTCTCTCTGTTGGCAGTACATCTGGAGGGGGACTTGAATATTCAGGTGGACTGACTATGTTGTGAAAATGTTCACCCCTGAGAGTGGCAGTTGAACTCAAAAGTGTTCACACTATTAAACAATTGGTTTGGACAGCTGCAGATAGATCTGTTTGCTTCAAGCCACAATGCTCAGACTCACAGGTTCTTGAGTCAGTATTGGTGTCCGCAGGCAGAGGCAGTGGACGCTCTGACTCAGGAGTGGTCTTTCCGCAGATAGTATGCTTTTCCTCCACTGCCACTCCTTCAGATAGTCTTAAGAAAAATTTGACATTCAAGTGGAAACTTTCTTTTGATAGACCCGGAGTGGCCAAGAAGACCATGGTTCTCAGATCTAGTGAACCTAGCCCAGCAAGTACCGTTCCACTTTCTGGTATGAAGTGACCTCCTGCTGCAAGGCCCCATTCTCCACCCAAACCCTGGTGCAATTCAACTCGCAGCCTGGCTCCTGAAAGGACGAGGCTCCTAATATTAGGTTTTTCACCGAAGGTGGTTGGAACCTTGTTGCCAGCAAGAAAATCCTTTACTTCAGCTGCTTACACCCAAGTTTGGACAATCGTTTCCTCTTGGTCCAGAGGGAAAGGATTTAAATCTTCTAAAGCCTCCATTCCTTCAGGAGGGTGTGGATAAGGGTCTGGCATTGAGCAGACTGATAGGTTAGGTATCTGCTTTTAAAGCTTCCCTGGGGTTCTCCCTATGAACAAATAGAGATGTTATTAATTTTTTGCATGCGGTTGGTAGGAGCCAACTGCCGTTTTGACCCCCGGTTCCTCCATGGGATCCTAATTTGGTTCTGAATGCTCTCTGTGTAGAACTCTTCAAGTCACTGGCATCTGTGCCACTGGATGTGTTATCCTACAAGGTCTGTTTCTTGGTGTCCATGTGTTCAGCCAGGAGAGTGGGCGAACTCCAGCACGTGTCTCATAAGGAGCCTTACCTTATCATGCATAAGGACCAAGTATTGCTTAGGACAGTTCAGTCCTTCACCCTTAAAGTGCCCATGGCTTTTCATGTGAACCAGGAAATTTGTCTTCCATCCTTCTGTCCACATCCTTCTCATCCCAAGGAGAAGGAGTTGCATAAATTGGATCTGAGGAGGGCAGTTAGGATCTACCTTAAACGAACGTCTGAATTTCGTAAGTCATAAAGTGTATTTGTACTTTTTGGGGCAGACAAACATGGACTAAAGGTCTCTAGACCCACCCTAGCTAGGTGGGTATGGGCCTGTGTTGCTAAGTCCTATGTGGTTGAAAAGAAGAGGATTCTGGCTCTCATCAGGGCTCACTCCACCAGGGCAATGTCAACTTCCTGGGTGGAGATGAGTGAAGCCACAGTTTCAGAACTATGCAAGGCAGCTACATGGTCCTCAGTCTGCACATTCATGAAGCATTATAAATTGGATGTTCAGAGTTCTGCTGATGCAGCTTTTGATCGCAGAGTGTTGCAGGCAGCAGCTCGCAAGTAATTCTGAATCATATGTCATATGGGATAATATTCTCCACCCTTCTGAGTTTTTTGGGTACTGCTTCTTAGAAACCAGTTGTTATGATTACCCATTGACAATGTGGAGCTCTACAAAATGAAGAAATTAACTTCATACTTACCGTAATTTACTTTTCTGTTAGCTCCAGCATAGTCAATGGGACCCACCCAGAAGTTTGGCTCCTCATGGAGAATCTTATCCTGCATGCTAGGAGAGAGGTCTATTTATTTGTTAAAATCCCCTACTTGGACCTCTATCTCTCTATTTTGCTGAACTGTACTCTGATAAGTATATTTATAGTCTGATTTGCCATTTATCTGCAACTGAAGCTTAAAATGGTTTGTTGGTTTATTTGATGTGTGTTTCTTGTACAGTAGATTTAGTTCTCTGCATTAAAAAAAAGAAAAACATAGACAGAACATGTCTCATTGTGTATTAGCTTCAGTTCACAGACAGGTGATTCTTATGAAGCATGCTGCAGCTCCATGGTTTTCTCTACAAGAAGAACTGAACACTTCAGGCCTCCTTTTGGGTCCATGAAATTCATCCCTTCCCTGAATGTCAGATAAGTAGGTAAGACAGAATTTTATTACATGTATGTAAGCTTTTTTTATTGTATATATGTGTAGCTTTCATGGCACTGTGAGGTAAGTAGTAACTGGGTAGTTGCTGCTAATGCACGGAATCCTCATGTGCCCAACATTCTAAAGCTTGGGCTATGCCATTCCCCTGATAGGGCTGCACTATGCCCAGTTGTTATGATTGCCCATTGACAATGTTGGAGCTAAAAGAAAAGGAAAGTATGGTAAATATGAAGTTAATTTCTTCTTTTAGGATGGTTGCCTTTTGCCCATCCTCCTCCTCTATTACCCTACCTCCCTTTGATAGCCTAATAATTCCCTGTTCTTCCTTTTTTTCTGAATTTCTTCTCTCTACTCTTAACCCCTTCAGTAATATGCAGCTCAGTGTCTGCCTTATCTTCCTTAACTACCCTACTAGCTTCCCTGCTCTAGTTCTCAGTTGGTATTCTTCCAATTTTTCCACCCTGTTTTTCTTTGTACTTTGTGAAGGCCTTTCTTTAGGGCCTCGCTGCTACTCTGACCATTTCTGAGAACCACATTGGTCACATATGCTGGTTTCTCTTGGTTACAGTCTTTAGGCATATCTTTGGTGTCTCAAGAATGGCCCCCTTTATTGCCTTCCATCTCTCCTCCACCGCTCCTGTGCAGACTATCTTTACTAACTTATCCCAAATCAACTCCCTCATCCTGTTGAAGTCTGCCCTTCTAAAATCTATGACCTTGACTTTTGATTGGGGTTTACTGGTCCCCATGGCTCAATCAAACCATATAGTTATGGTTGCTCTTCTTTAGTGGCTCGCCTACATGCACTGCTCCTACCATCTCTGAGTTGGTGAGCGCTGTATCGAGGATGATAGCCTGCCTGGTAGGTTATCTAACTAGCTATACCAGCAGACAGTCCTAGACTATATCCAGCAAGGCCTGACTTTTGGTGCTTCTAATATCCAGAACCTCCTAGTCGATGTCCAGTAGGTTCAGGTCAACGACCACCAGCACCTCTTTTTTGCCACTCCCCTGAATACTTCTTTAACAAATTCCTTATCCCTCTACTCCACCTGTCCTGGTAGTCTATAGATCACTCCCACCTGTATTTTCTTGCCCAAGGCTGCTGTGAGCTGCACCCACAGTGAATCTGTCTCCTCATTTGTCCCCCTGATATGTCCATCCTCCACTGCCTTAATGCCATCCCTGACATAGAGGTCTAAATGTCCATCTTTAACTTTTTCTCTATCCATCTTAAACATGTTGTAGCCTCAGACTGTCAGACCCCAGATGTTATTTTCTGATGCCCAAGCCTCAGTGATGGCTACGAGGTCCACCTCAGTTTCTGCCAGCATTGCTTGGCACTCACTGATTTTATTATCTAGGTTTATGGTGCTGACACTGACCCTCTTTCATCTACCCTTAACACCCTTTGACTATTTAGTTGTCCTTTTTCTTTTTTTCTCCATCACCCCCTACCCTTCTTGTTGATGATTCAAGGCTCTGTGGTCACCCCCCATTGGTCCCTTCTCCCAGCCCAGTTTGGAATTCAACTCCATTTTTACCCACTGTGTCTCTACAAGCCAAAGTTTGGGGGAGTAGTAGAAAGGTTTCCTTTCTCATTCTTACCATCTTCGTTCCCCATACTCAGTCTCCCCAACAGTCAGTTTAAATGTCCGATAAAGAAGTCAAACTTTGGCCCAGTGTACTAGTCCCCTCTTTTGTCATGTGAAGGTCATCACCCTAAAAAAAACTCTAGTCCCTAAAGTCTCCCCAATCCCACCCAAAGTGGTACCCCTTCCCCTGACTCCAACTCCTCAGCCACCAATTGAATTCCTCTATCACTCCATTCCTTAATATTTCAACACTCGTTCCTCTGGTTCACACTTTTAGGACCTCGGGGAAGGCCAGAGATACTGAGTGTGCCTTTAATTTGTTCACCTGACTAAAACAGCTCTGCTTCACTGTCTGGGTAGCCAAGTCATTGGTGTCTAAGTGTACCAGCACCCCAAGCTCTACCTCCCCCTCCACCATCCTCCCTATCCTATCCACATCCCAGATGGCTGTTGCCCCAGAGAGGCATCTGTCCATCCACCTCCTCCTGTCAAGCACTCCTTCCACCACCTCTGTTTCCCCCTAGTCATTGAATCCCCAACTACCAAGACTCTTTTATTTATTTCTTCCTGTTTCTTCCACCAGGTGCCATCAAGTTGCCCTGCCCCTTTCCATCTCAGAGTCCTGATCAGTGGAGTCAGGTGCCTGAGGTGCCTCCATGGCTGCAAAGCAAATTTGCCATCTGATTGGAATGGTGCTGGACAGCTTCCCAGTGTTGAGCCCTGACTTTCTTCCTTCTTCCCACCACACTCCACCCCCCAAACCAGTGGGCCTTCATAGGAGTGGGGGTGCAGTATGCTTGCTTCAGCTGAGCTAGTGACACAGTAGATATAGCTCATCTCTTGCTGCTGCCAGCTGAGTTTGGAGCACTGCAAAGGTCCTGTAGATGTTACAGTGCCTTCTCCTGCAGAGAATGTCCCTGGAGAAGAGTGCCCCACAGATGTCACAACTATCTCCTCACTTGTGCCCATCCTAGTACTGAACCTAGGAATAGGGCTAAACCCAGAAATACTGTTGCTAAAGTAATTAAGTTAACCTACTAATTCGGGGTGGGTCAGAAGTTGGTCAACTGGGTGGCAAACTGGTTGACAGGCAGAAAACAGAGAGTGGTGGTAAATGGTATACAGTCAGAAGAGATGCAAGTCACAAGTGGGGTACCTCAGGGATCAGTCCTGGGGCCAGTCCTCTTCAACATCTTCATTAGTGACCTTGCAGATGGACTAGAGGGTAAGGCTTGTCTGTTTTCAGATGACACCAAGATCTGCAACAGAGTAGATGATCCAGATGGGGTGGGCAGAATGAGAAGAGATCTGGATAAACTAGCAAAATGGTCAGAAGAGTGGCAACTGGGATTTAATGCAAAGAAGTGTAAAATCATGCACATAGGGAAGAGAAACCCTAAAGCCACATATAGGCTGGAAGGGGAGTTGCTAACAGTCACAAAGGAAGAAAGAGACTTGGGCATCATCATCACCAATGACCTGAAATCATCCAAGCAGACCTCTAAAGCAGTAGGTAAGGCTAGGGGGTGTTAGGGTGTATTAGTAGGGGTAACATAAGTCGTAAGAGAGAGGTAATAACCCCTCTTTACAAGACACTGGTTAGGCCCTATCTGGAGTACTGTGTGTAGTATTGGAGGCCACGCCTTCACAAGGACATTAACCAAATTGAGGCAGTCCAGAGAAGGGCAACCAAAATGGTACAGGGACTGCATCAGAAGATATATGAGGACAGATTAACAGAGCTCAATATGTATACCCTTGAGCAAAGGAGGGAGAGAGGTGATATGATCGAGGCATTCAAACACCTTAAGGGCATTAACAAGGTGAAAGAGTCTAACATGTTTAAATATAAGAAAATAGCAGGACAAGAGGACACAGCATGAGATTAGAGGGGGGCCGATTAAGGGGGAATGTAAGGAAATTCTTTTTCACAGAAAGGGTGGTGGATGCATGGAATGGCTTACCACAAGAAGTGATGGCTATGAATACAGTGCAGGGCTTCAAACAGGCATGGGATAGGCATAAGGGAGCAATACAAATGACTATGAATAGATAGGCCACTGACAGAGCAAAGGCCGATGGCACATTTATAAGGTAGAAAAACAAATGGGCAGACGGGATGGGCCTTGTGGTCCTTATCTGCCATCAACTTCTATGTTTCTATGTTTCTATGTAAATTGTAGAAATAGCTTGGCAATTTCTGGAAGCAGCAGTAACAAACAATTCAAGCGTGATACTTAGTTATTAGCAGAATCAGTTTAAGGTAATTATAATATGTAGCGTGGGTTGGAAACTAACTAGCTACACAATTTGGGAACAAACCTGGTCAACTGAAAAATGATTAGTTAGATACTGAATTGAACTACAGGTATACCTAGATTGGTGGTTACTGAGTTATCTTAAAATCTCACAAAAACTGTTCACACAGTAGCCTTTATGGAGCAGAGATTAATCTGCTTAAAAATTATTGTAAGCAGTTTGCAAGACTCAAAAAGCAATTGGGAAACCCTACAGTATTGGTAGCAGTCCTTGACTTGGTAGCAGGCAACAACAGACAAACAGGCTCCACTGGTAGTACAGTGCACCCTTGATTATTCGCCCCCAATCAACCACCACTCTCACTATCCACTAGCCTTACCTTGTGTGCCATCGAGTGTCAATGGCAATTCCCTCAATTAACCCCACACTCACTATCCACCATCCACCAGTGTCTATCCTGGTACCACCTTCATTCACTAGTGTTATATTCTCCCTCTTTCACCTGCATGTCAATTTTCCTGACAAAAGCCCGTTTGTGTTTTTGCCTGCCCACTCATTGAGCCCGGTGGCCCCACAAAAAACACAAGCCACTGAATGACTTAAAGTTTAACAAAATGGCACAGTGTGAAATTAAATGGAAACATGTACAGTCTCCTGTTCTCTAGTGGTTATGCCTGCCCAATTACAGCAAGTCAGTCCCTTTTGTGTTTTTGCCTAACTGCTCGTCTGCCTGACCGTCCCACCAAATGCAAGCCACTGAACAATTTTAAAAGTTTAATAAATTGTCCCAATGTGAAATTAAATGAAAGAAATTTACAGTCTCCCATTGTCTAGCGGTTATGCCTGACCCAATGACAGCAAGTCAGTCTGTTTTGTATTTTTGTGTACCTGATCACCTGCCCACCTCACTGAATGCAAGCCTCTGGAAGATTTTTTTTTATATAGCTGTTTGGTCCCTGTTGCCTCCTCCCACCAACTGGTGACAGGGACACATAAGCATTTTTTTGATATTCTCCCCAGATCCCACTGAGGCCCCAGCACACAGCCGTGTGAGTGTGTGGTGACACGCTTTGTACCCCATGCCTCCAGCTCAGCCCCTTCCACCTCCCATTACTTTGCCACCCGCTCTCTGCCTATGCTACCCAACGGACCTCCACCCGGGGAGAGCAGAACTATGGCAGAGGTGCCAACCCACCTCCACCACCCTCACAAGGGGAGATCTGCCCACTGGCATGCTCAGTCCTGCTTTGCCTCCTCCACACTGGCACCCCGATGACCCGAGGTCATTCTCGAACCCAGGTCACCGGTGTAACATGAGCTAAGGCAACCAGCACAACAACCCTCTGTGCCACTGGACTGGCTGCTTCTGAAAGATTTTAAAACTTTAATAAAATGTCCCCCACCATGTGTGATCCACCTCAGAGCTGACTATGTGAGAGAACAGAACTTCAGTCTGTTTGATGGCTTCTCTCACAGGCAGCAAAATAACTGCAACTTTTTAACATACTGGGAGATCTTCTCCACAATGTGGTCCTTCCTCTGAATCTCCTTCAGCTCTCAGCGGCAGGAGGGGCTTGAGTTGAGCTCCATCTGTGCATTGCACACTCTCTCCTGGGATCCCTACATGATTATTACTGCTGAGGGCGATAGTGACAGACCCATCATTGCTGTACCACTTTCCTTCTTCTACATCCTGACTCCAGCTGCAGCAAACTGTCAGCATCAGTTAAAACTGTTAGAGCTGCACTGGTGCTCCTCACCTCTCCCCGCCTTGGTGCTGTTCAACAGAGCTGACAACCATAAACCAGTAACACTGCTGGGACAGTTTGTCTGGCAGCATAATGAAACAGATATGAGTCACAACTTGAACCAATGCCTTGGAGTTACAGTAATCCAATCTGAATCTTACCTGTAGTTAGAGTTGTTGCCATTGGGATTGGGGTGAGCAGAGGCAAAACAGTCTCCCTTTCTTTATTGGTTATGCCCACCCCAACAAAAGCAAGTCAGTCCCATTCTTGTTTTTTGCTTGCCCTGTTATTCACCACCTTCTATTATTCACCAAAAAGTTGTGCACCAATGTTGACGGATAATCGAGGGTGCACTGTATTCCCAATCTAAACCCAGAAATGTGCAAGCAGAGTTTAGCAAAGTAAAAGATTAGCAGTACTGCAGCTGTGTCCTAGAAGGGGTACCAAAGTACCACAGTGTTGTTTGGTTTAATTCTAGCAGCATAACCTGCTCTGCTTCTGTTATGAAGCTGAATCTGGGCAGACTTCATTGCTGACCTTTGCACTCAGCCCTTAGCATGAGGACCACAATGGAATACCACTAGGGACAGGAGAGTTGAAGGGAAGAGCAGCAGGCAGGGAAACAGCTTAGTTATACACTGATGGTGGCCCAGGTTGTAGGAGGTGTGGATTCATTATGGAAGCACTGTGATGGGTCAGCAGGCCAAGCTCTTTCTTTCCATGCTCAAGATGGCTTCTCATCCCAAGCTGTAGCTCTAAGGGGTGATAGTCATTTTAAGGAAGGACGCTCTGACAGGTGAAGCCCCTTGACTCCTCAAGTGAAAAGGTCTGGCAGCGGGAGAAGCAGGTTGTGAGGGAGTATGGAGGTTGCTCTTTAAGTCCCACCATGATCAAGTTGCAGACAGGGGAACAGCCATGTCAGAAGTGATTGGTGGCCCAGCTTGCAGGAGGCATGGCTTGATTAAGGAAGCACTGTGACTGGTAAGAAGGCCAAGCTCTTTTTTTTCCATGCTCAGAATGGTTTCCTTTCCCAGGCTGTAGCTCTGAGGGGTGGCAATCATTTCAGGGAAGGGCTCTCTGACAGACAAAGTCCATCGACCACACATGTGATGCAGTTTGCTGGCACCAGAGCAGGTCATAAAAAAACATAAACCAAAAGAAAAGTAGATGAGAGAATAATGAACTGTCCAAGACATAGTAAAAGGACCACAAAATGATTTTTGTTATGTCATCAGGTTTAGAGGGACAAGAAGAAACATTTGGACACTGGTGAATGATAAAGGTGAGAGAAGTATTGCAGTTCAGTGGCTATTTTTAGCTGGTTTTGAGATGGGGGCCACAAATTCAGTTTGATGTTGAGAATTTCACCAAACCATCTCTGCTGCTAAAACAGTAATGGGTATGGGGTAAAGTAGACAACAAATACAAGAGTAAAAAAGCTATGATGATAGCAATGATTATTAATTACTGTAACTAGCTTGTGTCAAGTGTTGTTGGCATGCATCCACTGTGAATTGTTGTTTGTGGTGTTGTGACAGTCTGCAAAATCCATTAAGACTTTCTAAGTTCAGAATGAGCAACAGTAAAAGTTACTATTCATTGCTGACCTGAAGGATTACACCCCCAAGTGTTCTGCAGTTTACCTCCATGCCAGTAATTACATTTTCTCTAGCCCTTTTGATTTTCAAGGTACATAATAATACCTCCCAAAAGATACAAGTTGTACATCAAAACCATAAAAAAAATCTAAAAGAAATTAAAAGGCAATGGGCCCTATGCACTAATGGGCTGAGTGGCTATGGGCCACGCATCCGAGGTGTATAGCCACTCAGCACCCATTATGCCCCCTGCATGGGATGCACAAACCAGATGTGCAGCACCTATGTGCCTGATCCCCTGGCTAAGCAGAGAGTAATGTGCCGGGGTTGGGAAGGGGACATGCTGGCACTATGTGCCATGCACCAAGGCATGTAGTGCCTTCCACAGAGGGGGGCGTCCCTGTGTGCAGGTTATGGCAGGACAGGCCCTGCCATAACTGCTGTATGTGCAGCCACACATACACTCACCATCCTGGACCAGGAGGACATACCCAGTCCAATGAATGCTGTACCCCAGAACCCGTCCATTGTGCATGCCCACCCATCCCAGCACACTCCCATGGCTGTCACTGATAATGCACCCCCCCACGCAAGGGGCCACCAGCCTTTGAATGCAGGCCCTCCCTACACCCATTCCCATCCATACCCACACAGTCCCCACCAGCCAGTTGTAGGGGCACCTTGCACTGGTGCCCTTGGCATACCCATAACACACTGGCCACAGTCCACATGCACCAGGGGCCAGGACAGCCACCATCACGCCACTCTAGCTGGGCACAGACCAGCCATCCCAGCATAACCCCTGGCCCCTTATCACATCTCCCCTGATCCTCATTGGTGTACAGTGTCCCCCCCACGCCCCCGACAACCCACACCCCGTACCTCCACGGTCCATGACACGGCTCAGATGTCCAGCGACACAGCCCTCCGCACACTTCCTCGGCCTCCAGCCATCCAAATGATGATGGGAATGTACCTGTATAAATAGGGGTTGAATTCCTGGCATCACCTGGATGTCCGGTGGCCGAGGAGGTGTGCAGAGGGCTGTACTGCTGGCCATCCAGGCTGTGACAAAGACTTAGCAGGTGGGATTGGGGGGTTTGTCAGTGCCATGGGGGTGGGGCCACCGGCCAATGGATGCCACTGTGGGTGGTGGGGGGTTGGGGTGGGGATCCTGGTGCCATTGGGTGTGGGGGGGAAGAGTGTACCACCTCAGGAACTGGGCATACTGTGGAGGTGGTTGCCTGGCACTGGTGAAATCAAGGCTCCCATATATGGGAGTGGGGTGGTGAGGGTGTGCATTGTGACAGTTGGGCTGGGGCTGCCATGTGTTGGGGGGCCTGGTCATACATTCCACACTACAGGCCTGGGACACTGCTGTGTGATGACAAGGGCATGGGGGCTACCACCAGTCATCCACACATGGGGCCACGCTACATGGATCTGGGTGCCTGCGGTAGGCATTCACGCACCAAGATCCATGCTGTAACGCACAAGGGATCCACTGTGCGACCCATGCCAGGCATCTGTTTGGATGCCCAGTTGGGTCCACAACTCTGCCCATGGTTGCCCTGCATAGCCCTGCACATGGAGGGATGAAAAGATGCACAGATGGTAGCCGTTAGTGAATAATGGCCAGTGCGCACCTGTCCACAGGTGCAGAGCTACACAGGCGGGATACGCACCTCTGGCGTGTATTCCCCGCCCATTCGTACATAAGGCCCATTAAATGTAGGACATTTCATTGTACTTCACAATATTTTCCATCCATAAATGGGTATTTTTTGGTTTGATTTCTCTTTTTTATATATAATTCTTTTTTTGTTTGTATTTTTATATGAATTGGAATAAGTCTGAATGCAGACTCTGCCTTATGGCAGCCAAAGTTGAACATTCAGCCCACAAGCTTTCAAGGACTATAGTACTGCCTCTTCTTCAGGTATGTTACACAATGTAGGCTGACTCACCTTTTGTAAGAGTTTGATAAAAAACTGCAAAGGTCTCAGCAAACTTTGAAGTGCTAATTAATATCAAATCCGTGCCTGCATCATGGGACTTAGTTCCAGGAAATGCTGAAAATCCAGCCCTGTATCTTTAATTTTTCACTGTGAGTGGGGAAAGGGACCTAAATTAATTGATACTGACTCTGTGTACTTAGTGGCAAGAAATTGTTTTGTTTTTTGCCACTGTGGGATGACATGGTTGGGGTGGCACTGGGCAAGGTAGGCTGGGCAGCAGAGATGATACACAAGAAGATAACATAATCTAATACAATATGATATCATGATGTGACATGATATGATATATTGGAAGATATTATATTCTAACTTGATATGATAAATGAGAATATAATAGAGTATAATAAATATTAATATATATACACTACATTATAATAAATACCATTTAGTATAGTAAATATTATTACTTACATATTCATACGTAAATATTTATATTTATTTTCCAAAAATTTGAATGATGAAAATGAAGCCTTGATGTGGGCATGCCGCTTGACATCCTGCCCTCCTCCTGTTCTTAGAAGCCACTAGTGACAAGGGCAGAGGGGATTTACATGGAATTGGGCAACAGATAAAACATGCTTTAGATTAAATAGTAAAAGCAGAAGGAAAAAGAGACCAGTATTGCTCCCTAAGCAAGTGACCATGGTGGTGAAGAAAAAAAAGAGTGGTATTCAGGAGGTATAGTGAATTGCAGAGGAAAGAGGACCGGGAGGTATATCAATAAAAACAGGGAAACAGAAAAGGCAGTGAGGGAGCAAAGGTGCAGGCAGAGGAAAGGATAGCCAAAGCATTAGGTAAAAGGGAGAAGACTGTGTGCTAGGTTTGGTGACTGACCAACCATCCAGACTACGCCTTGATGGGACCCATCTACTTGCCTCTGGACAGGTGCAGAACCTAGGCATTATTCTCAACAGCGTCCTGACTTTAAAGGCTCAGGTGTCTGTGGTCGTGAAAACCTCATTCTGTCATCTTAGGAATATTGCCCAGGTTAAGTAACGGTTCCCTCCAGCAACCTTCCAGTATTGGTCCATGCTTTTGTGACCTCCCATCTTGACTACTGCAACTCCCTTTACCTTGGGCTACTGGGGGTTGATATCCACAGACTATAGCTGGTCCAAATGTGGCAGCCAGGTTGCTGACTGGCTTACCGAGATCTTGTCATATCACTCCAGTGCTCCACAGTCTGCAGTGGCTACCAGTCTTTTGACCAATCTCCTTCATGGTCAGCTTACTAACTTAAAAAGCCTTGCATGGCCAGGGACCAATTTATCGACAAGATCTTCTTCACCCCTGTCCCCCCCTCTGGTCTCTCCGCTCCTCCGATGAGGGATTGCTGGAGGTTCCCAAGGTTTGGCGTATGACCTCTGGTGCACATTCTTTTGCCTTTGCATCTCCTACCCTGTGGAAGCATCTACTTTGTTGGATAAGGGAGTGCCAGACTGTCGAGAGTTTTAAATTTGTCCTAAAAGCTCATCTTTTTAGTCAAGCTTTTGCAGATTCTGATTAGCATGGACAGTATTAACTATTTCGATTATTTATTTAGTGCTTTTCCCTAATTTTATGTATTCTTTTTTATCTTATTATACAAGCACTTTGATCTAATTGGAACTGTGCTTTTTAGAAATAAATAGTGATTGACTGAGTGATAGACTTTTTCAGTTGTGTACATAAGTGAGAGGAGAAAAGCAAGGGGAGAGATAATGAGGATACGGAGTGTGGCAGAGGGAGACTGGGCAGAAGACAATCATGAAAAAAACAGACATCCTGAATGGGTAATACCGGTAAGTCTTTCCAGTGGAGGGAAGGAGGGGGAGGACCACCAGGGAGCAGCAGGAAAAAATGTGTGGGGGGGAGGAAGTTGGACACAAGATCATTTTCAGATGAAAAAGTCCATAAGGGATTTGGAGCTCTGAAAGTGAACAAGGCTATGCAACTGGACAGGATACACCCAATTCTGCTAAAGAAAATGAGGGTGATGTTAGCTACCTCATTGATGGCCTTATTCAACAACTCCCTGGAAACAGGTGTGGTTCTGGAGGACTTGAGGAAAGCAGATGTATTCCCTCTCTATAAGAGCAGCAGCATGGAGGAGACTAGAAATAATGGGCCAGTCAGTCTCACATTAGTGGGGGGGAAATTAAAGAAAACCCTGTTAATGGAAAGGTTGATAGAGTATCTTGAATCCAGTGGGCTACAAGACCAAAGGCAGCATGTGTTCATGGGGGTGAGGAGGGTGGGAAGGTCAAGCCATATGAAACTAATTGATTTCTTCAAATGAGTGACCAGGAAAATAGATTGTGGAGGGCAGACGATATGGCCTATCTGGACTTTAGCGAGGCCTTCGACACTGTGCCACAAAGGAGACCTATAACGAAATTGAACAGCCTGGGGTGGGATCCAAAGTGATGAACGGGGTAATGAACTGATTAATGTAAAGGGCACAGAGGGAGATGTTTAATGGCACTCATTCTAATGATGGGAGAGTGACCAGTGGGGTGCCACATGGCTCAGTAATGGGACAGATCCTCATCATTGTCTTCATAAGTGACATTGCAAAAGAACAGGATGGGAAGTTAGACCATTTTGCAGACGACACCAAAACTGTTTTGGGGTAGACACTCAGAAGGGGATGGAGAGAATTCATAGGGACCTTGGAAACCCTGAGGAGTGGTCAAGAGCATGGCAGTTGGGATTCAATGCCAAAAAGTGCAAAATAATGCACTTAGGCATAGGAGACCAGGAGTTGAGTATAGAATGTGGGGAGGTACTGACAGTCACTTAGCAGAAAAGGGAGTGGGGTTATCATATCTGATGACCTCATAGTTGTAAAGAAGTGTGACAAAGCAGTAGGTAGGGCCAGTGGAATGCTGGGATGCATAGGGGAAGTATTTCCAGTAGAAAGACTGTGTCACACACTTGTGAGATCCCCTCTGGAGTAGTGTGTCCAGTGCTGGTGCTAACACCTCAAAAAGAACAGAGACAGAATACAGGCAGTCGAGAGGAGGGCAAATAAAATAGTGCAGGGATTATATCAAAAGCCCTATAAGGAGAGACTAAGACATCTCAACATGTATACCCTGGAAGCATAGAGAGCAGAAGAGATATAATGGAGACCTACACGCACCTCACATTGGTGAACAGGGTGAAGGAGGGAAGTCTGTTTTAAATGAGAAAGAGCACCTTGACCAGAGGTCTGCAATAAAGCTGGGGATTTAAAGAGATGAGAGGAAGTACTGCTTAATTGAAAGCTGAGGGGGATTTAGAGAGATGTGAGGAAGTACTACTTCACTGAAAGAGTGGTGGATGCTTGAAACAGATTGCCAGTGAAAGTGGTGGAGGTGAAAACAGTTGGAGGCTTCAACCATGCAGGAGATGGACATAGCAGAATATTAATAATTAGGCAGCGAGGAGAGATGGTCGCTGGAGACCATTTAGGGTTTGCAGAGACAGACTAGGCAGGGATCATCTGAGCAGACTGTGTCAGCCAAGTGGCCCTTTTCTGCCAACAAATACTGAACTTCTGTTTCTATCTATAGGTCCTTGGTCAGGCCCCTTCTGGAGTACTGCAGGCAGTATTGGCACCCATTCCTGAAGAAGGATATCAGATTGTTGGAGGGGGTGCAGTGAAGAGCCACAAAGATGATCCAGAGATTAGAGAGCAAGCCCTACGAGGACAGGCTGGGAGAGTTGAACATAAAATCGCTGGAGGAGAGGAGGGATGGGGGGATATGGTCAAGACCTTTAAGTATCTGAAGGGGATAAACAAGACCAACACAGAAAGGATTTTCCTGATGAGAAGTGGGAGGGACATGAGAGGGCATGGACTGACATTGAAGGGGGAAAGATTCAGGAGGGAGATGAGGAGACGTTTTTTCACTGAAAGAGTGGTGGACAAATGGAGCACCTTACCAGATGACATAGTGCCCTGTAAGATGGTGGGCTGTTTCAAGAGGGGTTGAGACAGGCAAAGGGGATGGGATACTGGGAAGAGGGTGGCATGAGTGGCAGCTGTGAGATGAGGTGTTAGTTACACATTTGAGAAGACTCAATAGAACGAGAGGCCTGTTTCTGCTGGCAGTTTCTTATGTTCATATGCTCGTATGTTGGATATCCCAATATACTTCACTATGGTCTCTTTTTAATTTTTTTTTTATTCTTTAGTAACTGAGTAAGATATTATTTCCCCTTCTTGTAAAACTCCATCCCATCACAGAAGTGGTGGGGTGCAACGATGTCATATCAACATAGTTATCTGATGGTGGAGACAGCCTGGACAACATCTTCTAAGTTTCTATTTATTGTAAAGAACAAAGGTCCTGATTTTCAAAAGGTTATGTTTGGCATAACCTTACTTGCACCCCAAAAAATGGTACAAGTAGCAAGTTACACCAGAAGTTGTGACATACAGTATTCTGCAAAGAGGCCTGCAACATGCAGCAGGATGCTTGCACCAAAGTGGATTTATTGTACAAATATTAAAAAATAGACAAACCCTAACCCATAATCCCTGGTAGTCTAGTGGACCCCCACTCCCTCCACCTGGCATTGCCAGACCACCGCACCCCCCCCAGGCAGCTGGCGACTGGCATCAGCCCATCTCTACCATCCCGGCCAGCCACTGGACTGAGGCTCCATCTGGCGTGTACTGTATGTACGCACTCAATGTATGAATTACAGTTCATTCACTGAGTGTGTGTATACGTACTGCGCCAGATGGGGATGAGTTGGCAGCTGGTCGCAGTGGTGAGAGGTGGGCTGTGCCAGTCGCTGTCTGGCTGGGGGGGTGCGGGGTGATCTGGCAATGCTGTGGTGTCAATAGACTATCAGGGATTATGGATTAGGGTTTGTCTATTTTTAAATATTTGTACAGGACAGTGCCATTTGCGGGTGGCAGGCATCGGGGCTTGGGGGGGGGCGTGTGTAGTCCTGCGGGGCCTTTACCATCACATTTGAGGATCAAGGTTTGGGTGACACTTGTGCCCTTCATGTATGGGGTTGCAGCTTGTGAGAAGCCCCACAGATATACCCTTCATTTGGCGTACATGTGGGTTTGTTGCAAGTTGTGGGATTTAGCCACAGGGACCCTGACCCTTACAGAATCTGGTGCAGTGTCCATGTCACAACTGCACTCCTGGCATGTCACAACTTGCGACATGCATAATGGTGCTTCTAGAATCGGGCCCCAATTGTTTATCTTAGCTGATAGGGAGTGAGGGGCACTGCACTAAGAAACAAAACCTCTACTTTGATGCAGTTTCCTGCAAATCAGAGTATTCTTCCAAATGTTGAAGACCCTAAATATTTGAACAAATGCATCTGGACATTTCCACTAGTAGCTACTATATTTTCAACATACAATGCACCCACATTGCAAATTGCATTCAGACCTGTTTTGTTGAGAATGTGTTTGTTGGCCAAAACATTAGGGGAGTTCCTGTATTCTTTTCAACAGAAGTTCCACATGTTCTGTAATCAGCACCTGGATAATTGACATTTTGTTTTAGTTTTATTTTTTTTTATTTTTTGTTAACCAGGTAAGGCCCACTAGGCACAAGTGCCTGTTTTCAGGGGCGAGCCAGGAGCTCTGGGCTAGTTAAGTGACTTGCTCAGAGTCACACAGTATGCAAGTGGAGGTTGTGGGAATCAAACCCAGGTCTGCTGGATGAACCAAGCTCATTCACAACTTGTTATTCTAACAACTAGACTATATGGATAAAATATACCCATTTTAATGTCTTCGTTAAAGAAACTCCTATATGTTCTATGAAAAACTGAAATCTACTTACGAAGCATATTCACAGTCATTTATATGACTTCTTGCATTTCTCATGGACAGCTGTTTGTGTATTAGCTTCTAAACTGCTCCTCCTGACAAAGCATCTCAGTTTGGACATGAAGCACAGAGGCATGTGAGCTCACTGTGGCTCCTCAAATAAAAAACTAGATGGCTTGAAAACTTTCTGCAGTAAGTGCATTTTTTGACTCTGCAAGCTTTTTAGTGTAGTTTGTTTTTTGTGGTTCTGTTGACAGCGCATAATTCTCACTGCACCTGCTCTATTTTTCCTGTTAGCAGAGTTTTATTTGTGTACTAGTTCCTCATTTCTTCGGATAGCTTTGTATGAAGTCCAAACTATCCATTGTTTACTTAACACAAAATGCCCCCCAGGTAATAATGAGCTAAGTGTTTATCAGTGATGAGGCTCATAGATAAGTCACTTAAAAGTGTTTCCTTTTCTAGCTAGTCAGTTTTAAATCATTTGTTTTCTTATTCATGAAGTGTATAGATTTTATATGAGTTTTATATCTGATACATGAACTACTGAATAATATTTTGAAATGTTATGATAATACTAGGGCCCAGATAATCAGAAGTGCGCCAAAGTCCAGCTCAAATCCACTGCACCCTGGTGTAACCGGAGCCATATTCAGAGGTTGCACATACCACAGTGTGCCAGTACAACCCAGCTGAATATGGCACATTTGCGTCATGGCACAACCAGACTTGCGCCATGGCGCAAACGCAGTTGTGCCATGGCACAGACAGAGAAGCCCCAGCGTAACTGTGGGAGCAGAGCAGCATAGCAACAGAGGGACTCATGGCACAGAGAAGAGACCCAGGGACAGTGCCAGGGAAGCACAGTGACAGGCCACATGAGGCCACTAATAGCAGGGCACAGCAGGATGCACACATGCACCCAGACCCCCCCGAACACAACAGGGGCACAAAGAGTAGGCAACAGGAAGTGCCGAGGGCCAGCAAGGGAGCCTCCCCAAGGCAGCAGGCTGTGCCCCCCCGACAACAGCAGTCCACGCCCAGGACAAGGTAGCCAAGCACAGACACACATGCCACACAGGCACACAGACGGCCCACACAGCAGGCACGGAACATGCCGGGAGGCACGTAGCACAGCAGACCACATGGGACAGGTGGCACAGTGTAAAGCAGGGGCCCCAACACTGTGTGTTCCCAGTACCCAACTAAAGACCATGACCGTGGGCCAGCACCATGCACACACCCACCACACACCCCTGGCAACCGCCCCATGGGCACCCCAAGGTACAGCCACTGACCGAGGGGAGGGACACCATCACAGAGGGACACACCACAGCAGTGAACCAACACGTGCCCCAACACATGCACACCACATGGACAGGCACTGGGCAACTGCAGCATGGTTCCTCACGCCATCTGCAAAGCAGACACTGACACAGGCAGGTAAGTCAAAAAAATATGTATTGTAGGAAAGCTATGTACAGCAAGAAGGGGTGGGAAACAGTAGAAAAGTGAGGGAAGGGGACAGGGAACAGGGACTGTACAGTGGGAGGGGGAACTGTAGGGGAGGTACAGCTGGGGTAACAGGGGACTGCTGGGGCCCTTCTACTGGCGGCCATGTTCTGTTACCCCTTGCTGTGGTCAGTGCCTTCAGCCACCCAGCATCATCCTCCTCTTCTGCAGGACCGCCTTCATTGTTGTAGATGTAATGAGAATGATTTGGCAGAGCAGCCGGCAATACAGTGGCGTCCTACACCTCCTTCGGACACCTATGATAAGGTACAGGACAGGACAGGTGATCAGTGCAATGTCCCAAGGAACCATGCCCACACACAGCGTGCAATGGGCAGCGGGATCATACACCCCTGAAGGGCATGTACTGGCCACCTGCAGGGGGGTGGGCCAATACCTGCCAGCAATGCGGCACACCACGACAGTGCACAGAGGCGGTCCTAGCTGCACAATGGCCACCCGACTGTGCAATGACAGTCACACGGCACTGTGCACCGGCAGCACCACAGCAACATCAGTGGCAGCCGGGTGCACTCCCACCACAAAAACAGCTGCCATACATGTGCAGTGGATGTGTCACAGTGGAGAGCACTACTCACAGTGTGACACACACAGCTGCCATGGCACAAGGCACAGGTGGCTATGCCTGCACTCACACCCCTGCCACCCCCCACGTACAGTGTGAAGGACCATGACAGTGCCTACCTACCCTCTGTGGCCCTGCTCATGCTGGGGCCACTCCTGCACCGCCTCCCTAGCCTGCTGCGGTCTGCTGTCCTGCTGCTGCTGCCGCTGCCACCACTGATGCCACTCTCCTGCAATTCTCAGGCCCTGGGAATGGAGCATAGACAGTTACACATCAGTAAACATCCACAGCAGCTGCCCACCACCCCCACCCCTGTGCACAGGGTGAGCCCCATGCCCGACACGCCCTGCACAGCTGCATTGCAACACAAGCAGTGGCTGGTAATGCCACCCCACAATGTACACGATGGCAGTGCAGGGTATGCCACGCAGTCTAGCCAACACCACAGTACAACACCAGGGCACACAAGAGATATGGGCCTACTCAACTGGCTGTGGCACAGCCCCAAGCCTGACTCATGCCTCCAGCCTCCTAAGGTGCTCTGTGTCCCTCCTGACAAGGTCACCATATCTGTGGTGGCACTGCTCCGCCGTTCTCTCCACCCTGGTACACCACTGCAGTGTGGCCGCAATCCCCTGCCACATCACCACCCTGGGCTGCTGCAGGGGCATCCGGCCAAACAGTGGGGTGCATGGGGCTGGACACAGGCAACCAGGTTCACCAACTCTACCCGTGTCCAGTTCTGTGCAAGGGGTGCTCTCTACTGCATCATGCTATGCTACGAAGCTGGTGAGCAAAATGGTGGAAGGAGCCGCATGTGGCCATGACATGTGCCAGATGCGCAATGCAAGGGAGCATGTGCTGTGTCGGACCATCATGCAGTCCAGGAGTTACACGGCATGGGCGTGGCTAAGTGGGGTCAAGGGTGAGGGGGTCACATCAGGGGTCAGGGGTCACCCGCCTCTGCACAGTGCGCATGTGCACGGCAGCAGGCCCAGTGCAGCATGCACCATGGCCTTCATCTTGCACTGAGTACACAGTGCATGATTGACACCATGATACCGTTCAGTGCATGCGCACTGTGCATGCATGTGCATTGTGACGCAACTTGTTCCAGAGCAATCTCATTGTGCATGGCGCTCAATCACAATATTCACAATATTCAGATACCACATGCTAATGAGCTCATCAGCCAATGCATAGTGCACTGGGTGCATTAGCATGTCATTACTTTTGCTCTAAACCTCAATTGCATGTGATGCACCATAAAAGCACCACCGAACAGCACAGGCCATGGACTGGTATTGCATCCTTTGAGGTGAGTTGCACATGCCGCTGCAGCTCACTGGGAGCAGATGGCACAGCTGGGTAGGACACTACAGGGGATGCTGCCACTAACACACTGTGCTGTCTGCATCCACTGGAAGCAACATGTCTGGATGTGAGGAGGGTGAGGAGCATGACGAACATGGGCCTGCTCACAAGCACAGGTCCAATTTCACATAGGTTGAAACAGGGGCCCTGTTTGATGCCTACTTTGACAGGGAGCCACTGTTGAGTGGTGCCACAGGCACACCACAGGCCAGGGCAGGGGCCTGGAAAAAGGTGGCGGGCTACATTAACCAGCATGGCATCCACCAGCGGTTGGCGCAGGAATGTCATAAAAAGGTGGGCACAGACAGGGGGTGCATAAAGGAGAAGGTGGCAGCAATTCATGCCTCCTGGAATGCCACTGGAGGGGGGCTTCCTGATGCACCACTGCTCATGGCACAGTAGGATTTGGTGGCAGCTACCATGCACCACAACAAGGTGGAGGGTGTGCCTGGAGGAGGATTCCAGACAGGTGGCAGCCCATCACTGTATGGTAAGTATGTCAGCCATGCACAGCTGGTGGCATGGAGGATGCGTTCACAGGCATGCTGGCGTACATGCTGCCAGCATGCATGTCCTGTGCATGTATGCACACCAACACGCATGTCATGCTGCCGGACAAATGCAGTGACAGTTTGGGGGAGCACATGTGTGCATTGCATCACTGACACCTTTCTTCTCTTTTGGCACAAGCACACCTGCATGCAGAGGATGGGGCACCAGCAGCAGCCATGGATGCAGAACCAGCCCCAGAGGACCAGCTTTCCATCTCCACTGGCATCCAGGGGCCTGATAGGCTGCAGCACACAACCACAGTCCACGTGGATGTCCTGGACTTGGGGTCGGATGAGGCTCTGGATGTGTTCCTGTGGGATGCCAGTCTTTGTGTCCTCTGCGTAGAGACACAGATCAGGGTGAGGTCCAACACTGATGACGACATTACCATCATCCTGGACAGCATGGCTGATGTTGTGGGGGAGACACCCATGCCAGCCACCAACACAGGCGGCATGCCCAGCATCCTGCCGGTGGGGGAACAGCTGCCTGCCACCAATGCATGTGCAGCTGTGTGCACTGCCACAGCTGTGCCCTGTGGTGGTGCTGGTGCAGCTGCGCAGGTGCTGGGCAGCGTTCAGCAGCTGGACGGGCAATAGCAGCAGACTGTGGGTGCCACCGTCAGCTGGATGCTGGGTCCACCACAAGGACACCAATTATGAACAGTCCCCATGAGGACCCCCCTATGCAGCATCCACCAGAGAGGGGGGCTGTGCAGTGTGGCCTGTCACCACAGGAGGATCAGCATCCCCACCTGGGTTCCCCAGGATGCCGATTCACTGGCTGAGCACACCTGTTTGCTGCGGGCCTCTGTAGGGTAACAGGTGCCGCTTGCCGCTGGGGTGTGTGCCATGCTTGCAGAGGTGCACCAGTTGGCCAAGCAGAGTGAGAGGGGCAATGTGCAGATCCTGGTCGGATGCAGTGCATGCAGGAGGCCACGACTGCATCCCTGGATAGCATTGCCAATGCGATCATGGATGGCTTTGCAATGCAGGCTGCCACAGGGCGTGGCAGGGCATGGATGACCCCACAGAGTGCAATGTCCACCCCATGAACCTAGGGTTGGGTGACACCCACACTTTTGATGCTGGGCTCTGATGTTGGCATCCCAGGCACACCTGGGGATGGCCTGTTTGAGTGCCTATGTACCCCTGTGCGGACCCGGTCAGGGACCCATGGTTCAACCCCTGGGGAGCTGTTGCAGACACCCCCTGTGGCTGATGTGCAGCATGTGGCTGCCTATTGACCCCGTCGTGGCTGCCCCATGGCTGCGGTGGCCATGGTTCTATGCAGCAGACCAGATGTGCATGCCACCCTGACCGCAGCCCACAGCTGCTGCCCTGTGCATGCATGGGTGGCTTGTGTGTGCATACCACTGGTGTGGTGCCTGTGTGTCATGCCACATGCTGCCTGTGTGTGTGTGTGCTTGCCTGACCGCTGGACTGTGTGGCGTGGGTGTGATGAGGGCAGTTCAGCACTGGTTGTGCCTGTGCACTGGTACAATGCATCTGATCCACACCACATACCAATGCCTGGGTGTGTTGGTGCATGTGTGCGTGTGTTTGTTACTGTGTGTGGTTGTGTGCCACTGACTCTACTACCCCTGCACCATGCCTCTGTGTGTGCATGCCCATTGCCATGCACACCTCTGCATGTGTGTTGTACCTGTGTGTGTGGCCCATGCATGTGTATCACACCACCTACCTGCATGCACCATAGTGCTTCTGTGCGATGGTGTCCCGGTGTTGGTGCACCTGCCGTTGTAGCCAGGGATCCCTCAGCCTGGGGGGGCTGTCCACCACCCTCCAGCCCATTGAGTTGGGCAATGTCAAAGTTGCTGAGAGCTGGAAAAACTTTGTGAAGCTCCGCAAATGCAAATTTTTGCTATATCGTGGGAACTTCACTGGCAGATTAAAATTTCGCCACATCCCTAGAAATGATGATACTACAAACTTCAGACTAGACAAAAGTTATAACAGTACTGCCTAACTTTTATTATTTTCCCATCACCTCTTTCTTCCTCCTTCAATTTAAAGTTCAATATGACCAGGATTAATTGTTATTTTGATTTTTAAAGTTGGAGCATTAATTGTCCATTTAAAGACCATTGTTCCCATAACTATTTAGTAGGGCTGGCATCACTATGTGAAAAGTGCATACCTCAGTTGCTGTCCAGCCCATGGCAATAATGAAGTCTCTGTAGTAATCAAATTGTATTGACTTAGCAGGAAAGTGGAATTCTAATTGACAACATAAACCCAACCAAATTGCAGAATCTGAAGAGACATGCTGACTTAAGCCCAGCTGACAACAATGTTAAAGGCATTTTTGTCAACTCAAGAGAAAAGAAAGATCTAACCATTTGCCTTTCAAAATTTAAATTTCAGTATGAGCAATTACTTTCAATTACTTAAATGAGAAATAATCTTCAAGCTGACAGCATTTCATGCATGTTTTGTTTTGAAAGTGCATGTCACAATAGTTAATTTTCGGCAATAGAATCAAATGAACACGCAGTACAAGAATAATACAGAACAATGCCATATTTATTTGATAATGCCAATATTACAACCATTGGAACATGTATTCTAGCTGAGAATACAGATACAAACTGTTGGGTAAAATTCTTAAATATGAAGACACAACATGGTTTGCTTTATACTATGATAATGGCACAGTCTGTATGCACTGTGAATACTGCACTCATCTAGATACAATCTGACACGTTTTGAATAGCATAGACTAATGGAACTATCTAATTAAGCTGTCATAAATTGTATACATTTATATTCAAGGTCAGAGAGAGGGGCCACTTCAATGAAAGCATAGTACAGAGTTACAAACAATACACGAAAAGTAAAACTCAGCACTTAGCCATCCAGAGATAAAAGGCACTGGACAGCAAAACAGAGTCTGGTGGATACTCTTTTTATAAATTGTAAAATGTGCCCTGGCCTAAAGCAATTAGAAAGGCAAGCACTGACCCCACTGGTTAGAATGAATGTTTTGAGTCTCACAAAATGGACCAGATCTGACTAGTGCTGTTTTCAAAAGGGAAATACATCTTACTAATAGAGGATCTGTTGGATGGTCTGAGCCTGATTTAAAAGGAAAAAAAAAGACTCAACGCTGGCAAGCAATTACATAAATCACAATCGCCTCATGATTTTTTTTTACTGCAAATCATGACTTTTCATCATAAATGAAAGCATATTTTGAAAATAGTAGCAGCGCTACCTGGACACAGTCAGGTAGAAGCAAATGCCATGGTATGAATCCTCAGCCAAACCTTTTGAAAATCCTTCCTGAAGTATGTTTACCGTATAACCCATACATAAAAGGACAATTTAAAATTCCATAAGGGACAAAAACTAATATTACAAAAGCAAACAACTGGAGCACTCATACAGCCTACAGAGAGCAACTGAAAATACATTTTTACTGCAGATTATCCAATCAAAGTGCAGATACCTAGCAAACAATCCAACAAGTAGGGCACCAACTAACCCTGTGCATCATCTTGGCCTGAAACTTAGTCAAGGGGTGTGAGTATATGGAAAAAAAGTCCTTATTTAAAGCTGACTGTATAAAGGCACAGATCAAGTTTTCAATAGTCTCTGCAACTCCAAAGGTCATTCATGTGCCTTTTATTTTGTAAATGCTGCTTATACCAAGCAACATACATGTACCACTGACCAAAAAATACACGTGTTATCTCAGCAAAATCTCAGTTTAAGCTGGCTGTATAAAGGCACAGATCAAATTTTCAATAGTCCTTGCAATTCCAAATTTATTCATGTGCTGTTTTATTTTATAATTGCTGCTTATACCAAGCTACATACAGTACATGTACCACTAACCCAGAAAACATGCATTTTCCTGGCAAAATTTTAACAAAAAATTAAAAAAGCACAATCAATTCAAAAAGTGAAAACATAGTACACGTAAAAGATGAAATTGTTGTGCAGAGTACTTCAGTTTAACAATTTATTACTGTTCATTAGAGTCTTATGTTTTATAAGTGATAATACTTAAAACAATAAATAGAAATTCTTGGTAGCTACTAATGTGCTCTGAACTTTATGACTTCATAAGAAAACTGGCAAGCTTGTAAAATGTTCGAGCAAAGATAATTTATGTGGAGTCTTTAACACTTAAATGGTTCTTTCCCATAAATCATGAAAGTTCCAACAACAGGATTACATAATACATCCAGAGACATAGAAAAATATAAAGTGACAACAGAAAAAAAAAGACCAGCAAGTAATTCAGTCTGTACACCCCACCAAGCTTCACAGCGAAGGCCCTAGTAACTGACTTTTTGAGAAGCATATTTGTGTTTTTAATTCACTTTGGCACTTCACACATATTCATTATACACATTCATTGCTCTGTATCTGTAGCCTGCACACTTGACTGCAGACGAGTGCCCCCCCTTCAATTTTCTGAAATACGAAGGATTTTTCTGTTAAAGGAAAACTACACCCAAAACTTGAAAAAATATATGTTGTGCAGAGTGTTTTAATTTGTATGTGAAGTTCTAGTGTTTCCTTCCCTCTGACTGGTATTAGGAGTTTTTACTAAATTAGCCTGCTAGCTTTAGGGTAGTTTTACGACCCCTGGAGATCACCATATCAAATAGGTTTATTGCATTTCTTTGTCCTACAATGCACCTTGTTTCATGTAATGGTGATGTAGCAGAGACCATAAATCCAGCAGAAAGCATTGCATTACAATCAGTTCACAACAACAGAGATGGCTATATTTTAAAATCTGTCGAATTCAGCTTGGTGACCACCCTCATCCTAAAGGTTTTACTGTCCTGAAAAACTTTGCTGCTGGCAATTTTTGTGCAGCTTGTAAAGCTTCCAAGATATTTAGTTTGTTTGGCATGTGTGTGTTGAATGTTGGGTCTCTCTTACATCACAGTCTAGCAAGGAGGCCCTTAGGCCTTTGACAAAGTATCTGCACAGGTCTGAAATATGTCAGGTAGTTGGCTGAGTAGTTGATTTCTGTCTTTTGTACTATGCTGCACTATTAGTACTTTGAAATAAAAACTCCTTGCACTTTATGTGGAGTTATGGCCTTTTTTGGGGGTTGGAAGTGGGTTAACTGAGAGCTGAACATGTTCCTTGGCTAGTTATTTAATTTACACTCAGCCTTATGACTCCATAAGAAAACTGGTGAAATGTTCTGTCAAAGACAGTTTAAGTTAACACTTAAATCTGCATCAGAAGTCCTGAGAGGAGAGACAAAAGTATCTCAATATGCACACCCTGGAAGAGAGGAGGGGGATATTCATTTATTTAACAGTTTTACCAGGATGGCGTACTGAGCGGGGTACCGCTCGATTCCAGATGCATCCTGGGGGAAGGGGACATGGAGCTACAATAATAGTGATAGTAAAATGTACAAGACATGCTGATACAGATATATACAACAGTTGGTAGACAAAAATTATACAGGAGCAACAGGCAAAATACGAAATACACCCAAATATACATAATGCAGTAAAACAGTCTTGGCATAGGAAGGTCCAACAGAACAGGAGCAACTATATAGTCATATGCATGGCTATGTATGGTGGATAATACAAATACATTGCATATAAGGAATTAAAAACACAGAGGCAATAGTGAGAAGAGACAAAATTACCACAGTACAGTGCGGAGGCTGCATGAGACACCCCCATTTCCGATCAGCTTAGAAGTAATTTCTAGCCTTGGGCAGAGTCCTGTAAGCACTAGTCAAGTAGCATATGGTGCAGCACATTTTAGAGGCCTTAAGAATAGGAGAGGAAGAGCTGGGGCACCAGCCCATTTGTGGCCCTATGTGCAAACCCATGTTGAGGGGAAATGAGCCTTGAGGAGGTGATTTAGATGGGAAGTATTGATAAACTCCTGAATGTCTGCAGGAAGTGTGTTCCAAAGCTTTGGCGTGAGGTATTTGAAGGCTCCTTGGCCCTTGGCAGTAGATATGGGTGGGGCATGGAGAAGCTGGGAGTTTCCTCTCCTGAGGGAATAAGCAGGCTGTGACAGGCTGAGAGGGCTGATTCGAGGTAGTGGGGAAGAGATTTTGTCCAGAATTTTGCTGTGGACCTAATGCAGTGGGTGTGTCTACAATCCTGGAGCAACATTAGATCAAGGGACTTGTAGAGGTTGCAGTGATGGGTCATAGTGGGAAAGTCAAGCGCACAACAGCAGAAGGAGTGGAAAAGCAAATCAAGGCTGGATAGAGCAGACTTGGGTGCAGCGCTGTAGACTATATCACTGTAGTCAAATATAGGAAGGATCATCTTCTGAACAATTTCCTTATGGGTAGCCAGGGGGATGCGGTCCTTGTTCTGATATAAGGCTCCGAGTTTTGGGTGCAGTTTCTTGTGGATCGAGTCAATCTGAGTGGAAAAGTCAAGGTGCTGGTCAAGCCAGACCCCAAGGTATTTGAAGGAGGTACAAGTCTCTAGAGGAGTCCCCTTGAGGGTGAGGAAAGTAGTGGTAGAAAGGAGCTGGGAGATCCTTTCTCTCATTCCAAAAGTTAAGGAGACTGTTTTCTTGGAGTTAAGGAAGAGCTGGTTCTAGTGAAACCAGTGCTGTACTGCATTGAAATCATTCTGGAGTATACCGTGGAGGAGGAGCCTGATGCATACAGTAAGGTGTCATCAGTGTACAGATGAATGGATGTGTGAGGGGAAACCGGGGGGAGGTCATTCAAAAAGATAGAGAAGAGTAGCGGGCCAAGGACCAAGCCTTGGGTGACCCCAGTTGTGATGGGGGTGGAGGTGTGGGGTCCAATTCTTACTGATTGTGATCTACCAACTGGATAAGAATGAAACCATCTAGTTGTAACATCCGAGAGTCCGGGGCTAGAGAGCTTGGAAAGGAGGAGTGAGTGGGAGACAGTGTCAAAAGCTTTTGCTAGGTTGATAAAGATGGCTGAGGTGGTGTGCCCTTTGTCCATGCCAGTGAGGATGGAGTCAGTGAGCCTTAGCAGGGATGTTATGGTGGAGTGTGTTTTCCTGAACTGATAGAGACCTATTAATACCTCATGGGGGACATAAGATATATGAAGGGAATATTTTTCAGAAAAACAGTGCATGAGAACAACAGGATATGCAATAAAGATGGAGTGAGGTAAATTCAGAAGAGAAGTGAGGAAGTATTGCTTTACAGAAAGAGTGGTTGATGCCTGGAATAGTCTTCCAGTAGAGGAGGTGTGGGTGAAAACATGGTTGGGTTCAAGAATGCATGGCATAGGCATCAGGGAATCCTAATGGAAAACAAGGTGGGGAGAGCTGGAGATCAAGTAGATTCTGCAGTGACACTATAGGCAGAGAAAGAATGGGCAGGCTAAGTGGGCAAGCAGTCCTTATCTACCAACAAAATCTATGTTTCTATGTTTCTCTGTAAATAGCTTTTCCTATTAAATCATAGAAATTCACAAAATTACAACACTAAACAGGATTACACAGTATGTCCATTGACATAGAAAAATTGAAGATGACAGCAAAAAAAGGACAGGTGACCCTTCCGGTCTGCCCATCCTACCCAGCCACACTGTGAAGGCCCTAGTGGCCATCCTTGCATCTTTCTATAGCCCCTTCCATCTCATTATAACCATGTGACTGTCACACCCTAGCTTGCCCCCCCCCCCCAAGTGTTTCAGTCTATATAATTTCCTCTGGAAGTCAATTCCACTTATCCACCAGTCTTTTGGTGAAAAAACACTGGTGGACATCTTTCTTAAATCTTCCATCTGTCAGCTTCGGTAAAATTTTCTTCATGCCAGTGTTCTTGCTTAAGGTGAAAATGCCTTTCAAATCCACTGTATTTATCCGATTCATGGACTTGTAAGTTTCTATTATGTCCCTCATCTCTCTCCTGGTCTCTAACATGTACATGTGAAGGTCTTGCTGCCTCTTCTCATATGCCTTTCCTCTACTCTCTGAATCATTTCCAAGGTAACCCAGTAAACAGAATAAAATCCAAGTGGTAAAGGAAACAAGTAAAAATGTAAAAATGTAAAACGTTAAAGCACTTTCAAGGAAGGGTTTGAAATACATGGTGAGCCAAGATGATACTGTAAAACATTCCACATAAAGGAATTTGAAATAATGTTATGATGCCAAAAAGGCTTTTTCAAAAATGCATACAACTGTTATATCTGAACTAATAAGTGCAGGGGACAAATGCAGAATTAATCCATAATTAAACACTGTGAAAAATGAGCATAGGACATCTATTTAGACAAAATCAGCATCTACAATATAGACCTAGAAGGGTTAAAGAGGGAAGTACAGTATAGTGCTAATGAAGAGATGGTTGAGGGTGGTAGAGTAGCAGGGGGGAAGGGGAATTAGAAACTTAAACAGGTAAGGGAAAAGAGAAGAAAATAAGAGGAAGGCAGATTGGGATGCAAGAGGTGAAGGAAGGAAGGAAGGAAGGAAGGAAGGAGGGAGGGAGGAGGAGGGAGGATGGATGTGGAGTAACCAATCTATCAAAAGTACAATAATAATCTTCTATTCTTTTAGACTAATAGTTGGTACTATAATGATCCAAGGTGTCAGGGATAAGATAACAAGGCCGGTAAAATATTGCCTGAGTGGGAGGACCCAGATAGAATGTCCTAAAAGAAAAGCTTTCAGGTCAAAAGAAAGTCATAAGTGGGGTGCCCAAGCTGGGGTGTAGTCATGGATTTCAGATCTGCACAACAAGTGGACTCACGGCTACCCCCTTGTTAGGTTGTGCTACACCCGCTCCCCCGGGGTGTAGCCAGTCAATATAGAAATGGACACCTGGACCGTGTTTGTTGCCTGATTTGACACAATAAATACAACTTTTTTTTTTTTAAACGTTGTATTTATTATTTTCAATATACATATACATACACTACATTCCAAGCAGAGACATTTCGAATGTTAATTACATTCTGGACACATTGAGGATGCCACCCCTCTAAAATTCCTATAGGTTACTTATTCTACTGCTTTAAGATACATCCTGGAGGGATACTAATCTAATATTATTAACAATTTTTATTACAAAGTTGCTAGAAATTAAGCCTATGAGCAGCATGGAACAATACTAAATCAGTATTTAAGTAGGTAGTCCACTTATTCATATCCTCTTAAAGCAAGGGGTTATGAGAACGTCCATGCTATAACTGATATATAGATCACAATTTGTGATAATTCAAAATGGTCATGTCAATTTAAAATTAACATATCTCCAAATATGCAAACCTCAATTAACTAACTCTGGGCTAGGAGACCACAGTCATCTAGTTTACCCAAATCTAAACCCAAAGGTAAATAGTAATAAGTCCGATGAGAGTAAATTAAAAGTTCAGGAATGATTGTCCTGGTATTAACATTGGTAAGGTACTCTCTCGAACTTCTCTTTAGGCTTACTACATTTTTTAATTACTTATAATCAAGACCTCAATAAATACAACTTTTGTATCTCATGACAGTGGTTGCTGCCATGCATGGGTAAATACAGATGCCATACATTGCTCCTTAAAACACCCACATACCAGCCCAAAGCCTGTAAAGTGGCACTGTCCTTGGCATGCAAAGACAATATTAGTGACCAGTCCTCCTAGTTTTGACTCCTATGAATAAAATTACAGAAAGGTTCAACATTTTCTTTGTTAGCTTCTTGGAAAAGGGAAGCAGTTCAGAGCCTATTTGCTACCCCCCTTAAATAAAATTGCACACCATGGAGTGCTTGGAGTATGCCTGGCTACACCCATGTGCCCAAGGGATTGATTTTAAGACCAGTTCTCTTTAATATATTTAAATGTGGCATTGCGGAATGGGGACCAGAGTAAGTTATGCCTCTTCACAGAAGACACTAAGATATGTGGTAAAGTGGACGGGGGGGTTAAGTCTGGAAAGGTAGTCAAAGATGTGGTAGCTGAGATTTAATGCAAAGAATTGCAAAGTAATGAACGTAGAAGCCAAGAACTCAAGAACAGAATACAGGATGGATGGGGTGGCAGTGGAGAGCACAACTGAGGAAAGAGACCTGGGAGTGACAATAATGGAGAATTTAAATGCATCAACACATTGTATTTGTGCTAAGGGATAGGAGAATTGGATGCCGGGATGCATCAGTAGGAGATCACCAGTAGAAATATGGAAGTAATACTGCTCCTGTATATCTAGATACATACATATACACTATATATATATATATATATAGATATATATATAGATATAAATATAGATATAGATAAATATATAGATATAGATATATATAGATATAGATATATAAATATATCTAAATATATAGATATAGATATAGATATAGATATAGATATAGATATAGATATAGATATAGATATAGATATAGATCTCTGATTGTGGTTCAACCACACCTAGAATACTGTGTGCAATTATGGAACCCACACTTGAGGAAGGGCAGGGCAGGGAAAAGCTGTTGGTGGTCCAGAAAAGGGCTTCCAGATTGATACAGGGCAACAAGAGATACATTATGATGATCACTTGGGGGATCTCAAGACGCACATACTGGAGGACTGGAGGTGGAGGAGAGATAAGATTGAAGCATTCTAGTATATTTGTGGGATAAACAAGACCAAAGGACAGTGAGTTTCTCAAAATGAGTGGTAGCATAGGCACCAGGGGAAACACCATAAAAATTGCTTGAGGGTCAAAGAGAAGTACCTGTACCATAGAATTTAGCCCTCCTAATCATGCAATCATCTCCTGATTATTGTCCAGCATTATTAAGTGGCTATTCCACAGTGCTCCCCATCACAAGCCAAAGTGACTACAAGTGACAGGCCAGGTGAGAGACAGGTAAGAGACTGGAGGGCAATGGTGTGTAGGGATGGCCTTTTTAAAGATATTTAGCCTGTAGTTTACAGTAGATTACTTTTCTATGGAAAGTGTTTTTACATAGATTTTGTAACTAGTCTTGGTAACTGCTGTAATCGGTTTGGTAAGTGTTTGTGAGCAGTTCTCAGGAAGGACATAGTTTGGTGACATACAGGTGGCAGTGGCAATCCAGAAGTGCAAACATAAGATAGAGAGAAAGTAGTAGTAGCTGTAGTAATATTAGTAGTAGTAGTTTTTGTTTATTTGTGGCACCCTTCCCAGAGGCCCGGGTGCCAGTAAGTAAGCAATACTACCTGACAGGGTGGGCGTTTTTGGGATATAACAGACTGTCTAGGGGTGCAATGAGGCCTGACACAACAGGCAGAGGGCCTTATAGCCCCTGGAACGTCCATAATTTCTCATAACGCCAATCCTGGAGAGTATTATTGTGCTTAGAAAATGGGCTAACATTATTTTTTTTAAACAATAAAATGTATAGAAAAAGGGTCTGAAATATTAATATAATGTAACACAAATTGCAGCTTATATAATATAGTCCCTTTACTGCCACTAGAGGTTGCTGCTGCATATGATAATTCCTTTTCTATATTACAGTTCAGAGCAGTGTGTCTCCTATTTGGCTAGTGCTAAATATTACTGTTATTTTTCAGTACCCCACCCCAAGAGTTTTCTAATCAAGCTATTTTTAGAGATTGTTTTGGGTAGTAAAAAAAATGGTTCTGTTTCCAGACTGCGAGCAGGGAGAGAGCGGCAGTGGTGGTGGCGCGATTCTACAGTTAACACAGAACTCAGTTTGGCTGATGCACTCTGCCAGCAAAAAAAAAAAGGGTATTTTCATTTACTTTCAAATTGGGAAACTTGTATTTGAGCTTGATCAGGGCATGGACAGGAGTGGGATTTTCCTTTAATCAGCCCTGGAAATGGAGTTGGGTTGCTGGCTAGCATCAGTTGTGAGAACGGGCTGGCACTCGGAGGATGGGAGCATTTGCAGTGCTGGTGTTGGTAAAATAAGAATAAAAGAAACTGTGTCTTTTTTTTGTGTTGTTGTTGCTTTTATGGTGTAGAGACTGTTCTGAGGACAGTTTTTTTTGGGGGCTCTGGCTTGCTCTCTCCCTTAGTGAGAAAAAAATGGCAGCAGATTTTGAAAATTACAATGGCATTTGTATGGTACAGCTGGCACTTGTTTTATACCGGGCATTAAGAAATAACAACAACGGTGCCAGAGTGCGTTAGCCAATCAGCGTGCAACTTTTACGAGACCCATTTTCTAAAATAAAACAACATATAAATGAAATTGCTTACATTACATATAAATATAAACTAATGCTACATCCATATACAACTAACAGGATTGCATACCCATAAACAGATCATTCATAAATAAGTAATTTAAGAATGAAAAGCCTGAGCACACAAATGGGTTTTAAGACTCTTTTTAAAGACTTCCACTGAGGGAGCCTCCCTCAGGGCCCTTGTTAGTTAATTCCAAAATAGCAGACCAGCCACTTTAAAGGCTCTGTTCCCAGAGGTTTTAAGTCTGGTCCTAGGAACAATCAGGAGGCCCTCATCAGCAAAACAGAGGGGGTGAGTAGGGAGGTAAGGTAAATAGGTAGGAGCTCACAGAGGTTGCCTGGACCCAGACCATGTATGGAATTATTTATAGGTTAGCAAACCAACCTTATAGGAAATACATCACTTAACCGGCAGCCAGTGCAGTTCCTGCAGCACAGGGGTAATATGATTCATCCTCAGAAAGCCAATCAACAACCTCACAGCAACATTCTGCACTAGTTGCTAGCATCACAGTACACCTCCACTAATCCCAAGGTAGAGGGCATTACCGTAATCAAGGCAAAATGTCGCAAACGCATGTACTAGAGGGGGCAAGTCCTCAAGGGGAATAAGGGAACAAATCTGGGTAATAATTCTAAGATGTTTAAAGCCATTCCAGATTAGAGATGGGTGAAGTGGCCCCAATCTGCTCCATGAAGTGAATTGCGAAGCAAAAGCAGATTCGCGGAGTGCCCAGCAGTGTGAAGTGGAGTACTTTGCATTATAATGGGTAATGCAAAGTCCATTGAGAACAATGACTTTATAAGCTATCTACCTTTCCAAACCACTACTCCACCAACTCTTAAGGCAACACACATTGAAAACAATGCACTTCACCTCACTTCACCTTGTTTTTAAGCTCTGAAGGTGAATTTTGCAGTGATTCATAGGATTTCAGGTCACTTGGGCTCTAGATTGTTCTGCACAGCCTCAGTTTGGGGTAGCGTGTGTGTAGGAAGCTGTAGGATAGGAGACAGTCTGCTCTGAGAGCTCTCTGTGATTCAAACCTTCTAAAAGCTGTTCAAAAAGTCTTTTTTAGTAATTTTTTTTGCTCAAACTTTAATTCATCGATTGTAGCAAACCCTCCTGTGCCTGTATCATCGAGCATTTATTGCTTATGTGTGGATTTTGAATGTTAATGTATAACATTGGGTCTGTGTAGTAAGAGAAAGTGAAAGTGTGCTTTGGGGGAGGGGCGTATCTGTGGTGTAGGCAGATTAACTTGGAGAAAAAGACAGTTCTTTCTGTTTTGGTGATATTTTTCTTGTATAACTGTGTTAATCTACACACAGTAATATTTTCAATAATTCTTGCCTTTTTTTTGCCGATTGTAGTGGTGCAGCAGCGCATAATTTTAGTTTGTTTAAAATGCGTGGTTATATTACTGAAGTTTTCAATTTGCTACGCATTACTTAGTGTGTGTGTGTGTGTGTGTGTGTGTGTGTGTGCATGTGTGAGTATGTGTGTGATGCGTGTCATCAAATCAGACACCTTTTATTGTGCCACAGTGCCACATAGTAATTTCAGCATTGTGAACCTGCTATCCACTGCAGCTGTATGATTTTTGTACTTCTTTGTGGTATCTTTACTGGCAATACTGGGACTAGTACTAGTGACTGCCGCCCCCCCCCCCACGGCCTGCCCCAACCGGCAAAGGTATTCATTTCCAGATTTGAATTTCTGATGGTGAGCACTGGTTAGGTGTTGTGCCTTTGCGTCTGCATCTCTTCAGTGTGCAGCACAATCTTAATCTGTCTATGCATCTGCATCTTTTTAAGGCCTAATCTCCATCTGTAACTTAAGTCACAGTTATTTCTTTGGCATCCCTTCAGAGTACTGGACTGGTGTGGTGCATAATTTTGCATGAACATTCTACTCATTAATATGCATTTTTAAGTCAGGACCATCATCATGTTTATGAGTCACTCATGATACAAATCACGTTCTTCATCATCACAGTCACAAATCACGATTCACGATCACGTCACTCAAGAATCACAACATTCATTTTTTTACTAGTTACTTGGATGTGTTGCAAGCCTGTTTAGTAGTACCTCTCCATGCTTCACCACCCCACCATTGTACTCATTAATGAGTGTTTTTAAGTTGGGGAGTTTTGTGCTACAGCTCATCGAGGAAGTACAGCCATAGGCATTCACGTTTCCAATACAGTTCCATATTTATCTCACACTGTCGCCATCAACACCAAATCACATTCTTCATCATCAGGGTCACAAATGCAGTCACAAATCACAATTCACGATCACGTCACAAATCACAACATTAATTTTTTTACTAGTTACGTAGATGTATTGTAAGCTTGTTTTGTAGTATCTCTCCAGGCTTCACCACCTCACCATTGTACTCATTAATAAGTGTTTTTAAGTCTTGGAGTTGGACAGTGTCTGCAGTACATGCACAGACAGGAAAGAAGACTGACTGCACACATGCAGTTCAGCACAGTATACCTCCACTGCTCATTCTGCTTTTCCACAAACACTCCGCGACAGAAAGTAAACATTAATGAGGTACCAAAACAAGCACACACACACTCACACACTTAACAGAAGGAAGGGGGGTAGAATATAAAGTGTCATGCACACTGAAGACAAGGGTCGGGGATGGTGGAGGAGTACATTTTATAACACAGCAAGGAAGGTGTGGGGGGACACATGGAGTGAGGAAAAAAAACCCTAATGTGGGATCCCATGGTGATCCAGCAGCAGTTCCAGCATGGACATAATTTGCAACTGATGTCCCTCTATGCAATCCAGCTGCAGCTCAACAGCACTCACCATCTCATTGTTCTCCTCGACAGCACTCCAGAGAATTGCCAAGTCAGCCTGCATTACATGCAGTTCTATGGGGTCCAGACATTCTACAGGCTGATCTGGTGGTGGTGGTGGTGGTTTGGGTGCTGGCGTAGCAGCAGGTGCTGCTCTGGCCCTCATCTTCTTAGGTCCACCATCATACACAGCTGCACCCTCTGCCACAGAAAGGCCAGCAGGTGCAGGTATGACCCGTTCTGTGGCAGCCTGCCACTCCAACTGGTGGTGATTGAGCATATTGTTGTGCTGGCCCCCAGTCCCCAGGTGAGTCCCCCAGGGACCACAGCACACCTCTACCTCATATAGGCAGCATCTGACCATGCTGCTGTCTCCCCTGACACAGTCAAAAAATTGCCAAACAACAGAGGTGTGGGGAGGGCTAGGCACAGGCAGGGGAAGGATAGATGAACTGGCAGCCGGCTGGTCACGGTGCTCAGCTGGGTTAGGATCCACACCTGGTCCCAGGGGCACAGGCACATCCTGTCCAGAGGACCTGGTGCTGCAGCTGGTGCTGGAAGTGGTGGTGGTGGTTCAATTGCCTCAGAGTCAAGAGGTGGTGCTGGTCTGGTCCTGCTTCCGGGGTGGGGGGCACTCATAATTTTCGATCTGTCCAACAGGATCCAGCGGCCATGCCTACGCATGCACGCGGTATGACGCCTACCAGTACCATGCTCTCCCAGAACTGCCCCTGCCCCAGACATTCCCTCACCCTGGTCCATCTCTCCTACTGTGCTCTCTCAGTCTGTGCAATGACTACTCACTCTGTCACACACACACACACACAGTCACACAGACACAGACAAACAATGTGCTACTTATAAAGATAAGAAAAACAAATTTACAGAAAGAACAAATTAAGTAAAAAAGAGGACAGAAAAGACAAAAAAATGTAGCTTTTAAAAAAGTTGTTGGGTCAAAATCAAAGTTTAAATCTTCTCCTTGCTCTGATCTCCCAGTCTCAGCAGTGACAAAACAACACACTCCTCTCTCTCTGTCTCCGTCTGCACAGGAGAAAGTGAATGTGTCTGCTTGTATGACTCACTTCCTTCCTTTTCCTGCCTGGCTATGGCTAAAGAGCATGGCGAAGTCCATTGAAAACAACAACTTTGCTTACTTCGCATTGTCATTCCACCTTAACAGTGATGATGATGACGATAGAGTGAGCACTTGCATTGCCAACTCCTCGAAGGGAGAGTGGTACCAGTGCCCACTCGCAGACACTTGGCTGGTGGAATTTAAATTCGCTGCATCTCTATTCCAGATGACTGCCAGCACCTGAGTATCAAATGTCAGTCCTTCCTCCAGGATGACACCTAAATTCTTCACCTTTTTGGCAGCATTGAACATAGATGTACCAAGTCAACGCCCAGTCTCCCTGTCTGACATTGTCAACCCCACCCCATGCCTAGCTCAATTACCAGTACATCAGTTTTATCCTGGTTGAGTCTCAGCCAGCTCAATGACGTCCTGCCCTGGATCTCAGCCAGACACTGGTTCATCACACTGACCGCTCCTCTGTGATGGGGTACAAAAGATAGACAGAGCTGAATATCATCAGCATAGCAGAGAAACCCACCTCTGTACTGCCTAATGATCCTGCCCAGAGGCAGCATGTACACTGAAAGCAAAAAAGGTGAAAAGACCAACCCATGAGGTACACTATGGTACAATTCCATTAGACACAGGAAATTACTCATTATACAATGACAAGAAAAATTCTAGCAACCTGATTGACTGCTGACCCTGAGAGACAGTGATGTTATTGACAATAATATCACTGTATCTAGGGCAGCTACAGAGATCACCTCATAAAAGTCAATGAAATCCCTTCCTGCTCAAGCCACCACTAAGCTGATGACAGTCTCCATGGAACCACAACAGTTGACACATCCCACATCACAAGTCCTGTACACTAAATTCCCCTGCTGCTAGCCACATAGTGTTTAAAAACCAGTCAAATAACAATTGAAAAAACATTTTCCTTTCAAGCTGCAGTGGCTTCCGACTTGGATATGAGTCGTGCTGCATGCACTCGGCTTGCTGCTCAGCGGTTTCTCTGACAGGAAAGAGCTGTTTAAATGAAGACTTTTTTTTTGTTTTTTTAACTGTCAGCCACTTCAAGTCACTATTGTTTCCTTCCCACCGTCCTACCAACATGGACCCAAAAACCTAAGAATTGCACCGGTACCTCCCATTGAATCACAGATTTTAAAATGGCAGTGCAGCCTGTACTTACACAAAATGGAGCTTTCCATCCCACTGGTAAAATTGCTCCCTGTAGTAACCAAAAGCCTCCTTTTCTTCCTCGGCAACACAACCAGGACTTCTACTGAGAGACAGTTGGGGGGGGAGGCACAGGGAAGCAAATGAAACAACACATAGGACTGGGAAGCAGAGAGATGGGAGCAGACAGCATCATTGAGATGCCAGCTCCACCTACTGGTGGAATAATATTCTGGACTTTTTTTCCAAAACATATTCCTAAACACACAAAAAAGTCAAATAAAAAATGTATAAAACTGTTCTTTTTTTAAACTTTCCTTTTTTCTTAACAAATGAGCCATTGAATAATAGCAATAAGGCACTCCAGGGTGTGTGTTATTAAAGGACTAAAGGAATAATGCATGCCAGGGAGTGTATTGTGCTGGGATAACAACATTTCTTCGGTGGTTAGGCACCAGGCTGCAGACAGATGGCATCCAATGCCCCAGAAGTGATTATATCCCAACATGACACACACCCTGGAGTGCATTATCTGATTATGTAATGGCTAATGTTCAAGTACAAAAATAAAAATAGAAAGAAGCATTTTTGTAACAGTTGTTTACTTGGTTTTCCTGCATGGAAGTGTATTTCTACAAAAAGAAGTTCCTTGTTTTTGTCTATCCAACAGGTGGCATTTTCTGTACAGTTTGTGGATCTTATTTTGCATTGTATCTGCTTTCTGGTCCCATGTGTGCTTTCCTTTCATTCAGTCCCCCCCACCCCAACACACACACATACACTCCACCGAAGCGTATTCTGTTTGCAGTTCTCCCTGTACAGTTAGTGCCGTAATCAAGTGCTGCACTGGGAGATTATCATAGTGGATATATTTCTGAGTGGTGATTGGAGATCCCAGCTCATTAGCCTCCTGCCCACTTCCCTCAGTTGTCATTCTCAAGTGAAGGTCTGCTAACCTGGTCTGCCAAGTGCCAAGCTAAAGGAAAGGAGGTGGTAGGGTTAATGTGTTTTGTTGAATTTTCTGATGAAACATTGCCAAAGTATAAAAAAATCAATGAGATCTGAATTTAAGCGAGGAGAACAGTCACATGATGACTGTTCACAGATGAGGTTTCCCAGCTCCCACTCTCTGACTTGCTCAGGGATTGTGGCATTCATATACACTACTGTTTGTTGTTCTTTTTTGGGGGGCAAATTGTGAATCCACAGACTGCTGTGAATTGTGAAGAGGACTGCTGCACAAGGTGGTTAGCAACGTGGGGTAACCTGTAGTATTGGGTGAGTGACATGCAGTTAACAGAGGAAGCTGCCTTCTGTGGTGGCATGTTCTTTTTAAATTTAATGCAGTCTTCTGTGTGCTGGACTAGACACCTGAGGACAGTGCCAGACTGACCAATCAGGGACCAGCATTCTTTCTTGCCATTGTATAATGTGTAATAACATCAGCTTTTGGGTGTTGAATGGACTCGACCTGTGGCCTCGTGTTTCATCCACCGAAGGTGTGCTGTTATGTAAGTAATAAGCCACGACATGGTGTGCATTAAAGGATTGCTAATGCATGAGGCTGAAGGTTGAGTGTCCTTATGCCCTTGGGAAATGCATTAAAATCCTTCAAGCACACCCTGGAGTTGCTTATCACACTTATAAAATGGGCCACCATCATGAAAGAATTAGTTGGATTTACTTTGATAAGGATTAAAACATATTTACTATTTTCAAAAGAGCGTATAATCCATTAACTCTAAAACATCTACAAACTGAAAAAGTAGTCCCTATTAATGCATAAAACAGCATATCTCAGCAATAGATTAACTAGTACTGTACTTTGCAGTAAAAGTACTTATTAGTAGAGCTGGTTGAAAATAAATATTTTCTTTGTAACATAAATTTTATCATATAAATGCACTGTAACATCTACAAATTTGTAAAACATAAGAATTGTTTAAAACTTAACTTTCCTTACACTGGAGTTATATAGTTTCATTGAAGGCAACCTTCTCTTTATTTTTGTTTTTTAATTATGGGTCTAGTTCACAAAAAGAAAACTGTTATAGGATTGAGGTGAAAGGTTAGTAAGAAAAAAATAAACTTCACACCTGCCAGGTTGCCTTTTTTTGGGTGAGGAAGGGGGTAGATTTCACCTGAAAACATCTGTGATTCAAATATATGCACTTTTATAAACATCAACAATGTATTTGAGCAGTTTGGGTCTGCTTCTACCTATGTAACTGTTTTCACACTTTTCTCTTTGTTTATAAAAGTATTACTGTAGTGCCCTCTTTCTTCATCCTGTTTTTTTTTTCTGTTTTTCCTCACATTCAAAACATAGAGGCCCAGATATTCAAACTGAGCCTGTCTGTGGCACAAGCTTGGGTGCAGCTCAACTTGGCTATGCAGGGGTGTGGACTAAGCGATATTCAAAGGAGCTGCACCATGACTCAGCAGCTTTGAATATCACACCCTTGCCACCCCCAGTGTGCATGGCGCAGTGGCACTGCACCAGCACAAGTGGCCAGAGGGGAGCATGGAGATGCATTAGTGCAAGTTCCATTGCGCCATGCACAGCAACTGCAATATTCAAAAGTTGACATGCAAATGGGATCATAATTTATGCAAGGCACACATGGGGCTGTTTGCATGTCATTATGACTCCATTTGCATGCAGGTGGGCCGATCCCCGATGACTTGCGCCTGGCGCCCTGCCAGGCAGCAGCCGTCGGGAACCGATGCCCTCTGCAGCCTGATCGCAGACATTTGTGTTAAAAAAGATCCCCATCCTATATCCCTGGTGGTCCAGTGGACCGCTCTCTGCCTGATCTCGGGCATCTGTTAAAAAAAGGCGCCCTATATCCCTGGTGGTCCAGTGGACCACACTCTGCCCGATCACGGGCATCTTTTAAACAAAATTCTGATATCCTTGGTGGTCTACAGGGTATCCCCTCCCCACCACCCACTAAGCCCCACTGCCCGCTCCCCCGGTCAGCGGTGGGCGGCAGCACCCACCGCCTACTGCTCCACTGCCCACCGACTGATACCTCAGTAGGGCTGCATGCCCATTGGTTCACAGCATGAGCCAAAGGGCGTGCAGCCTACTATACATTCAGATATGTGAATGATTCATTCACATATCTGGACTGTCGAAAATAGTGGGGGCTGCACGCCCATTGGCTCACGCTGTGAACCAATGGGTGCACCTCCTGATGTGTCAGTCGGTAGGGTGGTGGGGAGGCAGGTGGGTGGGGTGCTGCCACCGCCAGCTGACCGGGGAGTGGGGCAGTGGGGCTCAGTGGGAAGGTGGGGAGGGGTACCCTAGACCACCAGGATATTGGACTTTTGTTTTAAAGATGCCCATGATTGGGCAGAGTGCAGTCCACTGGACCACCAGTGATATAGGACGCCTTTTGTAACAGATGCCGAGATCGGTAAAGTGGGGTCCACTGGACCACCAGGGATATTGACGGATTCTTCTATTTTTTACAGATGCCACTATCAGGTACATGGGGGCACCGCCAGGTGGTGACAGACCGGGTGGCTACCCACAGGTGGCAGCTGCCGTGTTGTGCCCCCTGCTAATGCTGCAGCTCACCAGTGGGTGGCCATCAGTTGTTCTTTTTTGGCTTAACTTTGTGCTGGCACAGGTAGAGTTGCGCATGCATGGCTCTTCACATCCCGGGCTGAATATCGGGCTGTGCAGGTTATGCATGGGCACGCCCCCATCTGTGCCTGCGCCCATTACTGAAAAGTAAACTCCAGTAGCGCCAGGTTGTGCCGCACACTTTTCCCTTTTGAATATCACATAGAAGCTGTAACATGGGTATGTGGACATGAACACTGTTGCATCATGCACAACCCTTTGAATATCTGGGCCAGAATGTTTATCATGGAATGTTTACCATAGAATACAGGGATTCAAAATTCTGCTCAGTTCCACTGGTAGAGTGTTACTCTCCTAGGATACTGTACACACAGACAACAAAGGTCTGTTTTAGAGCCAGATACTCAGTTTTCTCACTGTCAGGACAAGCAGAAGAGATTTCCCTGAGCAGTTAAAGACAGACGGGGAATTTTTCACTGTTAGTAAAGAAACAGTTGTAATGAAAACTATAAACAATACTTAATGTTTCTAATTTGTTTATGTTTGTCAGGAGAGTGTGATGATCAGGGAAACAACATTTAATTAAATTGTTTTATTTTTTTTTATTTCAGGTAGTTTTATTTTTAGGGCCTATTTGAAAGTTTTTACAATGTAAAGGTAGCAGCCATGTCTGTGATGGAAGATTAGTTCTGGATACAGGGGGACTGATGGAAGATAGTTCTGATAGTAGGAGGACTGATTTGCTCATTGTGTGATGTGGTTTAGGACCAGGATGAATGTGCATATATAGAGATTTAATGCACAGGCAGCTGATGTCTCTTGGCCAATGAGATTTCTAGATTTTTTCTTGCCATTTTATATTACACAATAACACACACCCTGTCGTGCCTTATTGCTTAATTACAACCCTCTGGGATCTGCTCCTGAGGTAGGACTCAAATCACCTCAAAACTTTGCTGGAAAGTTCCACATACTCCCTGAGTCGATCCAATAAAAGCCCATGGTCAATGGTTTCAAACACTCAGGAGAGATCCGGGAGAACAAGAATTGACCATTCTCCTCTAGCCCTTGGCCTAAGCAAGCCATTATGTACCATGACCAGAGCAGAGCAGTCTCAGTGCTGAACTTTGACCAAAATCCCAACTAGAGATTCTTATATATATTGAAGGTCACCAGGTGAGTCTCCAGCTGCAACACGACAGCCTTCTCAATAACCTTGCCTAAAAAATGCAGGTGGCAGACAGGCCTGTAGTTTGCCAGGATATCTGGGTCCAACATTGTTTTCTTCAAAAGGGGTCTCCCCAGTGCACATTTTAATGCCTACAGTGAAGACCACCTCTGACAGGGAACATCGAATAATCCCAGTGAAGACCAGGACCAGCTGCCCAGCACTGCCCACCCAGAGTCCCATTGGGCCCAGGTCCAGTTCACAGTATGGTGGTCACTGTCCTAAGATCACCCCTACAGTCTCCTCAGTCCTTCTCCTCAGAAGGGTCTCAGTTAAAGTTGTGCAACCTTTTAGCACCCTGGAGTCTGGCCTCAATAAGGAGAGAGGCTTCATGTCCCAGTAATTAATATTGCTGCATTTGAACATAGCGGATAATCCCTTCCCTTGCCAACAAACAACAATACAGTACTGACACATAATAAAAGACTCTAGGCAAACAACTTCTTAACACCTTCTGATCAGCCCATTTGATGTAAATCAGCACTACAAAATGTGTTCTGTTCCTAGTGTTTTAAACCTTTGCAGCATCTTGCCTGCATTTCGAAGAAAGAAAAACACACCTTCATGATTGTACTATGACAAGAGAATGTAAATGGTGACCTTTTTCTGTTGCTTTGATATTAATTAGCACTTCAAAATTTATTCAGACCTCTGCAGTTTTTTTTATCGAACTCTTACAGAAGGTGATTTGGCCTACATTGTGTAACACATCTGAAGAAGACACAGTACACTAGTCCTTGAAATCTTTTGGGCTTGATTTTCAGCTAAACCCCACGTTGCAACTAACGATATGGGATGACATCTCTTCCCGTGTGGAGGTTTATATTTTCAGCCAGTGCAGCTGCAGGGGATGTTATGACTTGTCCCGCTGGCATAACAGTTCCCCACAGTTGTGCTACTCTAAAACAGCTGTAAGCCGTCAGAAAACGCGGGAAACAATTGTAAACCAGCTTCTCCTACAAAAATACCACAGCTGCTGGAAAAACTGCAGCTCCGTGAGGGGGTTGCCACCTGTGGAACAGCAGTTTTTCCTGCAGTCTCTGTATTTCCCAAGCTGGAGCCAGTTTATGACCAGCTCCACAGTTTATGGCAGTTTGTGGCTGTTTCTTTGGCACAGCTGTGGGAAAATGTTACACCCAGTGGGACCAGGCGCAGCATCCCAGGCAGCTGTGCCAAATGAAAATGCAAAGCTCCACAGGTGTGGAGATTTCATCTTGCAGTGGTGGCTATGGTGTGGGACATAGTTCTCAGTCGGGATCAAAATCTAGCCATGTATCTATAATTTTTCATTAGCCTAACAGCGGTATTATTTTACATAGCAAAAATATTCTCTTCTTGTTTCACTCCTTATTTGGTAATTGTGGTGTGCAGTACATTGGTTAATCAATCTGGTGATTAGTTATAGTTCATGCAATAGCATATAGTTTTATGAACTTTGAATATATTACCTCAATTTACTTACTGTGCTATAGGGCTTTAATTGCCATGGTATATGAGTTTTGTTGTAATGGTATGCATAGAAATACAGTATGGGATTTTCTAGGCGGCAAAAGTCCCATCCACATAGCATATATCACATAATAGGATGCACTGTATGAGAAGCTAGCTAGCACTATAGCCTACAGGTTAGAACAACAAGCTGTGAAGGAGCTTGATACATCCAGCAGATGTGGGTTTGATTCCTACAACCTCAGCTTGCATACTGTGTCACCCTGAGCAAGTCAATTAATTTCTCCAGTGCTCCTGGGTTGCCTCTGGAAACAGGCAATGTGCCTAAAGGGACTTACATGGCTACTATAAAATAAAAAAAACAGATGCTATAATCATATATACTATAATATGTGAGAAGATAATTCAGTCTTATATAATATGTTCTCTTATAATATAATTTAAGAAAAATTTTTTAAATTTTGCTTTTATTTATGTGCCAAGAAAATATGATTAAAGAAACTGAAGTTGTGTTTTGGGTTTGCTGCTTGACTTTCTTCACTCATGCTGTTTTCAGAAGCTGCTGGTGATTAATAGTGACACTTTGAGAATTGTGCAGTGAATGCAATTTTTATTCAGGATAGACTTTACACTTCTAGATGGATCACTTATGTCCCAAGTAGGAGAACTAGAAGCACTTAAAGGAGGAAGGAAGGAAACTGGTGTGTTTCTGAATTGCTCAGGATGGTTTCATTATCAGAGGCACTAGATGGCTGCTTGCCATGCAATGGGAGTAGAACTATTGGATTTCTAGAAACTAATGATAAATAGTTTCTTTGGCTGTACTATCATGCACCCAGTTTTTATCCTCACAGCCATATGACCATGATCCCAGTGCCTGTTCCACCATGCCTAGCTCCTTCTCCATAGTTCCTTCTCCACAACCATCACTTATAGAACCTGTACTTTGTGGAACTGACATGGTAAACTATTTATCTGCTCCTTTTCTGTTCCCTGCATCCCCATCTCCTGTTCTTCTCCTCATGTGTTCTACATCAACAACACATACATGATAGAGGATTGGAGACACAATGTAGTCATTGCTAGGAGCTAATGATGATGACTGACAATAGTCAGTGATGAATTTTAGATGGCCGAAACACCCATGCTCAGTGCATGCATTCTCACATGACACATTGCTGTATATCTTATGAGCTGACAGGGAAGAGTGACACCACCAGGCAAGACCCACCAACACACACACAACTAGAATCCACCTCACTAAGAAACTTTGTGACTGACAAAGCAGTCTGCTTTACTTTATACTCACCGATTGACTGGCAGACTCACATATACAGCTAAAAAAATAAAAAGATGTATTTCTGTGCCCTTCTCCACCACCAAAACTCATAAAAAATTATTTATCAAATAAATCATTCAAACACCCCCATGCCTCTCCCTTGCTACTAAATTCAGTCTGCCCTGCTCCTGTTTCAAGGCTAATGGAGGCTCACACAGTATCCCCTCATCTACAACAAGATTTCCATAGCCTGCCTATCTGGAACTTAAATGAAATGGTGTGAGTTACCTAACTGGAATGATAAAACACAATTCTTTGATGACTTCTACAGGTTCTGATCAAAAGTCCCTCTTTTTCTCAAAAAAATTATCTTCTTGTAGTATCAGTCTCCTTTCCCTGTGAAAGCGAGAGAGGGAGTGAGAGAGAGAGATAGAACCGGAAATGGTACTGAGATTTGTGCACCACAAGGAGCATTCGATCTCTGGTATCACTCATTAGCTGCTGTAGGTCATAAGACTTGCCAGAAACTTGGATGTGCTAATTATATGCCGCCTGTTAAAACTGTTTCACCATGAGGTTGAAGTTCTGAAGGGAAACTGAGTTTATTTGGACCAACTTCACCAGTGTCCAATCCACTGGATTTTGGCACTGGCTCTTCCTTATCCCTATGTGGCTAGGACTTGTCACATGTCCATCCCTACCAGCTTAGTCATCTCCTACCCCCACCAGCCTCCCCATTCATCCCATAACTTTCGTTTAAAAACTGGTGTCCTGCCTTCCCCTCACCACTTGAAACCTTACAAAATGGGTCCTCTTCCTAACCTGACCCCCCCCGTTCCCAAATTACCTGGGCACGTGTCCCAGTAATTGTAATCACCTCCTTCAGCCCCCTAATATTTTATGATGGGGTGCTCAAAAGAAGTTTACTACTTAAATACCAACTGAGCATGCAAGCAAGATGGCCATGCTGCTGCTTTGCTCCATGCCACGCCATGCTAACAAGCATTTTAATCAAGGATCTTTGCCTCTATTTTATCTCCTCAGCTCTGCTTTATACTGTAACTCATTGATGAAATTATTGTTATTTCTTTAGTTAAAAACAAAGCAGGGAATTTTGAAACGGCTCCTGTTGCTGAGTAATGCCATCCAGTTGATGTTTCTCTCTCTGATTCTCTGGCCAATATTAGGAGTGTAGAGCAGTAAGTAATGATGCTTTTCTCTTCTTCGATAAATTATTAGTTATATCCTCAAGGAAAGTTGGTTGAATGAGATTGGCAACCCTCTCTTCATTGACTCGAGGCTATAAGCCAAAAGGCTCTGGAGCCTGGTGTTTTGAAATTAGAAACGCCATTGAAGTTTATGGAGCGAGACTTTTTTTGCCCTATTCAAGTTGAAAGAGCTGGGGCTGAAATATATCAATTTTATGAATGAAACTGGTGTTGTTTAATCAGTGGTTCCTGAGTGTAGGAACGGAAACTCCATGAATGGATTTTTTGGAGCCCCCCTTTGGTGATGTGGTGTGACTAGAGAGACCCTGAGAGGAGGAGAACAAGAGGAGTGCAAGTAATGTTTCAATGCTAACACACCTGATTTGGGCTTGCTAAAGGTGTGCCAATATTACCTAGGGGGGGAGGTTTGTTACTGCTTTTTGGTTTGCCTGCCCCGAGGTTACTACACTCAGTGTAGTGTTTTTCTTGGTTTAAATTTGCAGGTGTGGCCAAGGAAGACAGGAGAAGGGAGGTAGAAGGAGGCAACACTCTAAGCTTGGGTTTGAGTGGGTCTACTTAAATCTACAGACATCTGAAAAAAGGGAGCCAGTGTGCAATGGAAAGTATTTAAGAGGCTATTTTATTTTTACCATATTTTTTTCCAAAAAACATTAAGGGAATATTCTGTCAGGAGTCCAGACACTTATATGAATTTACACGAATGGCAAGCATGGAAATGTATTTATGTCTATGGGTGGAAACACAGAAACATAGGATTTGATGCCAGATAAGGACCTCTTGGCCCACCCAGTCTGCCCATTTCCCTACCTAATGAATAAGCTGCAGATCCTAGTTAACCAGCAGCCTACTTCTTTCTACCCCCACCCCCTAGAATTGCCTTATGACTGTCCCATGCATGCTTGAATTCAACCACTGTTTTTGACTCCACAATAATGACATAATGACAACTTCCTGGTTAGGAAACATTTCTTGTTTGGATGAGAAACTAAAATTTATAATGAAAGGCAATTACTGCTTTGACTGGTCTCCTAGCCTAAGGAGACAAATGTTAAACTGTCTAAATGGCTTGGTTCCAAAGGCAATTACTGCCTTGTCTGGACTCCTAGCTTAAGGAGCCAAATGGTAAAATGTTTAAATGGCCTGGTTCCTGAATACCTGTAAATGGCAACCAAATCGTACTTCTTCTTTTGAAATGTGCTTAGGTAGTTAACAATTTTGTTTTTTATACTGCGAAAATTTTAATACGGGTCACAGTATAAACCTTTTGATTGAAAATTTGACTCCTATTTGAAAATGTTATTGACTTAAAATTGGCTATCTTTCCACTGGACTCCTGTTTGAGGAGCTTAAGTACTGAAGGCCCTTTTGGGTGTATGGTGCTTGAGGAGTCAAGCATTTAATTTATGGGACTCTGGAGCATATTCTTGTTTTTGGAAAATTAGAGAAAATGGGGTATGCTAAATGCGACCCATAAAGATTTGCTATGAGCCTATTGTAAACTTTCAGAGTGTTAGAGTGTCAGTGTTACTGGATTTAAGATTATAGCTCTAACTAATATGGGACTTTTGAGAAAAAATAGGAGCCATTTAGATATTATTCATGTTAACAAATTATGTCATTATTTTATTTTGGTTTACATTGTGAGTCATTTTAATTAGTAAGATGCTACCTTAGGTTTCTTAGGCAGGTGATGAGAATTTATATAAGAGTTTTTAAGTATAAAATCAGCAGTTGTTACAGGCTACTAAAAGTTATTAGTTAAGTATGTACAATGAACTTTGTATGTATTTAGGGTGCTTTTATGGACAGTGCACTAGATGTTAATATTATCTAGAATTTTATGAACATGTCAAATTAAAACTTGATATGTCCTCTTAGGAGATACTAGACATATTGAATTCCTTTCTAAATCTTTGCAGCACTGGGTGGTCTCTTCCATTTTAGAAACCAAACGTCTTTTGCTCTTGTCCTGGAGACAGCCTTCAATACCCACCAGGAAGATGTGGCATGAAGCATTAGCTAGGTTGTCCTTGTTTGAAAAGCTTTCAGCCTTGCAGGGGCCAAGTATGCGACCATTCTCAGCTAAATGGGGACCATACCTTCAGTCTGACTTTTTACATATTGTATAAATAGTTGAAAATCCCCCTTTAGCATGCCCTTACTCAGGTAGCTGTCCAATAAGTTGGGTGAATATTCTTTTTCTCCCCCTACCCTTTTGGGTCTATTGTGCTCAGTTGGAGTAAAGTTGAAGAGAGAGGTGGAAGCACAAATAGTATGGTGGTGGATAAGGTGGATGATGAAGATGATAACTCAGGGATAGTCTCTATTACTAGTTTGTGGACAGAATCTAGGGAACAGTTATTGTATGCAGATTCATATAAGTATATATATATAATTATAATGATGGTATATATATATATATATATATATATATATATATATATATATGTATATGCTTGACCTTGGCTATACAGCTACATCAGTTTGTAACTCTGTGCAGTGTATCATGGTATGTAAAAGGAAAATACCTAATAAAACATTATACGAAAAAAAAAACTTGATATGTGACCTTAGGATCATCTGGATATTTTCGGTCTAGTTAACACCATTGGCTAGTGATGCCATGGGACCAGTTTGTGGCCAACTGCTACCAGCTTGGCAAATGACCCACTGGGGCAGCCCCACCAGTAACTTGGATTCCCATTATGTGTCTAAGGAGCAGTCAATAGGACTGGCTGGATTATGGGTAATTAATGGGGCATGAAGCAGCATGCATCGCATGGTGCACCAAAGGAAGAGCCTCAAGGCTGGTGTATCCAACTGGCCATCAGGGAGGCACAGTTGTGACATGGTGTGAATGGATGGGGCCTGAACTGTATCACAGAGTTCTATCATGTGCCTCGATGGTAGCCAGCAGGAATAGCTGGACGGGGGTGAACTTTGGGATGTGGAGCTGCATGGTGCCCCTAATGGATATACCCTCAAAGCCAGCAGGTCCAACTGGCCTCTAAGTCGGACAGGTGGAGGCATTGTGTAATCAGATGGGTCCCCACGATACATGTAGTCTCTTTAAGTGCCTTGGGTATGGCTAATAGGAGTGGCCGGACAGGAGGTGGCATGTAGGTTACAGAGCAGCTTGCACTGCATGGTACCTTTGATAATTATCCTATGAATGCATCATGTCCATTTGTCTGTTAGATGGGCACAGATGGGACAGTAAGTGAGTGGATAGGGTAAACTCCGATGGGGCATATTGGACTGGAATGGTGCCATTAGGAGTAAATGCATTACGGTCTTTAGACCTCATCTACAGAATGTTGGTTTGGACTGATTATTATTCTGCTTAAAATAGGTATAATATGCTAGCAGACCATTAATTGTAAAAGTAAATTGATTGCTATACAGTAAATATTAGGTGTTAGAAATCTGCTGATACTGTAATGGATATGCCTTTGCATTTTATTGCATTTGTATTTAATAATGTATTTTTATATGTATCATGTTTGTAATGACCTTTTGGTCAAAAAAATAAATTACTACTACTTGAATAGCAAAACTGAGCATGTTATATGGTGGAATTTCTTTCCCATCCCCCACCGAACACTATCTTAACCTAACTCACCCCACACTCACAAAGATCAAAGGAGATATGGGGGAGTGTGTGGAGGAGGACCAAGGAAAAGCATCTATCCTAAATAGATACTTCTGCTCAGTATTTACTGAGGAGAAGGTAGGGCAGGGCCCACAGTGCAGCAGCATGGGCATGGGGAGGGAGGTGTGCACAAGTCCCTTCACAAAAGAAAGGGTCCTACAAGAGCTCACTAAGCTCAGGGTGGACAAGGCAATGGGACCAGATGGCATACATCCCAGGGTACTAAAGAAGCTAAAGGTGGAACTAGCAGAGCCATTATCAGAACTGTTTAGTGACTCTCTGAGCACAGGAGAGGTCAGACTGGAGAAGGGCTCATGTGTTTCCACTCCACAAAAGTGGTAGCAGGGAGGAGGCAGAGAACTACAGACCAGTCAGTCTTACCTCAGTAGTTAACAAGACTATGGGGGCACTCCTTAAGGAAAGGATAGTGCAACACCTGGAATCCATAAGAGCGCAGGATCCAAGACAGCATGGGTTTACAACAGAAAGGTCCTGTCAAACTAGTCTCATAGATTTCTTTGACTGGGTAACCAGAGTGGTGGACCAAGGGGGGTGCAGTTGATGTTGCCTACCATGACTTTAGCAAATCTTTTGATACTGTTCCACATAGAAGATTAATTAATAAGCTGGGTAGGCTTGGGGTGGGTCAGAAGTTGGTCAACTTGGTGGCAAACTGGTTGGATGAGCAGAATGCAGAGAGTGGTGGTAATTGGTATACAGTTAGAACAGATGCAAGTCACAAGTGGGGCACCTCAGGGATCACTCCTGGGGCCAGTCCTCTTAAATATCTTCATCAGTGACATTGCAGATGGACGGAGGGTAAGGTTAGTCTGTTTGCAGATGAAACCAAAATCTGCAACAGAGTAGATGATCCAGATGGGGTGGGCATGATGAGAAGAGATCTGGACAAACTGACAAAATGGTCAGAAGGGTGGCAATTGGGGCTTAACGCAAAGATGTGCAAGATCATGCACATAGGGAAGAGAAACACTGAAGCCACCTATAGATTGGGAGGGGAGTTGCTGGCAATCATAAGGGAAGAAAGAGACTTGGGCATCGTCATCACAGATGACCCAAAACCATCCAAGCAGACCACTAAAGCAGTAGGTAATGTGAGGGGGATGTTGGAGTGTATTAGAAGGGGTATCACAAGTCTTAAGAGGGAGGTAATAATCCCTCTTTACAAGACACTGGTTAGGCCCCATCTGGAGTACGGTGTGCAGTACTGGAGGCTGCACCTGCACAAGGACATTAACAAAATGGAGGCAATCCAGAGAAGGGCAAACAAAATGGTGCAGGGACTGCATGTGAGAACAGATTAACAGAGCTCAATATGTATACCTTAGAACAAAGGAGGGAGAGAAGTGATATGATGAAACATTCAAACATCTTAAGGGCATTAACAATGTGAAAAAGTCTAACATGTTTCAATATAAGAAAAATAGCAGGTCAAGAAGACACAGCATGAGATTAGAGGGAAGCCGATTAAGGGGTAATGTAAGGAAGTTCTTTTTTCACAGAAATGGTGGTGGATGCATGGAACTGCCTACCTCAGGAAGTGGTGGATATGAATACAGTGCAGGGCTTCAAACAAGTTAGAAAAAATGGGCAGACTGGATGGGCCCTGAAGTCCTTATCTGCCATCAACTTCAATGCTTCTATGTTTCAACCCTAACTTCCCTTTCCCACAAACCTATACATTTGTGGGGGAAAGGCCAGATCCTGTAACCTTGCCCACCTCGGTTGACATACAGTCCACTATGGTGAGAAAGCTCAGAGACAATCCTTGCTGCTAAGGTTTCCTCGCTCTTCAGTGTCTTTCCTTAAGTTCCAGGCAGGGAGAAACAAAGAGTCAAAAATCACTGAGTAATAGGCAGACTGTAATAAACAATTTAAAAGCATAAATGTACACATAGTAAAATAACTGCAGTATTTAGGTGTTTTTGTAATGCATCCCTAGATTTTCCATGGTTTCTTTAGATCTTCCACAGTTTCCATGGAATATACCACAGGAAAAATACTTTGAAAACCATGGAGTTTTCAAACACATTTTCCATGGAAATAATAATGGAACTGACAAGGTCTTCAATGGTCTCCATCAGTGCTTTCCATAGTAAGGGAAACATCAAAACACAGAACATTATGCAATAGCATGGATCTCTGTGAAAAAGCACATCTCTCCATGCTATCCTGGAAATAAACTTCTATGGGTAAATGTTTTAATCATAGAAACCATAGAAAACCTTGTACATCTTATTCTGACATACTGTATGTGCAAATGCTGCATGTTTCCCAGATTTGTTTTCCAATGGTGCATTCCATGGAATCCATGGAGGATTTGTGTACAAAATTTGCAACTAGCTAGTTTTTAACACATACTATGCTGTACTGTACATGTGTCACTTAAAATGTTAATTTTTGTGTAGTATATTTAATTTGTAACTCATGCTTGAAGCTTACTCCTGAACAGCCTGGAAAATGAATTTTTAACAGAACCTGTCCTAGTAAAATAAATAGCTACATTAATAAATGCATTTCAAGCCGGTCCGGTGGCACTGAGGGTTGAGGCACTGGACACCACCACGCCTCACACCACGCTGGTGACCCAGGTTCAGAAATGGACTCAGTTTGCTCAGGGGTCAGCCGGGGTGAGGAAGGACTGAGCATCCATAGACTATTCTCTGTCTTCAGGCTGGGGGGACAGTGCTGCATGAGGTAGCCTGACACCCAGTGGAGACTGGCTGCCAGAAAAGGTGCACCTCCCAGAAGGGGGTGGACCCATGTCCAGGGCATATGGATGCTTCAGTGGAGGTGGGGGTCAGCTACCATCCCCATTGCACAGTTCATGGGCCAGGAAGAAAAAGTAGAAAATGGAGCTGGCAGGCTCCATAATGGCCAGCCGTATCTGCACCAGCCTCCAGGATGTGAATGTTAGCTTCCAGGGAAGGGAGAAAGTTGATGCTCCTCTCCCTGGCCCTATTATGGTGGGGCAACCTATGAGGAATTCTCCAGAGGATCAGATGTGGGGCACCTGCCTGGAGAGGTGAGCCCCTCCAAGGGAGGGGCCAGAGAGCTTGCCATCCCTCCCCCAGAAATTGTAATTGGAAAATAAATAAATGCATTACAGTGCAATGCACTGCAATTCAAAAGTACAGTGCAAAAGTACAATGCTATGCAATGCAATGTAGTGCAATACAATACAATAAAGTACATATGGAATACTGGATGGGCCACCTGATATACAACCAGCCTGTGCTGTGATAGAGATGTTCTGATTACATCAGACCTCAACAGCTTAAGCTTGAGAAGTCTAATATAATCAGAACCCCTATGTGGCAGCACAGGCTGGTTGAACATAAGGTAGCCCATCCCCAGTGTTTTATATAGTATATAGTTTGTAAGTTTTAGTTTTTCATTTTTTTCCTCACAGTGCTCTGCAGCAGTGGTGAATGTGCCAGTAGTGTCAATTCAGAATCTGATCTAATTGTTGCGCACGTGGCAGCATGGTGTAAAACAGCAGGTGCTATAAGGATTTCCATTCAACTAGAATACTGTTGTACAAAAGAATGGTAAAACAACATTCCATGAGCTTTAAACTGGTGCAACAGCATTTTAGATTATATGGAAATTCCTACAGAACAATGGCCAACTACACACTGCATTACACTATACTATACTATACTATACTATACTATACTATACTATAGTATACTATACTATACTACAATACACATGATGCAATACAAGGGAATGTATACCAAGCATAGGCTGCACCTGAGCAAGGAGGGTTTCAAGGTCCTTAGTGAAAAGATTAATGGGTACATGATAGAGGTCTTGAAGTTAAACCCTCAAAGGGGAGTATGTAGCTAGGATAACTGGGGGGAGGGATAGGGGAAATGTAGTCCTGGCTGGAACTCCCCTTCAGGAAAAGGAAAGTCATATGGCAGGTTTTTATTTTGGGAGGGGGAGCTTCACCGATGGTGGGCCATGTGTGCTAATACAAGGAATTTGAAAAATAAAATCCCTGAATTGGAAGTGACCATTACAGATGGAGGGTTGGACTTGGTGGCCATGACAGAAAACTACTGCAAGGAACACCAAGGACTAGGATCTGGCCATCCCAAGTTTTACTGTGTCCAGGCAGAACAGGGTTGGGAGAAGAGGGGGTGTAGTGGCACTCTATGTAAAGGACTCCATCAAGACTACTGAGGTACCGGTGGGAGAGATGAGAAAGAGGTACTGTGGGCTAATTTAGAAAAGGGAAAAGGGATGGTTTTGAGATTGAAGGAGATATACAGGCCCCCTATGCAGATTGAGGAGATGGACATGGATCTGCTATAGGACAAGCATGAGATGGTAAGAAGGGTCAAGTTGCTGCTGGTGGGAAATTTTAACCTACCGGATATGGATTGGAATCTCCCAGCAGCGGCGACCCCAAAGAGCAGGGCCTTCTTTGACTCGCTTCAGAGAGTGAGCCTCAGTTAACTGATGGAGGAACTGACTTGGGGGGGGCAGTACTAGATCTAATCCTCATGAATGGGGAAAGTACTGGTAGGGCGGAAGTGACAGAAACCCTGGGAACCAGTGATCATAGAGCAGTGTTTTTTGAGATAAAAAACAAATTGGAGACTCTCGCAGTAGAGCCTATGGCCATAGCGATCAGATCCTCCACCAAAATACATGGCCCCATAATTAATGGTAAAGAACAACATATCAGTCTCTATGCTGATGATACTCTCTTTTTTGTCAATAACCTAAATCAGTTTCCCACATATTTTGGAGCTGTTAACACAATTCGGTGTGGCTATGGTCTATAAAGTCGTTTGGCCCAAAACTGGAGTATTACAGACTACCTCACACTCTAATCATTTTGCTCCCCCACCTCATTTAAATAGTAAAATGGTCAGTCAAATTACATATTTGGGAGTCAAACTTGATAATAAACTTAAAGCTTTACAATCAGTAAATTTTCATCCATTATTAGATGAAACCAAAAAATTACTATCGCACTGGGAAACACTTCCCTTCTCACTCGTGAGTAAAGTCAATGTTGCAAAAATGTCTGTCTTACCCAAATTTATGTTTCGGTTTCAAACTTTACCCATTATATTAACCAATAATTTTTTAAGGGACTGGACATTTTGGTTAAAAAATTTCTTTGGAAAGGAAAGCGGCCTAGGCTTAAATTAGGTAAGATGAATTTACCTTACTCTGAGGCAAGAGTGGCTCGTCCACACTTTAAATATTATTACTATGCATCCAGTCTAGCTATTATAGCTTCTTGGTTCAGTAAGAATATGTATGACTCATCGTATAATATTGAAACTTTTTGATCACCCTTTGCTAATATCAAACATTCTTTATAAACTGGCTCTTCTAAAACAAAACCTAATAATTTGGCATTAAGTACCAAAACCACATAATTTATCTGGTACAAAATGTTTCCAGCTAGACAAAATAAATGTTTGTTCTCAAACTATGTCCCAGTTTACCTCAATAGCTATTCCCCCCATCACTGCAAGATACTACTTTTAAAAATTGGTACAATAAAGGAATGTGAGAAATTGGGCACCTTATTGAAAAAGGTTATATGCTGGACTTCACCTCTTTAAAAAATAAAAATGATATTCCCAATTCTCAATTTTTCTGTTATCTTCAGTTATGTGACTTCATCACTAAAACATGAATAACCCCCCTGATGAGAAGCTCAGTCGCTTACAATTTTTATTTACACAAACCCCTCATATAAAATTGATCTTCCAAATATGTAAAATAATTTACCTAAAACAAGACACCTTTCCAACAAACTGAAATCTAAATGGGAAGGAAAACTTATCCTCCCAAGTTCTTTAAGCTCCTGGAATAAGACAATCAATATAAAAGTCTGGGGGCTTAAGCCCATCACGTTGGAACAGATTATTTTTAATTTTCTTCACAGTGTATATTATAGGCCTTATTACTTACATAAAATGAATTCCAGCATTTTGTCACTGTGTCCAAGGTGTGATACAGAACCAGGAACACTAGAATATATGTTTGTTCAATGCCCTAAATAAAATTCATAGTGGGATTCTATTTTGTCATTTATTTCGGATGCTATTAAAATACCTCTTGTTAAACACCCTGCATGGATGCTACTAAGGATTGGTACACCGTTTAATTCCATGTCCTTCCCAAAACAATGTTTCATAAATATCAGTCTGGCACAAGCCTATCAACCCATCTTTCTTAAATGGAAGGACCCAGAACCCCACATTTTAATGGGTGGTTAAACTCAATCACAGGGATACATGCATTGGAACAAATTCATTATACTTCAGATGGAAAAATATGACCATATATGGTTACCTTTCCAGAACAAATTTGAATCAGCTAGAAACTCCTGAAGGGATTACCCACACATTCCAGGATTAAAGTCTGAACCACTGACTAAAAAGTGAGTATTTGTGTTGCCATTTGGTTGTGCATTTGAGAGGGAGTGGTATGCTTGGGGACAGCTCAGGTTCCAGTAGTCTTGGTGGCACAGCTGGTTGGTGCAATGGGAATGGTATTCCAGGTGGCCTAGGTTCAAATCTCAGCTGAGGCACTTACTTCTTTCTCACCTCTGTTTGTATGCATTCCATGGATATGCACGCCACACTCCTGTGTGATTGTTTCAGGTGTGTTGCCATTGGGTTGTGCATTTGAGAGGGAGTGGTGTGCTCGGTGACAGCCCAGGTTCCAGTTGTCTTGGTGGCACAGCTGGTTGGTGTGATTGGAACAGTATTCCGGGCAGCCAGGGTTCAAGTCTCAGCTGAGGCACTTACTTCTTTCTCACCTCTGTTTGTATGAGTAAAAAAACTCTTGAATGTAAACATATCTTAGACCTCTCATGTAACTGCATTAATCTAAGGTGAATGCTTAGGCATATCTCAAATTTTACCAATGCAGAGTTAAACCATTAGTATGCCATTTTTTACAAATGCTGATCTTATACTTGGTACCCTTCTATTAGTAACGTACTAACACAATATTTTTTTCTTTCTCCCTGTGAATACCTTGTTCTCATATTAAGTGTGCCTCTTCAATGTTTAGACATGTATATGTATACCAAATGCAAGCAAATAAAAAATTAAAAAAAAGAAACAAATTGGAAATCAGCAGTACAAAAACAAGGGTCCTGGATTTCTGGAGGGTGGACTTTGGAAAGATGAGGCAGATCCTGAGGGATGCCCTAGCAAGGATGGGGGAACACAGGGGGGTGGAAGAGAAATGGAGAGGTATAAGGGAAGCTATTGAAATGGCACATCAGGAAAAGTAAAAACAGAAGGAGGCCTACATTGTTCACAAGGGAAGTAGCAGAAAAGGTGAGGGCCAAGAAGAGGGCATTATTAAAAATTCAAAAAGACCCAGAGGGAGGAGGACATAGATTGTTACCAGGCTTTACAGAGGGAGTGGGGAAATCAGTAAGAAAGGCAAAAGCACTGATGGAATTAAATATTGCAAGTACAATCAAGGATGGGGACAAGGCATTCTACTGATACATAGGAGAGCGGAGGCAAACAAAAGCTGAGATAATAAAACTGAGAGGGGGGGGGAGAACGTGTGTAGGACTATGATCAAAAGGCTAATATACTAAATAAATACTTTAGCTCAGTTTTTGCCAAGAAGGAGGAGGAGGAAGAGGATATGGGGCCAAAACTGGATGGCAGGGAGTTTGGGGTAGGGGGTGGACACCACCACCTTCATGGAAGATAGAGTCATGAATGAACTACTGAGGCTTAGGGTAGATAAAGCAATGAGGCCAGATGTAATGCACTACAGAATATTAAATGAGCTCAGGGAGGAATTAGTGGCACCACTGGCAGAGTTGTTTACCCTCTTGCTGGAATTAGGTAAAGTCCCAGAGGACTGGAAAATGGCAAACATAGTTTGGCTACACAAAGGAGGGGACAGGGAAGTGGTGGATACTACAGGCCTGTCAGCCTTATGTCAGTGGTTGGGAAGATGGTGGAGTCACTCTTAAAGGGGCATATATTGAAGTACGTAAAGAGGAGAAGGCTGATTGACCCCAGGTGGCATGGATTTACCAGAGGGAGACCCTGCCAAACAAATTTAATAAAGTTTTTGGACTGTGTGATGGGGTGGTGGACTGTGGAGGAGCACTGGACATGACCGATCTAGACTTCAGGAAGGCTTTCATCAGTGCTCCTCTTAAAAGGCTATTGAACAAACTGGGAAATCTTGGGGTGGGAATGGCTATAGTTAAATGGATAAGAAATTAACTCTCCAACAGGACCCAGAGTGTGATGGTTAATGGAGTACATTCTAGTGAGGAGGGGGTGACAAGTGGGGTACCACAGGGGTTGGTCTTGGGCCCAGTCCTATTCAATTAATTCATTGGAGACATTGCAGTAGGGCTGGAGGGAAAGGTGTGATTATTCATTGACAACATGAAGCTTTGTAATAGGGAGCATACACCGGAGGGTGTGGGCAGGATGAATGATGACCAAAAGAAGCTGGAGCAATGGCCCAAGGTGTGGTGGCTAGGGTTCAATGAGGGGAAGTGTAAAATTATGTACTTGAGGCATAGGAAACTTAGGGCAAAATATGTGCTGGCTGGGGGAGAAATAGCAGTCACAGAGCAGGAGAAGGACTTCCGTGTCATAATCACGACTGAACTCAAGGTCTCAATTCGATGCCAATAGGCCATGGGAAAGGCAAACAAGATGTTGGAATGCATATTGCAAGGAATTGCTAGCAGAAGGAGGGAGGTCATTATGCCATTGCACAAGACATTGGTCAGGCCTCAACTTGAGTACTGCCTCCAGTTCTGGAGGCCACATTTGAAAAAGGATGTTGAGATGGTGGAGGCTGCCCAGAGGAGGACTATCAAAATGATTCATGGGCAGCAAGGCAGGGCATATGAGGACAGACTAAGGATCTGAATATGTACTACCTGGAGGAAAGGAGGGAGAAGGGGGACATGATTGGGACTTTTAAATATCTGAAGAGGTTTAACAGAGTAAAGGAGGAAAGCTTATTTCATAGGAAGAAGGACTCCACAATTAGGGGTCATGGCATGAAGCTGGAGGGAGGAAAATATAGGGGAACTATAAAGAGGTACTTTTTCACAGAGAGGGTGGTGGGTGCCTGAATGTGCTACCAGAGAAGGTACAGTAGTAAGGACTGAAACTGTCTCTGGTTTTAAACATGCATGGGACAGATACAAGAGGATCCTAAGAGTGCGGGGTGGGGGGTGAGGTTGGCTTAATGGGGGCAAGGGAAAATCAAGCAACAGTCGGGGGGCAAGGGGATACTCAATAGATAAGAGTATCATGGGGCAGACAAGGTTAGCCATATTGGTTCTTAACTGCTGGAAATTGTATGTATAATACAGAGTAGTACTGTACAGTACACTATGGTATGATGTAATGCAATACAATACAATACTCAGCTACCATCCCTCTTCTCCTTTCACACCCTAGATGGGACCTTGCTAGAGGACAAGACCTCCTTTAGGTACCTTGGGATCTGGTTTGACCAGAATCTCAACTTTTCTGGACACATAGACGCCATCCACAAAAAACTGCACCCCAAACTGGGTGCCCTATACAGAAATTGTGGATGTTTCCCATTGCTGGCCTGCCATGCACTTGTCCATAACGTGATCCTCCCTATTTGACTACGGGGATATATTCTATAGTGCCACTCCCAAATCCTCCCTAACCAGGCTGGACACTCTCTTCCATTCCTTCTGCCATTTTGCTCTTGACTGTCCTCCCCCCACACATCACTGCTACCTATACCAGTATCTCTGCTTTCACTCCCTAGGGGATAGACACCATGCCCACTGCACCAACTTTCTAGCTAAATTCTGTTTTATTCTCTCCCTCCATATCTCACTTGTTCTATTTCCCTCAGGCCACCTTCTAATCACTCACTTGACTCCTGCACCCTTACCATCCCATCCAGATCCACTTCAACAGGCCAGGCAGTATTCTCACACCACTTTTAAAAATTATAGAACGCCCTTCCCTGCCCATCCTTAATGTTGCCTACCCTTGTGTCCTCACCTCCCTCCTAAAGGACCTCTTCTCCCCTTCCTGCAGATGTGTTTAATTTCTACCCTCACCCTATTTTGCCTCACTGTTATATTAGCCACTGTTGCACTTAGTGCCACGGTTGCACTTATTCTATGTTACTCATGATATTGATATAAGTAATAATACCTGACAGGGTGGGGGGTATTGGGAAATACTGGACTGCCCAGGGGCATAATGAGGCCCAATGCTGCAGGTGGAGGGCCTTATAGCCCCTGGAAGGTCAGGTACTTCCCAATAATGCCCACCCTGGAGGGTATTATTGTGCTTTGAAAATGGGCAATGTAAAAAATAAAAAGTTTGATAAAACTGTTAAAGAATAATTAATTTTATTCAAGTTTTTTAATTAAATAGTTCCTCCGCCTTCATTAGAATGATGGGCTTTTGTCCTACTGCAGACCCTGTAGTTAGAAATCCTGTTGGTATGCAGTTACCACCACCCCTCATCGTCATGAAACAGTTTTGTTCACAACATCCTTTTCACTGTTTGTTACACTTTTATTTTTCATTTGAGAGCCTATATGTTTTTCTGTCATGATGCTTGCTTTTTTTTTTTTTTTTTTCGCCCAGGAGATGTTGTGAACTTGTGATTGGGAGACAGAAGTGCGGTTCGGTAGCGAGCATGGTCGGGACTCGAGGCAGTTGTTCTGGCTGCATTTTTTTAGTTGTTGGTCCTCGTTGCCTGCCATGACTACTGGGACAGAGGTTTTTCTGTTTTCTTTTTTTTTTTGTGAGTATATATATATTTTTTTTATTTATTTGAGTTTTGGAGACCGGGTAAGTCCACTGAGACAATACAGTCCCTTTTTCAAAGTCGGCACGAGGTCTTGGTAAAATAGCAAAGAGACAATTGCAAGAATACAATGGTACAAAATACAATGGCAGATAAGGAGATACAGCAAGTACAATGGCAGACATTGAGGTACAGCATAAACAATGGCAAAAACATAGAGATACAGCATATAGGTATTTACAAAAAGTAGTCAAACAAGGAATAAGTACTTCAGAAACAATCAAAATTTCAAAGGTATATACAATGAACTTAGAATAGCAACCAAGAGCTAAAGGAAGAAGGGCAAGGGGAAGGAGGAGGGGGAATGGGAGGGGGACAGACAATGAGGAAGAGGGGATGCAGGGCAGACTGCATGGATGTAGTTGGTAGAGAACCACAGAGTTCAGCGAGGGGCAGCGATAAAGGGGGAAGTGAAGGGTGAATCATCAGAGGAAGCAGGAGCAGGATACAGTGACCCCCCTGTCCTTGCTGGCTTCCATTAGGGCTAGGAGACGGGAGTGTGAAGAGGAGTCCAACTTCATAGAGATTTCAGAAATGGCACTGGGGAAAGGAGAGTATGTATTCAAGATATCGGCAGCAGAATGGAGCGGGAGAGATAAAGCTATGGTATCCCCATTTTTACTTTTTTGTTTCTACAAATGAATACAGTGGTTTCTTTTAAACAGCGGGCACTGACATGGGGCAGGGGAAGGGGCTGAGCTGCAGGAGAGTCGCGATGGAGCAGATGACTTTTAATAGGAGCATACTCAAGATAAATAATGGTAAATAAAAAAAAAAAAGAAAGAAAGAAAGGAAAGAAGGAAAATGTTTTGCCAGTACACTGTGTGTGAGAGTTCTTTGTGCATCCTTGATTTTGTGTGTGTGTGTGGTGGTTCAATCAGTGTCTCTCGCTAAGCGGTAAAAAAATGGCATCAGTTTCAAAATGTGTGCCCAGTGCTTCAGTCTATGGTGAAGTAGGCTGGGCACAAGCATACCTGGTGGGGCATGAGGTAGGTTTGGGCTCTGTCTTTTTATTTGGTTGGCATCTATTGAAAGTTAATGTACCTCTATCGAATGGGTACCAGCCAATGAGATGCCTCCAAATAAAAAGCCAATTTTCTGATGTTTAACATAATGTTCTAGAACTTCAGATTTGTTGAAATAACTGCTATTCAAATTTGACATCTTGTTTTGCTGATTGTATCTCTTATCAATCTGTCATACTGTTTTTTTTTTGTTTTTTTTTTGCTTCTGTTATATGTACATATGAACATACGAATGTGCCAGCAGAAGCAGACCACCCGGTCAATCTAATTCTGCTCGAGTGTGCAGCCAACACCCCTAGTTTGCAGCTGCCCCACTCCCCTTTATCATCACACTGCTGTCCCCCTAGCTCTCCCACCCTCACTCTTCCCTGTTCCCTGTCCCATGCCCTTTTGAAGCTGTTCATAGATTTACATGATACCACCCATTCTGGTAGGGCATTCCATTTTTCTACCACCCTCTCTGTGAAATAGTGTCTCCTCATTTCCTTCCTAAATCTTCTCCACTCTATTTTTAGCCAGTGCCCCCTGGAGACCCTCCCCCTCCTTAACTTAAAGACCCCATCTGCCCCATCCTTATTGATTCCCCTCAGATACTTGAATGTATCTATCATGTCCCCCCTGTCCCTTCTATCCTCTAGGGTGTACATATTCAGGTCTCCCAGCCTGCTGTCATAGTCTCTCCCCTCCATTCCACATATCATCTTTGTTGCCCTCTTCTGCACCCTCCAGTAGCCTGATATCACGCTTTAGGTACGGTCTCCAAAACTGCACACAGTACTCAAAGTGCAGCCTTATCAGTGACCTATAGTGGGGCAAGATCATCTCTGTACACCTTGTTTCCCTGCCCCCTCTCCCCCAGGATGCATCTGGAAATGAGCAATGTCTGCTCCGTAAGTCTTTCCTGGTGAAACTTTCAAATAAATAAATAACAATACAATACAATATAAAATAGAAAAATACAGTCTTACTGGTGCAGGACAGAGACGTCAACAGGGTTGCCAAAGACCAGTTAGGGTCTGTGGAGACAGATTAGGCAAAAAACATCTGGGCAGACTGTGTGGGCCAAATAGTCATTTTCTGCAGACCAACTTTCTGTTTCTATATTTCAGTCATTGTCTGTGTATTGGATTCAAGATGAGTAGACTGCAAATGGAGAAGAAGACCCCATTGTAAATCAGTCAGAATGTGTCAATGGAATTATATTGTCCTACAGCGATGCAGTTTATTGTTAGGTGTCAGATAAGCAACATATTGTGTACCATATGCTACCCAATGCATGTATCTGTCTACCTGTCTACCTTAATGCAACAGGTATATAGCAAAAGACCTTATAAAGCAATGTTAAAATGGCTATGTAAATTTCTTGATCTCTCTGTAATTATATTATAGTGGCATGTTACCATCTATAATAAGGGTTTGATGGGTCAGTTCCATTAACACCATATTTGTATATTGCTTATAACTTTGTGATCCTCAGGAGTCAGGAACGGACTGAGCAACTGACAAGGTTTTTCCATTCATAATTTCTAATTTCTTTAAAAACCTGAAAAAAAATCTGTCTGCTGAGTCTATGAACAACAAGTGTTTATTGTACATAGACGACCATATTCAACTTGATTATGTTCGCTATACTGGACAACTAAAAACATACAGAAATCCTACAAGGTACATTGCCATATTAAAAACTGTAGTACAGCACTAGCAAAGTGAATGGAAATACTATTTTAAACAATTGCAACTTTTCAGGCTGAGTAAATTACCCTTAAGTAGTTCCTTCAAGGAGAGAGAAGATCTGCCAACCAAAACAATGGATGGAAGGCAATTTCAGCCCTTGGCTACTCAGAAAGAAAACTATCTTTTTCGTTTATCAAGGTCCACAGCCTAGTGGGTACCAGATGACATTTTGCAACTGCCCTTGTGTTGTTCAGATTATCCTTTACCCTTAATATGTTAATCAAATTAGATTGAGCGCATTGCACTGAAACATTTTAGTCAAGCCAGACCATTGGCACAGCAGTAGAGTTACTGCTTGCAATACTGGCAACCCTCATTTGGGAACAATCATGGGTCATCAAGAGCCACCTGGGGTGAAGGACTGAGCATGTCTAGAACTGCTCTCCTTCCAAGGGGAAGGGAGATGCTGCTCCCATTGTATGACTGCCACCCGGTGAAGGCCATATGTGAGCACAGCAAGGAGCACCAGAAAGGGGAGGGGTACTTGCCAGATGACAGCAAGTATGCATGTCAGTGCACACATGCATGTATACATCACAGCACCCTGGTACCACAGGGAAGAAAAAAGGAGCTAGAGGAATATCTTGGCTTGTTCTATGCTGGCACTCCTGAAGGCTTACATTTATTTATTTATTTAGTTTTTATTGACCAGGTAAATGCACTAGACAAATTATTGTCTATTTTCAGGCATGACCCGAGGGGTTGGGGATACAGATGAGTGTCAACTGACCTAGAACCAGAGTAGGCTGTTAGTGGTATTTTTGGTGAAATGGGGGGTAATTTGGCCAGGGCACTGGGGAAATTCCCCTATTCACAGGTAGGGGAGCCTCTGACATCCTGGCTACTGGCCAAGATGATGACAAGTGGACAACAGGAGAAGGTGGAGGACATGGAGTTGGAAGAACTAGGACTAGCTACCAGCAAAATTGAGTGTAATGTTTCCAGTATTATTCTGCAAAATGACCAGGAGGTACCTGAGAGTGTGCCTGGACAAGATCGACTGGTCCTTGGAGAGGACCTAACAGTAGCGCTGGATTTGGAGATGGAAATATAGAATGTTTCACGAAGTGATGACCGGGAAGAGGATTCATTTTCTTCAGCAAATGAAGAACAGTCTCAGGAGTCACTGGCCCTGCAGAGAATATTGGAGTCTGAAGAGCACAAGTTCACTATCAAGAAGATGAAGCTGCAAAGGGAGATATTGCGGTTTCGCTCTGACATTCCTGCTGATGCTGTCAAGGCCAACAGACAGCCTGATGATGCAGGATCATCAAAGTGGCCGCTGCTTGCTATGGCCGAGACACTAGTTTTCCGATGAAGTTGGACCTGAATTGGACAGACCTTCTGCTGTGAGTACCCAGTCACTTCCTTGCACTGTTGATCGTACAGTACCAGTAATATTGCCAGATAATGACACTGTTGTTAACAAGGCTTCAGTAATGGGAGACTGGTCCATTGAAATGGTCTTAAGGGATGCAGGCTGGGAGCAACAGACTCCTGCAGGTCCATGGGTATCGGGTTCATCCTTGATACATATGCCCCGCCCAAATGATGTATCGGGCTCTCCTAGACATTCTTACAATAAGACCACAGTGCCAGAACCATTGCATTTACCAGAGGACTTGCTCCTCACACAAAATCCTATATTGCAACAGCTAAAAATGATGCCAGGGTCTTCTAAAATTATGACTCCTGGATAGCACAAGCCCAAATTGATTACTGGACCCCAGCAACATGAGATGGATGGACAGAAAAGTACTTGTTCTTCATTGTTTAAACTGCCGGTGTTGCCAGCGGAGCTCCACAATGCGGTCCGTTTGTCTTATCTTGGAGGCCTCCCTGACCCTCCTGACCATTCTTTTGTGGCTCATACATTGCTTAAGGATTCTATGAAATTTTTTTCTCACAAGATATACGTGCTGATCCATATCTCCGGTGACATTTCCTTTGATGTCAGCTTCTAGACAGTCCGAGGCTTTGAGAGGTTCTGGTCGAAATACCAGTCCCTGAAAAATTCAGCATTGTGGACTCCCTTTCTGGTGGTCCCATTAACAAAGCCTGCATATAAGACTATTAATGTATTGTTTAGGAATGAGGGGGTGGAGGTGGAGGATGTATTGTATTGGCTAAAGCAAAAATGTACAGTGCTGGGACAACCAGAAGTAATTCTGGATACTGAAAACATATGGACTGGGGGGTGGAAAGTGAAAGTCTTATTCCGAACAACTGAAACAGGGGTGCAGCACCTTCCTAACTCCTTCTTTTTAGGCTGAGATAGTGGGGTCTTGTTCTACCCCTGCCAGCTCACAGCTTGTTACAGATGTGACGATTCCTCACCTGGGTTCCTCACACTTGAGTAGTGTCTGTGATAAGATTAAATGTAATATCTGTCATGAACTGGGATATGTAGGGACCCACTGCTTGAATGAATGTGTATGTAACCTGTGTGATGTCCCAGGCCACACATTTCAGTATTGTAGATGGGCTGCACACAACCAGGAGCATCATGGTGATGGTGCAGACCAAAGATTTTTGATTTCTCAAGCACAGAAAGCTAGGATTCACAGTAGGCCCATAGTACCACCCTCTGCCCCTGTACATGATGGGCTCCCAGACCAGCCTAGTGTAATGGGAGCAGACATCTCTGTATCCCAGCTGGGGCCCTTACGGGTACAGCCTTTGCAGGCCCAGTCTCTAGTCCTAGTAAACCCTGAGCCAAGCACCCCCCCCATAACGGACATGGTGGTTATGCCACCCCCGAGCGATCTGACCTTTAGTCTGCATAGATGCTCTACAAGGAGCCACACACATGTTTCTTCTCCACCAGCAAAGGCTCTGAAGTCTTGCCCAGTAGAGTTTATGAATAAATACGAGCTTCTCCAGAATAATTCGGATGATACAGGAGGTGACACTGATTCTTCCTCGGTTGCCTCATCCCACCCAGATGGGACGACAGATACAGAGGTGGTGGGGAAGGTTGAGGTTCCACAAAAAAGAAAAGCTGAGGTGAAAATGAAGGGGAAGGTTATTGCAGGCCAAAAGAAATGATGGTGCTGATGTATACTTTTTTGGTTTCTTTTCATTTTTTTCTTTACTACATGCAGCAAGGTTTTACTTGTCACACTATTAATGTCAATAGTGTAAAACAAATTATGAAGCGACAGACAGTGTTCACCTATTTATCTAACCTTTCTCCAGGCATTTCATTTTTACAGGACACCAGGTTTCATATGACCCATGAGAGCAGGCAAGCTCAGAGGGTTTGGCTCTTGGGCCCCTCCTACTGGTCAATTGTGCAGGAAACATGTTTGGGTATAGGGATCATGATTTCAATACCGGACTTTCATCTACTAAAATTATATGATATTTCACCATGTAGGATCCTGGTTTTAGATGTGGTAATTGTCCAACAACCCTTTCAATTGACTAATTAATATGCCCCTCAGACGAAAACTGTCCATATCAAATTATTACGGCTCACATGGCCATAGCTGAATAGCTCCAAACATATTATTTTTTGGGGAGATTTTAACTGTGGCTTAAGCTTATTGGACAAGAATGCTCATGCAAGGACACAAAAACTTTACTGTGATTCCCATGAAGTTTTAAATATTGTCCATACAGCACATCTCAGGGATGCTCATTTTGAGTTTACAAAACAACATTCCTCAATGTTCCAGAAGGGCTGACTGGTCATGAGAATAGATTTTGTTTTTCTTTCACAAAATGTACACATTGATGCTGCCATAGTCCAGACAGTGGCCTTTTCTGACCATGAGGTGGTGTCAGTGTCTCTTGGCTCCCAGTTCCCACTTCCTAAGGGCCCATGAATGTGGAAATGTAATACTTCCCTGTTGTAGAATTCTTCTTTTTTGCACGCTCTAGATCAGTTTTTACATGCCAGGAAGTCAGTGTTCATATGTTTCTTGGACCCAGTTTCCTGGCAGAAGGACACTAAATGAAAGCTGGTGGTCTTCTTGAAGCACCATAGTCATCAGAAATGTAATTTGGAATACTTAAAATATTTAGGGCAGAGATCCCACTTACAAACGTTGATTACCATAGCTTGCACGACTGGTCAGGATTTATCCCAGCAAATTCACCTGATCCAAGCTGAGATGCTGGCATACCAGAACCATCACTCCCAGCAGCTCTACAATCAGCACAAATATGGTACCCAGGGAGCACAACATGTCATCTGTCCCATTCAACTTAACTTTCATACGGTTGGAAGGAAATCTATGACATGTCTCTCAGACTCTTTTGACAGAACTATATGACTCAGAAGGAGATTAATGAAATTGTGACCGATTATACCCTGGACTTGTTTCCCCCTTACCCTTTTCGGACACTGTTTATTTCTGCGTTTTTTTCTAATATTGATGTTCCTGTTGTTCCCCAGGATATCTTAACCCAGTCCTGTGCACCGCTTACAGTACAGAAAGTATTGTTCGCTGTATGATCCCTCAAGCCCAATACTACCCCTGGCCCAGATGGGTTACCGAATGCTCTTTACACTATTATTAATCAGCATTTAAATGTTGAATTAACATTGGCTTTAAATGCCATTCTTGAATCAGAATGGATTCCCCTAGATTTTACTAAAGGAGTCTTAATTTTTTGTACAAGAAGGGTGATGTCCCCGAGGTTGACGGCACATCCCTAACAAATTGGAGACCTATATGTATGTTAAATACTGATTTTAAGATACTCACCAAGATTTTGACTAAGCATCTCTCTGTGATTGCAGGTGTGGTGATCTCTCATGCTCAATCCTGCTCACTGCAAGCCAGGAAGATTTTGGACCATCTGCTTCTACTCAGAGAACTATGTTCTCATGGTCAACTAAGTGATGTATGGGGTTATGTGGTCTCTTTGGATCAAATAAAAGTCTTTGATTTGATTTGGCATGACTTTCTGTGGGCTGTACTACGATGTTATCATGTGCCAGAACCTATGATCTCTTGGTTTCAGGGTCTATATAGGACAGCAACTGTGGTTCCTAATGTAAATGGTTGGGTAGGACCTTTTATTCCAATTAAGAGGGGAGTCCATCAGGGATGCCCTCTTAGTCCGTTATTGTATGTGTTCTTTGTTGACGGTCTACTGAGGACTTTAAATTCTTACCCCTGGATACAGTCAATCCAGAGTGCTAATATTGTAACCCAGCATAAAGCCGTCACATATGCGGATGACCTCTGTCTTTTAGTGGCCACAGAAGATTTGGTATTACAAGCACTGGACCTATGTACCACTTTTGATGTACTCTCCAGTGCCTCACTTAACTTTGAGATGTGTGTTTTATGGCACTAGGATCCTCTCAATTAAAGGTGGATAGTATTGGCCCCATCTTGTTTAGGTAGGGTCTCATTACTATTTTAGGGATTAAGTTTGGTTCCCTGGATGCTGATGTCCTTAACTGGAAGAAAAAACTGGTCAGTGGGGAAAAAAAGTGGCACACTGGAATAGTGGACAGATTGGGAAAAAGAAGAGAGTTTTCCTCATTAAAATGTTTTTAATACCTTAGCTATGTTTTTATGATCCCTAAATCTTTAGAAACTAGCATTTTTAGCCTTTTATTTTAAGCTCTATGTGGAGCAGGCTTAACCCAAATAAACAGAATATTACATACTTACCTTAAAGATGGTGGTCTGCATATGGTGAACCCTTTATTGTTTTTTATAAGTATTTTTTTTTTTTGCTTCTAACCTACGGCCCTTGCTAGTCAATACTCACAAGGTTTAGGAACCATGGTTATATAAGTTTTGCAACCTGTGGTTCCATAAATAGGAAACAAATTCTCTTCAACTTATTCGGAACACTGCATCAGCCCCGGTCTATTTTAAACATACTTTTTTGAGGTTGAAACAATGGCAAGTTACAACCCAAATGATTCTTTCTTCCACCCATAAACAGTTACATACACATCTTCTCGTAACAATTTGTGCAGTTCCTGAACCCTTTTTGAAATGTTCTAGCCCCTATTTAGTGCACCTCAGACCCTTATTGTGAAACATGAGAATCCCAGCTCATATATGGGACTTTCACTGGCTATTCTGCCATGAGAGGATCAACGTAAAGGCCAATCAGAAACATAAGCAGGCACAAGAGGAGCTCTGCTCCCATCCTCCATGTATTGTTTAGCAGGAAACTATATCACATTTATTTGTTGATTGTTCTTTCATTAAAAAACTATGGAGCTTTTTGACTCAGCAATGGGGGTGAGCCTCTTTTTGCTGCAGTTACTTATCATAATTTACTGTATGGTTGTTTCTTTTCACAATGGAGTCACTGGAACCAGAATACATTGAATCTCATTTTTACAGTGATCAAATGGAATATATGGATGGCCCAGTGTCTGTTTACATTGCAACAAAAGGAATGTTCTTATGTTGAATTGGAAGGGAAGATTATAAAGGACTTGAAAAAGATTTATGTTTTTGAATGTAATAGTATGCCTAGGACTACTGTTTTAGAAATGTGGAAAGCCCTTCTGTGGATTACTGATACAGATGCTGCTGTTACATGAAGTCCTAAATTTTGTATGCTAAAGATTCTCATTTAGAATATGTTTTGCTGATGTTTTCTGATTTTTGATTCAATAAAACTTTTCCCTACATTTTTAGAGAAGTGCCATGGGATCTTTAACATCCACCTGAACTACCACCAGAACTGGCAGATGGGACATCGGTTTAATGTCTCATCCAAAAGATGGCACCTCGGAGTGCAGCTCCCCCCCTCATACTGCACTGCAGTGTCAGTATTGGGATATTAACCCAAGTGCCTGGTGTGGGGATAGAACCCACAGCCTTCTGATCTCCTGGCCTCAGAGGCAAGTGTGCCACCTACTGAGCCACTGACACTGATATATACATGGCTGGCTGGCCACCCACCTATACAGGACTTGTGTAAATGGTGGATAACCTGTAAGTTCATTAGAAAATTGGGGAAGGAGCTGGGGGTGCTGTCAAGTGGAACTGAAGGGAAAAACGTCTTGATTTAAAAAAAAAGAAACTGTTTATCGAAGGCCTTTGTAGTGCTGTAGATCTAAGTCTAGGGGTATCCACACAATTAAAGCATAAGGATTTCCAGATGAATATAAAAATTTGTTATCAATGATGACCCTACAGACTTTATACAGGGCTGAACAAACTCTTGACAATGAGCCATCTCAGTCACCCCCTCTGTAAACAATCAATCCATAATCCATAGTGGACTAGCAGGGCCATTGCCAGGATTTTCACAAAGGGGGGGTTCTTTTTATGCAGTCTGTGACCTTTTAAAAAAAGCTTTGTGACTTAGGTCTGCCAGTACCCCAGAAGCCATGGAGTTCTAGATGCTCTGTGGTGCATTTTGTGGCCTATTTTGAAGCTAAATATGTCATATCTGAGATCTCCTACACCTCTAAACAAAATTCTTATCTGGCTGGTTGCAGGGTTAATACATATGTATTCAGTACCAGAGGGCAGCACGATGCTGTTAATGTAATATACCTAAGGCATTGTCTCAGATACAGTATATTAAGTTATGAGCTTTAATATCTGCAGCTGTATCTACTGATGTGTAGGTAAGGGGTCGGGGGGCTACCAGATCTCCAGAAGCTTTGGGGTACTAGATATTCTGTGGCTCATTTTAAACTAGAATAACTAATCTGTGAGCTCCCCTCCACCTTCTGCTCTAAGGACTATTATTACTATCTGGGTGGCTCAGATTTTGTGTGTGTATGTTGTGTGTGTGTGTATATATATATATATATATATATATATATATATATATATATACATATACACACACACACACACACACATCTACATACATACGTACCAACAGCAAATGCTAATGCACTGAACCTCAATGCAGAGTCTGCAGCTGGTTTTAGACGGGTATTGTACACTCTTAACTTACAGCAGTGCTTGCTTGCTTCTAGGGCAGGGGTTTAGGGCCAATAGGCCTCCAGAAACCATGGGCTACGGTATGCTCTGTGGTGCACTTTTCTGGCTTATTCTAAAGCAAAATAACTCATCTGTGAGCTCCCCTCCACCTCCTGCTCTAAGGACAATTATTACTATCTGGGTGGCTCAGATTGTGTGTGTGTGTGTGCACGTATGTATGTATGTGTTTATATGTGTGTGTGTATATATAGATAGATAGACAGATAAATAGAGAGAGAGAAGGAGAGAGAGGACAAATGCACTGAACCTCAATGCAGAGTCTGCAGCTGTTTTTTGCTGGGAAGTGTACACTTCTAACTTACTGCAGTGCTGGCTTGCTTTTAGGGCAGGGATCTGGGGCTGATAGGCCCCCAGAAACCATGCACTATGGTATGCTATGTGGTGCACTTTTGTGGCTTATTTTAAGTCTAAATAACTCATATCTGAGCTCCCTCTACCCCTTGCTGTAACTGCCACCATCTCCACCTCAACATACCATTTAAGCAGTTGAGTCAGTGCAACATGGCCTATAGCAAGAGTAGCAGGATGCTGGGATATATTGGTATGGGTATTGATAACAGAGGAAAGGAGGTAATACTTCCCCTCTACAGATCCCTGGTGAGGCCTCAGCTAAAGTACTGTGCCCAGTTCTGGAGCCCTCACCTCAGAAAGGATAAGGATAGGTTGTAGACAGTGCAGTGCAGAGTAACTAAAATGATTCAGGGACAGCAGAGCAAATCCTATGAGGAGCACCTCAAGGCTCTAAATATTTACTCATTAGAGACCAGAAGGGAGAGGGGAGATATGACAGAGACTTTCAAGTACCTGAAAGGAATTAACAAAGTGAACTGCGGGGTACTATTTTGCCTGAGTACTGATTCATGGTCACATGGACATGAATGGAAATTAACAGGAGGTAGGTTCAGGAGAGATGTGAGGAAGTACTACTTTACAGAAAGGGTGGTGGAACCTTGGAACAGTCTGTCAGCTGAATTGGTGGGTGCAAAAACAGTCAGAGAATTCAAGCAGGGCTGGGACATAATGAAGGGAATAGTGGTTACCGGGGACAACAGGACCAAGGGGGAGAAGAGAGAGAGGCTGGAGAGGGTTAGTACCCTGGAGAAACAGTAGGCTCCAGGGATTAAAGAGAACTTTGGGCAGACTGGGTGGCCTGTTGGATTGGATATTTTCTGCCATCATCTATGTTTCTATACTAGGCACCCTGCTTAGAAAAAAATCTGTAACATAATTCGTAGTTCAATATTGGGTACTACAGTTGTTGCCCCCACTCCATTCTTCAATGTGGTAGGCATGACAAAGGGAGTGAGGGGAAAGGTAATTTGACAGTGGCAGGTATTCCCAGTGCTAAGTTACCATCTCCTCAATGCCTCTCCCCCCACCCATACTTCAAAAAGTACAGTGGGTATGTTCATAACACTGAACTGTAGCAACGAATGTCATTCTACTGACATGTGGTCATCTGGAAAAAACACTCATCACAACTTATTTGATTTAATGGCATCTGGCACAGATGACACAAACAAAAGTGGAACTGAATGTCAGCAAAAAGGGGACCAGAGTGAAGACCTCTCTAAACAGCACAATTAGTGAATTGGCAGTGTAGATCCCGGCTAGACCCTTCCAAACACTTGCATTGCCTTTCCACTGTGGTACCTCTTTTGCTTAACTTATGAAAAGTTAAAACAGGCATATAAAACATGACAACTCTGCATTTTGCATAGAGGAGGATGTAAGTAATTTATTTCTAAATCTTCAGCCCACCCACCTGAACAGCTCCCTTACCCAACTGCACAGCCTATCCCTTGACATGCAGTTATTAAGGGACACATCTTCAGCAATAGTGGCCAGCAAAATTTACTTGCCGGTGACTAATCATATTATAAGCTGAGGTCCTCTACTTCTTTTTTGCTGTCCTGGAGATGTTGTCTCTGAGCCTGCCACTATGCTCCCTCTTCCTCGAGTGTTAGCTGACAGTGTTAATTTTGGGCAGTGGCCATGCTGTATTCCAGTCACATTCATGATGCTGATGTGAGCTCCAATTGGCCAGCCAGTCAAAAGGGGAGGGTGCGGAGAAAGACTCACAAAGCAGCTCCAGTCATCTTACTGGTACTGAGGGAGCTGACTGGCAGCAGATGGGGAGGGGGCGCATGCAGAGAGAAAGTGCTGGGGTTCATCATGTGTGCATTAGCACTCGGTGACAGTCACAAAATAAACAGAAATTATGAAAAAATGCCTCCAAGATCAGCCAATATAAGCCCTGGGAGTTTCAAAAGGGGGTTCTTTCAAACCAGATGAATCCTCCCTGGCAACGGCTATGATGAGATGTAATTATTTACTGCCAAATTTCTAGTCAATGTGGTAAAATGTCCATTCCTGTAAAAAAAAAACACAGTTCTAGGTTCACTGTTTTAACCAGGTTGTGTATGTGAGTGGTAAAGGACAGCTCTCTGATAACATTGATAACATAAATCTGTGTGACTTTGGTTACCATTAGAGATGTGTGATGTTGGCAAATTTTGCTCTGTGAAATAGTTCATGAAGTTTGCCAAATTCATGAAGTGTGAGGTATCAATTTTGCAAAGCTTTTGGCAGGCAAAGTGGCACTTTTTCAGGAGAAGTTATGCACATTTACTGGCAAAGGTGCAACTTCATCTTAACTTCACCTTACTTTAACTAGAAAAAATGCCATTACCCTCAGAAAACTCAATGTGAAGTGGCAAAATGGCAAAGCTGGCAATTCATGAAGTTATAAATGAAGGTGAATTTCACAACTTTGTCAGAACTTCACCAGCAAAGTAAAACATTTCAGCATCTCTAGTTACCATGACAACTGTAAACAAATCAGTGACGTTACAATATAAAACATGCATTACATTTTTATAGGGAAACCAAAGATAATTGTAATCCTTTATGGAGACACAGCAAGGAGGCATTCTGGGAGGAAAAATGCAGGAAGACAATAAGAGAAAGGCAGATATTCAAAATGAATAGTTACTGTATGCCCAGTTTTCATGAAGTAGCAACAGGAACCACTCTCAGAGTATGAGATTCTAGTCAGGAAGGGAGAGGTCATGAGTCAGAGATGGGAGGGATAGAAATAGAAAGGGTACTCAAGGGGTGCAGGATGCTGGAGATGGGCAAGTCACCAGGTTCAAATAGTTTTCATCATAGGGTGCTAAGGGAGGTTTCCCAGTTCCGGGAGGAACCACTAGTTGATCATTTTGACTATTCAAAGAAACAGAGTTGGTTCCATTGGACAGGAGGAAGATGAATGTGGACTCACTCCACAAGAGTTGAATTAGAGATGATCCTGGGAGCTACAGTCTGGTCAGCCTAACCTCAATCATGAGGAAACTGCTAGAAACCATTATAAAAGATTATATAGTGGAATGGCTGAAGGCCAACAGTCTCCAGAACGAGAGGTAGCAGGGATTAAAATCAGGCAAATCATGCCAGACAAATTAATGGACTTCTTTGATTGAGTCATAGGGCAGTTGATAAGGGCCAAGCAGTGGACATATGATATCTGGATTTTAACAATTCAACCAATTAAAACTGTATACCTCCATAGCCAAAGCTGTATACCAGTGTTAAAAACACCCACAGTTGAACATTACAAAAAACAGGGCAATTTAAACAACCAATTAAGCAAATAAGCAAATCAATTAACTAACCTACCAAACCAGTTTAACAAATTCCAATAGTAATTACCACATTTATGAGACACTGAAAAAGACTTCCACACCTGGAAGAGCAATCTATCCACATAAAAACAACCTGCAACATCACAGTAACAAGAAATCCCTGTCTTTCACTGAACAGACATATCCCTCAATTCTGTAGGCCCTTCCTCACAAAGCCATACCCTCCATGCTTCTGCATCTCACGCCAATCTTTTCAAACAGCCATGTCTCTTAGACATTTCCCTTTTTATAAGGCTGTTACCAATGATGTTGAGCTCCTTCAGCTGCAGCTCTCTGCCACAGACAGATTCAAGTTTATATCACGTCAAACTAAAGCATGGACCACCACAGTCACAGTCCTTTAAGTAGAAAGACCTTCCACCATTGAAAAACAACTGGGACGAAAACAGTCCTATTCAAAAATGTCACTTCACCATGGAAAAACAGTGAGACAAAAATGAAAAGGTAAGCATGAAAATTATCACCAAACACGATCTAAAGTTAACATTCACCACCCTTAGGTACCATACAAAATACATGACGGGTAAACATAACGTACATAGAAAAATTGAATTTGCCGGCAGGAAAGGACCCCATGGCCCATCCAGTCTGTTTGATACACCCCTCATCCAATTCATCTTACACCCTCCATTCTCTTACCCTCCTTCTCTTATTTAGCCCCATGTAGGTGTCCCAAATTCTCTTGAATTTGTCCACTGAATCTACCCCATGACCCATTCTAGCAGCCTCTTCCTTGGTCCCACAACCCTCTCAGTGAAGAACTTCCCTCTAACATCTCCTCTAAATCTACTCTGCTCCACTTTAAATGCATGCCCCTAGTGGATTTGTTCCCACTCATCTTGAAGATGCTACCTACCCTCACCCTATTTATTCCCTTCAGGTATTTTAAAGTTTCTACCATGTCCCCCCTTTCCCTCCTCATCTCCAGTATGTACAAGTTTAGTTCTTCTACCTTTTCCTCATATGACATCTCATGTAGCCCTTGCACCATCTTGGTTGCTGTTCTCTGGACCCTCTCCAGCCTGTCCCTGTCCCTGTCCCCTTGTAAGTGTGGCCTCCAGAACTGGACCCCGTATTCTAGTTGTGGTCTGGCTATTGTTTTGCATAGTGGCATGATCACCTCCCTTCTCCTGCTTGTGAAGCCCCTTCCTATGCATGCCAGCATTCTGTTTGCTTTCCCCACTGCCCTGTCACACTGGCTCCGCACATTCATGTAGTCTGAAATTGTGATCCCCAAGTTCCTTTCCTGTTCTGTTATGCCAGTTCTTCCCCCCAAGCCAGTATTTCACCCTTGGGTTTTTACAGTCTATGTGCATAATTTGGCACTTTTTTGCATTGAATTGTAGTTGCTACTTTGCTGACCACTCCTCCCGCCTGGCCAGATCCTCCCTTATTCTTTCCACCCCCTCCAATGTGTCCACTCTATTACAGATCTTCGTGTCATCTGCGAGCAAACACATCTTCTCATTTAGGCCTTCTGAGATATCCCCAATGTATATGTTGAACAGTATGGGTCCTAACACGGACCCCTGGGGAACCCCACTCATCAACCCTCCTTCTTTTGAGTGCACCCCATGTACTACCACCTTCTGAGTCCTCCCCTCCAACCAATTTTCTACCCAGTTTGTGAGAAAGCTTCCCTACCCTTAAGCTACCCAACTTGCTTATTAGCCTCCTGTGGGGGATAGTGTCAAAGGCCTCCCTGAAGTCCAGGTAGGTCACATCCACCCCTCTCCGATCCAATATCTCTCTTACTCTATCAAATAATTCAGTCAGGTTGGTCTGACATGACCTTCCACCTGTAAACTCTTGTTGGTCATCATCTATGAGGCACTCCTCTAGAAACTGTACCAGCCTTTCCTTTATAAGTGCCTCCATTAGATTTACCACTATGGAGGCAAAGCTAACCAGGCAGTAGTTTCCCGGCTCCTCCTTTTCTCGGCCCTTGTGTAGTGGCATCACATCAGCCCTTTTCCAGTCCCTGGGACCCTCCACTTGTCCAGCAACAGATTGAATAACCTCATGAGTGTTGCTTCCAGTTCCTACCTTAGCTTCTTGAGTACCCTTGGGTTGATTGCATCTGGGCCCATTGCTTTGCATGTCTGCAGTTTTTCTAGTTCCTCCAATACCCTATCCTCCATAAAGGGGCATGTGACCAACTCCCTGCCTATCTTTCCCCTGCTTTTTAGCCCTGGCCCTCTTCCCCTCCTCAACCATGAAAACTGAGGTGAAGTAGTCATTCAGAAGATATGCCTTTTCCTCTTCCCCCTCTACCAGAGCTACCCCGTCCCCCTTGAGCTTCATAATCCCCTGCTTACCTTTCCTTCTGTCACTCATACACCTGAAAAACCTTTTGTCATCCCAGTTTCACCTCTCTCACTATTTTCTCTTCTGTTTCTGCCTTAGCCCTTCTGACTATTTTCCTGACTTCCTTGAGTCTCTCCCTATAAGCTTCTTTATCTGCCACTCCATCAGAGGCTTTGTATGCCCTGATCACCTTCCTTTTCTCCTTGATTGCTTCCATCACTTCTGCTGTGAACCAAAGAGTTTTCCTCCCTTTCTTATTCTTGCATACATGCCTGACACGTTGCTCTGTCACCTGCAAAATTCCCCTTTTAATTTTCCCCCACAGCTCCTCTATGTCTTCCAGGTTTTCCTTCCTCTCCAATTCCTTTAGCACAATTTCTTTCATTTTCCTAAAATATGCATTCCTGAAGTCCAGTACCCTAGTGGTGGATCTGCCTTTAATGGACCTCGTCCGAAGGCTAAACCTTACAATCCTATTGTTGCTATCACCCAAGTTTTCTCCAACTTCTACCTCCTCCATACTATCTCCATTTGTCAAAACCAGGTCCAGTATGGCCCCTTCCCTAGTTGGTTCTTTGACCAGTTGATGAATGAAAGCTAAGTCTGGTAAAATTGTAAATATGATCATCCAGGGGAATAACAAGATGATAAAGCCCTCTGTGCTCATGGATTTGCTGTATTATCTGATGTGCCCCATTTGATTGCTATATTTCTTTGTCTACAACACCCATTGTTTATTCTCTTTCTCATTCTATATGTGTACTGTATGTAATGCCTGATTAGAAAGATACATAGCAAGTGATAGCAAGAATATGAAGCAAGATTCACTATATAACAAGGTATGATTTTTGGACAGCTTGATTTGGTATTTGAGGTGACATTCAGTAGACCAGTGCATCAGTGATCAGCAGAGTATGTCAAGCATGCATATATAAACTACCTATCATTAGTACACAGTTTCAGATTATGCACTGTATTTGTTTTTATTCTGTGTTTTATCTATATTTTATACATAGACACTGGCCTAAATAGTAAAGGCTGGTTTGATAATTTGTGTTGCAAAAGATTTAAGAACTTCATAGTATTGAGGTTAATCCTTATATACTTTTTACCTAATTGTGCTCATCATGGACAGTACTGTACCTAAGGCAACAACATTATTTGCCAGTGTATAAGAGTAATTCTCATAAACGCTCAGTAACCCGCTGAAAGTTGTGGTGCTATTGCCAGATAAAGAATATATTTCAACACAAATGTTTGAGTTGTGTCCTACAAAATACTGAAACACAAAATAGGAAAAGAAAAGAGAGTGGGCAGGATTTTCTGGGGTGTTGTATCACAATCTGATGCAGGTTAGGCCACCAAAAAGTTGTCAAATGTGTGACCAGAATCAATGCTACTGTTGCAGTCATCAGATAGGTAGAGTACTGGGCCACTAAAATGTTTGTACTCACTATAGTAATATATTTTAAAGGTTGTCTGTGATTACTCAGTTTCCTCATTCAGTAATGCATCCCCGGCACATAATATTTTTTTTAAGATATTTAATGGAGGATGCATTTATTTTTCAAGGATTCTGTATATTACAATCCTACAAACAAGTCGTCAGCTATAGGAATCTGAAATGAAAGAAAGAAAGAAAGAAAGAAAGAAAGAAAGAAAGAAAGAAAGAAAGAAAGAAAGAAAGAAAGAATGAATGAATTTGGGGTATTAGATAATTAAAAAAGTCTGTGCTGTTTTTTTTTTTATTATTATTTTTATTTTTTTAAATGAAGTGAAGTGGTAACCGAGAGAATTCTGCAACACAAGCCAAAATTAAATATGACTTGCAGGGGTATCTGCATGATTAATTAAGATAGCATACTGTGGAAATGAAACAAGGGTAAATCATTGGTTGGCATGTTGAAGGGAAATGGAGGTGTACACAGCATGTGTTCGCCTGGCTAGAGGGTATGTTACTGTCAATGAGAGTGAGTGGAGACAGCTGTTACTATTAAATAACCTGTCTGATGCCTTTAAAGAGTTCCTGTGAGATGAAATGGCTGGATAAAAGCAAATTATTTTCAATAGTTGAGCTCAATCTAAATGCTGATATGGGCAGTTTCGCCTTAGTTGCTAGACTGTCCCTACTTGCTTTATTGTACATTTTTGTGGGAGCTTACTCACTGTGAAAATATGTTCAATTACAGCTCAGCTGATTGCATGGAGGTTTCCTGACAGGCAAGATCATTGCCCGACCTGAACGCTGTCATATTTTATTTGTCTTCTAGGGCTCTGTAAGGTGTATATTCAGTGGTTCCATAAAATATTTACCTAGAGGTCATTCTGGATAATTCTTTAATGTCTATGCATATTTGAAATAAATACATTCTGGGTTTACTGAAGTAATAAGCCAGGTAGCAAAATCAAACTCAATTTTTGCTTACCCATTTTATGAGTTTTAAATAAACATACTTCAAGCCAATTTGCCATAAAGAATTCTTCATCAAATAGTCTTACAAGTTGAGGAGTTTATACTTATAATGACTGTACATAGGCTGCTAATGTTGCTACGCCTATGCCAAATTGTTGTATTGTGACTTGTTGTTGTTTAAACTACCAGGTCCATCTTGTAAATGAGCCCTGATCAATGGTGATCCACCTGGCTAAATAAAGATATTGATTGATTGATTGATTGATGTATGTTCACTCAACCTGTGATGTCTTAACCCTGTTGGCAATTGTTTTGCCCCAGTTCCATCTTGTAAATGAGCTTGTCTCAATGATGTTTCTCCTGGCAAAATAAAGATTTTAATTGATTGATTGATTGATTGATTGATAGATATACATGAAGAGAGATGTCAACAATGAAAATGTGACTCCACATTTGAACATATTTTTTTTCCAAGATTTGGCTTCACTTACATTTCCAAATTCACCATCACTTACATTTTTGAACCACTTATATGGTGCTGATGAAGGCCTTGAAAAAGGTTTGAGGACCTGACTTTAGAGCAATGGCATATCTCCATCATATTTAGAGTGCTTCATTATGTAATGTGTAAAGATGGATATATTTGTGTTATGTGCAACAGCATATCTCCATCCTATTTAGAGTACTTCATTATGTGTGTGTAAAGATGGATATATTTGTGTTATGTGTAACAGCATATCTCCATCCTATTTAGAGTGCTTCATTAAGTAATGTGTAAAGATGGATATATTTGTGTCATGTGCAACGGCATAGCTCCATCCTATTTAGAGTGCTTCATTATGTATGTGTAAAGATGGATATATTTGTGTCATGTGCCAAGTTCCCTTTTGTCAAGAAATGGCAGATGTGGTGTTCTGTAAAGAATCGGAAAATATTTCCAGCTGCCAGTATTTTCAAAGGAAATAATGTTTCCACTCTTGAGAGTTACATTGCAACATAGCACCACTGTAATTTAAGATCAGAATGGACATTAGGTCTATCATGTCTGTCCCTGATTTATAAGCAGGTAATAATAAGTATGAGGTTTAAATACATTCTAACATAAGGTGTCCTTTACACACTCTGCTACCCAGGATATCCGATGATTCCTTGGTAAGTAGCATTTTGCCCAAGCTTACCTCGAAGATCCTACACCATCTTAATGGCTATTCTTTCCTATGGTAGGCTGTTTCATGTGTACACCATTCTCTGAGAGAAGAAATCCATCCTATCATTTCCCCTAAATTATTTATTTATTTATTTATAGGAAGTACCTATGAGCCAAAGGCTCTTTTACAGAGGTTCCACGTCATAGTAAGACATGAGCATCACATCATTTACAACAGTTAAAAGTATGTAAACAGTTACAAGGAAGTTTCATGCCTAAGAAAAACATGAATACATCAGGTTACAGAGGTTACATAATTACAATAACAGGGATTACATAAGTAAAAATATACAGATACATAGATTATAGCAGGCTAGGTTGGCAAGACATTTAAGTGAACAACTTGAGACTCTACAGGATATAGAGCAAATCAGATAGGGAACAGAGGTGATATAGTCTGTAAAATAATTAACTAATACTATATGCAAGGAGGTGAGAACTTGATGGGCAACAGTTCTTTTGTCCTAAGTGCTAAAGAGTGTAGCCATATAGGATGGCTAGACTCACTGGGGGAAGTGCTAAGATAGGGACCTGGAGCCTACTAGGGGAGTGTTAGTTAGCAAGAAAAGAGGAGAAGCCAAGGGGGCAAGTTAGAATGAGGGTAGCAGGAAAGAGGAGGGAAGAGTGTGGGAGGGGGTCAGGTTTCACAGTCACAGTTACTGTTTGTGGCAAGGGCCACTCAGAGTTTATCTTTAAAGGGGCCTATTTTGTCCTCTTTTGTGATGTCTAGATCAAGCACATTAAGCCAAAGTGGCACCTGGTATTCGTAGGACCATTGGCCTTGTGTGGTTCTGCAGAAAGGGATGCAGAGGGCAGAGTAGTTTGAACCCCTAGTGCATCTGATGGAATTAGGTCAGCAAAGAAGACTTTGCAAGTCTGGGGTGGTAAGTCCTAGCATAGACTTCTTGGCGAGCAGGCATACTTGATACTGGAGGCAGCTGTCAAGGTTGAGCCAGTTTGCTTGAGTGTACAACTCACAGGTGTGAGTTAGATGGGGTACACCTAGGACTAAACGACATGCTTTGCTTAGTGTTGTTTTGATACGTTTCAAAGTGGTTTGGGAGGCAGCCCCTTATACTGCCAGACCATAGTCTATCACTGAGAGGACTGAGCTATTTACAGCAGTTTTTAGTGCCTCAGAAGTCAAGACTTTTTTGTGCCTGTACAATAATTCCAGTTTTGCATTTGACAACTTTGTGACTGCGTCTATTTGTTGGTTAAACGAGAGGGTGTGGTCTAGTGTCAATCCTAGGTATTTAAATGTTTGAACCATCTCCATGGAAGTGTTTTGATTGTTATGAATGAAAAGCTGGTGGGTGCAGTGTTTGTTATGTGATGATGTGAATAATATAGCCTTGACAGCCAAAACCTCTCCTGCCCACTCTCAGGCACTCTTTAGGCGGACTGCCAGGAATCCTGCCCGTGACTTGGGCACTCACCCTCTGTGGCAGGGGCTTTGCTCCATGCCCGCCGATGGCTGAAACCTCTCCTGCCTGCTCTCGGGCACTCTTTAGGTGGACTGCCAGGCATCCTGCCTGTGACTTGGGCACTCACCCTCTGTGACTGGGGCTTTGCTCCATGCCCTGCCGATGGCTGAAACCTCTCCTGCCTGCTCTCAGGCACTCTTTAGGTGGACTGTCAGGTATGTTAAACGGGGTCTGCTCGGCTCTGTACAGCTTTGCCCTCAATTGGCTGCTACATCCAAATCTTTCTGCTGATTTGACACTGCACCCACTGACACCACTGTAATTGGTTGGTTTTCTTTATCCAGCTGCCTGACTCTTGAAGTTTTTTGCCCATAATCTCCCTGGACTCTCTGTATTTTCAAAACGAAATTCAACTACTGAAAATGCTGTGCATTTTAAACTGTTTATAACTCGCTAGCAGAATGTGTTCGTTGTTTTAACTCTGTAGCCCGTATATGCATGGATTGTTTTAAACTGTTTCTAATTGTGTCCCTCACTCCTGTACTGTGCATTTTAAACTGTTAAATGAACTAACTAGCAAATTTGCCAGTTGTTTAACTCTGCAGTCCGTATTTGCATGGACTGTTTTTAAAACTGTTTTAATCTTACCCCTCTCACCTTGCACTGCTTTTCTCTCTCCTCCCTTACTCGCTCCTATCTCAAAATCTTTTTTCTCCCCCTGTCTGAACCCACATGCTTCCACTATCTGTGTGAGGACATTTCTGCAGTGTAATCTGCGCCTGGTGACTTGAGCACAACCCTTTTTGTTTGGAAACCCTATTTTCCATTTCTCTGTTCCTCCACTCTCCTGAGCACTTGACTGCCCACACCTACCCCTCCCGCCTTTGCCCTGCTAATTTCTGTCCTTCTTAGCTCTGAGCTAAATCTGCTCTTTACTTTCTTTTGTTTCTCCAGCTAATCTTTTAGTTTGTAGCTGGTGCCAGAAGCTCGCACCCCCATCTACTACTTCTTTCCTCCCTGAATTTCGCTCACCCCCTCCCAGTCTTTTGTTTTTCTTTAAACAACCACTCTCCCCACTCTCAGCCTTATCTATCTGACCACCCTCTATCTTTCATTCCCCAGGAATCCTGCCCATGACTTGGGCACTCGCCCTCTGTGGCTGGGGCTTTCTTCCGCGCCCTGCTGACGGCCGAAACCTCTCCTGCCATCTCTTGGGCAATCTTTAGGCAGACTGCCAGGTATGTTAAATGGGGTCTGCTTGGCTCTGTATGGCTTTGCCCTCGATTGGCTGCTACATCCAAATCTCCCTGCTGATTGGACTCTGCACCCACTGGCACCTCTGAAATTAGCTGGTTTTCTTTATCCAGCTGCCTGACTCTTGGCAATTTTTGCCCATAATCTCCCTGGACTCTGTATTTTCTCTCACCCGCCAACACACCCAAACCCCAGCCACTATTAAATAGATCTAGTCCACTACCATTGGCTGACTTGCCTCTTTCTTTCCCCCACCCTCATTAGTGCTTCCCGCAATGGCTTTCTTTCTCTCAGATTGTTACCCTTACTCTTACTTGGTGTTTCACTGCCACAATGCTTTCCATAATGCAATTGTCCTTTCCACTTAGTATCCTACTATCTCTGCTCATTAGACATACAGGATACCTGCCCCCCAAACAGTACACAACCTATAAATAGTGTAATTAAAAGTAGCCTGCATTACACTATGGGCTTCTCAACTGGAAATTTCTTCAACCTTAACAATGGTCCTTGGTCCCCCTTCTTTATGCACCCAGGGCATTACAATTGGAATGCCCACCCTGAATACGTCTATATATATACCAGCGTTGATATCAGTATGATCTATCACATGAAGAAAAAAAAGATGAAACGCTGTAACTATAGAAGACAATTCAGGCGTTTCTCCAAACTTCAGTGTAAGCATCTCCTGAGAATAGCCCTATTGCTTCTGTTGCTGGCTGGTAATATTCACCCTAACCCAGGCCCATATGACACAACCCTAAACAATACACCCCCTAAGTAGGGACCTATCATGCTTTCCACAATAAATGTTTGTAGTCTCCTAAACAAAACTGACATGGTATAAGTCTGGGTCGCTATGCATAACCCAGACATACTATCTGTTGTAGAAACCTGGCTATCACCTAAAATCCCGGATAATGCAGTTGCCCAGCCTGGATATATAACCTTTAGACCTGCTAGAACCAATAAGAGGGGTGGTGGCTGTGCTATTTACCTAAAAATTCTATCAGAGGGTTGGTCATGCCTCAGATTGACCTTGGATTACCTGCCCAGGCCTTGGCCAGAAAAGTGCTCTTGGGGGCACAAAACAATGCCCTCAATATACTCTCCATCTACATACCTACCAAGGACCCAATCCCTGGCTTACTAAGTATACTGGACCATCTTTGGGTGCAAAAACACCTCACTGAAATGATTTTAATGGGAGACTTCAATATAAACTGGACCTCGGGTATGAGCAGGACCATAAAGGACACATTGGCATCACTGCACCTCACTCAACTCATTGACTCACCTACCAGAGTAAACTATAAAACCGGTACTAGAAACACTATTGACTGGATTATAAAAAATCACCCATATCGCAGCACAAGTGTAACAGTCCACCACGACTCTATCAGTGACCACTCCCCTATCACTTGCTGCTGGTCAAACAAATTCCATACCCCCTTACCCCAACCTATCTATAACTGCATGCTAAAGCATGGGCACCTGGATCTCCTAAAAAAAACAACTCTGGTCACAGGACTGGTCCATTCTGGACAATCCTGATCACATCAACATTGCTCTGGACCATTTTATTAAGGTTTTCAACACTGCATACCATACCCATGCCCCTCATAGGAAACTGAAGGTTTGGATATGATCAACTCCAGGATTACACCGGAACTAGTAAGAAGTATGGAACAGTGGGACCATCTATGATAACTGGCTAAAGCATCAATGAAACAGCATGATCTTCAGGCATATAAAGCAGCTAGGAATGCCTGTACTAGAGCAATTCGACAGGCAAAAAGCAGGGACCACAGAGAGCTGCTGTCAAACTCATGGGGTGATAGCAGGAAATTTTAGTCTAACATAAAAGACATTACAGGGAAAGAACAAAGGACCTATCCCACAGTACTTCTAGAAGATGAAAATCCTATCATGGTCCCACTCCAAATCGCAAATACTTTTAATTCAGCTTTTACTAATCTGTCGGATGTCCTCCCAAAAGATTTCTTATATGATGCTCCCTCCTCACCAGGGGGGTCAGTGGAGACTACTAACCTAAATCCCCCTTCATTTTACTTCAAGTGGGTTTCCCAAATCCAGGTCAGAAAGCTCCTCACTAAAGTCCTGGGGAAATCAAGGCTTAGTGGAGACTCGCTTGACCTCAAACTCATTGCACTTACCCTTGAGGACATTCTCCTACCAATAACCAAGATACTAAACCTATCCCTCACTCTATCACAGTTCCCTGAAGTATGGAAATCTGCACTGGTCACCCCAGTGCATAAATCTGGTGATCACATGCAACACTGCAATTACAGGCCAATATCTATCCTCCCACCACTATAAAAAGTCCTGGAGCATATAGTAACCAACCAACTAGTAGACTACCTTGAGAATTATGCCTTACAATGCCCCCAACAACACGGTTTCAGGAAAAAAAACATAGCACTGCCACGGCTCTGTTAGAGTTTACCAGTTTCATCCATCGGTCCATTGACAAAAGCAACCTTGTTGGAGCAGCTTTCATTGATCTCACGAAAGTTTTCGACACCATTAATCACAAACTACTCCTTGATCAACCTGCAACAATCAGAATGTCACCAAATATGCTGAAGTGGTTCGGAAGCTACCTTGCAGATAGGACACAATGGGTAAAGATATCCAATGTCATTTCAGAGATACAGAACATCTGATCTGGTGTCCCACAAGGGTCCACTCTTGCTTCCCTCCTGTTTAGAATCTTCCTAAACAGTCTGCTGCATGCCTGTCGACTAAGGATGCACCTCTACACCACCGATGCTGTTATCTTTGCAAGCAACCCTAATCCCTCTGTGCTTGAAGTAAACCTCCAACTTGGTTTCCTCTAAGTCAAAAAATGGTTCCAAATGCACAAACTTGTACTGAACCACAAAAAAAACAAGCTTCTGTTGTTCTCCTCCTCTCGCCGCAAGGATAGGTCAGATGCCCTAACAGTCAAAAATAACCTTGGAGCTGCCCTCGAACAAGTTAAACAATTCAAATATTTTGGTGTAACATTGGACAGCCACCTTTCCTATGTACTCCACATTGAGATAGTTGCCAAGTCTGCAAATGCAAAACTAGGCTTGCTATATAGGCACAGAAGGAGTCTGACCCCTGAAGCATTTAAGCTTGCTGTCTACAGTTCGATACTCTCCACCATTGACTATGGTTTGGTAATATACGGAGTTGCCTCTGCCACATCCCTAAAAAGGCTGAATATTACCTTGAACAAAGCCTGTAGGCTCATCACGAATGCTGACCGCCCCATCCACGTGTGTGATATGTACACACAGACTGGATGACTTAATCACCAAGGACGAATCAAGTAAAAATGTTGCATACTAGCCAAAAAGATGCTACTTGGTACATTGCCAACTGGAATCTCCTGCCTTCTGCTCAGATCCCTCAAGGCTCACTATACTCGGGCCGTGTCACTGAACACCTACTTGTTCCATGGGTCTGGACCTCCCAATGCCAGCGGTCTTTTCTCTGCAGAGTCCCCAACTGGCTAAACAGCCTGGACCGTGAACTTAATAGCCTACCTCATTTGACCCAGTTTAAATGTCTCCTCTACAAGCACATTATAAATTAAAGCACCTGTGACTGCCACAACTAACCTCATGATTGTGCTCTCTGGTGCACCTGGTTCTGACCCATGACTGGACCTCTTCTGTTCCCTTTTCTCCCCCCCCTTACACTCACCCCTCTATATTTCACTCCCCTTATTCCCTGCAAATCACTTCATTGCCATGTCGTTCTTCTGGCCTTTACAGATCTCCCTGCACATCTTTCTTTCCCTTTCTTTCTCCCCTCCTTTTGCCCCTGTCTCTCACCCCCCCATACTCTCCCATATCTCCACCTACCATACTACTCCACGGCAAGGCCACCAGGCTGCAACTTTCTCACCCTGTATTTCTGACCTAACTTAATTTACCTTTGCTTCTATTTCATTTAGTTTACCACCACCTTTATACTGCAAATGTATCAGTGACTGTTATTTCAACTTTGTACTATGGTGTTTGCAGTAACTGTAAAATTATTTTTGCTTTCCTTTGTATGTCTTCGTTACTCCTCCCACTATTGACGTGGAACCATTGTAAATGAGCAGTCCTCTGCTCAAAGGTACTTGTAATCTGAAAATGATTCAATAAATAAATAAATTAAATAAATAATTATGGAGCAGTTTTGATTGAAGGAACCAGTACTCAGCGACAGTGAAATTACCCTACATTTGCTTTTCCAGTTTGTAGGGGTCAGCATTACATGAATATAGGACTGCATCATCTGCATATAGTAGTAGCTGGTCATTTACAGATTGAGGGAGGTTGTTTAAGAACAGGCTGAAGAGTAGAGGGGCAAAGATAGAACCTTGAGGAACCCTTGTGTTAACACTAAGGTTGTTGGAGAAGTTGTCGAGAATTTTCACTTTTTGGACCCTCCCAGAGAGGTAGCTTCTGAACCATGCAACTTTTGCAGGGGAGAGGCTGGTATTGGAGTTCTGATCCAGGAGCAGATTGTGATTGACGGTGTTGAAGGCCTTGGTGAGATCAATATATGTTGCCCCCACCAAGTGCCCTCTTTCTAGCGCATTATGGATAAAGCTGGTAAAGCAGTTGTGGTACTATGTTGTTTTCAAAATCCATGTTACTACTGACATTGTAAATTATGCTTGACTAGATATTCCATCAGTTGGTCAGTTACAATTCACTCTAGGGCCTTGGAGAGTGGAGAAAGGATAGATATTGGGTGGTAATTTGTAGAGTTGGCCCGGTCACCACTTTTGTAAACAGTGGTAACCACCGGAGCCTTCCAGATCCATAGGAGTTCACTTGATACCAATGAGAGATTTAAGATTTTGGTGAGGGGTTTGAGAGTTATGTCCAGGGTGAGCCTAACTAATTTTAGGTCAAGTTGATCAGAGCTAGTTTTGGAATTACCTAGTGCTTTTATGATGTAGTTTTTTGCTCCATAAATGTGATAGCTCTAAAGTAGAAAGGCTGATGGGAGTTTCATTGGGCCCCGAGTTTCGTTCGGTGCAAGTGTCTGATTGGTATTGAAGAAAGCTAGGGGGCAACACTCCGCTGAGGTCAGTAAAAGCTTTGTTGAAAACATTTGATAGGCGACTGTGATCCTGCATAGGTTGGCCCTCGATGTTCAGGAAGGTGGAGGAGTTTAATTAGGTTCACCGGTTAGGGACTTGATGTTCTCCCAGAACCGTCTACTGTCACCCCATGAGTTTGTCAGCTCATTTTTAAAGTGAGTGTTTTTGGCCTTGCGAATAACCCAGGTGTATTTATTCCTTGGAGCTCTATAGTTCTGGTAGTATGTCTGGGTACCAGAGTTCCTTGCTTTGTATCACAAGTCATCTCTATTTTTCATGAGGGCTAGTAGCTGTGGCATGATCCAGGGGCTGTTATAGTTGCGGATCCTTCTTTTGGTGTAGGGGCGTAGACATTGCACACTTCATTGAATTTGCTTATAAAGCATTCTAGGGCAGTGTTGACTTCTGTTTTGTGGTCAGTAAAGCTCTAATCTTGGAGGCTGAGGTGTGCTCTTAGAGCTCCCAACTTGCCTTTCTTCAGAAGTCTAGCAGTAATAGTCCTAGCTGGTGCCTTTGGGGCCTTATTTGACCATTTACAGATTACTGGGGAGTGGTGAATGAAGAAGTCAGGGAGAACCGTGATGAAGGATATTCTTTCTGGCCAATTTGTGACCACCCAGTCGATTATTGACCCCATGCCTGTTCTGCTTTTATAACGAGTGGGGCAGTCTACCAATTGTACAAGGTTAGAATGGCTAATGAGTCCTTGTAGTGTACAGCTTCAGCGGAGGACCAGTTGATATTAAAGTCTCCAACCATTATCAGCCCTGTGTTTGGTCCCCCTTCAGAGAGGTAGTTGATGGCAGAATTGAAACTGTTCACTTGTTCCTTGGGAGGGATATAGACCGAGGCTATTGTTAGCATTTTCCCTTCTTGCCAAGTATTATTTTTATGGCCATCAGTTGAGCCCCACATTTGGTGTCACATGAGTTAAGCATTTGGCCCTGAATGTGGTCTTTAACATATATAATACAACCACCTCCTCTTTTACCGAGTCTATCCAGCATATTCAGTGAGTTGTATAGTAGAGCCTGGCACCCTAGGTGATAGCCAGGTCTCTACTATCGCAAGAATGTCAGGCTGGTGTTGCTGGACCCAGACATGGAGGATGTCCATTTTTCCTAGCAGGCTGCAGATATTCATTGATACTATTGTTAGACCATTCTGTTTCTTATGAACTGTTGCAGTGTATGTCATCAGGCCTGGGTTGGGATGAATATTTCCTCAGATCAGTAGGAGCAACCATGTGATCCTTATAGCTTGCCATTTTAGATATGTTAGGGCCTGCGATTGTGTAATGTGACATGATTTTTTTTGGCATGGTACATGGGTAGGTTAGGGTTACATCACTACCAGGTTGAGGGAGGGGATAGCCAGCCTGTCCACTGCTCATATAGACCCATGTAGTGGGGGGTATGATGTGGCGTGTTACTGACAGCATTTGTAGTTTTAGTGTTATCCAGGTGGTGATATTGTGGCACTACAGCCTGGAGGTGGAGAATTAATGTCCTCCTGATATTCTGCAATGCATCCTTGATGTGGTCATATTCATATTGGGGCAGGAATTTTGTGTGATCCTGTCCTGTAGAGGGAGCCAGTATCAGAACTGATAGAAATAGACAAAGGGTTCTAAGGAGGAACATATTGTGGGCTACAGCAGGGAAAGAATTCCCTAGGTGTGTTTAAAGATGGTGGGAGAGCATCTGCGTTTAACCCCTGTAGGGAGAGTGTGGCTAAGCAAGTGGTTAGGGGTGAGAGTGGATGGCAGACTTATCTAGTTTTTAAGGGGGGGGAGCGAGAGAGAGAGAGAGAGAGAGAGAGATACTGGAGGAGGAGCGTTGTGATAAACTCTGAGGAACAGTGTGTGTGATGTGCCAGACAGGAGCCCCTAGTGACAGCTGCATATAACCTGCTAATAGTGGAGTAGACTACTTTCATGGTCATCAGTTGAGCCCCACATTTGGTGTCACATGGGTTATGCATTTGGCCCTGAATGTGGTCTTTAACATGTATAATACAACCATCTCATCTTTTACCGAGTCTATCTAGTCTGAACGCAGCATATCCAGTGAGTTGCCACCACTTAACTTCAGGGCATTCCAATGTGTATAGCTCAAACAGCACTGTTTATTTGATCTTGTGAATACACTTCAGTGTGCAGAAAACTGAGATCATGCCTCCTCTCAGACTCCTGTTCTCCAATGTGAACCTGTTAAGGGACACCAGCCTGTCCTCAAGGCTTTTGCCTTTCATACCACTGATTAGTGGTGGCCTTGCATTGCTCCCTCTCAAGTCGAAATGTTCTTTTTGCATTGGAGAGACCAAAACAGAATTGCACACTCTTGGTGAGGGCTGGTAAGGGCCTAATAGAGGCAGAATAACTTCCCCTGCCCTGCTGGTCACCCACACATTTGATACACTCAAGCATTCTCACAACCCTCTTGATGGCGACTGCACATGGCTTGTCTTGCTTCATTTTCTTTTTGATTACAACACTCAGGTCCTCTTCATCCTCCACTTCAGCAAGAAAAGCCCAGTCCTACTACTGTTTTTCCACCCCAAGTGCAGCGCCTTCATTTGGTTACATTGAAAGGGGGATTATAGGAGTCTGACAAATCACTCAGCTTGTGGAGGTCCTCCAGAAGTTTTTTCTCATCCTCAAGGGAGTCCACCACCCTGGTGAGCTAATTTTTGTTGTTGTTTGTTTTGTAACCATGACTTTTCTTGTTTCTTTGTTCTACCTAATACTTCCCTCAGACCTGTCACTAACTTTCTCATGTTCTTACTAGTTATCCACCATTTAATGCCTCATCTGTCTCATGCTGGTATAGCCCTCAAGCTCACGCACAACCACTGTGGCAGGCCATACAGTATATGTGGTCCTGGGTTACCCAGGACCACATCATACTGGGTGGCCTGCCATATTGGTTGTACATGAGCCTGTGGGCTATGCCAGCATGAGACAGATGAGGCTTTTCCTCCATCCTCTGGCTGTCCTTCCACTGAGTGCTGGTTGTCAATTACACAAGCATGAATGTATGCTAGAGCATGCATTTATGACTAGCATCTGGATGCAACCCCTCTCATGCTTGTGTTACTCAGCTGTGCTCCCCCCATCCCCACCAGGTGGCAGCCAAGCAGCTGGAACAGTATCTCTCCATCTCCCAAAAAAGAGAGCAGTCCATATGACACTAAATCCTTCCTCCCTTGGGTAGGCTTCGATGGCCAGTGATTGTTCCTGAATGACAGTCACCAGCGTTGCATGTGGTAGCGCTACTGCAATGCTGATGGTCTGTCTTCTGGCTAGCTGATTGTTATCAGTGAACTCAAACAGCCTACAACAGCCCACAGCTTCTGGATTTTGATAAAAATATTTAACAGCAGGAGCCACAGTACCATTCTGTGAGGTACACCGATAAGTACCTCTCTAACCACAAAGTAGTGGCTGCCGACCACAGTCCTCTGCGTCCTTTCCAAAAGCAAGTTATCAGTCCATCTTATGGATTCCTTGTACAGTTGCAGCCAAAGACATGGTCAGATAGTTCCTGAAATGTCTGTAATATCTCTAAAGAAAGTCCTTGCTTGCCTGCTGTGCCACTGCGGGCCTCTAGAGAGATTCTCTTTAGATATATTGCAAACTAACAAGAAATATCTGAACATATATATGGCTGTAACTGTATCTTCCACACTGGTATACTTTGCTCAGAAGCTCGTCATGCTCCACAATGCCGAAGGTCTTGCTGAAATACAAATAATCTATGTCAGCAACTTGTCACTGTCTACCTCCCTGCTCACCCTCTCAAAAAAGAATTAGGTTGGTCTGTCATGATTGGCCCCTCATAATATCATGCAGAGAGGTGGAAAGCACCTTGGTATCAACATGTGCTCTACTCTGCTCTCCTTGATAACAGCCTTACCCACCTCAGAAGTCAGATGAAACAGCCTAGCAGCCTGTAGTTGCTAGTGTCAGACTCTGCCCTCCCCCCAATTTTTTGATGATGGGGAACACACTGGCCATGTTCCAGCCCTCCAGCACAATACAACTATAGCAGACTTTAGAAAGGTTACTGCAAGTGGCCCTGCCAATTGTTCCCATAGATCAACTCTGATCCTGGGGTGTATGCTACATGTATATACCCCTTGTGAATTACCTGGCTTAATCTTCACCAGACAGTCATCTACCAGGGTGGGTGTAATGTCTACAGGCTGCATTATGGCTGCTCCTGATGCCATTAGCCCTTCACAATTAGCTCCCCCCGGAACCTTGCATGCAGCACCAAAACAAAGTATTTATTCTTAGCCATTGACAGCAGCTTTCTCACTGGTTCCTGTCATGTTCTCTTGTTTCTTTAGAGACAAATCCCCATCCTTCACCTTCCTCCTTCTATTTACAGCATGTACTGCAAGAATATTTTGGTGTTGACTGCTGCTGCTTCTTCTACTGTTATCCTGGCTTCCAGGCCCTCATTTGTTTTCATAATTCTAGCCTTACAGTCCCTCAATGCTGCTCTGTATTTCTGTCTTTCCTCGAGGTGCCCTGTCTCTTTCCAGCAGTCACAGGCTGATTTTTTGTTCAAGATCAATTGCATAAGATTCCTGTGTAGCCAGGGGTCCACTCTGTACCCTTTAGTAGACATTATCTACTGGGATTGAGGCTTATGTGGCTGCTATAATTTCCCTCTTCAACAAATTCCACATATGATCAGTAGTACCAGCTTCATTTAGCTACTCCAGACCCTTCAACACCAAGTCCTTCATCTTGACAAAATTCTGCCTCTCTAAAGTTCTAAAAAAACAAAGAAAATGAAGCACCCATTCTGAAAAGCACATGTAGAATCTAGCAACAACTCCAACCAGCTGAAAAAAATGAATGCTGTAAACTAAATAAAATAGAATGTTTATTTTATTAGTTTTACAGAAACATTTATCAAAACACAGTACATTTTTTTTTAAAGTTCATACACAGTAGAAAAATAGTGTGCAGTGAAAAAGACAAGACTTTATAGCAGCAGACAAAAATAAATGCAAATGGACCAAGCATAAAGGGACAGCAGTTCACACAGCTACAGCATAAGCCCCTAAGGGCCAAAAAAACTTATGTTTCGCTATGTCTAGGCAGAGCTTCTTCTCTTAAGTTCTGAATCCTGATGGCAGAAGAATGGTTAGTCTTTCCTGTCACCAAGCAGAAGATTACCTTCTTGTGGTCATGGCATGAGGTTATAATGTCATGGCCAAAACTGTACAAAACAACAATGTCGCAGACAAAAGAGTGTGCAGCAAAATAAGGTTGGCAGAAAATGCCAACTGCAACATAACAGCACACACTGTTATGAACAATAATATCTTTGTTTTTGCAGGGGGCTCCACCCCCCACATCCCCCAACATGGGGGGCTATGCCCCCCATGCCCCAGACTAAAAATAGCTACCTCCCAGGTGGTGTGGACTTAGGAGATGTGGTTCAGGTTGGGAGGGGGAAAATCTTTTTTTTTTTAAATAAAAAAAACACAGCACAAAGGGACCTGGGGGGGAACCAAAACATGGCCCCAGGTTCCTGACGCTGCTGGATGCTGGAGCTCTAGCCACTCCACCAAGGGAGAGGCTTGACCAGGCACCACACCACAGCCTACTTGACCCTCCCCCATGTGAGTCTACAGTGACAGGGGTAGTGGTTATTTTCACATGCTGAGAAACCCCTGTCTCTGTAGATACTTTCATTTTTTCTGCAGCACAGTTCTTCATGCACTGTTTCAGGAGCACTATATTGACCCGGTACCATGGTCACTGTCTCCTATCAGTTCCTTAATTTCACACTGGAGATGACCCCTTCCCCACTGCTAAGAATTAGGCAAAGGGTGGCCTTAAACCTAGTGCCCTGCTTAAAGTGCTGCTCTGTGAAGCAGTCCTTAAAGGTGGACAGGAACTCTGTCTCGGCTCGCCATTAACACCAGTGAGAGGTGAGACTATACCAGAGAAATTGCAGTTCCCCAGGATCACCACTGCATCTGATTTGGCGGCTTTTGTAATTCCCCAAATCTGCTGGGCATTATGTGCTCTGAATTGCTTGTGTGACTGTAGCACACACACAAAGTGTGGCTCCTTTACACTTCTTTTCCCCTAGCTTGACTCAGATGCACTCTCAAACACTGTCTGTCCCTCTGATGTCCTAACTGTTCTCCACAGTTACTCTGTGCCTTATAAAAAGAGCCAACCACACCCTTTTCTTTCAGGCCTGTCCTTTCAGAATAGTCTGTATCCCTCTATTTTGGAGTTCTAGACATTTACTTCCCTACCACCAGGTCCACCAGGTCTCTATTAGTGCTACTATGTCCTGTCCTTTGAAGTGTGTTAGGCCCTTTAACCCACCCATTTTGGTTGGTGCCCTCGTCATTTTGACTGGCATGCAAGAAAGGATAGTTGACTATCTATGCTTTCTTGACACCTTTGAAGGGGTCTCCACTACAAGGTACTCCCCTGTTTTGCTGTACTTCTTTCTTTGTTTGCCTGCTCTTGCCTCCATCTCTTGGTAATCCCTTACACCAGCTCCCTCCCACTATCTTCTGATATGAATTCCCCTTTATTGCCATATCTATTCTCCTGGCCAGTACCCCCACACTGGGCATACAGATGTTCCTGGTCCCAGAAGACCCTCCAGTTGGCAAGAAAAACACAACCCTATACTTGCATTAGACAACTAGCTAACCATTAGCCTGCCTAATGGTCACTGTTGCTCCTCATTGCTCGTCCCCATACAGAGGTAACCTTGGAAAAGATTTTCCTTGATACAGTACCTTTCCCTTTGGGAACACGCCCCATTCCATATCAACCTCCTCATGAGTTCAGGACATGTGCTTCCTATGTCATCAGTGCTAACATTGTTGACACAGTCTGCTTCTGGCCTCACATGCACAGTATGGTGCAAAATGATTCATGCAACATTTAGAGCTATGCTTTTGTTGTGGCACACTTTTGGGAGAATAATGGTCTGATAAGTGTAAAAATGTTATAAGTCATACTAGAGCTATACAAAATTAATTCCTTTTATGGAATTCTGACAAAATTGCAATTATGCATTTAAAATTACCACAGAATTTAAAAATATAAAATTCAAAAATCTCCACCAATAAGTTAATGACTTTATTTGGTTTGTAAACTGTGACATTTATACTAACACTAGTACAAACAGTGGATTTCGTTCTACAGGTTTTTCTTACATATAGAATAGCATACTATTCAATGTACACTGAAGTATTCATGCTAAAATTAATGTAAACTGGATTTATTTTATGCAGTTTTTTCACACATACAGAGTAGATAACAATGTAAACTGTGGAATTTTGTCATTTTCTGTGAAAATGTGGTTGATTGTTGTGCATTTTGAATGGGTGGATTTCTTTGGCTTTCAGTTAAATGCAATAGTCTGATAAATTCAGCAGAAAGAAGAACTTCAAATTTCTGTCCATCATTATTTTTTTTCCCCCTGTCCCAATTAGACCATATTCATGCTGTCCTCCCAGCCCCATCCCCCAACCACAAGACTTATCTCCCTTCTTCCCCCATGGATTGCCCTTCATGGCAGGGTGACAGGGAGTCTCCTCAACCTGCTAAGACCTGATCCAGTTTGGGGAGGTGCCTTCTGCTGAGAGTGGAACCTGGGAGGATGGTAGTCATTTGACAAGCCTGGGACTTTTTCCTTGTTCGCCCTTAAGCAAGAGGGGGAGCGTGCAATGCCAACAATGGCCGAGCCGCAAGTGCTTCCATATGCAGCATGCCGGTCGGCTGCTTCACCGTGCATTATACAGGACCTCGTGTGCCAACACACAGCCACTACTAGTTGTCAGGCAGGTGCCAGTCTCTGTTTACTACCCTCCCCAGGAGAGGTGAGCTGTCCCCTGGGTGCTCGATCCTCTCCTTCCCAGGCCAACCCCTGGGGACCTGCTCACATTACAAACATGGGTCACTGATGTGGCAGGAGGTAAGACATGATGCCTCAACCTTCTACAGCACTGGGCTGGCTGTCCATCACTAACTGAACCATTTAGACTGAGGCTGAGGTTCTTGCCAAGGAAATAATGAGTTGTTGGAAGACTGACGAGCCCTTGGTATATCCCAGGGTGCTTAGCTTTCCAACATGTCAATTGACAATTGGCAGAACTTCTGGGACAGGGAGTTCTTCAAATTGAATGGGCTACACCTTACAAGACAAGGTACTAGGGCACTAGGCGAGAAGTTTGACATCCATCTTGTCAGCTCTGACTACAAAGGTCAACTAGAGCATCAAAATAGGTCTAAAACAAATAGGCAGACTAGATGGACCTAGTGGTCTCCTTCTGCCATCAACTTCTATGTTTCTATATTTCTATGTTTCTAAGTTAAACTAGGGGGTGGGGAGGAGGCACAGACACCCAGCACAACACATGGGTCGCCATCTGGCCCTCCCCATCAATTCCTTACAACAATCTATCAGTAAAGCAATATAAACATACCATCAAGAGCAACAATCATCATATTTCCATCCAGCAGGTACCTACACCAAAAACAGCCCCTGTCAACCAGTCATGTGCAGGAACAGGTCAGTGGTCCAACAGAAAAACCAGTGACCATTTTTTCCATCTGGCAGCATCTCAGCCCACAAAGTTGCACAAAACCTACAAAAAACAAAGCCTCCAGAGGCTTCCCTCAACATAGGCAAAATAACCACCCCAGTGGCTCAGTTGTTTAGGAGTAGAAGGCAATGTGCATCAACACATGCAGCCTTTCAAACAAAATCCCTGAGCTTTCCACCATTATAGCAGAGGAAAAACTGGATTGGATAGCAATCACTGAAACATGGTTCTTAGATGACCACACCTGGGATATTAGCATACCCAACTACTTGCTTTTCCGCAAGAACTGGAAAAATAAGAGAGGAGGGGGGTTGTGGTATTTGTCAAGGAAGAAAAAAAGGCAACAGGGATTCAACAGGAACACAACAATGCAGAAGCCCTATGAGTCACTCTAGGAGCTGGGGGCAGGTCTTCTATCCACCTGGGTGTGATGTATAGGCCCTCGGCCCAGGATTCTTAAGTTGACAAGGAGCTCCTTGAGACTATTCATTCAATGGTTGAGAAAGGGGAGCTGCTTCTGGTCAGGGACTTTAATCTACCAAAGGCAGACTGGTCCACATGCACAGCTTCCACACAAAAGAGTAGAAAATTTCTCATCCCGCTTAAGAAAACTAGGTTGAACCAACTAGTGGACTCACCCACCAGGGATAAAGCAATCCTGGATCTGGTTCTCATTAATAACCCAGAATATCCAACGTCCATGTAGGCATCAATCTTGGAGCCAGTGATCATACCTCTGTCTGGCTATAAATCAATAATGTGGTGATTCCAGGATACACCAGACTAAAGGTTATCAACTTCAAAAAAGGTGACTTCCAGAAAATTAGATCTAGCATTAAAGCATTGCTGAGAGATAGATCGGCAGGGGATGTAGAAGCTGACTGGAAAAACTTAAAAGACTCACTGAATGTGGTAACAGCAGACTGCACAAAGCTAGTAACTAAATCTAAAAGGAAGAGAAACCTCCTTTGGTTTACTAGAGTGATAGCACTAAGATTAGAAAAAAGAAACAAGCCTTTAGGCAGTTCAAGGAGTCACAGAAGGAAGGGGATAGGGAGCTCTACAAGGAGAAGCTCAAGGAGGCTGGAAAAGCTATCAGGTTAGCAAAAGCTCAAATGGAGGAAATAATCAAGAAGGAGGAGGACAAAACATTTTTAGATACATCAGTGAGAAAAGGAAGAGCAAAGGGGGATAGTCAGAATGTCAACAAGCAATGGTCAGATAGTGGAAAAAGACGAAGGCAAAGCAGAAGCACCCAGTGCATTCTTTTGATCAGTCTTCACAAATGAGCAGAAAGGTAGCGGTCTGGCACTAAACAGAACAGAGAACCCTGCACAGGTGGCAGACACAAGCCCCTTCACAAGGGAAAGGATGCTGAATGAACTAGAAAAACTGAGGACAGACAAAGCCATCAGACTGGATGGAATTCACCCAAGCATACTGAGAGCTTTGAGAAGAAATAGCTGCACCATAGCTGAGCTATACAGCGAATATCCAGAAAGTGGAAAGGTGCAACTTGACTGGAAGAGGTCTACTGTGATTTCCTTGCATAAAAGTGGTAGCAGGGAGGAGGCAGAAAATTACCACCCAGTCAGCTTGACCTTGGTGGTGGTTAAAATCATAGAGACAATCCTTAAAGAAAGGATAGTAGACTTCCTAAAAGAGGCAGGAAAACTTGACCGCAAACAACATGGATTTACCACAGGGAGATCATGTCAGACTTACTGATTGAATTCTTCAATTATGTGATCAAAGCAGTGGACCAGGATGGAACAGTGGACGTGTTGTACCTGGACTTCAGCAAGGCCTTTGACACTATCCCACAGAGGAGGCTGATCAATAAACTTGAACACACAGGTGTCGGTCATAAGATAGTAAGCTGGGTAGCACACTTACTGCAGGATAGAACTCAGAAAGTCACAGCAAATGGCGTCATGTCCAAAGAGGTAAGGCAAAGCAATTTTATTTTTAAGATGCCCAATCCCAGAGGCTTTGGGCACCGTAAAGTAAAAATAACAGTTCAAAGAAATACAAGAATCATAAATACAGTAAGATTTCTAAAAACAGTCTTGAGATACTAAATAAAATGAATAAACAGGTCAGCAGTGAAGAGGGTTTTGTGACCAGTGGGGTCCGTTAGGGATCGGTGCTGGGTCCAGTCCTCTTCAACATATTCATTAGCAACATTGCTGATGGTCTTGACGGTAAAGTCTACCTGTTCTCAGATGATACAAAACTATGTAATAGGATGGACAATCAGGAGGGCACAGGGTCATAATGTCGCTTGGCATTATGCCACATGCAAAAATCACGCTGCCAATACAGCGTGATTCTTTACATGCAGCATAAGGCTTTTTTTTCTGGGGGCTGTGCTCCCATACCCCTGGTACCCCAAGTCCCCCCATAAAGATTCTCAACTCCAGGAGGGGGAGTCAATGAAATCTTACTAAAGTGTGAAAAAAAATAAAATGTTCTGGAGACCAGAAATCAAACCCTGTTCCCGATGCAGTGCCTGGGTTCCTTGCTGCAATGGCTCAGTCCTTTGAGCCATGGTAGCTGCTCGGTAGAGCCCTGTCCCAGCAGAGATCTTATCCTCTGCCTGGGATAGTGCGAGGGTGAAATACTGCATACAGCAGTATTTGTGGTATTGCACCACTCGCTGTCTCATACAGCGTTATTCTGGGTTAGCTGCAATGTCGTGTGCTATTTAGCATATGACATTATGAACCAGTAGGATCAGGAGACACCTTCCAGTATGAAGCAGGATCTCAACAAACTTGAACCATGGTCCAATGACTGGCAACTTAGATTTAATGCTAAAAAATATAAAATGATGCACCTGGGAAAACAGAACCAAGGACTCAATACTTCCTAGATGGTCATTGACTTGAAGAGACCAGGACTGAACGGGACTTAGGCGTAATCATATCGGATGACTTTAAATCAGGGAATCAATGTGAAAAGGTGGCACAAAAAGCAAGCAACATCCTCAGATGCATAAGCATGAGAATAACTAGCAGCAAACAAGAAGGTATCATTCCACACTATAGATCCCTGGTGTGGCCAAACATGGAGTACTGCGTCCAGTTCTGGAGGCCCCAACTGAGAAGGATATAGAGTGCTTAGAATCAATTCAGAGAAGGGCCACAAAGATGGTGCAGGGCTTACATCACAAGTCATATGAGTCTAGACTCAAAGACCTAAACTTGTACTCCCTGAAACAGAGAAGTGACAGAGGAGATATGATAGAAATATTCAAATTCATCAAGGGTATAAACACTGTTCAAGTAAACAAACTCTGCCAGGCAAACAGAGAGGCATGTACAAGAGGGTACTATGGCATAAACAATAATAGCAAAATATAGTGGAGGGGGTTAGGTTTATGGGCAGACTAGATACGCCACTCAGTCCCCATCTGCCATCAGATTCTTATATTCTTATGTCATTGTCTCTTTGAGATGGACCAAATTCAAGGTCCAGATTAGCTGGTCACTGGTACAGGGGTAGAGATATTGCTCATGATACTAGTGAAAAGGGTTGTGATATGAAGCTGGGACATCAGAGGATGGCCATGGAGAGGAGCATTGAGTGTTCCAGAGGATGGTCTCCTCCTATAGAAAGGGAGGACATCAGCCTCTGCCAGGATACAGCCACCTGGCTTAGCACAGGTGGTAGTGCAGTCAATGGGACATTACTGGCATCAGTGTGCTGGCATGCATTGCTTGCATGTGCCATTTATGTCCCTGCATGGGACATCCTGTGAGGCAGGGTGAAATATGAAAAATAGCCCCAGTACACACAACGATGGACCATGGTACATCTAAGCCCCACCCCACAAATGCAGTGCCTCCTGACAACACACAGAAGACTCCCTCACCTATTCTCCACTTGGGGAAAGTCAAGGCTTAGTGTAAGATACTGATTGTAGAAAGTAAATGCCTAAACTATTATCAAGTAAGAGGCTTCAAGCATTACGTGGAGAGACTTACGTTTATTGCTTTTTGGTTTTAGAAGTTTTCTGAGATAAGCAGTACTTATTCATACTAACAGAAAACAACGTTCTCAGAAGTCTCTGTTGGGAGCAAGACAGCAGAATGTAATTTTGCCTTTCTTGGCAGCACTGTTGATGACAGAGAAAGGCTAATAAGAGAAGCAGGTGACACATGCCATCTTTTTTTTAAATTAATAATTGTCTTATTTATTTCTGCCATTATTCTACCTGTGTGTTGTTTACTGTTTACTTTGCACTTTCTTGTTCTACCACCGCCCGTGTCTAACTGGAAATGAGCTTTGACTCTGTGTGTCTTTTCCCTTTACCAATTTTCAAATAACTAAAATAAGTAAAATTTGCTTGAGATCCTACAGTTTTGCATTTTAGTAATTAAAAAGCAAAAGAGGTTAGAAAGAGAAACATTTTACTAATTTTACTTTTAAATTCTCAGTTTATTCTCCTGTCTGTGTAGATGTTCCAGCAAGAGCCCCTTTAGCCACACTGACCCCGCTCCAGCCCTGACAACTTGATCTGACTACAACTCCCACCTTACAACTGATACCTTGTGTGCCCTGTGCATGGTCCCCTCAGTAGGGCCTTTGTGAACCAGGCATGCCATAGGGTACCATTCCCAAAGGCAGTGAAGTAGTGGTAGAAGGAAAACATAGGTTGGTTTCCTTAAGAACCCACCAATTTTGCCTCCTTGTATTTCTCCCTTGCTGACCAGGAACCAGGAATACACCACTGCCTCACCCTTATCCTCTGTTCTCTGCCTCATATGCCTCATCACTATGCAACTACTAGGGGACAGTCAGGCAGCAGAGTCTATGTGGCACCCTCCGCTGTGGATGAAAGTGTCCAATCAGATGCTTGAACCTTCCCAGCTGGCATGCACTCCTGACATCCCAGGCCATGTGACTTCACTGAGCTGGCCCAAAATTCCACTCATTTAATTGACTTTTGTGTCATCACATTTGTACTATTTCACCAGTACTCTCATCTTACCACCACCTATGGCATCAAAGGTCCTCAAACAGAAACAAGAAGAAGTACACAGAGAGATAATGTAATTACAATGCCTACTATAGTAACTGGACTATTAATCCTTATTTTTTGTTGTGGCTGGTTACAACATCCTTGTTCCCAACATCAGTCTTACCCTTCAGAGTCTCTTCTTTACCAACAATAAGAGGTCCAGATCCCTGAGTCCATCTGCAAATCTTAATACCATACATTCATATGTTGTTGTTTTTTTAGACTTATTGATTGCAATTAGATACAAATGTACTTTGACTTTTTTATATTTCTAGTGTATCAAAAGTTTTCAATAATATATACAAATAATGGGAAGAAAAGTGTAGCAAATATATAAAAAAGGAGGAATCTCATAACACTGTTACTTTTCCATTATTGGATATTCAGGAAAATTTGTCCATTTGATGGAACGATCAATTCAGATAGCTATAAGATAATTTATTGTTATGTGGGGCAAAAACAGTTTAAATAAAGTAGTCAGGTAAAGGGATAGAAAAAAGAAACACTACAGTTAATCACCACTAAGCCATTATGTTCAGTAAATTAGTAAACATAATATAAACATAGGAGAAACAAGTATCCTGAGAACAGGTCAATTTTTCCTTTAAAGTAAATATATAATCCTAAACTCTAACTTAAAGAGCTTAAAGCAAGCCATGTCTATCTATGTTTACTACTCTATGGGGAGCTTCAAGCATGCTTGTGCTAGGCACAGGGGCATATTAGGCAGAGGAATGGAGGAGGGAGTGACACCTATGGCCAACTAAGGTCGGTGGTGATGGAACAGGTAGGGACAAGGGGAAGACAGGATAGATCTAAATGTCCTTTTCTGCCAACAAAAATTTATGTCTCTACTGTATGTACTTAAACATTATAACATTATAATAAAGATAGTCCAAAAATAGTCAAAAAAATGTTTCTTTTAAGTCATAGCCACCATTTCTTTTTCAGAAAAGATTGGTGATTCAGTATTGTTATTATTTGTACGTGAGTCCTTTGTGTACTGGGCTCAGATAAAAGCAGTGACATGATCTGTCTCAAAAAAGATGTTCTGGTTTCCTATATACTGCTTTTAATTTGTAGTTTGTAAGGTGCTTTTAACTGGAAACCTGCACCCATCTCTAGAAAACCCTGTCACAAACCTAATAATTTATGAAACATTTGTTAAGTTATAAAGGCAAAATCAGGATAGACAAAAAAATGTGTTCAATTTATAACTGAATTTGCCTTTTATTCTTAAGAGCAGCACAATTAAGTCTTGTTATGATTTATATGCAAAGGGGATCATTACAGTGGTTTTATATCAGACTCTTCATGGGTTCCAGCAGAGGTCAATTCTGTTCCAATCATTTGGTGGGTTTTATTCTTTCTTTTGACATTCTATAGGCTTTAGTAATGAAGGTTAGTTTGTCTTCTGGAAGACAAATGCATTAATGAACATATCCTTTACTGAATCCCAAACTATTTGAAATTCCACATCAGTACAATTAAGAAGTCCTAAAAATGTAGATTTTTGCATCTAGATTGGCTTTCCAACATTTCATGGCTGTGAATTATTCTGTAATTCTCCCTAACTATACTGGCATTGGTGGCCTCAAGTTAAGTGCTTGTATTGGATGATAAGGATATTGTCTTTGAATCTGATGTCACTTGTATGTCCATAACTTCAGCCATTTTCATTACTTGTACCATCCTGTCTGCAGGAAATCCACCTTTTCGTTTAAGGCTGGGAACCTCCTATCAATGGTCTGGGTCCAAAATGGCAAATTGTCTAATGAAGCTACGACTGACTCAATTGAATGTTTGCTTTCTGCTGCCATCCCTGGATTTTGAACGGAAGCAGTGCTTACTTGTTTTTCTGTTTGGGTTTCAGTCACAGGGCTCGATTTTCAGAGCCCCATGAATGCCACAAGCCACTGCTACATTACTCATTTGGCACAGAGGGCTTGCAGACTTCACCTAGCTGGTGATAGGGGTTTTCAGTCCTGAGAGTCCAGTGTTACAAGTTAGTCCAGCTTTTCCCTGGTCAGGGCTTGCACCAAACGTTTGGTGCAAGCTGCCACAAAGTGTGGAAATTGTTGAAACTGCACCTGATGTACTACAATTGGGTGCAGTTGCATCAAAGGAGTTTGGTGCAGCTATGCCAAATAATGGGACTGAGGCAGGGACTGATGCAATCCCTGCATCACCCTTTGAAAATTAAGCCCACAATGTTCTGTCTCACAGAGCTGTGTCTGTTAAAAACTGCTGTTTAGTTTTTCAGCTTTTGCTTCACTTGCGGGGCCAAGTGTGTTATCTTCACTCACAAAAGCTACGATCAGCTCAGTGACTAGACAGTGGGCAGAAGTCAGAAAAATCAGGTAGCTAAGTAAGTTTAAGTAAACTCAGTTTGTGTAGTCTCCTGACCTCCCAATCAAAGTTACTAGCAGATGCATTTCTAGATATGGAAGGCTTGTGAACTGTGGTAACCTTCTATGTTGCCTTCTCTCCTAGTCTGCATATTGCAACCAAAGGCTGTGGAAGTATTACAGTTGGGATAGGGTCAGTATAGCTGATACACGCTCTAGCTCTTCCCCTACCCTCTGTGCCATAAATCAAGCCTGAATAACTTCTAGTTGCTTGATCCTTGGGAAAGCATATTCCTCAGATGAGGATGATGGCACGACTTTTCTTTTATTAGTCATATGGTTGCTAAAAGTGGAAACTTAGCAAAATGGCATTTTGTCTGCATTTTCATTCAGACGAACTTGGAGCTCAAACATGAAGCAGCTGGCCTGCAGCTATTTTGTCTCTCTCTACCAAAGTTCTTTTAAATGGTACGTGTACATCTGTTGCTATTTTTGTGTACTGAATGAACATGTTTTGCTATATACTGTATTTATGAATATTTCATGTGACTTTTACCTATACATAGAACATAATTATCTTATTTTATTATTTTAAAATTCACATTTATGATACAATTCCATTGTAAAAGCTATTTTCTTTTGCTGTACTTTTATTTTTTATGCCTTATGATAGTTCCTTGTATGCTCTCACCTTTGTCCCTTACTCATATAATATCACATTTAAATATGTTGTTCTTCATTGTCACTTTAAGTAGTTCACGTATAAGTAAGATTTGTGAAGTAACTGTGAGAATGGCTTGCCATGGAAGCCCATCAGTGCAGATATGGCCAATGGCAACTGCAAATTGCATCTCCATGACCTTTAAGTGTATTTACTCTGTTTTTTTGATATTGCAACCTAGTATTTCTCTAAATGCAGTTTTAATCTTTTGCTTATATACTTAGGGAGACTATAGTTCTTTGTTTTTTAGCTTGTTTTTTTGGTTTTATTGGGCACACTACAACCCAACCCAGATAGACCAACTTAGGGTAGCTGGTTCATTCCACTGGGGTGTCATACAGATGAGGCACACTGATGAGTCCTGATGGGATGAAACACATGTCCGTGTCTTCCGTTGGTTCCCTTTGCAGATTGTGCACCTCTGTGCCTGAACCTAAGCTACTCACACAGCAATGCAGGTGGCTGATTTGGGGTGGGTGAGTGAGTGTGAATGCTAACACCTGATTCTAGCACAATAGGAATTGCTGATGTGTGGCATGTCAGCAGAGGGTTTCAGGATACACAGGGCAAGATCCTGCCATAGCAACTGAACCCCCCCCCAAAAAAATATACACAGTCCCCAAGCACACATTCAGAGAAATAAATGAATGTCCAGGATAGTAATATTTTTCAAAATAACTGCTGTGATTTTATTCAATCCACCACCCATTGCATGCACATCATTTTCTGCAGCCATGGATATTAACAGTACATTCAAGTCTCTTGTGCAAGGCTCAAGCCTAACTGAGAATAGTACCTGGCCATTGCTCACTGCATGCCCCAGCACGTGAACTCTTGTGAGTTTTCATCAGGGCATTTTGTTTATGATTAACAGAGAGAGATATACCACTCCTGAGCACCACTCTCCTGCACATACTGCAGCTCATGTTTGGTGATTGTTCAACTACATGCCCCACTCTGCCCACCCAAATGACATCTCCAGGGGCCAGATTGGATTTCAACCCACCTGCTCTCAACCCTCTGAGTTGATATTAATGAGGGCTGGGTGTTGTTCTGTAACTGTCCTGTGACCGTCTGCTTGTTTAACAAAATAAATACCATCCTCTACATGGATATGACAGTCCTTGGAGGACTGCCACATCACGTGGCCCATGCACGATCCAGAATGACTGATTCATTGCAGTGTCAATACAGGCATCCAATTGGATATTGAGCAGAGTTCTGACCACTGCCACCTTGAGTCGACATGAAATTCTACACTTCCAAGCAGGGGCGGTGGATACCTGTTGATACCATCCAGTGCAGACAGGCACTGGAGTGCAAAGCAGTGTAACTGAGAAATATGCACATTGTGCACATCAATAGGTGTTTAATGGATCAGATCCTTAGCAAGGACATAAACTACTGTACCTCATACAGTTCTGTAATAGTCTTTAACACCAGAAAGCAAGTTAGAAATGTCAACAGAGTTTGCTCAGATGCCAATACGCATAGAAAAGTAACAGAATTGGAATAAGAATTTCAGAAAGAGCTTTAGCAGAAAAAAAGCAGTCCTTCAGGTTAAATGCAGTTTACCTTTAACAACTGTTTCTCTGTTCAAAACTGGTGTAGGTGACAGCAATTTCTAATTTATTCATGCTAAAAGTGGATCAGATTTTTCTGACTTTAACTTTACTATGTGTATAATTACTTCTAAAGGTTTATTTTATAATTCTGTGGTGTTTTAATAGTTCTATCTTTTTTCCAATCATTTGTATTTCCTTTCTAATATTTCCCTGTACACTTCAAGCCACCCAGCCTCACCTGAAAATGAATTGCTTGCAGTTCAGTGTGTCTCTCTTTGATGAAAATTAGAAATAAATAACCAAAGATGTTTCCATTTTTATAATACATTGGGAGCTTGAATTGAAACTGTGCTGCACAAATGGTGAATAGAGTAACCTAAACAACAATAATAACAATAAAACACTGTTTCTGCCCAAGAACAAGAACCAGTCAATATTGAAAAAATTCCTGAAATTTAATAGAGCTTTTTAAACAACTGTATTATTATTGTATTATTGTTTTGCTGTACAGCACTCAGGGTCCCAGGCATTGGGCACTTTATAAATGAAAAAAAATCTATCTATCTCTCTACCATTTTCTACTACTAGTTGTCACTATTCACCAGAGCACTAGGGCAAAAGTTTGACATCTAGATTAGACATTTAAACTAACTGTGGGAGTGTCTAAGGCTAGGAAAACTGTTATAGATGATGAGAGGAAGGGAACCTATTTAGTACTACCTTACATCTCGGGGCTGGAAATAAAAAAGGCACAGCAGGAACACATAGATCAGACCCAACCTAGACTAGGGCAAGAAGTCACAGAAATAGGGTTCAGAAAAGTTACTATATGTAGCACAGAAGAAAATGAGGTTAGGAAGGTGCAAAGGAGGACTATCGATATGTAAAAATGAGCTTTAGAGTATCTGGAAGGGGGTCTGCTTCAACACTAGTAGCCTACTGTAGGTAAAAAGATGTGTGAGTTACCAGCAATGGTAACATACTAAGATTGATCACGTTGCCCTTATTGAAAAATGGGCAACAGGTAACAACATTTGGGACCTCACAATGCCAGGGTATTCACTGTTTAGATAGGATAGAAGAGCAGCTGGGGGAGTCACTCTTTATGTCAGGGAAGGTATTGAAGTAGTGGATGATGGGAACATTAATTGTGGGATGGATGAGACTGAGTCACTATGGATGCAGATGACAGCATCTTCAGGCTGGAAGCTTCATCTGGGGGTGATGTACAGACCACCAGAACAAGAAGATGAGGGTGACAGAGAGCTAGGAAAAGAAATAAAAAGAGGAGTGAGAAAAGGGGAAGTGGTGGCAATAGGGGATTCAAACCTGCCAGATGTAGATTGGCATGTACCAGTAAAAAAGAATACTAGAAGCCAAGCTATGGTAGATGTTAATCAAGACTTTCTGCTGGACCAGCTGTTAAAAGAACCACCTGACAAGGATCCATTCTGGATGAGGTTCTCATTAATTTGGAAGTAGTAGGGGAAGTCAGAGTAGGGGAACCACTAATGAACAGTGACCATAATGCCATTTGGTTTGATTTGACCCTAGGGTACAAAAAAAAACATATTCAAGAACAGATGTCCTAGACTATAAGGTAGCACATCTCCTAAAACTGAGAAGGCTTGTTAGTGATAAATGAACTGAGGTAGGTGATATGGATGGTGTAGAATAGATGTGGGAGGTAATAAAAGGTGCCATTCAGGAAGTGTCTCAAATTTGTGTGAGGACAGTACTTAAGAGAAATAAATTCAAGAGACCTATATGATTCTCTGTGAGGGTATGGAAAGCAATTAAAGCCAAAAGAAATGCCTTCTCTCTAGGGTTAAGAAGAAACAGGTGGAGGGAAAATGGGAGGAATACATTCAGAAAAATAGAGAGAAGAGGGCTGTTAAGGTGGCTATAGCAGACACAGAGCTGCAGATTGTCAAGGGGATCAAATCTGGTGAGAAACATTTATTCCAGTACATTAGGGAGAAAAGAAAAAGGGAGGATGAATAGTTAGGTTGTCAGATGGGGATACGGTAATAGAAGAGGATGGCACAAGGCAGTCATCCTAAATGACTACTTTTGCTCTGTTTTAGGCAGTGAGGATAATGGTCCCTTACTCAACGGTGCCATCCAAGCAAGAGGGATTCTAGAGATGTAAACACCAGTATTCACCAGAGACAGGGTCCAGAAAGTGTTGTCTGTCCTCAAGATAGACAAGGCCCCAGAACTGAATGGGTTACATCTGAGAGTGCTAAGAGAATTGACAGAGGAACTGTCTGACTAACAAAACTTCTAAACAGCTCATTGCAGATGGAGGCTGGTAGCTAGGGACTAGAGGATGGCCGATAAGGTTACACTACATAAAGGGGGGATAAAGAACAGCCAGGGAACTATAGGCAATTTAGTCTCACATCTATTGTAGGAAACTTGATGGAAACTCTGATCAAGTAGGATCTTGTTGTCTACCGGGAAATAAAGTGGTCTGCAGGATAGTAAGCATCATGGTTTTATGGCAGAAAGATCCAGCCAGGCCAATGTAATTGTCTTCTTTGACTGGATAACAATGGAGCTGGATAGGGGTCATGCAGTGGATCTGTTATATTTCGACTTCAGCAAGGCTTTCGACTCAGTGCCTCATAAGCGCTTACTGAGGAAAATGAAAGATCTGGAGGCAGCAGGTGACTTAGACAGATAGGTGGGAAACTGGCTTAAGGGTAAGCAGCACAGGATTGTTGTCAATAGGGTAAAATCATATCAGTGGGAATTCACTAGTGGGGTACCACAGAGATTAGTCCTGGGCCCTGTCCTTTATAATATGTTCATTAGTGACATAACTGAAGGAATTCAGGATAAGGCTGTCCTTTTTGCAGATGACACTAAACTCTATGGAAGGGTGGATAGTGTAGAGGTAGCTAGGGATTTACAAAATGACCTTCACAGGCTAGAGAGATGGTCAAAGTATAACAACAGAGGAGGAGGACTTGGGAGGCATTATCAGTGACACCATAAAGCAGTCTAGCCAGTTCAATAAAGCCTACAGCAAAGCATTCAGAATGCTGGGGTGTACAGGGATGGGTATAGGTAGTAGAAGGAAAGAGGTAATAATGTTCATTTATAGGTTCTTGGTAAGGCCACATCTGGGCCAAGAGTTGCAAGGCTTATGGAGGAGACCGGCTAGTGGTTATCTTTTTTGCCAATAAGCATGATTGGTATGTAAGTTGACCCATGAAATTTAACCTGTTCACTTGTTTGCATAGGTCACAGGTATGGGTAAGCCTTTGTGCACCAAGTACCAGGTGACAGGCTTTGTTGAGGGAGACAATGACTCTGTTTAGAACTGTGTCAGATGCAGAGCCATAGATGACAATACCACAGTCAACTATGGAGAGCACCAAGCTTGAGGCAACTAGGCAGAGGGCTTCATTCATCATATAGTTCCTGTGTCTGTACGAGAGGCAGATTCTGGAGTTAACTGCCTTGCAAACTAGGTTGACATGGACACGATAGGAGAGGGAGGAGTCTAGTGTAATACCAAGTTATTTGAAACTGTTTACCTGCTTTAGTGGTTGGTGTTTATTGTTGAGGATTGTTAGGGATATATCTTTATGTTTGTTCTGATGGTTGGCAAATGACGTGGTTTGGGCCTTTTTTTAGTTGACGAGTTTGTTTTGGCAGAACCAGGATTCTAATTCAGAAAAGTTCAATTGAAGACTATGTTCTAATTGTACTGGGTCCAGCTGACTTGAGAAAATGACTGCATCATCTGCGTAAATTAGCACATTACCTTAACAGGGTAGAGGGAAGGTGTTAAGAAAAAGGCAGAAGAGCAGCGGTCCAAGTATGCATCCCTGTGGGACCCTCAAACGAACTGGTAGACTAGTGGAGAGAGTGTAAAGGATTTTAACTTTCTGGGAGCAGTCACTGAGGTAACTGGTGAACCATGAGGTGGCCTCATGTGAGAGCTCAAGAGTCTGTAGGGATGAAATGAGGACCCCATGGTTAACTGTGTCAAATGTTTTCTAACATCTATGTACATAGGTCCTACAAGTTGACCATGGTTCAGGGCTTTGTGGGCATAGCTAGTAAATTCCAGGAGGGCAGTGGTGGTACTGTGTCCCTTCTGAAAGTGATGATGTTGTTGCTGACACTGGAGATTGTACTTGGTGAGAGTCAGATAATTGATGTGATACAATTCTTTCAAGGGCTTTAGAAACTGGGAGAAGGATAGAGATGGGGCTATAGTTGCTGTGGGAGGATCAGTTGCCACTCTTGGTGATTGAGGTAACAACTGCAGATTTCCACTGAGAGGGAGAATTGACTTAGAGTGAGAGATTTAGAAATATTGTATCAACACAAGGCTGCCTATTGTATTAAACACATTTGTGTATTTGATGAACTTATTAAGGGCAATATGTGTTATAGTAGAGGTTTGGTTTTTAAATCTATGTCTGACCTGTTGGGACATTGGAAAGGAATGAGGTCATCAGACCACCTGAATGAATACCTGTATTCAAGGCAGAATGTACTTCAGTTCCTTAGCCTTTGATAAAAGACACCCAGGCCCAGATATTCAAACTGCGCCCAAAAAGTGCGCAATAGCAGGAGCAAGCACAAGTCCATTGCGCCCATGTGCAAGAGGCGCAATATTCAAAAAGTGAGCTGGCTAAACTGTGCCTACAGCCAACGACTGAATATCGCACCACCTGCGCCATAGCGCAAATAGCGTGGGGAAGCTGAGCAGATCAGATGCACCACAGCGCAACAAGGGATATGCAGCTGAGCAGTCCAGAGGCACCATAGAACAACCAGGGATGCCCCCAGCAGCAGGGCAGTGCAACTGCACAACCAGGGAGGTAGGGGCCCACCACCCATGCCACAGATAGGCACAGAAACACACAGCAGAACAGATATCGTCCCCCCACACCCCATGCACTGCACAACTGGAGGCGGGCTGGAATAACCACCGGCCCATGGAGACCTGCAACCAACCCACAGCTGGGCCATGTTGCCCCATCACACCCCCTGGCAAGCAGTGACTGGCACACAGGGAGGGCTGACCACCCCATGCCACACCATCCCCCCAATGCAGAGCACACCCTGACCCCTAGACACCTTGCCCAGGAGCAGCGTCCACCACTGCAGGAAACCCCACGCATGTCTCCACCCCCACTGTGACACTGCAACCCTGTGCACCACAGAACCATGCAAGGCAGCCCCACCACGATCACCCATCAGCAGGTGGCAGCACACAGCAATGCAACAACGGCATACACAGTGCCACCATGCACAGCCCCCCCGAGGTACTGCTGAGAGACCAACCATGCGTTGGCACACAATGTACCCCACACGGGACAGGGCATGCCCTGGACACCACCACCAGTGGTACAGCACCCTGCACAGTCTCCCAATGACACACTCCGGCCCAGCACTGGCCACAACAGCCAGCACAGACACCCACAGTGGTGTGTGGGCATGCACCACACGGATGCACACAGTGCATTACAGACACCCACGATGCCAAGGCACAACAACACAGGGACGGTGAGTGGGCAACCAAGCCCCAGCGTGGGCTCATGTAAACTGTGTGCCACACAACCCAAGAGTCCTCCATGGCACTGGAGTGCCAGCCACCCTGCGCAGGCACTGTGGACCTGTATGCCACCAGCATTTTCCCAGAACACAAGTCACAGACAGTGGTGCACATCCCCTGCAACACACACAAGCCACAGCTTGGAGGTGGGTAAACAACTGTGGAGGCCACAGTGTCACCTGAGGCAAACATGCACCACACCAGTGACAGGAGGCAACCCAGAAGTGTGACGGGTACAGTGGCTGCCCTGCATGGACTGCCATGACTGATATGCCAGCAGACCATGCAGGTCACAGACATGCATGGGTGTCAGCTGCACAGGCCATGGACGGGCTGATAGGGGCACCATGGACACAGAGCATGCACCATGGACCACTGCATACAGTCATCCAGTGCACAGGGCACAACACACACATCACAGACACTGACCGATACCTACCCCCACACCATAGTCACCTCCACATGGACACACACACATACCCATGACTGCACCACCCCTGACACCATGCACACCACTGCAGCTGAGCACCTATAGCCAGCTGAAAATCATAGACCACCACAGTATTCATATCAAAATAACTTCTATTAAAACAACATATAAAAGGTAACTATTTACAACAATGTATACAAAGTGGGGGGGGAGGTCCACAAACAAGGGACAGGGGTGGACAAATGGGACAAGAAAGGAGGGGTGTGAGGGTGGGTCCAGGGGGGTAGGGGATATCAGGGGCAGAGGGACTCAACGTGAGCGCCGCTTCCTGCTCTGGCTCCTTCTCTGCTTGTTCCTCCTCACAACCCCGGTCTCATCTATCCTGCGTAGGATGTCTAATGATGCCCTTGCCACCTGCAGGATCTCCCGTAGTGCCTCCCTGATGTCTTGGAGCTGGCATGTACCTAGGACAAGGGAGCACAGTCAATTGGTGTGAATGCACAGCCCCATACAGCCCACCCACTGTGCATGGCATACGGCTGTGGGACATACCTCTGTGATGGTGTGTGACCACTCGCATTGATCACGTCCACATGACCTGCCCACCCAGGTGCATACAGCCATGCGGAACACTGCACACACCCACCGGCCAAGTCACGCACAGCACCACTGTGGCCGTTTAATGACATAGTTATGTGGTGCAAAGGCAGTGGCACAGCCATGTACCCGGTGAACGCATGGACCACCATCAACGCACTCCCAGACATGCATTGCCACTGGACAGTGCTGACTGTAACAAGTTGCATGCATGGCAATGGTGTCAATGGATGGTGGCCATGCCCCGCTGCCCACCCTGTTACACAGCATGCAATAGTAATCATGGAGTTATGGCACTCGCCATCATCAGGCCAGTCCCTTGGGCGCTGTGGTTTCTCACCCCACCTGGCCTCCCTCTCCTCCTCGTTGCACCGCAGCTCACGGGCAAGGCACCATTCTTCCAGGCCTGTGGTGCAAACATGGAGAGAGGAACATCAGTACAATCCCATAGCAAAGCCTCCCTGCTCCCAGGTGTGTGCCCTCCCACTCAGCTAGACCCACCCACCCCACACCCTGATAATACCACCACAGCCAACCCCAGATGGTCCCTCCCCCATGTGCTGGACACATACAACCATGATACCCATATGGAAGATAAAAGTGTGTTGACATAACACCTTCCTGGCCGTGGCATCGTCCCCGCAGGGAGGCTAGCAGCTCCGGCTCCATCCGCCGTAGGTCCCCATACCTGTGGCGGCACTGCTCTGCACTTCTCCACCCGTCCAGTGGCCTCCTCCAGTGCAGTGGCCACCTCCTCCCACACCTGGCTCCTGGACCTGTCCAGGGGTGCCTCCCCGAACAGTGGCCCATGGTGTGGCTCCCCTATGGCCACTAGGTTGGCCAGTTCTAACTGCGTCCACTGAGCAGCCCTCCTGCACGCCATTCTCTCTGCTCGGTCTGCAAATATGGCGCTCTGCAGCATGGCTTCCTATGTGCAGATGCTGCATGATACAGCGCTGCCATTCCCTATTGTGCTGTCACCGAACAGTGTAATAGTGATGCACCCATGCCTGACGCATGGCGCCTAGGGGGAAAAGGTTGGGCACAGGGTCAAGGGTCTCTGGCGCATGGACACACACAGCGCCATTGGAACCCAATGCGTGTAGCATGATTGCCTGCCTGTGTGTTACCACCAGTAGTGGCCTACCACGATGTTGCCCCAGTGTGCCTATGATGGCCCAGTGCCACAGCGCCATCTAGGTGAACATCACTATAGCACCACTGGCACAATGGTGGCCGTGCCCTGCATTGCGTCCCATGCACAGCACGGCAGCAGCATGGCAGATGCCTGCGTCAGCAACCCGGGCATGCGCAGTGAGGTGTGTACTACGCATGTCAGAGAACTGCGCCATTGGCTCAGCACGTTCAACACAATTGCACAAAGTGCAACAGCGTGATATTCAGTCATCATATGCAAAGCAGCTAATCAGCCATGCAATGGCGCAGCACTGCAATTTGTATCCACTTAAAGTTGCGCCTCGCCTCATTTGCATGGGTTGCGCTATAAAAGTGCGACTTGGGCTGCAGTGGCCATAGTCGGTTACTGCAGTCTGTTGGTGAGTTGCATGCTGTTTGGGAGTGTGGACTGTGGATTTAGGGACATGCATGGGACTGCACAGTCACAGATAACAATTGCCATTCTTACAGGCTAAATAATGACTGAGCAAGTTGTGGGAGAGGAGGAGCACAGTGGTGGGAGGAGGAGGCCTAATTTCACCAAGGCCAAGACCGAAGCCCTGTTTGAGGCCTACCTGGATCAGGAGCCACTTCTCAGTGGATGGCAGGGAACACCTCAAGCCCATGCTGCTGCATGGGAGGAGGTGGCACATGCTGTGAACCTGCATGACAGCCACCAGCGCTCTGTGCAGGAGTGCAAGAAGAAGATGGGCACAGACAGGAGGAAGATAAAGGAGAAGGTGACTGCCATCAGGGCAGCATGAGCTGCGACAGGTGGGGGACAGCCGTGGGTGGTAAACCTGACCCCACAGGAGGAGAGGATTGCTGGAAGCATGCAGCGTAGTGCCATTGAGTGTGTTCCGGGTGGTAGCTTCCAGACGGGTGGTGGCCCATCACTGCATGGTAAGTCATGGTCTGTCTGGGGGGGGCAGGGTAGGTCACATGCAGTAACGCAACTTTGTTTCCCCTTACAGATCCTGAGTGTCTGCATGGGTCAGCGGTGGTGGGCCTGTCCACTGAGGACAGTCAGCTGGAGATAGAGGAGGGCCCATCCACCTCCACAGGTATACGTGGCTCAGTGTGACAGTGGGCCCACCTGGCTGTCCACACTGATGTTGTTGTAACAGGTGCAGAGGAAGCCCTGCATGTGTCCCAGCCTGACAGCATCCACGGATGCCAGCATGCTGTGACACGTGCCGGTGCCGAGTCCGTCACCGATGATGATGTCGCCAAAGGCATGGGCAGTGACACATGTTTGCCACGGGATGGCCACACATCAGGTAACATCGTGGCCATGGCTGTGGGTGGTGCTGCCGTGGAGGTCTGCCTGTCAGCACAGTCCCAGCCTGTGCCTGTCAGCGCCAGTGGGGCAGCACTGGTGTTTGTTCAGGACAGTAGGACTGTTATGGCCACTGCAGTGGCACCACTGAGCCAAGGGGAGCGGCAGCTGGAGGGGCAGCATCAGCAGTCAGCCAATGGGCTTGGGGGTACAGGGTCCTGCGGCGGCGTCTGTGCACCACCTGTGGACATGCCCAGACCTGGTCCTGGTGTGCAGCGCCCACCCTCAAGGGGTGCTGAGCATCAGGACTGTGCACACCCTGAGGGACAGGATGCCGAGGAGGCAGATGACCTCTTGGATGAGCACACCCACCTACTGCAAGCATTAGTCCAGCAGCAGATGCGGCTTGCAATGTTGGTGGATGCACTGCGTGTGGCTCTGGAGCGGGCAGAGGAGCGTCACAGCAGAGACACAGCTCTTATCCTGGCAGGGATGGACCAGTTGCGGGAGGATGTGACCGCTGCCATTGACTGGCATGCGCAGGCATTCACTGCTGTCATGGCCACAATGGGCACACAGTCATGTGCCCATGCGCTGTGGACATCACGCAGTGTACTGTCCACCCCCCATTCCCGGTGTCGTGCGACACCTTCCCTGTCGACACTTGGTTCAGCTGTGGGCATCCTGAGTACACCTGGCGCAGGCATGTTCGGTGTGCTGCAGACCCCTGTGCAAGCACAGTCGTGTTCACGCAGTGGAACCCCTGGGGGATCATCGGTGCCACCCCATGAAGCCAGTGGTCGGCCTGTCAGTGCTGGCGGGTCTCGGCAGGGCCGCCCATGCATTCATGGTGGCCGGGGCACTGTGTCGTGTGACTGACCTGTCTCCCAATGCAGCTACTGTCTGGTGCTGCCCTGTGTGCATTGTGTCTTTCGCTGGGCAGTGCACGGGTGGGTACCCGGCCCTGCACACGGACACACAGTCCATCTGCACACCCTCCCAGCTGCTGTCCACAGTTGCATGTGCATGATGATGCCTGCATTGTGCTGTACACCAATGTGCAATGGTGCTCAGCATCTGACACATGCACATGGACAGGCAGTGGGCATGGTGGTCTGTGGACATGTGTGTGGCTAGGGGTGGCATTCTGGGTCGGTGTACCTCCTACCCTTTGTGAAAGTTTAGTGCATTGTGTGTGTGTGTGTGTCCATCCACATGGCATGTTAGACCTCACCCATCACTGGTTGTGTGTTTGGTTCCATGCCCGGCCACTTCCCTTGATGGCAAGCACCCCTGGTGTGTGTCCATGCATGGTTGTGGGTTGTGCCTTAGCCACTGGTGGTTGCACATAGCCCCATGACTTACCTGGGTTGGCTGAAGTGCTCCTCCATGATGGTGTCCCGGTGCAGCTGTGCCAGCCGGAGCAGTCGGAGGTCCCATCGCCCAAGGGGGGCTGCCCATCACCATCGTCACCGGTGTCCTCATCATCCCCATTGCTGTCCCCCTCTTCGACCTGTACGGCTATCCCATATTCGTTGGCCATGTTGTGCAGGATGCAACAGGCCAGGAATAGCCCACAGGCCTTTGAGGAGCTGTACTGTAGGGCACCGCCGGAGGTGTCCAGGCAACGGAAACATGCCTTCAGCATCCTGAACACCTGCTCGATGATATTACATGTGGTGGCGTGTGCCTCATTGTAGCATTGCAGCGATGGGGTCGTGGGCCGCTGGTATGGTGTGAGCAGGCAGGGACGGAGTGGGTATCCACTGTCACCTGTGTGTAGAGGGTGGAGGTAAGTTTGGTGATCAGCATCAGCCTGCCTCGGGCCATTTAGGCAACTACCCATGTCACCTCTGACCATGCCCCCTCAGGCCCTATGACTGTCCATGTGGTTTGCATACTCACCCACTAGGTGTCCAGTGGGGATATCCCCACTCTCGAATCTGTGGCACAATGCCGACTGGTGTCAGATGAAGACATCATGTGCTCCCCCAGGGCGCATGGCACAGACATTGATTATGTGCGCCCTGGCATCTCATACCACCTGGCAGTTGATGCTGGCATAGCCCTTACGATTTATATATGCGGCTCCCTCGGGGCCAGATGGTGTATGGATGGCCACATGGGTGCAGTCTATTGCCCCTAGCACACCAGGCATACATGCTACCCTGTTGAACTCCTGTATGTTTGCTGTGTGCTCCACTGGTGTGCTGGAGAAATGGATGTACTCTGCAGCATGTGGTAGCAGTGCACTGAGGAACTGGGTGAGGTGGCATGATGTGGCCAACTAGGTTATGCTTGTGGTGTCCCCAGTTGGTCTCTGGAAGGTACCCGTGGTGAGCAAGCACATGCAAGCTGTCACTTTGGTCTCCACTGACAGGGCAAGGCTCCATCGTGTGGGTGCCTACAACACATCACTCCACAGCTCACAGAGCCACCTCAGAATTGCCCGATTCAGGCGGTACCGGCCCACAATCTCAGTATCACTGTATAGCTCGAAGCTGGTGCAGACTCGGTACTGCCTGTTGGGGGCATACCACTGATGGGCCCTTCCATGGCCATGCCCCCCTGCTGCCCGCCTTCTCACCCCCCTCATAATGGCCTCCATCTGGAAGGTGGCACTGGCCATGTCCCTGGCTTGTGTTCACCCCCCCGGCAGCTGTTACTGTATTACCCCCGCTGTCCTCACTGCTACTTCCCTTACACCAGAAACACCTGCCTGTGCTTGCCTCACTGCTGTGTGGTGTACTTCCCCCTTGTGCAATGTCTCCCCACACCTTCCCCTGTGGCTATTGCTTCCAGGTACCCTTTCCTGCCTGGCTCTGTGTGTCCCTGCTGCCCAGTGTGTCCTGCTGTGTGTTGCTCTCATATGTGGCTTCCCTGTAGCGTTCTTGCACCTCTCCCTTGCTCCCTTTTATTTTGGCTCATTTCCACTAGGGTGCAACTTCCGCTTGCTCTCCTGTTGCGCATGGCGCAAGTTGTTGAATATTGCACTGCACCATTTATGCATGGTTCCTCCCCCTTCAGTTGTGCATGCCTTCATTATCATTGCGCTGTTGCTCAGCGTGATTTGGGGGGTGCAACTGCCTCCTGCTGAATATCACAGAATGGCGCATTTTCGGACTTGCGCAGGCGCAACACTATTGCTCATGGCTCAACTCTTTTGAATATCTGGGCCCCAGTGTCCAAAATGCATCAGGCGGCATGTGTGTTTGTTCTGTGTGGGTTATTCCACACTTCCAGTCTCATGTCAATAAAGGGCTTTTAAAACTGCATCTGAAGCTGTTGGTGCTCTTTAAATGTTAAAGGTGGTGAGTGCCTGAATCTACTCCTGTACCAGACTTGGCATTAATCAAGAGCATCGCGTTCCCTTGTGCGCACTTTGCATGTCTTCTATGTGTGTTATATTGACTCACTTACACAATATCTACAAAATATCAAGCTTTGAATCAGAAGTCTGTCCTGTAAGTATGTATTTTAGTAACACTGCTTAATTTCAGAGCAATGCTAATTAACCAAGAGAGCCACATCTGGTATTTATTGTAAAAGACAAAGAGACTGTATACTGTATGTGATGGTGAAATGCAAGTTTTGTTTCCCAGAATAAGAGAACTACTGTAACTCTAAAAAACATGTTTCCTGCAGCAAAGAAAGACATTTCACGTCTGCAGGACAGCTTGGAGTTGTTGTGTGGAAGCTCCTAGAACTCAAACTCTCTCGAACTCTCTCGAACTCTCTTTTATCCATTATTAAAACACTGCAAAATTTGTATTACATGAGGGCAGAAAGCACAGATAAAAGATAAAACAGGAACTGTGTAACAGAAAGGTATAGTGTGTTAGTCTGTGAATGCGTATAATGTATCCCTAATAAGGACTAATGCAAAAAAAAACCCACACACAAACTGTCATCACAGTAGTTAATTGGAAGATAATGATACATTTAAGAATTACACATCCTGTTAAACCCTTAATATAGCACAGTATGTGCATACATTTGCTTCACAAAAAGATTATCCAAGGAAAAAAGACTTATAGGGTGGTTTTGTAATTATATTAAGGAAGACTGCTTATTTTAAGTGACTTGATTCAGAGCACATAGTGACTTTTTTCATCAGTCTGGGTTCATATACAGTAAGGTGGAATACTGCTATTTGCATGAGTAACAATATCAATACTGTGACTTCTATAGCCACAGTGATTGTACTTGTGTGAATCAGATGGAGATGAGCAGCAGAGGTGAGTGGAGTGTCAGTACCTGCTGGTGTCTCTGTGCTGGGGGGTTAACAACTGAGAGTTGCACTAGGACAGGGGTGGGCCACTAGACTACCCGGAATGGGTACTATGATTAATATCAGGTGAGGGTGAGGGGAAACTGTTTTATCAATTTAAAAACATGTCAGCAGAGACGCTGGGCATGAGGGAAGTGCACCGCTGTACAGAGTGTTAAAAGTAGGTTTTCTGCAGCATTAACCAGTGTAGCACTGCCGGTCTGTTGGTACTCACAAAATCCTTTCAAAATGGCAGTGCACCCATATGCAGCACAAATTCAGCCATTTGCAAGGTGTTAGGCACTAGTTAGTGTGCATGCACAATCTGTTTTCTATCATGCTTACTGTGCCTTTCAGCATGGCACATAATGAACAGCCAAACACTGGAGCGCACAACACAAAGTGTGATGCAAATCCTGTTGCATGGTTCTAGTTGTTTGGCTGTGCATAGAAACATATAATTTGCCAGCAGAAAAAAAGCCCCTTGACACACTGGGCTCACTTTTCAAAAGGGTTAGACTGACACAAGGAAATTGTGTCAAAAGATTTTGATGCAAGGGGTAACTTGAATCATTACTTTTGGCATTCACTGTTTTCAAATGAAGCCTGTGTCAATCCTGATGCAGCTGCTCCAAAGACCTCTTGAGTCATAGTTGCATCAAAAAATCCAGTGAGCCAGGTTGCATGGGGGGTTGCACCATGGCCGGGCTGCAACATCCCCTTTTCTGGCATTTTGCATGCCCTGCCATGGATACAGCAAGGGGCACCACTTAGACCAGCCAGGAGGTGGTCAAAGTGGCATGCGCCAGAGAGAAGGGGTCAGACACTGGGCTGCCAGGTGCAGACGGGGCACAGTAGGTAGCAAAGGGGGAGTCGAGAGGACAGCTGGGCATTAATGGGAGTGCTGTGGCACCAGGTGGGGTGCATGTATTTGCTGTTGTATGTACTTTTGTATTCTGTATTAATGTCTATTAGAGTACCACAACTACTGTACCTACGTGGGTAATTCCATGAAATGAGAGTACCAATGTGCCAAATACTTTGTATGTTGATATAAAAAAAAAGTAACAACAACTCCTGCAGTCATGATAAGTGAATTTAATAGGTAGCCACAGTACAGATACATTTCATAGTTTGAGAAACACAGGTGCACCGATTTTATTTTTATTCAATGTTCAGCTCCAAAATGACACAGATTTTTCCTAACAAAATGTGACATACAAAACCACAGTACATTCCATTACTTCTATGCAGACTTTATTTTAGTTGCACTTCAGACAACGTATTTGAAACCTTTCTCTGGTGTTGTCTTTTGTTAATGAAAACATTTTCACCCTAGTTTTTCAATGCATGTAAAAGTTTTGGTTCCCTCAAAGTTTTGTGTGGTGAGTGCAACTGTGGTGTCAAAGAAAATTGTATTTTTCACATGTTCCCAAAATTAGGGCAAAATCATCCAGCTTTTTTTGAGTGGGTGGTTTTATTTTGGGATAGGATCTTAAAAGTACAGCAGGACTGCCAGCCTGATGGTTCAGAGGATTGAGGTGCTGGATGCCTTACTTCACACTATGCTGGTGACCCAGGTTCGGGAATGGCCTTGGCTCAATGGGGTGCCGGCATTTGGGGGGAGGGCAGAGCAAGATTGAGCATGCCAGCAGGTAGCTCTCCTCTCCTGAGGATGGAGGGGTGGGTTGACATCCCCCTGTAGTTCTGCTCTCAATGGGCAGAGGCCCAGTGGGTAGCATAAGTGGAGAGGGTGTGGCAGAGTAAAAAGAGGTGGAAGGGGCTGAGCTGGCACCACAGGGTGCGAAGCGTGCCTACACACACTTGCACACCCATGTGTCAGGGCCTTCGGGGTCAGGGATAAAATCAAAAAAATGCATATGTGTCCCCGTTGCCATTTGGCAGGAGGATGCGATGGGGACCAAACATATATATCTATATCTATATATATTTATATATATAAAATAAATAGATAAAAAGTACTGCAGGACTTTGGTAAGAGAAAGGTGCAGGCAATGCTTTTTTTTTTTTAACTTAACCATTTGTGTGGTGTCCACTGTTGCACTTGCAATGTTTGGTGTTCACTATTGCACGCGCAACACTGAAGGTGCTTTTTTCTCAAGTCTGATGTGGAATTATCCCACAGCATAGTGCCTTTTTCACTCTTGGGACACAGTGTCCTGAAATGCTTAGCAATAAAGTAAAAAGAAAAATAATTTTTTCCCCCTCAAGTTAAACACATGTTGTGTCCACTGTTGCACGTGCAACGTTTGGTGTCCACTGTTACACTCACAGCACTTAAGGTGATTTTTCTCAAACATCTGCTAGGCAGTTATCTCAGAATCTGGTTCCTTTTTCACTCTTGGGTCACAGTGTCTTGGCAAGCTTATTAAAATTAATCTATTGTGGATTTTAAAAATTGACCTCATGTTACACTTTAGTAACCCCTATTCATGGACTTACCTATGTATTACACTATATGAGGGGTTCCAGGGTCAGACAGTGCAGCTGCCAGGGCTCTGTCCACCTCATGCCATGGCACATTCTGTCCCTGGACCCACTCCCCCCATACAGTATAATTCACAGGCACAGTAGTTGCAGTACACTAATAGCTATTAATACAAAATACAGAAATATATAAAAATGCAAATGCACCCTGACAGGTGCTACAGCACTCCCATTATTGCCCAGCTGTCCCTCTGTCTCCTCTATGCCATCTCCTGTGCCCATACTGCCCCCAGTCCCCTCCTGTCCAGCACATTCACAACCCCCTCCCACCCATCCAGGCCCATCCAGTGTTGTCTTGGGTGGAGGGGGGTATCCCTGTAGCCATTCCCACAGGTTTGCAAACTGTTTGGCAGAGCTGTTGATTTGCAACAAACCCAGGGAGTTTGGTGTCAGGACTCTGATTTGTGTACAATTAGGCACAGAGTCCCTGGCACCACTGGAGTTTGCCACAGCCCTGGAGTGATGCAACTTGTGTCACTATAAGGGCTCTTTGAAAATTGGGGCCATTGTGTCTGTCCATCCAGAATATGCTTCAGAGATCATTTAAAATTGCTAGTGTCAGACATATTTAGTCATCAATGACAAAACTAGTAGACACCAAGTATCATACATGTGCATTCATGCTGAGGTGTGTTACAAATGAGTCAGAACTGTAGGATATATGTACAGCTTGAGGAACATTCAGTTTACATAGAGAATAGGTAGAAGTAAGAATCTCAGTAGCACATATACTGTACTTATATGCCAATATGAGCTGGAAAAAAAACAGTGATACCATATACAGTAGTAATGCAAACAGTACTGTAGTGCTCCATGGCTGATGTTGTTCTTGGTTGGATATGGAAGGAGGATTAGGTAGGGCATGTACAGAGGAGGTTGTGGGAGGGATTCCACCCAAATACAGTTGCCACACAGATAAAGCCAATGGTGGGGCAGTGTCCAGAGAAAGTGGAAGTATGCTCCCATTGTAGCATATGAATTATTGAGTTGGGGATCAGAATGCAGGGGAGGGAGGAGGGGGATATATCCTTAAACTGATTTTCACTTTAGGGAGGAGGAAGCAGATCTAAATTATGTGATGAGACAGTGGAGTTTGCTAATGTGGCCAAATAAGACAGAAAATGGTTGCAGATTTTATTGTAGGCTGGCATAGTATTGCGAGCATAATGGGAGAACTTTACAAAGGGGGCAATGACATGAATGGAAGCCAACCATTCTGTGAAGGATGGGACTTCTGTATTATACCACCTACATAGGATGAGATGTTTAGCCTTGATGCTCATAGCCATCAACCATTGGAGCTTGGGGGCAGAAATATTCAGGTTATCATCTGGGAGATCCAAAAGATACAGAGCAGGACAATGAGAGGTCTATGTATAAAATTTGGGAGCGCTCATTCTTTATCAGTGTCCAAAATTGTGAAAGGTCTTGGCAATTCCAGAGAATGTGAAGAAAGTTGACTCCTGTAGCTACACATTACCAGCATTTATCAAAGAGAAGTAGCCCAAAAAATCTGAGTAGTGAGGAGGTATAATACCGGAGATGCATAACTTTACTTTGAATTAAGAAACTTTTTGAATCAAGGCAAGCATGATGCATCAGTCTCCAGCACTTGTACCGGGAGTCCTTTAAAACAGGAGATTGTGGCGCTGTTTGCAATTTTAGCCTGGATTTGGATGATGGTCAGGAGCAGAATCTCTGATACAGTAGTTCTGTATCTAGCCCCTACTAGTCTGTTGGTGATTTTACAGCAAGACAATATAGCTAAGTATATTGAGGGGTCCAAAGGCAAGAGGCAAGAGTTAGAGTAAGAAGATTTATTTTTGAGTGTGGTGTTATTTAGGTTATGAATTTGCAGATAATGCCAGAGATCTGTACAAGGAATACCAAATCTGAGAGTCAGACTTCCAAGGGAGTACTGTATGTCTGCATGGTAACTCCCGGAGGAAAATAAGTCTCTTATTAAACGTATACCATTCAGTTCACATGAAGGCCAGTGGATTAGATAATTACCTATACATAGGGCAGGATTCTTCCATAAAGGGGAAAACATTTTTTCTTTTTCGCGGGGATTGCATAGCTTTGTTAGTCTCCTCCCCAGTGCAGTCCACATTTCCAGGGAGGTCTCAATAGTTATCCATTGCTGTTCTTTTTTGGAAAGGCAAAAAGATATATATATATATATGTGTGTGTCAAAAAACTCCATTTGATGCATCAGTCAGGGTTGTTCCACAGTTGCAAAAGTGAGGAAATTCAGTGTTATGTTTGAAAGCCCGCCTTGCACCACCCCAGCCTGCCCCCCAACTGGCATCGGGGTGTGTGTTGGGGTCATCGGCCCTAATTCTCACTCCATCACATGTGTAAACTAGCTGGTATGGAGAATGGGGTAAGAGTTAGGACCCGATGACCCCAATGCACCTCCAGTGCGGTTGGGGGTGAAACTGGTGGTGGGGTTTCAATCAACACCAAATTTCCTTGCTTTTTGTCACTGTGGAACAACCCTAACTGATGGCTACAAATGGATGTTTTTGCCATGAATTTCCCTTCTTTTTGAGAATGAGGACTATAAATAGTGAATGGAATGTTGCGATGGGTGCGCGGGCCCTTCAGGCCCCGTGCTCCCACCACATGATTTTGTGTGACATGGTAACAGTAACTGCTATGCAAATGCAAGCGCTAACATTTACGCACATGGTGACACAAAAGTAAATCTTAAAGCAAATGCTAATAGAAACGCAAGTGGAAATTGGCGCCAAAGTGAACAGTGACACAAACGGAGATGCAAGCATGTACGGAAACACAACTGGTAAGGCGCACAGTCATGGTACCACTATTGTAAATGCAAATGGTAACAGTAACTGCAACAATATTGCAAAAGGAAACAGAAACGGAAATGCAAATGCAAGTGGGTATGGAAACGCAAAGCGTAATGTGCACGGTCATGGTACCACAATTGCAAACACAAATGATAATGGTAACAGCAAAAATAACACCAAAGCAAAGAAAGCATAAAAGCAAATGCATTATGGAAATGCAAACCATAACGCGCACAGTCACGGTACCGCAGTTGGAAACGCAAATGGTAACTGTAACAGCAAAAATAACACCAAAGGAAACAGAAACAGAAATGCGAATGCAAGGACGCATGGAAATGCAAAGTGTAACATGCACAATGACGTTAACGCAATTGGAAATGCAAATGGTAAAGGTAAGAGCAACGATGATGCCAAACAAAAGACAAACAGAAAAGCAAATTCAAATGGAAGGGTGGCCGCAAACACAAATGAAAATACACAAGGTGATGCAAATATAAATGCAAAGACAAACAGAAGTGAAGACATGAAATGGTAACAATGCTTGAAACATGAGCACAAACGAAGTAAAGGTAAGACACACGGTGGTGTACACGGGAATGGTTACACAAATGGGTACAGAACCGAAAGCGGAAACGGCAAAGGTAACAGTAATGTAAGCACACACCCTGGTTTTCCCCAACAGCGGCATAGAGAAACACAGTGAGTACAAAGAATATATGCATAATAATGGGTCTCGGAGCAGAAAATGAGGAGTTGGAATACTAAATTGCTTATATCTCAGGAACTGTATGACATAGAAAAAAAATCAACATTTCGTATGAATTATAACTTTCCTGGTTAGTTTTCCAGTTAGCCCCCATTTGAGGGGCTAAGCATTTTTCTGACGAAATGTTCGTATCTCGCACAGTTTCTGAGATACAGGACCCGAAAGGCGGATGCCGTAATGTTATCCTATGGGGAAAAAAGGGGACTTTGGAGTGCCATAACATTGCCGCCCTGTAATATTTTTTCACCAAACCACAAAAAGGCACACCAGTGGGATGCTGGCTTTCTGAATTTGAAATTTCAGCCCAAAAGACCAAACCATTCTTTTTCAGCAGGGTGGCAAAAAATTCCTGTCATTTTGGCCATAGTGTTGAAAAGTAGTGTCGTGATTTGCGACACCTTTCACAAAAAAGTGAGACAGTGTCGCAGGTGCGACACTACTTTGTGACACTACTTCTCCCAGAAATTTGAAAAACATATTTCTGGGGTGTTTAACCCCAAAATAAAGACATGGCTAGCATCATCAGGGATCGACTATGTAAACACAAAAATAATTATGTCCCTAGATGGTCTTAATTTTAAATGCCAAGTATTTCTGTGATCAGTAAATGAAAACAAAATGACAGATTTGTGACACTACTAGGGTCATTTGCGACACTAAAAAGTCATTTGCGACACTGTCAAACTTTTTGTTAACTTTTCCCATTGACTATAATGGGAAACTTGTTTTTTGAATAACTTTTGAACCATTCAATATTTTTTCACGAAATCTTCAGAAGGCACATTGGGATCCTGGCCGCACGTCTCCTGAAGTTTTTGAACTAGTTGCACAAACTGTGCGACCTGTAGGTGCAAGCAAAGAATGCGCAATAAACTGTAAATGCACCCCGGAATGTCACTTAACTCTGCAGCCGTATATCTGACTGGTACAAATGTTAGCAGATCCCAAATAAATGGTTACACCCCATACCTGCCAAATTTCAGGCAAATCCATTGACCGGTGGCAAAGTTATTAAGGTGCAAAGTTTCACCCTTTAACATTAAATGGGGCACTCAACCCTAATTCATAGTAGCATTAATATATATATATATATATATATATATAATATTAAACACAAGGGGGTTGTTTACCCTGGGATCTTGTAGGTGGGAATATAAACACTTTTATCACAGCCCAGGATGTGCAGCTTAACACAGCAGACTGTGCATTTATTGGTAAGATTACTGTGAGAGGTGCATTCAAACATAACACAGGTTGAAAATAAAACAGAAAATAATACCTAGCTCTTTGTTGAGCGCTAACTACACAGTGAACTTTTGTTCCCTCTCTATAACCCAGGTAGCTAAGCTGTTTCCTGGGACATACAAATAAAATTAGCAAAGAGTCTCTTGTTCTAAGTTTCAAATGAAAATTATTTACCAGTCTCAGGTTTTCAGCCAGTCCAAAGTCAGAATTCAATTCATTCTTGCAGGCTAAACAAAAGGTTCCAAACCAGGCAGTCAGTTGATTCAGAGTTCTCTCTTTCCAAAGTAAAAATCCAATTTGTTGTTGAAGGCCAAACAAAAGTTCCAAACCAGGCAGTCAGTTGATTCAGAGTTCTCTCTTTCCAAAGTAAAATCCTTCTGCAAATGTTCTCCAGCCAGGCTCCAGGTCTGTTCCTAATCAGGTACTGAGACACAAGCAATTGTCTGAGCCCTCTTTTATGCAGGCAATCACTCTCCTGCACCTGCTCTTAATCAAGTACTTAGCTCTGTGAAGTTGTGGTGCAATGCCTTCTGGGACTTGTAGTGTATGCACCACACTTTGTAGTCCTGGCAGAGAGAAAATGGAACATACGTGCTGGGAGGTAACACCCTTCCACAACTTTACCCAGTGCCGTGTTATGATATATATATATATATATATATATATATATATATATATATATATATATACACACACACACACACACACACAATTAAGATGGTGCATTCTGAAGCTTCTACTACTCCTGCTGCTGCTCTCTGGGAATGTTCACCCAAATCCTGGGCCTAAAATTCCTTGCTCTGGCCATCAATCTAGGCACCCTGGGACTCTCACACTTGCATCTCTCAACATTTGCAGCCTCCTGCCTTAACTTGATACCCTGCAAATACTCACTAACCAACACAACCCTGATATCCTTGCAATCATTGAAACCTGGATATCACCCAATATTCCAGGCATGGCTATTGTCCTGCCAGGGAACAATGTCTTCAGACTGGACAGGAGTACAAAAAAGGGGGAGGCTGTGCTTTATATCTCAAAGACACCCTCCTGGGTCACCGCTTACCTTCCCCCCTCTCAGATTCTTCTACGCAGATCCTACCTAATATAATTCTGCAGGGGGCTCACAACAAAGCACTGACTGTTGCTGCTGTTTACATTCCTCCAAAAGAACAAGGTAAAGGCCTCAACTCAGTCTTGGACCTCATCCGTGCCCAACACCCTGACTCAAAGTCGATCCTAATGGGTGATTTTAACTTCAATTGGTTAGCTGCTGACACAGGGGGCCTCAAGGATGCCATCTCAGCAGCCAACCTGGTACCGTTGGTAGTCTCCCCCACCAGACATAATTACAAAACTGGCGCAAGCACTCTCCTGGATTGGATACTGACCAGCCATCCCTCCCGCATCTCGGATGTTTCCGTCCTTCCAGATACACTAAGTAACCATTCCCCAGTCATCTGTAAATGGTTGAATAAATTCTGCAAGCCCCCCCCCCAAATTAATCAATAGTAGAGTCCTCTCACATGGTCAGTTGAAACACCTCAAATTCCGCCTCTGACAGCTCACTGGTCTCCTATATTCAACGCTTCTGATGGCAACCCAGCCTTGGATTTTTTCATCAACTCCTTCAGAACTGCCTGTGACAACTATGCCCCTTTCAAAAGTCATAAAATCAAAGACCTTTGCAATCCTTCGCTCTATGCTGAACTACTTATGGATCTGAAAGCAAGGGACCTCCTCTGGCTTTGGGCACAGGCCACTAGCAATCAAGTCGATATTCAGAACTACAAACGGGTGTGAAATGACTGCACTAAATCAATTCACTAGAAGAAAAATTCATACTACAGAGATACCCTCATGAACATCTGGGGTAAGGGAAAATCCTTCTGGGACAGTCTTAAAGAAGTAACTGGGAAGCAGACAAAAACCTCACCTGCTATGTTGGTCATTATTGGTGGCATAACTCTCGACCCTACCACAATTGTAAATACTTTCAATACTGCGTTCTCTGACCTCAGTAGTGTTCTCCCTTCGGACTTCTTCAATGATGACCACCCTGCTTCTCCTACCCCCAGCCCACAACCCCCTCCATCCGACTGCCCACCATTCTACTTTAAGAAAGTCAGGGCACATGAGGTCCATAGATACATCTCTAATGCAATCGCCAAATCCAGAACTAGTGGGGACTCACTCAACCTCAAGCTGGTGTCCCTTACCCTTGATGAAGTGCTACTTCCACTATCAAACACTTTCAACCTCTTCCTCGCCCTCAGCCAGTTTCATGACACATGGAAATCAGCCACAGTATCCCTGGTCCACAAAAGTGGGGACAAGGATCTTCATGTGAACTACGGGCCTATCTCCATAATCCCCCCCAAGGCCATTGAACATATGGTATCTGACCAGCTAATGGAATACCTAGACAAACACAACATCTTCTGCCCCCAACAACATAGGTTCCATGCAGAGCACAGTACTACATTGGCCCTCCTTGAATTCACTGGTGCTATCCACAGCTCGTTGGACAACAGCCTCCTAACTGGGTCGGTCTTCATTGACCTGACCAAGGCTTTTGACACTGTACATCATAATCTATTAATCACACAGCTACGTTCTGCTGGGCTCTCACCTGAGTCCACTACCTGGTTCAAGAGCTACTTGGAGAACTGCTCCCAAAGACTGAAAATAGCTGATGTTCTCTCAGACGCATGTGCTGTTCACTCAGGTGTTCCTCAAGGCTCCATTCTTGGGCCACTTCTTTGTAGCCTCTTTCTGAATGAACTTCCACAATCGTGTCCAGCACAAATCATCCTCTTTGCTGATGACGCCATCATCCTCTCCACTCACAAGGATCCAGGTCACCTTCAAAAGAATCTACAGCTTGCCTTCACCTGGATTGAAACTTGGTTTAGTACACATAAATTGGTTCTCAACTACAAAAAAAAAGTCCATGCTCTTCTGCAGCCTGCACAACAAACACAGACTCAATTCCATCATGATCAAAAACTCCCTTGGTGCAACCCTAGAAAAGATTCAATCCTTTAAATATCTAGGTATTACCATTGACTGTAACGTATCATATGCTACGCACACTGACAACATTGCCAAGGCTGCCAACACTCACATTGGCCTACTCTTTAGGCATAGGCAATGCCTTACCTCAGATAACTTAAGGATTGCAGTACAGAGCTCAGCAATCTCAATAATCGACTATGGCCTGATCATCTTTGGCTCTGCATCTGCCACCACCCTCAGGAGCATAGCCATTGCACTAAACAAAGCTTGACATCTCATAACTGGTGCCCATTGCCTCACCGACACATGTGATCTCTATGCACAAACTGGGTGGCTTCAACTTTCAAACAGGATCAAGTACTAAACCTGCCTTATGACAAAATAACACTAGGCCTTGCTGCCCCAGGTGTCCAAGCTCTCCTCTGTCCAGCATGGACTACTCACATCACCAGTGGCTCTGAATCCCAGCTTCGGCATATCCCACGTTTTCGCACCACACAAGGGCAAAGATCATTTGCGCACAGAGCTCCCAGCTGTTTCAATGGTCTCAACACTGACATCACCTCAATGCCAAAGCATGATCCATTCAAATCCAGTCTCCATCACATCCTGTCTGCATCTATCTCCACTGACTGTCCTTCCTAATTGTTCTCCTCTCTCTTCTTTGCCCTTTCCACCTAGCAGTTAACCCTCTCCCCCTCAACTCCCTCTCCCATATACCCATTCATCCTTCCTTTTTCCCACCCTCCTTTCCTACCCCCCATAACACTTTAATTGATATTTGACAAGTGCCTATGGCCACAGCCCACTAGTGTGCCTCTCCTCCATACCGTGTGAACCTTGTTACCAGACCTCCTTCTGGTATTTTTGCCACAGTATTGAATGTATAAAACTGTATGTAACTGCCTCTAACCCACTTTTATACTGTTATTCAAAGTCTTGTTTGAATTGTACCTCAGCTGACATGGAACCTTCTTAAAATAGCCTGGTCTCAAAGGTACTTGTAATCCTAGATTCAAATAAAATAAAATAAAAAAATATATTTGTATTCATTGCAAAAAACTCTGTTAACGCATCAGTTAGGGTTAATAGTACAGTGACAAAAGTTTGGAAATGTGCTGTTAGTGTTCAAAACCCTAACTCCACATTCCCCCCCTCACCGCCACCCACCCGTACACACAAACACATGCAAGCAGAAGGGCCAAGGCAACACAACCAATCAGAAACAACCAGCATCAGGTAGCAGAAGTAACATACAATGCTCTAAATGTACTGCAAGACACATCCATCATCTTGGGTCATGAACTTTATGAGTTCTGCCATCATCATAGTGCCTTGGGGGTACACACGCTTGCTGGGCAACCATGGGTGATGCCCAACAATAACCATTTTTGTGTTACAAACAGCAATAACAAGATTTAAGCAGATGCCTAGATTTCAATAGTGAAGAACTGATGAAACACACACAGTATATTATCCACAGATAGTATCTTGGAAATGAGGGTTACTATAAGCCTACCAACAGTCATTGGGAGTTTGCATCTATTTTTCTGACAGAGTGAGTCAGTCCTAATAACAAATGGTAGTAATAATAAAAGTAATTATTTGAAGTATGATTTCCAAGTAACATGTGAAAGCAACAGTTGTAATATCCAAAGCTAACAATAAAATGCTGCTAATGAGTATTTCCAGGTAACAAAGCAGTATAGCAACATGTGATGGTGCTAGTTTCATACCTAACATACTAACATACTAATTGCCAGCAGATTAGGCCATATGGTCTATCAAGTCTATTTGAACCTCAGATCCCTAGTTGGGTACCGAGGCCTTCCCCCCTCCTTGTGTTCCAGAAACCCCTATCATCCATCCCCACCCCCCTTGGCCAGACCACCATCTGATACATCCACTTTTTGTATCTGTCCCACCCTCTCTTGAAGCCCTACACTGTGGATCTCTGAACCAGCTCACCATGCAGCATGTTCCAAGGATCCACCACCCTCTCAGTGAAAAACCTCCTCCTCTTTTCCCCCCTCACCCTTCCACCTTCCAACTTCAAACCATGCCCGCTGGTGATACCTCCCTGCTTTAGTCTAAAGATCCCCTCTGTGTTTACCCTATTTATTAGCTTGAGGTACTTGAAGACCTCAATCATGTGCCCCCTGTCTCTCCTCTCCTTCAAGGAAAACAGGCAGAGTTCCTCAAGTCTGTCCTCATATGTCAAATCCCCTAGTCCTCATATCATCTTAGTTGCCCTCCTCTGTACTCTTTCTAGGAGCTGTATGTCCCTCTTCAAGTGTGATCTCCAATACTGTACACAGTACTCAAGTGTGTGGTCTAACCACTCCATTGTACAGCGGCAGAATCACTTCCCTGCTCCTAAAGGTGATCCCCCTTATGATGCATCCCAACATCCTGTTTGCTTTGCTAGCCAGTCTCCTGCACTGCTCAGAGTTATTCATACATGCATCCACCATGACCCCTAGGTCTTTTTCCCCTGTTGAGGCCTCAAGTTCCTCCCTTCCCAGGGTGTACCTGTGTTTAGGGTTTCCCCACCAAAGATGTAACACCTTGCACTTGGTGATATTGAAATTTAATTTTCAGGTATGAGCCCACCTTTCCAGGGTGTCCAGGTCCCCTTGCAGGGCCAACCTCCCCTCTTCCCCCTCAACTACTGCTCCCATCTTGGAGTCGTCAGCGAAGAGACTCATTTCACACCCTATACCCTCCCTGATGTCCGATATGTATGCATTAAACAGGATCGGACCCAGGACCGAGCCCTGTATCTTAAAAGTACATAGAAACATAAAATTTGATGGCAGATAAGGACCAATTGGCCCACCCAGTCTGCCCATTTCCCTACCTACTGGATAAGCTGCTGATCCTAGTTAACCAACAGCCCACTTCTTCCTATCCCCACCACCTAGAATTGCCTTATGACTGTCCCATGCATGCTTGAATTCCACCACTGTTTTTGACTCCACAACCTCCTCCGGAAGGCCGTTCCATGCATCCACAACCCTCTCTGTGAAAAAATGCTTCCTTAAATTACCTCTGAGCCACCCTTCCTCTATCTTCAAATTGTGCCCCCTTGTTCTTGCACACCTCTTTTTTTGAAAGATGCTACCCTCTTGGACTTTGTTGATTCCCTTGAGGTACTTGAAAGTTTCTATCATGTCCCCCTCCCTCCTTTCCTTGAGGCTATACATATTAAGCTCCTTAAGTCTCTCTTCATATGTCTTCCGGTGCAGACCCTGCACCATTTTAGTTGCCCTCCTCTGGACAGCTTCCATCCTGTCTATGTCTTTGCGGAGATTGGGTCTCCAGAACTGCACGCAGTACTCCAGATGGGGTCTCACCAGCTGTCTGTACAGAGGGATAATAACTTCCTGTTTTCTACTGGTGATGCCTCTCCCTATGCATCCCAGCATCCCCCCAGCCCTCTATCTTTCCCCCATCTCTATCTTTCCTGCTACCACATGCCCATGTAGTAGCAGCGATACCTGCAGCAACCCAGTTGTTTAATAGTGACACATAAAAATCAATATTTTGAAAATGTGTACAGAATAAGTCTCATTGCATGAAGAAGATATGCCAGCAATATTGTGTCATCATTTCATGCTGGCAGTATAGAGTCAATGATACTATATTTGTTTTTTCATTACATAGTGGGATGTGAAATACGTACAGTGTTGTGATTATTGTGGTTACAGATGAGATGGAGTGGTATAGTGTCTTACAATCTTGCATGTGTTTTGCATGTGTGTGGGTGGGGTGAGGGGGGGGTAATGTGGAGTTAAGGTTTTGAACCGTAACAGCACATTTCCAAACTGTTGTCACTGTACTATTAACCCTAACTGATGCATTAACAGAGGTTTTTTTGCAATGAATTTCCCTTCTTTTTGAGATAGTATAATGTACGTGGTATGTGTTAGTGGGAGCGCTGGCCCTCTGGGCCCTGCGCTCCCTTCACAGTGTCCATTTTTTGCTTAATGATATGCATATGTGGAGGGCCCATGCTCCTACTTACACATGACTACAGAGCCATACAGCAGTCCTATAGGGCAAGGAGCCCATGTAACAGTAATGTGCTATCTCAGCAACCGTAGCAAAAAAAATTCAAGCATTGTTGTAATCATGACAGGAGATTTCTATGCGAGATAAGTAGACAAATCTGTATTTCGCAAAGTTTTCAAGATACGGGCACCAAAAAGTGCCAAAAAGGCACCCTTGGAACCCTTGGAACATGTTTTTCCCACTATCTCTGTAACCATAGCAAGTAAAAACTAATTCCACTGATGGTGTAATCTATGTTTTCCAAACTTGTTCCTGCAGGTTAGTTCACCTTTGTGAAAACTCTGTATCTCACTTCATTTTCGAGATATGGGTGCCAAGAGGCGTAACGGATGCCACAGTGTTATCCTATGGGAACTTTCTCAACTTCAGAACACTGTAACTTTGTGCCCCTTGAATGTTTTGCACCAAACCTCCAAAAGCCACATCTGTGGGACCAGGGCTTGCCGCCCTGCAAATTTCAGCCAAAAGACCCAACTGTTCGGTTGCAGGGTGATAGCAAAGATTTGCTGTTTTTTTTATAAATACATTCTCAAATCACGAAAGTTCCACAAAAAAGTATCAGGAAAATTTTGCATTTGCAAAAATATTGCGGCAGTTTCTTTTGTGATTTGCAAAAGTATTTTTTTCTCTGATTTTTAAAATGGCATTTCTGGGGGATTTTACCCCAAAATAAAGATAGGGCTGGCATCCTTAGGACCCGACTAGGTAAACCCAACAGACAGTGTTTACCTAGAGGGTCTGAAATTTAAACATCAGGCATTTTTCTCCCTCATTAACTGAAAACAAAATGGCTGCAGCACGAATGTAAAAGGGCCATTTGCAAAAGTAAAATTGCATTTGCGAAACTTTTGTGAGACCTTTTTAATTGCTCATTAAGCCAAAGGAAACTGCCAACTAGTTGAAAATTGCTCACATTATTCCATTGTTTAAATCAGGAGACCCTACAGACTTGAACAACTATAGGCCCATTTCACTGCTTCCTGTACTATCCAAGCTACTTGAAAAAGTCGTCAATGCTCAACTAAGGGAGTATATGGATAGTGAAAACGTCCTCAACCCTGATCAATCAGGGTTTAGACCCAAACATAGCATCGTGTCAGCCCTAACTAAAGTCTCCAACAATTGGTTACATGCCCTGGACAATAAGCAGCATATCTACACACTCTTCCTTGACCTTAGCAAAGCATTCGACACAGTTGATCATTCCATACTACTTAACTTACTGGAATGCATTGGTTTAACCACCTCTGCAGTAAAGTGGTACCTCTGCCACCTTATCAATAGGAGACAGCAAATTAAAAGCCAAGATGAATTCTCCCCAGTGAAAACTCTGCCACAAGGCATCCCGTAAGGCTCGATCCTGGGACCTATCCTCTTCGCCATCTATATTAACTGCATTGATTCTGGCCCTTTAGCAGGACAAGTTCACCTCTTTGCAGATGACACTGTCATCTATTCAACCAATCCCTCCCTTGATTTTGCCTACAAGAAGCTTCAACAGGACTTCTTCATACTCCAACACAACCTGCTGAATCTGAAATTACTATTAAATGCCAAAAAAACTAAAGCTACGGTTATCTCCCCCTCCTCCATCCTCAACATGAAGGCCCACAGTACCACCAAAAATTGTCACCCTCCTTGGTGAATCATCAGAAATAGTGGACAAATTCAAATATCTGGGAGTCTGGCTGTATAACAAACTGAACTTCAATGTACATCTAAATGAGTTATCCAAAAAGTTAAGGCAGAGCCTTGGCCTTTTCTTCCATATAAAACACCTAGTTACCCTGGAAACCAGGAAGAGGTTGGTTCAAGCAACCTTCATTCCCCTGCTTGATTATGGTGACTTTATAGTCAATGCCCCCAACATGAGCTCCAAAAACTTGATACTCTCTACCATCGCGGCCTGCGATTTGTTCTTGGCCTGCCCCTACAGACTTAAGCAATAATGTCCGACAGGGTGTGTGTCATGCTGGGGTAACGTCACGCCTCAGGTGGTTGGGCACGAGGCCGCAGGCCGAGTGCGTCCAACGACTGAGGCATGACGTTATCCCAAACGACACACACCCTGGAGGGCATTATTGCTATTATACAATGGCTTGTTGTTATACAGAATAAAAAAATAATTTTAAAGATGTTTTTGTGGAAAAATATTTTTGTTTTTTAAGAGAAGATGAACCTTTCAAGCAGAAACAAATCAAGCAAACAATCATCTCCAGGTTCACAATGAGGCTAAGACTAGACCTGTGATGTTGTACTGGGATAACATCACCGGTCCAGCCCAAGACTGACCAATCAGAGTCCAGGATTTTTTCTTGCCATTGTATAATCATCATTGCTTGTTGTATCATGGATTAGACTGGCCATCCCTCTCCCTGAGGAGACAAAAAAACGCCCTTCTATGGTTCTTCCAGGCTCTATCAAACAATCTGCCACCCTATATCAGGGAACTGTTTCAGCACTCTAAGGCTAGCTACATCATAAGGAACTCCTCCTTTATCAACTTTAAAGTACCATGCACCAGGACTCGACTTGGCTCCACTGCCATAGCTCTTTTCTACCTAAGCTTTGGAATAATATGCAAAAAGCACTTCAACTCTCCATCCTGCCTAGCCCCTACATGTTCAGACAGCTGCTCAATCGAAGCCTGAATACAGTGTGTGATTGCTTTAGGTAAACACTTCCCTCCTGGCCAATAAAATCCCATGCCCCCTATTTACTAGGCTTATCTATCCCTTCTTAGGCCTGCATCCCCCTAGGGTAACTATACCCCTTTTGCACCCAACCTTCTGCCCCTAGCTAGCTTCATTGGGGTCTTCACCCTACTGGGTCACTCTCCTCCTTTCTCCCTCTGGTCTTGATTACTCCCTACACTCCTCTGTCCCCCCCCTTCCCTGTATCATATTATGTTCCAGTATATGCTAAATCATCATGTGTATATTTGTCATCAATGCTAAGCTACAACGCTTACTGATTGCCATTTTATATTACTCTGAAATAATGTCTGTCATGTGTGAATTGTAAGTTCTTGTGTTTAAGATGTACTATGTGTCCAGGACCATCTTGTAAATGAGCTTGCTCAATGATATAACTGCCTAGTTAAATAAAGTTTGATTGATTGATTGATTGTGAGACACATATATTTTTCCCTATTGACTATAATGGGGAATTTGTTCTTTGAATAACTTTTGAACGGTTTAATATTTTTACACCAAATCCTTGAAAGTCACATCAGTGACCCAGCCTGAATCTTCCCTGAAGATTTTGGACCATACAGACAAACCATATGGGCTGTGGGTGCGAGCAAAGAAACATGCAAAAAGTCAGTTTTTTTGGCTTTTTTAGGCATTCTGTAGCTCTGCAATCATACATCCAACCATAACGCAACTTGCCAGATCCAGAGATCTATGGTACCAGACCATACATTCAAAATTTCATGCAAATCCATCTTTCGGTGGCAAAGTTATTGAGGTGCAAATTTGACATTTAACATTAAAGTGCTTACTCAACCCTAACTATACCAGCGCTATTGCGCTAGTATAATATATAGAGAATAATATATAGAATTGGTGTGTATAGTAAGAATTTACACATACACTTAATTGGGATGCTATATCCACCCTAGGGCTTTGTGAAATGCATCCCACAATGAGAGTGTATGTAAAATCGAGTTTTACACACCATGCCATATTTTATTTTTTATAATTGCTGGTGTGCAGTTTTTCACCTCAGCAGTTGTAAAAATTCAAGCAGTAGACTGGCGGTCAGGCTGACACAGACTAGTCAGGATTCTGTGTTTTCCTGGTCTGTGGTCTACCAACTTACAGTGAGCAGCTAATTTGCCAAGTCAGAACAAGTATGCTATTTTTCTTTTCTTTTTTGAAACTTACCAGCGAACGGCAGTTGCTGAGCTGTGGAGTGCTTCCGATAAGAAGAGGTGGACAGATCCACTGGCTGTCATGTGCTGGCAAGGAAATTGGAACCAGATGTATGTTTAAATATTTAGTGTTTGGTTTTCCCTGCCAGGGACTAGAGGAAGAGACTTTTTTTTTAATTAAAAAACACATTCAGTGCTGACTGCAACAGGGCAATGTTCCAACCCTCACGCACACTGAAGAAAGACAGCACGAGTGGCACATGTGTGATTCAGGGGGGAACCCGGTTATAATTTGCCATTATAATGGCAAATTATAACCTGGTTTCCCTATGAGAAAAAGTGCTACCCAATAATTAGATAGATAGATTGAGAGATAGGTAGATAGATAGATTGATAGATAGATAGATAGATAGATAGATAGATACATTCATTGCAAAAAAAACTTTGTTAATGCATCAGTTAGGGTTGATAGCACAGTGACAAAATGATGGAAATGTGAAGTAGGGTTTCCACGCCTACCACCCCACCCCCAACCCCCTCCACCCTCCATACACCAGGGTTTTATTTAACTCTAAAAACTGATTAGCGTTTTGTTCATAAAAGTGCTAAAACATTGTAAAAAGGCATAGCACTTGCCTCATTGTGTTTAACAAACATAACACTTCTAGAAAACCTATATAAATACTTTCTGTACAGTTAGTATTGTCCCAGGAAAAAAAAAACTGCTAATCAATTATTTAAAACCCTGCATACACCAACAGATGTCAGGGTGTGCCATGGGGTCATCAGACCCAACTCTCACCCCATTCCATGTCTAAACAAGTTGACATGGTACAGTATAGGAGAATGGGGTGACAGGCCTGATGACCCCATGACACACCCCAACATTTGTTAGTGTGTGGATGGTGGCGGGGGTTGGGTAGGGTGGTAAGGGTGGAAACCCTAACATCACATTTCCATACTTTTGTTGCTGTGCTGTCAACCCTAACTGATGCATTAACAAAGTTTTTGCAATGAATTTCCCTTCTTTTTGAGAAAGTGTAATGTAACTGGTAACTGATATGTATTTGTGGGAGAGCAGGCCCTCTGGGCCCTCAGCTCCCTTCACATTCCCCAATTTTTGGCATAATGGTATGCATACTGTATGTGGGAGCGAGGGCTCTCTGGGTCCTGTGCTCCTACTTACACAAAGTACGGAGCCATATAGCAGCCCCATAGTACTGAAAAGGAACCCTTGCAAAATACCTATTTGCACTATCTCAGTAACCACAGCAACTATTAAAAAAAATCCACTGCAGTTGTAATCATGACTTCAAAACCTCCCCTCTAGCTTCTAAGCAGCTGGGAGTGACAAATCTGTATCTCGAATCGTTTTTGTGATATGGGCACCAAAAGGCGCAACAGGTACTGTAATGTTATCCTATGGAAAATTTCTCTTCTTTGGAGTTCTGTGACTATTGAACCATTATACATTTTTTCACCAAACCAGCAGAAGGCACATCTGTGGGACAAGGGCTTACCACCCTGCAAATTTCAACCCCATACCCCTAACCATTTATTTGCTATGAAGAGGCAAAGAAACTGAAGTTTTTGGGGTGGTACTTTCTCAAAAGTATCCTACTTTTGCAAATTTGTGAATCATTCAGGAAAGAATATTTGCAAAAATACCACAGTGTTTGTGAAAAACAGCTTAGTTTCATTTTCGCAAGCAATGATTCATTTTTGAAAACCGCCATTTTTGTGCTGAACATTTAATTTTTCCATAGGAAAAAATTTTAAATTTAAAACTTTAATAACTTTTGAAAGGATTCATATTTTTTCACCAAACCTTCAAAAGCCACCTCTGTGACACAAGCATAGTCTAGCCTTAAACTTTCAGAACCCAACCTAAAACTGTTTGTGAGATACAGGAGGACAAATAAATGTAAAAAAATGGTAATTTTATGTTTTGTGACAGTCCATATCTCAAACACCACATAACCCATCCACACAATATTTCCTCTATTAAGAAAACTACCCTAGAGATTATGCATGCCAAACTTTGTGCAAATCCATTGAACAGTTCAAGAGTTATTAACATTCAAAATTTTGAGTTTAACATAGAAATGTGCACCCAACCCAAACTATACTGGTGCTACCGTACCCGTATCATATATGTATATAGTAGGAGATACTTCATTGAGAAGTGAGAATTCTATTTCTCTCTAAATTGGAGTCACCTGGGAAAGGCCTTTAAACCACTGGCACATTTGAGCAGCTCTAGACACAATAAAGAATATTTGAACTAGGGGAGTTTCCACCGACCATATGTTAAGTGGATACTAAACTTAAATCTGCTATAAGGGGTGGGGGGGATCCTTCCCACAGGAAGCTCAAATTATGATTGGCATGTGTGCTAGTAAATGGAACACTTTGGGAGAAGTGAAAATTTTTTTAAAGCCATGATCTACCCCTCCATAGAGAGATTAAGCAGCTACCACCTGCCTGTCTCTTCCTTCAATTTACTGAGTGGGCTGAGATTAGTAGCCCATAGTTTGTTTAAATCAGCATTAGCTCCAGTCTCTAGGCACTGTATCTGATTAATTTAACAGAGGTGACCAGGTCACTCCAGATGGGGAGCTGTCTGTTGCATGGCAGTTTGAGTCGAGAGGAAGAACCTGTCTTTGAGTGACTGATTTTAAGGCAAGACAGAACATCGGATTCACAAAAAAGATTTAGTAATTCGGGTATGCTCTGCAGGGCATTTTTTTAGCAGTACTAGGCAGTCATCTGCATAGAGTTTAGTGTGATATTCCTTAGGGTTTATTGAAATATCCCCCAAATCAGGGTGTGAACATACTGCACCTGTGAACAGCTCTATAGCCAATACAAATAAATGTGGAGAAGGTGAGCATCCTTGGCGGTACAACATTGAGGTTTTCCCCACGCACAGTAAGCACCGCGGGTGTATAACCCATGCTAAAGCCTTACCCCTTAAAAGAAAAAAACAACTCAGTGGGTGCACTTCTCTTCAGGCAATGACAATAACTGATTACTTTAAAGTGAGTAAGTAATGAAATGAAAGTTATTCCAGCCAACAGCAGATTACAATGCAAACATGCCCCAGTACTTTGGTCTCACAACCTTTCTCAAAGGGTCCTTGGCAGATATCTCATTCAATCCAGAATGGGGATGAGGGCATAGAGTTAGTCAGTACTCTTGCTTTTGGGGAGGTTATACATGATTTGTATCCATTGCCTGAAATGGGTATCAAAGCCCCTGCATTCAGGACAGCCTGGAGACTTCCCCACTACATCAAATTAAATGCTTTTTCAAAATTTATTGCAACAGCTGTGGGAATAGAACTCACTACTTGCATGACAGAGATAAATGCACAAAATTGGTCAGAGCTGCCCCTGTCACTTACGAATAAGGATGGAAGGATAGTTCCTATCTGTTGGCTAACACTTTGGCTATAATTTCAGCATCAGCAATAATGAGAGATATTGATCTGAAATTGGAGGGGAAGAAGTATAATTGCCCTCTTTAGGGAGAACGGTGATGGTCACTTACCATTGTGTACAAACATATGGACATATGAATCTGCCAGCAAAAATAGGCTCTGTGATCTATCACATCTGCTCAAGTGCGCAGCTAGCACCCCTAGATTGCAGCTGCCCCACTCCCCTCCCACCTCTCACCTCCATGATATTCTCAGCACTACTTACCCAGACTACCCCACATGCTCTGTCACTTGCCCTTTTGAAACTGCCTACTGTCTTGCACGATACCACCTCCTCTGGTAGGGTGTTCCATTTCGACACCACCCTTTCCATGAAATAATGTCTCCTCATCTCTCTACTAAATCTTCCCCCTTCTAATCTTAGCCCATGCCCTCTCATGTCCCTTCCCTTCCTCAGCCTAAATAACCCATCATTGCCAAATTTGTTGATCCCCTTCAAGTACAATACTTGAATATTTCAATCCTATCCCCCTCTATCCCTCCTTTCCTCTAGGGTGTACAAACTAAGATCCTTCAGTCTGTCCTCATAGGATTGGCCTTCCATACCCCGTATCATTTTTGTCACCCTCCACTGCACCCCCTCTAGCAGTCTAATAACCTTCTTCAGATACAGATGTCAGTACTGCACACAGTACTCCAAGTGCAGCTTGACCAAGGACCTGTAGAGGGGCAGGATTGCGTCCATTTGTCTGGACAAGAATCACCTTGCAATACACCCCAGCATCCTGTTAGCCTTAGCAGCAGCTGTTCTGCACTAAGCAGAGTTGTTCAAGATCTCCATTACCATCTCCCCTAAGTCCTTCTCTTCCTCAGTGACCCCCCAGCTTCACACCCCCAACCAATGTTCCCTCTTTGGGTTCTTGGTCTTGAAGTGCATAACCTTGCACTTCTTCACATTGAAACCCAACTGCCACTTCTCCGACCACTCCTCCAATTTGGTTAGGTCACCCTGCTGTTCTTTTCACCCCTCAACATCATCCACTACAGCCCCCATCTTAGTATCGTCTGCGAAGAGAGTAATCCAGCTCCCAACTTCATGTGAGATATCTGATATGAATAGCCCAAACAACATTGGACCCAGCACACAGCCTTAAAGCAGTCCATTCATCACCAGCCTAGGTGTTGAGAGTCCCCCCCCACCACCACCACCACCCATTGCTGCCTCCCCTTCAGTCAGTTAATGATCCAGTTAACCAGCTTCACCACCACCCCCACAGATTTCAGTTTCCTCCCCAACTGCCCGTGATGCACTGAATCGAAGGCCTCGCTGATGTCTTCATATCTTTCTTCATATCTGGAAGTGGCAGCAATAGCTGATCCCACCTCATACCCCATGTAGCCTTTCAATGGACCTTAGCTGCAGGTTCAGAGTTGTCTCCCTCCAGATCGCACCACTGCTCTATGTTCCACCCAGTAAACAAACAAGGGAGACAAAACACAATTACGCTGTCCCACTCCTGATGTGCACATTTTTACTCTCTAGATTCCATCTATCCACCAGCTTCATCCTTTCTACTGACCTCCCTTTGTTAGCTGCTGCTGATACTGTACCATTTCAGAAGGAATGTGATGTCCTTTGCATCCTTCCCAACAAATACCACTGCCTTATGGAGCACCATCATCTCTTGATAATGGGTGATAGAAAGGCTGCTCCTGTGTATAAAACGCATCCACTGCTGGTCTTATACCAAGAAAATCCAACAATGCTTTGACTTCACAGAACTCTTCATACTCTCCTTCATCTATATCCACAAGTACGCTGTTCCCCATTTGGTCCTTTTTGGATTTGTCAAATTTTAACTCTGCTCACCCTCCAACATCCTTACTGCACCTATGGGCAGTCCTACTCCATCTTCCCCTTTTCATCTTGCTACAACCTCGTTCACTCAGAAAACCCCTTGGGACATCAGTAAGAACACCACCTTGAACAAATTTGCCTCTTAGTGTATCACACAAATCTTCCTAAGTGCCCCCCACTATCCTGCCCAGCAATCTTCCAAGATCAACTACCTGCCATACTTACTCCTAACCTTCAACCTCTGTCAATCATGCATCATTCTCTTGATGACCTGAGACTGACATGGGTCTTTCCAACTTCTGACCTTGCTTACCAGGGAGAGTGCTGCTAGATGCCCCAACAATGTGGAATGTGCTTTTCCTTCATCCCACATTTTTACCTTAAAATGCATAACTTTCTCTACCCCATTGACTGACTTGCCTCCATGCCTTCCTTCTACCTTAACTCCTGAAATGCCCTCCAATGTCCCTCACATGAAAGCCGCCTGGTGCCTTGGAGGGCTAAGAAGCTGGATGCCAAACCTCCTGTCATGCCAGCGGCCCATGTTTTGGAGTAAGCTTGGGCTGCTAGGGGTCAGCTGAGGTGGGAGAGGATGGAGTGTCCAGATGACTGCTCTCCTCCTTCAGGAAAGGAGGGACACTGTGCATGACTCCTATACTGCCATCATCCTCAGAGAGGGATGCCTGGCTGCCATGCAGTGATGCAGACATGCACGTGCACCTGCATCATTGCATGCTGTATGTAAGCAGAACTGAAAATGGAAAAAACCTGCCTTCGAAGAATGAAGACAGATCTGCAGTCTGATCTGCACTGTCAACAAGGACTACCAAATGGATTGTGTTCCAGGGGTGGGGAGGTGGACCTACCTTCCTTGGCCCTGTCAAGGGGGGAAATCTGCAGAGGTATAGGTAGGTCCTGGGAGAGGCAGTTGCCAGTGGGGTTGGGGCAGGGCTGATGGCTGTACAAGAGCCAGGGCCATTGGAAAACCTTGATTAAAAAAAAAGATCCCTCATACACCCTCAGAGTCCTTGAAGACCAAGATCTCTGGGAAAATAGTTGAGATCTCTCCACCCAATCTCCCACAAGTGGGAAGGCACCACCATTCCTTCTGCATCTGTCCTTGGTGCCAACTCACAGAACCCATCCAGCTGGAGATGATAAAAGCTATGAATCACCACACTCTTAACCCCCATAATATGCTTTGCCTTGAAAGACATGTTTATCTCCAATCCTCTCAGCTCAGCTGCTACTCAACCCGCAAGACTGCCCTCAAATCCCCAGACTGCCTGCTCAGGACTTCTACCACTGCTTTGTTGTCACACCAAAACAGGACCTTCTTGGTGTGTAACTGATCCCTCCATATGATTGACACCACCCATACCAAAATTATTTCTAACATACTATATATTTTGTTTGTCCACTTTCTTTCCAAGCTACTGGCCACTGCTGTGTTATTCTCTTGCCTCCAAAATACACTCCTATCCCATGTGCACTTGCTGCATCTGTGTATAATTAGAGGTTGGTGTTGCACACCGATTAGTCCTGCCAGAAAGTCACCCTATTGTACCCTTCAGAGAATCCCTCCCATACTGCCAAGTTATCCCTCACCTCCTTCACCATATCCACCCAATGGTGTGGTCTCTTTGCCTTTCTCATCGCTCTGAATAGCCTCTGCATTAATGGCCTTCTGGTGGCTATAGACCTGCATGCAAAACTGAGGTGCCTCAGTAGTTGCTGCACCAAGACCAATGTCAGCTTCCTCTTGCCCTTTACACTTGCCACATGTTCCTTCAGTTTCTGCATTTTAATAGCTAATAGCTATGACTGTTCCCTGAATATATCAAGCTCAGTCGCCAAAAACTCTATCACCCTGGCTGGCCCTGTTGTCTTATCTTCTGCCAGACAGATGCCAAGCTCCCTGCACAGCCCTCAAAAGTGTTCTAGTGTCGCCTTGCAATAAATAGGAAATCATCAATGTGGTGTACCACCTACCTGCTGCTACTCCATTTCTTGAATGCCCAATCTAGCTATATGCTACAGGTTTCAAAAGTGGCATAGACAATTGTGTTTTATCAAAATAATTCTTCCCAGCAAATAGAAAACCCAACAGATCCCAATCTTCCAACCTGATTGGAAGCAGCCAGTATGCCAACTCAGTGTCACTTTTTGCCAGCCAGGGCTCCTCCTGTGCTTTCATTATTTCCACCATTTGATCCAGTGTTGCATGTAAAACTGTGCATAACTCCCTTTTTATATAGTCATTTAGAGACTGCCTTTCTCGGTATAATAGATAATGTATCATCCAGAACTTCCCTTTTTCCTTTTTTTGCACCAGATACCCATCAAATAGTTTTAATAGCTTCCCCATTCTGACTGGAGATTTTGCTATCCTAAATCTACCCCCTTCCCCACCCACACACTTCCTCACCCCTTCTAGCACCTGCCCTGACCTGGAGTCCAAAATCCCTCTCCCATCCAGTCTGTCAGAACCCCCCTCTGTTCCCAACAGATCCCTGTATTTGACCACAGTGTGCTGGTCCACACATTTTGAGCAAGCATTTGTAAACCAGAAATTTGACCAATTACACTGCTCTCTATTGTAGCCCAACAAAACTTGGTTTGCCCTCTGTGAATCCCCCATGGGCCTTAACAGATCAACTGACCTGCACAGTCATGGTCTCAAAGCAGGTGTCTGGTTGTCTAGTATCTCATTTAATGTCCCCATGAGATGGCATTCATTGTCTGAATGTTTTGACATAGTGCAATTGTCAACCCCCCCCCAGCTTACAGGTGTTGTACACAGTCAGTGAATAGGCCAACAGTGGGGCTCCCTGCTCTGGTTGCTTTTGCAGCAATACTGCACTGAAATAAGTGAAACCAGATAGCCATGCATCCATATTTTTTTCCCGCATACCCCTTCTCCACTGGTTGGTTTCTTAACATGACTAATGCCATTGCCATCTACGTCTTCCGTATCCACTCCTTCTCCTCTGCCTTTTTGGCTGCTTCTTTGTCCACCATTGAGAATGTATCTATGTACTCCCCTTCCATATCTTCTTCTTTAGTTTCATGGGCAAGTGGTTGCCCAACATGATCCCAGGCTATCCCTTTCCATTACTCCCCCTAGCCACAATATTCTGTCAAATTTCAATGTCTCCCTTAACTCAACCCAACTTGTGGTTCTCCCCCTCCCCTGCACATTCTTACCTGGTTTGGACTACTTTTTCGGTCTTTGAATTCTTTTGCCACCCCTTTCAGATACCCCAACCTCTCCTCCATACCCCCTGTCACCTCCTCCCTATATTCCCATGAGCAATCCCATAGCATGAGATTAGTTATATCATTCTTACTTGCTTCAGCTGGTTTCTTTTCTGGCACAGCTGGCCCTGGCTTTTTCTTTGCCACCTTCTGCCCTGCACCTGGAGCTTTTCTTTTCTCTCTCACTTTTTACTGCAGTGTGACTTTTGCTTTTGTGCCTTCCAACGAGGACAGGATCTCCACCATCATTGCCATCACCTTCTGCACAACATGCTCTGTTCTGCCATTACCAAGCTTCGCTGCTGCTGCTCCCCTCCTCTTTCCGCTTCCATGGTGCCATGCCTACCAAACTCAAACATGAGAAAAAGCAACACATGATTAAGAATCTCCTAATCCACTGATCCTTCTTCTCCCTGTTTTGTGGAGACTTGTCTCTCACTACCCCCCATGGGCTCACTGATTGACTTCCTCTTCATCCACCCCAACCAATCACCTGGCACTCCCCCCACCATCCTGTTTCCATACACTGCTGCCTGCTGTCCCCTATTCACAGCCAGGTCCATCCATCAGCCTGCTGTGACTGCTGTATTACCTTCCCTCATTTAAGCCCATTGTACCAATCCTCTGCTGCCTGTGCTACCACTGGATACATGTCTTACTTCAGACTCACTTGCCGCCACAGGTGGCATCCCAATGCTTAGCATCCCAACCTACTTGCATCCCCCTGGCCCTTGAATACAGTAGGTGAGTGCCTGCCACAAGCTAATGCACTTGCATAACCATGCAAATGCTTGCTGCCACCTTCTGCCACCTTATTCATGTTTGCATCATGATTCCACCACTTTTTTATTCACTTGTGTTGTGTCACACCATTCTGATGTGGTTGCATCATGTTGTGCCATTCTGATGCAGATGTATCATATTGCATATGCAGACTGTGTAATTGTACATTTTGATGCAAGCTACAACAATGTGGCTGTGTCTTTCACTTTCTTGACTCAAGCTGCATCAAATTCAGTTTCTTGCTATCCTCATTACTTGTGACATAAACAGTTCTGTCACCGTCTCACCTGATGCTTCACCCTGCTACTCCTGTATGCTTTTTCTGCTCCTGTTGGAGCTGCCAGTGATGACCAGTGCTCAACTCTATCTACTATCTACTCTGTGTAAATGCATGAAAAAAAGAAACTGTCTTGACATGCGGTGGGGGGCAAGCCAATGTGCCTTCTGTACAAGGTGCTCACACAGATCCTCAGCGGAACCAGGGTATGCCTCATGGACCCAACCATGCTCCCTGTAGAGCGGTATGGCCAGCCAATCAGTGGGGAATGCTCCCAGCATTCTAGTAGGGAACCTGCATTGTCCTACTGCTTAAAGGATCACCACAGATATGATATTTTGAGCAGGGAGACTGCTCCACTCAGCCTACACATGCTGCCCCTACCAGCAAACAATTGTTTGAATGGGATTCAAACCTTGGTTTATCAAGTGCCTAGGTGTACAGCACAATGTCATAAACCACTGAGCTGGATATCTGTCAAAATACTGGTCTGCACTGAAAAATACTATCAAACAGATACTCCTCATCAGTATCCTGTGACTCTGATGACCGCGATTGGGTTCCTACTGAAAGGATAACTCAATTGTGGTGCCTGTCATTGGGGCAACTGGTGAAGGTGGGCGACTGGATGGGGGGGTGCAAGAAATAGCAACATCCTGTCGCTACATGCCTACGTGTGCGGGGGCGAGCGAGCATGCCGAGCGTGGGGTGGAAGAGGATGGAGGGATTATAGGGATGGTGCCACAGCGAGCTGCTGAGCTGCTTCCATGGTGTGGTGGGTGTATTCAGGGCTGGGGTGCGAATGGTGCTGGGTTCGGTCCAGGTGCAGGTACTTTTTGTTGCCACTGGCCCAACATATTTTTTGCCGCATTTGCCCCCCCCCCATCATGCACCCACCTGGAGTTGAGAATCCTTAAGTAGGGGGTTGCGGGTGGCAGCCCCCTGCATAAAATGTTAAATCCCATGTCTGTGCCCTGGGGGGGGACATTGCTGAAATATTTTTTCGGTGATGTGCACACTCTATCTCATCTAAGGTCACTACCAAAACCCAGTCACAGTTGATTTACAGACATTATTTGATTTTACTGTCACTATTTAACACATGCCAAACTTATCCACAACCCACTGATGTATTACTCCATCAAAACAGCTGTAGCAATAAAGGGCCATCCTTAGCCATCCTACCCTTTTAAGTCCTCTGGTCAGGTTACCCCTTCCATCAGTCCCTATTGCCTCCAGTCTCTCCCTGCTCTCCTCCTCATTTCTACCCCCACACCATTTGACTGTCACCCATCTGTGATTAATGACAATCCTGCCTACCAATTTTTTTTTTTTTTATGACTGTGTTTTATCTCCCCGACTCCGGAACTTTCTCAGGCCTCTCCGCTGGCCGGTGCCGCTCTACCGCCCACTGTGAACCCCGCCATCCTCAAGGTCATTACTTTCTCCACGGGCCTCCCCAGAGGGACATAGGGTCCCAAGGAGATTGAAGGGGCGGTGGCAGGGCTCCAGTGTTGAGAGTGTGGCAGCAAGGCTCTGGGAGGGCTGTCACCTATCCAGACCAGAGGGATTTTTCCAATGGTGTTTACACCCCCAACGTGGGACATGCAATGCCTCCCAGCCCGTGACATGGGTGGTCCCACCCACGTCTGGAAGGCAGCTGCCCGACGTCTGCCCCATGCTTGTAAGCCCCTGTGTGTAGCAGTGCTGCCGGTCTACAGCGGAGGTCCCTGCCACACCGGGCTACCCCTGGATCCCTCCCCGGGAGAGTAGAGCAGTCCTTCAGATGCTCGATCCTCTCTCTCCCCTGCTTACCCCCAGCGGTCTGGGCTCATTCCTGAACCCGGGTCGCTAGCATGGAGTGAGGTGTGATGTCCAGTGCCTCAACCCTCAGCACCACTGGGCCAGCTGCCTGCCTACCAGTTTAAGCTGCTGATCCATTTTTGTGTTGTATTTGACATAAAATACATATGGTGTTAGCACATTGGATGTAGTTTCATTTTGAAAATAGTAGCAGGCTGATCTCAGGCATGTCCTTTTGAAAATCCTGCCCTAATCTTTCTTCTCACCCCATATGGTGTCCTGGAGGATTCCAAGAGTGGTTTTATTTGTTTGTAGTTTCATCAGGTTTTTATGAAATGAAAACGTACCTGCATCCACCATATCGAAGCATTATGGCTGCAGTTGATTTTAGTTATCAATGCTTCATTCTTTATTTTATTTTTACAGTACTTCTCAGAAGCAGGTTATAATGATACTCGTGAAATGTCAAGAAAGTAAAACTGTCTTCAAAATCCTATATCATTGTTGACAACATTGAATCATTCCAGTTTAAACCACTGTCAGTCTGCAGTAATTAGTAATTACAATTATATGCAGCACTGTGTATGTATTTTCTTTCATGCAACATCATGATGGTAAATATTTTGCTTTAGTAAAACCCAAGCCCACGTGCTTCAGAGTGACACATACTTGTAAGCAAACTGGTCCTTACCCTTCTTTCTGGACATTGCTGCCTTAGTCTGTGATTTGCTACTTCATCTTCTTCTGACGTTGCTATATGGTAAGCTTGCGTGATTGTTTGTTTAAACTGAAGACACAAAGAAACTAAGAAAGTATTGTTAATAAACCAGAGTAATTCTTGGACTCAATACAAATTCACTAGCTATAGTGATGATGTCTCCTGTAGGACAACACTATATATTGTACTTTTTAAACACAACTCAAAATGACCCTGGAGAAACCCATGGATCAATAAATCATCAAGGAAGGTTTATTTTTAGGTGACCTTTCCCAGAGTCTCAAGGCACCATACAGAAATATATCAACAAATTAATAATCCATGAAGAAAATAAATGAATACATAAAGAGAATAATGAATATCTCACAGAGTATTGCCAGCGAGTAATACCATTGATAGGTTCTGGACATGTAGGAACGGTTCAAGTGTCCAGAACTTCAAGATGGTATCTCACTGGTAATACATTGTGAGATATCCATTACTTTTTTTTAAATATTTGGATGCGAGTTGTTTTTTCTCTCTGTTATTTTATTACAGGCAGTCGGCTCTTCAGTAAAGGACTGTCTGAGTCTTAGCCGACCGCCACACTTTCTCGGAGAGTCTAGCTGTGCCTCTGTGTCCTTCCTGCACCGCTGCTCACATGCACACACTCATGGTCTCACAAAGAGTTTTGTTTTACTCCTACCTTTTGGTTCCTTGGGGGAGGACAGGATCAGCCAGATAAATCATTATTGTGGTTTGATTGAAAAAAAAAAAAGAAAAACGGGGAAGAACCATGCACGCTTCACACTCTTGCTAAGCAAGAGACCACTGCCATGTATTTTAAACTGTTTTGGCCACCCACAGATTGAAAGCACCCAAGGATGAGCTGGCTATGAATGTCAATGCTTGATTGACGTTTGCCAGCTTTATCAATTTTGAGAGTTCTGTGCTTGCACTCTTGAGCTTCAGTGATAATGCTATTGTTCAGGACCTGAACTATACTATTATGGGATGTGAACAATAGTATTGTCACTGTTGAAGTGTGGTATTATCACTTCAGGAGTGATAATATTACCAACATTTGTTTGCATACTTTATTGGGGTATTAAATTAAAGATCCATATATTAAAATAAATTAATAAATAGTTCAAACAAATCGATTTGACCTAACTAGCATTGTACTCAAATTGAAAATCAGGTCAAGCAGTAGTTGAAATTGGTGAAATGTTAGGGCCACTCATAAAATTTCCACTGAGCCGGCAGAATGGATGTGAAGGGGCAAAGTAGTCCATAGGACAGGTGCAGTCTCAGCAAATCCTCGAGATAGACTTAAAAATAGTAATAAATTAACATTCTGGGATTGTTCCACAGTGTTTCTACTACAGACCAAACACCAAATGTAATTTCTTTACTATAGGTTTTTCTACAATCTGGCCATCTCGTAAGAAATCTAACTTGGGCCACCCATGGTTGTACTGTATTTTGTCCAGTGTGGGCCCACTCCTACCCATTTCTGAAGCTGAATGGGCTGGAGCCCAAAGAGGTTAAGTGGCCTACCTAAGATCCACAGTGAGTAGTTGGTTCTAGCAGTATTTGAGCATGCAATCTCCTGATTCCCTAATAGGAGATAGTGAAGTAAAAAAGTTTGCACTTCACGTAGCTTGCTGCAAAGTGAGCAACTTTGTGTAGGTTTTCACATCGTGAAGTCCACACTTTGCATAGAAAAGACTATGCACTTCTACACTTCACAGAGAGACATGTATATGCAGTGCAAACTTTGCCACATCACAGAGATTGTTCTGTCCGAAGTGGTGAACTTTGTAGTTTGTTTTTTTTCTCCATAAAGTGGAAGTGACCACTTCACAAAAATTCCATGCAGTGTCATGTGGGCCCTTTTAACTTCACAACACCTCTGTTCCTTGGTCTGTACTGTAACTTTATGACTTTTATGCAAATAGTAACAGTAAAGGAAATAATAGTAACATACAGCTATTGGTAACACTAACACAGTAAAAACTGATAATACATAGGCTAAGGTTCATTATATTTATTTCAACTTTAAAATAAGTTTCCAACTTTGTGCCGAGTTGCCACTACCCAACGATTTTGAGAGCTGATGCAGGCGATAGTCATTTGAGCAACATTTTGTGATGTTATTGTCTGTCAGTATTTCAGTGGGAAGGACTGTAGTTTGGGCCTGATGAGGCAGCAAGCCAGTCTCTTCCACTTCCTGATAGCTCTGACACACCTCCGCACTCAGGCATGTAATGACATGTAATCAGGGACAGCACTGGGGCACACCCCATTGAAGTCATTGAGGCTCTATTTGAATGACATTTTCACACATAATAATGGCTGTTTGGAGATCAGTGAAGGCCGCCACTAGACTAACAAGGTCCTTGTTAGCTGGCCTGGTGGTGCTGAGGGTTGAGGCCCTGTATGCCACACCTCGCGCCGTACCAGTGACTTGGGTTTGGGAGCGCATGCTGGTCTTTGGTGGTTGGCAGTGGTGGGAGAGGATTGAGCATCCGTAGGACAGATCTTCTCTCCTGGGGAGGAATGGGGCACAGTGACTGGCTTAGCCTGACAACTAGCGGAGGCTAGGTGTTGACACGCCTGGTCCTGAAAGATAGGGGTCAGAGGCGGGGCAGACGGAGGGCAAGCTGTGTGTGGACATGTGCACGGCATGCCCCCTGCCAGCACTGCACACTCTGCCTCTGAAGGCAGAACATGGAAAAAGGGGCACCCTGGTCATAGCGGCTTGATGGCCATTTGAGCATACCCACGCTGGCTCCAGGAAGGGATCACCAGTGTGGATCCGGACTTGGTGGGGCAGTTGGTCACCCCCTGTCTCCCCACCACAGGGGCAAGCCATGGGGTAATGGGTGATCACCCTCAGTGGGAGACCAGTGCATGTCAGATGGCTGCCGGAGAAAAAGGATGCGAGGACACCAGGGCTGACCGGAGGGCCCCATGGGTAGAAAAAGTAGGATAAAAAAAAAAAGGTCCATGTTAGTCTAGCGGTGCCCTTCATTAATTTCAAACTGGCCATTATTATGTATAAAAATACCATTGAAATGGATTCCCATTAACTTAATGGGACATGCCCCTGTGCTCTCCCTGGTCACACATCATTACGTACCTGAGTGCAGGGGTGTGACAGAGCTACTGGGGAGAGGCAGGGATCGGCTGACTACCTGGAAGGACCAAACTATGATCCCTTCCTCTGAAATAGTGATGTACATTAAAATTATAAAAATACCTGAAATGATCGCCGGCATCAGCTATCAGAATTGGTGATTAGTGACAAAATTATTATTCACTTTAAAAAGTATATGTGTTATATTTCTTTGTTATAGTCTTGGATTTTTGACTGGGCTGTGAACCTTTTCCAGAGGCCAGACTTATTGCTCGCTTGGTCACCTGTTTCTGACAGAACTTTATTGTATCATGCTATAAATACATTATGAAGGGCAACCATCTTAAATCCATCTCCCTCCCTCTTCTCGTACTGCCCAAAACTCGGTTTGCAGAGTGACCTGGAGATCTTTTGCTTTCTCGGTGGTGACTAGCTGGAACTCACTACAATGCTCTACCTTGTACTGCACCTCCCTTGCTAAATTCCAGTCCATAGATACATAGATACATAGACAGTGTCAGCAGATAAGGGCCTATGGCCCACCCATTCTGCCCACTTGAGCTTGTAAGTTCACTTTATGTTTTCCTAGAAGTTTGTTATCCCTTACTCCTGACCTCCAGAATTCCTTTATGTCTATCCCATGCATTCTTACATCCTGTGATTGTTTCTGCCCCCACCACTTCCTTTGGCAGGTTGTTCCACTTGTCCACCACCTGTTCTGTGAAGAAATTCTTCCTCATGTTTCCTCTGAATCCTCCTCCCTCCAACTTCATCCCATGCCCTCTAGTCCTGGAACATCTTTTTTTGCTTAAAAATAGTGTATTCCTGCACCCTATTCCTCCCTGTAAAATACTTGTATGTCTCTGTCATATCCCGTCTCCCTCCTCTCCTCCAGGGAGTACATATTCAAGTCCTTCAGTCAGTCCTCATAGCACTTGTGACGCAATCCATGTACCGTCTGTGTTGCCCTCCTCTAAACATTCTCTACCCTGTCTATGTCCTTACATAGGTAAGGTCTCCAGAACTGTACACTGTACTCCAGGTGGGGCCTCACTAGTGTCTTGTATAGTGGAATTATGACCTCCTTTTCCTGCTGATGATGCCCCTGCCTGTGTATCCCAACATCCTATTTGCTTTACCTGCTGCCTTGTCACACTGTTTCCCTACCTTGAGGTCATCGGAGATGATAACCCCAAGATCCCTTTCCTGCTTGGTGTACGCTGTATCCTCACTCCAAACTGAAATATTATGCCAGGGTTTTTGTGCCCCATATGCATTATCTTGCACTTCTTTGCATTGAATTTCAACTGCCAAACCTCTGATCATTCTTCAAATTTCTGCAGGTCCCATCTCATTCTGTCTACACACTTTGGTATGTCTACTCTGTTACAGAGCTTTGTGTCATCAGTGAACAGGGAAATTCTGCCTTCTAGGTCCTTTGCAATGTCACTGATGAAGATGTTGAATAGGACCGGTCCCAGCACTGATCCCTGTGGTAACCTACTGGTCACTCTTCCCTCTCTAGAGTGACAGCCATTTACCACCACCCTCTGTGTCCTGCTGCCCAGCCAGTTATCTGCCCACCACACTACTGTCCTGCCCACACCCATATACCCCAGTTTGTGTAATAGCCTTCTATGTGGCACAGTGCCAAAGGCCTTGCTGAAGTCCAGATAGGCCATGTCCAGTGCCCCCCGATCCACCTTCCTAGTCACCCAGTCAAAAAATGCAATGAGGTTGGTCTGACATGACCTCCCCTGGTGAAACCATGCCGCCTTGGGTCCTGTAGTCCATTGACAACTAGATGTTCCATCAATCTCTCCTTCAGTAGTGCTTCCATGATCTTCCCCACTACCAAGGTGAGGCTCACTGGTCTGTAGTTCCTCGCTTCCTCTTTGTTCCCACTTTTGTATAAGGGGACTACATCTGCTGTCCTCCAATCTTTGGGTACCTCCCCTGTTTCCTGTGATTGGCTAAACAGGATTGCCAGAGGTTCAGCCACCACCACTCTTAGTTCTTTAAGGACCCTGAGGTGCACCCCATCTGGCTCCATTGCTTTATCAACTCTTATTCCTTCCAGTTCCTTCAGGACCCTTTCTCTTGTAAAGGGACTTGTGTCCATTTCTGCACCATTCCCACCCCTTGTACTCCCTTCAGGCCCATTACCCTACTCTTCCTCAGTAAAGACTGAGCAGAAATACCTGGTCAATATGTCAGCTTTACTGCTATCATCCCCCACAAGGCCCCCATCCTCTCCCTTCAGTCTCACTATCCATCCCTTTGCCTTTCTTTTTTCACTTATATACCTGTAAAAGGTGTTGTCCCCTCTACCCACTGATTTTACAATGTGTTGTTCTGTCTGAGCTTTGGCTTCCCTTACTGATCTCCCTGCCTCCCTTTGCTTCTCCTGGTACTTCTCCCTATACCCTTCTGCCTGTGTCTTTTTGTATTGCCTGAATGCAATCTTTTAGGCTTTCACTTTCTCCGCTACCTCCTTGGAAAACCATAATGGCCTTCTCTTCCTTTTCCCCTTGCTAACCTGCTTAATGCATAATTCTGTTGCTCTTGTGATCTCTGTTTTAAATACTGCCCACTGTTCCTCAACCCCTGATTCCTGCCCCATTCCTCTTAATGCCTCTTTCAAGCATCTCCCCATTTTCCCAAAGTCTGCCCCCCTAAAATCCAGGATACATGTTTTTGTGTGGTCTGGTTCTGCTCCTTCTGTGATTTCAAACCACAGTGACTGGTGGTCACTGTTCCCCAGGTGCTCCCCCACTGTTACCCCCATCACATTGTCCCTGTTTGTGAGTACAAGTTCCAGTATTGTCTTCTGCCGAGTTGGTTCCATGACCAGTTGCTTGAGGAAGGCACCTTGAAGGGAGTCCAGAATAAATCTACTCCTAGTTGATGCTGCTGCTGGGATGCTCCAATCCACGTCTGGAATATTGAGGTCTCCAACCAGCACTATCTCACCCTTGTCTGCCATCCTTTGGATGGCTAGCATCAGCTTCCTATCTATTTCTTCATCCTGGATTGGTGGTCTATAGACCACACCTGTGTGGATGGCTGGCCCCATTTTCCTTTCCTGCTTAACCCACAGTATCTCTCCCCCATTTTGTTCCTCCTGGATCTCTGCAGCCTTTATGTCATTTTTCACATAAAGTGCCACTCCTCCACCCTTCCTACCTGCCCTGTCTCTTCTGAATATGTTGCAGCCAGGTATGGCCATCTCCCAGTCATGGTTATCATTACACCAGGTTTCTGTGATGGCCACAATGTCCAGGTCCTACTGCATCATGACAGCGTCCAGATCCTCCATCTTGCTGCTAAGGTTTCTGGCATTGGCACACATGACTTTCCATGATTTGAACTCCCTAGACTGTTTAGCTGTTCTACTCCAGCCCCCTCCCTGGTCGTTCTTTATCCCTGGTTCTCCCTGCTGTCTGCCCTTCTGTTGAATGTTGCACCTTTTCTGCAACTCTACCTCTTTGGCACTTATCTCCATCTTTCACACAATGGTTTGTAGAGATATCCACTCCTCCTGTTCACTGATTCCACTGTTAGCTGCGGGGGGTGGGCAATCAGGTACCCTCCTTGCTGGCCTGCCACCCCCCTTGGCTAGTTTAAATGCTTGTCCATGTAGCATTTAAAGTCATCATTGAGTGCTTGGATTCCCCTCCAGGATGGATACAGGCCATCAGGCTTGAACAAGCCTCCATCCCTCCAGGTGGGTCCCCAGTCACCAATGAATCCAAATCCTTCCTCACAGCATCAGTTCCTCCCTATTACACCACCTCAATGCCTCATCATTTTTCTCCTGCTTCCATTGACTCTTGGTCTGGCTTCCATAATGTTATGCTTAAATTTTCCCTGCTCACTGATCCTCATATGTGTAAGAATCCTCGCTCCCTGATCGCTTCTATTTGAACTATTTGATGTAAGTGTATCCGTAAATGGTGCAGTTGGCAAATCTATGAACAATGTAAATATAACCACTGTAACTGCTATGCCTTTGTAGTCTGTAAATGTTTAATCTGTGAATGTTTCTGTAAATGGTGAATTTTTGTAAATCAGTGAATGATTTAAATGCATCCACTGCTACTGACATGTCATTGTCTATGTTCTGCACTATCCAGGTCACCCCTGAAAAAGGGACTGTAATGTCTCAGCGGGCTCACCCGGTTACCAAAATTCAAATAAATAAATCAAATAAATACAGTAAATACATCTTATTTTTAGTTATTACTTTTGTTACTTATCATTTAACATCATTATATCGATTAGTTCAGTACAGTCTACATTTAAAAAAAAATAGATTGGGCAAAAACTGAAACTTGATTGGCTGTTATCTGTACCTACCCAAGCAACCCATTGTGTAAGCATCCCATTTTGTGAGTGCCCCATAGCATGAGTGTAGTGTCTGAATAAGGAACATCTGCAGGGCCTCCTCAGGTGAGTGTGCGAGGATCACAGAGGACTCTGCATGAAAGGAAAGGTATAAGGCTCATTAAGGACAAAACACAGTAAGCTGGCTAACAACTTATCTAGGGTAAAGTGTTAAAGGAAGCAGGTGGGAGAGATTGAGGCAGGTAGAAATTAATGCATGGCTGGGAGCATTACATTGTAGGAAGAACGTATTAGATATTAAAGGAGGATTAACAGCAAGCAGTATGGAGCAGAGGGGCAGAAAGGAGGCAGTTATTTGCAGGAACTATGGGACACTACTCTCAAAGGCTACACTCTGGAGGATGGGATACTTCCCTGTATGTAGCAGATTTGTGGAGTTCAAGGAATTGCTAGCAGTAGCATAGAAAGAGATATCTTTGCTAGGTCACCAGCTACACTGGCTCCCACAGGCACACCCTACAACTGCACTTCTCCAAAAGCCTACTGGCCCAGAGGGTTAGAAGGTGGTGGGAATGAGGAAGGATGGCAGAGGCAGCCAGAAAGAAGTCATTCAAATGCACAAAATCCTGAATGTATGTTGCTTTGCGCTACTGAAGGAAGCACAGGCACATGACTCCTTTAGGGGCTTTGAGCCAGTTGGTAGAGTAAACAGAATGATCTGGTGGCATGAGGTTAACAAGAACAGGAAAGTTCGAATGCCCTCTGAGTGCATTAGTCTTCCTAGATATGGATAACTTAGGGAGAATGGTAGAAGGAGGAGGAGCGTGGGATGCTGGTTCACTTTGGTACCAATGTTCTGGCAAACCAGCCTATTGAGACAGTGGAATGTTGTTTTCTAGGACTAGGGGATAAAATGAAGGCACACTCAGCTTCCCTGGTCTTTTCTGATGTCATTCCTGTGCAGGATAGGGGTAATGGGAATGATAGAGAGAGGAAGGGCAGGACTGATGAATTTAATGGGTGGTTGAAGGGCTGCTGCCAGGAGTACAGGTGCCATTTTTGGGAGATTGGGGGGGGTCATAGGACAAGTTGCTTTTCGAGAATGATTGCCTTCACCTAACAAAAGATGTGGCCAATGCACTTGGGCAGAAGTTTGTTGTCTGTGTAGGTAAACTTTGAAACTGAGAGGGGGGAGACTTAAACTCGGGGAACCAAAAAGGAAGGACAGCAAAAGGGGAGCCTAAGAAATGGTGGCTAGGAGCAATGGGGATGAAAGCAGCAAAGCAGGAGACTCTAATATATTAAATAAGGGTGCTGGGGGTGCTCACAAAGTCAGCAGGGAGCAAGAAAACCAGGAAATTAAGGACAGAGTGTTGACTAAATGGGGAAGAGTTCACAAGAAAGGGATGGTTATAGGCACAAGCTGTAAGACAGCCTGCCTAAATACCAGGAGCCTAGGGAGCAAATCTAATACGCTACAAGAAATGGTGATGAATACAAGATTATATCTCATAGCCATTACAGAAACATGGACCACTGGGACTAATGACTGATCTGGCAGGACTTTGGTATATATAGACTTGAGTAAAGCATTCTTTTTTTATTTTTGAACGCAAATCAATTTTCCACATATGCTAAAAAGCCAATGTTTCTTGGCCCTCTAGACACTTCCTCAGGGCCTGAGATGGTCCTGTAGCAGTATGAAAATTATTAGCATTACTGTCTAAGTCCCATAATGTTAATCTCTACCTGCCATCCTTCTGTTACAATTCCCCCAAAATATATAGAATGCCATTAGACCTTCAAATGGCGTTCAAAGATAGTGGGCTGGATTTTAAAAAAGTTGATGCAGGGCTTGCATCCAGTCCTGCATCAAACCCTTGCATTGCTTCAACTGTGACACTGCAAATTGCCACAACTGCACCCAATTTTAGAATCTTGGGTGCATTTGCGACAGTCACCCTATTTTGGTAGCTTGCCCCAACGCTCAGATGTAATCTCTCTAAAAACGTCCCCATTATTGACTCAGGCTAGACCACAAAAAGATGGTCTGGCAAGCATCAATTAATCACCCTGTATGTATCAACTCTGAACCTGTTGTCACACCATTGTTTTTGTACCTATTTGTATTGTATGTAACCCCCCAGGTCGCTTCTGGAAATGAGCAGTATGCTTATTTGGTAAATCTCTTAAATAAATAAATAAGGGTTAAAAAAATCCTATTAGATTCTTGCAAGCTCAATGCACCATATATTTGTTGCACCTAGGGTTTGTGGAACTCATACACCTTGTAAAATCCAGCAAACTGTCTCAAAAAAACTGATGTTGCTACATAACTGATATACTGGTATAATTTTAAAATAACATCCCCACGTGAGCATACTTACTCATGCTGTACATGAGATCCCATCTGTACCACTGTCACTTATTGGATTGATAATAATTCTTTCAACTTACATGGGGCTTTTATGTTTAGTTGTTCTGCAAAAGATATGTATAATCCTGTCAAACTACATTTTTTACTTCCTAGTCAGTGCATCCTAAACTCAGTTGTAATCGGCACATTCCTTGAAAGTTTTAATGGCTTTCTAAGCTGCTCCAGTGTTGTTCTCCTGTTTTCCTTACTCTGTATCTAAGTAGGCAATAACATCCTGATATAGCACCCTTATTTAGCACACTCAGTCAGAAGCATAATTGCTTTAGCAGCTATGTAAATGCAATTACTTACATAATTCAAAATGATTTTCAGGCCCCGGAGCCCGCCGCTACCTTACCTGTGTAGCAAGAGTGCAGGCTGAGGGCTGCTGCTTTTATATGCTAAACGCGATTAATTCACAGAGTCTGCATTCAAAATGGGTGTGTCTTAGTAACTGAAGTGCCACTGCATGAAACAGAAATGATGCCTTAGTATGTTTATATGTTTAAAACTCCCTCATAATACAAGGGCAGTCACTTTCATACAGTATCTCTACAGATTTCGGTTATGTAGGTTTATTCTGTCTCATGTCACGCACATGATGACATAGAAACATAGAAACATAGAAGCTGATGGCAGATAAGAACCGCATGGCCCATCCAGTCTGTCCATTTCTTTTTCTACCTTATAAATGTGCCATCGGCCTTTGCTCTGTCAGTGGCCTATCTATTCATACTCATTTGTATTGCTCCCTTATGCCTATCCCATGCCTGTTTGAAGCCCTGCACTGTATTCATAGCCACCACTTCTTGAGGTAGGCCATTCCATGCATCCACCACCCTTTCTGTGAAAAAGAATTTCCTCACATTCCCCCTTAATCAGCCGCCCTCTAATCTCATGCTGTGTCTTCTTGTCCAGATATTTTTCTTATATTTAAACATGTTAGACTCTTTCACCTTTTTAATGCCCTTAAGGTGTTTGAATGCCTCAGTCATATCACCTCTCTCCCTCCTTTGCTCAAGGGTATACATATTGAGCTCTGTTAATCTGTCCTCATATGTCTTCTGCTGCAGTCCCTGTACCATTTTGGTTGCCCTTCTCTGGACTGCCTCAATTTGGTTAATGTCCTTGTGAAGGTGTGGCCTCCAGTACTGCAAGCAGTACTCCAGATGGGGCCTAACCAGTGTCTTGTAAAGAGGGATTATTACCTCCCTCTTACGACTTGTGATACCCCTAATTATACACCCTAACACCCCCCTAGCCTTACCTACTGCTTTAGAGGTCAGCTTGGATGATTTCAGGCCATCAGAGATGATGATGCCCAAGTCTTTTTCTTCCTTTGTGACTGCTAGCAACTCCCCTCCCAGCCTATAGGTGGCTTCAGGGTTTCTCTTCCCTATGTGCATGATCTTGCACTTCTTTGCATTAAATCCCAGTTGCCACTCTTCTGACCATTTTGCTAGTTTATCCAGATCTCTTCTCATTTTGCCCACCCCATCTGGATCATCTGCTCTGTTGCAGATCTTGGTGTCATCTGCAAACAGACAAGCCTTACCCTCTAGTCCATCTGCAAGGTCACTAATGAAGATGTTGAAGAGGACTGGCCCCAGGACTGATCCCTGAGGTACCCCACTTGTGACTTGCATCTCTTCTGACTGTATACCATTTACCACCACTCTCTGTTTTCTGCCTGTCAACCAGTTTGCCATCCAGTTGACCAACTTCTGATCCACCCCGAGCCTACCCAGCTTATTTATCAATCTTCTATGTGGAACAGTCAAAAGCTTGGCTGAAGTCAAGGTAGGCAACATCAACTGCTCCCCTTGGTCACCACTCTGGTTACCCAGTCAAAGAAATCTATGAGATCTGCTTTGACAGGACCTTCCTTTTGTAAACCTATGCTATCTTGGATCCTGTGCCCCTATGGATTCCAGGTGTTGCACTATCCTTTCCTTCAGGAGTGCCTCCATAATTTTGCCCACTACTGAGGTAAGACTGACTGGTCTGTAGTTCCCTGCCTCCTCCCTGCTACCAGTCTTGTGGAGCGGGATCACATGAGCCCTTCTCCAGTCTTCTGGGACCTCTCCTGTGCTCAGAGACTCACTAAACAGTTCTGCTAATGGCTCTGCTAGTTCCACCTTTAGCTCCTTAAGTACCCTGGGATGTATGCCATCAGGTCCCATTGCCTTATCCACCCTGAGCTTATCAAGCTCTTGTAGGACCCTTTCTTTTGTGAAAGGAGTAGTGCTCACCTCCCTCCCCCCTGTGTCCATGGTGCTGAGCTGTGGGCCCTGCCCTACCTTCTCTTCAGTAAATACTGAGCAAAAGTATCTATTTAGGATAGATGCTTTTACTCAAAAAGATAGTAGCCACCCAGGTCACTGATTTTATTGACTCCACTAATACACTCTGTGAAGCGCAGCATGGCTTCAGGAAGCACCACAGTACAACTGCTCTGACTAAATTCACATCGGATGTTCTCTCAAATATGGACAAAGGGCAGCTAACAGGTGCTGTGTTCATCGACCTTACAAAGGCATTTGACCTTGTTGATCATCCACTACTGCTTGCTACCCTCAAAAACCTGTGCTTCTCACCCCCAGTAATGTTCTGGTTCAGTAGCTACCTCACCAACAGGTCTCAAGCTGTAAAGCTTAACTCAGCCATCTCTGACAGTACCACGATCAATATTGGCGTACCACAGGGCTCTCATTCTCGGTCCACTCCTCTTCTCATTATTTATCAACAACCTGCCCAACGTAATAACGTCAGGCAACTCACTACTCTATGCTGATGATCTTGTTATATATGCTCACTCTGACAACATCTCTCTCCTGAATTCCACACTGTCATCATCCTTCCACCTTACACAGCACTGGCTTGAAGCTCATCGCCTTATACTCAATGCTAGCAAAACCAAGGCCATGCTTTTTGGATCAAATCATAAGCTTAGAGCCTGCACATCTCCACTGACAATTCCTGATATCAATGGATCCACCCTTGAGATTGTAAGTTCTTTCCGCTATCTTGGGATACAGCTTGACCAAAATCTTGATCTGAAGCAGCATATCCAGGAGTTGTGTAAGAATGTCAACTGTAAGCTGAGTGCTGCCTACAGGACCAACTTTATGCTCACACCCACCGCCAAACTTGCTATTGCCAGGGGTATCCTATTACCCACTCTGTCTTATTGTGCACCTATCTCACCATGGCAAATAAAACCGTTCTACAGAAATGGGACACCACCTGTGTCTGTGATATGCAGCTAAACACCATGTCTGGCCTTTCCATTGGCAACTTTACAAAGGGTTTAGTTGGCTTATCCCTTCCTCCACGAGGCTATACTACCTTTGCAGCCTATCAGACTCCATAATCAGAGTGTCGAAACCTGCCACATCGCCTGAACTACTCCAACCTGTAATACCATCATGACCTGAGGTCGCCAGACAAGTCTTTTTTATCAGTTCCCCACAGCCGTACCTCCAAGGGTGCTGGTGCCTTCAGGTGCGCTGCCCCTCTCGCCTGGAACTTACTGCCTATGGATCTGAGAAGTGCTCCATCACACCTAGCCTTCAAGCGGGGACTTCGCTATTACTTCTACTCTATGGACCATTGCACTTGTTTTGATCCCACTTAAGCTTTGTAACCTGTCTCAATCAATCCTCCCTTGCCATATACTCAATAGCCTACCTCCCCTTGATTGCTCTGTCACCTGGTTTGTCTGATTGCACTTTAATGAACTGTCTACAAGACTGCCTGCACTTACAATGTAATGCTTACAAACCTCTCATATGGACACGCTATTCCAATCATGTTTGCTGCCTAATTGCCTTAACGTTGTAATATGTATATTATTCTGACCTTTATACTGCATATCCAACATTGTTTATTCTCTTCTGACTTTGCGATAATTATGACATAATCCTTCTTCTGTTTTATCCTTCGCAGTTCTACTGTGTAGTACAAAACCATAAGATGTATCTAATTGTTAATGGGTACTGGTCCTCTTGCTTTCCCTCTCCCTCCCCTCTCTCTCCTCTCCCCTCAGTCCTACCTGGTCTCAGTTCCATAATCCTTTTGCTCCTTTCCGCCAACCCGTATCTAGCCGCACTTTGCCGTGTCGTCTATGCCCAGCCAGTTCCAGTACCATAGTCCCAGGTCCTTTCAGCGTCTTTTCCGCCAAAAAGCGTAACTAGCGTTTGCCGCATGAGTCCCTGAGCCCAGCTGAGTTTTAGTTCCACAGCCCTGGGTCTTCTTAGTACCTTTTCCCGCTAAAGCCATAATCGCGCCGCTCCTTGCCGTATGTGCCTTCAGCCTAGCTGCCTCTCTTGATCCAGCTCCATTGCTATTGGATCCCTTTGTGCCTTCCCACTAAATGCTGCACCTTGAAATTGTCTTCCCTCAGCTCCTCCTTGCCCCTTACCCTCTGGTTTCATCCTCTTGCTTTTCTGCAACACTCTTCCCCCCTACCTGACGTTATCTAGCCGTACTTTGCCGTATGAGTCTCTGTGCCCAGCCGAGTTCTAGCTCCATAGCTCCGGGTCCTTTTAGCGCCTTTTCCCACAAAAGCCGTAACTAGCTGTACTTCGCCGCATGAGTCCCTGAGCCCAGCCAGGTTTTAGTTCCACAGCCCCCAGGTCTTCTTAGTGCCTTTTCCTCTAAAGCCGTAATTATGCTGCTCTTGCCGTACGTGCTTTCAGCCTAGCCGCCTCTCCTGATCCGGCTCCATTGCTATTGGATCCCTTTGTGCCTTCCCACTAAATGCTGCACTTTGAAACTGTGTCCCTCAGCTCCTACTTGCCCCTTACCCTCTGGTTTCATCCTCTTGCTTTTGGCCTCCACCTCTCATCAGTTTCACACCCTCCCTTGTCATCCTAAAATCCCCCTTACCTTCCCTTTCCTCTCTCTCTCCCCCTAAATGTGATCTCCCACCAGTACCCTCTGCCTATTGAAACCGTATGCCTGCCTTTGAAAATTGTATGTCTGTACTTGTACCATTGTACCTTTGCCTGTATTATGTTAACTAAACTGACCTATTTTGTACTGTAATTGTGTCTCCAGGGTCGTGCCTGAAAATAGTCACCTGTTGGCTAGTGCACCTACCCGGTTAACAAAAACTAAATAAATAAAATAAACATGGTCCTCCTCCTCACATGATCCCTTTTCTCCAATAAGCTTAGCAATACCCCCTCTGGACTTTCTCCTTTCACTAATGTATCTATAGAAAGTCTTGTCACCTTCTTTTCCTGTTCGTGCTAGTGTTTCCTCAGTTTGGGACTTTGCCTGCCTTACTGCCTTCCTGCTTCCCTTAGGCAGTTTGGTATGCCTTCCTATCTTCATCCCTCTGTGTTCCTTATATTTCCTGAAGGCCAGCCTTTGGCTCTGACCTTTTCTGCTACTGTATTTGAGAACCAAAGTGGTTTCCTTCTTCTTTGCACTTCCTTTCTGTCTAACACAATGGGATTTTGCTTCAAGTATTGCATCCTTAATGCTTGCCCACTTTGCCTGTACCCCCTCACCTGTGTTTCTTTTTGCCAGGGCTAGCTTAACTCTGTTGGCCACCTTATCAAAGTCAGCTCATTTGAAGTCCCATATTTTTGCCTTGGAATGGGATGATTTAGATGTAGTAGCCAAATTGAACCATACCACGTGATGGTCACTGGCCCCCAGGTGACTTTCTACCTGGAGATCTGTGATCCCTTCCCTGTTAGTCAGTACTAGATCTAGGATAGCCCTGTCTCTTGTAGGTTGTTGTACCAGTTGTTTGAGGCCCTCCCCCTGCAGGGAATCCACTATGTGTCTAGTTCTGGCAGATGTTCCTGCTGGTATTGACCAATCTATATCCGGCATGTTGAAGTCTCCCATTATCAGAACCTCCCCTTTAGCTGTCATGTTTTGTATATCCTCTAACAGTAATGTGTCTATGTCCTCCCCCTGGTCTGGGGACCTGTAGACAACTCCAGTTCTTATGTCTGTCCCATTTCCTGTTTCCAGGATGACTCACAGTTCTTCTGGCACCTTATGTGTATTCTGAATTTCTGTAGCTTTGATATTTTCATTGACATACAGGGCCACTCCTCCTCCCCCCTTTTTTGCACCTCGGTCTCTTCTGAACAATACATAGCCAGGTACTGAAGTCTCCCAAGTGTGGTTACTGGTAAACCACATCTCACTAATTGTTACTATGTCCAGTTTAGCCTCTAACATTATTGCCTGCAGGTCTGGGATCTTATTTCCCAGGCTGTGAGCATTGTGTACATGATTTTCCATTCAGCAGATTTCGATGTGTTAGTTGTTGGGTAAGGTTTGGCATTACCCCCAAAGTGCTATATGGGGAGAGCAAACTTTTTTCTTACCTGGTGATGCAAATGAACTGCAAACATGCTGAATCCCTGTTTGACCACTAGCTGAGGGGGGAGGGGTGTTCTTCCCATTCGACGTATGGGGTGCTGCACCCCTCTCCCCATTTGCTAGTTTAAATATTCTGCAAAGATGTCAAACTTTTGCCCCAATGCACTGACTCCCCTCCTTAGTCAGATGCAGTCCATCAAATTTAAATCACAAGCAAGGCAACATCATATGTACTGTGATGCTACCCACTATATCTAGTTTTAATTAAAAGTAAAATATTCCCATTTACACTCAGTGGGCCCTATGCAGGAACGTGTGGAGTGCCTCTGTGCCATGTATCTGCAGCGCATAGGCATCCCACATCCATTGTGCCCCCTGCGTGGGATGCAAGAATGAGGCATGCATCCCATATGTGCCTGATCCCCTAGCCTCGTGGATAGCAATGAGCTGGGGGCAGGCGAGGGGAGTGCCTGTAGTATGTGCCATTCCAAAAGGTATCTAGTGCAGCACACAGGGGGGCATAGCAGTGAGCAGGTTATGGCAGCCGGGGACCCTGCCATAATCCACTGCGCACCTGCATGGACTTCATCTGTTGGTTACTGTGGGACATTGCAATGATGTTTCATACTGCCCCAGGCTACTAGGCAGTATGAAGAGGGCCAGGGAAGCTGATAGGGTGAGTGCCCCCCCAATCATCACATGCGTGGCAGATCCATACCCATGCAGTGCGTCCATCCAACAAGAGCCCGTGAGACACACAACCCCCCCCACACACACAGTGCTGCCTGTCCTTGGTACTGTGACTGCACACCCCACCCCACTCTAGACACAACTGTGCCTTTTCTCCGCTATTGTGACTGCATACCCCGTCACCTCCGTGCTCTGTCTCTGGTAATGCACATGCCCCCAACGCCCCCCACACACACACACACTGGTGCCCCAGTCCCATTGTTGACTATGAACCCCCTGCCTATGCACACGCAGGTACCCAGTTAACACTATCAATTCCCCGACCCTGGTACCCCTTCGCCTCATTGGTGTTTAGTGCCCCCCCTCCGCAGGATTGACACAATCACAGCTCCCATTCCCTGTACCCACATGTCAGTGCTACAGCTCCAGATGGCCAGCAGCACAGCCCTCCTCAGACCTCCTCAGCTGCTGGCCATCTAAATGAAGCTGGGAATGTGCTGCCTATACAAGGGCAGTGCTCCCAGCATCATTTGGGCAGCTAGCAGCTGAGGAGGTGTGAGGAGAATTGTGCCATTGACAGTCTGGAGCTCTGGAGCAGTGGTACTGAGATGCAGATATAGAGAAGGGGGGGATGGTGTTGTCAGTGCCGCGGGGGTGGGGGGTGCCACTAAACACCAATGAGGGGCAGGGGTACCAGGATTGGGGAACGGGATAGTTTTGACTGGGGCACCTGTGTGTGCAGGGGTAGGTGGTTTGTAGTCAATGATGGGACTTGGTCACCAGTGTATATGTGTGTGTGTGTATGTGTGTAGGTGGAGGGGGCTTGTGCATTACCCAGGATGTGACACAGGGGTGGGGGTATGCAGTCACAATTCCAGGGATGGGGCACAGTTGTATCTGGGATGGGAGAAATGCAGACACAGTACTGGGGATGAGGCAGAGCTGTGTCCGGGATGGGGGTTTGCCCCTGTCACACTGGCCTGGGGCTCTCATGTGCGGGGGGTGTCATTCAGGACTGGGGTTGTTGTGCTGCAGGTGGGGGACATCCATGTGCCATGTGGGTGTGCCCATTGTGGCGGGTCTCATTCTGGGAGGACTACAGGATGACGGGGCATGGTAGCGTGGGTCCAGGTGCATGCGGGTGCTATTCACACACACGGACCCATGCCATTGAGTGCAAGTGACCCACTCTGGGACCCAGGCTGGGCATCCCATTGGATGCCTACTTGGGTCTGCAACTTCACCCCCCTCACTCTGCAGAGTCCTGTGTGCTTGGGGGGGTGGGGCCATGGACATATGGCGGCCGTTTGTGAATGCCAGCCTGTGTGCACCTGTCCGCAGGTGCAGTGCTACAGCACATGGCCAATGGACTTTCCACCCATTAGTGCTTAGCCCCCAATATCAGTAAATATAGACTTTTATTTTGTCTATATGGTTAGCTGGTTGTGTCTGATTAGCAAAGGAGTAATTTTGGTGTAAAGGTTAGGGTGGGAAAACTCATTCTCAACCAGCCTTGGATCACAAATGTTGTACTACCCACCAAAAAGTAAATTATCTGTGGAAAAATACCATTATTTCTATCAACATTCCTTTGAAAGCTAATACATACAGGGAAAACACCAAAGACATTATTTACACAGAAATCTTTATTTCAAGTATATTCTATCTCTCTGGCATCTACTGGCTCCCACCACTCATCAATTTCTGTCCCTATAGCAAGCTACCATTCTCTGGCATCTAGTGCCCCCCCCCCACTGTAGGCAATGGCTAACCCATCCTACCAACCTACACTTACCTGAAGGGCAGGTGCTGTGGGAGACCATATGGTGATTGGTACAACCCACTTCTCACCTCATCAGCTGCCTGCTAATGAGGAAGACAGGGAGGGTGTGTCTAAAGTACAGTAAAAGGTGCATGTCTGCTGTATTGTGCATGGAGACTGGACCATGTGCTGTACAGGGTACATGCTCCCTGTACAGTACATAGACCACATGCTCTCTGTACAGTACATGGTCTGCACTCCCTGTAAGATACAGGACAATGTGCACCTGTAATGTACATCAGATACGTGCTCCCTGTGTTCCCATTCGGTGGCTGCCCAAAGAGGTGAGATGTGGGCTGTGCTGGTCGCCGTATGGTCTCCTGCCACACTGGCTCTTAGGTAAGGTGGGTGGTAGGGTGGGTTGGTTGGTGCCTACAGTGTGAAGAAGGGAGCCTTTAGACACCAGGGAATAGGTAGCTTGCTATAGCAATGGTGATCAGAGGGTGAAGGGTGGCACTAGACATCAAGGAGGTACTTTATGATACTGGGGCTAGTGTTCGGAGGGCAGGATGGAACCAGTGGATGCCAGGGACATAATTTCACATATACAGGCTGGCAGTCAGAGGGTGGTAGACCCCTAGGCACCAGGAACTTCTTGCTTTATGCAGGTGCAGGCAATCGGGGTGGAGTGGATCATGTCACGGGGTGCAAACCTGCTGTCACTTCTAATGCAAGTGTACCCATAATGGAGCAATCGAATAAATTACAATGGAGCTTCTCACCTGCTCTAGCCTCCTTAATATTATTCTGGTTTAAAAGCAGCAAAAATGACTTGGTGTGGCTGGCTGCTTTGAGTCCTTACTGTGTTTAAAGCAGCAATTCAGACATATAAAGGAAAGAGGAAAAGCTATACTGGGTAGTTGTTGTTTATTTTTGTAAAACTACAAATAAATCCATACCCCCTGCCTTTCAAGCCCTCTACCTGTCCATGCCACACACTATTCATCCACCCACCTACATGGTTTGGTTTCTTTTAATTACTTTAACTTTGGTAACACAGAAAACACTTGCTAAAAGAAAAACTATTAAGAGACTGGAATTTCATGTTTGGCTAACCATAACACCCACCGCACCCAATCAGCAACCCCTTCCAAAGCAGGCAGGCATAGGTGGCACACAGTAGAGATGCTAGACAGCATTTTAAATCAGACAGTCACAGGACCAACACAGCAGACCACCAATAAATATAAACACCATCTACCCATCCCTTGTTACAGACTAAAGCTGAGAATCTTTTGGAGGTTAGAACTGGTTGTTCTGGTCACTGGTAAAACCAGACACTACAGTAGCATGGCGAAAATGCCAGGAGAAAGAGGTTGCAGATTGCAGCAGACTTCTTTCCCACTCCCTGACTTATGCAAAATCAGTTTAATGGCTAATAGCATGTGCCCCTTGCCAGCTGACAGAACATCTGTGCAAACTGATTGGTAGAATTCCCTCCCATCACTGCCTCTGCATGGTGCCCACTGCATGATATATGTGGTCCCCTACACCCACCAAGCAAAGCATCCAACCTCCCTCAGGCTCTTAGTTAAGCTCCAGCAATACTGCCCACAATTTCCAACTGGCACAGCAGCAGGCATCAGCATAGGGTGGGATTCTGGCCCGGGAAAAAAAGAAAAAATCCCCCACAGTCACAGGTGCCCACCTTCATCTTCCATTTCCATGACTCCTCCAACCGACTTAGGCTCCTCAGTCCTGTGGGCCAGTCAGTGGTGGCAAAAATAATTTTTAAGTAAGAAAGGCAGAACAGAAGGAAGTAAAGCACTGCAGTTCTCTCCCAATGACAGCGGTCTCCCGCTCATCCTCACTTTTTGTGCTTACGCTTATGCTACTTCTGGGTGCAGTCCATCACTTTCCTCCCTCCCTGCTGCATTCATTCCTGCTCCATCCAAATTCTGACTAGCCTACTTTGTGCAGCAATTGTCCCCCCCCCCCATTCTGTCTAAGCTGGCCATGCCGCACTGTCTCACATCACTCTCTCTACTCATCCCAACACACTGCTGGCTTTGCCTGCTGCTCCTGCCATGCAGTGCAGACAGTGCATTTACACTTCTTCTGCGCTGAATGTCCGACCTGACCTGCTCTGGTTCCAGGCTTCCGAGCCTCCCAGCCCACCAGAAGCAAAAGTAAGGGGCTGAAGTTAGGGGGGGGTGAAAACAACAGTGATGTGCTGAATTGTTGGGGGGCACTTGTGCCTCCCTGCCCCCTATAATTATTCCCCTCCTTATTAGTTCAGTGAGTGTCAGAGAAAACTAAGCCAGAGCAATCCTTAGTATGCTTACTAATACTGTCATTTCCATGGTAACCTAAAGTCATTGTCAATGTTCTGCATATCAAACACTAAATTTGGAAAATATGTACACTTCTCCTGCCTATCATTTCATATTATGCATCTACCTCTTGAAACCAAGACCTGTGTTGAGGTCACTAAGTGTCAGTGGCTCAGTAGGTAGCAAGCTCTCTTCTGGGGCCAGAAGATGGGGGATTGTGGGTTATAGCCCCATAGCAGGTACTTGGAGTAATACCCTTAAATGACACTGTAGTGCAGCACAAGGAGGGTGCTGTACTAGTGAGGTGCCATCCTTCAAATGAGGTGTTTAACTAAGGTCCTTTCTGCCCATCTTGATCACTATTCAGCTAAAAGTAAAATATCCTGTGACACTTTTCTATAAGGAGCAGGAGAGTTTTCCAAGTGTCATTGCCAAAATTCCCCTGGAAAAAAAACAGGTCAATGCAACTCACCCACCTCCCCCAGGACACACCTGGGAACAAGCTAAATTAGCATAGTGTCCCTTTCCTGGTCAAAAATGACAAATAAATGAATAAATAAAAATTAAAGATGAAATATCCATCAACCCTACTAGAGATTTTTGCCAGAGAAATGCCTACATGTTCTAAACCAAGTGGGGTTTTGTTGGCTGCCAATTCCTAGGGGGGCTAAGGAGATGTCTGTGCTGACAACTCAAATGACATGCACCTGCAATGCGCGTGCCTCATTGGAATGGTGGGTGTATGGCATAAAAAAGGGAAGGACCCAAATTACACCACTAGATGGGCAAGTTCTCCTCAGTGAGAACCTGGGAGCATATCAAGAAATTATAATCCTCATAACCCCAGACACCCCAAATAACAACCTAAAAAGATGCCCTTACACCATTGACTGTCATATATAGTAGACCATGCAATAAATTGATATATAAAACTTGAGTCTGATGAACTTCTTTCTGCTATACACATACCTGTAGTACTGCCTGTGTCTAATCAGAGCACGACACTATGAAAATCCCAAAAAGTGATGGCACTAGTGCTGTGCAGAATTTTCAAATTCCAGTAGAATGAAATTCAACAGAATATTCAAAATTCCACTGAAATTCCACCAAATTCTGCTGGAAATGGAATGGCGGAATTTTGCAATATAAAATATTTTCAGAATGATTTTCCATGGAAAAATCACTGTTCTATTCTGCGGATCTCAATATTTTCTGTGGAAATTGTTGTGGAATTATTTTCCACAGAAACAATATTGTTCCACCCAATATTATTCTGTGGATCACAGTAGGTGGAATTCCACAGGTGAACAAGTAAAATTCCTCTGGAAATTCAGCTGGCAGAACCATCATTCTGCGTGAGTTCTGCCTGTAGAATTCCGCATTCCACGTAGCACTACAGTAGATGGCGTCCTTCCTCTTTATTCATCCCTTTGTTGCTTTATTTTTTGCCCAGGAATATATCCACCACATTTCACGATGTCTCAGCTGAACATTCCAGTCAATTCCCCTTGTGGGTTCTTTAACCTGTTCTAATTCCCAACATATTAAAGTGGAGGGGTTTTGGCCCACATTGTTAAATGTTTTCTCCACCAAACTTTTTTGTCCTGTTTTCTGTAGACTACACTTGTGTTCTTGTATTACCATCTTTTGTTGGTGTACTGTTTTGCCAACATACATTTTCACACAGTGACATGCAATTACATATACCACAGGTATGGTATGGCATTGCAGTATACGGCATGTGGTCTTGAATGTTGTAGGTTTTACCATCAAAAAAAATGGTAAATGTCTCTCTCCTGGTGGTGTGCAATGAAACGGAGCACCTGCTGCAGGGGTATCTTCCTGGCATAAGTGGCCCTAGGAGTAGCTGCTGTGTTTGTCTCTCTGGTACATGCTATACTGTATGCACAATTCTGTCCTTGACTGTGGGAATTTTCTTACTCACTACCAGAGGCATCTGGTAAAATCTAGTAATATCCATTAATATGTACCCCACAACCTTCCAGGACTATTCAATGCTTACTAAGAATGGTTGTAATTTTTCCTGTTAGGTTGTTGTATCTAATACTGAAAACTATCCTTTCTCATTCCCCAGTTTTCGCTCTGCTTTGCATGATTTGAGCTCTGGTTATACTCTTTGTTTTTTTGGGGGGGTATTTATTACTGTTTGACTACTGTACCCTCAGTCCACAAATCTCCTTACTATAGTGTATGTTTCTGTGTTATATGATTCAGCTGTACTGCAGTTTCTTTTTGCATTCAAAAACAGGGAGAACAGAATACTGTCAAAATATTTTGAATCATGGTGACTAGTGCCACTTTAGATTGTGCCAGATAGAAGATTGCTTAAGACATTATAGGATCTTCAGCAAAGGATCTAGTTAGATGGGTGAGATATGGAGTCAAATCTGGGTTGTGGGAGAGAGAGAGAGAGAGAGAGAGAGAGAGAGAACTTATGAATAGGGAACAACAGAGGTTAGTCCTGGGACCATTCCTTTACAGTACCTTTATCAGTGACATAGGAGAAGGAATACAGGGGAAAATGTGTCTCTTTGTAGATGACACTAAGCTCTGTGGGAGGGATAAACAGTGAGGAGGGGATAAGGGAATTGTGGAGGGACCTGCAAAGGTTGAAGAGGTGGTCCGAGTCTTGTTAGTTGAAATTCAACACATAAAAGTGCAATATGATGCACATAGGGAACAAAAACACCTGGACAGAATACTGGGTTGAGGGTAACTGAAGGGGGTAACAGCAGGACACTGCTTCAGAGGAAAGGGGCCTTGATGTCCTCATAAGCGACACCCCAAAACAAACTACTCAATGCAATGAGGCCAATGACAAGGTAACTAAAATGTTGAGGTGTATTGGGAGGGTTCAATAACAGGAGGAAAGAGGTAATACTAGCTCTCCAAAGATCACTGTTGGGAACCCATCTGGAATACTGTGACTGGTCCTGGAGTCTCCTCCTAAGGACAGACAGAAACAGATTGGACACAGTGTACCATAGGGTAACCAAAATGATTCAGGGCAGTGAGAAGTGTTATGACTGAAGGCTGGTGTCTGATAACATATTCACTTCGTGGAAAGGAGTCTAAGAAAGGACAACATGTCAGTCTTCTACATATTTAAGGGTATCAGTGAGACTCAATAGAGATGTTTAATCTAGTGCCATCCAGAAGACCATGCCATCTGTGCAGTGGCATGTCCCCAAGGGTGGTAAGCTTAGGGGTGGTACTCACAGTGGTAATAACAGGAAACACTCCTGTCAGAAAGTGGTTAACCTATAGAACCACTTATCAGTGGGATTAGTGAATAAGAAGACAGTACGGGCCTACACTGTAAACCTGGACAAATTTATGCTTACCAAGAGGATCAAATGGTACCCAGTTTGCAGTGTGGGTAAACAAATCCTTATAAATCAATACATTTGAAGAACATATTCATTAATCACTGCTTATAAAGTGGGGTGTGGTTGACATAATGGAACCAGAGTCCTTTTTAACCTTAAAGTACTAAAGTATGTTTAAGGAAAAACTTTACTTTTTTACAGCTGCAGTAGGTGGAGCCTGCAGACGTTTTGCATGTACAAAAGGAGTGACATCATATTTTCTGTCTGTGGACCCTGACTGAAGGTGTAAATGGTCTCCTCCACCTCACCGTCCTCCAAGAAATGTTTTCTGCCCCCAAATAAATATACTTTCATGTTAGTCAATTATTGCAGGGTTCTATTTTCTTTCTTAAATGGGCAGTACAAGAACTGGAACCTGAGTAGTGGGAGGCAGCATTGTTTTTTTTGGGAGGAGACTAAGATCCACCCCCACCTCCACCTGAGAAGCTCCTAAAGTTCCACCCCCACCTTTTTTTTTTGATTCATGTGGGAGGGGCATGAGGTGGATCTATCATGTTGAAACAAGACATACTAGTTTGGGATCTGGACCAAGGAACAGAACAAGTGTGTGGAGTGATCGAGTTGTGGAGCCCCTGCATTTTATTAAGGACTAGGAGAACAGAAGCTACTTAATGCCTTCAAATTGACTTAAAAACCCTTGGAACAAATGCTTATCAGAGCCACCTGGTGTCTCAAAAGGAAAGAGTAACTAAGAAGTGTCTGAAACTACAGCTCCCAAGGAAAACAATAGACACAGCTTTCTTGTTGAAAGATCCACAGGTTTTCTTAAACATTTATATACTAAAAACACAACGTTTAGCTTTTGGGATTAACAATATTTGTTTACCATATTCAATATATATATATATATATATATATATATATATATATACATATATATATATATATAGAGAGAGAGAGAGATAGATAGATAGATAGATAGATAGAGTTTGTCTTTTTAGTAGTTTCAAAGCTTTGAAAGCATTGGTGTTAATAATGCATTTAGAAAGACATTTTTTAATTGCCTTTACAGTTAATCAGGCAGTTTCATTTGAAGGCACATTTTTGGGGGGAAGGGGTTCAAATTATTTTAATCATGGGCACAATACTTGTTAAACACATTTTTTTGATGGTAAAGTGTTTTTTTTTCTTTTAAGTTTGAGAAGTGGAGTTACCTTGCACACTTTAAAAATGCCAACTGCAATTAACAACTACTTGTAGAAGCAAAAGGCTGGGTGTTTTTTTTTTCTACTTTCTTTTCACTGATATTATAAACTGAGCCAGGATAAAAGTAAGACTGGAACAACTATCAGAGCTGCCATCTCCCTGGACATGCCATTCATCACTCATTTAAAATAACACAAATTTAGTTTCATATTTTTACTATGAGGGAAGCAAGAAGATGAACCAGTGTGGTTAACAAATACATTCATTGACACCTGTGAATGAGTGGGGAGGACTAGTTTTTTCTCTAACATTCCTGGTAGTTTTATACTCCCTGGAACCTGCTATTCAGGTTTTTTTTTATAGCATCTTGTCCCAGGCAATCTTCCCAGAGTGCAGTTTGCTCTATTGTTTAATAGCTCCAGTGGAAGCCAGTGTCTTGTTACTTTGTCTTTTGTTTCAAATTAATCACAGACATGGCAGCCAAAGGAGAAACACTTTGAGTCTTAGGGTATGTACAGCATAACTAATAAGTTTTCATATGCATAATAGTTCATTCAATGTTATTGCTAGACATACTGCCACTAGCTTGGCTTGAGGAAGGGTGAACATGGTCAGGATCCCTTAGCAATTGAGATGCATATGCAGCAAATAAGTCCAGATGTGCTATCTGCCTACTGAATAAGGAAGGGTTGCAGGAACCTCAGGGAATGATTACCGGGGGGGGGGCTGATGGTCATCAAAATGGAAAGGGATTTTGGGGTGATCATATTGGATGACCTAAAGCTAGCTAAACAATGTACCAAAGCTGTGAGGAGAGCCAGTGGAATGCTCTGGTGCATAGGGGAAAAGTATTACCAGCAGAAGGAAGGAGTTGGTGATGCCACTGTGTAGATCAATGGTGAGGCCTATTTGGAATATGGTGTCCAGTTCTGGAAGACACATTTCTGTCATGCAACTTTAAATCACACATGGGTTAAATGGTTCTATTTTAGATTTCTATCCCTTTCTCCTACTTCTCCCACTGGTCATACATAATATTTTCATTCATGTTATTGCTAGACATACTGCAGCTAACTTGGATTGAGGAAGGGTGAACATGGTCAGGACCCCTTAGCAATTGAGATGCATATGCAGCAAATAAGTCTAGATGTGCTAACTGGCTGCTGAATAAGGAAGGGTTGCAGGAACCCAGGGAATGATTATGGGGGGGGGCTGATGGTCATCAAAATAGAAAGGGATTTGGGGGTAATCATATTGGATGACTTAAAGCTGGCTAAACAATGTACCAAATCTGTGAGAAAAGCAAGTGGAATGCATGGTGCATAGGCAGAGGTATTATCAGCAGAAGGAAGGAGGTGGTGATGCCACTGTGTAGATCACTGGTGAGGCTTCATTTGGAATATGGTGTCCAGTTCTGGAAGCCGCATTTCTGTCATGCAGCTTTAAATCACAAATGGGTTAAATGGTTCTATTTTAGATTTCTGTCCCTTCCCCTACTTCTCCCACTGGTTAACCTTATGGAATGCAACCAGAACATATCTTGGCTAGCATGATGAATGCACCTACACAAGCTGCTTCTCAGTCTACAGCACTGTCTTTTTAAAATGCTAACTTCTTGTTGAAACCATGGCATAATTTTTCCTTCCATGTTATTGCTAGACATACTGTAGCTAGAATGGCTTCAGGAAAGGTGAACATGGTCAGAACCCATTAGCAATTGAGATGCATATGCAGCGAATAAGTCCAAATGTGCTAACTTACCCAATAACTGTTAAGTGTCACAGTTTGCATTTTCTTCTTGAAATTGTTACTTTTGCATTTGTGTTTATTTTAAAATATTTAATATTCTGAAAGTGTGGTTATGTCATGGACCATAACTGATCTCCAGCCTTAACCTCCCCCCCCATGCTCCAACTTGCAGAGAAGATGGTGCTTGTAGACAAATCAAATCATTTTGCCACTGTGTTCTGGTGTGTTCTGGAATGTTCATGTGTGTGTGTGTGTGTGTTTGTGTGTGCTTCTGATTCAATTTCTTGTGTCTTGTATGGAAAGCAGTGCTTGTAGACAATCTAATCATTTAGCAGCTATGTTCTGCTGTGTGTGTGTGTGTGTGTGTGTGTGTGTGTGTGTGTGTGTGTGTGTGTTACTCTGAGGCTATTCTTGCAACCTAGGAAAGGTACTTCTCCAGACATAGCAGCAGTACATTGCATTGCAGATATAAAATGTCAATACGCAGGTCATGCAACAGATGTGCTGAGCAATTACTGAAGCAAGAAATGTTCAGCTGTCATTTTTTACATCATGTTCAAAATGTGTTTTTGCACCTGTGGTGCCAAATGGCACAGTCACTGTGCAAAATCTCCTTTCAGCTAAAGAACCGATAGTGTCACTCTTCATGCGGTGGGGTCACAAAAAGCCCATGCTGAAAATTTGGAGGGAAAACACCAAGACATGCCTAGGGTATTAGGGTTTCTGACTATAACACCCTGCAATGTAGGGACTGATAGGCATCTGGAGTGTGACTTGGGATTGTCAACAGTAATGCTCATGCCATTCCACCCCCATCCCCACCTTACAGCCAGTGACAGGTATCGAGGTGTGCCTTTGACTCTTCCGCCCTAAAGTTCATTCCATTCTCCTATACTATACCCATTTCAGCATATTTCCTTATGAAATGGGGTGAGTGTAACATCTGAAAACCCCAGGGCACACTTTGACTCTTGTCTGTGACTGCAGGGCAGGGTGAGGTGAAATGGCATGACCGTTATGGGCAATGACCCAAAGGCACACCCCAATGCCTGTCCATGTCTGCAGGGTGGGGTGGGGTTGGTGTCACTTCAATACTTCACTGCCATTCCTATTCTGCCTGTGTGTGTGTGTGTGTGTGTGTGTGTGTGTGTATGTGTGTCTCTCTCTCACTATCTATATGTCTAGGTAATTATCTATCTTTCTATTAATTGCATGTATTGCTATTTTTGCCTATTTCTAAAACAAACCTGCATATCACATTTGCCTGCACTCTGAGCACATACTTGTGAAACTGTGCATAGTTGTACTTCACTGCTGCGTAGACCTCATACTTTCCTAATATTCCCATTATCACAAGCATAACTACCTTGCCCTCATCAAAAGCGACCCCCTCTGAAAGTTAATATCACATTTTCTGTAACAGTCCATCATCATTACACCTGACTTCCTGATGTTAACACATTGCTTAAATATAACTTACATGACCTTATGGACAAAAACCCTGTTTCTCTTAAAAATAAATAAATAAATAAATAAATGCAACTGTGTAAATAATCCCAAGGCTGAATATATGCCAGCTATTACTTTTTTATGTACTGCCATGTTCTGCACCATTATGGGAATTTGCATATGTTTCCCTTGATGCTTTGCATTATTGGGATATGTGCAATTATGCTTTCTTTAAAATTTGGCTATCTGGCTAATATCATCTGGGATAACACATATATCAGTAGCATTTGCTCTGGGGTTCTTTTGCAATCTTCCTATTCCTTCCATTAAAATGTACACCTCCATATATTTTCCTAATAATGTGTATGCCTTCCTTAGAACAGAAACTAAAACAAATCTTACTGCTTACAAATCATTGTGTTGTTTCTCCATACCTCCTTAACAATTCCACACAACTTCACTAACTTCATTATGTAGCTGTGGTGGATCTGACCAGAATTTGTTTAAATAGTTATCTATTTCTCTTACCCTGTCAGTAGCCTTGTTGTTAATTAATTGATTTTTCAAAGTACAGGATGCTCCTACATTTGGCAAAACATTTGAAACACTGTACACAATGAATTGAATAATGATACAGTAAAAATGCATACACTAACAACAGTATATAAACATTAATTGATTTCATATAATCTGCTTCTGTGGGCTTCAAAGCCTTTACCCCCAATTGTTGCTGCTAAATGAAGGAGTGATGTCAAATTTAATGTTTAGCTACTGGACTACAGGATGTTCAGCTACTGGTCACCATGTTATGAGCATCATTTCATGTAGTCATTTTAAATTTGAACACTAATCACTTCACTCCTATCAAGGAAGATTATTTTTGTACACCTTTACCTGGCGCCAAGTAGGGTGAGGGCCATATTGGACCTGGTCCTGTCTAACCATGCGCATGCCCAGGATGTGAAGGTGTAGGCAACACTTGCAGGGAGTGATCAGCACACTGTGTGGCTCCACATGGACATGGGCAGGAAGAGGGTTTGAACCAAAATAAAGGTTTTGGACTTCATATGGGCTGATATCAGTAGTATCATAGAAATTCTGGAATGGCACCTTGTTAGGATCGGGAAGGAGATGAAAGTGGACCAGAAATGTCCCATAATTAAGACTGTGCAAAATTAAACTTACACCAGTAAAAGTTTGGTGAAAGTCAGAAATTAGCATTTGTGAAATTTCAGAATACATTTTGGCAACTTTCACAGAAATTCTGGCTTAGAACAGTGGAATAAATGTATAAATTTCAGATTATTTTATTAGACTGCAGAAAAAAAAAATCCACAAAATGAATCGTCAGTGGTCTGTTCTGCAGATTTTTTTCTGCAGTTTAATACATTAATCTGCAATTCATACATTTTGTTCTGCAGTTCAGTGAGTCACTGAACTGCAGAAGAAATGTATGAATTAAGCAATAATGCACAACAGGGTGTGTGTTGTGCTGGGATAACGTCACACCTGGGGTGATTAGGCACGAGGCCGCAGGCCGAGTGCGACTAATCACCCCAGAAGTGACGTTATCCCAGCACAACACACACCCTGGAGTGCATTATTGCTATTATACAATGGCTCACTTGTAAAAACAGAAAAAATATATGAAAAATATATTTTTTTTTACATTTTCAGTTCATTTTTTTGTATGTGGAGGTATATTAATTAACAAAATAGTGCGCAATTTTCATTGTGTCCAGAAGGTGGTGCTGTTGCTATGTATTGGTGTCCTTTTGACATGCTATTCTTCGTGCCCCCATTGCCATTGTGTGATGTCTGGTATTGGTGTTTTTTTTTGTTTGTTTTTTTTTATTTGTGAAGATTTAAGACAAGAGGGATATAAAACAGAAACTGAGTGAAAGCCGTCTTTATGATCGGCTTTACAACAATTCCCGCTCCACAGCTGTTCCACCCAAACGTAGAGAGTGCACCCCCACAGTAATTTCCTCGGCATAAAACAAACCGTACCTATATTTTTTAAAAGTCCCGCTTAGCTGCCAGCCTTTTCTGCTTTCACACTGTCACACATGCTCGCAATCAACTGCTCCTCTACCAGTGGCATCACACTTCAAATCTCCTTTTCCTCAGACTCGCTCGCCACGCCTTCAGTAAAGTCGCTCACTTTGGTTCGTGGTGGAAAAAAACAGCAGTGCTTTCTCTTTACTCTAGAACAGTTTCGTAAGTAAATCCATCTCCTAACACCCTCTCTTAGCTACAAAGCTTCCTATCATTCAGCATCACACCTGCCCTGCCTGGCCATGGGTTGGCAACGGAACAGAAGAAATTGTTTTATGCTGAGGAAATTACTGTGGGGGTGCACTCGCTACGTTGGGGTGGAACAACTGTGGAGCGGGAATTGTTGTAAAGCCGATCATAAAGATGGCTTTCACTCAGCTTCTGTTTTTTTTTTTTAGTGAAGAAACAGAACATTGGGGAATATGTGGAAGTACTGGGTTACAGTGCTGTGCATTGCAAATGCTACTTTTGCGGGGAGTCTTGAAGGGTGACAGAGATGGCTGTGGACTAATTTGTTTTTACATTTTATGTGGTCATAAATGTGCTGGGACTTGATCCGTGATGTTGTACTTGGATAACATCACGGGTCCAGTACCAGACTGACCAATCAGAGTCCAAGATTTTTTTTGCCATTGTATAATTGTGGAATAATGAATTACACTGCTGAAAGAAATTCTGCAGAACTGATCACTAAACTGAGGAATTATTACATGCACTGAGGAATAATCCATTAAACTGCAGAATAAAATTCTTCTGAGCTGTCATGCCACAGTTCATGTATATTATTCTGCAGATCTGCCAGAAAATTTCATGGAACAGGGTGAAAATTCACCAAACACATTCAGAAGATTCCAATCTCACCAATAATAGAAAGTTGGAAAATTTTGTGACATTTAAGAAATTTTGAAAAAGTTCCACGAAAGTAGAATTCTCAACTTTTGCCCAGCTCTAGTCATACTTAAGAAAGGAGTGAATGCAGCCACCAGTGAGTGTGTCAAAATTAAGAACAAATCCAGAGCTAAAAAGCCCAGCTTATATGGTAAGGAGGTGGCCACAGTGGTAAGAGACAAGAAATCAGCCTTCACGAAGTACAAACATATGCAGAAAAAGGAGGATAGGGAAGAATACCATGCTAAATCATGGAAGACAGGCAGAGCAGTTAAAGATGCAAAGGCCATTTGGGAATTATAGCTAGCAGAGGGAGTGAAAAAGGGGGAGAAGGCCTTCTTCTGATACATAAGGGGAGAAGTGGGATATAAGGAATGATACTGTTAGGTTTAAAAAGGAGGAGCTTAGGCAGACGCTAGTGAAGAGAAAGCAGAAATATTTAAATATTTCTGCTCAGTCTTCACTAGGAAGGATGGCCCTGCGCTAAAAGGGAGGAAGGGTATGAGAAAGGGGAATGGGTGGAACACAAACAGTGTGATCCAAGTAAATAGGGTGTATAAAGGCCTAAAAGTCCTAAAGGTGGATGAATTGCCAAGGCTGGATGGTGTGCATTCAAGGAACCTGATGGAGCTGGCAGAGGTACTGGCGGGTCCCCTGGCAGACCTGTTTAACAACTCTCTGGAGATGGGGAAGGTACCCTGGGAATGAAGGATGGCACATGTGGTCTCTCCCACAAAATTGAAATAAATAATAACTCTGGAACTACAGGATGGTCAGTTTCACCTCAATTGTGTGAGAACTGAAGAAGGCTATTCTGAAGGAAAGACTAGTTAGCTTTCTAGAGGATAATGGGATCCAAGATGAGAGGCAGCATGGGATTTTTGTGTGGGAGGTTCTGTTAGACTAACCTGATTGACTTTTTGACTGGGAAACCAAGGCAGTGGACAAGGGTCAAGCGGTTGATATACAGTATCTGCATTTCAGAAAGGCCTTGACTCAGTACCTTATAAAAGATTAATTGGGAAGCTGGAAGACCTGGGAGTAGGGGGTAAACTTGTTAGATGGGTAAAAAACAGGCTACTGGACAGAAGTGAGAGTGGCAGTGGGTGGGAGTTCTCAGAGGCTAGGAGCGTGAACGGTGGAGACCCACAGGGCTCAGTGCTTGGTGCGGTGTTGTTTAATATCTTCATCAGTGATGCTTCAGATGGAACTAATGGAAAAATATGAGTGTTTGCAGAAGACACTAAGCTTAATGGGATGGTGGACATGGTGGAGGGAGACAGGACCTCAAGGAATAATTGGTTAAGCTACAGAAGGTGTCCTGCCCTGCATTTGTCAACTGGGATGTAATCCTAAAATGTTCGAGGTAATGCACATGTGAGTAGTGGTGGATGAAGTGGCCCCAATTCGCTCCGCAGAGTAGTTCGCGTTACAAATGGGTAACGCGAAGTCCATTGAAAACAATGACTTTGCGTTACTCCGCCTTCCCAAACCACTACTCCACCAATTCTTAAGGTAAAGTACATTGAAAACAATGTACTTCACCTTACTTTGGCTTATTTTTAAGCTCCAAGGTGAATTTTGCAGTGTTTCATGGGATTTCAGGTCACATGGGCTTTAGATTGTTCTGCATGGCCTCAGTTTGGGGTAGTGTGTGTAGGAAGCAGTAGGAGACAGTCTGCTCTGAGAGCTCTCTGCAATTCAAACTTTCAAAAAGCTGTTAAAAAAGCCTTTTTGAGTAATTTTTTTGCTGAAACTTTAGTTCATCGATTATAGGAAACCCTCTTGTGCTCATATCATCGAGCATTTATTGTTTGTCTATGGATTTTGAATGTTAATGTCCAACATTAAGTCCGTGTACTGAGATACAGTGGAAGTGTTCTTTGGGGGAGGGGTGTATCTGTGGTGTAGGTAGATTAACTTGGAGAAAAAGACCATGCTTTCTGTTTTGGTGATATTTTTCTTGCTTAACTGTGTTAATGTACACACAGTAATATTTTCAATATTCCTTGCCATTTTTTTGCTGTTTGTTGTGGTGCAGCAGTGCATAATTTTAGTTTGTTTAAAATATGTGGTTATATTACTAAAGTTTTCAATTTGCTAAGCATTACTTAGTGTGTGTGTCAGTATGTGTGTGACGCGTGTCATCAAATCAGACACCTTTTATTGTGCCACATAATAATTTCAGCAATGTGAAGCTGCTATCCACTGCAGCTGTGTGATTTTTGCACTTCTTTGTGGTATCTTTACTCGTACTAGTACTAGTGACTGTTACTGCAGCAGTACAATACACTGCTCCCCCCCGCGTGGCCAGGCCCAACCGGTAAAGGTATTTTTTTCCAGATTTGAATTTCTGATGGTGAGCACTGGTTAGGTGTTGTGCCTTTGTGTCTGCATCTCTTCAGTGCACAGCGCAATTTTAATCTGTCTGTGCATTTGCGTCTCTTTAGGGCCCAATCTCCATCTGTAATTTAAGTCACAGTTGTTTCTTTGGCTTCCCTTCAGAGTACTGGATAGGTGTGGTGCTTAATTCTGCATGAACATTGTACTCATTAATATGCGTTTTAAGTCAGGACCACCATCACGAGTCACTCGCGATACAAATTATGTTCTTCATCATCACAGTCACAAATCACGATTCACGATTATTCATGTTACGAATCACATAAATTTTTTTTCTAGTTACTTGGATGTATTAGAAGCCTGTTTTGTAGTATCTCTCCAGGCTTCACCACCCCACCATTGTACTCATTGATACGTGTTTTTAAGTCTGGGAGTTTTAAGCTACAGCTCATCAGGTCCCGGGGAAGTACAGCCATAGGCATTCACTTTTCTTCATCATCATGGTCACAAATGCAGTCACAAATCACGATTTACTGTCACATCATGAATCACAGCATACATTTTTTTTAATAGTTACTTGGATGTATTGTAAGCCTGCTGGTCACGGTGCTGAACAGGGATGGGATCCACACCTGTGCCCGGGAGAACAGGCACATCCTGCTGCAGAGGACCTGGTGCTGGACTTGGTTGTGGTGGTGGTTCAACTGCCTCAGTGTCAGGACAGGAGGCAGTGCTGGTCCTGCTTCGAGGGGGGGTACTCACAAATTTTGAGCCGTCCAACAGGAGCGGGCAACCATGCCCTCCACACATGCACATGGTACGATGCTTACCACTACCACGCTCTCCCAAAGCTGCCCCCACCCCAGACATTCCTTCACCCTGGTCCATCTCTCCTACTGAGCTCCCTCAGTCCGAGCAATCACTACTCACACTGTCACACAATACACACACACAGTCACACAGACACAGACAAACAACTAACTACTTATAAAGGTAAGAAAAATAAAATTTACAGAAAGAACAAATTAAGTAAAAAAGAGTATAGAAAAGACAAAAAAATGTAGCTTTTAAAAAAGCAGTTGCGTCTAAATCAAAGTTTAAATCTCCTCCTCGCTCTGATCTAAAATTATCAGCAGTCACAAAACACACTACTCTCTCTCTGTCTGCACAGGAGAAAGTAAAAGTGTCTGCTTGTATGACTCACTTTCTTACTGCCTAGCTACAGAGCATATGACTTATAGTACTGTAAGCCATGTGATGTGTTTGGGAGGGCTGCCAAATCAGAAATATCAAGTGGATCACTTAGAATCCTAATGAGGAATGCAAAGTCCATTAAAAACAATGACTTTGCCTTACTTCACATTGCCATTCTGCCTTAATGCAAAGTGCTAATGACAAGGCGAAGTGAGCACTTTGCATTGCCCACTCCTCATAGTGGAGTGGCAACTCAAAGTGCCCACTTCACATTCACTTTGCTGGCGAAATTTAAATTCACTGCATCTCTATGTGTGAGCAAAGAACCCAGAGACCAAGTATTGGCTGCGTGGTGTGCAGGTAACCAGATTAGAAGAGGAAAAGACCTGGGAGAAATCATCAAGGGTGACATAAAGCACTTGGCACGCTGCAAGAGAGCAGCAGCCAAAACAAACCAGATGCTGGGGTGCATAGCCAAAGGGGTAACAAGACGAAAGGAAGAAGTCATTGTACCCCTGCACAGATCACTGGTGAGGCCACACTTGGAATACAGTGTGCAGAATTGGTGCACTTATCTAAAGAAGGATGTTAGCTTACTGGAAATGGCAAAGTGTAGGGCAGCTAAAATTATATAGGGCCAGCAGGGCAGTACTTATGAGGAATGACTGAAGAATCTCAACATGTACTCCCTGGAGGACAGAAGGAAGGGGAGACATAACTGAAACCTTCAAGTACTTCGTACTCTACTTGCAGCTGCCAGTGGATGTGACTGTGGGACCTAGCAATTCCTTCCTGTTCCTTTCATGCCTCTTTAGCCTACCCCTAGCCTTCCAGCATCTCCCTTCCCCTATTCCCCAGTATTCACATAGGCTCCTGCTCCTTACCCCCTCCTTTACCTGTACTCACCCCCTACTCAATCGTCTCACTGGGCATTCTCTAGTTTTTCAGTTTTCCTTCCCTCACTAGACCTTCTCTAGTTTTCCAGTTGTCCTTCCCTTCCCCTTCACTCGGCTATATCTACCTACTCTGTGTCCTCCCATCCTTTCCCCTGACACCCCTCCCTGCTGGCTATGCCATCTATCCCTTTGCCCCATGGCCTTCCCCCTTTCTGACTGCCTCTACCCCTACCATCCTTAGAATGCCAGTCCTTAGCGAGCCCTTGTTTACCTGTTATCTCTCCTCTCTGCATCTCCCCCTCCTCTCCTCTTTACTCATGGCAATATGGGCCTATCCCTCCTAATGGCTCTCAATAAGATCCCTGCTCTGCCTTGCACTTTCCTCTTCACCTCTACAGGGAATTTCTGATGCCTGTCTTGCACTTAGATGAAATAGCTGTTTTTTTATAACAAGTTCTGACAATAATCTCTGCTCCTGCAACTAGAAGAATTGTAACCCATGTGTGTACTTCACTGTATGTATTGAATTTCTTACCTCTCCTCTATGTAATTCCATTTATACTTACCTCATTGATTATTGTTTTAACTTGACTATTGCTTTAATTGTATCCTGTGCTAACTGTTATGATTCCTATATTTTTTCTATAATGTATTACGATGTGGAACCTCTGTAAATGAGCCTCTGGCTCAAAGGTATATTCGACATCTAATAAATAAATAAAGGTGTCAACAGGGTGAGTACTGAGTATTGAGATTCTCTTCAGCCTTAGTAGAAACAATACCACTAGGGGACACAACCTAAAGCTGGTGGGGAACTGATTCAGGAGAGAGACAAGGTGGCACTTTTTGACTGAGAGGGTGGTGGCCAAGTGGAATGAGTTGCCAAGGTCAGTGGTCTCCCTGAATACAGTGGCAAGCTTCAAGATAGGATGGAACAGAGTAAATGGGAAATTTAGAGGTAGATGTACTGGGGAAGAGTCTTAGTGAAAAGGGATAAGGAGAAGAAAGGGTGGCAGTTCCCTCAGTAAATACTGAGGGACCTGAACTTAAGAGCAAACTTGATACACTCTAAGGCCTTTATCTGCTGCCTTATTCATATGTTTGTATGTTCATACAGTAACGTCTATAGATGGCAGGATGCTCAAGGCTGCTTTTATACCATCATTAGAAATGTTTATGTATAGCTGTGATTGAACATGACATAGGGATGGTGTGCTGTTCCTTGTATGGACTTTTGTATCACCATGTACTGTATAAGAGCCCCATCAAACTAGTCTAACAGGCTGACCAAATTTATAATAGCAGATAGAGTGTAATAACTCATTTATGACATGCAACAGGTTAATTACACTATAGTTACATGCTTATTGCATGCAAGTATGGTGCAGTTACACAGTAACTACAATGTACAGTAGTTAACTGACACTTAAACTATAACCTAGATAGATACACTTACTGATCCAGTTTCACATTGCTGGTGGTCATGCAATGTACCGTTTCTAAAATGTGGTTTTATTTTCTTCCATAGGATTTTTGTTGTAGCACTTGATATATTTTGTGCATCTGTGTGTCTGCATAGCTTTCTGTCTGTCTCTCTGCCTGTCTGCTTATCATGCAGCTGTGAAGGCCAATGTTTCACACACAAAACTGTGAATGAGAGGATCTCTGGTTGAAATTCAAATGATATAGTAGTTATATACTTGTTATGTGACCTTCAACATATCTGTTAACCTACCTGCACATTAGTTTTCTAAGATGTAAAATTCAGTGTAAGTAGTACCTCGTCAAGAAAAATGTGGGCCCCATATGTGGCCCATATTGTTCACAGTCACAGGACCATCTTAAAAAAAGAACCTTTTCTGGCCCTAATGATGTATATATAACTTCTTCCTGTATAAAAATAAAGATTTTTACTACTGCTACTGTTTTGAACATGAACTGGACAGCCCTGGGTAAATAAACTGGAAAATAATATCTATGAATTGTAGTGTCTGAATGATTTAATTTCTTGAAATTTGATCCATTTATCAGACTTATTGTTTCTCATGGTAGTCTCAAAGATTTCAAACCCCATTTTCTTCATATGTTTCATGATAATATTTTGACAATGACTTTTATACCTTAAAGCAACAGAGAAATAAAGTTTGCCAAAAGTTTGACCCTACCCTTTTCACCATTAACCATTTCAGGCATCTTCTAGTTTTATTTTCCAGTAAATTTTGTAGTGCCTTCAAAATCTGAGATTTTTATAAATGTTTTAACTTATTTTTTTTTTCTCAAGAAAAAAGATGGCCATCACGTTTGGCTTAGAAATAACATGGTAGACCTGAAAAGGGATAGGACTGAGAAAATATATAAAATACATGATCCTGAGAATAGGAATCACTTGGAAAAGAAGATTATTATTTGACTTCTGGTTCTGTCATGGATCAGCAAGGCAGTTAGAGAAAGAGCTCCATCCCTGCCCTGCAATGATAACCCTGATTTTGCTGACTGCGACTTTCAAAACTACTTATCATGTCTGGAAGGTGTGTACAGAAGGACAGGGGCCCCAGATCTAGGTCTCAACAACCCAGAAACAAGAAGGATGGCAGAGGATCCAAACATAGCTCTCCTGCCCATGTAGCTGGCCATCTCCGAGTGGCAAACGCCAGTGCTGCTTATGACATGGACGATGAGACTGAAATATTATCTCAGCAGAGATACAACACTGTTTTAAATGAACTGCAGGAAATGCAGGCAGAGAATAACACTGAATTCTGTCAGCTCAACCAACTATCTCAGGTAGAGTGCTGGGTTCAAGAGATAGAAAACTGGCTCTTACTGACGGAAGATGTTGTACTACACTTAAGCCCAATGGTACAAGCACTTTGTCAACATGCCATCAATATGAAACAGAAGTGCATTGATTTTGAAAGTCGCTCTCATTGGGAAAACTTGAGACTTTATGGCTTAAAGGAAGGTGATGAGACTGGCCTGATGACTGACTTTATATCATATCTTCTTTGTGATGTACTTCAGCTCCCTCTTAATTGCAATCTGAGCATAGAACGCATGTATAGAGCTTTGCTGCCCAAACCAGAAGAGGCTTCAGCTTGGCCCCGTTCAATAATCATGAAATTCCACAGTTACAGCAGAAAGTAAAGACATACTGCACCGATCATGGCAAAAAAAGGAGGTAAAACACCTGGACTCTCATTTATATTTTGATCAGGATTATCTTCCTGAGATACAGCAGCAATGTCTTGGGTAGGGAGATATCATCTGATCCCTCAGGGAAAAGCAGATAAGGATACAGACTCCTTACCGGCATGATTGAGGGTGCATTGGAAAGAGGGCCTGGAGATGTATGACAGACTACACGATGCAAGGGGGGCTCTGCGGAAATGAGGCTTTGATCTATCAGCCCCACCTAGATTGACCCCACAGAAGAGGAAGGATGCAGCTCAAGAATGGTAACTGGTTCTGCCCCTGCGATCAAAGCTCCCAGCTTTATAGTACGCATCCCGAACTGGTATGCTTTTGCATAATCTGACTAAGAAATTACCCAGGGTTCCTGACAGTGACTCAGCTGCAGTGGAGGGCTGATGTTGAAAAGGGAGATTTTCTGCCACTCTACTTTGCCCACCTATTTTGTGAGTACCTCTTAGTCTCTTTGTGACTGCTGATGGAATAGACTTAGCCTGCCTGTCGTCCTTTTGGTGGATAGATCGCTACCCAGCCGAATCAAAGTGGACTCACATGTAATTGGACTACTCCCCTTTTCTCCTTATGCATTCTCCCAGATACTACCTTGTTCTGAGGTGCCATAGGGAGTTTGTGTTTTGGGGAGACCTGCCCCCCCCCCGTCACTAGTAGAACTGTTTACTTAGTGTCACCACAGGATTTTGCAAGCTTCCCTTATGCTCTGAGTTGGTCTGCATGTTAAGTAAGCATTAATCACCGACGAATGTGGCATCTAATGGGGAGTTAATGTATGGTTGAGACCATTGTGGCTATGAGGCTGGAGGCCGAGTGCGTACAATGGTCCAACCATGCATTAACTCCCCATTAAATGCCACCTTCAGAGGGGATTAATGTGCTTGTAACATGGTCTACATATGGATCTATATCTCCTATATATGTTTCTGGTGATACTATACAATACACAATCACACTAATAAAGTTTCTCACTTATTTTTACCGTTACTTTGAAAATTCTGAATAAACCTCTCTTTCATACATATGTGTGTTTTTTCTCTTTTTTTATAGTGGAACAATTATTTATTTCTTAACGATTGGGATACATTTTATTAGTTTCTTAGTGACTGCTCATTTGATATTCTTACTAGGCTGACCACGATGTTGCTTGCTTTCTAGTTCACTGTCTATCTGTCTCTCTCATTTGCATACAGAAATCATGCTTTACTTCGTTCTTGTTCTATTCTTTGGGTCCTCACACTTTCTTTCTACAGCTCGGTTCCTTTGTCTAGTCAGATTTCTCCACTCTCTCTGCTATGTTTTGAGTCTGTGTTTCCTCCATAATTACAATTACCAGTTCCATAGACCGTAAAACTGTTAAACTGAAGTGTGTTTCCGCATTTTCCCTGTCCTGCTCGCTGTTCCGGTCCGTTGGATCCTCTCTTCCTCAGTACTTCTGGTCCAGCTTGCTGCATTCTGTCTGTCTCACCTCCTCTGTGGTCACCACTTTGCAATATTTTAATTTCTCGCTCTGTACTGCCTCTTTCTCCATCTGACATCAGTATCTCGTCATCCTCAACCTAAACATTGTTCGCAGTTTCTCCATATCTAACTTTCCCACTTCCCTCATTCTACCTTTCACCTAGTCCCTCTCTGATATTTTTGCCACTGCTCCTCTACTGTACGTACTTAGCATTTACAAACTTGATGACTTCTATTTCTTGCCTTCCCAGATTTGACACACTGCTCATTTTCCTCCCGTGGCTGCTTTATGTATTTCAGAAGCAACACGGCATTATCGTCTCATAATGCCATGTTGCTCATGTACCACCTGATGCTATTACTCCTATCAGCATTCTTTCCTCAACTGCTACTGTTTTTCCCATGTTACAATGAATTATAATACCACGGAGTTGTAATGACTACTGCAGTTTTTATTTTTACTTATAGCTTTTGGAGAGACTAAATCTCCCCTCACCCCATGAGTGCCTGGGGACAGGGGAACTTTTATGTCTTACAGGTTCAATATGAGGGGACAGTGAAAAGCAAAATGTCTTAAGGAATTAGAGCTCACTCGTAATTGTTTCATTTTGTTACCTGGGGCTGTTTGGGAAAGGGCATGGGGGGGGGGAATGAGGGGGAATGAGGGTATGGGATCTGATTACCACTGTGTTTAAGTCAGTCCTCCTCATTATATATTGTTAATTAATATTACGCGTTAGCCTACTTTTCATTAATATATTATGGAGATGGTGCTTCTATGGAAATGGGGGGAGTATGAGGGTGGAGGGCTGGGGTGGGGACAGAGTAGGCATTGTTCAGTTTTTGTTATTTTTATGCAAAGTTTGGGTACTTCAACTGCATATAGTTGGATGATTTTCTGTAAGTTCCACTGGGGCACTGTACTGTCCTGGAAATTATCTACCTATGTACCGTGGCTGTTGGGACTGGGGGATTCCTTTCTTCCGCCCGTAGGGGTGGAGGAAGTTTCCCAGTCTGGGGCCCAATGGATACGATTTAGGATGAGGAGAGTGTGGTGGGGGTTTCCCTCACCTTGCTTTCGCTCCTTATTGAGCAAGCAGGGCAAAGGAGGGGGATGGTGACCTATATCATCTTTTCTGCTATTAGACCTTGGTCACACGGCATTGGTCCAGTGGCAAGTAATATTTCTATAGAGCCCCATGAATTTCGTGTGGACTCGGGAAGAGGGCCACACTAGTTGAGGCAATCATAACTCTTCTTTCTTTCACTTAACCTACATCACACCCTAAGATAGGGTGCCAAGGGAAGGGATAAAAGGTCCAGTTTTGTTTTGGGCCTTCTGCCTTGGGAGTACTAAATAGTTCTAACATATATTTTTCTTGTGTGGTTCTTGTTCATCTAAAGTTTACTGTTTTATAATTGCACAAATGGTTTATTTTAATTTTGGATTGTTAGCTGTGTGTCCCCCTGCTTGCATCTATCTTTCAAAGCCACCCTGCCATGTTTTGTACTATGAGAGGGGACATGGGTTGGATCAGGGTGAACAAACACTTTTTTTATTAGATGGATAGCATACATACATCATTCCTTTCTTTTAACAGCAATGGCCTAACAAACCTGGTTAAGCAGAGTAAAATAATTTCCTATATAAAGAAATCAGGTGCTGATTTTTGTTTGCTTCAGGAGACTCATCTCTCTAAGGTAGAACATGAGAAATTAGGCAAATTTGGATTTTCTTACTTCATTGCCTCAACCTATAGGGGCAGCCGCCGGTGGAGCACAGTGATTTTGGTGTCATGGTGGCTTCCCTTTGAACTAAAAGATTCATTGGTAGATATGGAGGGGAGTTATACACTCCTGAAAGGGGTGTATAATGAACAATTAATTATGGTGGCCTCGGTCTATGCTCCTCCAGGTTCGGATTATAGTTTTTACAGAAATTTGATAATGAAAATTACCTCCTGGATGAAGGGCACCTTGGTTTTGGAAGGAGACCTGAATCTGGCCTTTAACAACCACCTGGACTCCACATCGGGGGCCCCAAGGGCAGATCGTAGGGTGGCTTTGAAGGTATGTAAGTTTATGGGAGAGTTGGGGTATATTGATGCGTGGAGACATACACATGGTCAGGAAAGGGATTATACCTTCTTTTCAACTGTACATAAAGTATATACGAGGATAGACTACGTTTTTATTCCAGAGGAACATAAGACGCAGCTAGGGAGGGTAAACAGAGGGAAATCTTTCTGTCCGACCATGCCCCTCTTCCTATGCAAATAAAGATGGGACAGATTTGGAAAAACATCCTGTGGTGCCTTAACTTGTCACTCCTGCAGGAGAAGGAGATGCAGAGGTTTGTGTGAGAAATGATTGTGTAAGCTATAGAGTTCAATGATACCCCAGAGTTGTTTCCCATGGTCCTGTGGGATACGATAAAGGCCGTGACGCAGTGCAAACTTATCGAATTGTCTGCTCAGCATAAAAACGAGAGAAAGGCTAGGAAAAATTCATTGCAAGCACAGATTAAAGACTTGGAAACCTCGTTAAAAGACCATTATGAGTTGTCAAGAGAGAAAGGCAGTATAGCGCAGTGGTTTAAGGCTCTGAGCTACAAATCTGGTGACATCCAGCAGACCAGACCTGGGTTTGGATCCCACAGCTTCCACTTACATACTGTGTGACCCTGAAAAAATCACTTAACTTCCCTGTGCTCCCAGGTCGCACCTGTAAAAAAGCTTTCAGCTTAGTGTACCACTCCTGTTTAAACAACTACAAAAAAAAAAAAAGAACCCTTCAACAGCTTAAGAGGGAAATTAATTCTATTTTAGACTACTGGGTGGAGCAGAATGTGTTATATTTAGATACAACGATACTCTGAGGGTGGTCCTCAGTCCCTAAGATTGTTGGCCAGTAGATTGTACCACAGGAAAGCAAATTCCACAATAAATAAAATAATACACCAGCCACAAGGCAACATTTAGCTACTATGACTGACATTGCTGAGGCTTTTGTAGTGTACTATAGGGACCTGTATAGAGTGGGAGCCCCTCCGGATTCTGACAAGATTCAAGCCTTCTTAAATGCACTACACCAACCAAAGGTTAAGTAGGGGGTGGCAGCAGGAATTATTTCACCCATCCAAGATTCTGAAATGCATTCGGAAATACTCCGACTTAAGACGGGGAAGTGTCCCGGGGCAGATGGGTCCCGGCGGAGTTTTATAAGCTCTTCTAGGGACCAGTCTCCTCCATTTTGAGTAGGGCCTACAACTCCCTTTTGAGGGATGAGGGCGTGGTTGCCCCTTCTTGGATGCAGGCGGTGATTGCAGTGCTTTCTAAGCTGGCCAGGGATCCTTTGTTATGTGCTTCTTACAGGCCGATTTCAATCTTAAATACGGATTATAAAATCTTGACCGGCATCATCACCACCAGGCATCTAGAGTGTATAGTTCCACAACTTATTCACATGGACCAGATGGGATTTGTCCTCGTCCATCAGGCACAGGACAACATTCATCAAGCTGTCCACATTATAGATCATTTGTCCGTTATAAAACAGTCGGCCCTGGTGATGAGCCTAGATGCTGAAAAGGCATTTGATAAGGTCCTGTGGCCTTCCTTCAGGCGTCCCTGACTGGCTTTGGTTTTCCGGAGGTCTTCTGTCATCTGGTGTCCTGTCTGTATATTGCCACTAAGGGATATGTGAGGGTAAATGGTCATGTGGGTAAACTTTTTCATTTAGAGAGTGGAACCAGACAGGGTTGCTTTCTCTTCCCCCTTTTTATGTATCTATTTTATAGAACCCCCGTCTTTACCCGCTGATTCAGGGGGTGTAGTTAGAGGGAACTGAACATAAATTTGGTTTATATGCTGATGATATTTTGCTTTTCCTGAGCAACCCCGAGTCTTCCATCCCAGAAGTTTTTAAGCAGGCACAATGCTTCTCAGAAATTTTGGGCTATTCATTGAATACCTCTAAAACAGAGGTTTTAGCTTTTTTTTATCAAGTTCCTCCCAAAATACAGGGGGAATATCCGATGAATTGGGGTATGTTTAAGATGAAATACTGTACCTAGGGGTGAATTTGGGTGTTAATACATCTACCTTCTTTCAGGATAATTACTTAGCACTAATAAAAGACATCTCTCAAGACCATAAACGATGGGCACTCCTCCATTTGCCTCTACATTTCAAGGCTCAGGCCACAAAGATGAATATACTGCCAAGATTTTTATATTTATTTCAATGTGTCCCATGCTTGGTTCCCCAACAGGTTTTAATGGGTTGGCAGAAACAGTTGATGGCTTATGTTTGGGAAGTCATTAAACTACATGCTACAAGGCATATCCTTTGCTTGCCTGGGGGGGGGGGCGGTGGCTAGCTATCACGTATCTTCCTGGATATTTGATGGCTGCACAAATGAAATTGGTTTTGTTGTGTCGAAATCCACATTATTTTTCCCATTGTGAAACAATAGAAATGCATTGGGTTAAATATTCTATGCTGCAGGCCTTGACCTTCTGCCCACAGTTGCAGACTGCTGAGAGAGGGACCCTGCCTGTGGGGATAAGGGCAGCACTGGAGGGCTGGTGGTGGGGAACCTGCAGGTGACCTACATCACAGAATTTGTGAAGATATATCTGGTGGGCTTGGGATGAATGTTTTAGGCCGGCCCTAATGGGCCATGGTTCAAACACCTAGCAATGCTGGGTTTTCTTTCCCTGTGGCAGTTTGTGCGGGAGGGGCTCTCCTATTCCTTTTGAGGTTGCTTCCCTCAGATTTAACCTAAACCCAGCTAACAGATTCAAATACTATCAAATTAGAAATTATGTTAATGCTATCCTTAACAACCCTTCCATTATACGAACCCTGGATACTCTTCGTCCTCTTTTCAAAACAGTGTGGACCTCCCACCCTGCGAAGGGGGTGATAACTCTTCTGTATACCAACTATTTACTAGACCTTGGGCATAGTACACTTATGGTTAAGGCCAGATGGGAGGGAGAGTTGGGAATACGGATTGAATCAGATATTTGAAAAAAAATGTGGATGACTGGATGACTGCATGGGCCACTACCTCCTCGCCAACCTGGTGTGAGTTAGTATGGAAAGTTAGAATTTGGTACTTTTTGGTTCCCACTGTCCAAGCTAAATTCTCACCCAGTAGGTCTGCAACTTGCTGGAGGAGATGTGGGGAAAACTCAGTGGGTCATGCTCACATTTTTTGGTCTTGCCCGAAAATTTAGCAATTTTAGAGGGAGGTGACTGGACACTTACAGAATAATTTTATGGGGATCAGGGAAGTGGGACTTGAATACTTGGTCTTGGGTGTGGATCCAAAGCATTTGATGGGGAGAGAAGCTAAATATCTATGGTGCCTGTTAGTGGCCACCACTTTGAAGGCCGTCATGAAACAGTGGCTATAGACCAACCCCCCAACGATAGAGGAGTGGGTCAAAATTATATCCCAACTACAGGAAATGGAGTGGATTACTTTTGCTATTCAGCACCATCGGCTTAAATATATTAACCATTGGTCCAGATGGGAGATGTATGCTCTGGTTATAGTGACATAATTGTATACTTAGGAAATTAGGTGATGCCCACCTGTTCAGACAAATAAATCTACTACTATATATCAAGGGGAAAGAGGGGATGGTGGGAGTCTAAGTCCAATAGAAGTAACTTGCTTAGTTGAATGTAGATAAGTGTTCTTACAATAAAAACTTGATATAGTAAAAAGGCATAGATAACTTCCTCTGTGGAAATTTCATTAAAATATTTTTTTTACCGAGTTGGTAGGTGGATATAACTTAAATTGGCAGATTTTTAAGGAATCTTCAAATGGGTGTGGGGGACCGTGCATTAATTTTTGTTGTGTTATTTTAAATGTTGTCATGAGTTTAATTATATTAAATAAGTTACCAGGTTTTTGAAACATATAGTATGTGTTTCAAGTAAAACAACTATGGATTTCACATGTTTTACTATTTAATGCATAATACTATGTAAGATGCTGTATATTGTATTATGTTTACGATATGATGTTTGTTTAATGGAATGTTCTCTTCCTGATAGTACAATATAAATAAGTTTAAAAAAAAAGAAAAGAAGATTTTACATATATGTTATGTTTTTATTAAAAGAGTTGAAAACTAGCTTTCTGGAAAAACATTGCTGTTCTGCTACTTTATGATGGATTATTTCAATATTGCACTGTATACCATAAGCGGTGTTCGAGTTTGGTTCACTGTAGTAAATTTACCAGTTCTTGTGCATATGGGCCACCAAATTTTATGATTTAGATGGTACTTACAGTTCAGTAAAAGCCATGGGGCAGGATTTTTAAAAGGAGGCATCCAGTGCTTTTGAAAATCCCCCTTAGCCTATTGGTAAGGCATTGTGGATATGTTTAATAACCATAAATATAGTATATCATCAGTATAAGTAGTTGTAAATATTTCAATGGTAGACAGATAAATGGATTTTAATTTATAGGTATATAGCACCTTTTCAGAGCTTAAAGCATAACAATGAAATAAAAACAATCATTTACAATATATTAAATTACAGAGTTATAAAAGACATACATACTGTACACCATGTACACTTCATAAAAATTATGCCTTACAATTTCAGCAGTGTGAAACTTTCCTGCCTACATTTCCATGGCTAGTCAACATAAAGTAGACTACAAATCACTTTAGAAGGCTATACCAAACAACCAGGTTTTGAATTTTGATTTTAAAACTTCTACCAAGGAGGTAGTATGACTAGATCTGGGGATGGCACTCAAGACCCTTGGGGCAGCAACTGAAAATGTTCAGTATTCAGCTGATTTCAGCCTTGAATGGGAAATCTTTAAAACCCTCTGAATTTCTGATCAAAGGACTCTGTTGCCCCGATGCTTTTCCTGGTGAGTTGCCAGTAACTCATGAATGTTTAGGGGGCTCAGTCCATTTATATCCATGTAGACAAGAAACAGTATTTTAAATTCAGCTCAACATCTCACTGACAGCCATTGTAGCTCATGAAGATACAGAGTGATGTGTCTGAATTTAGACACTCCAGTTAATATCCTGACCGCCACATTTTTATTAAGCTGAAGTCTGCAAAGCTGAATACTCAATTTGAGAACTGACAAAAGCTAGCACTAGTGCTTGCAGGCTGCCCTAGTCAAGAAATGAGTGCTACCTTGCTTTCTTTTTAAATAATAGAAGCAAGAATGGATGACAACTGACATGATATTTAGTTCTTCATCAGATATGACTCCCAGATTGCACAGTGGTGGATCTAGGGTGTGGTGAAGGGTGTGGCCACCCTCCCCCATTGTATCATACTTGCTTGCTGCTGCTTCATTTTGCTTTGTTGAAGAAGTCTGATGTATTGATTGTACAAAAGTTTATATTCAAAACTATAGATTACTTTTGCATTTTCTGTCAAAAATGTAATAAAAAGGATAACAGCAGACAATATAAAGGATTAAAACAACATTAAAAAAATTGCATCTCACGTATGCACACCACCCAACTCCCCCTACTGTAAAATCCTGGATCCACCAGTGAGATTGCAAACCTCCTCCCTCAAATGAGGTCCTATGCACAAATGCCTACAAACCACATAACAGCGGTGCATAGGCATTCCAACATCCAAATTCTGCACAGTGGTGATCTGCATACCCCCGGTGGTATTCACCACAGATGCTCTAGCCTCTTGCCCACTGGATCCTCTGGCCACCTGAACAGCTATGCACTATGAGCAGTCTGGGATTTTGCCAGGGGGCATATCCACACTGCACGCATTCATGGCAGCACTACACAATGGGCTGGTTTGGAATATGCTGAGCAAGGGGTACACTGCTGTAAATATTTATGTGCCTCCCCAAAGGTTACTGGTGGGGCACAGTAGCAGCCATGGACTCCCCCTCCACACAGCAGCCTGAGGCCACTGGGCTGGCTGGGAGGTCTGGAGGTGGCCATTCAGCCAAATGCCTGTTGTTTATTCCCTTTTGGGGTACACACTGTCACAGGATCCCCTGCATAAGTGCAGAAGGGGATCCACTCTGGGAGCCAGGACGGGCATCACATTGGAAGTCTGCCCATGCTGCCGTGCTCCTCTCCTGTGCCACTGTGCACTGAGGGGGTGGGCTGCAGATAGGCACCGAGCAATGGTGAATATCGGTCAGTGCAGACCTGTCCATGGATGAGGGGCATCATGGGTCAGGTACATGTATTTTGTACATACCCATGATCAGCTCATGCATAGGGCCCGTGAAGCTTAGCCTTGTCTATACAGGGGAGCTGTTAGTGTTCCTTAGCAACAGACACTAGGTCATCTGTGCCCACCAGAAGTAACTCCATTTTGTTGGGGTTCAAGCTCAGGCAACTGGCATTCATCCAAACTCTAGTCTCCAAAATAGCATTCTCAATCACAAGCATCAGATCTGTCTGCCCAGGTCTAAATGAAAGGTAAAGCTTAGTGTCTTCTGTATTACAGTACAGTCTCAAGCCATATCTTGTGATACATCCTCAAGCAGAGCGTATAACCTGTGAACAATAATGGGGAGAGGATAGAACCCTGAAGGATGCCGCACATCACCGGGGAATGGGCAGATTGACAGTTTCCCAGGATCACAGTTTGAGTGGCCAGGTTACAAGTTATAGGGACTAGGCTTGATGATGTATAGCTAACTATGATCAGCAATTTGTTAGGGTCTGTCAGAAATGGTCCAAAATGACTGCAGTCAAAAGAATAGGTTGTTCTGAGGACTGAAAGTTGCCAGAGAGCTTATTGTCTAACTATGGCTTTGCTGAAACAAATATAAACAAATGAGAATTGTGTAAATACATATGCCACATCCCATTAACCACACATGTTTGAAGATTACAGAATGGAATGTGTGATTTCCACTTTTTTAATATTCAAACAATGTGTTATATGTTTTCCTTTATACTTTTCATTCTTATCTGGTGGGCCAGGCTCTCCATCCTTTCCACAGGCAATTGATACTTGATGTCCACAGGAGGGGTTACCACTGGTTCATGTACCCACTGTCTGCCCCCTCATATTCTGTCCTGGACTAGATCTCCAGTGATATATTTCTGGGAGAAAAGCAAGCTGAAACGTATCTGATTGGTAAAAAACAACAGGGAGCTGGCACATGGTCCCAGCAGCCTGCACTTTACCTGCACTGTGATAGAGCAAAGTAAAAGGCACAAAACTATATACTGTAGTAGCAGTAGTGCAGTGTTCATGGTTTATTAAATTGCTGAGAATTACTGGTGGAAATGGCAAACCATCAGGAACCCACTAGTCACCCAATGTGTTTTTTATTGTTACGTAAGTGCCTTGTCAATAGAGCTGTTATCAAAGTGCTGATGTAGCAGCATAGCACACATTGGGCACTTGTTGGGTGGGTTGCAAGGAGTAAATCTGGGTAAAGAGATTGGTGAGATAATTATTATTGTTCACTTGGACAGGGGGATGAGGAACTTATGGTGCTAGAAGGGTGGGGGAGGGGGGTTAGTTGTATACTCATGTCTGGTGAGGTAGCAGTGGAGCAATTATTCTACATGACCTTGGTGGGTTTGGGGTTTTAGATTAATTTAAAAAAATAATTTCCCCAACCTAAGTTGGGGTGAAGTCAGAAAACTATCCCCTTAGGGGTATACAATTAGGTGGGTGCTGTAATTAGGGTACCACAATTAGGGTGATGGGAAAAAGTTGTGAGTGACAGGGGCGTTCTGGATTTTGCAGTGTCCTGCACTCACAACGTTTTCACCGTCCACACTAGTTTCCTCCCTTCCACTCATAGAAACATAGACTTTGACAGCAGATAAGGACCGCTTGGCCCATGGTCATGCCCGACCAAGAAGTGATTACAATTAATGTTGGGGGATTCAGGGGAGACGTAGCCCACATTGTGGATGCAAGGAGCAAAGCCCCTGCAAAAACAAACTCTTCTCCACTAGTGTCCATTGGCGACTTAGATGTGTTGTAGCAGAATGTGGAGCTGTGGTCATTGCTATTGTCATGTTTCTGGTGCTCTAATTTATGGTGACCAGATCCATGTAGCACCACTGTGGGTGATCCCCTGCTAGGCATAGTGTGAAGTTTCAACTTTGCACTACCTTGGCTGTATCTCTATTAACACTTACAGTATGTCACAGAGGCATCAGTTTGCTTGTGGTGGTAGCTCCACAATTGTGGAAAACCTTGCTGCAGGACATACTGTACAGAGGAACACCTTAGCGGAGATGTTTAAGAGGGACCAAAACACCCATCTTTACCATCAGGCCTTTGTGGATGAGAATTGAGTTTTAATAAATGTGGGCATTTTTGCTATTCTGACTGCTGACATTTTTAGATCCCTGAATAAACACTTCATATTAAATATTTTGTTTTATGATATGTTTGTGTGTATGTTCACTGATGGATGTTTTATTATGTGATGTGCTACTATGAGCCTGTTGGGAAGAGTGCCATATAAATAGAATATTGATTTAATTGTATTTCATATTCAGAGTTCAGATTGTATTTCATTATTTTATTTCCCCTAATTCTTTATTACTGAGGCTTTTTCCTGCTTTTGCCTCTGATGAAATCAGTCCTCTGTTTGTGGCATCATACTCATCTCCACAGCAGCACATTGTGATGCCACAAACAGGGAACTGTGAGCTCATCAGTGGCTAGAGTAGGAGGAAGAGATGAAATGTTTGTAGAACAGTGATCCTTTATTAATGTAAATATCCTCAGCAGTAATGAATGAGGGCAGATAAATACAAAAAGTTATTTATGTATATGCTGAATTGTTGATTTCAAAAAGTCACTGATGGACCATGCACCTCTGCTGATTAGCAAAACAAAAAATTTAAATGGTGTACACACCGGTCTGGAAATGCAGAAAGTTTTAATCCAAAACTAAATCACAGTGCCCAAGATGCCCCTACATAGGGCCGTACACAGGCTTCGTCAGTGGGCCCACTGATGAAGCCTTCTTTATAAGGCACCACCCAGGGGTATTATGGCCATGGTGACTTAGTTGCAGATTAAAATTATCAACATTTCCAGAACTGTGTGCACCAGTTTCTGTTTTGTTGTGCATATTTGTTTGTAATGTTTGCATCTTCAGAGGAACTTATAGTGCTCAGTCTTCAGTGTGTGCCCACTCTGTTAATTATATTAACATACTGGAAAATGGGTGCTCCAAGCTCAACAAGAGTGTGAAAAGTTGGATCACCTGAGTGATTTCTGTTGATGAACAGAATTCCTGTGGGCACACAGCTTTGTTTGTAACCAGCAAAAGATCTCAAACTAAGCCATATACAGCTTCATAAATTATATTTAACTCCCTTTCACAAATGCTTCAGTCCTTGCCTCCTAATTCATCAATTTAGTGAGGTGACATTTCCTGGTCCCCTGTGCAACATACTCATGCCAAAGTTCCCACATTGGGAGATGTAAACACAGTTAGGCAGCTTTTAACATTGAGGCTGGTGAAAAGTGGTTGAATTTCTTTCCATTCAGGCATTCCTTTTAATCCATTTAAACAGGATATCCCAAAATTCTGCTGCCCCGCCCACCAAGCACATGTTCATGGCACACTTAGGTAACATAGAAACATAGAAATTGATGGCAAATATGGACCACTTTACCCACACAGTCTGCCCATTTTTCCCACCTACAGTGTATCACAGCAGACCCTAATTGATCTCTAGCTCCTTCCCCCCCACTTCCTTTCCACTAAGATTCTTTGTGCCTCTCCCATGCATTCTTGCACCCTACCACCTCTACTGGAAGGTTGTTACAAGAATCCACCACTCCTTCTGTGAAGAAGTACTTCCTCACATCTCTTCTGAATTTACCCCCTCCAGCTTCATACTGTAGAATGTTCTCTTGTTCTTCAGCACCTTTTTTTCTGAAAAATAATTCCCTCCTGTACCTCATTTACCCCCGTAAGGTATTTAAAAGTCTATATGATATCCCCTCTCTCTGTGCTCTTCCAGGGCATACTATATATATTGAAGTCCTTTAGTCTCTCATTATAGGGGTTTTGTTGCAGACACTGCACCATTTTCATTGTCCTCCTCTGTAGTTCCTCCACTCTGTCTGTGTCCTTCCACAGATGTGATTTCCAGAAAAACAGAAAACATAGACTTTGATGGCAGATAAGGACCACTTGGCCTACCCAGTCTGCTCATTTCCCTACCTATTGAATAAGCTGCAGAGCCTAGTTAACCAATAGCCTACTTCCTCCCATCCCCCATCATAATTGCCTTATGTCTGTCCCATGCATTTGAATGCCCTCATTGTTTTTGACCACACAATGTCCTCAGGAAGGCCATTCCATGCATCCAAAACCCTCACCATGAAAAAAACACTTCCTCACATTGTCCCTGAGCCGTCCCCCCTCTATCTTCAAATTGATCCTCCTTGTTCCTGTACATCTCTTTTTTCTGAAATATACTATGCTCTTGGACTTTGTTGATTCCCTTGAAGTACTTGAAAGTTTCTATCATGTCCACCCTCTCCTTTCTTTCCTCAAGGGTATACATATTAAGCTCCCTTAGCCTCACTTCGTATGGCTTCTGGTGCAGATGTTGCACCATTTTAGTTGCTGCCTTCTGAACTGCCTCCATCCTGTCTATGTCCTTGTAGAGAAACTGTACACAGTACTCAGTGTTGGGTCTTCCCAGTGCTCTATAGAGGAGCAACACCTCATCCCCCTTTCTGCTGGTGATACCCCTCCCTACGCACCCCAGCATCCCACTAGCCCTACCAACTGCCTTTTTGCACTGCCTTGCCACCTTCAGATCATCCAATATGATTACCACCATTTCTCTTTGTTGCTTGGTGGTAGTCACTGTCTCTACTGGAGTCCAGTGTGGCTTATCATCTGCAAATAAAAAGAAACAGGGGATGAGTATGTTCTGGGACCAAAGCCCTACAAACTGCTACTAACTCCTGGATATAGAAAACTCACTTACCCAATATTTATAAAAATTGTCTCTTTTTATTGTTTTTAAATTTAATGGTGTCAGTACTGTATGTCCAGCCAACTTTTGAAGGAAAACATCTCCTCATCCTCATTGTTGGCATACATGTGACAGTGCTCTCTTTTCTGTTTTCCAACCCTGAATATTTGGGATGTTTCACCATACTTTGCCTGTCAACCACATTGACAATGGCTCAGAATCTGTTTTGCTTTGAAGAACTGGCAATGTTTCGCTAAAAATGTTGACTTCACATACAGTACTGACACCATCAAATTTTAGAAAATAAAGAGAGAAAATTCTTACAAACATTGGGTGAGTGAGTTTACTATGTCCAGGAGTTTGTAGCAGTATAGTGGTAGTCAATGCCACTCTACTCATTTTGTACTCTGCCCCTTGATTAATGTGCCCTATGTACATTAATTTTCACTTTTTCACATTGAAATCCAGCTGCCATACCCTTGACAACTCCTTGAGTTTTCTCACATCTCTGCTCATCTTTTTCCCTCCCTCCTCTGAGTGTCCACCCTATTGCATATTTTGGTATTAACCAATGTCTTCATCAGAGCATGAAAAGGAATGTCTGATATTATTAATTGCAGATTTATTGCTGGTTATAAACCAAGATATATACTGAATCATGTCCGATTATTATATTTTGAAAGCTTTTCCTGGATTCTGGTTAAATCACTTAAAACATAAAGGCTGAGCTTATAATTGGCACTATCAGTTATAGAATATGCTGACCATTTTAGCAGCAAACCTGTAATGGGTGGTTGATGCCTTTTTGTAATTCTGTTTCATTTTACCTACATTACAACTCATCATTGTTGGTTACTAAGTTCCTAAAATTGGATAATTATATGTAGGAAATGATGAAAGATTTGATACATTTTATTGGACCAACAAGTGTCTTGTACAAAGATGGAATTATACACAAGGCACTTGTTGGTCCAATAAAAGGTATCAAACCTTCCATCATTTCCTGTTTTCCAAGGACCAATATGGCTGAAATCTCTTTTTACATAATTCTAAATAAAGATGTTTGGAGCACATTCTCCATTTTATGTACCTTTACATTCGTTAACCCTTAGGCTGCCAACAGAATTAGAACATATAGGAATTCTGGACTGATATATCACTCCTTGGCACAGCAAAGGTTAAAAAACATCCCTTATATCTGATAAATTCCCTGAGTACTCAATCATTAATCTTTTATCTTAGATTTCCTGTATATACTGCTTTTGAAGTTTCAAGAATCAGTGCCAGTAATGGTTAAAGTAACTTTTCATGCTTAGCACTCTTCATATGGAGAAGCCTAACAGACTGTGTCAAATCCCTGACCCAGTCTCCTGCAATGTTAAAACAAATGATATTCTGCTGAAAGTTTGAAACTGAGTATAAGTCACTGAGCACTCCTGTTTGTGTGATAGTACGTTGCATTTTAATACTGCTGCCTTCAAGACACTCTTATAAAAGAAGCATCTTATGAAATGTATCTTTGGTGGAATAGAATAAGATACCATCAGTAAACTGCCAATTCATATTAAAAGCAAAAATGTTGCCACTCTGGGTTCTGACAACTAGTGGTCAGAAAGAGAAATCCCATGACAGAAAGTGTGAGACTCTTACTTCCTTCATCAATTTAGATTTAAATCATGTATTTTTCTGGTGTTAGATGGTTTCAAATTAATAGGTAGTCAGTGATTATGTAATATTTGAAGCTTCTTGCAGAATTCCTCCTTATGGACCCTTTAGCCGCCCTGCCAACCACTGATTTTACTAGGTCAGGATTTGCAGTGATGAGTGATCACAGGATGTCACGTTGGATGTATCTGCCATTGTTTCAGAGGAGACTTTTGCTTATAACCCACAAAGCCAAAGTTGGGTGCTGTAACATACTGTACTCTATGAAATTCTGGAACATACCATAGGCAAAACTAACATACCACTTCACAAGCTACTATGCCCTGACTCAAAAATCAAATGTAAACAGCAATCAAAAGCTGGCACCAGCAACAGGATTACAGCACAAGGTATTTGTTTAGAAGTGCTGAACATAGTGCAGAATTAAAGTGCACAGCGGAGCTGACAACAAATTGATGAAAAAAAAATGCTCTAATGCAAACAGCCAGTACCCAAAAACAACAATACTGGTTTTACTGCACTCTTTCTCTGGAGTCATGCAGCAAAGCTGGTAGAGTTGCTTTTCAGTTTGCTGGTTTGGGCTGCCCTGCCTATATTAAGTAAGTGGAATTTATTTTCAGCACTTTGTTGTCAACTCCACTTTGCACTTTAAATTCTGCCCTATGTTCAGCACTTCTAAATACATATCTTTTGCTATAATCCTGTTGCTGGTGCTGGCCTTTATTTGCTGGTATAAGATACAGGAATTTGGGGAAAAATGTAGAAGACAGAGGATTTGGTTCCACCAAAAAGAAAACTGCATTTGCCTAACTCATTATATAATATGTGCTATTTTAATGGCTTGAAGAAAATTAATTTGAAACATAGGAAGTTCTATACTAAATCTAATGGAATATGTGAGTACCAGATCTCCCCACTCCATGATTACTGCAGATGGATCACTTGAACTTTAATTGAGTTCTTAGGACTAGCTTACTTGCTACTGTAAGATTGAAATAGTAAAACTGGGACATTACGAATGATGTTCACATTTCATTTTGGGTGGTATTAGATGTCAAACAGTGCTGTAGGGACAGTTATTGCCAGGAGCCTAGAACTGACAAGTTCCTCATAGGATCCCTATTTAGAGGAACCTACTAATAACTAGATACCTGTGGAAGAACCCATTAAACTGTGGGAGAATTCAAGAATGCATGGGATAGACATAAGGCAATTCTTGTGGGGGGTAGGAAGAAATAGGTTGTTGGTTAACTAGGATCTGCAGCCTATCCTGTAGGTAGGGAAATGGGCAAAGTAGATGGGCCAAGCCGTCCTTATCTGCCGTCAAAGTCTATGTTTCTTTGTTTCTGTGTTTAACATTACATGATTTTTGATGATGCTAAGGAGCTTATAACAATAAAATAAAGACTGCAGTATCACTATGTTTGCAATGTAGGTAAGAGACAAATCTTACAGATAAATTATTTAATTATCTCCTGATGAATTCTTAATGAAGTTAAATACATTACTTCAATTTTGATTACATGATCAGCATTTATTTTCACGTTAGACATGCAAAGAAGGAAGACAACACAGCTTGCAGAATGTCTAATGACATTCTGACATTAAAACCTGAGCAGTGAAATCTAAGAGACATGTTAGTTTCTTCAAAAATTAATATACGATCATTTAAAATACATTATACTATATAAACTGGACATATAGTACAATGATCTGACTCAGAATATATCACTTATCATCACGTTTGAGGTGGCAGGATTTGAATAACTCAACTGTGGCTCTCCCAACAATAGGGTTTTCTCCAGCCTCCTCACTTATGAAGATAAATGGCATATTATACGATGGCATAAATGCAAAGTGAGAAATTCTGCACTCTGATTGGCTGGCTGGCACCTTTCCAGCATTATAAATCTACCAGTGTACCAAACAGAAAAGGTGCCAGCCAACGTTAGCTCCTGCCAGCCTAAAGATATCACTACCACCCTCACAGATCAAAAGAAACTGCTGCCATGTTCATCCCTGCTTATGAACCGGAGCCACAGTAAATTTAAAAAACATGAGTACCTTTTTCGAATTATAAGACATGGAGGACCTTGAAATCATATTTAATGAGCAAAATTAACCTTCTGACCTTGAAAGCATATCTGTAAATACAGTAGAATATCCTCTGACATCACCAAACAGTCCAACTCCCAATAGGAGTATGACTGTAGACAATGCCGGCGCAGAAACTTCAAACAGCCTGGAAAGTCAACAGCTACCTCTGGGCACTCTCCACACATACACCAAAGCTTACACCAGTTCACAAAACAAGACCCCTGTAAAAAACAGTTGATGTTGTTGTCAGAAATGGAAACAAAAAAAAATAATAAACATCAGTTGCTCCCAACCACGAAATGCAGACTAAAGCCACAATCGTTGATACAGCATGAAACCCAGAAGCACATGATGCAAACTCGGCACTCACACTGCTGAACAAGTATCGTAAATCAGGACTATTATTTTTGTTGCGCAGCAATAAATTCAATAAAAATAATTCAAGATGTATGAAAAAAGTATTTATTTTTAGTAAAAAAAGTAGAACATTGTATAATAGAAATATACCACTCCAGGATGTGGGTATATGGGTGGATTTACCACTTCTGATGTGGTTAAGTCTCTCCCTTGGCCTCATAACCAGACCACACCAGGCATGGTAAATCCACTCATATTCCCACACCCTGGAGTGGTATATTGCTTAATTCTGAGCCAGGTCATTGTCTATCTCTGGGTGTACCTACATGTAAATAGTAAACTAACTTACTTTAGCATATTTTTGGGAAATAATTTGATTGTTGTGACTCCCCCCCCCATGTTAACATCATAACTGAAGAAAATAGTATGTTTACTTACCTATTTACACTGAAGTCAGTGATTTCTTAGTAAATACCAATAGAGTAGGAGTAGAGGCTGAGATCTTCTGATGATATCATCACAAACCTCAAGAAATACATTATAGCATACTTACTATTTTCTTGCCAAGACAATCAGACTGCTGATCCCATCAGTTCTCAACATGACTTGAGTACAGAATGTACTGATTTTTTGTTGTGAAATGTTGTAGTGCTCATGAAAGATGCCAGATTAAAAGCATTGGGATTGCAGTGCTCCACATTACAGTTACACAGCACATGGAACCAGTATTGCTGCAAGGTATTTAAATATGGCCTGTGAAATAGCACAACGTTGCATTTTTTTTCTCAATTTTGCTATTTTCACAAAATTGCATGCAAATTATACAAATCAGGTAAATTCAGCAATGGATGATTTTGTCCATATTGCACATTAAAAAAGCAAGTTTGTAACAAATGCACAATTAAGAACCTATCTGTGCAAAATATATGCAATTGAACCACTTTTCCTCAAGTTTGTCAAACAGCTTAAAAAAAACAGAATTACAAAAATACCCAATCTGGGAATTCATATTTTCAAAATATGTTAATGTGCAGCATTTCACAAGACAAAATAAATAATTTGTCAATTGTGCATTCTATGAATGAAAAATTATGCACTAAAAAAGTTTGTGTCAAATATTTTGCATGATTCATGGAAATTATATTGAAGGGGAATTTTATAATTTTGTCTAGCTTTAGTGTAAGTACCCTCACACTATCCCATTACTTTACATCAATCCTGGCATGATTGTGCTATCTTAAATGAGAAGGAAGATGGCTCAGAATCCATATTTATTCAATATTTGATCTCACATGAGACTACCAACAAGGGTTCCAGTAACTGCCAACTCTAATGGATATGATGTGATGTGGATACTTGATGTGGTGACTAGTAAATAGATGGAGACTATCCCAACTAATTTTGTATTAGTCACCAAATCGCCATTAGATGGTAGTGTGCCATGGACACTATTGGCTGGATTTTCAAACGGGAGGATGCAGGTGCAATTTCCAATTTTGGGCTGTGTCTGCATACTCTTTGATGCATCAACACATTTAATTGTTACATCCAAATACTGTGATGCATTTGTGACAATTGATTTGTGAGAGTATGTTTAAAAAAATACAAGTCCATTATTTTGACAAATGCATCATTTTAAGGCCTGCACCTTGCTGCTACAGAATCTGAAAGCTACACCACCAAGGTGGTCGAACCTTTGGGCACTGGCCATGTAGAATAGATAGAATTATGCTGCAAATTGGAAGACCACATTTGGAAATTTAGCCTCATTGATCTAGGCTAGATTCCAACCAGCTGCCTAGAGGTCAACAAATCTGTGAGTTCCTGTCAGATTCCTGGGTCCACATACCCTCTTATTCTGAGAATGTCTAATAAGTTCCATGGATATTCTTATGTTTATGATAGGCATCTATTTTGAGTTAATCAGACTAGAGGAAGCAGGAAAGAGACATTGGGGTTAGTATATCTGATGACCTCAAGATAGTGGTGCAGTGTGGCAAGGCAGTAGGCAGGGCCATCAGGATGCTGTGGTGCAATGGAAGGGAATCATCAGCAGAATAAGAGAGGTGGTATTACCACTGTATCCTCATTAGTGAGACCCCACTTGAAGCACTGTGTCCAATTCTGGAAACTGCACCTCAGGAAGGGCATAGACAGGGTAGAGGATGTCCAGAGAGGGCAATTAAAATTGTGCAGGCATTGTGTCATAAGCCTTATGAGGAGAGACTGAGGTATCTCAGTATGTAAACCCTGGAAGAGAATAGGTCAATGGAGATATGATAGAGACCTATAAGTACCTCACATTGGTGAACAAGATGCAGGAGGGGAGTATTTTTCAGAAGAGAAGGTGCACCAGAACAAATGACCATGAAATGCAGCTGGAAGGGGGAATTTAGGAGGGATGTGAGGAAGTATGGCTTCAGTGAAAGAGTGGTGGATTCCTGTATCAGTCTTCCACTGAAGGTAGTGGGAATGAAAACAGTAGAGGGCTTCAAGCATGCATGGGATTGGCACAAAGGAAACTTAATAGGAAACTGTTGGGAGGAGTTACTGAAGATCAGCTGGGGTCTGTGGTGACAGTATAGGAAAGAATAAACAGAGTGGGCCAAGCAGTCCTTAGCTGCTGACAAATTCTATGTTTCTATGTTTCCAGGAAAAACATACTATACTACCCCACAGTTACCACACGCCAAATTCATTATTAAATTAAGCCACTCACCACACAGTTCTACATAAAAAACACACCAACAATCAAACTAATTAAATATCAGCCATTACAGAATAGCTTTAAACCCCCCAAGCTATCCTTTTATTTTAGATTTTTTATATACATTTTTTTATTTTATTTTGTTTTTTCAAATCGTATAATATTTATAACAATAACATTTATTTTGCTGTAGTACACTTACAATCCCTGCTTTGAGTAACTAAATGCCTTTTCTGTCAGCCTCAGGTATTTACTCACCAAAATTAGCTGTTGTCGCTTTATATACACCATTAAACTGAATGGTATCACTTAAATATCTGTTTTCTTTACCAAAAGAAAAATAAAAGCATTAACACTGTGCCAAAAAGAAAATAATAACCAGTCCACTTGCATAAATGAAGAATATTTCAGTTTATGGCAGAATCTAGAAAACATTCATTAGAGAAAGTAAAACACATTCAAAAATGTAATTGCCTTTTCAGTCTTCATGGGCCCAATTTTCAGAGACTGCATCCCCATATGCAACTTGCTAGTGTGGGGAAAAATCCTCTCACCAGCAAGCATGTTAATTTAAACAAGTTTTGCACACTGGGCATTTTCCTTTTTTATGCGGGTGTACAAAATGACATTCCTACTAATATAACACTAGGTATAGCAGTTTTGTGCAGCTGTGCAAATAAATCGGCACAAGCTGCCATAAATCATGATAAAGGTCTCAGAAAGACAGCTTTTTTTCAAAATATGCACCTATGCTGTAAAATTAGCTGGTGCCCTCCCTTGAGCAACTTCTTTTTGCCACACATGCACAGTTTCTCCACTTTTGAGAACTCAGTCCCGCGGCTGTGTTCCAAAAACAATATATGCATCTCAGAACCATTAGTTTTGGCAGGCATGTTCATTGTACATTGTTGAGCACAGTCAAATCTGGAAAATCCATGGGCAATATGAGCCTCAGGTCGGGGCAACAAACAGAGCTGGAGTAAAATAATCAAGCTGCCTTTTCCATTCTTGTGCTTGGGGGATTACACAGCAGCTAGCAAGTACTGAAGTAAACTTGTGAGTGATCACAGTGAGTGGAGGTGGAGTTCAAGCTATATGTCACAAGCTGGACCCCATGTGGTGTGCTCCTTTGAACCTCTGTAAAACTGGTTAACTTGATGTGGTACAGAGGCTTATCACAATGTATCCTGAATACTGTAACTAAAATCCAGCTAGCTTCAGTCTGATTGGCAGTGTGTGTGTGTGTGTGTGTGTGTTAGATAACATAAAATGATCATTGGCTTATTCTATATTGTTGATTGAAATGGTTGGGGTGGGCACTGTTTTTGTGGTGGGGCAGCACATTTTTTGGGTTGTGTTTATGTGGGGGGAGGCAGACAGTTCCATCAACTCTCAAGCACAAGTTTAAAAGGCAGTGTAGTGCAGTGGTTTAAGGCTCTGAGCTGTAAATCTGGTGACAACCAGCAGACCAAAACTGAGTTTGAATCCCACATCTTCCACTTGCAGAATGTGTAACCCTGAGCAAATCACTTAACTTCTCTGTGCTCCCAGATCACACCTGTAAAAAAGCTTTCAGCTTAGTGTACTAGTCATGGTTAAACAACTAACAAAAAAAAATCCTGGCCATACTCCTGCTCAGAGCTGTGGCTTTATGCAGCTCTGCTAATGACACAGACATGCAGGATCATTGGCTTTTTACATATTGCTGTTGATTGAAATGGGGAGTTGGGCACTGTTTTTGTGGTGGGGATGCACATCTTTTAGTTTGTGTATATGTGTGGAGCAGACAGTTCTATCAACTCATGAGTACAAGTTTAAAGTTTAAATTCCAGGAAACTCCACTGCTTAGAACTACGTGCAACTATGCTAATGACACAGACATACTGTACCACTAAGTATTCACAAATAAAAACAACCAACTGTGTATCTCTTTCAGAGCCAATGCATTTGGAAAGTGTGAATCCCAAAAAGAACTTCAAATTCTGTAATGTCTCATGGGCTTGGCCTACTACATTATTCCCCATCAATTTGGGAAAGCCTGACAGTAAAGAGTTACTCCTGAGAGGCTCCTGTACATATGTCAAAACTCAGAAAGAACAGAAGTAGCATTAACAGTATCCTCCTGATGGTGCTGAGAAACTGGCCTACATGCTGGCAGGTTCCTCAGGAAATAATTTGCTCAGCAGAAAGAAATCAGGCTCATTGAAGAGAGCCAGCTGCCTACTTCAGAAGAAAATAGATGCATGCAGTTTTTTATAATGTATTTACCCAGGATAGCAGAGCAGAGATGCAATACCTAGTTTAATGAGACATCCTTCTTTATTTCTCATCTTATAGCAAAATTTATGTGACAGAGACTCTCAGTGAGCAAGTGACTGTGGTGGGATTTGAACCTGGGCCCTTACCACTAGACCATACTTCCTCTGAACATCAAATTCTCTAAATTTCACTGTGTCCATTAGTAATCTGATGTATGAATAGTCTCACATGATCTCCAAAGAATATGAAAAAGAATGATTAAATATATGTCATGTTACTATTTCTTTGCCTCATATTTAATCCTTTTAACTGAAGATTACATTTTTGACAATGGAGAGGGTGCTTCAGCTGTTTACAATGGTAAATGTGTGGATGTGCTGTAGAAAGGTTATAGGCCTGATTTCCAAGCCCTCTCTGTAACATTTCCCATCATGTGTCAGGTTCAGCGTGCATTTGCACTGTTTGCATCACAACATAGCCCACATAAAGCATTGCCTAACTTTCTCATACAAGTTTCACTTCCATTCAGGAATTATAAGGAAACACATAACCAGCAGGACAGAGAACTGTACCAGTTAAAGCAGAAGGAAGTGGGGAAGGCAGTCAGAATACAAAGACCCAAACCAAGTAAAAGATAGCCAACTCGGTTAAGAAGGGGGATAAAACATTTTATAGGTACATTAGGAAGCAAAGAAAGAAAAGGAGAGGACAGTGAGGCTTAATAAAGGGAGGGTGGGTGGGCAGAAGGTGACAGTGACAAAGCTGAGATACTGAAGGAATATTTCTGCTCAGTATTCACAAAAGAAGAGGAGGGGGAGGTACCTGAACCAAATAATAGAAGCACACTGGATAGGGGGGTCAATACCAGTCCATTCACAGAAGAAAGGGTCCTGAAAGAAGTCCTAAAGCTGAAGATGGATAAAGCCATGGGGCCTGACAGGATTCACCCCAGAATTCTGAAAGAACTAAGGGAAAACTAGTGGCACCACTGACTACCCTTTTTAACAAATCATTGGAGGTGGGTATAGTACCTGAGGACTGGAGGAGGACAGATGTGATTCCCCTTTACAAAAGTGGGAGCAAGGCAGAGGCAGGAAACTACAGACCTGTTAGTTTGACCTCAGGGGTAGAGAAAATGATGGAATCACTTCTGAAAGAAAGAATTGTTGAGTACCTAGAGGCCAGTGGGGCACAGAACCCAAGACAGCATGGATTCACAGTGGGAAGGTCATGTCAGACAAATCTAATAGATTTCTTTGACTAGGTGACCAAAGTAGTAGACCAGGGAGGGGCTGTGGACATAGCCTACCTAGACCTTAGCAAGGCATGTGACAGTCCCACACAAAATATTAATAAACAAGTTAGCTAGCCTGGAAGTGGGTCCCAGGTCGATAACCTGGGTAAAAAATTGGCTGGACAACAGAGTGCAAAGGGAAATAGTAAACGGAGTCCACTCCGAAGAAAGGGGGGTTACTAACAGGGTACGGCAGGGTTCAGTACTGGGACCAGTCCCCTTTAATGTCTTTATAAGTAACATTGCAGAGGGACTGGAAGGAAAAGTATGCCTCTCTGAAGATGAAACAAAGATTTCCAACAAGGTTGATGCACAAGGGGAAGGTTGAAAGGATGAGAAGGGACTTGGCAACATTAGGGGAATAGTCAAAAATATGGCAGCTTGCCGGCCCATTGGTGCTGAAGTTTGAGGCACTGGATGCCACTCCTCACGTCAAACTGGCAACCCGAGTTCAGGAACGAGCCTGGGCCACTGGGGGTTGGCATGGGGGAGAGAGGATTGAGCATCTGGAGGACTGCTCTCCTCTCTCCAGGGAAGGGGACTAGTCGTCCCGCCTGCTGACTGCCCTCTAGTTGTGGCTGGAGGGCAGTACAGGTCAGGAGGCTCAGAAGCCAACATGCTTACTTTGGATGGGAGGGAGAAAAATAAAAAACAAATGTAAAAAGACTAGGGCTCCACAGACCCATGATGGTCCAATCACTCCAGTGAAGTCTGCCCTCTGCCACCAGATATGCTGTACCTGGTGGTGGGGGACTGTCAGCACACCTCCACCTGGCCCTGCCACGGAGGGAGAATCCACAAGGGAACTCTGGGGGGTTGAAGAGCTGTGGATTGAGCTGGAGGATGTACCCCCTCCAGGGGGGGGGTCATAGCCCCATGGAGCCTGCGGAAGGAGTTAAAATAGTAATAATAAAAAAAAAAGGTATGGCAGCTTAGACTCAATGCAAATAAGTGAAAAGTAATGCACCTGGGAAACAATAACCCAAGGAAGAGTACACAATGGGGGGGGTGGTATTAATGACAACAAAAATTGAAAGGGACCTGAGGGTAGTCATATCAGATGACCTAAAGATAGGCAAGCAATGTAAGAAGGCAGTAAGGAGGGCTGGGAGGATACTGGAATGCATAGGGAGAGGCATCACCAGTAGAAAACAGGAAGTTGTCATCCCTCTGTACAGATAGTTGGTGACATCCCATCTGGAGTACTGCATGCAGTTCTGGAGACACAATCTCCACAAGGACATAAACAGGATGGAGGCAGTCCAGAGGAGGGCAGCTAAAATGGTGCAGGGTCTGCAGCAGAAACCATATGAAGAGAGACTAAAAGAGCTTAATATGTATACCCTCAAGAAAAGGAGGGAGGTCATGATAGAAACTTTCAAGTACTTCAAGGGAATCAACAACATCCAAGAGGGTAGCATCTTTCAGAAAAAGAGATGTGTGGAGGGCCAGCCCGGTGGTGCTGAGGGTTGAGGCATTGGACCCAACACGTAGCGCCACGTTGGTGTCCTGCATTCGGGAGCAAGCCTGGGCCACCAGGAGTTGGCAGGGGAGGAGATGGATTGATCATCTCACAGACAACTCTCCTTCTCTGGAGAGGGGGGTAACCAGACATTGGTGCATGCCTGGTCCCTAGCAGTGGCTGGGGCTGGCACATCAATTCTGCAACAATTGGGTAAGAGGTGGGGCAGATGCCTAATGGGGTGCATGCATGAGAGCATGTGTGGCACCATCACTGGAATCCCTGCATGCTCCATCTCTGGGGACAAGAACAAAGGAAACAAGGGGTCTCTGGTCAGGCAGCATGAGCTTCTGTCCTCTGCAGCACTGACCCTGAATGGCACATCCCCCAAAGTCTGGATACATTTCAGGTGAGTCAAGTTGGGGGATCCTCACCACTCTGCCATGGAGGGGAGCCCATATTGGATAAAGGGGGAATTTGATCTGCTGTTGGGGTACAGGCTGGGAGGTCAGTTGGGATGTACAGATGACCAGGGGGACAAGAAGGAAAGTAGTAGCCTCCTCCAAAAAAAACAAGAACAAGAACAATGGGGTACAATTTGAAAATAGGGAATGACTAAGGGGCAACATGAGGAAGTATTTTTTCATGGAGAGGTGGTGGATGCATGGAACAGCCTTCTTGAGGAGGTCATGGGGTCAAAAATAGTGTGGCAATTCAAGAATGCATGGAACAGACATAAGGCAATTCTAGTGGGAGGTAGGGGGAAGTATGCTGTTGGTAAAACTAGGATCTGCAGCTTATCCGATAGGTAGGGAAATGGGCTGAGTTGGTGGGCCAAGCGGTCCTTATCTGCTGTCAAAGTCTATGATTCTATGTTTCTATGCATACAACAGAATGTTTGGAAACAGCAGTCATGCACTTTGCCACATTAATTTTGATGCAAACAGAGCCCAAAATCAGGAATGGTGACTCCATCAAGACCTTTGAAAATTCCACCTATAGAAACATATATAGAATCTGTTGGCAGATAAAGACAATATGGCCCACCTAGTCTGCCCATTCCCCTACTCACTGCAGCAGCCCCAGATACTATTTGATCTGCTGCTCTCCTGTTCTGCAAATCTCCAGGGTACCCTTATGTTTATCCCATGGACTCTTGAGCCCCTGTATTGTTTTCACATCCACCACATCTGCTGGAAGGCTGTTCCATGGCTCTACCACCCTTTCAGTGAAAAAGTATTTCCTTACATTACCGCTGAGCCTTCCACCCTTCAGCCTCATATCATGACCCCTTGTTCTTGTGCAGAGTTTTCTCTGAAATATGCTTTCCACCTGTACCCTGTTTATTCCTCTAAGATATTTGAAACACACAATGTCTTTGAAAGAAGGACTTGGAAGTGATGACAATTTTAATTTCAGTGAATACTTTAAACTGTTTTTACATGAAACAGTGCTTTAACACATTGATCAAAGTTTGTTTAAGTAATAAATACCTATTTCCATCAGCTCTTACTCTGATAATTTAAAGACTCTGGGATATCTCTGAGAGAGCTTTGAAGAAACATATCTGAATACAAATCTGCTTACTTTTTTCATATGTTTTGTATTCATCTTCTCTTTCTACATTTGCTTAGAACAGCTGTTTAAAAATAGGATCCTTATTAGTGCTGTGCAGAATGTGGAATTCCACCAGGCAAATTAACATGGAATGACCATTCCATTGGCGGAATTTCTGCCAGAATTTCACTGGTTCTTCTGTAGAAGTCTACCTGCTGCAATCAGAACATCATTTTTTCCATGGCAAATCATTCTGCAACCATTTCTGTTGAAAATACTGAGATCCATGGAACAATATTCCACGGAACATAATTTTTTCCCATGGAAAATCATTCCACAACCATTACCAAGGAAAATATTGAAATCTGTGGAATAAAATTTAGTGGAAATGTTGCATAAAAACTAATTCCATATTTTTCTACAATGGAATTTTGCTATTCTGTTTCCGTCGAATTCAGTGAAATTTCAGCATAATTTTGAAAATTCTGCAAAATTTGATTCTGCTGGAATTTGAAAATTCCACACATCACTAATCCTTATCCCTTAGACTTAATTTGTCCCTGCAGCTTGTCTACCTGTGATGTCATAATCCTCTCTTTATTACTCACAACGTTTTGCCATGGAACTGCAGGAGTAGCCGGGATTATGTGGAGGAAGAGCTCCAACCCCACAGCTTACTTAATGGAAGCAGCTGACTCCCGCTCTGATTAGAGCAAGTTGCACTCACTCCCTGCTGTGTGCTGGGGCTGGATCCTTCCTCTATTCTGAACCCCCCTCCTGTGCCTTCCTCTGTTGCCTTTGCCTCCTTTGTTCCCCCTGCCCTCCCTCTCTGTTTGTTCTTTCCCTTTTCTTGGGGTTTTCTGCCTCACCTCCAGCTCTGCAGCAATGCAGTTCATGCTGCCATTTGTTTTTCACTCGCTTTCCGCTTCCTCTGTGGACCACCTCTCACAAGGCATCCTGTACTGCTCCACCTTGCCACCGGACAGTAAAATAAGCCTCTGGCAAAACAACCTGCAAAGCCCCAAAAACCTGTGTACTGCAGCATCTGAGCGCAATATATTTGCAATGAAAGGTACAATTTTCAACCAATCTAAACCAGGCTTCATACAGACCTTGCTCAGGCACCCAACGTTTGTGGCTACACTGTCTCAGTGCTTCCTGCCCTCTCCTTCCTACTAGTTCATGGAGAGTCTCCTACAATCCTCTCCACATGGTTTGCAGTAGTTACATCATCTGATATCTGGAGGAGGCGACTGCTTGCCTGGACAGCGGCTACATGCACCGTGTCTCCTCTGTACTTATGTCAGAGTTCAGCAGGCAGCTGGTAAGGTATCAATTCACTTTATGCTGGTTGCTCCGTGCTGCGATAGCTGACTGTGCTGCAGTATTACAGCCTGACAACCTTCCGGTTTGGATTCATGATGTCACTCACTCCTTCACCAGCTCTGCCAGCCAAGCTGCTGTTTCTACCTCTAGAGCCCTTCATGCCTCAACTCATACAGAACCTAAGGTGCATGAACACAAGCTTTTTCTCTCCAGCTTCAAATCTTGTACTATAGTTCATGGAATGCTTTCACTGCTTTTCCTCCGTGTTACCTAATGTAAGGGGGAATTCCTTACTTATTGCCCTTGCAGCTGCCCTATGTGTGGGTTTGCGGTTCTGCTAGCCTATGTGGGGCCTAGCCTGTTGCTCTCTCTCTGCATTCCTCAGCTGACCTATGTGTGGCCTAGTTGTTTATCCTACCCCACACCAGGGCCTGGCTGGTTATTCTGTCCTGGACACTTGCCATGCTCTCTAGCCATGCCCTCTGTCAGGGTTTCAGCTCCCTGCTGCAGTGCCTTTCGGATGACCTTCCACTGAGCTTCTGTACTGCATCTAGTGCCTCTCCATGTGCTGGTCTCTGCCATGTCCTTCCGTGGTTCTATGTACCTGACTCCATCTGCCAGGAGCCTTCATTCCATGATACTTTCTCATCTCCAACTTTTCCATCAGGATTGGACAATGCCAGGATGTTTGCCTTTAATCATACTACTCGAGTCTGGATGCTGAAGCCCACACATTGCTTGCTCGCACCTACTCCAGTCATCTAGGATATCCTTTGTTCCACTGTGGACTTCCATCTGGACTACATCTCAGGATATACACAATCAATTCTCTTGGATGCTTCTTGCCGACTGGACATACATACCACCCTATACAGGGGTATTGTGCTCAGTGAACTTTCTTTTTCACTGCTTCTCATTCAAGTACCTCAAGGGAATCAACAAAGTCCAAGAGGGTAGCATCTTTCAAAAAAAGAGGTGTGCAAGAACAAGGGGACACAATTTGAAAATAGAGGGAGGGCAGCTCAGAGGTAATGTAAGGAAGTATTTTTTCACAGAGAGGTTTGTGGATGCATGGAACGGCCTTCCGGAGGAGGTTGTGGAGTCAAAAACAGTGGTTGAATTCAAGCATGCATGGGACAGCCATAAGGCAATTCTAGGGGGTGGGGATAGAAAGGAGTAGGCTGCTGGTTAACTTGGATCTGCAGCTTATCCATTAGGTAGGGAAATGGGCAGACTGGGTGGGCCAAGAGGTCCTTATCTGCCATCAAATTCTATGTTTCTATGTTTCTATGCCTCACTGGTCTCCACTGCGTACCACACACAATTAATCTAGTACTATTCCTTTGTTACTTTGTCTGCATCCCATGCAAGTCCAATGACTACTATTACTACTACTACTACTACCACCGACCTATGTGCATGTCAACACTTGCTTTCAAACTCGTTACTTGTTGCTTGCACTAATCTTCCCATTCCTGCCTCGCCCAGCATTGGGGCCTGAAGGTTTGACTGTTTCTACCCTATACCTGTCTCGCCCAGCATCAGGGCCTGGAGGTTTGTCTATTTCTACTCTACACCTGCCTCACCTAACATCGGGGCCTGGGGGTTCGACTATTCCTACTGTACACCTGCCTTGCCCAATCATCGGCCTGGAGATTCGATTATTCTGCTGTACTCCTCCCTCACCTAGCTCAGGGCAGGGAGGTCCTTTCCCTTACCGGACTTGCTTCACCCAGGAGGTTGCCTCGTCAGATTGTCTTGCTCCTATGCCATTCCTTCCTGCCTTAGCCTCCATTGGTTCTTTCCTATAGGGCTTCTGCAGGGCTTGTATGGTTCCTCAGGCTTTTTCCTTCAGTGTGCTTCTGGATGTTCCATTTGGCTCCTCGACCATGCCTCCCTGCAATGCTTTATGTAATCGCACCTTTGCTTCACTCATAGACTTCAGATTTAGGATGTTCTTTGCCTCGACAGGTTGCCTATTCTTCTGCCACAATATTCACTGCAATCCCTTCCGTCCTCGATCTGCAGGATCCATCAATCTACAGCATCATTTTCCTTTCCTACATCTGCTTTACAGTTACAATGCTACTTCGCACTCAACTGGCTCAGGCTGCTACCTCCATTTCAATACCTACTTTTCCTCTGCACTGCCTCACCCAGCTTGGGGCATAGAGAATTCAGCTTCTACATCCTGCCTTCGCCCTTCGGGCTGGGAGGTTTACCTACTTCTACTGTATGCCTGCCTCATTCAGCTCAGGGTTTGGAGATTCACAGATTCTACAACCTGCCTTCGCCCATCGGGCTGGGAGATTTACATACTACTCGCTTGCTTCTATGACCTGTCTTCACCCATCGGGCTGGGAGGTTTACCTACTTCTGCTTTTCTTCTGCCTTGCCAGATCAGGGGCCTGGAGATTCCCGCATTTTACTGTACACTTACCTGCTGCCGTATCAGCCAGCTGGAAGCTCTTTTGTTATGGATCCGCATTTGACCGTTTCTTCATTCCTCCTCTATCCTTGGATGCTTTGCCCTGCTGATTCAGCCGTGTGGAATTGCTGCTGCTTCACCCTTTCCAGGACACTTAGTTGTGCCTCATGATGACCTTATCCTGATTGTGCTCTACCGCTTTTGACCCTGTGACAACGCTACTCCATTTGACTCAGCTGCTTCAGTTATCTCCATCCAGGACTCTTATGCTCGACTGTTCAGGTCTCGTCTCGTTATTGCTGCCTCAAACATTGCATACCTCCAGTTTCAACTGCTATTCCTCATCAAGTTGCCATCTCTATGCCATGGTCTCTTCAATGCGATCCCTGCCATCCTTGCTCTACTGGACCCATCAGTCCTCAACACCATTCCATTCTCTACGTCTGCCTTACCAATGCAATACTACTCTGCTCTACAATGACTTGAGATAAGTCTCCTGGTAGCTTATACCATGCAATATTCCTCCTGACTGACCTCCATAAGTCTGGCTGTATTTTCCTGTCTCCTGGAGTTAGTCGCCTCTCTACTTACATCTCCAGCTGATGGAAAAGCTGCACTTCTCGTCGAGGGACTACCTACCACACTCTATTCTACCAGCAGTCTTCCATGGGTCTGCCTGAGCTTCCCATACCTGGAATCAGCCACCTCTCTCTCCTACCTCACCAGCTGTCAGTTAAGATGTGCTTTCTTCAGGGGCTGATTGCCACATCTTGTTCATTCTCATCTGCCTTCGTGGGCGCAATCCTGCTCATGCTACCTCTCGATTTGGCTTAGCAGTCTGACTGCTTTGCTTACTTTCTGGGCCCACCTTATTCTACTGCTTGGATGCTTTCATACCTCGCACCAGTGTCTCCGATTATCCTCTACAGCTTGTCATTATTCCAGCTCAGCTCTACAGCCGTTGCCTTCATATCAATTCCTAAGACTATACTTCACTTATTAGAACTGAATTCATCAGTCAGTAACCTGGCCTATAAGCCTTCTCATTACACATACTTTACAAACCCTCTATTAGAAATCAGGAAGTCGTACTACTTCTATTCAGCCTGCCTCGTTGATGGCAAATCTGGATACAACTATCTGCATCTGGTGTCCTGTATTGAATTCGTCAGTCATCACTTCATCTCCACTGTCATACATTTCCTGGATTATGCCCTCTATCAACTGAAGTCCAGAAGAAGGTTCTTCATATCTACTCTGCATCATTCTGAACTGTACATGGATTCTTGGACTCTGACTTTATTAGGAGGAAATTACTTCACTGGAAATTTACATTAAGTTCTTCTTAAACTCCATTTATCTGGATTAAATTCTACAATCAGAATTCAGATTTAGCTGATTAATTTAGTTTAATTAGGATTTTTCTCCGTTAGCATGCCCAGAAGGATGGGCAGGTCAGTAGCCATGGATCCTCAGAGGTTCCCCCCAAGGGGGGTTTTCCTCTCCTGAGTGCTACTGGTCACTCTCCAGAGTTGGAGGAGGTGATCGTCTATTCCTATCATTTAAGTGTTGTCATGCATGACTCTTCATCATTCAGTTAAAGAACAATCATTGATAAATATATTTCTTTTGGGCTTTCCTAATTCTAAACCAAGCTTCCTTCCTACAGGTGGGGCACAGAGAAAGGCCAAAACCATCAAATATTATCAAACAACTCAATTCAAGCATCCAAGTACATAAGCACAAATATTCTATACTACTACCTAATAAACATTGTCCTCTTAATGCTGGCCTCTGTATCCAACAACCATCTACATCATTTCAATATACTGTATATGTTACATAAGCACTGAGCTATGAACCACACATAAATGCTAATATGTCACAAGCAGGAGATTCTGACATTACATTTAGATACAGAATAGGAGCAGAGTAGGTCCAGACTACAAGAATCTTGTTTCAGTACACATTTTTTTTAGCAAGAGAGAATTAGAAGAATTTAAACACAGGAAATAAAATAAAAGGAGTTTAAGATATAGCATGCATGGTATCCAAAGTTATTTAAATAGTTCATCCACTCAGTGAGGCATTATTTATAGTAAAACAATTTTTGTTTACAAACAATTTGCTCATTGAACTGAAGAATGATCTTTTCATAACATGACATAATTGCCCTACATATACAATAAACAGCCTTCTTTTCCTTTCCTTTCCATAGAAACTTATTAGCTGGTATGAAATATCTTCAATATCTACTCTCTTTATAAAGTGACTCCTGTGTTTTTAAAGCACTGTTTTTAAGATGCTAAAGTCTAATACCTCACTGTAATGCAGTGAGTCTGCCATGAAGTTTCCTTTATTGTGCTGCACCAGTATTCCAATGAGCATATTTGTGTTTGCATCACCGTATGTTCCTGTCCACATCAAAGTCTGCAGAAGGGACTTCTTGTTGAAATGGTGTTTCAGCTTCAGGAAACATACTGTATTCAGAGAAGCCCAAGATATACTGTACATTATGAAAACTCTAGGAGGGCTAATCCTCTGTTCGAACTGTATTACAGCAAGCATTAATTAATTATTAAAACATCCTGAAAACCATAAGCTGCGGAACACTTTATGTACTGGAAGGTATCACAAGACAACTACAGTTATAACATCAAAACCACTACTAATAGGGTCACAAGAAAACGTGAAAATCAATGTACAGAAGAAACTGATATGAGGACTATACATCTCAACAATTATGCCACAGTATTAGCAGTAGGAGCTATAACAAATTACAGGCTCAGTTCCATGTTGAGCCACGCTGGTTTCTGTCATGGCCTACTTTAGTGTCGGGTCCATCAAAATATTTCTATGATGTGATATGGTCTAGGGACAGTAGCACAATGTTAAGAACCAGGAGACCCACTTTAAATCCCATCAAAGACACATAATTAGTGAGTGACCCTTTTAGTGCCATAAAATGGGTAAAAGCAGGGCTCACAGAAAATAAGATGTCTCTCAGCTTCTCAGTTTTCAAAAGGTATGATAAATAAGTATGCTTAGAAGATAATTAATGAACCATTGGTGCCTCCTTAGAAACAAAATGCTGACCATGCAAAGGCAAGTAGAACATTTTAAAACCTTCAGACCCAACAGAAAATTTCTTATTCCAAGTGATTTTAAAGAGCTAGTGGAAACAAAACAGGCAGACAGGAAAATAATGCAACTTTTAAGAAGTAGTTCATTGTAACTTTTTATTTCTGAAGTATTTTCTTTTCCTTTTGCTCGTTAGGGAGTTTTCTATGTGGTAGCATTGTACTAGATGTATGGAACAGCTCTTAGCTTGGCAGCTAACATATCTATATCTATCCCCCACAACCTATCAGCATTGTGATCTCAATTTTTATTTGGAAAATGTTTTTTTTTTTTTTATTTGGAAAATGTTCCACCAGGAAAGACAACATGAGCTGTAAACAGCTAATTTCCAGAAGTGTCCTGGGGAAGGGGGTACAATATTTGGGAGCAGTACAGGTACATACTAATACAAATCAATTGAATACATTGAGCAATTGTAGAAACAGCAAATACACAGAATACAAAAGCAGTTCAGTACATGCTAATGCAAATCATCGAGGACATTTGAGCAAACAATTACATACTATGACAAATTGTTGAGTATAGGTACAGAACTGAGAGACCAAAACCAACCAGCAAAAGAGTACAAACCAATGATGAATTTACATATGTAGAAACAGGCTAAATATCGATGATCCTGTAGTGAATAAGCTGGGAAGGCTGACACAGATGAAAGTGCTAGGGAAGTAAGCATTACATAAGAACAGAAGTGCTAATGTAAACACAAGGGAGGATTGCTTTGATATACTCGGGGCATAGGATGGGTAGAGGGAAGATAGTGGGGGTTTAGCTAGTAACTAATCCCCTCCAGGATGCTGTGAAACCCGGCTGGGGGATCAATACCAGGCTGAGTAGGGGGAGGAAGATTGAGAGGCATGGAAGGGGAAGCTGCAGAAGAGGATAGTGGTAGGTAATAGTGGGGTTGGTGGCAGTTGGAGCAGTAAGTAATAGTAGGGCGGGGAGGGTGAAGGAGTAGGAAGGGGAGGGTGGCAGTTGTTGCATTAAACAATAGTAGGGAGAGGGTGGGTGAAGGAGTTGGGAGGGGGTTATTGAGAGAGAGACAGTATAGGCCCAAAAAGTACCCTAGAAGAGGGTCAGGGGAGTCGGGTGGGGAGAGGCAGACTGGCTGAGGAGAGAGAGAAGAGGGCTGACTGGCAGTCAACTGTTTAGTGGTGGAAGGGGGATGAGGATAAGGGCAGCTTGTGGTTATGAGGCTAATAGCAGGTACAGTTAGGGGAATAAGAATTGTGTAGGGCTAGATAGATTGAGTAAGGTGTCAATGAGAGTCTGACAGGAGGAAGAAGTGAGTTCCAGAGCTTTGGAAAGAGGTAGGCGAAGGCTTCCTGGCCTGCGGAGGAAGAGGGATGAGGAATGGCTAGAGTGTGAGCATCAGTGGATCTGAGAGGTCGGGAAGAAGGTTATGGGGCAATGAGTGAGGAGGAGAGGTAGGAGGGGAGAGTATCAAGCCAGAATTTAGAAGTGAATTTGGCACAGTGGGAGAGATGCCTGCACTCAAGGGAGGGGAAGGCAAGGGAGTGGTACAGGGAGCTGTGATGTGTGCAGGAAGGAGCATCAAGGGCAAAGTGACAGAAAGCATTGAAAAGGGAGTCCAATCTGGTAAGGGAAGACTTGGGCGCAGCACTGTAGACTATGTCACAAGAATCAAAAATAGAGAGAATCATTTTCTGAACAAGATCATGCCTAACCATTAGTGGTAAAGAACTCAGGTTCCTGTACAGGGCGCCAAGCTTGGGGTGGAGTTTTTGTAGGATGGCATCAATATGAACAGAAAAGTTTAGGTTGTTGGTCAAGCCATGCAGAGATAGAATCCTCTAGAGTTGTACTGTCAATGGTGTGGAAGGTGAGAGGGGTCAAGGAGACTGTCTTCTTGACATTGAGGAAAAGTTGATGTGATCTTAGCCAGCTCTGAACATTAGTGAAGTCAAGCTGAAGTTTAGAAGTCACATCTGAAGCAGATTGGCAAGAGGTGTACAAGACCATGTGATCAGCATTAATATGGATGGAGGATGGGGAGCATACTGATGGTAGGTTGTTTAGGAAAATTGAGAAGAAGAGAGGTCCAAGTATGGAGCCTTGAGGCACCCCAGTACAGAAGGGTAAAGGTGGGGACGTAGAGTCAATTATTTTGACATATTGAATTCTGCCTACCAGGTAGGCTGTGAACCAGTTGCAGGTAGGCACAGACAACTTTATTGATGAGTGGATTTCAAGGCGAAGGGAGAGGGAGACTGTGTCAAAAGACTTGGTAAGGTTGACAAAATAGCAGACATGATGTGACCTCTATCCAGGGCTGAGAGGATAGAGTCAATGAGTCTAAGTATAGAAGTGGTTGTGGAGTGATTCTTCTGAAAACCAGATTGGGAGGGAGTGAAAAAGGAAGTCTTGTCTAGGTAGGAGGAGAATTGGGTGAGAACAAGGTGCTCCTGGAGTTTTGCCAGAGTGGGAAGGAAATAGATGGGGTGGTTGTTTCCAGGAGAAGAGAGAGATCATCACCCTTTGGTAAGGGAAGAACTATAGCATGTTTCCAGGCAGCAGGAATAGTTGCAGTGTGGAAGGACAGACTGAGGAGATCAGTAAGTAGGAGGGAAATAGCAGGACCAGATAGATAAAATAGTTTTGGGTTGAGGCCATTGGGGGAGCTACCCTTTGCTGGGTTGATTGAGAGTAGCGCCTTCAAGGTATCACTGGGAGAGATGGGAGACGAGACAAAGTTCTTGATTTTATGGAGGTGATAGGAGGAGACAGGAGGGGGGGCAAAGGTATCAGGGAGGGGTGGGATGGAGGCTAGTAGGGGAGAAGGCACAAGAAGTGAAGAAGGAATTAAATTCTGTAGCCACTGTAGGATGGTTCCCAGTGAGTAGGTTGTTGATTTTGAGTAGTGGGGTATGGGATTTAGATTGTGGAGAGAAAAGTGAGTGAACCACTTTCCAAAACATAGACAAGTTGTTTACATTAGCATTAAAGGTGGACTGGAAGTACTTCACTTTAGCTAGGCAGATGGCTTTGGTACAGGTGTCATGGAGTGATCAGTAGATAGAGTGGTCACAAAGGAGTTTGGAGGATTTGTGTATATACCATACTTTATCATGCGCTTGTTGACAGGCCAGGAGTTCAGGGGTAACTCAGGGGAGGTGGCTACCACAAACTCTCACTTGCTACTGATGAGCATGTTTGTTCCAAATATTGGTGGCCTTTACCTTGAAATAGGTCAGGGCAAGGTCTGTAGTGTTGGCTGTGGATATAGGAGCCCAGTCAACCTGGGCTAGGTCATGATGTAGAGGGGCAAGGTCTAAATTTTTGTAAGAGTGGATCATTATAAGTTTGTGGGGAGCCTTAGGTCTATGTACTTTCCTAGCAAAGTAAATCATGTGGTGATTATTTAGAGTGTCAGGCATTAGATCTGATTGAATTATCCTGTGAGGGTGAGATGTAAGGGCTCAGTCTATAAGAGTATGGTTATTGGTTTTATGGTTTAGGAGGGTGGGTTCATTGATTAGTTGGGATAGACTGAGGGCAGCTAAGTCGGTGCAGGTTTCAGTAAGGGTAGGTGACAACCAGTTCAGGTTTAGATCACCTAATAAGTACAGCTCACCTGAAGATGCAAGGGTCCCAATAGTGGTAATAAGTTCAGTGGCTACAGAGTGATGAAGTCCTGGATGACAGTAGGCTCCTGCTATAAATATTGGTACAGAGAAGGGAAAAGACAGTCTTATGACAAGGGCTTCATAGGTATCGAGGTCTGATGATGATAGAATAGTCCTGGCTTGAGGAGAGGAGGAGGAGTAGATAGCTATGCCCCTACCCCTACGAGAGCGATCCTTTTGGGAAACAGCATATCCAGGAATATTGATTGATGCATCAGGGATTTCATTAGTCAGCCAGGTTTCTGATATAATGAGGATGTCAGAATTCAGGGATCTGACCAGTGGGAGTAGTAAGTCGAGTTTTTGGAGGAGGCTACGAATGTTGAGGTGGAGGATTTTTAGGCCATGAGGGAGTAAAACTGGGGTAGGAGCAAGTGCTGGGGAGGGAAAAGTAGATGGGGCTTTCCTGAGTGAAGGGCCAGGGTTGGGATTTATGTCTCCTGAGGAGAGGAGTAATAGAAAGATTATGATGAAATGCAGCTTGGTACTTTTGAACCAGGGTAGATTAATTTGTTTGGGGGAACGAGGTGGGTGGCTGTGTTAGGAGAGATGAAATTTAAGGAGACACAGTAGTGTGTAGGACTAGGGTATAGACAAGAGTGGGGTGGAGGGTCATGCAAAGCAGTGGATACAGCTGTGGTACAAAGGTGTAATTGTCGCTAGGTTGAAATTGGGGTGAGCAGGATAGGGGACTGACAAAGGGTGAGTTGAGGGTCGTGGAAGTATTTAGCAAGAAGAGGGGCAGAAGAGTGAGAATGATACACAATAATGGGAAAAGATGCAGAGGAGAGATATTGAAAAGGGTCATGTTGCAGTTTAACAAAAGATGTGTAGCTCAATGACAATCATAATCACAGGTAGCTAACATGGGAATCTACTGAGTGGTTGTTTCTAAGCAGCAGCGATGTCACAGTCAGTGAGGCCACAATGCTGATGATGTAGTGGGTGGACTACAGGCAGACATGTCAACTGCCAGGCAGAGTGCTGTCCTACACATCGCACCTACTAACGTAACTTGTTAAAACTTGGTATAAAGGAACAGAAGAAGGCCGAAGCCCATCAAGACTGTCCCCCACACATTGTGGGACTTTAGAAATATTATTAATTGACCCTAATCCAGTCATCAAGTTTATTTTTAAAGGTAAGCATCAGGTAAACAATCTTCTAATTAGCCAAAGGGAAAAGATAAAAATACCTCAGATATAGAAGGTAATGATTGACTGCTTTTAAAAACTAATATTAGAGTTAGGCAGTACACTAGCTCTTCAAGCAGCTTCCAGGACAGTCAAGAAACTTCCCAACTTCCTCTGATGGTAAGCAGGAGCATAGGTGATAAAGAGGTCAAAGAGTTAACAATTCCCAGAGTTTATATACCTGTAGCAAAATCTCTAAAGTACAATAATTCTCCAGCTATTCTGTAATCAATCAAAAGGTTCTATGACTGGTGTAATACAGTTCAAGTTCCTGAATAAACTCATGCTGCTACATTTTGATCTACTTATAGCAATCAAGTTAATATTTAGACAAGATGGCATAAATCACATTGTGGTAGTCTACTCTTTACATACTGAACACAGGCACTTTGGTATCCAGGTCCTCCTTCAGAAGATTAAGGCATAGCTAATCGACATTTCTTATATGATAGACACTACTCCTGACCATGGCCAACATCTGAGATTAAAGAATCATGCCCATGTCCAGAAGTAACAGAAAACTAAGTTTAAGATTTACTATCCCTAGATAAATCCCACCAACAGTACAGAGCTACAGAGAGCAACAAAACTCTTCACTGAGAGATCTGGTGTGTACCAAATAACTCTTCTATATAGAAGGGATTATATCTCTTTTCTTTCTTCTGTATATGCATTTTAGCATCTGTTCTCCCCTGGCTGCCTCCTTCTAACCAAACCCCCCTTCCCGTATCACACCTGCTCCTCCAGGACTTACCTTCAGCTTACCATATCTGCCACAGATATGCAGCGGTGCCCAGCCACCTGGTGCTGATATTGTGGAGGGTTGGTTGTAATCCCAGGGCTGGGGTGTTTTTCCTCATTTTCTCCCTTCCATTCCCCATTGCTGGGGCACACATGTCAGCATGCCAGCATGGCAATGCGTGCGTGCTGAAGAAGTTCTGCAGTACCCTCCTTTTTTGGGCCCCCTACAGTCCCACACCACCCTTGTGCCTTCACCCTGGGGCAGTCATTTTATGTGAATGCCAATCCTCCCTCCCAGGGAGAGGAAAGCAATCCTTCAGACAGTTGATCTTCTCTCTCCCTCCTTGGCTGACTACCAGCAACCAGCTCGCACCACAAACACGTGTCACCAGCATGGCAGGAGGTAAGGCATGGATGCCTCAGCCCTCCACACCACTGGGCTTGTGATTATACTTAATTTCAAAAGACTTGTCTGACACAGTGACCATACCAGCTGGCACACCCTTTGCCCCCCTCCCAGACCCTCCTCCTCCTACCCTCCTACCCAGACACAGATAAGCAACAGATTGGGAATCATCTGAGGGGAGAGCATCAGAGAACAGGGGTGAGGCAGGAACCAGTGTAGTAGCTTCATTGAGCACTGTGGCAGCAGGGGGAGAGAACAGATGTTGCTGCAGGCTCTGCAAAATATTTATAAACTCACATATTAATGCGTAATTGTAAGGGGATGAACCTCATTACAAAAGCTCATTTAAGAGCTAATGATGAATAATTGATAAAATAGCTCTTTCAAGGATTATTGGCTTTGCTATGCAATAACAGCCCTTCTTAGGGAGCTAAATTAGAGAAACACACACTGAATGTAAGCCTAAGTAGGAGCTATCTCTTTTTTTTGGTGGGGGTGGAACCAGATCAGGAATAACGCTGCCAGGGCAATCTTTTGGGAACCCAAACAACATACCTTCTGGTCAAATTTTGGGAATTGCCAGATTAAACATAATAAAATTAAAAATGGAAAGTTGAGGGCTATTGTTTTCTTGGGGAACCATATTAGAAAAAATTTCAGGGTGAACAACATTAAATATTTTGTCACAATTTATGTCTGATTTTAGAACAAATAGATCCAAAAAAGCTCAGTTGAGAGCCATTATTTTTCTTGAGGAAACAGATAAAAAAGCTTGTTTCAGTGAGGGCAAATTTGGGGAATTAGGTAAAATATTTAACAGGCCTTAAGGCTCATTTTTTGGGAGAATTGTTTCAAATTGCCAGTAACTAATAGTTACTATTCAAGTCTTCTCAGTGGAATGACTGTTGCTGAGCCATGATGGTCTGTGGCAGCTAGTTGTCCTTTGGGCTAGTTGCGGTACAGCAGTTAATATGGTGAGTCAAAATGTCCTGAGATCTCTCCAGAGATTTCTTGAGATTTACTGCAGCACATGTAGTCCCAAACCTTTTTTTTCTCTAGGTATCTCCAGAGAGTATCAGGAGATAATTTGATGAATTGACTGTTTCCACAATATGTTGAAACACTTCTATACTTTTTTATTACCCTCAGGTATATACACAAACAGTATAGTACATGGTAAGGGACCCCTTCAGTTTGCCTATTATTTGGCCCTCTAGTAGAAATTTGTGATGACGCTATACACTGCTATCTAGGGTTATCTTTAAGGCTAGTTGCTGTTCACACAGTCATATATTTATTGATTTTACAACAGCATTATATATTACTAATATATATAATTTTGATTAAAATGTATAGTATTACATTATTATACAGAAGCAGCATTATTTTACTGTAGCAGACAAACGTATTCAGCCCTTATCATTTATTGTTTCAACCCCACAGTTACTGTTAGAGCAAGAAGGCAAATGTTATCAGTTTTACAAGAACCCTCTACTGTCAACCCCCACCACCAGCCAGTTATTGTTTCTAAACCTGCTGCAACTCAACTCAGACTCAGAGCACATTCATATTTATGAAATTCCATGTCGGTTTTCATGTACCTGCAGAACAGTTCTTCGCAGTTACCCGGAAGTCAAAAGCTGCAATATAGAAAGACACTAAATGAGGCAATGGGTGGGACTGTACCTATTTACATCAGAAGTTTGAAAAACCATATTAAGAAATCCAATACATTGGGTCACTTACTTTCTTTCAGGCAAAGCAGTGCTATCTGACACCAAAAGTGAAGCTGCTATAGCTAACATACTTTCAGTAACACCACTGAGGAATTGTGGAATGAACAGAAATTGTGAATGGATTACAACTAGGAATGAAAGTGATAGATAATGGGTCTAATTGGTAAAGGCTTTCAAATAAGCAGTGAACGGGTTGAAAGAGTAAATGTCCACTGCTTTGCATAGTGTGCACATTCGATTTGGTTGCCTGCTTCAATGCTTCTTCGTTGCTGGCTGAAAGATGAAAATGCCCTATGTTCCCATCTTGGCTGCATCAGATGAAAACAACACTGATGTGTTCTTCAGATTCTTTATCATTCTTTTCAGGGATGCTCTGCCTCTGAAAGATGTAGTGTTGAACCCTGTAATGATCACGCATCAATTACTTTTTACTCTACCAAACAAAATTCCTGTTTAATAATTTTATTTTAAATCATTACCATTTTATTTTTTTTTTACAGGGTTCCTATTTTGTAACCATTTAAACATGTTTATCAAGTTTATTTGGAAAGAAAATTCAGGGGAAACTCTCATTTACAATTGTATCCAAGCAGAAGCACCTTATGGCTCACAGCCCACCTGGGTGCTCTGCTCATAAATAGGAAAGGAGCCAGCACCAGCTCTGTCTTATGCTTACTTAGTATACTGCAAGCCTTAGAATACAACCATTTCTATTTTTTTAAATACTTGGAGTGCATGGCACTGTTATTCTGTTTACACATGTTGTTCCCTATGAGCCTTCTTCTTCAGTCCGTTGGTAAGGCTGTAGACCAGTGCCCACACCGCTGTCAATGTTATTGTCAGTGTCACTGAAAATACCAAGATAACCTGGTGCAAGAATTGCCCTTTACTTACGTGTGTTTAAGAGACAAACATGATCGTGCCTGCTCTACACAAGTCTTCTATTCTACAGTTACAATAATGCAATGCTGAAATAGCACATTTAATCCTACAGTCTAATTAATCCCACTGTTTGCTTTTGCCTTGATTGCCTGCTATAGCACATTTAATCCTTCTGTTTGTTCTAGCCTGGGTTACCTGCCTACTTGTTGCAGTTTAACTATTCATCTCAGCCTTATTAATTCTTCTGTACCTGAGATATTAATCCCTAGTGAAGCTTATTCTACCACTGTTTTCCATCTGTTAGATTGTCTGCTCCAAGCCTTGTATGCCTGTTACTGTATACTCAATCTCCCTGTACCCAAGGATAATTATTCTTCATGGGCTAGAACTGCTGCTTATATCCATCTATCCCCTACTTGATCTGTCCTATTCCAGGAACCTCACCCCTACCTTATTTGCTGTATTCAAGTCCACTGCTTATTACAGCTGTTACCTTAGTCCAGTCCCTATCTGTTACTGCCCTGGTTCCTATTCGTTCCTGTTCTGCAACTAGTGTCCCATTGCCCTATAACTGACCACATCTTCTCAAGGATTTTGCCTCTACTCTCCCTGCCTCTTCCCTATTAATCATGAAGGGTCTGAGACTCATGGTAGGCTTTGCCTACATAGCTCTGATTATAGGAGCTGACCAGCTCTACTCCTGGGGATATTGTCCCCAGAACCAAAGAGGGAATCCCCTGCCCCCCTGAACCTCTGGTGGAGGGGACCAATGTGCTATTCCTTTCCATCTTTGGAGTAACCTGCAACAGAAATTGTTACAACCTTTTTTACCACTTCCACCTGAGAAGCAGACAATGGTACCCCCTCTCTCCCTCTAGAATCATTGGGTACCTCTCGAGGCTTAAGCTTGCTCTGGGGGAGATGTTGAACCCAACCCTGGCCCCCACTCCCCTAACCTCACTCTTAGTGATCCCACTGACCCTCTATGGGTTGAGGCTAGGGGGCTCATGCTGGTCCATATGAACATAGGCAGCCTAAGGCATAAAGTTCATGACCTTGAAGCTTGCACCACCCTCAACAAGCCGGACGTACTAGCAGTGACTGAAACTTGGCTCAAACTGCGTATTCTTCCACATGAAATAGACCTGGTCGGCTAAATGCCTTCAGACCGGATCATGTAGGAAAGAAAAGAGGTGGTGTTCTCATTTATACCAAGACCCATCTCAATGCTATGCAACTAGATTATCTACCCCTCAGTGACTCAGCAAGTGAGATCATATTTATTAGATTGCTCCTTGGAGACAACAAGCCTCTCTATATTGGGTGTGCCTGCCTTCTGCCCCTAACGGCTACCTCCTACTTAGAATATCTAACCCATGCCCTAGCAGAGCACCCCCTGGGGGAAATGATTCTCGTTGGGGACTTCAATCAAAACTGGCTTGCCCTGGGGACCTCAACTAACAAGAACCCCATTCTTGACTCCAACCTGACTCAGGTCATCGACCTGCCGACTAGGTATGATGCCAAGTCTGGCAATCACTCTTTCCTAGACTGGGCCCTTGTCTCTTGCCCAGACTGTATTATGACTGCAGGGACCATGGCCGATTCACTGAGTGACCACTCACTAATCTTCTGCACCTGGTCCCAATAAGCCTCCCAAATTGGCTGCTAGAGTGATAGAAGCCAGGAATTTCAGCAGATTCATAGCAACTGACTTCTGCTCAGACCGTCTTGCAGTAGACTGGGATCCCATTGTCACTCTCCCCACCCTGGATGAAGCACTGGACTACTTTACCAATTTGTTTCTGTCTGTGGCCAATGCTCATGCTCCGAAAAAAAAAAAATGAGAGTTCAGGGGAAGTGCCACAAATGGCTTGGCTCTGGCCATAAACAGAGTATTCTGCTCAGAGTTAGGGCCTGGAGCATTTATAAATCCTCAGACCACAGTGCAGACTGTGAAAACTACAGGAAACTGAGGAACTACTGTAAGAAAACCTCCAAGCAAGCTAAGTCCACATACCTGCATGACCTCCAGACTAGTCACCTGTGGGATCCCAAGAAATTCTGGGGCCAAATAAACCTGCTACTCAAGGGTGCCCCCAATGCCCAGGATGGAGCCTTACTGGTCGGGAATACCCTGACCAATGACCCCTCCACAGAAGCCGAGGCATTCAATGCCTCCTTCTCCAACCCAGATGGAATCCCATCCCCCTTCCCTTCTGGTGCTCCCCACTTCAACAGTGCCAATTGTGAACATGCTCAGCCCCAGTTTCACTTGAAACTTGTAAAACCCTCTGAAGTTCTCCCACTTCTGCTCAAAATGAACCCTGATTCCTTTCCGGGACATGACCTGCTCGAACCTATGCTGCTGAGGGCTGCTGTTTCTGCCATCTCCCTCCCTGTCACCTGACTCATCAACAGGTCCCTCCTTGAGGGAGCAGTTCCTAGCAAATGGAAAGTAGTGACTATAGTCCCAGTCCACAAAAAAGAGCCTGGGACAAAGTGGGGAACTATAGGCCTATCTCCATTCTCTGTCCCCTCAGGAAGATGCAGGAGAAATTGGTCTACAACCAACTGCAAGACTACCTTGAAAGGCACTCTCTACTGGCTGACAAACAACATGGCCTTAGGAAAGACCATGGCACAGACACAGCCCTTATCTGGTTCATGTATGATGTCCTTGATGCTGTGGACAGGGGCTCTCTGATGGGAGCTCTATTTATCAACCTGTCTAAGGCCTTTGACTTAGTCTGCCATCATTTTCTTCTCTCCAAACTCCACCTCCTTGGACGGGATGGGCTCGGCCTCTGCTGGTCCAAGAGCTACCTGCTCAATCAAAGCCAAAAAGTTCTTTGTAAATGAATCCAATCTAGTACCCAACCGGTGGTCTATGGGGTACCTCAGGGATCAATCCTGGGCCCCCCTGCTCTTCACCCTCTTTGTCAAGGACATTGAGAGGGTTAGTGGGCTGAGCAAACTTATCCTCTACGTGAACGATACCGTTGTCTACTACTGCAGTGACCCACTACCTAGTGTTATCACTGCCAAATTGCAAGCTAGCATCTCAGCACTTGAAGCCTGCTTCTCTTACAACTCCTTAGTACTAAATGAGAAGAAGACCAAAGCAGTCCTGTTTGGAACTAGATGTCTGGGAACTGATAGATGTGACCTGCTCCAACTCCAAACAGCCCAGGAGAAGAAAGTTGAGGTCCTTGATAGGATCAAATACCTTGGGATCCTCCTTGACCAGAAGCTGTACTATAAGTCTCACATTGACTCTCTAAGACCATCCACCAGAGGATTGGACTCCTCTACTGCCTGGGACACTCTCTTTCTGAAGAGGCTTGGTGCGCTATCGCCAATAGTACCCTGCTCCCTATCCTCCTCTATTGGGACCCCCTTCAGTCCCTTAGAGAATGGGAACTACGTAAACTCTCTGTGCTCTACCATACAGTGGCATACTTTGCCACCAACAACCCCCCCAGGAGGCACCACTGTGAGGTCCTTGTAGACATCCACTGGCCCACCTTATGGCACAAATTAGCATACTCCTCTATCTGCCTGACCTACAAATTCTCCACCACTGGCCCTCCTCCCCACTTGCATGGCCTGCTCAACCCAAGAGTACACTGCTGTGAAATGAGATCCTCATCTGGCTGTCCCCTGGACATTCCACGGGTATGCACCAACCCGGGCAAGCATTCCTTTAAATATGCTGCACAGCACTTATGGAACACACTCCCAGCAAACGTGGTCAATAGGCCTTCTCTCCAAGGCTTCAAGTTGGGCCTCAAAGTGTATCTCCTTGAACTCAGCCTCTGTGGCTGTAATCATTAGCCTCCACTAATTCCCCTTCCCATGCAGGTCTCAACTATGACCACTGTATTCCATGCGTAGTCCAATGAATGTGTCTACTATGACCACTGTTACTCCAATGTATAGTGCCTAATGTACAAAATATATTGTCAACTGTAATTATGTCACTCTTGTATGTAACAAACCTAACTAATGTATCTTGTCCAATGTATGTAACCATCGCTTTATGTAACTAATACTGGGTCGCCTCTGAAAAAGGGACCTCTGATCTCAGTGGGCTTACTTGGTTACCAAAATTTACATAAATAAACCACTCAGGCAAAAATATTACTCCTGTGTGAATGTGCCAACACAGCAGGGTGGGTGGAATGGAATAGATGGATAGACGGGGAGATCACAAAACCACTGATTCATTTTGACCTTTTCAGTGCAGTAGAGCTTCTGCACTACATTGTTGTGTGTTTTTGAACTGACTACATCATTTGTCATTACTTTAGATTTTTGGCTCCAGTTCTGATTTCCTTATCCAACCCAGCCAGATCAAACAGAACATAAAAACTAAACCAACACATGCCTACTAATCTTACTGAAAGAAAATAATTCTTGGAACTCCTTCAAATACGGATATAATGTCTTAAGAATTTTATCTTTTGGCTCTTTTTTAGATGACACGAGAACAATACATATTGGCAGCACAGCAGAACAATCTTCCAAGATCTGAAAATCCTCAGCTGTATCCAGTAGGAATTTATGGATGGCGAAAGCGTTGTTTGTACTTCTTTGTCCTCCTGCTGCTGGTTATAATGATTGTTAATTTAGCATTGACAATATGGATTTTGAAGGTCATGAATTTCTCAGTGGTGAGTGGCAACATCATTTTAGCTAATTCTTACTCTCAAGGATATAGAGAATAATCAAATTTTCAATTTTACAGAACACGTAAATCTGTGTTTGACTTTTTTTTACATCATTTTATTGAGTAGCTAATATAAAAAGTGCAAAAAAGAACTGCCATATCTGCATATATAGTGGATTTATTTTTCACAAAATATATTGTAAATAATGAGAAATCTTGTACTGTCGCTGGTGAAATCCAAGTCATAATTTATTTTCTTTTTTAATCTAAAAGTTTATGATTACAGGATGCATTCTATATGATGCAATTCTTGTTTACAGAACATCCCACATCAAAAGAATACAGTATAGCACATACTACATAGTACAATAAATTATCAAAACAAGCAATCAATTAACAAAACAGTTACAACAAAGTTGAGTTTCTAGCATGTCAAATTTTATGGAATTGTTAAAAGGCAACATGCTGGTACAACTTCTGACTTGTGGAACTGAACTATTCCAAGCATGGGGGGATCCAAAGGAAAACTTTGCTTTGCCATAAGCAGATGAAAATTTAGGTAACTGGTAACAATGATGCTGAACATTGTGCAAGGCATACCAATGAGAATGTACCACCCAGTGGTCAGTTAGGTACAAAACTGTTTGGTTCTGGATGCCCCTGTAGACTAAAGAAAGCTAGTTAATTCACTCTTGGAGAAGAGGGATAACCAATGTATTCTCTGAAGTAGTGAACAGTGATGTGCATCCTGGCCCAGATATTCAGACTGTGCCAGGCAGTGGCGCAAGCCTGGGCGCAGCACAACTGGGATGTGCCAGTGCCAGGGCCAGGTGATATTCAACGGTGATGAGCCATGGTGCAGCACCTTTTAATATGGTGCAGAGTGCGCATGGCACAGTGGCACTGCACCAGTGAAGCCACAGCCAGGGAGCACAGGGATGCACCAGCACAAATGCAGTTGCTCTGGGTGCATCACCAGCGATATTCAGATAAGGGCATGCAAATGAGGCCATAAAATATGCAAGGCACAAATGGGGCCATTTGCATGTCATTCTGGTCCCATTTGCATGCCTTGTGCAGGGCAGCCCAGTGACTTGTGCCTGGCACCCTGCACAGCATGACATGTGCAGTGAGGATCCTGGAGCATCCCCCACCCCTTAGCTGTGGTATCGTATATGTATAAAAAACAATCCCTGGTACTCTAGTGGCCCCCAAGTCCCTTATTCCCTGATAACTGTAATAAATGACCTTCCCTGGTAGCCTAGTGGTCCCCTCCCCACCCAATTCCCTGAGAAATGTAAAATGACCATCCCTGGTGGTCTAGTGGAAACCCCACCTTGCCATGAGCATAGTAATCCTCCATAAAGAAATGCCTGGTTATCCAGTGGCTTTCCCTATCCACCACACCAAACCCCTTGCCCTCCCGCTCCCCATCATCGGCAGGTGGCTGCAGCCCACCTGCATACTGCCCAGCCACCCACCGAATGACAAGTACAGTATGGGCTATAATGAAGTTATTCACATATTTGGGCCTGTCTAGTACAGTATGCCCTGAAAGCCCATTGGTCCACACTGGGGACCAATGGGCTTATAGCCGATACTGTACCTATCATTCGGTGGGTGGCTGGGAGGTATGCTGGTGGTTGCAGCCACCCACCCAAGACGAGGGGAGTGGGGTGGGCAAGGGGTTCAGTGTGGGTGGAGGAGTGGGGGGTGCCACTGATCACCAGGGCATTTATTTACAGAGGATTACCATGATTGCGGCAACAGGCGGGGGGGGTTCCACTAGACAACCAGGGATGGTCATAATTACATTTCTTAGATAATCGGGTAGGAGGAGGGACCACTAGACCGACAGGGATGATCTTTTATTACATTTATTGGGGAATGAGGGACTCTGGGAGGGGGACCACTAGACTACCAGGGACTGGGTTTTACTACATCTACCGCAATCACGGCAACAAGAGGGGTGGTTCTGCTTGACCACCAGGGTTATCTGTGTGCTTCCTGGTGGTGTTCTGGGTGGGTGGGTGGCTACTCACTGCTGGGCTGCTGTGTTGCACTCTGCAATATTGCAGTCCACCTGTGGGTGGCCAGGAGTTGTTTCAACATTTCAGGGGCTCAACTTTGAGTCCCCCTATATGGTGCAATGCAGGGTTGTGCCAGCATATATGCCACATATCCCAGGATGAATATCGGGATGTGCTGCATATATATGGGCATGCCCCCTGCATCTGCACCGCATACATTATTATTGCACCCTGGTGCATTGGGATTTGCACTGCGCCAGGCAGCCTTCTCAATATCCCACTGTGACACAATGTGGGGTTGCACTAGTGCAACCTCTTTGAATATCCGAGCTCCAGTTTTCCCTTTAGAATGAACTGTAACAACTGGTAGTAAATTACATTTACTGGAACTAAATCAGACTCTGAGATGTGGCAATAAATTACATTCCCGTAAACCAGTACTGGAAGAACTGCTTGTGCAACTATATTTTTTCTGTCATTTACAGTCATGCAATACCTGGCTCATTTTAAATAGCCCAAATAACACTGAATGTTGGAAGCAATTTTTTTATGTGATTTTTAAAAGTGAGGGAGAAATCAAGGTAAAGCCTGAGGTACTTACATTTGGTATCCATTTCAAGCTGAAAATGGTTTAAAGTAATATTGAAAGGGCAGTCTGGGTTAACTAAAGAGTCTGAGCCAAATAACATAATTTAGGTCTCTTTTGTCAGTTAAAATCAGCAAATTATCTGAAAACCAAATAATCACAATTGTGTTGTAATGTTTTGAATAAACTTGCAACTGATTTGTGAGGTGAAAAGAAGACAATATCATCCGAAGAGCTTAGAAATATTATAGCTCAACCACATTGGTTAGTGTAAATTTTGCTTTCTTATATGTTTAATGTGGCTTTTTAACCAGTTTGTTCAGCAACATACAGACATGTAAAGGTGTTGCCAGAGAAATATGTATAATCCATCATATCTGCCATTTTTCTTACACAAATCTTACAGTACCTACCTACCTACCTACCTTTGGTCTTTAGACTGTATGCCCATTGGCAGATCAGTCTTGCTGCCCCCACTTTCCACCCTTCCTTGCCTTTGTTTTCACCAGCTGTTTATAGCTGTCTCACAATGCTGTCTTAAAAATATCACTATCTTGGAGTTAACTACCTCCATTTCCTTACCATGAAAAAAATACTTTCACACATCACTCCTAAATCTTGCCTGACCAGTTTATATTCATGCCCCCTCCCAGTTACTGATACCTCATTATGCTTAAACAGGGGGCAACACTCTACCCAAACCCTGGTTTTCCCCTCAAATATTTAAAGGTTTCTATCAAGTCCCATCTTTCTCTTCTGGGACTCCTGTGAGTACATGTTCAGACTGGCCTGACACTGCTCTTAAGATGTATCCATTTGACACTGTATCATCTTTGCAGCATGCCTTTCTATATGTTCTATATGGTCCTTGTCCATGAGAAATGGACACAGTACTCAAGGTGTAGCCTCACCAGTGACTTGCAGAAGGACAACAGCACCTCTTTTCTTCTACTAGAGAAAAAGAATCCCTTCCCTATTCATCACAACATTAATTTTGCCTTCCTGAGTGCCTTGGTGAGTGAGCCATAATATCTTAAAGTAATCACTAATGATGACCCCCAAGTTCCTTTCTTCAATTGTCTAATTGAGTTTCTGGAATCCCAACTAATAACCATTCTTCAGGTTTTCTCTGCCTATATGCATAACTTTGCACTTCTTGGCATTAAACATCAGTTGCTATTCCTTGGACTATCCCCAAAACATTTGGTTCTACCCAATTGTGCCCACATCCATTTTGTCGAACCAGATTACGGTGAAGGAAAAATTTCACTAGGCGCTATAGCAACAGGCATTTAATTTCCCAGGAAGTACAGTGCCAAAGTGCCCTTCTGGGAAACGGTTGGCTTTTAAGGGGGGATTTGCCCCCCACACACACACACACCAGAACTAAATATAACCTCCTCTGGGATGGGCATGCTCTGAAGGGGGTAGGAACTGTGTGTGGGCCAAGGGTGACAGGAGTGAGGGGTCATCTAAAATCAAGATCGCCCCTTTCACTGTCACCCTTGTTGCGGCACAAAACTTGCTGTAACCAAATTCAGTCAGCAACTTTGTGGGATACCAACACTTTTCAAGATACATCTATATGTTCCTGATCCTCTCTTTGGAGTTTGCCCTGCCACAAAATTTAGTTTCATCTGCAAAGACGCACATTTTTACTTGCTTCCTTTCCCTGTGTTGAAGATGAATATATTAAGCAGTATTAGTCCACTGAGTACTAAATGTCTTCAGTGAGTAGTGTCAGGAGCAAAACAATAAGTTGTGGTTGTTAGGCCTCTTATATGCTAGGCACAGGGGACTTTGAGGGCACAAGGCAGATAAGGAACTTAGACTGGCAAGAGGGATCAGGGAGGGGGAGAAGGAATTCTTTAGATATGTTAGGAATCAGAGGAAGGGTGAGTAGCAGATAAGAAATCTGAGGAAGGAGGCAGATGGGTGGAGGGGGGAATGGAGCAGGCTGAAGTGTTTAACGACCATTTCAGCTCAGTCTTCACTATGGAAAGGGATAGGCCAATTCCTCATGGAGGGGGAAAGAAAGGGGACATGGGGGGGCTCTCACAGATGGGGAAATCCAGGTAGGGAGGGCGAGGAAGACTCTCAGGTCCTTTAGGATGGATAAAGCTCCAGGGCAATACAGCATCTCCAGAGAGTTCTGAAGGAACTGGTGCATGTCCTCATAGCTCCAATGATGGACCTATTCATTTTCTCACTCCAATCAGGATGGATCTCTCTAGACTGGAGGTTGGCCCAGGTCATGCCCCTCCACAAGAGTGAACCTCGGGATGATCCAAGGAACTGGAGAATGGTCAGCCTGACATCTGTAGTAGGGAAGACGATAAAGGCCATCTTGAAAGAACAGATGGTGGAGTTCCTGGAGGTAAATGGTTTTCAGGATGAAAACCAACATGGGTTTGTCTGGGGGAAATCATGTCTAACAAACCTGGTCAAATTTTTTGACTGGGTGACAGGGTCCCCGGAAGCCAGTTGATGTCCTGTATCTGGACTTCAGCAAGGCTTTCAGTTTGGTCTGGCATGGAAGACTAATTTGGAAATTGAGGGAACAGGGGGTGGGGAAACAAGTTGGTGTTGTGGGCAGCAAATTGGGTTGGGAACAGGCAGCAGAGGGTGGTGGTAGGGGGCAAAGTCTTGACACCCAGAGTGGTCATCATCAGGGTCCTGCAGGGTTCAGTTTTGGGCCCTACTATTTTTAACATGTTCATTGCGGACATTGGTGAGGGGGTTGGTAGCAGAATGAGTTTATTTGCCGATGACACTAAATTGGGGGAGGTTTTAGACAGTGTGGAGGGTAGTAGGGTATGTCAAGATGACCTAGATAGGTTGGAGAACTGAGCCCACACATGGCAGCTGGGATTTAATGCACACAAATGAAGCATTCTGCACCTAGGTGTTAGGAACCCTGGGTATACTTATCACCTGATGGGTACAGTTGACTGTCGCAACAATGGTGAAGGATCTGGGGGTGATGGTGGATGCTAAATGGAACCATTCAGAGCAGTGCAGGAGAGCAGCAGCTAAGGCAAACAAAATGCTTGGGTGTATTGCCAGGGGGATAACGTACAGGAGACAGGAGGTTATTCTTCACCTGTACACTGCATTGGTGAGGCTGCATCTGGAGAACTGTGGGAAATTCTGGTACCCCCACCTCAAAAAAGACATCATACTACTGCAGAGAGTTCATAGAAGGGTGACGAGGATGATTAAGGGACTGGAGGGGTTGCCGTATGAGGACAGACTTAGGGAGCTGAATATGTACTATCTAGAGGACAGAAGGGATAGGGGGGATAAGACTGAGACCTTCAAATACCTGAAAGGATTCAACAGAGGGAACAAACATGGTCTGCTCAGGTTGAGGGAGAAAGGGACTACGAGAGGCCATAGTCCAAAGTTAGCAGGGGGCGGTATAGAGGGGAGGGGGCATTACTTCACAGAGAGGGTGGTGGCATCCTGGAATGCACTACCAGATGATCTGGTAAAACTGGGAACTGTGGTTGTTTCAAGAAGGCTTGGGATAGGCACAAGGGCAAGGTACAGTGTGGGGGATGGAGATCACCAGAGTTGTACAGGCTGGGGAAGTGGGTGGAAGGGGGAACATAATGGGGGGAGGTAGAGCAGCTACTGTGCACTAGCAGTGAGCTGTATCAGGCAGACAAGATAAACCTTTAGGCCTAATCTGCTGTCAACTTTGTATGTACAGTATGTATTTACACTTAACCTTGTTGCACCACTGACAGCAGTGCACAATGGCTGCTTCATCACAGAAGTAAGCTGGAGGCACCTTGAATTGATCCATTTTAGGTGAACTGAATCACTCAGATAGCAGGGTGAGAAACTGCTACAGGCTTTGCCTGTTCCAGTGTGGACACTCCCCACTCTCATAAGAATGGCCAAACATGCATTTGTTCTATGTAGCCCCCTCTCACAGACTGCCTGTCTATCTGCAGTGCTGTAAGGTTCCTGTGTGTGGAGGCACTCGAAGTGACTGCAATACTGCAGAAATCTACACATCAAAGCCAAAACATTGCCAAGATATAGTTTTGTGTAAATACAACGTTATTTGTGCATCTTTTTCTTGGTCCAGATGTCAAGAAAAGATACCTATGTGTTAAACAGAAATGTAGCAGGCAGGGTTCCAATGCTTCTCTTGTAGAATGAAAAATACTTGATTAGGGGCATACTGTAAGAAATATTTAACTAACAGTGCATGTATACTGTACTTGAAGTGTTGAAACATTATGGGGTCAAAAAGTCCAAAGCTACTGTGTATAAAGCAAACTGAATCAGTATGTGCAAATGGCTCACTCTGCATTTGCATTTATGCCAAACTCCAGAGAGCACACAAATATATATCTAGTCTTGTGAAACATACACACGGCCTGCACAAATGACCAGGAGAGTCACAACAGGAAAGCTTTTACAGTATGAAGTGACATAGTGTTTGATTATTGAAACACACCATAACTCATCTGTTTGATTTGAAGTACTTTCACTGGTGAAGTCTATGAAGCCATGGAAAAATGAGAATGAGGTTATGACTTGAGATGCACAGTATGTTTGTTTAACGATTAGTTGCATTACTATAGATATTGCAGAACTACTTTACTGTATGTTAAATATGATATAGAACATTACTGTATATTCTGAAGTACAGTAGAACCATAAATCACTAAAAGTATAAAATGTTTGCAGCCCAAATCTCAACCCCAAAAATGAGGACATAAGATAGAAAGCAAAAAAGTGCCCTGTAGCACCTATAATTTGCACTGTACAGAAAACAACTGTAAAGTCAAGGGGAGAGCCCCTCTCCAACTATTTTGCAAACATAAATTGGTTACCTAGATTTCAGTAGACCCACTAACATTGCTAGCTATTAACTCTCTTGGATTTATAGCTTGGAATATCAATAGTTTTATGGTGCTAACTCTATTGAGACTCCACTGAGTCCAACAGGAGTGACAAAAGCCCTATCCCAATTGTTCCCCAATTACCATAAGACCTGCTCTTGGGTTGCTAGCCAAACTATTTTCTATAGCCCAGTTTAAATTTCCTGTTAGTCCAGTGGCCTGCTACTCATCAAACATTCCCTCATCACTCTCTAGTTCCTCCCTTAGCCCAGGCCACTTTTTCTATAATCCAAGTACCATAGGCAGCCACCTTTTCCAAACTCCCATTAACCTGAATGTAGCATTCCAAACCACTCACTGCTTGTCAGTAACTGTTCTAACCAGGGGTGCTTTTAATTCTCTGACCAATTTTCCAAAGGTTGCCATTCTTTGTGAACAACCATTTTTGCTTGCCAGCCTCTGGCCCATTCCCCGCAAGGTTGCAATATTTTTTCAGCATGCATGAAGGAAGTCTTGCAACAAAAGTCTCAAGTTACCAGTATCTCCAAGTGGTCACAGCAAACAATAAACAACATCCCTTGTGACTCTACATTGGACCAATGTGTTTTATTTAAAGATATGTGTATATATATATATATATATATATATATATATATATATATATATCATCAGTGCATTTCAAATTCATTAACATACCATGAGGTGCATTTCAAATGTGGTGGCACAAAATACCAATGCACTTAAAGTATGCTATCAAATATTAAACATGTTTATAATTTCAAACATTGTGATCATGCTTAAAATACCTCATCACATTTTCTTCTTACTTTATGCAATGTTGACAAAATATGTTCATGGCAATATGTTTTAAGTACTGTATGCAAAACAGGAATAAAGAACACTGATGTGTTTAGCATAGGTCAACATATACAAAACAAGTTTTTCCACAGCCAGCAATAGCTAATTTAATTTTACATTTTCTTGTAAAGTATACAATGTGTGCCAGAATATTTAGTTCTGCAGGAAGGAGGGCTAAGGCACAACTGACAATATTAATAGAAGGGATTGAGGCTGTTGAGGGGAGATTTGGTGGACACTTAGAACATGGATAACACATTATTCACATGATTCAAGAGTCACTAATCCATTAGGACAGACTGACAAAGAACAGTATATATAAATGCTCTACTGTTGAGGAACAGAGCAAAGAAAATACTTTAGAAGTAGCAGCATATGCCCTGGGCTAACACCTGTAGCTGTCACAGTTAGTGGTCCTGGTCACACATCTTATATGAGACCACTAATGGACTGGTGATTTGTATAATATTTTTTTACCAGAAAAGAAACACTAAGCTGAAGCTTGTTTACAGGTGCAAGCTGGGAGCAAAAGGAAGTTAAGTGACTTGCACAGAGTCGTACGGTATGCAAGTGGGGGCTGTGGGATTCAAACCCTGGTCTCCAGGTTTGCAGCTCAGAGCCTTAATCCACTGCACTATACTGCCTCCTGTAGGCATATACATAAGCATATACTGACTCACTATCACAAGGAAGAATCCACCCCTACAGACAATGATACCCATTTGTGTGTCCCACTGTGCAAGCCCTTGGTCAGGCCGCACCTGGAGTACTGTGTGCAGTTCTGGAGACCACACCTAAGAAAGGGCATAGACTGACTGGAAAGGATTCAGAGGAGGGCCACCAAGATGGTTCAGGGCCTGCATCAAGAACAGTATGAAAAAAGACTTTGTGAACTAAACTTATACTCACTAGAAAACAGAAGAGAAGAAATGGGGGGCATGATAGAGACGTTCAAATACATTAAAGGAATCAATACGGGCGAGACTGGGCACCTATTCCAAAAGAACAAAACAACACAAACTAGGGGCCACAATCTGTGCCTAGTGGGAGGCAGATTTAGAACCAATGTGAGAAAATACTTTTTCACAGAGAGAGTGGTGGAACCATGAACAGCCTGTCCCAGAGGTGGTGGCATGGAATACAGTATGGGAATTCAAGCTAGAATGGGACAGGCATTATGGACACATAAACGATAACAAAACCAGGTAGGAGGGTAGAAATATCTTGGGCAAACTAGATGGATCACACAATCCCCATCTGCCATCTACTTCTTATGTTCTTATGTGGCAGTTTTTGTGGGTGTCAGTAAAGGGAGCTGTGTTCCACCAGAAAAACACCATTATAACTGTGTATAGGGCTCCTTTTATCTCAGCTAACAGTGAGGAAGGAATCTGCCTCATGAGCTCACTTATGTGGGTCATGGTGAACCCAAAATAGTAAAGAAATGTAATATATAAGAACTTCAGTGCAAAAGCACTGAAGCAAGATTCACCCTGGAAAGGAAGTGGCAACAAAGCAAAGTTTCAATTAAATACTAATTTTTCATATACTTCACTAATAAACATCATGGGAAGAATATGCATGGTGATTTTCATATATAGTATGTTATGTGATACTTTTCATTAGAAACACAGAAACATAGACAATGATGGTAGAAAACAAAAATGGTCCATTCTGCCTGGGGTTCCCTATCAAACACCTGGATCTATTATTCTTACAGGGTATTAGCCCACACTATCTAGCCCCCATGTTCCCCTCTCTAGTACTACCACCCTAAGTAACAACTTCACTCTTCATTTTTTCCTAGCTATGCTTGAAACCATTTATGGATTGGCACCCACCACATTGATTTGAAGACTGTTCCATGGTTCCACCACCCTTTCTGCAAAATACAATTTTCTCACTTTCTCACATCCCTCTTGAATCTCCCTCCCATCAGTTTCAACCCCTCTCTCATCTGGTTTCCAGTGAGTGCATGTTCAGTTCCTTAAGCCAATGCCCTTAAGATCTGCCCTGCAGGCATTGAATCACACTTGTTACTCTTCACTGCACTGTCTCTAGCCTTTTCTTCACTTTCCAGAGGTGAGGATTCCAGAATTGGGTACAATACTCCAAGTCCAGCCTCACCAATGATCTATGAAGAGGTAGTAATACTGTACCTCTTTTTTTTTTTACTTTTCTACTGTTAATACTCCTTCTGATACATCCCTGCATCCTATTTACCTTACTAAAGGCCTTGTTGCAATAGTTTGATTGTTAAAGGGGAGTTACTAATAATGACTCCTAGATCCCTTTGCTCCTTTGTAATGCTCAGCTTTACCCCTTCCATCCAGTACTCTGTCCTGAGTTCTAATTTTTTAGTGTATCATCTAGCACTTGTATGCATTGAAATTTCAACTGTCAAACCTTAAACCACCTCTGTAGCCTTTGCAGGTCATTCTGCTTCTCCTTAATTCCCTTGTCACTATTTACCCTCCCAAGAGCTCAGTGTCATCTGTGAAGAGGCACAGTTTGCCACAGGTTCCTTCTCCAGTGTCACTGATGAACATATTGAAGAGGACAGGACCCAGGATGGATCACTGTGGCACACCAGGCTTGCCCCATGAGGTGTGGTCCATTTACTACTCCATGGTGATACTCCCCTTACTATCTGGTGTCCCAGGGATGGTAGGTCTGGAGCATCCCAATTCCATTTGGGAGATAACCTGCCATGGCTGTGGGAGGCTGGGCTAGATATTGTCTGTCAGGTGAGATACCTTTTTCCTCCAGTCCCCTGTGGTGTTGCTGTGCAGTGAGGCATGTGGCTTCACTGTGAAAGCTTCTGCTAACCAGATGTCAGTCACTCTTCACCCAATTCTGGGCAGTCTCCCTTACCCCTAGTCACTGCTGGGGGTCAGAATAGTGCTGGTAGCCACCTTCCTCCAGAGGAAGATAGCTGTCCCTCAGATGTTCAGTCATCCACCTCTTCCCAGCCTTACAATGAGCCAGGCTCATTCTTGAAGTCAGTTCATTGGCATCACAAGGAGCAGCACTACTGCTATACTGGTGTGACCACTACTTCTAAGTTCCTATTAAAGCAAACATTTTCCCTTATAATTTACCTCATGTAAGCAATTGAATCATAGAAACATTGACAATATTTGCAGAAAAATAACATTTGTCCATGCAGTCTGTCCAGTTTTACCCTAGTCTACCCCATGACCTACTGTCCAGATGGGATTTTCACCATCCTCTCCCCCCCACACTCCTTGCCTTACTGCTACCCCTTGAGAAACTCATAAGCCCTTTACTATGTCCCAGCTGTGCATTAACCCATTGTTTTTTGTGACCAGTACCTCTGTTGGTAGATTGTTGCACAACTCAGCCACTCAGTCATAAAGCAAATGTTTCTAGCATCTCTCCTGAATCCCCCCACCCACCAGCTTACAGCACATGCACCACATGCAGTGGTTCAATATGTGAAATTTGGTATTCTATATATGTCCTTATATGCCATCTCTATGTGGACATCACTGGACAGACAGTGTTAGGCAGAGATACATACAAATACAGTTCATGAGGGAATGGTACATGTACAACTGTGTTGTACATTTCTATGGTGTACCCCTTTGTGCAATACACAAAGAGGTGGTAAGTGTTTTCCTGTAACAGTACACAGGTCAGTGCACTATCAAAGGGATGGGGGAGTTACTTAATGAGGGTACTGGTATGCAAGGAGCAATATTATGCAGAAAGGTAATACAAAATATTGCTGTCAGGATTATACTATGTTTTAGGTAGTTTACAATAGATACAGCTGCTGGGCTTAGAACCCTGGTTAACTGCTTCATTGACTGTGACTTACTGTGACTTAAACTCTTCTCTACAGCAGCTGCATTTCCCTTCTATACAGCTCAGTGGTGCATGGGATGTGTCTTTGGTTAGTAAGTAAAGGATCAACAGTTCAAAAGTAGGTGGGAGTGCAAATATTTTGTATTTTCAGCATGATGCCATGATTCGAACAATAACAGGGACTGAAACAATTTTTTTCACAAGATGTTTTCAATTGGGATTTCACTTGTATGGCAATCCATGATGGCATGGAGTTGAAATGGTAAACCATCTTTAAAAAAGTATTAAGAACAACAATTTGTGGGGGGAATAAGTTGCCCTATAATGACAAGAAGTTCCTGACCAGAGAAATGTTTGACACCTTTGTGCAGAGAGCAGCAGAAGGAGACAACTCCTTTGTGCCCTCACCCCCAGTTATAAGGTGCAGTGAGCCCTGCCATGGAAGAACTACTGAAAGCAATTTTTGCAGGGGTCACAGCTCTGTGAGCTGAAATGTTCATTCTGGCAGAGGGAAGAGTTAGGTGGCACACAGCACCACTGACAACAGTAAAACAATGAATGGGGCTAGTGAGGGGAGATGTGGACAACCATTTGACAGGATTCTGGGGTCACTAGATGAACAGTGAAGACTGGGGATGAATAGTATCCAGCAGACAGATACTGGCATGATCATAAAAACACCAGCTAGGCATGGGGCAAGAAGGGTGGAGTCAATGTTGACAGTGGTTTGGGTTAATGTTGGCAATTGTGCCATGTGCCAGGGACATAGGATGTGGCATGGCAACATGTGCAGGATGCCATGGAATGGGCCAACCCCTGCATCTCTTACAGTTTCAGTCTGCTAGTGTCTGAATAATTGACTCAAACTAGACACAAAGCGCAGTGATTCCTGCATTAGTTGCATTGCTGAAAGCAGTTCTTGCACATGTCACTGCCAGATGATATCAAAAAAATTATTCTGGTAGGGAGACGGGTTAGGCAGTGCACAGTGATGCCAGCAACAGTAACAGAAGGAAACAGTGCTAAAGAAGGGTATCTTTTGGACTCCAGAGAGGTGGATAACCAATTCATAGGATTTCAGGATCAGATTGGTTAGGAACAGTATGTACTGTATACATATCAGCATGCCTATCACGCAGCCCTAAAGATATGTGGCAATGGCGGTCTGATGAAAAAACTATTTTGGCAGTTGCACCATGCAGTGCCATGCCATGGGCCAGCCCCTGCACAGTCACAATCCAGAGTGTTAATGCACAGCCTATGTGTGACCACTAACATCATGACAGGCAGTTTGCATAAATGTATGCTGCACAACCATTGCTGAGAAGAATACAACCCCTGCAGACAGCAGCTCCCATTTCTTTATGTCAGTTTTGATGATTTGGAGTAAAGGGAGCTCTGTGTTCACGAAACTGCACTACTCACCACTGTGACTTTGTATAGATCCAGCACTGTGACTGTGTATAGGTTCTTTTATTATCTCAGTCCAGCTGAGAAGAAGAAAGCTGAGCTATGATATTATTTTTTTAGGTCATGTTGAGCTGAAAAAAGAAAAGTGAGGTAAAACTAAAGGACAAACTAGCAATGAAGCAAAGTTCCAAAAACTACCAAATTTCACAAGCCTCGCTAATGCAAAGCATCATGGGAAGAATATACATGGTGGTTTACATATGTTTCTATATGATGCTTTCAATTATTGAGGTATGTGCTTACTGTGTGTGTACTTAATGCAATCGCATCCTTAGGCAGGGAATGATAAGTGGAGGCAAGTACATACTGTATAAAGTCCACAAAGAAAGGGTTAATGTGTAACCACTTTACAGTACATGTCTGCATTGTGCCCTTTTGTTGCATACACAAGGTGTCACAGATCTTACCCCTTGACAAAGGCTCAGGGTGAGTTGAAGTGCCGGGGCAGATGTAAACACCTTTTGTCTGTGGACATGGAGGTCTGTTCTTTAAATAAATATCTTAATGCATTATTATTGGGACTGGACCTGCATTTTTGTGTGAGAAGGTCTGAGTCCAGTTTTAGACTTTTGGCTCTGTTTGTCACAAGTCTTATGTTTAGTAGAGGTCAATGTGTCAGTACTGATTTAATGAGGGCACTGGTACACACAGAGGTACTGTGCTATGAGCATAGCGGCACTCTAGCACTCCACCCCTCAGTCATAAGGTACAACAATCACTGTCATGGTAGAATTTCTGCAAATAGTTCATGCAGGTGTTGCAACCTTTGTGGAGTGGAATGTTTATTTCAGCGGGGGTGCAATTTGGTGCTGAACAGCACCACCAACAAATGTAACAGAAGGAACAGAGCTAGTACTGGGGAATCCACTGAACACCAGGGACTTGGACAACCATTTCAAGCATTCCAGCACTAGACCTGCAGAAAATGGCATATATACATACATTGGTATGGCTAACAAAGTACAGGGTGAGGGGGGTTGAGGAAAAGACTTTAGCAGTAGCACTATGTGACTGGGTCACAGGCCATGGCATAGCACTGTGTGTCGGTTGCCATTGCTTGGCCAACCCATACAGCTGCCACAGTCCAAAAATTCTACTAACATCTGGACAGGTGTTTTGCTTAAGTGTATGCTGCACGGCACATTGCTCTTGCAGAATAGAATGTGATCCCTGCAGAGATCCGTACCCATTTGTGTAGGATAGTTTTGGTGGTTGGCAGCACAGGAATTTTTGTGTGCCCCAAATGTTCTATCCACCACTGTAGCTGTTTATAAGACCCCTGTTATGTAAAGGAAAGAACCTGCCATGTGACCTAATTTACTTTAGTCATGTTATGCCCAAAATAAAAAAAATAAATAAAAAGACAATCAATCCATGCAGGAGCACTGGTACTGGAATCAAAGCCAAGTTTCCAAGAAATACCGAATTCCACATAATTCACAAATACAAACCATAATGGGAATTATACGCATGGCAATTTGGATATACTTCTCATGATACTTACATTAGCAGGACATGTGGAACTTGATGTATGATATGATCCTTTATATAAATCCCTATGGGGTTCTCATTGAACAGGCGTGGTTAGGTGGAGGCATCACGTTTTAGTCAATAAGTAAAGGTAACTTTCCTACTTCCTGTCAGACTCATACTTTCTGGGGCCCCAATCAGCTTGCAGGCTATGCTAAGCAGCCTTAAAAATGTGCTGAGGTTTACTGTGTGAGCATACACAGCATTATTACAGTGTGCTGGTGCATACTGTACTTTTCCATTTTCTATGAGGAAATGGCATGAATAAGTAAAAATGTTAGCACATATGTTATTTTGCTGTTACATGTTCTAGATGTAAAAAACACAACATGATGATATGTACACTTTAAAAAAGCTTCTGATATCAAATGGACAACTTTGAAACGTGTAATAAACATAGAGAAACTTGGTTATATTTTCTATGCTTACTTTCCTTGCCTATGTGTGACCACTAACATCATGACAGGCAGTTTGCATAAATGTATGCTGCACAACCATTGCTGAGAAGAATACAACCCCTGCAGACAGCAGCTCCCATTTCTTTATGTCAGTTTTGATGATTTGGAGTAAAGGGAGCTCTGTGTTCACGAAACTGCACTACTCACCACTGTGACTTTGTATAGATCCAGCACTGTGACTGTGTATAGGTTCTTTTATTATCTCAGTCCAGCTGAGAAGAAGAAAGCTGAGCTATGATATTATTTTTTTAGGTCATGTTGAGCTGAAAAAAGAAAAGTGAGGTAAAACTAAAGGACAAACTAGCAATGAAGCAAAGTTCCAAAATCTACCAAATTTCACAAGCCTCGCTAATGCAAAGCATCATGGGAAGAATATACATGGTGGTTTACATATGTTTCTATATGATGCTTTCAATTATTGAGGTATGTGCTTACTGTGTGTGTACTAATGCAATCGCATCCTTAGGCAGGGAATGATAAGTGAGGCAAGTACATACTGTATAAAGTCCACAAAGAAAGGGTTAATGTGTAACCACTTTACAGTACATGTCTGCATTGTGCCCTTTGTTGCATACACAAGGTGTCACAGATCTTACCCCTTGACAAAGGCTCAGGGTGAGTTGAAGTGCAGGGCAGATGTAAACACCTTTGTCTGTGGACATGGAGGTCTGTTCTTTAAATAAATATCTTAATGCATTATTATTGGGACTGGACCTGCATTTTTGTGTGAGAAGGTCTGAGTCCAGTTTTAGACTTTTGGCTCTGTTTGTCACAAGTCTTATGTTTAGTAGAGGTCAATGTGTCAGTACTGATTTAATGAGGGCACTGGTACACACAGAGGTACTGTGCTATGAGCATAGCGGCACTCTAGCACTCCCACCCCTCAGTCATAAGGTACAACAATCACTGTCATGGTAGAATTTCTGCAAATAGTTCATGCAGGTGTTGCAACCTTTGTGGAGTGGAATGTTTATTTCAGCGGGGGGTGCAATTTGGTGCTGAACAGCACCACCAACAAATGTAACAGAAGGGAACAGAGCTAGTACTGGGGAATCCACTGAACACCAGGGACTTGGACAACCATTTCAAGCATTCCAGCACTAGACCTGCAGAAAATGGCATATATACATACATTGGTATGGCTAACAAAGTACAGGGTGAGGGGGGTAGAGGAAAAGACTTTAGCAGTAGCACTATGTGACTGGGTCACAGGCCATGGCATAGCACTGTGTGTCGGTTGCCATTGCTTGGCCAACCCATACAGCTGCCACAGTCCAAAAATTCTACTAACATCTGGACAGGTGTTTTGCTTAAGTGTATGCTGCACGGCACATTGCTCTTGCAGAATAGAATGTGATCCCTGCAGAGATCCGTACCCATTTGTGTAGGATAGTTTTGGTGGTTGGCAGCACAGGAATTTTTGTGTGCCCCAAATGTTCCTATCCACCACTGTAGCTGTTTATAAGACCCCTGTTATGTAAAAGGAAAGAACCTGCCATGTGACCTAATTTACTTTAGTCATGTTATGCCCAAAATAAAAAAAATAAATAAAAAGACAATCAATCCATGCAGGAGCACTGGTACTGGAATCAAAGCCAAGTTTCCAAGAAATACCGAATTCCACATAATTCACAAATACAAACCATAATGGGAATTATAGCATGGCAATTTGGATATACTTCTCATGATACTTACATTAGCAGGACATGTGGAACTTGATGTATGATATGATCCTTTATATAAATCCCTATGGGTTCTCATTGAACAGGCGTGGTTAGGTGGAGGCATCACGTTTTAGTCAATAAGTAAAGGTAACTTTCCTACTTCCTGTCAGACTCATACTTTCTGGGGCCCCAATCAGCTTGCAGGCTATGCTAAGCAGCCTTAAAAATGTGCTGAGGTTTACTGTGTGAGCATACACAGCATTATTACAGTGTGCTGGTGCATACTGTACTTTTCCATTTTCTATGAGGAAATGGCATGAATAAGTAAAAATGTTAGCACATATGTTATTTTGCTGTTACATGTTCTAGATGTAAAAAACACAACATGATGATATGTACACTTTAAAAAAGCTTCTGATATCAAATGGACAACTTTGAAACGTGTAATAAACATAGAGAAACTTGGTTATATTTTCTATGCTTACTTTCCTTTTATTATTAATTACTTATGAAAATTTTATGAAAACAAGATGCTCTGGCAATCAGTCATCATTTTCATTGGCCCCTTGCTGCAAGTATCGTAAAAATCCTTTGTGCCATCACAACTGGTTGTTTATGAAGTCTTGTATAGATTTTTATTCTAGTATATTGATCTACAATGTACAATTCACAAGCTGTCATACTGCTGTACAGAAATAGCTAAAAACACACGTTAAACACAACCAAATCCGTAGGTCATAAGGCGTGTTTGAGAGTAGATTTGAGACTATGATCCTCTGCTCCCACCCAAAATATATTGAAAAGTAAAGTTCCACAGAACTGGAACCAAAAACAAACAAGCAAGCAAACAAACAAACAAAAACCTACAATGTGGTCCACCAAGCATTTTGGGAAATTGAGACTAGAAGAAGACTTCTCTCACTGGAAAAGCCTACCAGATTAGAATCACGATTCCTAAATAGCACCATCAAAACTGCATTACAGGAACTGTGTAATGCCTAAATAGCAACAGGGGTAGAAGAGTGAATGTCAACTAACGCTACCCCTGTAGCTATCAAGGCCTTTGTAGATGTGGAAAAGTGAGGTAAAAATGCAGAAGCTGGCAAAGTTACTCCCATGGCATGGAGGGCAAACCCAAAAATAGTTTGGTCAGCATAGGTTGGGAGAACAGGGTTCTGTTCCAGGTCTCCCAAATCATTCCTTTTTAATCTTCTCCCCACCCCAAGTGTGTGGTTTTATTTTTGACAGTGTGGAAACAAAATCCAACTCCCTCTCCAATATACTAATTTTTCCTGTGACCCCCCCCAGAGTTAGTTATAAAATTATGAGGTGGTGGGGCAGAGCCCCCCTTGATGGGGGGTTGGGGGCTTATCTCCCTGTAAAACAAGACTGTACATTGTGTTGGTTAGCAATGGTAGCAGTCATCAGTGTGGTTTATGACTGCTGCCATTGGCGCTGTTGTGCAGGATGGAGTTTTTACCTGGCACTGTTGTTGACAACACTGTGTATACTGCATTGTTCTTGACGGCACTTTTGTTGTTGGTGCTATTGTTATCTAGTGCCCTGGAAAAGTACATAAATCATGTGAAGGGACATGCCAATTGATGCAGTCCTTGAGGTAGACTACAGTAATCCCTGCCAAGCTAAACAAGTCAAATCAAGAATTCAGAAACTTAGCCTAATATTAATGGGAAACCAATGAAGCTGCTTGAGCAGAGGGGTCAGATAGTCTAAGCATTGCATACCAGTGATCAAGTGGGCAGCAGCACTTTAGATTAGATGGAGCAGGGCAACAGTAGGGGCAGGCAATCCAACCAACATACTATTTCAGTAATCAAGTCTGGAAATTACGAGGCTGTGAACAATCTTCTAGGTGGCCTCTGGTGACAAGGACTTGCAAATCTGCATTATATTATCAAAATGAAACAAACAAAATTTTGAAACAGTTGAGACCTGCTTTTTGAATGACAGGCCAGAATCTACAGTGACCCCAAAAAGATTTTTGAGAATGTTACAAGGAAGATGCAGATCAGTAACAATGCAAACTAAATGATGTCCTTTGTATACAAGCATACGAACACACAAAGATGCCAGCAGACAGAGGCCTCATTGTCTATCAAGTCTACTCGAGTGTGCAGCTCTCAGTTTTGAATACTGATGCTGCCCGACTAACCACCCCATCTTTCCACTTGAATGCATCATCTGTGTTACCTCTTCCCTCCCTCTCCTTTCCCATTCTGATTTTGCTCTTGACCCTGTCCCACCGACTCATAAATCCACCTATTGATGTTTACATTATCAGTTCTGCAGGCAAAGCATTCCATGGTGTCACCATCCTCTCTGTGAGAAAATGCCTCCTCATCTCCCTCCTGAACCTGCCCCACTTCAATATCTTAGTATGCCCTCTTATGATTCCTTCCTTTCTGTACTTGAACAGAGCCTCTTGGCGATCCCTATTTATGCCCTTCAAATATTAGAAGGTCTCAATCATGTCTCCTCTGTCCCTTCAGTTCTTCAAGGAGTACATATGTAGCCTCGGTAGTGTCTCCTCATAGGGCGTTTCCCTCATCCCACTTATCGTCCTGGTCACCCTTTTCTACACTCTCTCCAGCAGCCTGATGTCCCTTTTTAAGAAGGGGTGCCAGAACTGCACACAGTATTCCAAGTGTGGCCTCACCAGTGCCCTGTACAGTGGCAGAATCACCTCCTCACTCCTTGAGGTGATTCTGCCCGCTATGCACCCCAGCATCTTATTGACCTTCAGTGACACCTTCCTACATTGTGCAGAGTGATTCCTGTGGCCTTGATCATCACACCCAGATCATTTTCCTCAGCAGATACCGATAACTGCATCCCTCCCAGCTGGTAAGTGTATTTAGTATTCTTGTTTACAAAGTGCTTAATTCTGCACTTCTTAGCACTGAGTCCCAACTGCCAGGTGTATGACCATCTCCATAGGTGGATTTGGGGGGGGGGGCTAAGGGTGCCATAGCTCCCCCATCATGGAGTTCCTCTATTAGTAACAAACTGTGCTGCATTCTTAATCAGTATGCACTAATGCCTCCATGAAAGCTGCCTGAGCCACATGGGTCTCATCTGTCCTCCAGTGTCCTAGTAGTGCAGTAAACAACCACCCCTACCTGCATTACATAGTTAATCCCCCCCACCCCCAACTTTCATCCTGCACCATGTGGTCTGGTTCCAGCACTGTGGCAGCAGGTGATCTTGTCTTGGTGAGCCTAAGCATTCATTCCCTACTTTTGCAGGCTTTGTGCAGCTCCTTTGTTCATGCGCGGGGGGGGGGTCGTGTGGGGGGCACAGTTGCAGCAAAGCAGAGTGGACCTTAACAATACAGATGTCAACCAGGTCACCTGGTGCTCTCTGCTCCTGATTTGCTGTTGCTTCCAATAGTGGATGTGGCTAGGAAGGGGCGCCTTCTTTAAATGAGAGTGAGCTGTAATTCATTCACTCAGAAGATTAATGTTGGAGCAAGAGAGGAGCGAGTGTACTACTGAGGAGCAGACAGAGAGAGATTGGAGGCCACAAGTCAAGAGCAGAGCCTGGGGTTTTGGGCGGCAGCAGTCCAGTAATGCAGGGTCGGTGTGGCCTTGGCAAATCAGCACAAGGAATTGGAGTGAGGTTCAGGTCATCTTCTGGTAGCTGAAGCAAGCTGTAGCTGAGAGCTCTGCTAATTTGGAGTCATGGGGTCAGTGTGTGCTGTCTAGAGAGAAAAAGTTTGGCGCCCAGGTGACTGGAGACAGTACTTGACTAGGGGCACATAGACTTCAGCCAGCTGACAATGAATCAAGTCCTGATTTAATCAGGTGCTTCTTGCTCTAAGAAAAAGACTTTCACAGTCTCAAACTATGGTGGGTGGGAGGTGGCTGCTGTGATTGTACAGGACATTAGTGTACCATCAAACTGGGTGTGTAATAAATGTAGTATTAGTTTTATTAATTTCTAGTATGGGGAGCTTAAATTCATGACATTAAGTAAGGATTAAGCCAGGAGAAAGGATGGGTCCACTCTGGAATTAATCCATGGCTGGGGTTGTTCGAGTGCCTCCAATAACCCAACCATGGATTAATTCCATTGTAGAACCATCCTTTCGAGTGACTTAATCTGCCTGTAACATGACAGTATATGCTGGAATAATGCCATGTTACAGTTTCTGTAGAGATGAACACAGACACACTGAATTGTACTTCAAAATCTTTATTTCAGGAACCAAAATACACTGCTCATTTAGTCACAAAAAATTAGAACACCTCGATCACATATATCGAGGGTAACCAACATCTCCTGCTAAAACGTTCCCGTAATTTTTGGCACTCATTCCTGTAATGCCACTACATGGTTGTAAACACATAAAAAACTTACAGTGCTGCTGAAATACACTTCGGTATTGCCAAATTCCGATTTCTGTGATGGTGCATTGTGGGCTTCATTCTGGGACCTACGCATGGCATAACATCTACCACTGTAGTATGGGTAGAATTGGTCAATTGCCAATACACTTCAACAAATTCTTTATTTCACTATTAGACTTTTTAAAACTTTATCTTTTCAACAGTTTACAACTTTCTCCCTTGGGCTCCACTCTTGCAGGTAACTTTCAGACAGTGCAGACATTTAAACTGCGATCACTGGTTACAGCATTTTGTGGGATATTTACTGTACCAATTTGCACTCATTTGCATATGCTTAAATTATTATGCTGCTTTTCGTTTCTGTGATTTCATTTGGTACTACATTAGCAACCATGATCTACTACAGTATTAGACCATGGTTAGTGATGTACCTTACATTTCATTTCAATGAATTCACATGCTTTATTTTGCTTGTCTGTTTTATGCCATGTTACAAAATAGTTTAAAGGTCACTGCTGGTTTTGTCCTATTTGGAAAATTGATTCTGGTGTGGATTCATAGGAGAGGGAGTTGGGGTTAGGGCCCTCTGGTAGCATGCTAGAAGTGGTACAAAACTAATGCTGGGGCAGGTCTGATCTCAGCAACAGCATGGACCAGGAAAGGCAGAAACTGGTACATGAGACCTTTGAACTGAGGTAAAAACTTCAGCATTTTCTGTATGTCTAATCTGTTTGGTCATTTCAGTTGTGATTGTACACTGTGAATGAATACAGAGGGAATTAATAGACACAGGGTTTTTGAAGGTGTCCTGTTGTATATTATGGCATGTGCAGGAGTTTCTGCATGTTTGGAGAGCAAAACTGGCAACAGAAGTCATAAGAACTTGTTTGACACATTGACACAAGCAGTTACAAAACTGGAGAAAAAAGTGATAGAATCAAATATTTAGTTTATGCAGTTATATGTATTGAATTGGGGGTTGCATGCGTTGTGATGTACCCAAGCAAGTGCCATTGCTAATAAAAATAAATGCATTTTTATATTTGTTAAAAACTGTGTTCTGCTGTCTGCTTACTGACTTCTTTGGCCTATCATAAAAATGAAATGCCTCATACCATGGACGGGTGTTATCCCAGTAAAAGACATTTTAAAACAATCAAAAATAAGTTATTTATTTAAAAATGCATTTCCTTTGGAATAAATGCTCTATAGAATAAAATCTGTTTTGCAAAAATAGCAAGCACACTTGAAAATATATTTTCAGAAACTAGATAGCAAAGTGACTTTGTTCCCATATTTCTATAGTTATTGTATTTATTTTTTACTGATATAAGGTTGGGGATAGGTTAATCTGTGCTGCAGGACAAACTGGGATGGGTTGGCTTTATGATACTGTCATAATGTGCTTGAGTAAGTGACATTTGTGAACTTGTTTACATGGATTGTTATTTAATTTGTCTGCAGTTTGTCTTTATCACCAAGTTTCTTTCAACTTGTATCATTTTTTATGTGTTTCAGATGTGCTGTTGCCCAGCTGCAGTCTTTTGGTATTTTGTTTTATTTTTGGAGTGAGAGGGTATTTTGGGCAACATACTGTCATGTGGACTGTGGGGACTCTGGGGGTTGTGCTAAGGTGCAACTCACAAAGCATGGGGAGGAAGGAAATGGGTAGAAAGTGCATTAGAAATACCAGAATGCACCAAAATGCAAAAAAAATTCTGGGGGCCTAGGTGGCCCACCAGACCCACAGCCTATTATTTTATTTTTTTATCTGACTTGTGCTCCCCTATCTATAGGACTCCCTGGATCCACAGAAAGACCTAGAGGTATTGGAGACAATTATTCTCTCCAGCGCCTCTAGGTCTTTCTGTAGACCCTCCTTCCCATCCGCTAGTGCTCCCAGTTTGGTATCATCAGTAAACAGGCTTATTTGGCTCCCAATCCCACCTGCCATATCTGCTACATAGATATTGAAAAAAAAATGGTCCCAGCACAGAGCCCTGCCTTACCCCACTTATGACTGTCCATGGTGTTGATAGTTCCCCCAACCACCACCATCTGTTGTCTGTTTTCCATTCAGCTCCCAATCCATCTGACCACCTTATCCCCCATCTCCAGGTCCCTCATCTTGCCTACCAGCCTCCTGTGTGGCACAGAGTCAAAGGCCTTGCTTAAGTCTAAGTACAGGACATCAACTGCTTTGCCCTCATCCAGAGCGCTACTTACCCAGTTGTAAAAGGTCATGAGGTTGGTCTGGCAAGACCTTCCTCTGGTGAACCCATGCTGTGTATTATCAAGGAGACCATCCTCTTCCAGGATTGCCACTATTCTTTCCTTCTGGACAGTTTCCATTAATTTCCCCATAATCGACATATGGCTGACCAACATGTAATTCTCCAGTTCCTCCCAAGAGCCACCCTTGTGTATAGGCACCACATGTGCCATCCTGCAATCCAGGGGTACACATCCCGATAGAAGTGATGTGTTGAACACCTCTGCCAGAGGCACTGCCAGGACCCCCGCTAGCTCGTTTTGGACTCTCGGGTGTATCCTGTTGGGTACTGGTGCTTTATCTGTCCATAGAGACAGTAGTCCCTCTAACACTCTCTGCAAAGCAGTCTCCTCTTCCATCACCCTGGCCCTGCATTCTTTCCTTACCCTACCCTGCTGCTGATGGCCAAGTGCCTCCAACTCCCTTGTCAAAACTGAACAGACGTATTCCTTTAACACCTCTGCCTTTTTAGCCCCCCTCTCCACCCATCCATCCACCTTCTGTCTTAAGCCTAGAAATCTGCTCCCTGCAGCTCCTTCTATCCCTGATATATTTAAAGAACCCCTTTTTACCACTTTTAATCCCTTGAGCAAGCCTTAGCTCATTCATAGCCTTGGCTGCGATTACTACCCTGGTCACCGCCCTTAATATAATCTTCCTTATCTGCTACTCTTCCGGTCCTCTTGTAGATTTTAAAGGCCTCCCTTTTTTCTCTCACCTTGGTCTGTACTTCTTTGGTCCACCAGCTTGGTTTATTAGAGCTTGCCTCCTTACTCCTCCACTCAGTACAGGAGTTTGTGGCCTCCACCAGTCCCATCTGTATGATGATAAGCAGCCTGAGTAAATGAACATCAAGTGACACCTAATCTTATTTTCATGAAAATACCCAATAGAAATAAAGAACAGGATAATGATAAATCCAAATATGTTAAACTGTGATGATTTCAATGTTTTCACTGTGATATTGGGTCGCCCCTGAAAAAGGGAACTCGGTTCCAGTGGGCTCACCCAGTTACCAAAATTTTAATAAGTAAATAAAATATCAGAGGCTGTTTAACACTATCACTGGAAGTGAAACAATTTCTAATTACTTCTTTTGTCGTGGAAGGGGGAAGGTCAGAATAATGGCTATGCAGCAAGTTATCTGTTATAGCATCATATTCACTTGCATTCATATATGTGTAATGAAGGTTAGTATTTGGGAGCATTACAAAGATGTTAATGATGTTCTCTAAACATATAACTTAGCTAGCAAAAGAAGGCTGTTTGGACATTCTTGTCTGCATACTTGCTCAGTCCATGATTACAGTGGGCCACACTCCCTCTCCCCTCCAACCCTGACCATCCCTTTCACCCTGTCCACCTCCTTTTGACCCCGTACCCACTACAGGCTTTTAATTGATTACCTCAGATGGAAGCTTATTCCACCCTGACAACATCTGCTCTGTAAAGAAATGTCTCCTGACCTCCTTCTTGAATCTTCCCTCTAACAGCATTTAACAGTGCCCCACCCTTCTGTTCATGAACCCTCTAGCAATACATTCCAGCATTCTCCTTGCCATGGCTGCTGCACTTCTACAATGTGTAGCCTGATTTAGGTCAGTAGTAGTGGCTACCCCCAAATCCTTTTCCTTCTGAGATGCAGTGACCTTGATCCCCAGACTGTAATCATTCCTTGGGTTCTTTCCTCCTATAAGCATGTAATTGTACTTCTTAGCACTGAATTTTAGCTACCGTATTTCAGACAACCACTCCAGCTCACAAAGTTCTCTCTTAGGTCCTGTAGCCCTTCATCTGTGTCCACTCTCTAGCAGAGATTAGTATTATCTGCAAAGAGGCTGATTTTACCTTTAACACCTTTCCCAATGTCATTTAGGAACACACTGAATAACAAGGGGCCCATCACTGATCTTCATAGAACCCCACTGGCATCTCTCATCCCTGAGAGATCCCAGACCACCAACGTTTGGGTCCTATCACTGAGCAGGTTCAGTACCCACTTTGTTAATTTGTTTCCTGCCCCTAGGTCCTACAACTTCCTGATCAACCTCTTGTGGGGCACCAAGTCATAGAAGCATCGAAATGTAGAAACATAGAATTTATCTGCAGAAAAGGACTGCTAGATCACCTCAGTCTGCCCAGTCTTGTTATTGCCTACAGTATCCTGTCCCAACAGACCCTAACTGGTCTCCTCTGACCATCCCCCCTCCCTTTTTATCTGTCCCATACATGTTTGACCCCCCCCCCACAGTATTTTCACGTACTACATCCTGTGCAAGGCTGTTCCAGGCTTCCACCATATTATTATTATACACCACAGTAGTATTTGTTTGCATTCCTCTTATATTGCCTCCCTTCTATCTTTGTTGCACACTCTCTTGATTTGTTGCACTTTTTTTATTTGAAACAGGTTCCACACCTGAACCCAGTTTACTCTAATGAGAACTTGTAGATCTCTAGCATGTCCCATCTCTCCCTCCTCACCCCCAGTGTGTACATATTGATGTCCCTCAGTCTCTCATCATACCGTTTCTCATGCAACCCATGTACCATGTTAGTTGCTCTCTTCTGGACTGCCTCTACCCTGTCCATGTCTTTTCTGAGACGTGGCCTTCTGAACCATACACAGTATTCCAGATGTGGTCTCACCAATGTTTTATAAATCACCTCCCAACACCTGCTTGTGATACTTCTCCCTATGCACCCCAGCATTCCACTGGCCCTGCTCACTGCCTTGTCATAGGCCTTACTGAAATCCAAGTATAGAATGTCAAACACCTGGGTCTTGTCTGCCACCTTAATTACACAGCCAAAGAAGCTGGTTTGACAGGGTCTCCCTTATATTAACACATGTTGGCTATTTTCTATTAAGTCGGTACCACTTATTTTTATTTATTTCATTTATGATATAGCTGGCACATTGGTGCAAGACCATCTTGCCCGATATATGAAGTGGTCACTATATCAAAAAATAAGAAGTTTTTATATGGTGGTGCCGCGTGCTATAATACTGCACATATGGCTTCCTTAACCCCTTTTCCCCTTCTCCTACCCCTTTGCAATGATCAATAATCATGCAGCAAGTAAACATGTCATCAAACCTTTTCCACAGCAGGAAGCACCACTCAGTCAGGGACCATCACTGAGGGCTGCTCCATCACCTGGCACAGCATGAGCAGAGCACTCCACACATCTCCCGGTGTTACCCTTGTCTCCTCAGCACAGTGTGCATCAGAAGCATCCTCCTCATCTGCTTTCTGTGATGCTTGCATGCCTTCCACTACTTGGCAAGGTTAACTTGCTGATCCAGGCCAAGCTGGCTAAGCTTTAGCATAGAGTCCATTTTTTTTGTAATAGTTCCACTTTCTCACTCAGAATGACAGCTTTCTGTTTTGGGTCCATTACAGCTAAACAGAGTAACACCTTCTGTAACACCTCCAGGACACTGAGCAACTGACAGTAACACCTCTGAAATTGACTGTTTTTATATTACAGCAGAAGTGTTAATTACACCACTTAATGTAAGTGGATTATGGCACTTAAGAGGGCAGTCTGGTGTTTCAAGTGCCCACAATAGCAGGTGCACAGGGTTCACTGTAAATGGCAGAATTTACATAGAGAAGATACTAAATGGCTTTTGGCTTCTTCAAACTGCCTGCTAAATCCAACTGCCTGCAGTATCTGTGGCAGTATAAGTGTTGTGCACTGTATCCTGGTGCCTGTTTGATTCAAGGAACCTGTCTAGTCATTCCTTCAGAATAGTCTCCATCAATTTATTCACAATGGAGGTCAGACTGACCAGCCTGTATTTTAAAGGGTCATCCTTAAGCCCACTCTTCTGCAGTGGTAGCACATGTGCTGTCCTCCACTACTGTGGTATCACCACTGTATCTAATAAACTATTAAACAGATCCACCATCAGATCCACTGGTTCCCTCAACACTCTTGAGTGCATGCCATCATGACCAAGGGACTATGTCACCTTTGGGGACATGAGCCCCTTTCTATCCATATCTTCTGCTATCCTGTCATCAGCCATGTCACCTCTCTCCCTTCCCCATCCTTCCTTGTGATGCTGGTCCATCCTTTTCCTTAGTAAAGAAAGACAGAACTATTTGCTGAACACCTCTGCCTTCTCTTTCCTGCTTTCCACCCACTACACCCCTTATTTATTTATTTAGTTAGTTAGTTTTTGTTAACTGGGTTAGGTGCACTAGCCATGAAATTATTATTTTCAGGCATGACCTGGGAAAGTACAACAATCAAAGGCAAGTATAATAATATTGGTACAGGAGGATTACATATAGTGTTAGTCAGTACAGTTAAAGGAAGTCAGTGCTAGAAATACATACAGCCAAGAAACATAATACTCTAACAGATTGCACATAGGATCAGGGTAAAATTACCCACACAGTTCAAGAGAAAAATAAAACAATACGTAAGATAATGTAATTCAGCAACTAAGAAAGTATTGGTTAGATTGATCAATAACATTGAAAATTCATGACACAGTCATGCAAGGCAAGGACAAGGAGTGAGTATCACTGGGGGGCCGGGGTGGAAGGTGAACCATGAGCAGCTGGAGGATAGAGGGAACTAGGGAGGATTAAAGTATGTGCAGGGATCAGCACATGCATTAATCCTTCACTATGCCAGCCTTCATGTCAATCTTTTCAGTGATATACCTCAAGAAGGCTTTCTCCCCCTCTTTGATCCCCTCTGCAGTTTGCAGTTCCTTCCTAACCTTAGCTTGCCTGATTGCCCTGCTAGCCTCTGTAGCTTTCTCTATTTAGACTCCCCTCATCCCCATACTTTCAGGACATCCTGTACATCCAGTATGTGGCCCTCTTATCCCTTACTGCCGGCCTCCCTTCCTCATTGAACCAACTTGGTTTTCTGGCTTTGGAGTTTTCCTCCTTCTGCTTAAGGTAGGTGTTATTGGCTTCCACAATCCCTTTGTTAATCACTGTCCACTTCTGATTTATTCTCATATCTTTCTTTAGGGTAGGTAGGTGTCTCCTCAGTATCTCACTGATCTTTAGGGAAAACATCCATTTCCTACTTTTAATTCAAGCAGTAATTAAAGCATTTACTTAAAAAAATGATGGATTCTCAATGTGAGAAGATGTCATCTGTCCCTTGAAGTCTCCCTTAGTGTGAAGGTTATTTCATTTCATTTCACTTATATGTTTAACCAGGTAAGCACACTGGGAACAAAAGGTCAGTTTATAGGCAAGACTCAGGTGTTTACAAAACACAATAAGTTCTTAAAAGGCATCTACAATAGATACAATATAACATTTCAATACATCTGAACACACAGAGATTTTATGTTACTGTAATATCAGTAACACATGAAAACACAGAAGATTAATAGGCGGCAATAGTGGAGAGAGTCACACCAACCGATCTTGCGTAGCGTAGCACACCTGAATTGCACAACATGCACAACACTATAGCTGCCATAATTTATGCAGCTCATGAGGTGAAGAGAGCTTGTGATGGAGCTAACGGTGGCAAAGAGGCACGCATCAACATTTTCTGCTATCAGGGGCTGTGCCCACTGCACCCCCCTCCCCCATTTTCTTCATAGAAAACATGTTTATTCACAGCATACTTAAAAACAGAAAAAAAAAAAAATTACCAACACTGACGTTACTTATTATGTGTGACATAACTTATTACGTAATTCTTGTGCAGCATCACTTCCTCATTAAACCTATACCCAAAAGTGGTCCGACACACTCCACTATTTCCTAATTTGCTAGCAAACTTTCCCTAACGATTACTTAAGAAAAAGCTAAGCTTTTTTGTTACTATAAGTAACAGTTACATGAGGACATTGCAGATAAATATTCAAACAACCTTTCCCTATATATTGCTAATGAAGGAGCTAAATAGTTATTTAGTTTTTTTTATTTTATTTTAATATATTTATCTGTCTGTCTTTCCATCCATCTATCTATCTATCTATCTATCTATCTATCTATCTATCTATCTATCTATCTATCTATCTATCTATCTATCTATCTATCTATCTATCTGTCTGTCTGTCTATCTATTGACTAGCTTTATTCATTTGGCAGAAATTCCTGTCTACAAGAATGACACAGATCCAGTAGCACAATTGAACAAAAAAAGATAAAAGTGGAAAACATACTATGAAAAAAATATTATTAACAGTTATTTATTTATGGTACAAAGTTAGCTACATGGGAAAACAGTCAAAAGTATACATCAAAAGCACATGTAGCTTTAAAAGGTACTTAAAAATGTGAAATCATTTTAAAGCTTAACATAAAGGCTGGCATGAAATTCCAGAAATTAGATGACTGAAATGAAAATGTGTTTGTCCAAATTTTTGTTTTTTATGCAGATGTTTTTGTTTTAACTTTGAGGAGGATCTGCTACTGCTGATCAATTTGTATTTCAAACATGCCCTTCATTAATAGTGCCTCCAAATCATGGCTTTCCATAGCATAATATCTTTATGATACAAAGTACAGAATGTGGCCAAAAAAGGTCCTCCTCCCAACTGTACATTCTGGAACAGAGGTGTGGGATGGCCAGGTTGGTTGAATGGAAGTACAGAAGGAACCACACATTGTATACTTTAGTCTCACACATTCTCCCATTTAAACATGTTGCTATGTTATCAGTTGCAATGGGGTGGTGATTTAGAGTCAATGCTGAATGTCTTTCACCTCAGCCTTAGTAACACCGAACCCTTTATTGAAAAATAAATAGGGAATTCTAGCAAAAAAATGAAAGCTTTAAAATAGTGTGCTAATCAGAAGTGGGATTATGCCTAACTAGTCATTCATGACAGACTAAAAATCAAATCTCAGATTCAGTGAGCACAGAGAATACATTTGTCTCATAGATTGTATCACCACTTTAGTTGATTGCACTCCCTAGTTCAGTAGTCCAAGAATCACGCATGCATGTGTTTGAAGCACAGTAATTATGGAACTTCAAGCTTAATGATTTCACAGAGATAAAATCTGAATAACTTTACTTTACACCTCTATCCAGTCCATCCTGAAACTACAGTGCTTGCTGCAATACTGAAAAACTGATATTAGTGTGGAGTTTTAACAGTCTTACAATTTGGTAGATCCATCTAGAATGCGCACACATGACAACTGCAAATTAATTTAAACGTTTCTACTGTTATTTTTCTCTGTCACTCAGCAATGTTTGTAAAAATTTAACTGAGCAACTGACAAAAACTTAGCAAGTACAAATTATCACATATCAGTATCTTGGACACAGGACTGACTTGCTTCCAAGATTCTAATTGAAGGCCTGTGATTACTTCAGTATGATAATAACGCCACTCAGACCACTTGAATGGTTGTAAATATGGTCACACATGGGCCTGGATTCACAAAGTTTGATGTAGGGCTTGTACTAAGCCATACATAAAACCAATGGCTGGCACAGCTGAGTGGAAAAGATCACCACAGAATGTGCCCGATTTAAGAAGATCAGGTGTATTTAAGACACTTTACCTGTTTTATGGCAGCTTGTGCCAAATATTTGGTGCAAGCCTCATGAAATGGTTACCTGAGATTGCCACAAGCTAGACCAGAAAAAGCTGGACTAACTTGCGACAATCGGGACATGGGCTCAACAATCCAGATCACCAGCTGGGAATGACACAAGCCCTGGGTGTGTCACCTGTTCATCACACCCAGGGCTTGCAGCATTATCAGAGGTTTTTTGAATTGACTCCATGTATTCTTAGGGTATGAGAATTGCAAACCAAAACAGAGCAGTTCTGATACTCTAAGAATATAAGCAATACCATTCCTATAACTGTAAGAGTGGTCTTAGTGGTTGCATTAATATATTATTGACTGGTGTTGATCTAGTTAGAGGATAATGGATGGCCATTGGACAATAACCATGCTATAATCACTTCAAGAGGTTTCCATGACAACATGGTAAACCTTGAGAGTGTAGCTCGAGAGGTTAACTGTTGTCATTGAAACCTCGAGAAGTGACTGTGGTGCATTGTTGTCCAATGGCCATCCATTACTTTTTATAGTGTATGGGCTCCATAGACTATAAAACCTAATTCCACTTAATTTTGCTTTTTTTGTCATTAATTTCGACTTGACCGAGTGGTCAGATTTGCCCAATGTCCCCCCGATCAAGCCCCAAGCCTTCTCTCGCTAACCAATAGTTTATTTTTAAAAAATAACTTATTTCAGCCCCATCGAGGACTAGCATCCTACAAACATTCAAACCTTGGTGCAGCTGTTCTGTTTCTCCTGATGGCATTGTGCTGAAAGAGTGAGAGATGTGGATGTGCAAAAGTGATGAAGTTGTAATCCCATCATAATGACGTGCTGAAGCAGAGTTTAGAGGATACTTATGTAATAGCGATTGGATTGCAAGCTTATAAAATGATTGTTTTCAGACAGTAAGAGACACTCCCCATACATTATAATATATTAAGAGTATAAAATTATTTTCCTGAACTAACAGTACCTGTTTTCAGGGCAGATGCACATAAGACACTCTTTAGGAGTGTCTCACATGCAGAGAAGACAAGCACTCCAATAAGTTCAAAGCACTCCTTCAGTCTACTGCAAGAAAATGCACCCAGAAGTGGGATTCTTAAAGAGAAATAGGGAAAGTTTAAGTCCTTGATTTTTCAATGATTCATTTCTTTTATGCCTCTGCCTTAGTATGTGTGTTGAAAATTTGTATGGTACATCTAACATGTTTGCTAGATACAATGTGATCTGTCCATGTAACACTCATCATTGTGCTATCTATGTGTAGCTGTTGCTGCTGTCTGACAGAAGAAAGTTTAATAACAATACAGTTCACTGTTAAATTCTTAAAATATGATGTTCCAGTATACTGAGATAACTGCCTCTTGTTATGTAGTACAAGAGAGGACCTAAGACTGGCAGGGTGCCTGGAATTAAATATACAGAACAAACATTAAATAATATAAGCATAAAAGCTTTTAGCTTAATGGGTCCACACTGCAGGAATCTTCTTGGACTGCCCTTTAGATGGCAGAACCTTGGCAAGATTAATTTATTATGGAATCAAACAATGGATTCATTATGAGGGCAAAAATTTAAAGGAGACAGGAGATATGTGATAACTGACAGCAGATGGGAGTCATGCCTCTACATGTTTCATAGCTAACTGTACAAAAATAAATATTGATCTGAAAAACTATTTTGTATAGTTTTCTTGTTATTGTGAATGTTCTATATCATTCTCTTCATGGAACTAGGATTTGGAATTTTCGTGATGTCAATGCTTGTGTACAGAATGCTAAGCAGGATCTGTTCGCTCATCATAACAGGACTCCAAGGTTTGCTTAAATCAATACACACCATAGTCAAAGCTCCAAATTCTTCATTTCATGAGGGGAGCTTTACAGAAGGTGGTCAATAAAAAAAATAATACAAAATCAGTTTTTTAACACAAACTGTTATTTCACCAAAGTTAAATAGGTATCATTTATGGGTATCACTATAATTTATGAAAATAGGAACATAACTGACTGTTGCCAATCAGACATGACTTCCTGCATTCTCTAAACCCTGTTATGCAGGTCATAGGCCCAGTACTGTACACGTTGCAAGCCACTTATAACAGACTACTCTGTGTAAGGCACTTTTGTCTGCTATAAGCAGCTGCCCATTTATCAAAAAAATATTTTAACACACATTTTCACCCAGCTCATACTCATACTGCATACTGCATACTGACTATGTTCAAACCATCATTTACAATCATATAGAAACCAATGGCAGATAAGAACTGCTCGGCCCACCTAGTCTGCCCATTTTCCTGACTTACTGCAAAACCACACACCCTACTTGATCTCTGGCTTACCTTCTCTTTCTTATTGCTAGGGTTCTCTTATGTCTATTCCATGCATTCTTGAATTTCCCTACTGTTTTTTCCCCACCACCTCCACTGAGATGATGTTCCATGCATCCACCACCCTTTCTGTGAAAAAACACTTCCTCATGTTACCTCTGAGTCTACACTCCTCCATATCATGATCCCTTGTTCTTGAACATCCTTTTTTTCTGAAATATGTTACCCTCTTATACCGTATTAATGCCCTTGAGGTATTTGAATGTCTCTATCATATCCCCCTCCTTCTCCTGTCTTTCAATTGCTGTACTACATTGTAAGCAAGACCCTGAGTGACTTTGTTCTTGTTTTTCTTGTTTGTTTGTACTGTAGAATGCATTCAGAAACAAACACATGTAAACTGTTTAAAAGTAAATCATTACATTGTTTACTTTCTAACAACCACTGGCTCCCCCACCTGACAACAAGCCACTACTCAAGTGAACTAAATCAGATTTGTTAGACTTTTGTATTTCTAGCTTTTTAGACTGGCCTGCCTGACTGAGCTCTTGCTCCTACCTCTAAAGCAGGACTGGATTAAAGGGATCTGCTGTAGCTTGTTGATTGCTTGTTAATCTGAAGAGACGTTACAGTAGGCAGCTGTAGTCACCAGGTGAAGGCACTCTCATAACTTTCCTTATTTTATGATGTTAACATAAACATTTAAAAAAATTACAATGCAGATTGAGAATGAAAACTGAGAAAAGCGGACTACTTCTGTTCAACTTTCATTCATTAAGGCAGACTAAGAATGAAAACTACTTCAACTAATAAAGGGGAAGCGGGGACAGTTGATGAGCTGATGAGCGATTTAGCACCTCATTAACTGGTGATTGCTGTGGTTGGTAAGTTCAGGGGGGCCCACCAACACATCCAGGGCTGCAGTCAGTTAGTTCAAGGCAGAGATGGGGAAGCTCATCAACATCTCATACTGTGCTCAGGTGTTAGGTATAGGAGGGGGATTTAATCTTCTATATCAGTTTCTTTTAAAATGAATTACCAATGGCAATGGTTTGAGGTTTTAGATTTAATCTGGTAAAACAAGGCTGTCTGTACTACATGTGTATGGTGTAAGTGGCACATTCAGTAGGTGGACAAATAATCCATAGATTTCACCTTTATGGCATTCAGCTGTATGTCATTTTCAGTTATATGCATATTTTTTTTAGTCACAATTTTTTTATATGTTTGCAGTGGTAAAATTTTCAGTTGTAGGCACTGCTGTGTTCAGATGTATGCCATTTTGTTAAAAGAAGTCTGCTGTCTTTTCAGTGTGATAGTAGACTGATTGTTTTCCTTGATGGCTTCTCTCACAAACCACCAGGCTAATCACACTAACAGCCTCAGATTAACTAACAATCAGCTGTTAAGAACAGTTAAAATGTGGTCTTGCATTTGCAGTGTCATTACTGCAAACACAATGGAAAAGACTAAGAGAACTGATTGTTTCAATAATGACAGAATATTGCAGGAAGCACCAATTGATGATTCTGTCCTCCACCTCCCCCCACCACAAATATGCCCGCAGATGATTTCACAGCCCATGTCTCTATTGACCTACATGAGCCAAAAATGGGTGAGCTGTTTGATGTGGAGATCTGCAGTTCTGTAATGATCAGAAACTGTAGAGTACAAGGATGAAGAGGGTGAAGATGAGTCGAAACCTGTCCCAAACACATGTGAAATATGAAAGCTGACTGAAAAAGTCATACAGTATGTGGAAACATTCAAGCAAAGTGACTTCTTTTGGTTCTGTTCAATCAAGAAAAAACCTGAAAGTCTGTCAAACTAAAACTCTGAACAAGTTGCTATTACAGGTTGACTTAAATGAGAGGGAAACACAGACACTGCAGCTACCTCTTATGAACTGTTTGATACTGACACTGAACTGTGACAGTTTTACTGAAGTAAAATTTTTTTGCAGCTTTTAACTTCATACCTGCTTTCAAAGTTTTTTAAACATATTTTTAACAGTTTTAACTATGTTATCAATTTTAACAGTGTCACAAGTGTTTATGATTGAAATTAAAATATAATGGACTAAGCCATGCAATTTGTTTATTTATTTATTTATTTATATATTTTGAAAGTCAGATTTACAAACTTTGAGTCAGGGACTCATTTACAAAGGCACCTCATTGCAGGGAGGGTAGACATGGTTACAGTGTGAGATGCAACAGTGGCAACATACAGGTGCAATACAGATAACAAAAAGAACACAATATAACAGTGGTTTATGGGATAAAGTTGCATGCAGTAAATAGCAATCGTATAAAGTATAATAATAGTAGAAGTGACAACCCTGGTCATACCAAGGAAATACCTAAATGGAAGGGTGTTGGGGGGAATGGGTGAGGAAAAGAGAGAAAAAAGAGGGGAGCAGTCCAACGGACATTGTCAAGGCTGTGGACAAGAAATGGGGAGGGACCCCAACATTAGGTTGATTAAGGGCAACTACAGCTTCTGATGCCAAAAAGGTAGTTATGGAGAGTGACTTTAAAGGGGCCAATTTGGTAGACTTAGTGACAGACAACAGGAGGGAGTTGAACCATGTGGGGGTGCAGTAGAGGAAGGACCTTTGGGCTAGGGAGGTCTTGGTATGGGGCACCAGAAAGGTGGCCTTTACTGAGCTACAAGTGGCAATGGATGGGGATGCAAGCCACAGGGATGCGGTGAACCCTGGGGGGGAAGAGTCCTAGCAGGGAATTTTTGGCAAGTAAGCAGGTTTGGTAGTGCAGGCACTCCTCCACAGCGAGCAGGTTGGCAGTGGAATAAAGCAGGCAAGTAGGGATGCATCAATAAGGAGCCTGCAGGCCTTGTTCATCGAGGTCTGGATTCTGGTGAGGGTGGTATTGTTGGCTGCAGCATAGATAGGTAGGCCGGAGTCCACTAAGAACAGGACGGAGGAGTTGATGGCCAGTCGGAGAACAGTTTTGGGGAGGCAATCTCTGTGGTGATATAGAAGGCCAAGCCAAGAGTTTATGGCTGAGGACAGGGTATTGATGTGGGTGTAGAATGTAAGAGCTGAGTTGAAGGTGATGCCCAGGTACTTGTAGGATGACACCTGTTTGAGAGGGTGAGCATTACTGGGGAGAATGCAGAGGGGGGCATTTTTGACCTTATTCTGGTGAATGGGTGCTGCAGGGATTCCTGTAGAGATATGGGGTCAGGGTGGGAGGTAAGGAGAACCACATCATTAGTGTAGAGTGCCATATTGCCCGAGCAGGAGCTGGGGAGGGTATTGAGAAATAGGCTGAACAGAACAGGGCCCAGGATGAAACCCTGGGGGAACCCCAAGCAAACAGGCAGGGTATTGGACAAGGGTGCTATGTAACTTCACGCTTTGTGATCTGGCATAGAGATAACTGGTGAACCAAGCCAGTGGGCCTGGGGAGAAGCCAAGTTGGTGGAGGGAGTCAGGTAGGAGGGGGTGACACACAGTGTCAATGGCCTTGGAGAGGTCAATGAACACTGCACCCACAACATGACCAGAGTCGAGAGCAGTGTGGAGGTGCTAGGAGAACTCCAGGAGGGATGTAGTGGTGCTGTGTCCAGGGTAGAATACATGTTGTTCTGGACAGAGCAGGTCATATTTGGCCAGATACTCGGAGAGCTGAATGGCCACTAATTTTTCTAGTGCTTTGGAGAGAGGAGGGAGAATGGAGATGGGCCTGAAATTGTTAGGGGAGGTTCCATCTCCACTCTTATGGGTAGGGATGATTTCTGCTATTTTCCAGGCACTGGGAAATTGACCAAGACATAGTGACTGGTTTAAAAGGTTGGTGAGACGGGCTAGTACAGTATTGAGGACTAATTGGAGAATCCTGGAATCCAGGGGATCACAGCTGGAGTTGTTGCTAGCTAAGGCTTTTTGCAGAAGAGGCCTGGCTTCAAGGGGTGATATGGCATGCAGGTAGAAAGGGTGTCAATCCAAGGTGGGGGGTGGAGGCAGGAGTAGGGTCAAAAAAGTAGTTGGGAAGGACAGAGCATAGATCTGAGAAAGCCATATTGAGGCATTCAGCTATGCAGGGAGGATCAGTAGTGATGGTACCGTCTATGGAGAGTTGTGATGGTGGGAGGGACCAGGTCTTTCCATTGAGCTCTTTCACATTGTCCCAGAAGGCACAGGATGAGCTCTAAGTGGATTCAAGGGTGGCTTGATAATAATTGGCCTTAGCCTGCCTTATAGCCCAGGTGCACTTGTTACTTGCTGCATTATAGGCTTGTCTGTCAGCCAGTTTGCCTTTGCATTCGATTGTGAACTACACTGAAATATACATTGATACTAGCACTATTGTTTGAATGCCAGAAAGCCGTATTTTTAGTTGTGTGCAATTCTGCTTGTATGCACATAATTAACACAGAAACACAGAAACATAGAAGTTAATGGCAGAAGGAAACCGCTAGGTCCATTTAGTCTGCCCATTTGTTTTAGACCTATTTTGATACTCTAGTTGCCCTTTGTAGTCAAGGCTCCCTTATGTCTATCCCATGCATTATTGCATTCTTCCCACATTGTTGACCCCCATAACCTCTTGATGTAGGCTATTCTGGCATCCACCACTCTTTCTGTGAAGAAAGTGTTGGTAGAGAACCTTGCTCCCTGCAGCCTGAGATCATGCCCCCTGGTCCTGGAGCCCTTCTTAAATTGTGAGGTCCTGAGCATGTGCATATAAGTGGAATCCGTTGTATATGTTTAAGTGGTATTCTATATGAATTTCTATACACTCAGAATCCTTGTTGTGCATGGACAAAAGTTGGACATAGTTCAAAGATTGCAAGATTCTGTGTGTGGTTTTCTCTTGTTAAGTTCCTGCCAACATAATAATGTATCTTTTATTTACTGTAGTTACTAACTATGAGTGATGAATTTTAGGTAGGAGGAAAGTGGATGAGTCCTGCTTGCTAGCATATATAAACTGAAAATTTCACTTTTAACATATTGGAAAACCATATACTATAAGACACATGTATACTATACAGAGGGTGGTGGTAAATCGCATGAAACCTGAGGAGAGGAGGTTACCAGTGGGGTGCCACAGGGGTCAGTGATGGGGCCAGTCCTATTCAATGTCTTCATTAGTGACATTGCAGAGCTTCTTGAGGGAAAGTTTTGCCTCTTTGCAGATAACACCAAGATCTACAACAGAGTGGACACACCAGAGGGGGTAGAAAAAATGAGAAAGGACCTAAGCATATTAGATGAGTGGTCAGGTATCTGTCAGTTGAGTTTCAATGCTAAAAAGTGCAAGATCATGCACCTGGTTCACAGGAATCCAAGGAGGGAGTACTGGATGAGTGAGAAATTCTGGCCACCACAAGTCAGGAGAGAGACCTGGAGTTTATCATGTCTGATGACCTAAGGTGACCAAACAGTGTGAAAAAGTGGTGGGGAGATAAAACAAAATGTTGCGGTACATAGGGAGGGGCATAATAAGCAGGAAGAAAGAGGTAGTAATGCCACTGTACAGATCACTGGTGAGGCATCAACTGGAGTACTGTGCCCAGTTCTGGAGACTACATCTCCAGAAGGATATTGACAAAATTGAGGCAGTCCAGAGAAGGGCAATGAAGATGGTACATGGACTGCACTAGAAGCCCAATGAGGAAAGACTGAAGGTCCTTAATATCTATTCACTGGTCGAAAGAAGGGAGAGGGGAGATATGATAGAGACTTTCATGTACCTTAGGGGAATAAACAGGGTACAAGTGGAAAGCATATTTCAGAGAAAACTCTGCACAAGGACAATGGGGCATGATATGAGGCTGAAGGGTGGAAGGATTGGGGTAATGTTAGGAAGTACTTTTTCACTAAAAAGGTGGTGGAGTCATGGAACAGTCTTCCAGCGGAAGTGGTTGGGGAAAAACAATATGAGGTTCAAGAGTGCATGGGATAGACATAAGGGCACCCTGGTGATGTGCAGAGCAGGTGAGCCACAGATCAAATAAAATCTGGGGTTGCAGCAGTGAGTAGGGAAATGGGGAGACTCGGTGGGCCATATGGTCCTTATCTGCTGACAGATTCTATGTTCCTATAAAAATAAAACATGACTAACCATGCCCAACTCAGCCCATGTTTCTATCTCAGGGTTGAGATAATATCATGAACTTCTCAAGCTTCAGTTTTGCGGTCAAATATTTTTTTAAATGGGCTATCTTCAGAACTGTTTGGACTAGTAACAATTTTGTTAATGAAGGCTTGGATTCAGCTAAGTTGATATAGTCATATAAAACAAAGTTTCACTAAATAGTTTAAGTCCTGTTATTTTTAACAACATATCAATATGTATAGACATGTAGCGACACAGGAGACCTATATTGTTAGGCTCTATATATGTTCACTGGAATCCAATTTTTCATTAAAAAAACTTAAGAAACTGGCACGGTGGCGCAGAGGGTTGAGGCGCTGGATGCCACACCTCGGACCACGCTGGTGACCCAGGTTTGGGAACGGACTCGGGACGCCGGGGGCTGGCAGGGGAAGGAGAGGATTGAGCATCCAGAGAACTGCTCTCATCTCCTGGGGTGGCTTGGGTGGGGAGTCTCGCTCTGTAGTGGCCCCCGGTGGAGACCAGGAGTACTACAAGCAGCGCAGGAGGGATGACCAGAAAAGCGGAAAAACAACTTTGGCGGCCACCGGATGATGGCTTCTGTGCTCTACACTGCCAGAACCTCTAGGAGCCTACTCCTCCACAGCAGCATCCTGGATCAGTAAAAATAAGAGTGTGCTGGGTTTCCCCTTTCCCCGGTGCCTTCCCCCTCAGAGGAGGTGGACCCGCCCTGCGAAGGGATATGCCGGGACACCCAGGGAGTTGGCTGCAGATCTGTGGTAAGAAGGGGGCTCGGAAAGATGATAGCTGGGGCAATAGCAGCATTAGGAAGCCTGAAGGAGAGGGGACACTGGAGTGTCAGAGGTAAAAAAAAAACAAAAAAAAAACTTAAGTTTGTTGTATGATTAACAGTTCAAATGCTACTGTTTACAAAATATAATTTTAAGCATTGTAAAATAACAAACAATTATTTTTGGGAAAGGACAGATGATACTAGTGGTTGTTCTGTCTAAGAAGAAACACAATCTTTTTTAGTTTTCAATGTCTTTTAAAGTGTCACTTAAAGGGACACTGTCAGCTTATGTTCAGTATTGACTCATAGTATCACATATGCCCCTGTAGCCTTCAATAAATTTATTGTAGTATAATATATAGTCCCCAATGGTCCCTGATTTTGTTTCTTTTTTAGTTTGTTTCACAACATCCTGTAACTAAGATGACCTGCTCCTAGCATGGCTCCTAGCATCGCCACCCAATGCTCTGGCTGTTGACTTTTAGCATTGTACTGGAGCTCAGCTAAAGTCATGCATGGGTCTAGTTTAGAAATGTTAAAGCTATATGAGTTACACATAGATTCTGACACAATACTTCAAGCTGATCGTGCTTATGTAAGTATTGTTTAAAACTGAGTGGTGTAAGCTGGTTAGATTTATGTTCCAAATATAAACCTAAGACTCTGGACATACACCTCACCATCAGTGATGGATAAAGTACATGTCTGCAGCTGTGCCACAAGGGTCTTGTGTTTCAAACATATTGTCAATCTGTAATTAGAATACTTTTTGGATGCATACCTGTGAAGGTTTACCTCTTTTATAATCTATACCTGTGCCTTACTTGGCACAAAATATTGTACATCCTCCATGAAGCAGAGGAACCGATACAAATTTGAACGTACTATAAACATTGTATAGTTGTGACTTGATTTCTTTAAGACATACTAAACTTAGACATAGTCAAAGCAATATTCTATTTTTGGGACATGCATACCATTTTATGCAGGGTGTTATAGCTAAATAAACATAGCTCAGCCTCATAGGATGGTGGAAAACCTGTAGCTTGGCCCTGTGTCACCATCATGGTGGAAAAAAATCAGTTTATGACCTGGAGGTCAGTTTGATTAATAGGTTTCAAAATACATTAGCCAACTCAATATTTTAGTACCCATCATTTTCTACAGCTCAAAAATCACTCCATGGGCAGTCACTCAGTTGGGTAGAAAGTATCAAATTGTAGTAGCAAAATCGAGCAGTTTTTCAAGCTGTTGACCATCTGGCTAACTGATCTTTTCTTACCCAGGTCGCAAAGGTGGGTGAGGGCATAGGAGGATTAGGATTGCTACAGTATATACCAATTTTAGAATGTTGACACTGAATGAGGTAGAGCTACCACACTATTGATCTGAGGCCAGGCAAGTGCAGACTGCCCTTGGATCATTAAGGGGTAGGGGACATTGTAGCGTGGGTGGGAACTAGACATTATTACCCTAATTGGTCATTTCCAAACTTTGTATGCAGTGTGTTTGCAACCCTAATAGTTCATTTCTAACCTTTGTGTGGTCTGTACTTTGTGCAATAGCAACCCTAATGAGCTTATGCATGTTGTTATTATCATTCTTACTTTCTAAAACAAATGTGTGGTAACTTCTTTTACTCATCCCTTCAAATCCTTACATGGACTATTATGTAAAATTATTATTTGCTCCCATGGGCTATGAGACTACTTGGGCCTTCAATGAAATCATTTGGGCCTTCAAACTGAAAGTCAAGTGCTTTTACACATTTTCTCACCACCACCTGCCAAAATCGTACATCCCCCCCAACCTTGCACAGTATAATCAAACCTCCCCATCCCCAGATAAGAGAAACCCCCCAACTCAACCCATTCAGTAGCTCTCATGTCTCTGCTTTCTTTCCTCCTTACAATAAAATAATATCTAAAGTGCAGTGATTGACTGATATGTGTTATCAGAATTAATTTGTCCCCAATCTCTACCTCAACTGTAGCATCTGCTGTGAATACTTTTAAATGTGCATGCAAAGTAGGATAACCATCGTACTACAAATCTTGAAAATAATCAAATTTTGAGTACATGTTGTAAAATTCCAAACACGTTTCAAAGTGCCTGAAAAGTAGAAATACCATCATACTGCAAATTTTAATCATGTTCATATTTTGAGTAAAAGATATTTGTATTTTGAGTACAATTTGTAATACAAATTTGTAAAGTATTACTTTTCTCTGTGAACATTTTAGTTTTTAGTTGATTATAATTAATTATTAAGTAGTTTATTTAAATAATAAAGACTGGAACCTCACAGTGGCCCACCCTTACAAACACATAACTCTTATCCTCTACTTTTCAGATTGAAAAAAGTTACATTTGCTTAAGTTTTTGTTTCTGTAGAACTTTAACATAGAAAAAATATCTGTGCAGTTTTAGCTATTTTTCTTAAGGTTTTTTAATGTGAATACATGACCAATTAATCACAATTAACTTAAAAAAACTAACTTTTTTCAACAAAAACTCAAAAAGGATATATTCCCATATGCTATCTACAAAACCTGTAAGTTTTATAGCTCAACCCGGTCCCTAAGTCATATTTTAGTCCTCTTAATTCAAAATGTTAGATTGCAACCCTGGCAGACATATGCAATTCGGCCCTTGATATCTCTGAAAGTATTAAATCAAGCCTCCTGCAATTTGGAGGGCTAAGTGGACATAAGAATGAGAAAGTCCCATACCAAACTCTGCACTACTAGGTTTTAAAATGGCCAGGATGTGACCATCTGAATATGGACATTTGTTTATATGAACATGGCCATTTTTAATAGAACAACAACACAGCCATAATATACAGGAACTACTGAGCAGACATGCACTACTAAACACACACACACTCACAGTTTTGGGGGAGGAGTGTGCATTCTTGTTTAATTTGTGCATGGTGATTTACAGTAAAGAGGTCATAGATATAATCATGTTATGGAAGACATTTTGTGTGCAAGATGAGGCTTTCTGTGTAGAATTAATGAAGCTACAGAATTTTAAAGGTTCAGGTTTTTCAAAAAAGTGAATTTCAAAAGTCCTCAATACAGACATAGAAAAACTACTGCAATGTTACCAACAAGTGATTTTTTTTAATGGGGAGGAAGGGTTTTTCCCATGAATCCTATTTCACATACATGGAGCTTGTTCCAGTGTTTCTCAGCTATTTCTACACATTTGAGAGAGAGAGAGGGAGACAGAGAGAGAGAGAGAGCTGTCAAAGAAGTTAGACCAGCAGAACTGCAATCCAGCTCAATCATTGGAAAAACAAACTTGAAAATCCATTTTTTTATAATCTGCCAGCCATGACTTTGCAATCCATTCATAGTGTTATTTTTGCAATTAATTCAGTTAATAGGTTATTTATAACGTTTTCATTTTGTTATATCAGAATAGTTAAGTAAGGAAGGAACAGCTTTTTTCTGATCTGTAAAACTTTTTGTACTGTCCATGAAGAGGTCCTGCGTCATGTGTGGCATGGTACATTAGCAGTGCTATGATTCCTACAGCATGCATCAGCACTGAAATTTGCCATAAACCAGTTGTACTAGCCACAATTGTAAGGTAAATTGTGCCACCAGCTGTATTTTAAAAGGGGAAACAATACTGTTTTTTTATTATCCAGTAAAAGTACATTGCTACTCAAATGCACATCCTGTGCTGTACATGTGCAGTAGCAAGGTACGCATGCAGTGTTGTAATTCACCATATAAGGTAGCAGTAGCACCAGCTGAAATTATGCAGGGAAACTATACTAAAAGTTGTATATTAAAAAGACAACAGTGGATTTTTTGATCAGTCAGTAGTGGTAGAAGCTCACTACTCAAGTGGAGGTCTTGAATCATATGCAGCAGAGCAGTACACAAGGTCATCAACCCAAGATGTCAACATGGAATCTCACCCTATAGCAGCAGTGCCAGCATTAATTATACTGTGAAAATGTGCTAGCAGTTGTATATTTAAAAGAAAACATTATTTTAGTGTTTGTGTACAGCCATTATGGAAACATAGAAACATAGAATCTGAAGCAGAGCCAACTCAGTGGCATAAAGGGCAGAGGCATAGTGCGTACCTTACCTTTTCCATGCTAGTGACCCAAGTTGGGAATGAACTCAGGTCACCAGAGGTCAGCCAGAGAGTGAGAGAGGTTCAAGCATCCAACGTTCTGCTCTCCTCTCCCAGAAGGGAGAGGCATGTGAGCCCACCATATGACTACCACCAGGTGGAGATCTGGTGGAAGTGCAGCATGGGTGGCACAAAGGGATGGAACTGAGGAGAATTCTGCGTGAATGCTTCCATACATACAATGGATGTCTTATGGCAAGGGTGGGGAGAAAAAGTAGTTGGAGGCTTAATGAAGCCTCATCAGATCTGCCTGGGCACCATCACAAAAGAACAAGCCTTGGTCTACTCTTGATATGAGCATGGAGGGGGGGCAGCCTCCTTCCAGCACTGGTGAGGAGACATTTGTGGGAGACTGTCAGACTGAGGTAGGTACCCAGGGAGATGGTAGCTAGCTTGAGGGGAACTGCAGCCAGGCTGATCAGTTGCCCATGGACTAGGATGATGAAAAGGCATTACTGCATAAAGAATCTGATGGCAGATAAAGACTTTTTGACCTACCCAGCCTGCCCTCTTTTGCCCTTGCCTACACTAACACTGCAGACCATGCTTGAGCTCTGGCTTTGTTCCCTCTTGCTTTGCACTAAAACTGTAGAGTAAGAGTCAGATGCATTTATCTATATGTCTGGGTCTGAAAGGTTTGATGACTGTTTCTCACGTAAAAAAGTGTCTACAATTCAGATTTATGAATCTTATTCATCCATAGGTGTACGTTTTCTTGGAAAATGCACTTTCTTAAGAGTAACTAAAAGTTTTACATTTATGTAATAGACTCGGTTTACTTACTTATATAGTTAATTTATCTAATTTATTTAATAGATTCAGTTTACTTAGTTATTAATGTATTTTATTTAATGTTTCAAATATGGCTAACAAGACTTCTCACAAACTGCAGAGGCGATGCATACTACACACTTATCCAGGAGTTAGCACAGACCATGGAGATCTGCTACCTTTTGATGATGCTCATTGGGAGAAAGTAGTTGATGTAAAGGAAAGACATTATAGTCAAACACTGTCAACGTACAACATTATGTGTCTTGAATTGCCTGAATGTTACTCCATCAGCCATGGGTATCATTATATCTGCTATAAGATCTTCACTGCATATGAGTTCCGGTAAACTTGCAGTTGATGAAACTTTAAAAAAGACATCATAAAGAGTTATCCAGCAAAATTACTTCACTTACAAGTTCATAGTGCTCTATCTGAATCTGTAGCATCTACATCAGGCATATTCCCAAATGAATGTATATTTTGCAAATCATACAAGAAAAGGAATCCTAAGGGGTCAAAGGAGACTTTTAAATATCCTACAACATGTGTAACATATGGGGCAGCAGACAGCATAAAAAAACACAGCAAAAGAAATGGATGATCGACAAATGGATATGATGGTAGGCAGTACTGATCTCATAGCCAAAGAAGTGAAGTATCACAGCAGCCATAAGAACGAGTATGTAAAAAAGGCAGAATTAATAAAGGGAACAGGTACAAAATGTGAATAAAGTCAGTTGAGGTACAGTCACCAGGTTGCCTTTTCCAGAATTTTTAAGTATGTGCAGTGCATCACTGTTAATGGAATGCAAGAAGAATCATTGTTATCTCTGCACAAAAGGTACAAGGACATTTTTATGGAGTGTAGTGGGTGTGAAACAAATTACAACCCACAGAGCTTGCAGTCAAAACTGGTGGGTCACTTCAAAGATGGTATCATATTTGATACCAAAAGTAGAAATGAGGGTACAATCATTAGGGTTTAGCAGAAATTACCTATATTTGACCTTGGAACAGAGAGTTAATGCCGATGCTGCATCAAGACTAACCCGGATTTCTTCATTGACACAGAACATCAATGCAAGGAGGAGGTGGAACATTCTGCGGTCAGCTCGAAGTAAAATTATTGGAAGTCTTATGGAAAAAGCTGGTCTTGTCAGCCATGAAGAAGCCAGCCAAGAGCTGAAGAGTTTTAGAGTTAAACAAGATCTGAAGGATTGAATCAAGCTGTTGAACACAGTAGACTCCTCCATGAATCCATTCCGGGATGCGCTTGAGGACAACAATCTTTATTCAATAAATAGTGGAAAAGCAGTATCACAAGAGGTAGAAAACAAAGTGTTACAGGTTACTGAGATAGGTACTCAGATGTATCATGTGTTTAGAGATGAATGTATTACCAAACGTAGTTTGAGGAACCCATCAAAAGATACAAGTTGAAGAACTTTGCACATGATGCAATGAAGGTGAAGATTAAGAACAAGAACAAGAAAATAGTTAAGTTAAAAGGAACTCTAGACCTCTTTGGATGCTTGCTATATCTATCTACGACTTCAACAGTTGAACTTATGATGGTGTTTGTCTACCCACTAACCCTCTCCTTAGGAAACATTGATGGATCAATGAATACAATAATGAAGTCAACACTGCTTAAGAAACTGGAGACCAGAGTCCAAAGTAGCCACCTCAATACTGTAAATGGCAATGTGGTTGATGCTATGTTCCTGATCAGAAGTCTTTCAAACCTGCCACCAACATTCAATGGTGTGGCAAAAACCATCCTGTCTGTTGTCTGCAGTACTTCTGCAAATGAAGTCCACCTTGTCAGTGACTGTTACAAGTCACCATTGATCAAAGATCTTGAACAAGAGAAGAGAGGTAAGCATAGCATTGCTCCGCTCTTCTATCTCATAACTGGTCCTGACCAAAGCTGACCAAAAGACTTTGCTGGATCCCTATATTCATCTTCATTCCAGATGGCGCTCCTTGGTTTTCTAGCTACAGCATGGAATTCTGATGTGTACTGTGAAGTTCTAGGTGATTAAAAGCTCATTTATGCAGTAGGAGAAACTTGTTACTCATAGAAAGTGGAAGCTGGACATATGCTCAGACTAGAGTGCAAGGCCCTAACAAGCAAACACATAGAATCAGACACAAGAATACATACACTACATTTGCAGCGAAAATGAGGCTGAAGATGTGCATTTAGTGGTCAGGGCAGATGATACTGATATTGTGGTCTTTCTGCTGTATCATGCAAGTCTAAATGATAATCTCAAACTGCACATGGATGTTGGCCATTCAGGGAATAACACAAGAAGATTCATAGATGTATCCCGCTTGTCAGCAGAGTTAGGCAGACCTGTGTGTGCAGCTCTACCAGGTCCTCATGCATTGACAGGGTATGACTATTCACCAGCATTCAAAGGCAAGAGGAAGGTGTGACCTCTAAAAATTATGGAAAAGAATACAGAGTACATACAGGCATTTGGAAAACTGGAATGTCCACACTTGTCTAAAGAAACTGAGGATACAATTGAGAGCTTTATGTGTACCTTGTATGGACAGAAAGTAAAGATTGTCAACACAACCTGCTACAGTATGTTCAATGTCAAGCATCGACCGAGTGACAATGGCGCACCCTTAGAAAAGAACAAAGGAGCAGACACAAGCTCGCTGCCACCATGAAAATCAACTCTGACACAACACATCTGCTGTGCAAATTACATTTCATTGTTATGGAAAAATGCAGATGAACCAGAAATGGCACTACTGAAGCCAGAGGACAATGGCTGGAGCTATGAAGATGGCAAATACAAGCCAACGTGGTTCACATGTGAAGTTGTGCCACCAGCCTTAAGTGAACAATTGAATGAACATGACAACAATTGAAATCAAGACAATGATAACAGTGATTGTGATGTCGATACTGATGAGACAGATTTGCTTAACACGTCAGATAATGAAGACAGTGAACAAGAATACTGATTGTTGTGCTTAGGTTCATAAAACATCATAAAAAGTTAATTGTTTCAAGTTAAAAATAGAATAAAATAAATAATAACATTAGTATTAAGTCTTTGATTCATATGTTGCTGTTTGTTACAATGTCTTTAATATTTCAATAAAAGCTTATAGAATTGAAATTAAAGAAAGAACCATTAATTAAAATATACACCATTTTCTCCGACAGTTCATTTTTTCATTGAAGAACTGCATTTTCCAAGAAAACGTTCAACTTTGAATGAATAAGAGTTGTAAATCTGGATTCTACACACTTTTCTTTTTACATACGAAACAGTCATCAAACCTTTCAGGCCTAGACACATAGATAAATGCACATGGTTCTAGGACTATTCCCTTATGCCTATCCCATGCATCCTTGATTCCCACTACTGCTTTTGCCCCTCCCACTGCTGCCTGAAAACTGTTCAAGGCATACATCACTCTTTCTGTGAATAAATATGTCCTCTCAACTCTTTTGAATTTACCCCTTCCAGCTTCACTCCATATCCTTTTATCCTCATGCAGCATATCATCTGAAGAAATACTCCCCTCCTGCACTTCATTTACCCCTGGGAGGTATTTATAGGTCTCTAGTATGTCTACAGGTGTTCTGAAGTTAAACTTCGCCTGTGAAGTTCACACAAATTGCCAAAGATTTGCACTCCGTGGAATTCATGGGGTTTTCAGAAAACTCCAAAAGTTTGATTTGAGTAATTTGTTTGAAGTTTTCAGCAAAATTCACCTTTTTTAACGTGAAGCATGAATTTCGTGGGCAGAGAGTGAAACTTGTGAGGCAAATTTCACACTCCACAGAGAAATCCGTGTCCACAAATTTCACGAAATTGCTCCGCTTATTCTGCAAAATCTGCAAGTTACCTCATGAAGTGAATTTTGCAGACTTCACACACCTCTAATTATGTCTCCCTCTCTCCTCTCTTGCAGAGTATACAAACTGAGCTTCTTTATTCTCTCCAGTTAGGGCTTCTGATGCAGACCCTGCACCATTTTAGTTGCTCTTCTCTGGACAGCATCTACTCCATCTATGTTCTTCCTGAGATGTGGTCTCCAGAACTGGAAACAATAGTACAGGTGAGATCTCACTTGTGGTCTATGCAGTGGCAACACCAACTCCCTCCTTCTGCTGGTGATACCCTTCCCTATGCACCCTAACATCCCACTAATCGTAGAAAGTGCTTTGTTGCACTGCCTTGCCACCTTTAAGTCATATGATATGAATACTTCCAGATCCCTTTTAAATCTGATGACTATCAGTACCTCTTCTTCCATTTTGTACTCTACCTCTGGGTTTATGTGCTCTAAGTGCATGAGTTTGTACTTTTTGCATTGAAACCCAGCTGACATGCCATTCACCACTCCTTGAGTTTTTTCAGGTGTGTGCATGTTCCTTCCACCCTATCTGGAACATCCATCATATTGCAGATTTTGGTATCATCCACAAAGAGGCATACTTTCCATTGTAAAGAGGACTGGTCTCTGTACTGAGCCCTGAGGCACACCATTGGCCACCCTTCCTTCTCAGAAGTGAACTCCATTTACCACCATATCTACTGCCTATCCCTTAACCAATTTTTTTACATAGTTTATCTCCTAAGGAACTACCCCTAAGCTGCCCAGTTTACTTATGAGTCTCCTATGTGTCAACATGGCTCAGGTAGTAGCACATCTGACTCTGAGCCAGATGGTCATGGGTTCTTGACTGACACCTCATGCCTAAATGCTGGCACACAAGTGCAGTACCAGGAGGTGATGTATTGTCAGGGTGCACCATCCTTCAGATGAGATATTAAACTGAAGCCCCTTCTACTGATCTCTGGTGCTATTCTGGTGGGTGTCCAGGTGGATGTAAAAGAACCCAAGGCACATTTCTCAAGAGTAGGGATTTTTTATCAAATAGGTTATAATCATTATATTTGATAATCATTACAAATACAAAATAAAAAAAGCAAAAATAAATCATGAAGAATTAATAAGCATTCTTTCATCAAAACAAAAACGCATTCCAAAATCATAAAGCCTTATTACACAAAGGAAATGAAAGAGTCAAACCTTAAACAATACAATATGCATATGTTTTTTTTAATTAAGTAGATTAAACTGCAGAAACCACTCTTAGGTATTCTAAATCTGTAGATACAGTATATTCATTTATTTTAACCATTGCAATCCATCCCACCATTTATATAACACAGTATTTGAGTATTTATTTTTCTTTTCCAACTCTTTAATGTCAGCAATGCTGTTTAAAATGGTTTGTAATATTTGTTCAGGTTGCCATATAGTTTGCTGTATGGAAAAATTGACTCTAGATTGCCAGATCCAATACTTAAAACATGCTAGGATAACCCACACTGTACTGTTGTGGACCTTTGGTCCCCATCAATGCGTTAGACCTAAAAATAGTGAATTAGACTCTAAATTATTAAATAGAGTTTTTCCCCATCTATTTTGAATAATAGTCCAGAAATCCTGTATAAAAGGACACTGAAAGTAGAGGTGTCCCATTATCCCCAGTGTACCAGAACAAGTGTTCCTGGATTCAACATCTATCTTTAATTTCCTCATGCTTAAGACTATTGTTTACATTTAACTTTCCATGTAGGCATAGCCACATAGTGCCCCACATCTATTGTGGAATCTGGATATCCAGAAGCATGTCACTAATTAGGGATTTATCACTTTCTGAGTAGTCATAAAAACAGGGTTTATGACAAAAACATTCCAGTAGAACAAGATCATAGAATAGCTTCCTAGCTAGGGTTATAATGGTTTGCTTACATATTTCCATTGTTTTAATTTCCCAATAGTGTCAATGAAATAAGGAGCTAATCCTGTAATTTTTTTTTTGTTTAAGAATAGGTGAATGTAACAGCCAGTCAGTAGTGATCTCTGTCAATTGGTCAATCACTCAGGGGGTCCAAATGTTGGGGTAATCCTTAATTATTGGTTTTATATTATCAAAAGTAAAAACAACAATTCTGTGATAAAATACTAGGGGATTAATCATGGATAAACCTCCATACTTAATATCCAGGTATAATGTTCCTCATTTTATTGGATTCAACCCGCTCCCTCATAAGTACTGAAAGAAACAACAAAAAAGTGTTGTCTCAGATTTGTTAGGGGGAGGGTATATATAACTTAATTGCAGAAATGTAGGAAACAAAATATTTTTGACCAGAAAATCCATTTCTTTTTACTCATAATCCATCTATTCCATAGTGCTAATCTATCCAAAGCCCTTTTAAATAAAATGGCACAGTTAAAGAAAGCTAAATCAGTGTTTCCAAAATAAATTCCTAGAATTTTAGTAGGTGTTTTAGAAATGGAAATCCCCATAATCATCTGATACTGTTGTGTAAAGTTTCCTAGAGTTAATGCTGTGCTTTTGGAATAATTTATAGAAGCACCTGTTAGTTGTGAATATGTATTTAGTAATTTTGTGGCATATACTCTGGAATTAGCATCTGCTAAAATAAAACATAAGTCATCCGCATAGACCAATGTTCTAATTTCCATATCCTGACTATTAACTGATAATCCTGTAATGTATGGAAACATATTAATTTGTTTAATTAATGGATGGAAAGCCAAGATGAATAACATGGGGCTGAGTGGACAACCTTGTCTGACCCCTCTCTGTACCAAAATTGGGTTGCCAATCCAACCATTGACTTGCAGAAATACTAAGGCATGTTTGTAACAGAGACGTATGCAAGAGAGAAATTTCTTTGGATAGCCATATCTTCTCACACAGTACCAAAAGTATTTGTGAGGTATTTTATCAAATGCCTTACCTTGGTCTAGGCTGATTTCTGATCCTGCATTTTCACCTTCTGTAGATTTTGCTATGATTTCTCAGAGTGTGATTAAAATATCCAGTATTTTTCTGCCAGGGACAGAGCACATTTGTGTTGGATGTTTAATCTCATGCAGTGTTCTTGCAATGTGCATACTCAATACTTTGGTCAGAATTTTAAAGTCTACATTTAACAATGTGATAGGTCTCCAGTTTGATAACAGAGTCTTATCCCCTGATTTATGTAAAATGGATAGACTGCCTTCATACATTTGTGTGGATAAACTTTCTGTTTGCAGCACAAAATTGTACATATGCCTTAATTATGTGCATAAGATTGGAAAAGTCATTTTATAGAATTCACAAGATAGTCCATCCCTTCCTGATGCCGTATCATTTTTAAATCCTTGTACAATATTCTGTAATTCCATAGCTGTAATTTTTGTAGTTAAAGATGAAGTTTCCTTTGGTGTGTTTTTGAATTACAGGATTATAACAACTCCTGGATGTTAGGATCTGCTGGATATGGTTCTCCATAATTTAAAGTCAGGTGATGTTCTATTTCTTTCAGAATATTTTGCTTGCCAGTAATTATCTCCCCTTATTATTTCAAAGATGTGTAATAGATTCTTTCCAGCCCCTATTGCACAACTTTCTTATTGATTAATTTGATAAGATTTCCCTTTAGAGCCTAGCATTGTTCTGTCTATAAAGATTTTTGCCAGTCATACTGGGAAAGTGTAATTTCCAATTTTTGTTTGCATAATGGGCAGAGTAATCTGATGAGGTATCTTTTTATAATGTGTATAGTCAATATAAAAGTTGCCTCAGTTCCCCATATTTTCTATTTTTTCCCTCCCTATTAATTGTCCTGTGTGTCTCAAGAAGTCCTTAAAGTCTCTTTTACCATCTTCCCACCATGTTACTGGAGCATCATAAAGGGAAAAAAAATGATTTTCTTGCTTAAGCTACATCATGCAGCCCTTGGGCTATTTATTTATTATCTAGAAGGCTTGTATTCAATCTCCAATAACCTTTGCCTAATGTGACATCCTCAAAATGTGAGATTTTAGCATGCAGTAGACCATGTTCTGAACTAACCACTGGTATGACTTTAGCCTGTGATACAGGAAGTGATGGGGAGATAAATCAATAGTCAGTTCTTATTGACAGTTTGCCTCAAACATAGGTGTGTGGGGGTACTGAAAACCTGTTCTGAAAAATATCTTTTAATTTAGTTTTTGTAATTAATTAATTTATTTAAAAAAGTAGCAACACAAAAGATTTTTTCTGACTTTAAATCTCTATCTCACAGTTTCCTGCTATAGTCAGAATCTTCACCTAGAAGCATATTTTTTGAAGTGAAAAGATAAGGCTGTATTAATTTAAACAACTCTATGTGCTCTGCTTTGGACTGAGGTGCAAATATGTTAATTAATCAAAAATCATGTGAGCGTAGAGAAACATCTATCAGGACTGCCCTTCTAGATAGATAGATATTCACTAAATGCATGATTTTTACCATATGGTAATTTATAGAAATTCCCACTCCACAACATATATCGTCCCCAATGGACCAGTGAGAGAGGTCTATAACCAGGAAGTACAGTACTTGCTTTTTGAATGTCAGACAGTGAATATAATCCAGTGTCCTGGAAGCAAACCACATCATAATGACAATTGTCAATCAAAGCATGTGTTCTTTCTTTTTTTTTTCTGATTGAATGAAGCAATAGTCAGATCATATGTACCATTTTGCACTGCCGAGTTATTCAGGTGATCATTTTAACCCCTGATCTTGTGCCATATCTCTTTCTTTTGGGTTTTAGTTTGACAGTCTTGGTTTGTTCTTCTCCCTCTGAAGTGCCTTCCTTTTGTGAAGATGGCAGGGAGATCAAAGATACCTTGTCTGTGTCCTCCTCCACTTGCATTTCACTTCACTGCAGGGTGGAGAATTTGTTAGTGGTGGTCAGTGTATCAGTCTGCATAGGTTTTTCTGGTGGTTTCTTGCTTTTTCCTTTTGAATCAAAAAGGAATGCTCACTTCTCTCTATTGTGGGGAGGCATTTTGTTGGTCTCAAGTTCTGTTTCAGCAAATGTGCTAGGCATCTGAACTGTAGTAGGTAGGGGGAGGTGAAGTAGGTCAAGGGTCCCTGGTAAAGATATCAGCTGTGACTGTGGAAGTTAATGTTGTACTGTCTGCTGCTGGTGGGGGGGGGGCATCTGTGGGAGGTTCCTGTTTTCATTGTGGCACTCATGCAGCTTTGTTTATATAAAAATCCTGTTCTGCATAGTCAGTGTTAGAGGTATTATATGCTGTCCATGGACATTGTGTGAAGGAATGTCCATCATTTTCACAAAGATTATATTTTGGTCTTGCCACACAATTAAACATGAATGGCCCATAGCCCCACATTCTGTGCACTTTATGATTTCACAGTTGTCATTCAGATGCCTAGAAGAGCTACATTTAAAACAGGTTTTGAGCTGGCCCTGGTAAAACAAAATTCATTTGTCCCTGGCCAGAAAGAAACAATTAGGCAGGTGCTGAATTCCTTTGTCTGATTGTCTGAGTTTGACCCTTAACCTTCACCCTCCCATTCAAAACCCTTCATCTTCCATTAGTGGTTCTGGATTGCCTTGTATGTTCCAATGTTTTTCTAACCAAAATAACACATCTGAAATTTTTACTCCCTTGCTATGGTTTTAAATGTAAGTTTGGTCAGAGGTGTGACTTGGAAAGGAACCCTCAAAGGAAATGATTTTTGTGCCATATACTGTACATTGTCCAGAACCTGTCCAGGATGGTGGCTAAGTGAAAACTTATATAAAAGGTGCTTTCCCCTGGAGCATGTATGAGGGCATAGACCTCCAAGGGGGAAAATCCAAGTGCCTGTTTTATAAGACTTTTGACCAGAAAAAAAAAAACTATCTGGAGGTAATTCCATGCCACCTAGATTTCTTAGATGAATGGCATGTCTGTGTTTGGCCAGTTGAACTGTTTTTTGTAATAAGCTTGTGTACTGTAGGTGATGGGCTGTGTTGGGGGTGCACCTCTATTATTGTTGGTGGTATTTTGTCTGTTTAAGAGCGGTTATGCAAAGTGTCAGTGTTATTATTGGTTGCTGTTTTTTTCATTGTTTGTAAAGTGCTTTGGGATACAATGTGTATGAAAAGCACTATATAAATGCTGATTTTCCTTCTTCTGTGTGAAATGGTGTTGAAAGCCATACTGAAATCTAAGTATGCCACATACACTGCTCCACCCTGATCTATATCTCTGGTCACTCAGTTAAAGAAGTTTATCAGATTTGTCTGACACAACCATTCCCTTGTGAATCCATCCTGCTTTGGGTTTATAACCTGTGGACTTCAAGATACTGCACAATCCTTTACTTTAGCAGAGACTCTCTTAACTTCCTCAAAATGGATGTCAGCCTGGCTGACCTATAGTTACCAGACTCCTCCCTGCTACTGCTTTTATGAAGTGGGTTGACATCTGTCCTTTTCCACTCCTCTGGAACCACTCCTCTTTACAGCCTGTTGTTGAAAAGTGATGGCAGAAGTGTAGCCAGTACATCCCTGAGCTCCCTCAATACCACTGGGTGTACCCATTTGGCCCCATAACTTTGTTCACTTTCAGATTTGTGAGTCCCTTCAGGACTCACTCCTGCATAAAAGGACTTGTGTCTACCTCTCTTCCTTTGGTGCTCCTGTTGCCTTTATGTTCCCCGTCCTCTATAAAGACTGAATGGAAGTATTTGTTTAGGGTATCTACTTATTCCTGATGCTCCTGTGCACAGTTCTCACTTGTCCTTCTGTATCTCACAATACCTTCCCTAGTCTTCCTCTTTTCTCTTCTGTAAATAAAAAATGTCTTGTCCCTTTTAATTACCCCCCCAGCTATTATTTCCTCACTTTGCACCTCTGTTTCACCTTTGCACTCCTCACCACTTTCCCTGCCTCCCTTTGCTTCTCCTGATACACCTCCATGTCTTCTTTCCTCTGCATCTCTTTACATTTACTGAATGCTACAATTTTAGCCTCCACCTTTTCAGCCAATTCCTTTGAGAATCATAGAGGTCTCCTTTTCCTCTTGCTTTTGCTCACTTCATTTGTCAAAGGTTTGTTGCCTCCACTATGCCCTCTCTTAGCTTAACCCACTGTTCCTCCACCCTGCCATGCCCCCCGCACTAGGTTGTCACTGAATAATTCACCCTTTGTTTTAAATCTGCCCTCCTGAATTCTAAGAGGGTTGCTTCCACCACCATCCGTATGTTGAACCACACTGCATGATGATTGCTGGTCCACAGATGGCCTCCCACCTTGACAACTACAATACTGTTCCTCTTTGTGAGACCCAGGTCCAATATTGCTCCATCATGAGTGGAATCCCTAACTACTTTCATGAGAAATGCCTCCTGCAGGGAGTCCAGGATATCTTTCCTTCTAGTTGAATCTGCAGCTAGGACACTCCAATCTTCATCCAGCAGATTGAAATCTCCCACCAGCAGCACCTCACCATTTTCTGCTACTGCATTAATGACATTCACCAGTGCCTTACCTAGTCCCCCCCCCGTGCTGGAGGTCTGTAGATCACACCAGTGTGAATTGTTGCTTCGTGTCTCATCTCCATGGTGGTCTACAGTACTGCCAACCCTTCCATTCCTCCCCTTAATTCCCTGTGTCTCTGTCACTTTGATACCTTCCCTTACATACAGCACAACCCTTTCTCTCTTCCTTTCTTTCTTCCCACCCTATCATTCCTGGACTGACTATAGCCTGGTATGACCATGTCCCCATCATGGTTTCCTGTGCACCACAAAACGGTAATGGCCATGCTATCCAAATCCCCCTTTGCCATGATGGCCTCATGGTCTAGAATTTTAAAATCTAGACTTCTTGAGTTTGTACATATGGCCTTACAGATTTTGTTATCACGCTGTCTGCTAGTCCCTCCTTTATTCTTTTGTGCCCTGCCTCCCTTTTCCCTCTCATTTTGTAGCTTGTGTTTCTGTAACCTTTAATTTCTACCACCCTGCATTTTTTCTTTATTTTGCAGCCTGGCGAATTTACCTCCCCTTGAGTCATCCTCTCTGTCTGCTTCAGTCTATGGGGGGCTGTTTATGCCTCCCTCTTCCACCACCACCCTCAGCTATTTCAAATGTTCACCAAAGTAACATTTAAATCTTGACTGAGGACTGTGATTCCTTTCCCAGGTGGATGCAAGCCATTACCCTGTATAGGCACTTATCCCTCTATGTTGGTCCCCAGTCCCCAGTGTAGTTTAATCCTTCCTGTCTACACCATTCCTTCAGCCTTGAGTTGAAGCTCCTAGTACAGAGAACTCCATCCTCCCCTGGTCATAGACAGGCAGACAATAGTGTTTGTGTCCCGTGCATAGAATGGTCCAGTATCATGTGCAGCAGCACAGTGCACATGCAATGCTGACATTTCAAGATATCAGTACTAAAGTTGACCACATTACAGTAGCAGTAGCACCAGCATAAACTTCACAAGGAAATTATGCAAGCTGCAGTATAGTAAATGGAAAACATTGTTTTTTTGGTTTTCTGTGATCAGCCAGTTGCATTGCAAGTGTCCAATCCATAAAGAGATCCTGCATCATGTGTAGCAGCATAGTATACATACTGAACAGTGCTGTCATGTCCAGTTGTCTACATTGAAATTCACTGTATAGCATAACACCAGGAAAAACTGTAAAAGGAAATTGTCCTAGAAGCTGTATATGAAAAGTTAAGCACTGGAATGTTTTTGTGATCTGCTAGCAGCATTATTTACTGAAATTCCTCATTTTTTCAAACTCACATTTTTAAAAATACACAATTGGGGAAATGTACAATTTTGGAAAGAAAGGGAAAGAATGTCAGATTTTGAAACATTTTTGGAAAAATTGCACTAATGTAAAATTTGAAATTGTGTGCTCTTTCTCAAATAAAAATATTGCCTAGAATTAAATATAAAGGCATGGATTTTCAGAACTCACAGTCGGCATCCAGTGAAAACTATGGTGGAAGAATGGCAGGGTCAAAATCCACACTGACATTACAGTGTGTACGGTTTCATAGTCAGTTTGTTGATATTAGCTTGGTTTTCGACTGAGCCCATTTTCTGGTGTCCACGCTGTGTGATTTTTGACAGCGTCGTTCTTTCAATATGGTTTTGACCTAGTTCCATGCACCTCCATATTTCAGATGCAGCTTGTGGCATAGTAAATGAGTTAACATGTGTGTCCTGTTTTCAAACACATTAATGTATATGTGGCACATTCCTCACTTTGAGGCATGGAAATAATGCATGCATCATTATTTTGATGCATGTGCCATTTATGTTGCACAACCTGCAGCACTTGTGATATGAAGTCAGATCTTATTTTCTGTGATCTAAAAGTTAGGTTACAAGTACTGCAATTTCATGAAAACCATGCAGTAATTCTTTGTAAATCCAGCCCAATGCATTTAGCATTACTGAGCAAACAGAAGAAGTTCAGATATGGGACAAAATGCACATTTGAAAAGTAGAACAGTTTTGCACCTTTCCCAAGTAAACCCATATTTTCTGTTTGCCCAAGTGTCAGCATTTTAATTGTTGGGCTAAATCTGTACCAGGTGAAGACCCTGAACAGTCATGATAAATTATTTTAATCACTTTCATAGTTGTGTTTTCAGTAAGTAATAAATTGTTGGGTTTTTAAAACAATTAAAATAGTGTTCTTTATATGTTTAAGGGAATTGCAGGAACAGAAACATTGCAAGGCCACAGCTGAGACTTGCTGTAAATCATGATTAAGAAATGGACTGCTCAGGGGCCTTGCTATTACATAAAGCAGTTCATTTGGCTTTTCAAAGCTGATACAATTCAAAGTAATCCGCCTAACTGCACAGCCACTCACACTGTGCAAGTGCTTAAAGTAGTCCCTCAATCCAACTCACTGTTACTGTTGCAATATATTTTTCTAATGCATGCATTGCTTTCTACATGCACCATATTACTACTTCCCCAAGTAACTTTTTCACACTTCAAATATTACTAATTAACATTTTAATTTCTGTATGGTCAGTCAAGAAGCATGTAGTGTACTGTTTGCAAACATAACATTTGAGGTGGTATAGTCTTTTCAATTTCATCTTTCATTTTGGATTGACTCTTTGTGTCATTAAGATTGAAACTGATATTTCCTGAACATCAGCACAGATAAAGTAATAGTCTCAAAGACAGGTTTCTTGGCACACTAACCTACAGTAGCAGTCAGACAAAAGTTGTGGTATATCTAGTTATATTTAGATATATCACTGTCAAATCCCCTTTCTTTTCAATAGAAGTTTCTGTGATGGATCTGTCTATATGTATCTGTCTGTCTCTTTGTATTGTCTGTCTGGATATCTACATACTGTACATCTATCTTTCATGCTATAGTGCTTCATATCAGTAACTGCCACTGTACTGTATGTGTTCATTTTACTAAGTGGAGTCAAGTCAGGATAAAACATAATACCTGGCAGTAAATGACATATCACAAGAACTGCATGACAAAAGGGCTTAATTTTCATAAATTGCACTGTTCTGTGCAGAATTATATTCATAACTCTTACCGATGTCCATTAATATAGTACACATTGGGAAGAACTGTAGCAAATCCAACGTGAGAACATGATCAGTACGCTCTGTAAAAGCACAAATCCTGATTCAGAACTTCTAGATTGAGTTGTTTCTCTTTTGCCATTCATTGCATTCCTGGTGGCTATGGGTTTTTTTTTTTGAATTTGTTACTAATACCTTTTTGGTTTATAACAGATATAGTCATTCTGTGTAGTGGGGTTTGTGCAACTATAATGTCCATAAGATGAATTGCATTATCTTGTCTGGTCCTCATCATTCCCCATCTTTATGGGCATTACTGTGTATCACTACAAGGCCTACTAGAAATGGGCTTAATGCATTGTAAAGGGTGTGCTAGGCAAATGGAAGATTCAAATTTGTGAATGTTGTGGAACATACAATTCAGAGACATGACAACCTGCATGGTACTATGAATTGTAATATGAAAAATACAAAGTGTATTCCAATGCATACATTTTCAGTTATTATGTCTTTGTTATCATATAATTTGTTAATGATTCAATGAAATTGGCAGGTTGTTGTATGCCCCTAGTTGTGACAGCCATCAAAGAACTTGTTAGAACTTTCAGAAGGACTATTTAAAGGTGAGCCTAATCATGCCTAGCCATTTTGCAAGGGGCATAGATGGCGACCTACCAAGAAACCACACCAAGTCATATTCATAGTATACAGAAAACACAGATTGCACATGCCCTAGTAGAATTGCATGGTACAAAAGGCTTTACAATATAGTCAGCAAAGGCTGAGAACAGCAGATAGAGACACATGCTTTTTCCTCATTTGATTCTTAGATGTGTTATATTCAGAGTCTTTCAGCGAGGAATTAGCTACTTTATAGAGGATCTTATTTGTTTGTCATGGAGCTCAGTAGAGAAAGAAGAAAACTACAAAAGAACTAGAGCAATGTATTGGGGCATGGTCGTTCCCAGATATTGTTGTACAGCCAATTTTTAAAGAAAATATAATTGTACATACCCTTGTAATGAGCATCATGGTGCCATATGCAAATGCCCATGGATTAATTGGCATATGCTCCTCATGATGCTTTGTATTATTGGGGTATGTGCAGTTTATGTTTTCTTTAAAATTTGGCTATATGGCCAATATCCACCAGGATAACCCGTGCCACAATGCATTTGCTGTTGGGTTCTTTTGTAATTCTCTTCTCTCTCTACATTAGGCTGCTCATGATGCAAACAAATAAGATCCCCTATAGGGTGGCTGGCTCCCTCTCCCTGGCCTGAGATACTGATATGGCACACTGAGAAGTTCAAATGAGGATGAAACACATGTCTTTGTCTGCTGTTCTCTGCTTTTGCTGATTTTATTGTAAAGCCTTCTGGCACCATGCAATTCTGCTTAAAACTGAGCCAGTCCAAATTAATTCATGGGCTTTTGCATATGCTTCCCATGATGCTTTGCATTATTGGGGTTTATGCAATTTGTTTTTTCTTTAAAATGTGGCTGTATATCCAATATTCTTTGGGATGTCCCATGCCCCAGTGCATTTGCTACGGAGTTCTTTTGTATATTCATAGTATGTCCACAGAGCTGTTGGAAAGAAACTCATTGGACTCGCTATTCTCTTGGGAGACAAGGCATTAGTATTATTTTCTGCTCCTCTGCTTATTTCACCATTTTCAAAGATGACCATTACATCCCCAGGAAACAGTGGACATGAAACTGTGGAGAAATACATAAAGTTGCTTGCTTCTGGGGGTGGAGAGAGTACATATGGAAGCACATAGTGAGATATTTCAAAATTCCAGTAATTATTGCCCATCAGCAGCAGAGCAATAGAGAGGCATGCTGGCTGAACTGTGAGGAACAAAGAGTTGGACATGCCCACATAATATGGAACTGTTTTGTACTGATGCAGTTTATGTTTGAGTTGTGTAAGCAACTTGAAGAATAATGCAACATACAAGAATACTAACCCCAACTCTCTAATTACTTCTTACCCATCCCTGAGTGTAAAAACACCACTTCTTAAGAATTTTGAATGCAGCTCCTAATAAGTGCATTATGAAAAGGTGATTGACTTCCCAGCCCCTACAATAAAGGAATTGCGGGACCTGGTATATGTGATTTACAAGATGGAAATAATTATTTTCTCATTAAACAACAGGGGAGAGCAGTTCACTTCTAGAGTGAAGAAATATATAGTGCAGGCCATGACCAAAGATGATAGTATAGTGCTTTAAAGCTAGATGGAGGGAATGGTGAGCAAGTACATAGGTATTCCTTATGTGTTTCAGAATGGTGGTGCTCCATACTACATTCTGAAATTCTATTCCTTCTTAACCCTTCTTTTGGGTATGTCTGGACTCAGTATCCAAAATGTTGAGAGTGATGTATGTGATGTTGTTTACTTACTACTATGTTCATGTTATGTGTATGATATTGTCATTTGTTGTAATCTCTGTGTTGCTGCACTGCAATAAAAATAAAGTTTAAATAAAAGATTACCATTGTATATTCACTGATGCCAGGGGGCCCTACTATTGACACATAACAAGGCTATGTGAACAGCTTTAGTGTCAAGCACATTGATGCCTAGTTACCTTGGTTTTCTCAGTTCACACTCTTGTGCAGAGGATCACATTTCTTACTCTCCAGTGTTCAGACACTGGCCTGTAGTCAGCGATTCATTAAATAGGTCCGCCAAGGGTGCTGCCAGTGACTGACACACCTCTTGATAAATAAACTGTCTGGTATATATACAGATAGATAGATAGGTAGTAGGTAGATAGATAGATAGGTAAGATAGATAGATAGATAGATAGATAGATAGATAGATATCTCAGATTCCCTATTCATATTCCATCCCTCTGTGGCTGCTCACTTCAATTAGTTTTTCACTACCTGTACCCTTCCCTTCTACCTTACTCCTCTCCTCCTCTTGTCTCCCCCCATCTCTTCTCCTCACTCCTCCCTGGGGTTTCACTTTCCCTCTGTTATTACTCAGGAAACCCTGCTTGTCCTTTCCTCACTCAACATAGGTCTTGCCCCAATGGCCTGAACCCCAAACTGCTCCATCTCTTAGCTATTGTCATCACCTCTCCTCTTACTCAGCTCCAGACCATCCCCTTTTCTCTCTGTGCTATCCCTCAGTCATTATGAGAGATTGCACAAGTTCCATCCTTTAGAAAGAGGGTGACCCCTCTTCCCCTGGAAACTTCCATCCTATCTCCCTACTGCCCTCTCTTGCAAAGCTGGAAGAGAAACATGTCTATTCCAGGCTTGTTGACTTCCTCCATTCTTCCAACATCCTCTCCCTCTTCCTATCTGGTTTTAGGAAGCACCACTCCCAACGTCCTCCTTGCTATGGGCCACAGACTCTATCCTCTCAGGGATAGATTAGGGGCACACCACAGCAGCTATTTTCATCAGTCTTGCCAAAGCTCCATCTACTCCACCTAGACAAGCTGAGCTGTGCCAGCCTGTCAGCCCCTGCTGTTGAAAGGTTCTATTTCTACCTTGTGGGCCATCAGCAGTTGGTGCAAGTTGGAGGCATCTTGTCACCTCCCCTACCAGATAAGACTGGGGTTCCACAGGGCTCCATCCTGGGTTTAATTCCCCTCTTCATTTTCCTGAATGACCTCCCCTCTGTCTGTGCCAATTCACATACACACATATATGCAAATGACATAGTTATCTATACCTCAGGCCCCTTGACCCAAGCAGTGGAAAGTTTGTTCCAGCAAGACTTCCTCAATGTCCTGTGTTGGTTTCATTCCAACCAAGTCAAGGTCAGCTCAAAACAAAAACAACAACAGCAACAACATAAAAACAGTGTCATTGACTTTGGCCCCAGCCAGAAACTTGCCAGGCTCACACCCCTCCCCATCCTCTTCACTTTAGATTGCTCTGCTCCTGAAGGGATTCTGCACTTCAAGTATTTCAGTATGTGGCTTGATAGTAGGCTTGTCTTCCCTGCCTGCATTGATGCCATTCACTCCATGCTCTGCCCCAAACTTGGTGCCCTGTGCCACAAAATAAATCTGCCAGACTCCCAATGTTCACCAGGAGCTAGTTACCAAAGTAGTGCTCCAGATCTTTGACTGTGCATATGTGGCCTATGGCACTGCCCCAACTATTCCATTGCCAGACCAAACACCATCTGTAATGCTTTTGTCACTTTGCTACTAGCTCACCACCTTGCACTCACCACTGTTCCATCTACTCCTCCCTATCCACCCTCCCACTACCCTCATCTCACCAGTTCCACTGTGCCTCTTCATATACAAATACTGGTATGGTTCCCTGCAATTTTACCTAGCCTCATTCTTCTCACCCATTCCTTCAGCCTAATACTTCCTTTGCTATAGGTATCCTTGCACCTTCTCCATTCCCCACCCTCAGTCAAGTAATCTGATGGCCAGTCAACCATCTCCCATCACCTTCCCTCCCTCTGGAAGCTACTCCACTCTTTCCTCTGACTGTCATGCTCCCCAGCATCCCTCAGGCACTAGCTAAACTCCTCCCCACTCTCTCCTGCTCCTGTCTGCCACCTACCTGACCCTCTCCCTTTGTGCCACTCCCACCCCTGTGGTAGGGCCTCCACCTGAACAATTCACTGTCCCAACTACCACTGCACTGACTTGCTACATCCTGCTCTTTTGTCACTGTGGTTTGGGTTGTTGGAGCTGCTATTAACACCAAATTCTGGCTCCTTGCACAATTACTTGCACTTGTACCATGTTGAATTTGCACACTGTTTGCACTTCATTTGATACTGCTTCACTTCTGCTATGTATTGGTCATTCATTGTATCCCCTTCCCTTCCACTTGATCACATCTGGAAATGAGCTTCAGTTCAGTGTGCCTTTCTCAGTTACACGTTTTCAAATAAATAAACACAGAAATAAGACAGCTTTGACTGTAGCTTCAGTCTTTCATTAACACTTTTGTTGAAGTAATCTGAATGCTAGAATCATGTATCTCTCTATTGCTCTCTCTGTCTCTGTCTCTCTCTCTCTCCTTTATGTTACATGAGCTTGTAGCACACTTGAATTTAAATAATTTCAATCTTTTGGATTTTGTGATGGTTATGCATATTAGGTTTTAATTTGTGCTGTTAGATGTGCATGTCATTTCTAGAATTCATTTGAATAGAATCAAGATGTGATCATGAGATCTGATCTGCTGGTAAAACTAGTCTGTGTTTCACTGCTGAATAACATATTAAAACAATACCATATTCTAGGGGATGGAAGTAGGTTATAGGGCCCATGAAGTCAATTCCACAAGACTTTTAATGTATATCCATCATTAGATTTGTCATTAATGCTCCTGTTGAGTTTATATTTCATTCCTTAATGTTATTGGACTCGAATACCTCTCATGTCAATCAATCCATTCCACATTACATTTCTGTCTTGTCTGTCTTTAATGTTAGACTTATATCCTTATGTTCAAGATTTTTCTGGACCCATAAAATGCTAACTACAGTAAATATTTCCCCCATCTCATTAAGTGAAAAAGTCAAATGTTTTCAAGTCATTCAATTTAACTTATTATTCCCAGACCCCAATCATCTTTATTGCTCTTCTCTTTTCAGTGTCTTTCCAAGTTCCTAAATTTCCTTAATTTTCTTCCTGTAATCTGATGACCAGAATTAGATACCATAAGCATGGTCTTACAATGTCCTTTTACATTGCTAATACTATCTCCTGAATGCACTGAATACAATCTTTACAGCAGCAGCAATTAAACCTATAGACTGTCAGGAAGATTGCTTTTTCTTTTTGTTTGTTTGCTTGCTGACAGACCAACATTTCAGTATGAGCACTAATAGTGACTGTTAAAAACTTTGTGTCTTAGGCCTTCTGATATCCCAGAAGGTAGTGCACAGTGAGTCCATGATGCAGACCTGATATGGGAATAAGTCAAGATTGCGATATTGGCAACTGTGTGCCAAGAGATTGAGGAGTGGTGCAGACAGCACTGTGTCCTCGATAGGGGTAGGATGGTGCTGCACTTCTGCAGCATCATAAACCTCTGCTGTAATGGCCTGGAATGTTTACCTCCTAGGCGCAGGGAAGCTGCATGTCAGTGCAGCCATCAGAGGATTAATTGTATGCCATGGGTTGGTAGGAGGGCAGCACTGGGGGGGGTCAAAACAGGCTGGCTCAGTGTGAATGATGGCCAATGGCTGGTACATTCAAGCCTTACCCCATGGAGCCTGCTGCCTGTCCTGGATCCTGACTGAAATACCAAGGGGAGGACCCCCCCCCAAGAGACCATTGCCATTGGGAAAAAAAACAGTGGGAGCTGGCAGAAATGGTGAGGTTAGTGACAGATGTGGTTGGGTGGTCACCGGAATTCCAGAGGAGGTTAAGAAGGACTAACTCAGGGAGAAAAAGAGGACTGAAAACAAAAGAAACCTCTGTGGTTGCTTACACCTATTAAACTTTTTCTTTCTGTGTACCACAGTGGTGCCCACCATGATCAGATGCCTGGTCCTGTAGAATTTTGCAGAATTCTGTGTGAAATAATGCAATTCAACGGCACTTCTCCTGCTGGAAACTGGGACACACTATGACACTGCATCTGATCATGATTGACACTTCTGTATTTCCACTCTTGCACTCATTCCCACATTTCATGCACCCTAATATTTTTTATTTATTATGCTTGCAAGTTCATTACATTGTGTTAGATGTTTATGTTTGCTCATCAAATCTATCACATCCAAAATTATGTTCTTGGTCTGTACTTGCCAATATCACATTGTTTAGTAAATAGTTTGTCCCTTCAATTGTTTTGCATCTAAATACTACACTTGACCTTGCAGTTTTTCACTTTTGTGTTACATCTGACAATTCTATGTCCACCTATCTACTGAGGATGACATAACAGGGTTTTATTTTATAGTAGCTCAAACAGATATATATATATATATATATATATATATATATATATATATTTCACGTAAGTGAATTGTTGGGCTAAGAACAAAAACCCTGCTTTACCACAAAATGAAAATGAGAGGTCAGTTTATCAACTGAATAGTTTTTCAAGTAACAAAAGACGGAGTTGATGATTTGTCTAGCCATACCTGCTTTACCTATTACCACATTGATGAGAAACAGGCACAGCTTCAGTTGACCATTAGGGTTGCCCTATGGCTTTTAATAATTCACAAGTGTGCAAGACATTACATATGACCTCTAGGGCTTGGAGAACTTGGTGAAGTTTTGACCCTTATTAAATAAGAACTGAAACATGGTGAAGTTCTGATTAGTTCTGATTTACTGACAAATATTTTAAAAAATGCATTAAAGTGGCCAAAGTCAGTCGCATTTGATACAGAGGCACAAAGGAAAAAATGTAATGTATTATTTGTATAAAAAGTAATGTAAAACTGCTAAATAAAAAAGCAATTACTCACTACTAGCCCCTTCTTGATTGGCCTATAATGGTGGGGTGGCATATCCTGCTCAGGTCCATGACGTGAGTGTGCTGGGAGAGATAGAGAGAGATGTAGAGAGAGAGAGACAAGCACATGTCTAATACCTATATCATAGCACCACCACGCATTGCAGGCACTGCCAGGCAGCTAAAACATTTTTTTTTATTAATGGTGCTGTGTGAGAATTATTTTGATGGATTTTCCAGTCAGAGCTGAACAGGCCAAAGAAATGGATATGAATGGTTAAATGAGCAGCATTAAGAGAGCCCACCCACCTTACCCATGTGAATGATGCAACTGCTTCACATACCCCAGTGTACTGTGGTATATGGTACACTACCTGGTTCTAGAGTTGGTAATGTTTTCTAGTACTATGACCACTTCTACTGAATCTGATCAACATGCTGACTCCTTAAAGAAGAAAAATGAAAGACACAGTGATCACCACCTAGGCAGGCAGCCAGTCACACATTGCATTGGTCAAGTGCAGTGCAGTCATAAAAAAGTTTGCCACTGCCACCTGAAGACCTGATGACAGACACACAACACAATTACATCCTTACTAGTTCCACAATTGCTGCCAGTTACTGCCAAGTAATTAAAGAATCAAGAATAAAATGTAGTAATATAATAATCTCAGCCCAGTTACTGTAAGTGAGATGTAACCAGGATGGCATACCATGCACACACAAACAATAAAGAAATTTATATGAATTTTCAATTTAGTAGCATTAATTTCTGTGAAGTATTCACAGCCAAATATGGGGGACATGAGCAATATACAAAGAGCATTCAGTTTCTGAGTTTAGGAATCTGCTAAGCCATGCATTATATGAAAATTCAAACAGTACAGTCAGGATCAGTTTCTGAGGGCAAAAAAAGTGACAAGTAGCAGTAGTAAGAACTGAAGTAAGGACAAAAAGTGATAAGTAGTAGTCATGACTCATGAGGAAAATGTGATAGTAGTAGTAGTAGTAGAAAGCAGTACCTTACCTTCCTGATAAGTCAGTAGAACCAAGTACCACCAAGTAAGTTTGTGACATGAAATGCAGTGGCTTGCTGTATTTGGACTCTGAACCCACTGATGTTATTATTATTTGTTTCTATTTTCTGCTGTTCATGTGATCATTCAAATAATAGTGGCCTGGCCTAGTCCATCCTGACCTGACTTGTTGCAATTAATTGCTACCTCATGTGGTAGACTCTATTCACAAAAGATTTTCACCACAGGCACGAATTCTTGAAAGCGTTTTGTGGATTGGGCCTACTCAGAGCAGTCAGTGTATGTTTTTTTTCTGGTATCATATTTGAAATCGAAGTGAGGAATGTTGACTTTGATAAATGTGAGGCATTCAGTATTTTCTGGTGTCAAACAGGATTGTGTGTCAGTAATGATGTTACCAGCTGATCTAAACAATCGTTCTGAACAGACGCTAGTTGGAGGGCATTTCATGTAATTCATTGCAATGTTTACTAAAGCAGGCCAAATATTTTGCTTTGATTTCCAGTACTGCAAAGGATCAGTATTCCAGCTGATATTGAGCTCTGCCAGGTACATTTCAAAAATGTTTAGAAATAAACAAATGAAAGATTTAAATCCAGGTCTGAATATCCAGACCCTAGATGGCCTAGATATAAAAGAAGTAGCCCAATATAAATACTTAGGGCTATGGTTAGATTGTAATTTGACCTGGTCCTATCATATAGAAAATATGCTATTGGGACTAAACAGGCAGCTGGGGGCTCTTTATAGATTTAAACATTTTGGGCCAGTTTCTAGAACAGTTATGCCTGGCGTAACAGTACTTGCACCAAGTAGAATGGCACAAGTAGCAACTTACACCAGTAGTTGTGACTTGCGCTATTCTACAAAGTGGCCTGTGACATGTTGCAGGCTGCTTGCACTGAACACCTGTTACGCCAGCAGTTGCTCCATAAACCCCCTGTGACATGGCACTAGGGGGTTTATGGCAGCGGTTGCACCCCATTCCAGAAAGGCAGCAATAAAGTCCCCAATGTTGAGATTCTACAAGAACCCCCAGAGGAGAACCGGCAACGTAAGTTACACCTGCATTTAGTTGGCGTAACTTACATCCATGCTCCAAGGGTCCTGTAGAACCTGGTTCATGTGCCCCCCCAGCCCAGATGCCCCATTGTTGCCCCAATAGGCACCACACAAACATGTCCAGAATCGGGGCCACGATCCCACCTCATTCGCTCACTGTACACACACCTATACAGTAATGGCCCCGCAGGGCTTCCCACATCCCCAGCCCCACGAGGTAGTCAAACAGAGCCCTGCAGGACTTTCTGTACCCCCAGCCCCCCCAAATCCACCATTGTAAAATGTCCCATAGGGCAGTGCTCTCATCCCCCCACCTGTGCCCCGACCCCCGAGTCACCGGCCACAACTAGGAGGCAGTATAGCACAGTGGTTTAAGACTGTGAGCTGCAAATCTGGTGACATACAGCATATCAGACCTGGGTTTGAATCCCACAGCTTCCACTTGCATACTGTGTGACCCTGAGCAAGTCACTGAACTTCCCTGTGCTCCCAGGTCACTCCTGTAAAAAAGTTTTCGGCTTAGTGTGCTTCTCCTGGTTAAACAATTAAAAAAAAAAACTGCAGCAAATACCCAGCCCTGGTAGTCTAGTGGTCCCCCACCCAGCCATACCAGCCCACCCAGCAATGCCACACCCATCCCAGCTGGCACAGCCACCTTTCACCTCTCCGGCCAGCCCGCTGCTAGAGGTTAAGTAGGAGCACTACTGGAAAGACATGCTCAGATATTCAGTTCTGAGCATGCATTTCCAGATGTGCTCCTACATAATTCAGTCGGTGGCTGGGCGGGGAGGTGAGAGGTGGGCTGTGCCAGTCACTGGCTGGAGACAGGTGGGAGGGTACTGGGTGGGCTGGCATGGCTGGGTCAGGAGCCACTAGACTTCCAGGGCTGGGTATTTGCCTCAGTTGTGGCTGGTGACTCAGGTATCAGGGCACGGGTGGAGGGATGACAGCGCCGCCCTGTGGGGCATTTTACATTGAGGGATTCAGGAGGCTGGGGGTGTGGAAAGTCTGAGGGGCACTTCCTGGGGGTTTCAGGTGCCAGTTGGTATGGCCAGCCCTGCAGGGCACTTCCTGGGGGTTTTGGAGGCCGATTGGTGTGGCCAGCCCAGTGGGGCAATTGCTGGAGGCTTGAGGGGTAAGGGGTTGTGGGAAGCCCTGTGGGGCAGCTATTGTGGCTTGCTGGGCAGGGGGGTGCACTTGAGACCTGCGGCTATGGGTTGCGACATGCTGGCCAGTTAAGACCTCTGTGCAGTGTATCTAGCCGCATGTCGCAAGTCACAGGACTTTGCTTCAGAAACCCTGCCCCTTCTAGAATAGGGTGCAGAGTCAATGTCGCAGCTACAGGTGGCACAAGCTGCGTTCAGCAGCAACTTGTGCCACACTTCTTGAATCGGGCCCTTTATATCTAAGGATGTTCGATTAAATATAGTCAATTTGCTGTTAATGCCTGTCCTAGACTATGGGGATATTATATATGGAGGAGCCACTAGCATATTATTGAATAAGGTGGATATAATGTTTCATAAATTGGCAAGTTCTGTTTTGCAGGTACCTCAAAAAACTCATATATGTTTGTTACATAATAGCTTGAATTGGCCCAAACCCTTGGCCTGTAGGAATTTACATCTTCTTAAATTTATGTATAAAATCCAGAAACATGTGGTTTCTTCCTACATCTATGAGATGTTTCCTATAAGAACAGTAAAAGATAATTTGAGGACAGCTTATGGTTTACAATATTTTGTGAATAAATGTAATTTAAACATAGGTAGATCATCTGTATCCTATATGGGAGCAGTATTGTGGAATAAAATTCCAGTAGGGCTACGTGAATCAAATCGAATTATATGCATTTTTCTCTTGAATGACTGGTGTTTATGCTGGTCTAATGGCTTCTCTCAATGCATTGAATGTGATGTTTGTTGATCGCTATTTATTGTGTATTTAATGTCTGTATTTGTAGTTATGTTATTTGTAATTTTTCTAAAATTTGTTTTAATTCTTTTTATACTGTACTCGAAATTTGCTGTCATGAACACCTTTGACTTCATTGAAAATGAGCTAAGCTCAGTTGAATGCTTTTTCCCTTATTCTGCTGAATAAAAAAGATTTACTACTACTACACTGAAGCCAGGAAAAAAAGGGATTTTAAGTAACTGTAAAATTTCTCATGGACCCCCAGTAGTCTGTCCCTCTCTCCTCTGGATCAGGAATGGAACAAGTCAAAGATTTTGCCAGCCTGCCCTTTCTCATATACACAGTCAGCTACATTGTTTGTGGCCAAGAAAAAATACAACAACTTTCATTTGGGATATCTGCTGCTTCCACTTCCTGTTGCAATTGCAATGACTGCTGCCCCAAGGATCACACCATTAAGGGAGGGGAAGACATCTGGCAGTTGTGGGTGTGAGCCAGAAAATGCAGTACCAGGGAGAAAGGTTTGTGAGGCCTCCCTACTCAGTATATTGTATGCAATATAAATAGCAAGTAATTACTCAAAAGTATTTTTCCATTCTTATACCGTGTGTGTGTGTGTGTGTGTGTGTGTGTGTGTGATAGTAAGTAGTTAGTTGGATTTCTAAATGGTTCCCTAAATGATGATAGTTATTGTATGTAAAACTAGGCTGCTCAATGAACATGCATTTAATTGCATCTGTCTCAGCTTTAATTGCATCTTGACTCAACCTCCTTCTTCACTCCTTTCGAGTCTGTCTTCAGAAAGCCACATTATACTTCCAGCTCTCCTTTGACCACTGGTACTATCCTCTCTGTCATGGATCAGGGCCTTGTCACCTATGCCATTTTTGTTGATTTAGCCAAAGCTTTTGACACTGTAGCCCATCCCGTCCTCCTGGACAAGCTTAAAGCAGCTGAACTCTCAGCTTCCTCAGTTGAGTGGTTCCACTCCTACCCTGAGGGCAGGTTGCAAGTTGTCCATATTGGAGACTTCCTTTCCCCCCACTCACTATCAGCTCAGGTGCCAGTCTTGAAGCTCTTTTCTCCATTTTTCTAAATTACCTCCCTTATGCCTACTCCTCTGTATTCATTCATATATAAGCAGATGATACAGTTCTTGATTGGTCTGGCTCCTCTGCCCCAACCTCACAAACCAGCTCCAACTTGATTTTAACAACATTCATATCTGGTTCTGAGAAAATCTGTTATTCTTCAATGCTAAGAAAGCAGTCTCTATGACTTTTGCCCCCAGACAATGGCTAGCAAGAGTCTCCACCCTTCCCTCCTTTCATACCCTTAATGATGCAACTATTGAAGATGTCTCCCCTGTCAAGTACCTTTGGGAATCTGGCTAGATCACCACCTTTAGGGAAAACTACACCATCATATCTTGTACATTTTATTTGTTTCCATGTCAACTGATAACTCTTTCCATGCAGCTGCTAGAGGTGTATTCAATCATTTTAGGGTTTTTTTCACACTTTATACTAGGCCCTGTAACTATTTTCAGACTCTCCACGTGCCGGTTGTTGAAGTCTCATTGTCCCAGAGAGCTGCATTTGCATTTGAGAATATGTTGTGTAATTACCCAATGCAACAGTATGCCTGTCTGCTTAATTAGGCTTCAAAGAAAAATGTTGCATGAAGGTGTGAAATACATTTACCATCAGTTAACTTTGCAAACTGTACGAGTTGTAATGCAGAGTTTTTTCCTTTAAACTGCATTCAATTTATATGTTTCCAGGAGTTTTTTTTGCAGGGTATTTGTCCTTTCAGCATAGAAATACATGGTATAAATAGGTGATGTGACATCATGTTCTCATGTGATAATGCAGCTTTCATGGACAACGAGATTTCAACAGCCATAAAATGGAGACCCCAAGGTAGTCACAGGGGGATTCTGTGATCAGTGAAAACAAACTAAAGCAAACACATGTAGCCCTAACAATTACAGGAAAGGGTTGTCTGTTGATGTGGAAACAAATAACATTTACATGATATGAGGGTATAGTTTTCCTTTAATGTTTCTGTTCATATGGATGCCATCTATACAAGAAGCAGCACCCCAAGCTTGTGGCACTATACAGAAATAAGAGAATCATTTCTCCCCCTGCACTCAGAGAAATCCTCACTTAGATGGTTCTCCCCATTTTTGACTATGGTGACATTGTTTATATTAATGCTGCAAAGTCCACTTTAGCCAGACTGAACCATCGCTTTGACTCCTTCTGTCACTTTGCCCTTGACAAACCCATGTATACACATCACTGTACTCAGTATTGTTCCCTCTCCCTCCCCCCTCTCTTGATGCCAGGTGCCTCACCCACTGAGGTTCCTTTATCTCTGAATAGTGGGTAGACTCTTTCCCCCTCTATCTTGCTTCTGTCCTTTCATTCCCCCTTCTTCCTTTTCATTGCAATGCTTGCTCTCTCTCTCTCTCTTTTGCTCTCCCTCAAATGAAATCTACTGATGGGCAAGCTGCCTTCTCATTCCATTTCCCTAAACTATAGGGCTCCTTTCTCCCTCCCATTCTCTCTGTTCCTTCCTTCTGTGCTCTGAAATCTCTCCTCTGTGAGTTCTATATTCACTTCTGTAGTTTTCTTAATGCTAAGAAAACAGTCTGTGTGACTTTTGGCCCCCGGCAGAGGCTTGCTATAATCTCCCCCTTCCTTCCTTTCTTTCACATCCTTGGTGGTGCAACTATTGAGATATCTCCCTTAAGTACCTTTGGGATATGGCTGGATTGCCACCCTAATGTTTCTGTTTTTATGGACACTATCCACAAGAAGCTCCACTCCAAGCTTGAGGCACTATACAGAAATAAGAGAAGCATTCTGTTCCCTGCATGCAGAGAAGTCCTCACTTACTGTTGATGATTCTCCCCGATGTTGACAATGGTGACATTGTTTATAGTACTGCTCCAAAGTCCACTTTAACTAGACTGGACCCTCACTTTCACTCATCCAGTCTCTTCATCCTTGACCAACCCCTGCATTCACATCACTGTACACAATATTCTTCCCTCTCCCTTCCCTCTCTTGATGCTAGGTGTCTTACCCACTGGGCTTCCTTTATCTCCAAATATTGGTTAGGTTCTCTCCCCTCCTATCTTGTTCCTGTCCTCTCATTCCCCTGTCTTCCTCTTCTTTGCAATGCTTGTTCTTGCTCTCTTGCTATCCCTGAAATGAAATCTACTGCTGGCCAAGCTGACTTCACATTCCACTTCCCTAAACTATGGGTATCCATTCCCTATTCATTTGCTCTGTTCTTTCCTTTTGTGCTCTGAGCTCTCTCTTCCAGAGTTTCTGTTCACTTCTTCAGTTGCTTCTGACATTGGGTTGGAGTCCTATTCACATGTCTTCATCCCAGTAGTGACAGCAGCACAACTCCGCTCCCCTAGTATCAGTCATTTTTCCCTGTTCCTTATTTTTTTGTGTTGCTTACTGCTTACCGTGCTTTGCTTGTTCCACAATTTACTGTATGATATTTCACTGTTTGTCAATTTATTCTTTAAGTGTTCTTGAAATTGAATATTTTGATATAGTTATTTCAGTAGTATTGCATTTTATACATTGTTCATGGTATTTATTCTCTTCTCCTCTCTTCTCCCTTCCCCAGGATGCATCTGAAAATGAGCTGATACCAGCTCAGTATGTCTTTCCTGATAAATAAAGAAACAAACAATCACATAAAGAAATGAATAAATAAATATGTAGGATAAGTTAGGAGTTATATATCGCAATTGCATAATTTCTTAAACTTGCATAATTTACTCACGATTTCAATTGGGTCAGCATTTTTGAGAAAAAAAGATGCTCAAGAACAAGGAGTCATGCCATGAAGCTGGACTGGGTAGACTCAATGGAGATGTGAGGAAGTACTTCTTCACATAAAGAGTGGTGGATGCCTGGAACCGCCTCCCAGCAGAGGTGGTGGGGGCAAAAATGCTAAGGGGATTAAAAAATGCATGGGACAGGAATAAAGGAACCTTAGTGGTAGGGAAAATGGAGTTAAGCTGGAGATCAAGTAGGGTCTGTGGTGTTACAGTATGTAGGGAAAATGGGCAGACTAGGTCAGCCAAGCAGTCCTTATCTGCCATCAGTTTCAATGTTTCTATGTTTCTATGACCTGGATACATAACTAAGTTAACAACATATTCATGACTTTTGAAAGGATACAAGACTGACATACTGTCATTCCAAACCACACTGAGGCCTTCAATACTACTGATCACATCTAAGAAGATCAATTAATCACCTTTTTAGTTTGTGTGTAAGCTTGAATTCTTCGTAGTGGTTTAAGTGCTATTTGTTTTACAGATTATTGTTTGTCTATATCTTGGATCTTACTTCCAATTTTGTAACCTTGGAAAAGGGTGCTCCTCAAGGTTCAGCCTTATGACCTAAACTTTCTTCAATCCATATCAATAAAATCTGCAAAATGTCTTTGTTCAGATAATGCCATTCTTTACTCAAGTACTACTTATTGTATTGCAGTCCTTAATACACTTCAAACTGATTTCAATAAGGTCCTAGCTGCATTAATGTGATCTGCAATTATTATGAACACAAAAAATAATGAATGGCTTTTGTTTTCTAATGCCAGTTCATCAAAAAAAAACTCTTTGAACCCATTCCTAATGACTTCTAATAACATTAAATTAGACTGAGTCTCATTTTATAAGTTTCTGGGACTTCACCTTGACAGCGAGATTTCTTTTAAAGGTACACAACTAACCATGTTTCCAAGCTAAGAGGCAAACTCCATTGAAGCCAGACAATTGGTGCATTGGACCCACGTTTGGGAATGCCTTGAGCTGTCAGGGACTGGACAGAGAGAGGAAGATACAGAATCACAGGGAACACTCTCTTCCTCCAGGGAAGAGTGGGTTGCTGTGGCCACTCATTACTGCCACCTGGGTGACCACAGGTGGCAATGCAGTGGCAATCCAATGGGGGGCATTGGTGGATTTCCCCTCTGTGCATTCTAGTGCACTGATTTTTGGGCTCCGAGTGCTGACATACCAAGAAGGTGGGGGACCAGAACAAGGAAGGAACTTGCTTATTCAGAATGACTTGGGTGTACTCATGCCTGACCCTCACCACTGTCCACTGATTCTCCACTCTGGAAACTCCAGCATCTCCACTCTGGAACAGGTGGAAGGTGGATCTGGCTCGTCCTGACTATGACATGTAAGATGCAAACCCATGAGATTGAAAGGAGGAACACATAAGAGACATAGACATGAGGGGATGGGGCTGGATCCAATCCAGAGGAAGGTGACAATAGTAGAGAGTGGGAACATAACATATAAATAAAGAAAGAAAACTTAATTTTATTACAATTATTCTATATTGGATTCTAGAGCCAAACTTGATCTAGTACTGTAGATGCAGTTTTTTATATACCCTGTCTAAAAAGGTGCCATATCTCAGATTGCCTCAAAATATTTACTTTCCTTACTCTAGCCACCCTGTCATTATAGCACCATTTACTTTATTACTGGAGCACACATGGCCACCCATCATTGCACACATAGTTCAGTAAAGTGGTCATTTCTCTGTGATTGATGTTTATCTCACTGATTTTATTCATTTACAGGCTCATTAGTGTTAAGGCATCCACTTATTTACTTAAGTTCATTTATTATTCTAGTCCTTACTATAAGGTTGTTTTATTTGCTTCATCTTCTACACTTTCACTATTTATTTAGAGATATCACTATAAGGCTGGTTGTTCAGATCTTGACTAACTGGCAGGAAATTGCACGCTTTATCTAATTTTAAAAGTATCTTTCATGTTTTGCATAAAAAAGTATAGTTACGTAAGAACTTACTGTATCAGTAGATCTGCAAGAGGATTTCTTGCAGCAAGCCACACCTATAGGACTTAGTGGCCAGGGACTAGGACCACATGGAAACTTTTCTAGATAGCAGTCTTCCATGGGGCCGTCCATGGTGATGTTACTCACTGATGTCATACCTCCTCTATAATTTTTGGTGGCCCCCGTGCTCCCTTCAGTTCTCCCACCACAGACCAAAAACAGAAAATCTCTTGGTGGAAACCTGAGGGTGGCCATAGCTACCTGCTATGGAAATGAAGGTGAAACAGAAGTAGAACAGACATGGAGAAAAGAGACAACTGTACAGTAGACATGAGTCCAGGAGGAAGGAGCGTGGGATGGCATGGTCTGCTGCAAGAGAGCCTCCTGAAGATTTATAGTTATTGTAAGTTCTTACATTACTGTACTATCTTCATCAAGGGTATCTCTTGCAGCAGGCTACACCTATAGGATGAGCTCCAAGCAGTTCTAACTGAAGAATCAGTCTGGGTGGCTGGAGGCTATAGGCCTAAGAAAGGAGACCCTGAAGTACAGCCAAGCTGAAGCTTGACCTTCTCCAAGAGGCAGTGTCCAGACTGTAGTGTTTAGTGAAAGTGTTGACAGAATTCCAAGTAACAGTGGCACAGATCTCTGCAGCTGAAACATCCATTAAGCAGGCCACTGAAGCAGCCATGCCTCTGGTCGAGTGGCCATGGACAACACCAGTAAATTCTTTCCTGTACTTCCTGTAGCAAAAGATAATACAGTTAGCCAACGATTTGGACTGGCACTGTTTGAAAACAGGTACACACTCTTTCCCAGGGGTGAAGGACATGAACAGTTGAGAGGACTTCCTGCAGTCTCTCATGATGATTATAATAATACAGAATTCTATGAACATCAAGGGTGTTGAGCAATACTTCCCAGGATTGGCATGCTCTGGAAAATAAATGGGAGGTGGGTGGTTTGGGTTAAGGTAAACTCAGATATTACTTGTGGAAGAAACTTAACATTTGTATGCAAAGACACCCTATCTTTATCAAAAGCAAATAAGGTGGATCACACATCAGAGCCAGAAGCTCAGATATCCTTTGAGCAGAAGTAAGAGCAACTAAAAATAATGCTTTCCACAACAGAAAGTGTTGCTTACATGTCACGGCAGGTTCAAAATAAGCCAAAGTAAGTTTCTCTACATTAAAATTCAAGTCCCATGGAGGGACTGGATTTCAAACAGGAGGATTTAGGTGAAGCACTCCACTCAAAAAGGTACAGGACACTTCAAGTTGTGCCACTGTATGGCCCGCAACAGGCACATGGAATGTGGAAATGGCTGACAGGTTCACTTTAATAGAGGAATATGACAGGCCTGAGAGGGTCAGTAAGTATTCTAAGACCTGACTCCCTAGACAAGTGAACTGATCCAAGTGATGGGAGATTGCTAAGAGAACAAAGTGTTCACACTTCATGGAGTAGGTGGCTCTGGTGGAGGGTTTTCTAGCAGCCCCCAATATCTCAGCCACCTTAGAAGACACTTGAAACCTTGCAATGGCTATGTCTTCAGGAGAAAGGCATAAAGGTTAAGTGATAAGGTCCAGATGGACCAGGGTGCCTGTTCCTGGAGACAAGGACTGCACAGGGCAGAGGCAATAAAGGGTCCACCACCAGCTGTTGTAGTAAGGTCAACCAGATCTGATGAGGCCAGAAGGGGCAATGTATTAAGGTGGCCCTTCCATCTGAAGCTTGATCAGTATCCTCTGTATTAAAGGGAAGGGAGGGGGAAGGCATAGAGGAACCTCCCTTTCTAAGAGAGGGGATGCATCTCACCAGAAATTCCAGGTCCTGGGATGCGTGATCAAAAAAGCTGCAGTTTTGCATTGAGTGGTGACACAAAAAGGTCCAGCTCTGGACAACCCCACCTGTTGAACAAGTCTTCTATGATTGAATTCAGCAGTTCCCACTTGTGCATCCAAGACTGTAATTGGCTGAGTCTGTCTGCCACGGCATTTTGGTCACCTGGAACATGGACAGAGGACAGTTTTAGGCCATGTTCTACAGCCGTGTACCATAACCTCATCGCTTCCCAGCACAGGGGGTATGAATGGATCCCTCCTTGTTTGTTGATATAGTGGACTACACTAATATCTTCAGTCTGCACCAATAGATGTCCTGGGGACAAATGAGTCTGAAAGGCTTGTATAGCATACAGGACAGCTTCTTATCTTTAGGACATTGATGCGGGGCAAGAATGCAGTCTGCACCATGTCCCTTGTGTCTGGTGATACACCAGATGGGCTCTCCAACCCAGCCCTGAGGCATCTGTGGTGAGCATCAGCTGAGAGGAAGGAATGAGGAAGGGAACCATTCTCAATAGGTTACTGGGTTCCATCCACCAGGGCAGCACCTTCTTCACTGGAGAGGAGACCAAGACTACTTGGTCGAGTTGTGTCTAATGGGGGATACACATGTTCAATCTGGCATGGGGGACCATGACAATGGCTGCAGCCATGAGGCCCAAGAGCCTGAGGAAGATTCTGGCTGTTACATATCTGTTGTGATACAGAAGATGGGCCTGAGCCATCAGGCTGTCCACCCAGTCCTGGAGCAGAAAGACCATACCCTGGGCTGTATCCAGTACTGCCCTTATGAATTGAAGCCACTGACAATGGGTCAGAACCAACTTGGGCAGGTTGTCAGTGATCCCCAGGGCCAGAAATAAGTGTCTGGTATGGGAGAGGGACTAGAGGAGGTGCTCCCTTGACTGTGCCATGCAGAACCAGTCATCAAGGTAAGGGAAGGAAGATATAGAATCCTTCCTCCTCTCCAAGGACTGCTGTCACCATAGCCAAGCATTTGATAAAGACTCTGGGTGCTAAGGATAAGCCAAAGGGCAAATCTCAGAACTGACAGTGCTCCTCCTGGAAGTGGGATCTGAGATACTGCCTTAGGGGCACACACCTAATATACAGACAGGTATCCTGCATATCAAAGGAGCATATCCAATCTCCCTAGTGCAGGAGAGGTAGCAGGCCCTGCAGTATCACCATCTTGAACATTTTGTACTGAATGTAGAATTCAGGACTCTTAAGTCCAGAATTGGACACAAATCCCTGTGCACTTGGGGACCACGAAGAAGTGGGAATAAAACTTTGCTTTGAGTCTCGAACCGACTTTTATGGTCCATTTGCACAGAAATGCCTTAATTTCCCATCAAAACACTGGAATGTGGTCAGGGGGTAAAAGGATGGTACTGGAAGGTTCTCTGGGGATACTTCAGATGTTCTACGGAGCGACCTAACTTTATGAGCTGCAGGACTCAGGCATCTGAGGTAATCTCTCACCGTCTGTTGAGGTGGAGGGAGACCCAGCTCCCTACCACCACCTCCTGCTGAGCAGGGGAAGGGGTTGTCAAGCAAGGAGTCATGCTGAAGAGGCCCCTGTAGCCAGAGCTGCACCACCACCTCTAGGAGCCTTTTCTGTGGTGGAGGTCGGAGCAGACAGGGCACCGATTGCTTTGCACTTGCTAGAAGATGTGATGTTCTGCTTATTCTTGTGGGAAGCATGATGAAATGATGTCCTGTGACCACTCTTCTGCTGACTGTCATACAGAGAATGGACTGACCAGTGTCTGTCCAGAGGCCTGCATATTGCAGACTGTGTCCTGCACATCTGCCCTAAAATGTTTATACCCTCTAAAGGGGGCATTTAGAATGGACTGTTGTACATCCCAGATAAATCACAATACCCTAAGTCATAAGTGGCACTGGAGGCAGATGCTGACGGCAGCAGCCCTGGCAGAGGTGTCAACAACATTGTAGGTGGACCACAGAAAGTGCTTGCCCACATCTGACCCCAGCTAAATGACTTGGTGAAGAGTCTGTCTCTGGGGGTCCTCTGGAAGGGTGTGGGAAGCCACCTGGGCCTGTCTATGAGTTGATTCTGGAACTTCATCATGTGAATCCCTTCCCCACCTCATTGACCCACTCAGGATCTACCACCCACAATCCCCAACTACACTTGACTTACCCACAAATGTCACCCCTGCTGTCATCCTCACTGCAGTGATGCAGTAGAAACCTTCAAATATCCAAAGGGAATAAACAAGGTGTGGAAAGGAAGCATATTCAGGCTGAGCAAAAACAAATCAACTAGGGCACATGCATTCAAGCTGGAGGGTGGCAGATTTAGAGGAAATGTGAGCTGACAGTTCTTCACTGAGAGAGTGGTGGGTCCTTGGAATAAGCTGCCAGAATGAGTGGTGGAGATAGACATGGTCGGCAAATTCAAGATGGCTTGGAATAACTAAATGGGGCTAAATGGAAGTATAACTGGCATGGAATAAGGGAGTATGATAAACCAGACAGGGAAGGGCTAATGGGCAGACTAAATGGGCCAAGGGGTCCTTTGCTGCCAACAAGTTTCTATATTTCTATATTTCATAGACTGTCAACTTGACACCTCAACCAGCCACTGTCTGTATGATCAGAAGTGTGCAAATAAAAATATAAATATTTCTACTCTGTGCTCATTCTCACTCCTTGTCATGTAGACAGAGACCAGAGAAGGTGGCGAGAAGAGGGTCTTTGCTGGTTGTTATTATTGCAGCAAGGTTGGCAGTGGGAGTGACATTCAAGAGTTAAATTGGGTGCAGATAAGGGGTGTGTATATAGCAAGTACTGAGTGGGTGGGATCAGGAGGTAGTACAGAAGAGGTATTGGTATTCAGAGAGGGAGGGGACCACTAGACTGCCAGGGACTGTGGAAGTAAGTTAAATAGTGTACAGATGGGTATCAGGGGAAGGGGGATCACTAGCTTACCAGCCAGCACACAGCGGGGGGGGGGGGGTCAGGTGATTTTGCACCACTGTGCATGCTGAAAAGGGCATGGTTTTGGAGTCAGAGATTTGCACCACCATAACAGCCTGTCACCACTTCCGAAACCTGCCACATATACCACAGTACCCTGTATGAAAGACAGTTGCCTCTTTTGTATTAGTGCAGCAGTATATTTTGCATATTCACATTGTCAACTGAGCACCACAGGCCTGGACACTCTGAATATATCCCCTGCCCCATCTGAATATGTACAGCCCTGTTAGCATGGCAAAATGCACTAATCTTCTGAATATTGGGCAAAAATGTATTCATTACAGAATGTTAATATTGTTGGAAAAAATTAAACTACCTGAGGGGTGTAGTAATTTATTTTTTAAGTTAGAAAACTTCTGAAATTAACAACCATGAATGACCATTAGCAACATGACTAATTCGCACATCATAATGACCTCAGCCATCCATAGTGTGTTCCTGGATCATTTACCATCTGTGGTTCTCCATAGATAACCATAGTTAAAATCATGAACAAATCATGACTGACCATGGTTTCTAACCATGTGTAAGTAAGCAACAACACATGACAAGGTGTGCGGTTATCGGGAAATTACCACACATACACACAGTTCATTGGTTGGAGGCACTCAGCTGACACCTTGAACTTTACAGCTGTGTAGGACGAGTACAGTAATTACTCAATGACTGCAAGCCCTGCAGTGTATTACTACATTTATAAAATGGCACCAAAATAATAAAAAAAAAAACATCATAACTAAATAAATCTTTAAATGAAGAATAAATAAATCTTCATCACTGGAAAATTGGTTCTCACAACAGACAGCTAGGATTGCCCCAACAGAGAGGTCAGATTGACTGGCAGGTATGTCACTCATGTTAGTTTAGCCATTTTTTGTTTTTCCCAATTGTCACAGTTACTGGAAATCCCAACGTTGTGTAATTTCAAGACTTGCAAGGAACTTTCCAGAACTGAGTGTCTATTAGTCAGTTACCACACAGGTCTAGACAGTTATTGATCAATGAGATCACTGAATTTTTTTGCCTATTTTATAACCATAGTTTAACCAAGTAGAATAATGGTTAATCCATAATCAAAAGAGCAAGGCACAACCCTAATGGATATTCCTAAGTTTTACATTTTCTGACATAAGGTGAGAAGATCTCCTAAAACTACTCAAAGATGTAGATCCATTCAAAAGTGCAGGCACTGTTGAACTCAACCTTTAGACACTTTTCTCAGCTGCTGATCAGCTGTCCACACACATAGCAACTCTCATCTACCTTTTCATCAACTTTTTCCTCCATACTGGGCAGTTGTCAACCATCTGGAAAAAAACATTGCCCAGCTGCACACATTTGGTCCCACCTCAGACCCAAATGACTACAGACCATTTGCAGTGCTATCTACCCTATTACAAGTAAGTTCTTACAAACTGATTCTATAATCAGCTAATGTAAGGCATACTCAGCAACAATATTCTATCAAATGCACAATCCAGTTCTCAACCCAAACATTCCACTTGAACTACCCCCTTGAAAATCATGACTGGCCTACTGTATTAATTGCTATGGATGTGGGCTGTCATGTGAGTAAAAACTCTGTAGACCTAACCAATGCCTTTGATACTGTGAGCCAGAGCTTACTCCTTCTGAGCTTAAGACAAGTGGGTCTTTCTCCAGAATCTTTGAATAGGTTCATAGTCAAGGTTAAAGGTGGCATTTCAAAACCTCACCGACTCAGTCTAGGTGTTCTTCAAGATTCTTTCTTGGCCCAGACCACTACAGTCATACGTGATCTACCTAGAGTATTCTCTGTCACAAACACCAGTATCCTCCTGTGTTTTAATGATCCTATCTTTACACCTCATCTGACTCAACTATATAACTAGTTGTTGCACTACAATTAGCTTTCCACGCAATGCAGACCTGAATGAAAAATAATCTCTGACTGCTTAAAAACCCAGAAACAAAAACAGTGATCTTCAGTTTCTGCTCTACAACCCACTCCTTCCTCCAAAGAGTTCTGAAGAGGAAGCTTCTCCAAAGGATGTACATTTCTTCAAGTGCCAGTCTTATGTCTCAACCCAAGACTATCCTTTAATAAACATATCATCACAACTGTCAGAAATTAAAATCAAAACTCAGCATTGTTCGCCAAACCTAGAATGACCTGAAAACAAACATCAGAAAGCTGCTTGTTAAGCAGTCTCTGCTCACTGACCTGGAATATTGAAACAAGAGATATATAACAGCAAATAATTAATTTATCCACAAGATTACCATGGTATTCAACAATATATGTTGATTTGTCCTTGGCTGTGCTAGAAATACTTCCCACTGTGACATATATACCAGCTTAGTCTTCTCTCACTTGACAGTAGGCACAAGTTCAAATGAACTACCCTGTAGTACACATGCATGTCTTTGTTGTAGGAAAGAGCTTGCACTGCATGCAGTTTCTTTGCTCTGTAATAAATCTGTTTCCTTTCAAGTTGGCTCAGTGCTGCAGAGCCTGCCAAGATGCAGAACTGAAAGATAAGTTTCGATCAATCACCCTTTGTCATTTGACAAGGTAGGACACTGTTTACCACATTTCATTCTGGCTAGAGATACATATGTGTAGACAGCTAATTTGTGTGCCTTTGGCATCAAGTCGACCAGTATGGTTTTAATTTATATATTTAGAGGCACTGCAAGACAATAGTGAGTGGTGGGTAGAGATGCAGCAAAATTTTATTTCGCCGGTGAAATTCGGGCTAAATTGGCAATTTCACTCAATAAAACATTTCTTGTAATTATGGCCTCTCAGTGAAATTTCACTGCCCAATTTCACCTTGAAATTCACCTTGCACTTCTATAAGGTGAAATTGGGCTTTCCTCTCTGCTGGTGGTCACACGGTTGAGTCTAAACAGTCAAGATGTGAGTGGTTCATTTCCTGTACTACTGTACATATCTCAAGGAAGCGGGCAGAATCTAGACTTGGAGTCAGAGCCCTGTGACTACAAAGTAAAGATGCAGCAAAGTTTAAATTCACCCATGGAGTTAAGGTGAGGTGGGCAACTTCAAACCGAGTAACTACTATGGAAACATTCTCATTAAAAAGTAGAAATTTACCTTAATGGACTTCACATTTGTGCACTTTGAGTTCACTTTGCGTTACATTTTCAGAAGGCGAAGTTGGCAAGAAACAGCCCACAGAGCACATGCCTGACAGTCTGCAGGTAACATGAAGCAGCAGGCAGGAAGTTAATCAGGCAAGACAGTGAACTACTTTCACTTTCCCTTGCCCTATGCTAGGAAGGAGCTTATTGAGAGTGTCTGCTATAGTGCTGGTTAGATATTTACTCAGTGTTTCTGTTTACTGCCATATTTCTGCTTTTGAGTTTTTCCCTTTTTTATCATATTCCTGAGTTTTACACTGCACCAGGATGCATTATTCAGCACCACCATTATCCTGACTGGGTCAAACATAGATGTGATTGTCCTGCTTGGTATATTGGAAAAAAACGTTGAAGTGCTGTGATTCATGATCGTGAAGATGAAGACCATGATTAGTCTCATGACTTGTGAATCTGTGATAGTGACATGAAAATGAGTACAACGTTCAAACTGAGATATGCACCACACTGGTACACTGAACACTACTTGAACATTCAAAGTCACCCTCCTCATGCCTGTGGTAAACCTCCGGTGTTAATTCGCAACTTTTACCTACATGGCTACTTGCTGATACCTGAGGACTGGCTGGCAGATTTTATTTCAGACACACACACATAATTTATTTCACACACCACCTACACTAAGGTCTGGTTACAGCAGTAGCTAGATACAAGCAGGAAATATTTCCACAGACAGGGCTCGGCAATTAAGAGTACTGCTATCATGGTGGTGTAATAAAATGCATCAGACTTGGCAACATGCACACAGATGAAAGATAATGGGTAGAAACTTTAAAAGTTCAGTAAACTGCAACCAGTCTTTTAAACAGACTGAAAAAATGCACAGCAGCACAGCAAACAACAACAACTGATAACAACTTAATAGAAGTATTACTGTGTGTACCTGAACACAAAAAATCTAAAACACTAGATAACAATTGGAAAAACTGCATTTCTCATTGTGAATCTCCCTTCTATAATCTACCTCACAGATCCACCCCTCCCCCGAAACACTCTTCTACAGAGTCTGTCAGTAGAGAGACTGAATGTAGTAAATGAATATTCAATATTCACACAAAATCAATAAATGCTCGATAATATAAACACACAATTTACTACATTTGATGTACTAACTTTTGACACGAAATTTTGTGCCAAAAATGCAAGTTTCCAAAAGTAATAGAAAGTAACTGAAAACTCATGCAACACTGCACCTAACTCTCTCTCTCTCTCTCTCTGTCTCTCTCTCTCTGTCTCTCTGTCTCTCTCTCTCTATCTCTGTTCTCTCTGTCTCTGTCTCTCTCTCAGAGTCGCTAGCTCTGTTTTTTGGTTTTGTTTGAATTGGTGGTGGTGCTGGACATAATGGAAAAGGGTAGAGGCAGGGGCACCTGTACACTGCCTTGACAGGTGTGCATTTCAGATGTCCATTAAAAATGAAATGCCACAGTGGTAGGAGACTGTTGGCCTCAGCACCAGCACCCAACAGAAAATAACTGTGCCCCCTCCCAGCAGCAAGAGTTGACCCTAGCTCATACCACAGCAGCAGCAGGAGACAGTGTCCCTTCCTGCACCAGGATAATGTTCCTGCACCCTGGCAGCAGGAGATTGTGCCCCCTCCCAAGCAGCAGGAGGAGTCAGTGCCTGGGCATCATCTGCCACCCCCACAGCCCCATCACGCCAGAAGTTCCACTGCACAGGAGTTTTTTTATGCAAGTTTGGCAGGTGACCCAGTAGTCACCTGCAATCTATGCAGGCAGGAAGTGTGTTGCGGTAAGTTTTGTTCCCACTTCAGGACAAGTGGCCAGTGGAGCCCATGCTGCACCACCACCCACTTCAATGGGACCTCAGACTGCAGGAGGTGGTGGTAGCATCAACTGAGCTGTGGGGAGCAGTGTGGGTGAGCACTGAAGGTGAGTAGGAGGGAGGGTGGCTGGACCTGTTAATCATCCTTGCCATGCTCACTGGACCAGACAACAGCAGTAGTCTGCAGTAGCATTAAGACCCTGCAAGGGCCCCCCATCCAGAGACAGCAGCAGCACAGGCAGCCACCACCCCAACAGAAATTACACATGTAAACTTATCAGCTGTCTTGTCAGAAGTCCACCAGCTTCAACAGGAGTTAAATGATTTCAGACAGGGATTTAATGATGCCTGGGGAGAGATTGCTAAACTCCTGGGTGATGTCGACAAAATCATGGGCATCCTGTCTGAACTGCATGGTGGCCCCACTGGCAGTTAATGTGGCAGCACAAATTAATTTTTCTTTTTTTGTTTTAATTTTTCTATCCTCTATCCTGCTGTTTGTATTTTCCCCCTTAAAAAATATAAAAACAAAAAAAAATTCTGTTCTCTTTAATCTACATCCTTAAGTCCTCTTGTTTCTTTATTTTATATGTAAAATAATTTGTTTAACCATTGTTGCGGGGTTTGTTACTGTCTTATGCTCCCTAGATAATTCAGTTCCTTTTCTTGTTCTCTCTCTATTACTTTTCCCTGCTCATTGTTGTATTACCGTTGTCCTCCTGATCCTGCCTGTCATTTGTTATACTTATTCTGTACCATATCCATGTACCCCTTCCCTAATAAACACCCAATTCCTTTATTATTTGTGGTGTGTGTTACTTCTTAGAGTTGGTTATTTATTTATTTTTTTGAGTTTTGGTAACCGGATAAGTCCACTGAGACAATTACAGTCCCTTTTCCAGGGTTGACCCAGGACTGCCTCAAGCAATACCAAACAGCACAATAACACATATAAACAGATAAAGATAACATGGATTGAATATACAGCATGAGGCAAGGTATAAATATGCAATACAGCATAAACATAACAGTTCAAAAAGGTATTTACACTTCAATAAAAAAACAATTACAAGTCTTGTTCAAAATAAGACTACAGCAGCAGAATTCAGTAATGAGAGGTAAAGGAAGGGGGTAGACAAAGAATGTTGAATGTGAAGGTAATGGAAGGGGTAAACAAAGAAGGTTGTACATGAAGGTAAGGACAGGGGGTCAGGTAAAGGCAAGGTAGGAGGGTAGGTAGGAGGAGAAGGAATAGAGTATTGAAAGAAATAGAAGGGCATCAGCAGAAAAGAAGCATGTTGCAGAGGCTGTAATTGAGTCAAGCAGATGAGATTAGAACTTGGGGAGAGTGGAAAAGAGCAGTACAGAGGGAGGAAGAGAGTTCCAGTCAGACACTGCTGCAAAAAGAAGGACCTACGGGTGGTATCTAGTCACAGTGAATGCTTTTTGAGGAGGGGAGGGAGGCAGATCTGAGAGATCTAGAAGCTTTTCTGAGGAGTATGGTCTTACTGAGGCAAGGAGGTGTGAATTTGTGGACCAGCTTATGCAAGAAAGTTAAGGTGATACACCTCAGTTTTGATTTGTATGGCAGCCAACCTAACAAAGGGAGGATGTCACAGTGGTGGTGACGGGCATTTGCCCCCAATGTGAAACTTCCCACCCTATTGTAGGCCTGAGAGAGGAGAGACAGGGAGATGGAATTAATTGAGAGCAGTAAAAGAGCACCATAAGTGAGGAGAGGAAGACGGGATGAAGTAGCAATCCTAAGGCATTAGGCAGAAGTGAGGAAGGGGCAAATATGATAGAAAAGACCTAGCTTTTGGTTCAGAGATTTAATGACTAATGTTGGAGACATGTGCATTAAGAAAGAGTGAGGTGTCAAACGTGATGCCCTGATAATTAAAGGAATGGACAGACTCAAGGATATCAACATTGAGAGAGGACATGCACAGAAGGATGAGGGTATGAGCTGAGGTGGGTAGGTGGGTAAATAGCGTGCTTTTGGTCTTTTTTGTATTAAGGACAAGTTGATTTTGCTTAAATCAACCTTCAAGGGTGGGAAAGTCAGATGTAGGTTCTCTATTAATTAGATCAATATCAGGAGATGAACGATAGATGATTGTGTCATCCACATAGAGGTGTACAGAAGTTCATCAACAGAAGCTGGGCAGATCATTGATAAAAGTGAGAACAACACTGAGCCCAGTATGGAGCCCTGTGGGACACCATGGGTTATGGGTCTGAGATCAGAGATGGAACCAGCCCATTTGAACCTCTGATAATGGCAGGATAGATAGCTATTGACCCAGTCCAGGGTACTAGTATCAAGAACAAGAACACAGAGTTGATGGAGCAGCAGACCGTGATTTACCTGGTCAAATGCTTTGATTAGACTGATAAAGATGGCACCAGTGGCAGATCCCTGGTCCATTACCTGGAATATGTCAGAGGTAACTTTTGACAAGTCAGTAAGGGTACCATGATTCCTTCTAAAACCATGTTGATATGGGGATAGCAAGTTGTGATGTTCCAGGTAGCTCCGGAGGCGATTATACACTATGTGTTCCTGGATTAAGCCTAAGAACAGAGGATAGATATGGGTCAGAAGTTTTTAACAACATTGTTGGGTCCCCCCCTGTGTACAGGAAAAACTACCTTCATTTTCCATTCCCATTCTGGGACCATGCTAGAAAGGAAGTATCGGCTGAACACAACACCCCAGGACAAGGGGTAGACACGAGTCCCTTTACAGAAGCCAAAGTATGGGAGAGGCTAAATAAACTAAAAGCAGATTAAGCTATGGGACCAGACAAGATGCACCCCAGAATTCTTAAAGAACTGGGGGCAGAATTAGCAGCCCCTCTGGCACTTCTATGCAAGAAATCCTTGAAGAGCGGTGTAGTAGCGGAAGACTAGAAAAAGGCTATAGTGGTACCACTTTACAAATCAGGCAGTTGTGAAGAGGCTAATAATTACAGACCAGTGAGCCTTATGTCTATAATAGGGAAACTAATGGAGACAGTACTCAAACAGAGGATCATAGCATTCCTCAAAACTAGTGGCCAACAAGACCCTAAATAGCACAGTTTCACAGCAGGTAGGTCATGTCAGACAAATCTGCTTGAGTTTTTTGATTATGCTACAAAAATAGTGGACAATGGTGGGCTGTATATGTGGTCTACCTAGACTTTAGTAAGGCCTTTGACTCAGTTACACACAGAAGGTTGGTAAAGGAGCTTGACCACACAGGGGTTGGTCCAGAAGTAGTCCGATGGGTACAAAATTGGTTACAAGGCAGAACACAGAAGGTGCTGATTAATGGAATGCAATTGATGGAAGGCAGGGTGTCCAGTGGCATGCCCAAAGCTCAGTGCTGGGGCCTCAGCTCTTCAATGTTTTTATAGCTAAACATCACTGATGGACTGGAAGGGAAGATGTGTCTGTTCACAGATGACACCAAGATATGTAACAGTGTGGACACCTCAGAAGGAGTGAGCAAGATGGAAGCTGACCTCAAGAAACTAGAAGAATGGTCTGGAGTGTGGCAGCTGAGATTTAATGCCAAAACATACAAGGTCATGCACATAGGAAAGAAAAATCCAAGAAAGAAGTATTACCTTGGAGGCGAAAGGCTGGTGGCTTCAAACCAGCAATGGGATCTGGGAATCATAATCTCAGATGACTTGAATGTTAGTCAGCAGTGTCAGAAGGCAATATAGAAGGCCAACAGAATGCTGGGCTGCATTTGAGGGAATCACGAGCAGGTGGAGAAAGGTGATACTACTATCAGATAGACCTCTGGTCAGGCCTCACCTGGAATATGGAGTCAAATTCTGGAGGCCTCACCTCAGGAAGGACATTGACTGGGTGGAAACAGTACAGAGAAAGGTGCCAAAAATGATTCAGGATCTGCAGTACATGTTCTATGAGGAAAAATTTAGGGAACTGACTATGTACTCCTGGAACAGAGAAGAGATAGAGAGAGTGGACATGATTGAAACAATCAAGTATGTCAAGGGCATTAACAAGGTGCAGGCACAGGAACTTTTTCACTTCAAGAAGATCTCCAGAACCAGAGGACATGACCTCAGGTTACAAGGAGGAGGTGCTCTACCAACACCAGGAAGTTTTTCAAAGAAAGAGTGGTGGACACCAGGAACAGCCTGATTCAAGAGGTTGTGGGGTCAACCCTGTGGGGATTCAGGAATGCATGGGATAGACACAAGGAGCCCTGACCTACAAAGGGCAACTAGAGGTCAAAATAGGTCTAAAACAAATGTGTAGACTAGATGGACCTAGCCGTCTCCTTCTGCCATCAAATTCTATGTTTCTATGAACAAGTCATGTACTAACCAAGCAAGGGCAGAAGCATCCATCTTAAGAAATTTGGACTATAGTGAGTCATGACCAGGTGAGCTCTTGGGTTTTAAATTAGTGAGAAGTCTCTGGACCTCTTTGAGGGAGGTTGTTTTTAAGTGGAAAGCAGGTCAAGCCCCATGGAAGTTCAGAAGGAAAGGGACAGAAAGGGAGGAGGATGAGTTATGAAAAAGTGAGGTGTATCAGTGGAGATCAGTAAATAATTCATTAAATCCAGAGGCAATGGACAGGGAGGTCTACAAGGGCCATGCCCTGGGCATTGATGGAGATTGGGATTTCAGCAACTTTCCCTTTGACCAAGGAATTAACTTGTCTCCAGAATTCCTTCAAGTTACAAAGGTGCTCAGTTTGCGGAGATTTGTGGTGGAGACATTTGGCTTTGTGAAGTGAGTTTTTACATTTGTTTCTTAGATGCTTATAGGCATGCCAGTCAGAGGGCAGCCCACTTTGTTTATTGGTCTGCCAAACCCTGTCATGATGTGACATAAGCATCCTAAGTTCCTTAGTGAGCCAAGTAACCTTAATCTCCTTAGGCCTACATTTTTAGAGGGCATGATTGTCAACAATTTGAGTGAAGGTGGATACAAAGAAGTTAACTTAATTGATATCAGGGAGGGTCTTAATGGGACATCAGTCAGTGTTATTGATAGAGGTAATAAAACTGTTGGCATCGAACCAGGACATGTCTCAAACCAGGGAGGTTGGCAACTATTTCTGCAAACACAGAAAGTAGGGGAATGGTCGCACAATCTGAGAGGACACACACTTTTGATCTTATTAGGGCACTGTGACCACTCAGTCAAGCAGAGAGTGTTTGCTGGACTTGGTATTAATACGCTTTGATCCTGAATAAGTTGTGCTCAGTTGGAGTCTATGACAGCTGATCACACCTATCAGCATCAGAATGAAACCAACCAACATTGAAGTCACCACAGAGTATAAGGTCATGGCAAGGAGATTGGCAAGTGAGGTTAGGAAGAGAGGAGGCCTAGGGTGGCAGTGTTGGATGGCAGATAGTCACACCAATGATAATCTTATTGACATTACCAAGAGTTAGGAGAGAACAGGGATTCCACAGAGGGGAGCCAATGTCAGGCACAGGGAGTTCGATATCATCCAAGTGAGACCGAGTGTAAATAAGAACACCACCACCCCCCCTATTTCCTACCCTGTCCTTTCTGAAACTGTTATAACCAGGTAGTGATACCTCATGCTGCTTAATAGCAGGCTTGAGCCAGGATTCAGAAATGCATATAATGTCAGGAGGCAGCTGTATAGCCCAAGCTTCAAATTCAGCAATTTTAAGGAAGAGACTGTGAATATTCATGTCTGCAATTTTAGGCCTTTGGGGGGGGCAGGGTAACAATGAGGAGGAGATGAATACAGGTAGAGCAAAGTGGCCCAGGATTAAGTTCAATGTCTCTGGCATGTTTCTATGACCTGGATACATAACTAAGTTAACAACATATTCATGACTTTTGAAAGGATACAAGACTGACATACTGTCATTCCAAACCACACTGAGGCCTTCAATACTACTGATCACATCTAAGAAGATCAATTAATCACCTTTTTAGTTTGTGTGTAAGCTTGAATTCTTCGTAGTGGTTTAAGTGCTATTTGTTTTACAGATTATTGTTTGTCTATATCTTGGATCTTACTTCCAATTTTGTAACCTTGGAAAAGGGTGCTCCTCAGGGTTCAGCCTTATGACCTAAACTTTCTTCAATCCATATCAATAAAATCTGCAAAATGTCTTTGTTCAGATAATGCCATTCTTTACTCAAGTACTACTTATTGTATTGCAGTCCTTAATACACTTCAAACTGATTTCAATAAGGTCCTAGCTGCATTAATGTGATCTGCAATTATTATGAACACAAAAAATAATGAATGGCTTTTGTTTTCTAATGCCAGTTCATCAAAAAAAAACTCTTTGAACCCATTCCTAATGACTTCTAATAACATTAAATTAGACTGAGTCTCATTTTATAAGTTTCTGGGACTTCACCTTGACAGCGAGTTTTCTTTTAAAGGTACACAACTAACCATGTTTCCAAGCTAAGAGGCAACCCCATTGAAGCCAGACAATTGGCATTGGACCCACGCTTGGGAATGCCTTGAGCTGTCAGGACTGGACAGAGAGAGGAAGATACAGAATCACAGGAACATCTCTTCCTCCAGGGAAGAGTGGGTTGCTGTACCACTCATTACTGCCACCTGGGTGACCACAGGTGGCAATGCAGTGGCAATCCAATGGGGGCATTGGTGGATTTCCTCTGTGCATTTAGTGCACTGATTTTTGGGCTCCGAGAAAGGACATACCAAGAAGGTGGGGACCAGAACAAGGAAGGAACTTGCTTATTCAGAATGACTTGGGTGTACTCATGCCTGACCCTCACCACTGTCCACTGATTCTCCACTCTGGGAACTCCAGCATCTCCACTCTGGAACAGGTGGAAGGTGGATCTGGCTCGTCCTGACTATGACATGTAAGATGCAAACCCATGAGATTGAAAGGAGGAACACATAAGAGACATAGACATGAGGGGATGGGGCTGGATCCAATCCAGAGGAAGGTGACAATAGTAGAGAGTGGGAACATAACATATAAATAAAGAAAGAAAACTTAATTTTATTACAATTATTCTATATTGGATTCTAGAGCCAAACTTGATCTAGTACTGTAGATGCAGTTTTTTATATACCCTGTCTAAAAAGGTGCCATATCTCAGATTGCCTCAAAATATTTACTTTCCTTACTCTAGCCACCCTGTCATTATAGCACCATTTACTTTATTACTGGAGCACACATGGCCACCCATCATTGCACACATAGTTCAGTAAAGTGGTCATTTCTCTGTGATTGATGTTTATCTCACTGATTTTATTCATTTACAGGCTCATTAGTGTTAAGGCATCCACTTATTTACTTAAGTTCATTTATTATTCTAGTCCTTACTATAAGGTTGTTTTATTTGCTTCATCTTCTACACTTTCACTATTTATTTAGAGATATCACTATAAGGCTGGTTGTTCAGATCTTGACTAACTGGCAGGAAATTGCACGCTTTATCTAATTTTAAAAGTATCTTTCATGTTTTGCATAAAAAAGTATAGTTACGTAAGAACTTACTGTATCAGTAGATCTGCAAGAGGATTTCTTGCAGCAAGCCACACCTATAGGACTTAGTGGCCAGGGACTAGGACCACATGGAAACTTTCTAGATAGCAGTCTTCCATGGGGCCGTCCATGGTGATGTTACTCACTGATGTCATACCTCCTCTATAATTTTGGTGGCCTCTCTGCTCCTTCAGTTCTCCCACCACAGACCAAAACAGAAAATCTCTTGGTGGAAACCTGAGGTGACCATAGCTACCTGCTATGGAAATGAAGGTGAAACAGAAGTAGAACAGACATGGAGAAAAGAGACAACTGTACAGTAGACATGAGTCCAGGAGGAAGGAGCGTGATGGATGTGGTCTGCTGCAAGAGAGCCTCCTGAAGATTTATAGTTATTGTAAGTTCTACATTACTGTACTATCTTCATCAAGGGTATCTCTTGCAGCAGGCTACACCTATAGGATGAGCTCCAAGCAGTTCTAACTGAAGAATCAGTCTGGGTGGCTGGAGGCTATAGGCCTAAGAAAGGAGACCCTGAAGTACAGCCAAGCTGAAGCTTGACCTTCTCCAAGAGGCAGTGTCCAGACTGTAGTGTTTAGTGAAAGTGTTGACAGAATTCCAAGTAACAGGCACAGATCTCTGCAGCTGAAACATCCATTAAGCAGGCCACTGAAGCAGCCATGCCTCTGGTTGAGTGGCCATGGACAACACCAGTAAATTCTTTCCTGTACTTCCTGTAGCAAAAGATAATACAGTTAGCCAACGATTTGGACTGGCACTGTTTGAAAACAGGTACACACTCTTTCCCAGGGGTGAAGGACATGAACAGTTGAGAGGACTTCCTGCAGTCTCTCATATGATGATTATAATAATACAGAATTCTATGAACATCAAGGGTGTTGAGCAATGCTTCCCCAGGATTGGCATGCTCTGGAAAATAAATGGGGAGGTGGGTGGTTTGGGTTAAGGTAAACTCAGATATTACTTGTGGAAGAAACTTAACATTTGTATGCAAAGACACCCTATCTTTATCAAAAAGCAAATAAGGTGGATCACACATCAGAGCCAGAAGCTCAGATATCCTTTGAGCAGAAGTAAGAGCAACTAAAAATAATGCTTTCCACAACAGAAAGTGTTGCTTACATGTCACGGCAGGTTCAAAATAAGCCAAAGTAAGTTTCTCTAACACAAAATTCAAGTCCCATGGAGGGACTGGATTTCAAACAGGAGGATTTAGGTGAAGCACTCCACTCAAAAAGGTACAGGACACTTCAAGTTGTGCCACTGTATGGCCCGCAACAGGCACATGGAATGTGGAAATGGCTGACAGGTTCACTTTAATAGAGGAATATGACAGGCCTGAGAGGGTCAGTAAGTATTCTAAGACCTGACTCCCTAGACAAGTGAACTGATCCAAGTGATGGGAGATTGCTAAAAGAACAAAGTGTTCACACTTCATGGAGTAGGTGGCTCTGGTGGAGGGTTTTCTAGCAGCCCCCAATATCTCAGCCACCTTAGAAGACACTTGAAACCTTGCAATGGCTATGTCTTCAGGAGAAAGGCATAAAGGTTAAGTGATATAAGGTCCAGATGGACCAGGGTGCCTGTTCCTGGGAGACAAGGACTGTGCACAGGGGCAGAGGCAATAAAGGGTCCACCACCAGCTGTTGTAGTAAGGTCAACCAGATCTGATGAGGCCAGAAGGGGGCAATGTGTATTAAGGTGGCCCCTTCCATCTGAAGCTTGATCAGTATCCTCTGTATTAAAGGGAAGGGAGGGAGGGAAGGCATAGAGGAACCTCCCTTTCTAAGAGAGGGGCGATGCATCTCACCAGAAATTCCAGGTCCTGGGATGCGTGATCAAAAAAGCTGCAGTTTTGCATTGAGTGGTGACACAAAAAGGTCCAGCTCTGGACAACCCCACCTGTTGAACAAGTCTTCTATGATTGAATTCAGCAGTTCCCACTTTTGCATCCAAGACTGTAATTGGCTGAGTCTGTCTGCCACGGCATTTTGGTCACCTGGAACATGGACAGAGGACAGTTTTAGGCCATGTTCTACAGCCGTGTACCATAACCTCATCGCTTCCCAGCACAGGGGGTATGAATGGATCCCTCCTTGTTTGTTGATATAGTGGACTACACTAATATCTTCAGTCTGCACCAATAGATGTCCTGGGGACAAATGAGTCTGAAAGGCTTGTATAGCATACAGGACAGCTCTTATCTTTAGGACATTGATGCGGGGGCAAGAATGCAGTCTGCACCATGTCCCTTGTGTCTGGTGATACACCAGATGGGCTCTCCAACCCAGCCCTGAGGCATCTGTGGTGAGCATCAGCTGAGAGGAAGGAATGAGGAAGGGAACCATTCTCAATAGGTTACTGGGTTCCATCCACCAGGGCAGCACCTTCTTCACTGGAGAGGAGACCAAGACTACTTGGTCGAGTTGTGTCTAATGGGGATAACATGTTCAATCTGGCATGGGGACCATGACAATGGCTGCAGCCATGAGGCCCAAGAGCCTGAGGAAGATTCTGGCTGTTACATATCTGTTGTGATACAGAAGATGGGCCTGAGCCATCAGGCTGTCCGACCAGTCCTGGAGCAGAAAGACCATACCCTGGGCTGTATCCAGTACTGCCCTTATGAATTGAAGCCACTGACAATGGGTCAGAACCAACTTGGGCAGGTTGTCAGTGATCCCCAGGGCCAGAAATAAGTGTCTGGTATGGGAGAGGGACTAGAGGAGGTGCTCCCTGGACTGTGCCATGCAGAACCAGTCATCAAGGTAAGGGAAGGGAAGATATAGAATCCCTTCCTCCCTCCCAAGGACTGCTGTCACCATAGCCAAGCATTTGATAAAGACTCTGGGTGCTAAGGATAAGCCAAAGGGCAAATCTCAGAACTGACAGTGCTCCTCCTGGAAGTGGGATCTGAGATACTGCCTTTAGGGGGCACACACCTTAATATACAGACAGGTATCCTGCATATCAAAGGAGCATATCCAATCTCCCTAGTGCAGGAGAGGTAGCAGGCCCTGCAGTATCACCATCTTGAACATTTTGCACTGAATGTAGGAATTCAGGACTCTTAAGTCCAGAATTGGACACAAATCCCCTGTGCACTTGGGGACCACGAAGAAGTGGGAATAAAATCCTTTGCTTCTTTGAGTCTCTCGAACCGACTTTATGGTCCATTTGCACAGAAATGCCTTAATTTCCCATCAAAACACTGGAATGTGGTCAGGGGGTAAAAGGATGGTACTGGAAGGTTCTCTGGGGATACTTCAGATGTTCTACGGAGCGACCTAACTTTATGAGCTGCAGGACTCAGGCATCTGAGGTAATCTCTCACCGTCTGTTGAGGTGGAGGGAGACCCAGCTCCCTACCACCACCTCCTGCTGAGCAGGGGAGGGGGTCGTCAAGCAAGGAGTCATGCTGAAGAGGCCCCTGTAGCCAGAGCTGCACCACCACCTCTAGGAGCCTTTTCTGTGGTGGAGGTGGGAGCAGACAGGGCACCGATTGCTTTGCACTTGCTAGAAGATGTGATGTTCTGCTTATTCTTGTGGGAAGCATGATGAAATGATGTCCTGTGACCACTCTTCTGCTGACTGTCATACAGAGAATGGACTGACCAGTGTCTGTCCAGAGGCCTGCATATTGCAGACTGTGTCCTGCACATCTGCCCTAAAATGTTTATACCTCTAAGGGGGCATTTAGAATGGACTTTTGTACATCCCAGATAAATCACAGTACCCTAAGTCATAAGTGGCACTGGAGGCAGATGCTGACGGCAGCAGCCCTGGCAGAGGTGTCAACAACATTGTAGGTGGACCACAGAAAGTGCTTGCCCACATCTGACCCCAGCTAAATGACTTGGTGAAGAGTCTGTCTCTGGGGGTCCTCTGGAAGGGTGTGGGAAGCCACCTGGGCCTGTCTATGAGTTGATTCTGGAACTTCATCATGTGAATCCCTTCCCCACCTCATTGACCCACTCAGGATCTACCACCCACAATCCCCAACTACACTTGACTTACCCACAAATGTCACCCTGTTGTCATCCTCACTGCAGTGATGCAGTAGAAACCTTCAAATATCCAAAGGAATAAACAAGTGTGGAAAGGAAGCATATTCAGGCTGAGCAAAACAAATCAACTAGGGCACATGCATTCAAGCTGGAGGGTGGCAGATTTAGAGGAAATGTGAGCTGACAGTTCTTCACTGAGAGAGTGGTGGGTCCTTGGAATAAGCTGCCAGAATGAGTGGTGGAGATAGACATGGTCGGCAAATTCAAGATGGCTTGGAATAACTAAATGGGGCTAAATGGAAGTATAACTGGCATGGAATAAGGGAGTATGATAAACCAGACAGGGAGGGGCTAATGGGCAGACTAAATGGGCCAAGGGGTCCTTTGCTGCCAACAAGTTTCTATATTTCTATATTTCATAGACTGTCAACTTGACACCTCAACCAGCCACTGTCTGTATGATCAGAAGTGTGCAAATAAAAAATATAAATATTTCTACTCTGTGCTCATTCTCACTCCTTGTCATGTAGACAGAGACCAGAGAAGGTGGCGAGAAGAGGGTCTTTGCTGGTTGTTATTATTGCAGCAAGGTTGGCAGTGGGAGTGACATTCAAGAGTTAAATTGGGTGCAGATAAGGGGTGTGTATATAGCAAGTACTGAGTGGGTGGGATCAGGAGGTAGTACAGAAGAGGTATTGGTATTCAGAGAGGGAGGGACCACTAGACTGCCAGGGACTGTGGAAGTAAGTTAAATAGTGTACAGATGGGTATCAGGGGAAGGGGGATCACTAGCTTACCAGCCAGCACACAGCGGGGGGGGAAGGGGGTCAGGTGATTTTGCACCACTGTGCATGCTGAAAAGGGCATGGTTTTGGAGTCAGAGATTTGCACCACAATAACAGCCTGTCACCACTTCCGAAACCTGCCACATATACCACAGTACCCTGTATGAAAGACAGTTGCCTCTTTTGTATTAGTGCAGCAGTATATTTTGCATATTCACATTGTCAACTGAGCACCACAGGCCTGGACACTCTGAATATATCCCCTGCCCCATCTGAATATGTACAGCCCTGTTAGCATGGCAAAATGCACTAATCTTCTGAATATTGGGCAAAATGTATTCATTACAGAATGTTAATATTGTTGGAAAAAATTAAACTACCTGAGGGTGTAGTAATTTATTTTTAAGTTAGAAAACTTCTAAATTAACAACCATGAATGACCATTAGCAACATGACTAATTCGCATCATAATGACCTCAGCCATCCATGTGTGTTCCTGGATCATTTACCATCTGTGGTTCTCCATAGATAACCATAGTTAAAATCATGTACAAATCATGACTGACCATGGTTTCTAACCATGTGTAAGTAAGCAACAACACATGACAAGGTGTGCGGTTATCGGGAAATTACCACACATACACACAGTTCATTGGTTGGAGGCACTCAGCTGACACCTTGAACTTTACAGCTGTGTAGGACGAGTACAGTAATTACTCAATGACTGCAAGCCCTGCAGTGTATTACTACATTTATAAAATGGCACCAAAATAATAAAAAAAAAAACATCATAACTAAATAAATCTTTAAATGAAGAATAAATAAATCTTCATCACTGGAAAATTGGTTCTCACAACAGACAGCTAGGATTGCCCCAACAGAGAGGTCAGATTGACTGGCAGGTATGTCACTCATGTTAGTTTAGCCATTTTTTGTTTTTCCCAATTGTCACAGTTACTGGAAATCCCAACGTTGTGTAATTTCAAGACTTGCAAGGAACTTTCCAGAACTGAGTGTCTATTAGTCAGTTACCACACAGGTCTGGACAGTTATTGATCAATGAGATCACTGAATTTTTTTGCCTATTTTATAACCATAGTTTAACCAAGTAGAATAATGGTTAATCCATAATCAAAAGAGCAAGGCACAACCCTAATGGATATTCCTAAGTTTTACATTTTCTGACATAAGGTGAGAAGATCTCCTAAAACTACTCAAAGATGTAGATCCATTCAAAAGTGCAGGCACTGTTGAACTCAACCTTTAGACACTTTTCTCAGCTGCTGATCAGCTGTCCACACACACATAGCAACTCTCATCTACCTTTTCATCAACTTTTTCCTCCATACTGGGCAGTTGTCAACTATCTGGAAAAAAAACAAAACATTGCCCAGCTGCACACATTTGGTCCCACCTCAGACCCAAATGACTACAGACCATTTGCAGTGCTATCTACCCTATTACAAGTAAGCTCCTTACAAACTGATTCATAATCAGCTAATGTAAGGCATACTCAGCAACAATATTCTATCAAATGCACAATCCAGTTCTCAACCCAAACATTCCACTTGAACTACCCCCTTGAAAATCATGACTGGCCTACTGTATTAATTGCTATGGATGTGGGCTGTCATGTGAGTAAAAACTCTGTAGACCTAACCAATGCCTTTGATACTGTGAGCCAGAGCTTACTCCTTCTGAGCTTAAGACAAGTGGGTCTTTCTCCAGAATCTATGAATAGGTTCATAGTCAAGGTTAAAGGTGGCATTTCAAAACCTCACCGACTCAGTCTAGGTGTTCTTCAAGATTCTTTCTTGGCCCAGACCACTACAGTCATACGTGATCTATCTAGAGTATTCTCTGTCACAAACACCAGTATCCTCCTGTGTTTTAATGATCCTATCTTTACACCTCATCTGACTCAACTATATAACTAGTTGTTGCACTACAATTAGCTTTCCACGCAATGCAGACCTGAATGAAAAATAATCTCTGACTGCTTAAAAACCCAGAAACAAAAACAGTGATCTTCAGTTTCTGCTCTACAACCCACTCCTTCCTCCAAAGAGTTCTGAAGAGGAAGCTCCTCCAAAGGATGTACATTTCTTCAAGTGCCAGTCTTATGTCTCAACCCAAGACTATCCTTTAATAAACATATCATCACAACTGTCAGAAATTAAAATCAAAAACTCAGCATTGTTCGCCAAACCTAGAATGACCTGAAAACAAACATCAGAAAGCTGCTTGTTAAGCAGTCTCTGCTCACTGACCTGGAATATTGAAACAAGAGATATATAACAGCAAATAATTAATTTATCCACAAGATTACCATGGTACTCAACAATATATGTTGATTTGTCCTTGGCTGTGCTAGAAAATACTTCCCACTGTGACATATATACCAGCTTAGTCTTCTCTCACTTGACAGTAGGCACAAGTTCAAATGAACTACCCTGTAGTACACATGCATGTCTTTGTTGTAGGAAAGAGCTTGCACTGCATGCAGTTTCTTTGCTCTGTAATAAATCTGTTTCCTTTCAAGTTGGCTCAGTGCTGCAGAGCCTGCCAAGATGCAGAACTGAAAGATAAGTTTCGATCAATCACCCTTTGTCATTTGACAAGGTAGGACACTGTTTACCACATTTCATTCTGGCTAGAGATACATATGTGTAGACAGCTAATTTGTGTGCCTTTGGCATCAAGTCGACCAGTATGGTTTTAATTTATATATTTAGAGGCACTGCAAGACAATAGTGAGTGGTGGGTAGAGATGCAGCAAAATTTTATTTCGGCGGTGAAATTCGGGCAAAATTGGCAATTTCACTCAATAAAACATTTCTTGTAAATATGGCCTCTCAGTGAAATTTCACTGCCCAATTTCACCTTGAAATTCACCTTGCACTTCTATAAGGTGAAATTGGGCTTTCCTCTCTGCTGGTGGTCACACGGTTGAGTCTAAACAGTCAAGATGTGAGTGGTTCATTTCCTGTACTACTGTACATATCTCAAGGAAGTGGGCAGAATCTAGACTTGGAGTCAGAGCCCTGTGACTACAAAGTAAAGATGCAGCAAAGTTTAAATTCACCTGCGGAGTTAAGGTGAGGTGGGCAACTTCAAATCCGAGTAACACTATGAAACATTCTCATTAAAAAGTAGAAATTTACCTTAATGGACTTCACATTTGTGCACTTTGAGTTCACTTTGCGTTTACATTTTCAGAAGGCGAAGTTGGCAAGAAACAGCCCACAGAGCACATGCCTGACAGTCTGCAGGTAACATGAAGCAGCAGGAAGTTAATCAGGCAAGACAGTGAACTACTTTCACTTTCCCTTGCCCTATGCTAGGGAAGGAGCTTATTGAGAGTGTCTGCGATAGTGCTGGTTAGATATTTACTCAGTGTTTCTGTTTACTGCCATATTTCTGCTTTTGAGTTTTTCCCCTTTTGTTATCATATTCCTGAGTTTTACACTGCACCAGGATGCATTATTCAGCACCACCATTATCCTGACTGGGTCAAACATAGATGTGATTGTCCTGCTTGGTATATTGGAAAAAAACGTTGAAGTGCTGTGATTCATGATCGTGAAGATGAAGAACATGATTAGTCTCATGACTTGTGAATCTGTGATAGTGACATGAAAATGAGTACAACGTTCAAACTGAGATTATGCACCACACTGGTACACTGAACACTACTTGAACATTCAAAGTCACCCTCCTCATGCCTGTGGTAAACCTCCGGTGTTAATTCGCAACTTTTACCTACATGGCTACTTGCTGATACCTGAGGACTGGCTGGCAGATTTTATTTCAGAACACACACACATAATTTATTTCACACACCACCTACACTAAGGTCTGGTTACAGCAGTAGCTAGATACAAGCAGGAAATATTTCCACAGACAGGGCTCGGCAATTAAGAGTACTGCTATCATGGTGGTGTAATAAAATGCATCAGACTTGGCGACATGCACACAGATGAAAGATAATGGGTAGAAACTTTAAAAGTTCAGTAAACTGCAACCGAGTCTTTTAAACAGACTGAAAAAATGCACAAGCAGCACAGCAAACAACAACAACTGATAACAACATATAGAAGTATTACTGTGTGTACCTGAACACAAAAATCTAAAACACTAGATAACAATTGGAAAACTGCATTTCTCATTGTGAATCTCCTTCTATAATCTACCTCACAGATCCACCCCTCCCGAAACACTCTTCTACAGAGTCTGTCAGTAGAGAGACTGAATGTAGTAAATGAATATTCAATATTCACACAAAATCAATAAATGCTCGATAATATAAACACACAATTTACTACATTTGATGTACTAACTTTTGACACGAAATTTTGTGCCAAAAATGCAAGTTTCCAAAAGTAATAGAAAGTAACTGAAAAACTCATGCAACACTGCACCCTAACTCTCTCTCTCTCTGTCTCTCTCTCTCTGTCTCTATCTCTCTGTCTCTCTGTCTCTCTCTGTCTCTCTCTCAGAGTCGCTAGCTCTGTTTCTTTTTGGTTTTGTTTGAATTGGTGGTGGTGCTGGACATAATGGAAAAGGGTAGAGGCAGTGGGGCACCTGTACACTGCCTTGACAGGTGTGCATTTCAGATGTCCATTAAAAATGAAATGCCACAGTGGTAGGAGACTGTTGGCCTCAGCACCAGCACCCAACAGAAAATAACTGTGCCCCCTCCCCAGCAGCAAGAGTTGACCCCTAGCTCATCCACCACAGCAGCAGCAGGAGACAGTGTCCCCTTCCCTGCACCAGGATAATGTTCCTGCACCCTGGCAGCAGGAGATTGTGCCCCCTCCCAAGCAGCAGGAGGAGTCAGTGCCTGGGCATCATCTGCCACCCCCACAGCCCCATCACGCCAGAAGTTCCACTGCACAGGAGTTTTTTTATGCAAGTTTGGCAGGTGACCCAGTAGTCACCTGCAATCTATGCAGGCAGGAAGTGTGTTGCGGTAAGTTTTGTTCCCACTTCAGGACAAGTGGCCAGTGGAGCCCCATGCTGCACCACCACCCACTTCAATGGGACCTCAGACTGCAGGAGGTGGTGGTAGCATCAACTGCAGCTGTGGGGAGCAGTGTGGGTGTGAGCACTGAAGGGGGTGAGTAGGAGGGAGGTGTGGCTGGACCTGTTAATCATCCTTGCCATGCTCACTGGACCAGACAACAGCAGTAGTCTGCAGTAGCATTAAGACCCTGCAAGGGCCCCCCATCCAGAGACAGCAGCAGCACAGGCAGCCACCACCCCAACAGAAATTACACATGTAAACTTATCAGCTGTCTTGTCAGAAGTCCACCAGCTTCAACAGGAGTTAAATGATTTCAGACAGGGATTTAATGATGCCTGGGGAGAGATTGCTAAACTCCTGGGTGATGTCGACAAAATCATGGGCATCCTGTCTGAACTGCATGGTGGCCCCACTGGCAGTTAATGTGGCAGCACAAATTAATTTTTCTTTTTTTGTTTTAATTTTTCTATCCTCTATCCTGCTGTTTGTATGTTCCCCCTATAAAAATATAAAAACAAAAAAAAATTCTGTTCTCTTTAATCTACATCCTTAAGTCCTCTTGTTTCTTTATTTTATATGTAAAATAATTTGTTTAACCATTGTTGCTGGGTTTGTTACTGTCTTATGCTCCCTAGATAATTCAGTTCCTTTTCTTGTTCTCTCTCTATTACTTTTCCCTGCTCATTGTTGTATTACCGTGTCCTCCTGATCCTGCCTGTCATTTGTTATACTTATTCTACATATCCATGTACCCTCCCTAATAAACACCCAATTCCTTTATTATTTGTGGTGTGTGTTACTTCTTAGAGTTGGTTATTTATTTATTTTTTTGAGTTTTGGTAACCGGATAAGTCCACTGAGACAATTACAGTCCCTTTTCCAGGGTTGACCCAGGACTGCCTCAAGCAATACCAAACAGCACAATAACACATATAAACAGATAAAGATAACATGGATTGAATATACAGCATGAGGCAAGGTATAAATATGCAATACAGCATAAACATAACAGTTCAAAAAGGTATTTACACTTCAATAAAAAAACAATTACAAGTCTTGTTCAAAATAAGACTACAGCAGCAGAATTCAGTAATGAGAGGTAAAGGGAAGGGGGGTGTAGACAAAGAATGTTGAATGTGAAGGTAATGGAAGGGGGTAAACAAAGAAGGTTGTACATGAAGGTAAGGACAGGGGGTCAGGTAAAGGCAAGGTAGGAGGGTAGGTAGGAGGAGAAGGAATAGAGTATTGAAAGAAATAGAAGGGCATCAGCAGAAAAGAAGCATGTTGCAGAGGCTGTAATTGAGTCAAGCAGATGAGATTAGAACTTGGGGAGAGTGGAAAAGAGCAGTACAGAGGGAGGAAGAGAGTTCCAGTCAGACACTGCTGCAAAAGAAGGACCTACGGGTGGTATCTAGTCACAGTGAATGCTTTTTGAGGAGGGGAGGGAGGCAGATCTGAGAGATCTAGAAGCTTTTCTGAGGAGTATGGTCTTACTGAGGCAAGGAGGTGTGAATTTGTGGACCAGCTTATGCAAGAAAGTTAAGGTGATACACCTCAGTTTTGATTTGTATGGCAGCCAACCCAACAAAGGGAGGATGTCACAGTGGTGGTGACGGGCATTTGCCCCCAATGTGAACCTTCCCACCCTATTGTAGGCCTGAGAGAGGAGAGACAGGGAGATGGAATTAATTGAGAGCAGTAAAAGAGCACCATAAGTGAGGAGAGGAAGATGGGATGAAGTAGCAATCCTAAGGCATTAGGCAGAAGTGAGGAAGGGGCAAATATGATAGAAAAGACCTAGCTTTTGGTTCAGAGATTTAATGACTGATGTTGGAGACATGTGCATTAAGAAAGAGTGAGGTGTCAAACGTGATGCCCTGATAATTAAAGGAATGGACAGACTCAAGGATATCAACATTGAGAGGACATGCACAGAAGGATGAGGGTATGAGCTGAGGTGGGTAGGTGGGTAAATAGCGTGCTTTTGGTCTTTTTTGTATTAAGGACAAGTTGATTTTGCTTAAATCAACCTTCAAGGATGGGAAAGTCAGATGTAGGTTCTCTATTAATTAGATCAATATCAGGAGATGAACGATAGATGATTGTGTCATCCACATAGAGGTGTACAGAAGTTCATCAACAGAAGCTGGGCAGATCATTGATAAAAAGTGAGAACAACACTGAGCCCAGTATGGAGCCCTGTGGGACACCATGGGTTATGGGTCTGAGATCAGAGATGGAACCAGCCCATTTGAACCTCTGATAATGGCAGGATAGATAGCTATTGACCCAGTCCAGGGTACTAGTATCAAGAACAAGAACACAGAGTTGATGGAGCAGCAGACCGTGATTTACCTGGTCAAATGCTTTGATTAGACTGATAAAGATGGCACCAGTGGCAGATCCCTGGTCCATTACCTGGAATATGTCAGAGGTAACTTTTGACAAGTCAGTAAGGGTACCATGATTCCTTCTAAAACCATGTTGATATGGGGATAGCAAGTTGTGATGTTCCAGGTAGCTCCGGAGGCGATTATACACTATGTGTTCCTGGATTAAGCCTAAGAACAGAGGATAGATATGGGTCAGAAGTTTTTAACAACATTGTTGGGTCCCCCCCTGTGTACAGGAAAAACTACCTTCATTTTCCATTCCCATTCTGGGACCATGCTAGAAAGGAAGTATCGGCTGAACACAACACCCCAGGACAAGGGGTGAGACACGAGTCCTTTACAGAAGCCAAAGTATGGGAGAGGCTAAATAAACTAAAAGCAGATTAAGCTATGGGACCAGACAAGATGCACCCCAGAATTCTTAAAGAACTGGGGGCAGAATTAGCAGCCCCTCTGGCACTTCTATGCAAGAAATCCTTGAAGAGCGGTGTAGTAGCGGAAGACTAGAAAAAGGCTATAGTGGTACCACTTTACAAATCAGGCAGTTGTGAAGAGGCTAATAATTACAGACCAGTGAGCCTTATGTCTATAATAGGGAAACTAATGGAGACAGTACTCAAACAGAGGATCATAGCATTCCTCAAAACTAGTGGCCAACAAGACCCTAAATAGCACAGTTTCACAGCAGGTAGGTCATGTCAGACAAATCTGCTTGAGTTTTTTGATTATGCTACAAAAATAGGGGACATTGGTGGGCTGTATATGTGGTCTACCTAGACTTTAGTAAGGCCTTTGACTCAGTTACACACAGAAGGTTGGTAAAGAAGCTTGACCACACAGGGGTTGGTCCAGAAGTAGTCCGATGGGTACAAAATTGGTTACAAGGCAGAACACAGAAGGTGCTGATTAATGGAATGCAATTGATGGAAGGCAGGGTGTCCAGTGGCATGCCCAAAGCTCATTGCTGGGGCCTCAGCTCTTCAATGTTTTTATAGCTAAACATCACTGATGGACTGGAAGGGAAGATGTGTCTGTTCTGAATGACACCAAGATATGTAACAGTGTGGACACCTCAGAAGGAGTGAGCAAGATGGAAGCTGACCTCAAGAAACTAGAAGAATGGTCTGGAGTGTGGCAGCTGAGATTTAATGCCAAAACATACAAGGTCATGCACATAGGAAAGAAAAATCCAAGAAAGAAGTATTACCTTGGAGGCGAAAGGCTGGTGGCTTCAAACCAGCAATGGAATCTGGGAATCATAATCTCAGATGACTTGAATGTTAGTCAGCAGTGTCAGAAGGCAATATAGAAGGCCAACAGAATGCTGGGCTGCATTTGGAGGGGAATCACGAGCAGGTGGAGAAAGGTGATACTACTACTGTATAGACCTCTGGTCAGGCCTCACCTGGAATATGGAGTCAAATTCTGGAGGCCTCACCTCAGGAAGGACATTGACTGGGTGGAAACAGTACAGAGAAAGGTGCCAAAAATGATTCAGGATCTGCAGTACATGTTCTATGAGGAAAAATTTAGGGAACTGACTATGTACTCCTGGAACAGAGAAGAGATAGAGAGAGTGGACATGATTGAAACAATCAAGTATGTCAAGGGCATTAACAAGGTGCAGGCACAGGAACTTTTTCACTTCAAGAAGATCTCCAGAACCAGAGGACATGACCTCAGGTTACAAGGAGGGAGGTGCTCTACCAACACCAGGAAGTTTTTCTTCAAAGAAAGAGTGGTGGACACCAGGAACAGCCTGATTCAAGAGGTTGTGGGGGTCAACCCTGTGGGGGGATTCAGGAATGCATGGGATAGACACAAAGGAGCCCTGACTACGAAGGGCAACTAGAGTGTCAAAATAGGTCTAAAACAAATGTGTAGACTAGATGGACCTAGCCGTCTCCTTCTGCCATCAAATTCTATGTTTCTATGAACAAGTCATGTACTAACCAAGCAAGGGCAGAAGCACCCATCTTAAGAAATTTGGACTATAGTGAGTCATGACCAGGTGAGCTCTTGGGTTTTAAATTAGTGAGAAGTCTCAGGACCTCTTTGAGGGAGGTTGTTTTTAAGTGGAAAGCAGGTCAAGCCCCAAGGAAGTTCAGAAGGAAAGGGACAGAAAGGGAGGAGGATGAGTTATGAAAAAGTGAGGTGTATCAGTGGAGATCAGTAAATAATTCATTAAATCCAGAGGCAATGGACAGGGAGGTCTACAAGGGCCATGCCCTGGGCATTGATGGAGATTGGGATTTCAGCAACTTTCCCTTTGACCAAGGAATTAACTTGTCTCCAGAATTCCTTCAAGTTACAAAGGTGCTCAGTTTGCGGAGATTTGTGGTGGAGACATTTGGCTTTGTGAAGTGAGTTTTTACATTTGTTTCTTAGATGCTTATAGGCATGCCAGTCAGAGGGCAGCCCACTTTGTTTATTGGTCTGCCAAACCCTGTCATGATGTGACATAAGCATCCTAAGTTCCTTAGTGAGCCAAGTAACCTTAATCTCCTTAGGCCTACATTTTTTTAGAGGGGCATGATTGTCAACAATTTGAGTGAAGGTGGATACAAAGAAGTTAACTTAATTGATATCAGGGAGGGTCTTAATGGGACATCAGTCAGTGTTATTGATAGAGGTAATAAAACTGTTGGCATCGAACCAGGACATGTCTCAAACCAGGGGAGGTTGGGCAACTATTTCTACAAACACAGAAAGTAGGGGAATGGTCGCTTAAGCAATCTGAGAGGACACACACTTCTTTGATCTTAATAGGGCAATTTGTGACCACTCAGTCAAGCAGAGAGTGTTTGCTGGACTTGGTATTAATACGCTTGGATCCTGAATAAGTTGTGCTCAGTTGGAGTCTATGACAGCTGATCACACCTTATCAGCATCAGAATGAAACCAACCAACATTGAAGTCACCACAGAGTATAAGGTCATGGCAAGGGAGATTGGCAAGTGAGGTTAGGAAGAGAGGGAGGCCTAGGGTGGCAGTGTTGGATGGCAGATAGTCACACCCAATGATAATCTTATTGACATTACCAAGAGTTAGGGAGAGGAACAGGGATTCCACAGAGGGGAGCCAATGTCAGGCACAGGGAGTTCGATATCATCCAAGTGAGACCGAGTGTAAATAAGAACACCACCACCCCCCCTATTTCCTACCCTGTCCTTTCTGAAACTGTTATAACCAGGTAGTGATACCTCATGCTGCTTAATAGCAGGCTTGAGCCAGGATTCAGAAATGCATATAATGTCAGGAGGCAGCTGTATAGCCCAAGCTTCAAATTCAGCAATTTTAAGGAAGAGACTGTGAATATTCATGTCTGCAATTTTAGGCCTTTGGGGGGGCAGGGTAACAATGAGGAGGAGATGAATACAGGTAGAGCAAAGTGGCCCAGGATTAAGTTCAATGTCTCTGGCATGTGCCAGAAGGAAGAGAACAGATAAATGGATCCTTAATGAGGTATAGGGAGGTAGTATTTCAAAGAAAGTCATAACAGTAGGTACACACAATCATTTGTTGATCCAGCACCCAAGGACTGTCAGGCTTAGGAAGACAAAGGAGGTATAAGAGTGCACACAATGAGTCCGGCCAGATGTAACATGGGGGGGGGGTTGCTGTTACAAGGTGGGTAATGTAGGAACCCAGCAATAGATTGGTCAGCTCAGCAGCAAAGGAGAAGGCATGATAATGTGACTATCCAACATAGGCAGTCCATGACTGTAGCAAATGGAGAATAGCTCTGGTGAATAGAAGGGGTAAGGGGAAGGTTGAACAGTCACAGAATTTAAAAAGGAAGGAACCCCCAAGGGAACAAGGGTAGGAGCCAGAGGCCAGAATAAGCAGAGATAGCTTACCTGCACCAGGGGAAGGGACAGCAGGTAAGGGAACCATACTACAAGAGTTCTGGACTAGATCAGTCACATAAGTGTATATTGGGAGGAAACCAGTAGTGAAATGTCTGTCAGTAGCTCTAAACTACAGGGCAGCTTAATGAATAACCAATAGAGAAGGACTGGGCAGGAAGGGAGGAGAAAACTGTATTTAATAGAGGCTGGGGTGGGGGAGGCTGCGTGGGGCAGGCAGGGGAGAGTGGGTGGGACAAACTATATGAGAGAGACGAGCATTAGAAATATCAAAATAGCAGAGAGGAAGGCAAGGAAAAGCCATAAGATTAATGGGAGGCCAAGTGTCCAATCACAGCAGGAGCCGTAAAGAGAGTGATCCGGGTCAAAGTATCAGGCTTACCCAGACAAGGGAGCTTGATGGCAGGCAGAGGAAGGCATGTGGCTTGCTGACTTATACAGCTGTGGCTTCTAGTACAAGTGAACTAATTCACTCAATCAAGGGTCCTGTGGGAAGAGAAGAGAGGTAGGGATTAGTTAAGACTGCAAGCAGGGACAAAAGTGTGGCTGAGGAGCTAAATTGGGGGGTGGGGTGAGGAAAAAACAAAACAAATGAGGTAAAGATTTAGGCAAGGAGGGGGGGTGGGTAGCCAGACAGCTAGGCAGTTAAGTCAGGCACCACAAATGAAACAGACATAAAGATTAAATCCAAAGTCAAGATTGGGGGGAGGCAAGGCTAGTTTAGGTGAAGATTATTCAAAGGCTAGGTTAGGTGAAGATTATTCAAAGAGTGATGGCACAGGTAATTGGTAGCAAAAGCAGTTTCAAAATAAAAAAAACAGTCACCTTGGAACAAATTACAAAAATTCTTACACCTCCCTTACACCTACAAGATTACGTTTAACAACATAATGATGTGTAATGAGGTTGCAATCCATATATATGAAGTTTGCAAATGAAAGATGTCGGCCGTCTGGGCATTGTGCAGAGTGCATATTTTTTTAATTCAAATGCCACATGTGATTTGTTTCAACTCAAAGTTACAAGTATTCATCAAAGCACATGTCCATTAAGTGCTCATTCTTTTTTCAAGTGTGGCAAGTAGACAATGTAAGTGTTTCCATATAACTAAGAAAAAAATGCTCGCTCACCCAAGGCACCATTATTCCTTATATGTTACCGGTTATGTCACACCTGATGGACACAAATTTTTACATGCATGCTTTGTGTCTGAGAAAGCATGCATGTGTAAAAAACATGTCAGGTTTTACATGACCTTTGATGTATTATAAAGTATGTTGCCTTGAGGGAGAGGGCATTTTTATTTTAGTTATATGGGAGCATTTTTTACGTTGTTTACTTGCCACACTTGTATAAAGAAAGAGCACTTTATGGATATGTACTGTGGTGAGTAATTCTTACTTTGAGTTGAAACAAATCACATGAGGTATTTGAATTAAAAAAATACAGACTCTGCACAAGGCACTGATGGCCAACAGCCTTCGACAGGTGCCAGCCTTTCCTTCGCAAATTCCATATATGTGGAATGCAACTGAATTGTTGGTCAGCGTTATGTTTTGTGAAAGTTATGGTGAAGGCATCACTTGCTCTTGAGCATGTTTCCTCCTTCTATCCACAAATGTCAAAGTATTGTGCCTATTAAAAAAACTGTTTCACAATGCTATGTGATGTTTCAGTTATTGTACCGTGCAATATTCCAAAGATGTAACACATCTGGTACTGCCACTGCTGAACATGCCCCTTAAGTCCAGTATGTTTCCCAAAAAATGTTACATTAAATTGAGACAGCAATTTGGTGTCAGTCTTGCTGTTAGATGGTTTACATCCACCACCAGGACTGAAATCTGGTGTTTTCTGACACATTTACTATGGTTTTCAGGCTTAATCTTGGTGCTTCCACGGTGGAACATGCCCCAGAAGTCCAGAAATATTTCCTAAAAAATTTTACAGTAAATTGAGACAGAAATCTGGTGTAAAGTAATACTGTTATATGGTACATATTGACCACCAGGACCAAAATCTGCTGTTTTCTGCACCGTTTACAACAGTTTTCAGGCCTAATCTTGGTGCTGCCACTGCCCAACATGCCACAGAAGTCCAGAAATGTTTCCCCAAAAATGTTACAGTAAATTGAGACAGCAATTTGGTGTCAGTCTTGCTGTTAGATGGTTTACATCCACCACCAGGACCAAAATCACATTGCTCTTAGTATGTCCCTACTAGGTCAGTCATGCACTGAAAATTACCCCCCCCACCCTTGACTTGAATTAATGATAAAGCCTCCTCTTGGCTGCATTAACAAACAGGGTGTGAAAGCCTATTTTGAGTCTCTCCCCTCCTGACTTTATAATAAATAACGACAATGCCTCCCCTGGCTGCTTTACCTCCTACTAAATTTGTTTCTTAAACTGACAGCACTCACCAAGTACCATGGGCTGTACTAACTGCAATGTGTACCTCTGTATGAGATAGCTTATAATTGTAAATAGTCAGATCAATTGCTGTTATTTCTTGTATTTTTCGTCTCTGTACTTGTGCACCCATACTCTGAACTACCTTTTTGTGTTGTCCTCCTGTCAAGACATGGAACCTTTGAAAAATAGCATTTTGCTTGAAGGTTATCTCCAAATGAAGAAGTAAATAGATAAATAAAAAAAACTGCTGTTTTCTGCACCGTTTACAACAGATTCCAATACAAAAATAAGAAAAGTGATTAAACAAAGGGAAACAAGAATAGAACTACTCAGAATGAGTAACTGTTCAGATAAAGGTACTCACAAAATGGTCAATATTGTAAGAAAAATATTACACATAAGTAGCACACCAACAAAAATATTAAGATTTAAAAGAAATAACAGAAACTCACTCACAACTTGTGAGAAATCTGTCAGATATTAGGAACTAGCCTGCTCTGCTTTCTCTCACATACACACACATACACACACACACACACACTCAACACGGTCGATCATCCCCCGCTCAACTCCCTCACAGACACATAGAAAACTAGAAACATTACCTAAATTTAAGTTTTATCCGAAGATACCAAAACAAAAAAAAAATGTTCATTAACAGCTCTAGGGACAAAATTTAGATTACAAAATTTAGATTTTGGGTGCAATTGACTCAGAAATAACAAATAATGAGGTTTTTGAAGTTTTTTTGGCTGTGATGCACCACACTGAACTGCACTCTGACTCAACAGACAATATACTGTGCAGGAAAGAGCCTGCATGTGATATTTTAGCTATTTACCCACAATGCATTGCATATTTGCAGGCAAAATTGAAAAACAATGGCAAAATTGGTGAAATCTGGTGAAATCTCATGTTACTTGAAATTGCCATCAATGGTGAAATTACGTTTTTGTCTAGGCAAACAATTTTGCTTAATGTGGTTATTACATGAAATATTTCACTAGGTGAAATTTTCCAGTTTTGCACAACTCTGGTGGTAGGTTACTTTTGTCCAGAATCCTCATGTCCTTAACATTCTAAGATTTTGGTCTGTGCCATTTCCCCTAGCTGGGGTGCACAATACCCGGTTGTAATGACTACTTTGAAAATGTAGGAGCAAACAGAAAAAGAAATTACTGTAAATATGAAGAAATTTCTTCTAGAAAGGACAGAGTAATAAGTCCCAAAGGCTTCTCTAAAAAATGTGTACATTCAGACCTCCTTTGATTGCTTCCACCAATGAGGTCTCCCTCAGGGACCTTTGACGTGACTTCCACAGGACCAGTGCTGCCACCTCAAAGGCACAATCTACAGATGTTGTTAACCAGGCCCTGTGAACCACTAGGTAGCCCTCCTTGGCAAAACTGAGGGAGTAGAGGAGGTGGGCAGGTGTCAGGAGGTCATGCAGATAGCCTGGACCTGAGCTATATAGGGACGTGTTGGTGAGTAAGCCCACCTTGAAAGAGAACCTCCACCAAATTGGCAGCCAATGCAGGTTGTGCAGAATCAAGGTCACATGACAGGACCATGAAAGGCCAGTCAGCAACTTGGTTGCCACATTCTACAACAGCTGCAGGCAGTGCTGGTCCCCTCCACTGACCTGACATTTAGAGCACTGCAGTAGTCAAGTCTAGACACCACGAAAGAATGCAGCAGTGATGGTAGATCGTCTACAGTGATTAAGGTTTTAATCTGGGTAGTATTCCTAAAATGGTAAAAAAGACAATCTGGACAATAGATGACACCTGAGCCTCAATTGTCAATCTGCTGACTAGGATCATGCGCAGACTGACATGATTACACTTATGGGGCACCACTGTTTCCACGTAGGTCATGATATCAGTACCATGCCATACTGGGGCCTGGAAAAAGTCCCTGCGATTCCTGAGCCAAATGACAATAGGTATAAAACCACTGATAAAAAAAATAAAATGGCATTAACAAAGCCTTAAACAGGGGTGAACTGATCTAAAGTTGCAGTTCACTTTTACCCCCTTATGTGCTTCATGGTCAGTATTTGTCTGTTACATTGCACTGAGTGTTTCATTTAATTGCAAAAAACACAGTATTTACTTTGGCCAATGGTTAGTATTGAGCTGTTCAGGTGCAGTTCTTGACTTGTGGCACTGGTCCCATTTGTGTTCAAGCAGTGCCATGACATGGGGTGCCAGTACATGACAATGCCAGTGATGAAAGTGAGCAAAGATAGCAAAGATCTGGAGACTTTGGAGTCCCAGCTGAAATGCCACAAAGCTGGTCTTCAGTCCCTGTGAGGTAAAGTCATCAGTCCCGGTGAAGTCAAGTAACCACTTTGTCCATTTAGAATAATGTTGTAAAATGCTTTTTATATACAAATCACAACTTCTGACTGGCCTATTCTGACCAGAATGCTTCATATCACAGGATAGCCAGTCCAGAGTGCTTAATTAAGAGTTTGCAGGAAGCACCTTTACTAAAATCAAAGGTAATAAAAGGAGTAGTTTTCAACTGCTTCACTGGGTTGATACATATTAAAAGCAAAGCCAATTAACTATATTAGTAAAGGTTACCAATTGATAATGAAACAAAACATTACTTTAAATGTACAGGTGGGGGAGGCTCCATTCCTTTTCCTGCACAGAATGTGAAAGGATTCATACACTAAATGTATTTTTTGCTTGTGCTGAAGTTGATTCTATTTTTCATATCTAGAAATGATCATTACAGCAAAGAAAATGCAACTTGTATTTATTACAGCAAGAACTTCTATGATTCTAAATAGGAAATTGTGTCCTGCTCTAACAGGTGGTTAATGCTTATCAGGTAATTTGTTATTTTTTGTAAATGCTTGTTCTTCCTAGTCCTCTGACCTAAATAAATATTTGAATCTATACATAATATATTTTTAACAAATCATTATTCTTTGATAAAATTGCTTTCCAATGAAACATATGCTGGATCAATCAAATGTATTGTGATCTGATGCAAGAGTTGAATCTACTTCATTTATCTACATTAATTAAATTGAAGTATTGGTTCTAGAATTAAATATTCTGCATACTGTGTTGTATTATTACAGATGCAGCCTGCTTCAGCTTTGTTTTCACCTATATTGTTCCAGATGTACATTTCTGATATCAGCAAGGATTTAAATAACTGGATAGAAATCTGTGCCAATGATACAAAACTTGGAGGTTCTGTTGACAATCAAACTGGGATAGACAGCATACAGAATGACCTACATAAGCGTAGTATATGGGCAAATAAGTCAGGAATGTGGTTCAAAATTGACATGTGAACTATTTTACATAAATGCTTCAAAAACAGTGGAGCAAGTTACTCACTAGATGGGCAAACCATTAAGCCAAAGATGAAGAAAGGGATCTTGGGCTTGTAGCATTAAGTGATTTTAAAAGTTCAAGGCAGTGTGACATGGTTATAAGAAAAGCTAGTGGTGTAGTAAACAGAATCCAGAGAAATAGTGACAGTAAAGTTAAAAAGTGATGGATGCTTTATAGAGGTCATATGTTCAGCTGCATATGGATTATGAGTCTTAGATCTGGGCAACACATTATAGATGTAATATAGCTCACATGGAAAGGGCAAAGAGCAAGGTACAGGAAAAGAGTATTTTTCAGAGAAGGTGCATCAGAATAAGGGGACCTTTAATGAAGCTGGAAGGGGGATATTTAGGAGGGATGTGAGGAAGTACTTCTTCACTGAAAGAGTGGTGGATGCTTGAAACCATCTTCTAGCAGTGGTAGTTAGGGCAAATATAGTGGTGGGCTTCAAGTATGGATGGGCTAGGCAGAAGGGACTCTTAGGTGGGAAACGGGGATGGGGGAGGTAGCCAGAGATCAGGTATGATCTGAGATAAAAGTGTAGGCAGGGAATATGGGAAGACTGGGTGGGCCAAGCGGTTCTTATCTTCCAAACAAATTTTATATTTCTATATACTGTAGAGACACTGAAAAGATTAGGATTATACAGCCTTGACAGTAAATGAGTTAGAGGGGATCTTATCCAATTTTACATACAGGGCTGGATATTCAAACTGCGCCATTCATAGACGCAAGCCCTTGCACTGCGTAAAATAGTTGTGCAGGGGTGTGACCGTGGCGATAATCAAAGGAGTTGCGCTATTGAGCAAGTCCTTTGAATATCACCCCCCAACCACAGCCACTGTGCATGGCGCAGTGGAACTTGCGTCACCGCAAGTTGACAAAGTGGAGCATTCAACTTGCGGTGGGCGCCAAGTACCATTCACGCCATCATAAAATCCCGATATTCAAAGGTGACATGCAAATGGGGCTATAATTCATGCAAGGTGCAGGGGGCCATTTTGCATCTGATTTAGCCCCATTGCATAACATTAGCATGCAGATGCGCCGATCCCCGAGGACTTGTGCCTGGCACCCCTGCCAGGCAGCAGCCGCCAGAATGACGCCCCTGCAGCCCAATCGCAGGCAAAAGAGCGTAAAAACCCCACCACCACCACCCCCCACTGGCCCGATCGTGGGCATAGCTTAAATACCCCCACTCACCAGCCCGATCGTGGGCAGCAATGTGTCTCCCCCAACACATCCCTGGTGGTCCAGTGGACCGATCGCCCGATCACGGACTGAAGTAATTAAACACCCCCCACCTCCGAACATATCCCTGTTGGTCAGTGGACCGATAAGCCCGATCGTGGGGATGGTTGTCAACCCCAAACACATCCCTGGTGACCTGGTGTCCCCACCCCACCCACCCACGAGCCACCTCCCCCGTAACCTGCGGTAGCAGCATCCCCGCCTGCTGCCACCACCCACGGTGACTGCCGCTGCCGGCAGGCTCATCCCGGTGCAGAGCAAGAGCCAATGGGCATGTAGCCCATACCGTACCAGGCAGTCCAGTTTTGTGAATGAATTAATCACAAACTGAACTGTCGAGAGGTATGGGCTGCACGCCCATTGGCTCTTGCTCTGCACCAATGGGCATGCAGCCCTACCAGGCAGTCAGTCGGCGGTGGAAGGGCAGCTGGCCGGTGGGATACTACCGCCCGACTGCGGGGGAGCGGGGTGGAGGGGCTTCGTGGTGAGTGAGGTGAAGTCGTCACCAGGGACTGTGTTCGAGAGGAGTTGACAACATCCCGTGATCCAGATTTTCAGTCCACTGGACCACCAAGATATGATCGGAGGTGAGAGGTGTTTCATTACTTCAGCCCGCGATCGGGCTTATCGTCCACTGACCACCAGGATGTGTTGGGGACAAATCTGCCAGATCGGGCTGGTGAGGCGGGCAAAGAGAGGGTTGAGGGCCAGCCAGGTGGCAGCTGCTGTGTTGCACCCTGCAATGCAGCAGCTCACCTGTGGTGGCCCTCAACAATCCTTTTTTTGGCTCAAAGTTGTGCAGGCACAGGTTGGGGGTTGCGTCTGCACAACTCTGCACAGCCCGGCTGAATATTGGGCTGTGCAGTTTATGCATGGTTCCTCCCCCTCCAGTTCAGCATGCATTCATTTGCATTGCGCTGTTGCTCAGCATGTTTTCTATGGTGCAACTGCCTCCTGCTGAATATCGCAGAATGGAGCAAGTTCGGACTTGAGCAGGCGCAACCCTATTGCGCATGGAGCAGCCCTTTTGAATATCTGGCCCCCAGTATATAACAGTTCTCTAATGTCACAATTACATTTTAAACAAACTGTAAGCCTCAATCACTTAAAGAAAGAGGGTATAAGAAACAACTTAATCAAGTACCATTTAAGACAACTATCTATAAATTATTTTACACACAATGTGCTGTTGGTGCATGGAATAAACTCCCTGTTGAAGTTGTGAATAGTATAACAAAGCAGCAATTAGGCTTAATACAGTACATTCTGAAGGGAAATAACATTAAGTACTATCACTGCACAGTAGGGGTGATCCAGATGTTTTTTCTTAGCTTCCTCTGCTCCTATTACCACAGTGTAACCTGTAGCATTTGCTATTAAACATCTTGATTGGTGGTAAAAAAAAAATTACTTGAAAGTGATCTGCTTATTTTTGTTGCCAAAATAGAATATACATAATTTTTACATAAAAGTCTGTTTCCTTGCATTACAGTTTTGAAAATAGCAGTGTGCAGATTTCGAATGGAACCCTTGAAATTCCCTTCCACAGTATTTTCAAGAACAACCCCATTACAAAATGTGTAGGGTTGTATTTTGTTTCCTTGGACACATTTTTCAAATGGGTTGAATGCAGATGCAAATTCATGCTGTGCCTGTTTCCATGTTCACCCAACTGCATCTGAGTAGCCCTGTTGCTATTTTCAAATCATTGTGACAAAAAAAAAATGTGATTTGTGGTAAAAAAATGCGTAATGTATTGCTATATTTGCATCTTCATTCAAATGTGAAACTTGAACACAATCTAGATTATTAATTTGTGTATATTTCCCATTTAAAAGAATGTTAGGTGGTTCTCAGATGGATCTTTTTTAAAAATCCTGTCCACTCTTCCAGTCCTAGAAAACAAAAAAATAGTTGTCCTTGAAAAATAGATCTGAACTTGAACCATGCATCATCAGTTACTTGAAGGATCACAAATTATTATTGTACTGTACATAAACATTGGAGGCTAAAAATAGACTTGAAAATCCAGTCACTTTGGAACAGGATTTGCAACAGGTAAGCATTAATCACTGGCAGAGGAGGGCTCTACCGGTTGATTAATGCCCGGGTGGGGGGTGTTGGTGCACGATGCCACAGGCCGAGTGCTTCCAACAACCCACCAGGCGTTAATCACCCGGTAGAGCACGATGCTGAAGGTGATTAATGCACTTGTAACATCGGTGCCACATAATACATTTGTGATTCTGTGTGTTGTGTTGGTTGATGACAGCGGTAAACATCGACGGTCGCATTCAGTAATGTACAAGAGGGACTGTGCTTCATTACCCAACTTTTCTTTATGTTACAATTTGTTTTGAACTAGAAACAGAAATTTTGACAGTTTGAAACTTTACAGCATGATTAGTGTCACACTACCACACCGGATGAAATCGAAACGTATGGTAGCTCACAATTCAGTTTCGAGACTCGATGCCTGCACAATTCTGCTGTCTCTTTCACTGGCGCTGTGCATCATTTGCATGCTTTCTCTCTTTTCCTTACTGTTACCACTATAACTGTTGTGTGGATCACCCCCTTACTCATCGTCCACCCACCGCTCTATTCCGTTCACTTCACAGAACGCGAACATAGCTGTGCAGTTCTGCATGTGTCCGAGTCCTCGTCACCTTGCTACAATCCACACTGTGACACCGCGGTCGGCTACTGATATGTCTACATCTGTGCCACTAGTCCACAGCACTTGTGGTTCCCCCTAACCCTGTGTTGGATCTCCCAGCTCGTCATTCAAGTCACAGTGCTGCACCGTGTGGCTACTTCTGGTACGGCGCCAGCGGGCTCTACTGGTGGATTAATCACCACTTGTTTTTCATCAGCTGACACCTTTTGACCAATCTTCTTTGTCCATTTCACTCGTATATTTTAGCCCATGTTACAATGGTGAAATAATTTTACTAGACCCTCAAAGTCGTATTTCTGTACATACTCCTTTCACAAGTTAAACTCTTAGGGCCAGATATTCAAAGCTTTGTACCTGGTGCATATCCGTAGCGCTGGAATAGTGCTGGATTTTCTCCAGGCTGCAATATTCAAAAGCCCCATTAGCACCAGTGCTGTGTGGTAGTGCAGACGCTAAAAGATAATAGTTTGCAGCGGTGGGGTTAGGGGAGCACCCAGGAATGTCAGCAGCATGTTATATTCAAATGTATAGTGCCATGCTACAGGCATTAGCGCAACCTGTAGCATGGTGCTAAATACCACAGACAGGAAGCCGGTGGTAATATGGTGATGTACCCCCCCATCATGGTCCCCCATAGCCAGTAGTAGGCACCCATGCCCCTGGTAGTCTAGTGGTTCCCCCCAACCCCCAGCATGAATCCCAACCCCTGTTCCATTGTGAAATAAATAATTTTCCCTGGTAGTCCAGTGGTCCCCACCCCCAGCATGAATCCCAACCCCTGTTCCATGGTGAAATATATAAGATTCCCTGGTAGTCCAGTGGTCCTCCCACCACCCAGTATGAATCCCAACCCCCGTTCCATAATGCAAAAGTATTTTTCCCTGGTCGTCTAGAGGTCCCCCCACCTGGCTGTGACAGCCCTGCTCCTCCCAAGAACAATCCATGAATGGAGTCAGTGACTGGCTCAGCCCTCCTCTCACCACCACAGCAGGCCGCCGACTGAGGTATGAATGAGTGCTACTGTAATGAATTAACTCATCCATTGCAGTAGCACTCCATTCATACCGATCCAGTGTCAACTGTGGTGGTCAGAAAAGGGCTGAGCCAGTCGCTGGCTCTTAAATGGTTGTTCTTGGATGAGTGGAGTCATCACTGCTGGGTGGGGACCTACTAGACTACCAGGAAAATACATTTTTATCATGGAACGGGGCTTGGGATTCATGCTGGGTGTTGAGGAGACCACTGGACTACCAGGAAAAATTATTTATTTCACCATGGAACAAGAGTCAGGATTCATGCTGGGGGTGGGGGGACTGCTATACTACCAGAGAAAATTATTTAGTTCACCATGAAATGGGGGTCGGGATTCATGTGGGGAGGGACCACTAGACTACCAGGGAAACATGAATTTATATGGTGCAATGGGGGGTCGGGATTCATGTTTGGGGGAACATACCTTCAACTGTCCCTGATTTTGCCTCAGACATTTCTTCTGTCCCTCATGAAAGTTTAGTTTTTATGACTGAACAGTGGCGATTGTCAGCATAAAATAATGTCACACATTAAAGTTACAGACCTTATATTCTTAAGACAATACATAATACACTACTCCCCTTATTCTATCAGCTTTCTGGGTGAATATTACCAATTTATAAGATGTGTCCCTGATTTGGGGTCTTTGTCCCTGTTTTTTTAAGCCCTGTCCCTGATTCAGGAGGTAAAGGGCTGAGAGGCCTTTATGCACCGACTGTGTGCCAACAGCATCCAGCCTGTACTTCCATTACGACCAAAAGGTGGAGCTGTGTGCTCCATACAGTAGCACCAGGCAAACTGTATGGTAATGTATGCTAAGCAGCACATAATGAGATACAAATGTGCCTGTCTGCCCACAGATTACCTATCTAGGCTCATTTGCATGGGAGCTCTGAATGTAGTTCACGTTTGCCCCAGGCTAACCAGTTTGCACCGGGCTGTTGTGTTAGCACTGTGCTATCGGGTTAGCCCCTGTCAAACAACACTCCAGCATAGCACAGTTATGAGGTGTGTGGCTTACATTGTTGTTTGCAGTAGATGTGAGACATCTCTGTGTGGTCACACACAATTTTCTTCACCTGCAACACTGGCTTGCTCCAGAATCTACTGAGCTACAGTTGCAGTGTACACTTCCCTGTTGCTATATTCAGTGCTGTCTTATTCCAGGGCTAATTTTGCCTTGCACTCCTGGCCCTGTTTGCCAGACTTCCTTTGCTTGCTATATTCAGCTGGTTTTGCACTGGGCCATTCCTTTTGAATATAGCTTGCTTTTTTGCTCTGAGCTAAGTTTGCCCACTGGGCAGAGCTAATTTAGCCCAAGGGCAAAGTTTTGACTATCTCCCCCCATGTTTGCTATCATACACAATTAATGAGACACAGCATTGTGTGGGTTAAGCTGAGATAACTGTCCACCCAGGGATCTAGTGAGGTCTGACACCACAGATATAGGGCCTTACAGCCCCTAGAAAGATGGTTATATAGCCTAACCCACACCCGGGAGTATCATATTGTGCTAATGAAATTAGTTTACTGAGCAAAATTTTAAATAATAAAAAATGCCAAATTTTTAAATTAAAAAATAGTAATTACTTTTATTTAAAGTAACTAGTAAAAGGTAGCCTCTCCCCAACTGTAAGTCACATGTCTTTCCACAAAGTCAGTTGATGAAATATTTATCTTGGAATACAGGAATTCAAACACATGTGAATTCCTCTTGAAAATACTCACCACTTATAGACAACAGATGCAGTACCCTCATATGGAGCCATGTTCTCAATTTTATGTCTGACAGTGTAAGCAGTAGAGATTGCCCTGTAAAGCTTGTACAGTAAGGATACAATGTCAGTCAATAACATGTGTGGCAATATTGGGACATGGTGATTGGTAACATTTTAGAGATATTGCTTTCTATGCATTAGGTAGCAGAACACTAAAAAAAAAAATATCACCCCATGGCTTGTAATACTTTATGATATAATTTCTAATGGCAATGACTGCTGCTATAAGGGGGTGGGGGGGCATGGTTACTGAAGAAATACCAGGATTCAAAACTATGAGCAGTATCTCACTTTCTTATTTGCATACATATGTAAGTAAGGAATCATGAGAGGAATGACTGTTTAATTATCATTTAAATTTTATGGAGTTTTAGTTTTTATGGTCATGTTAAAGTTTTTCAGTGAGTAAAGGTAGCAGCTATGTTTGTGGTGGTAGCCAGGGATGATTAAAGTGAGTAATGCATTCTGTATGTGGTTTTCCTAAATTCCATGTCATATGGGTACTTCTTTACTGGACATTAGAGTGAGGTGACTGTATGGGTGACAATCTGTCTTAGCCAATCAGACGCAAGGAATTTTTTCTGCCTTGTTTATAAATATACTGAAATACATTAACCAGTCAGCACATTAGGTGTATGGAACGGTAGTCATACAATTTTCTTAACCACTTGATTCATTTGATGGTGTATAGAGTGACTAACCCACATGTGCTACTGTAGAACTTAATGATTCTATGAACCCATAATACTCAGTCCACCCAAGTTTAACAAATCATTTTCTTTGAAAGAAATTAAGTTGATATCACTAGTGAGGATTTTTACTACTGCACAAAAATGAATATATGAAAACAGTTTCCTTCGGGAAATACTGAAGGTTTGGATTTATGACTCATGGATTATACTTAACTAAGATAACTTTCTGTGACACAAGGTTTTGATTTGAATATAATCACTGATGTACAGCAGCAGTATATAGAAACACAAAAGAGTAGTTTCTGATTCAATGGGGGCTGCAAGAAACATCTACTCACATTTTATTTAATGCACTTTCTCACTCCTTAAATCAAAATTCAGCATGAAATATATTCATCAGATTCATAAAAAATATCACCTCAGCAGAAATATTTTTAGCAACCTATTATAAGCGCTGACTAGGAATTTAAATGTCAGCTTAGGCAATCAATGAATGCAATTACCCATGTTTCAAGAGTCCTACTTAATGAGATTTTTTTTCCTAATCATATGTTTAGCATTTTTGTAATAATTGTGGTTTTCAATATTAGTCACTGTTCATAAAAATATAAAAATTGCCCTTTATTAAGAAGGACAGGTCTTTTTTTTTCAAAGTATTACTTACAGAGGGCATCTATTTGGATAGGAAAACTGATGCTGAATCTACTAAATGAGAATCACTTGAAAATTCTGTAGAAACTTGCAGTCATGGGAATACTATACTAAGATGTGCTTGTTCAATAACATTTTATCATGGCTCTACAAAAATTAACAGCCACAATCTGATGTAAAGATGCAACTGGTTTATAAACTGCATGCTAATTTAAAACTGGATAAAAGACTGCCTAGAGCTCCATGGTAGGAACATACACTTACAAAGTTTAAAATAGTATTGGGGAAAGTATTACTTTCTTAGTTACTTATGAATCCATTATTTGCATTTTAAAATAAAATGTTGAAAAAGAGAAATGCATTTCATCAAGACTAGAGTCTGATTCATTTAAAACATCAGTGAACTCTGGCTCAAAATAATTATTTCTTATAGTTTTTTAAGTTTCTTTTTTATTCAAGCCCCAATTAGGAACCATATGAGGGTAAAGCTTGACATATTACTAACAAATAATTTACGTGGACATATTGCCAACCATAGTACAGATACCATAATAGACAATAACAGCCAGTACAATAGAAGATGCCCTTTGGGCAATCAATGCCCCAGGAACTATGAGATTAGGTACCCTCATCCTCTGTCCAAAAGTCATCATGTAAACATGAAACAAGAGACACAAAAACAGTGATAAAGAGGGACCACCCTTGTACAGTACAGTGAAGGTTTTTAGACCCCTGCACACTGTGTGGATGAAGTGAGCTGTCGGAAAACCCCCTTATCTGTATCTGTATCTGTATCTTTAACTTATTATATTTTATGTTGTTACTTTTGTGTGGTGGCACAGTGCTCTAATAGTTGTCTTATAAAGGTGTTACATACTAAGAAGTGATTGGAAAGACCTCAAAACTTAATGGGTCCAACTATAGTACAGTAGGTATGATTTAAGCCAACTGAGGCAACACAGAAATCTCTTCCATATGTTTAAAGAAAGCCATGCATTGTAGCCAGATTTATTTATGTTTCTCTGTTTGAAGACACATCCATACTGTTATTAACTCCATTGTTTGTATTTCTTGACATTTGGCAAGCCACTCTGTGTCTGCCATCTTGCACGGCATTCTGCCAGTGGGCCCTACTGTGAACTACAGTGATCGTCTGGGTCACCCACTGAGTACTATGCCTAGTTGGGGGGACTTTAAGCCAGTGGAGGTGTCAGAGGTCATCGGGGTTGCCTCAAAGTTGAAGCCAGCATATTGTGAACTGGACCCAGTGCCGACACACTTCCTGATGAGATGTGTTGACACTGTTGGCCTGGTGTTCACTTTTGATTGTCTGGTGTTCTCTGTCAGAGGGGATTGTCCCAGATGCCTTGAAGGAGACACTGGTGCATCCCCTCCTGAAAAAGTCTTCTTTAGACCCTGATGTCAAGGTGAATTACCATCCCATCCCATCCCCAACCTCCCATTATTAAGGAAAGTTGTTGAAAAAGGTTGTGGCACAGCAACATGAGGAACACCTTGAGGCTTTCAATCTCTATGAGCCATTCCGGTCTGGATTTTGTATGAGGCATACTACAGAAACCACACTAGTTTGGATGCAAAATGACCTCCTCAGGGCCAGAGATTGAGGTGAGGGGACAATTCTTGTCCTCCTGGATCTCTCTTCAGCCATTGACATGGTAGACCATTATGTGCTACGCGACTGCCTGAGGGAATTTTGTGGACTCACCTGCTCTGTCATCTGCTGGTTTGAGCCCTACCTCATGAATAGGAGGCAACAGGTAGTGATGGGCAATTTCTCCTACACCCCTAGCCTACTGTCATGTGGAGTACCTCAGGGTTCGATCTTGTCACCAGTGCTGTTGGCTGTGTATATGCTGCCCCTGGGTTAGCTCATAAGGAAATATGGTTAGGATTTTCATTGCTATGCTGATAATACCCAGCTGTATTTTTCCTTTGCCCCTGGAACATCCATTGCGGTTTAAGTACTTAATAACTGCCTCACGGAGATCAACTATTGGATGGCCTCCAGCTGATTGTGATGGAACCCCGATAAGGCAGAGGTACTGGTGGTGGAGTCAAACAGAGGACAGTATAGGTTTGCCTCTGGTGTTGAAACTGGCTTGTTCCTGGGATCTGAAACATTGAAGGCCTCCTCTAGAGTGCAAGTCCTTGGTGTGACTTTTGGCAGCAGTTTGACACTTGAATCTCAGGTGTCACCCATTGTCTGTACCAGCTTCTACTTTCTTAGGAATATCATGGGGCCGGGGGTGGGGGGTAGGGGGGAAGGTACAGAGACCGATGTTAATGGTGATGACTTTCTTGGTTTTGCTGTACTGTATGTATATGTACACCTATTTTTTTTACTCCTTTATTGTCTCTGTACTAATTTGTTAAAAACTAATAAAAAGTGAATGGCAAAAAAAAAAAAGGAATATCATCTGAGTCAAGCCACTAGTTCCATCCATGAAACTCCCCACCTTAGTACATGCCGTTGTGGCATCCAGACTTGATTATTGTAATGCGCTGTTCCTCATGGTCATGGGGATAACCTCTGCCAGCTGCAGCTGGTGCAGAATGCAGCTGCCAGGCTGTTGACTTAGCAGTAGAAATTCTCCATATAACCCTGGTGCTGCACTCACTGCACTGGCTGCTGGTGCACAGAGGATACACTTCAAGGTGGGCTTGCTCACCTATAAGGCCTTACATGGGTTGGGCCCTGGCTATCTGTTAGACCTCCTTACACCTGTTGTCTCGGTCAGCTCCCTCCAGTCCTCTTCTAGGAGCTTCCTGGTGATTCCCAGGATGAGGCCTAAAACTGCCCGCAACAGAGCATTTAGTGTTGCTGGCCCCATCATGTGGAATTTGCTTCCTCCATCTGTTCAGGAGACCCCTTCAGTTGAGATTTTCAGCACTTGCCTCAAGGCCTTCCTGTTAAGTCAAGCCTTCCTGGACCAGGTATACTAGCCATTCTGGGAGTCCCACCTTTTGTTCCCATTTCTGACTATATGTTTTAGAGAGTTCTGTGAAATCAAAGATCCTATTTATTGCATGTTGTTTTTATCATTATTATTGTAATTTTATTTGATATAAAATCTTATATTGATAGAGTGTTTTTACTGTATGGCACCCAAAGCCTTGTGGATTGGTCTCCTGGAAAACTTAAATTTGCCTTGCCTTGCCATGCCTTTTGGCAGGTATGAATGTCTTTCACCATTTTAGTGTTTGACATTTACAGGCTGCTGTGACACATCTGTTATAGTTTTAATTTTATACATAATTTTAGTTATTAAAATGTTTTATCCAGAAGGATGCACTGACGTTCACATTGCATTTTCAGGTTTGATCACTGATGATACAAGATGCCATTACAATACAACAATTTGACACAGCATTTGTAATTATCAAACAGCAACAAAGTCTTTAAAAGATGCAGTTAACTATTTTCAATAGTCAAATATTTACAATCATTTGCACAACATGATGTCTTCAAGATAAGCGTTTAATTTCTGAACTATGAGATTTAAGGGGCAAATGGTTTAACATAGTGATTTGTAGTCCATGTTTCAAAACAATTTACATTTTCAGTCTGTCAGTATCCAAAAAGTAAACTAAAAAGAAATTGTTGTGAACAGTGATTTTGAACAGAACAGGTTTCCCAAAGAGGGACAGATTGTAGTTTTCACCTGATTTTACTAATTCCATCATTTTTTTTTAAAAAAGGGTATGCAAACAAACTCATGGTAATGTATGAGTTATAGTAAGATTGAAATTTTTGAAAATGTGGGGCATATAAGGAACTGTTGTTCTTGCAATGTGAACAGGAGAACCAAAATAAAATGGTTGTAAACATTGATTTTGAACAGACCAAGCTTCCACAGAGAACTAGCATGTAGTTTTCACTTAATATTTCTAATTCCCTCAATAAAAAAATGGGTATGCAAATAAGCTCATGATAAGGTGATGCTAGTCGTGCAAGTCACGCCTCTTTTACATCTGTTTTGAAGTGTTTACTGAGCGTGCTCAGAACTCAAATTTTTTAAAATTTATTAACTTTGGAACCGATTAATATTTTTTCACCAAAGCAGCAAAGGAAAATCTTTCTGAGGCAAGCCCATTGTACCGTGGACATTTCAGACTAAAATTCCAAATCATCTGGGTGCTATCCAGTGGCATAAAAACAGTAAAAAATAGCAATTTTATTACATTATTTCACTATCTGCTTCTTGGAATCTGCAATTCTAATGGTAATTAAACTTGGTTCTCCAAGAGATATGCCCCACAGGGCTGAACATGCAAAATGTTGTGCACATCAGTTGAACAGTTACAAAGACATTAAAGTGCAAAGATTGGGGTTTAATATTAGAGTGATTTCTTAGCACTAACTATATTGGTGTTACCACATGACTATGACACCCTAACTTAATGCATTAATGAAGTTTTTATTTTTTGCAATGAATTTCCTTACTTTTTAGAGATAGTACTTTTTTTCTGTAGTGTTTTTCTACAGTTAGTTTTTTTAAAGTGAGAGTTATTATATAAAAAAAAAACAAAAAAACTTTTGACCATATTCAGCAGGGGCTATGGGATGCATGCATATTTTTCTAGAATTAGTTGTCATAAATGCTTGTGCTACTATAAAAAAAAAATTCAACCATATTCAGCAGGGGCTGTGAGATTCAAAACCAGATCTCCTGATTCACAGCTCAGCACCTTAGCCACTATACTACATTGCTTCCTTAGATATCACTATTTCAAAGTTCTCTTATCCAAAGTCAAGACAGTTCTAAACTAAAACAGCCAATAATACTTTCCTATTTCTCTGTATTGCCAAAAGTAGTTTTTTTAACTTTGCATATTTCTAACCATTGAATTTTCTGAAACTTTTTCAATTTACACAAACACTAAATCTGTACCCTAATGTCTATTTTAACATAAGTTAAAATTACTACTTTCCTTCTATAGCCCTAATGTTTAACATACTGATTTGTAGCCCATATTTCAAAATAATTCACATCTTCAATCTGTCAGTATTCAAAATGCAAACCAAAAATAAATTGTTGTAAACAGTGATTTTGAGCAGACCAAGCTTCCTAAAGAGGGGTAGCTTATAGTTTTCACCTGATTTTTCAAATTCCCTCAATTCAAAAAAATGGGTATGCAAATAAGCTTATGATTATTCATGAGTTAGGAGGTGATTCTAGTCATCCAAGCCATGCCCCTTGTATAGCTATTTTGAAGTGCTTCCTGAGCATGCTCAGAACTTGAATTATTAAAATTTAATAACTTTAGAAAGGATTAATATTTTTCACCAGATCAGAAAAGAAAATCCTTCTGAGGCAAGACCTTTGTACCCTGAAAATTGTAGACCAACATTCCAAACCATCTGGGTGCCACACAGTGGCAAAAAAACAGCAAAAAACATTATTTGTTAACATTTTCTTCACTATCCACATCATGGAATCCATACATCTAACTGGAATAAAACTTTGTTTATCAACAGATCTACCCCACAAGACCATTCATGCAAAATGTTGTGCAAATCTGTTGAACCATTGCAAAGATATTAAAGTGCAAAAGTTGGAATTTAAAATGTAAGTGCCTACTCAACCCTAACTTTAGTGGCACTACCACTTCTCTACCTATATGCTTATGTTGGGCCTTTACATTATTAGCTGCAATAAACTAATTAACAAATGAATATGGTACACGGTATACCTCTCTTCAGTAGACCAGACCTCAATTCCCTTTAGAGCAAGGTTCAAAATGGACTCAGCAGATTGGTGTCCATAATACCTGACATGCTTCCTCATGGTTTTCAGGTCTGTTTAGTTTCAGATTGACAAGCCAGACACAAACAATCCTTGGATGGACACTACCATTCAATCCAGGCTCTGTAGCCATCTGGAGCAGACACTCTCATCCCATTGGACAGTTTCTTGATCCGCTTTGGGATCTTGGGCTTTTGTCTGGTGAGTGACAATCACACATAAGAGCAAAGAAGCCTAAAACAATGATGCATTTGGTCTCAGACAAGGCCCATATTCCATCATGTCCCAGTAAAGGAAAAACAAGTTAAAAACAACTTGTGTATGCATGAACTGTATATTATTTGATGATGTCCCCAGGATAGAAGTAGCAGCAAAACTACTAAGTGGGCCCAGTGACACTTTAGAACATTGATCAGTTTCTGCAGGCCTCTCTGGTGCAGATGATTGCATAACACTGGGAGCCAATAGTGGTAATCTAAGAATCCTCAAAGCAATACTTCTCACCACTTCAGGTCCTAGATTTTTCATTGTCCCTGGCTCTGTAACAGTCACTCTATAAATGTCCACATCAGATTTGTACACTGGATTGATCAGCAATGATGCATTATTTTCATATGTATTTTCCCCTTGGTAGTGTGGTCCAGTGGAGGTGGTGTTGAACTAAAACTTGGTGTCTCCCGGGTATGAGCCAGTAAGGTACTCATAATAAGTTCATGATCATCAGACACCAAAGTCAGGAACATTGCTGTCAGTTTCAAAAAAAAAAAAAAGAAGAGGGCTTCAACCATTTCTTCACTGGTAGGTTAGTTCTGACCTTACAACAGATTCCATTGATTTGTATGAAAGCACTTGTCAGTGGTTCTCTTACCAGTAGTCATTCAGACATTGTACACTGGGGCCTAGATATTCAAAAGGCTTGCGCATGGTGCAATGGTGTTGCACCATGCACAACCCACTGATGTGCCCTGGTGCGATATTTAAAAGGGAAAAGTGTACCGCACAAATCCAGATGTGCCGGGGCGCATCAGTAATGTATGCAGGCACAGGTGGGGAATGCCTATGCATAAACTGCACAGCCTGATATTCAGCCCGGCTGTGCAGAGTTATGCAGGCGCAACTCCTACCCTGCTTGCCAAAGTTAAGCCAAAAAGGAACAAGTCGAGGGCCACCACAGGTGAGCTGCTGCATTGCAGGTGCAACACAGCAGCTGTCACCTGTGGGTGGCCATCACCTGTTCCCACCGCACCTGGCAGCGCCCCTCCATGCCCCGATCATGGGCATCAGTATCACCCCCAAGTCCAATATCCCTGGTGGTCCAGTGGACCATGATTAGCCCGATCGCGGGCATAACAGTATTCCCTCCTCCGATTAGCCTGATCATGGGCATAACAGTATTCCCCCCAATTAGCCTGATCACGGGCATAACAGTATTCCCCCCGATTAGCCCGATCACGGGCATAACAGTATTCCCCTCCCCGATTAGCTGATCACAGGCATAACTATAACACTCCCCATTAGCCCGATCGCGGGCAACAGTATCCCCAAAGTCCAATATCCCTGGTGGTCCAGTGGACCGCACGGAGCCCAATTGCGGGAGGCATTCCTCACCCCCAAGTCTGAAAGCCCTGGTGATCTAGTGGACCCCACCCCACTGCCCACAGAGCCCCACCACCCCGCTCCTCCCCCATCAGCCGGTGGACGGCAGCACCCCACCCACCTACCACCACACTGCCCGCCAACTGAAAGCTCAGTATGGCTGCACGCTCATTGGTTCAGAGCATAAGCCAATGGGCATGCAGTCCATACCGTACTAATCAGTACTAGGCTGACGGGGGGAGTGGAGTGGTGGGGCTCCATGGGCAGGTGGGGTGGGGGTCCACTAGATCACAAGGGATTTTGGACTAGGGGGTCAGGAATGCTGCCCACAATTGGGCTCCATGAGGTCCACTGGACCACCAGGGATATTGACTTTGGGATACTGATGCCCATGATCGGGCTAATGGGGTGTTACAGTTATGCCCATGATCAGGCTAATCCAGGGGAATACTGTTATGCCCACAACTGGGCTAATCGGGGTGGATACTGTTATGCCCATGATCAGGCAATGGGGAATACTGTTATGCCCGTGATCAGGCTAATCGGAGGATACTGTTATGCCCATGATCGGGCTACTCGGGGATACTGTTATGCCTGCGATCGGGTTACTCGGGGGAATACTATTATGCCCCCAATCGGGCTAATCGCGGTCCACTGGACCACCAGGGATAGGTGACATTCATTGTCTCTTTACGGGACGTCGCAGGGGGCGTCGGTCACCGACGGCTGCCACCTGGCAGGGGCCAGGCATAAGTCATTGGGGATCGGTGCACCCGCATGCTAATGGCATGCAAATGGGGCCATAATTAGATGCAAATGGCCCCCCGTGCGCCTTGCATAAATTATGGCCCCATTTGCATGTCACCCTTTGAATATCACAGGTGCTGTGCATGGCACAATGGAACTTGTGCCACTGCATCTCAATGCTCCACTCTGACCACTTGCGCTGGTGCAGTTCCACTATGCCAAGCACAGTGGGGGTGGCCAGGGGGCAATATTCAAAGCAGTTGAGCCATAGCGCAACTCCGTTGTATATCGCCCCTGGCCACACCCCTGCACAACTATTTTGAGGGGTGCACAGGCTTGCGCCACAAACTGGCGCAGTTTGAATATCTGGGCCTGGGGAGTTACTCTGAGCACATACAATGTAATTGTCATAGCATCTGTGTATGTCTATTTGCATATCTGGCCACCACCCAGCTGTCCACATTCTCTGAACAGTCTTTTCTGCCTCTTGATGACCTCCCATGGGCACATCAGGTACTGACAAAACCAATTCCTGCCTAAGGCACTGTGGGATCACCCAAACCATTTTTGCCCCTAGTCCTGCATGCAGCAGCATTCCAGTCTCTGGTAACAACTGCAATTTCTTTTCATTCTGTTTAGACAGTGAGCTTACAGGAATCAGTAGCTACCATAAGAAAGTTCATTCCTTGTCTTGCTTCAACAAGCAACTGAGATAAATGAGCTTGGTTTGTTTTTCTAGGAGACATGCTACAGATTGTGAGGGCATGAAGGAGGTCCATGGCACCCCCTCCCCGGAGCACCTTGCTTCACAAGAGGATTGGCTTGAGCATTTCAGTGGGCAATGAGAGCTGTTGTGGGGTGGGCTTTACCTGTTTTATAGGCAGTAAAGTTGTTTATGCTGCCAGCAGGCAAAGCCTGTTAGAGAGCAGCAAACCAAAAATACATACGTAATCCAAAATTAGTGAAGCCAAAGGTTGGGATAGTGCCAAGAGATGAGTTTGAAGTGCAGGCTTGTCAGTGACCAGGTGGACATGGACTGCAAGCTTTAATGAAGTCAGCCACCCTAAGACACACTGCCGTCACCATACCTTGGACCACATATGCACAATAACTAGGGGTATCCCCTCAATGATGAAATGCTACAATCTTAAAATGCTGAAAATCAAATGTTATTCTCAAAACATGCACACTTCAAATCTTTGTTTAATCAATGCTATTTCTTTAGAGGAAAATGTGTTAAAATTGCTGTGGACTGGATTTCAGCCAGCTGCTCCCTCTGGAGTGGTGTCTGACCTCGATTACAATTGAGAAGTGAATTTTTTTCAAATATAATCCTTCCTTAGTTTTAGTTTGAAGTACTTCTATCAGAAACATACTCCTGAATTCTGAGTCTGATGTGCTTCACAAGCATTATTGTACCAGAATAAAAAAATGGTTGCTACTACAGCAGGTATATGCCATAAGTTGGGACACCCTTTCAAATGAGATGGCACAGATGTGCCAAGCAATGGAAAACCTACAAATGACTAAATATATGGAATATAATATCAGAAGGAGAATATTATTTTTCATTAAGTTAAAACCAGTGAAGGTGTGGGGTAGCTGCCTGGGCTCCATTCATCTTAGAGAAAACTTTTTCCTGTATCAGGCTGTAAAAGCTTAACAGTGGAAAATATTTCATCCTTACCCCCTGTTGCTATTATAGTATCCTGCCAGGTAAAGGCATATGTGTGTGTTGGGGGTAAGCAGTCTCTTCTGGAATTAACCTGATTCAAGGGACAAAGTGGTCGCGGGATAAAACCAGAATATGGCCAGAAGCGTTTAACTTCTGATCACAGGGTCTGGTATTGAAAATCCAGACTAGATCAAAATTGTATTCATTAAAAACTTATTGTTACTATAAAACATATACACAGAAGTAGTATAAATGCAGGTCAAAATATTTCCCTGCATGTGGTTTCTGAATAAATTCAATGTCACTGTAACAATTAACGTCTGAACATTTGCTGGTTAAAATAACATTTGCCAGTCTTATTTTTTCCAGAACATTCACAGTAATTGAAGGTCATATTTCTGGCAGCCCTTGTTCTAAAGCAGCCTATGCATCCTAATGCTTAGTTCTGTGAGTGTGTGTGTGTTTTGCTGCACTGTAACTCCATTTCTGCACTGACAGTTTCAGGACTCAGCATGTCAATGTTTCACTTCATACATCTAACCTTTGTCATCTAAAACTTGGCATATCATGTCATTGCCAGTGCTTAGCACGTTCCCCTTTTGTTCTGCCTCCATATCATTCTGCCAGTGAAGCAACTCGGTGTATGTAGGTTCCCATCTCTTTTTCTGACCTGTCCCTTGCTTCCAATTGCAGGAGATGTGGCCTTTTCCATGACCTTTCTTTCACAAGGGTCATATGCTGAGTTATCTGTTAGGCCCTCTCCATCCTTTCCTTTCACCTTGAAAGGGTTGATGGAGGTCTCTTATTTTGTAAAAGCTAGCACTTTGCAGCTTTGTCCTGAGACTTGGTCCCCCTAAGAGCTTGGTCTCGGCAGTGGACCTGATATGCACAGTTGATACTCTGCTTGATGTGGTCGATGTCATCATGATTTGGGTCAACATGATCTTCTATTTTACACTGAAGAGAAAGTTGTATGTTGTGCACCATTAAGCATTTAAATTCTGTGGAATCCTATGTTGCCCACTTGCAGACTAACCTCTTTTCCACCCTGTAGGCAGCCCAGAGCCTCAATCAAAACCCATTAGGGAGTTCTCTAGCCCTCCATTTGACCCTAACATTGGGAAAATATTTGCCAAAATAATACTCACAAGACTTACAGACCAAATCTCTAAACTTGTTGGTCTGTCGGAATATCAAGCTGGGTTTCAGGAGGGCTATAGCACTAGAGACAAATGCTTTATGCTGTATTAATTGATTTTAGTTCAGCTTTTGACAGTTTCCTATTGTTTATTGTGGAACCTTATGAAGGAATTGGGTATTTCACATGAAATTATTACAATTTTTAAGGCATTATATACAGATACTTAGGCACAGGTCAGACTGGGCATAAAGGGCCACATTTTGTGCAGTTTCCCTACAAATACAGGTGTTAGGTAGGGGTGAGTACTTGCCCCACTACATTTTTGCATTTATATCAATAAATTATTATTATGGCTTGAACAATCTAGGTCTGACTCTCCAAAAATTCTCTCTAGGAAATATGCTTCACTTGCCTAAGAGGATGACTTGGTATTATTCTCAGCTACCCAATCTGGGTTACAGAGCTAAACTAGACAGTTTGATCTCCTATTATACTGAATATAAATTAACATTTAATGAGATCAAAAGCCAGGTGTTGGTATTTGATACAAGTCCTGTTAATAAGAACTGGAAAATTGGGGTTGCAAAGTTAAAGACTGTGAAAAGTTATACTTACCTGGGTTTGCAGTTTTCAGCTGATTGTTGATGGACAAGACATATAAACTCCCTAATAATTAAGTTTAAACAAACTGATAGTTCACTTAATGTGTTTAATAGGAAATTTGGTGGCAATACTATTAAACCACTTATTACTGCAGCCAAATCGAAATTAAGTGTTCTTGCCTTATATAATGCTAAAATATGGGATACAAAAAATGATGATCCTTTGGAGGTCCCCTTCAATAAGCTACTTAAATCCAGCTTGTGTTTAAGTTTTTCTATCCCTGCGCCTTTGATTAGGGCAGAACTAGTGGTGCTTAGTCTAAAGGCATTTTTCTTTGCCAGGAAAATAAACTACTGGATTAAAGTATTATGATTAGATACAAATAGATTGCCACATCTTTGTCTAAAAGAAAAATGTGGCTGGATGAACTTGGGTCCTCATTAGTCTAGTTGGCTTACAAAAGTTTCACAGATCCTTCAGAAAACTGGCCTTGAATTTTTGCAAAGTTATGTTTCTAGAGGTATTTCTATTAATTTAAAATATCAGACATATGTTACACATAGGTTGATTAACTATTACAATTCTCAAGATCTAGATCTAATCTCTAGGCTACATATCATGCCCTGGGTAATACATAATGATAATTCACATCATTACAGGTACTATTTAGATGCATTGTCAGATCATAATCAAAGAAAACTTTACACTAAATATAGGCTGGAGGTGTTCCCTAGTAACATTCTTACAGCTAGATATTATAAGAATTCTACACCTCAGGACCGACTTTGTTCCTATACACATTTATTATATTTACATGTCCCTAGTATAACATCCCCAGAGCCCATTGGCTTGTCCTTTTATATGATTCTCTTCAGATCAAAGATCAGAACCTTCTATTAAAGGTATTTTTACTACAAATAATGACATCATAATTAAGGCTGCAACAGGTTATTTAGAAGCTATCTCCAGAATTTGGATTGAAGATACAGTAATAATACATTCTGAACAACTGATTTAACTAGGTAATGCCACAGTTGAAGTGTATATTTATAACATGCCTAACAATGGGATTTAAATTGCATGTATTTGTCCTTAAGTTAATGATGTTTGTCATGAGCTTTTACACTTTTGCTCTCTAGATATATATATGCACATTTTGTTTTTTTACCTTTTTCTACTTTTAACTGTCATTGTATCACATAATATATATTTATCTGTCTATCATATATTGGATTATTTGTAACTGAGTGCTCTAGCTTGCATTTTATCTCATAAAGGTCAATGACTGATCAATAAACTGGAAGTGAAATTGAAATTGAAACTGTAAATGAGGGTGGATGTTGATTTTAGCAAGCAGAACCATTTTTTTATCATGTTTCTACCACAAAGTGTTGCAGAAACCAATTCCAAATTTATATTAACATGTGTAAAAACATGTTCTTTTTGTTGATTATTTACACTGAATACCTTGCACCCAATTCTCAGTCACATTTGAATTTGCCGGTAAATTGGGCAGGATGAAAGCTGTCCAGAGGAGGGCAACTAAAACGGTGCAGGGTCTGCACCAGAATACATATGAATAGAGACTAAAGGAGCTTAATATTTATAGCCTCAAGGAAAGGAGGGAGAGGGGGGACATGATAGAAACTTTCAAGTACCTCAAGGGAATCAACAAAGTCCAAGAGGGTAGCATCTTTCAAAAAAAGAGGTGTGCAAGAACAAGGTGGCACAATTTGAAGATGGGGGGCAGCTCAGAGGTAATGTAAGGAAGTATTTTTTCACAGAGAGGGTTGTGGATGCATGTAACAGCCTTCCAGAGAAGGTTGCAGAGTCAAAAACAGTGGTTGAATTCAAGCATGCATGGGACAGTCATAAGGTAATTCTAGGGGGTGGGAGTAGAAAGAAGGAGGCTGCTGGTTAACTAGGATCTGCAGCTTATCCATTAGGTAGGGAAATGGGCAGACTGGGTAGGTCAAGCGGTCCTTATCTGCCATCAAATTCTATTTTGCTATGTATGTTTATGAGTGCACCCACTGTGTAAGTACCTAAAAGTACTATACTGAGAAATCTAGATCTGCACCAGGGGGAGTGGGCTTGACAAACTGCAAATGAAGGCACCCAGTGTTACTGTGTGCAAACATGGTCAGCACATAGCAACAGTGAGAAATAGCACCACGGACATGTATGTGAATCACTCACTACCATCCACATGTATGTTTGTGGTGGTCTGAAATCAAATTATGTCCCCTCAACCTCCCTCCACAACCCACAACTTTGAACCATGCCTGGCCCTCTCTCAGTTCTGCTTCTTTACTCCATTTGAAGTCTCCCTGGCATTCCGGTGGACCTCCCAGGTCCACTGTGGGCACCCATTATGTCTCTAATAGTCTTGTGGCCCCACCATCCCCAGCCCTACCTGACTGCACACATATGTTCTCACCAGTGATCACGCTCTGATGGGGGTCCCCTAGACTATACAGTACGTGCAACTAGGGTAACATTCTGATGTCCCCTACCACTAGAAAAAAATGACTAGGGTCATCCAGATGGCACAGCAGTAACTCTGATGCTTGTGATCCGAACAACCTGGGTATGGAAATGAGCCAAATTAGTTGAAGGGATAGCCAGGCAAGGATGACTGAGCACCCATGGGACACTTTTCTCCATGGGGAGGGAGGGATTAAAAACTCTGCAGTTTTACTGCCTCTTGGGTGACCACAGGTGGTGGTGAACGCTGGAGTTGGGATTAAGGGAGGGAGGATGCTGAGGAGGCAGAATGTGTGTGGTCACATTTATGTGCATGTCTATCTGCAATGCTCCCTCAATATGCATCCTTAAGTGGGAATAAGAACACTGGAAAAAGGCCTCTGGATGCAGCAGCATAATACTGTCCTTGCACTGCAGGCCCTGCACCACCAACCTCAGCTGTCATATCATGCTAGTCTCTCTTGGAAGGAAGTTATCCTACATAATGATGGTCCTACCATTAGGGGCAAGCAAAGGACAAACACTGTTGTGAAGGTAGGTACAGGACATGGTGGGTGATGGAGCTAAGAGTTGGAGGGTGATTGATGAGGACAGTCTGCTAGTGAAGAGGAAGCACTCTCTCTCTCTCTCTCTATAGGTGTAAATGTATTACATGAATGGGACCCTTTCTCCATAGGAGCCCATTTTCCTGTATATCTCCTCCCAGGAACAGCCAATCCTGAAGCCCAGTTCCTTCTGGTGATGTCACCATGTCCAACGCCAACTGCACCACGTCCAATATCACTCATAGCCACTGACTTGAGCATCTAACTGCATTTCTGTCTCTGAACTCATTATTTGCCATCCCTATGCATTATAAGAAAAATGGCAGGTAAGCATGATGCATAGGGATATAATTCAATCATTTTGGTGTCATAATGAGGTGATAATGCCACTCGTCCTTCAGTCTCATGGCTTTTTGATCTCATTAGGACCCCTCCATGGAACTATATCCCTATACACCACACTTACCTATCATTTATTCTATATATTTTTTCACTGCAAAAAATTTGTTAATGCACCAGGTAGGGTTTAACTTAGAAGAACAAATACAGAGAAATGTGGCATTAGGGTTTCCAACCCTAACTGCTCCCCCATGGAGCAAAAGGACAAGCCCACATGAACAACCACAGGCAGCCATCATCGGGTAAAACAAGCAGCATACAACCGTTTCCTGATTACACAAATGCAGCAGCACTGATGTACTACCATCATGGATTTGTATCTGCAGCATGCACACTCACTTCTCACTGCAGATAGAAATCCAAGATACTCAAATCACAATACTGCTTATGTGTCCAGAAACCCAGGCCACTGCAGCCACAGATACAAATCCACGATACCCAAATTACATGAGTTCTTTTCTCTGCAGAACTGCAGGCCTTTGAGGGGTCAATGCTTTGTTTGCCTCAAGTACTCATGCACTCTGTAAGACATACACACACTTAATGGAAACAACACAAAGAAAACCACACTGAGTTAAAGGAAAACAAATCCAAAACTAGGAGAAAACTCATGTCTTTTTGGGCCAAACAAGCAGTAGAAAGTACAGCACCAAACTTGCCAGTTGTAAATTATTTGTTTTACCTGGTGATGGCTGTCTGTGGTTGCTTGTGTGGTCTCATCTTTTTGCTGCTTGGAGAGTTGGAGTTAGGGTTGGAAACCCCAATGCTAGATTTCTTTACTTGTGTTGCTTTAAGTTGAACCCTAACTGGTGCATTAACACTGTTTTTTTGCAATTCATTTCATTTCTTTTTGAGATGATGGAACTGTATCCTTGTATGGGATCTGCATGCACATATCCATCTGGCTGTGACCTCCTCTGTTTTTACTTTGCAGATTACCAGTAAACAACACAAATGTACTGCCTTTGCTATCTGTCACAATTTAACTCACAGATGTACTGTCATTTTGTACTCTTTGTGCTCTGTGTCAGACAGCATGAACTAACTCTGCCTCATTTTTTTATCTCTCACATTTAGTGCCAGCAAGCTATGGTAATTTTTTAGTAAATATTTTATGTAGAGGTCAAATACTAGACTTATTTGTCAAACCAAAACATGACTTTCATCACTAGAAATGTGGCAATAATAAGACTAAGGGCTGGATTTTCAAAGCCCCATGTATGATGCAAGGGATGTGCGCCAAGCAATAGTGGCACAAGGGAGTCTAGTGTCACACATTGTGCCAGACCCAATTTTCAAAGAACCACTGCATCAAAGGCAGTCCACCCTGCATCAAAGGTGGCTGCATAAGCCTTACACCATACAAACAGCAGCGCCATGACACAAGCCATCTTGTGCCACAGAACTGATGCAAGACCATACCTGTGGGAATTTCCAAGCTGCACCACTGACACCAATCATGTCAAAGTACCGTCAGCTGCTAGACCAGCCAGAACTAGTGTAAGGGACCCTAGAGCATGTAAAGAGATCCAGGCAGGTGGTCAGACCTGACTATGCTATTATAGGGGCCAGGAACTAGTTTACAACATTTTTGGGGGCTTAGTTTTGGCCATTTCATCTGCTGTTTTGTTTACTTAGCTTGTGTCATTCTTGTCCTGTGCGTTATTTGTTTGACTCAGCTTGCACCATTTTGGTTACTCAGCTTGCACCATTTTAACTTGGTTTGCACCTTTATACTCAGTTTGCACCATTTTTAATCAGTTTGCACCATTTGTACTCAGTTTGCACCATTTTTTGTACTCAGTTTGCATCATTTTTGCACTCAGTTTGTACCGTTTTTGTACTCGGTTCGTGTCATTTTCATTCCTTGAATAATTTTTCTGACTTAACATGCACCATTTTTAACTCAACTTGCACCATTTATTTTGGTGCAGCTTGCGTCATTCCCATCCCTTATACCATTGTGTTGATGCAATTGACCTCTTGCGTCCATTTGGGGAACTTTGTCACACAGACCACTTTTCTTACAAAATATGGCCCACAGTATTTGTCACACCAAGATATGATTCAATCTGATTAACACAGCTTGTGTGGATTTAAGAGTCTTTTGAAAATCCACCCGACAGAGTCATCAATTAACTTTGAAAAAGTGCTGTCTCAATGCATTGCATTTCACTTGTGCTACACAAGAACAGTCACTTCCTAACTATGATTTTAGAAGTATAATTTATCTCAATAAATAATTAATAAAATATAAAAAAAAGGAGATCTGACTGAAAAAAAAAACAATGTCCCTAAATACTGCTTTAGCTTCTAATAGCATGTTACCTGATGTGTCAGCAGGCTGTATTTATATCAACTGGGAGGTGAGTGGGAGAATTGCACTGCAGCATGAAATGAAAAGAGCTGCTTTTTTACAAACTGATCTGTATATGGTTTCTCGTGATTTAAACTCAGTTTGCAGAATAAAAACACCCAAATTGATACAGACCTTGCTGATTCACTCTAATGAACATGTTTCAAAGGGAAAGAGTATTATCATCACCTTCTGGCAACTTCTTAGAATTTGCATGATACAGCAGTTCTTTGTGACAATCTGCAGGGCAGTTTATTAATGTATGATATTTCCATGTTAACATACTTCACCCTTAGTGGGCAGCATGGTAAGTAGTTCCAATAAACACTGGGAAAAGGAGTCATATAACATGGAGGGGGTGTGGGAAAGAGGCACTGGGGGCATCCTCATTGACTTTTACAGAATCCATTGGATTACATTCTATGCTTTATTTTGTATGTATTGTATCTGTTTGCTTTTTATATGATGCTTGTATATTATGCTTGTTTCTACTATGTCAGTGTTGCCCTGATTTCTTTCATTGCCCTGCTTTACCCTATCCCTACAATAAACAACTTGAAATGAGCTGCTGTGAGCTCAGTATGTCTTCCCTGATGAAACTTTTGAAATACATACATACTTACCTAAATAAATAAAAAAAAAAATAATGAGGGAGGGCTAGCTGAGCTGTGGGGGAAGGCAACAAAAAAGAGGGACAGATAGATAGATAGATAGACAGGTAGCTAGCTAGCTAGCTAGCTAGCTAGCTAGATAGATACATACATACATACATACATACATACATACATACATAGAAACCAGAGAGAGAGAGAGAGAGAGAGAGAGAGCAGACAGAGACAGAGAAAGAGAGAGCTCAAGATAATTTTCTCACTGCTGACACACAAGTCAGCAGCATGCCTCCTTCTGTGGCTGCAGATGTCAAGTAAGTCCCACTGTTCTCATACAGAGAATGCAGGTGAACAGCTCCTCTTCTTAACTTGGACACCCTGGATTTTGGGGTGCCCATAAAAGGTATTTTTGACATTATTTTGGAAACAAACAACAGAACCTCGGGTGTTCTTTTTTTTTAAATAATACATCATTTTTATGTATATTTCATTCTTTTAGTTGGGGAAAAAAAGAAGATGGCAGCCATCACAAACTAAAAATATAAAATTGGTTCATAAGGATAGTTTTCTGTTCATGACTACTACAGTAAGTGATGAAACCTAAACTAGTCTCACCAACTGAAAATGTTTTGGTTCACACCAGAGGTTTATCCAAAGTCAAACTTTAAATCCTTATATCTCAGGAGTTTAATATTTTTTCATGAAACCTTCAAGAAACACTACCTTTGCACAGGCTACTTCTACTCTAAAGGTTTTGTGAGAAACTGAGTACCTTCTAGACTGTACATGACAGCAAAAAGAAACCCCAAAAACCATGTAAAGTACTGGAAACAAATGTGACCCTTTTACTAAATAAGGTATATCCTGATCTTGGAAACTGCACAAGTTGCCATCATGAAACTTGCCTCCTCTTGAGACTATGGTAGTGTGACCACGCATACAAATTTTTGGGCAATTCCATTAAGCACTGCCAAAGTTATTAAGGTGCAAATCTAGGGGTTTTAATATTGAGCACAGTACTCAACCCTAACTATAGGGGCACCACCACACCCTATGAGATATATATATATATATATATATATATATATATATATATATATATATATATTTGAATTCTCAGAATTACAAACCTTTGAGTCAGAGACTCCTTTACAAAGGCTCCACGCCAGACAATAAATGGTTACAGACAGGTTGAGATACAACAAATTAGATAGATTTAAATACATAATAACATAACGTAATAACATAAATTGAGTAAAAAACAGTTAATAAATTACAGGAATGTTAACCAGGTACTATGGTAGGAAGAGAGAAATCATTCAATAGTGAAGGAGTTTAGAGAGCAGTCAGAGATAGACTTTGTCATATCAGTAAGAAGGGGGGTAATGGACATAAGACCATGAGGTGAAAGTGGGTTAGGGACAGTCACAGTGTCCTGATACCAGGAGAAGCTGATGGAGATCAGGTTTAAATTGGTCAAATTTGGCTAAGGCAGAGATATTTCCAGTTAGGGCATTCAACCATTGGGAGTCCCTTTACAAGAATGCTTTCTGTACAACAGAGGTTGTACAATGGGGTACTTGAAAGGGAGTCTTAGCGGCATTTCTGTTGGCCCTAGCTAGGGGTGCCTGTGAGATGAGATGAGTGAGGGAAGGGGGACAGAGACCCAAAGTAATCTTCTTGGCAAAGAGGCATCTGATATTTGAGCCATTCCTAGAATTTCATCCAATTTGTCAGATAGTAGAGATTACAAGTGTGTGTAAGCCTACCACACCAAGCCACAAGCTAGAAGGCCTTGCTTAGTGAAACCTTTATCCTGTTTAGAGTAGTGTTAGATGCAGACCCATAGATAATAATGTCATAATCAACTAAATAGAGGACCAGAGATGTTACAGCTAGGCAGAGGGCAATAGGGGGCATACAACATCTGTGTCTATAAAGTAGGCCAATTCTCCTATTGACAGTGGTGCAAACTATGTTAATGTGATCATGAAAGGAATGGAAAGCATCTAGAGTGATGCTAAGATATTTAAACTTGTGGACTTGTTCCAGGGGGGTGAGCCGACAAATACATTAAGCAAGTGAGTTCTTATGTTTGCTCTGTGGTTGAGCAAACACTCATTACTTTTGGTTTTTGATAGTTGAGGATGAGCTTATATCTTGAGAACCTGAGTTCAGAATCAGTAAAACACCCTTGAAGGTCTTTTTGTAGAAGGGCGGGATCCGGGTGGCTGGAGATAATTGCCACTTCATTGGCATACAAAAGCATCTTCCCAGAGCAGGCAGAAGGGAGAGTGATCAGAAACAGACTGAAGAGTAGTGGGCTGAGGTTTGAGTCATGTGGAACCCCTGAACTGACAGGAAGATAGAGAGGATATTGTTGATTTTAACTTTTTGAGATCTCCCATTTAAGTAGTTGGTGACCCATGAGGTGACTTCAGATAATAAGCCCACGGAGGGGAGTGACTCCACGAGAAGGGCATGATTAGCCATGTTAAATGTTTTAGCAGGTCTATGTAAACAGACCCAACTAAGTGACCTCATTCAAATGCTTTCTGGATGTAGTCCATGAATTCCAGAAGGGCTGTGGAGGTGCTATGGCCCTTCCGAAATCTATGTTGCTGGGGACATTATAAATTATGGTTCATCAGATATTCTGTGAGTTGATCTGAGACAATTTTTTCAAGGGCTTTGGAGATGGGGGGAGGATAGAAACCAGGTAATAGTTTCCATGAGAGGTTTTTTCACCACTCTTTGGATGGGGGTGATCACAGCTAATTCCCACTGGGAAGGGAATTGGCTGACACACAGGGAGAAATTGAGTATTTTGGTTAGAGGGGACAGGACAATGTCATGAACAAGATGCAGGAGCTTTAGATCCAGGGATTCCCCACTAAATCGGGACTTTACAAGGACCCTAGATAGGTAGAATTTAGCTTCTTGCTGTGAGATAATCCTGAGTCGAAAAGGGGGAATATCCATGGGTGTGGGTGGAGTGAAGTTGGAGCTGTTGTTAAGGAAATTAGGGGGAAGTACTGAGCTAAGATCAATAAACACAGTTTTAAATGTGTTGGCTATGAGCTGGGGGTCCTGGGAAAGGATACCATTGATTCTGAGCAGAGAGGGGGTTGGGGACTTGGTTTTCCCATTCAGTTCCTTCATGTTGTCCTAGAAATTCTGCCCATTACTCCATGAGGATGTGAGATTGGTTTGTTAGTGGGCAGCTTTTGCCCAGCAAATTTCCCTGGTACAGAGATTTCTGGCAGCAGTGTAATGTTGTCTATCATCAGGGAGACCTGTAGCTAGGGCCTTGTGCCAGAGGCTGTCATGGTTGGACATGAGAGTCAGGAGTGCCTAGGTGATCCATGGAGTTTCATGGCCTTTTATAGCCCTCTTAACATAGGGAGCAAAGATGTGATAAGCAGAGTTGAAGGAGGCTATAAAGAAGGCCAGGGCATCATCAATATTAGTGGCAGTGTCTATCAAGAATCAGTCTCAGTTTAGAATGTAATTTTTGAATTGCTGGAGGAAGCCTTTTTTGAGGGATCATTGGTAGGAGATCTTTGGGGGTGTTTTTTTTTTTAAGGAGTTTGAATATTTGCAAAGGACGGGGGAGTGGTTGCTTAGGGAGTCAGGTAGGACTCTGACCTCAGTGATTCTATCAGGTTTAGTCATCAGGATGAGGTCTATTAGCAAACTTGTGCCAGACATATAATTGATTCTGGTGGAGTATTGGACCATTTGGGTCAGATCAATTGCTGCAGCAGCATCCCTAAATTGAGCAGCTGTGGGGACAAACCAATTGATATTAAAGTCGCCTAGAGCAACTACCTCAGCTTTTTTAGGTAGCTGGGTGATACATTCCAGGATGGCATTGAAAGCTAGTTTTTGGTTACGTGGTGGAATATAAACTGCCATAAGAAGTAGCATTTTGCCTGTGTTTGCTAGATCAAGCTTAATAGTTAGAACCTGAACTCATTGTCCAGAGGGTGAAGTTTGGAGTATGTCCCATAGGAAAAGTGGATTGTAATTCAGTTATAACCAGCTGGTTATAATGGCACACATGTGCTGCTTTTCTTAAGGTCACAACTCTCACATGCTAAGCCCCCTCAGTTCTGGAAAGTTGTGCACACACTCCTTGACCCAACAGCCCAGCCCTACACCTCCATCATCAAATTTCATAGCCAACTAGTCACTGATCTGACCCGTGCCTCTGGAATCCTCAACCAGTCTTTCACTTCCTGTGCAATACCACATGGCCCCCCCCTTCTTCCCCAGTCCCACCACCACCTTCTCTTAGCAATGACTTCAACTTCACCCCCTTACTGAACATGAGGTTCGCAAAGCCCTATGTTTGCTTAACTGTGCAAAGACCAGCCCAGGCAGGATTCACCCCAAGTTCCTGCAGCTCTCTGCTTCTGCGATCACCAAGCCTCTTACACATCTCCTTAGCCTCTCATTTTCCACCAGAATAGTCCTACTAACTTGGAAATTGGCCTGCATAGTTCCCCTTCACAAAGGCGGTGACCTGTCCTTACCAGGCAATTATAGTCCCATCTCGCTCCTCTCAGCCCTAGCCAAACTACAAAAATCCTTGGCCCATACTGACTAACTGACTACCTTGCAACTAACAACATCCTCTCACCCCACCAGTCTGGGTTCAGGAAGCACCATTCCATAGTTTTCTCCCTCCTGTGCAACACCAACCATATCCAAACTGCCACCAGCCAAGACTTCCCTACAGCAGCAGTATTTGTGGATTTAGCCAAGGCATTTGACTCTATATCCCAGCCTCTTCTCCTACAGAAGCTTGAGGCAGCTGGACTTGCCACATCACTGTAAGATGGTTTCAGTCTTTTCTTTCCACCAAATTTTAATCTGTTAGAATCATTGACATTACATCCCCCCTTCCCATATCCTGGTGATCATCCCTCAAGGTTCTGTTATCGGTCCCATCCTCTTCTCTCTCTTTATTAACAACCTTCCCTCCTCCCGCACCAGCTCATCAATACACATGTATGCAGATACAATCCTCTTTACCTCCGATCCCAACCTGCTTCCCCATAAAGTGACTTTGACAACATTCAGTGCTGGTTCAGCCAAAACCAACTGAAACTAAACACCACCAAAACCATTTCCATGGTTTTCGGCTCTGTCCAGAAACTTAGCCGTAGTACCCCCCCCCCCCGTCACCTCTCTCGATGGCTCCCCACTTGACTAAATCACCAGATACAAGTATCTGGGCATTTGGCTGGTCTCCCATCTGTCTTTTTCAGCTCACATTGAATGTATCACCTCCAAGCTGTGCCCCAAACTCGGCATGCTTTATCGGAACCGGGACTCACTCCCATTCCCTCCCATACATAAAATTGTCTCTAAAATGATCCTCCCAATACTAGATTATGTGAACTTGGTTTATGGCTCTGCCTCTGTAATCTCCCTTGGCAGGCTGGATACCTTTCTAAACTTACTTTGCTCTTTCGCTACAAACTCCCCCCTTCGCACCCACTACTTTAATCATTACTGCCTCTTCGGACTAAGCCCCTTATCTCACAGGTGCTATATACATGCCCTCAACCTTATATCTAGGTACTGTAGACAGATTCTCCTATCTTAAGGACTGCCTATCTTCGGACTTCCTATCCCACTACGAACTCAGGCACAGAAATGAAAGATCCTTCACCCTGCACTGATCACCTTCTGCAGTGGGCAAGGCTGCTTTCTCCTACCGGCTTCCCTACTTGTGGAACAAACTTACCCCTACTATCAGAAACTCACCCTCTTGCTCTAGCTACAAGCAAGAGCTACGTCTCCTTCCTCCACTCTTATGCCACTGCCACAACTGAGCTAAAACCACTACCTCTACTGACTTTACCTTCCTACAACCCTCTCTAGCACTTATTAAAGATTCATTAAGTAGATTACTTACTATTGTACTGTTCAACTCTAAATATTCATTACATATCATGTTTTTTTTTGCTCTCACTGCTGTATTATATTGATTGTAATTAGCTGCTATCATTCTGTTAACTAATTCAATGCATTTATTGTTTGTATTTCCATTGCTCCCTTCCCCCTCGGGTCACACCTGGAATTGAGTCTCAGTTCAGTGTGCCTTGCCCGGTTACCAAATGTTTAAATAAATAAATAAACAAAATTTGTCTACAGGAAATGGTAGACTCCCAATATATTACAGGACTGAGATTTTGCCTTCCTATAGTGGATGCTGAGTTATTCACCTAGGTTTCTGTACTGTCTCCACTAGGATGGATTACTGTAGTTCATTATTTGCTGGATCACCTGTTATGATTCTGTTGGAGGAATGTAACAGATATAGAACTCTGCATCACTGACACAAATAAAACAAGCATTTGTCAATGCCGAATGCTCAGTGATTGCATTGTTGTTGTACTGCATCTTGCTTGTACACATTTTTACAATATATTTACACAAGACAGACCAGATGAGATGTACAGTAATATGTTATTTGCAATGGGGTCCTGCTTTTTATATAGTTTTATAATGCATTTACCCAGAATAGTAGAGATGAGATGTGGTCCTGCTATTATAATACATTTTTTCCAGGATATATCATTTTAGATGCAATATCTCCTTTTCAGTGGAATTCTGCTTTAGGGTTTTGCAATGTATTTACCCAGGATAACCCTGCTGAGATTCAGTATCTAACTGTACACTGACTCCTGCTTTGACACACGTTTTTACTTTATTTACCTAGGATAGCACAGCTCAGATGGTATTTTGTTTTGGGTAGGTTCCTGTTTTCCCTGCTTTTACTTTGTATTTACCCAGGATTACACAGCTGAGATGAAATATCTCATTTTTGATGGGGTCCTGCTTTTACCCATTTTTATATTACATTTATTCAGGGTAACTCAGATGAAAGGCAAGTTACATTTTCAGTGGGGTCCAGCTTTTACAATGATTTTTTCCCAGAATAGAGCAGCACATATGCACAGTTCAGATGGGGATCTGCTGTACCGGGGTCCTGCTTTAACACATTTTTAATTAATATTTACCCAGGATAGACCAGAGGAGATGCAGTATCTTATTTTCAGTGGAATCCTGCTTTTACACATTTTTAGATTGTACTGACCCAGGACAGGCCAGCTGACATGCAATATTTAATGTTATGTGGACTTCCACATTCTGACCCCAAATTTCCCAAAGTCTTTTTATGACCTGACATATTGACCTAGACAGGTAGAAGTTTTTTAAATCCCATCTGAAAGGTGATTTCACAGTGTGACTGCAAAAACATGCTTCAGAAGTGATTTTAAAAAGGACCCCTGTCGTGTTTAGGAGGTGAAGTAACACAAAGTTATGTTGAATATTAGGGTCCAGAATCTGCAAAAATGAAGTTATGAGTAAACATTTGAACAATTCGTTTCTTCACAACTTAGTTTTTTTTTCACATTTTGACTTTGAATTTTCAACATGGCCTTTTTATGACCCCCTCCTTCTGTTCATTCTTAAAATATTGGCCAAAATGTAATTTCACACTGCAAGTGCAAAAATACATTTTGGCCAGGGCTTGAAATATAACCAGTCAGTTTCATGAGCTGGTGTGAAAAAAAATGGCTATGCTTAAAATGTGGGGTCAAAATACTGAAAATTACCAAAGCTATGAGCAAGCATTGAAAAATGTTAAAGTTCCTTCATAACTTTATTTTTATTTAATATTTTGAACCCATATTTTCAACATAGTCTTCTTATGACCCCACGTCAAGAACCTGGTAGGTGAAAATTCTTCAAATTTGACCTGAAAGGTGATTTCAGAGAATGACTGTCAAATTACCTTTTTGGTCAGATTTGAAGAATTTCCACACCCTTGCTCATTAGGTAGGGTCCCAGAAAGGTCATGTTGACAACTTGGGAGAAAAATATAAAACATTTATCAAGCTATGAGTACATGGTGGTTGCAACAGACATCAGCAGACCATTTTCTTTTTCACAGAGTGTATAAAAATTTAAAAAAAGACTACAAGGGATGGTTTTCTTTATTGCTGGTACTAACACTGAGGATTGAGCAACCCAGTGTTGCTTTAACCTCTATGGACATTTGAAGCAACAGTGAGATGGGAGAGATACTTGGAAAAAGCTGGGATAACAGGAATTAAAACAATAAAGATTAGGAGGACATTTTTATTTTTTTTTTTATTTCAGGTATTGACACTGGGGATTGGGCACCCAAGTGTCAGTGTTATGTTTGGCAGCACTGAGGGTGGGCTCCTCAGTGTCACAAAGTGAAAATGGGCAGATGGGGTGTACTAGCTGGCACTGGAAATTGGACACCCCATTGTCAGAAAATAAAAAAAGCTAGTGAAAAAATGAGAGATTTGAGGGATGCTTGGAAGAGGGAGGGTTTGCTTGAATTAAAAAATAAATAAAAAAAAGACTATGAGTGATATTTTTTTATGTCAGGTATTGACACTGGAAACTGGGTACCCCAGTGTTTGTGCTATGTTTGGTGGCACCAGGGGTTGGCTCCTCAGTGTCACAACATGAAACCAGAAGGGCTTGGGGGGATACTAGCTGGCACCAGGGATTGGGCACCCTGGTGTCAGAAAATTAAGAAGGATTGGAAAAGAAATGGGTGGGGTGAGGAATACTAGGCAGATGAGGTGAGGGAGTTTATACATTGGGGCGGAACACAGCAATCTGATCAAGATGCTGGGCAGTTGTGCTTGCTTGGAAGCATTATGCAGCTCAAAGGAAAGAGCCACCATATCAGTTGGATGATTCTTTTATTTGAACTTTACACAGTTTCTGCCCAGCTAGTCTAGAAGAGTGCCTCGATCAGCCTGGCTGATGATTAGTGTGACACTGTTGAGACCCTTACAGATTGCCCTGCATTGGACCAACAGTGACACAACTCTCAAAATCCACTATCAAACAAACAAGTTAGCTGTACAAGTACAAGTATAAACATAAACGTGACCATCTATTACTTCAGTCCTAGCATTAATACAATGGTTTCTAGTTAAGGACAAAACTGATTTTAATAAAATGTTATTAACACATTCTTCTCTGTATTCTACACTGCGTTGGAATTTCAAGTAGAGTCCAAAGATTTTTCTCTTTTTTTATGTTGGAGCACTGCACCCCTACCTGAGAAAACTCAGTGCATCAGGTGCAAGTGCAACCATTCAATGGCAGGACACCATGAAATCTTAGCGACACTTCTTGATTGAACCTGAGATTATATTATAGATGACCACATCCCTTAAGTGCTGTGAAATATTTTTAAGAACTGGGGAAAATAGTTATTGCTTAAAGTCTCAAGGAGCCTGCAATTCCATTTCTCCCTGATTATGGAATACCCACCCAAGGAACATTAGAAAACAGAAACATCAAATGTTATAGGCAGAAAAAGGCCTGTGGTCCATTCAGTCTGCCCAGGGACCCTAACTACTAGTAATGATTTGGTACTGGCAGTGAGTACAGTGGATAGCATCAGATGTTCTCTCATAGTTCAAATAAGTCTCAAAATATACTTACAGGTATGTATCAATATTTGCTTGGTTTGACTGCCTACTGTATGTTGTCAGTCATAGTAGACAATTGTTATCTGATGCTGTTCATCTGCATCTTGCAGGCCATTAAGTCTTTCAGTTTGTGCCAGTTTTCATGTGCCAGGTTATGGCATGGTTTATAGAAGAAGCTCTTCAAAGTGCAGGTCTCTACATAGATTAATATAAAGGTACATTTGCAAAAGATTGAAGAGGAGGCTTGACTTGAAACTACTTTACAACTAGCTTACTAATAATCATTGGTATGAAAAGAGGAACTTTGCTCCTGAAGAATTTATCCATTCCTGCTGCCTTCTCCCTACCTGTAGTCAGGGAGCACTCTTGTGATATCACAGTTACTCCCACAGCAGAAGAATATGATGTCACAACAGAGGATTATGACTTGAAGTAGGGAGTAAGCTATAGAGGCAGATGGACTCTAAAGGAACTCTAAGGAGAAAAAGATAATGTATTCATGCAAATTTCCTTAGTAATAAATAATGGGATGGGGAAATTTATAAAATATAAATGGAATGCAGGCAGAATTGTACCTAATTATTATGCTTTTTAAAGTTTCCATGAGGCATCAGCAGCTCGTTAAAGTATTGTAATCACTACAGGCCCCATAATTAAACTATTTGTATGGTGCTAACAGGTTTAGTTCTGTTCTAATGGGAAACCGCATGATTGTAGTCTGTGAGTGTCGGCCCGCTATGTTCTAAAGTACACTTAACATGTCACTAAGTGGCTAGCGTAGTCACACAAAAACACCACTGCACCCATGAAAATAAGGTGAATCGCTTGCATACAATGTGCTATGGTATAGTAGCGTATGTTAAAAAGGATTTTGGAAGCACTTAAAGACTGCCTTGGCAGTCCTATTTAATGCTTTCAAAACCATACTTTTCAACAACGCTCTAAGTAGTGCATGACTCAAAACAAAACAATAAATATTTCCCCTTGCTTACCAGCACAAGTCCGGTAGGGATATACTGTATAAGACTGAATATCTGTACAGGATTTGTCTGAAAAACAACTAAATTATTGAAAGTGTTACTACCCCTGCACACTGATTTTGTTAATTTCCCGTAAAATGCAGTACATTAGATCTATGAGTTGTAACATGACCAAATTTAATGCTTTTGTCACCACACTTGGGTCACAGCCTTCACACCACCACCACCCCATGACTGAGGCAGGTGGGGTGGTCCAAAGGTTGTCACCCAAGTATGGTGGCAAAATTATTACATGTGGCCAAGCTACAGGCCATAGAACATTTTTCAGACAAGTCCTTTAGTGATCTACAGCTTGTATATCACCAAAAGATGTGTGGAGTGCAGATGGCAGTAGGACATTGAGGAGAGCTGTCAATAAATGTCAACCACCTTGGGGCTTGGCATGGGGTGTCAGAGACTACCAGGGGGCAAAATTGCTGGTCTTCCAGGGCACATTTTCTGTTACAGAAGGGATTGAGTAAAGGAGGGGTGCCACTAGCACCACATATAATTATTTATTCCATTGGAGATTGTGTGAGGAAGGGGGTACCCCTGGACTACAAGGGATTTCATTCTACAGGCATTCAGGTAAGGTAGGGGCAATGACTGCCTTTCTGAGTAATGCCTCTGCATATACAAGGGCACAGATGCATCTTCAGAACTGCTAATTGCCATATGATGGCATGCAAATGGCTTCTTAGCTCCTTGCATGCCTTGTGTGGTAATTAGCATGTTGCCATTTGAATTTGGCATTCAGGAGCAAAGGTGATTACCCATTTGGGGTGCACTATCCAATTTGCTCCTTATTGACTCTTGCTGGAAGTGGGTTTTTATGCACTGTACAGCTACTCTTTGTACAGCACTACGCCAGCCTGATTTTCATATATGCAATATGTGCTGAAAAGAGTGCTCTGTATATATGAATATGGCTCCCTCATGCTGGGCAATACACTTAACAGCACACTTAACAACTTTTGAAAATGGAGCCCAACGTTCTTAAAGGAAATAAGCTCTAGCTGCCCAGATTGCAAAAGCAGCAAGCTTCACAAAATGACTTAGGGCCTGATCTACAAATGTTCTAAGAGGCTGACAGAGCAGCACAGCAAAAATTTGTAGGCACTCTCTATATGTTGTAGGATAGAGAGCTGCTTCAACCAGCTTAGTGCTCAGAGGTCCAGGATTCAATGACAGTCAACTAAGAACCCAGTACTCTGATCACAAAGTTCCAAGATACAGAACTGTACTGTATAAACACTTCGGAATCTCTCCAACAGGCTTGACATGGTTCCAATCCTACTTGGACAACCACACCTAATCTGTTAAACTAGGCCTGAACACCTCCCCTGCCTTGCCTGTCTTTCTTGAGGTCTCACAAGACATGGTCTAAGGGCCCCTACTTTTCACCACATTCATCAATGACCTCCCCTGTCTATCTCAGTCAGCAGCATACACTTGTATGCAAATGATACCATAAACTTCACATCAGGTCTATCTGCCTCAAACATAGAGGTTTCCTTCCAACAGGAGTTCTCAGCAATCCAAAAATGGTTCCTAGACAATTGTCTTATCTGAAAAAAAAGAAGACATTGTCTATTCTACTTGGTTCCAAGCAATGGAACAATTCTACCTTCTTCTCTCTGTCCAAACACTCCTTGGAGGGGCCTGTCAAGATCCACTCACCACCTAGATGCACCTTGGCCTCCACTTGGATCAATAGCTTGACTACTCCAAACACATCTCCCCAATCATAGCCATGTTCCTCACTAAGCTTGGCACCCTTTACAAAGTTAAAAACTGTCTACATCTAAAAATAAGGAAACAGGTTGTGGAACAATCAATCCTTCCCCTCCAAGACTATGGAGACATAGTATATTCAAGCACAAACTCTTCCTCCATCAGCAAAATCACCACTTTGTTCAATGAGCTGTGCAGATTCACACTGGACTGGGCTCCCTGTACACATCACTGTGCTATGCACAGTGAGATAGACTGGATCCCCCCCACACACAGAAGACAAATGATGCACATTACTCTCATGGCAGCAAATTACTGGTCTGGCAAATGACCAAAATACCTATCTGATCTATTCTCACCCATGGGGAACCCAACCTGCTCTCTGAGATCTGAAACAAATTGCCATCTCCATGTCCTTCTATGTAAGCACAACATAGGCAAGCCACCATTACCTACAAGCTCCCCAATATCTGGACCAATCACCCCCCCCCATTATTACTGCCCCTCCCTCCCTCAAATCAAGCAAGGCCCAGATCAAGATCTAATTCAAATCTCATAATACTACTCATGTTGTCAGGTTAGCCCACTTCTGTGGACAGGGTCACACCCCCAAAGGTCTTGTTAGCCCACTCCTGGTGAAGGCCAAGAGACATACTTGTATCTGCATGGGTACTGTTGAACCTTGAAACCATGTGTAGACTGTATTGCTCCTTTCATGCTTTCACTCTGATCTCTACTAATAATGGTATCATTTCCTTCTGAAATGCAAATTACAAAATACATTTATAGTGCATAGTAAGGCATAGTTCTGTATATAAATCATAGCCTTTCCAAATGTTGTTGTGCCACAGTTCAGAAGGTCAAGAAATGCGATTGTACCACACTGTGGTACAACAACATTTGGAATAGCTCTAGAGGTTCTATCAGAACACTAAACTGGCCGCGAGCCCTCCTGGCAGCAGCAATGGCAATATTAGCCAAATAGACTGGAGCATTGGCGGCAAGATCCCTGGAACCAGCGACTCGAACATAAGCAAGCAGATAAGCCAAAAACAAATGCAGGATCAACCAGATAACTGCAGCTTCATCAAAATTAGAAGCAGGATCAACCAGATATTTTAAATAACTTACAGTTAATTGCTTCCTCTAGGTTCACATCCTCTTGCTAAGTGAGACACATACCGCCATTTTTTTTTGAAAATCCCTCCCACATCCCATTGACAGCTAATAGAAGGCTGCACAATAAATATAGGGATGTCTGCTCCCTAGCAACCACACAGGAAAACCTAGCAACCAGCCCCTAACTCCCAGAACACGTTGGAGCAATGAATATTTTTTTAAATTTTTTATTTTCAAAAATTTAAAATGAAAAACTTTGGTTGGGGGAATATACACTATAAAAAATAGCGCATGGGCAACCATATGCCCAACCAGCCTATTATGCCTCCTCAGGGTTCTGATTACCACAGACCTCTCAAGGTCTGAGGTAATCAGAACCCCTCAGTGGTACAATAGGCTGGTTGAGCATGGTTGCCCATGCACTTTTCTCTATATTTCTGTTACAACATCAACAAGTGAGTTGCCACTGGAAATGAGCCCTGGGCTCTGTCTGCTTACCTTCAAAATAGCATCAAGGATCTAACTCAGACATGACACCACTGGAGCCCAGCATTGCATACCCTCAGCTCCCAGATGCTTTGTTAAGGTGGTTGACCCCTCTTGTAGTTCACATTTACACCAAAATATTAAAGGGGTAGACACAGCGTTAATTAATTTAATGATGCCTAATCATCACTAGTGTTAAACAAAACATAACATTTAAAAAATGCAGAAATTGTTTTCAGAGACTTACATTATATTTCAAACAGCTCAGAAGTATATTATATTAACCAAATTGATCTGGTGTGAATTTCTTTAAATCATAACCTTCACGTGTGGATGGGGAACAATTGTGATAACTTACTTACCCTGCCATCCAACCAAAACCTGCGGCCTGTCACTTGCCATCAGCCCAGTGAGCCCACCAATTAAGATCTCCTCCTTGTGTCCCCTCCTCCTTCTGGAAGTGAACCATCCCAACTCCCAACCGTGACCCAAACAGTCTTGTACTTGTTGCAGTCAGACCCACTGAGTGTCTGAGCAAGACCAAGAAGACTGAAATTCTTTTTGATGCCGCTCAGCAAAAGCTCATCTCATCACCAACAGAGCTGCAACCTGTCTGTGGCAATGGGAAAATGTGTGTCACACAACTCACGAACTCTGCTCCTCTACATCACGTGATGTCACTGATGACTCGGCCACAGTATGAGCACACAAAAGGGCAGACAAGGCAATTATTGTACAATATAAATAAATAAATAATGACACACCAAAGAACAGTCCACAACTTCCACAAATTTAGCGGGAAGTGGCTGCCCCTGGGCCAGTGGTGGTGTATAGGAGTGGACCATCTTGTCTGGGTGACAGGCTAGCACACAGTATATAGCCTATGCTGAAAAATCAGATATGTGATCCCGTCTTCTGATAATAACAATAAGTCATTCAATTGCAAGGCCACATGATCTAGAGGAAGAGAAAAATTAAACGTTAGCCAATGCATTATAACAATAATGCTAGTTCAGTCTGGTCATTTAACCCTGGTCATTGTAAAACTTCTAACGAGTATATCTAGTAAGCTTCAAGCTTTACCAGTAGTCTTTCTTCATCACTCCATCTTGTATCAGTGTTAACCTTCTCTATGCCCCCCAAAATAGGACTATGACTTCCCCCAACCCCTCCTTCATCTTCCACGTGTGCTACCAATACAAGCCTTCTGTTTTTCTGTATTATGGCTTGCTTGTGTTCCCCCTGCTATGTCCCAATATTGGGACACAGTCATATAGACCACTTTGGTCATATCATAATTTATGAAAGAAATGATGTTGACCATAGTGCCATCCTTAGAACTTTGAACATGTTTTCCATTTTGGATTACTGAACAGTATTTATTTCCACATTTTCTGGTATCTATGAGAAGTGGTGGCAATCATTTTTTGTCAGCATAGGCTATGTACTATGTACTAGCCTGTCTCCCAAACTGAATGGTTTTCTCCTATAGGCCAACCTAGCTAGTTGATAAAGCAATAATCTCATCAAGCTTGGATTCCACTCACAAAGTGTTCATTTTCTTCTGCACTATTTCCTATATAATGATCACATCATTAGAGAAGGTCTTGGCAATGTTTAATCTGCCATCGTTGTCCATGCCACTTGGTTCTTTCAAAACCAAAAGGGATTCCTAGTCATGCTGCAAACCTCCAGTCTAGCCTTTTTTGATAATGTTCATACCATAACCCCTATATTTCAATCTATACTCCAACAGATCAGCATGTTGTCAATACTCCTCCCGTCTACAGCAGTTCCATTTGATCCTAATTAAATACCCTTTGGAATATTAATGATAGAATGTCTGGGATGATCAGCATTCAACTGAGTGTTTCTACCCATTTGCTTATTGAAAAGGGTTGTGTCTACTTCCTCCTCCCCATGCTAGATTTTCTAGTGCTAATATCTAGGAACTTGATTTAATCACCATTAGAGTCTGTTGAAAATCTAAAGTTAGGGCAAATGACTCCAAGTAGTTCTTGAAGACATTCAATTCCTCTTGTGTACCTTTACAAATGATGATGACAGTATTGACAAAATATTAACATAGCTCTGTCTTATCTCTAAAAGAGGTTCTCATCAGAATTTATATGGTCTTCTTCCCAGATGCCAACAGCTAAACTGGCATGATAGGGACACACATTACAACCATTGCTGTTCCATATAGTTGTAGATAGTATTCTCTAAAAAAGCTAAAGGATCTACTCTCCAAAACTATTCTTGCTACTGTAAGGATAGCAGAAATGAAGTAGTAACTCTATGTGACATCTCCCTTTTGTCAAGATAGTACTTAAAGAATACCTAAACAAGCAGTTTTTAAAACTGCAAATTCCAAAATCAGGCTTCATTGCGAGGTAAAGTAAAGCCTACTGTTTACATTTATGCTAAAACTGCATTTATGTAAATAACATAAATGCAGTTTCATTGCTTTTGAAAAATGTAAACGTCAGCCTTTCACTTACAAAAAACAGCCTTGCCTTCTCCCTAAGATGTCTGTCAACTGTGTTAAGTGATGAGTCATGATGACATCATCGGAGCCAGAGCCAGAGACCAATATAGATTCCTATAGGCTAACTAGTTCTTCTTTCCCTCTGTATTTTGAATTGTTTTACCAGAATGATCAACACCATGTGTTAAATGTGGATTATTCTGATCAGTACACGTTAGGCTATGATTTTGTTCATTTTATTTACTTTAACTTGCTGAAAATGTTTTGCAATCTAGTTGACTTTCTCTTTGGCAAACTGCAGAACAGTACAACACTTCAAATACCTGATGATCTAGTGGTTATGTGATGCCCTGAATTTTTTTTGTTAACCAGGAAAGACACACTATGCTGAAACCTTGTTTACAGATGTGACCTGGCAGAACAAGGAAGTTAAATGACTTGCTCAGGGTCACACAGCGAAGTACTATTCTGGTCAAATTCCAAAGCTCATGCATTCTTGTTAATCCACAAAAAAAGTCTCTTGTATTCTTTTTCCAAGTGAACCCCCTGCACATAGCCTGGCTTCTGTTGAACACCCCACCATCCATACCATGCCCTTAGTATTGCCTGAGGCTGCATATGAGCTTGTGGTCATTTGAAGAGAATTATCACACCTCAGACTGTAATCGTATACCTCAGAGAGTTGTGCATACCTACACCGATATGGATCATCAGCTGGCACTATTAAAAAATACCTCCCAAATCACACTTAAGTCCACTTTTTTAATGTTTGACTTCTGCTCCCACAGTAAACAATGAGTGGATCACTACCCTTCTGCACAGTGAAGGCAGTATGTACAGTTCCCCTGTTGTGTTTTTGTCCCACCTCATTAACCAACAATTGGGTCTTCGTGGAGAGCCAAGCAATAAGCCTCAGGACTCACCAGAAAAACTGCTGTTCATGCCCTCATAAGGGCTGTACTTACTATGGATAACAATATTATTAGCAGGAGAGGCATACTAATGCCTTGAGTGAATCCACCACACTTCCAGTGTCAGTCTACTCTTTTATTTGTGATCTGCAGAACTCTGCAGGACAGTTCTCAGTAAATCTTCACCAGTACTTTTTAATGTCCTACTCCACAATGCAAGCTGGTTGGCTACTACCCTTCCTTCCAAATTTTGAATGATCTATACACAGCTCACTCAATACTGTCCTAACAAACATCAACACCCCCCTTCCCCAACTGAGGGTAATCTTCCTTCACTGAATTCAAGTAACACTTTTAAGTGCAGCCCTGCCACTGAGTATTTGTTATCGCTGGCTGCTCTCATTCACAGTCAGGTAGTGATCATGGTGCTGGCATCCCTACATTTCTGATCTCACAATGATTTGCTAAACATCCCCCTTCCTGTCTTCCCCTAACCTGAATATAGCTGTACCCTGCTGGAATGGCCTCTTCAGTCCCTCTCTTGCATTCGTTCTTCTCTTCTGCTCCCCACACCAAAAACTGGAGAGCTCACTAAACTTCTGCATCATGAATGTGGTTGGTACAGTCGCCCATGTCATATTTACATAATAATAAACATAATCTTCTGGTAAGCCAGGCTGATAGCAGCAGGTCACAAGGGGAAACAGGCATTCTTACCTATATAAGATCTAATCCACCTATGATTAGGCACTATTAAATGACGTGCATAATGATGTGCACACCCATAATTTAATAGTGCCTAATCAAAGGTAGCCCTGATCTTTTAAGGATAGGAAAGCCTATAATTCCCCTTGTTCCCTGCAGCTATCAGTCTGACTTACTGGAAAGATGTGTTTATTTTTGATATGTCAAAAAACCTGGGGACTGTACTATCTACATTCATGATGCAGAAGGGTGATGATCTCATCTGTTTTGGTGTGGAAAAAAATAACAAGAATGAATACCAGAGAAAATTTAAGCCCTCCTACAAAGATATTGCTATATTCAGGGAAGGGGGAAGACAGAAGGGGAGAAATATGAGCAGATCAATGTGAGAAATAAATTGTGGGGCTGCCAGCACCATGATCACTACCTGACCCTATTGTTCTGGCCAATATTCCCCTTCCCATAAAACCAATTTATGCAATTGTCCAAGGCTGTGTGTGGGCATTAATGTGTGAATTGGCTGCCACTACACATTCAGTCACTTCACTACTAGTCTAGCATTGCTTGTAAAGCACTTTGGGATACAATGTGTATAAAAGCACTATATAAATACTGATTCTTCTTCTTATTTTTCCCATGGATAAAGAAGAAAAGACAAGACAAGCATATTTTTGATTTCCAAAAAAGTATGGACTCTGGCATTGGACTACAGAACTTTGTTGCAAACAAGTGGTGGCTCTATGGTGTGGTGAACAGTGCGGCTGTAACCCTCACCTCCATTGTAAAGTACTCGCTTGCTGCTGCTGCTTTTCACTTTGTTGAAGAAGTCTGATTTATTGATTGTACAAATTTTTGCATTAAAAAATATGGATTACATTTGTAGTTTCAGTCAAAAACATACAAGAAAAGCTTAAGAGCAGAAAATATAAAGGCTCCATAAAAATGTTAAAGTGCATATCGAGTATGTACACACTCCAGCACATCCCCCCCTTTCCCCATTTGTAGTATCCTGGATCCGCCATAACCACTAGACTACCAGGTTATTCAAGATTTGTACTGCACTGTGGTTTGCCAAAGAGTAAGTCAGTTGGATTAAAACACAATTTCAGCATGTTAAAGTAAACAAAATGAACAGAACAATAGCCTGACATGCATATTGATCTATATAATGCACATGGTTTTGACAATTTTGGTGAAACAATTCTATACAAAAGGAAAAAAGAACTAGTTAGCACTATACAGAGCCATATAGCGCTCTGACTTTGGCTCTGATGATGTCATCAGTTATCTCATTTGGCAGCCAATTTAAGAAGCAGGTAGGGCAGTTTTTTTTGAAATTGGAAGGCTGATTTTACATTTTTCAAATGCTTTGGGACCATATTTAGGTAACATATATAAATGTAGTTTTAGAATTAACTAATTCAGCAGCATTTCCTTTAGTCGTGTTTGAGGTCAGATTTTTGAATAGTTTGTTGTCAAAATGTTGTTTAGGTATCCTTTAAGACCTTGAGACAAAATTCATGGGGGGGTAATTGTGTACAAAGATTCAATATCTAAAATCACTAAAAGATTGTTATGCCTGATGTGGATTTCTAAATGTGCCAGAGTTGCACTTGTCAGCCAAAACCATAACCAGAGAATACATTATGCATGTTGGGCAATGAAAGTACAGAAATGTCCACACATACTGCATACATACCTCATCTGTCTAACTCTAGTAAAGCTGTGATGCCTGTATCCTCGTACATAGATACATAAATACTGTCGGCAGATAAGGGCCAATGGTCCACCCAGTCTGACCATTTGAGCTCATAGAATATTACATTTTTCTAGAAGTCTGTTGCCCCTTACCCCTGACCTCCAGGATTCCCTTATGTCTATCCCATGTATTCTTCTATCACATGATTGTTTCATCCCCCACCACTTCCACAGGCAGGGTGTTCCACTTGTCCATCACCATTTCTGTGAACAAATTATTCCTCACGTTTCATCTGAATTGCCCTCCCTCCAACTTCATCCCATGCCCTCTAGTCCTGGAACATCTTTTTCATTGGAAAATAGTGCTTTCCTGTATGCTGTTCATCCCTGTAAGGTACTTGTATATCTCTATCATATCCCCTTTTTCTCTTCTCTCCTCCAGTGAGTACATATTCAAGTCCTTCAGCCTGTCTTCATAGGACTTGTGATGCAATCCCTGTACCATCTTTGTTGCCCTCATCTGAATCTTCTCCACCCTGTCTTTGTCCTTACTTAGGTAAGGGCTTCAGAACTGGACACAGTACTTCAGGTGGGGCCTCACTAGTGTCTTGTATAGTGGAATTATGACCTCCCTTTTCCTGCTGGAGATGCCCTTGCCTGTGCATCCCAGCATCCTATTTGCTTTACCTGCCACCTTGTTGCACTGTTTCTCTACCTTGAGATCATCAGAGATGATAACCCCAAGGCCCCTTTCCTGCTTGGTGCATGCTATATCCTTACCCCCCAACAGATATGTTGTTCCTGGGTTTTTGCACTCCATATGCTTTATTTTGAACATTTTTGCATTAAATTTCAACTGCCAAACCCTTGGCCATTCTTCAACCTTCCACAGATCCCTCCTCATTCTGTCTACACCCTCTGGCATGTCCATTCTGTTACAGAGCTTCATGTCATCAGTGAACACAGAAATTCTGCCTTCTAGGTCATGCATAATGTCACCGATGAAGATGTTGAATAGGACCGGTCCCAGCACTGATCCCTGTGGTACCCCACTGTTCACTCTTCCCTCTGTGGAGTGATAGCAATTTAGCACCACCATCTTTGTCCTGCCACCCAGCCAATCACCTACTCACTGCACTATTGTCCTGCCCACACCCATATTTCCTAGTTTGTTTAGCAGCCTTCTATGCAGCACAGTGTCAAAGGCCTTACTGATGTCTAGATAGGCCATGTTCAGTGCCCTCCCATGATCCACGTCCCTTATCACCCAGTCAAAAAATTCAATGAGGTTGGTATAGCATGACCTTCCCCCAGCAAAACCATGCTGCCTTGAGTCCTGTAGTCTGTTGGAAACCAGATTTTCCACCAATCTCTCCTTCAGTAGTGCTTACATGATCTTCCCCACTACCGAGGCTAGACTAATTGATCTGTAGTTCCCCACTTCCTCTTTTCCCCCTTTTGTATAAGGGGACTACTTCTGCTGTCCTCCAGTCTTTGAGTACCTCCTCTGTTTTCATTGCTTGGCTAAACGGGATTGCCAAATTTTCAGCCACCACCTTTCTTGGTTGCTTTAGGACCCTGGGGTGCACCTCATCCAGCCCCATTATTTTGTCGACTCTGATTCCTTCCAATTCCTTTAGGACCCTTTCCTGTGTAAAGGGACTTGTGTCCATTTCCATGCCCTTCCCACCCTTTGTACTCCCTTCAGGCCAATTACCCTCCCTTTCCTCAGTAAAAATAGCAGAAATATCTGTTCAATATGTCAGTTTTACTGTTGTCATCCTCCACTTTGCCTTGTCCTCCCCCTGCAGTCTCACAATTCCTCTGTTCACACTTCTTTTTACACTTATGTACCTGTAAAAGGTTTTGTCCCCTCTAACCACTGATTTTGCGATGTGATCTCTGCCTAAGCTTTGGCTTCCCTTACTGACCTCCCTGCCTCGCGTTGCTTCTCCTGGTACTTTTCCCTATCTCCTTCTGCCAGTGTCTTTTTTTATTGCCTGAATACTATGTTTTTGGCTTTCACTTTCTCCACTACCTCCTTGGAAAACCATAATGGTTTCCTTTACATTTTCCCCTGTGTTAACCTGCTTAACACATAATTGTATTGCTCTTGTAATCCCTGTTTTAAATATTGCCGACTGTTCCTCCACCCCTGATTCCCTCCCCATTCCTATTAGTGCCTGTTTCAAGCATGTCCCTATTTCCCCAAAATCTGCCCTTCTAAAATCCAAGATATGTGTTTTTGTGTGGTTTGGTTCTGCTCCTTCTGTGATTTCAAACTGCAGTGACCAGTGGTCTCTGTTCCCAAGTGCTCCCCCCACTGTTATCCCTATCACACTATCCCCGTTTGTGAGCATGAGGTCCAGTATTGCCTTCTGTTGAGCTGGTTCCATAACTAGCAGCTTAAGGAAGGCACCCTGAAGGGAGTCCAGGATAAATCTGTCCCTAGTCGATGCTGCTGCTGGGAGGCTCCTGTCCAGGTCTGGAATATTGAAGTCTCCAACCAGCACCACCTCCCCCTTTGGCTAGCATTAACTCCCTATCTGTACCTTCTTCCTGGGCTGGTGATATGTAGACCACCCCTGTATGGATGGCTGACCCCATTTTCCTTTCCAGCTTAACCCACAGTATCTTCCCCTCTCCGTTTTGTTCCTCCTGGATTTCTGTGGCCTTTAAGCCATCTTTCACATAAAGTACCACTCCTCCTCCTCCCTTCCTGCCTGCCCTGTCTCTTCTGAATATGTTGTAGCTGGGTATGGGCATCTCCCAATCGTGGTTATCATTACATCAGGTCTCTGTGACTGACACAATGTCCAGATCCTACTATGCCAATGCAGCTTCCAGATCCTCCATCTTTTTACTAAGGCTCCTGACATTGGCACACATGGCTTCCATGATGTGACCTCCCTGGTGTGTTTTGTTGTTTTACTCCAGTCCCCTCCCTGGTTGTCCATTATACAGGATTCTCCCTGCTGTCTGCCGTTTCATGTTATTTTGTCCTTTTTCTTCCTAGCTGCACCTTGGGTGCCTATCTCTATCTTTTTTGCACACTGCTTTTTAGGGATATCTCTTCCTGTTCTCTGGTTACACTGCTAGCTATCGGGGGTGGGCAGTTAGGTACCCTCCTTCCTGACCTGCCCCCCCAGCTAGATTTTTAGTCCTGGTGCATCTTTACTATTCCGCTGTCACCACTAACTTGGATCTTTAAATGAAACTTGGTTGAGCTAGTGTCAGGTCCACCACTGCCTGTGGCACCCAAATACTGTGCTGCATGTGGACACCTGCAATGTGTAGGTTGCATACAGTTAGTCTGGGAGTAGAGGTGTATGAAAGAAAACTTCAGCCAGTGGAATTTCTGTGAAAGTCAGATTTTCACTTCTGTGAAAGTGCAGAAATCAAATTAGCAACTTTTGTGGAAATTCTGACTTAGAACAATGGAATAAATGTATAAATTGCAGATTATTGTATTAAACAGTGGAGAAAAAAGTCTGCAGAACTGATCATTGAACTGCAGAATCATTACATGTACTGAAGAATACTTCATTAAACTGTGGAAAAAAATCCTCAGAACTGTTATTCTGCAGTTCATATGTATTATTCCACAGTTCAGCCAAAAAATTTCACAGAACAGGACAAAAATCAGCAAAACACATTCTGCAGATTCCAAGCTCGCCAATGGCGGAAGTTCAGAAAATTCCACAAAATTTTCAAATTTCTGCAAGAATTCCATGAAAGTGGAATTTGCAACTTTTGACCACATCTATCTGGGAGTAACCACGTACCACACATGTATCTATGACACTACAGCATATCCCGCAAATGTGTACACACTCATCATGTGGCCTGGCATAGGGGAGCTCACATGGTCCTGGTTTGGTGTCAGTGGAGGGGTCTTCAGGACATTGTCCATGTCACAGCCAGCTTCAGGTACTGTGATGGCAAATCTGTTGAGGGAGATGAGGAATGTCTGTTGATTGCATATCTCACATGGTTGGCACAAAATTGATACATTTGTGTGGCTTAAAAGCCATGATACTCACTCTGTCTTAGACAGCTCAGTGAGTTCCTTGCCTCCTCCACCATTGGTGGCCAATTGGACACAGCACTAGAGGGTCCATTTCTTTTTGATCACATCATGGAGGTTAAGCTATTTCTGCATGATGTCCAAGATGGTGCAGGATGGTGTGTGAGTGTTACTGACTGTCTTGATAAAAGTCATTGTATTAGACAAGCATTGCATTCAGTGGTTTTTGCTGAGATGCTGCATATTTATGATGGCTGGGATAGGGATCTCTGCATCAGGAGATTCAACTTCTGGTTGAAGAAAGAGTGTACAGAGGATGGGTTTGGCTATGCTGGGGACTTAGGACTCACCTGGGAGGATAGGGTTCTATATAAGTGCCATGGCCTGCATCCATCTGGGAAGGAAATCGCTGTCCTCAGTAAGACAGTTTAAATGTTACTTTGATGAACATTTAAACTAGCCAAGGGGGGAGGTGGCAGAAGAAATTGGAGAGGCAGAAACAGACCCCTACAGGCTAAAGCAAAGAGTAGAGAGAATCCAATGGGAGAGGAATCCCCAGGATGCAAATTAATAAAAGAAACAAGGTGGTAGAAATAAATGGGGAAGGGAACAGGAGCATTAAAAAGAGGGGGGGGGGAAGGAGGGGGAGCAAAAAGGAAAAAGCAGGGAAACAGGCATAGTGGCAACTAACTCTGGAAGGCCACGTGTGTGAATGCTATAAGTCTAGAAAATAGGATTCTTGACCAAGTGGTCACAGTGGTGGAGGCCACACTGGATATTGCGGACATTGGCAGTCATGATACACTTAAAACCATGACTGGACATGGCCATTCCAGGCTATACTCCCTTCTGAATTCATTGCTTTTGGCATTTGGACTACTCCCAGAAACTTCATGGGGCTATAGACCTCACATAGAGTAAGCAGGACCTGTAGAAGTCCTTCCTATGTTAATCAGGCAGCCTTAGTGTAAATGCTTAAAGAAGCAGTGTTTATTAGTGGCAAATATTTCGTCATATAGTTTTTTTTAGTAACATTATATTTCTTTAAAAACATCACTATATCCCCTTTTTGTTTCACTGCATTTCCCTTCTGAACTTAGATATGGGGTTTCAAAATTTTCTAAAGTCCCTGTACTCTGGCCAACACCACTTGTGCTGATTGCCATCAGTACTGTCTGATAAAACCCTCCTAATACATCCACAGTGTGATTCCAATATGTAAAGTCAAAAAGTAACCTCAAGGAGAAGTATTTTCAAAAATTGCTAATGGTAGTCATTCATTAGAAGGTCGGGAGGGGAGGAGAGACTGTGCAGAAGAGGACCAAGAAAAAGTAGACATCTTGTACAGGTACTTCAGCTCAGTCTCCACAGTGGAGGGAGGGGTGGATGAACCACCAGGGAGTAGCAGAAATGGTAGTGGGTAGGTGGATAAAATTCCATTTTTAGAAGAAAGGGTCCGGAAGGTACATGCTGCTTTAAAGGTAGATAAGCTGTGGGACCACAAAGGATACATCCAAGGGTTCTTAAGGAACTCGGGGGGGGGTGCTATATGACCCATGGGCAGCTTTGTTCAACAGCTCACTGGAAACAGGCACTGTTCAGTAAGCAGGGAGGAGGCTAGCAAAATAGGCCTGTTAGTCTTGCAACAATTGTGAGGAAATTAATGGAAACCCTGCTAAAGGAAAGACTGGTTGAGTGTCAGGAATCCAGTGGGCTACAAGACTAGAAGCATCATGGATTCACAGGGCCCGGGTGGGGGAAGTTATGGAAAATGGATTTCTTTGACTGGGTGACCAATGAAATACATAACAGGAAGGCAGTGGACATGGCCTATTTGGACTTCAGCAAGACCTTCTACACTGTGCCAAACAGGAGGCTAGTAAAAAACTCTGTAGCCTTCGGTGAGATCCAAAGTGGTGAACTGGGTTAGAGCTTGTTTAATGGCTAGGAGATGGAGGCAGGAGGAAAAGCAGTACTCACTCGAATGGTGGAGGAGTTGCCAGAGGCCTGCCACAGGGCTCAGTACTTGGACTGGTGCTCTTTAATGTCTTCATAAGTGACATTGCCAAGAAGCTGAATGGGTAAATATGACTTTTTTGAAGGTAATACCAAAATCTGCTATAGGGTGGACATTCAGGAAAGGGTGGAGAGAATGAGAAGAGATCTTTGGAAACTCAAGGAGTGATCTAAAGCTCAGTAGTTGGGGTTCAATGCCAAAAAGTGCAAGATCCTACATCTAGGGCATAGTAACCCAGTTAATGAGTACAGGATGGGGGTGGAGAGACTACTAGACACTAAACAGGAAAGGAACTTTGAGGTTATATATCTGACAGCCTCAAGGTGGCAGACAATAGGACAAAGTAGTGGGTAGGGCTAGTGGGATACTAAGATGTATAAGGAGGAGAATATACAGCAGTAGATTGTAGGTGGTGTTGTGTTGCCACTGTACCTCTTGCTCATGACACTCCCTCTGGAGTACTGTATCACTTCTGGAGGATGCACCTCAGAAAGGAGATAGACAGGGTGGAGGCAGTCCAGAGAAAGTGAACTAAATTGGTGCTGGAGCTGCACAAGAAGCTTTAGTAGGAGAGACTGAAATATCTCAAAATGTACACACTAGAAAAAGAGAGTGAAAAGTGACATGATTGACACCTACAAGTACCTCACAGGGGTGAAAAGAGTACAGGAGAAAAGTCTCTTTCAAATGAGAAGGAGCACCAGGACCAGGAGCATGTGATAAAGAGGGAGGGATGAGTTTAAGAGAGATGTGAGGAAATACTTATTTACCAAAAGGGTGGTAGATGGCAAAAACAGACTGTCTGCAGAAATGGTGGAGACAAAAACAGTAAAGGACAACAAGCATGTGTGGGATAGACATAGTGGTAAATTAAAAAAAAAATCAAGGGATGATAGCGCCGCCCTGCAGGGCATTTTACATTGGGGGATTTGGGGGGCTGGGGGTGTGAGAAGCCCTGAGGGCATTACATGCACAGGATTTGGGGGGCAGTTGGTGTGGGCAGCCCATGGGAGTTAATGTGGTTCAGGGCAGGGGGTGGGCAGACCTGTGGGGCTCTACTTGTACACCTGGGAGGGCAGTAGATGTGGGCAGCCCTGCAGGGCACTTATTGTGGCTAGCTGGGCATGTGGGGCACTTGCAATCTACTTTGTGGCTTGCGGCTTGCTCACCAGGTGCGCCCTCTGTTCGGCGTACCTGGCCGCATATTGCAAGTCACAGGACTTAGCTATGGTGAAGACTCCAACAATCCTCCAAAGAAAGTAGCACTCATCAACAACAAAGGAAACAATAGTGCCAGATATAGTATGTGTAGAATTTTATTTCACCAATTGTGAGAACCCCTAGTGCCTCGGCAGAGTGCCTTCAAGGGGTATAGTACCATGATACAAACTTGAGCACTTTAAATACAATTACCAATAGTGACATCATTAATTTTAAACCAATCACAATTTCTATATACACATTATCCAATCAAAGAGAAGAAACATACAAATGTAAGATTTATAGAAAGAAGTTAAGGGAAAGTAAAAAGGGGGGGAAGGGAAGAGGGAAAGGGGGAATTGGGAAAAGAAGATTAGTTAATTTTAAACAAATCTTAGAATTTTACAAAAATATGGATAAAAACCCAAGACTATTTATATGCTTACATCTACAGTCTAAGAGCTATAACCAATTATGAGATATCACTTATATTGGACATAAATGTTACCAGTATCCTGATTGTTACTAAGTTTTAGAGGGTTCACCTAAAATTTAGGGATACACCAATTTTATACATGAATAATTCCAGTTCTGGACCAATATATCCAATTAAAAACCATATTTTGCATCGATTTTTAGCTTGTATGCTGTTCATAACTTGTAATGCACTTTAGGATACAATGACTCTCAAAACTAGTATATAAAACAAAAAAACAGCTTTTTACTTTTGTGATGTTCAACAATTACAGAGGGGTAAATTCAAAGAAATTCAGGAGGACCCATCTAGATCAGAAGAGATTTATAGCTTGTAATGCTATCTGTACCGGAAAGAAGATTTTCTTTTTGATTATTTTGAAACCTGTAAAGATTTCTAGAAAAAAGAAAGAAGATAAAACAACACAACGGTTAATATTTATTATATCAATACTATTTACATCCATTTTGGAACACATCAAATAATTTCAGTAGGATTTTAATGAAACTTTATCTATTCTTTCAGGAAAGGTTTGAGATCCCATCTCTCATTTAATCCAAAAGGTGTAACTGTATTTGCTTTGAATATCCAAGAACTTTCTTTTTGTAATAGTTTATTAGGTCTATCACCTCCTCTGGAACTGATTTTTACTTTGTTCCAGTCCCATAAAACTTAGACCTGTAGTGTTTTTGTTGTGCACTAATGAAAAGTGTCTTCCCAATGGTGTATCCATTTTTCCATTGGTAACAGATCTTACATGTTCTTGGATTCTTTCTTTCAGTGGTCTAACAGTTTTTCCTATGTAAAACAAATTACAGTGGCACCATATCATATATACAACAAAAGGAGTCTTACAATTAATGAACTCTCTGACTTGAATTGTGACATTGTTTGGTAATATGAACTTATTACCTACATTCATGTACTTACAAATATTGCAGTTACCACACTGCAAGTATGTGGCACTGCGATGGGAGCATCAATGGCTCCATCATATGCAAATCTCTTCTTGGGATTATGGGAGCTAGAAACACTCTACCATTCTGACTCGAATCCATACATAAAGAATATCATACAATGGAAAAGATACATTGATGATTGTCTTTGTATATGGGATGGGGATAGAGAAACAGCTGAAAAATTCATTCAGTGGTTAAATGAAAATGATCGAAATTTAAAATTTACAGCAGTCATGGACGAGTGTAGCATCAACTTCCTGGACATTACCCTAGAGGGCGATAGAACAACTGGGTGTATCTCTACAAAGGGATATAAAAAAGAAAGCAGTACCAATGCTTTATTAAGAAATTATAGTTCACATCCAGTTAAACTAAAAAATTCTATACCATATGGACAACTAGTTAGACTAAGGAGGAACTGTACATCAGATATTGATTTTGACTCACAAGCAGAAGATTTGTTGAAAAAATTCAGAGACAAGGGCTACAAAGAGTCAGTTTTAAATAAAGCCTTGGTAAAATTAAAGGTAAAAAACAGAAAGACTTCTTAGTTAAAAAAACAAAAGGGTCACAAAATGAAAACTGCCAAGTAACCTGCTCATTGGAGTTTAATGTAATATCAGGAGCAGTAGATAATATAGTTTGAAATAGTTGGGATATACTGAAAAGTGATCCTGAAATAAACAATATTTTACCTGAAAAACCAAGAATAACATTTAGACGTACGTCTAATCTTCAAGATAAATTAGTGAATAGTCAATTCTCACAAAGTAACCCCAAAAAAGAGATGTGGTTACCACAGAAACTTATAGGAAACTATAAATGTGGTAACTGCAATATTTGTAAGTACATGAATGTAGGTAATAAGTTCATATTACCAAACAATGTCACAATTCAAGTCAGAGAGTTCATTAATTGTAAGACTCCTTTTGTTGTATATATGATATGGTGCCACTGTAATTTGTTTTACATAGGAAACACTGTTAGACCACTGAAAGAAAGAATCCAAGAACATGTAAGATCTGTTACCAATGGAAAATGGATACACCATTGGAAGACACTTTTCATTAGTGCACAACAAAAACACTACAGGTCTAAGTTTTATGGGACTGGAACAAGTAAAAATCAGTTCCAGAGGAGGTGATAGACCTAATAAATTATTACAAAAAGAAAGTTCTTGGATATTCAAAGCAGATACAGTTACACCTTTTAGATTAAATGAGAGATGGGATCTCAAACCTTTCCTGAAAGAATAGATAAAGTTTCATTAAAATCCTACTGAAATTATTTGATGTGCTCCAAAATGGATGTAAATAATATTGATATGATAAATATTAACCGTTGAGTTGTTTTCTCTTCTTTCTTTTTTCTAGAAATCTTTACAGGTTTCAAAATAATCAAAAAGAAAATCTTCTTTCCGGTACAGATGGCATTACAAGCTATAAATCTCTTCCGGTCTAGATGGGTCCTCCTGAATTTCTTTGAATTTACCCCTCTGTAATTGTTGAACATCACAAAAGGAAAAAGCTGTTTTTGTTTTATATACTAGTTTTGAGAGTCATTGTATTCTAAAGTGCATTACAAGTTATGAACAGCATACAAGCTAAAAATTGATGCAAAATATGGTTTTTAATTGGCTATATTGGTCCAGAACTTGAATTATTCATGTATAAAATTGGTGTATCCCTAAATGTTAGGTGAACCCTCTAAAACTTAGTAACAATCAGGATACTGGTAACATTTGTGTCCAATATAAGTGATATCTCATAATTGGTTATAGCTCTTAGACTGTAGATGTAAACATATCAATAGTCTTGGGTTTTTATCCATATTTTTGTAAAATTCTAAGATTTGTTTAAAATTAACTAATCTTCTTTTCCCAATTCCCCCTTTCCCTCTTCCCCTCCCCCCTTTTTACTTTCCCTTAAATTCTTTCTATAAATCTTAAATTTGCATGTTTCTTCTCTTTGATTGGATAATGTATATATATAGAAATTGTGATTGGTTTAAAATTAATGATGTCACTGTTGGTAATTGTATTTAAAGTGCTCAAGTTTGTATCATGGTACTATACCCCCCTTGAAGGCACTCTGCCGAGGCACTAGGGGTTCTCACAATTTGTGAAATAAAATTCTACAGATACTATATCTGGCACTATTGTTTCCTTTGTTGTTGATGAGTGCTACTTTCTTTGGAGAATTGTTGGAGTCTTTAGGGTTTATTACCTTAGTAGCAAACTCCTCCTTGTGTGAGCGCAGGAATCTTTTTCGGAACTTAGCTATGGTGACCCTGCTCTTTCTAGAATAGGACGCAGAGTCAGTGTCACAGTTGCGGGTGGTGCAAGTTGTGTTTGGTGGTGACTTGTACCACCCTTCTAGAATCGGGCCCTGTGGAAACAGATTAGACACGGAACATCTGGGCAGAGTGGGGGTTGGGGGGGCAAATGGTCCTTTTCTGCAGACAAATTCTGTTTTTCTGTTTCTTTAATGACTTGAGTCATTAATTGTAAAATTGGTGACTGCTGTTTTAAAAACATCTTAGAGAACTACAAATATACTGGTAATGAATTTAATTACAGTATGTCACAAAAAAAACTCATGTTAAACAACTATAAGATGGAATTTGTTGCTAACTTTGACAAACACAGATGTTTTAAGACTAATTTCTGTAGGATAAAACTTGCGCTTTTGACACAGCCTATGGTTAAAGCTGCAACATTTCTAATGCTGTACTGTGGGCACTTTTTTGCATCTGAGTAGTGTTTATTTTAACCTTTCTTATGCATTTGTACTATTTATTGGTCTCAGAAACAGAACTGTTTTTTAAATATTATATGTTGTTTTCCTAAATTATTTGGAGGCATACTTGTTTAGAAAAGTACCATATTAAAGTGAGATATTAATAACACAATTGTTTGGGTTCAAGCCCCCCCTTCCCACTATGGAAAAAGGAATTTCTGATTGTTGCAGTTTTTTGGCATTCATTTGCAATATTGCTGTGAAATATATCTATGTTGTAGCCTATGCCACAAAGAACAGATCCTTACTAAAGAAAAATTTGCAGTGGCATAGTTTCAGGTTGTTAATTCAGTTTAAATCAACATATTGTTGCATGGTGGATATATTTATATCAGTTTTACTGACTTCATCTGCCGGGCTAACCTAGCAGCCACTGATTTACTGTGAGACCTTTATCAAGTCATGTAATCTCCCAGTTCTTAAGTCCTCTCAGCTGAAAATGAGCTTGAAGATAGACCATACAGCAAACATCTTGCAACAAGGCTTTCCTAGTGAAACAAATTAATTATACAGTCACCCATCCCCAAATTGTTAAGAACAGTATTCCACGCACATCTGCACAATAGTTTTAATCAGCCACTGTACGGTTATTGGTAACAGCAATCATAGTTTCTATTATCTCAGTAATATTCTAAATTAGCAGTCACCATTAACGCATCATTCTGCCTATTACAGTTAACATCCAAAATAATGAAAAATATCAGGATTTCTCAAGGTTGATTGAAAAATACTAAACATTTCATATGCAGTAGAGTAGTGTCCAAAATGTAAGTACTGTTCGTGAACAGTTGTGTTTGTAGTTTACATCCAGACTGTGCACATATATTGAGATTAGCATCATTATAGTGGTGCAGTAGCACCATTATTATTAAGGTTGTGACTTGTGAAGCCATTATAATGCTAAATATTGATTTACAGTCACTTATATCTCAATTGTTTCTTGAAAGATTTTAACAAAAAAAAAGACTCCAACAGTGTGATCTGTGGCCTAAAACATCTTGACTTGCCAAGTTTGGCCAAGTTTTGTAAAGAAGTGCCTTTTCTAGAGACAGGCATAAAATATGAAACATTCATTTCTACACTGGTAATGATAATTTGTATGCACTGCATCTGACATGCTCAGAACAGTCAGATGCATGTGAATGACTTTTACTAGGGCTCTGCAACTCAATATGGAGTAATAATATTGTTCCACTTGCATGACTGGAAGTTGGAGCTAATCTCTGCCACTGGTATTGTAACCAGCTCTGGTCACTAAACTTCTTATTCGCCCCACCATAATGGTGCACATTTGCTGGTTGATTTTAAGCTACCAAAAGTGGTCAGGAGCTCATCACTGCTGCTGATTCTGTCATTCCTGCCACCATGTAGCCCCTGCCAGTATTTCTACAACACCACCACATAACTCCCCTCTGGGACCCACTGACCTCCTCCCCTGAATCACCGTCCTCAAAACAGGATATTTGAGGTCATTCAGCAGGTGTTTGGTACAACCTCTGCTGCACTTTCAAAACCACCAGAAAAAAAACATTAAATCTGAAAATGCATAAAATGTGCATGCCCACAAACATAGCTTATTTTCCCACCATGATTTTCTTTCACTAATAACTTTAACTCTTTTCCTAAAATTGCACTAATCTTCATGTTACCACCTTCCCTCACAAACAAGTGGTCTCTTTTAAATCTCTCTTGAAATGTGCCTTCAGATTTGCCCCCAAAAAAGCCAATGTGGGTGTGATTTAAAAGCTGACACTAGTTGTCTATGTGCACCATGTTTTGGGGGAATCACTCTGACACAGTGGTGACTAAGATTCACACCCCAATCCTTCTTCATTAGGAGAATAAACCTTCACAGAGGGCTTAGAGCATCTAATGGACACTCTCTTTCCTGAGGGAGGGAGTTTGCTGCACTGCTCTTACAGCGGCTGCTGGTGGTTTAGTGATGGAGGTGCCATTGATGGCATGGGTGATTCCACACTGTCAGGCCAAAGCCAGCCACAAGAGTGTATGAACATGGGAGGAGGGCTGGAAGTAAAGCAGTTGAAATGCCTCACTGATGCACCAGAATACTGCCTTATTGCCCCATACACGTGTAGCCCTCCAGGGTGCTAGTGGGACCATTTCAGCTGGCTCCAGAGTTAGTAGAAACTCCTCTTGGCCAGGTAAGGCCCCAAGCAGGGCTAATCCTACCACTGATAGTGTCGGGTAAGGCATTTAGTACCCCTACTGGGCCAGAGGAGGTCTCTGGCAGGGACAAGTCAATCTCATGGCATGTTGAAGAAACTGAAGGTTAGGTTGGTGCCTGATAACAGTGAAGTGGTATGTGATGGCTTAAGGAGAACTTTTGAGGTATGTAGGAGCAGGGTGGCAATGGGCAAGTGAGATGGAAAGCAAAACAAAAGTTGGCCTTCTCGTAGTCATGGGGCGGGTAGTAAGTAGAAGATTAGTGAAATAGTTTTGAAAAATAAATAAAAAGTAAAAGTTATAAGCAAAAGAAAATTGAGGTTAAAACAACTGTGTATGGTATGATAAAAAATTTGACCTATACATTTTTATTACATTTTAGATTGCCTAATACTGACTCTGTTGTACAATATACTTCATTACCAATTTTGAGTCTGCTTTGGCACTTTTTTGTTGCATTTGAAATATTAAAAAGAGTGCTCCTTTTAATATGGCTCATAGCAGATTACCATAAGTATTATCAGCTGTTTGTGTACACCATGGTTATTCCATTAGTTCATGGAGCAGTGTTTGCTACATGCTTGGTCATTTCAGTTAAAAGTGATGTTAAATAATGAGTGTTTAAAATCCTTTATTATTTCAAATGTAAGAAATGTGCTGAAGCAAACTCAAAATGGGGAAAAACTGTATTTTAAAAGACAGGGGAGAAGGGGCAATCCAAAACAGAATAAAGAGTTATAAGCTAAATATTTCACCATTGACATCCACTGTGGCTTTAAAGTTCCCGCAGTTTGGAATTTTTCTCATCTCAGTTTTCTTTTACATATAACTTAACCTTTTTCTATATTTTCTTCAAAATTTCACTTCAGGTCACTACTTTTCCTTACATATGATGACTCACAAGTGATGGATTTTAAATCCTACCCATAAATGTGTTTTTTGGGTTGCCCTCTAAAACACATTTTGGGTGTGACTTTAAAGTTGCCTTTTAGTGTTGATGATTGTTAGAGATGATAACAACTTGGCAATTAGTGAATGTTTCATTAAAAAATATAATAAAAAATGACTAAAACTAAGTCCACGTGTCCGTACAGTTTATGTTTATTTGCCGAGCAAAAAAAGAATCGATAAAAATATAAGTCAGAAACAAAGAAAACTGTGCATGGGCTTTTTTCTACCTTAGTTCGAAGCAAGGTTCAGGACTCTTGCCATGTCTGTCTGGCACCAGAAGTAGGGTACAGAAAAGGTAGGGGAAATAGTGACTGGGGACTTGAGAATCGTTGGTGTGGGTTCCGTTGGATTTGAACTATCATATGAATATTTTTTATGTGCCTGGAAAGGCAGTGCTGCAGCCAGGTTAATGCCAGCACTATGTCGCATTATCATTCAAAATGAAGGAATCCACACCACAGATTCACCAAGGATCTGGTAAATGTTTCACCAACTTTAAATTTATCTATGTTTTTCATTGATATACTGTTAGATTGACAAATGAATTTTGTCGCCACAATTAGGGAGCTGCAATAAGAGTGACGATGACAGGGGCGATCTTGATTTTAGATCACCGCTCAGTCATGCCACCCTTTGCACCCACACAATTTAAACTCTCTCTCTCTCTCTGGGGCATGCCCACCCTGGAGGAGGTTATATTTAGTTTTGGGGATATGGTGGGTGAAGCTTCTGCATTGGGGCAGATGGCAGGCTAAGACCCCCACAAAACATGACTATTTCCTGGTATGGGGCTTTGGTGCTTTCCATCCCAGAGATGCAATGCCTTCTATTTCATTCACTTCAAGAATGTCATTTTATACTAATGTATATAATGTATGTAGGGACTCCACTGTTTAAATAAATGCATTATTGTCCATAGACTCTGACCCAAGTGAAAGATAAACAATGTTATTCACCCAGTGCGTAAATAACACTGCTTATTTTTCACTTGCCTACATCATAATCAACTTGATTGACAGCCCATTCTGCCAATACCACAATGAATCTGCACAGACATACAGACAGACAGATATATATATATATATACACACACACACACACACACACATATATATATATATATATATATATATATATATATATGTGTGTGTAGTTAGGATTGAACTGTCATTTCTGTGTTAAACACTAAATTTTGAACTTTAATAACTTTGCAATCATTCCACTGATTTGCATGACATTTTGCATGCACCATCAGGGACTGAAGATCTCTTGCTGTGTCATGTTTCATTCCAGTCAGATGTGGAGATATGAAGTGTGAAAATGTGAAAATTACCTTTTTTATTTCTTAGTCATGTGTTACCCCCACCCTCCCATTGCACTCTTATCCTAAAAATAAGAGCACAGACCCTCAATGTCTTTAATGTGTTTTTTGTTGTAAACCTGTAAAAGAAAACCATCCATCGCTGGTTACACCCACACATCCTCACCTGATATCTCACTGTGCACCCCCCAACCACCACTCCTAGACCCTTTCACACACCCTCTCTCTTCTGAAAAAATTAAAGACTTAGAGGGACCATTTTTTTATTTTCAGGATAAGAAGATCATGCATGGTGGGGGGTACCAATGGACATCAATGTATTTTATTTTCAGTGTATGGAAATCAGAGGGTGGAGGCTGTCACTAGACACCAGGGCAACTATATACAAATTAATGGGGACTGGAGCACAATTGGAGGGTGAGGGTAACACTGGACACCAATGAAAACATAAAAAAAGCATATGAAAATCAGAGGGTCGGGGGTGCCACTAGACAGGAGGGCTATTATATACAAATTAATGAGAACCAGGAACAATTGGAAGGTACAAGATAACACTGGACACCAATGAAAATGTAAGAAAAAAGTGTATGGCAATCAGAGGATAGGAGGTGCAACTAGACAACAGGGCTATTAACTGCTAATTAATGGGGACTTTGGCACAATTGAAGGATGGGGCAACACTAGACAGTAGGGAGACAAAAAATTAACAGTGTCAGGCATGGGAGGGTGGGGGTACCACTGGACACCAGGGAAAATATGTAGAAATGATATATATGTGTTATATATGGAAACCCTATTGCCACTTTCCCAACGTTTATCACTTTGACCATAACTAGTGCATTAACATTATATATATATATATATATATATACATATACATACACACATATACATATATACATACATATATATAGTCATGGCAAAAAAACTCTGTTTAATGCATCAGTTAAGGTTGTTCCACAGTGACAAAAGTGAGGCAATTCGGTGTTAGGGTTGCTACCCCTTGCACTCCACGCCAACCCCACCCCCCCCACTAACAGGCATTGGTGTATGCATTGGGGTCGATGACCATAACTCTCACCCCATTCCATGTGTAAATAAGCTAGGTGGTGCAGAATAGGAGAATGGGGTGAGAGTTAGGACCAAACAACAAACGCACACCCAATGCCTGTTGAGATGAAAGTGAGTGAGTGAAGGAGTGAAAAGGGTGGCAACCCTAACACCGAACCCTCCTCTTTGTTACTGTGGAACAACCCTAACTGATGCATTAAATGGAGTTTTTGCCATGATTTTCCCTTTCTTTGAAAATGTGCATTATAAATAATGACTGTGGTAGGAGCATGGTCCTGAAGGGCCCCAGACTCCTACCATGTGAATTTTCGTCGCTTTGCTACACAAAAACTGTATGACCAACTGAAATAAAAATTGGTAAATGAATACATGTACCATAGCACACCATGACTCCAATTCTAGAAAAGTTATGCCTGGCATAACAGCAGTTGCACCAAGTAGAATGGAGCAAGTAGCAACTTACATCAGCAGTTGCGACTTGCATGATTCTACAAAGTGGCCTGCAAAATGTCACAGGCCACTTGTGCTCAACAGCAGTTATGCCAGCAGTTGTGCCATAAACCCCCTATGACATGATGCTAGGGGGTTTACAGCAGCAGTTGCACCCCATTCCAGAAGGGCAGCAACAAAGACCCCAATGTTGGGATTCCACAAGAACCCCAAGAGGAGAACTGGCATCAAAAGTTACACCTGCATTTATCTGGTGTAACTTACATACATCCTCTGAGGGTTCTGTAGAACCTGGTCCATGTGCCCCCCCATGCCCAGACCACCCCTGCTGTTGCCCAAATGGGTACCACACAAACAGTTCTAGACTCGGGGCCATAATCCCACCCCATTCCCCTACTGTACATCGACCTGTTCAGTAAGTGCCCCTCAGGGCTGCCCACAACTGTTCCCAAATCACTGTGCTTTATGCCCCACAGAGACTTCCACCCCAGCCCCTGTATCCGCTAATGTAACATGCCCTGCAGAGGCGCTGTCATCCCCACCCGTGCCCCGACCCCCAAGTCGCAGAGTGCAAAAGTGGCAAATTCCCTCTCCTGGTAGTCTAGTGGCACCCAACCCAGCAATGCCAGCCCACCCAGCATCCACACACCCATCCCCAGCTGGTGACTGGCACAGCCCACCTCTCACCACCATGGCCAGCCACCAACTGAGTTCAGTATGAGTGTGTACTGAAAGGACAGATTCAGAAATTAATTTCTGAGCATGTCTTTACAGTACGAGCTCATACTAAAATCAGTTGGTGGCTGTCCTTGGTGATGAGAGGTGGGCTGTGCTAGTCACCAGCTGAGGTTGGGTTGGGGGTGCAGGGTGGGAAGGCATGGCTGGGTGGAGGGCCACTAGACTACCAGGGAGGGATCTATGCAGCTTTTGGGTCTGGTGACTCGGAGGTTGGGGCACAGGTGGGGGGATGACAGTGACACCCTGCAAGGCATGTTACATCAGGGGATTCAGGGGGGTGGGGGTGTGGAAAGCCCTGCAGTGTATTACATGCACAGAGATTTGGGGGCAGTTGGTGTGGGCAGCCCTGTGGGGCAGTAAATACACAGGGATTCAGGGGTAGTTGGTGTGAGCAGCCCTGCAGGGCAGTAAATACACAGGGATTTGGGGGAAGTTAGTGTGGGCAGCCCTACAGGGCAGTTAATGTAAGTTTCAGGGGCAAGGGGTGGGCTGCCCTCAGAGCACCTATTGTGGCTAGCTGGGCATGCGGGGCACTTGCGATCTGCATTGCAGCTTGCGACATGCTCACTAGGTGCACCCTCTAGTAGGCATTCCTGGCCACATGTCACAAGTTGCAGGACTTAGCTGTGGTGACCCTGCCCCTTCTAGAATAGGTCGCAGGGTCAATGTCACAGTTGCAGGTGCCATCCTTCTAGAATTGGGAGCCGTGTATCCAGAATTGTGTGTACATCCATTCAATGGTCACACAATGCCATAGGCAAACAATCGAACATGCACAATTCAGCAACTGTAAGTGCCAGCAACCCAAACATTATCACAATCAAAGATGTATTATAAATCTTTGTACATTCCAAATGCCAGGCAAATCAGACACACAGTTCAGAAGTTATTGAAGGACAGTGAGCCAAATTTTCATTCGTCGGAGTGGCACAGTTGCACACCTGTTAATGTTTTACACACCAAACCACAGCACGGCACTTCCGTACCACTAGGGTAACCCACACTATAAATTTCAAGCCAGTAGCATCATGTAGAATGCTATGCACAAAATGCTGACTGTGTCTAACAATATATCTGCAGCAAAGAAGCTTTCCAACATGTATACAGCATTATTCACATCCCTAGGACATCCACTCAGTGCCCTCCAAATGTCATATGAAAAGACCAAACCATTCCAGAGATATTCAATTTTTACATTTCTGCACCTTTAAGAAGTCTTCCAGCACAAAATGGCTTAAATCGAGGCAGAACATGTGCTAAAAAGGTGGATCTGGTGGCCGAACAATTAGTAACTGTGAAGCAGGGCAAATTCAAATCGGAAAAGCTCTGGAATGGAAAGAGATTTTTTCACCAAACAAAAACTGGCATGTTCCGTGAACAAAGGTCGTTCTACATCCCAAGTTTCAGACCAATCAACCACACACTGGCTGCGCTATGCATCATGGAAGACAGTGCAGAAAAATAGAAAAAACATAATGTTTTGCACTGCACTATGCAAACACAAAAACACAGATGGTAACGTTATTGCAAACAGTGATGGAAACAGTGAGGTAACAAAAAATAGTAATGCTAATGGTAACGCAAACCCAAGCGCAAATGGTAACACACATGGTGATGCAAATGGAAATGATAACACAAATGGTAAGAGAAATGCAAGCTCAAACATAAATGAAAACAGAAATGGTAACACAATGGTAATGCAAATGCTAACGGCAACAGAAATGCAAACGGTAATGAAAACAGTACGCAAACGCTAACGGCAATGGAAACGCAGATGGTACTGAAAACGATAATGAAGATGCAAACACTACCACAAACACAAACAGAAATGCAAACAGTAATGGAAATGGTGACACAGAAGGAAACAATAACACACACTCGACAACAAAAACCCTACCGAAAACACAAACGATAAGGACAACAGAAATGCAAACACAAACGGTAATGAACACGCAAATAGTAACGGTAATGCAATTGAAAACATAACAGTTATGGTAACACCAATGATGACACCAAAGGAAACACTAATACAAACAGAAATGCAAATGCAAGTGCATTTGCAATCACAAATTGTAACGCACACTGTCATGGTAATGCAATTGGAAATGCAAATGCTTACGATAACACCAATGATGACGCCAAAGTAAACACAAACGGAAATGCAAACAGAAGGGCATGCACAAACATAAATGGTAACATACACGGTGACGCAAAAGTAAATGCAAACAAAAACAGTAACGGAAATGCAAAGGGTAACAGTAATGCAAACTCAAATGGTAATACACACAGTGACATAAATGGAAATGCTAACAGAAAGTGTTTCGGAAACGCAAGCAGAAACGCTAACGGTAACAGTAATGCAAACACACACCCTTTTGTTTCCGAAAAAGGTGCATTCAGAAACCCAGTGAATACAAAGAATGTATGCATAATAATGACCCGTGGAGCAGAAAATTAGCACTTGGAATACTAAATTCCTTATATCTCAGTAACCGTATGACACAGAAAACAAATTTAAATCTCATATTATTTATGACTTTCCAGGATGGTTTTGTACTTAGCCCCCTAGTGGGGGACTAAACATTCTTCCAACAAAAAGTCTGTATCTCGAAGCGTTTTCAAGATACGGGCCCCAAAAGGCATGGCGGATGCTGTAATGTTAGCCTATGGGAAAAATCATTAACTTCGGAGTGCCATAACTTTGCAGCCTCTAATATTTTGTTACTAAACCACAAAAAGGCCCATCAGTGGGATCTTGGCTTTTTTCCTTCCAGATTTCAGCCTAAAAGACCAAACCATTCTTTTGCAGCAGAGTGACAAAGATTCACTATTATTTTGGTCATAGTGACACAAAGTACTTTCACAAATCACGACACTTTCGCAAATGAAATCATGAAAGTGTCACATATGTGAAAGTACTTTGCAACACTACTTTTTGCAAAAATTTAAAAAACATATTTCTGGGGTGTTTTACGCCCCAAAAAAGACTTGACTATCATCCTCAGGGCTCGACTAGGTGAACACAACAAGAATTGTGTCCCTACAGGGTCCCACATTTAAATGGCAAGCATTTTTTTGACCACCAACTAAAAATAAGTGGCTGAATTACGAAAGTAAAAGGGTAATTTGTGACACTAAAATGTGCATTTGTGACACTTTCACATATTTTAACTTTTTCCATTGACTATAATGGGAAACTTATTTTTTGAATAACTTTTGAACCGTTTAATATTTGTTAACGGAATATTTGAAAGGCACATCAGGGATCCCAGCTGCATGTTCTCTGAAGGTTTTGGACCGATCACGCAAACCATGTGGGCTGTAGGCGTGAGCAAAGAATGTGCAAAAATGCATAATTTGTGCTTTATTCTGTGCACTGTAGCTCCACAACTATATATCTGACCATAACAAAACTTGACACATCAAGACATCTATGGTACAATATCATGTATACCAGATTTCAGGTAAATCTGTCATACGGTGACAAAGTTATTAAGCTGCCTTATATGTGTATGTGTATATATATATATATATATATATATATATATATATACACACATATATAGATACTGTATATTAGAGGCACAAATCTCAGTTTAATGCATTCCTGGCTAGTTTTGTACTTAGCCCTCTAGTGGGGGCTAAGCATTTTTCCTACGAAAAGTCTGTATCTCAAAGCATTTCTGAGATACGGGCCCTGAAAGGCGCGGCAAATGCCGCAATGTTAGTCTACATGGAAAAGTGTCAACTTCAGAGCACCGTAACATTTCATCCGTGCAATATTTTGTCACCAAACCATCAAAGGCATATCTGTGAGATGTTTGCTTTCCTCCATCCAAAGTTCAGCCCGAAAGACCAAACCATTGTTTTGCAGCAGGGTGGCAAAGAATCCCTGTTATTTTGGATATGGTGTCACAAATCACAACACTTTCGCAAATGAAATTACGATAGTTTTCTGAGTGCGACACTATTTTGTGACACTACTGTTTACAAAAATTTCAAAAACATAATTCTGGGGTGTTAAACCCCCTTAAAAAAGATATGGCTAGCATCCTCAGGGTCTCACTAGTTGAACACAAAAAGAATTGTGTCCTTAGAGGGTCCCAAATTCAAATGACAAGCATTTCTGTGACCACTAACTGAAAAAAATGGCTGACTCATGACACTACAGGGATCATTTGCGAGTCTAAAAACTGCATTTGCAACACTGTTGAACTTTTTGTTAACTTTTCCCATTGACTATAATGGGAAACTTGTTTTTTGAATAACTTTTGAACCATTTAATATTTTTTCACGAAATATTTGAAAGGCACATCGGGGACCCCGGCCGCATGTTTTCTGAAGTTTTCTGACCAGTCGTGCAAACCATGTGACCTGTAGGTGCGGCAAATAATGCACAAAAAAGCATAAATGCGCTACGGAATCTCACTTTATAACTCCGCAACCGTATATCCGACCTTTACGAAACTTGGCAGATCTTGAGATCTATGATACTGCTCCATCTCTGCCAAATTGCAGGCAAATCTGTCATAAGGTGGCAAAGGTATTAAGCTGCAAAATTTCACACTTTAACCTCAATTGGGGTACTCAACCCAAACTATAGTGGCACTACAGTGTCACTATAATATATCTATAATACTGGATGAGTAGGGCCATGATAGTTAGGGCTGCGTAGCCACTTCTATGTTAAACCCAAAAGTTTGCACGTTAATAAATTTGCAACCATTTATCCGATCTGCTTCAAATGTTGCATACTATGTGTGGTACCATAGATCTCTGGATCCGCAAATTTTTGTTCTGGTCAGATATTTGGTTGTGGTCCTTTGGAGCATTTAAAAGTGTTATAAATCCTCAACTTTTTTGAATTCTTTGCTCATCTCTACAGCCTGGATAGTTTGTCTGAGTAGTCTAAAATTTTCAGGGCATATAGGGTCTGAGTCAAGGAAGTGCATTTTGAAATATTAATCCAATTAAATATTATTAAACTTTAAAGTTTCCCATTATAGCCTATGGGAAAAATATATCTTGAGCTCAAAAGTTTTTCAAAGCTTTCATGAAAGTAATTTTGCTTTTAAAAGTGTCCAAGCTATGCCAATTAGTTTCCAAGCTGCCACCATCTTGTTTTCAGTTAGCAGCAGACAAAATTAGCCACAATTCAACAATTACTGCCCCTAGGTAAACACTGTCAGTTGTGTTTACCTAATCGGTGGCTGAGGAACACACTGGGGTCATCATATTTTAGATCTGACCCCCAGAAATGCCATTTTCATGATCAGGCTCCCATAGTGTCAGAAAATGCAGAAGAAACTGATGTGACACTTTCGAGAAAGTGTCACACTTTCACAAAAGTGTTGCACCTACTTCTTCAGCAATTTCCGACACTAGGATCATGAAAATGGCATTTCTGGGAATCAGATTGAAAATATGATGCCCCCCAGTGTGTTCCTTATCCTAGGGGCAGTAAATAAGGAAAACAGTCCCCCAAAAGTGTTTCAATTGTGATGCACAATCCTGCATTGAAATGTCCGATGCTGGATTCTGCTTTCAAACTTGTATCACAGTCACCAGTAATTGGGTGCCCAGTCCCCATGTTGGCATCCCTTCCCCCATCCCACACACTTATGTGGCACACTGGGAGCCCACCCCAGTGTGCCCAGATTTTTTTCAATATTTATATCTTTACAACACCAGGATGCTCATTCCCAGTGTTGGCTGCCCCGCAAGCCCACTTTCTTTGCTGATGGGAGTACCCAATCCCCCTGTTGGCAGCATGTATTTCCCCTCTAAAAACTCATGTGGCATACTGGTAGCCCACCCCAGTGTGCCAAAAGACAAACATTTTATGTGTACCTGTCAAATAAAGAAAACCATCATACAATGTCTTTCCCCCTGTAAAGAAGAAAACAATCCCTTGTCATCTCCCCAGTCCTTCTCTCCCATCACCACCCTCCTAATGAGCACCCAACTCCCCACACACACCCCTCATTCATACTTACCTCTGCATGTCAGAAGCAGCGATTTTCTCTGGACTGGGGACACATCTGCACTCTTCAAAGCCAAACTGCGATCTGAGGAATCAAGGTAGGCCTTATAATGGGAGTCAATGGGGGGGTTCAACTTATGTTGATATCTCGGCCAGTGTCTGGAATGTTGGCCCCAAATATTCAACCTGGGGTTTTTGGGACCCCACCTCATGAACACAGTCACTGTCATTTTGTTACTTAGTCCTGAAAGGTGATTTCATGATAGCTGCATGGAATCACCTTTTGGGACTGATTAATGAAATGACAGTGCTACTGTACATGAGGTGGGGTCCTAAAAAGCCCATGTTCAAAATTTGGTGCAAAAATGTAAAAAAAATGACTGTGTTACGAGTGTGTGTTGCGCAGTTTCTATGCATGCTAGTAAGTTAACTAATTTTTAATATTTTCACTCCAGATTTTCAGCATTGCCAGTTTTTCACACCTCTTTATGAACAGTACAGCTGTCATGTTTTACATCCTGCCTGAAACATGTTTTCACACCTGTGCCACAGAATGGCACAGTTGCTGTGTGAAATCAACTTTTGGGATGGATTAACAAAATCACAATGCCAGTGTTCATGAATGGAGGTGCCAAAAAGCCCATGTTGAAAATATGGTACAAAAATTAAAAACATTCACTGCATTATGAGTGTCCATTGTGCAATTAACTTGTGAAATTCCACATAAGATAACATTGCGATGCCCATGGTGCCTTTCAACACCCATATGTTGAAAACGGTTTCAGATATGGATTTTTTGCTACTCGCAGTTTAGTCCACCTTTAAGCATTGGTGGAAATTTCAAAGTCATGAATACCACCAAAGTGGAATTTGTTTCAAAGCTGTTGTGGTTATTGAGATATTGGCAAATTAGTGATCCAAGGGTTAATTTTCATGTCTGTAGGCCTGGATAATGTCCCCGTACTTATGCATAAGTGGTAGCGCAGGGCCCAGAGGGTCTGTGCTCCCACATTTGCATACCATTATGAAAAACATTTCAGTGTTAGGGAGCTCAGGGTCCTTAGGGCCCATGCTCACACAACCACATAACAGTTACATTACACTACATTTACAATAGAATGTGTAAATTTTTTCCAGTAAACCAGCAAAAGGTATTTTGGAAAACATTACTGAGATATTGGTGTCTGCACCACCTTTCTGCTCCCATATCTCAAAAGTGGGTCAGGAATGTGCCAGTAGTGTTGCAACACTACCTTTAGTTTTGCGAAAGTACCAGTAGTGTTGCCACAAGTTACTACCTGTAGTTTCGAAAAAAGTATCAGTAGTGTTGCAACACTACTTTTTAGTTTTGCGAAAGTGCCCTGTCACAGAGTGGCTCTGTGAGGTTTGAAATTCCAGGGTTAAAAATATGGGGCTAGAGAATTGTTTTTTCTTTTCCTGGCACATATGGGAGTTTCCCCTTTAAGAGAGGAGATTAAATAAATTTTGAGGCTGATGACAGTATTTTTGAGATTTTTAGGATTTAATTCCTTAGAGTGGACTCTGGGGTCAGTCCTTGAAAAGGGTCTTTGTTGTTGGGACTCGGTGATTTGAGGTTTAGGATCGCGGTTTGAGCGATCGGAAACTGCACGTTGTTGCGATTGAAGCACGTCAGGCAGTCCAAGTTAACATTTCGGTTCTTGGGATTTGTTAACGGTAGTTTTATTTGAGTTTTGGGATGGATTGTGTTCTAAAATCGTAGACTCAAAAGTCTGGAATATTTGTGTGGAGCCAGGCATTCGTGCTTTGACTGGGAGCCTGGTAAAATAATAAATATAAAAGAAGTACTTTTGGGAGATATTTAAAATATCTTTACTTATTTAAGAGAGTTGTTGGATTTTGGATGGTATTGAGGACAACGTGGATAGCTGTCCAGATGCTGCTGAAGGCACTTGTTGTTCTGGTTATACTGAATTTGGATTAAAGAAAAGGCCCTTCTCTGTAGTAAATGCAGTAGCTGTTTTTTCTACTACATTTAGAAATATGGTAGAGACTAGGGGAAATTATTCTTGGGGATTGTATAAATGTAAAAGCTATTTTCAGGCTAGATAGGTGTTTTAGCAGCTGTTAGTACTTTGGTTTGGGCTGCGCTAACAGAGTGCATTGCGACTATGCTCATGGTTGTGAAGGCATTTAGCCTTCTAATTCTGTATAAATTTAATGGTTTTATTGGACGATTGATGGGGACAGCTCTGAATATCCTCCGGAGTGGAGGCTGTTTAATGTTGAGTCGTTTCTGGGATTTTCTCAGAGTGAGGGAGTTTTGGTGTTTTCGGACATTTCGGAGCCCTGGGGTTTAATTACTTGTGGTTTCAGCTCACTGTTAAGTGAAGGCTGGCCACAAGTGGTATATTTGGTCATTACTATGGGAAATGGGTGGTTTGTTACCCTGAGTGTTAGTGCAATTAGTAATTGTACTGTTGTGGAGAATCAATTAAGATTCATTAGCACTTTAAAAACTTTAAGCTTTTGACATGTAAAATAAGGAGAATTTCTTGTGCTTACCCTCAGAAGATAAATACCTTTAGTTTGGTTTTGGTCTTGAAACGTGGGGTTTTGGCATTTGTGGAGCCTTTGGAGTTGCTGCACTCTCAACTTCCGGCATCCTTGTTTGTTCTAGGAGCCGGCCGGCCATGCTCGCCCTTCTTAAGTATTGTTAGGAAGGGGTGGTGTTTACTGGTCTTTAGAAAAGGAGTTTAAAACGTTCAGAAAAGACATAATTTATTTCTGAGAGAGGGAATACATTAGTAAATGAGTTAAAGGACATATTCTCTTTGGAATAAAATAAAGGACTAGAATATAAAATAAAGTAATTAAAAGTTGTAAGTGAAGGTGGAGTTTGAAGGTCACCTGATTCTAGTTGGATATAAAAGGGTGAACCTTTGACTCGGTAATTTAGATTCATCAGCACAGATTCATCAGAGATGAGATTCGTCAGAGAGGTGTAAACAGGTGGAGACTTAAATCCTGTTGTGGTGAGCCTAGAGGTGTGCTCTAGATGCTGCTGAAAAGTGCTCTATGGAGTTATTTGAAAAAACTGTTTTGGTTTATGTTCCGAATGGAAGATTTAAAACTGCCAGAATATCCTGTGTGAGATTTATGCCTTTATATTGTCTCTCTTAAAGACTTATAAATGTGAGATCATGCCAGATGCTCTAATGTCTACTATCAAAATGGAAGTGAAAAAGGAGAAAAATACTGTGCCATTCTGATGTTATCCTGATGTAAGAGATGTTTGAAAGAAGAATCAATTAAAATTGAAGAAAATTGCAAAAAGTGGTGAGACATTTTTTCTGTGACTGCCCACATAAACCTGCACCACACCACATATGGTGTCGGAAGTGGGATGGATATTTTTGTACTGTGATCTTCATAAGGTCTGGTGGGCAGTAAATCTGGCATGATGGTACTTTGAACTGGTTATTGGAGAGAGAACTTTTTTTTTCCTGTGAAAAATAAACCAGCTGAGTGATAATTCTGGGTTGGTGGCAAAGTCTTCTCTGAACAAGTTATATGAAGATGAGGGGCCACTGTGAAATTTTGAGTGACCAGAAGACTGACCAGAGTGATCGGAGGGAGGTGATACAATGGTTATTTAATCGCTGGATGGAGGCAGAGAGCCGGTGTAAAGAAGCAGAGCAAAGGTACCATGAGGTGCTAAGCCAATTGATGGTAATGACGGACAATTTGGTGTTTCAAGGGCCTATGAAGTGGGCTGAAGAGTTGTCCTGTGTGGACTGTGTTGAGGACCAGCTCCCTGTTCTACCTATGTTCCAGGGAATGTATTGGATTGGAAACGATGAAGATGATGGAAGAATGATGAAAGACAAGTCCCCAGGTGAGACTGTTTTGTTAACTGGGGTGAAGAATGCAAGCAAGACAGAAGAGGCAGTAGGTGCCGATAGGACTTGTTCAGTGACTTATGATAATGTTGATAAAAATGTTATTAATTTTTCTGCTGCCAACTGGAAAATTCTGCAAGCAGAGGATCCAGAAATTCAGCAGATAAGTAGCCATGTAATTTTGAATAAAGATAGAACAGGTATGGATGGGGGCAAGAGACAGTTATGGTGGTATGAAATGAGAGATGAGGTATTATACCACATGAGACCAAACCCCCGTACGAAACAGATAGATTCTAGGGTAGTGGTACCTGTAGATATAGAAAGAGTATTTTAGATGCTTTATATTATAACATCAAACATATGAGTCAAGAAGAAATGTTGAAACGTCTCATTCCTTCCTTTTATTGGCCTGGGATGTATAGTCAAGTGGCCTTATATTTAAAGAATTTTGTAGCCACTCAAGGGAAGGGAAAAGACTGTAATTGGCTTCCTTGGAAAAAGGGGAAAGTAACTTATAGAGATATGAGTAAAAGATGGTAAAAGTTTTACAGTATTAGACTACTTATGTAGTGAGTGAAGGGGTTAGAGGAATAGCTCATATAGGTAGTAACTTTTTAGTAAAAGTTCTAATCCTAGTATGTTTCAGGTATAGAGAGAAAAAAAATTAAAAGGGTACTAGATAAAAGGAGCATAAGATAGAAGGTTTTCAAAATAAAATATTTAGGGAAATTGTTTGAAGAAATTATGAAAGTGCACATATTGACATCTTGGAATAAGTCTTTAAAAAAAGAAAAATGAGATCGATGGGAAGGAAAACATTTAAGGGAAAATAATTTGATGTATTTAAATAAAGAGTAGGAGTAGAGTGGGGTTTTCATTATCCTGAGTTCAGGGTAGATGATTAGGAGAAGTAAAATAAAGGGTAGTCGATTAAGTGAAGTAAAAAGTACAGATGTGAGTTTTATTCATATGAAGGAATACATCCTAAAGCAACAAGCTTAAAAGCTAGGAGCTATCTCTTGTATTCTTTTTAAGACTGGAGGGTTGGCCACCTACAGTTGAATTTAGAGTGTTAGTCTCCCCCCCCCCCAGTCTTTTGTTGTATGTGTTTTTGTTTGTTTTTTATTTTTAAAATAGAATATAGCTATAGCAATAGCATGTGTGCTTAGGAGAGGATATACAATGAATGTTACTATTCTAATTTTTTGAGATTAGTAATGTGAGACAGAATAAAATCATGTGTTCCAGAATATGAAGGAGGTACAGATCATAATGACAGTTCTGAGAAAATGAAAACTGTTGATTTGGAAAATACTTTACATGTGTATGAAAATTATATTTCTCAAACAAAAGCTAAATATTTTATTTATGAATGGTGCATAGAATTTGGTGGATGTTGCTATGTGAAAAAAAAAAGAAGTAAATCAAGTTTATGCAAAATGATTTAGGCATGAAATTTTATGGTGTTAGAGATTATTTAAAAACTGACCAAGTTTGACAATAGTTAGACACTGAATATGGTTCATAATTTAGGATGTAGAATATGGACAGGAAATATTTAGTGTAAGATGCAGGATAAAATAGTCTTGAGTTTTTTCTCCAGGTAATATAATGGATATGGTAAGGGACTCTTGGGTTAGAGTTTCAAGAAGTGGGTGGACCAGAGATCTGGTAGGTTAACCACCCCTCTTTTTTATTAAAAAAAAAAAAAAATTTGATAAAATCGGTCAACCAAAAAGATTTGGTTGCCCTCTTAGGTGGGGAGGAATGTCACAGAGTGGCTCTGTGAGGTTTGAAATTCCAGGGTTAAAAATATGGGGCTAAAGAATTGTTTTTTCTTTTCCTGGCACATATGGGAGTTTCCCCTTTAAGAGAGGAGATTAAATAAATTTTGAGGCTGATGACAGTATTTTTGAGAATTTTAGGATTTAATTCCTTAGAGTGGACTCTGGGGTCAGTCCTTGAAAAGGGTCTTTGTTGTTGGGACTCGGTGATTTGGAGGTTTAGGATCGCGGTTTGAGCGATCGGTAAAACTGCACGTTGCTGCGATTGTGCGCACGTTCGTGCAGTCCAAGTTAACATTTCAGTTCTTGGGATTTGTTAACAGTAGTTTTATTTGAGTTGTGGGGGTGGATTGTGTTTTAAAATCGTAGACTCGAAAGTCTGGAATATTTTGTGTGGAGCCAGGCATTCGGTGCTTTGACTGGGAGCCTGGTAAAATAATAAATATAAAAGAAAGTACTTTTTGGGAGATATTTAAAAATATCTTTACTTATTTAAGAGAGCTGTTGGATTTCGGATGGTATTGAGGACAACGTGGATAGCTGTCCAGATGCTGCTGGGGGCACTTCGTTGTTCTGGTTATACTGAATTTGGATTAAAGAAAAGGGAGACCCCTCTCCTTTCTCTGTAGTAAATGCAGTAGCGTTTTTCTACTACATTTAGAAATATGGTAGATACTTATGTGGGAAATTATTCTTGGGGGAATGTATAAATGTAAAAGCTATTTTCAGGCTAGATAGGTGTTTTAGCAGCTGTTAGTACTTTGGTTTGGGCTGCGCTAACAGAGAGTGCATTGCGACTATACAAGATGGTTGTGAAGGCATTTAGCCTTCTAATTCTGTATAAATTTAATGGTTTTATTGGAAGATTGATGGGGACAGTTTGAATATCCTCCAGAGTGGAGGCTGTTTAATGTTGAGTCGTTTCTGGGATTTTCTCAGAGTGAGGGAGTTTTGGTGTTTTCGGACATTTCGGAGCCCTGAAGTTTAATTACTTGTGGTTTCAGCTCACTATTAAGTGAAGGCTGGCCACAAGTGGTATATTTGGTCATTACTATGGGAAATGGGTGGTTTGTTACCCTGAGTGTTAGTGCAATTAGTAATTGTACTGTTGTGGAGAATCAATTAAGATTCATTAGCGCTTTAAAAACTTTAAGCTTTTGACATGTAAAATAAGGAGAATTTCTTGTGCTTACCCTCGGAAGATAAATATCTTTAGTTTGGCTTTGGTCTTGAAACATGGGGTTTTGGCCTTTGTGGAGCCTTTGGAGTTGCTGCACTCTCAACTTCCGGCGTCCTTGTTTGTTCTAGGAGCCGGCCGGCCATGCTCGCCATTCTTAAGTATTGTTAGGAAGGGGTGGTGTTTACTGGTCTTTAGAAAAGGAGTTTAAAACGTTCAGAAAAGACATAATTTATTTCTGAGAGAGGGAATACATTAGTAAATGAGTTTAAGGACATATTCTCTTTGGAATAAAATAAAGGACTAGAATATAAAATAAAGTAATTAAAAGTTGTAAGTGAAGGTGGAGTTTGAAGGTCACCTGATTCTAGTTGGATATAAAAGGGTGAACCTTTGACTCAGTAATTTAGATTCATCAGCACAGATTCATCAGAGATGAGATTCATCAGAGAGGCGTAAACAGGTGGAGACTTAAATCTTGTTGTGGTGAGCCTAGAGGTGTGCTCTAGATGCTGCTGAAAAGTGCTCTATGGAGTTATTTGAAAAACTGTTTGGTTTATGTCTGAATGGAAGATTTAAAACTGCCAGAATATCCTGTGTGAGGTTTATGCCTTTATATTGTCTCTCTTAAAGACTTATAAATATGAGATGATGCCAGATGCTCTAATGTCTACTATCAAAATGGAAGTGAAAAAGGAGAAAAATACTGTGCCATTCTGATGTTATCCTGATGTAAGAGATGTTTGAAAGAAGAATCAATTAAAATTGAAGAAAATTGCAAAAAGTGGTGAGACATTTTTTCTGTGACTGCCCACATAAACCTGCGCCCCACCACATGCCCTATGTTGACATATGGGAGTTTTGTAAAAGTTGTGGAATTCAGGCGACTTAAAGCCCCAAATGAGCCAGTTTCTTTGCCATTTCACAGCAAAATAACAGTTAGGGCATTTTTGGCTGAAATTTGTAGTGTAGCAAACCCTGGCCTCACAGATGTACCTTTTGATGGTTTGGTCACAAAATTGATGATGGTTCCATAGTTACAGAGCTCCAAAGTTGCTAAATTTCCCATAGGATAACACTGTGGTGCCTGCTGTGCCTTTTGGTGTCTCTATCTCGAAAACAGTTTGAAATGCAGATTTTTCATTGTGGTGACCTTAGAACATCTTTAGGTGGACTAAGCCCCCGTGGAGGTTTTGAAGCCATGATTACAACTGCAGTGGGATTTTTTGGTTACTGAGATATTGCCAAATTAGTTTTGCAAGAGGTTCCTTTTCATGACTATAGAGCTGTGGTATGTATCTGCCCTTATGTGTAAGTGGGAGCGCAGGGCCCAGAGGGCCTGCACTCCCAAATTTGCATATCATCATGCAAAAAATGGGCTGTGTGAGGGGATTGCAGGTCCTAAGTGGAAGTGCAGGGCCCAGAAGGCCGGCAGTCCCACATACGGATAGCAGTATGCATAAATGGGCAGTGTGAAGGGAGTGCAGGGCCCAGAGGGATCACAATCCCACAACCACATACCAGTTACATTACACTTTCTCAAAAAGAAGGGAAATTCACTGCAAAAAACTTTGCTAATGCATCTGTTAGGGTTGATAGTACACCGGCAAAAGTTTGGAAATTTGGTGTTAAGGTTAAATCAAATCAAATTTATTTATAATGTGCTTTTCCAAAGCCAAAGGGCAAATACAGAGTAAAAACAAATATACAATAAAAACATTTAAATAACAGGCATCAGTAATAAATGAAATATTGTCTCCAAATGCCAGGCAAAAAAGATAAGTTTTTAATAAACACTTGAAAGTCTCGGTGGACAGGCACTCTCTAATCCGATGAGGTAGAGTTCCACAGGGCTAGGGATACAAAAGAAAAAGCCCTAGCATGTGATGTTCAAAGACGGACCCTGGGAACCTCTAGCAATCACTTGTCAGTGGAGCAGAGAGGGCGGAGGGGGCAGTAGGGCTGAAAGAGGACTTTCAAGTAACCTGGATCCTGTCCATGTAGGGTCTTTTAGGTCAGCAAAGTGACATTGAAGGTGATCCTCCATCACACTGGTAACCAGTGAAATTTGCACAGCACAAGAGGGAGATGGTTAGTTCTTGACAGCCCAGCCAATAACCTGGCTGCAGCATTCTGCACTAGCTGCAGGCGATGGAGATCCACCCCCAGTAAACCTAGGTATAGATCATTGCAGTAATCAAGACAGGAGGACATAAAGCTGTGAACCAAAGTAGGAAGGTCCTCGGGCAGAACAAGGTGCTTTATCTGGACAATGTTCCTTTGATAGTAAAATGAGAACTTGACAACTGCTAGCACCTGAGCTTTTAGCATCAGTTCATTATCTAGTACAACTCCCAAGTTCCACACCTGTTCAGAAGCTCTCAACTGGTTACCCTCAAGCACAAGGCCAGACAGTTGCCCATGAGTCAACTTCTCTACCCACTGACCTGGGCCACCACCAACACCTCGGTCTTGTCTGGATTTAATTTCAAACAGTTAGAACTCATCTAGTCCTGGATCTCAGTGATGCAGCTGTTAAAGACAGAGACCGCATTGTTCTGTTAGGGTACACAGGACATGTAGAGCTGGGGATCATCAGCATAGCAGTGAAAACCAAGCCCATACTGCCTTACAATGTCTCTTAATGGCAACATATATACAATGAACAACATGGGAGACAGCACGGAACCATGTAGCACCCCACAAGGCAGGGAGAAGGGGGCCGAGGAAAAAACCCTGGACACCACCCTCTGAGTCCTGCTTGTGAGGAAAGAATAAAACCACCTGAGGACTGTTCCAAACAGTCCACAGAATAGCTGCAGGCATTACAGCAACATCCCATGGTCCATGGTGTCAGATGCTGTAGAGAGATCAAAGAGAACCAAGATCGAACAATTCCTCCAATCCTTTGCTATCAGGAGATCATTAAGTACTCAAACCAATGCAGTCTTGGTACCATGCCTCTTCCTGAAACTGGACTGGAGAGGATCATAGACTTTGTGGGTGGTAAGAAAGTCCTCAAGCTGGAACTCAACTACCTTCTCAATAAGACAGGTTAGAGATAGGTCTGTAGTTTGTGAGACAGTCTGGGCTGCAGGAAGGTTTCTTTGAAAGGGGTGTCACCACAGTCTCTTTCAGGGAGTCAGGAAACACATCCTGGTCCAGCGAGCTCTTCTGGTTACCAACCCCTACCACCCCATTCCCACCCTTCCTCCCTCAATACACCAATTGGCATCAGGGTGTGCATTGGGGTCATTGCGCCTAACTTTCACCCCATTCTCCTATACTGCACCACCTCAGCATGTTTACACATGGAATGGGATGAGAGTTATGCCGATGACCCCAATGCACACCCTGATGTCTGTTGGTGTGTGGAGGGTGGGTGTGGGTTGGTAACCCTAACATCGAATTTCCAAACCCTAACTGATGCATTAATGATGTTTTTTGCAATGAATATCTATCTATCTATCTATCTATCTATATATATATATATATATATATATATATATATATATATGTGTGTGTATATTTATGTTATAGGTGTGGACATAAATCATATGTGCTAAATCTGTGCTACTATATGATAAATGTGAAATATCACATTCATACACATAGTAGATGCATCATCACAGTTTTATACACTTAGGGTGGGATATTCAGAAGAGTTGTGCATGGCGCAACAGAGTTGCACCATGTGCAACCCACTGATGCATCCTGGTGCGATATTCAAAAGGGCAAAGTTCATGGCATGAATCCTGATGCACCGGGGTGCATCAGTAATGTATGTGGTGCAAGTAGGTAGGGCGTGCCCATGCACACTCTGCAAATCCTGATATTCAGCCTGGGATATGCTGAGCAGATGCAGGCACAACCCCTACTTGCACTGCACAGAGTTGAGCCAAGAAAAACAGGAGCAACAGCTGGCCACTCACAGGTGAGCTGCCATATTGCAGGGTGCAACATGGCAGCTGCCAGCTGTGGGTGGCCACCCGAGCTCCAGACGCACAGTCTGTCATGGAAGGGCTCCCCCATCCCTGATCGTGGGCATAAGTATAGAAACAGAACATCCAATATCCCTGGTGGTCCAGTGGACCGCTTCCAGACCAATCACAGGCATAAGTATAAAAACAGAATGTCCAATATCCCTGGTGGTCCAATGGACTGCTTCCTGCCAGATCTCAGGCATATGTATATATAAATAGAATGTCCAAACCATCCCTGGTGGTTCAGCAGTACCCCCTTCCCCAACTGCCCACTGAGCCCACCTCCACTCCTCCTGTCAGTGGCAGCCAGCAGCTCCCCACCCAAGCTGCCTGGCCATTCACTCAACTGACTGCATACAGCTTGCTGAGCAAGCCCATTGGCCCACAGTGTGGGCCAATGGGTGTGCAGACCGTATTGCATTATATAGTCCAGATATGTGAATGAATCCATCCACATATTCGACTGTGTAGTATAGTATGAAATACGCCATTGGCCACGCTAGGGACCAATGGGCGACAGCCATATTGTATGCAGTCAGTCGGGTGGGCAGCCAGGTGGCTTATGGTGGAAGCTGCCACCTGCTGCTGACTGGGGGGAGCAGAATGGTGGGGCCCAGTGGGTGGGTAGGGAGGGGGTACCACTGGACCACCAGCGATGGTTTGGATGTTCTATATTTATACTTATGCTCGCTATCAGGCTGGAAGCGGTCCACTGGACTATCAGGGATATTGGACATTCTATTTTTATACTTATGCCCACGATCAGACATTGGAGCGCTTTGCCTGTGGGGGCAGGGGGCATCGGCCCCCAATGGCTGCTGTCTGGCAGGGCACTAGGTGCAAGTCACTTGGGATCAGAGCAACTACATGCAAATGGGGCCATAATGACATGTTAATGGCCCCATTTGTGCCATGCATGCATTATTTCCCCATTTGCATGTCCACTGCTGAACATCACAGTTGCTGTGCCTAGTGCAATGGCATTTGCACTAGGGCATCCTCTGCTCCTCTCTGGCCACTTGCACAGGCGCAGTGCCACTGCCCCATGCATAATGCGGGTGGCTACAGTGTCATATTCAACAGTGTTGAGCCATGGTGCAGCACCGTTGAATATCGCCCAGTCCTTGTCATTGTGCATCCCAGTTGTGCTGCGCCTGGCTTGTGCCCATGCCAGGTGCAGTTCTGAATATCCCACCCTAAGTAGGTATGTCACAGTCACTCTGGAATTCATTTAAAATGTTCAGCCTCAGTACAAGTACTAACTATATTCAAATGCAAATAACTTTAAAATGAAAAAGAGCAAAGTGCTGTGAGCATGAAAGTTGTTCAGCACAAAATTATCTACAAAATAAGCAATATTTCATTTATAGATACCATGTAGATTTTTTTATAATTAGCAAAAAGAGCAGAAAATACAATTTTTGTTCACTTTTTTGACAAACATATGCAAAAAAAGATAAACAATCAAAGGCAAATGTCCCGGCACTGACAGAAAGCATCCCTATTACATAAATTAAATATACAATGGTGAGCTGTCAGATAAATTCTTTATCTACACTTGTGCTGTTTGACTTTGGACATCTCACTCATGGCTTACGCCACTCAAGGGATTACCCATGGTCAAACAGCACTTGTGTAGATAAATCATGTATCTGACTGCTCTCCATTAGAGAATACACACACACACACAATATATATATATATATATATATATATATATATATATATATATATACACATACATATACATACAGTATATATGTATATGTGTGTGTGTGTGTGTGTGTGTGTACATATATAGGCGAAAGGAATGAATGCGCAAAAATGTGTAATTACTACATTTTCAAGTGCTATGTAACTCCATACCCTTATATCTGACCATTACAAAACTTGGCAGATCCAGAGATCTATGGTGCAACACCATACATGCCAAAAGTCAGACAAATCCATCATACAGTGGCAAAGTTATTAAGCTGCCAAATTTCAGAGTTTAACCTTACATGGGGTACTCTACCCTAACTATAGTGGCACTACCGTGCCACTATAATACATATATACAGTATATATACACAGTATATATAAAATGTATGCATTATACTGGCACGGTAGCACCAGTATAGTTAGGCTGGAGTGCAAACGTCTATGTTAAACCAAATTGTTGATCCTTAATAATTATGGAACTGTTCAATGGATTTACACAAAAGTTAGCATGCATAATTTCTATTGATAAGTCTCTTGATGAGTGAAATTGTGTGTGAATCTGTTGTGTGGTTTTTGAGATACAGAGCACCACAAAATCCTAAATGTACATGTTTTTTGCCATTTCTTTGACCAGATGGATCTCAGAAATGGTTTTAGGTTGTGGTCTGAAATGTTCAGGGTAGAAAGCCTTTACATCACAGGTGTGTGTGTTTGGAAGGTTTGGTGAAAATATATTAATCCATTCAAAAATTATTAAATTTTTAATTTAATTTTTTCATTATTTCCTATGGAAAAATGTTTATGTCAAATAATTTTTGCACAAATCATACCTTGCACAAAAAATAGTCCCCTTTTTTGCAAAGAAGGGAGGTATGTTGTGAAAGTATCACACTGGTTTGATCCCAAGGCCTCTGTTGGGTCTGCCACTTTGTTTTGCCCTTAGAGTGGACTAACAAGTGTTGAAAATATGTAAAAAAAAAAAAAAGAACCAGCACTTAGCTAAAGGGGACCTGTTTAGCTACATTCTGATGTTTTTTTTTTTCAACTAGCCAGAAACACCTTTTGTTGTCACCCGTAACCCCTGACATGAGAGGACCACTTCTGCTGTTCCCTATATGGGAACAGCAGTATTTTCTTGATGTGTGCCACTGCAGCTTCAACACACGCTGCTGGCTGCACTGTTATGTTTGTCCCGCTCTTTCACTGGTGTCCAATGGCACCCCCAACCCCTATTAATGCCCAGTGTGATCTTGTCCCTGGTGTCTAGTTGCAACCCCCACCCTACTTATTTATTTATTTATATATTTATTTATTTAGTTATTTACTTATTTAATCTGACACCAGGATGCCATCTCCCGGTGTCAGATGCCCCCATCCTCTTTATTAATCAATTGCCGGCATCGTGGGGCCAATCCCTGTGTCTGCATTGTTTGCTCTCATCAACCCACCTGCAACACTGCAGATCTCCCACCAGTACTGTGGACACTGGGGAGCCCACTTCCAGTGTCCCCTGATTTGTACCAGTAAAAGGAAAATAGTCCCTTGATGTCTTTCTTTAGCCTGAAAAAAGAAAATGGTCCCTTGTTGTCACTGACTACCCCATCCCCACCCCATTGCCCTATACTTACTTCCAGAGGTCATGCACTATCATCTTTTGTGGACTGGAACGGGACTGATGTTTTCTATTGGTGTTTGAAATGTGTTATGTGTTAAAGTAGGTATGTCTTATTTTTGCACATGCTACATTTTAAACATCGAGTAAAGTGCAGAAAAATCACAGCTGTACTGTTCTTCTCCAGTGTAGTACTGGATAGGGTATAGGGCTGCAATCCAAAGATTCTGGGGTTCAAGACTGCTCTTTATGTGTTTTTTGTCTATCTCTAATAGTGAAAAATATAAGGAAAGGCTGGAATTGAACCCAGAACCCTCTGCCTTGAAGTCTTATACTCTGTCCTGTACCCCACAGAAAAATCCCAGCAACACAGGTGATTCCTTCTATATTGTGAATAATATGCTTGTTTGTCAGCAAATGTATGGTTAATGTTCGAAAATGTGGTATGTTCAGAAATAGGTTATTTTTGCACGTACCACATTTGTGAAATATTAACCTTGCAGTTGCAGCCAAAAACGTGCATTATTTACAGCACCAAATGCCAACATCAGGGGGCCCAATCCCCTTGTTGGCACTAGGAGTCCCCCCATTCCTCACCAATGTGGGACAATGGGAAGCCCACTCCCAGTGTCCCAAATGTGTGTCCTCTCCTCTATAGCCCTGTACAACACTGGGGGGCCCACTCCCAGTGTCCCCATGTATTGCCCCCCTTTTCACAGTGGTGACACTGGGAAGCCCACTTCTAGGATTTTGAATGTGTATCCTCCTCTCTCTAGCCCTGTGGGACAATGGGGAGCACACTCTCAGTATCCCCATATATCGCTCCCCCTCCTCATGGTGTAGTACACTGGGAAGCCCACTCCCAGTGTCCTGAATTTGTGTCCTCCCCACTCCAGCCCTGTGGGACACTTGGGAGTCCACTCCCAGTGTCCTCATGTTTCGACCACCTTCCTTGAAGTGTGGGACACTAAGGATCCCACTCCCAGTGTCCCCAGATGGTATTCTTTTTTGATCTGCAAAGAAGAAAATAGTCCCCCGATTGTTAGTTTTGCTCTCCTTCCCCTGGCATGTCTGTGTTTTGCCATCGGGGGGCCCAATCCCCATGTCAGCACTAGACAACCCCTCCCTTTCCCGCCAATGTGGGACAACTGGTGAGCCCACTCCCAGTGTCCTGATATGGATTTTTTTTACCCTGTAAAGATGAAAACAGTCCCCCCATGACTTTTTTATTTTTTTCTCCTGTAAGTAGGAAAACCATCTCTCATCATCCCCTGCCTTCTCCCTCCCCTAAACCCAACCCTCCCACTGAGAACCCACCACTCTATACCCCCCCTTACCCTATACTTACCTTTGGAGGTCATCTGCTGTCATCTTCTGTGTACCGGGACATATCTGCACTCTTCAAAGCCGAATCGCAAACTGAGGAATCAATGTAAGTGCTGTATAATGTATTTCAATGGTATTATCAACTTATGTGGATATCTTTGCCATTTATTGGAATTTTTGTACCAAATTTTGAACATGGGCTTTGGGGACCCCACATCATGAACAATGTCATTGTCGCTTTGTTAATTGGGCCTGGAAGGAGATTTCGCAGTCGCTGTGCAAAATCACCTTTTGTACTGAATTAACAAAATGACAGTGCCAGTGTTCATGAGGTGAGTCCCATAAAGGCCATGTTGAAAATCTGGTGAATAAAATTCCTAAAAATGGCTGAGTTAGGCACACTCATTCAAATGTTTCTACGCATATGCTTAACTTTGGTCATTTTTAATATTTTGACTCCAAATTTTCAAAATAGCCATTCTTTTCACACCACCCAATGAACGGTACAGCTGTCAGGTTTCACATCTTGCCCAAAACATGTTTTCCCACCTGTGGTTCAGAATGGCATGGTCACTGCATGAAATCACCTTTTTGGGACTGAGTAACAAAATCACAGTGCCAGTGTTCATGAGGTCAGTCCCAAAAAGCCAATGTTGAAGATTTGGTGAAAACATTTCTAAAAATGGCCAAGTTACATGCGCTAGTTGAAATTTTTCTATGCACATGCATAACTTTGGTCATTTTTAATATTTTACTCCAAATTTTCAACATAGCCATTTTTTCACACCACCTCATGAATGATATAGCTGTCATTTTTTACATCCTGTTCAAAACAAGTTTTTGTGCCAGTGGCTTGCAATGGCATTTTGGCATGTATTTCAACATTTTCACCCACTGGATTTATGAGGAGGGGTCATAAGAAGACTATGTTGAACATTTGGGGTCAAAATATGGAAAAATGCCAAAGTTGGTCATCAGCACTAATGCTCACCCCATTCTCCTATACTGTACACATCTCAGCTTATTTACTGATGGAATGGGCTGAGCATTAGGGCTGATGACCCCAAGGTACACTCCCTGATGACTGTGGGTGTGTGCAGGGTGGGGAGGGGTGGTGCATTAGGGTTGGAAACCCTAACTTCTCATTTCCTTGCTTTTGTTGCTTTACTAAGGACCCTAATTGATGCATTAATTAAGTTTTTTGCAATGAAGATATATATATATATATATATATATATATATATATATATGAGCAAAAACTCCATTTAATGCACTGAAGAAGGTTCCAGTGACAAAAGCAAGGAAATTGGAAGGTTAGGGGTTGAAACTCCTTTGCACCCCTCCAGCCCCCCAACTGAATCAGGGCACATTGGGGTCATCAGCCCTAACTCTCACCCCATCACATGTGGAAAGAAGCTGAGGAATAGGAGAATGGGGTGAGAGTTAGGACTGATGACCCCAACGCGTACCCCGATTCCAGTTGGGGGAGTGGGCTGGAGGGGTGCAAAGGGGGTTTCAATCCTAACATTGAATTTCCTTGCTTTTTTTGCTGTGGAACAACCCTAACTGATGCATTAAATGGAGTTTTTTGCCTTTAATTTCCCTTCTTTTTGAGAAGGATAACGAGAAATAGTGAATGTAATGGGGCAGCGGGAGTGCCGGGCTCACATGGGCCCCACGCTCCCGCCACGTGATGTCTTGTCACATAGTAACATTGTGCCCGCAAACACAAATCATAATGCACGTGGTGATACAAAGCAAAACAGAAAGAGAAACAGTACTGTAGACAGAAATGTTAAAAACAATGCAAACACAACCGCAAATGAAAATGCAAAGGGTAACGCACATGGTGGCATAAACGTGAACGGTAAGTGAAACGGGTTTGGAACTGCAAGCAGAAATAGTAATGGTAACAGTAATATAAGAGCACAAGCTGGTTTTCCCCCAAAGCTGTATAGAAAAAGACAGTGAGTACAAAGAATGTATGCAAAATAATGACTCTCGGAACAGAAAACTGAGGACTTGGAATAGTAAATTGCTTATATCTCAGGAACCGTACTACATAGAAAAAAAATTTAAAAGTCATATGAATTACCACTTTCCTGCCTAGATTTATACTTAGCCACAAGTAGGGGGCTAAGCATTTTTTGACAAAAAGTCTGTATCTCGCTCCGTTTCCGAGATACGGGCCCTGAAAGGCGTGGTGAACGCCGTAATGTTATCCTACGGGAAAAAAACAGAAGTTCGGAGTGCCATAACTTTGCCTGCCTGTAATATTTTTTCACCAAACCACTGAAAGGCACATCTGTAGGATGTTGACTGTGTTCCCTGCAAATTTCAGCCCAAAAGACCAAATTGTTATTTTGCAGCAGGGCGCCAAACGATTGCTGCAATGTGTCGTATGCCGTAATGTTATCCTATGGGGAAAAGTGTCAACTTTGGAGTACCGAAACTTTTCTGCTGTGTAATATTTTTTCAAAGAAACACTGAAATGCACATTTGTGAGATGTCAGCTGTGTTCCCTCCAAATTGCAGCCCAAAACTCCAAACCGTTCTTTTGCAGCAGGTTGCCAAAGAATTGCTGTCATTTTCCCACAGCCTAGAAAAGTACTGTCGCAATTTGTGAAAGCTGTCGCAAAAATCTGCAACACTTTCATGAGTGCAACACTACTTTGTGAAAGTACTTTTTCCAGAAATCTGAAAAACATATTTCTGGGGTGTTTTATCCCAAAATAAAGACATGGCTAGCATCCTCAGGGTCCGACTAGGTGAATACAAAAAGAATTAGGTTGCTAGAGGGTCCCAAATTTAAATGCCAAGCATTTTTCTGATCACCAACTGAAAACAAAATGGTGGATTTGTGACAGTAAAAGGCCATTTGCGAAAGTAAAAACTGCATTTGCGACACTGTCGAACTTTTTGTTAACTTTTCCCATTGACTTATAATGGGAACTTGTTTTTTGAATAACTTTTGAACCATTTAATATTTTTTCACAAAATGTTTGAAAGGCACATTGGGGACCCAGGCCACATGTTCCCTGAAGATTTTGGACTTGTCGCACAAACCGTGCGACTTGTAGGCGCAACAGTAGAATTCCAAAAAAAGCGTAAACGCATATGCAGATCACGCTTAATAACTCCGCAGCCATATACCTGACCAGTACAAAACTTGGAAGATCCCAATGTGTATGAGTCTTGATTCTGTATTCAAAATTTCAGGCAAATATCCATTGAACGGTTGCAAAGTTATTAAGGTGCAAAATTTGGGGTTTAACATGTAAATGGCTCCTCAACCCTAACTATGGTAGCACTACTGTGCTACCATAATATATATATATATATATATATATATATATATAGAGAGAGAGAGAGAGAGAGAGAGAGAGAGAGAGATTTATATATATATATATATATATATATGCTGTAGTGCACCTATATTAGAGTTCAGTCTTCAGTTCTCTGTTAAACTGAAAATGTAGCACTTTTTTGGTATAATCTTTTTATTGAAAATTCAGAACATACATCATCAGCATGTATCAACAAGCAATGATGACATTATAGATAAAAACAAGCACTTACATACTGATGGCATCCTGCGAGCCATATGCTTGATAAGTTTATAAACATTAAAAGTGAGGGGGAGACCATGTGATGCAGCACACCTGGTGCTAGCTCCGAGTTCTAGCTCCAGCCACCCAATCACTTTATTTGTTCATTTTCCGAATTTTAAAATGGGTAAAACCTTAACAACCATTTTGGAAGACTTCTAAACTGATCCTCTGCTGCCTACAAGTAAAATTTAGTAAATGGAGGTGGAAATGCAGAAGGCATTACCAAAATACACCCCTCCTGCAACTCCAGAAAAAGGCCCGAAGAGCCTAGAGCCTCCAGTTCTGCTCATCCACTGAGGACCTCCCACTTCACCCCGGATTTAGAGCAGCTTACCCTGGTTGGTTTCCTGGCTGAATTCTGACTGTTTACAGAGGAGCTTTGTTCACTTACCTTGGAGATTAAATTCATCTCCCAAAGCATTGCAGGACATTTCGTGACGAACCTCTGACTCAGAAGCCCGGGTCAGCTCTCTCAAAAAATGCTGGGACAAGATAGATCCTGAGCTGGTGGACATAAGACACAAGAATGCAAGGATGGAACTGAAAATAGAGGACCTTGAGGGCCACAGCCGCAGGAATAATGCGGTCCTCATTGGGCGTCCAGAAGCTGAAGAAGGTCAGGATGCTATCCTCTTCATACAAAAATTTGTAGAGAAAATAGCCAAGCCCACTCCATTTGGCCACAAATATGTGATTGAATGTGCACACAGGATGCTCAGACTGACCCACCCCAGCTGAAACCCCCCCCAAGACCACTGATCTTTAGATTTTTAAACTATCTAGAGCTCCATCATTTTCTATCTAAAGTAAAGGAATTACAAGAGGTCCCATGGGAAGGAATTAGGATTCCAGTAGCACAAGATCTCCCTGCCACCATCCAACATTGAAGAACGGCTTTCCATCCACTAATATCTAAATGCATTACTGCTGGGGTCTGATTTTGCATGAACTAGCCAGCGAGGCTCCAGGTCTTAACCGTGGGTACTTGGCAAACTTATGAAGATCCTGAAGCGGTCCGAACAGGGCTCAAGGCCACACTGCCAGATCTCTTTCAGGATACCTGAGCAGATCCTGTGAAATCTTGGCAGATTCCCTCAAATAACAGAAGGGCACTTCACCTTGCAAAACATATACCTGGAATTGAGAAAATATGGTGTTAGGATGGTTCAAGTCATTGGAACTTTATTTTATTTAATTAGCTCTTTTTTATCTGACTACAATTATGGCAACTCAACTGGGACTCTTGGAACACTGGTTTCCCTCAAGTTACAATTTCTCCAGTCCTTTCTTGCACATATTACTGTGAATAGCCAGTGAGAAGCAAGGATCCATCACCCAACCAGACCATTAGCTGGATCCACTTAAGACTGTGCACACTCATGTAATACCAGCTTTACACCTGGGCAGAGTTCATTGCACATTGTAACTGCCAGAGGGAGCGTATCTCCCAGTTTACAAGGAGCAAACTGTGGACCATTAAGCCATGTAGCAATGGCTCTACTGTTTGATTTATTTTTCCAGATCAGTGGCTGATAGTAGTTGTTTTCTTAAATTTTCCTTTTGGGTTAAGACACTGCTAAAACAAGATCTCTCTGGAACTGGTGGTTGGACTCCTTCATGAACGGTCAGTTTAGTGGACAGCTCGCTAATGTAGACTAAATATGGGACTTGGGTCTTATCCACAGTCTGGGGTATTGATTTTGACATTTAGAGCAGCAGACAAGGCCTTATACATTTTGAGTGTTTATATATACAACCTAAGAAAGTTGTCTGGGATAGATTTACACGAACTTCATAAGGTACTCAAGAAGAGGTTGTACCTTACCTATATTCCATATGGAAGTTCTTTCTTTTAAAAATTCTTGTTTTATTTTTACTGTTTCTCTTTAAATACTCTGGAGTACAAGACATATAGTATAGGTCCAGAAGGTTTTCTTTTTTTCCCATTTCTCTGCTGTAAGAGAAAGAACTGGGGAAAAATGAGGGTGGCTGGGGAGGAACAGTAGTGAAGGGGATCTGTGGAACAAAATCTGCAATAGTATGGGGAAGTGGGTGGGTTGGGTTGGTCTGAAAGCACAGACCTGATTTGTCTTTTCTTGTTGGGTTCTGAAAATTGGGGGGATGGGAAGATGGGGAAGCGGGGAGGGAGAGATGGAGGAGGGATAACACAGATTCATGGTGGGAAAAGGTACTGGTAATCCCGATAGCAACTCTGAAACTTGAGCTCAACCCAATGCTCACCATATCATATGGCTAATAACCAAAAAATTGTTACCTGGAATGTCAAAAGGTGTCAGACAGAAAGTGAAACAATACAAGGTATTGAAGCATTTGTCTTTATTGGCAGCTGATATGATATTCATAAAGGAATCTTATTTGCTGGCTTGTGAAGCCATCCAGATGGGGAGACTAGTGGGTCAGATATTCTCAGCTGGGGGAACCACCCAAAGCTGTGGCTTCATGATTTTGATAGCAAGGGAAAATCCCCTTTTCACTCATCCAAATGATCAGGGATCCCCAGAGTAGATTTATTTTAGTTCATGGCACAGTATATACGACAGATGTTTTACTGAGAAGTATTTATGGGCCTAATGTAGACACACCAGGGTTCTTCACACAGCTGGTTAATACTCTTACTCCTTTCTCTCAATACTGATAATACTCAGTCTAGATCTGAACCTGGTATTTGACCCCACCTTAGACTGCTCCGGACATTCCCAAAAGGGGCTTTCCCCAGCTCAATGGGCCATCTGTGAACTTATTGATCAGATTGGTCCATGTGATGTTTGGCGGGTACTTAACCCCACATAAAAGGGTTACACTTTCACCTCCCAAGTTCATAATACCACCTCTTGCATTGACTATTTACTTTTATCTCAAACATTACTGACAGAGGTGTTAGAATCTTACATCCAACCAGGCCCCCCCTCAGATCATTCCCTGGTGATGTGTTACCTTTCCCTTTTATCCCTTCCCCAGAGAGAGGCACGTTGGAAGATTAACAACCAGCTGCTGAAGGATCCTGAGATGACCACATACTTTTCAGAGCACATTGATCAGTTTATCAGTGTTAACCATAATTCCACTACCAGACCAGACATGGAATGGTGTGCTTTCATGGCTTATATTAGAGGCATCCTAATTGGTCTGAGTTCTCAAAGAAAGAAGAAAAGGAAGCAAAAGCTATTACGCATTCTCTCCCAAAACTGGACAATTGAAGCTGCTTTAGCTCCCCATTCCCCAGAAACCCTTAGACAGGATTTAGATAAGTTAAGAGATGCTTACTTAGAGATCTTGAGAGAAAAGGCAGAATTTGCAATCCTGAGGACTAAGGCATCTTACACAGTTCAGGGTGAGAAAGCAGTGTGCCTATTAGCCTTCAGGATAAAACAACAGGAATCATCCAGATTCATAGCATAGATCTGTTCTCAAGAAGACAGCTCACTGAAAACATCCCCATCAGACATAGTAACTGAATTTAGTAAGTACTAAAAAGACCTCTATAGTTCTATGTCTGACCTACCTTCAGACCAGGCCCTAAATGAGTACCTGGCGGCATCCAACCTACCCTCTCTTTCTGAAGCACAACCAAGTGCACTCATAGCTCCCAACTCTCATTCAGAATTGGCAAGAATCATTAAGAGCCTTCCCTTAGACAAAACATTGGATCCAGTTGGATTCTCAGCTAATTTTTATAAAAAATTTCAAGAGCAGCTAATTCCCCTACTATTACCCATATTCCAGTATATTTTGTCAGGCGCATCCATGGACCCTACCCTTTTTGAAGCCCTAATTGTTCTGTTACACAAAGCTGATAAGAACCTGGAGTTAGTCACAAGCTATCAACCCATATCCTTATTGATCAGGACATTAAAATTTTAACCAAGCTACTGGCTGACCATATCAGTATTATTCTTCCAGATCTTATCGGCCTGGAGCAGGTTGGCTTCATGAAGGGGAGGTCATTGGTTGACTATCTCCAAGCCTTGTCTTCTTGGTGTCCATAAATGTGCATTTTCCAGCAGCTTTGGTATCTCTGGACACTGAGAAGGCATTCGACAGGTTGGACTGCAATTTTCTATTTCAAACCCTCAAAGCCTTTGATTTTCCCCTAGAATTTCAACACTGGCTACAAGCACTGTGTCATTCCCCGTCGGTGAGGGTAATGGGTAATGGAGTGGCTATAAACCTTTTCCCATTGCAGTCAGGTACCAGTCAAGGTTACCTCCTGTTCTTCCCTGCTTTTTAATCTATATTTGGAACCCCATATCCGTCGATTGATGGATTGTGAGAGGATCTAAGGAATAACCATTCTGCATCAGGAAATTAAGGTTTCTGTTTATGCAGATGACCTCCTTCTCCAACTGTCCCACCCATCTGTCTCTATTCCTCCTATGTTAGAAATCATTGAGAAATATACCCAGTTGTCCAGTTACAAGTTAAATGTAGGTAAAACTGTAGTATTTTCCCTCAATCACAAGGTTCTCAAATGCTCCATCACTGAATTAGGACTCTCCTGGAAATAAGATTGCCTAAAATATTTGTGAATTGAACTGACAAGGAATTTAGTATGCACTCAAAAATTGAATTTGGATTCTCTGGTTAAAGTTATCAGTCAAGACCTAGATAAATGGTCCAAACTCCCGATTTCCCTCTGGGGTAAAATTAATTCAATTAAGATGAATGTATTTCCTAGACTTTTCTATCCTCTTAATTTACTTAACATATGGCTCCTCCTTTCCTGATTCAGAAAAGTACATGGTCTCATCACAAAATTGTTTTGGTCCAATAAACAGCCTAGATTAGCTTATTATAAGCTAGCAGTCCCCAAAGCTAAAGGGGGTTTATGCCTCCCCCATCTAACTTTTTATTATTGGGCTAGTAACTCCACCAAATACTTCAGATGGTTGTCTTCATCCAACGAAGTATCATCCTCACCCTTTTCACCACTCTGGCTTAGATCCGAACTAGCTCTTATGAGAGCCAGTGGCCTATCCCCAACTGCTCTTCTACACATCAAAGCTAGTGTTCTCCCTCCCAGATTAAAAACATCCCATATAGCAATTTCTGTTAAAGTCCATACCCAGCTGAGTACCTTCCTTATATATAACCATATTCAGGAATTAGCACAGTCCATATGGGGAAATCCCAACTTTAAGATTGATAAGAGATTGCTCAGTGCTCACTAGATGCCTCTCCTGGGAGACGGGTAGCTCACCCACTTCACAAAAGAAGAGGGCATCTGGCTTTCTACTACAGAAATTTTGAATAGATTCAAAATCCCTACCCATAGTGTTTTCAAGGTTTTTCAATTGAGGCACTTAATTCTGAAAATGTTGGGAACAGATCCCCCTCAACCAGCTACATTATCCTTCCCAAATGAAGTAGGTTCATTGGTAGGTTCCCAATAAGCTGTATCTAAGACCTACGGGATCCTATACAGTTGGGCCTACCCAGACTGCTTTGGCCCCATAGCCTATTGGTCTCCTCTTTTCCCTAATCTGGATTTAGACTGACTAACTCTATTGTATAACTGCCACAAATACATTACCCAGGACAGGCTATGTCTTACCCAATTTCACATATTGCACAACTTATGCTATTCCCCTCAGAGATTATTCAAATTTGGTCTCACGTTGTCATCTACTTGTGTCTGCTGTCAACAAGAGGAAGGTTCCCTGTATCATATCTTATGGACCTGTTCCAGTGTGACATCATTCTGAACTAGCATTCAGCAAAGAGCAGATCCTCTATAAGTCATGAAGGCCAGAAATTTGTGCAATGGGAGATTATTCTGAGGTATCAGTGCTCAGTCACAGGTACCATATGGCCCTTATTTTTATGTCTGCTAAAAAAGTGGTATTGCACCAATAGAAGGACAGTAAATACATTTCCTACACTGAATGGCTTAATGAGCTACTTGCAAACCTCAGAACAGAAAAGGCAATAGCAAGTCTCAATAATAGGACAAAGATATATATGAAAATCTGGGACCCTTTACACACCCTCTATTCTTTATAACTTCATCATACCAGTATCTAATTAATCTTGGGAGTAACCAGATCCCAAGTATCTGTGTTGGGTAGGGAGGGGAGGGTTTGCAGGGGTGAGAGAAGGGGGTGGAGGGGGGAACAGGTCCAACATATTGTCAAACATATTATTGTTGTACATTGTTTCTCCTGGATCTGTTCTCTGTATTGTTAAAGTTCAATAAAATTTGAATTGAAAAAAAAACAAACAAAAAAAACATTAAAAGTGAACTCAACAAACTTGCATATTTCATTCTGCATGTGTCAGACTTTCTGTGGTTATACCAACAATCACCTCGAAGGTCAACTATTTGATCAAAGTAAACTTTGCAATTGTATTGTTCAAGCAATTCACATGAAATTTTGCATGCACCATCAGGGGCTTAAAATCTGTAGATGTGGCAAATTTAGTTCCAGTTGGATGTGCTTGTGCAGAGATATGGATTGTCAAAAAATGTAAACATTACCATTTTTGGTGAAATTCTTCATCATGCCCTTTGCAAAAAGGTTGTGGATTTTGTGTCTGAAATTCTTAGGGTACAAATGTATTGTGCCAGAGATGTGCCTTTTGAAGGTTTGGTGAAAAAAAATATTAATCTGTTCCAAAGTTATTAAATTTCAAAGTTTACCATTATTTCCTATGGGACCAGTTAGATGTCCTACCCAATAAAGGATTATTTATTGCAAATGCAGAATCCTTTTTTTTCAAATGTGGGATATTTTGCCGCCAAAGAGGAATCTTTTTTGTGCTGCTGCCATCTTTTCAGTTAGTATTGAAAACAAAATTACATTACTAAAAAAAAAACAGAGTACTTTTGTAAACACCAACAGTCGTGATTACCTAATTGGGGCCCATAGAATCAGATTCTGGAGTTATGTTTTCCATAACTTACTTAGAACTTTGAGGTTTCTTTAGTCGCAGAAATCCTTTTTCAGAAATCACAGAAAACAAATCCTGTGAAAACAGGACCCTTTTCCACAGTTTCCAATAAAAGATTCTTTTTTGCATTTGTGAAAAAGGATTTTCTTTTTCCTAAAATTGCAAAAAAAGAAACTGCGGAAAAGGATTCTTTTTCGCAATTTATGAAAAAGAATTTTTGAGAGCTATTTCTTTGTCACAGCACAGTTACAAAACAGTTCAATATTTTGGTTTGAAATTTTTGTAGTACCAAAGGCTTGCCCTGAAGATGTGCCTTTTGCTGGTTTGGTGAAAATATATTATTTTGCTCTGGAGTTCTGAGTGGTTAAATTTGTATTTGTTTCCCATAGGATAACATTGTAATGGGAGGTGTATACACTGATTATTTTGTCACTCCACTGTATAGGAATGGTTTGCAATTTTCTTCTGAAATTTTCAGGGTACAAAGGGCTTGCCCACCGATGTGCCTTTTGTTGGTTTTCAAATTTTCCTGTATTTTCTATAGGAGAACATTGCAGTGTAAGGTGTTCCTTCAGGTCTGCACACTATGGGATGGAATCGCAGGGCCCAGAGGGCTCTCACTTCTGCAGGCAAAGAAGGGTAGCACAAAACTATCTCAAAATTTATGCATGGATGGGAACACAGGGCCTTCTGGGCCTTACGCTTCCATACACAAATACAGATACTGTTAAAGACTGATGGGAGGATCCTTAAGGGAAAAAGGGATATGAATAAAGTGGCCCAAAACATATGGATGGATGGCACTGTGTGCTCTCACTTGTAAATATCAATACCATTATGAGTGAGGGATGCACAGGCCTTATGCATACTTGGCAGCACAGGGCCCAGAGGGCCCTGCATTCCCACATCCAAATAAACAAAGGATTATGGAGTGATGAGACTGCAGGGCCCTTCCCATAGGAAAATAAGGATACAATTACAATCTCTAAAAAAATTATGGATGGTTGAGAGTGCAGGGCATGGAACACCTTGCCCTCCCACATGCAAATAAGTCCGTGATTATAGTATCTGAAAAAGTAAGGAAATTCTCAACAAAAAGACATTGTTAATGCACCATTAGAGTTCCAGTGACAAAAGTTGGGAAATGCAGCCTTAGGGTTTCCAACCCTAACATCCTACCCTCACCCTGAATGCAGGAACAGGTGTGGGGTGTGTGACTTGGGGTTTGAACCCTAATGTTCACCCCATTCTTCTATACTGTACCCATCATAGCTTACTCACTCATGAACTGTCATCAAAAAAATCTTTATATGCCATTAATTCCCAAGGTAGGAGTGTCCATTGTGGTTAGTATCAGAATGAACCAATGCTGAATTTGCATTCAGTGAAAGTTCTGAAATATATCAATTTTGATCCCAGTAAAGCAGGTCTGAAGGGACTTAATTTCCCTCTGACACTTCAGCATGCTGATGTCAGAACAGAACCTTTGTGCAGAGAACACACACTGACCAAGTGCATGCTGTTGGTAAGCCATATGACCTGCAGGACACAATCATCGAGACTGGAGACTGAGAACTCCTTACATTGCACACATCACACTGTCATTTTCAACTTTCTCTCACAGGGGAAGGATGTGGTTGCAGGAATGAAATTGTTTCATGTAGAAAAGAGTGGGTTTTGATCAGGTAAAGTTAGAAATTATCATAGAATCATATACTATCATTCTAACTTTCTAAGTCACAATATTAAACTGTAGTTTCAGCAGGCCAGTGAAATTGTGTGCTGATAGAAAACAGAGGATGGTACAGTGCTGGGTCTGCACTGACAGCTGCATCCCCTGCAGCAGGAGCAGGGCAAAGTGAATTTATTAGACTGGAAATGGTGCAGTGGAATTTAGAAGAATTTATTTGACAAATAATTTTATTTACTGACTGCTTACTGTTCAGGGCACATAAAGCCATCTTTATTTAGTTGCCAGTCAGTGAGTTAAAACTAATTGAAGTAGGATGGTGCAGTAAGACACTAGGGGCATGATTTTCAAATGTAAATCTATGATGCAAGATGCCTGTGCCAAACGGGTGTGACAAAAGTGGCACATTGCATCATAGTTTGCATGATCCCAATTTTTAAACACTGGGTGCAGTGAAATCAAGATGCTGTGTGGCAGAACCCCCCTCCACCACCCAGCAGCAAAAGCACTGGTGCACCAGGTTGTAAGGGGACTTGCGTCATGGCAGGGCTGCACCATCCCCTTGTGTTCTATTCCAAAAGCCCCACTGTGGTCAAAACAGGGGGCTTTCTTTAGACCAGCCAGAAGGTGGTCTAAAGTCCATGCACAGCAGCCTGGCAGGGAGGCAATTGGGAGGATACAAGACGAGGACTGGGGGAATAAGGAGCAGGGGGGTGCTCTGGGGATGACATGGGCACAGCAGTGATATGCAGGGAGTTGAGATTGTGCCCTGTGAGGGTGCCCTGTGCTATTAGAGATAGTCAATGGACCCTGGTAAAGGGGGCTGGCAGACAGGGTCCAGTACCCAGCCCTGTGAATGATACAGCCCTGACACCTGCCCCATTGGTGCCACATTGGTGGGCAGTAGTGGCTGCAGGTTGCAGGGTGCCAGTGGTGACTTGAAACAGTCCCTGGGCACCATGGCAGTCCACTGGTACCTATCCCCACTCATGGAGGAAGGCTAATGCCCACCAGTGGCACTGGGGTCAGTAACACCTATGGGGCTGTGACAGGGCTGTATCCTTTGGAGGGCTGGGTCATGGACCCTGTTTGACAGCCACCTTTTACCCAGGATGATTATCTGTCCCTAATAGCACAGGGCACTCCTGTAGGGTGCCACCTCAAGCCCCAGCACTTTGTGCCATGACCCAGTCACCCCTAGGACACCCCATGCTCCTTATTCCCCTGGTCCATTCCTGGCAGGAACATTTACCCAATTCCCCACCTTTGCAGCCCCTCAAGTGTTCTGCTGGGTGGGGGAATGATGGAGCCTTTTGATAAACACCGCAGCAGTGCAACTTGTCCCATGCAACCCTACAGATTCAACAGCTGTTGGGTCTTGGATGCAGGACTCTTATTTTTGTAAAATACAGCACAGGGTCCCTGCTGCACCCCAAGATTTCTGCAGCCCTAGATCACCACAAATTGAGGTGGTCTAAGGTCTGTTTTGAAAACTGAGCTCCTGATTTTTCTTTGAGCAGGGGGGTGTCACTGGGCAAGCGTGGGCATCTGAATGAGTGTCTAGTCTCAGTATCACTCATCTTTAGTCCTCTTCCTGTGTCTCTGCCAAGTGTGGATGTGCCAGCATGCACATTATGTGGGCATCTAAAATGGGTCGGTGACTACCTATTGTGAGTTACTATAGTTGTTGCCTGTCAGTGATTGCATCAAAACTCATCATCATCTGTTGTGCCTGTGTCATTAAAGAATGTGGAAGAGGAAAGTAACAGAAGGAAGAATGCCCATAGGAGGGAGGAAAGGAGCAGGGAAAGGTTGAACCATGCCGGTTTCACCATGTACCAGTTCTGGAAGTGGTGGTGGTTGTGGTGTATAAGGACTCCAAGATGAAGAAGGTGGGAAAGGGACTGTGAGTTAAAGTGGTGGGGATGAGAGGATGACTATGTTTGGGTACATGAAAGCAGTGCTAAAGACACCATAGTTCATTAGTTCACAGAATTCCACTTGTTCCAACCCTACTGCAAGCAGCTTTCCCAGCCAATCATTCAGTGCATCTGATAATGAAACCACACTAAGCTAATCAGAAGCACACAGATCTCCCTTCCCTCTTTTAAATGCCTCCAGTTCCTGTACCCAGGAGAGAAGAGATCAATTCAGAATAACAAAACCCTATCCCTGTTCATCTTGTGTAAACAACATGGCAACAGATGTTCCTACTACCACCTGTGCATGTGTGAGAACAAGTGGCAGTCTACACGGAGGCACTATCCCCAACCCTCAAATCAGGCATTCACAGTAGTAGGACTGAGCCAACTGATTCTGCTCATTCATCATGTGAGGAAGTTGACATTGAGTATGGGTCTAGCATAGACAGAATGGTTATCTTGTCACCAAAGGAAAACATACAGGTGTTCACTGGATTAGGGGTATGGTGAGGTATTCTGACCCCACATTCTACAAAATTAAATGAGAAGGACCACCTCCAAAGCAGGTTATAACAGTGAAGAGGACATGAAAGTGGACCTGCCATAGTAGTGCCATGAGGCTCAAGTTGCAGACAAGGGGGAAGCACAAGTGGAGGAGCTGATAAAGCAGGGTAAATCACATGATCCATGTGGAGAGAAGGAGGGGAGAGGGGTAAGAATATGCATGAGAAAGGAGGTAGGGAGAATAAGAAGGAAGAAGTACTGTATAAGAGAAGAAGAAGGAAAATAATCAGTAGAGTAGAGGAACATGAGAAATCAGATGCAGAAGAAGAGGAAAAGCATATGGATGTCATTATCCACCTAGGTACTAATGATCTGGCAAATGGGGAGCCAAAGGAAGTTCAGGAAGAGTTTAGGAAATTGGGGAGGGGTCTCGAGCAAGTAGCTACTTCTGTCACTTTCTCAGAAGTACTTCCTGCGAGAGGCAAAGGAGAGCATAGGAGTGCATGCACCAGGAACTTTAACTCATGGTTGAAGAACTGGTGCTGTGAGAAAGAGTTTGGATTCATTGGTGACTGGGGATCCACCTGGAGGATGGAGATTTGTTCAAGCCTGATGGCCTGCATCCATCCTGGAGGGGAATCCAAGCACTCAATGATAAGTTTAAATGCTACATTGACAAGCATTCAAACTAGCAAAGGGGGGTGGCAGGCCAGCAAGGAGGGTACCTACCTGCTTACCCCCCACAGCTAGCAGTGGAACCAGTGAACCAGAGGAGTGGCTATCTCTGCAAAGCAGTGTGCAAAAGGTGGAGATTAGTTCCCAAGAGGTGGATAGGCAGAAAAGGGGCAAAATTCAGCAGAAGGGCAGACAGCAAGGAGAACCAGGGATAAAGGACAACCAAGGAAGGGGCTGGAGTAGAACAGCGAAACAGTCTAGGGAGGTCAAATCATGGAAAGCCATGTGTGCAAATGCCAGGAGCCTTAGCAACAAAATGGAAGATCTGGAGGCAGTCATGGTGCAGTCAGACCTGGACATTGTGGCCTTCACTGAAACCTGGTGTAATGGTAACCATGACTGGGAGATGGCCATACCTGGCTACAACATATTCAGAAGAGACAGAGCAGGCAGGAAGGGAGGAGGATTGGCACTGTATGTGAAAAATGACATAAGGGCCACAGAGATCCAGGAGGAACAAAATGGGGGCGATACTGTGAGTTAAGCTGGAAAGGAAAATGGGGACAGCCATCCACACAGGTGTGGTCTATAGACCACCAGCCCAGGAGGAAGAAACAGATGGGAGCTGATGCTAGCCATCCAAGGATGGCAGACAAGAATGAGTAGTACTGGTTGGAGACTTCAGTATTCCAGACGTGGACTGGAGCATCCAGCAGCAGCATCAACTAGGAGCAGATTTATCCTGGACTCCTTCAGGGTGCCTTCCTCAAGCAACTGGTCATGGAATCAACTCGGCAGAAGGCAATACTGGACCTTGTGCTCACAAACAGGGACAGTGTGATGGGGGTAACAATGGTGGAGCACCTGGGGAACAATGACCACCAGTCATTGTGGTTTGAAATCACAGAAAGAGCAGAACCAAACCACACAAAAACACGTATCCTGGATTTTAGGGGGGCAGACTTTGGGAAAATGGGGAGATACTTGAAAGAGGCATTAAGGGCAATGGGACAGGAATCAAGGGTTGAGGAACAGTGGGCAGTATTTAAAATGGGGATTACATGAACAACAGAATTATGCATTAAGCAGGTTAGCAAGAGGAAAAGGAAGAGGAGACCATTATGGTTTTCAAAGAGGTAGCAAAGAAATGAAAGCCAAAAAGATTGCATTCAGGCAATACAAAAGACACAGGCAGAAGGGATAGGAAGAAGTACCAGGAGAAGTAAAGGGAGGCAGGGAGGTCAGTAAGGAAGCCAAAGCTCAGACAGAAGAACACATTGCAAAATCAGTGGGTAGAGGACAAAACCTTTTACAGGTACATAAGTGAAAAAAGAAAAAAGAAAACAAAGGGAGGGATACTGAGACTGAAGGGGAGGATGGGGCAGCGTGGAGGATGACAACAGTAAAGCTGACATATTGAACAGGTATTTCTGCTCAGTCTTTACTGAGGAAGAGGAGGTAATGGGTCTGAAGGGAGTACAAGGGTGAGAATGGTGCAGAAATGGACACAAGTCCCTTTACACAAGAAAGGGTCCTGAAGGAACTGGAAGTAATAAGAGTTGATAAAGCAATAGGGCCAGATGGGGTGCACCCCAGGGTCCTTAAAGAACTAAGAGAGGCGGTGGCTGAACCTCTGGCTATCGTGTTTAGCCGATCACTGGAAACAGGTAGGTACCCAAAGACTGGAGGATAGCAGATGTAGTCCCCTTATACAAAAGTGGGAACAAAGAGGAAGCAGGGAACTACAGACCAGTCAGCCTCACCTCAGTAGTGGGGAAGATCATGGGAAGCACTACTGAAGGAGAGATGGTGGAACATCTGGTTGTCAATGGACTACAGGACCCAAGGCAGCAGGGTTTCACCAGGGGGAGGTCATGTCAGACCAACCTCATTGAATTTTTTAACTGGGTGACTCAGGAGGTGGATCAGGGGAGGGTAGTGGACATGGCCTATCTGAACTTCAGCAAGGCCTTTGTCACTGTGCCACATAGAAGACTATTACACAAACTGGGGAATATGGGTGTGGGCAGGACAGTAGTGTGGTGGGTAGGTAACTGGCTGGATGGCAGGACACAGAGGGTGGTGATAAATGGCTGTCACTCCACAGAGGAAGAGTGACCAGTGGGGTACCACAGGGATCAGTGCTGTGACGGTCCTATTCAACATCTTCATCAGTGACTTGCGCAGGACCTAGAAGGCAGAATTTCACTGTTCGCTGATGGCCATAAGCTCTGTAACAGAGTAGACACACCAGAGGGTGTAGACAGAATGAGAAGGGACCTGCAGAAACTTGAAGAATGGTCAGGGGTTTGGCAGTTGAAATTCAATGCAAGGAAGTGCAAAATAATGCATATGGGACACAAAAACTCTGGCACAATATATCAGTTGGGGGTGAGGATATAGCATGCACCAAGCAGGAAAGGGATCTTGGGGTCATCATCTCTGATGTCCTCAGGGTAGGGAAACAGTGTGACAAGGCAGCAGGTAAAGCAAATAGGATGCTGGGATGTATAGGCAGGGGCATCACCAGCAGGAAAAGGGAGGTCATAATTCCGCTATACAAGACACTAGTGAGGCCCCACTTGGAGTACAGTGTACAGTTCTGGAGACCGTACCTACCTAAGGACATGGACAGTGTAGAGAAGGTTCAGAGGAGGGCAACAAAGATGGTGCATGGATTGCATCACAAGTCCTATGAAGACAGGTTGAAGGAACTGAACATGTACTCCCTGGAGGAGAGGAGAGGAGGGAGAGAGGGGATATGATAGAGACATGCAAGTATCTTACAGGGAAAAACAGGGTGCAGGAATACACTATTTTTAAGCGAAAAAGATGTTCCAGGACTAGAGGGCATGAGATGAAGTTGGAGGGAGGACAATTCAGAGGAAACATGAGGAACAATTTCTTCACAGAACGGGTGGTGGACAAGTGGAACACCCTGCCAGAGGAAATGGTGGGGGCTGAAACAATCACGGGATTTAAGAAGGCATGGGATAGACATAAAGGAATTCTGGAGGTCAGAGGTAAGGGGCAACAGGCTTCTAGGAAAACATAAACTGAACTTACAAGCTCAAATGGGCAGACTGGGTGGGCCATAGGCCCTTATCTGCCGACACTGTCTATGTATCTATGTATGTATCTATAAGAAGGCAAATGCAAGAGAGGAGGATGAAGAAAGAGAGGAACTTGCAGATGTGATGTCTATTACCCAAAAGACTAGTGGTGATAATGACTATATGATATTAAAGAGGTTACTCAGTGTCTCAGTGAGTCACAATAAAGGACAATATTCTTCAGTGTACTGTGGGTGTGTGGCCAGGTGGTGTACAGTAGCTCTCATTCAGCTTCTCAGTTCCCGTTCACTTGCCTCTGATTTCCCAAAACAACATATCCACTTCATCTAAAATCACATTTTCACACCATATATAAATAATTTGGTAACACTTTTTTTAAGTGTCTTTAACTACATTGAAATACTGTATAACTACACTGTAACTGCACTGTAACTACTGTGTAGTTACATAAAACTACTATGAAGTTTTAAACTAGTTTCACAGTCATGTGTTGTGTAGTTACACAACATGCATACATGTGCAACTACTACTGTCTTCCTTTCGGCACAAATCAATTCATTCTGATGAGTGTACACATGTAATAGCTGTTGCAAAGTGTAACACAAAACCTATTGTGAAACTACCACTCTATCTGTTCTGGCATTCTGTCTCTTCTATTTGTTCTTATAAGGGCAACTACACATGTAATAGCTTTTGTAAATTGTAATAGCAAATCTACTGTGTAACTACTATGTTTCTACTTTTGACATTATTAAATATGTTCTTACAAGCATTACCACATATGAATGCAGATCTTGTGCACTGTTTTAACTGTCTAGGGCTATCTAGCATTTATTTATTTAAAAGGTAATCACACAGACAAATTTTAAAGTGGAATCAGAATTGTTTCTAAAATATTAATACAATGCAACTTCAGTCTTCTACAATTAAATGCACTGACTGTCAACTCTTTAGATGATGTTCCATGTCTGTTTTTCAGTTTTTCATGAACTTACAGGTCAGAAAACATGCAATCTGATATTGTGAATTGATATGTAACTGTACACAAAATTATTTTTTGTTTGCATGATTACTTATTGGTACTATAACAATATTGTGGCTAAGAAGTAATGGCACTGTTTTCACAGTTAATGCCTAGGTAACATGTATTTGCAGTTGCACACACTTACATTTATCAAATGTCAGTACTGTAGCTGTGATGTAAGTTCTCATTCAGGAACCTTACCTCATGAAATTAATACTTACTAAATGTGTAATCTAATATTGGACCCTATTCACATAGGTGGGAGGGAATGTGTCGGAAGTGCAGTCCCAGGCCTGGTGATCAGTAGCAGCCATCCAGTCAGATAGGCTAACCAGGAGCAGACTGGATCATGCACTCTGTGTGGAGTGGGGAACTGTGGGTTATGGGTGTTCCTCCCATTACTGCTGTTTTCCAGTAAGGGAACCACCTGGTCTTCCCATGTTTACCACCTTGCCCCCAGTCCTGATGGTATAGTCAGAGGACTGTGGTAGCTTGATGTAAAGGATGGTGTCATGGCTGCCACACTGTTCAACCAGTGGTAAGGGCATGTAATGACTAAGGAAGGGTCCCTTCCTTTGTATCTGGCACCACCCACCACCACTCCACACAGCAGATCAGCATGGTATGTAGCCACGCCCCAACCCCAACCACCCACATGGGCAGTAACAGGACAGCGGTGTGGGTGTAGAACAGGTGTGGATCAATGCCACAGAAGCAGCACATTTCTTAGTAACTACAGCATTGTTACAAGCCAACAAATTATTATATAAATGACTTTTATTGTATAAGTGGGGGGTGGTGGTGCTGCTTGTTAGGCATGATATTAAATGCTACAGGGAGGGGAGTAGCTGGGGAGCATATTTAGATTCTGTGGGTTACCCTGCAGGATGCTAGGATAGGAGGGTCAAGCTGGGGGTGGTGCACAGGCCACCTGCCCATTCAGAGGAGCTAGATGATGGATTAGTGAAAAATCTGAAATCCCACTGTAGCTCGGGCAGGGGCAGGACAGTGGTGTTGGAGGATCTGAACATGCTGGGGTTTAGTTGGGAGACCATGGCATCATTGTTGGCAAGGGAGCAGCACCTTCTTGATGCCTTCCAAGATGCATTGCTATCCCAACTGGTAGGGGAAACCAACCAGAGAGGGTAGTATTCTGAATGTGGTCCAGATGGGGACATGGTTAAGGAGTTGGTTGTGGAGGACCCTCTGGTGGGACATGATCACACCACAATTTGGCTCTCCCAAGACCTGGGCAGGATTGGGAATTGTACAAAAACAAAGGTGGTGGATTTCAGGGAGGCAGATTTTGTGGGCATGGCAACGGTCCTGGAGAGGCACCTAGGTGGGATTAGTCCAGGCATGGACATGGATAGCAAGTGGGAAATAATAAGACAGGGTCTTCTGGAGGCTACTAAAGTTTGCACTAGGGTTGTCCGCAAGAATGCTAGGGCCAGAAAACCCAGCTGGTGGACCAGGGTGGTGTGGGAGTTGGCGAGAGAAAAAAGACTGGCCTACCAAAGATTCAAGCAGTTGAGAAAGGGATAAGGACAGGAAAGAGCACTGAAGGCTCTCCAGATGGATTAGTAGGGTGGTGAAAGCAGTCAAGGTGGATAAGGAATGCAGTTAGAGCAGGGGATCAACAAGGGAGAGCGTTTTTTTCAGGTATATCATGGATGGGAGGAAAGTGACAGGGAGATGGGCAAATTGATAAGTTAAAAAAAGGGTAAGGGTAGGCTCATAAAGCAGTGGAGCAAGCAGAAGTACTCAATGAGTACTTCTGTTTGGTCTTTATGAAGAAGGGGAGGGAACCATATACACAGGGTTAGTGGAATGCGGGAGAGCCGGAGGGGCACTCACAGATGGGGAGATACCTCTGGGGAGGGTGAGAAAGGGTCTAAAGTCCTTAAGGTGTGATAAGGCTTCAGGTCCAGATGGGATTCACCCCAGGATATTGAAGGAAATGACGGATATCCTGGCTGCACCACTGATGGACTTATTCAACTCCTCCCTTCAAACAGGATGGGTCCCCCATGACTGGAAGGAGGTGCATGTTGTGCTGCTCCATAAGTGTGGTCTGCAGGAGGAGCCAGGAAACTATAGACCAGTTAGCCTGATGTCCATGGTGGGGAAGATGCTGGAAACCATCTTAAAGGAATGGATGGTGGAGTTCCTAGAGACCCACAGTTTCGAAGATGATCAAAAGAATGGGTTCATCTAGGGAAGATTGTGTCAGATGAACCTAGCTGAATTCTATGACTGGGTCACAAGGTCTCTGGACCTGGAGAAGCCAGTGGATGTCCTGTACCTGGACTTTTCTAAGGCTTTTGACTTGGTGCTGCACTGTGCACTGTTGGAGAAGCTGAAGATCTTGGGGTTGGGGGAGAAGATACTAGGGTGGGTTGGGAATTGGTTAATGCACCTAGAGTACTGTTTGCAGTTTTGGAGCCCATACTTGAGGAGAGATGTTGCCCTTCTTGAGATAGTCTAGAGGAGGGCATCAAAGATGATTCATGGTCTGAAGGACCTGTCCTAAGAGGAGAGACTACAGGATTTGAACATGTACTCCTGGGGGAGAGGAGGGATGGGGTGATATGATAGAGGTCTTTAAATATTTGGAGGGGATTAAGCCAGTCATCTCTGATGGACTGCTCCAGTTGAGGAAGGATGGAACCACGAGGGGACACAGACTGAGATTGGTGGGGGGTTAAGGGGGAGATGAGGTGTCACTAATTCAATGAGAAGGTGGTGGCACTCTGGAACTCATTGCCATGGGAGTTGTTGTGGATGGAGACAGTGGGAGGATTCAAGACAGGATGGGACAGGCACATGAGTGTAGTCTGGGTGGGGATGAGAGGGGTATGTAAAGTTTACGTAGGGGGTCACATATGGGAAGGGGGCAGCTGCAGTGAGTGGGCTGTAGGCTGTTACAGGCTGAAGTTATACTGTAATCAAATATTATTTACCATTCTGTGATTACCTTGTAAATGAATGTTAGATAGACATAGAGAGTTGAAACACTGCAGAAGAACTGCATTCATATTTGGCTACATTTGTAAGAACAAATTTAACAATGCCAAAAGTAGCAACACAGTAGTTACACAATACATTTTCTGTTACAATTTGCAACAGCTATAACAAGTGCAGTTGCCCTTGTAAGAGCAAATTATATAATAGCAGAAGAGATACAGTGGTAGTTGCACAACAGATTTTCTGTTACACTTTGCAACAGCAATTAAATGTGTAGTTACTCTTGTCAGAATTAATTGATTTATGCCAAAAGGGAGACAGTTGTAGTTGCACATGTATGCCAGTTGTACAACTATACAACATGCACATTTGAAACTAGTTAACAACTACACAGCAGTTACATGTAACTGCACAGATGTTACAGTGCACTTACAGAGTAGTTTCTTCATGCAAATTGTATGTAAGTACACAACAAACAAATGTGAAACTAGTTAACAACTACATAGTAGTTACAGTGCAGTTACTACATAGTTATACAGTAGTTACAGTGTAGTTAAGGACACACAAAATAAAGTATTTCCAATAATTAGATCAATCAATCACTCAATATAATGGCATTAACATACCAGCACAGAAACTGACTTCCGTCAAGAAATGATCTTTTCACTTTGTATAAAAACAAACAGCACTCCAGCATGAATCACATGTCCCCATTATGTTACCATAAATACAAATTAATTATACAATTTATAATGACAATAAAGTCATCCTGGTAATGCAGTGGTTACACTAACTCACACTATGCCAGTGTCTAAGTTTGGAAGTCATCTGGAGTAATTTCGGGTTGGCCAGAGAAAGGAGGGTTGAGCATTCCAGGGACTACTCTCTTTTGGGGTGGATAGGGTGAGTATCTCATTGTATGACTGCCTCCAAGTAAATACTGGGTGACAACACAGTTGGGGCACCACACTTATACAGGGGGTGAGATGGGATGTGGCCAATGCTGCTTCCACTGCCTGTATGTGCATGCCTGTGTCCATGTATGTCCTCTGTGGTGGTGTCCCAGGTGTAAGATTATTGGAAGGAGGGTGATTGTTACCCAGTGGAGTAGATGAAGCCCACCCACTCCCCACATCCATTATCTGTCTCTCTCCCCATGACTCCTGGGATGGCTCTTGGAATTCACCTCTGCCACAAGCAGCAGCATTCAGTAGGCAGAGCTTCCATAGAGCTGCATACAGACCTTGTCTCAGGGGTTAAGCCAAGGTGGCAATGTGGTGTGTGTAGTGAGTGCCCCAGGAGTCCAAGGAGATCCAGGTAGGAAGATCCTTGACTGGACTGGAAGGTAAGCCTGGTTTTATTTCCTAAACTCCAGATGATGTTGTATTTTCCTTACCTAACCTAATGGTACTGCTTCTAGTTTGAGCCATGGTACTGTACCTAAATGAGCAACAATAACAGAAGGAAATTATGAGATCTATTTTCAAAGTTAATAAAGTGTTATGGAAATGATCAAACTGATAAACATTGCACAAAACATAGTGATATCAAAAGAGAGAGATCAATAAAGATGTCCAAAAATGTGGATAAATATTGTCCATATAGTTAAATTAATAGTCAAATTTAGTGGCCAGATAGGTTACTAAGAGGAAGGGACAGAGAAAGCATATTTCCCAGCAAGGGCTGATTTTACATTCCTGACATAGTTATGGGAGAGAGTCCTTTCCTTTTTCCCTTCAGTGCCTCAACGTTGATTCAGGTGTTGTCCCAGGGATATAGTAGCAGCCCATATATCCGATCATGTCTCAAAATGGAGGATCTCCTGATCTCAGTCCAAAACAGGTAATGAAGCTTTACAGCAAAAAAAAAAAAAGAAGAGAAAAGAAAAATAGTGAAACTGCAATCTCCATTCAAATACAGAGCCAGTTTGCAAAACAGATATTGTAAGTTGCTGACTGAGTAATCAAAAAATAAATAATACAACAAGATTGAATAGGAGAAAACTACACTTTTAAAATATATAATTAGACTTTTAAAAGTATTTTATATGGGGTTGTCCCCTTTTTCGTAATTTAGTTTTACATTTTAGATGTAATTATCTGTAGCCCTTTCTAATCAATGAGCACAGCCAACATGAGAGTGAGACTAGAAAGTAAATATCATTCTACAAAAAAAGATCATAATTAATTTAAATGTTAATTAAACATTGAATTTACTCCATTTCATTAAAGTGTTGTTGCCAAATTTCATCTTGGCAGCTGATTTCAAGCAGCAAAAGGTGAATCAAAGGCAGTGAGGGGAGCAAAGGTGCAGACAGAGGAAAGGATAGCCAAAGGGACCAGGGAGGGGCTGTGGACATGGCCTACCTAGACTTTAGCAAGGCATTTGACACAGTCCCACACAAAAGATTATTAGTCAAATTAACCAGCCTGGGAGTGGGTCCCATGGTGGTAGCCTGGGTAAAACAATGGCTGGACAACAGGACACAGAAGGTAATTGTAAATGGAGCCCACTCTGAAGAAAGGGCGGTTACTAGTGGGGTACCGCAGGGTTCAGTATTGGGTCCAGTCCTTTTAATGTCTTCATCAGTGGCATTGCAGAGGGACTGGAAGGAAAAGTATGCCTTTTGCAGATGACACAAAGATCTGCAACAGGGTTGATACACAAGGAGGCGTGGAAAGGATGAAAAGGACTTGGCAAGGTTGGAGGAGCGGTCAGGCGAATGGCAGCTAAGATTCAATGCAAAAAGTGCAAAATAATGCACCTGGGAAACAAGAACCCAGGGAAGAATACACAATGGGTGGGGAGGTAGTAACAACAACAAAACAGGAAAGGGACCTGGGGTAATCATATCAGATGACCTTAAGGTTAGCAAGCAATGTGAGAAGGCAGTAGGGAGGCCAGGGGTATACTGGGATGTATAGGGAGAGGCATCAACAGCAGAAAACAGGAAGTTGTTATCCCTCTGTACAGACAGTTGGTGAGACTCCATCTGAATACTGTGTCCAGTTCTGGAGACCCCATCTCCACAAGGACAGAGACAGGATAGAGGCAGTCAGAGGAGGGCAACTAAAATGGTGCAGGGTCTGCAAGAGAAGCCATATGAGGAGAGACTAAAGGAGCTTAATATGTATACCCTTGAGGAAATAAGGGAGAGGGGGGACATGATAGAAACTTTCAAGTAACTCAAGGGAATCAACAAAGTCCAAGAGGTAGCATCTTTCAGAAAAGAGACTTGCAAGAACAAGGGACACAATTTAAAGATAAAAGGAGGGTGGTTCAGGGGCAATGGAGGAAGTATTATTTCACAGAGAGGTAGTGGATGCATGGAACAGCCTTCCTGAGGAAGTTGTGGAGTCTAAAACTGTGGGAGAATTCAAGAATGCTTGGGACAGACATAAGGCAATTCTTGTGGGGGCAGGAAGATATAGGCTGTTGGTTAAATAGGATCTGCGGCCTATCCTGTAGGTAGGGAAATGGGCAGACTAGATGGGCCTAGCGGTCCTTATCTGCCATCAAAGTCTATGTTTCTATGTTTCTATGTAAAGGGATAGCTAAAGGGGATATGACTTTATTCGGGTACATAAGTGAGAAGAGGAAAGCAATGGGAGGGATAGTGAGAATAAGAAGGACAGCAGGGGGAGACTGCACAGAACAGGATCAAAAGCAGACATCCTGAACAGGTACTTCTGCTCAATCTTCACAGTGTGTGGGGGGGGTGTAGAACATCAGGGAGCAGCAGGAATGGGGGGGACCCTGACAAAGATCAGTAAGAACTCAAAGCACCAGGGTTAGTGCTACACTCTTAAGCAATAAAAAGTATTTATTTTCAGCATTTATTCTTGGAACTCCTGCTTGATTCTTGTTTTCAAGCATCATCATTGAGTAGAGAATAACTATTTACTTATAGTCCATTTGACTGTGCTTCCCTGAGTGCCACTAGCTTGGTGATTTGCTTGTGGTTGGATGTTTTTGGCATGCAATTGCCATCACCAGACGCACATGTGACCTTGTGAAATTAAAAATCTCCAGAAGAGCAGCAGAGAGGAGGTTAGCAATAATAGACTGGTCAGTCTCACATCAGTTGTGGGGAAATTATTGGAAACCCTGTTAAAGGAAAGGTGGTAGAGTATTTTGAATCCAATGGACTACAAGACCAAAGGCAGCATGGATTTGTGGTGGAGGTGATGGTAGTGGTGGGGGTTCATGTCAGATGAATCTGAATTATTCCTCTGACTGGGTGACCAGGTAAATAGATGAGGGGAGGACAATAGAGGTGGCCTATCTGGACTTTAGCATGGCCTTCAACACTGTGCCACACAGGACACTGACAAAAAAATTGAGTAGCCCGTAGAGCTACTGGATGCGCTGCTGGTGACCCAGGTTGGGTAGTGAACTTGGGTCACCAGATCATCAGCTGGGAGGAGGAAGAACTCTGGGGGGAGGGATCACAGTGTCGGTGTTCCCTGACCCCTAGCGGTATGCTGGGGACATAGAAACATAAAAGTTGACAGCAGATAAGGACAGCAAGGCCCATCCAGTCTGCCCATTATTTCTACCTTATGAATGTGCCATAGGCCTTTATTCTGTCAATGGCCTACCTATTCATACTCATCTGTATTGCTCCCTTATGCCCATCCCATACCTGTTTGAACCTTGCACTGTATTCATATCCACCGATTCCTGAGGTAGGCTGTTCCATGCATCCACCACCCTTTGTGTGAAAAAGAACTTCTTCACATTACCTCTTAATCGGCCTCCCTCTAATCTAATGCTGTGTCCTCTCATCCTGCTATTTTTCATATATTGAAACATGTTAGACTCTTTCACCTTGTTAATGCCCTTAAGATGTTTGAATGTTTTGATCATATCATGTTTCTCCCTACTTTGCTCAAGGGTATACATAGTGAGCTCCTTTAATCTGTCCTCATATGTTTTCTGATGCAGTCACTGCACCTTTTTGGTTGCCCTACTCTGGGCTTCCTCCATTTTGTTAATGTCCTTGTGCAGGTGCGGCCTACAGTACTGCATGCAGTACTCTAGATGGGGCCTAACCAGTGTCTTGTAAAGAGGGATTATTACCTCCCTCTTATGACTTGCAATATCCCTACTAATACATCCCAACATCCCTCTAACCTTACCTACAGCTTTAGTGGTCTGCTTGGATGATTTCAGGTCATCTGTGATGATAATGCCCAAGTCTCTTTCTTCCCTTGTGATTGCCAGCAACTCCCCTCCCAACCTATAGGTGGCTTCAAGGTTTCTCTTCCCTATGTGCATGACCTTGCATTTCTTTGTGTTAAACTCCATTTGCCACTCTTCCGACCATTTTGCCAGTTTATCCAGAACTCTTCTCATTCTGCCCAACCCTTCTGGATCATCTACTCTGTTGCAGATCTTGGTGTCATCTGCAAACAGACAACACCCCATCATGCCTAGCATTAGCTAGAGTGGCAGGCAGACACTGATGCATGGTTCAGAGTAGCATGCACCAATGTCTTCATATTGTTGCATATCCTGCCATTCAGGAGGAACATACCACACAAGAGAAATGCCCTCCATGCCTCAGCACTTTCTAGATGCTTGGTGCTGGCCCATTCTTCAGATGTTGGGATACCCCAGGAACCTCCACTTCATAGCTAGAAGGGGCAGGGGTTTGGGGTTGGGCTTGGTCAACACCTGTGATGAGCATTAGGTTCATGGGATTGAAAGTTCCCAAGGGTTCATAGCTGCTGGGATACCAGGGCTATGTCTGACAGAGGACAAAGCCATTCTGGAGTGATAAAATATTAATAATAAAAAAAAAATGAACAGCCTAAGGATGGAAGGAAAAGTGATGAATTGGGTAAGGAAATGGTTGATGGGTAGGCAACAGAGGGTAGTGATTAACAGCAAACACTCTAATGAGGTGATAATAGCCTGTGGAGGTTTGCAGGGCTTTTTTCTTGAATCATTCCTCTTAAATGTCTGCATATGTAGCACTGTGTAAGAACTGGAAGGGAAAGTATACCTTTTTGCAAATAGCACCAAAATCAATAATAGGGTGCACATTCAGGAGGGGGTGGAGAGAGTGTGTAGGGACCATTGGAAACTCGAGGAGTGGTCTAGAGTATGTAAATGTGAGTTCAATGTCAAAAAAAATGCAAAATCATGCACCTAAGGGATTGGAACACAGGCACTGACTACAGGTTGGGTGAGATACTGACAGTCACTGAGCAGGAAAGGGATCTTGGTGTATCGTATCTGATGACCTCAAAGTGTCAGACAGTATGTCAAAGCAGTGGGTAAGGCCACTGGGATGCTTGGATGTATAGGGATAGGTATCTCCAACAGGTGCAGGGAGGTGGGGTTGCCTATGTATTGTTCACTTGTCAGGCCTGCACCACAGAAAGGGTATAGACAAAATGGAGGCAGTCCAGAGCAGGAGAACTAAAATGGTGCTTGGACTGCAAAAAAAAGCTGTATGAAGAAAGAATGAGGGATCTCAACATATATGTCCAGGAAGAGTAGAGTAAGAGAGGACATGATAGAGACATACAAGTACCTCACAGGGGGGAACAAGGTGCAGGAGAGTAATCTCTTTCAAATGGGAAACAGCACCAGGACCACAGAGCATGCAATGAGGATTGTTAGGGGAAAGTTCAAGAAGGATGTGAGGAAATATTACTTAACAGAATGAGTGGTGGATGCCTGAAACAGACTGCCAATGGAACTGGTGGAGGGCTTCAAGCATATGTGGGATAAACATGCTGAAAATTAGTTAACAGGGAGGAGGAAGGGTCATTGAAGGTCAGTTAGGGTCTGTAGAGACAGACTACTGTAGACAGTGACCATTTGGGCAGACGGGATGGGCCAAGTGGTCCTTTTCCTGCCAACAAATTCTATGTTTCTGTGTTTCAGTATACATAAGAATCATTGTAGCTCAAGCGGACACACAGATTTCTTGTCTCAAAGTTTTAGCAGTGTTTGAGATTCGGCTTCCAAACTGGGGAAGCAGCCACAGTTCACACAAGCTTTATCATTGCTCAACTTTCTAGTTACAGCCTGGTAGCTCAACTATAGTGTTTTTAAAACATCTTAAAAGGCTCATTCTAAGACCCCTAGTACCAAGGCAAACACACAAGTGATGCAAACTATAGCCAAACAAAAGCACTACTCAATTCACCATTCAGAAAGGAAGATGGTGACAATCAGGAAGCATCATACAATGCAATAAATATGGAGTAGACATCACATAGGTGTGTTTCTGGTCATTACATTTTTTACAAAAAAATATTAAGTAAAATCTTTTTGTAACCAAATGTAAATTTCAAAAGAATTAAAAAAATTTACCAGCTCTCTCAGACTCCAAAATACTTTGTAAGAGTGAAAAGTGGCATAAATTTATTTATGAAAAAAAGGAGGATCAGGTTCATAAAGTTATTGTCTTACTCTCTTCATGCAATAGAATCCCGTACCTTCTCTCTTCCCCACCCTCATTCCAGTGTCATGCAAGATGCCTTCTCCTATTGCATCTCTTCCCTATGGAATCTTCTCCCCTCTCCGCTCTTTCCTCCACCTCCCTCCCTCACTCCTGGCTGTTAGATGCCTGATAAGGCATCTTCCTCCTCCTCCTCTTCCCTGTACCTGTCAACCCCCTTCTGACCTCCCTTCCTCTCTCACTTGACTCCCCTCCTGTTTTGACTCCCTAATTCAAGTTTACCTTCTGCTTCCACTTGCCCTCTGCTTCTGCTTCCCCAGTAGCACTGTATCCCAGCCCAACAGGCACTGTGCACTTGTACTGTTTCCTACTCACTTGTCCTTGCTACTATTATTCCAGTTGACTCATCACAATTGATCCAGCCTCTGTGATTCTGCCTACATAATGCTGCCTTTGCTTAAGTAATCAGTTGCACTGTAAATGTTATGCTTTTGTACTCCCCTTTCTCACTTCCCCCTGGTTGTACCTGGAAGCGAGCCTTGACTCAGGGTATCTTTCCCAGTTACCAACTTTCAAATGAATTAATAAATACATTAGTAAAGGAATGCTGTCTAATACAAATGATACAGCCAGACAAGTAATAAAACCAGCAGCTATCATGAGTTATTATTTACTATATAAATATCCAAAGCATAACATTAACAAGCAATCCGTCATCACAAGTCTCAGTGACTCTCCCCATGAGAATCTCTCTGGATGTTTCAATAAAATATTTCAGTAAAAGGCAGTCTAGTGCACCTGTTAAACAGATCTCCAGAAGAATCCAAATGGCACAAAATGGGTTCCTTTTCTCCACTTCCAAAATCTGAGCTTCTTTTCCCTCTGGTATCTGAATCCAGCTTTATTTCCTTTCACAAATCTTTTCACCTTTGCAGCAACCCCCTAGTTTCCTCCATTAAGTTGACAGCAAGAATCCACAGATCAGTATTGAGAGGGCTTCATGTTCCAAGATATGGAGAGGTGCTCTGCCTCTATTCTAGTCTCCTCATGTCCTCACCCTACTGCTGTTCTGCTGATATAGCCACCTTCACACTAGATATCCTAGGTTAATAGTTAAAGAACACTACACCTTTTGGCAAGCAAAAATCACGTAAGTTAAATAAAATTGCAACTGTCTGTCAAATCAGATGGGGCAATGATGGCATACTGTTTGTAAATAGGGATGCAGCGAATTTAAATTCTGCCAGCGAAGTGGACAAATTCACGTGGTGGAGCAATTCATGAAATGTTTCCACCTAAGACAAAATTTTGCCTAGGTGAAATTTCATCTTCCTTGGTTGAAATTTCATCTTCTGTGGTGAAATTTCACCTTCTGTGGATGAAATTCCACCTTCTGCAGTTGAACTTTCACCACAGAAGGCAGAATTTCACAGTGGAAGGTGAAATTTCACCACTGAAGACTCACTTTTGCCGATCCACAGGTGAAATTTAAGCACTCCACCAGGTGAAATGTCACATTTCACTCAGTGAAATGGACAGCATTTTGTGAATTGCTCCATGAAGTGAATTTCACTCACTTTACTCACCTCAATTTGTAAATACTGTCCGGGCTTAAGATCCTCTAATTGGAATGTACTCTACTAATTACTTTACCTAATCAACATGACCATCTTCAATCTGTTAAATGTTGAAATATTCTTTTAGAAAGACAGCATTTGGGCTGCATGCCTTCTCTTTTCATGCTTTTCAATTTTGGAATCAGATACCTATATCTTTATTTAAATTAAATTTTTACAATTTTTTCCTTGAATCTGAAAAAAATGTAACCGTACTGTATGTAATCATTTTTGTGTATTTGTGTTTTGTTTTATGTATTTTACTGTGTTGTTTGTGGCTTGTATTTGCCACGGTGTGGTCATGAAGATGGACTTTGGCTCAACAAACCTGTCATCAAAAAAAACAAACATACATTCTGATGCTGGATGGTTCACTGGACAGTGAAGCAGCATATCGCTCAATCTTTCAGTGACCAAATGTATGATAAATGGGGAAAATGCATGAAATATCAAACATGATATTTTGGCCTCAGAATGCTGTTGCTATAAGGGCACTAATGTTTACATGTGCGTTAACAACTGAGCATCACAGATTGTTTTGAATTTATGTTTTAAAGTCTCTGTGAGCAATGTGAAATATCACCTTCCCCATGTGGAACAAAGTGTTTTCTGAGAGGTGAAATGAGTGACTTACAGTACAATGTATGACAGTTGACATGTACAGTATTATGACAAAGTGGTAGGGAATGATAAAACAAGAGGCAGAGCACTCCAACATATAATTCTTTAAAGGTTCATATTTTATTACAGGTTTCAAAGTGTCAAGTGTGCAGGTACAGTAAGCAAGGAAGCCATAAAAGACCAAGACAGCAACCCTTGTACTTTAGGCCTCACAAGCCACTTGTCAGGGGTGGCGCTACCATAGAAAGTTCCTTTTTATAACTACTTCATTTAAACTGATAGCACCCTTAACACATACTTCAGATAACAGTGTTAAACATTTTGTTCATAGTAAGAATACTGCAATTATTTGTCAGCATTTTTCATATACTGTAAAGCATCTTTGATAGTAACCCAGGGGGATTACACAATGGGGTGGGTAGTAACAACAACAAAAATGGAAAGGGACCTGGGGGTAGTTATATCAGATGACCTTAAGGTTGGCAAGCAATGTGAGAAGGTGGTAGGGAGGGATGGGGGGATACTGGGATGTATAGGGAGAGGCATCACCAGCAGAAAACAGGAAGTCGTTATCCCCCTGAACACATAGTTGGTGAGACCCCATCTGGAGTACTGCATCCAGTTCTGGAGACCCCATCTCCACAAGGACATAGAATGGAGGCAGTTCAGAGGAGGGCAACTAAAATGGTGCAGGTTCTACAAGAGAAGCCATACAAGGAGAGACTAAAGGAGCTTAATATGATACCCTTGAGGAAAGGAGGGAGAGGGGGGACATGATTGAAATGTTTAAGTTCCTCAGTGGAATCAATAAAGTCCAAGAGGGTAGCATCTTTCAGAAAAAGAGATGTGCAAGAACAAGGGGGCACTATTTGAAGATAGAGGGGGGATGGCTCAGGGGCAATGTGAGGAAGTATTTTTTCACAGAGAGGGTGGTAGATGCATGGAACAGCCTTCCTGAGGAGGTTGTGGGATCTAAAACTGTGGGAGAATTCAAGAAGGCATGGGACAGACCTAAGGCAATTTTTGTGGGGGGTAGGAAGAAATAGGCTGTTGGTTAAATAGGATCTGCAGCTTATCCTCTAGGTAGAGAAATGAACAGACTAGGTGGGCTCAGCGGTCCTCATCTGCCATCAAAGTCTATGTTTCTATGTTTCTATATAAATTACTAGTGTTGTGGATTGTCAAGGTAAATGACTAACCTGTAGATTTGCATGAATTACCAGTCCCAAAGTATATTTTAGCTAAACTGACCCCATATTCAGGAAAAAAATAGAGCTTATCATAGCAGGTGCCCAAAATTAAAAGGTGACAAAAAAAAACACATTAGAGGATTTTATCTATAAATGTCATAAATCTTCAAAAATTGTTTATACAAAAGAAAATAGTTTTTCACATTGTTAAACTGAAAATAAGAAACTAAAGAAGAATAAAAAATTTATTTTGATTGTATAGAAATATACAACTTAAGAAATTATGCAATGTCTGGGTCTTTCTTCTCCAGTGCCTCGAGATACTTATTTTGAATGTCTGTGCTATTCTGGACAATTTTTCAAATAGGCTTTTATCTTAGTAATGAAATCCTGACAAAAAAATACAGCTGACCTATGGTACCTTTGTATTTTGCAATAAAGCTTCTAATTTGTTGCTACTGTTTCTGGTGTGTGTAGACTTCTCTCTGGCATAAGCACATTTTAGCTGCCTGCTGCTGCTGCCCCCCCCCCACCACCCCACCAACAGATCATTGATGAATGTGCTCCATTTGCTAATTTAATAACGTGGCCATTTTCAGATGATACTTTTATATGTAAAAGTATATTTCACAAACCTGTGAGTATCTCTGTGAAATAGAATTTACAAGTATTCACTCTAAATAGTGTTCTTCCTTTAATTGTTTTGGTTCTTGCATCTTTTGATATATTTAGCAGCTCTATTATATGAAATACAAAGCAGTTTCAGTCATTCAGTTCAGGAAATTGTGGACTATTACAGATCTTCATGATCTTCTTTGCTCCATGGAGAGCAGTCACAGGTCTGATAGTCTACCCTCACCCAGTAGTTTAAATCCTCCAAACCAGTTGCTAGTTATTTTTGCCCTGCTCTAAGCACTTACTAGCTTATCTACTGTACAGTATGTGTATATTACTCTGCAGTATAGTGACCAGAACTGTACACTATGTTCTAGATGGCACATAACCACTGATATATAAAATAACACTTGTACTTCATATCTTTTGATCAATTAATCAGATGTTCTTAATTCAGGCAATAATTGTATTTGCTTTTCATTGGTACAGCACATCATTGTAGCTCTCATTTTGTTTATACAATACACGAACACAGATGCACACATGCATTTTGCTGATTGCCTTCCTTAACCAGCACCACTTAAGAAAGACAAAATAAATTGCCTGCCATCCCTTGAAATTAGGAAACTGCCTTGAAGAACAACTCATCAATTTGGTCCATCTTTACTGATGTGATATCTCAGAATTTGGTAGCACTCTATGTAAAATAACAATATATTGTAAGTCAGTGACAAGTGAGATTTATCCTTGTTACACATCAAGACAGAACATAGTACAGGCAATGGTCTTGTATCATTTGTTGTACAAACTTTGTAAGCAGTTAGGAGCAGATGCTGAGCAATATGGCATACTTGATTTCATTCTACTCACGCATGCCAGTCTCTGGCTGTCTTCATGGGGTCAGAGGAGCAGTGAGATTTCAGTCAGCAGGAACGCTGGGCATGTAGGTTGATGGCTCATACCAGGTGTACTAATGCATGGAGCAGTTAAGGGCTTCTCCCATGTGATTATTTCAGTTACTCACTAGCCTCTACTTCTATTACAGTATGTTAAGTTGAGCTGCAAAAAAGACACTTTAATGTACTTTTTGAGAGTCATGTAATACCCAGATATCCTTCCTTATTAGAAACATATTTTCTGTGCCTCTGTCCCTCTCCATTCTTCCTCTCTGTTTCTTTCATCATATTCAGTATGCTGTATTTAAGCCTTTGTCTAGTGTTCTGTTGAAAGAAAAACATGTTTTTGAAAGCTAATACGTCAGTCATTTGAAATCTATTGTTTTCAGTGTATCCCTTTAGCAATGGTATGTCAGTCTGATGACAGAGGTCAGAGGCTGCTCTTTTTAATCAATTAGTAAATAACATTAGTTAAATGCTGATTTTCAAAATATACAAGCTAATGAACTATGACTGTAAAAACAGGGAAATGAATTGTGGCAAACTACACTAACGTAAAAATGATTGCTGTACTGTATTAACCTTCAAGAAGTTAAGAAACTGAATATTAAGATTAAAAAGCACAGGGGATTCTTCTAGTGTCCTGGCCAACATTCACAGATTCTATAAAAAAGGAAACATTTGACTCTTATTTTTTTACTGTGTGTGGATGTTACTGAACACTTAACATGTCCATGTTTGTCTGCATATAGTCCCAGCACCACCATTTGTTTCCATTCTGACTCCTGATGTTGGGTACTATGGGGTCCTCCACTTTAGGAGGAGTTGGACAGGTTTTTTTTATGTTGTGGTAGGACTAAGTGGCATAAGGCAGAGAGGACAACTTTTAATCAATTTAAAGTGTAAACATTAACTTTATTATCAACACTCGTGCTTTCAGTCAAGTGGTAGGAATTTATTTTCATAGTACAGAGTATGTTTCCAGATTGTGTTTAGGCATGTGGGAGACAGTGAAGCCACCATGGGACTCTAGGACAGACAAAGAACCTCACTGAGTGACTCCAAACAAAAACACACAGAAGTCAACTAGATACTGCTATAGCTTTTTTGACATGGGGTAGACCTTGGACAACTGAATAAAGGAAAAAACCTACAACAAATGTCAAACTCTAAACCCTTATTCTGTCCACCTCCTATACCTGTCTATGCATTTTTAACTTTCAGAGATGATTTAAGAAGGAAGACTGTTCCTCATTCTGTGAGTCACACCTCAAAGACCCCCAGCGATCAATGTAAATTCAAAAAAATGTTTTACAGTTACTAAGGTAATAGGGAAAAACTGGAAGTCATGGCAGTAGCACTTCTGATTTCAGTGTTATTTAGGCTAGGTTTCTGTTTGATCATCAACAAGCGCTAGGTAGAGGCAACACTTGCAGAAATGGTGTCTGCCAATGTCAGCTGGGAGGCCAGGAGGGCAGGAGCCAATGAAGGTTACTAAATGGATTAAATCAAGCTAAGGTGATCATAGGTAACAGAGCAGGCAGGAGCATCTAAGAGGTTGGAGAGTCTCACCAATAGAAAATTACAGCATGCTTGCAGAACTGTGTCCTGCCGTCACTCTCCAAAGGGCATCCAGGGACTGAGGAAGAAACAAAGAAAGAACCACCATGCTGTTGTAAGATGAAGTTGATGGCCCTTTATAGACCCTGTACTGTCTACAGGCTATAGGCCTGCCATAGTCAAGCATGGCACCTGGAGGGGACTTGGGGTACCCCAATGGCCTTGGCACAGTGAGTAAGCTGCAGAGGAGCAATGTAGGCCATAAATAAGACCCAATGATGGTGGTTGATGGGGTTAGGGGGGCTATCAACAGAAGAGGACCAGTGCAGGTGCAGATGGAGAAACATTTTTAATGAGTTTAAAAAAAAAAAGAAATAAGTGACACTATTCAAAGCATTAATAGAGCTGACTGCAATGGGGAAGCATCAGATACTATAAGTAGCAACAACATGGCCAGTAGGAAAAGAAGAGAAGAGGAATATGTTGTGTATGATAGTAACAATAAAGACTGGACCATATCTGGTTCTAAGTAAGGATTAACCCATGACAAAGTGTGGGTTGCTGGAAAATTAATCCACACCTTGGAGGAGGGTTATGTGGGGCCAAGTGTCTCCAACCACCCAGGGGTGGATTAACTCCCAAGTTAACACATGCTCTGGAGTGGGATAATTCACTTGTAATGTGGCTCGCACCATCTCACTCATGTACGTGCTGACATGGTGCACGGTCTGTCCATCACTGACTCCATCTTCAGTACTGATCTGGAATGTACCGCCAGTGAGGAACACACTGGGAGTGGGGGCATAAAAGTGTATACAGGATGGGTGCACTTTGCGATGGTCATCCAGTCATGGTTGGGTCACACTGTGAAGCATGGTCCTGATACAGATCCTAGTATACAAGGCAGATTTTTATGCCAGGGGGCCAGGTTCTACAGCACAATGCAGGTTTTTTCCATAAATTTCTCCAACACTGGTGCTGATGATCCAGCATGTGTTGCCAGTGATGAGCCTTGTCACTGACTGGCAACACATGGGGAGTGGGAGTGGCAAGGTGGGTGTGGGATGGGTGCATTTTGCAGTGCTGGTCTGGTTACAGTTGGGTCACACTGTGACATGCACTTCTGATACTGCTGCCTCCAGGAGATAGCACTTTTGCTGGATTGCAACCATGGATTAATTCTCCCAAGCATGGATTACTTGGGAATTAATCCTTTGTTAGGCGAGTTGTGTTCACCAATCAGCAGCTACCATTTTTTATAGCCATGTTACAAAACATTAAACTGTGAAAAATAGCAGAGTGCCATCAGTTAAATATTGTGGAATCATTAAATAGGAGCTGCTAGACAGCAGCAGAGAGCTGGATAAAAAGGATACAATCTCAAAATACGGGTCATATTAGATACAAAATGAATAAACAGAGTAAACATATGTTATAGGTGATTCCATAATCAGACACAGTACACAAATATGTGCACATAACAAACAAAATACTATGGTTAGCTACTACCCAGGTGCTAGAGTAGAACATATCAACAAAACAGATGATAATGTATTATAAGCCTTAAGAGCTAACCCAATAGTTGCATTGCACCTAAGTATAAATGATATTGAGAAATGTCTAGATGATGAAATCAATGCTGATTAAAGAATAGGTTTGGATCTTAACCTTGCAGACAATAGTGTATTAATATTTGAAATGTTCCCAGTCACCAGGCTTGGAAATGGACAAAGGGCAGAAGGCTCTCTGAACACATTTTTTTGTTTATTTTTATTTAGTTTTTGTTGATGGGGTAGGGTACACAAGGCAGATCTTTGCCTATTTTTAGGCATGATGCAGGATCTAACAAAAGAAAATTCGTACAGAGTTCATAATGGATAAGAACAAGAAACAAGGCAGCATTGTACAGTGTACATAGAGGATGAAACCAAACAGAGTAAACTTTTTTTCAAAACCAGCATAGGGGAGAATTGGGTACAGGAGAAAGAACGCAATAATAAAGTAGACTTCTAATGAGTAACAATATTATATTGACAATAAGGTAGGGTACAGTTAGACATAGTACTAGATTTGTAGTGCTGGCACCACTCTTAGTTTGCATAACAGAAGGTAGTTTTTTTTAGTTGAGAACTAATAGGTGGAGAAGAAGCACACTTGATACAGAAGTAGATGTACAGAGAATTGGCCTGGCACCTAGCTTAATGGATAATGAGGAGGTGGGTAGGACAGAGGTGAGACAGGTTAGGAGCATGTGCATCGGTAGATTTGAAGCAAGTGGGAATGGAACTGTTTTCTAAAGGTGCTGATAGATAGATTCTGTCGCACAGGTAGAGGTACTGTATGCTATTCCAGAGTTTGGGGGATACAGAGGAGAAGGTCAGTTCCAGTTTCTTTAGATCTCGACCTGGGAATGGACAACTATTCAGTTCCTTAGCATCTTAGGGTGTAGTGGTTGGCACTGGGTACCAAATTAGAGACAAAAAGGGTAGGGTGTTTGGCTCTGTAGTATTGTGTAGATAATATTCCCAAGTGTAAGGTCCATAAAGGCTGAAGGGGAGGGCCAGCCAAGCTTGCTGTAAAGTCAGCAGAGGTGGGTGAGTCAATTGCTTGCAAGGGCAAAGTGGCAGATGTTGTTTTAGCCCACTGCCCATTTTTGCATTATTGTGACAGTGGTGTTGGCAAAGACTGAACGACCATAAGTTAGTTTAGGCAGAAGTAGGGCACATGCAATGTTAATCTGGGCAGTAGGGAAGAGGTTAGACCTGTCTGAGTAAGCTGTATCAAGACTAGCATTGGTAACCTTACATATGGTGGAAAGTTTTAATGCAAAATCTAGGAAGAGGTCTAGGGTGACACCCAGGTACTTGAAGGATGTGACATTGTCAAGGTAAGACCCATTGACACAGATCACTAAGAGAGGAAGTGGCCAGGTTTTTCAGTCATGGAGGAGTTCCAAAGAGCATGGCCTGGGATTTAGCTTGGTTCTTTAGAAACTTATTGGTAGTAAGCTAGGACTGAACTGTTTTGAGGTCAGAGGAGACAGAGCATTATCGTTGTGTGCTACATCCAGGGCATGACTAGTGAACACGAGGTCATCTGCATAGAAGGGAAGAGTGCTACACTTGAAGTAGTGATGATTAGAGTTGATATGAAAGTAGAAAAGCAATGACTAAGAATTGAGCCCTGAGAGATGCCAGTGGTGGTGGACAGATAGTCAGAGAAGGAGGATCTGATATTAACCGTCTGTGACCTATTCGAGAGGTAACTGGTAAACCAGTGTAGGGTGTGTTCAAAGATCCCTAGGGAGTGTAATTTGCTGAGGAGAATAGGGTGATCCACCATGTCGAAGGCCTTTGTCAGGTCGATAAATACTGCTCCAGCATAATCACCTTTATCAAGGAAGGTATATATGGTGTTACTTAAGGTAAGTAACACAGCTGTAGTGTTCTGACATTTCCAGAAGCCATGCTGGGCAGGGCAGAGCAAATTATAGTTGTCCAAATAAACACTGAGTTGGGTGGCAACAATTTTCTCAAGTATTTCACTTAATACCAGTGATATAGCAAGTTGAGAATTTTTTGTTTCCCTTTTTGAAGACAGGTCCAATGTTTTTGTATTTTTCCAGATAGTTGGGATGATATTGTTGCATAGGGAGAGGTTGATGATTCTAGTTAGATGGGTGGCCAATTTGTGTGCTATGAGTTTAATAAGTTTGGGTTCAAGTGTACCAGGGCCATCTGATTTGGAGTCTGGAATCCTCTTGAGAAGTTTAACCATATCAATAGAGGTGACCTGTCTGAAAAGGAAAGGAGGGTGTTGCCCTAAAGGGGGATTGGGAGGGAGGTCAAACCACCATTAAGCATATTTAGTGCCTCAATTGTTGGGGACAGGTTGGCAAACAGCTTATTGAAGGTGTTTGAGATGGTGTGAGGATTGTTGCAGCTCACTTCATCAATTTCAAAATCAGAAATGACAGAGGGGTTGGAAAGTCCAAGGGCTTGTTTGAGATGGCTCCAGAACTGGAGGTATTGTTGTGCATGGTGGCCAGTTTTGTAGAGAAATAGATATTTTTACTTTACCAAATAGTCTGCTTACACTTGTTCCTAAGGACTCTGTAAGAGGACCAATCTTTTGAGATTTCAATGCTTTGATAAGGCCCAGCATTTATCCCTTTCCTTCAGAAGTACCAGGAGAGGACATGTGAGCCATTTGGTTTTATATCTGTGTACTCACCTGGAAGTGAGGGGAACATACTTATTCTGGAGACTTTGGAAAGTTGTATTGAAATGGAAGAAAGCTATGCTGACATCGGAGGAGGATCAGAGGTTAGCCCAGTCCTGGTTGGCTTGTTCAGTTTTGAATTGTGGAGATCAAAACAAGAAAAATTGCAAAAGTGGATAATGCGAGGTGGTGCATTATGCACTTTGGCACACTAAACACAGAACACTGTTGATACATAGATACATAGACAGTGTTGGCAGATAAGGGCCTATGGCCCAACCAGGCTGCCCATTTGAGCATGTAAGTTCAGTTTGTTTTCCTAGAAGTCTGTTGTCCCTTACCCCTGACATCCAGAATTCCTTTATGTCTATCCCATGCATTCTTAAATCCCGTGATTGTTTCAGCCCCCACCACTTCCTCTGGCAGGGTGTTCCACTTGTCCACCACCCGTTCTGTGAAGAAATTCTTTCTCATGTTTCCTCTAGATCGTCCTCCCTCCAACTTCATCCCATGCCCTCTAGTCCTGGAACATCTTTTTCGCTTAAAAATAGTGTTTTCCTGCACCCTGTTCCTCCCTGTAAGATACTTGTATGTCTCTATCATATCCCCTCTCTCCCTCCTCTCCTCCAGGGAGTACATGTTCAGTTCCTTCAACCAGTCTTCATAGGACTTGTGATGCAATCCATGCACCATCTTTGTTGCCCTCCTCTGAACCTTCTCTACCCTGTCTATGTCCTTACGTAGGTATGGTCTCCAGAACTGTACACTGTACTCCAGGTGGGGCCTCACTAGTGTCTTGTATAGCGGAATTATGACCTCCTTTTTCCTGCTGGTGATGCCCCTGCCTGTACATCCCAGCATCCTATTTGCTTTACCTGCTGCCTTGTCACACTGTTTCCTACCTTGAGGTCATCAGAGATGTTAACCCCAAGATCCCTTTCCTGCTTGGTGCATGCTATATCCTCACCCCACAACTGATATATTGTGCCAGGGTTTTTGTGCCCCACATGCATTATCTTGCACTTCTTTGCATTGAATTTCAACTGCCAAACCCCTGACCATTCTTCAAGTTTCTGCAGGTCACTTCTCATTCTGTCTACACCCTCTGGTGTGTCTACTCTGTTACAGAGCTTTGTGTCATCAGCGAACAGTGAAATTCTGTCTTCTAGGTCCTGTGCCATGTCACTGATGAAGATGTTGAATAGGAACGGTCCCAGCACTGATCCCTGTGGTACCCCACTGGTCACTCTTTCCTCTGTGGAGTGACAGCCATTTACCACCACCCTCTGTGTCCTGCCACCCAGCCAGTTACCTACCCACCACACTACTGTCCTGCCCACACCCATATTCCCCAGTTTGTGTAATAGTCTTCTATGTGGCACAGTGTCAAAGGCCTTGCTGAAGTCCAGATAGGCCATGTCCACTGCTCTCCCCTGATCCACCTCCCTAGTCACCCAGTCAAAAAATTCAATGAGGTTGGTCTGACATGACCTCCCCCTGGTGAAACCATGCTGCCTTGGGTCCTGTAGTCCATTGACAACCAGATGTTCCACCAATCTCTCCTTCAGTAGTGCTTCCATGATCTTCCCCACTACTGAGGTGAGGCTGACTAGTCTGTAGTTCCCTGCTTCCTCTTTGTTCCCACTTTTGTATAAGGGGACTACATCTGCTGTCCTCCAGTCTTTGGGTACCTCCCCTGTTTCCAGTGATCAGCTAAACAGGATAGCCAGAGGTTCAGCCACCACCTTTCTTAGTTCTTTAAGGACCCTGGGGTGCACCCCATCTGGCCCCATTGCTTTATCAACTCTTATTACTTCCAGTTCCTTCAGGACCCTTTCTCGTGTAAAGGGACTTGTGTCCATTTCTGCACCATTCTCACCCCTTGTACTCCCTTCAGACCCATTACCCTCCTCTTCCTCAGTAAAGACTGAGCAGAAATACCTGTTCAATATGTCAGCTTTACTGTTGTCATCCTCCACGTGGCCCCCATCCTCCCCCTTCAGTCTCACTATCCCTCCCTTTGTCTTTCTTTTTTCACTTATGTACCTTTAAAAGGTTTTGTCCCCTCTACCCACTGATTTTGCAATGTGTTCTTCTGTCTGAGCTTTGGCTTCCCTTACTGACCTCCCTGCCTCCCTTTGCTTATCCTGGTACTTCTCCCTATCCCCTTCTGCCTGTGTCTTTTTGTATTGCCTGAATGCAATCTTTTTGGCTTTCACTTTCTTTGCTACCTCTTTGGAAAACCATAATGGTCTCCTCTTCCTTTTCCTCTTGCTAACCTGCTTAATACATAATTCTGTTGTTCTTGTAATCCCCATTTTAAATACTGCCCACTGTTCCTCAACCCCTGATTCCTGTCCCATTGCCCTTAATGCCTCTTTCAAGTATCTTCCCATTTTCCCAAAGTCTGCCCCCCTAAAATCCAGGATACGTGTTTTTGTGTGGTTTGGTTCTGCTCTTTCTGTGATTTCAAACCACAATGACTGGTGGTCACTGTTTCCCAGGTGCTCTCCCACTGTTACCCCCATCACACTGTCCCTGTTTGTGAGCACAAGGTCCAGTATTGCCTTCTGCTGAGTTGGTTCCATGACCAGTTAGTTGCTTGAGGAAGGCTCCCTGAAGGGGAGTCCAGGATAAATCTGCTCCTAGTTGATGCTGCTGCTGGGATGCTCCAGTCCTCATCTGGAATATTAAAGTCCCAACCAGTACTACCTCACCCTTGTCTGCCATCCTTTGGATGGCTAGCATCAGCTCCCTATCTATTTCTTCCTCCTGGGCTGGTGGTCTATAGACCACACCTGTGCAGATGGCTGTCCCCATTTTCCTTTCCAGCTTAACCCACAGTATCTCTCCCCCATTTTGTTCCTCCTGGATCTCTGTGGCCCTTATGTCATTTTTCACATAGAGTGCCACTCCTCCTCCTTTCCTGCCTGCTCTGTCTCTTCTGAATATGTTATAGCCAGGTATGGCCATCTCCCAGTCATGGTTATCATTACACCAGGTTTCAGTGATGGCCACAATGTCCAGGTCTGACTGCACCATGACAGCCTCCAGATCTTCCATCTTGTTGCTAAGGCTCCTGGCATTTGCACACATGGCTTTCCATGGTTTGACCTCCTAGACTGTTTCACTGTTCTACAGCCCCTTCCTTGGTTGTCATTTATCCCTGGTTCTCCTTGCTGTCTGCCCTTCTGCTTAATTTTGCCCTTTCTGTTATCCACCTCTTGGGCACTAATCTCCATCTTTTTGCACACTGCTTTGCAGAGATAGCCACTCCTCTGGTTCACTGGTTCCACTGCTAGCTGTGGGGGGTGGGCAAGTAGGTACCCTCCTTGCTGGTCTGCCACCCCCCTTTGCTAGTTTAAATGCTTGTCAATGTAGCATTTAAACTTATCATTGAGTGCTTGGATTCACCTCCAGGATGGATGTAGGCCGTCAGGCTTGAACAAACCTCCATCCCTCCAGGTGGGTCCCCAGTCACCAATGAATCCAAACCCTTTCTCACAGCACCAGTTCTTCAACTATGAGTTAAAGTTCATGGTGCATGCACTCCTATGCTCTCCCTTGCCTCTCACAGGTAGTACTTCTGAGAAAGTGACAGAAGTAGCTACTTGCTTGAGACCCCTTCCCAGTTTCCTAAACTCTTCCTGAACTTCCTTTGGCTCCCCATTTGCCAGGTCATTAGTACCTAGGTGGATAATGACATCCAGCTCACCCTCCCGTCTTGCCTTCCCAGTGATCCCCAGGATCTTCCTTCCATCCCTCCATGCCGTGGCACCTGGTAGGCACCTCACCTCCCTGTCCTCCCCCTCCTGTGTTCCTAGCTGGATCCCTCTTATGATGGAGTCCCCCACCAGGATTCGCTTCCTCCTCCACTTAAAGAGTCAGGGAGGATACCAGAACATATTATTTTTCAAGCATCAGGGACAAGAATCCAGTCAATAAGAGTAGATGCTTTAGCATTATTAGAGAGTCTGGTTGGTTGGGTAATGATCTGGGTAAAAAGCAACTTGTTTAGTGGGAGTTCAGTGAATGAGTTGGCTAAGGCTACTGTTTTGACTGCTGAGGAAAGTTCACTTTTGTTAGGCACTGGGACTGCTTCTGAAACAAGAACATTCTATTTGCAAGATATTGCCTGAACAGGAACAGTATGGGAACAAGATTACTGAGAGATACGATAGCAAAAGCAATAAAAAAACAAAACTTTAATCTGCCTAGGGAGAGGTATGAGAAAGACATTGCACAACATTTCTGGAACAGCAGTAAATCCACAGAGGGAGCTTACTGTATACACTAGTGCAGTATAAGCATATCAAATATGATAAAAGGATCTGCTATGAAAGAATTATTGGGACTTCTTACTCCTGAATGCAAGGAGTCTAAACAATAAAATATCTGAGTTAGAATTTATTATCCATTTAGAAGAAACAGCAGAGGTAGTTGCAATTATGGAAACATGGTGAGGAAAAAAGACAAATAGAGAAATAAACTGAGACATACAAGCCATTTTCTTCAGATAAGAAGGGCAAAGAAGAAAGGGGTGACGATGTACAATACTGTATATACAGTAAGTGAGGAAATATCTTTCAGTGAGATTACACATGAATATAAAAGTCAGGGTACTGACACAGAAACATTATGGCTAAGAACAGAAATGGGAAGTGCTAGATTCCTAGGACCATAGACTGTGATGGCAGAAAAATACCAGTGGTCCATCCAGTCTGTGCATAGTCCATATCAAACCCCAGGACATAGTACTAGACCTAGTACTAGATCATAGTACTAGTAGTCTGCTATAGACAATCTGACCATAACCAGGAGTGAAACAATAAACTAACACTTGAAATCTCTATCTTAAAGGGACACTGCCAACCTGTTTTCCATCCTACATTTTTATGATTGCCTACTTTCTCTAAAATTCATTGATGTTGCTATTTGTTTTGTCTATCTCCTTGTTTAGTAGAACTGACATGCATGCTAATGTATATTGATATAATCAACTTTGTTTTGTTTTAAATCCTGAATCTATTCTTACTGAATACTTCCTGAACATTAGAAACACCCCAAATGGTGCAGTCACTCATGACACAATAGCCTCCTAAACTCCCACTGCATCACAAGGGGAAAGACTGTGCTGGTGGTGTTCCCAAGCTCAGGAAAGATGGAGTTAATCAAAGAATGTAAACAAACCTGTTTTTGTGTTGTTACACAAATACGTTGAGCAGTCTGTTTTTCGTTTTTTAAAAGAAAAAAAAGAATCAGAATCAAACTACCAGCTACATCAGCAACCTTTGCATAAAGTTGGCAATCATAAAATGCATTTTTAAACTCTGGACACTTTGAGGTCTAAGGGTCTCTTTAACTGATGCTCACAATGCAGTCATTATGGGAAACATCAGTTACCCCTGTACTGATTGGGAAAACAACTTGAGCCACACAAGACAAAGCAGAAACTTTAAAACAATAGTATCAGAATAAAACCATTGTCAGCATGTTAACTTACCTGCCAAAAACAACATTGTTCTTGAAATTAAGCAATAACAGCGTAGACATCAATAAATGTCACATAAGGAAACATTTTGATATTTGAGGTTACAACAGGGTATCTCTCAAACTCAACAATAAGAAAATAACTATGCAGGGGCATTCGATATCCTAAGATTACAAAAATGATAGAATAAATCCCATAAAACAAAAACAAGACCTAAATGGTTTGAATCCAGTAATGGTTGAGACAAATGCAGAAAAATTCAAGAAAATGCTCCAAAATAAATTATTTGAACTTCATAGAACATAAAACAGAAAAAGACTGCTTTGCCTACCCAGTCTGCCCAGATTGTCCCTGCCTCATCTCTGCTGACCCTAACTGGTCTCCAGCAACTTTCTCTCCCCCTGCCTATTTATTAATATTCATCTATGTCTATCCCACACTTGCTTGAAGTCCCTTTATTGATTTTGCCTTCACCAACTTCAAAACAGACATACCATCAAAACAAAGTCTACAATAAAAAGGTAACAACAAATCTAGGCTCACAGTTAAAATAATTAGAGTAAGTGATGCAAACAAAGGCACACAATAACCTCATGAGAAACACCACAGCAGAGGCATTCTAGACATGTTAAGACCTTCAACACCAAACTGTGATTAGTATTGGATGGTAAAAATTAGATTACTATAACCATGATCCCACAACAAATGAAACCTAAAACATTTTTATGACTATGTAAATCCATATAGTATATGGTTGACCCTTGCTGTGTATGGAAATCCATACACAGCATATTCTTGTTGCTGGACAGTTCAAAGGCACAAAAAGTTGCTGTAGTATCTTTCTGATGTCAGAATGATATTATAGCAACTTTTCTCCTTTGAATCTCATCGCTGTTCTGTCCTCTCATGCCTTGCCTTTCAAAATTCACTCACTCTGGTGCCACTTAAATTGTACCATCTCAGGAACTATGAACTTAAAAAAAATACTTTCTCAAGACTGTATCCATACCTAGTTTTCATGCCTGTTTTACAGTTTTGATTCTTCTCTGTCCTCTGAAGTCACCATGTGTCACCCATAAACCTAACTCTGTGTCTGAATTTTTTTAAATTTTAGCTGACTCATGCTTTTCACATTAAATGTGTTTCCCCACTATCACACTAAGCTGGTCTCCCTCAATGTTGCCTCACTGTTAAATTGAGATGGCATTAGAGCTCTTCCATTGAGGAACTCCACATTTCAGTCACTTTCCACTTCAGTGTCTTGTACCAATCATCCAAATGGCAGCCTTTAAAAAATCATGTAGGCCCAGATATTTAAAAGGGTTGTGCATAGCTCAACAGTGTTGCACCATGCGCAACCCACTGATGCGCCCTGGCGCGATATTCAAATGAAAAAGTGTGCAGCACAAATCCCGATGCACCGGAGCGCATCGGTAACGTATGCAGGTGCAGGTAAGGGGATGTGCCCATACATACCCTGCACAGTCCGGTATTTAGCCCGGGATGTGCAGAGCCATGCATGCGCAACCCCTACCTGTGCCAGCACAAAGTTGATCCAAAAAAAAAGGAACAACTGATGGCCACCCACAGATGAGCTACCGCATTGCAGGGCGCAACATGGCAGCTGCCATCTGTGGGTGGCCACCCGAGCTCCGGCTGCATCTGGCTGTGCCCCCCCATGCCGGATCATGGGCATTTGTACAATAAAATAACCCCAATATCCCTGGTGGTCCAGTGGACCGCTGTCTGCCCAATCACGGGCATTTGTAATAAAATAAAAGTATTCTGTCCAATATCCCTGGTGGTCCAGTGGACCGCTGCCCACCCGATCGCAGCCTGTAGTAGAATGAAAGTTAATTCCAAGATCCCTGATGTGACTAAAATTAACTATTATGCAGTGGTCAGTGCTCTCTGACCTTACAGAACAATAGTTGCTCTAAAACAGCTGCAAATAATGATGAAAACCTGGTCCGAGCTATATTAAAAGGGGTGCTCCTTTAATTCTTTCAGACATTTAAAAAAAGTACTAAAGCAGACTCAAATTGTGGAAAGAGGGTACAATACAAGTCAGGAGGTAAGTGACTATCTAAAATAGCATAAAAAAGTATAGGTCAAACATTTTCCAAGATTGTTGCACTGCTGCTTCAACAAAAAAAAAAAAAGCTAAACATACATAAAATACCTGAAAACAAAAGCCATTACATAATCACATGGTCAAAATATTAAATGTTTTAAAAGAAACATAAAAGGAAAAGTAACCATTTAAAAAGAAAATGGAACTTAAACTTGCAATAGATACAGACAAAAGCAACAGCAAGCAATTGTGCAGTTACATCAATAGCCTAAACAAAAACAAATAATTAGAATATAGGTAATATTAATATTAAAGGGGAAACAGTAAAATATCCAGTGGAGATAGCAAACCAGCGCAATGAATATTTGTGTTCCTTATTCAAACTGAATCACAACTCAGTCCCATGCCCCTGTACATTACCAGGAATGCCACAAGAATTAATGTAAATACAGACAACATACTGCAAACAATTCAGAATAAAAATAAAATCAGAGCGCAAAGAGTCCACTTAAATGCTGAAATTAAGTATTGGAATAATCCATAACCAGGCATCCCTTCAAAACGTGTTTTTCCAAAATTAATAAATACAGATTCCGGTAAAATTCTAGAATCACTACTTAAATATGTAAGTTAGCCACATGTCAGTGACAAAGAGCAGCAGGGATTCACAAAGGAACAATCATGTACCACAAATGAAATCTGTCTCTATGAAAATGTGACCCAATTCTTGGATAACAATACCTCATAGACATAATTTCTGTTACACCTTTGCAAAACATCTGCCACTGTACCACATTTGGCAGTCATCGAAAAAATGTCTTCAATAGTTATTCATCCCTGTATTATAAACACTATAAACCAAACCAGGCAAACCATATGAAGATTCATCTCTGTAAGTCTTATGTATTATGCAGTCTGTAATACTTAACACTTGTAGATTAAGTAAATGCATCTGGACTTATTTGCTGCATATGCATCTCAATTGCTATGCGGTCCTGACCATGTGCACCCATCCTCAAGCCAAACTAGCTACACAGGCCCGGATATTCAAACTGTACCCAAAAAGTGTGCGCAACAGCAGGAGCAAGTGCAAGTCCACTGCGCCCATGCGCAAGAGGCGTGATATTCAAAAACTGCGCAGGTCAAGATACGCCTGCGGCACATGACTGAATATCACGCCACCTGCACCATAGCGCAACCAGGGATTTGTGCAGTTCAGATGTGCCATAGCGCAACCAGGGATGCCCCGTGGAGCAGGGCAGCAGTGCAACAGCACAACCAGGGATGCGCAGGGACAGGATGCAGGGGCCCACCACCCATGCCATAGATGGCCAGAGGAGCACACAGCATAACAGACATCACTCTCCCACACCCCATGCACTGCACAACCGGGGGAGAGATGGAATAACCACTGGCCCATGGATACCAGCAATCAACCCACAGCTGTGGCATGGTGCCCCAGCACACCCCTGGAAAGCTGTGACCGGCACACAAGGAGGGCCAACCACCCCATGTCACACCATCCCACCAATGTAGAGCACACCCTACACCACGATCCCCATACACCCTGCCCAGGAGTAGTGCCCAACACTGCAGGACACCCCATGTATGCCACCACCCCACTGTGACAATGCAACCCTGTGCACCACAGAGCCATGCAAGGCAGCCCCACTATGAGCACCCTGCAGCAGGTGGCAGCAGACAATGATGCAACAACTGCATACACAGTGCAGTCCTGCACATCCCCCATGAGGTACAGCTGAGAGACCAACCATGCGTCAGCACACGAGGTACTCCGCATGTGGCAGGGCATGCCCTGAACCCCACCACCAGTAGTACAGCACCCTGCACACCCTCCCAAGGACACATCCCATCCCAGCACTGGCCACAACAGCCAGCACAGACACACACACACAGTGTTGCATGGAAGCATGCACCACACAGGATGCAACACAGTGCATGGAAAAACACCCCACCCATACCCAAGGGCACACCAACACAGGGACACAGTAGCAGGTCAACCAAGCCACTGGCATGTGGCCACAACAGCCGTGTACAAATGGCCAGCACCAGTGTGCCAGCCACCCTGCGCAGGCACCATAAAGCTGTATACCACCAGCATGCGGCTGGAGCACAAGTGACAGACAGTGGAGCATATCCCCTGTGACAGACACAGGTGACAGCCTGGAGGTGGGACAACAACAGCGGAGTTCACAGTGCCACCTGAGGCAGATGTGCACCATACCGGTGACAGGAGGCAACCTGGCATTGTGCTGGGTACAGTGGCTGTCCAGCATGGAAAGCCACCACTGGCATGCCTGCAGACCGTGCAGATCACAGACATGCAAGGGTGTCTGCTACACAGGCCATGGACAGTCTGATAGGGGTGCCATGGACACAGTGCATGCAGTGTGGACCACTGCACACAGTCATCCAGTGCACAGGGAACAACACACAAACCATAGATAGTGACTGATAGCTACACCCACACCATAGGCGCTTCCCCTATGGACACACACACAAGCCCATGCCTGCCCCACCCTTGACGCCATGCACACCACAGCAGCTGAGCACCTGTAGCCCACTGCAAATCAGAGACCACAACAGTAGGCATAACAGAACAAATGTAATTTTTCAAGGTACAAAAAACTATATACAGCTATATACATAAGGGAGGTGAGGGTCACATCCCAGGTGGTGGTGGGTAAGGGGCAGGGGTGAACAAATGGGAGGGGTAAGAAGGGGTGTGAGGGTGGGTCCAGGGGGGTAGGGTGTATCTTGGTGCCTAGATGGCTTAGCAGCCACTCCACTCTTTGCTCTTGTGGCTCCTCCTGGTTCGCCACCTCCAGACACCGTGCTGGTCCAACCTCTGGAGTACCTCCAATGATGCCCTCGCAATTTGGAGGAGCTCCTGCATGGCCCTCTCCAGCTGCATCAACCGCTGTCCACCTAGGACAAGGGAGCAGAGTCAATAAGTGTGAATGTCCATCCCTCTGCAGCCCACCCATTGTGCATGGCATACAGCCATGGGACATGCCCTTGTGATGGTGTGCGACCACCCCCAGTGATCGTGTCCACATGACCTGCCTACGCAGGCACACAGAGACATGCAAACCACTGCACACACCCACCGCCCAAGTCCCACACAGCACCACCTTGGCTGTACAGTGACATGGCTATGCGGTGCAAAGGCAGTGGCACAGCCATGTACCCTGTGCTCACATGGACCACCATTGATGCACTCCCAGACATGCAGTGCCACTGGACAGTGCTGACTATAACAAGTTGCGTGCATGGCAATGGTGTCAATGGTTGGTGGCCATGCCTCGCTGCCCGCCCTGTTACACAGCATGCAATAGTAATCATGGATGTAAGGCACTCACCATCATCAGGCTGGTCCCTGCGCCTGTCTTGTCCAGAGTCCTTCTGGCCTGCTGTTCATCTTGGTGCTGCCTCCTCTCCCTCACCCGCTGGTGCTCCTCTGGGCCTAGGGAGCAAACATGGAGAGAGAAACATCAGTACAATCCAGTAGCAAAGCCCCCCCATCCCCATGTGTGCAATCCCACACAGCCATACCCATCCTCCCCCAACCCGATACCACCACCACAGCCAACACTGGATGGCCCCCCCATGTGCTGGACACATGCCCGTGATACCTGTATGGACGTTAACAGTGTATGGATGGGGTACCTACCCAGCCATGGCACCGTGCCCCTCCTGGCACGTGCCTGCAGGTGGGCAAGCCTGTCTGTGTTCCGCCGCTGCAGGTCACCATAGTGGTGCCTGCACTGCTCCGCTGTCCTCTCCATTCCTGTGGCCTCCTCCAGGGCCACCGCCAACTCCTCCCACACCGCACTCCTGGCCCTGTACAGGGGTGCCTCTCCAAATAAGGCAGCAGCATGGGGCTCCACCAACTAGACCAGATTGGCCAGTTCAAGTTGGTTCCAGATGGGTGCACTTCTCCTTGCCATCCTGTACAGTTTTGTTATCAAAATGTCGCTCTGTAGTGCACGTTCGCCACGTGCAGATACTGCGCGGTACTGCGCAGTCATTCCCCATCACGCTGTCACCAAACAGCACAATAGAGGTGCACCCATGTGGTCGCATGGAGTCTAGGGGCAAAGGTCAGCACAGGGTAAGGGGTCTCTTGAGCACGGACCGCCGCAGAGCGATTGGTGCTCACCACGTGTAGCGCGGTAGGGTACCTGTGCCTCCCTGCTGTAGCTGCCTGCGGCGCTATGGCCCCAGTGTGCCTAGGGCTCCCCAGTGCCAGAGCGCCCTACATGTGAACAGCGCAGTAGCACCCCTGGCACAATGGTGGCCATGCCCTGCATTGCCTCCCATGCACAGCATGTCAGCAGCATGGCAGACATCGGCGTCATCACCCCGGGCATGCACCATTCGGTGTCTACTGTGCATGCCACAGAAATGCGCCCTTGCCTGAGCACATTCAACACAATTGCACAAAGCACAACAGTGAGATATTCAGCCGGCATATGCAAATCAGCTAATCAGCCATTCAATGGTGCAGATACTGCTTTTGCATCCTCTTATAATTGCACCTCGCCTCATTTGCATGCGTTGTGCTATAAAATTGTGACATTGGGCTGCAGTGGCCATAGTCTATTATTGCAGTCTATTGTGGTGAGTTGCATGCTGTTTGGGAGTGTGGACTGTGTTGTGTGGGACATGCATGGGACTGCACAGTCACAGGTAACACCTGTCATTCTCACAGGATGAAGAATGAGCAATCATGAGGTAGAGGAAGAGGAACAGAGATGTGGGAGGAAGAGGAGGCCTAACTTCACAAAGGCAGAAAAAGATGCCCTGTTGCCTACCTCGACCAGGAGCCGCTGCTCAGCGGACAGCGGGGAACACCGCAGGCCCATGCTGCTGCATAGGAAGAGGTGGTGCGTGCCGTCAACCTGCATGGCAGCCACCTGCGGTCCATGCAGGAGTGCAAAAAGAAGATGGGCATGGACAGTCAAAGGATTAAGGACAAGGTGGCTGCCATCAGGGCAGCATGGGCTGTGACCAGTGGGGGATAGCCAGACATGCAACGCCTGACCCCAAGAGAAAAGCGGGTTGCTGGCAGCATGCAACATTGTGCCATTGAGGGTGTTCCAGGTGGTGTATTCCAGACGGGTGGCAGCCCATCACTGCATGGTAGGTCCTGGTCTGTCAATGGGGGGAACAGGGTAGGGCAGATACATTAATGCTACTGTGTTCTCTTACAGCTCCTGAGCATCTACATGGGTCACCGGTGGTGGGCTTGTCCACTGAGGGCGATTCCATGGACATAGAGGAGGGCCCATCCACCTCCACAGGCATCCGAGAGTCAGGGCGACAGTGGGCCCACCTGGCCATCTGGATTGATGTTGGTGGAGCAGGTGCGGAGGAGGCCCTGCCCGTGTCCCAGCATGCCAGCGTCCATGGATGCCAGCATGCTGAGACTCGGGCTGGTGCCGGATCCATCAGTGATGATGATGGAGCTTACTTCATGGACAGTGATACATGTGGGCCACAGGATGGCCACACAGCAGGTGACTTAATGGGCATGGCCATGGGTGGTGCCACCATGGAGGCCTGTGTGACATCACAGTCCCAGCCTGTGCCTGTCTGCACCAGTGGGGCAGCACTGGTGTGTGTCCAGAACAGTGGGGCTGTTGTGGCTGCTGCAGCGGCACTGTTGAGCCCTGAAGTGCAGCAGCCAGAGGGGCAGTGTCAGCAGTCGGCCAATGGCCATGGGGGTACAGTGTCAGGGGGCAGCATCAGTGCACCGCCTGTGGACATGCCCAGGCCTGGCCCTGGGGTGCAGCACCCACCCTCAAGGGGTGCTGCCCATCAGGGCCATGAACACCGTGAGGGACAGCATGCCTATCAGGCAGATGACCTCTTAGAAGAGCACACCCACATACTCCAAGAATCAGTCAATCAGCAGTTGCGGCTTGTGATGGCGGTGGAAGCACTCAATGTGGCTCTGCGCCCGGCAGAGGAGAGGCGCAGCAGAGACACCACTCTGCTCCTGGCAGGGATGGACTGGATGCGGGAGGATGTGACCGCTGCCATTGACAGGCTGACACAGGCATTCACAGCTGCCATGCCCACAGTGGGCACACAGTTATTTTCCCATGCGTCACAGACACTGCGCAGTGCAATGTCCACCCCCTGTTCCCGGCATCGTGTGACACCCTCTTTGTCGACACCGGGTTCAGCTGTGGGCATCCTGAGCATGCCTGGCGCAGGCATGTTCGGTGTGCTTTAGACCCCTGTGCGAGCACAGTCGCGTTCACGCAGCGGAACCCCTGGGGGACTGTCGGTGCCACCCCATGAGGCCATTGGTCAGCGTGTCACTGCTGGTGGGTCTTGGCGGGGCTGCCCATGCATCCGTGGTGGCCGTGGCACTGTGGCGCTTGACTGACCTGTCTCCCACCACGGCTACTGTCTGATGCTGCCCTGTGTGCATTGTGTTGTTCAACGTGCAATGCATGGTGGGGTACCCGGCCCTGAACACACACACTCACACATGTTCCATCTGCACACCCTCCCAGATGCTGTCCTCTGTGGTGTGTGCATGATGATGCCTGCATTGCGCTGTCCACCACTGTGCAATGGTGCCCAGCGTCTGTCACACGCACAATGATAGGCACTGGGTGTGGTGGTCTGTGGACATGTGTGTGGCTAGGGGTGGCGGTTGGGGTTGGTGTGCCTTCTACCCTTTGTGCATGTCTTGTGTGTGTGTGTGTGTGTGTGTGTGTGTGTGTGTGTGCATGTGAGACTGCGTGCCATGTTAGACCTTGCCCATCCCTGACGGCGTGTGCGGTTCCATGCTCGGCCAATTCCCTTAACAACATGCACCCCCTGGGGTTTGTCCATTCGTGTTTGTGGGTTGTGCCCTTGCCACTGGTGGTTGTACATGGCCCCATGACTTACCTGAGTTGGTTGAAGTGCTCCTCTGTGATGGTGTCCCAGTGCAGCTGTGCCATCCAGATCAGTCGGGGGTTCCTTCGACCAAGGGGGGGCTGCCCATCACCATCTTCACCAGCGTCCTCATCGTCCCCATCACTGTCCCCCCTCTTCAACCTGTACGGCTATCCCACAGTCATTGGCCATGTTGTGCAGGATGCAACAGGCCAGGAATAGCCCGCATGCCTTTGAGGGGCTGTACTGTAGGGCACCGCCAGACGTGTCCAGACAATGGAAACGTGCCTTCAGCATCCTGAACACCCACTCAAAGACATTGCATGTGGTGGAACGTGCCTCATTGTAGCATTGCTGCAATGGGGCCGTGGGCCGCCAGCATGGTGTGAGCAGCCAGGGACATTGTGGGTATCCACTGTCACCTGTGTGTAGAGGGTGGACATTAGTTTGGTGATCAGCGTAGCCCTGCCATGGGCCATCTAGGCCAATACCCATGTCACCTCTGACTATGCCCCCTCCCAAGATCCATGTCTTTCTGTGTGATTTGCATATTCACCCACTAGGTGGCCAGTGGGGATGTCCCCACTCTCGAACCTGTGGCACAGTGTGGACTGGTGCTAGATGAAGGCATCATGTGCTCCCCCAGGGTGCATGGTACAGACATTGATTATGCTCCCCCTAGCATCGCACACCACCTGGCAGTTGATGCTTGCATACCCCTTCTGATTTATGTATGTGGCCCCTTTGGGGCCAGGTGGCATGCGCATGGCCACATGGGTGCAGTCTATTGCCCCAAGCACGCCAGGCATACGTGCTACTCTGTGGAACTCCTGTATGTTTGCTGTGCGCTCTGCCGGTGTGCTGGAGAAATGGATGTACTCCGCAGCATGTGGCAGCAGTGCGCTGAGGAACTGGGTGAGGAAGCATGACGTGGCTGACTGGATTATGCCTGTCATGTCCCCTGTTGGTCTCTGGAAGGTACCTGTGGTGAGCAGGCACATGACAGCTGTCACTTTGGTCTCCACTGACAGAGCATGGCTCCGTCATGTGGGTGCCTGCATCACATCACTGCATAGCTCACAGAGCCGCCTCAGGATCGCCCGGTTCAGGCGGTACCAGCCCACGATCTCAGTATCAGTGTACTGCTCAAAGCTGGTGCAGGCTCGCACTGCCTGTTGGGGGCATACCACCGATGGGCCCTTCCACGGCCGCGCCCCCTGCTGCCTGCCTTCTCACCCCCTTATAACTGCCTCCATCTGGATGGTGGCACTGACCATGTCCCTGGCTTGTGTAACCCCCCCGGCAGCTGTTTCTCTGTTCCCCCTGCTGTCCTTGCTGCTACTCCCCCTGCACTGGGAACACTTCCTGTAGTGGCCGTACTGCCCACTATCTGTGCCCTCAGTGCTGTGTGACACTTCCCCCTTTTATCCTGCACTGTGGCACAGGCTCCCCACACCTTCCCTGTTCCTGGTGGTTTCAGGTGCTCTGTCCTGCTCCTGCCCTGTCCTGCTCCCAGTTTCTGTGTGCCTGTGTTGCTGCCTGCAGTTCACCAACATGTGGCTTCCCTGTAGTGTTCTTGTGCCTCTCTCTTGTTCCTTTTTATTTTGGATCTTTTCCACTATAGCGCAACTTCTGTTTGCTCCACTATTGCGCATGGCGCATGTTGTTGAATATCGCACTGTGCCATTTGTTACATGGTTCCTCCCCCTTCAGTTGCGCATGCATTCATTATCATTGCGCTCTTGCGCATTGTGATTTGGGGGGTGCATCTGCCTCCCGCTGAATATCGCAGAATGGCACATTTTCAGACTTGTGCTGGCACATCCCTGTTGCACATGGTGCAACCTTTTTGAATATCTGGGCCACTATGTCTTACAACTCCAGGTGGGTGACATCACTTTAGCTTATGTATTACTGTGGCAAGCTCCTATTTTCAACAAGAAGTTACCATTTTAAAAAGACAGTGATGTGGATGGAGAAGCAGCTTGTACAGGTGAATCATCATGCTAGCCTAGATATTTCCAGGTTGAATTCAGTTAGCCTAACCAGTGGGAGAAGAAGGGGAGAGGGATACAGATCTAAAATAGAACCATTTAATCCATTTGTTATTTAAAGTTACATTACAGAAATGCAGCCTCCAGAACTGGACACCATATTGCAAATGAGGCCTCAACAGTGATCTACACAGTAGCATCAGCACCTCCTTCCTTTTGCTGGTGATACCTCTCCCTATGTACCCCAGAATCCCACTGGCTCTCCCCACAGCCTTGGTACACTGTTTAGCCACCTTTAGGTCATGCAGTATTATTATCCCCAAATCCTTTCCTGTTTGGTGACCATCAATTTCTCCTCCCCCCCCCCACCCATAATCCTCCCATGGGTTCCTGTAACCCAAATGCATGATTTTGCACTTTTTTTGCATTAAACCTCAACTGACACACTTTGGACCATCCCTCCAGTTTACCTAGGTCCTTTCTCATTTCTCCACCATTCCAGGAGTGTCCATCCTGTTGCAGATCTTAGTGTCATTCACAAAGAGGCACACTTTTCCCTTCAGCGCCTCCACAATTTCACTTATGAAGACATTAAACAGGACTGGGCCCAGGACTGATCCTTGTGGCACCCTACTGGTCACACTCCTTTCCTTAGATTGAACACCATTTACCATGACTCTGTCTTCTATCATTCTACCAGTTCCTAATCCAGTTTACCACTTTGTGACCCACTCACAGGCTGCCCAGCTTGTTCACAAGTCATATGTGGAATGATATCATCAGCCTTACTAAATGCAATTCATATTTATGTTTATGTTTAAGCCCATGAAACACCCACATTTAGTTAATGCATTTGCAGCTATAGTGGCTCTGCTAGAGCTTGTCTTCTCAGAGCATGTAAATCTGACTTCAGCATGATTCCTGCAGCAACACTCCTGGAGACCTGCAAGAAATTAAGGAGATGTTTGCACACCTGCTATTGGAAATCATAGATCTTAAGCACCAAAACTCTCAAACTAAACAGGACATAATATCAATTTCACAAAGAGTATCAGACAATGAGAGGCAACTCTCCATTCAATGAAATACAACAGATCACATCTATGCCCACATGCAAGAACAGAATTGAGCACTCAAACAACTTGTCAACAAAGTAGAGGATTTGGAAAATTGAGGTTGGTGCAAATATCTCTGTTTTGAGGGAATTCCTGAGGGGTGAGAGGGTCGGGATACAATTCTGTTCCTCCAAGTGCTTCCAATATTGCTGAAAAATCAGTGGCCGGTGGCCCGGGAGATTGAGAGGGCCCACCAATCATTGCCTGCTCCCCCAGGCCAGGACAGAATCCTCATCCTCTCCTGACCAAATTTCTATGATTCCAGAATAAAGAGTGTATTATCATGTAGGCTAGAGAGCGCAGCCCCCTGCAGTCGTAGAGGCATCACATACAGATTTTCCCAGATTACTCCATGGTGCTCTCTGAGTGTTGCAAGGAATTGACTGCTGCAAAGCATGCCCTTCTGGCCCTCAAAATGCCACACAGCCTCAGACATCTGGCTGCACTCCAGATTACAAGAAATGGGGTCTCTCACTCCTTTGACGACCCTCAGGCCGTGGAGAGTGTCATCCATCACTAGAGATGTAAGAAATTGCTGAATTTCATTATGCAAAATATTTTGCGTAATTCGTCCGTTTCGTGAAATTTTTAACAGAAACAAAATGCATAATTTTGCCTGCAGAGTGTGAAAATTTGCCCACAGAGCATCACATTTTGCATACGAAATGGAGAAAATTGCCACTTGTGTGTGAAATTTCACCATTCTTGGGTGAAATTTCACATTTCGAAGGTGAAATTTCACAACTTCGCACCCTGCAAAATATTTTGCAGAATGGGCAAATTACACAAAACATTTTGTGTAGCAAAATTGCCTGTTTTCCGGTAATTTCACCGGCAAAATTTACCTTCGCAGCATCTCTATCAGTCACTTGTGGCCGGAGGCACAAATCCGGACCTATCCAGACATAGGGGCTCTGAGCACATGGACACTGTGTCTGACCCCAATGTAAGGCCTACATCCTCATGGCACCTACTGTGCCTCTGGATCCAAGGCTTGTACAGAGTAACCCTGGGGAAAAGTGGCTTTCTGCATCATGGAAGTGGTGCAGAGGAGGATCGAAATGCAGAGACAGGGCTGGAAGCCCCAGTGATCCCAAAATGTCCCAGTGTAGGAGCCACAGTCCAAACAGGAAACCCTCCACAGGCAGCTCAGAGGGTGAGGCCATCAGAAACCAATACATCCCCCTGCAAGCCATTGACTCCTCCTCAACCCTATAGCCCAATCCACAAAGACAACGTACCACAAACCTTTCTGCTGTGGTGCAGTCTCAGGGTGAAGCTCTCTGACAGACGGCTGCATCTCCCAGTTCCCCCCCCCAAGTTGGAACTGAGCAGACGTTCTCCTATGCATCCGCTGCCTCAGCCCTTTCAACAAGAGTGGCTGAGACTCAGGTGCTAGCTGATTCAGCACCATGACCCTTAGGGACTTGTGCCCTGGTACATATATTGTGTGGCTTTCCTGGCTAGTGGTATAGCTAGGCTGGCTTATTTACATAGAGCATCGGCCATGCCTACCCAGAGCCTTAAAAGGGTGGTCTCCCTTTTACTTCAGTTATACAGTTATTCCCATGTTACAAGAAATTTAAGCACAAATAAAAGTTGAGTTACACTGCTTAAACAAAATGGATCCCCTCTTAGATGGTATCTCATTTGCTGGACAATGTTTAATGTCCCTGCAGGTGCCCCTCTTGGGCTATGTTGCCTGTATTTCAGTTTCAAGGTGTATTTACATACTGTCCTTAGGCACTGTCCCCATACCAGCTTGTAGAGGCAGAGGAGATTATATTGTTTTTAATATCCTTTGTTTAGTGGCTGAGCAGGGCTCACTGAATTAAAACACCTCAATCAGTTAGCCTGCCAGTACCCAGACAGGCAAAGGACAGTGTAAATGCTTCATGATGTGAGTCTGGGAAAAAAGTGGGAAATCGACCTCTTTTCTACCCATTAAATAACCCCTCCTAGGTCCGCAGCACCTCCCCCCCCATGCACACTAATACCCGGTGCCCTTCTCCTCAATACTGCCTGGATAAGCAATGTAAGAGGTACATGTCTTGCTGCTTGGAAGTGCACTTTCATTGCTGGGGGTGATTCCCCCCCCCACAGCCCAGCCCAACCACTGGGTTATAGGCCTCATGCCTACATATTCCTAATGCTGTGCCTTGAGAGATGCCAGATCAGTGGACAATTTATTTAAGCTCTGCTGGTATAGGATGCATGGCAGGGGGGAAATGGCTCATACTAAATTGCACAACCCAGAACTCAGAGTACTGCATGTTCCTATCCCTAGTGTAATGTTTGGGGGCAGGGGCAGGGATTGCATCACCCTGGTAGCATCCACAGTTCTGTAACTACCATATGCAGCTACGTAGTCAACAGTATCCACTGAGGTGTATTCTATGACTCTGATGAGGAAGGCAACATCACATCACTGATGTCCTCTCTGTCTAGAGATCTGAGACCTAATCCAAGTTCTGAATTGTAGTATAATAGTAATAACTAAGTACCCTTCCAGAAGGGAAGGGAAACTTGCACTTTCACAGGCCTCATCGCCTTGTGTCAGTTAGTGACACTACAAAACATGACGTCTGATTCCAGAAGAAATGTAGAGTCTAGTTCCCTGCAATCTCTACATAGAAGTAATATGACTCATATTATAAATAGTTGCCTCTGTTCTGCCCTTTTTCTAATAATGCTGAAAAGTACAGTATCACACTGGTGTTCTTTAAAGGAAACTATTAGCCTGTTTATATATATATATATATATATATATATATATATATATATATATATATGCACATGAAGGGTTCTGTCTCTTGGAGGAACCCCACTTTGCACTCAAGTTAGACAAAATAACATTACAAGGCCATATGACAAAAGATGACTGATATAACCTTTACATCCTGGAATGAAAGGGGGCCTAACTCACCTATTAAGTGTAAACAGATACTTTCACACTTAAAAAAACTTTGTAGCAAGGTGGCCTTCCTCCAGGAGACAAAACTGTCACATGTCGAAGCATATAAACTAAAGAGTGAGTGGGTGGGGACTGATAATCATACACCCACATCACTGCTAAGAGGTGAGTGTCTATATTGATACATAAATCACTGCCATGGTCCCCCATCGATACACAAACTGACATGGATGACAGATGAGTTATGGTAAAGGTCGCAACCCAGGAAGGTCACCTGCTATTTCTCGGTTCCACCAAGCTGCATCAATGGGAATTACAGTGAAGTACAATACATCGACAGCACCACAGTGACACCTGCAACAATGGTACGCATAAAAAGCAATAAACCCCTACAACGAGGAACACCACTACACATATCCACTACACATACTGCAATGCAGGTGGCTCTGTCCTGCACACTGTCTGAACTAAAGATAACCAACTCCACGTAGCGCAGACAGTGGAGAAAAGAGCAGTTCCCCTGTCTGCACAACCACCCGACAACCATGCCAGATCCACTACAAAGACAATCCTACCCACTGTATATCCTGCACATCTCTCTGATTGTTCCTCAACCATGCCTGATCCACTACAATGACAGTCTCACCGACTGCACATCCCACCTACCTCCCCAATTGTTTTGTAGCCAAGCCTGTTCCATACCAAAGACAATTCCAGCACTGCACATCCAGCCCACCTCCATGATCATTTTGCAGTCATACCTGATCCATACCAAAGACACTACTACCCACTGCACATTCTGTCCACCTCCATGATGCCCTCTCTATCAACAGAACACACCTGTCACCATCAACAAGCTGTTGACAGAACACACCTGTCGACATCAACTCCCAGTCACTGCACTAGCCATCATTGTGCATCTGTCTCTGTGATGCAGTCGATGTACTGCATTCACTGTTATAACAGTAAACCCTACTTCTCAATCTATAGGGTCCCAATACTGATGACTCTTTATTGTATGCATATGTCTCTGAAGCCCTGGCTAACCCAACCTCACAACATCTAACCATATTGGTAGTAGGTGACTTCAGCCTAATGCAAGACCCCAATATGGATAGGTCCTCTGACGCTAAGGAACCACACACCTGAGCAGGAGCTGCAGTAGTCCATCTAGTGTATGAACATGCACTCACAGATGTGTGGCACCTGTTACACCCCAAGGTCAGGAACTACACCTTCCAACCTGGAGTACACCACACCAACAGTAGATTGATTTATTGGTTATCTAACCCCCAGATCACTCTTGCAATTACTGACTCCATGATCCACCCCATTGTCATTTTGGATCACACCCCAGTCACACTTCTTTTTAACTGGGGTCCCCCCAAGTCAAATCTGCCAACTGAAGGTTATAGCATCTGCTGTTAAAAGATCTGGAATTCACGCCATGGGTACAGTAAGAAATTGCCAAATTCCTGACTCACAGTGATGACTATAACGTCACAGACAACACACATGGGAGACCCTAAAAACATACCTGAGATGGTGAATTACTGGATATGCAACATATAGAAGACATGCCTGCGAGCAAAAAGAAGCCAGACTAGAAAGTAAACTAAAAATGTAAGAATGCAAGCACTATGGCTGATCCTAGTGAGCTGCTCGACAGGCGAGCTAAGCGACAATTGTCTGTATGTCAGGAAAGCTGAACCTGCATTACATCACCTTGAACATACTTTCTGTGAAGTGGATGAGAAGTGTATCAATAGTTTTTTCTTATCAGCTAAGAAAAGAAAGTGCAGAGAGACACACATCCTAGGTCTCATGGATCCCCAAGGACAGGTACAAACCTCCCAGGGAGGCATATCAGTCATAATGTCCACTTTTTACTTCAAACTCTGCGCCTCTACCTCCCCTCCACAATGTAAAAATACATTCCCGTTCCTCACTACCCTCGATCTGCCTCAAATATCCCCTACTCAGACGCAGGACCTGGACAGGCCTATCTCATTAGAAGAAATCAAAATTGCTATACTTGGCCTGAACAAAAACAAATCCCCTGGTGGAGATGGTTTCCCCGTAGACTTCCATCACCTGTTACATGGCAAGCTATCTCCCCTTTTCCAGATGGGCTATACACATACAATCGCTACCAATACTTTATCCCTTATGATGAAGGAGGAGATAATTAAAATTTTACCAAAAAAAGGTTAGGATCCTCTTCAGCTGGCAAGCTACCAGCCAATTTCATCGATAAACACAGATGCAAAAGTGTTGGCTAAAATTCTGACTTCCAGACTAGAAAAAGTGCTCCCCAACATCATTCATCCCTCCCAGGTCAGCTTTATGTGAGCGATGCTGTACTCCAACCATCTTGGGACATTTATAAATCTCAGTCAGATGTCCAAATTCCTCCCGACTCGCACAGTGGCACTCACAATTGACTTTGAAAAGACTTTTGACTCTAGAATGGGAATACTTGTTTGAGGTCTTACATCAGCGGGGAATTGGTCCATTCTTCCTCAGCTGTGTGCAAACATTATACATGGTGCCCACAGCAAGTGTTCTCTCCAACCCCATTCACTAGCAAGAGGTACAAGGCAGGGCTATCACTTTTGCCGCTCCTATTCTTACTGGCCATCGAACCCCTCACTGCTGCACTGAGAGCTAACACAGACATCGCTGATATTCATGTGGGTGTGCATGAATACAAATCATTGTCATACGCTAATGATTTACATATCATTCTCAGTGATGCCCCCAAGGTGATCACTTCACTCTGCCATACCGTTGATATGTTCATGAGTATGTCCAGCCTCAAAGTCAATCACAACAGATTAGAGGTTCTGGCACTCAGTAGCCATTGTACTACTGCCCAGTTCCAACAAACCAGCTGGAAATGGGCTAGTGAGGGCATCACCTATTTGTGCATCTACATCAACCTGGCTATATCGGAACTCTGCAAAGCAAATTTCTCCCTCCTGCTAACTGCCCCCATCACAGATATTAACAGGTGGTGGGCATTGCACCTTTCCCTCACTGGACGAATTCCTGATATCAAAATGATGTTTGCACCTAAGGTTCTATATCTACTGGCCCATATACCTATCCCCATCCCGGATAGGTGGTTCTCTCTCCATAACAAGCATATTAGGCAATTTCTGTGGGAGAGAAAACCTCCACGTATCAGAAGATTCAAACTAAGGAGACACTGGATGGGGGGGTGGCCTCCCCAACTTTGCAACTTATCATATCTTCTTTGTGGAAGTTCAGGTGTTGCAATGGCTCCCTGCTTCGGGTGCAAAAAAATTACCCCTGTGGTTGCCATAGAAGGGAACTTCATAGGGGCTGAAACCCAGTGGTTCCTCATATATACAAAACCAGCGCTAAACCTGTCCAAAATCCCTACTATTGACATATTGCTACTCTACTGTGGAAGGTAAAAAGGGTCTTGGGTATCAAAACTGTGTCACCTCTGCTGGCCCCTTCTGTGGAACAATCCGACGTTCACAGTATATTGAGCCCTGATTTACTGGCCTACATGGTGAAGTTCTGGTATCCAAATTGTACAGGACCAACCTCTGTATCATGAGCACTCTAGCACTTAGATCATTCCAAGACCCGTGCCATGATTTCCAACTCCATCACAAAGATTATATCAGGGCAGCCACTTCACCACAGCTAGCACATATGTGACACACATCAACAACTATAGTAGGACCTCAAGCTGTGGACCTCCAAACATGAGTGAAGCTCAAGAGAGGAAGGGCCAGACATATATACAGATACCTCAGGGACAAAAATCCTGCCCCCCACTTCTCACTGTAGAGAGAAATGGGAAAAATAATTAAACATTACTATACAGACACAGAATGGCAGGTACGTTGGTCTAGAGCCCACATCGCCTGTAGAGACACAAAAGCCCAACTAATTCAGCTAAAGATCTTGCACCACTGGTACAGAACCCTGCTGTTCCTATACCAGCAGTGGATCCTCCCTGAAAAAAAAATGCTGGAGGTGCAACAACTGCCCCTTTTCCCTGTCCCACATATTAGGGTCCTATTCTCTGATCTGATCATTCTGGAATCAGATCTCTCAATACTGTTAATGAATATTCCCCCATCATGTGTTGTGGATGAGCCATTTGCTATCTTAGGCCTAGTACAAGCCACCCATTATGAGCACACTCACCTGATAACATGGGGGATAAGTGGCACAATAGAAGCAAAATGACTTTTGCTTAGGAAATCGTGATCAACAGCTTTACCAACATTCAATGAGTGACTACAATCCATTAGCCAACTAGCCACATTAGAACATCTCTCATATGTTACCCTAGGTAGGACACAACTTTGCAGTGATATATGGGCCTCCTTCATACACCTCAGAGACCAAAATGGATAACGCAATCTCTGTATTTCCTTCTTTGGGTCTGGACAAGGATATCAGAAGTTGGGCTCTAAATATATATGGATATTGTTATTCCTATTAAGTGCATCAAATTCTCTAACCAATTATGTTCATAGGATGTTCCTTTTCTTGAATAAGTGCATGTATGATGTGAACACCTGTACATTGTTTTGAATGTATTCCAGTTAAATGTGTTGTATTGTTGAAAACTCTTCAACAAAAAATTTTACGTTAAAAAAAGACTGTTCCATGCTCATCTTCATAGCTCATTCCTCCCCGCAATCAGAATTAGACATTGCCTTCCCTCCCCCCTCTCTCATGAGTTCTATCATGATGACTATATGTCTTTCTTCTGTTGCTCCAGGGAAACTGCAGACCACCTATATACCACTAGGCATGAATCACAGATCCCTCCATGTGCCTCTCAAATTGAATCCTCTACTATTTTCACCTTTCACTTGTCCCCCTTGGGGTCTGACCCACCCCCTGTTATGCTCTTCATCAGTGCCAGGCAGCTGGAAATAGTTTTTACCTTTTCACTTGTGAAGAGAGATTTGGGAACCTCTTGTTGCAATAGGGTGAACCTATTGCTGGTGCATAGCCTAGATCACCACGCTTGGACTTCCTTCCATTCCTCCCCCACACTACTGTCCAGTCCCCTTCTCTATCCTATAGTGGTCTTGGAAGTGGATGTGGCAATAGTGCTGTATTGGGTTCAATGTCTGTAACTTTCAAGCGGCCTATTTTAGCCTTGGCAGCTTCCAGTTCCACAATCATGGCATGGAACCTCCCGCAGTTAGGATAGTGTCTGAACTCCCAGAATATCCTCTGATTCACCACAGTCCTACACCCACTGCACTCATCCTACCTCCCACCAATGTGTACAGCCTGCATCATTGTCTTCTACTGCTTTTAGCTGTGTTTTGAGATTAGCATGTTCCTTTTAGTACCTAATATGACTCAGGCTGTATGCATTGGCATTGGAAATATATTTTACATTTATTTCTCAAAATAACTAAGTGTTTTTTAGCTAATTCTTCTTCCATTACTCCTGCTTTTTCAGTTGAGCAATTTTCTTGTCCTTCTTCTCTATCTACCCCAAATGTTACTTCTAGATCATGTAGATGTCTTTAGTATTTTGACCAAAATTAAAGCTAATACTGGAAAAAGTAACAATTTGATCATTTTCTTTTTAAACTAGCTCTTCTATAATTGCTTGTCCCATGACTGCTTTATTTAATTTTTCTTATCTACTGTGACAGTTCCCTCAGCTTGGAAGCATACCCTTGCAGTTCAGTTACATAAAGGTGGTACTCAGACTTTCTGGCCACCGAGGGCTGTGGGCAATCAAGGGATTCCCCCTCCCAGCTAGTCACAAGCTACAACAAAAGACAAGACCTTCTTTATATAAAAGAAAATAAAAACCATAAGCTACAACCAAAGACTTTTAAAAGTGAGCCAACCATTGATTTACTGAGCCAATCAAAGGCTCCATCTCATTTTGGAAAAAAGAGCTCCAAGATTTTCACTGCTTTGTTCCCTGAAGCATAAAGGCACATGCCCAAGTTGTGGTCCCAGATAGGACCAATCCTCTGATGAACCAGGCTGAGAGGAGCCTGCTAGCTCGCCACCCTCACCCCCCATGTTGGAGCACCAAGGAAGTCTGACAGCAGTCGATGGCTGTGAACCCTCGTGGGACTCCCCCTCCCAGCTAGTTGCAAGCCACAACAAAAGACAAAGATCTTCTTTATATAAAAGAAAAAAAAACACAAGCTGCAACCAAAGACTTTTAAAAGCCGTCCCACCACAGATTTACTGAGCCAATCAAATGCTCCATCTCATTGTGAAAAAAGAGTGGCAAGATTTTCACTGCTCCTTTGCTCCCTGGAGCATAAAGGCACATGCCCAAGTTGCGGTCCCAGACAGGAAAAATCCTCCGACAAACCAGACTGTGAGAGGGCTGAGAGTGGCCTGATGGCTCACCACTCCCCCCACATCATAGCACCAAGGATGTTTTAGGATCTCCCTCACACACCCTACCCACCCAATTAACCTTATGAGGAGTTCTGATTGACACCAGATATGTGCCCAATGATAATTGGAGGCTGAGTCAGGCAAACTGGCCTCCTCACCCACCAACTTACCTTTACAGAGGATCTGTAGTGCAGCCATTTGTTTGTCAAGGGTGTTTAGGGGGAGGAGTCAGGCAAGTTCAGAAAGGACACATTTTACGGCTACCTGCCCGATACCACTCCCACACAGCATAGGGCCCTATAGGGAGATTTTATACCAACTAATAACTGGCCATGACTAGTATGTGGGCTAAGGCTGAACTCAAGTAACTCAAACAGTTCACACCTGCTGACATTTTAAGGCTGTTTTCATGGAGCAGCTAAGTATCATCCAAGTAAGCTTACCGTCATCAGTGATTCATTCTATAGCTGTGTTGTTTCTCCTTTGGTTGACTGAATTACAAGGCTATTTCAAATAGCAAGAAGTTACCCCAAGTGAACGCCTCTACACTATTGTTTTCTCATATACTTTTAATTTTAAATTTGGGGTGACTGCACTTCATGGCTATTTTAGACTGCAAATAAGCTACTCTTAGTGCACCACCCTGCACCATTGTTTTCTCCTATACTTTTAATTCCTAGCCTGGTCTGTTCATTCAACAATATATTGTTACTTACTATTTATTTACTTGCCTCGTCCAGTAGGGCAGTTTCAGACTTGCAGTAATAGTCATACTTTCCAGGATTAGTGGGTCTTTGCTGAACATAACATGGTCTAAGACAAGGTCAAGTTTAGGAGAATAGTATAAAACCATAAAGTCTTGTATCTTGGGATGGCAACCACATTCTTAATGACAGATCCCAGGAATTTGGTGTCCCATACTGATGCTGCATTGACTAAAGTGAGAATTTTCTTTGTGTAGATAAGAAAACCTTCAGCTTTAGCCTTATCAAACATATCGTGAATAATTTTAAGTATGAATTCCTGACCTTATATATCAGTGAGATGCAAGAGGCTCCTCACTGTCCCAGTACATTTTAGCCCAGGACCAAACCATAGAATGGTTCTAAGTGCAGCCACAGCCACCCTTGTCTACATTCTTGTGATTCTTCTCTTGGACTTTGTGCCTTTACATCCCCTTCCCGGAACACCTGAATGGACACTACACCCTCCAACACCCCTTAAGTCAATGCTACCCCTTAGCAGGCTTTTCAATCCCCTTCCTGACCATCCTACCTTGTCTGCACAAGGAGGAGAATTGCTACAAGTTAAGCTCCTTTCTATTGGAATACAAAGGAAAAAAAACATACTGTCCTGAACTGATGCTGCAGAAAATATCCTAGCACTCCTGCTAAACGTGCAAGGTGGGGACATTGAGCTAAGTCCAATGCCTAACAGGAGCAATGCGAGAATCAGTTCCCCCACTGATTCAGCTTGGAAAAACACACGTGATAAAAATAGTTTACATGAATGTGAACTGCCTAAAAGCCAAAATAACTGAATTAGAAGGATGGGTTAATATATAGTCTCCTGACATACTATAGTTGCTGTCTCTGAAACATGGCTCAAGACAAACATACTACTCCATGAAGTAGAAATCCCTGGATTCATGACATTTAGAGTGGACAGACAAGGGGAAATAGGAGGAGGCATTCTAATCTACACCATGTCCTCACTTCAGGCCCATGTAGTCCATGCACCGGAGCTTACGAATACTGATTGCAAAGCTGTCTTCATCCAACTGCTAATGGGTGGGGTTAAACTTCTCCTAATAGGTTGTATTTAGAACCCACCTAAACTCTGACCAATACTATATATAACCTCCTCCCTAGAGTGAAAGGATAATCATTGAGGGCTTCAACCTGCACTGGTCAAAAGACACTAAGGGTTGGGTAAAGGCCACCCTGCATGCTGCCCAACTCAGCTGACTGATAAGTGAATCCACACGACTTAATACAAAAGCTGGAAACCATACCACCCTCACCTGGCTATTAGCATCAAAAGCTGAAAGACTCCAGGTAAAAGCAAAAAAGGCTGGCTCTAGTCAGGTTGATGCTAGAAAACCCCACACCACTATTCAAAAATGAAAAAGGAGTTAGCACTCTGTATCATAAAAATAAAGAGCATCCTTGGGCTACAACGGCTACCTGTGTTAGCATCTGTATTGCTAATAAATTATAACTTGAAAAGACTCCATTTAAAGGATCTTCATTTTTATGACAGAGAGACTTAACCCCTTTTTTCATTCTTGAAGTCTCCACGCTGTAGGGATTCTTTCTGACTCTATAAGCGATCACGTGCCCATCTTTAGTATATGATTTGATTTGTTTATTTATACTGGTTAGTCCATGAGCCAAACAACCCGTTTACATGGTCAGCCAGTGTGCAAAAAGGCAAAGTACAAATAACATCACAGTATATATAATACACAATAAACAAATATATAAAAAGACCGTAGCACAATACACATATAAATAATGTCACAGGGGCTTAAAAAACATATAATGTTAAATAATCTACCTAAAGCAATCATATGTTTCATTCACATTCAACAATTTTTGGAAAAACTCACCCCACAAACCTTCTGGGCCATGGACTTCTCCAACTTTGATCTTGGCTCCTTCATCAGAACACTGAAGGGAGTTAACTGGGATCAATTAGTTACTCCTTACTCTAGACGAAACCCTAGACTACTTCCAGAATACCTTCTGTCTGTAGCAAGCAAGCATGCCCCCCTAAAGCAGCTTAGAGTTAGAGGGCAGCATTCAAAATAACTTTCCAGGAACTGAAGATGCTCATTAAAGAAGGGGAGAAGCCTGGGCTCTCTACAAATCCAGCAACCTCCAAAATGACTGACAAAAATACAGAACATTGCGAAAGAAATGCAAAAGTGAACTAAAATCTGCTAAATGGGCTTATTTAAGGAACCTACAAGACAAGAACCTATCAGACCCAAACAAATTCTGGACTCACATAAATGTCCTCCTAAAAGGTTCAACCAAACAAATTGATTGCAAAATACAAACTACTGACAAATGCTGCAAGAACCCTAGGGACCCAGCCATGGAACTGAACTCCTACGTTACAATTTTTGATAGGTTCAAGAACCATCCCCGGACCAGTCACCTTAACCCCGAACCAAGTGCTGAGAATCCCTCATGCCTAATTTCCACCTTAGGCTCATAAAAAGAAATGAAGTGCTAAAACTGCTTAAGAGCCTTAAACCCATAGGTACTGCAGGTTTCAACAAACTTGATCCAAAACTCCTCAGCCTCTGAGCACCGGCAATAGCTACAGTAGCAGTAATATTCAACCGTTCCGAGGGAACTAGAGAACATTGAGAACTACCGACCAATTTCCATCCTCTGCACATTAAGTAAACTGCCAGAGAGATTAATCTACAACCAAGTCATCGACAAAATTGAGCATCATAACATACTCACCGCTAACCAACACAGTTTTCAGAAGAACCACGGGATGGATATGGCCTTAGTACACCTGACCACGGACATCCTTAATGCACTTGACAAAGGACACAAAACTGGAGCTATATTTATAGACCTAACAAAGGCTTTCAACCTTGTGGACCAGCAACTACTCCTCTCCAAGCTAACCTCAATAGGTCTAGATAATCTAGCACATATGTGGTTCTCAGAATATCTAATTGTAAGATCTCTGTTCGTTAAATGGAACGGAGCTTTCTCAGACAAATGCTCCATCAATGAAGGTGTCCTTCAAGGCTCTATTTTGGGCCCCTTATTATTCTCACTTTATGTCAACAAATTATCAAACAATCATGGGGAAGCCAAACTGTTGCTCTATGCTGATGGTGCAGTTATCTACTACAGTACAAATGATGTCTCCATATTTAATGCTATGCTAACAAAAGATCTGCTTATGCTTGATAACTGGCTAATCACCAATAAATTGGTCCTCAACAGGAAAAAAACAAAGACCATCCTATTTGGATTAAAAGTCTAGGTCCCCATAGACAGTACTTGCTAAAACCAGCATTCGCAGATGGCTCCTAGACTGAGGTCATAAACTCTATCAAGTACCTGGGTGTCCTCTTTGACCAAGACATTACCTTCAAGGACCATGTAGAAAACCTTATCAAGGCCTTACACTGGAAAATAGGGCTCCTGTTCAGGTTAAACCCATACCTCTCCAACAAGTCATGTCTAAAAATTGCCAACTGTACTGTCCTGCCCACTTGACTCTTTGACTCCCCTGTCCTGTACACATTCAGGAGCACAGAGCAAAATAAACTAAAATCCTTATATAATGCAACTGTGTGGGATGCTATAAGAGGAGCTCCATATAGTCATCATTGTGGAGTGCTCTAAACTCTGAACTGGCCCTCACTCGATGGAAGGATGGAATATGCTGCACTATCCCTAGCCTTTTAACTTAGCAGTGACAAAGCCCTCCCCCCCTCCAGTCTCAATGACCTGAAAAATGCCACACCAGACAGAAGTACTCTCAGGTCATCAAAACAATCTCTCTTTAATATCCCCAAACCAGGGCTCAGACAGGGGCAAGGTCCTTTGCCATAGCAATTCCAGCTATCTGGAATGCTCTTCCCAATAAAGTCCAAGAAAGCCCTTCACTTGAGTTTTTCAAAAAAAGTCCTAATAGTGCGCTTACTGGAACGTAGCTCCTGTAACTGCTACTGGTGATAGGATCTCAGATGTCATAGGTATAGTTTGTCACCCCAAGTACACCTCCTCCTTGCACTCAACTAGTTATACCGGTCTAGACCTAAGTGATAAAAGGTCAGAATAGGATATTTCAAATGTCCAGCATTGTTAAACTATCATGCCTTACAGAATGGGCTCTATCATATGTCTAAGACTGATTGTGTTAGCACTATAGTGTATCTCTGTAACTAATCTTATGTGATGTATGTCTGACAGCTCTATCCATTGTTTGCTGTACCAAGTCTGTTTAGTGACTTATCTCTGTAATTAAATCCTGGGTTGCCCCTGAAAAAGGGCCTACCAAGACTCAGTGGGTTTACCATCTCAACAAAATTCAAATAAATAAAAATGTTCATTCAGTATCCCTTCTTCCTGTGATTTGCAAGTTGATGGAGAGGATCGATTGTAGTCAGGCATCACAGTATTTGTCAAACTGTAATTTATTATTAAATTGTCAGTCAGGTATTTTGCTCAAATGCTCATTGCAAACAACCCTAAATAATTTTTATAATTCTGTTATGTTAGCACTGTACTGATTTGTATCTTGGAAAAAGTTTTTGTTGATCTTTATAAAGCTTTTGTTGTGATCTCACATCCTCTTCTTCTTGCTTTCCTTTTGACCTACTCTATGGATTTTCTTTAAATATTTTTATTGGTTTTCTTTTTATTTGTTAGGCTCCTCCCAGCATGTTGTTTGGAAGGCATTTGTTCTGTCTGTCTTACATTGGGGGTTCCCAGAGTTCTAACATTGGTCCTACTTTTTTCCTTCTTATGAATCCCTTTCTTTCTTCTTTAAAATGTTGTTCTATTCAGCCATGTGCCAATCATACCATTCTTTTCTATGTACAAAAATATCTTAATTTTCCTTACGCTTAGTTGCAACCAGACTTTGATTGAGTGGACATTGGGTTTGTGAAGTTGTAAGTTATTATCAACACTGAGAAAACAAGGAAGTGTGTGATTTTGGTACTCATGTTCTTTTAAATCAAGTTAACAATCCTTTTTGGATCAACTTACTGTCCATTGGTCCACCAAGAACATGTCATAATGTATAAATATCTTACAATGATTTAATTACTTTCTTAAGTTTAGTTATCATATTAGTTGTATATGATATTAGTTCTCACATTGGTTATTATTTGTAATGTACTGGTTAGGTCTTGCCTGGAGTGGTTGAAATGCAGCAGGTATTGCCAAAGCTCTTCTGATCATTACAAAGTTAGAATTCATATCGTATGCCTACTAGTTGACTATGGCAATGTGGTCTATAGGAATTTCTGTGCCTCTTTGTTGGATTCCTTAATAAACTTTGTAACTGTTTAATGCCCTTTATCCCAGGCTGTAGTTATCACACTCATCATTGTTCCATGTTGCAAAGTCTTCATTGGCCTTCTGTTGTTTCACAAAGTGAGCTGAAGAGGTTAAAAAGTTGTTTGAGACCGTCAATAATCTTTTTGCATCTTCCCTTTATGATAAAGTTCTAACTCCTTCTTATCACTATGAATTACATGATGTCATAAATCACTTCTTTGTGCTCTCTAGGGTCAGCACGTAATGAGAGAGGTCCTCCATTTAAATTGCTGGCCCTTACAGCTGGCATTCCTTAGAGCTAGCTGTCAGAAATTGCTCCAGTTTGAAGTTCTTCACTAAAAAGTGAAAAATCAAATCTCAAGTTGTGTGTAATTTTTTTTTATTGTGCTGTTTTATTATATTTCAGGATGCTCTATTAAATGAAATGTCAGTCTCATGGGACTATACTACATCATGTGAAGAAAGTAAGGAAGGAAGGAAGGAAGGACGGAAGAAAGGTGGGATGGAGGGATGATCTAAGTCAGTGCCAGATCCTGTGTTTAAATATTGGCAGCTCCTCAGTGGCAAGGGTTTCGTTGTCCTTGAAAGGATTAATTCAAGCCTATCAGATCTGGGTTGGAACTGCTTTATCCTTCTCTGGTTCGGGCACAGATAACTCAAGAATCTTGATGGTTGCTTGGTGTGGTGTTCCTAGGGTTTAAACCATTGCATAAAACATTGGCTATACTGTAGCTCTAAAATCAGCACAGTCAATACTGCATGCCTACATACACCACAGACCCAATGCCATACCCAATGATATCTAAATATCACTCATACATCACCAATTGAGATACACTGATTTTGATATGCCAAGATATCAGACTTTCTATGGAATGCCAGAAAACAAGATAAAATCCACTGATTATGAGGTAAAGCCTAAAAATTGGCAACCATGACTTTTACCCTCGGGGGGGACTGTTCAGATCTGGAATTTAACTGACTCTTTCTAGTCCTCATATGCAAGAGAAAAGGGTACCTAACATCCAATTTACAAATGTTCTAACCAAAATAAAACAAATGAAAAAATAAATAAGATTCATTGTAATTTCCTGGAGACATTGTTCACTGTTTTAATGTTTATTCTCATATTCAAGCTTTATAATAGTCTTGTATTCTGTTTGCATTAGTACTGAATTTTAATAATGTACGTGTAAGACACAATACAGCGTGCTCAGCAGGATGGGGTATCTTTGATCTATAGTACAATTATTTCAGTGGTTGTATACCTTTGTCCCTTCCTGTTAGATTTCAGTACACATAATCACTTTATAAAAGGCAGAATGTACTCTGCTCACTTACTGAAAGGGTTAAAAAATACTTTACACTGTGCTAGTCAGTTGTCCAAAAGGTAAAGGAAATACTGTTTGCTCTTGTTAGTCAGAGGGATTTCCCAGAAATAAATACACCTGACTACTTCTTTTGGGTGCTCCAATGGCAAGAGTTTATTGATCCAATTATAACATATACAGTAATGGATGGGGAAGTGTGCTTTATGAGAAATTAATGGTTGCCCGAGGTCTGGGATGCTACATAAACCCCGAGGGCGAAGCCTGGAGGGGTTTATTAAAGCATTCCACACTGAGGGCAACTATTCATTTTGAATTTAAACTCACTTCCCCATTTATTATTATTTATAATTGCTGGTAAGCAATTTTTTGCCACACTTTATTTTTCCTATGTCAGAGACAGACACAGACAGACACACACACACAGACACACACAGACACAGACAGACAGACACACACACACACACACACACAGACACAAAGTATCAATTTGTTTTTTGACAGCATTTGTTTACATTTTTTCATCATTTTACATTTATTTGGCTTCTGGTTTGCCCATTCTCATTTGGCGCTTACCTCTGAAGTGCATCCGAGGAAAGTTTTTCTCCGGTGCAGCTGCAAACTGCTCGGTGCAGTTTTAGAACGGCAGGATCAACCAGATGGAATAAAGAGAGAACTGTTCAAAAATTAAAAAATACAAAGACATGCTCTCTCTGTGGCGGCTCCTCATTAAGTGGGACAGAGGAGTCGCCATGTTGTTTTTTTTCTGGTAAGCCCACCCAATTAGGATGAGGCTTTTGTTTGAGTGGCATGGCACATGTTTGCTGTTAGAACCTCGAGTTATGATGGCAAATTATAACTGGCTCAACAATGGGAAAAATTGCTGGCCAGTTATTATATTTATTCAAACCATCACCATCATCATATTTCCCATAAAATACATAAATACATTTTGTACAATCCATCCTTGCAGGTCAGTGTCTGGTACTTCTCTGGTCTTCACAGGTGCATGGTCCTGACGCCCTCCTAGCCTCTCCATCAGCCAACTCTAGCTTCCTTGGTCAGATGCCTCCAAACCATGACCCTCCCTTCCTATTATCTCTCTTCTCCCTATCCCCACCATGGTTAGGTGCTGTTGACCCCATCCCATGCCTATTGCCCTCCCTGTTTTCTAATCCAGCCCCTTCTTAGTTTCCCCCTCCCTGCCCCTCTCCATTCTGTTCCTTTATCCCTCCACCAGCCCACCTCCAGATGTGATAGACTGGTGGGCTTTCCCCACCGACTTCCACCCTCGGGTCCTATACCCTCTTATTCTTCTCCCAATCTTCTATTCCTTCTATAAAACTGCCAATAAAGAAGGCTTTATCCACAATGGACAGGTGTACCCCATCTTCCCTGTAGTAACTCGGGAATGAATAAGTTATCTCCTTGTGATTAATGTAGATCCCTCCCACTACTTTTATGACTGGCACCAATTTCCTATTTAGGCACTTCCCCAGCTTTTTCACCACCTTCACATCCTTAGTGTATTGCCATACATGCCTAGATATAATCTCTGACCATGGTCACCCCCAGCCACCATGCTTTAATGGTGGTGAAATCCTATTTCATTTCCTGAAGTAAATTCCCTCATGGCTTATCCACAAATCATTCCCTCTCAGGTGACTTATCAAGAGATCCACCCCTTGCCCCTGTCACCTTAATTCCTTCAGCAAGTGGAGAAGTTGCACCCATTTCATGCCCAGGTCCCCTTTCCATAGCACCTGTGCACCATCGATGTCCTTATGGAGTTGCTTCCCTCCCAGCATAAGTGCTGCATGCCTCTCTGACCAGTACACAAAGGAATGTCCTATAATAAATATCTGTTTTTCCCTAATCAAACCTGTTGGTACAAATGACAACCGTTAGACCATCTTCCTCACATATCTTTTATAACAATCAGATCTCCACTTGCCCACTCCCTTGATCACTTCCTCAGAAGCCCCCTCTGCCACCTTCTCTGAGGCTGCCTCAGTTCTGAATGAGTGCAGTGAAAAGAGGCTTGGGTCCTTGCTCAGGAACACTGTGCCTTTTTTTAGTTAGCACCGCCGCAACCTGGTAACAGTTGACAGGGTCCTTATTCCCACTAATGAATGATGCCCCATGTGACTGTAGCACCTTATATTCATTTAGGGCTGCTACAGGGCACCAGCCTAGACCTGCTTGGCTAGCCAAGCTAATTGCCACCCCATCACCAACTTGTTCTGTCTTGGACCTCCTAGCCATATTGAAATTTTTGTTGGTGTCCATGCTACTTCTTCCAGTAAAAGCCCCCCAATTTCCCATTTGTTCTGGGCCACCACCTCCCCTGCTCTGCAGACTCCACCCACCATCAGTGAAAATACCACCCGGAACAAGTATACCTTGTAAGCTGACCTAAATATTTGCACCAGTGAGTTAAGCAGTCTAACCAGAAGCTGGCCCACTATTGACTTCCTGGTGTCACACTTCTTGCCCTACATCCTCTGCTACCCCATGGGTATGCATCTAACCACCCTGAATTTATTTGGTTCTTCCCATGCCCCTATTACTCCAAGCCCAACCTAGTTCAGTGATCATTACCTTCATGGCTGCATGTGTAATTCCTATTTCCCATCTCATAACCATGTATTTCATAATTTGGCCACCTGTGACTAGTCTACTCATCTTGAAGCCTCCCACAGCTGAAACTCTTGAAACATGGCCCACACCCTCTCACACACCTTCAGCATGTTGATGGACCAAGAGCTTTGGTACAGCCATCGGGCTCAGTCCATCCAACCACCCATAAGTGATATGGTACCAAAGTCCTCTGAGTGGCAGCTTCCAGTGTCAGTGACCTTAACCTGTCCAAATGAAGATGGGAAAGGCTGTCAGCAATGTCATTCTTAACATAGAAACATAGAAACATAGACTTTGATGGCTGATAAGGACCACTTGGCCCATCTAGTCTGCCCATTTCCCTACCTACCGGATAGGCCACAGATCCTAGTTAACCAACAGACTATTTCTTCCTACCCCCCACAAGAATTGCCTTATGTCTATCCCATGCATTCTTGAATTCTCCCACAGTTTTAGACCCCACAACCTCCTCAGGAAGGCTGTTCCATGCATCCACTACCCTCTCTGAAATAATACTTCCTCACATTGCCCCTGAACTGCCCTCCTTCTGTCTTTAAATTGTGTCCCCTTGTTCTTGCAAGTCTCTTTTTCTGAAAGATGCTACCCTCTTGGACTTTGTTGATTCCACTGAGGTACTTAAAAGTTTCTATCATGTCCCCCCTCTCCCTTCTTTCCTCAAGGGTATACATATTAAGCTCCTTTAGTCTCTCCTCATCGGCTTCTCTTGCAGACCCTGCACCATTTTAGTTGCCCTCCTCTGGACTACCTCTATCCTGTCTATGTCCTTGCAGATGGGGCCTCCAGAACTGAACACAGTACTCCAGATGGGGTCTCACCAACTGTCTGTACAGAGGGATAACAACTTCCTGTTTTCTGCTGCTGATGCCTCTCCCTATACATCCCAGTATACCCCAGCCTCCTACTGCCTTCTCATTGCTTGCTAACCTTAAGGTCATCTGATATGATTACCCCAGGTCCCTTTCCTTTTTTGTTGTTGTTACTACCTCCCCACCCATTGTGTATTCTTCCCCTGGGTTCTTGTTTCCCAGGTGCATTATTTTGCACTTCTTTGCATTGAATCTTCTGCCCCATTATATGCTTCACTCTGAATGATAAGTTAATCTTCAACCTTGCTAACTCCAGCTGGTGTAAAACCCTGATCACCATCTCTGTGGACCCCTTCTGTCTGTTAATGACTTCGACCACTGCTTTGCATTTTCTACCAGAATTTGATTTTCCAGTTCACCAACCTCTGACCCCACACCACTACCGCTGCCCATATGGGGAAAATTTCCAAGAAAGTATTGTACTTCAGTAATCCTTCTATGCCTCCACTCCACTGGCTATGCCTCTGATATCCAGTCCCCCCAAAAATATGCTCCCATCCCCAGGAACCCTGACACATCCATGTAAAGCTCTAAGTCATTGTTAAATAGCCAGTCTGCATGCCAAAATGTGACCCTATTATATTTGTCAAGAAACTGAACCCAAACTATCATATCCTGTCTAACACCTTTGGATATATCCACCCAGTGATATGGTAACCTGGCCTTTCCCATATATCTTGCCAGCCTCATAATGAATGCCCTCATTGGGCCAATTGCCTTACAGGCAAAACTGAAGTGTCCCAATAACCGCTGCACTTGTGCCAGTAGCACCCACCTTCATTGAATCACATGAAGCAGTAACTCCTTCAGTTTCTGCATCAGTTCATGTTCTACATCTACCTCTATTCCCAAGAATTCCAACTTTTTGGCTAGACCTTCTGCTTTATCTGGCACTGGTAGGATGCCAATGGCTAGGAACGTCTTGAAATTTCCCCATCCTCTTTGCTATTTTGCCTTCACTTTTTCCTATTATCAAGAAATCATCCAAATAATGCATCATAGTTGTATGCCCAAATAGTCACCAAAAACCCACTGTACCCAAGTGCTGAATCTTTCAAATCTGGAACACACTATGGAACAACTCATGGGCATAGCCTTGTGAAATAATAGTGGCCTTAGAATTGAAAACCCAACAGGTCCCAGTCACCTGGGTGTACTGGCAGCAGGTGAAAAGGAGATTCAATCTCTGTTTTTGCCATCCAGCTTTCCTCTGAGAGCCTGACCATATCCACCACCTGATCTAGAGCTGCATATGAAACTGCACTCTGATCCTCTGGTATTCCATCACTGACTGACTGATGGAGTATCAGTCTGAACTCACCTTCCTGCTTCTTGGGAACAACTCCAAGGGGAGATATCCTTAAATTTTTGAGAGGGGGGACCTGAATGTTCCCTCCACCCTGCAACCCGCTACATCTTTCTCAATTTTTTTCAGTACTATTCCCTTCCTATCCCTTACCCAGCCCAGGTTTGTTGCCCCAATTGCCCTACATGGTCCCACGTAACCCAAACAGAACCCTTTAGAAAACCCTCCTGTAAAAGTTCCCTCATTCCTGATCCTGGTAAATCTGTGACCAGTCATGTATCACATAAGTCTTTACTGGGGCGCGGACCAAATGGAAGTTATGTCTGCCCCCCTCAGTCTCTTTACCTTCAATTACCACCAAAATTGGAATTGTACTTTCGACGCCCAAATGACCCCCATCATCTACTTCCTTGGTAGTGCCTGTTTCCACCTGCACCGTTGAATCCACCTTGAAAGAACTGTTTGCCTTGTAGCTGGTAGCCTTGCCTATCTCCCCCTCTCCTACACTGAGACACTGGGTGCTGCCCTGAACATTTCAAACAAATGTGTCTCAACTTACAGTTTGCCCGTGTGCATGAGACCTTGTTGTAGCCCCAGCATGTCTTTGCTACTGGTGTTGCCCCTCCCTTTCTGTTAATTTCACCTGAGGCTTCCCCAGGGCCGGACAGCATCCTTATCCTTAGCTCTGAATGGGTGCAATCCCATCTCAGGTCCCCCCAAGCTGCCATCCTTTGTCAGAATTCCTCATTGTATTTTAACCACCCATAGCTCATCTTAACCTTATATGCATCCCAACTTATGGTGAAATATGCTAGGAATGGAATGATCAGTTCTGACTTCTTTCTAATTGAATAGCACTATATATCGTGAAACCCATCAGCCAAGTCTCAGTATTCTTCCTCTTATATGTTGCTTCCTCTACTAAGTTCCCCACTTCTGCTAGTGCCACTGCCATTTCTGATTTCCCCCTTTTCTTTTTGTTCATACTTCTTTGCAGTGTTCTTGTCAACCTAAGCAAATAGGTTCACAAATTACACTTTCCATATCTTGTCTTTTATGGTCTGTGGTATGTGGTCCACCAGTGTCACCCCTGGAATTCCCACCACTGCGTTATGCCCCCCCTGCCTTTCTCTACTCCCCCGGAAGATCCCCCTTTTATTTCCTCTAAAACTGTCTCCATTTTTTTCTATGCCCACCTCCCCTATATCACTAATAATCCCCTCTAAATATTCTTTAAAATCCCCTTCCCCCACCAAGTCAACCTTTCCCTTAGCGAGCCCTGTGTCCCATGACTCCAGTTCCAGCAGGGGTTCCTACTCCAGCTCTGGCTCTGGGACTGGTGCTGGTGATCTCTTTCCTTTTCCATTTCACTTGTGGCCTGGTGGGTTCTTCCACTTTTTGATTCTCTCTTCCTCCTCTTTCCCTGCCCTTGCTGCATCAATGAGCTCAGTCATCTTGGTCATAAACTGGGCTGCCTCCTCTCTCAGCTTGGCACTGGTGGGAGGAATGGAAACCCTCTCTGGTGCCATCTGGAAATTTCTCACTGGCTCTTCAAACCTGGGATGACAAAGGGAACAGGAATCGAAGTGGCCCACAAGCAAGAAAAGAAAAACACCTGGCAATGTTTGTCCTTTCTTAATAAGTAAGAAAAGAAAACACCTTATTATATATATATATATATATATATATATATATATATATATATATATGTTTATATATATATATATATATATATATATACCCTCTGCCATCATACCACCACAAGATATTGGTCCCCTTTTTGTTCCCTGGTGGCCTGTTCAGCCTTCCCTTCCCCCAGGTGGGAGATAAATGCCCATCCATGCCCTTCCCCTTCCTCTTCTAAGTAGGCTTCCCATGGCCTGCTACCCACTGTACCTCAGTGCCCCTGTGGTAGGCTCCCTGGCACATCAATCAATCAATCAAATTTTTATTTTACCAGGTGAAGCACCATTAAGAAAAGTACTATTTGCAAGGTGCACCTGGAAAGGTCAAGAAAATCACAAAGGCAGTACATAATAAGCAAGTAGTAGAATACATAAAACATGTTTGAATTTACATATTTACATATGAGTAATTACAAGTAGGCACAGTAGGGTGCAATAGTCACTGCTTGTGGAGGACTTAGCATACTTTATAGATACAGTCATGGGCGATTTGTAATGCAGCAACCAATAGTTGATAATATGTATATATGCATTTGTGTGAACAGTACGTACACATGCTCATATAGACATACAGATATGCACTTACATTCATACCTACTCACATACATCCACATACAGACAGACAGGCACATAAGTTAGAGATTAGACAAAAGGTTATATGGATAGCAAGTGGTTCAGGGTGAAAGTGCGGCACAGGAGATTGATGTACATAGGAAGTAAGTGGGGAAGAGTTGAGGAGAAAGTAGTTGACCTATGAACACTATTTGTTCAACAGAGGGTCTCAATGAAGGCATTTGCATGTCTCTTTGACAGCGCTATTGAGTAGGGTTTTAAAGAGGGCTAATTTCACAGGAAATTCAAGTTTGAGTGATTTTTGAACAGTATTCCAAAGGGGTAGGAAGGGCATAGTTTATTGCTGATTTACTGGAATGAGATCTGACCTTAGGGATGACAAGAGAAATATAGGATAGACTTCTAAGCGGGTAGCTACCCAAGACACAGCGGGGCAAGCGGTCAGTGATATATTGAGGGAGCTTGTTGATAATTGCTCTATTAAGTCCATAGAATCGAATTCCTTTGGCACCTGAAGCTCAGTAAGCACCGCCCCACAGCTACATAAAGGGAGCAGTGATGGGTGGAGTAGGGTGCAACCATGATGAATCTAAGAGCTCTATGGTACAGTGTGCCAAGTTTGGACAATGCAGTTTTCGGGCCTTGTCCATACAGAAAGTCAGCATAATTCAACAGTGACAAAAAGGTAGCTTGGACCAACCTTATTTTTGCTTCCAAGATTATCTAGTGCCTGATCCTAAAAGAAAACAAGCCTTTGCCTTCTTGGATAACTCTTCTATGTGGTCAAAAAATGAGAGTTTATAGTCTAACCAGACCCCTAGATATTTATACCTGTCAACTTGTTCAAGAGGCTCACCTAAGAGTGTTGTTATATATGGTATGTTTCCATAGTTATGTTTATAAGGAGCATTGACCAGCGGGGAAAAGAGAATAGTCTTGCTTTTTTTTAACGTTTGGAAGTAGCTTCAGATGTAGCAGATTTTTCTGCAGTTGGTTGAATTTCATCTGTAGTTCTCTAAACGCCAGTTCTGGAGAAGGTATATCTATATAAATACCAGTATCATTAGCAAACAGGTGAATGTTTGCAGAATTAATACCTGTGTTGATGTTATTAATGTAGATGGCAAACAGTAATGGGCCTAAAATAGACCCTTGGGGCACTCCTCTTTGCAGTACCTTTGGTGGGGAGAGTTCCCCTTCAGCCTTAATTTGCTGATGGCTCCCAGTAAGGTAGTGTGTAAACCAGTTTAGTGCCATGTTATCCAGCCCATAGTTTTTTAGTATAGCTAGCATCTGGCCATGATCCACTGTATTGAACGCTTTGCTCAGGTCCGGGAACAAAGCACATATATGGGTTTTTGAGTCTAATGCATTTAGCCAGTCATTTGAGACCTTGGCAAGGGCAGATACCATGCACATGCCAAACTCCCCTACTGCTTGTCCCCTGCCTCTTGACTTGTGGCTTAGGAATATCTCCATACATTTTGTACACTGTCTACAGAGAAGAATGGCATCTGAGCTGCATGCAAATGGCAGCCTTGCTTTAGCATTTCCTTTTTATATTATTTTTATTTCACAACTGTTGTACCCTCATGCTTAAACTGATAACATCTTAATGTAGTTCAAGGTTGGTTACTTCCACTGGCTAGCCTGGATCATGTCGTCAGCACCCCTAGGCTTCCCAGCATCCTTAATGTTGCTTGCAGCCTCCACATCCCCATATATATATTTTTTTTAATTGGCCCTTCTGATTCCCCTCTCCCAAATCCAGTCCTCTCCATCACAAAACAGCAACATGGTCAGATATCATTTGTTTTTATATATGTATCTATTTATTTATTTATTTTGAGAATTATATCATGCTTGTTAGCAGGGGTGTGCACTCACTCTGTCCCTGGCTACATGGCCATGTTCCAAAATGCCAGGGCTCCAATGCCCTGCTTCATCCACATAACACCCCAACCCCCATGCAGCCTGACCATTTATTGTGTCCCTTTCTTAGGAGCTGCAGCCTTGTCTAGGACCATGTGGTGCCTCCACCCCCATGCTGCATGTCCTCCTTATTTTCCCATGTTTTTTTCTATCACCCACACCCGCTCCCTTTCTGGCTGCTATTCCAGCCACAATTGCACCAGACTACCTCCACATGGCAGCGAGGAAGGAACTGGAGCCACAGCCCTGTCTGCCCAAGTGGCACAGCATCCTTGCTCATCCTGCACCCTCTGTGTAAGGGCCCACCCCCTCCGCTTGTCTTACTTGGCTGCAAGGCCAGCCGAAACTCAACCACCATCGCAGCCAAACAAAGCAAAACCAGGACCTTCCCGAATGCCATGTCTTTCTCTCGGCCACGTGGTGCCCACCCTAAACAGCCTAGGTCCATCTAACCAGGGGCTGCATCCCTGCCCTCAGCACCTTCAGCCACAAAACTGGCCAACACCAAAAAACACACAAAGCATCAGGGAAATTCATCCTAAATACTGGACTGTACTTTGGCTGCAAGGCCAACCGTAACTCCTCCACCAGCATGGCTGCAACAAAAGAAAAATCAGGACCTTCCTGAATAAAAAGGCCTGCTCTAGCCCATGTGGCACCAGCTGCAAAGCAGTCTATGCCACAAATAACACACAGAGTGATGGAGAAAAACTGCTGCCAAATGCAAGCCTGTGCCCACCAACCATGATGCTCCCAAGACCCACCTTCAAGTGGGCGCATAGCTGCATGGCTGCAGCCACCTAGCACTACCATGCTTTGCCAGGGGAGCAGACCCCCAATTCTCACCGCATGGTCATGGCCAGCACATCAAAAATTGCAACCATTCCTCCTGGGTAGCAGGATCTATTAATCATGCTCATCCCCGGGCAGGCACATAGCCACAAGGTTACAACTGACCACAAACCTGGAAAACTGCTCCATTAGCTAACTCCAGCCAAGCCCAAACTACCTCCAGGATTGCCTTGAAAGTCCCTGGCCTGAATTGAACCTAACTGTACAAGCTGTCTGCCTTCTCCCCAGCAAATCTAAACCCAAAGCTTCAAAACAAAACCTCATTACAATTTTCCAGACCTCCTATCAAGCCTTTGAAAACAAAGCAACTCCATTAAAATTTTTTTTTTCATACCTTTACATTGAACACCAGCATTCAAAATCCTACTATAATGGGATGCCTGCAGTGGTTCGGAGTATTTTAGCTATCTGGTACCCCAGCATGCAGGCCATCCCAATTAGTTATGTATCTTTCCTGCAAAGAAAGGATCACTCTTGCCACATGAAGTGCTGAACTCACTGGTTCAAAATGAGTTTCAACAAGAAAGGAGGGTGATCCCTTGCTTACCTGCAGTTTCATACTCCCTATTGACCCCAATCAGGACCCCACGAGGCCCCTCCCCTCTCTCCCTTGTAGCCCTCACATCTCCACCTGGGCACCTCCCCTTCAGTGAACTCACCTTCGTTTCCTAATCTCAGACCCACCCCCTGCTTGCCACACACCACCCTTCCTTTCCTGGCCTTACCTTTCAAAACCTGATCTACAGGATTTATGGTGGTAATCACTGACAACTCAGGTTGCCTTTTATTGGTAACCCTATTTATTATAGAAAACAGAGTACACTGCATTACTTAGAGCAAAAGAAAAAATGGATTCATATGTTTTTGTATATTTTTACACTGTTTTTCTTACAAGATGCTGATAATAAACAATATGTCATTATTTACCATCTTTATTCTAATTAAAATGGCATCTAAACAGGAACTGATCTCATGAATAAGCTACTTGTATATAATTGTTTTAATATTAAGAATATCGATGATATCCAGATGCCAATTCCTTGTAAAAAGGGTGACCTCATTTTACTTCTTCAAAATTAGACTAGAAGATGAGAGCACTTGGAACAATGCAGACTGTCAACCTGGTACATTAATTATATTTGTGAAAGAAAGATGAAGAAAATCTAGAATTAACATGTCACCATTTCACTTCAGTGACCAATATCCAGTCCTGTAGTGTAACGGAAAAGATTTCAGATTGTCACATGAAGATGTTCTGCATGACCACTGGCATTGTGCATAATTACACAGCAATCCCACAAAGACTTCAAACTCTGATTAGAGGTACTTGGTACTTATTTTCAGCATGAGGCTGCTTGTAAGACAATGTCTTCTTGTTTGTATTTCTTTGGAATGAAATGGAAGCAATACAAACTGTACACACACACACACACAAAAAAAACAAAGCAATATCTTGCAGGCCTTATGAGACCTGACATTTTAAGATTGCTGTTTGACTTTTTTAGAGAAGGAGGCAGTTGGAGTGTGTCTGCCAGTAAGGCAAACAACATGAGCTTAATGTCAAAATTTGAATTCTCAAATTATATTTAATCCTCATGTATTTTATTTTCCCAGCAGAGCTCTTTGTAGAGATGACATACAGTATTGTACATTTTTTTGTTGATTTTTCCCACTTTGACCTTAATTTTGAGTTATTTTCTGAAGTCCTTATTTTAGATGGACAGTGGTTGAGAGGCAAGTCTTTTTATCTTGAATTTCAAAAGGAATATCATATGCTTGAACTTGTTAGGTGCCTGAAGAAAACAGTTTTATATTTAGGCCCATAGGTGCCCAGTCCCTATGGCTTGAGCTTCCATGACCTGACCACTGCAGACAAATGTATTTTAATATAAAACAGAAGAGGTTCTTTTGATGTTCAGACTTCCTGGATTGTGCATATAAATATAAGATACCCTGGGGTCTTGCATTTCAAACTAGCATTGCGGACATGAAGTAGACATGTGCATAGGCTACAACTTTCAGAAAGCATTATTACACTTTAATCCAAGTGTAGGCCTATGCAAATGATGAAGATGAATATTTTATAGAGAGACCTGTATATTTCTGTGAATTAATACAGATTTATACATATAATTGCTTATTTAGGGTTATGTATGTTGGGCACTCCACATATGACTATGTAGATATAGTTAATAATGAATAAAAGTAACATTTCTTTGTTTCTTTCACTCTCAGGTAGAAAACTTTGGAATCAGAAGCATCTTAATGTGTTTGAGCAAGTTTTAAACACTTTTCAAGTTATAGCCTGCACTATCAGGGCACAGCCAGAAGGAGGCACATAGTACTACCATATCATTGTTGCTGCTTCCAGTAGATGTTGTTTTGGGAAGCAGGCAGGTGTGCTAGGAAATGTTTCAAGGAGAGCTAAAAAATTATGATACACATTATATAATAAAATCAATAGCAAAATATGACTTTGGAACACAATAACATTTAGCTATTCAATTGTTGAAGTAAACAGTTACACATGTAACTTTTTTGTATACAAGGCAATCAACATGTGTGTATTTATTATTCATACATAACCTAACATTTCTGAAATATTGGAAATATGCTTTCAGACTCTGGAAAGGCACATACTTTTGGTTTCACATAAAACAGAAATGTTCACATTGAGTTTAAATAGATCAACTATCAATGCACCCTTTTATTTCTACATTTGAGATCGATGGAAGATGTTCTAAAAATGTTCCACAATGTTTGAAATCTCCTTATAATCAGAACATCTCAGAACAGCATTCAAGCTGTTATTTTACTGAGCACTGAGGTTGTGTGGATCAAGCTCAGAGATTGAATTTCTTAAATGACAGAAGAGAATGCTTGAAACAGAAACTTATCAGGAATTTTGTAGATAAGATGTTTCAGTTTCTGGGTAGGTCATATTTCATTCTAAGCAATTCCTTTGAGTCTCTGATAACACTGCATTTCTGATACAAAAATAATTAGCTACATAATAGGTGCTTTTGAAACACTATATGTACTCAATAAAGGGAATCAAATGGCCATGTCCACAAATAATGTATATATATCCCCAGGATGAAACCCCAATTCTGCAGCATTTTGCAGCACTATACAGAGTGCTGCTGCAGACCTACTGAATAAAGCAATGCAATTTCAATGACAATTAGTCCCTTTTGTCATTCAGAGAAATGTGACACTGCCAGAATCAAGTCAATGCCAAAGTTTCCTGCGTGACAAAAGGGACTAATTGCCATTGAAATTACATTGCTTTATTCAGTAGGTCTGCTGCCGCATACTGCAGAGTGCTTTAAAAGTGGGTTTCATCCTGGGGGATGTCACTACATATATTAACATTATAGTGTCAACTCAGCCCTATCTGTAGGGGTGTGACCACAGATATATACATATATACACACACACACATATATATATATATATATATATATATGCAATACCAGTGTGGATAAATGTCAGCAAATATCTGCAGCCTAGTCTCTGGTCTCACCTACACTGAGGATATCATGTTTATCCTCACTGTAGCTCATTTATCCACACAGTAGGTGACTAAGAGGCACTATCTGCACTTCATAAAAACACAGCCATACACTGCATTCAACCACATAACAAGAGCTCATCATCAGTACACAGCTCTGACTTCACCCTCAGAACACCTCCAACCAAGAACCTCTTCAATGTGAAACTGGCATTCTCACTGAGAGGTTCACTTTCTTCCCCTTTACAGCATGCATACAAAAAACATAAAAAAATGTAACACATCAAAAAAGTAATGAACAGCAGACCGCAGTCAATACCTTCCTCCTTTCCCAGCCCCGAGATCCATGCCGTACCTCTCACAGTTCCTTGATACTCGGCATTGACCTTCTCTGCTGCCTCAAACAGTGCACAGAATGAAACAGCAGGATTAACCAGATAATCCATCTTAAATGCAGACAAAAAAACTAAATAATTCTTAAAACAAATAAACTGCTGTCCAGAAACCTTGCTCCCTCTCTAAGTGAGAGAAACCGCTGCCATGTTATAAAACTTCTTAAACCTGACTACACACAAATAAAAACAACAAATAAAATGCCATTTTCAGGAACACAAGCATGTACAGACCCTACTGACCATGGAAGTTTCCCCACCCACAAGTAGCCAACAATAAAACACCAGGACTTGGAAAAAAATCCAAATATATGTGTGTGTGTGCGTGCGTGTGTGTGTGTGTGTGTGTGTATATATATATATATATATATATATATATATATATATATATATGTGTGTGTGTGTGTATATATATATATATATATATATATAAATAACAACTAAATCAAAACCAAACTTACAAAACAATAGTATTGCATAAATCAAATATGCAGTGGGGCTACTGGAAATATCACTGATATCCCCCCCTTGTAGTTTGACCTTGTAACCTCATTCATGGCTATGCCACTGGTGAGGTCATAAGGTCGAAATGCACTCGGGGGAGAGAATATCAGTGATATTACCAATAGCCCCATTGCATATACTATATATATATATACATACAGTTGCACCTCTACAGTTAGGGTTGAGTAGGCAATTTAATGTTAACCCCCAAATTTTGCGCTTTAATAACTTTACAACCATTAAATGGATTTGCATCACAGTTTGTGTGCACAATTGTTTAGGTTAGATCTTTGGATTTGGCAAGCTTTGTTACACTTGGATGTGCAGATTTTGAGTTCCAGAGAGTGCAAGAAGTGATTTTTTGGGAGTGTGTGTTTTGCTGTTTCTAAGCAATTTTTTTTTCAGTCTGCATAGGGCCCAGATGGTTTGGAATTTTGGTCTGAAACTTTCAGGGTAGCCAGGGGCTGGCCCACATATGTGACTTTTGCTACTTTGGTGAAAAAATATTAATGTGTTTCAAAGTTGTTTAATTTTTACATTTCTGTACTGAGCATGCTCAGTAAGCATTTCAAGATAGCTATATGAAATGGAAAAGAAATTATTTTTCATATGGTAATAATCCTTCTTCATTTGTTTCCATTTTTTTTTTTCCAAAAAGAAAATTAAAAGGCCCTAATAATGACATCCTGTAAAGAGATCAACATATCTATCTGGTTCATTGGGACCAAGTTAGGTGGATTCTGCACTTTAGTGTTTGAAAAGTGACCCTTAAATGTGCTTTTTGTTCCATTTTAAATATTTTTTCATGACTCACTTTCCAGCTGTATGAAATGAAAAAGGGACCCTTTTTCATTTGAGGCCCATCCTTTTTCATGAGGAGAAAAATCCTGTATTTTATCCCTGGTGTCTACTGATGCCCCAACCCACCAGTTGCCATCAATAGTGAGGATTTGCAACTTTGTAGCAAAACCTGCGGCTGCAGGTGATTTGGTACTGCCATGTTATTATTACAAGCTTAAGTCCCAGTGAGTAAAATCCAGCTTAGAGAAAGGTCAATAGTGTTATTGACATCATTGACTTTAGTCCCACACTTCATCATCTTTATGGGAAGGTGCCTGGTTACAGCAGATCAAGCTATCAAAAAATGCAAAGCAATAGTTGCCAATAAGGTGGTGGTCCTACTCCAATTCGGCCCAGTACTTGGGCAATGGATTGGATTCTACATTTTCTATAGCAAATTATCAGATATTTGATACTGTGACGAGGCTGAATATTGTCATTATCCATACGGCGTATAGCATGAAACCACCTTTTTTTTATTTCTTTGTTGGTTTTCAGTGGTTAAATACAGGAGAGCTGTAAACCATCTGTTATATGACTTGGCATGGCTGAATACATATACAACTTGGGGGGTTTAGACAAGTGATACAAAGCTGCAAACTACCTGAACCTAGTGGGATCTAATTAGAGATCAAAAAACATGCTATTACATAAATTTTTTTTTTTTAGTCTTTGGTAGAAGGGTCAGGCCCACTAGGCACAAGTGCCTGTTTTCAGGGGTGACCTGAGAGCACTGGGTGGTTAAGTGACTTGCTCAGAATCACATAGTATGTAAATGGAGGTTGTGAGAATCAAACCAAGGTCTGGTCTGCTGGATGTACCAAGCTCGTTCACAACTTGTTACTCTAACCATGTGTGATGTGCCCCTGAATATTGTCATTTATATCAGATTTTTCTGATGTATCCCTGAATCTTGCCATTTCTCCCACATCTGTGAAGCAGACAGGTGAGAGGTGTGTCTCAGAGTTCACATAATTATTTGTGAAAGCAGCAACTCTTCTTCTGTGTCTCACAAAAAAAAAGGGGTGGGGGCATGGATTATATCAAATGATGATTGAAATTAGTAACTCACTTTACAACTCTATTAGTTGGTAAACATGAAACTATGATCTAAGGTAGAAGCCACCCCAGCTGGGGTGCTGGAGTGAGGGAGATAATAAACAAGTTTTGTGTGTGGGGAAGGGTGGGAAAGGTGCCACCTGTCATCATCACCATCATCATGGCTTTCATTTGGCTGCCTAATGAGACAAATAACAAGCAGAGGAAAAATTGTCAATCAGGCCAGTGTAATCAAGCCAGACCATCTCAGCTGGCTGATTAATGAAACCCAGGAGGCCTGGCCAGCACCACCACTCTTCATTCCCACCTGTCCTCCTCACACTAAATTAACAGCAAGTTGTCTAAACATCAAGTTTTGTTTTTGTTTGTTTTTTTTAACCAGGAGAGACACACTAAGCTGAAGCTTGTTTACAGGTGCGACCTGGGAGCACAGGGAAGTTAAGTGACTTGCTTAGGGTCACACAGTATGCAAGTGGGGGCTGTGGGATTCAAACCCAGGTCTCCAGATTTGCAGCTCAGAGACTTAAACCACTGTGCTTTACTACCTCCAAGTGATTAATTCAGAGGGGGTTGGGGGTGAAGAATAGCTTATCCTAATAGGCACTGACCTGAGACACGGCATCAAATCAATACCCTTCCCCTTTGGTTGCCTCCTTTAATACAAGTGTGGGATTTGACATCACTATTTTTGTTGCTGTAACAAAATTCAACTTACATCTTTGCACATCAAACCATTGCAGTACTGGGGCTTCTGGTTCCAGTATGGTGGGCTGTGCACATGGACTGAGAGGCTCCCACCAACCTATATATCTAAAGGGCATAAACCAAACTAAACATTTTTAATTTTAGCCTTTAAATAGGCTAGAATTATTTTAGATTTTTTCCCGCATGCTAAAAATGGCTAAACAAAACTGGAATACGAGTTCAACCATTTGCCGAGATGACTGAGGGAGACGACCATATGTCTGATGATGGCGAGCAATACAGTAGGCCTTCTGCAGTCTCAGATACTAAAAAAATCAACCGGTTCTAACAGAACAAAAAGCTACACAAAAAACAACCAGAAACTAACTTGGAGGCTATACTGCAGGTAATCGCAGATTTTAGGGGAGAGGTTTGCAAGCCACTGTAAGATCTAAAGACTGAACTAAGCACTCTACAAGGGCGTATGTCCGAGGCAACCCACCAAATTTCCTTGAATACCACCAGACTTGATGATTTGGAGGAGACAATGAAATCTATAGTGATTAAGCAACTAGCTATTTCTGTCCACCAGGAAGATGTTGATAACCGGGGCAGAAGGAGAAATATAAGAATATTCGCTTTACCTGAAAATGAAGAAGGAAACGATCCCAGGGCTTTTGTGGATTACCTTCTATGGTTACTGCTCAAGCTGGACCTTGATTTTCATCTTACATTGAGAGGGCCAAATAGCCATTAGGCCCAAAACCATTATGACCAGAGGCAAGGCTCCATTCCTTTGTCATCAGATTTCTCAGTTACCAAACGAAGGAAACTATCTTTAGGAAGGCCTGGCAGAAGGGAAAAGTAATGTGGTGTCAACAATGATTACTCTTCATCAATGATTATGGCCCAGCCACTCAGAAACAAAGAAGGGACTATAGTTTACTCTTCACTACACTCTGAGCCCCAAAAATTCACTTTCATACCCCATATTCGGTGAAATTGACTGTATTCCTTCCATCTGGCCAGCACACCTATAACTTTGCCATAGAAACAAGAGCAGATCTCTTGAAGAGGGGGGTGATCAATAAAAAAATGGCTGAGACAGTCAAAATTCACATAGGACAAGCCATCCAGGTGGAACAGAAAGGGCTATAGGCAATGCAAATGCAATTAACCAACATTTTGATGCGACTCCAATAGTTTAGGAATCTGACTCTGCATACATGAAAACTCACTAGAATTGGGGTAAATACTTCTTATTTCGGTTATGGTATTGGGAAACCTCCTGTGTTGTGGTTGTGGGGGGGGAGGGTGGCAGGTGAGCGGGGAAATGAAGGAACTGGAAGGGGGCACCTCTGGGTGATCCAGGCAACAAGAACTCGGTTTTAAACATCTTCTTAACTATTCAGCTAACTGATCTTGAGTTGCTATCATGGATTACAAAGAGCTCCTGGATGGCGGAGAATTTTCTCAAGCTAAGCAGTTAAGGCAATGAGACTGTTGCCTTCATCTCGATGGTACCCTGAATAGTTCCTCTTTTCCTCATGGGGTCTTTCCCCATCCCAGAGGTGACAGATATAAACCAACACCAACTCAATCTTGAGGTTCTGAACCAGACCGAAGGGAGGTTCGATGCAACAGTTATGAGAGGAACGCATTGTGATTCTGAAAGATGTGCAAACAATAGGACTTCACCTACCTGAAAATTCATCAGAATTGGGTAATTACTTCCTATTTCGGTTATGGTATCGGAAACCTCCTGTGTGGTGATTGAGGGGTCTGTGGGTAAGCGGGAAATGAAGGAAGTGGGAGGGGGCATCTCTGGGTGATCCAGGCAACAATTATTTAATTTAAAACATCTTCTTAACTATTCGGCTAATTGATCTTGAGTTGCTATTATGGATTACAAAGAGTTCCTGGATGGCGGATAATTTTTTCAAGCTAAGAAGCTAAGGCAATGAGACTATTGCCTTACTCTCATTGGTATCCTGAATAGTTCCCTTGTTCCCCATGGGGCCTTTCCCCACCCCAGAGGTGGCAGAAATAAACCAGCACCAACTCAATTTGGAGGTTCCTAACCAGCCCAATGGGAGGTTCGATGCCACAGAGTTATGAGGAAGACATTACAATTCTGAAGGACATGCAAACAATATTACTTTAACCCAGGGGACAAGCATAGTCCTAGTTATCACTCAGTTTGTGGAGGATAATAGTGTTGCAAACTGCAAATATTATACACACCACAATGATTACATGGGAAAATCTGGACAATTTGATACTTGCAGGACTCTCAGTACTTTTATCTATCCCAAGCAAGATGTTTGTTGAGCAGATAGAAATGCAGTTTAAAATATTGGAAAGTAATTGAAATTTAAGTTAAAAATGGTTTAAAAGTAATAATTTTCAGACTGCCCACTAGAGCTCGTCTTTTCTCTTTCATATGGCAAATTAGTAAAAGTAAAACCACAAAATTGACTATTAGGTGGGAAACTGCTTGGAAAGAACCTGATAATGCCATTAGACATACTGTTACCATTACGGAATGGAGTTTTTTCCATTCTACTTGGGGCCTTAGTACTTATTCTGGGTACCATTAATGCCCAGATACAGTATAATGCTCCAGACTCCTCTCCTACTTCTAATGGAGATAAGGACTGGGGGCACCAGGGGGAGCTCCAGCTGAGCACCTCCCAATTGGGAGTCACCTTGTATAAAGTTTTTTTTTAAAGTTAATAAGATTAAATATAGTTATTTTATACAAATAACTCAGTTATGCTATTTTAGTGAGGGAGTCAAAAGAAAAGGGGGAGTGAGGGATATTCTGGCAAATAGTTATCAAGCTTATGTTATAATATTATTGAACAGCCTCATGATAAGTCTCTTAATTCATTTAGCCATAGACTTAGTTCCCTGTTATTTATTGGCTAAAATATGTTTAATAAGGGATAACCGGAAGGCCAAATATCACACAGGGGATGTGGGAGGGAGAAGGGGTAATAAATACACGAGTCAAGAGTATGTTAAGAATAAATCTTTTTAATTGCTATATTGCATATATGTAGAACAGTTGATCCCTTATAATGGGTACTGGACCGTCGAACCTTGTAGGAGAATGGTCTGGAAAGAAAGGACCTTTAGCCACCTAGAGGAAAAGAAAACACAGACAGTTAGCTGGAATAGAAATAAAAATGTCAGTGGATCCGGTTAAAATTATCTCACTAAATATTAATAGGCTCCACGACTCTATAAAAAGATCTTGCCTCAAACAAAACTTGAACAAGCAGAAGGCAGACCTCATCTATTTTCAAGAAACTCACCTTTATGATTTAGAACACAAGAAGCTGGCTTGGGGGGATAGATACAAAGTTATAGCCTCCTCACACCCAAGGGGTAGAAAACAAGGGACAACAATTTTAATTCCATCAACAACCGCTTTGAACATTCAAAAAACCCATGTTGATGCCCAAGGCCATTATGTAATAATACAGGGCCTTCTGTACAGTACAAAATATACCTTGTCCAGTGTCTATTTTCCCCCACAGACATGGTTCCCAATAATGAAGGGGGTTTTCTCCACACTGTTGGACAATCTTCAGGGCCAGCTGATTATGGAAGGATACATCAATATGACTTTGTCCTCACATCTAATCAGCAGACCCATAGAAAAAGTGCAACAGTAAAACAACTCAAGAGAACACTGGACCATTTGGGCATTATTGATGTTTGGAGGTGTCTATTTCCCCTCTACCCCAGGTTATACATATTATTCACCATGTTTTAAGTCATATTCCCATCTAGAATATTTTATGGTGACATATGAGCAATTTTCATCAGTTCAGGGTATGACAGTAGGTTTAAAACTATTATCTGACCATCACTCCTTAATTCTGTAATTAGATATAGTTAGATATGGGCCGAGAAAGGAAAAGGACTTTATGGAGATTAAACCCAATAATCTTAAAGGATAAGGAATTCCAAGAGACAATAAAAAAAAAAAGAATAAACAAATTTTATACAGAAAAAGGATCTCAGGAAATAATGGAGGCAATAAAATGGGATGCCATGAAGGCAACCCTGAGAGGGGAGATCATAGCATATACCTCAAAGAAAAACAAAGAGAGAGAGAGAGGCGAGGTACCTTAAATTATCAGAACAGCTCCTGAACTACCAGATGTTATATAGAGAGGGGGATCTCAAATTACAACGGAAAATTAGGGATACAAAGGCAGAGATACAAAAATTATAGATAATAAAATACAAAATTACTAATATATTTAAGACAAACTGTTCATGATGGGAGTTCCGGAGGCTAGGAGACATGCTCAGAAACTCAGAGCAAAGAAAACAACCTCTATAATTCTGAAACTTAAAAACCCCTATACAGGTATGACACACCATTCAGATACTCATATATTACAGATCTTCTCAGAGTATTACACAAATTTATATTCCCCAGAAAAACATTCTGAATTACCAGAAATATCTACATTTTTAGACCAAATAACCCTTCCTACCCTCTCCTCTTCTCAGATTTGTGGTTTGGAAGCCCCCATAACTCAATTGGAAATTCAAGAGGCTATCAAAAACCTGAAGCCAGAAAAGTGTCCAGGACTGGATGGTTTTACATCTGAGTGGTATAAGATATTTAAAAAAGAATTGACCTTGACATTACATATCTTATTTTCTGAAATAACCCCGGAGGGAGTCCCCCCACCATAGCGGGATTATGCCACCATAGCCCTAATACCCAAACAACATAAAGATCATTCAGACTCAGCATCTTATAGACCTATATCCATTTAAATGTTGACTATAAGATTTATACAGCCATCTGGGCCTCCAGACTTGAATCTATACTACCAAAAATTATACTACCGGATCAATCAGGGTTTATCAAAAATAGGAGCACTATGGATAATGTTCATAGGACCCTAATATTCCAGGAATATGTAAAGACAAGGACAATTCCACCAGTTTTTATCAGTTTAGATGCCAAAAAGGCTTTTGATCAAGTTGATTTGCCATTTTTATGGAAAACCCTAGACACCTTCCACTTCCCGGCTTCATTTATTACTTCTATTAACAAATTATATAGCTCCCCAAGGGCCTACCTGCGAATAAATGGAAACTTATCCCCCCCCAATAAAATTAAGTAGAGGCAGAAGACAAGGATGTCCCTTTTCACCTTATTTGTTTGCATTATATTTGGAACCACTTGCAGTGAGATTGAGGAGCATGATTTCAGTAGAAGGGATTTCAATAGCTCAGCAAGAACATAAAATAAATATGTTTACTAACGACATACTGTTGACCCTATTGTCATCGCTCCAATCAATACAAGCAGCATGGCAAGTATTGAAACAATATGAGACACTGGCAGGTTTTAAGTTATACACTACAAAAACAGAGATCTTGACCTTTAATTTTACACCTTCTCAACATCTAAAAACAGAATACCCCTTTAAATGGCATGCTACTAAAATAAAATATTTGGGAATTAACATCCCCCTAAACTCAGAGGTGTTAGAGATCTTAAATTATGAACCTCTCACAACTACTATTCAAAAAGACATGGAAAGATGGTTTACCTTTCTCACTCCCTTCTATCAGAGAATAGAAATTGTTAGTATGAACATACTCCCAAGATTACTATATTTAATTCAAAATATTCCATTTTTCCCCGGCAACATACTACTTTAAATCATGGGACAAGTTAATGTCTACTTTTATTTGGGGTTAGGGGCATCCTAGGATATGGCTGGCTATACTTAAACTCTCTTTAGCCCAGGGAGAATTTAATCTTTTGGACTTTAAATCATACTCTCAAGCGTAATTTCCCCTGATAATATTGCTCTGGTTAACAGAATCCTACTGGACCTCCGGAAAGATATTGAATTTCACTTAAATGACCTATTTAATATTAAAACAATTCTTCTGTCATCTGAGGAGAGATCTTTACCTTCCAAAACCTTCACAGGCATCACTGCCCAAACATACAAATGTTGGAGAAGTACAAGACGAATAGGACCACTCCAAACTATGTATGAATACATTAAATTAATATCAGAAGATGATTCATTTGTACCCATCTATATGGACACTACATTCCAGGAGTGGAGAAAATTAGGCCTTTCCCCACTATCTTCAGTTTTTAACCCCTCAGGCGATACTCTCTTTCAAAAAACTACAGCCCCAATATAACCTTCGCAGAATAGATTTATTTTGTTATTTCCAGGTTAGAAACCATATACTCCGCGACCGAAAAATACAACTCAGGATTTTGTATCCAATACCAGAACTTCTCAAAATATTTATGGAAGCTATAAAATGGAACTTGGGTAAGCATTTAATAGGGATAATAAGCAGGGAATTGAGAAATGAACAAAAAGAATCCACCAAATCAATACTACAGGAGTGGAACAGGGACCTCCATCTGGAGATAACTATAGAGGAATGGAAGGGATCAGCTCTGAGTGTGATGAAGATCACATCCTCTCCATTTTGGAGAGAATTTGTTTGTATGTGTCGTTCCTGCTTCTTCACAGTCCCCGGCAGTTCTCCTTAAGTTCCTTCCAGAAGAATAAGGAACCTGCTGGTGAAAGAGTGGGTGCCAGAGGGTGACACTGGGACACATATTCTGGCAGTGTCCTTGTTTGATGCCTTTTTGGCTATCCTTACAAACAGAACTTATTAAGTTATTAGGACAGGTGGAAGAGTTAACAGCTGAGCAAGTACACTGGGGAGATTTCCAGACCATTCTCCTTCATGGTAACAAACCATTTTTCCCCTTAGTCTTTTGGTGGCCAAAAAGTCTATTACTCACAGGTGGATGACTAATACAATTCCAGCAGTATCAGAATGGAGATCTATTATGTCTGATTTGTATGCTATGGAAAGTCTTAATGCTGAAATTCAGGGTAAAGCTCCAACATACATGGTAAGATGGCAGCAATGGGTGTTCTACCAAACGTGGGTGGATCCCTGTCTATGTCCTTAGTTTTAATTGTCCCAGGGAGGAGGGGATCAGATGGGAGGGCTGGACTGATATAGAAGAGATGAGGGAAATGAGACTTTAATTAGGAGATGGGATTTAATTATAAAGAGGAAAACAAGGAGGGATATGTACAAAATGGAGCTGGAGCTTTACCCTCTGAAAGGTTCCTGACCTAAAAATTATGTAACCAACACACCACCCATTTAAGTCTTTGAGTGGATTATAAGTATACTGTTAATAATATGAAATAACTGAAGACATGTGGCAATATGATGCAATCTATGAAATGTACTCAAGACATAAGTGTAACAAAAAACTGTTTAATAAAAAGTATATTTAAAAAAAACCTTTGCAGTGCTCAGAGGGAGAAAAATCTGGCTGCTGCAGCCATCTCAAGGCCCATATTATGCAAACTGTACCTTATTATTCATCCATCTCATCCCCTCTTCCTCTTGCAGGGCTTGTGTTTTTCATAATTGATCAAAAGGGACAAAGACAGTGAATGGCAGGACCTCTCTCTCTCTCTCTCTTTTTGTCTAGCTCTTTAATTATATAGTGTTATTTCTGTGAATCAGTGTCATCGACTTTGAGACTATTTCAGCTGAGGCCAGTCGCCAAATTGCCCTGCATTGGGTTAAAATACTAATAGGCTTAAAAAGATTTTAGCACGCAGTAATCAGACTACGAGCAGCAGAACCAGGACAAGATTCTGTCCCATCCCACATCTCCTATTAGCTTTGCTGTAAACAAGAAACCAAAGTATAGGGATAAATATACACAATTCCACATTTACATTTGATTCCATTTTAGGTTGCCCCTTTCTCCTGCTTTTTAAGATGACTTTCATACTCCGTTTTCAGTCTGCTTCAGATTTTTCCAAATAATTAGAGAGCGCCTTTAAATATGGCTGTCCCAGGTTTTCATTAGTATTTTCACATTGCCAGCTGTTTTTAATAACTCAATATTGAATATCACTATATTGTGACTACTTGTCGTGCAACAGGCACTGTTGTCTGATCTTATGAGACACTGCTGGGCATCGGGGCTAACTCAAGACCACAAAGCACTGTAACAGTGAATATAAAATGAAGAGTGCCACCATCCTAGTCAAAAACAATAAAGAACTATGCCCACTCAAGTTTTAACACCAGTAATGCCCTATTGCAGCATGCTGTGAATTTCCACTGCACAAATCCTTGTGCTCCAGTTACATTGTATTTCAAATCAAATTGACCATTGAGCCATTCACATCTATTGAAGAGGCTCATGGTGCATCCTAATTACATTTACCTGCCAACATAGTTTCTTTGCCTACAAATGCAGCTGCTGGATTGATGAGGAGGTACCAGACAACAATGCTCTTAAGCAACTGTCCCTTATTCTAACTCTCAGAAACTCTTTTTCACACATGAAAGACGGACAACACCTGTCCAACATTTTACAGAGTCCTGAAAGCAAAAATGCACATTAACTTTTAGATGATTAACAGTAACATTTATAAACATCTGTGTGCTCTAGTTTCCACAGTGTTTTAAGGGTATCTTCAAGATTTTTTTATGTGTCCCTCATTTTTTGCCTTTTGAAGAGCAGCTTAACACTTCAGTATGTTCTGTCATAGACATCATGTTACTGCTATTTCAATTTAGGAAGAGGATACCTTTTCTTAAGTTTTCCCCCAAGGCTTAGAACACATCTTTGTTGGCTATCCAAATGTCTGCATATAAATGATTTTCCTGTTCTACAACTGACTTTATAGTGACTTTGTTAATGACATTATAGTGTTTACCATGACAGCCTTGAATGACAACAGACTGATGTCACAAACAGCAATTGTGAACTTAGTTGGGGATAGTCAGAAACATACTGCAGAATCTTAACTATTTAGTAGACCAAGAATATGGGAAAGTCAAAACAAATAAAAATACTGAAGTTAAACATAATTGTTATCAATCTAATAGATTTAAGGTTAGCAAAAATGAAAAATAGCACCAGGAGTGGAGAAATGGGGTGCAACCGTTAAAACAAGTACCTATGGCACAGAAAATATCAGCACCCACAACAAAATAACTCCACTCAGAAAATGGATTGCAAAACTTTCTTTCAGTTTATTTAGCAAAACACAGGTGCAATAAAATCTCCACAATCAGGTGCACAGAAAAAACTTGTGCCCAGTAACATCACAGCAGCACCATCACTCACTACTGTTTCACTCGGGCTCTTCCAAGCATTATTAGAGTCTGATGAAGCTTGGGGGAGCCCGAGCAAAATGTTACCTGTTATGCCAGGGGGCCCTGACCTTCCATAGCAACATACATGTCCATGCCCATGGAGGGATGGGACTGCAGTGGCCACAGGGCCCTGCTCTCTCACAGGCAAATGAGAGTATGATTATACTATCTCAGAAAGTAAGGAAATTCTTTGCAAAACAACTCCATTAATGTGTCAGTTAGGGTTGCTATTAAAGCAACAAATGTATGGAAATGCAATGTTAGGGTTTTCAACCCTAACTCAGCATTCCCCCCAAGCAGCCAAAGGGGGCAAGGAAATATAAGCAATCACAGACATCCATCATCAGGTAAGACAAACAACATGTAATGCTTTCTATATGGCACAAGAGACATCTATTATCATGGTCCAGCAACTCTGTAACCATGGATACATACAGCAGGTGGTTGAAGGCACTTGGGCAACTGCATGCATTCATCCATGTGGACACTTCTATGGCAGCATAGGTGTCTTTGGCACCTGAGTGAAGACATTCACACTTCCCAGATGGTTAATGGCACGTCACAACCACCTTCACAACCCACCTGGGCAGGGCAATCCTGCATACCCTGCTGTGTATTTTTGCTTGCTGCAATTTACAGTTTGATCCTATGGGAATTTTATATTGCACTTTCCAGGGCATTAAAGGCACTTGTCTGTGCCTTGTAACTCACAACCCACCTGGGGCATGCAGCAATTTAGTATTGTTGCGTACTCTGCTTTGTGGTATTGCTCCCTTAAAATTTATAATTACATACTGTACTTCCCAGGTGGTTAAAGGCACCCAGCTGTGCTTCATGCCTCACAATCCACCTGGGTCATGCAGCAATTTACATTGCTGCACACTCTACCATGTGTTATTGGTTTCTTACAATTTATAATGCGATCATCCTATGGGAAATTTATATTGTACTTCCCTGGTGGTTGAAGGCACTTGGCTGTGCCTTGTGCCACACAACCCACCTGGAGCATGCAGCAATTTAGCACTGCCACACACCCTGCCATGTGATATTGCTCACTGAAAATTTATATTGTTATCTATGGGAATCATATACCGCACTTCCCAGGTTATTGAAGGCACCCAGCTGTGCCTCATGCCTTACAACCCACCTGTGGCATGCAGCAGTTTAGCACTGTAAAACACCCTGCTGTGTTTTATTGCTTACTAACAATTTACATGGGATCCTATAGGCATCATATGCAGCACTTCATAGGTGGTTGAAGGCACTCAGCTGTGTCTCTTTCCTCACAACTCACCTAGGCATGTGGTAATTTAGCATTGCCACACACTCTACCATGTGTTATTGGTTTCTTACAGTTTACAGTGTGATCCTATGGGAAATTTATATTGTACTTCCCTGGTGGTTGAAGGCACTTGGCTGTGCCTTGTGCCACACAACCCACCTGGAGCATGCAGCAATTTAGCACTGCCACACACCCTGCCATGTGATATTGCTCACTGAAAATTTATATTGTTATCTATTGGAATCATATACCGCACTTCCCAGAATATTGAAGGCACCCAGCTGTGCCTCATGCCTTGCAACCCCACCTGTAGCAAGCAGCAATTTAGCATTGTCAAACACCCTGCTGTGTTTTATTGCATACTAACAATGTACATGGGATCCTATTAGCATCATATACAGCACTTCACAGGTGGTTGAAGGCACTCAGCTGTGTCTTTTTCCTCACAACCCAACTGGGCATATGGTAATTTAGCATTGCCACACACCCTGTCATATGTTATTCCTTACTTCCAATTTATAGTGTGATCCTATGGGAATATTTTACTGCACTTCCCAGGTGGTGTCCAAGTGTGCATGTGTATGTGTGGCTACAGAAATGCTGGACCATGATGATGGATGTCTCTTGGGTCATGTGGAAAGAGTTGTATATTGTTTGCCTTACCTGATGATGGATGTCTGAGGCTGCTTGTGTTGCATTCCACCTTTGACCACTTAGGGTGAATAATGCAGAATTTGGGTTAAATTAAAAAAAAAAAAAAAACTAACATCACATTTCCATATTTGTGTTACTTTAATTGCAACCCTAACTGATGCATTGATTTAATTTTTTTGCAAAGAATATATATATATATATATATATATATATATATACACACACACACACACACATATACATATATTTAGGGCAGCAGTATAGCACAGTGGTTTAAGGCTCTGAGCTGCAAATCTGGTGATATCCAACCGAAAAGACCTGGGTTTGAATCCCACAGCTTCCACTTGCATACTGTGTGATCCTGAACAAGTCACTTAACTTCCCTGTGCTCCCAGGTCGCACCTGTAAACAAGTTTTCAGCTTAGTGTGCTATTCCTGGTTAAACAACAACAAAAGTAAAAAAATATATAAATATTATATTATAGTGGCACGGTAGTGCCACTATAGTTAGGGTTGAGTACCCCATTTAAGGTTAAACTCTGAAATTTGGCAGCTTAATAACTTTGCCACTGTATCACAGATTTGACTAAAATGTAGCATGTATGGAGTGGTACCATAGATCTCTGGACCTGCCAAGTTTTGTAATGGTCAGATATACGGTTGCAGAGCTACATAGTGCTGTAGAATGTGGTAATTATGCATTTTTGCGCATTATTTGCTCATGCCTACAGGTCACACGGTCTGTGCGACCAGCCCAAAGCCTTCAGGAAACATGCAGCCAGTGTCCCTGATGTGCCTTTCAAAGATTTCATGAAAAAATATTAAACGGTTCAAAAGTTATTCAGAAAACAAGTTTCCCATTATAGCCATAGGGAAAAGTTAACAAAACGTTCGACAGTGTCGCAAATGCATTTTTTTGGTGTTGCAAATGACCCCTGTAGTGTCACAATTCCACCATCTTGTTTTCAGTTGGTGGTCACAGAAATTCTTGGCATTTAAATTTGGGACCTTCCAGGGACATGATTTTTTTTTGCAAAAGTGTCGCAAATCATGACACTACTTTGCGACACTATGCCAAAAACAACAGGAACTGTTTGCCACCCTGCTGCAAAAGAATGATTTGGTCTTTTGGGCCAAAATTTAGAGGGAAGAAAGTCAAGATACCACAGATGTGTCTTTTGGTGATTTGGTGGGAAAATATTAGAGAGCTGCAAAGTTACAGCACTGCAAAGTTGACAATTTTTCCCATATGCTAACATTACGGCATCCGCTGCACCTTTCGGGCCTGTATTTCGAAAACGCTTCAAGATACAGACTTTTTGTTGGAATAATGCTTAGCCTCCAAGTGCAATAACTTGCCTGGAAAGTCATAAATAATATGAGATTTTATTTTTTTTCTACTTCGTAAGGTTCCTGAGATATAAGTAATTTAGTATTCCAAGTGTTCATTTTCTGCTCCGAGGGCCATTATTATGCATATATTCTTTGTATTCACTGTGCTTCTGAATGCACTTTTTGGGGACAAAAAGTGGATGCATTTGCGATACTGTACAGTTAGCATTTCTGCTTGTGTTTCCATAACCATTTGCATTAGCATTTCCGTTTATGTCGCCGTGTGCGTTACCCTTTGCATTTGCATTTGCGCTTGCATTTGTGTTACTGTTACTATTTGTGTTTCCAGTACTGGTTTTGTTTGCGTTTGAGTTTCCTTTTGTGTCGCCATGTGCATTGCCATTTGCGTTTGTGTACGCACTTCCATTTGCATTTCTGATACCTTTGGCATCATCGTTGCTGTTACCGTAAGCATTTGAGTTTCCAATTGCTTTACTATGACCATGCACTTAATGGTTTGCTTTTGCTTATGCGTTTGCATTTCCACTTCCATTTCTGTTACTGTTCCCGTTGGTGTCCTCCTTGCTTTTACCGCAACCATTTCTGTTTCCAGTTGTGTTACTGTTACTGAAGGGCCCCACACTCTCACCACCAATTCCATTTACTATTTATACTGCACATTCTCAAAAAGAAGGGAAATTCATGGCAAAAAAACCCCATTTAATGTATCAATTAGGGTTGTTCCACAGCGACAAAAGCAAGGGAATTTGGCATCAGGGTGTGCATTGGGGTCATCAGTCCTAACTCTCACCCCATTCTCCTATACTGCACTGCCTCAGCTTGTTTAAACATGGCATGGGGTGAGAGTTAGGACTGATGATCCCAGCATACACCCCGATGCCTCTTGGTGGGGGTTGGGTGCAAGGGGTGGCAACCCTAACATCGAATTTCCTTGCTTTTGTCACTGTGGAACAACCCTAACTGATGCATTAAATGGAGTTTTTGCCATGAAAAAATATGTATATATATTATAGTGGTATGGTAGTGCCACTATTGTTACAGTTGAGTACCCCATTTAAGGTTAAATCTGAAATTTGGCAGTTTATTTACTTTGCCACTGTATGACAGATTTGACTGAAATTTGGAATGCATGGTCTGGTACCATAGATATCTTAATTTGCCGATGACCCCAATGCACACCCCGATGCCTGTTGGTGGGGTCGGGTGGGTGTGGGGTGCAAGAGGTGGCAACCCTAACACCGAATTTCCTTGCTTTTGTCACTGTGAAACAACCCTAACTGATGCATTAAACAGAGTTTTTTTTGCCATGAATATATATATATATATGTATATATACAGTATATATATATATATATATATATATATATATATATATTTTTTCATGGCAAAAAACTTAATTAGTGCACTACTTACAGTTACAATGAAAAGTAGGGAAATGTGGTATTTTGGTTTTCAACCCTAACATCCCACCCCCATCCTGCAGGCAGCAAATCAGGCATGGGGTGTGCCATGGAGCTGTCAAGTCTAACACTCACCCCATTCCATCAGTAAATAAGCTGAGATGTGTACAGTATATGAGAATGGGGTGAGCGTTAGACTTGACAATCCCAAGGCACATCCTACACCTGTTACTACCTGCAGAGTGGGTGTGGTATATGGAAACATAGAAGTTGACAACAGATAAGGACCGCAAGGCCCATCCAGTGTGATAGTGTTGGAAATCCTAATGCCACATTTCCCTATTTTTTTCACTTTCAACCCTAACTAGTGCATTGATGAAGTTGTTTTGCAATGAATTTCCTTACTTTTTCAGAACATATAATCATATCTTTATTTGCCTGTGGGAGTGCAGGGGCCTCTTGGCCCTGCACTCCCATCTCTCAATAAATGCATATATGAAAATTGTCACCATAGCCTTCATATTACCCTATGTCATGTATGCAGTGCTGAAACTTTCCAAATCCCTGACAAAAAGTGATTCTGTGCCACCACAACATCATTCCATGCCACAGGTGCAAAAAGATAGTTTTGGCAGGATTTGAAAAATGACAGCTCTCTCATTCATGAGCTGGTGTAAATAAATGGCTTTGTTTAAAAATTTGGGGTCAAAATATTTAAAATTGCCAAAGTTACAAATGAGTGTACCAGAATTTCAATGGGTGTGCACAAATTTGGCATTTTTACATATTTTGGCCACACATTTTCAATATACCCTTCTTATGAACCCATCTCATGATCACAGCTGATAAAAATGTTCAAATCTTAATGGAAATGTGATTTTGCCAACTGATTGCAAAATCACTTTTGGGCCAGATTTGAGTAATTCCTCCAACATTGTTCATGAGATGGGGTCTCAAAAAGGCCATATTGAGAATTTGGTGAAAAAACACACAAAAATGAAAAAGTCATGCATCAAAGTTTAAACTCCATTGAAATATATTAAAGATTACTTACCTTACTTTGTCATATAGCAGTTGGCAGTTCCAGCAGCAAGGCATGCTTTCTATCAGAGACTAGATATTCATCCTGGGACCTGTTCAGGTGAGTGAGGGTGGGAGATGGAGTGGGTGAGCAGGGTGGTGGGTGCTCTTTTGGAGGTTGGGATGGGGGGTGAGACTGGCAAGGGACTTTTTTTTTTACAGGTTGTAAAAAAAGAACATTAAAGGACCATTTTCTTTTTCTCACTCACAGGAAAGGGATCAGAGAGTGGTGGGTGCCACTAGATACCAGGGATATACTTATCCATTATGGGAACAGTGCTCAGGTGGGAGACATCACTAGACACTAGACACTAGGGAAATACTTAGCCATTACAGGAATGGTGATCAGAGGGTGTGGGTTGCCACTAGACACCAGGGAAATTGTTATTCATTACGGGGATGGCAATTGGAGGGGGGGGTGCCACTAGACACAAGAGCAATATAAAATTAATAAAGAGGTGGTGATTGGAGGATGGGGGGTGCCACTGAATACCAGTGAAAAATATATTAAATAAAATTAAATGAAATAAAAAAAAAATATATCTATATATATCTCTATATATATATAGATATATATATATATATATATATCTATATATATATAGATATATATATAGAGATATATATAGATATATATATATATATATATATAATAGACACCAGGGAAAAACATAAAAATTACGGAGACAGCTTGGAAAAGGCTTTGTTTGTTTGAAGGAATTATTTTCCATATCAAATGAAAAAAGGAAATGAAAAAAGATTCCTTCAAACAAAAAAAGAATCTGTGAAAAACTAAGTCTGAAATACTTTACTATGTCAATTGATCTTTTTTTATTCAAACAAAAAAGGATCTCTTGTCATGAAAAAGGATTTAGGCCTTAGTTTTTTTCCCCAATTACTTTTTCTAGACAAAAGATTATTTTTCATTTGAACAAAAAGTGATCAATGAAAAACCCAGAAAAAAACCAAAGTCCCAAATCCTTTTTCATTTCAAGAAATCCTTCTTCATTTGAATGAAAAAGGACTCACAGAAAAGTACCAGCAAGTCATTTTTTCAACAGATAACTTCAGAATCCAGCTAACAGAGTCCTGATGAATAAGTTACATGTGTTGGTGTCTCTGCAGAATATCATTTTTATGTGTTTTGAATGTTTTTTTTCCTTTAACAGAAAACAAGATGGTGGCAGTTGAAAAAGGATTTTTTCCACATGAAAATGGATTTGCCGCAAATGAAAAAGGATCTTTTTTTATTCCGCCTAAATTCTTTTTTTGTTCCAGGAAGCTATCCAAAAGACTGTACTGACCATGCTAAGAAACCAAAATTTTAAAATTAATAACTTTGGAACTGATTAATATTTTTTCACCAAACAAGTGAAAGGCACATCTATGGGCCAAGCTCTTTGTACTCTGACAAATTAAGAAAAACGTTCCAAACTGTCTAGGTGCAGCAAGATGACAACCCCCCCCCCCATAAAATATGGAGATTTTTTAATGTTTTTTGCTATCAGCAGCTCAGAATCTCCATGTCTGACCAGAACAAAACTTGCCATGTCAAGAGACCTACCCTATGGGACTAGGCATGCAAAATTTTGAACAAATCTGTTGAATAGTTGTAAAGTTACCAAAGTGCAAAATATGGGGTTTAACATTAAACAACCTACTCAGCCTTTACTATAGTGGCACTACCGTGTCACTACAGTATCTATCTATCTATCTATCTATCTATCTATCTATCTATCTGTCTGTCTGTCTGTCTGTCTGTCCATCTATTTATATCGAGAATAATGCATGGTGTGATGTGCATTACAAGAATATAATGTATGGGGAGCCCTTATTATTAACTGAAATCAAGCAGATTACAACTTTATAATGTATGGTAGAACGCTGTTAACCTTAGGAAATCATCATTTCCTAAGGTTGTTAACCTATCGATGTGATGTAGACATGTTGTTAACCTATCGAAGCTACGTCACATCGATAGGTTAACAACAGCCATTGGTCTGGAGCATGTGCGCGCTTTTTTTTCAGCGGGAACCGACGGATGAACAGCAGCAGTTAGGAAGGACTGAACAGCCGCAGCGGTGACTAGTTAGCAAAAGTAAGCAGCCTTTATGTGGGACCATACACTATAAAAAATAATGCCATGTAGTCCCTCTTTCGGCAGCCGGTCAATGTTAACCGTCTCGAGGTTGCCATGGCGATGTAAACCTCTCGAGCTTCGCTCTCGAGGTTTACACGGTCACCCTGGCAACCTCTCGACAGTTAACTGACCGGTTACCAATAGAGGACCATACATTATCCTCTATGTTATGCCATTGTTATGACATCGCTCTGTTGTTAACCCTTCTTGAGTATGTCATATCAATGGTATAACAAAATGGAATGCTCACAATCAGTGTTCTGACAAAACAGAATGCTCACAACAATCAATGCTCTGTAAAGTAATTTAGTAAACTAAAGTAATTCAACCTGCAATTACAAAATCTTGGTAGCCCATACACTATAAAATATAATGTATTGTCTTTGGTTAACAACCACACTGAAAACACTTCTTGAGGTTGCCATGACATCTGAAAACCTCTCAAGCTGTGCTCTTGAGGTTCATAATAATGTCATGGCAACCTCTCAAAGTGTTTACAGCGTTGTTATTAACCAAAGACCATACGTTATCCTCTATGTAATAACTGGCTTGTATTTCTTTCCACAGAAGGAACAGGTTATAATTTGCCATTATAACCTGCGGGTTATAACTGCAAGCATGCACCACCTGACCTTTCTGCTGCCTCGCATTGCACCTCAGTGTAAATCAACTAGTCAAAAGCGGCCATAACATCATAGTAAGCTTCGTCACAAGTGTAACAGTAGCAGTAGTAAAATCTGCTTTTTTTTGTAAAAAAAACCCAGTTGTCATTAACATCATCACACTTTCTGAATAACTAACTGAGATGTCAGGCACACATCTCCCAGGCAACTTCCAAGAATATGTGACTTCACCAGCTTAATTGTCATTTCTCCAAAGCAACCCGAAGGAAAAAAAAAAACTCAAAAAAAAATCTTTCCAAACTTTAAAAAATAGACTATTCAAGAGACATTTTAAGCACAGAAGTGCAATTTTCTTTCAAGGTACTTTAACTTTTAATGTGCTTTCTAAAGAAGAACTTTCCAAGTTAAACCATGTTGCTATCTGCTGTTGTTACTTGAGACAGTCATACCACAGTGTAAACCAAAAATATTTTTTTTAAACTATTTCACAAATTGAATTTTACTGCCTTAATTCTGCCACCCATTGTTTAAAACAGTTACAGAGCAGTCAGTTTGTCAAAAGTACCAAGTTTCCTATGTTCTGTTCAGTAAAATTCTTCTTGCTAACTCTGTGGTACACAATTTTGTTTTTTGCCATGAGGTGAAAAGAAATACAAGCCAGCAATTACAGTACATATAACAATGCATGGGAGTGAGTGCACAAATGAGAAATTAATGCCCACCCTCAGTGTTTAATAATCCCCTCGGGCTTCGTCCTTGGGGTGTATGTCACATCCCACACCTCAGGTGGGCATTAATTTCTCATTATTCATTCACCCCATGCATTACTGCATATTTAATGCACAGCTGAGGTGTGGGATGCTACATAAACCCTGAGAGCAAAGCTCAAGGAGTTTATAAAAGCATACCACACTGAGAGTGTGCATTAAATTTGAGTATGGACAGCAACCCATTCTTTATTTTTTATAATTACTGGCCATCAATCCCCCAGTCCCCGGGACTGCTGCTAAATCAGACTTGCCATTCTTGTCTCCTTTAAGAAACTGCTGAGCAATTTCTGATCAGAGTGCTATTCCATTTCCCCTTCTTGAGTGAATTGGTAGCAGAAAACTATACTTCCTTTTAAAAATGTTTGTTTGAGATGTTTTCTCAGTGTCAACATCTTTCTGACACTACTGCGCTATGATACTGATGACTTGAGATGAAACTGTCAGACTGACTGTGGACTTACCTAAATAGCTGAGGTAAATTTTTAATGTGCTGCAGTGTTGGGTTTTTTGGGGGGGGTTGCACAGGTTCTGTGAGGCTTAATGTTTTGAGGTAACTAGAAACCAATGAAACCACAGACTTAATGTGATACTCCATACAAGTGTCTCAAGCACAACTGTTTACTCTGTGCACATGAATACCTTAATAATTGATGGCCAGTTATTATATATCTAGATTTCATAGATGGATGGGACTTCTGTCTCCCTTGAAAAGCCCATCATTTATTTTCTCATATATCACACCAATTTAAGTCATATACCATGGCCATAAATCAAAGTTATGTACTACAGCCCTCAGTATATGACTTTTAATTAATGGCCATGGTATATGACTTTCTCTCTGCGGGACCAGTCCTCCACCTGCAGCCAGTTTCTTAAAAAGCATTTGGTGAACTGCCCCTGTCTAATAACATCCTCATCTTTTAATTGATTTTTAGACCCCTATCCATCCTGGCTTTTGTCCAGAGCTGACCACCCACTTTCAGGCATGCGCTACAAAATACCTACAAACCACATGCTAACTCATGCATGGATGAGTTTTTTTTCTGTCATTTTTTTTTTTTAACAACTGTCACCTATGATTATTTTCTAACAGGAATCATTCTCTTGAGCAAAAGAAATATAATCCACCACCAAAATGAGTGGTTTAACTTGTTTTGTTCTGTAAGAATGTTAAAACTGTCACCCCAGGCATGTGCATTACAGTTGGTGCTAAAGTGCAAATCCAGAGTCACAGCTTTAACTCTTACTTCTAAAATTAAACCTGTTAGACCACTCATTTTGTGGGTGGATGGGTGCACTCACCCAAGCCCTTCACCATGCCAGCTAGAACCACACACCATTTCTGATCCTCCTGGGCCTGCACCTAATGGAATGACCATTCTAACCATACCTCCTTATATAGGAAGTCCCTGCAGTACAGAAAAGCTGGAGGGACAAAGTAACACAAAGCAAAATGTGATATGATTGCAAATGCAATCTACAAAAAATATAGTTACCTTGTTAGTGTATTATATAAAATGAATGCTAGGAAAGTGTAACATATGAGGATATAATGCCATCTCAAGGGCTAATTAGCTTAATTAGCTTAGACTGCTTACTGACCCAGTTTGCCCATTTTTCCCCTATCTACATTATCACCGCAAACTGTACTTGATCTAAAGCTCTTTCTCCTTTCCCACTTCCTTTCCACTGATTCCCTTGTGCCTATCTAATGCATTCCCAAACCCCACCACTGTTTTCAAACCCACCACCTCCACTGGAAGGCTGTGGTAGGAATCCACTGCTCTTTCTGTGAAGAACTACTTCCTCACACTCCTCCTGAACCTACCCCCTCCAGCTTCATAGCATGATGCTTTGTTCTTTTTTTAATCACATTTTATTAAATTTGCAATACAATGAACAATAATTCTAGAAAAGTGGCAGCACCAACAGCAAATCTATATGGGTAACAATAGGTCTAGTATACAGCAAAGTATCAAAGAGTACAAGACAAATGTATACTATCCCAAAAAATGAAAACTTAATATGATACAACAAATCCTCCTTCTTACTAATTATACAATCATACTTATAAACATGACATTTATAACCCTAAAAGTTGAGAAACACTCCAGGTGAAATAAAAATATCTTATACAGGATCATGGAACAAAAGTAGGGTTCTTCTCCAATTGGAAATTAATCCAGGGGTACCACCATTCAAAATTTAAGTTTTCTTTATCCATAAACTTGTAATATAATTTTTCTACTTCATAAACAAACTTAACCACTTCATATCAACTCTCTCCCTGTGGCCCTTGATGTTGTAACCAAACTTTCGTCACCACTTTTTTGCACACAGAATCAATAACAAAAATAGTCGTAGTTGTTGTTTTGGGAAGTTTAAGCCATCGAGGGAATCAAAATCAAAATCAACTTAGAAGTTACATTGATTTGTTCCATAAACATTTTTTTGCAGGTCAACTTGAATCCTATCCCAAAAAAACGTTCAGCCTGGGACATCCCAAAAAAATGTGTGCCTGGTCAGCTAAAGATGGATCACACTCTTGCCAGCAGCTTCCATATCTCGTACCTTTATATTTAGACACCCTTAATGGGGTAAAAAATTAATTTTGCCCTACTGTACACTTCCAAGCAAATTCTTTAATATAGGGCAGTGAAGATAACTTATAATTTAACAATGCAGCATGAGACCATTTGTCCCATGATATGGGTTCATGCAATTCCTGTTCCCATTTTAAGAAAATGGATTTAGTCTTATCCAAATTCTCATTCTGAATAGCCTTATACCAATTCCCAATTAAATGGTTAATATACTCTCCTTTTTGTACAGCTAATGTAAGTTGAATCCCTGGAGCATCCAGAAAATCAGAAAGAGATTTAAAATAAGATTTAGTTTGCAAATATGAAATAATCTGTAAATATTGGTACTGATCCTTTTGTCTCAACCAACAGCAAGATTGTAGGGTAGAGAAGGGGAGACAGCCTTTTACATCAAAAAACTGAGAATAATATTCCAAGCCCAGTCTAACCCACTGATGGGGAAATATCTATATTTTATAATGAGGGTTTGTCCCATTCCAAGCTAAGGGTGTCATTAGAAATTGTAGCTGTGGGGGTAGAAAAGTTCAAGATATATTTCAAACTTTTAAGACCACTCTGGTAAAGAGAAAAAAATGTGCAAGTGGGGTGGGTGGGATGGAAGCTGAATATAAAATATGAGCCACATCATGTAAATCATTTAGGACAAATTCTATATCCTTCCAGTAAGAATAGTATTGCACATCTGTCCAATAACAGATGAAGCACAAAAAATTTGCTTTAGCATACCACTCCAAGTTAGACAGACCCAGCCCCCCTTGAGCTGGAGATAATTGCAACACCATTGCTCGTACTTGAGCCCAGCCTCCCCTCCAAACAAATCTTGATAGTGATTTCTGCCATTCAGTAAAAAAGTTTATTAGAGGGAAAGACAAGAAGAGTTTGCAATTAAAAAAGAATCTTTGGTAAAACCAAAATACATATGACTTCAATTCTCTGTATGAATGATAACGACAATGTTGACCAAGCCTGCAAATCATGCTTTATCTTCTTTTTTCCAGTTGTTTTACCAGGAGTATGCACTAAGATGAAAGCTTGTTTACAGGTGCAATCTGGGAACACAGGGAAGTTAAGTGACTTGCTTAAGGTCACACAGTATGCAAGTGGGGGCTGTGGGATTCAAACCCAGGTCTCCAGATTTGCAGCTCAGAGCCTTAAACCACTGCGCTATACTGCCTCCCTATCTCTTATCTCTTGGGTAAGTGATTCAAAATTTAAAAGCTCCACATGTTCTGGGGGATTTAATTAAACCTACCCCTAGATATTTAATATAGTTACTGTTCCAACAAATTGGGTATAATTTACGGATAATATCAGGTGGTGTATATCTAAAAAGTTATCACTTCAGTCTTTAATTTATTTAATCTGAAACCAGTCAAACCTTCAAATTCTATTAAAAGTTGCAAGACCGCTTGTAATGAAGATGTGGGGTTTGTCAGTATCAACAAATTATTGTTGACAAATAAAGCAACTTTATAGTCCCTCCACCTATATAGATACCCTCTACCTGATCGGAAAGCAGGATTAAAGATGACAATGGCTCAGCATATAATGCAAAGAGAATGGGGGGATAGAGGACAACCTTGTCATGTTCCCCAGGCTAAATAAAATGATTCCATTAGGGACCCATTTACTCAAACATATGCACTTGGACGTGCGTACAAAGAACTAAGCATTGTAATAAAATTACATGGCAATCCAAAGGCCTGGAAAACTGACCAAAGAAAAGTCCATGAAACCCTATCAAAGGCCTTCTCCACATCCAAGGCTGGCCAGGACCAGGGGGCATGACCGTTCCTGCACATAATCCAGCAATAGGAAAGTATGCCTCACATTATCAAAAACTTGACGCCCATGGACAAACCTGTCTGGTCCCAGGCAACCAAAGATGGGAGAAGGCCTTCCATTCTATTGGAAAAAATGCTCATAAAAAATTTATAGTCAGTATTTAACAAAGAAATAGGGAAATAAGATTCTGGCCTAACTGGGTCTTTACTTGGTTTCAAAAAAGCAACAATAATTGGACTATTCCTAGATGGCAGGGGAGGGGCACCTTCCTGAACTTCCTTCATAGCACATAATAAAATAGGACAATTTGTTTGCTGAAGATCCATTAACTTATAAAAGTCAGATGGAAATCCATCATTCCCAGGATTTTTTCCAATTTTCAATCTTTGTAGTGTGGCAATTAACTCGGCAAATGTAATAAGAGATAATAGAGAAGATGCCTGTTCCTCTGCAAGCCAAGGCAGTTGGGCTCTAGCCAGAAATCAAGAATCCTGTTTCACTGGCAGATCTGATGAATGCCAAGAATATAAAGAATGATAATAAGATCTAAAAATGTGTAAAATTTCCCCTGCTTTATAAGTAATACTACCCGTTCCTAGAGCTTAAAAACCATAACTGCAGCTTTTGTGCCCTCAAATGTCTAGTTAAATATCTAGCTCCTCTAGATCCTCCCAATTGTACCTTTTGCCTTAAATAGTACAATGCATGCTCAGTTTTCTGATCAAGAAGTTTTTGTAAAGTGGCTTTGGTTTCTAACATATTATTCCGAACAGATTTAGCCCCTTGAGTTAGTCTCACTTGAAAAGCTTGCACTTTCTTAGACAAATTCAAGAGTTTCCACCTCCATTACCTCTGCTTTGTTGAATCATGCAACACTAACAGCCCCCATACAAATGCTTTCAAAGCATCCCATAGAATGCTGCCTGAGACCTCCCCCATATCATTCATCTCTAAATATAAATAAATACCTTAACTTGGTCCATTATATGTTGACAAAGGAATGGGTCTTTTAAATATGCCATATTAAGCCACCAAAATGTATTAATGGATTCTCTAACATTACCTATATTGACTAAAACTGGGGCATGATCAGACTGCACAATAGGCCCAAACTGAATACTCTGCACATCTGGCAGATGTTCAAGTGTAGTAAAAAAATAATCCAGTCAGGCCGAACTACCAAGCATAGCTGAGTAGTGTGTATCATTTCTCTTATCAGGAAATAAATATCTCAACCCATCCACTAACCCTAAGTGCTTCAAGGTACAATTAACATACTTGATTACAGTCATGTGCTGTTGATGCCTGGGATTTGATGAATCTAAGGATGGATTTAGCACTAAGTTTAGATCCCCCCCCCCCCCCCAAAAAAAACTCTACCTTTTAGATGCATGGAAAGAAGTGAAAACAATTGTTGAAAACACCCTTTAGCCAAATTTGGCAGGAAATAGGTGTTGACTAAGGTCAATTCTTTACCATACAGCAAGCCAATAACCATAATAAATCTGCCATCTTAATTAGTGATAGTATCTAGTACTTCGAAGGGGAAACCCTTCCGAAGCAAAATCAAGACACCTCAATGTCTACCTTTTGGATAGGAAGCATAAAAATGTTTTTAAACCCTAGTTTAAGAAATTCTTACTTTTCCATGAAAAAGAGATAAGTTTCCTGAAAAAAAATCACATCTGCCAGCTTCTGACAAGCATAGAGAAGAAATCTATATCTATTGATTGAATTAGTGACCCCAATAATATTATAAGATAACATTTTTAGCATATGTCCTCTACAATTTGCCATCTTAATGTAGATATAGATAGGCAATATGAATAAACTATCTTACCATCCCAGATTGTTCTCAACCTGTACATACAGTACAAGTCACATTAAACTGTCCTGCCAATGAGTTGGTTTAGCATTGTTTTTTACAGTTGGCAATGCAATGGCAACTCCTACTGCATTGTTTTCCAACACCTAATCAGCTCAAGAGCAATGTTTATAAAATGTTTTTGCTACTCAGTTGGCATGCACCTGAAGCCCAATTACAATGCAATGCAAACTAAGTTGTAACTCTTAAGAAACACTTTGTGCAAGATGTTGTATTGAATCCAGCAACTCTTATGCAACACAATCAGAAATGCTAAAGCAACTCATTGGTAGAACAGTTTAATGTGACTTGTACTGTATTGTTAAATCCCAATAATTTATCAAAAGATCTAAAAAAGAATATATTAAGGATCCTCAACTTGAATTCCTTACCATACAAACCCATCCTCCCTATTGTAGAGCATATACTGTAAATCATTCTGCCATGATAAGTCTGCAAATGATATAAAATCAACATATATAATTGCATACAAATACTCATAAGGATAATCCAAGGGGTTACAGAGAAAATAAGATTTGCACTTTTATCTGTAGTAAAATCTAGCAAATAGAAGCTATCCAGACTGTCAAGCGAAAATCTCATAGATTCGAATCCCAGAAGGAAATCTAAAACACTAGTCAAATATACACCATGAAAGTGTATTAAGCTGGCTACCCAAGTAGAGCCCATCATCCTTTGGGTATAAAGCAGAAAAAACATTGTAGGGATTTAATAATTAGTAATACCTTGGGATCAAATTTTGAAGTATGAATGATCGAAACCTTACCATAATCTAGATCCTCAAAATTGTCAGTCAGTGTTGAACACATCAAAAGATTTTTTAATGCTAGTAACAATAACATAAATCTTAAAAATAATAGATAGTGTTGCAAACAGAGCTGTTCCCTAATGGAAAAACTAATGGACCAAAAACAGTCCACTACATCAACTGAGGGGACTAGCAAAAGATATTTACGATGCATCCCCAACCCCAATATGTATAAGCAAAGCAATGTAAAGGAGAATGATAAACTATTTCCCATCCTATGTTAAAATCTACTCCCTGTATCCAATGTAAACTATATAAGCAACAACCAACCCCCAAAAAAAAAAAAACATAGATAATACAAAGTTATACTGAAGTAAACCCATATTGTTCAAAAGAAGTGGACTTCCAAACCAGGGAGCCAAAAAAAAAAAAAACTATGGCTCCTACATAGTACCCTGTTAGACCTAGGTATCAAAGGGAGTCTAATCCAGAAAATCCCAAAATACCCCAGGGTAAAAATACCCCTAAAAAAGGAAACCACTGATTATCTCCACCATAGCAGGTCACAAGGAGCTACAGATCCCCAATATACCACAGTAAAGCAAAGAATTATGCCACAACCACCCACAAAAAAATGGGAAAGAAGAATTTGTTCCAAAACCTTCAAGTACCAAGGGTTGGAAAAATGTTATAAAAAAATACCAACTACTCTTCAAAACTTTCCAATCATTAACTTCAAGTAGTCCCTAACTATGTCAGCTGTTATAATAACTAAAGGGATTGTGTTACATCAACTAAGATGAAGTCAGGACACTAAATATAGTCTAACATTAAGAACAAAATATGGTCTCTACTAGAGTGACTAAATTCAAACCCAACATATATCATATATAGCACTAGAAGTGAATACTTAATTATTTATGCTAAGTTATGAGAGTAATTAAATAGATACAGGCTCGTTTTCTCCATCCCAAAGTACCCCCTACCTACATCCCCATCCACATCACTGGTATATCCCACCACAAAGCTCAGTACTAACAATAAAGACCCTGAATTCCCTCCTTATCAAAATAAGGATCCACATACAAAAGTTTTAAATATTAATGATTCGAGCAGCATAACAATGCTAAGTATCCAACTCAAAGTCAAATACCCATCTCTAAACCCAGCTTTAAACATGTAATGAATGTAAGCGGCCAATAAAGTACACTCATAAGATCAACCAAGTACATTTTCTTTGCCATAAAAAGGTAAGTCTATGAACAAATCCAGTGTGTATCAAGTGTGCATATAGCATGTTACCTTTCACACATGAACGGTCCGCTTTAGTAATGAAGAATACCTTATATTAAATTCCAGTAACTGTTTAGAAACAGAAAAGTGAACAATCACCCCAGTAGTCCTTAAAGCAGTCCATCATTTCAAACAGGTAAGCAGTTCAATCCAAAATGATGCAGCTATCTATTGTAGCAATCCTACTTCGAAAGCGATGGGCTATCTCAATTTATCGAATCATAAGGTTAGTTCAAACTAAAATCTTTCTTTCTGCAGTCCTTAAATAGAAGTCAGCTCAAGCGTCATGTCGATAGTGAACACTCAAATCAAAATTTAGGCATCTGCTTTAAACATAGAATAGGGCAAGCAGTGAAATAGGCTTATAACATTTTAGCGGTATAATTTCTCTACCACAAAGCATAGGAGACTAATATCACAATAAACTGAGATATTATATTCTACTGTGCAGCCCTGAGCATCCAACTCTATTAACAAGGAATACAGTTTAAAAGGTGCCAGTATGAATTGAAAAAATATATAAAGAAACAGTCACCCAGATAATTCTTATAATAATCCACCACTTTGAGCAAAAAAAACACCTCAATCCAAAAGAGCTGTGACAGTTCAATGTAGTAGATCCACTCCACAAGAAGAGAAACCATTCACTGAAAGCTTCAAAGTATCTTAATGAATCATAGCATAATAGTAGTTTGAACCAAGATCGTTATGCAATCCTAGTAAGACATTGATTTCAACAAATATAACTCCAGATAAAGGAAACAAAATAATGCAGAACACTTACAGTGTAGTTATGGATCCAGAAAGCCAGATAAACAAATAAGGAAATACTGTTATTCCAGTCCACACCGTCATAAGTCCATTTAGTCCTAAAAGCTCTGCACTGGAGGGGAAGCAGCATATATTCGTATACCATTCCTTCAACGCTTGCAAATTAGAGAGACAATGTAGCTCACCGATCAGCAAAACCAGAGTGAAAGTAAAATTTTAGACCAGCATCAGCCATCTCTCATAAGACAATAAACCCAGGCTAGCAAAAATGGGAATAAACACCTAGTTAGGATCCGGTATCTCCCTAAGACTACAAGCATTTACCTCTCTAAGTTCAAAAGAATTAAGTCAGAATGCTTGACCCAAAATAATGCAAAATGTCACTATCACTCAGCTGGTTCCCTTCTGAAGGACTGGAGGAGGATACAAATTTCATCCACTGTCTGGTCTTAACTCTTCTTTTTCCCCTCTGGCAATAATTTGGACCATTGTTCTTTCTTAAGAGTGTGCTTGTCTCTGGTTTCCTGGACTTCTATATTTTCTGGGGGGGATAATATGTTTTGCTTGTAAATCCAAGAGGGCTGATTCTGAGTCCTCATAAATTTTGAGGCCATCCTTAAATAAAATGTTTAGTTTAGCTGGGTAGAGGGGTAGAAAATTTTAAATTATTCTGCTGAAGGATCTGAAACAGTGGTGCGTATGCACACCTGTGACATTGACAAGCTGCAGAATAGTCATTGTCAAGTCTTATCCGATGTCCCTCATATACTAGCTGACCCTTCCTCCAGGCTCACACTAGAATGGCCTGTTTATGGCAAAATTATAGAAATGAACAATTAACGATCTGGGGTGAGCACCAGGGCCATAAGTAGGAGTAGAGAGGGAGTGATGAGCCCATTCAATAGGGAGAGGCATAAGATCTGATAAGCCCACTACTGAAGCAAAAAAAATCCTGCAAAAAATTTGTAAGTTCTCCTTTTCCTTCCAAGCCCTCTGGTAAGCCATATATGTGAAGATTATTTCCTCAAGAGTGAATTTTGAGATCATCTGTCTTGTCACTTAGCTGCTGGGTATCTTGTAGCAAATGAGAGAAGAGCCTTTCTAGACAGTCTACTCGACTATCAGTATCTATAACTTGTTTCTCCAGAGATGTTGTACATTCTTCAATTTGTGTTATATTGGAATGAAATTGTTGATATAGAGCTCAAGTTTCTTCCCTAAAAGATTGTATCTCCTTAAGTAGTACTGCGTTAGTCTATTATCAGCTGCCATTGTTGATCCAGACAGATATTGCGCAGTAGTGTAAAATGGGGTATTCCATCTAAATATCGAAGAATTTCAATATGATCACAGTAGCTCAAATCTTTAACACCTCCCTGACACTAAAATGAACTTTTACATTGAACTTAGATCAACTGATGGAGGTCTTTTTCTAAATGGGCTGACGGAGTTCTGCTCTTAGGCTGCCATCACCGCAGGAGTGACACCGGAAGCTGATGCTTTGTTCTTGAGCACCTTTTTTTCTGAAAAATATTTCCCTTTTGTACCTTATTTACTCCCCGTGAGATATTTAAAAGTCTCTACCATATCCCTTCCTCTTCCAAGATGTACAGATTGAGGTTCTTTAGTCTCTCCTTGTAAGGCGTTTGATGCAGACCTTACACCATTTTAGTTGCCCTCTTTCTGACTGCCTCTATTCTGTCTATGTCTTTCTGAAGATGCAGACTCCAGAACTGAACACTGTACTCTAGATGGGGTGTTACCAGTGATCTATACAGAGGCAACACCACCTTTCTCCTTCTGCTGGTGGCACCCCTTCCTATGCACCCCACAATCCCACTATCCTCCTAACTGCCTTGTCATACTGTCTGGCCCCTCTAGGTTATCAGATATGATTACCGCCAGGACTCTTTCCTGCTTGGTAGTTGTCAATACCACTCCAACCATTTTGTACTCTGGCCCTGAGTTTCTGGGCCCTATATGCATTATTTCTCCTTTTTGTTGCATTGAAACCCAGCTGTCATACCCCTGACCACTTCTCTAGTTTACACAGATCTATGCTCATCCTTTCCACATTCCCGCCCAGAATGTCCACACTATTGCAGGGTTTGGTGTCATTCACAAAGAGGCAGACTTTTCCTTCCAGGTCATCTGCAAAGTCACATATAAAGACATTAAAGAATACCAGTCCCAGCACTGATCCATGAGGTACCTCACAGGTCACCCTTCCTTACCTCAGAGTGAACTCCATTTAGCACCACCCTCTGTCGCCTATCCTCTAATAAATTTCTTATCGGGTTTACCACCTTTGGGCCCACTCCCAAGCAGCTCAATTTGCTTACTAGTCTCCTATGTGGAATGGTGATGAAAGCCTTACTGAAATCTAGGTAGGCCACATCCACTGCTCCACCCTGAACTAATTCCTTTGTCACTTAGTCAAAGAAAGATATCAGATTCATTTGACATGACCTCCCCCTTGAACTCATACTGCCTTGGATCTTGTAACCCATAGGTTTCAAGCTATTCCACTATCCTTTCCTTCAGCAGTGACTTCACTAACATTCCCACCACCGAAGTTAGGTTAACTGGCCTATGAGTGAAAGCCTCCTCCCTGCTACCACTTTTGTGAAATGAGACTACATCTGCCCTCCTCCAGTCCTCTGGAGCCACTCCAGTTTCCAGGGCCTGATTCCAAGACAGTGTATGCTGGCACAAGCTGAGTTACACCAAACCCCATGAAGTAACTCACAACTTACGCCATGCATTATGCTGTTCCCTATCCCAAAAGCCACCTTGCACCAAGTCGGCTGCGGGCTATGCCAACCGTGGGATATCCCACCCATTACACCGCAACCTGCAACCACATGGCATAAGGGTGGGATATGGCAGCAACTGTGCCCTATTCCAGAAGGGCCACTGCTGTAACCCACTACTGCAATTCCAGGAGCCACAGTGATGGAGCTAATTTAGAACATGATGCTCTAAGGGGCACCCATCGGTACCATCCAATGGATGCCCACTCCAAAGTGCCATGGCAGAGGCCCCACTGTGCTCCTCGTGCCCCCACTAACATGACCATGCCCCCCACACCAGAATGTTGGGGACCCCTGGGGGTCTGTTCTCCACTGTGCCCCCCCCAGAATCCTGTGCCACCTGTCCAGCCCCGCATGCCCCCTGGTGTGTGCCATGGTTGGGCTCTGGGGGGGCAGTCCGCAGCGGTTGTGACCTGACACATGCAGGCCTCTTACGCCATGCCAGTGGCGTTAGCCTATGTGTGTCACAAGTCATAAGTGCCGGGATCCTGCCACTCTTAGAATAAGGCGAAGGGCCCCTGACATAGCGGTGAATGTCATAACTTGTCTACGCTTGTGAGTTGCTACATTAATCCTAGAATCGGCCCCCAGGCCTGTCAGAGGAGTATTCAGTACCTGCTTGAGCTCTCTCAATACCCATCGATGTACCCTGTCTGGCCCATTGCTTTGTCCACCTTCAGATTAGTGAGTCCCTTCAGGACTCTTTCTCCTGAAAAAGATCTAGTGTCAACCTCCCTCTATCCAAAGTTTCTGTTGCTTTTTTTTGTGGCCTCTCCCCTTCTCTTTCCTCTGTGAATGCTAAAAACAGTATTTGTTCAGGATGTCTGCCTTTTCCTGGTCACGCTCTGCACAATCCTCCCTCCCTTCCATTTTTAACCTTACAATCCCACCCCTGGTGTTCCTGTTTTCACTTATATACCTAAAAAATGTCTTGTCTCCTTTCATTACCTCTTGTGCTATTCTCTCTTCTGTTTGTGCCTTTGCACTCCTATCCACTGTGTCCCTTATACAATACCTTCCAAATACCACCCTTTTAGCATTTACCTTTTCAGCCACCTCTTTTGAGAACCATAGTGGTCTCTTTTTCCTGTTGCTTTGACTCACTTATTTGATAAAGAGGTTTGTTAACTTTACCATGCACCCTTTTAGCTTTGACCATGATTCGTCCACACCGCACAGGCCATCACCCACCCCACACACCAGGTCAGTCCAGAAACATTCATCTGTCTTTATAAAATTTGACATCTTGAAGTCCAGGACCTTTGCCCTTATATGATTTGAATCCATGGTCATCCAATACCAAACCACACCAAACGGTGATCCCTGTTCCTCAAGTGACCTCCCACCTTGACATCTGTAATACTGCCCCTGTTAGTGAATACTAGGTCCAGTACTGCCCCATCATGAGTTGATTTGCTGGCTAGTTGCCTGAAGAACACCCCCTGTAGAGAGTGTCCAGGATGTTCCTGCTTCTAGCTGAAGCTGCTGCTGCCTGGAGGCTTTCAGTCTACATTGGGAAGGTTCTAACCACCATCTTCATGGAGAGGGTAGTGGCCAGTTGGAATGCACTACTGGAGCAAGTGGTCTTGACGAAGTTGCTGAGCAGTTTCAAGAGAGGCTAGGATAGGCATAATGGGAAATCATAGAGCTTAGGGGGGACAGATGGAGCAGTAGGGAGGATGGGGGGGAGGGTCAGTAGCATAAGACCGAATGGCCTTCTTCTGCTGGATTCTTCGTATGTTTGTATGAAGTCCCCCAGCAGCACCACCTTCCCCTTTTCTACCATCTTACCAGAAGTTTCTAACCATACTGTACCTTACCTTATTCCTCCCCCTGTGCTGGAGGTCTATGGATCAATCCAGTGTGAATAGTGGCTCCATTCCCAGTCACCAGGGTGACCCATAGTATCTCTTCCTCCTCCTCCTGTATTCCTTGTATCCCACTCGTATTTCCTATACTTCCAGTATTCACACGCAAGATCTTCCAGATTTTATTTCCCCTCTGCTTGATACCTACTTTTTTTTCCTTTTAAGTAGTGCTCCACATTGTCAATGTGTAGTTACTACATATGAGTAATGTGGTCCCCTACTAGGGGAAATTGCAGAGCTCAATGCTGAAAACCAACATAGAATCCAGGACACATGAACATTCTGGACAGCAGCAACTCTCCAGTCTTTGCTGTGTCACTGAAGGGGAAGCAGCATAGACTTCTCTGAAGAATAATTTTGATTTTGGTATGTAATCCTTAGGGCTGTGAGTCTGCTTAGCTGGTTGGGGATATCTGGTGACAGGGAACAAACATAAATTTTAAATCATGCCTGTTAAGCTGCAGCTTTCAAATTGGCTAACCTGGCTTTTCCCCCATTTAAATGCCTGTCTGTGCTTCGATTGGGGGCCATGTTCTGCCACACTATTCTAAGGGTGTATATTTTTTTCTTTATCGGGTCTCTGAGTCCCCCTTTTTCCTCCTGGTGCCTCAGGTAAGTACCCTTTTCTTTTGGGAATGATTGTTAGGGTCTAGTACTTAGCTTTATTAATTGTTTCTGTTTCTCCATAGCATCTATGCATTTATATTGCGGTTGGCCCCCTGCAAAGGGATTGTTAGAGGGCTGCTATTAGTTGTTATTAGTTGTATATGTTCTGGGTGCTTAAAACTGCCTTGTGTGAATTATTGGTATTTTCCTTTTCAAAGGAATGTATGTTATGGACTTTGGCTGTGACTGAGCCTGGTGTTCCTTTTCCCAGGCTCATTCCATTTTTTCTGCCTTTTTCTCTCAGTTTTCAGTGCTGTTGTTTTTTTCTTACAGCTCTTCTGAGCCATGTGGACTCCTGCCATTATTCAGAGCCTGTCAATTAGGCTTGCACTCCTTTTCTCTTCAGGAAGCCTTCCTGAGCCACAGCACTATCAGTTTCACACCTCTTATCTTTGGTGCATGCTCCTCAATGTGGTGATGTCACATGTAATGTCACAACGTCATGTACACATGCAATCATATGAGATTGCGCACATCAGTGTTTCTCAAGCACTAGATGCAGTGGTTGTGTTTCCCCAGCTCGGCTCTTCATTTTTTTTGGCAATGATCATTCCTACTAAAACCTGTTTGCCCTGTAGATTGGTAAGAATGCTAGTATTTGTCAGTCCTACCTGATTTTGCCCTGGTCTGTCATCTAACTTAAGTTTGCTTGCGTTTTTCCTCTGCTGCAGGGGAAGGGATCAGAGCAGTGTTCCTTGTAATATAAACAACAAAAAAACAGACAGTTCCTTTTCACATATTCTGGGCTATTCTTTTTGATATAGTGACATTGGCATCATGGCTTATCAGAGATCTCTAGTTTTTAAAAGATGTAAAACCTGCAGAAGGGTAATGCAGCCCTCTCAGCTGGGTTCCTATTATCCCCATTGTGTTACTCAAGGTACTGTATCTATCAAAATTCAACCCAGTTGGAACCCTGAGCTGGGGGGTGGTTGCATCTGGTTTGCTGGCTGGCAGTGGCAAAGCATAATTGCAAAAATCTTTGTTGTTGCTTATAGGTGCGTTATTGAGCCCTGATCCTTTTCAACACACTAAAACCCAAACTGGGCCCTATAGATTGGGGCACACCAGCACATCCAGGTGCACCAGAGAAGGACAAGTCTGCTAAAATAGCTCTGAAGGCAGACCCCAACCTTGACAGTGCAGGGGGTCAAGAGGAGGATACAAGGGATCTTGGGAAAAATCCTGACCCCAAAAGTGTCACTTGATGATGAGGACAACCCCTCTGATGAGGAGGAGGAAGGGAGTGTACAGAGCCTAAAAGGAGGATTCTGATCCCCCCTGTTCAATGCAAGGCTGTTGTCCTATCTTTTAACTAAGGCTTGTAGGAAATTGCAGTTGAAGGAGGTGCAAGCAAAAGAAGTAATAAATTTGAGTGACTGTGGACTGAGTCCAACTAAATTCCACCTAAAATTAATGTGTTAAATAAAGGTTTTTCATTTGTAACTTCACCAAAAGTTAACTGTTTTAGTTTACAGGTTGAGGTGTTTAAACTATTCAAAATTAACCTTAAGTACTTTTATGGAACAAGAAACATGTGAGGAACTATACTTACTGAAGAGAGGACTCTAGAAAAGATCTGAGAGAACTGTTAAACACATTAGAAAATCTGAACTCCTCACCAGAAGGGGAAACATGTTCAATTCCCACCACAGAAAATAGGGACTTGTTAGATTTGATGGAATTTGATGTTCGAGGAATGCATTTATATCAGATATTTCTGACACCAAAGAATTGGATGTGACTTTACAATTAAGTTTAGAATATGCAGATAAATATTTAAAATACAAACCTAATTCCACATTTGCCCCACAGTATTTGACCCAGCAATTCATACCTACCAGAGGGTTGTTATGAAAGAAACTGATGATCTTTTCACTAAGAAATGGTATAATTTGGCACACAACCTTGTTCTGCCAAAATGCAAAGCATTATACCATCTTAGAGAATTGCCAAATATTGTCTTTAAACAGGCAGACAAAGGGAGCAACATTGTGCTAAATAAATGTGATTATGAGAAAGAAGCACAAAGGCTGTTGGCTGATGCTAATACTTGTCAAATTTTAAAGCAAGACCCAGCTTTACAATTTCAGACATCCCTATTTGACCTGATTGATGAGGTTCACATAAGGGGTTTTATTACAGAGAAGGAAAGTAAGTTTTTGAAGGTGGAATCTCCAATAATTTCAATGTTTTATTATTTACCAAAGGTACATAATGACCTACAGAAGCCTCCTGGATGACTAATCATATCAGGTATAGGATCCCTTTCTGAACATTTTCAAAGTTCTCTGACTTCATTTTGCAACCGCTGGTGAATATATTAAGTTCTTATACTAGGGAGTCACTTCAAGTTCTTTAAAAAAATCAACACAGTGAACTGGGTGCCAGACTATTTGTAGATGAGTGTGGTTTTTAATTCACTATATACCTGCATGCCTCATGCCCTGGGAGGCTTTGACATTTTTTCTATCAGAGAATTTGTGTGTTGGTGCCCCACATCCAATTTTATTGTGACTACAGTGGAGTTCATTCTTACACACAACTACTTCTTGTTCAACAACAAATTCTATTTACAGAATCATGGAATAGTGATACCGTAGCCCCTAGCAATGCAAACCTCTGCCATGTCTGGTGAGAATGCAGGTATATTTTCAGTAAAAACAACAATTTTATGGACAACATTATTTTTGGAGACATTATATCAGTGATTTACTAATAATTTTGAAGGGGGCAGAACTAGATGCTAAGATTTTTTTCTGAAAACTTGGATGCCAATGACATGAACCTACAGTTTACATATACAATTGATAAAACAAGTATTGATTTTGCAGATCTTACACTAACTGCCATGCCTGATGAAAAAATACATACTGTAGGTTTTAGGAAGGAGACTGCTGGAAATTCATTACTTCATGCCACCAGTTCGCATCCCTCCCTTGTTTATTGGGTCCATACCATATGGACAATTTTAATGTTTAAAAAGAAACTGCTCCTTAGAAGTATCTTATGTTCAAGCAAGGGAGACGCACACTAGGATCAAAGAAAGAGGATAAGGAACATGCATTTTGTATGATGCACTGATAAAAGCACAGGAGCAGATTAGAAATGCATTGCTATGACCTAAGTTGAGAGTTACTGCTACTAATGTTGTAATGACAATTGTCATGGAGTATAATCATATAGCTCCAAAGGTAAGAACAATAATAACCAAAAATTGGAATTTGTTAGAACACTGCAAGGTCCCTAATTTTTTGCATTTGAATCTACACCAAGAGTGACCTATAGCAAGGCTAAAAATCTAGGGGGCATGATAAGTCATAATCATCATGTCCATTAAAAAGTCATCCTAAAACATGGCTACCGAGAAACCAGTAGGATTCCACCAGTCTAGTCATTGTCTGTCCTGTAAACATGGTTCACAAGGGAAATACTTTAAGAATCCTAATCAGGATCTTACAGTGGAGATCAGAGAATTCGGCAATTGTTCGACTCGGTTTGTTATTTATGTAGCACAGTGCCCTTGTGAGCTATATGTGGGCAGGGCCATTAGACAAGCAAAGGAATAATTCTTAGAACATATGAAAGACATTTGCAATGTAAATTTAGATTCAGCATTGGGTACTCATTTTAGAGATTGCCATAATAGTGATCTATGGCTCCTACAATTCACAATAATAGAGCATGTCAAACCACTAGTGAAAAAGGGTAACAGGAAACAAATTTTGTCACAAAAGGAATATAGATGGATCTTCACATTGAACTTCCTGTCACCTAATGGACTAAACAGAGAGCTGGAGCTTAGTGTATATAATTAAATTTAAAGATTGAGATGTATACACAATTTTACAGTTCTCATCCAACATTACAATTTGTGTTTATGGTTTCTATTTAAGGTTGGTTTGTTGAGCTTTCTCTGTTCTATCCTAATTGTTATTGTTGCACCCTGCCTTAACATGGGACAGGGACATAAAAATATATATATTTTTTTCTCCCTCTCCCTCTTTTTCTTTTCTTCCCCTCTCTTTCCCTTTTTAGTGTCCCCTTTTCATACCCTGTATGGCATCCTGATCAAAAAGATCAGCCCCCCCCCTTTCTTTCTTTGGGGAGAGATTTGGTTTACATATTTGTGAAAGCTTTTGCCTGATCCTTATTTTATTTTACTCTGATTTGACATGGGTATTTTGGGACCAATATGCCATATAAACTTGGTTATGTTAAAATTGCAATCAGTAATATTTAAATTGTTGGAGAAACTAGGGAAGATTTGAAAAAGTTCAGTGTCCCCTTTTGCACTTTGTATGTCACTTTGGCATTTTAACGTGTTAACATAAAAATGGTGACCTGTCATATCTCCTAAGTTTTAAAGCTGAACTTGGAAACATTTGGTGCAAAATGTTTTTTTGGTATTTTTAGTAGTTTTTGTAATTTTAGCATTAACTTTTTCACTTATCATGGATTTAAATTTTTATATATTTGACGCAGTATTGTATTTCTATAGATATAATGATATGCTTTACATGTCATAAAGTTTCAAAATAGGTCATGCACTATAAAGTATTTAATGTGTCTGTTATTTGGTGACTACATCCACCCCCCTCCCGGTGAAGAGGGATTGTTCCCTCAAAGTGCGGGGGAACTTTGCTTGGATGCCTTGTAATGAATAAATATTTTTGCAGAGTATTCTTTCAGTGTATCACTGTATTTCTTGTTTTACAATCAGTGACCAGGACCCTGGAGGTTTTGGAATCCCACAGTTGGGTAATCAATTGGGTAAAAAAGCTCTCAATCCATCTCAGACCCTGGAGCACATGGGAGCAGTGTTCAGGATGGACGCGGGGAAGGTCTTCTTCTTAGCAGCCAAAAAGGATACCTTGATAAGAGAGGTTCAGTGGTTGAGGAGGCAATTGTCATCTTCAGCTCACAGTGTACTTCAGATTCTGGGTCTCGTAATGGCAATGTTAGAACTAATTCCATGGAATCTCTTACACATGTGATCCTGGCAGGCAGGGACCCAGTTTTGGAGAACTATCAGGCCATGATCCCAATTTCCCCAATCCTTCAATAGTCACTGAATTGGTGGGTGAGTTTAGAGAACCTAAGCAAGGGGTCCCCTTTGGAAGTCCCCCCAGAGTTGATCCTGACAACAAATGCCAGCTTGTCAGGCTGGGGTGCAGTTCTGGACCATCTTCCCATTCAGTGCTCTTGGTCTGCACAAGAATAGCACCAGCACATCATTGTCCTTCATTTTCACAATCTGGTACAGTCAAAAGCCATGAAAATAAGGTCAGACAATGCTCTCACAGTAGTGTACATACTGTAAATGATCAAGGATGCACAAAGGGGCAGAGAGATGCTAAGATTTGCTAAGAGAAGCAACTGATCTGCTGCTGTGGGCAGAGAAGAACTTTCTATCTCTTTTGGCAGTTCACTTTGTGGGGAAGCTGAACCTTCAGCCTTTCTGGCTAAGCCACAAGAATGTCCACCTGGAGGAGTGGATGCTGAGCACAGAGGTGTTCAACCTTCTGTGGAGAAGGTTCAGCCATCCACAGGTCCACCTGTTTGCCTCCAGACAGAATGCTCAAGGGCAGTGTTTTTTCAGCTGATACCGGTGTCCATGGGTGGAGTCAGTGAACGCTCTGTCACATATGCATAATTTCTGCAGAGCATATGCTTTCCCTCATCTGACACTTCTCCCCAAAGTTGTATACAAAATAAGACATTCAAAAGGAAGTTTTATCATGCTAGCTCCAGAATGGCCAGAAGGTTGTGGTTCTCTGATCTAGAGAATCTAGCCCAACTCACACTGTTTTGTTTCCCAATTTGGAGGGATCTTCTCTCCCAAGGTCCCATTCTGCATCTAAATCCAGAGGTAATGGAGCTGCTCCCAGTCTGGCTCTTGAGAGGAGGCAACTCTTGAAACAGTGTTTTTCTAGAAAGGTAGTGGGTACACTGATGTCCACAAGAAAGAGTTCTATGTTTGCAGCTTATGCTCTGCTATGGACCACTTTTTCAGCTTGGGTCAGGGAAAAAATATACGGCCTTCTTAAGCCAAATTTCTGAAGATTATGGATTTTTTGCAGGTGGGAGTGGACAAAGGTTTGGCCTTGAGCACCTTGAGAGGTCAGGTCTAAGCACTTAGAGCCTCCTTGGGCTCATTTTTAGAGACTAAGCAGGAGGTTATCTGATTCCTACAAGCGGTCAGCAGAAGCTGGCCCAAGTTCTGATCCCCTGTTCCTTCATGGGATCTAAATCTGGTTTTGAATACTCTTTATAAAGAACTCTTCAAACCTCTTTTGTTAGTACCACTAGATGTTCTGTCTTACAAGGAGCATTTTTTAATTGCTCAGCTGGGAGGTTTGGCAAGCTCCAGGCCTTGTTCCACAAAGAACCTTACCTTATTATTCACAAGGACAAGATGATTTTGAGAATGGTTCTATTTGTTATTCTGAAGGTTCCTACATCCATTCACATGAACCAGGAAATCTGTCTTCTGTCTTTTTGACCACAGCTGACTCATCCAAGAGAAAGAGGTGCACAAGTTCGATTTGGGCAGGGCAGTTACTGTAGGACATATCTTAGATGACATGTGGAATGCAGAAAATTCAGATAGGTTGTTCAGACTTTTCAAGCAGCCAAAAAAGGACAAACAGGCCCCAAGACCACCCTATCAAGCTTTTGTTGTAGTAAAAAGAGGGTTCCAGCTCTTATCAAGGCTCATTCTACCAGAGCTATGGCCACCTCCTGGGTGGAGAAACATGGGACATCTATCTTAGAATTGTGAAAGTCAGCAGTGTGGTCCTCCAACCACACATTCACTAAGCAGTACAGATTAGATATTCAGAGTTCTGCCGATGTGGCCTTTGGTTGCAGAGTTTAGTAGGTGGCAGTTAGCAGTTAATTTACTTTTCTCTTTCTACTGTTTGCATACAGGACAATATTATTTTCCCAACAAGTTGGATTGGGGTACTGCTTGTTAGAATTCATATGTACTAACTAAGCATTGACAGAGTGCAGCTACAGAAAGAAAAAATTATTTCATACTTACTGTAATTTCCTTTACTGTTAGCTCCAGCATTGTAAATGGGATGTCTCCCAGGATACTGGCTCCTGATAGAGAATATTGTTTGGTATGCCAGAACTGGGATATCCATTGTGTTCTGAGTAGCCTTTGATTGTAAGTTGTTTGGACATCGTTCTATGATTTTCATGCTGATGATTATATATGGGGAAAAAAGAGAATGAAAGAGCTCCACATCCAAATATTTGGTTACTGGCACACAGGTCAACAGGTTTCTAATTTCTGAACAATAAGGGTGCCCCTCTGTTGCCAGTTAATACTTTCACTGTTTGCAGTTCTTTTCCAGTGTTACCTCTTTTTATTAATTCCATTAACCAGTTTCATTCTAGCTGGTTCAGAAACTTAAAGAAGACCCGACACAAGAGAGAATCAGAAGACAAACTTCTTTCTAGTTGTCCCACTCACCACAGAAGGTAGGGAATTGTTTACTGTATCTACTTTTAAAGAAAAAGGTACGAGTATGCAAACAATTTCTATACTTTGGTTTATTGGAGAGAAGAATTAGTTAATTCTACTTGCTTGGAGAAAGTTAGTGTGGAGAGGATTTTTGTAAGTTTTGCTTTTTTTTTTTAATTTAGTTTAAAGTGGAATTTAGCTTAAAGGTTTCTGTGGCTGGAGGGATTGATCAGGACATGCCCAGATGTGCCCACCCACAATGCCTTTAAATTCTGATAGAGCCATCAAACTGCAGAAGAGAGGGATTAGTTAATTCTACTTGCTGTGGAGAGAGTTAGCGTGGAGATGATTTTTGTAAGTTTTGCTTATTTTTTTAATTTAGCTTAAAGGTTTCTGTGGCTGTGTCTTTTGAATTGAACTTAAAGTTTTCTGAGGCTATGTTGTTTGAATTAACCTCAATGGGGGCACAATGGCCCCACTTAAAGCTGAGGGGGCTTAAAGAGGACTGAGTGAAAATGTCTAATTTCTGGACTGTATGTGTTTGTGAGACTTGGGAATGCTATTGGTGGGTTTGTAATTGTGTTCTTAAATAACTGCAATCAGTATAGAGAGACTGTATTTTGCTGTCTTCTATAGGTAGTGTGAACCATGGTTAGGATTGTGGGATGCAATGGGTGTGGGGCAGCACTCTGGATGAGCATACTGTTGAGGCTGGGAGGGTGCCCAATATGCCACAGGCTAAGGAGGTTCAAGGAAGAGGTTCAGTATCTTGGCAGGGAGCTGGGGAGATGGAGGGGTGTGGGGAGGGTTGCATTGGTAGAAGGGCTGACATCTGAGAGTATACAGAGTACCACAGAGAAGGAACAGTGGATCAAGGCAGGGGTCGGGGAGGGGGCAAACTAGATAGGAAGTCAGCTGATGAAGGGTGGACTCAAGTAGAACCTAGCAAAAGGGGAGGAGCAGCAGTAGGAAGGAGAGAGGAGAAAACACATAGTAATGCAAAGTGGGTAGGGAACATGTTTGCTGTACTAGCGACACTTGGGGAAGAGGAAGCAGGAAGAGTTTGCACAAGCGGTAGCACTCATGAAGAGGAGGGAGAGAGTGAGAGGCATCACTAGTGGAGAGATTGACAATGGTGTGACAGGGGAGGGATAATACTTGGAGAGGTGAGGAGGGAGAGGGAGGTTGGCAGTCAAACAGGTGGAGGGGAGGGGTCTCAATTGAGATGGTCAAGGGAAAAGACACTGGGGCAAATGGTAAAAGCACCACCTTGAGTGGCCTCAGGAATGAAAACCTGGGTGAGGGAGTGGCAACAGGCACAAGGAAAGAGGAGGGGTGTGTACTGGTGTTGGGGGACTCCATACTTAAGGGGATCAGATGGGACAGAAAGGGGGAGAGGCACAGTAGGATATGGGTGGAGTCCATACTGGGATTAAAGGCAGACAATGCAGGACAGGCAATCCTAAGGTGCACACAGGAGGGGTAGGAAGAAACTGCACATTGTGGTACATGTGGGGACAAATGACCAAGCGGGAGAAATGGTGGAGGTAACAAGGGAGAGGTTTGAGGAAGTGGGAAAGTTGTGCGAGGAGACTGGGGAGTTTGTGGCCTTCTCAGAGGAGCTCCCAGTACCCTGCAAAAGCACAGTGAGAAAGGAGAGGATTGGGGAGTTGAATGCAAGGTTGATAGAATGGTGTCAAACTAGGGAATAAGGGGTTGTGGGTGGTTTGCAAGGGATAGGCTGCACCTGAGTGAGGAGGGGAAGGAGGTATTAAAGCAAAGATTGGGGAGGTATATTGTGACAAAGGTGGATTTAAACTAGATGGGGGGGTGGCAAGTGGACAGCAGGTAGGCAGGGATCCAATAGAGTAGAGTAGCAGCCTACCACCCAGGCTAGCAGGGAAGAACTCGGGGTGGCCAAAAAGTAAGGGATTAGAAAGGAGAACATGGAGATGGAGTGTTATGAAGGGAAGGGAGGCAGGATGGAGGGTGGTCTCACTGAATGTAAGAAGCTTAGGCAACAAATCAGCTGAGTTATAGGCACTCTTGGCAGTGTGGAATGTGTATTTTGCAGCTGTCATGGAAATATGGGCAATCGAACACCAGGAATGGGATCTGGCAATCCCAGGGCACAAATTATACAGGAAGGACTGTAAAGAGGGGAAGGGGCAGGGGATGGCAGTCTATGTGAGGGACACAATCAAATGCACAGTGGACGAGAGGGAGGAAAGGAGAACAGAGGCAATCTGGCTGCAGTTCCTAGACTCAAGTGGTAGGAAACTGAGGTTTGGGGTGGTATACAGGCTTCTGTCCCAGTCTGAGGATCCTGACAGGGAATTAGTGGGACAAATCAGAAAGGTATGTAGAAAAGGGAAGGTGGTCATCATGGGGGATTTCAACTTGCCGGGGGTTGACTGGAGCATTCCGGTCACCTCCAGTGCTAGGGAGCAAGTGCTCCTGGTCGCAATCCAAGGGGGTGTCCTGATGTAGTTGGTCAGTGTACCTGCTAGACTAAAGAACACTTTAGATCTGGTATTGTTGAATGGGGAGGCAGTAGGGGAAATAAGGGTGGAGGACCCACTAGCCGACAGCTATCACCAAACGGTGTGGTTTAATACCAGAATGTGCAGGGAGCCAGAGAAATCAGTAACCAGGGTGGTAAACTTCTGGAGGCAGACTTTGTGAGGATATGGGAAGTACTGAAAGGGAAACTGGAGGGCATAAGGCAGGAAATGGATGCAGAGCAGAAATGGGATAATATTAAATGGGGGATTTCAGAGGCAATGGAAGCCTGCACCAAGACACAAAGTAAGAGGAGCAGAGCAAGGAAGCCATGCTGGTTGAACAGAAAGGTAGTGGAGATGGTGAGGGCAAATCGAAGGTGCACCAAAGGTATAGGAGGATGGGAAAGGAAGAGAACAAGGAAAAGTATGTAAGATGGTCCAGGCAGATGAACAGAAAAGTGAGAAAAGCCAAGGCCCAGAGGTTGCTGAGATTAGCACAGGGAATTAACTGAGGGGAGGAAGTGCAAGGAGACAATAGTGAGGATAAAAAATGGTGGGGAGTGGACAGAAAAGGGGGAGGAACTTGCAGAAGCACTGATTGAATACTTTGCTCAGTGTTCATGGAGGAAAGGAGGACCGCTACCACCATGGGCTGGGAGGGTGGGGATGGGGGAAGAGGAGGTGACAAATAGAAGAATTGAGGGAGGTGGAGTCCTAGAGGGACTGAGGTCACTGAGGGTAGACAAGGCACCAGAGCCAGATGGTATCCACCCTAGGGTGCTGAGGGAGATGGCAGAGGTGTCGGCAGAGCCGCTGGTGGATCTGTACAACACCTCACTGGAATCAGTATGTGTGCCACTGGACTGGAGGATGGCACTTGTAGTGCCGTTACACAAGAGCAGACCAAAGGATGAACCGGGTAATTATCATCCAGTAAGTCTCACTTCCATAGTGTGCAAACTCATGGAAATGATACTAAAGGAAAGACTGGTGTCATAGCTGGAGGACAATGGCTTCCAGGATGTCAGGCAGCATGGGTTCATTTCGGGGAAGTCTTGTCAAACCAACCTGTTACAATATTATGACTGGGTGACAGGTCAGCTGGTTATGGGTCATGCTGTGGATGTCATTTACTTGGACTTCAGCAAGGCATTTGATTCACTGCCTCATGAGCAGCTTGGGGGAAGCTAACTGGTGTAGAGGTAGGGGCTAAAATAACAAACTGGATTACAAGCTGGCTGAGTGGGAGGCTGCAACAGGAGGTGGGGGGAGGGGAGCTCTCAACTCCAAAGCCAGTGATGAGTGGGGTGCCACAGGACTTTGTGCTGGGACCAGTGTTATTTGGGCTCTTCATATCAGACATTGTGCATGGGGTGGTGAGCAAGGTAAGTCTGTTCGCAGATGACACCAAAATGGGAGCGGTGGTGGATGGAGGGGAGGGATGGAAGCAGCTGCAGGGGGACCTAAGCAAGCTAGAGGAGTGGTCAGAGAGGTGACAGCTGGGATTCAATGCAAAGAAGTGTAAGGTTATGCACTTTGGGGCAAAGATCCCAAGGAGAGAATACTGGCTGGTGGGGTTAAACTAGGGATAACTGAGGAAGAGAAGGACCTGGGGTAATGGTAACAGGGATCATGAATAACACTGCCCAGTGCAGGAGAGCGGCTGTAAAAATGAACAAAATGCTGGGGTGCATAGCGAGGTGTTTTTCATCCAGTTGAAGAGAGGTGATCTTGCTCCTCTACAGGTCACTGGAAAGGCTGCACTTGGAGTATTGTGTGTAGTTTTGGAGGCCATACCTGAAGTGTGATATCAGGCTACTGGAGGGGATGCAGAGGAGGGCAACAAAGATGATATGTGGAATGGAGGGGAGAGACTATGAGAGCAGGCTGGGAGACCTGAATATGTACACCCTGGAGGATAGAAGGGATGGGGGGACATGATAGAGACATTCAAGTATCTGAGGGAAATCAATAAGGATGAGGCAGATGGGGTCTTTAAGATAAGGAGAGGGAGGGATACATGGGGCATGGGCTAAGCATAGAGGTGGAAAGATTTAGGAGGGAAATGAGGACAGACTATTTCACGGAGAGGGTGGTAGCAAAATGGAATGCACTACCAGAATGGGTGATATCATGTAAATCTGTGAACAGATTTAAAAGGGCATGGGAGTGTGAGAGTGGGGAGGTGGTGGGGGCAGTGGGATGACAAAGGGGAGGGGGGTGCAGCTGTTGCAAACTAGGGGTGCTAGCTGCACACTCAAGCAGACTTAGATGTACCGGGTGATCTGTTTCTGCTGGCACATTTGTATGTTAATATGTTCATATTGCAAGATGAGCAGTATAATCAAAATGGGTTTACTCTTATGTAATTAGGGGCACTTCAAGGACAAATGTGACTGGAGAGTTGCTGCTGTCAGGAATGTTCATGTTATTTATTTATTTATTAGATCATCGGTTTACAGACCTTTGAGTCAAAGACTCATTTACAGTACAAAGGCACCTCGTCAAGAGAGCAATACATCACAGCAAACAAAACAGTACAGTACATAACACTTAGATAAAAAAAAGAAACCAGTGTTACAGGCATTCACTGGTAGTACGAGCTTGGTAATAGGTAGATCACAGTAGTCATAATATAGGTACACGAGTACCACATCAGGTAGCAGGTTATCAGGATTCTATGCTGGTTTGCATCCTTGGGCTGTGCCATTTCCCCTAGTAGGGGTGCACATTACAAGTATGTACTAACTACCCATTGACAATGTTGGAGCTAGCAGAAAAGGAAATTACGGTAAGTATAAAGAAATGTCTTCTTTTGCCCTTCCTCTTTTCCCTTCTCTTTTTACTGCCTCCATTCCCTTCCCCCTTTGTCTCAACCACCCTGCTTTCTTTTTAATTTATACCCTGGGGATTTCTCTCTCCTTGTGTTCTAACATAGAAACATAGACTTTGACGGCAGAAAAGGACCACTTGGCCCACCCAGTCTGCCAATTTCCTTTCCTTACCTATCGGATAAGCTGCAGATCCTAGTTAACCAACAGCCTACTTCTTCCTACCTCCACCAGAATTGCCTTATGTCTGTCCCATGCATTCTTGAATCCCCCCACTGTTTTTAACCCCACAACCTCCTCAGGAAGGCTGTTCTATGCGTCCACCACCCTGTCCATGAAAAATATTTCCTCAAGTTGCCCTTGAGCCGTCCTACCTCTATCTTCAAATCATGTCCCCTTGTTCTTGCCTACCTCTTTTTCTGAAAGATGCTACCCTCCTGGACTTTGTTGATTCCCTTGAGGTATTTGAAAGTTTCTATCATGTCCTCCATCTCCTTCCTTTCCTTGAAGGTATACATATTAAGCTCATTTAGCCTCTCTTTGCATGTCTTCTGGTGCAGACCCTGCACTATTTTAGTTGCCATCCTCTGGACTGCCTCCATCCTGTCTATGTCTTTGTGGAGATGGGGTCTCCAGAACTGCATGCAGTAGTTCGGATGCGGTCTCACTGGCTGTCTGTACAGAGGGATAACAATCCAAAAGAAAATACGGCACACAGGAGCAGAGTGCAATAAAAATATGATTTATTCAGGCATACATGCCAGATATTTGCAACTCCCTCTCCCAAATACAGAAAATATACAAACAAAAGAAAAACCCTGGCACTTCGACTCAAAACTCGAGTCTTCCTCACGGGGTGTCACACCCCCTGAGGGAGACTCGAGTTTAGAGTCGAAATGCCAGGGTTGTTCTTCTGTTTGTATATTTGCTGTATTTAGGAGTGGGAGTTGCAAATATCTTTTTTTTCCCCAATTGTTTAACCAGGTGAGGCACACTAAGCTGAAAGTTTGTTTACAGGTGTAATCTGGGAGCACATGGAAGTTAAGTGACTTGCTCAGGGTCACACAGTATGCAAGTGGGGGCTGAGGGATTCAAACCTAGGTCTCCAGATGTACAGCTCAGATCCTTAAACCACTGTGCTATACTGCCTCTCTTCCCTCTGGCATGTATGCCTGAATAAATCATATTTTTATTGCACTCTGCTCCTGTGAGCTGTACATTCTTTTGGATTGTACACGATGCACTGGGTCTGGCTGGCCCATAGTATGAGCACCAGTCTCCTGCTTTCCAGCTCGCACACTGAACCTGGGGATTCAGAGGGATAACAACTTCCTGTTTTCTACTGGTGATGCCTCTTCCTATACATCACTGTATCCTCCCCCCCAGCCTTCCTTACTGCTTTCTCACTTTGATTGCTTACCTTTAGGTCATCTGATATGACTACCCCCAGGCCCCTCTCCATTTTTGTACTTGTGAGTACCTCCCCCTCCATGAGTACTCTTCCCCTGGGTTTTTGTTTCCCAAGTGCATTACTTTGTGCTTTTTTGCCTTGAATCTCAGCTGTCATACTTTTGAATATTCCTCCAACCTTGCCAAGACCCTCTCATCCTTTCCATCCCCTTGTGTATCAGCCCTTGCAGATTGTTGTGTCATCTGCAAAGAGGCATACTTTTCCTTCCAGTCCCTCCGCAATGTCACTTATAAAGACATTAAGAAGGACCAGACCCAGTACTGAACCGTGTTGTACCCCCCACTAGTAAGTCCCCTTTCTTTCCATTTAATATTACCCTCTGTGTCCTGTTGTTCAGCCAAATGCCTTGCTAAAGTCTAGGTAGGACATGGCCACAACCCCTCCCTGGTCTACTACTTTGGTCAGCCAGTCAATGCACTCTATTAAATTCATCTGACATGACCTTCCTGCTGTGAATCTATGCTGCCTTAGGTCCTGTGCTCCTCTGGCCTCTAGGTACTCACCACTCTTTAATTCAGCCTGTGGGGGGGGGGCAGTTTTGCTACCCTGATTCCTTCTAACACCCCTCTAAGCTAGTTTAAAAGTTCATTGAAGTAACATTTAAAACATTCACTGTGGACTATGGTTTTCTTCCAAGTCAATGCAGACCATTGCCCCTCTATAGGCCCTTATACTCCCAGTTGGGTTTCCAGCACCCAGTGTTGATGAACCCCTCCTCCCTGCAACATTCCTTCAGCCATGATCTGAAGCTCCTGTTGTGGAGACCCCTCTTTTCCCCTCTGTCATAAAAAGGCAGCACCTCCTGGAGTTTAGCACACTCCTCCCTCAACCCAAAGAGGTGTGTGTCGATGGGGCAGTACAACAGTCTACAGAAGGTCTCTCTGGAAACTGCCACCCCACAGCCACTGCATAGCACCGCTACCAGCATTATCGACTTTTGTGCTTTCTGTGTTACCTGGAAATACATTTGTACCTTACCCTGACTGGGCATTTCTAGTTTTCCCCCTTTTTTTTTTGCTTGTTTCTATTTGTGTTCCCAAGTGCCTTGTTTAAATGTATTTATACTCCTACTCTAGAAAAAGTGCTCCTATTCCTAGTTTTGGCCTACCTTTTACCTTCCACCCTTCCCAGCAGTGACTGTTACACAGTAGTAAACAGGTGCCTTACCTTAGTTGACCAGCAGAGGCCCCTGCTTCTTTGTTTCCTTCTGCAGATGCCTGCCGATGTCTAACACACCAGTTACATGTTCCACTCCTTCGCTGTTCCACTCACTTGCTGGGACACGAACATACTGGACACATTAGCATGGATGTTCCTTTATAGGATAGGTAGATAGGTAGATAGATAGATAGACAGACAGACAGACAGACAGATGGATAGGCATCATAGACAGATTAATGTCACAGACAGATAAATAAATGTCAAAGACAGATACATAAATACAACAGATAGATAGATAGGTGTAGATAGATAGATATTAGAGAGAAAGACAGAGATCAAGGGATCTCCAGCTTACTGCTCCATTTGAAGCCGGCAGTATGACTCGACCTGTGTCAGCGCAAACCAAGAAAATACCGCTGTTCTCATACAGAGAATGTGGATGAATAGCTCTTCTCATTAAGCTGGGCATAAACAAAAAGGCACTCAGCACTCAGGAAATAGACAAACTCATGGAAGACAAATTAAAGCAGAGTTATGGTTTATTGTGGTGGGATAGCCCAAAAACATAGCACCCTACTTCCCCAGTGCTTCAATCCCCCACAGGGCATTCCTCAGGGGGTGGGTCTGAGGAATGACTGACATCACCATATTTAATTACAGTGTTTAAAAAGATATACACCTTAAGTGAATATTTAATAGTACAAACACCAAGATAAATTTTAAAAAACATTTAGCGTAAAGGCATACATGCAAATTCTATTGTTTTTATCTCTCATCAAGTTTTTTAACCAAACTTGTACTGCAGTAATTCAAGTTTTATTAATTTTATTACAAATAAAGTACCTTTTTGTAGGGTTTTTAACTTTTGTAAGATTGCTACACATTTGCAGGTTGCATTCAGTTTAAACATCTTCAAGGTTAGATTTCAGAAAGAAAGAAAAATAAAATAATATTGTTTGGATTTCATCCATTTCTTTATGAATTGCCAAATTAGTTATAGATGAGGACTGGGAAGGTGGAGTTAGGCTTCTGGTTTATTATTATTTTTTTTTATTAGACCTGCTTCTCCAACCCCACAGACCCGACAGGAGCCAAGACCCCTTCCTCAGAGAGTTACATCCTCTGGCCCCTCTGACTGTTCCTGCTTGGTCACCTCCTGAAATTTCCCTGCAGCTCCCCCCCCTGCAGTGGGGTGAGGGCAAGGAGTGCTGGCTCACTCCCCCCCAGAAACAGCAATCCAGAATTGGGGGCTGCCAAACAGGAATGATCGGGGGCCATCACAGGTCCTGCCAGGTCCCAGTTTTTTCCTCCACTTTTCCTCCCACACCCTACACCAATGCAATGGGTGAGATGGCAGTCTCTGCCTCCATGAAGGCAGCCAGTCACCCTGTACATGGGCCAACTCCTTCTGCTTGTGTCTGTGCTGACATCCAGCCACTGCTAGGTGTCAGTTGACAGTGCACAGCTCTATACCCCCTCCCCAAAGATAGAGAGCAGTCCTCAGGACACTACCCCAGCTGACCTCCAAATGACCCAAGTCCATTCTGGAACCCAGGATGCCAGCATGGCGCAAGGTGTGGAGTCCAGTGCCTCTACCCTCAGCACCACCAGGACTGGCAATTTCTGGTTTATTATGAGGTCCAGTTTAGTCCACAAGTCTTTTGCTCTGCTATCTCAAAATCTGAGAAAATGCATTTATTTATTTAATTATGTATTAACAGGTTTTATCAGGAAGGCACACTGAGCAGAGTATTGCTTGATTCCAGGTGCGTCCTGGGGGATGGGACAGTGAAGGTAATGTACATGACATATATAAAGAATATAGTTTAGTGCAGAACAATGTATATAACAGACAGTCATTTGTAAAAGTGGCATACAGAAACAAATTTCATATGTACATTACAACACATGTAGAGTGGAGGCAAGTTTAGCGATGATAAACAACTCACAAATCAGAGTCAGAAACAGTGAACTATTCCAATGCATACACAAACACCTCTTAGCTGCAGGCACAGGTTGAGGAGAAATGCATGTTGATGAGGGAGTTGTGGTGCAGTGTTGGGGGCATATTTTTTATGTCTGCAGGGATGGAGTTCCACAGTTTTGGCATATGATGTCTGAACGCTGCTTGCCCAGCTGAGGAGGACATGTGTGGCACAGCCAGGAGACGGGTGTAAAAATTTCTGAGAACATATGCTGTAGGGCATGAGCTGTTAGCATGACTGTGAGATACATTGGCAGGGCCTGAGACTAGAACTTGGCCATGAGCCAAGCGCAGTGTGGTCCTGAAGTGAGAGGAGTTTAAGTGACCAATAGAGCATGCAGTGATGAGTGGTGGGTGGGCAGTCAAGAGTGCAGTGGCAGAAAGAGTGGAAAAGGGAGTCCAATCTGGCCAGGATGGACTTAGGAGCAACACTGTAGACTACATCCCCATAGTCAAAAATGAGGAGAAACATTTTCTGTACTAGTGCGCAACAAGCTGATGGCAGGATGCTCCCACAGTTGTGATATAGGGCTCAACATCCTCAGAGAGTAGGAGGAGTAGAGTTACATTACCAAGAGTTTCATTTCTTGCTTATAATGCTGGAACTTGCAAGTAGAGTGTTTGGTTGTATGTCTTCTGAGAGGGGTCTCTTTGCAGTGGAATTTAGGGCTATAAGTCCAGCATGGAAATTGGTTGGTAGGATTGAGGGGGAACTGACCATTTGAGCAGTTGGGGTGCAGGGGGAAGCCTAGTGGAGGAGGTGGCTAAGGTTGGTAGCATGGCTCCCATGCTGCAAAGTCACAAGTTTACTCCCTGCTCCTCAGGGCATGCGGAAGGAATGAGTGACTCTAGGGGCAAGGAAGAGGCAAATAGAATAAGGTAGAGAGGTAGCATTGTTGTTCTGCTTTGAATTAGTTTGCTATTGCAGAATTTAGTAGTAGTGGCCACTAGTGGGGGAAAGCGATAGTCTGCAAATGGGAAAGTTGTCTAATAGTAAATTACATCATGTGACTCTGCTGATCAATGAAATGAAAAAAATGTTTCAGGTACAGTACCTTTCAGATATTCTTACAATCTTAATCCACTAGAGTTTTCAGCACTTAGAGAAATATAAGAAATGAAGGGCATTATTACAAAGAAATCTGATAAGCGGGGGGGGGCATAGTTATTATGAATTAACAAATGTATATTGAATAATGCATGGAATTATTAAATGATAATAAAAACTACCTCAAATTAAGAGGAGACCCCACCACAAGATTTCAGGTAGAACTGTGTGAATTTGTGGACCTAGCCCTACAGTGTAGTTTGATTACTCAGAAGGAGGAGGAGTATATTAGGGTGGAATATCCAATGATATTCACCTTTTATATTTTGCCCAAAACCTATAAAAATCTTTCCAACCCACCAGGAACACCCATTTTGGCAGGAATTGGGTCCCTTACACAGAATCTCGGCACCTCTATGGACAGTTTTCTGCAACCACGTTTTACCCTGGGCACCTATATTAAAGATAGAGTAGTAGGGACTTCATTGGTAAACTTGAAGGAAAAAAATGGAACCAGAACTGGAGCTGGCATATTATTGACGTGAGTAGCTTATACACATCAATTTTACATGATATTGGAATTCTAGCAGTCAGCGGATTTCTACAGAATAGACAAGACATTCCAATACATTTTGTGATCAGTGCGATTAGATTCGCACTTATACATAACTACTTCATGTTCATCAAGGATTTATTTTTGCAGACGTAGTACGGCAATGGGGGCAGCATTCACCCCCTGCTACGCCATTTTGGTCATGGGCCTATTTGAAGAAAGGTTTGTCCTTAAAAAGACTAACAACAAATACCTTGAACAAGTGATTCATTGTTTCAGGTTTATTGATGTCATACTGTATTAGTCATATGGGCAAGCAATAAAGAAAACATTGCAAAATTCATAACATACCTGAACAATAATGACATGGACCTCCAATTCAAATATGAAACTGACAAGCACACCATTAAATATCTAGATCTCACTTTAACTGGTCTACAAGCGGCATAAATTAGTACAGCTGGGTATAGAAAAGAAACTGCTGGCAGTACAATCTTACATGCTAAAAGTGCTCGTCTAGAAAAGTTGATTTCTTCCATATCCTATGGGGAAATGATTAGAGTGAAAATGAATTGTTCAGAGGAAAAATAATTTCTCACACAAGTAGCTCTATTAAGGGAGCGGTTATAGAGAAGAGGGTACTGTGACAAAACACTAGAAGAAGCATTTCAGAAAGTGACATCACTTGATAGAGAAGACTTATTGTACTCACACAAAAAGAATAAATACACACAAAACAAATACCAAAGGTACAACACAGAAAATATGGACATTGCCACATTTATAACTAAGTTCAACCCTGTCACAGGCAAAGTGGGAGGAGTAGTACATATGTTTTGGCCAACATTGATGAGTGATCCCGTCCTTAAAGATGAAATGTCTAAAACACCCAGAATCAACTTTAGTAAAGGTTGAAGTATTGGGGACAGAGTAGTCAGGAGCCATTTTTTGCCAACACCAGACACCCTAAAAGGGAATAGATGGTTATGCACAAGACCTAAAGGAATGCATACATGCGGAAGATGTAATGTATTTCAATATGCACACACAGGAGACACATTTGAAAAAGATGGAAATATCTTCATATCCCAAGAATTTTCAACTTGTACAACTTCCTTCATAGTGTACATCTGCTGGTGTTCACGTAGATGTTATTACATAGGGAAATCAACAAGACCTGTGAAATTATGCATACAGGAACACATCAGGGCACTTATCAATGAAACATGTACAATGCGATTGGAGCACACTTTGCTCTCTCACAAAATGGAAAAGGTGATGAGATAAAATTCACTCTTCTAGACCCTGTAAAAAGGAACCCAAGAAGGGGGAACTGGGGCCAAACATTGTTATAAAAAGAAACAAAATTGGTCATTACTCTTTAAACTGCTATACCAGCGGGACACAATGAAGATTTTGACCTTACTCCATATTTATGATGAAAATGTGAATATTTACTTATAATGCTCACATGAAGATGTACTCATTTCTGTGAGGTTGTACTGTACTTCTTTGTTCTCTTTTTGTCTTTTTTAGTATCTCCTCCCTCCCCCCCTTCACAGCTACAACATGAACGCATAACTTGAGTGGAACCTTCCTGGACCCTGATCTTACAGTGCAAGTTAGAGCAGCCTAGACCTGCCCACCAGCACAGATCAAATGCCATAATTGTGGACTTTGAGTTAGGTAGTTTCTGAGTGTTGATGGAACCCTTTAACTTTCTAGTATTCCACTAGTTTAAAATTCTCACACCCAAATATGACATTTGGAATTCAGTTTCTGGATTGCTCTGGTTCTGTGACCTCTGTTGGGCCCCCTTGACCTCCCACTGATATATAATACAAGATTCACTATAGTCCTTTGGATTGGTCTTTATCCCTAAACTGGAGCTCACAATAAACCAGAAGTATACCCCCCTTCCCAGTCCGTATCTATAACTAATTTGGAAATCAATAAAGAAATATGAAATCCAAACAATGTAATTTATTTTTCTTTCTTTCTGAAATCTAACCTTGAAGATGTTTAAACCAAATGCAACCTGCAAATGTATGGAAATCTTAAAAAAGTTAAAAACCCTATAAAAACTTACTTTGTATTAAAATTTATAAAACATGTATAGCTGTACATTACTGCAGTTCAAGTTTGGTTAAAAAACTTGATCAGAGATATAAACAATAGAATTTGTATGTATGCCTTTATGCTAAATGTTTTAAAAATTACTTGGGATTTGCAATTTTAAATAATCACTTTAGGTGTATATCTTTTTAAACACTGCGATTAAATATGATGATGTCAGTCATTCCTCAGACTAGCCCCCTACAGAAGGTTCTATGTGGGGATGAAGCACTGGGGAAGTAGGGTGCTATGTTTTTTGGCTATCCTGCCACGATAAACCACAACTTTGCTTTACCTTGGATTCCATGCATTTGTCTGTTTCCTGAGTGCTGAGTGCCTTTTTTGTTTATGTACTTTTGGACTGGCAGCCCTTCTCAGTACCAATGAGCTACATTGTGTGTTCCACTTCTAAAGTTGTCACTATGCCACACACCCTGCCTCTCCTTGTTCTCCAGCCATCCATCACTAAAACTGACCTCCAACTCTGCTAAGCACACAGCACAATAAATAAAATGCTCTTGAAAGCCACTTGCTGTTCTTAAATGCTTTTATTCTTAAATCGGTGACCCATCTCAATTCCACAAATGACATTATTTCCTAATTATTTTTTTTTTTAAAGTGTTGCAGCGCAATGCAGAGGACCTAAACAGCTATGGCATCCACCTTGTAAAACCGCCAGCCACCCACTCCACTCCTTGTACCAAACTGGCAAAGAAGGATCAACCAGACAAAAACATTAATTTTGATTAACCTACTGAGCAATACAGAATATGTATGAGCCTATTGTATTAATCAAATATGCAATGGGGATACCTGTGGGATAACTGATTTATTTGCACTCATGCAGATTGACTTCAGGCACATCACTCGTGGCTTATGCCACTCATGAGATTACCCGAGGTTAAACTGCACTAGTGCAAATAAATCAGTTATCCCACAGGTCCCCACTGCATATCCCTTATACACAGTGTAAAGGGGGGGGGGAATTCAACCATATCTACTAACTATAGGCCCACAGCCCTGTTGTCCATGGTCAAAGGTAATGCAGAAGCTTGTCCAAAAGCAATTAAGTGAGTATTTAGGAAAGAATTCCTTACTGACCTGTTCCCAATCCGGGTCCAGAAAGGGCACTCCATGGACACTGTGCTCACTGACCTTATAGACACAATAGCATCCCAGATGGATGGGGATAGGATGGTGGGCACAGTGTTCATGGTCTTATCTAAAACCTTTTACACTGTTGACCACAGGATACAAATTCAGAGACTGGGATCCCTTGGAATTGACAATGAAACATCAAAATGGTTTACCTCTGACCTACTAAATTGGGTTCAGCAAGTCCAGATTGGGGAAACCCTATCAAAGAATGCAAAGGTCTTCAATTCAATTCAATATTTATTTAAACAGGAATGCACCGTTGAGCAAACTCATTTACAAACTGGTCCAGGGTGGACATATCACTTATAGTACAAGATGTCATAACAAGTGATACATTTTACAAAACCAAGGCATGTTGATATAATGTGATAGAAAAAAAAATGTGTACATTTAAAAAAACAAGGCATGTTGAGACAGCATAATAAAAAGCATTCATACATATATATATATTCTAAAACCATAGCCGCATGGCTGGGGAAACAGAGAGAGAGAGAGAGAGAGATACATAGGAAGTACAGTGCAAGGGTGGGAGTCTCATTGGGATGGTCCACTGTACAGCTAAGGGGTAGGTTGGGCTAGGAGCGTGAATGGGAAAGGATGACCATGGAAAAAGAGGACCAAGGGCATGGAGAGAAATGGAAGCTGGGACCAGGGTATAGAGAGAAAAGGAAGCTAAATAATAGATGGGAGGGACCACCAGTAGGAGAAGAAAGATTACTGTAAGTGCTGGATGGTGTCAGACTACTACAAGAATAGTTGAGTGCTATGGGGAAGAACTGGGAGATACTAGAAAGAGGAAATGCTAGGAGAAACAGTTACATGTTTCTGTAAGTGACTGGCGCAAGAGGGTCTTCAAAATGTGCAGACTCACTATTTTTGTGAGTTTTAATGATTTCTGGAGTGGTCTTAAGAAGGGTCCCTCATGGCTCCATTTTGGGGCCCACTCTATTTTGTGTATACTGTATATATATATATATATATATATATATATATATATATATATATATATATCTTGGTAAAATTGCAACCTAAACAACTATTGAACTGTATAAAGATGATACAGTTGTGTTAGCTAGTGGTAATACTGTTAATGATGTGGAACTAGGACTCCAACTTGATTTTACAAACTTAGAGAAATGGCTAGCTCAATAAAGGCTAGTCCTAAATAGTAAAAAAATCTAAAACCATGCTTTTTAATACATCACTGAAGAAAAATCAAAAAACAAAGCAGGAAACTAAAATAAAAACCCTTAAAAGTGAAACTCTGTGTCAATAATCTCAGTATAAATATTTAGGAGTGTGGGCAGATGAAGGATTAATATTTGATTTCCATATTTTGGACATTTATTTATTTCTTCATTCAGACATAATCTTTGAGGAAAATGCTCTTTTTCAAAGGTTCCATGTCTTGATAGGAGGACAACACAAAAAGGTAGTTACAGAGTATGGGTGCACAAGTACAGAGACAAAAAATACAAGAAATAGCAGCAACTGGTCTGACTATTTACAATTATAAGCTATCTCATATAGAGGTACATACTGCAGTTAGTACAGCCCAAGGTATATAGTGAGTGCTGTGGGTTTAAGGAACTAATTTAGCAGGAGGTAAAGCAGCCAGGGGAGGCATTGTCATTATTTCATATAAAGTCAGGAGGCAAGAGACTCAAAATAGGCTTTCACACCCTGAATGTTAATGCAGCCAAGAGGAGGCTTTGTGTTAATTCACGTCAAGGGTTGGGGGGGGTAATTTTCTGTGCAGAACTGACCTAGTAGGAACATACTAGAGAGCAATGTGAAGGATGACTGTACACAGAATAAGCTAGAGGGAAGACAGGTGCTTTGAGACAATCACATTTATGAAGGGCCAATTGCAGGGGAGGGACGTAAAACAAAGTGCTGAGTTAAGGCCAGTAGACAGAAGGCTCATCGACAGGCTGTAGCTATGGAATGCTCAAGTTTGAGGGCTGGCAAGTAGTAGTAGGAAGTACAAGTTTAAACTCAGGGTTACTGGGCAGTAGGGAAGCAAATCGGAAAATGCATTCCAGTAGCAGGCTGACTCCAAGCTTCTGGGTGTTAGCGCAGCAGGTTACCTGCAGCTACATACCTCAGCCTTGGCAAGGTGATGTCTTAGTTTCACCTTGAAGACAGGGAGGCTTTTAATGAGTAAAAGGCATGCTGGGTTCTCATTTAGCCAAGAAGGAGCCCTGTATGCAAAGGACCATTGGCCAAGTACCGTTTTTTTGAAGTTGATAGCAAGTGGGTTGTGAGTCTGCCCTCTAGTGCGGTACCCACATGTACCTCACTGGAGCAGTTCTTTGAAGGCCAATGGAGCTTTACCTAGGAGAGATTTCATGCCAAGCAGGCACATTTGGTATTTGATTCTGCTGGCAAGACTGAGACAGTTAGTGAACTCATAGGGGGAGCAGGAGTGTAGGAGATCCTCAGCCCCTAGAGCCAGCCTGCAGGCCTTTTTGAGGGCCATGTTTACTCATTTTAGTGCAATGTCTGATGCCGACCCATTGACCACGAGTACGTAGTCAATAACAGACAAGATGGAAGAGAGACTGCCAACCTGAGTGCCTCAGGAAATAGGTACTGTCTGTGCCTGTAGAGAACTCCAAGATTGGTGTTCACTGTTTTGATGACCTGATCAAAGTGCTGCACATATGAGAGAGTGTCATCAATGATCACTCCCAAGTATTTAAAAGAGTTGACCTTCTTGAGTGGAGCAGCCTTGTTGTTAGCAATAGTAAGGGAGAGAAGAGATCTCTTGTGCTGGTGAGTGGTTATTAGCATCGTCTTCATCTCCTTGTAATTGAGAAGCAATTTCTGAGAGCTGAACCATTCTTTCAAGCTGTGAAATGAGTACTGCAAATCATCCTGTAGGTACTGAAGCTGGGCACTACTACTAAGGATGACAGCATCATCTGCATACAGAATAATCTTGCTATTGCATGCCTCTGGAATCCTGTTGATGAACAGGCTAAAGAGGAGGGGGCTCAGTATAGACCCTTGTGGGACACCTAGTACTATATCCCTAGATGAGGAGATAGCTGTCCCAATTTTTATTTATTTATTTTTTTGTTGACCAGGTAAGTGCACTAGACAAAGCATGCCTATTTTCAGGCATGACCTGGGGGAGGGGGATACAGATGAATGCCAACTGACCTTGAACCAGATCAAGCTGTTGATGGTATTTTTAGTGAATGAGGGAAATTTGGCCCGGACACCGGGGAAATTCCCCATCTCTTTTCGATAAGTGCCATGGGATCTTTAACATCCACCTGAACTACCACCAATCCAGGCAGATGGGACCTCGGTTTAACGTCTCATCCAAAAGACAGCACCTCAGAAGTGCAGCACCCCTCTCATGCTGCACTACAGTGTCAGTACTGGGATATTAACCCAAGTGCCAGATGTGGGAATTGAACCCACAGCCCTCTGATCTCCCGGCCTCAGAGGCAAGTGTGCTACCTACTGAGCCATTGACACTGCCACACTTGCACTCTGTGCTCTTCTGGATAGGTAATCTTGGAACCCGGATAGGGAAAGTAAACAAAAAGCTGGGAGCCTTCCACAGATCTAGCTTCTGCATGAACAAAAAAATTTATACAGATAGTGTTAACCAGTTACTTATACCAAATATAGATTATGGCAGTCACATTTATAGGCTGGCCATTAAAACTCCACTAAAAAAGGTGAATGTGACCTATAACAATTTGTCAAGATTTATATTAAGGTTCTATGCCCAAAATCACCATTGCAACATCTACCAAGAATTGGGATGGTTAACCCCTAAAAATAAAAGAAGACAGATGTGGGCAAATCAATTCTACAGAGTATTAAATTCAGGTAATCCAAAATACCTGATGGATAAACTGGAGAAAACTGAATACAGGCACAAATATAATTTAAGAGATTCCCAATACAGATTCACAAGACCAAAAATAAAAAATAAATTTGGTAATATGACCTTTACTTTTAATTACACATCTATCTGGAACTCACCAGATAATAATCAGAATGGTATAAATTAAAAAAAAAAAAAACACTTTTTTCTAAGTTGTTAAAACATGAGCTATGAACAAAATGCATGTGCAATGGATGATGAGCTAAACATTTTAAAATAAATATTGGGGATGTAATTAGGGGGCTGAGAATGCCAGGACTGAAGTATTTGGGTGCAATAAGTATGATGTTTGATGGATGAATATGAAATGTCTGTGTTGTTTATTAAGAATGTTTTAATGGTGGAAACTTTTTAGAATTTGAATCTTTATAATTCAGGACCATCTTGTGCATAGGTCTTAGGAACTAATTATGTGAATATGAGATCTTGTATAAAAATAAAGAATTGTACTATTACTACAATATTAGTACATAGTATATAAGTATTCTAGTGCTACAATATTCTCATTAGGGTTCAAATTGATAAGTATTCACAAAACTCTGTCAAGTCCATTAACAAGACATCCTCTATTACATGACAAAGTCTTATGTTGAAATATTAAAGCAAAGTTAAAGTAATAATGGCTAGTACACAATGATGGCTGTTAGCCCATATCTTGCTGCCTGTATGAATTATGAATTTAAAATAGTTGGTTAAAGAGCACTATTAAGACCAGTTCATTGGCTGAAAATTGGGAAACTGAGGTTCAGGAATTCTACACATGGGTCACATGGAACTAGACTCATAGTGGATTCCCTGCAGGGGGAGGACCTCAAACAACTGGTACAGCAACCCACAAGAGACAGGGCTATCCTAGATCTAGTACTGACTAACAAAGAAGGGATCACAGATCTTCAGGTAGAAGGTCACCTGGGGGCCAGTGACCATCACGTGGTATGGTTCAATTTGGCTACTACATCTAAATCATCCCATTCCAAGGCAAAAATGTGGGACTTCAGAGGAGCTGACTTTGATAAGATGACCAACAGAGTTAAGCTAGCCCTGGCAAAGAAACACAGGTGAGGGGTACAGGCAAAGTGGGCAAGCATTAAGGATGCAATACTTGAAGCAACATCCCATTGTGTTAGACAGAAAAGGAAGTGCAAAAGAAGAAGGAAACCACTTTGGTTCTCAAATACAGTAGCAGAAAAGGTCAGAGCCAAAGGCTGGCCTTCAGGAAATATAAGGAACACAGCGGGATGAAGATGGGAGGCATACCAAACTGCCTAAGGGAAGCAGGTAAGGCAGTAAGGCAGGCAAAGTCCCAAACTGAGGAAACACTAGCACCTAACAGTAAAAAGAAGGTGACAAGGCTTTCTATAGATACATTAGTGAAAGCAGAAAGTCCAGAGGGGTATTGCTGCTTAATGGAGAAAAGGGAGCATTGAGGAGGAGGACCTGTAAAGGCATCTATCCTAAATAGATACTTTTGCTCAGTATTTACTGAAGAGAAGGTAGGGCAGGCCCACAGCTCAACATCATGGACACAGGGGAGGAGGTGAGCACTACTCCCTTCACAAAAGAAAGGGTCCTACAAGAGCTTGCTAAGCTCAGGGTGGATAAGGCAATGGGACCTGATGGCATACATCCCAGGGTACTTAAGGAGCTAAAGGAGGAACTAGCAGAGCCATTAGCAGAATTGTTTAGTGAGTCTCTGAGCACAGGAGAGGTCCCAGAAGACTGGAGAAGGGCTCATGTGATCCCGCTCCACAAGACTGGCAGCAGGGAGGAGGCGGGGAACTACAGACCGGTCAGTCTTACCTCAGTAGTGGGCAAGATTATGGAGGCACTCCTTAAGGAAAGGATAGTGCAACACCTGGAATCCATAGGGCACAGGATCCAAGACAGCATGGGTTTACAAAGGAAGGTCCTGTCAAACTAATCTCATAGATTTCTTTGACTGGGTAACCAGAGTGGTGGACCAAGGGGGAGCAGTTGATGTCGCCTACCTGGACTTCAGCAAAGCTTTTGACACTGTTCCACATAGAAGATTGATAAATAAGCTGGGTAGGCTCGGGGTGGGTCAGAAGTTGGTCAACTGGATGGCAAACTGGCTGACGGGCAGAAAACAGAGAGTGGTGGTAAATGGTATACAGTCAGAAGAGATGCAAGTCACAAGTGGGGTACCTCAGGGATCAGTCCTGGGGCCAGTCCTCTTCAACATCTTCATTAGTGACCTTGCAGATGGACTAGAGGTAAGGCTTGTCTGTTTGCAGATGACACCAAGATCTGCAACAGAGCAGATGATCCAGATGGGTGGGCAGAATGAGAAGAGATCTGGATAAACTAGCAGAATGGTCAGAAGAGTGGCAACTGGGATTTAATGCAAGAAGTGCAAAATCATGCACATGGGAAGAGAAACCCTGAAGCCACCTATAGGCTGGGTGGGGAGTTGCTAGCAGTCACAAAGGAAGAAAGAGACTTGGGCATCATCATCACTGATGACCTAAAATCATCAAGCAGACCTCTAAAGCAGTAGGTAAGGCTAGGGGGTGTTAGGGTGTATTAGTAGAGGTATCACAAGTCATAAGAGGGAGGTAATAATCCCTCTGTACAAGACACTGGTTAGGCCCCATCTGGAGTACTGCATGCAGCATTGAGGCCACACTTCACAAGGACATTAACCAAATTGAGGCAGTCCAGAGAAGGGCAACCAAAATGGTGCAGGGACTGCATCAGAAGACATATGAGGACAGATTAACGGAGCTCAATATGTATACCGTTGAGCAAAGGAGGAGAGGTGATATGATCGAGGCATTCAAACACCTTAAGGGCATAAACAAGGTGAAAGAGTCTAACATGTTTAAATATAAGAAAAATAGCAGGACAAGAGGACACAGCATGAGATTAGAGGAGGCCGATTAAGGGGAATGTGAGGAAATTCTTTTTCACAGAAAGGGTGGTGGATGCATGGAATGGCTTACCACAAGAAGTGGTGGCTATGAATACAGTGCAGGGCTTCAAACAGGCATGGGATAGGCATAAGGGAGCAATACAAATGACTATGAATAGATAGGCCACTGACAGAGCAAAGGCTGATGGCACATTTATAAGGTAGAAAAAGAAATAGGCAGACTGGATGGGCCTTGCGGTCCTTATCTGCCATCAACTTCTATGTTTCTATGTTTCTATGTAGCTAGGGGCCAACCACATCAGAGAGGTGAAACTCTCAGCACCTGGAAAGAGAAGGTGTGGACCACCCAGTATTCATACTGTACATCCCCTTCCAGCTGATCAAGAATTTGCATTGCCATTATCTGAGAAAGCAACTGCTGACTCTCCCTCTCAGCTTGAAGAAGTTTAATTATGATTGTCACAAACGCACTCAGCAGGTCAGGCCATCTGCTCCCACACTGCCAACCTCTGAGCGCAATAGTGTGAACAGGTAACAAACAGGGTAACCCTCCTGTCTGCTTTTGGGTCTGAATCACTTTTAGTCTCAAGTTCTGGGAGGATTCGAACTGTGAACCTTATGCTAGCATACCTAATGTACAGGCTCAGATAAGTACCCTCTTCGGGGATTGCGGTATAATCTTTCGCCAGGGGCACCAAGCCAGGCTTCCAAAATGAACCCTTAAAACTCTATAAAAGACCTTAGGTATATTCTTACCTTTTCCCAGTTTAGTAACACCATAAAGCTGTTGTACAATTGTCAGAAAAAACAGAAAAGAAGCGAAAACAGCTCAACTGCCATGAGAGGGTGCATGAATAAAACACAATAATGGTACAGTAAAACTCAGCACTCCTCAACTTAGTGTCAAACAGTGCATGTTTTATTAAATTAAATTAAACAAAAGCAGACACCACAATCAGCCAAAGGGCTCAGATAACAGATAATCCTAACCGTTTTTGTACAATCAGCATGTCATCGAGGGTCATATAAAAGACCTTAGGTACATGCTTACCTTTTCCCAGTTAGGTTAGTCCAGGATTGGTGCCAAACAGTGAGGCAAAGTCTGCTAGAACCTCCCTTACTTCCTGGATCTTGTCTGGGGCCAGCTGGGGTGATAGTTTAATTGCCTCCACAGAGGACTCTTGCTTGCTTTTTCCAGAAAGTCCAGAAAGGGGTCTCCTTCATCTGTCCCCTTCCCAGGACTACATACTGCAAACACCATGTAAGCCATATTAGCATGTGGCTTCACCACCATGAAGCTGTTGAGCAATTGCCGGACTTAACCCTCTATACGTCACATGCAAAAAAGAACTGGAAGACACCCAGGCAGTCTTTCAAATAATAAGTACTTTACTAAAAGATGATAAAAATATGAAAAATGTAAACACAGAACAATATATCAAAGAGCTCACAAGCATATAAAAGAACAAGAGAAGATTACAACACAAAAACTCCTACCACAATACAGTTAGACTTTTTCTATCTAATGTATTTCCTCTTTAAGTACCTTAGTTAGTAACTCTTGGAGTCCCAAAAGAATATATCATATTCCCCAGATACACGGATACATTTCAACTCCATCTCCCAACCCCTTGGTGAGTCATCTAGCTCCTTCTTTTAGAAAATAAAATTAGAAAAAAATGATTTCCTGTCAGAAGATATTTTAAATAATGTGTCTTCAGAAGGAAAAATACATTTTCTAAATTATTACAGTCTTTAATCAAGCCTTTCCTTTGAACTGGTGGATGATTCCTGTTCCCAAGGCATATCAAAGGGTTTTACAACTTTTAGCACCATGGTGGTATCAATGTTCTTCCTATAGGAATCATAAAACTTTACGAGCCCTATAAGCTAGCAGCTGGGTCAGTTCTAATCAACACTAAAATACAGGAGATCTTTAATCAGGTCTCTGGTCTTTTTAATTAATGCCTGGTTTCAGGTCACTTGTCACTATAGCTTCACTGAAACCTGGGGGTGGGGGCACACTTAAGCAAAGGATGTCTTATGTGAGACAATCACCTACCAATTTTTTTTATATCACAAATATCATACAACAATCATAACCAGCTGGCCAAGCGTCACAGTCTTCCCCACCTAGACTGAATTTGGGGGCCCTATCCCCTGCATGGGGTAAGTTTCCCAAGTCAGTTCACTACTCATATTGACACAACATGCCATCTGTATTCTGATTGGTCACTCCAGCCCTATGTAAGATAGTCATGTCATACCCTTGCAAGGCTAGAATCCATCTTAATAGTCTACCATTAGATTTTTTCCATTTGTGTCAGCCAAACCAGGGGTTGTGGTCAGTTTGTACCTCAAAATGCTTCCCATATAAGTATGGCTCTAACTTCTTTAGGGCCCACACTATGGCAAGCCACTCTTTTTCCACAGAAGAGTAAGCCTGCTCCCTGAGAAGTTACTTTTTACTCAGGTACACTACAGGGTGATCTTTCCCTTGGTTGGATGTCTGACTCAGTACTGCCCCAATACCCACATCTGAGGTATCAGTCTGGACTATAAAGGGTCTGCTATAGTCAGGACTTGTCAATACAGGAGCACTGCACAGTGTCTCCTTCAGTCTGGTAAAGGCTTTTTCACAGGCGGGTTCCCAGGTAATTTTCTTAGGCATCTTTTTCTTTACCAGGTCAGATAGGGGAGCAGCCAGGGCAGTGTAATTGGGTACAAATTTCCTATAGTACCCTGCTGTCCCAAGAAAACTCCTCACCCACTTCTGCATTTCTGGTCTGGGCCATGCCTTGATCACCCCTATTTTTACTTGGTTGGGACAGAGCTGTCCCAGGCCTCAACTTGCCCAAGGTATGCCACTTCAACCAAGGCCGCCTAGCACTTCTCAACTTTGACAGTGAGCCTGGACTTCTGTATCCTGCCCAGCAGTTCCCTAAGGTGGGACAGGTGTTCCTCCCAGCCAGCACTAAAGATGGCAATGTCATCCAGGTATGCCATGGTGTACTCTTTAGCACAATTTAACACCTGGTTCACTAACCTTGGAAAAGTGGCCAGGGTATTCTTCATTCCAAAAGGCATTACTTTAAATTCAAATAAGCCTATCGGAGTGATGAAGGTGACCTCTCCCTAGCTCTGTCAGTTAACTCTACCTGTCAATACCCCTTTGTCAGGTCAATAGTCACAAGGCATGTCACCCCTCCCAACTTGTCCAGGAGTTCATTTGTCTGGGGTATCGGGTGGGTGTCTGACTTTGTAACTGCATTCAGTCCATGACAGTCCACACAGAAATGAGTAGAGTCATCTGGCTTGGGCACAAAGACTACAGATGAGGCCCAGGGGCTGTGGCATCTCTGGATTACCCCTAAATCCAGCATTTCTTCCACCTCCCTCCTAATATCTTTTTGGAGAGCCTTTGACACCCGATATGCTGTCTGCTGTATGGTCGGCTATGTCCCTGTCTCCACATCTTGTGTCGCTAAGGGGGTTAGTCCAAGCTTGGTGTCAAACAGTGGGGCAAAGTCTGCTAGAACATCCCTTACTTCCTGGATCTTGTCCAGGGTCAGCTGGGGTGATAGTTTAACTGCCTCCATTGAGGCCTCCCACTTGCTTTCTTCCAGCAAGTCCAGAAGGTGGTCTCCTTCACCTGTCCCCTTCCTAGGACTACATACTGCAAACACCATGTAAGCCCTATTAGCATATGGCTTATTCATTCATATTGACATGGCACATTCTTTCTGTCTGTCTTCTGTCAGGTAACTCTATGATATAGTTCACATAATTAACTTTTCTAACTACATTGTAAGGTCCTGCCCACTCAGCCTGCAGCTTGTCTTTCTGGACCGGAATAAGGACCATGACTTCCTGACCCACCGTGTATGAGTGAGCTCTGGCTTTGTGGTCATACTACACTTTTTGTTTCTGTTGGGCAGCTGCCAGGTTGCTGTGGACTGTACCAATAAGCTCCTTCAGTCTTTACCTAAACCTAAGGATCTAATCCACTATGGCAGTGTCCTCGGTGGCGTGCTTGCCTTCCCAGTCTTCCAAGATCAAGTCTAGTAGCCCACATATCTGGCGTCCATATAAGAGCTCGAAGGGGGAAAATCCTGTTGACTCTTGGGGCACCTCCCTGTATACAAACAACAGGTGGAGAAGGTATTTCTCCCAGTCTCTCCCATGCTGTTCAGAAAATGCTTGGAGCATTGACTTCAGGGTACCGTTAAATCTTTCCACAAGCCCATTGGCTTGCGGGTGATAAGGTGTCATGTACCTCTGCACCACCCCACATTTCTCCCACAAAGATTTCATCAGGTCCAACATGAAGTAACCCCCTCAATTGGTGATAACCTCCTGCAGAAACCCAACATGGGAGAAAATCCCAAGTAAGGCATCTGCCACGTTGTCTGTCCTCAGTGAAGATAGGGTGACTGCCTCTGGATACTGGGTGGCATAATCCATTACAGTCAGGATGAACCTCTTCACAGAGGAACTGAGGTAGTTAAAGGCCCCACAATATCCATTCCCACCCTCTAGAATGGCTGCTTCACTATGGGCAATGGAATTAGGGCAGCTTGGTTTTCTTACCTGCCTTCTCTATTTCTTGGCACCAGTGACAAGACCTGCAATGCTCCTTCACCTGCAGGTGAAATTAGGCCAATAGAAATTCTGGGCCAACCGCTGCGTAGTGCACATGATTCCCAGATGACCAGACAAGGGAATAACATGTGCAGTCTTGAGCAACTGCTCACGGTACCCCTGAGGAATGACAAGCTGCATGCCTATCATCCCTCCCTCTGTCTTTACAGCCTGAGTATACATCAGTCCATTTTCCAAATGAACTTTATGTTTACTTTCACCTCCCTGTGCTCTGCCAGATTCTGACCAAGCCCTCAGCTTCTCTAGACTAGGGTCACTTTTCTGAGCAGCTGCAGACTCCTTACACATTTCCAAGGCATGGGACAGGTCCCCTTCAGTCTCTAAGCTAGGGTCCCTAGCACTAGCGTCAGGGCACACTGGATCACTGTCAGCCCATACCCTCTGACAATGAGTCACCCACTCATTCTTCAGAGTAACCCTCCATAGCTGTGTGGTTAACTGCTATTGGGAAAATTTCTATCCCCTTTTCATTAGTCTCCATATCAGGAGACACAGACTAGGGAACCAGCCTCCCAGTGGTTTCAACAATGGCGTCTGTGGGGTCCACGGAACTAAAATTCTCCCTTGCCACTTGGCTATGGGCAACTACACACACCATCCCCTGTTTGAGATTGTTGCCAAGGATGATGTCAACTGCTAAAGTTTTGGCTACAGCCACCTGTTGCACAGTCCCCCTAGTTTCACCCCAGTCTAGGAAAACACTAGTGAGTGACAATGTGGTCTCCTTACCAGTGAACCCTTGTACAGTTACATATTTATTGGGTATAAGCTGACCAGGCTCTACCAGATCCCCTTTTACCAATGCCAGGGATGCCACATGTCTCTTAATCCTTGTGTCTGTACACTATTCACCATGACTGGGTGCATGTGTTCCCTCATGTTCACAGACATGCTTCCGGGGACACACAAACAACTCACTTCTTTCTTAGCCCCATTCTGCATATTGCTTACCCTTTTGGGACACTGTCTGGCAATATGGCCAGTTTCTTTACAAACCCAACATGTGTTTCTTTTCTCAGAGAAATCTTTTCTTTGAAACCTGGGGCTAACTGGTTTCGGTGGAGGCAGTAAGGATTTTAGCTGCTCTGAAGGTGTGTGTTTCCCTTTCTGCACTGCCATGCCTGCCCCATTCTCACTCAGAGCAAGTCTGCTCTTGGCATAGCAGTCCGAGAGTTCAGCAGCCTCTTGTACTGTTTTGGGATCTTAGTCCTCCAGCCAGGTTTTCAGATCTGCTGGGCACACCCCCAAAAAACTGTTCTAACAATGTAGCATTTTCAATTTTATCTACAGAGTTTGCTTCAATTCCTTGCCACCAATGTTTTAAACATTGACTTTGTTTCTTGGCTAGTTCCTCGTAGCTCATGTCAGGGCTTCTCCTGAGCTTATAGAATTTAGCTCTGTATGCTCCTGCAGTTAAATCAAACTTTTTTAAAAGTGCAGCTTTAAGTTTGCTGTAATCATTACTGTCCTCATTGTCCATTTGACCCAATGCATCCCGATCTTTCCCGGTAAGTAGCGGGGATAGCTGGAAGCTCCCGGACCCTCTAGGAATATTTTCCTGATTGCAAACTTTTTCAAAGGAATTTAAAAAGGCATCCATATCCTCCCCCTCTTTAAATTCAGCTATTAATTTGGAATTTAATTTGTAACCCAGTACTGTAGTTCCAGTTAAACCAAAGCCACTTACCTGCTCTGATACGGGTGGTTGGAGTCGTAGCTTCTCCAGTTCATGTCACCTCTGGCACTCACGCTCCTCACTGTCCACTTCTTGCTGTTCACTTTCAACTGCTCACTGTTCTCACTTTGCATCTCTCTGGAACTCAAGCTCCATTCTGCACAACTCAATCTGCAGCCTGATTGCTTCTGACTCCAGAATGCTGGTGACCTTCCCCTGCTGCTGTGGCCCTTCGCTTGCACAGGCCCTGCTGTCCTCCTCACGGGATCAGGACACTTTACAGTCTGTGACTGGATGCTCTGGGCATCTGCTGCCATCAGGGCATCCATGAGGTTCTTCTTGGATGCTCTCATCTCGTGCAGGAATCTTCTGTCCTGGCACAACTGCCTCAAGTAGTCTGCAGTGTACCTGCTGTAGTTGGAAGCCATCTTCTTCCCTAACTATGGTTACTCTAACTTGCATATTAGAAAAAAAAAATAAAACAGGCAAAATGATATAGTTCTGTTTCCTTTTTAAAAATAAATAACTGCCTTACTTTACAAGTACAGTATTAAGCTGACACAATGAACAGTTAAAGCATGTGTTACCAATTACTTTATCACACCACTGCCAACCAAATCTGTCACAAATGCATTCAGCAGGTCAGGCCCCGTGCTTCCACAGTGCCAACCTCCAAGCCCAATAGTGTCAACAGGTAACAGATAGGGTAACTCTCCAGTCTGCTTTTGGGTCTGAATCACCTTTAGTCTTAAATTCTGGGGGGATTCAAACTGTGAACCTTATTCTAGTGTACCCAATGTACAGGTTCAGATACGTACCCTCTTCGGGGATTATGGTACAATCTTTCACCGGGGCACCAAGCCAGGCTTCCAAAATGAACCCTTAAAACTCTATAAAAGACCTTAGGTATATTCTTACCTTTCCCCAGTTTAGTAACACCATGAAGCTGTTGAACAATTGTCAGACTTAACCCTCTATACATCATATGCAAAAAAGAACTGGCAGACACCCAGGCAGTCTTTCAAATAATAGATACTTAACTAAAAGATGATAGAAATATGAAAAATGTAAACACAGAACAATATATCAAAGAGCTCACAATCATATAAAACAACAAGGGAAGACTAAAACACAAAAACTCCTACCACAATACAGTTAGACTTTTTCTATCTAACGTATTACCGCTATAAGTGCCTTAGTTAGTTTCTCTTGGAGTCCCAAAATAATATGTCATACTCCCCAGTTACAAGGATACATTTCAACTTCATCTCCCCACCCCCTTGGTGAGTCATCTAGCTCCTCCTTTTAGAATATAACATTACAAAAGAAAATGATTTCCTGTTAGGAGATATTTTAAAGAGAAACCCTGCACTTCAGCATGTGTTTTCATAAATAAGATGTTTCATCTGGTACAATTTACTAGGGAATTCATTTTTCCATTTCCAATGTTTCTTTCCAAGGTTTACAGCACATCATGTTAGTCCATCTAAAAAGTCTGTACAGAAAACCTTTGAAAACATTTGCCTCTTCCATGTTAACCTCACAGTGCCTTGGTTTATGACAACACCGTGTTCACCAAGACAACAGACTGTGATGTCACAAACGGCAATTGTGAGGTTAACGGGAGCGCCAGATACATTTTGGAAGACTCAGGGAAATAACTGCTACATTATCTATAGTACATAGTAGACTACAGCAGGGGAAAGTAAAAGACAAGTAACAAAGAACTAAAAGAAACAATAACAACAAAACACAAATGGTGTAACTCTAGTATTGTTAAGCTTTTTATTATAACAGAGAGCTGCTCTTTTAAGTAATGTGACTTCAGAAGGAAAAATACATTTCCTAAATTATTACAGTCTGTAATCAAGCCTTTCCTTTGAAATGGTGTTGGATTCCTGTTCCCAAGGGTTTTACAACTTTTAGCACCATGGTGGTATCAATGTTCTTCCTATAAGAATCATAAAACTTTATGAGCCCTATATTCTGGCAGCTGTGTCAGTTCTAATTTAGACAAAAAAAAAAAAAAACAGGATACCTTTAATCAGGTCTCTGGTCTTTTTAATTAGCTCTTGGTTTCAGGTCACTTTTCACTGTAGCTTCACTGAAACTTGGGGGAAGGGGCACCCACAAGCACAGGCTGTCTTATGTGAGACAATCACCTATAATTTTTTTATATCACAAATATCATACAATAATCATAACCAGCTGGCCAAGCATCACAAGGATGACTCAAATTTTCAGAGTGGGAGATGCAGCAATAATGTGAAAAATAATTAAAAATACTGCTTGCTCCAGAAATTTTTAAACACTTTCTGAACCATTGTTAGAAATAGCTTGAGGTTGATATTTGTGCCACTTGTGTTACAATATACTGCCACCCAAAACTGCAATGCACAAAAGGTAGGTTAATGTAGTGGAGGAAGGCACCTTGTATCTTCTAAATGAAATATGCTATTTTTGAATAGAATATATACAGCATGCAGGAAAATTCTTCTTAGCTTCCCACCCTTTGCCAACAATGTAAAATGAAGTGCTGAATGTGGGTGGCATGATAGCATTTGTTGAATCCACCAACCATCAACAGCTGGAACTTGAAAACTTTACAGTACTTGGTGGCAACCAGTAATTTGTAAGATGGCATTTATTATCAAATGCTGTTCAAGATCTGTTACAGTCAGTTTAGAAGCATTCAGAATTCGACATGCACCTTGTGCTTAGAACTGTGTTTAGCCATCTATTTATGGTTGTGGGTGGGTAATCATGCTCTATCACTTCCACAAACCTTCACTCCCATCAACTCTAAAATGAGAGTTCAAACAGAGTTCCCAGTGGAACCTGATTGCAGACAGTTTAACAAGATATGGAATTCAAAGAGATAACAAACTGCATCACACCATCAGAACAAAGCTCCTTTACTGTGCCTTAAGTTGGGATCTGGCCACAATTAAAAATAGTCACACTTGGATTCGACAAAATGCAATTACTGTACTTAACATTCCCCCAAAAAAATGTCATTTCAAGTCATTCTATTCTTTCTTAATAATGGAACTTCATGTGAAAGCAAATCATTTGGTCCATTGCATTGATCTAAATCTGATGCTTATTCCTTTGCTGAGGTCAGCATAATACCTGCTTTTGACAGTTTAGTGTTTTTTTGTTGTTGTTGTTGTTGTTGTTGTTGGAATGACTAGGATGTCCCACACTGAAATGGACAATGCAGATGTGATTCAGTTTCATCGCAGATCTCTGGGAATATGACCATGATGATCCATGCCAATCAGTGGAAGTCCAGATCTAAATCAGTACTGGTTCAGCCATCTTTAATTATAACCTCAGTTACAGAAGAAACAATAGGAACAGATTAACTCTATGAGATAGAGGTCATGGGCCCAATATTCTGTCACAAAGCAGTGATAATAAATCATAGTGAAATGATTTACCACCAGTCCTTTGCAGGTGACCACCTTAAGCTTTGTTCAGAGGATGTCTGGGAGCCCATCCATGCCAACGCACATCAAGGTGCATTGCCCAGAATGGGTGCAGTTGACATGTAAATAGTACTGTAAATAATGTAATTCACAGTGCCGACTGTTACCAGCACACCTAGCACCTAACGTTTGTTCTAGCCACTAGCTACTGCCAGGAATAACTAGCAGTAGGAGTGTCTGAGTGCTGTACCAATTATACACTCATGTCATGGGGGCTGAGATCAGCAAGGAACACAAATCTATTACTCAAGCTCATGATTTGGTATTGGGAGAGAGGATTCACTGGAGTACCAGGAGTATTTAGGTTTTACATAGAAACAGAAACATAGACTTTGACGGCAGATAAGGACCACTTGGCACACCCAGTCTGCCCATTTCCCTTCCTATTGGATAAGCTGCAGATCCTAGTTAACCAACAACCTACTTCCTCCTACCCCCCACTAGAATTACTTTATGTCTGTCCCATGCATTCTTGAATTCTTCCACTGTTTTTGATCCCATGACCTCCTCAGTAAGGTCATTCCACATGTCCACCACAATCTCTCCATGAATAAATGTTTCCTCATGTTGCCCCGAGCCATCCCCCCTCTGTCTTCAAATTGTGCCCCCTTGTGGTTGCACATCATTTTTTCTGAAAGATGCTACCCTCTTGGACTTTGTTGATTCCTTTGAGGTACTTGAAATTTTCTGTCATGTCCTCCCCTTTCCTCGAGAGTATACATATTAAGCTCCTTTAGTCTCTTCATATGGCTCCTGGTGCAGACCCTGCACCAATTTGATTGCCCTCCTCTGGACTACCTCCATCCTATGTCAAGCAGGCTGAAAGAATATTTGACTACTAGGGATAATGCCATGTGACACACCAAGAGTTTGTGTAAGAGGAATGAGTGAGGGTGAGGCAACCACATTCCATATAGTTCCTTAAAACACATGTATGTACATGGCCGTGTGCCATGCACATACAGTAGTTGTCTATGGCAGTATCATGCCCCATTACTATATGCAGATCATGTTTGTGCAGTAACAGCTATATAGATTCATTGCCAGGTTTTGAACTGCACTGGGGGGGGAGGTCTCCACTCTCGGCACCTAGGCACAGATCTCTAAATCTGAGCATAGTAATTTCGTGTGACACCTTGAGATGCTGAGAAGTTTTACTTCACAGCTGAAGTTCCAGCTTGGTTTTGAGATTGAACTTTGTGAATAACTGGAAATTGCCCACTTTGCCACTTCACAGTGAGTTTTCCTTGTGAAATGGTACTTTTTTAGGTGAAGTCAAGTTATGTCATGGTGAATATGCATGATTTTTCTTTAACAAGTTCTACTTTGCCTGCCACCAACTTCATGAAGTTGGGACTTTGAGAATTTGGCAAACATTGTAAATTAATTTGTCAAGTTTGCCAACTTACTCTGTAGTGTTGATGCAGTGAGGTATGCTTTCTACTCTGTTTTCTGGCACATATAAGTGTAACAGAGGAGTATGCCTGATTTCATGTGAATTCACATCATAAGAAAGATTGGCATTGCTTTCAATTCTGTTTTTTTTTTTACTTTGTGCAGTTGGGTTATGCTTTTGTCAACTGCACTGTTCCTTGTGCTGTGGCCAGGCTTCCTCATTAAAAATAATAATAATAATAATTTTATTTATAAAGCGCAATTCAAATATCAAAGTGCTGTACAAGTATAAGATCATAAAATTTAAAACACAAATTAAAATCCAATGTACTCAAATAGACAATTAATTCTCAGTAATTCACAAGAGCAAGACTAAATAGATGGATTTTTAGTGCTATTTTGAAGCTGTTCATGGTCTGGAACTCTCGAACCCGACGAGGTAGAGAGTTTCACAGGGTATGTGCTAAAAAAGCAGATAAACGAGCACCAGATGTTTTCAACTGCACCCTGGGAACCTTTAGCAATCACTCATCCATGGAATGGAGGGGGTGGAGGAGGTGGTAGGGGCAAAGAAACTCTTGCAGGTAACTCGGGCCCTGTCTGTGTGGGGATCTATAGGTCAGCAAGCCGACCTTAAAGGTAATCCGCCATTGGACTGGCAGCCAGTGTAGCACATGCAACACAGGGGTAATATGGCTAGATTGAGAGAGCCCAGTTAGTAGCCTGGCTGCAGCATTCTGAACTAGCTGCAATGGTAGATATCAACCCCTGGTAGCCCTAGATAGAGGGCATTGCAGTAATCCAAATGAGAGGTCACAAGGGCATGGACCAAAGTTGGAAGGTCACCAGGTAGAACAAAGTGCCTAATCTGAGCAATATTCCTCAGATGGTAAAATGAGGTCTTGACCACAGATGACACCTGAGACTTCAGTGTCAGTTCCTCGTTAAGGATAATACCCAAACTACGCACCCATTCAGACGTCTTCAGCTGGAAGGCGTCCAGTACCAGATCAGATGTTCACGTTGCTGAAGACTCCTATACTCAGTGACCCAGATCCACAACTAAAACCTTACTCTTTTCTCAATTGCGCTTTAGCCAGTTGGCACTCATCCAGTCATGGATCTTGGACAGGCAGGTGCTAAATGCTGAGAGTGCAACATCCTGTCTGGGTGCACAGGACATGTACAGCTGAGTATCATCTGTATAGCAGTGAAAACTCAGTCCATACCACCTTACAATGTCCCCCAGTGGCAACATGTACACCACGAACAACATGGGGGAAAGTACCAAGCCCTGCGGGACCCCCCATGGCAGAGAGTACGTATCAGAAGAAAAAAATCCCTCACACTACTCTCTGAGATCTGCCAGTGAGGAAAGACTGGAACCACCTGAGGACTGTATCAGCCAGTCCAGTGATCAGCCATAGGCACTTTAGCAATACCTCATGGTCCATTGTGTCAAATGCCGCCAAGAGATCAAGGAGGACCAAGATAGTACGGCTCCTCCAATCTCTCACAACAAGGAGGTCATCGGGCACCTGAACAAGGGCAGTCTCGGTACTGTGCCTTTTCCTGAAGCCTGACTTGAAGGGATCATAGATGTCATGGATGGCAAGATGATCTTCCAGCTGCAGCACAATCACCTTCTCAATAACCTTACCCACAAGTGGAAGGCTAGAGATGGGCCTGTAGTTGGCAAGACAGTCCCAGTCAAGAGAAGATTTCTTAAGAAGGAGAATCACCACTGCCTCTTGCAAAGAATCAGGGAATTCCCCAGTCTCTAACATGCTCCAGATTATCTCTGCCAGGAACAGGCTTATGATATCCACACACCCCACACGGAGGTGGGTTGGGCCCAGATACAAACTACAGTAGGTCAGCTGCATACTCTAGATTATCATCATGTCATCTGAGATCGTCACCTGGCCAAACACTGATCAATTAGACCAAGGTTCTGTGACCTCTCATTGGTCACTGCAGCCCCTCTTAGAGCATGCTGAACAGATCTCAGACCTGATGCCAGCAACCTTATCTACAAAGAATTGAGCAAACTCATCACATTTATTCTGTGACAATGATCTTTGCAACTGCAGACAGGCTGGACTGCAGTCTATCCACAGTGCAAAAGAGCTGAGCCAGTTGGTTCCATGCAGCAGTGATCTCCCCTGACAGGAATTCTGCTTTCTTATGGGAGAGATCTGATTGATAGTCCACATAATGTGCCATCAATCTAAGCTTGTTGGCATCTAGGCCCTATTTCTACCAGCATCGCTGTAGCCTTTGCCCCACTCTCCTCCTCTCCCTCAAAGTCCCATCAAACCATGGGGATTGAGGATGAAGGGAGGGGGGTGAACATGGACAGGAGCTATGGAATCCAGAGCTGCCGCCATGGCCTTTTTAAAGGTCAGTAGTACAACCTCTGGACCCATGCTTACACGCCTACATCCCAATAGGTCCAGCACCGCCATCAGATCATCTGGGATCACATCCCTCAATGGGTGGTACTGGACCATCTCCAAAGGGGCAGACCTATGGGGGGGTGCCTGGAAACTTAGCCTGATAGTTGATGGTCAGATCACCCGACTGGTTCCACCACCAAGTCGACGCTTTCCATACCCAGTAGGAAGACTTGGTCCAAAGAGTGACCAAAGTATGGGTCACAGAGAAAACAACCTCTGTGAAGCCCAAAGCATACGTATGTTGGAGGAAGTCCTGTCCAAAATGCGAGATTTCATTGTTGATCCAGGCATTGAAGTCATCTAACACCATAACTCCGGGAAACTTCAACACTGTATCAACGACGAAGTCCGCAACTTCTTGCAAAAATTGCTTCCCATCCCCTGGAGGATGGTAAATGAGAATAATTTTGCACCCCACACCTGTGCCCAAGATACGCTCAAAGGATCGGCACTGTTTGATAATAACACTTTCCCAGCATTGCCAGATCTATCAGCAAAGGTTCAGTCAGTGGGCTTCCATATATCATAGTATGCAGCTCTACAAAAAGAGTCTATCAAATAATAGGAGAAGGGAGATTAATTCAAAGATACCGTGACATTCCAGGGGAAGATACATCCCAGGAAGTTTGCGTCATTACTCTTATGAGCTACAGTATTTCACTTCAAAACAAGTCTGACATTTTTTACAGAACTAAGAATGTGAGATCAGATATTCAAACGAACATTGTCCAGATCCTCCCTAGTCATAAAACAAACTCTCATCGCTGAATAGTCAGTTCCGATGACAGCCAATCAAAACAGTCTAAGGACATAGGACAAACTGACTACTCACCAGGCTTGTGATGAGTCAACATGAATTTTTTATTCAGCACAGACTAAATTGTCACCCATATCCCCCCAACATTTCAGGGTCTATAATTACCCCTTCCATAGGGTTGCAGTTGTACTGTACCTAATTAAAACATATACACCACTGTATTTCTTAAATAAAGAAAACATCTTGTATAAACAAACACACAAGCATAACCACCAAAAAGTGTTGTTTCACAAATGCATACATTTTCAGTCTGTGTATATAACCAAGCATGTATCAATACAACAGCAAGCAATTTACCATAATCACTCGTACATACTGTTATCAAGGTTCAGTACACCACAATGCAATAACATGCTCTACACATTTTAATACTCACTCTGTTACTTCTTTATATAGTGTATGTAACAGAAACATACATAATCTCCTCTCAGGGTGCCATCATACATGCATCTGCTATGATGTAAAACACCCCCATGTGCTTTATAAACAAAATCACCCCAACAATTCAGAAGTCTGGCACTCACCACCTCCAAGTCAAACACAGGCAGCAGTCTCCAAACTCATTTCAGACTTTGATAAAGGGTCAGTACTGATCCAAAACGTATCAGGCAAACACAGCCTGTCTTTTCAATATAGAGATTTTTTAATAAAAAGGACTATGAAGTCTGAATTGAATTGGAGACTGATGCCTATGATTGATTTGGAGGTGGTGAGTGCCTGACTTCCGAACTGTTGTTGTGCTTAAACTTGTCTGGTGCGCCACATTCCCAGTGCAAACTCTGTTGAAATTAAACAAAATCACTCATTGTTGGCTTTCTAATTCATTTTCTTTCCATATGCAAACAGAGAAAACACAGCCTATGTGATAAAGAGCTCCCTTTCTTAAGTCTTGCATCTCAGTAACATTTCTTCAGTCTCAAAATATAAATAAGGAATCTGTCTTACCAGATTAACAGTTCCATTTTTCATGGCTCCTCTCACAACATTTTGGAGAGAGTGCCATTACTAACATGAGACATGCTTAAGTGGGCTGCCACTGGGGAGACATCCAGACACCCATGTGTCATATGTCATATGTTGTGTGACATCCTGGAGAGGGGATTCCCTCGCCACTCCCTCACAGTGCTCCCAACCTGACTATGCAGCACTCATCAGCATTGGATGACTTGGGGGATCCTAAACTCAAAACCACCAGAGTGTGTCATAACATATTGTCTTAGGCAACTAGCTTTTCTTTTCTTAGTATGAGCTTGCAGAGTTCAGAACCAATGTTGAGAGAATTCATGAGGGTAAGTGGACACACTTATAATGTTATTGTTCATAGATTCATAGCTTCATAGACATGTGATGGCAGAAAAGGACATTCCTGGCCCATTGAGTCTGCCCATTCCCCCTCCTCTACTTGTTCCACCCCTCCAAGATTCCCTCCTTCCTCCAGCTGACAACCCCTTGTGTTTGTCCCAGGCCTACTTGAAACCCTCCACTCTACTGGCCCTCACCACATCCTCTGGCAGTCCATTCCAGGGCTCAACCACTCTCTCTCCATGAAGTAATACTTCTTGACATTTCCCCTACACCTTCCCCCCTACACCTTCAGTCCATGCCCCCTTAGTTCATGTACCTGCCTTCCCTGAAAATAAGCTCTCCCACACTTTGTTGATCCTTTTCACATACTTGAATGTTTTGATCATGTCCCCCTCTCTACCTTCTTGTCTCCAGCGGAATCAGATCCAGCTCCTTCAACATCTCCTCATATGTCACTCCATTTATCCCATGCACCATTTTAGTGGCCCTTCTCTGCACCCTTTCCATGCCATCTATGTATTTTCGTAGATGGGGACTCCAGAACTGTACCCCATACTCCAGGTGTGGCCTCACCATGGAACTGTAGACTGGCATCAACATCTCCTTCCTTCTGCTGGTTATCCCTCTCCCTATGTATGCCAGCATCCTGTTAGCTTTGCCCACTGCCTTGCTACACTGGGTTTCCACCCTAAAGTCATCAGCGATTATAACCCCAAGATCCTTCTCCTGCCTGGTTGCAGCCATTCCCCCCCCCCCCCCAGTGTGTATGAAGTATTTGGATTCCTCTTTCCCAAGTGCATCACTGTGCATTTCCTGGCATTGAATTTTAGTGGCCATGTTTCTGACCACTTTTCCAGTAACCTTAGATCCTTTTTCATTGCCTCCACCCACCCTGGGGTGTCCACCCTGTTGCTGAGTTTTGTGTTGTCCATGAAAAGGCAGACCATCCCTGATGCTCCTCTGCTATGTCACTGATATAGATGTTAAACAGAATGGGCCCCAGCACTGACCTCTGGGGGCCCCACTCATCACCCCATCTCCCCAGAGTGCACCCCATTGACCACCACCCTTTGGCTTCTAGCCTGTCAGCCAGCTATCCACCCATCTTGTTATGTTCTGCCCCACCCCTAGAGTCCCGAATTTATTTACCAGTCTCCTGTGGGGCACCATGTCGAAGGATTCCCAAAGTCCAGGTAGGCAATGTCCATTGCCTCATCCTGATCAACCACCCTCATCACCTCATTGGAGAATTCTATCAGGTTCATCTGACATGATTGTCCCTGAGTGATACCATGCTGCCAAATGTCTTGCAGTCCCCCTGTTCCAAATAGCTAACCACCCTATGTTTTCGTATTGCCTCCATTACTTTACCCACCACTGATGTGAGGCTAACAGGGCAATAATTTCCCGCCTCCTCCCTGCTGCTATTTTTATGAAGTGGCACCCCATCTGCCTTCTTCCAGTCCTCCTGTACCCACCCTGTACCTAGGGACAAGTTAAATAATGCTGCCAGTGGATCCTTTATTCCCTGAGCACCCTAGGGTGAAGGCCATCTGGACCCATGGACTTGTCCACCCTCAACTTATCTAATTCCTCCCTTACCTCTTCCACACTGATTGGGCTAGGATCCACCCCCATCTCCTTTCCCTTCTCACTTAGCGCTGGTCCCCTTCCTTCCCCCCCGTCATGAAAACTGAGCTGAAGTATCCATTCAGCACTTCGGCTTTCTCAGAATCCTCTTCCATCTGCAATCCTCCTCCCCTTAATCCTTACTATGCCAACCTTACCTTTCTCCTTTCCCCTATGTACCTAAAGAACGTCTTGTTGGGCACTTGGCCTGCCAAAGTAGAAGATCAAATATTAAAGATCAATATTCAGCCCCATCCATTTCAGAAGAGGCTGCTACATACAAAACTATCACCATGTAGTGGGAAATCACACACTGTTCACTCCTCACCAGAGCAAAATACTCATTGTGTGACCTTGGGTAAGTTATCTCCCAGTGCTCAGGTCCACCCAACTGCTGGAATGGGTAGAAGCCAGACCCCACTGAAAACAAGATGTTGTATGTTTCTCAGCTGAACCCGACTGGGTAAATAAAATATAAAAAAAAAAAACATAAAAATACAGCAACAGTGTTAGTTGCATTATAAATGCATACCAACATTATTTTTTTTACATTACTGAATTCGTGAGAATGATCCAACACAGCCTTTCCCAACTCTTGTTAATCTAAGCACAACCTGAATATTTCTGCTAGAAACGTTGACACAGGGTGGTTATTTCTTCTTAATGACTTCTGATCTGAAGGCTAGCATTACATTCAACTGTCAGAATGGGGCTAGAAAACTATAAGAAAGAATTTGAAATACTTCTTGTAGAGTAATAGTACACAGTAAATGAGCTTGGCTGAATGATTCCGATCAGGGTTTAGGGTGGCAAGTGATTGCTCGTAGCTGTCTCTGCTGAAGCATGAGACAGAGAGCAGGCACTGACAAGTACTTCCCAGCGTGATGGAAAACCAGGGTCTTAGAGGGACAGTGATCCTGTCATAGCTCTTTTGTTAAATATATCTCAGGAAGCTGGGCCATAGCAGGCAGAAACCCCAGAACAATTAGAGCTTGTCCAGGCAAGGAATCAAGAGCAATTAGAGCCAGTCAAGACAGAAACTACTAGGCAGGGGCAGAGGAGTTCTTGTTACATAAAAACATACTTAGCAAAACAATACCCAAAACCAGACTGGATCAAAAAAGCCCACTCACCAAGGGAGTATCTATTTCAAAATAGCTTATGTTTATTTTTAACATTAATCCTGCCAGAGAACACTCCAACATTTTGGGGATAACCCCTTCTTCAGGGAATACTGGTTAGTATATGAATTTCAAAAATAGGCTGCAACATGTAGGCCCCTTAATTCTTTTTTCTCTTGCTATCATTTGTTTTTTTCTTTTAAAATATAAAATCCGGACCTCATCTGTGTCAATGTGTTGCGGAGAGTTCCACCTGGCCCCTGTGCCTGAAACTTTTTGGGTGATTTGATGGCTTGATTGGATCCAGCTCCTCCTGCTTTACTGCGTTTTCATTTTATACTGAGGTGTGAGTGGAGCCAGTGTTCTTCTCATTCATCAGCAAAACAATACACTAAAAAAAGGTATGCCCAGCTTGTCCCTTAGTGAGATACTTAAGCTCTGCATGTACAGGTAAACCGATGGTGAGATCAAATAAAATCAAAGTACCAACAGTACTGAGAGGCATGAAGTTATGGATGTGTAATTTTTATAGTAAAAGACACTCTTGTTAAACAGTGAGCATGTGAGTGATACACAAAACACACACACACACATACACACACACTGAACAACAGGTGTACCACACACAACACACAAACTGAACGTTTAACTTATTTCATTATACATTAAGATGGGCACCCTGTGCTTTCAGTGGATACTGCTTGATCAAATTCACTTCCTCCATGTTTGACACATTTCCTATGAACAGTATTAACGGCGGATGTTACACTGTTAACTGATACTCCCACTGTTAACAAGGAAATCCCTAGCACAAATCCAAAGCTGTTGAACTGACCCCAAGCAAACAGTTACTTACCAGTTATGAATGGGGAGAGTGGAGGAGGGAGGGTAATAATAACATTGACTCTTTGTTACCCCTGCCAACAGTGACTGAGTTGATATTGTTGAACTACCCCACCACCACCACCACCAACAGTTACTGATTCTAACCTGGCTCCTTGTTGCGAAGGGGCAGGACCCGGTCACCAGATACTTGTCACAGTGTCCAGGGACACCTTGCTATATATAAGGAAGGGGCAAACAGAACTATGAATCTTCTGCATGCCTAGAACCACTTGGTGGGGTCTCTGACTGCCATACTGATGGGGTGGGAGAGCAGTGAAATTAATGTGGGGTGGTCATTAAATCCCTGTACAGAATTTGCAAGCTCTGCAATTCCAAATTTTGTGGTGGTGGCAAGATACATTTGTAGACTTTTCCACCCCATCAGTATGACATCACAGACCCCCCCCCAGTGGCTCACTCACACAACCATGATCCCAGTATCCCTTCTCATTCCCAGGTACCTTCTTGGTTCTGAGGTTCCCACAGATGTGCTTGAGGGCAGTGGGGAGTGGCAACAGCACAGCGTCACTCCACAGCCCCAGCCTTGCCAGCAGTGGTTGCAGCAACAGAGGCTCTATCTTCAGTGGCAGAGAAAGCAGTGTGGGTGTTGTGTGCTCCCAATAACAGACACAGGGAATGACTCTATCATGATCATAGGGACAGGTAACACAGTGCACTCATGAATACAGACATGCTCCAAATTAAAGCGGTGTGCAAAGCAGAGCTCCCCCACAAGATGAGGGCCACAGACAGCCCCTCCCCTATTAGAGGAGCCACCAGGAGAGAGGCACAGACAGGGCTTACACTGTTCCACAGACATTGCATTAACCCCACCCCCACCCCCAAAAAAAAGGTACTGATGACTATGATAGGGGTTCTGATGACTCTGGACAGGTCAGGAAGAAGGTGACAGGTCTGGAATAAGCACCAGACCTGCTAACAAAAAAAAAACACACACAAACAAAAAAAATACTGTTATTACTGTCAAAACTGTCATCAGCTCCCAGTCTTCTCTTCTGGACATCTGCCTGGGACACTAGACTGATTTGAATACACATCATTAAGGAATGTAGTTCTGCTTCATTATGACATAAGATTCATTAGCAAAATGGAGCAGTCTCATATAGCATGATAACACAGCTGAACTACTGATTCAAAAGGCATCCTTAAACTTGATCAAGATTCAGAAAACAGTATGCATGACTACAAACAATAGGTTCTTACAAGCTGAGCTTATTGTCACCTAAAAAAACACCAGTATTTCTAAGGATGATGATCATCGCACTGCTGGGAGGGAGAAGCTACTGGGTTTCATTCGTTATAGCAAGCAGTTCCATTCAGGCATAACTGAAAATAGCTGGGTACACAAATCAATGGATAATGTCTGCTACTTACAGACATAAACAGAAATTACTGAGGGATCATCCCATGGACAAGAGACAACATCGTGCTGTCTTGGAAAAGTAACACAAGCTCATGTCTCCTGCTTTTGCTCCTGCATGTCCCCAGTGACCACTGTTTTAGTTACTTAAAGATTTATATTCTGTTTAACACTTTGGACACTATGGCCCAGATATTCAAACTGCGCCCAAAAAGTGTGCAACAGCAGGAGCAAGCGCAAGTCCACTGAGCCCATGCACAAGAAGCGTGATATTCAAAAACTGCAGAGGTCAAGATGCGCCTATGGCACACAACTGAATATCACACCACCTGTGCCATACCACAACCAGGGATGTGAAGTTGCACAGTTCAGATGCGCCATAGTGCAACCAGGGATGCTTAGTGGAGCAAGGCAGAAGTGCAACAGCACAACCAGGGATGCGCAGGGACAGGATGCAGGGGCCCACCACCCATGCCACAGATGGACAGAGGAGCACACAGCAGAACAGACATCTCCCCCCACAACCCATGCACTGCACAAATGGTGGAGAGCCAGGATAACCACTGGCCCATGGATAGCAGCAACCAACCCACAGCCGGGGCATGGTGCCCCAGCACCCCCCCAGGCAAACTGTGACTGGCACACAAGGAGGGCTGACCACCCTGTGCCACACCATCCCACCAATGCAGAGCACACCCTGCACCATGATCCCCATACACCCTGCCCAGGAGTAGTGCCCAACAGTGCAGGACACCCCGTGCAAGCCACTACCCCCACCATGACAATGCAACCCTGTGCACCATGGAGCCATGCAAGGCAGCCCCACCATGAGCACCCTGCAGTGGGTGGCAGCAGACAGAAATGCAACAACTACATAGACAGTGCCACCCTGCACCACGTCCCCCCTGAGGTACAACTGAAAGACCGACCATGCGTTGGCACATGAGGTACCCCACATGAGACAGGGCATGCCCAGGACCCCAACACCAGCAGTACAGCACCCTGCACACCCTCCCAAGGACACATCCCATCCCAGCACTGGCCACAACAGCTAGCACAGACACACATAGTGCTGCATGGAAGCATGCACCACACATGATGCAACACAGTGCATAGACAAACACCCACTCATACCCAAGGGAACACCAACACAGGGACACAGTAGCAGGTCAACCAAGCCAGTGGCGTGTGACCATGGCAGCCGTGTACACATGGGCAGAACCCCTACATGGCACAGGTGTGCCAGCCACCCAGCGCAGGCACCATGAAGCTGTATGCCACCAGCATGCGGCCAGAGCACAAGTGACAGACAGTGGAGCACATCCCCTGCAACAGACACAAGTGACAGCATGGAGGTGGGACAACAACAGCGGAGGACACAGTGCCACCCGAGGCAGATGTGCACCATACTGGTGACAGGAGGCAACCCGGCATTGTGCTGGGTACAGTCGCTGTCCAGCATGGACAGCCAACACTGACATGCCAGCAGACCATGCAGATCACAGACATGCAAGAGTGTCAGCTGCACAGGCCATGGATGGTCTGACAGGGGCACTATGGACACAGTGCATGCACTGTGGACCACTGCACACAGTCATCCAGTGCACAGGGAACAACACACAAACCACAGACAGTGACTGATAGCTACACCACACCATAGGCGCTTCCCCTATGTAACCCACATACACACGCCCATGCCTGCCCCACCCCTGACACCATGCACACCACTGCAGTTGAGCAACTGTAGCCCACTGCAAATCAGAGACCATAACAGTAGGCATAACAGAAAAAATGTATTTTTTTCAAGGTACAAAAAACTATATACAGCTATATACATAAGGGGGTGAGGGCCACATACCAGGTGGGGGTGGGTATGGGGCAGAGGTGAACAAATGGGAGAGGGAAGAAGGGGTATGAGGGTGGGTCCAGGGGGTTGGGTGTATCTTGGGGCATGGAGGGCTTAGCGGCCACTCTGCTCCTCACTCCTGTGGTGCCTCCTGGTTCGCTGCCTCCAGACACTGTGCTGGTCCAAACTCTGGAGTACCTCCAATGATGCCCTCACAATTTGGAGGAACTTCTGCACGGTCCTCTCCAGCCACATCAGCCGCTGTCCACCTAGGACAAGAGAGCAGAGTCAATAAGTGTGAATGTCCATCCCCCTGCAGCCCACCCAGTGTACATGGCATACAGCCATGGGACACACCCCTGTGATGGTGTGCAACCACCCACAGTGATCGTGTCCACATGACCTGCCTACCCAGGCACACACAGATGTGCAAACTGCTGCACACACTCACTACCCAAGTCCTGCACAGCACCACCATGGCTGTACAGTAACATGGCTATGCGGTGTGAAGGCAGTGGCACAGCCATGTACCCAGTGCATGCATGGACCACCATTGACGCACTCCCAGACATGCAGTGCCACTGGACAGTGCTGACTGTAACAAGTTGCGTGCATGGCAGTGGTGTCAATGGATGGTGGCCATGCCCTGCTGTCCACCCTGTTACACAGCATGCAAAAGTAATCACGGATGTAAGGCACTCACCATCATCAGGCTGGTCCCTGTGCCTGTCTTGTCCTGCAGCCCTCCTGGCCTGCTGGTCATCTTGGCGCAGCCTCCTCTCCCTTGCCCGACAACGCTCCTCTGGGCCTAGGGTGCAAACATGGAGAGAGGAACATCAGTACAATCCGGTAGCAAAGTCCCCCCAACCCCATGTGTGTGCAATCAAACACAGCCATACCCCTCCTCCCCTCAAACCCTAATACCACCACCACACCCAACACTGGATGCCCCCCCATGTGCTGGACACATGCCATCGTGATACCCGTATGGATGTTAACAGTGTATGGATGGGGCACCTACCTGGCCATGGCACCATGCCCCTCCTGGCATGTGCCCGCAGGAGGCAAGCCTGTCTGTGTCCCACCGCTTCAGGTGACCATAGCAGTGCCTGCACTGCTCTGTCATCCTCTCCATTCCTGTGACCTCCTCCAGGGCCACCACCACCTCCTCTCACATCGCACTCCTGGCCCTCTCCAGGGGTGCCTCCCCAAATAGGGCAGCAGCATGGGGCTCCACCAACTGGACCAGATTGGCCAGTTCAAGTTTGCTCCAGATGGGCATGCTTCTCCTTGCCATCCTGTACAGGTTTGGTATCAAAATGGCACTCTGTAGCACACGTTCGCCATGTGCGGATACTGCGCAGTATGGCGCTGTCATTCCCCATCATGCTGTCACTGAACAGCGCAATAGAGGTGCACCCATGTGGACACATGGTGCCTAGGGGGCAAAGGTTGGCACAGGGTCAGGGGTCTCTTGAGCACGAACCGCCACAGCGCAATTGGTACTCACCGCATGTAGCGCGGTAGGGCACCAATGTGCCACTTCCTGTAGTGGCCTACCGCGCTGTGGCCCCAGTTCACCTATGGCACCCCAGTGCCAGAGCACCATACATGTGAACAGCGTAGTAGGGCCATTGGCACAATAATGGCCATGCCCTGCATTGCATCCCGCGCACAGCATGTCAGCAGCGCGGCAGGAGTCGGCATCATCACCCCGGGCATGCTCCATTCAGTGTCTACTGCACATGTCACAGAAATGCGCCCTTGCCTGAGCACGTTGAACACAATTGCGCAAAGCACAACAGCGCAATATTCAGCCGGCATATGCAAATCAGCTAATCAGCCATTCAATGGTGCAGATACTGCATTTGCATCCACTTATAAATGCACCTCGCCTCATTTGCATGCGTTGCACTATAAAAATGCGATATTGGGCTGCAGTGGCCATAGTCTGTTATTGCAGTCTATTGTGGTGAGTTGCATGTTGTTTGGGAGTGTGGACTGTGGTGTGTGGGACATGCATGGGACTGCACAGTCACAGGTGACACCTGTCATTCTCACAGAATGAGGAATGAGTGATCGTGAGGTGGAGGAAGAGGAACAGAGACGTGGGAGGAAGAGGAGGCCTACCTTCACAAAGGCATAAAAAGATGCCTTGTTTGAGGCCTACCTCGACCAGGAGCCGCTTCTCAGTGGATGGCGGGGAATACCACAGGCCTGTACTGCTGCATGGGAAGAGGTGGCATGTGCCGTCTACCTGCATGGCAGCCACCAGCGGTCCGTGCAGGAGTGCAAGAAGAAGATGGGCACAGACAGGTGGAGGATTAAGGACAAGGTGGCTGCCATCAGGGCAGCACGGGCTGCGACTGGTGGAGGACAGCCAGCTGTGCAATGCCTGACCCCACAAGAAGAGCGGGTTGCTGGCAGCATGTGGCGTTGTGCCATTGAGGGTGTTCCAGGTGGTGGATTCCAGACGGGTGGTAGCCCGTCACTGCATGGTAGGTCCTGGTCTGTCAATGGGGGGGACAGGGTAGGGCAGATACATTAATGCTACTGTGTTCCCTTACAGCTCTTGAGCATCTACATAGGTCAGCAGTGGTGAGCTTGTCCACTGAGGGTGATGCCATGGACATAGAGGAGGGCCCGTCCACCTCCACAGGCATCCGAGGGTCAGGGCGACAGTGGACCCACCTGGCTGTCTGGACTGATGTTGGTGGAGCAGGTGCGGAGGAGGCCCTGCCCATGTCCCAGCGTGCCAGCGTCCATGGATGCCAGCATGCTGAGACTCAGGTTGGTGCCGGATCCATCACTGATGATGATGGAGCTCACTTCATGGACAGTGATACGTGTGGGCCGCAGGATGGCCACACAGCAGGTGACGTCACAGGCATGGCCATGGGTGGTGCTGCCGTGGAGGCCTGCATGACATCACAGTCCCAGCCTGTGCCTGTCTGCACCAGTGGGGCAGCACTGGTGTGTGTCCAGGACAGTGGGGCTGTTGCGACTGCTGTGGCAGCACCATTGAGCCCTGGAGAGTTGCAGCCAGAGGGGCAGTGTCAGCAGTCGGCCAATGGCCATGGGGGTACAGTGTCAGAGGTGGAGTCAGTGCACCGCCTGTGGACTTGCCCAGGCCTGGCCCTGTTGTACAGCGCCCACCCTCAAGGGGTGCTGCCCATCAGGGCATCAAACACCGTGAGGGACAGCATGCCGATCAGGCAGATGACCTCTTAGAAGAGCACACCCGCATACTCCAAGAATCAGTCGATCAGCAGTTGTGGCTTGTGATGGCGATGGATGCACTCAGTGTGGCTCTGCGCCAGGCAGAGGAGTGGCACAGCAGAGACACCGTTCTGCTCCTGGCAGGGATGGACCGGATGCGGGAGGATGTGACCACTGCTATTGACAGGCTGACACAGACAATCACAGCTACCATGGCCACAGTGTGCACACAGTTAGTTGCCCATGCATCACAGACACCAAGCAGTGCAATGTCCACCACCCCCATTCCCGGCGTCATGCAACACCCTCCTTGTCGACACCGGGTTCAGCCGTGGGCATCCCAAGCATGCCTGGTGCAGGCATGTTCACTGTGCTGCAGACCCCTGCGTGAGCACGGTCACGTTCATGCAGCAGAACCCCTGGGGGACTGTCAGTGCCACCCCATTAGGCCATTGGTCAGCCTGACACTGCTGGCGGGTCTCAGCGGGGCCACCCATGCATCCTTGTCAGTCATGGCACTGTGGCATGTGAGTGACCAGTCTCCCACCATGGCTACTGTCTGATGCTGCCCTGTGTGCATTGTGTTGTTCAACGTGCAATGCACGGGTGGGGTACCTGGCTCTGGACACACACACATTCCATCTGCACACCCTCCCGGCTGCTGTCCACTGTGGCAGGTGCATGATGATGCCTGCGTTGCACTGTCCACCACTGTGCAATGGTGCCCAGCGTCTGACACACGCACAATGACAGGCACTGGATGTGGTGGTCTGTGGATGTGTGTGTGGCTAGGGGTGGCAGTTGGGGTCAGCGTGCCTCCTACCCTTTGTGCATGTCATGTGGTGTGTGTGTGTGTGTGTGTGTGTGTGTAACTGCATGCTGTGTTAGACCTTGCCCATCCCTGATGGCATGTGTGGTTCCATGCTCAGCCAATTCCCTTAACGACATGCACCCCTGAGGTTTGTCCATGCGTGTTTGTGGGTTGTGCCCTTGCCACTGGTGGTTGCATATGGCCCCATGACTTACCTGGGTTGGTTGAAGTGCTCCTCTGTGATGGTGTCCCAGTGCAGCTGTGACATCCGCATCAGTCGGGGGTCCCTTCGACCAAGGGGGGGCTGCCCATCACCATCTTCACCAGTGTCCTCATCGTCCCCATCGCTGTCCCCCTCTTCAACCTGTACGGCTATCCCGCAGTTGTTGGCCATGTTGTGCAGGATGCAACAGGCCAGGAATAGCCCGCAGACCTTGGAGGGGCTGTACTGTAGGGCACCGCCAGACGTGTCCAGGCAATGGAAATGTGCCTTCAGCATCCCGAACACCCGCTCGATGACATTGCGTGTGGTGGCATGTGCCTCATTGTAGCGTTGCTGCGATGGGGTCGCGGGCTGCCGGTATGGTGTGAGCAGCCTGGGATGGAGTGGGTATCCACTGTCACCTGTGTGTAGAGGGTGGACATTAGTTTAGTGATCAGCATCGCCCTGCCATGGGCCATCTAGGCCAATACCCATGTCACCTCTGACTATGCCCCTCCCAAGATCCATGTCTTTCTGCGTGATTTGCATACTCACCCACTAGGTGGCCAGTGGGGATGTCCCCACTCTCGAACCTGTGGCACAGTGTGGACTGGTGCCAGATGAAGGCATCATGTGCTTCCCCCAGAGTGCGTGGCACAGACATTGATTATGTGCCACCTGGCATCGCACACCACCAGGCAGTTCATGCTTGCATACCCCTTCCGATCCATGTATGCGGCCCCTTCGGGGCCAGGTGGTGTGCGGATGGCCACATGGGTGCAGTCTATTGCCCTGAGCATGCCAGGCATATGTGCTACCCTGTGGAACTCCTGTATGTTTGCTGTGCACTCCGCCAGTGTGCTGGGGAAATGGATGTACTCCGCAGCATGTGGCAGCAGTGTGCTGAGGAATTGGGTGAGGAGGCGTGACGCGGCCGACTGGGTTATGCCTGTCATGTCCCCTGTTGGTCTCCGGAAGGTACCCGTGGTGAGCAGGCACATGACAGCTGTCACTTTGGTCTTCACTGACAGAGCATGGTTCCGTCGTGCGGATGCCTGCATCACATCACTGCACAGCTCACAGAGCCACCTCAGGATCGCCCAGTTCAGGTGGTACCGGCCCACGATCTCAGTGTCAGTGTACTGCTTGAAGCTGGTGCAGGCTTGGTACTGCCTGTTGGGGGCATACCGCCAACGTGTCCTTTCACAGCCGCGCCCCCCTGCTGCCTGCCTTCTCACCCCCCTCATAACTGCCTCCATCTGGGTGGTGGCACTGGCTATGTCCCTGGCTTGTGTAACCCCGGCAGCTGTGTTTCTCTGTTCCCCACTGTCCTTGCTGCTACTCCCCTGCACCAGGTACACCTCCCTGTAGTGGCCGTACTGCCCACTATCTGTGCCCTCAGTGCTGTGTGGCACGTCCCCCTTTTGTCCTGCACTGTAGCACAGGCTCCCCACACCTTCCCTGTTCCTGGTGGTTCCAGGTGCTCTATCCTGCTCCTGCCCTGTCCTGCTCCCAGTTTCTGTGTGCCTGTGTGGCTGCCTGTAGTTCACCAACATGTGGCTTCACTGTAGCGTTCTTGTACTTCTCTGCTGTAGCGTTCTTGCACCTCTCTCTTGTTTCTTTTTATTTTGGATCATTTCCGCTATCGAGCAACTTCCATTTGTTCCTCTATTGAGCATGACGCATGTTGTTGAATATCGCAGTGCTCCATTTATGCATGGTTCCTCCCCCTTCAGTTGCGCATGCATTCATTATCATTGTGCTCTTGCGCATTGTGATTTGGGGGGGCGCATCTGCCTCTCGCTGAATATCGCAGAATGGCGCATTTTCAGACTTGCACTGGCACATCCCTGTTGCGCATGGTGCAACCCTTTTGAATATATGGGCCTATATCTACATATCCATATAAATGTCCCAGGAGGGAATATATGAGGTTGTGTATTGAGGCTAACCCATTCCCACAGGATTTCTTTACCTTTGCTGCCTGGTGTCATAGAAAAACTGGAGATGATTGAATGTGCCACATTCTCACCAGCCGTGGGCACAATCACTAGGGGATGAGGAATAACTTACAGCCCAGAACAGCAATGTAAAACAAAACTTTCTGGCAAAGTTTAAAGCACTCTGAGATCCTGCCTTAATTGTAGAAGTGTGCCCCCCCCCATGTGAAACATGCTTGCGTCTCTGTATCCCTACTCCCATTGATTTGGTCCTGATGGAATGGGAATCTTTTATATAATAAACTGTACTGTATAACCATTACCACACGTTGTTCTTGTGTGCAGCCATGAAGCACGCTGTGAATTTCAAGAGCATAGCCAATGATACTCAGGACATACATATTCTTTCAAGTTAGGACAATACAACTACCACACTCTGTACAAACCTGGCTTTGGCTACTGTCATGCAGTACATTTCCCTGAAGTTCCCCCCTTGGTGCCTGCCATAACCTGTTGCCTGCAAAGAAACAAAAAAGTTAACACACAGTCAACTTCTCTGCCCACCCTGTACAAAACCTAGCGGTTGGTGTTAGCGGCTTACATGAAATTGTTTACCTTCAGGCTTGGCAAGAATTAACCATGGGTCAATGTTACAGTGCATTGCTCCTACCCATCATCACCATCACCTGTTACAGTCAGTAACTGTACCAATCTGATTGGGGCCACATCATGGGAAGATTTTATTTGTTGTCCAAAATAGAGGCGCACCTGAATCAATGCTCTGCTCAACATGTACACTGCACAGTGCATGCAGGCCCTTCATAGAATAATCACTCAACTCACAGTATGTAAAATTAGGACTGAGAGAGAGACAGTCTCTCTACTGCCCAGTTCTGATTACCTGGCTTGTAAAGTTCAACTTGATAGTAATTATTTTGACTCTTGGAGTGGGTTGGGAGTTGGGACGTGACAAGGAAACAAAGCCACTATCAAAAGGCTACCTCAGCTGTAAGCGTGGACTCCCATGGAGTGCTTTTTCTTTCTGCTGTAGCTGTGAGCTGCCAATGGAGCTGTCAGCCAAACTTATATCCATGAGATTGGGTCCTGAGATGTACTCCATAATACAAGGATGGGGGTGTGGCAGCAGCAGGTATTTCAGCTGCTCTCAAATGAGTCCAATGTCTGTCTATCTTGACAGCATGGCGCATCACTCACACAATGTGACACATGACAAATCATCTAACACAAAACTATCCTTAAACTTAACTGAAATGCAGAAAAGAGTACACATGACCACAAAAATCACTTACAAGTTATGCTTGTTGATGCAGAAAAAAAGAATGCTTTCTGCTTCCCACAAAAAGAAGTCAAAACATTATTGCATTGCAAAAGTATGTTTGCACCAAACCCTGGATCCTCTTGTCATGGAAATACTTTTATTTAATACCATAATATTCATTGACATTTCAATGCTACCTTAGCATTTGATTATTTAGGATAATCAGAAAGGGATGCAATATTTTAATTTAATTTTTATTTCAGGCCATAGATTGCCCCTGTGGTCTCCGAGTTCAAAAGGGTACAATTATTTTTCCATTACTACTATAAATATAAAGCACCCCAGCAATGACTATGTGGTCCTACTCACCAGGTCCAGATTGTTCCAGTAATTAGGGACTTGCCTCTTAGATGCCATTCACCCCAGGCAACAAAAGATAGAATTCCTCCTGTGATCAGTGATTATCCAACTGGAGGCCTAAAACACAGAGGCTGGGATCCCAGGGCAGCATTTCTCCAAGAGGTATATTTCCTCCCTGCGGAGTAGTCCATCTTTGTCAGCAGTGGGTGATATGGACAGCAGTTTCTGTTACTGGTGCAAAAACTGAGTAGAGTAGTCACTTCCAGGGTTGCCCGTGACTAGGGCCAAATCTCATCTTCCGCCTGCAGTGGCTGGTAGAGCCAGCGGGCTGCGAACCCCGCGCCACCTGCCCAAAGGAACACAGCACCAGGGGGTTGCTCGTGACTAGGGCTGAATCTCTTCTCCCACCTGCAGCAGCTGGTGAAGCCAGCAGGCTATGAACCCTGCACCACCCGCCCAAAGGAAAACAGCACCAGTGGTTGCCCGTGACTAGATGCCGAATCTCGTCTCCCGCCTGCAGCGGCTGGTGGAGCCAGCGGCCTATGACCCCCGCGCCACCCGCCCAAAGGAACACAGCACCAGGGTAAGACAGCAGTTCACTTCTGGGGCTTTCCCTCAATACCGATTGGCTCATGAGTCTCCAGCATGCTTCGGATTGATTGCAGACTTCTACGGCTTTCGACCTGATTGGCCAGCTGATTTTTCAGTGGCTCTGTAACTCTCTGAAGCATAGCTCCAACTTTGGAATCTGTCTGTATTTTAGAATGTGCACGGTTTTCTATGCTAGGATGTAAAACAGTTTAAAAAAGTAATTTCGCATGAAAGTGGGGACTGTACTGTGAAAGCTTGCTGCAGCAGTTACGTAGCTCAGGGGATCCAAGTATGCCAGGGGCTCTGATTCTCTAGATTCAGCTGTATTGCATAGACAGTATTAGCATGCCAGAAGACAGCACTGCGCTAGTTGTTGGAATATTTTTATCTTTATCTTTTTTATGATAATACCAGTATCCCCTCACTCCTCTCTGTCTGTTGTCCACCTTACCTAACTCCCTGTTCTCATTTTCTTCACTCTGACCCTACCTCCTCTCCCCCCTCCTCCACCACTACTGCTATTGTGTTAAACTGCTCTTCTCCCCCCGGCACCAGAGAGAGCTGAATTTCAACTAGCTGTCTGGCGTCCCACCCTCCACACTCTTTTATGTCCCTATACTTCCCCCGCCCTGCCAATTAAGCTAACTGGCAAGCTGCTACCCACAATTCCTGTTATCTTCCTAAACCTGTACTCCTCTCTTCACTTCCAGGGTTGCCTGTGACTAGGGCAGAATCTCGTCTCCCACCTGCAGCGGCTGGTGGAGCCATTGGGCTGCGAACCCCGTGCCACCTGCCCAAAGGAACACATCGCCAGGGTAAGACAGCAGTTCAGATCTGGGGCTTTACCTCAATACCGATTGGTTCACAAGTCTCCTGCACACTTTGGATTGGCTGCAGACTTCTACGGCTTTCGACCTGATTGGCCTGCTGATTTTTCAGTGGCTCTGTAACTCTCTGAAGCATAGCTCCAACTTAGGAATCTGCCTGTATTTTCTTCCCACCGCACCCACCCTGACCCCTGCCTCTATTAAATATGCATGAAGCCCCACCCTCCACTGCTCATTGGTAGTCTAAAACTATCTTACCTCCCACTCCAGCTCTTCAAAGCTGAGTATTTTGATCATAACTCCTGCCTTGAATCCCCTCTCGTCTTAACATGCTAATCTCTAGAACTAGCCCTGATCAGTATTACCTAGCAACTGCACCATAATACAGATGCCCCCAGGCATTGGTCTAGCTCCCTACCTCTGGGTTACCGTGCCTGGATAGGAAAGCATCATGAAAAATCTATCTACTATCTCATCCTTAACTTGTATCATCCTCCTCAGCTACTGCATAAATAGTATTAAGGTAACACATCACAACTCCTGTAACATTCCCTCCACTCCCCCCCATGCCTCATATGGCCGTAATCCTCTCTGGTGCTCCTTAACATCCCATCACCCAAAACTGGACACTACCTTACTGGGGCTCTGGCTTAATAAGCACCTCCACATACCTCAAGGTTTATCAGTAATAGGAATGCTCTCCTCATGTGTCTCACTAGGGCTCCGTTTCTCAGTCCTCCTCCTGCTTGCTTGTGCAGGTGACATTGAAACCAACCCTGGACCCGCCTGTCTCATGCCTTCCCCACACACTACACTGTCCATATGTCAGATCAAAGGCCTAAAAGTTGCTCATATTAACGTCCACAGTATTCGCCCAAAAATGGTGGAACTGGATGCCTGGGTCACGGAGATGGTACCGGATGTTCTTTATATATCTGAATACTGGCTCAAGCCAGCCATAAAGCAGCATGAGGTGGACATACATGGCTACAGCTGTCTAAGGAAAGACAGGATAGGAAAGCGGGGCAGTGGTGTCCTACTATACTTCAAGTCTAATCTGGATGTCACTGAACTCCATAATCCTGATGGGGATACACCTATAGCTGACTCACTCTTTGCCTAACACTTGAAAATGCCAAGAAATTGACCATTGGATGTATCCACATGCCCCCCAGTACAGCCTCCTCCAGTCTGCCCCCCCCTAGAGTACTTAGATATGCTCCCTGGCTATGACCTCATACTCTGTGGAGATTTTAACCAGGACTGGCTGCACCCAGATGCCATGAAACTGCATGCAACTCCAGCTGATTCATGTCTAACCCAGCTCATACAAGCCCCCAACACGCATCAACACCAAATCAGGGAAACATACATTACTAGACTGGATAGTTACAAACTGCCCAATGAGGATAAAAGCAGTCGGTGTACTCTCTGACTGCCAAAGTGATCACTCACCTACCTTTTGTGTGTGGAGAAACAACTACCCTAACCCCCCTCCCAAGATATCGTTAGTCCATGACATATCCAAATTTGACGCAGGCCACTTTGTCACCTCCATCACTAACACGGACTGGTCACCCATTAATGCCCTTCCAGACATAAATCATGTCCTAGACTTCTTCATCACAACTTTTACACACGTAATTAACCAAAATGCACCCCTGAAAAAATGTAGATCAAAGGGTATTAAGGTTCCATGGCTCACTAGGAAAATTAGAATGCTTATGTCACATAGGGACAAAGACTGGCAAACCTACAAAAAGAGTGACCTACCCTCTGACTGGCAAGCCTACCGACACCTCAGAAACAAATGCAAACAGTAACTCCACAAAGCCAAGTGCTCACACTTTAAATCTCTCCAAACGGAGAATCTCTGTCACCCAAAGAAGTTCTGGTGACAAATTAACTCGCTATTGAAAGGAACAACTGCCTCCATCCCCAACTCAGTCCTCACCAGTGGCTCTACCCTCACTGATTCTGCATCCATAGCAACAGGATTTAATAACTTCTTCACAGATCTTGACAAATACACCTTACTTTTCCACAATTCCTCCACCCCTAACCAGGCCCCACCTTATAATGTGGCCATTGATGGGAGCCCAGAGTTCCACCTGAAACTTGCCATGCTCAAAGAGGTCCAGAAGCTACTCCTAAACCTTAATCCTGACAGTTCGGCTGGACATGACTCTCTAGAAGCAAAATTTCTCCAGCTGGGAGCAATAGCACTTGCTCGCCCTGTCCGAGATCTCTTCAACCAGTCCTTTTTGTCCAACATAGTACCTAATAAGTGGAAGATTGTAGTGGTGGTACCTATACATAAGGGAGGTTCCAATACTGTCATCAACAACTATAGACCTATATCCCTCCTTTGCCACCTAGCAAAGATACAGGATCGCATAGTCTACAACCACCTCCAAGACTACCTTGAATCACACAACCTTCTATCCCCCTATCAACATGGATTCAGAAGGAGTCACAGCAGCCAAACTGCTCTGATAAAAGTAACAACAGACATATACCATGCCATGGATGAGGGCCATGCTACAGGTGCCATTTTTGTCGATCTTACTAAAGCATTTGATCTGGTAAACCATGATCTCCTACTCCACCAGCTACAGAGCCTAGGTCTGGATAATAATGCCTCGAACTGGGTAAAAAGCTACCTATCCAGCTGTTCTCAGAGAGTCAAATGGAATGGCTCCTTCTCTGAACCCTGGCACATAACACATGGAGTACCGCAGGGATCCATCTTAGGTCCACTTTTATTTTCCCTCTTCATCAATGACCTCTCCTGCTCTTGTGGTGGTGCCTCAGTGCACCTTTATGCAGATGATGCCATTATCTATCGCTCCTCATCTAACACTGATACAGTTAATAGGGACCTTGCCAACTACTTTGCTTCCCTTAAGGACTGGTTCAGCTGTCGTCAGCTGGTCCTCAACACTAAGACAAATAAATGCATGCTGTTCTCCTGACACCCTTCTACAAAAGACCCACCACCCCCTTAATATCATATCAAACAAGGGTGACACCCTGGAGACAGTCATGTCCTTCAAATATCTGGGCTTCACCCTGGACACTGCACTCTCCTTCAATCTTCATGTCTCCAACATTGTCAGATCTATGAACCAGAAGCTTGGGCTGCTGTATTGAATCCAACCGTTTCTCATCCCTGCCTCCAGCCTAAGAATTGCCTCCACATCACTCTCTCCCTTCCTGACCTATGGAGCCCCTCTGCTGCTTACTACTAACTCCCCCCCTCTCTCTCTCCTTTCCCAGGCCTACCATAGGATTGGGAAGTTCGAGCTGGGAGCCAACTCCCGCTTGCATCACTGCGCAGTCCTCTCCTCTCTGGGCTGGTTAACCTATGAATCTAAATTGAAGTACTTCTCCATGTGCCTTATTTATAAATTTGTCCATTACTTCATGCCCCCTTGCCTAAGGGACATAATAAGCTTAAATCAAACTCTCCACACCCTTCGTTCAGCATTCCTACCCCTCCTGGAAATACCCAAACTGAGCCTAACCTACACTAGGAGGTCCTTCTCATTTGCTGCTATCTCTAGCTGGAACTCTCTTCCTTCATGTGTCCTAAACAGTACCTCTCTTACTCTATTCAAGTCCAACCTATATGCCTCTCTTGTCTCCCCCTCCTCCTGCTCCTGTTCTCGCTGATGCACCTCTACCTCTAAAGTCCCTGCTACCCTAGCCCACTCCTCTTTCCTTCCAGCTAACCCAATCCCTTTTTTACATTTATAGCACTATGCTCCTTCCCACTTGTTATAGCACCCAGGCTAAGTAGCACCTATGTCTGGGTATAGCTCGATATGGCTATATACCTTATATTCATATACCAATTGTATATGGAATTGATGATGCTTCAGAGATATATTGCATTTACTGTCTGTACACTGTACTGCTCTGTGATACCTGCAGTCCTACTATGAAATGTAATATATACAATGTAATATATATGTATATATAACAATTGTACATGGAATTGATTATGCTCCACAGATGTCTTGCATTTATTGTATGTACACTGTACTGCTCTGTGATACTTGTTGTTCTGATTTGAAATGTAATGTTCTACTCTGTGATACTTATTGTAATGCTATGTAACATGTGACCCCCGGGTCGATCCTGAAAAAGGGACTTCTATTGTCTCAGTGGTCTTACCCGGTTAACAAAATTCAAATACATAAAATCTCTTGCCATAAAAAAATAACCCTTTCAGAGGGAGAGACACTGTCCCTGAAGACAAAGGCCTTCATCCAATGGGAGACAGTGTTTTTTTTCTGTAAACCAGTCACCAATAAAAAAGCAAGGATTTTGAGCATGTCAGAAAGCAAGAACAGCAAAGCAGAAAAAGATGCATGCAGAGGCAATGCTGTACGAACTAGTGTCCTGACTTAAAGACTTCAGCAAGTCTATCCCATCTGGCCTGTCTACATAACTGCATACAGCCACACAAACAACTCATGGGACTGAACAGAGTAGGTGTACTTTATAGCTTACAATCATACCTGGAGGGATGAAGGGGCCCTCTTTACATACTGGGGTACTTGCCCGGCAGCTGATTATATATAGCCCCTGTAAAAGGGGTAAGTGAGTGTGATATGTGCCAGAAAGATGACCTAAACCAGCTATGTGGTATGAGGTTGGCCTGCAGGGAGGGTGGTGTGGGGTAGCTGAACTGGACCCTGAAGCGACCACTGAAAAAAAGTGTGCAGCAGCAGCTAAGGCATCCTTCTCTTGTCACAAATCATACCTGCTCACCTGGAACTGAGAGAGATTTACTGCATAGCCTAGGCCTACATCCTAATGGCATAAGCATCTTACAGGAGTTCTCGTCTTCTTCTTTTTTTAACTTTGCAGGCTTTTCAACTGCGTGACAGTGTTAGGGGAGGCCCCTGCTTCTCCTGTGTTGATGGCTCCACTTTTCTGAGCAACATACATGGGTCTGAGTGTGCCAGACTGGGAAAGTGGTTGAGATTCAGGGCTCATGCTTGCTGCTTGTTGCCCCAAAATGAGCAGTGATGTGCAGGACAAGGTTTGGGTCCCCAGACAAAACAGTTAGGGCTCCAGCCCATGAGACCCAGTCCTAACAATGCCATGCTGCAAGTATTTGTTCAAGTGGGCTGGACATAAAAAAAAAATATGCCCAAGGCCGACTGACACACTTATTGCAGTTGTAAAGGGAAAGCAGTGGTGTGCACCTCATAAATAAATTGTCTAATGTCATATTTTTGTATCAATACCTTATCCAGAAAAGGATGCTGACCTATTTCACCAACAGACGATGGTTCTAGGCTGCATCAGTACCACCACTGTTTAAAGATTAGTTTCTGTTTTGTTTCTGCTATCCATGGGCATCAGAATTTATGTGTGCATGGTGATGTGCCGTGCATCAGAGCAGACATAGTTCTCTGTCTACCCTGATGCAAGGCACATCACTCATGCAAAATGACACAGGGCAAATCACTCAAGCAAAAGGTTTATTGTTGGTGCCTAAAACGTCAGCATCAAAAAGAAAAGCAGGAATGAACAAAAAAAAATACCTCAGGTTCTTTAAGGCAGGAAATGGCTCCGATCAGTTGGGGGATCAGTGCAAGGGATGCATTTTTGAAAATCGCACCAAGAAAGTATGCAATCAGGCAGCATTTAATTACAACAAAAAGACCTGCTGAATGCACCACTATCTCCAACCTGCAGAAATCCATCCTGGAGGCTAAGATTCCTAATGGATTTAATGGATTAAATAACAAACAAATTAAACTAGGTTTTGGATAAAGCATTCGGTCAGGACTCGATGAACTATCTAAATGCCTCGAAAGGCGGGTGGCAGCTATGAAACAGAATTATTTAATGTAAACAAAGAAGGCCATTTGACAAGTTGATTTTTTTTATATTTGGCCTTGAGACACTGCAGTTGGGAGGAAGAGACATGGTCAGGCAGGCTGACTCCAGAGCACCCCTGTTTAGTTTTCAGCAACAGTTTTCCTGTTTACTTTTTCTTGTTTGCAGACATTTAATGGCAATAAAAAGAACCTGAACAAATTACAAAAGGGTGACTGGGAAATGTACTTTTTTTTTTGGTGGGGGGGGCAGCATTTATGAGGATCAGAAGGTTGGGAGGTGGCCAGCCATGGAGCAGAATTATTTAATTATAACAGAAAGACATGCCAAAAGCATTACTATCTCCAGGCTATGTATTCATATAAAGAGCCTGTGGCTTTTAAAACAAAAGAGAGATGACAGGTTTTGTGGTGAGGGGGATTGAGTGGCAGTGTTGGGGGCACCTACCTTACCCAGGTCGATGGTTTCACTTTCCTAAGCATCATGCACAGGTCAAAGGGTATTGGACAGGGTGGATGCTGGAGATTTGGGGCTGATAATTGCTGTTCATCTCCTCACAGTGAGCAGCGCAGTGCAGGACATGAGGTTGCTGACCCATCTCAACAACTGATGAGGTTCTAAGCTGCACCAGCACCACCACCACTGTATAAGACTAGTATAGTGCAAGTCGCTTATAATGAACTAAACTGTGTGACCCTGTTTTGTTAGTTATAAGTGGCTATCTAAGATATCCGAGAAGCATGTTCAGTTTATTTTTCCAATAGGTCTTTCACTCGCCTACATGTCTATCACTCCTTCACTCACAATATAAATAAACATGGCTGAATAAACAGAATGAATGAATGAGTAATCAGAGGCATAAAAATGCATTAAACTCACTGCCACTCCTCTGCCTGCCCGTAGCCCGCCTGTCCCAACTGTGCAGTTTGTCCCACCCACCACTGTACTTGCCATTTACCTCTGTGTTCTGCTTGGAATGTACAGAGACTGAAGCATGAAGTCTTGGCAAGGAGAAGTGGACAGCTTCAGAAACACTTCAGTGAGAAAAGAACCACTAGAGCTGTTTGGATGCATTAAAGTAAATATAAGTTTAACTCACCGCCATTCCTCTGTCTGCTTAGAGCCTGTCAACTACAACTATGCAGTTTTGTTCCAGAAAAGGCTTCAATCACAGCTGACAGCACTTAAGCGCTGATCATAGCTCACAGCACATTTTGTGTTGCCCCCCCCCCACCTGCCCCTGCATGGTGTCTCATCAAAACAGTGTATCAAAAATAGCAAGGACAGTATCAGCCCAGAAATATGACTGCCAGGAAAGACAGTGGTTGAAAACTTCAGTGAAGCATCAAAACAGCAAAAGCTTCAAGTGGTATATAATGCATCTACAAGTATGTATATTTAAATAAGGAGGGTGTGGGGGCCTAGCCCCCCCTCTTGTAAACTTTGTGTGATGTCTGTTTGCACTTTTCGCTGTCTTGACACCTTGCTGAAGTTTTCAGTAGTTGTCTTTTCCGCTACTCATATTGCTGGACTTATATTGTCCTCGGTATTTTTGATATGTTGTTTTGGCCTGGAACCCCCGCTGCACTAGCCCCTTACCTCTGTGTTGTGCTTTGGAGGTACAGAGACTGAAGACAGCGAAGTAATGGTAAGGAGAGGGGGCAGTTCAGGAAACACTCCAGTGAGAAAATAACTGCTGCAGCCATTTGATGTACACAGACCACACTCACAGCATGCAGCGGGGAGGGGGGTTATACAAAGTTAGCCCTTCTGGGCTGAAAGTGAGAAATGAATCTCCACAGCCTTCAGACCACACAAACTGCACTCACAGCATGCAGCGGGGGGGGGGAGCATAAACAATAAAGCATAAGAAAAGAACTGCCACAGCTATTTAGGATTTGACAGGGGAGCAAGAAAGAGCAGTTTTCAAACAGAGAGAAGGAAAATTATTTTGTGGAGACAAATATGGTTTCACTTTCGCCACCTCACAAAATAAACACTGTTTATTTGCAGCAAATGCAATGTGAGTAGCAGTTTCACATATGTTATCTTAGTTACAGAAAAGCTTGCTTGAGTAAAGTACAGTCTGTAATGGTGGACTTATCCATTAAACTGCATAAGTAGACTGAGAGCAGTAGGGCTACAATTTCAGCCTTCAGTCCATTTGACTATGTTTAAATTAATAATACTGAATTGCCAAAATATGTATTATTAAAACACCATTTGGGATAAGCATAATATTTTTGTGATTCCTAATACCTTCAAAGATGTTAAATGTTAGTGTTATTGGTTTTGGCACAGCATTTAAAAATGTAAGTAATATAAGGGACATGATTGAGATATTCAAGTCTCTGAAGGGTATAAACAGAATCTCCACCCAGGAGCTCTTTATGGTCAGTTGCACCAGTAGGACAAGAGGGCATGAGATGAAATTGAGGGGAGGATGATTCAGGGGTAACATGCAAAGGTTTTTCTTCACAGGGAGGGTGGTTGACCTATGGAATGATCTACTGACTGGAGTCATTGACTCCAAAACAGTAGGGAATTCAAAGCAGCTTGGGACAGACACAACAGGATTTTCTCATAAAAATCCTAAAGGGGGGTAGGGCTCAGGGCAGATTAGATGGATCTTTAGTCCCCCTCTGCCATCAATTTCTATGTTTCTCTGTTTCTAAGTATTGTATATATCCTCTACTTCAAGTCTGAAATTGAAAATGTTTTAGTTAGATGAATTACATAGGCTTTCCTGAGGAGGTTGTGGGGTCAAAAACAGTGGGGGAATTCAAGAATGCATGGGACAGACATAAAGCAATTCTAGTGGGTGTAGTAGGAAGTAGGCTGTTGGTTAACTAGGATCTGCAGCTTATCCAGTAGTTAGGGAAATGGGCAGACTGGGTGTGCCAAGTTGTCCTCATCTGCCGTCAAAGTCTATGTTTCTTTGTTTCTGACTGCTAAACTGCTAAAAGTTACTGTAGCATCACAGCATTCCTTTAGGGTAGCGTCAAATGTTCCAGCATCACTTCAGATAGAGGTTTATATATGACATCTCATCCAATCAGAATTCAGAACAGTTATTGCAAGAGCATGGAAATATGGTACTGTCTTCCAGAATGAAAACCTATTACTACCAAATTCAATAATAGCTCACCAACCAGGCACATCACTAACCACCTTGAAATCTACAGAGCTTTATACGCTGATTTTTCATTTAGTTGGGGCAGGATTGAGGGATTTGAGCTGGTGAGTTTGTGACTGTGTGTTTGTAATTGAATTTGAGGTATTTTCTTAACTGCCATTTCTGTGTGCTTTTCTATTTAGTTTGGGCAGGATTGAGAGTTGCTAGCTGATAGGTTTGTGACTGTGTGTTTGTAATAAGCTGTGTTTGAACTTGAAGTGCAGGCATCATATTATAGGGATTAGTGTAGTTTGAATGTAAGGTCTTAACTGCCATTTCAGTTCAATTCTTCAGTTTGTTGGGGCAGGATTGAGAGATTTGAGCTGGTGAGTTTGTGACTGCATGTTTGTAACTGAATTTGATGTATTTTCTTAACTGCCATTTCTGTATGCTTTTCTATTTAGTTTGGGCAGGACTGAGGAATTCTAGCTGATAAGTTTGTGACTGTGTGTTTGTAATTGGCTGTGTCTGGACCACAGTGAGTGGAGTAAGGAGCCACTGCCAGAGGACTCCTTGGCTGATTGTTTTTGGACACAGCCTATGGTTTAGTCCCACCTCCCACCCCACAACCCACCTACCCCAGGGCTTGCCCTACATTTATAGGGTGGGTCCCATAAAGCATTGCAACATCCTGCATTCATACAGGAAGTAGTGAACAGAGAAAACAACAAAAAACTAAAGAATAACAGAATTATCTGGGAGATAAATAACCGTCTTAAATAGGCAGTTGATTGAGGAGGGAAACAGACATGATGGAAGTAGTGCAGTGCAGTGGTTGTGGAGCAGCTGTCTTCAGGGAGACATTCTGGAGGCTGTGATGCTGCCCTATCTGCATGCACCTCTCAGGGCTGAGGGAGGAATGTGCCTGTCTTCCAGCAGAGTTTGCTAAGCTGAAGGCGGCATCCACCCCCACCCAGAATCCACCAGGTTCACAACCTGTACCTCAAAGGATGCCAGGGAAGAGGAGTGATTTCACTACAGTGGGCTCAGGTAGGGTGAGAGAGGGGGGCCAAAAGCACATCCCCAACCAGTCCCACTTAGTAACTCCAACACTGTTTTGGAGGAACTGGAAAGCCCCACTCAGGCACCCAAAGCTGGGACCAGGGAGGATGGGAGGTTCCTCCAGGATGGAGCCCCAGGGAAGGGAGGCAGAGGACCCCAAAGGAGGTAGAAGCTTCTCCTAGTGAGGGACTCTGTTGTCCAGGGAGTGGAGTTAGGGACACCTACAGGGGAGAGAGGGAGGTCAAGTGCCTCCCAGGAAGCACTGCATGAAGGGATGGGTAGTGGATCCATAGGATTGCTACAGCATTAGCTAGGAGGGAGCAGCTGGATGTCATTAACCACCTGGGGACCAATGACCTGGCCAGGAGAAGGGTGGAGTTAGCCAGAGTACAGGAGGATTTCAGGAAGCTGGGCAGAACCTGAAATTGCATGCTCCATCTCATTCTCAGAGGTGCTATCTGTCTAGGGCACAGGGGAAGCTAGGGCACTCCACATCTGTACCATCAACTCCTGGTAGAAGAACTGGTGTGGAAGGGAGGGTTTTGGCTTCATAGGTGACTGGGGCCTGACCTAAGCAAATGCAAGCTTATAGAGGGAGGACGGCCTGGATCTGTCCGAGAAGGGGGCCTTGGTCCTTTGTGAGAAGTTTAAATGCTTTAGCTGTGAGCATTTAAACCGGCCAAGGGGGGGAGCCAGGAGGGTCAGTAGGCTTTGGACCCCCCCCATGTGAACATGCAGGAACATAAGTTGATTACAGGAACAGCTGAAGCAGGCAGGGAGGGGAAGGCAGGTGAAGAATGTATAACAAGTGATACGGGGGGACAATAGCACATAGGAGAGGAACCCGGGGTGGAGGAAGATGCTGGAGAGGGAGAACAAGAGCAGGGGATGGGCAGACTCTAACACATGTAAGGTCATACAAACAAATGCCTGTAGCCTAGGAAATAAGGTTCCAGATCTAGAGGCCTTAATGGCAGATGCAGACCTCGACATAGCAGCAATAACAGAGTCATGGTACTCTGATAATCATGGCTGGAAAGTGAATGTACCAGGCTATACACTGTTCAGGAGGGACAGGAAGGGTATAAAGCATGGGGGAGTGGCCCTGTACATCAGAGATGGTATAAAGGCTACAGATGTTCAAGGAAGAAAGGGGGAGGCTGAAGAAATGTGGGTCACCTGGAACCAGGTAATGGAACAGCAATATGCACAGGGGTGATCTACAGATCTCCGGCACAGAGGGAGGAAGTAGACAGGGATCTAGTGGAGAACATACACAACATGGCAACTAAAAGCAAAATCCTGCTAGTGGGGGATTTCAATATGTCGGATGTGGATTGGGCCACCCAGGTGGCCCAATCAGCCAGAAGCACAGCCATCCTGGAATCCCTGCAGGGGGTTAGACTCAGGCTACTGGTGCATGAGCTAACCAGGGACAAGTCAATTCTGGACCTGGTATACACCAATGGGAACAGAGCTGAAGAAATACAAGTGAAGGGGCAGCTGGGGTCCAGTGACCACCACATGGTGTGGTTGAGCATGCAGACATAGAAACATAGAAACATAGAATTTGATGACAGATAAGGACTGCTTGGCCCACCCAGTCTGCCCATTTTCCTACCTAACAGATAAGCTGCAAATCCTAGTTAACCAACAGCTTACTTCCTCCTACCCCCCACTAGGACTGCCTTATGCCTGTCCCATGAATTCTTGAAGTCCCCCACTGTTCTTGACTCCATGACCTCCTCAGGAGGCTGTTCCATGCATCCACAACCCTCTCAGTGAAAAAATACTTCCTCACATTACCTCTGAGCAGTCCCCCTTCTATCTTCAAATTTTGTCCCCTTGTTCTTGCACATCTCTTTTTCTGGAAGATGCTACCCTCTTGGACTTTGTTAATTCCCTTGAGGTACTTGAAAGTTTCTATCATGTCCCCTCTCTCCATCCTTTCCTCTAGGGTATACATATTAAGCTCCTTTAGTCTTTCTTCATATGTCTTCTGGTGCAGACCCTGCACCATTTTGGTTGCCCTCTGGACAGCTTCCACTCTGTCTATGTCTTTGCGGAGATGGGGTCTCCAGAACTGCACACAGTACTCCAGATGGGGTCTCACCAACTGTCTGTACAGAGGGATAACAACTTCCTGTTTTCTACTATTGATGCCTCTTCCTATGCATCCCAGTATCCCCCTGCCTTCCTTACTGCCTTCTCACATTGCTTGCCCACCTTTAGGTCATCTGATATAATTACCCCAGGTCCTTTCTATTTTTACTGTTGTCAGTATCTCACCCCCATTGTTCACTTCCCTGGGTTTTGTTTCCCATGTGCATTACCTTGCACTTCTTTGCATTGAATCTGAGCTGCCATACATTTAACCATTCCTCCAACCTTGCCAAGTCCCTTCTCATCCTTTCCACTCCATCTTGTGTATCAACCCTGTTGCAGATCTTTGTGTCATCTGCAAAGAGACATACTTTTCCTTCCAGTTCCTCTGCAATGTCACTTATAAAGACATTAAAAGGGACCAGTCCAGGTACTGAACCCTGCGGTACCCCACTAGTAACCCTCCTTTCTTCACTGTGTATTCCATTTACTACTACCCTTTGTGTCCTGTTGTCTAGCCAATTTTTTATCCAGGCTACCACCTTGGGACCCACTCCAAGGCTGGCTATCTTGTGAATTAATCTTTTGTGTGGGACTGTATCAAATGCCTTGCTAAAATCTAGGTAGGCCATGTCCATAGCCCCTCCCTGGTCTACTACTTTGGTCACCCAGTCAAAGAAATCTATTAGATTCATCTGACACGACCTTCCCATCGTGAATCCATGCTGTCTTGGGTCCTGTGCCCCACTGGCCTCTAGGTACTCAACAATTCTTTCCTTCAGAAATGATTCCATCATTTTCCCTACCACCGAGGTCAAACTAACTGGTCTGTAGTTTCCTGCCTCTGTCCTGCTCCCACTTTTGTGAAGAGGAATCACATCTGCCCTCCTCCAGTCCTTGGGTACCACCCCATCCTCCCAAGATTTGTTAAAGAGAGTAGTCAGCGGTGTCACTAGTTCTACCCTTAGTTCTTTTAGAATTCTTTGGGTGAATCCCATCAGACCCCATTGCTTTGTCCACCTTCAATTTTATCAGTTCTTTCAGAACCCTTTCTTCTGTAAATGGACTGGTATCGACCCCCATCTTCGGAGTGTTTCTCTTGTTTGGTTTAGGTAACTCCACCTCCTCTTCCTTTGTGAATACTGAGCAGAAATATTCGTTCAGTATAGCTGCTTTTTCACTGTCACCCTCTACCCACATTCCCTCCCCTTTATTAAGCTTCAGTATCCCTCCTTTGGTCTTTCTTCACTCCCTAATGTACATATAAAAGGTCTTATTCCCCTTCTTAACAGAATTGGCTATCCTTTCCTCGGTTTGGGCCTTTGCTATTCTGACCGCCTTCCCAGCCTCTTTCTGCTTTAACTGATAAAGTTCTCTGTCCTGCTCCTTCTGTGTTTCCTTATATTTCCTGAATGCTGTCCTTTTCTCCTTAACCATTCCTGCCACCTCTTTTGATAACCATAGCGTTTTTTTCCTTCGTTGTGTTTTATTGATTTGCTTTACACAAAGGCTTGTTGCCTCTGTGATGGCTGTTTTGATCACTCCCCATTGTTCCTCCACCGCTCCTTCTTGCCTGTCTGCTAGTGCTTTTCTGAGGCACTCTCTCATTTTCCCAAAGTTGGCCCTCCTAAAGTCCAGTACTCTTGCTTTTGTATGGCTTGATTGTATGGCTGTGTTTATCGTGAACCACACTGTTTGGTGGTCACTTGTTCCCAGATGGCTACCCACTTCTAAATCTGAGATTCTTTCTCCATCCCCATTTGAGAGTACCAGGTCTAAGATTGCTCCCTCCCGAGTGGGTTCCAATACTAGCTATCTGAGGCATACCCGCTGTAGGGCATCAAGAATGACCCTGCTCTTGGATGTGCCTGCAGCAAAGGTGCTCCAGTTAACATCTGACATATTCAGGTCCCCCATCAACAATATCTCCCCTTTTTCTGCCATTCTAAGAAAGCCTTCTATCATTTCCTTCTCCATTCCCTCCCCCTGAGATGGGGGTCTGTATACAACCCCCATGCGGATTGTGGTGCTATTTCCTGTCTCCAGGGTGACCCAAAGTGCCTCATCTGCTCCCTGTTTACTCTTTAGTTCTGTTGCTTTGATCCCTTCTTTTACATAGAGAGCTACCCCTCCTCCTCTTTTACCCTCCCTGTCCCTCCTGTAGATTGTGTATCCTGGTATGTTAACATCCCAGTCATGGTTCTCTGTGTACCATGTTTCTGTGACTGCCACAATATCCAGACAACCCTCTTCCATCAAGGCCACTAGTTCAGGGAGCTTGTTACACAGACTACGGGCATTGGTACTCATCACCCTCCACTTTTTGATAGCCTTATCTCTTTTAGCCCCATTTCTGTCCTTACTGCCTTTGCCTTTTTTTACATTTAAATCTGTTCTGCTCCCTAATAACTTCTGTACCTTGGTGTTTACCTCACTAATCACCATGTTTTGTGGGGGGAGGCTTGGATTTCCCTGCTCCTTTTCAGTGCCTCCCCCCTTGGCTAGTTTAAATGCTTGCCAATGAAGCATTTAAACCTCTCCTAGGATCCTGGTTCCCCCCTGGACAGATGCAGACCATCGCACCAGTATAGGTCTGCATCCCTCCAGGTGGCTCCCAGTCCCCAATGAAGCCAAAACCCTGAGCTCCACACCAGTTTTTCAACCACTCATTGAATTCCCTGGTGAGAAGTGCCTAGCATCTCCCTTGCCATAGACAGGCAGCACCTCCGAGAAGGTTACCTTATCGCTTACTTGTCTAAGGCCCCTTCCAACTCTATAAACTCCTCTTGCACTGCTCTGATCCCATTCCTAGCCAGGTCATTTGTCCTTAGGTGGACAATGACATCCAGCTCCCTCCCTCGTGCAGCTCCTCCCACGATCCTGAGGATTCACTTCCTGTCCCTCAAGCTGTGGCGCCAGGAAGGCACCTTACCTCCCTCTTCCCTTCCTCCCCCATTTCTACACCCCTAATGATTGAGTCCCCCACCAGGAGTTGTTTCCTTCCCCTGTAGGGTCCCATGCCACCCTCCTGTGGGTCTCCTTTGTGAAGGTTCCCAGCATCCTCCTTGGTCTCCACTGCAGGTGCCTCCATAGAGGAACCACTATCCACCAGAAGAGCGAATGAATTGTGGAGAGGTACAGCTGGAGGGATGCAACTCTGTTCCACCACCCTCTTCCTCCTTGACCCCACCCTGGTCCAGCCTCTCCTCTTTCTTGGCAACCTCTGAGGTAGTGGCATTGGCCCTGGTGGTCCCTGGGTGGGGGAGGAGGTTTCACGAATCCTAGCCAGGTCAGCCTAGAGACGGGCAACCTCCTCTCTCAGACCAGAGAGGTGCCTGCAAATAGGGCAGCATTGCAGCCTCCAGAATGTCTCCTGGAACACTGCCGCCCCACAGCCATTGCACTGCACCACTCCTATCATGTCTTATTTTGTGTCCTCTACTGTTTCTCTGGATGCTTACTCTCTCCTCCTTACAACTCTGACCCTTCCTATTCTGGGACAGCAACTTCCTATCTTCTTCAGTAGCCTCCTTCTTCCTTGCTCAATATCAGACCACCAGCAGCTGGGGGGAAAGTGAGCTACTTTTTTTACTTTAGGGTTGACAAAACCAATGTTTCTCTATGATCCTTTCCTTCCTACTGCCAAACAGGAAGTTCCTGTTGACAGTCAAATCCAGTGGCTATAAAAGTAGAACTGGCTTTGGGTGGGTGGTTGGAGTGGTGGGATGGAGGGCAATTAGTAAGAAAAAAGACTAGCAACAGGAAGTTGTAATTTGACTCACCTGCTTTTCTAGTGTCTAAACCACACCCCCAGGTAAGCTCTCTTTCCTCCTACTAGTTTAGCAAAGTCACCTGATACAGTACCCTTCCCTGCACAGAACACATACTGACTTTCTTTCTTTTCTTTCTTTTTTAACCCTAAATAAGACCCCTTCTACTTCTAATAAAGTTATCTGTCTACTTAATCTTAACTGACACTGACTCCTGCTGAGATATAAGTTTTAAATTAACAAGAAAATGTAGCTTCTTTTAGTTAGCTGCTTTCTGCTCTACAAGCAAGGCTAGCAACAGGAAGTTGTAATTTGACTCACCTGCCTTTTCTAGTGTCTAAACCACACCCCCAGGTAAGCTCTCTTTCCTTCTACTGGTTTAGCAAAGTCACCTGATACAGTACCCTTCCCTGCACAGAACACACACTGACTTACTTTCTTTTTTTAACCCTAAATAAGACCCCTTCTACTTCTAATAAAGTTATCTGTCTACTTAATCTTAACTGACACTGACTCCTGCTGAGATGTAAGTTTTAAATTAACAAGAAAATGTAGCTTCTTTTAGTTAGCTGCTTTCTGCTCTACAAGCAAGGCTAGCAACAGCATGGACTCAATTAAGCCACACAAGGGCAAGAGTATTAAATTTCAGGAGGGTGGATTTCACTGAAATGGGTAGATGTATACAAGCAGCCCTGGAAAAAGGAGAGGTAATGGAGGGGGTGAAAGAACAATGGGAGAAACTGCAAGGAGCCATAGTGGATATAACAAACCAATGCATTAGGATAGTGGTCAAAGGGAAAAGAAGAAGGGAACCACTATGGTTCTCCAAAGAGGTGGCAAACAAAGTCAAGGCTAAAAGGCTGAGTTTCAGGACATACTGTGTAAGGGGAGCCAGACAAAGGAGGACAGGGAGGTGTACCTTGAATGTCCAAGGGAAGCAGGGAAGGCTGTTAGGAGGGCAACCGGGCAGACAGAAGAGGGCTTAGCATGGTCTGTAAACAATGGGTTTAAAGCATTTTATAGGTACATCAGTGAAAGAAGAAACACTGGGAGGGATTGTAAGGCTCAAAGAGCAGAAGGAAGAGTGTAAGGAGGGGGATCTGGACAAGGCAGAAATACTGAACAAATACTTCTGCTCAGTATTCACTAAGGAGGGGGAAGGTCAAGGACCACAGTTGAGTTGCAGAGGCAATGGGGGCGGGGAGAAGTGGACACCAGTCCATTCACAGTGGAGAGAGTTCTGGGAGAACTCACAAAGCTGAAGGTGGATAATGCCATGGGGCCAGACAGCATCCATCTGATGATATTAAAGGAGCTGCAAAGGGAACTAGCAGTGCCTTTGGCGGCCCTGTTCACAGAGTCACTTAATATGGGTGTCATTCCAGAGGACTGGAGGAGGGCACATGTAGTCCCACTGCACAAAAGTGGCAGTAGGGAGGAGGTGGGGAACTATAGGCCAGTCATCATCACCTCAGTGGTGGGAAAGATCATGGAGACACTGCTAAAAGAAAGGATAGCAGCACATCTGGAATCCAGCAGTGCTCAGGAACTGAGGCAAGATGGATTCACAGCAGGAAGGTCATGTCAAATCAGTCTAATATATTTTTTTGATTTGGTAACTAAGGGAAATAAATCAGGGTGGAGCAGTAGACATCACCTACTTAGATTTCAGCAAAGCCTTCGACACCGTCCCACATAGAAGGCTGATTAACAAAATAGGTAGTCTGGGCATGGGAGACAAGTTGGTGAACTGGGTTAGGAACTGATTAATAGACAGGAAACAGAGGGTGGTGGTAAATGGGATACAATCTGGGGAGAGGGGGTGACCAGTGGGGTAACACAGGGATCAGTACTAGGACCAGTCCTGTTGAATGTCTTCATTAGTGACACTGCAGAGGGGCTGGAAGGAAAGGTCTGCCTGTTTACAGATAACACCAAGATCTGCAACAGGATGGCTACTCCAGAAGGGGTGCATAAAATGAAGAGGGATCTGGAGAAGCTTGAAAGATGGTCAGAGATATGGCAACTGAGGTTCAATGCAAAGAAGGGCAAAATAATGCACCTGGGTACAGGGAAGCCAGGGAAGAGTTACAGGTTGTGGGGATGGGGGCTGACTGTCACCAAAGAGGAAAGGGACCTAGGGGTTATCATCACTGATGATCTTAAGGTATCAAAGCAGTGCACAAAGGTGGCAGGGAGGGCCAGTGGCATGCTGGGGTACATAGGCAGGGGTATCACTAGCAGGAAGTGGAAGGTGGTGATGCCATTATATAAAACATTGGTAAGACCTTACCTGGAGTACTGCATGCAGTTTTGGAGGCCACACCTGTGCAAGGACATAGATAAGGTGGAGACTATCCAGAGAAGGGCAACAAAGATGGTGCAGGGATTGCACCACAAAACATATGAGGTGAATCTAAGGGACCTCAAGATGTACTCACTGGAGGAGAGGATCCAGCAGGGGGGACATTACTGAAACTTTCAAGTACCTCAAGGGCATAAACAAGGTGCAGGTGGGGGACCTTTTCCAATGTAGAAAAAATACTAGAACAAGGGAGCACATTATGAAATTGGAAGGGGGTAGATTAAGAGGTAATGTGAGGAAGTTTATCTACACAGAAAAGGTAGATGGCACTTGGAATAGTCTGCCACAGGAGGTAGTGGGGGCAAGCACAGTGGAGGGGTTTAAGCATGCCTGGAACAGACACAAGGGAAGCTTGAAAGGGGGTAGAATTATGAAAAGCCATTGATCACATAGGGTCAGTGGCCACATACAATGTATAGGGTCTACAGGCAGACTGGATGGGCCTAACAATCCTTATCTTCTGACAATTTATATGTTTCCATGATTCTATGTAGAGTATTGTCTTGTAAGTCACAAACCCTTCCTTCCACCGGTATTCGGTGATTTGAGTGAGTTAGTTAGAGTGATTGAATTTGAGTGACATTAAAATAGCGACTGAAATGGGCAACTGTGTTTGAACAGTCCATGTCATGGTCAGTGCTTTTGGTTCTCTAGGGAGCTATAGAGGTACTGTGCAAGTGCACTATGTAGGTAGTTGTCTGTGGGGCTCTTTCCAAGCTGACTGCATAGCATGGAGGATACAGTCACTACCTTGAGCCTAGCAGACCTGGGTTCAATACTGGGTCTGGGGAGTGTTTTTATCCCCAGTGTTTTATTCCTGCTGTTCCAACCACCCTCCTGACTTTATACCCCTTAGCCCCCAGTGAGGGGCAATTTGATTGCCCCCTCCAGTGTGCTCCCCCTTCCTGACTTGAGTCCACCTGCACTATATCCACCCCTCCCAATTTTTCCCCATGTCCCAGAATTTCTTCTCCCCTGTTGGTTGTTAATTTTATCATGGGGGGTGTGGGGACCGAAGTACACATGTTCGCTGACTTTGATGCTCACTGTACTGCTCTTCACTGTAGTGCCTCTCACTATTTTTGCCTCACTGTTATTGTCAGTGATATTTTGTACTTGTCCTTATCACAGAGAACTCCTTCCACCTGAGTAGACTGAGACAGACAACGTGCTTTGGAGAAAATTGACTCAACCATGTATTTATTAAACAGTATGCAACAAACACTTACAACCAAGTCAGCATGATGTGCTCAACAAGATAGTCATGGCAGATTATTCATAAAGCCAATCACCATCATTGTTATCTCAGTGGACATCCCCTTACTCCCATGGGAGTCAACTGAATGGGTACAAGCTACAATGAGGGAAACAGCTCCGGAGCATGAGAGATGGCTCTGGGCCTGGTGTCAATGTGCCACTCTCCCATCAGATGGCACTGCACCCCATGGACAAAATTCAAAGAGGCTATCCCTTCAACTGCCCTTTGAGCGGGGAACACAAGCTATCTAGGCCCTCACCTCTTGCCAGCCTCAGGGATGCTATGTCTCCAAAGATGCATGATTCCATATTCCCCCTTCTGTACCAATCTTATGAAACTACCGTGCCACTACTTACATGACTGTGCCAAAATAAGACTGACCCTACATAACTGCAAAATGCATATTCTCACTGGAGAAAGCTAAAACCTGAAAACCTGATGGGGAAAAAAAATGTGAAAATTCCTTCTCTATCCCTGTGGTGTTCGCTATAATGTAACAGCAAGTTCCCCAACACCCTACCAGTTTCATGCCCTGTTTTCACAAGGGTGGGCTTGGGTGGGTTCTGGCTAGAGGGGATGAAGCTAGAGAAAACCACTCTATTCCTTGCCAATTTATAAGACTAAGCTATGCCCCTCCAGCCTTAAGCCACCCTCCCCTGAGGTACTTCCCCCTGCCTTGCCCATCCCCTGATGATCACCTAGCTACTTAACTAACCTGCCTGCTCAGGTGTCATTCGAGGCTGTTCCCTCAGATAATGCTCCTCCTACTGCAATTCTTTGTGCTCTCCCTAATTGTCTTATTGTTCAATAGCCTTTTCTTCCACACCTGAACAGATTGAGATGGACAATGTGCTTTGGAGAAAATGTCCCTAGCCATGTATTTATGAAACAGTATATAATAACTGGTTATAGATTTTTCCCATAGGGAAACCGGGTTATAATTCCAGCGTTATAACTATCTGGTTATAATGAACATTCAAGCACCCGGTTTCCCTACTTTCACGCATGCTCCTACCGCAAACCTCCCCTTTTCTGCACCGTCCGTCGCGAGGCCTCAGTGCTACAGTACTCCCCGACAGAAGTTGCCGGTGGTAAGTTTTTTATTTTAAATAAAAAAAGATCTCTCATCACTGTAAACTGTCATCTGAGTTAAAAGGGAAACAAAACTAAACATTACTACCATTTACTGACAGCTACCTACCTCGGGTTTATAATAGTCCGCAGCTCAGCTTGGTAAACAGATACATTTATTCTGTTTAATTGCTGAGGCGAAAAAATGATCCCCAGCAATTATACAAAATAAAGGATGGGTAGGTGTGTAAAACTCAGATTTTACACATACCCTCGGGGTGGGATGCCTTAATAAACCCCTCAAGCTTCGCTCTCAGGGTTTAAGTGGCATCCCACCCTATAGGGGTGTGTAAAATCCTCATTATAACTACCTACCCATCCATTATTCTCTATGTAATGAACAGCTACAGCCAAGTCAGTGTGATGTGTGCAGCATAGTAGTCATCGCAAGCTACTCATTAAGCAATTCATCATTATGATTATCACAACGGCCATTCCCTTACCCATAGGTGAGCCAACTCAATAGGTACAAGGCACCATGAGGAACTAGCTCCAGGGCACGTAGGATGGCTCTGACTCAGAGTCCAATGCACCTTTCTCTTGTCAGAGGATGCTGTATCCCCCGAGCAAAGTCCAAAGAGACTAGCCCTCTGACTGCCCCCTGAACCGGGGAACACAAGCAGCCTGGGATCTAACCTCTTGCCAGTTTCAGGGTTGATCTGCCTGCAATATGGCATGATTCCCTGTCTCCTCTCTGTACAAATGCTATCATAGTATGAGATGTCCACAATTCTGATCCCCCCAAAAGAACTTAACATCACTACTTCTACAAAAGCACTTTGGAGGTTATCTAAAACTCTACCTTTCCATAGGCTAGACAGGTGCAACTCATCTTGGGCACATAGCTGGAGTATTTTTATAAAAATGACACTCCCCATCCCAGGCATAAAATCTGGGTTATTTTTATTTATTTTATTTTATTTTGTATTTTCTTGACCAAGTAGGTGTAATAGTTAATAGAATGCCTATTTTCAGGTATAACCCATCAGATTACAAGGAAAAACAACGTAAAATACAAAAACAGCAAAGTTACAATAATTTCAAGGTAATTATAAAAACAATAGGACATAAGATTGTATCACGCAGGAATCAGCAATCCTCAAACAGCAAGATGATAAAGGAATAGTACAAAGATTGTGGTATAGCCAAAACAGTGGCCACAAAGGGTCAAAGGATAAGTGCAATAGTCAAGTGGACATAGTTAGTGCAGAACAGTAACCACTACTAGAGTCAGGTACAAGAGCATTTGTCAGAGGATCTCAAATATTCAAGTAGTTCTCTTCTGAAAGAGTGGTGGGACCAGCTACCACATAGGTAAGAGGGTAGGGAGTTCTATACCCTTGGGAAGAACTGGGAGAATGCCTGCTCACCCATTTTGGAGGAGCACTTGGGTGATGTTTGGAGTGAAGGAGGTAGGCTTGGTATCCAGGTATTAGCATAGAGGCCATTGAGGCGGGTGTGGAGGACCTGAGGATGTTGTCAATCAGACAACTTAGGATGTAGAGGTGCCTGGGGGGGAGCCATCCCAGACTAGAATACAGCATGCGCTGGTGTGTCAGTTGAGGGGCTGACAGGGCAAACCTACATACATTATTATAGGAGACATTACACCTGGAGAGTTTGCTTGCACTAATCTGATAGAATGAGGTGAGCCCATAAGAGAGGCAAGGAAGCAGGACTCCCTGGGCAATAGTAACTCTAGCTTCTGGATCAGGGCATCTCTGACCCAGTAGGCGAGCCCAAGCTTGACATTAATGCACTTATAGATGTTTGTGATATGCTGTGAGAAGTCCAAGGCAGGATCAAGGATAATAACTAGATATTTGAAGTGGTCAGTCATGATGACAGGGGAACAATCAAGGCAGCAAACATCTAAGCTGGTGGTACAAGCCCAAACCTTTTGCAAGGACCCTAACAGCATGGTGTAAGTCTTGCTTGCATTCTAGACAAGGCAGTTTTGACCAACCAGTTCTGAACTTGGTGGAAGTCAGTGCTGAGCCTGGAATTGATATCAATCAGATATTTTCAGCTGGAGTAAAGCACCCCTGCCATTGGCATAAAGGAGAGTGTCATGGTGAGATGGGACATTTGAGATGTTGTTGATAAAGGCAGGAAATGGTAGTGGGCCCAGGATAGAACCTTGGGGAATGGCAATATTGATAGTGGACAGGATAGTGTGTGCCCCATTAAACTTAACATGTTGTTGGTGGTTGCAGAGGTAGCTAGAGAACCAGACAGTGGCAGTTGGGCAGATGTCTAGAGAGGTCAATTTCTGTATTAGCAGGGGGTGATTTACCTACTTGATGATGATATTATCACAATATCACCATGCCTCAGGATGGACCTTTCCAATGGATGAATAAATGGTGGCATATCCATACTTTCCTGGGAACTGTTAACCTGTCAACAAACAACATAATAGATCATACAGCTAGCACTTAACAACTCTTCCTCCCAACTTAAGCACTTACAGCCTAGCCCACAGTACACACTCCACGTACTAGCCTTGTTCTGTATTGTCAGTTTCTCACCATTGGACTGTAAATGGTTTATTCACCAGGTATAATGTCAAATGTTGTATTCAATAATAATTGCTCCTCTGTTCACCATGAGTCTTGTGATTTAACTTATGTTCATGTTTTTATTACCTAGTCTGTAACTGGAATGTATCAATTTTGTGCACTGCACTTGTTTTCTTAATTACCTACTACATGGTTTTTATTTTTACTTGGAATGTTTATGACTCTGTACTCTGTTTCTCTTGATTGATGTCTGTCACATCCTCCTATGTACCCCCACTCCCCCAGGATGCTTCTGGAAACAAGCTGTGTAACAGTTTATGTTGCTTTCTTGGTGAATCGCTTCTAAATAAAATAAATAATAAATAAATAAGACCACCCCTAGAATGGCTCAAAAATGAGTGAATCACCATGTTCATCAGCCTGCAGGATTTTCCAATTGCTCTGGTATCTCAGACTGAGTGCTTTCTTTAAATAATGTGAGACCGTACAATGTGGACATCTGCCCCAGGAATGCCATAGCAAGGTCCAGTACTTTTTTGTTTTGCATAACCGTTCAAGTGATTTTTGTGTTCCCAAATCATTGCCTCCAAAGTGCATCAAAAGAACATTGGGAGGTTCCCAATGATGAGCTTTGGCCAAGATTCATAGGAGCAGATCATTCCTTCTCATCCTCCGTAGTCCCATCCAATGTACTTGAGCCTGCTCAGGGTCCAGAAAAAACTACTCATCTCCCTGAAACTGCCTTGTTTATACTGTATGGCTGCCCAATGGATGAATATGCTGGCATATCCATACTTTCCTGGGAAGTGTTAACCTGTCAAGAAAAAAAAACAGAAGTTACAGCAAATACAATCTCACTTATCTTTCAAAAACCTGCAATCTCCAATGATCCAGGGACTGACTCTAGCCATCCATAAGCATTCTGTTTTGGCATATGAGACAGCCTCTGTGTGGAAAGAGTGGGTATTGAACTACTTTGAATCCACACCCCCATCTCTCATGGCCTTCTCTAAAACCTGATGGTACCAAAACACAATCAAAGGGGACTCAACATGATGAACAATTGAGACCCCCACAGAGGTCCAGAGGGTCATATAATCGAATCCATGCTTGGATGTTCCACTGTCCTCACAGGGGCAACCTCAGGTTGCACAAGCACCTCAGGCCCATGTGTTCATCTTGCTTCTGCACAACTGAATGCACACCACATGATGTCACTGCTGCTCCATCATCTTCTAAGGCCATTGGAAAGCCTTTCCCCACTGTACCAATCCAGATAACTTAAGGGCTGCAAAGAAAGCCTCCAAGGACATTGTTCAAAATGAGCACACTTCTAACAGTGAGGAGCACACACTTGGGAGTTTCTCCCACACCCATGCCAATAGAGTTGGGCATATCAGCCACCAACCATCTAGACGCTTAGGGACTCCACAGGCCAAAGCTTCCAACACCTTGTGAACAGGGAATGTTCATATGTTGTCTGCGAGCATAAACCCTTCCCATCTCGTGTGAAGAACATACCAGCATAGCTGGTTCATTAGGATGGGCAACACATTCCCCCACCCTTGGGTCTGCCATATACTCAGGAAATTTTCCACCCCCCCCTCTGGTATGCTGCTCCTATTCTGGGTGCTAAAGAACACCTGAGTAATGACCAGGATTCTGGATCACCAATTCTCAGATGTATGCTGGGACTACCCTGGGATACGTTCCTGCTTCTGGAGTCAGTTCCCAGATCTCTGTCACTGCAAGCAAGATAGAGCATCAGCAATTTTTTTATTAACTCCTGGAACATGCACAGCCTTAAATTGCATTTTAGTATAATGACCCACATAAGATTACCTAGCATGATCTTGCATCCCAGCTCCAGCTTATGGTATAAACTACCCCAGTACTGCCTGTCTTGAATGTGGTTCTATGTGACAAAGGTGAGTCTGAAAGACTGCCTATCGCATACAGCTAACAAACTTGACCCCGCGGTCAAAAGGGCAATGGATATTGTACCTACCATTGCAAATAGCGATGGTCGCCACAATACTTAATACCATACAAAAATATTTTTTAATACGGGCGGCTGCAATCTCAGACAAAACACCCTTGTGGGGGCAATCCCCACACCCACCAAACTTATATTATCGACCCTAGGGGGTGCAGACCATGAGGCAAGTTATTCGATTCTGAAAAAAAAAATTATTCTGCCCCTAGCAGACCCAATCCCGGGGCTGCTTGCACTGCAAGTGGTGATGTACACCACTACGCTATGCAAGCAGCTTGGTGGGAATTGGCCTCAAAGGATACTATATCCAGCAATTGCAGTACAGCTCCTTGCTGTACTCATACAGGAATATAGCACCGTCTTGCACCACTCGCTGTCTTGTAGAGCACTATCATTGAGTCGCTCAAAAGTGCAGCGCTCAATAATCAGCACTCTACATGGGTGCTACCCTTGAATGTCACCTTTTTGTTCCTCAGCTGCTTCCTGAACATGACTAGGGCCACCAAGAATTCCAGGAGGGTGATCTGAGTAAGCAGACCTCTGCTTCTCAGACCTAAGGCCTGCAACCCTTGCACCATTCCCCCCTCAAGCATTAAAAACCCAGGCCCCAGATGCATCAGTAAACAGCTTTAACTCTTGACTGGTGACTGGCTCTGTACTTCATTGAAATATTTTAGGGACATCGCCAACACACCCAGGCCCTCCTTAATTGCTTCTGTCACTTGTATCCAGTGTTGAATCTTGGTGCAGCCACAGCTCACATTTGCCACCTGAAGCAGGAACATCCAGCCCATGGGCATGACCTTACAGACAAAATTAAGGAGACCCAGCACTTGCTTCTGGGGCAACTGCAATTCAGTTGCAGGCTTGACCCTTTCTCTGCCTAAAAAGGAGAGACTTGTACATGTCCCTTCCATCTTCTCATTGGCCAGAGGCATTCCCATGTTGGTCTATACTGTCTGGAAGGCTTCCATAGTTCATAGGTCATAGTTATTGGTGCCTGCCTGCCCTACAATCAAAAAGTCATCCAAGTATGTAACTACTTCCTATAGACCTACTGTATTCATGATGTCTCAATGTAGAAGCAAGCTTAGCTGCTCAAAGACAGTTCACCCCATTGGCATGCAATTATCTATGGCTGGAGGGTACAAAGCTAGAGGAAAATCCACCCTATTCCTTTCCAGTTTATGAGACTAAGTCCCCCCCCCAGCCTTAAGTCACTCTCCCCCCAAGGAACTTCTCCTTGCCTACCTGTCAACCCTCTCCCTCCCTTGGTGGCCCCTGGTGGTCGTCTACTTGGTGAACTAACCTGCCAGATCAGGTGCCATTTAGGGCTGTTCTCACAAACAATGCCCCTCTTACTGCAATTCTTTGCATGTCTCCCTAATACTATTAGATGACTATAAATATTTTAGATGTATTGTACTAGGAGGAAAATAAATACAGTACTAGCCATAACATACATGAAGCATTTACGCCTATATTTGAACCAGAATAATTTTTTTAGAAAGTTTGTGTAGGAGAGGCACACTGTGCTGAGGCTTATTTCCAAGTGCAACTTTGGAGGGATATATAAAGATAAAAGATGGGAAGCTCAGCAAAAATATCATTACAGAACAATGAATATAACAGGTGACAAACTCAGTTAAATCTTGTGTGCAGTATGTATAATAAACACGACCACATGAAGTACATTAATACCAAAAGAAAATGTAGAGGAGGTTAGAATCCACATATACCATATTAGGAATATATACAGTGAAAAAAATACTAAAAAATCAGTATCTGCAGCAAGGATACAGTACTATAAGCTAGGACAATAACAGTGGTGGAAAGGGAGGGGATGGGAAGGGGGTAATAATACAAGCTGGAAGAAGTGGTTAGTTGGAGGGGTAATGACTAGCTGCAGGTACAGGTGTGGACCAAAGTCTGAGGAACCAAAAAGCCTCACAATCTCACCCCTTCCTCCTACTATGCAAATGTGAGTAAATAAGAATCAAAAAGCTCAAGTAGGACTTAACATTTATTTTAATCCATACTTACAATTCAAGGATATGTGCACTGTGATGGTAAGGTGCCACCTCCACAGTCTGTTCTAACACAGTGAACAGTGAACTTCAAGTTTCTCTTAGATGGATGTAGGTTATGGTATTCAGTGAATATATCCAGCTCATACTGCATACTCTTCCAAATTAACAAAAAATTGTCAATATATTAATGGTGTACTGTGATTGAATCAAAGAAATAGTTCCTACTTGCATCATGGTACAGTCAGTTTCTCCCTTAATCCCAAGTATACATTTGTGTAGGATGGGGCAACTGAAGCCCCCATTGCTGTCCTGTGTACCTGAAAATAATGGTCACCAAGAAAGATAAAACTATCACATTTTAAAATCATTTCAATACATCATACTAGGAATTCAAGACGTTCACTAGATAACAGTGTCTCCTGCAATAAGTATCTCTTTGAATCCAAGCCACTTTCATCAGGCACATTTGCATAAAGGGCCTCCACATCTAGAGTTGCAAGAATCCACAAGTCTTCAATCTCCACAGCTAATAATGTAACTAAGATTTTGTTTTGTTTTGTTTTCAATAATGTAACCAGGTTTGATTATGTCCTGGATGCTGCCTAATTGTTTTAAAGCCTCTCTTTCCTATTACTCATGGTCACATAGTTTATGGTTTCCTCTGGTGGAAAATAATCCATTAACTTTTTTCACATTTTTGTTCAAACGCTAAAATGGCAGGTGCAATAGGTGGACAAAAACTGGATTTTATCCTAAATGATGGAGCAGTCTCCCTCCCCAGTCCTCTCCCCTCGTTATTAAAATGGCACTTTCCCTTGACTGATAGACATATACCAAATTCAGCTTTTTTTTGGAACTCTATTTCTGCTCTCTGGCCCTGGACTTCCTTCGAGAGCACCCATGCTGCAATGCCTTTTACTCCCTGCCTCAACTCTTGCTTCCCTCAGGCTCTCCCCCTGACCAGCTCGGCAGGTCCTGCCCCCCCAGATCACCCTCTGGGAAAGGGCTGCCCTCCCTTGGTGGCATTTTCTGGATTTAGAAGGACCTACTTTGCCATTGGGTGGGCCCTGGAAAGTCCTGGACCCTGCACTTAGCTGACGTCAGGATTTGGACGCACCCCTGGGGTCTCTGTCATTCCACCAGTGAAACAGAGGGATTATTCTCTTGGGGTTCCCCCCCCCCACCGAGGAGCTTGGTCACACACTGGTTTCAAGGCACTGGGTGCCACCATCCACCAAGCTTCTCCCCTGTGATGTGTTGCACTACAGATCTGTGCCGCACCCAACCGCCCTGGTGCCGCTACAGAGTGGTGCATCCCAAAGCCCTCCCCCAGGAAAGGGAGAGCTGTCCACTGGATGCTCAATCCCTTCCCTCCCTTGCCAACCCCTGATGGCCCAAGCTCATTCCTGAACCCAGGTCACCGGTGTGGTGTGAGGTGTAGCGACCAGCACCTCAGCCTCCAGCGCCACTGGGCCGGCATGCAAAATTCAACTTGCAGGTGAACTTATACAAATCCACCATACTGATGAATTGGAAAATGGTAGTGGAGAGACAAATGATAATCACCGCTGCAATACAAACCAAAGTATGCAGAATTGTGAACTGAGTTATAAAGAACAAAAGACAGACAGAAGTACAGTAAGGAGATTGTTCCAGTGCTGGGGGAGATAGAAGAAGACAGCTTACTCGCCCGGGGTTTTGCAACAACAGATGTAGCAAAGTGGGCATCACAGGACTGAAGAAAGTAGGGAAAGGGGAGCGGGAGAGATGAGAAAGGAATATAGGGTAGGGAGCTGAAAAAGAATTTGGAAAGTAAGTTTGCGTAGTCATGGTTGCCTGCCTTCAATTGAAGGGAGGCAGAGAGTGGTGTGAAGTTTTAAACATTTTGTGCTACATGTAGCTAATGCAGAACTGACACTTCATCAACAACTGGGTGCACAGTTCTTTTTTTTTTTTTTTTACATTAAACTAAAAAGAAGGTTCTTTACCTATACCATCTTATGGCACCCAGTAACACCCCCAAAACCCAACCATTTGCAATTATAAACCCTACTTTCATACCACCCATTCAGAGTCTCACCTTCCTCCCCTCTTAGCCCCAGCAAAAGGAGCGATAAGGCAGCTGTTCCCACACCTTCTCATCAGCATCCAGTCTCACCCTTCTAACTCCCAGCTCCCTTCAATAAGACAATGACCCTCATTTCCTCCCACCCAACCCATCCGCCCCTCATCCCATTCAATAAATGAACACAAGTGTGAGAAGAAGTGATGGCAACCAGTACAGACCTTCTTTCTCACCACCTCAGCTTTCTGCCACCTGAATAAAGGGGAGTGGAAATGCAGAGTAAAAACAGTTGATTACTGTGGGACTAAAGTCCCATTCAATCAGATAGTGGCTGGTCAGGGTTGTGAGGGTAGGGTCTATGCTAAATGTGATCTGTCTTGCGGCACTTACATCTTTTTCTTGAGTGACAAAGGTTTGGAAGGTGGGAGAGTTGTTGAGCAAGTGATAGAAAGAGGTTGTCATTGTCTGTTTTTAGCTGGGCCAGGGGAATGGGAGGTAGATGGGATTTGATGCTGATGAGTGGGAGGGGGTCTGTCTTTTTGTTGATTTTGCTGGGGCTTAGGGGAGAAGGATGGGGGTTGCTGCTATGTGGGTGGAAAGGAAGTTTATTACTGGTACTGGTCAGGAATGGAGAGAAAAGCATTGTATCCAGGATCCTATATGGGTCATTGGTCTATGGCACCATCTCTTCCTCTTCCCTTGCAAAACTGGATACCCTCTGCTATGTCTTCTGTCATTTTGCTACCAACTTTCCCCTCTATACACATCACTGCTGCCTCTGTTCCTCCCTCTCTATCCTCCCAGTACATTAATGTTGCCAATCTTACTTTGCCTCCTTCATTGCTAAATACTGGTTTGGGTCCCTTTCATCTTACCTCCCCTCTCTTCTGTCCCCCATCCACTCCTCTTCTTACACTGTCCACTTCAGGGATTCCTGTATCTTCTCCATTCCCTGCACTCAATCCCTGTTCAAGATGCCTTTTCCTGTCACCTTCATTCCCCCTTGAAACTGCTCCCCTCTGTCTCTCCTCCTCACTCCTGGCCCTTCGATACCAGCAAAGGCACCTTCCTGCTCCCCATGGTCCTTGTCAATCCTCCTCTTGACTCTTCTTCCCCTCTCTTCTGCCCCACTTCTGCTTAGGATCCCCTTTAATTTGTACTAATTGTGACTATAACTATGGTCTGTGTCTGTACGACATAGCATTCTCACCTTCTAAAAACTGGCACTGCACACTTTATTGTATTCTTGCATGCATGTCCACATATCATTGCGACAAACCATGGCGTAGTTTACCTACTTGTTTAATACACTGCTCTTGTACTTGCAATGTTGTCTATGTAACTGCACTCCGATATTTTGTAATTTTATTTTTTCTGTACTCCTCTTCCCCTCTCCCCCAGGTTCCACGTGTAAACGAGCCTCAGCTCAGTGTGCCTTTCCCCATTACCAATTTTTAAATAAATAAGAAAAAAATCTGAATGAACAAAAATCTCAACAATGCCCTGGGTACTCACCTCAGGGAGGCCCATGGTTTGACCACATATGCATTCAAATTTCAAGCCATGAAACATATCCCACTATGTGTACATGGAGGGGATAGGGTGAAAACCCTCTTACAAAGGGAAACCAGACTAATTTGTTTTGAATGCACTATATCCCTCAGGCTTAAATTTTCAGATTGCTTACAAACCATACTTGTAACTTGTTATATGATGATATGTACTGGGGTATAGTTACAGAATAGCATCTAGTCAGAGTTAACAGGTATATGCAATCTTTCTTTTTCAATTTGCTTGCTGATATAAGTCTTTCAGGATGACTTCTATATGTTAGAGTGTAACAGCACTATCTACTTTTTAATCTACTAGCCCTTTCTCTGTGTCTTCCTTGTTTTTATGGGTTATCATTATATCATTAATTATTTTGAGAGTTATAGTCTAATCATAGCATTGTTTTTAGTGGGACACCATTATTTGCATTTACTTTGCTAATTTTTCTCATCACCTATAGTAACTGCTTCCTTTTTTTTGGGGGGTGGGCTGTTTTAGTATCCTCCCCACCCTTTCCATTTTCATATCACCAATTATTTTGCACTATTCCCAGAATGCTGCATTGTAGTCATTTATTATTTTCATATGTGGCTACAGGCTATTTAGATTAGTGCAATTTGTAATTTGTGATATTCATTGGGTTCCTGCATTTTAAATTTTAACCACACTGAGTATTTCCATTAAAACAACTATCCATGTTTACAGAATACATTTTTGGCCTAGATCGATCACCAATCACTTTGTTCCTTCACATGATTATTGATCTGGCTTCAGTGATCACAGAAAATCTTTACTATCAGCACATATCTGAGTCCCACCAGAAACATTAGACTACTGTGGATCTTCCTGTCCACCACTATAAGCCCCCACATTCCCTTTTACTCAGTATGCTGGTAGCTGAAGGGTGTTTCTTTTGTTTACATCCTCAGTGGCTTCTTCTTTGGTTTTAGGGATTTTGTGACTCCTCCTAAAAACAGTATCGGAGCATGTCTGAACCATGCCACAAACACTGTAACATTATGGATTGCAGTCATAGTTTACCTGTCCATCTGTTTTTTAAACACAAAGAGAAAATACTCTTCTAATGCTTCTCTCCCTCTGCTCCCCTTCCCCTTACCCTTCCCTCCTATTGTTGGCCCTCTTGACTCCTAATTCCCTCCTTGCTTCTTTCCCCATCTTAAAGGACGTTGATATTCTCTGATGTTGCATTGTTCTATAAATTAATACATTGTAATTGCTCTGTGCCATTCAATGTTTGCCTCAATGTCTTTTTAATGTATATTGTATTGTGTTTGTGTTTTATGCTACCCTGTATAATTTTTGTACTCTAAATGCACATGTTGATTTATTCCCTAATACCCTCTTCCCCAGGACACATCTGGAAATGAGTTGTACACAGCTCAGTATGGCTTTCCTGATGAAGCTTTTTAAATAAATAAATAGTGTGGTTGGCAGCTGGGTTTAACTTTCACTGCAGACTGTCTGCTTTCTTTTAGCTGTTCTGATGCAAAATATGGTGTTCTACTGTAGAGCATTATCCCAGACATTGCTGCTTGCTGTCAGACTATTTTCAGATTCAGTAATCTGTTTATATTTATAGAATTTTAGCAGCAAACATTTTTACCAAAGAAGACATTTGCTTTTTCATTCATTTATACTTAGTTTTATTATTGCACTTGTTAGCACGTGTCATACTTATTGTTTTCTATGGATTAATTTCACTTCTACCAGTAATACTTCTGCTTGCACTTGAACTTGTTAATTATTGGCAATATAAATCATTGCCAGTTACAGGATTACCATGCCACCCCCCGAGGAGGCTATTTGTTGTGATATGTAGGATCCACTGGTTGGTGTTCTATCTGCACCAAAAATAGAAAGTCAACAAGTACAAGGTGTGTGCACTATTTCTTTACCTTTTTTGTTTTGTCATCATTCACAATAGCACTTTTGGGAGTGTGGAGTGTCACCCTTTCTGTTTCTGTTTTATTACTGATTTTACTGGGGCTAAGTGGAGAAGGACTGGGGGGGTGCTGATGCTATGTGGGCGGGCGAAGGGGACTTATTGTTGCTACTGGTTAGAGCTGGAGGGAGATAGGTGGTATGAGGTGTTATGAGAGGGTGGGGAAGGGAACCTTTATTTTATAAAAACATGTTTAGAACTCCACCAAGTGGCACTTCGCTGATGAAGATCTATGCAAGCAGTCACTTTGCATAGTCTTCTTCTGGTGAATTTTGCACTTCAGTACTCGGAACACTACGCACTGGTATATGTGAAGTAGCAGCACTTCAGACAGTGATTTATTTCCACTTCACATGCACCTAGAAGTACAAAGGAGGCAGCAGCAGTGAGGTAGGGGGCTATAAGGGCAAAGTAGCAAAACAAATGAAATTGTGTTAAAGTCTGGACAGGACAATGAATTTAGCACTATATCAAATCAGTGATATACATGGCCTTGTTTCAGCCTTGTTTGGCACAGCCCCAGCATAACTTATCACTCTGAGAAAACGCATGCTTACTATGTGCCTCCAGGGATGGCTGACAGCTGTTGTCGACTTCCTTAATATCTCTTTACTTACCTACTGTCAAGCCAAAATCAGAGACCCTAAGGATGTGGACAGCTAAATATTTCACTACACAGTTGTACCTCTGTACTATAAACCACATCTCATGATTAAGTTCATTCAGCAGACACTGAGGAATCAAGTGGCAAGTGAAAATAAAGTGAATATAATATCAGTTGAAGAGGATTCCTGTGTTTACTGTGTGCAACTGGATTAGTTTTTGGAAAGTCACTCTCACTATATATATAACACAAATTCTCATCAGGGATGTGGTCAGCTGGGTACATTGTCTACACAAATGATTTTGAGGATAATCTCATGGCAGTTCAGGAAAGAGAGGCACAATGTGTTGTGATATAATGCACAAAGTTTGAGAAGGACATTTTTGTGGAAGGCATCAATGTGCCTTTAAAATGGATTTCAATATTTTTATTTTATTTTTTATATAGTTTTTGTTGACTGGGTAAGTACACTAGACAAATCCTGCCTATTTTCAGGCAGGACCTGGGGGAGGGGGATATAGATGAATTCCAACTGACCTTGAACCAGATTAAGCTGTTGGTGGTATTTTTAGTGAATGAGGGAAATTTGGCCAGGACACCGGGGAAATTCCCCTACTCTTCCTGCAGGGGGATTGCTGGCCGTCTTGCTATGATGGCCAGTTCTCCTTGCTCTCTGGAAAGTGCAGACGTTGTTAGGGTAGGAGCTCTGGCCTCAGCTCCTATTTTCTCCACTCAGGAAGCTATAGATTTAGCTATGGCAGCTGCTGATCTTTTCACCTGACAGTGCTGCAGAAGATTGCATGGAAACTGATGTGATGAATTTATCTGTACCTGATTCCTTGTTGCTGACTTGTTCTCCAGCTGATTCTGTCCCTCAGGAGACCTCCAGTTTTCCGACGACTCCAGAGCACCTTCCTGCTTGGGGGGAGCTTCACTCAGATCTTCAGGTGGAACCTCTGGTTTCTGTGGGGGCCGATATTGCACCGGACCAGGTAGGACAAGTTACCTGGTCGGACGCCTACTTTGGGAAGCCAGCTCTTGCTTCTTCCGGCTCTCCAATGCCTGTCTCCATAGCTTGCGAGTGCGATTCTGATCCTGAATGCTGTCGGCCATTGGATTTGCCACCTCTTCCTTCTGCTTTTCAGCCTGGTGCTTCTAAACCTTCAAAGTCATGACTGGGATTGTCTTGAGCCACCCGGCCTACTTCAGCATCTTTGGTTACTACTCCTCTCCCTTTGAAAACCACGTTTTCATTTCTGGGTCATCCTCCTTCTACTAAATGGGGGGGACTTGGCTCCTGCACCCCCTCCGGTTGCTTTTCGAGACGCTTCTTGGTCTCCTGAAAAGGCCCTCTCAGCAGCTGACTGGGTCCCTGCAGCCTCTGGAGACTGGACTCTGGACCCATCTGATCCCTCCTACAGAAGGATGTGTTCTCCCACTGTGGCCACCAACGTTGATTCTGCTTCGAGCTCCACCACACCCCAGGGTAACTTAACTAACTTATTACCTGTTGTCTCTAACAATAGCATTTCTGGTGTTGGTACCACTTTAGATAATGTATCTGTGGAACATAGGATGGGGCTTAGCCCTGAGGCTCTGACCAACCACCAGGAGAAGTCTTCCCTGGCCCCTTTGTTCAAACTAGCTGACTTGTTTCATTCCACTGGGAAACCTGCTCCCTGGAGGAATGCAGTTCGGCTTTTGTACAAGGGGGGCTTGGAACATGCTCCTGATTGGCTGTTTATTGCCAGGTCTCTGTTAAAAAAATCTATGAAATTTTTTTCTTCTGAGATTTTTACTTTAATTTCCTTAGGAAATGGCAATTACAATGTTAGTTTTAAGAATGTGTATAACTTGGATAGGTTCTGGGCTCAGTATAATACCCTTAAGAATGACCCCATCTGGGTGTCTTTCCAGGCCATACCCCTCACTAAGCCTCTGATTAAAACCATTACAATTTTATTCAAAAATGAAGGGGTCAATGTTGAGGATATCCTTTTTTGGTTGTGGCAATGCTGTGAGATTTTAGTTCGCCCTACCCCTACAATGGATAGCGAACTGATTTGGGATGGGGGTTGGAAGGTGAAAGTTAAACTTTTCTCCACCAATTCTGGTCCTGTACATCTTCCCAGTGTATTTTTTTTAGGCCGGGACAGGGGCTCTTTTTTATATAGGGCAGCCCAGATCTTGTTTCAAATGTGGCTCTCATACGCACCTGAGTTCAGCCTGTGATGTCACTAGATGCAGTCATTGTTTAGAGTATGGCCATTTAGACTCTGCCTGTTTGAATCTTTTTAAATGTAATCTTTGTGAACAAACTGGTCATGCTTATGGCCGTTGTCCTTGGGCCTCTCATAATCGTGAGGACTGTCCCTCACATGAAGGTCTTATCAATCAAGCCCAACATGCTTTAGCTTCTCAGGTGGCTGCTGCTCAATCTGTCCCAGGCAAGATTGTCCCGACCTCTACACCTGCTACAGCTCCTTCCATCCCTCCCCCTGTGCCTTTGGTTACTGCACCTTCGCCCTCAGGTTTGGCCTCAGATTTGGCTTCAGCTGCTTTCCCAGACCCTGTTATGACCCCTACACCTAGTACTGTAGACACCATGCCTCCCCCATTCCGCCCCCCCGAAGTCCCTTTTACGGTGGTTCCTCCTATAAAACGAAATAGACATGGTAAAACCATGTCTGAGCCCAAAACTTCACAGAAAACTATTCCAATACAGAAACCTTAGCTTCTGAAGGCTCCTGTAACTGTAGGGAACATTTTTGCCCCCTTAGAGGAAGATACTGGAGGGGATTCGGGTGACGAGACTGATGCCTCGTCTGTTGTCTCTACTACTGACACTGATAGCCGTTCTGAGGACTCTATTGCCAAGAGGACTAGACACCGACAGGCAGGGAAGCTCCCTTGAGTGTTTTTTTTTCTAGGTTAGGATTTCTGTTTTTTCCTTTTTTTTCCCACTTAGATGTCTTCCTTAACATTTACCACTTTAAATGTTAATGGTATTAAAGGAGAGAAGAAACTAGTTTTTTTTTTTCTCATCTTCATTCCTTCTCCTCTGATATAATCTGTTTGCAGGACATTCATCTGAAATCACACTGGGACCTTCAGCATACCTCTCATTTTTGGTCCCGTGGACCTTCCTTTTGGTCTGTGGGGGATGATATTTGTGATGGCTTAGGAATTTTATTTACTAACCCTCAGCTTTCGGTTTCTAGATTAGTAGATATAAATCCAGGAAGGGCTTTTTGTTTGGATGTTTCTTTTTTATCTGAAGGTTTTAGGGTTATCACAGTGTATGCCCCCCAAACTATAGCTCAACATGTGGCGCTTTTTAAAGAAGTACAACCTTTTCTGCATACTTCTCGGTTGGTTGTTTGGTTGGGTGATTTTAATTGTGGGTTATCTATTACTGATCGGGGTTTAGTCACGGATAAACTTTTTTGTGATTCTGTAGCTTTAAAAAATATTCTCTCTACTGCACATCTGTTGGATTCATATAGGGTGTTATATCCTATGGGGGGGGGTTACATGTATTTTCAGGGACCTCTCCGGACCTGTATTGATTTAGTTTTCATCTCCTTGGTACTTAAGGTTGTGCAGGCTTTTACCCGGCCCATAGAATTTTCCCATCACTGTACTCTTACAGTTACTATTTCATGGGAAGGAGCCCCCAGGTGTAAAAAGAATGTGTGGCAGTTGAATGAATCTCTGTTGGAAAATTCTAGTCTCTGTAAGTTATGGGAGAGGGACTGGGTGGCTCGCTTTTCCGTGTTGGAATGCTATGATTCCATTTTGGATTGGTGGGAGGATTCTAAGCAAAGTTGGAAGTCCTTTTTTCAATGTCAGACATATATTAAATCTGCTGCTGACTATATGGGATACTTACAGCTTAGACACCAATTTCAGCATCTTATTTCCCTTTCAGACACTACTAACCGGGATTATAGTGAGCTTATAGCTACTTTGAAGAAGCAAATGGTTAGGCTCCAATATGATAGGGGCAAATCTTTAGAGCAAGAATTACATGTTGGCACTTCTATGACATGCCACTCTTTGGACCCATTTACAGAAAACAAAATCCGGATTGATTCTCAATTAATCTCTGTTTTGACTGATATACATGGCCATACTGTCAGTGACCCCCTTGAGCTTTTACATGTGGTTGAAACCCATATTGCTTCTTCGTTAGCTCCTGACCCTGTTCTAGCAACTGAGGTGGTTCTTCTGCCTTTCAATAAGCTGCATTTACCCACGCTGTCTACGACTCAACAGCAGCCTTTGATCACTGATATTACTTTGGCTGAGGTTACTGCTGCTGTTCAGGGGTTACCTTCCAAATCTGCCCCTAGCTCAGATGGCCTAAGTGCAGGCTTTTATAAGACCTTTTTACAGTCTCTTGGACCTGTGCTAGTGATTCTCCTGAATTTTATCTTACACTCTGGGGAATACACCCCGTCTATGTCTGAAGCTATTTTGCTACTTCTCTACAAAAAAGGGGATAGGTCTGATTTAAGCAATTGGCGGCCCCTTAGTCCACTAAATACCAATTTGAAAATATTAAGTAAAATACTTTTGGCTAGACTTTCTGCACTTACCCCCTTGCTATTTCACCCAGTCCAGGCTTGTGCAGTCCCAGGACGCAAACAATGGGACAACTTAATATATTTACGGGAGCTGTTTTCTGCAGGAGAGGTGGGTCCCTTACAAGGGTATGTTTTTGGTTTGGATCAAGAGAAAGCTTTTGATCGAGTAGCCCATTCCTTTTTATTTCTTGTGTTGAAAGCTTTTGGGTTCCCTGATCAGTTTATTTTTTGGATCTCCGCAATGTATAAGGGTGCTGTGCTTATCCCTAATGTTAATGGCTGGCTTGGGAATAGGTCGGCTATTACTAAAGGAGTGTGACAAGGCTGCCCACTCAGTCCTGTTCTCTATGCTTTCACCATAGATATTTTTATTCGGATACTGCAAGCAAACACTGCTTTACAGGGCCTTGATGTAATTCCTTCTCTAGCTCCCCACAAGGTATTAGTTTATGCTGATGACTTGGTGTTACTTTTGCCTCTTCGTTTTTCTGTCTCTGCTTTGACAGACTCTATAGAGCTTTTTTTCATCTCTCAGGCTCCAGAATTAATTACAGTAAAAGTAAAAGGGTTGTTATTGGTTCTACTCCTGTCCCACCCAGGGGGTTTATTGCTGGAATTCCTGTTTCTAGGGACCCTATTAAAATTTTGAGCCTCTTGTTTGGACCCGGTGAAATGGTGAAGCTAAATTGGGATGTTGTTTTAGCCAGGGGATCTAGGATGGTAGGTAATTGGAAAGGACAGCAATTATCAAAAAAAAGAGGGTATTATTGATTAAAACTGTTCTCACCCCTATTTTTCTATTTATTTGTTATGTTTATTTCCCCCTGTTTTCTCTTTGGACATGGATTTTTAGTGGGTTTTTTTCAAGCTTTTTGGGGCTCTTGTTTGAACCCCCTTAAGTGGGAAATTACCTATAGACCGATTGCTGAAGGTACTGTATCTATGCTCCATCCTATCGCTTTTTTTTATAGTCTTTTTGTAGCATATAATTTTGGTAAGGTGTTGAGACTAGGGGATCTCCTTTGGAGACCTTTTATAGAACACTGGCTCGCTTTCTGTAGGCCTAGTTGGCTATCTGGTAATCCCCGGCTATTATCCAAACTTTCTGCTCTACCACATAGTATTACGGACTGTATTAAACAGCTTATCAAAAGGCATATTACCCCTTCTTCATTATTGACTGCTGATAGGAAAATGATCTATAGGTCCATCTTATTATCTCAATATTCTACTGTGATCATTTTCCCTGAGTGCCCGCAGGATAGGCAGGTAGTTGTTCTCCGAAATTTACAAAACACAAGTATTCCTCCTTATGCATGGGATTGTGTATGGCTTAGTAATTTTGGGAAATTGGGGGTTAAGGGGAATAGCAAGCACAAACAACTGTCTGAGAGGTATTGTCCTCGTCCTACCTGTATACAACTACTAGAGACTCAATGTCATTTATTTATTGACTGTGCTTATATACAACCTTTTTGGTCTTTTTTGGCTGACCAATAACAGAAGCCTGAATTTGGGACTATTACTTACTCGGCCCTTTTGTTTGGTCCTTTTTCAAATACTTTCGTCAAATATCATAGTGACAACCTTTATGTTATTTTTTTTGTATTTTACGCTATTACGTATGGCAATCTAGATGTCTCTGGATTTTACAACAGAAGTATGTTACACATGAAGAATGATTCATCAATGTTGGTAAAGCCCTGAAACATCTGATGGACTATGACTTTTCTCACACTCCTTTGGAACGCTTTAACAGCTATTGGATCAATTGTATGACATGGGCTGCTTGATTGTTTACATATTGTATGATTATGTTTCTTTCTGTTTTTTTCTTTTGTTTTGTTACGTATTGAAGTCCATTTCTCAATAAAATTCCCCTACTCTTTTCGATAAGTGCCATGGGATCTTTAACATCCACCTGAACTACCACCAATCCAGGTAGATGGGACCTCGGTTTAACGTTTCATCTGAAAGAAGGCACCTCAGACGTGCAGCATCCCTCTCATGCTGCACTATAGTGTCAGTACTGGGATATTAACCCAAGTGTCAGATGTGGGAACTGAACCCACAGCCCTCTGATCTCCCAGCTTCAGAGGCGAGTGTGCTACCTACTGAGCCACTGACACTGGCACTGATTTTGATCCTGCCAAACACCAAGGAACATGAAGGTATCTTCAAAGAGGAGTCATCCAGAGTCCTGAGATTAGAATATTTGGTTGCCTGGTGAGCTTCTGTTTGCTACCAATGTTTATAGAGCCCATTTTTTACTATTAAGACTGACAGTTTATGTAAGCAGAACCAGCACCGAATATTGTTAAAATTATGTTGAGTTAACACCTCCAGCCCTGGGACTGAGACACTGGAAGTAAGACTTACAATGTTAGCCATGTAGATATGAATGTGTGAAGAAATTCAAACAGATGGTAGGTCATCATGGAAGATAGACAACAAGATGGGGCTTAAAACAGAGCCCTGGGTGATATCTCAATATATTGGGTAGGGAAGTCGCCAACTATGGCTAATTAAAGTGAGTCAGACAAGAAAAAGCAGAACCAGCTGACTGACAGGACAGGTAGGCCAGCATCTACAGGTCTTTTTAAGTAGTAGGGGGAGGCAAAAGTGTAGAAAGCCTTTGCAAGGTTGATAAATATAGAAGAGGTTTGAAGGCCCTTCTCCATCTTCCTTAGTATGTAATCAGTTAGCCACAGTGCAGAGGAAATAGTGATGTCTTAAAGGGTTTTGTGACAACAGAGCAGCAGGAGTAGCAGCTGTGGAGGAAGAGTGGGGAAGGAGGGAAGCGGTAATGGGGTAATTGGAGAAAATGGGAGGGAAGCAGGTGGAAAGCATGACAGAGTACAGGGTAGGAGCAGTGAGAAAGTACAGGAAATAAAGAATTCAGTAAAGGTAATTTCACTTCAGCTAGGAAACAGATTGCAAAACTCACTGTCTTGAAGAGGTGCATTGTTGATTGGGGGATCAAAAAAGAGTGAATCACCTTCAGTGCATGTTTTTTGATCTGTTCTTTCAGGTCATTTGGGTAGGAAACTGGTACCTCTTTTCTATCTCTATCTCTTTTTGCAATGTCAGTTTCTATCTGTTCTTAGTATATCAGCAACTGCCTGTGTTTTTGTTATATTTTTTTATAATATTTGTTTTGTTGCTTTTGGGTTTATACTTGATTTTTTGCAGACATTGGGCCAGATTCACAAATGACAAGGGAATAAGTCACAATCCGCAACTCCAGTTGTGGGCCAAAATCCATTTGTATTCTGAGTCTGCTGCAGCTGTGGCAGTTGTTACACCTGGTCCCATCAGGTGTGACATTTTTCCACAGCTGTGGGAAAAACCCACCCACAAGCTGCTAAATTGGGGCCAGTCATAAACTGGCTCCACACTCTGTGAATACTGCAGCTGTGGGAAAAACTGTGGCTCCGCAAGTGGCAACCCACTTGCGTCAGGTTTTTCCCACAGTTGTGGGGCTTTGGGGAATTTGGGGGCTCTATGAATCCTGACCATTATTTGTATTAGATGAACTACATGCACTTATGTATAATATATTGATAGCGTGTTGTGTCTTTATCATCACCTGCTCACCTGTTTAACTCCTGCTACAACCACATGCTGCTTTTAATGTGAGAAGTCAGCCCAGCTGGCCTATGATATCAGCAGCTGGTGGTCCTGGTACCCCCCTCCCCTTACCCCACTGAAGCCCCACTGCCGCTCCCCGGAATGTGGAATGCAGTATGGGCTGCATGCCCGCTGGCTCACGCTGTGGATCAATGGGCATACAGCCCTACCGATGGTGTCAGTCGGCGGGAGGCGGGCGGCAGGCGGGTGGGTGCTGCTGCCCACCGGCTGACCAGGTGGGAGCAGGGCGGTGGGACTCAGTGGGCGGGTGGGGAGGGGTACCACTAGACCACCAGGGATATTGGACATATTTTATTTTTTATTACAAATGCCCATGATTGGGCATACATCGGTCACTGGACCACCAGGGATATTGGACATATTTTTATTTATTACAAATGCCTGCGATCGGGCACACAGTGGTCCACTGGATCACCAGGGAGTTTGGACATATTTTTCTTTATTACTAATGCCCGTGATCGGGCACACAGCGGTCCACTGGACCACCAGGGAGTTCGGGAATACTTTTCTTTATTGCTCATGCCCGCGATTGGACACACTGTGGTCCACTGGACCACCAGGGAGTTCAGGGATATTATTATTTATTACTAATGCCCGTGATTGAGAAGATAGTGGTCCACTGGACCACTAGGGAGTTTGGGGATATTATTATTTATTACTAATGCCCGCGATTCGGCAGATAGCGGTCCACTGGACCACCAGGGATATTGGAGTGTACTATATTTTATTTCAGCCTTGATCAGGCTGTGGAGCACATTGCCAGCTGCAGGGGGCGTCAGTCCCCGATGGCTGCTGCCTGGCAGGGCTCAAGACGCAAGTCATTGGGGATCGGCGCTCCTGCATGCAAATGGGGCAATAATGACATGCAAAATGGCCCCATTTGCTCCTTGCATACATTATAGCCCCATTTGCATGTCAAGTTTTGAATATCGTGGTTGCTGTCCATAGCGCAATGGAACTTGCACTAGCACATCCCCATGCTCCACTCTGGCCACTTGCGCTGGCACAGTGCCACTGTGCCATGCACACTGCGGATGGCCAGGGTGTGATATTCAACGCTGCTGAGCCATGGCACAGCTCCATGGAATATCGCCCAGCCCACACCCCTGTGCAGCCAAGCTGAGCTGCGCCCAAGCTTGCGCCACAGGCTGGCGCAGTTTGAATATCTGGGCCAATGTATTTCACCTCACTTTGCCTTCTTTTTAAGCTCCAAAGGCGAATTTTGTAGTGATTCATGGGATTTCAGGTCACATGGGCTCTAGATTGTTCTGCACAGCCTCAGTTTGGGTTAGTGTGTGTAGGAAGCTGTATGAGACAATCTGCTCTGAGAGTTCTCTGCGATTAAAAACCTTCTAAAAGCTGTTAAGAAAGCCTTTTTAAGTCATTTCTTTTTGCTGAAACTTTAGTTGATTGATTATAGGAAACCCTCCTGTGCTCATATCATCGAGCATTTATTGTTTGTGTGTGGATTATAAATGTTAATGTACAACATTCAGTCTGTGTACTGAGAGACAGTGGAAGTGTACTTTGGGTGAGGGGCATATCTGTGGTGTAGGTAGATTAACTTGGAGAAAAAGACAGTGCTTTCTGTTTTGGTGATATTTTTCTTGCATAACTGTGTTAATGTACACACAGTAATATTTTCAATAATTCTTGCCATTTTTTTGCTAATTGTGATGCAGCAGTGCATAATTTTTGTATGTTTAAAATATGTGGTTATATTACTGAAGTTTTCAATTTGCTACGCATTACTTAGTGTGTGAGTGAGTATGTGCGTGATGCGTGTCATCAAATCAGACACCTTTTATTGTGCCACACAATAATTTCAGCAATGTGAACCTGCTGTCTTTTGCAGCTGTGTGATTTTTGTACTTCTTTGTGGTATCTTTACTGGTACTAGTACTACTGACTGTTACTGCATTAGTGCAGTACACTGCCCCCCCCCCCCGTGGTCCGCCCCAACTGGCAAAGGTATTATTTTCCAGATTTGAATTTCTGGTGGTGAGCACTGGTTAGGTGTTGTGCCTTTGCATCTGCATCTCTTCAGTGTGCAACGCAATCTTAATCTGTCTGTGCACTTGCATCTCTTTAGGGCCCAATCTCCATCTGTAACTTAAGTCACAGTTGTTTCTTTGGCTTCCCTTCAGAGTACTGGACAGATGTGGTGCACAATTCTGCATGAACATTGTACTTATTAACATGGGTTTTTAAGTCAGGACCATCTTCACAAGTCACTCGTGATACAAATCACGTTCTTCATCATCATGGTCACAAATGCAGTCACAAATCACTAGTCAAGATCACGTCACAAATCACAACATCAATTTTTTTACTAGTTACTTGGATGTATTGTAAGCCTGTTTTGTAGTATCTTTCCAGGCTTCACCACCCCACCATTGTAATCATTAATACGTGTTTTTAAGTTGGGGAGTTTTGTGCTACAGCTCATAGGGGAAGTATAGCTGTAGGCATTCGCGTTCCCAATACAGTTCCATATTAGTTATCTCACACCATCGACACCGAATCACGTTCTTCATCATCACGGTCACAATTGCAGTCTCAAATCACATTTCACGATCTTGTCACGAATCACAACACTCATTTTTTGACTAGTTACTTGGATGTATTGTAAGCTTGTTCTGCAGTATCTCTCCAGGCTCCACCACCCCATCACTGTACTCATTAATGAGCATTTTTAAGTCATGGAGTTTGTGCTACAGCTCATTGGGGAAGTACAGCCATCGGCATTCGCATACTTCCCATACAGCATGTGAGTTACAGTACTGTAAGTAGTGATGGGTGAAGTGGCCCCAATTTTCTCCGTGAAGTGATTCACTGAGTAACATGGAATCCATGGAGAACTCCACAATGTGAAGCGGAGTACTTCGCTTCATAATGAGGAAGGCAAAGTCCACTGTAACCAATGACTTTGTGTTATTCCGCCTTCCCCAAACCACTTCTCCACCAATTTTAAGGCAAAGTACATTAAAATCAATGTAATTAGCCTCACATCACCCTCTAATTGAGCTCCAAATGAAATTCTGCAGTTATTCATGAGACTGCAGGTCACACGGGCTCTAGATTGTTCTGCACAACCTCACTTCTGGCCTGGGTAGTATGTGTGCAGTGGTAGCTGGAGACAGCTTGGTCTCAGAGTTCTGTGATTCAGAACCTCTAAAAGCTGTTTAAAATGCCTTTTTGAGTAATATTTTTTGCTCAGAATTTAGTACATTGATTGTAGGAAACACTTCTGTGCTCATATCATCGAGTGTTTATTGTTGTGTGTGCATTTTGAATGTTAATAGTCATTAGCCAATAGTCAATAGCCTGAAAATAGTCATTTTATGGCTAGTGCACCTACCCGGTTAACAAAAACTAAAATAATTTAGAACAGTCAGTCTGTGTACTGTGAAGTGTGCTTTGGGGGAGTGGCGTATTTGTGGTGTAGGTAGGTTAATTAAGAGAAAAAGACAGTCTTCCTGTTTTGGTTATATTTTTCTTGTATAACTGTGTTAATGTACACACAGTAATATTTTTAGTAATTCTTGACATTTTTTTGCTGATTGTTGTGGTGCAGCAATGTACACTTTGTTTAAAACATTTGGTTATATTACTAAAGGTTTTCAATTTGCTTCGCATTACTTGAGTGTGCGTGTGAGTGTGTGTGTGATGCATGCCATTAAATCAGACACCTTTTATTGTATTACATAGTAATTGCAGCAGTGTGAACCTGCCATCCAGCACACGTGCATGAATTTTATATACTGCTTTGTGGTATCTTTACTGCTAGTGGATTGTTACTGCCGTGCACTAATTCCCCAACTGGCAAAATGTATTCCTTTCCAGATTTGGATTTGTGACTTGTGAGCACTGGTTAGATGTTGTGCCTTTTTGTATGCATCCCTTGAGTGTGCAGAGCAATCCTAATCTGTCTGTGCATTTGCATGGCACCATTAATTCTGGGATACTGCATTTCTTGTTACACTCTCATTTTACTTCATCAGCACTGGGGAATTTTCTGGACACAAGAAAGTAGCATTTTGGGGATGCACATTAATTCTGGTGACTCTGTGTGTGACCTGACCACTGTGCGCATGACTGAGTGCGCTATTAATTCTGGGAGACTTTGCATTTCTTGTTACACTCTCATTTCACTTCAGCAATGGGGAGTTTTCTGGACACAAGACAGTGGCACTTTGGGGATGCACATTCATTCTGGTGACTGTGTGGGTGGGATGCTGCCAATATTGTTGTCACTCTGCCTTACTTCACATTTAAGGTGGAATGACAACACAAAGTAATAATGACAAGGTGAAGTGAGCCTTTCCTATGGGGGCCCTCCACACAGCGAAGTGCCAATGCAAAGTGGCCACTTTGCATTCACTTCACCGGCGGATTTTTCAGTATGTTGGCATCAAGCAGAATCCTGAGTTTCTAAGCAGGCAGTTTGTGGTAAATCATTGAAGCTGGGAGCCTTGATCACATGATCCTCAGAGAGGAGGGTGTCTGTCCCCAATAGCCAATAATGTGAAAAGATCTTTATCTATAGCTTCAGGTGATGGAATGTGTGCTCACAGTAAACTAGCTTATGGTGATGGTCACTGAGTAGATGGGGCAGGGTGTCAACTTGACAAATACAGTGAGGACTGGAGAAGAGGTGAGACAGTTCTTAGGAAGTAGTAGATGTGTTGTGGTTTAGACAAGTGGGCTTTAGAGACAAGTTGCATGAGTTGAAGGGACAGCATTTGCTTGGCAAGTTTTCTTTTGAGGTGGTGGAGGGCTAATGCATGTTGTTGTCCTCAAGAACCAGGAGCTCAGTAATGGAAGAAAGGATTGAGATGGCAGATAAAAGGCTGAGGAGAGGGTTGCATTTCATACCAATGTGAGTAGATGATGCCTCTGATGAATACTGGATGGGTGGGTGGGAGGTGGAGAGGGAGGGAGGCAGGAAGGGAGGGGGGAATTGTACTAGAGAAGTTCATGTGGGAATGGAGCACCTGATAAAAGCATCATAAATGAGACTGAGACTAATATACTTTACAATACATCTCACTTCTCACTGTCCTGTATGTAAACTGCACAGCCAACAATACCTTCATCATCAACACTATGGTTCTCAAAGGACGTGGCCAAGAAGGAAATAGAGAAAAGATTAGCTTTCAGAAGGTACAAGGAAACACAAAGGGGAAGATAGGGAACTGTATTTGGAAAAGCAGAGAGAGGCAGAGAAAGCAGTCAGGAGTCCAAAGACACAAACAGAGGAAAAAGTAGCCCAGGCAATTAAGAAAGGAGACAAGACCTTTTTCAGGTACATTAGTGAAAGAAAGAAGATCTGGGGTGTAATTGTGAGGTTAACAAGGGATGGAGGGGTGTGTGACAATGGGGACCTGGAAAAAGCAACAATCTTGAAAATTTCTTTTTGTTCAGTATTCATGGAGGAGGAGAAAAGAGAAGGACCACTACTGGGTAATAGAAGCACCAATGGAAGAGAGGTGGACACCAGCTCATTTGTAGAGAAAAGAGTCCTAAATTAACTCAAGAATCTGAAAGGGGACAAGGCTACGGTGCTGGATGGGATACATGCCAGAATATTGAAAGATCTTAGAAAGGTGCTGGCAGCACCACTAAAAGCCTTATTCAACAAATTGATACAGACAAGGGTGGTTCTAGGAGACTGGAGAAGGGCAAATATAGATCCTCTCCATGAAAGTGGGAACAGGGAGGAGGTTGGCAACTACAGGCCAGTCAGCCTGACCTCGTTGGTGGGGAAATTAATAGAGTTACTGCTAAAGGAAAGGATTGGGATATTTCTTGAATCCAGTGGAGCACAGGATCTGAGGGAGCATAGATTCACAGCAGGAAGGTCTTGTCAAACAAATCGGATCAATTTTTTTGACTGGGTGATAAGGGAGGCAGATCAGCGAGGGGCAGTGGATGTGGCCTACTTAGATTTCAACAAGGCCTTCAACACCGTCCCACTTAGGAAGTTGGTAAATAAGTTGAGCAGCCTTGGAGTGGGCTGTGAGGTGGTAAACTGGGTCAGAAACTAGTTGAGTGACAGGACACAGAAGGTGGTAGTAAATGGTGTTCAATCAAAGGAGACAGGGGTGACCAGCAGGGTGCCACAGGGTTCCTTTCTTGGTCCAGTCCTATTTAATGTCTTCAAAAGTGCCATTGCAGAAGGGGTGGAGGGGAAGGTATGCCTCTTTGCAGATTACAGTAAGCTCTTCAACAGTGTTGACACTCGGGGGGGGGGTGGAGAAAATGAGAAAGGACCTACACATGCTTGAAGAGTGGTCAAGAGTGTGGCACTTCAGATCCAATGCAAAGAAGTGAAAATCATGCATTTGGGGTACAGAAATCCAAGGGAGGAGCACAAGATAGTGGGAGAAGTACTGACTGCCACCAATCAAGAAAGGGACTGGGGGTAATCATATTTGATGACCTAAAGGTAACCAAATAATGTAAGAAGGTTGTGAGGAGAGTCAGTGAGATGCTAGGGTGCATAGGGGAGGTATCACCAGCAGAAAAAAGGAGGTGGTTATGCCATTGTACAGCTCTCTAGTGAGACCTCATCTGGAGTACTGTGTGCAGTTCTGGAGGCTGCATCTCCAGAAGGACATAGACAAAACAGAGGTAGTACAGAGAACAAAAAATTGGTGCAAGGACTGAACCAAAAGTCATAGGAGGAGACTAGAGGACCTCAATATGTATTTGCTAGAGGAGAGAAGGGGGGGCATGATAGAGATATTCGGGTACCTCAGGGGTATTAACAAGGTACAGGAGGGTAGCATCTTTCAGAAAAGAAGGTGTACAGGATCAAGGGGGCATGATATGAGGCTAGAGGGGGGTAGGCTCAGGGGCAACATGAGGAAGTAATTTTTCACATAAAGAGTAGTTGATGCTTGGAACAGCCTCCCTGCAGAGGTGGTGGGGACGAAACAGTAGAGGAATTCAAGAATGCATGGGATAGACATAAGAGTACTCTCTTAATTGGGAAGAGAGGGTAAGCTGAAGATCAACTAGGGCCTGCGGTAGTGCATTGAGTAGGGAAAAGGAGCCGACTAGGTGGGCCATGTGGTCCTTATTTTCTGTCACCTTCTATGTTTCTATGTTTCACCTTCTATGACCCCAGCACATGAGTAGGAATGTAGTGAGAGGGGATGGGATGAAATAGAGAAGCAGTAAATGGATATAACAGTTAATACATTAGAGGGGGAGGAAGACTTGAAGAACTTAACATATGGTGACATAGTGGGGGAGAGGAAAAGCCATCCAGGTATGCCGGAGTTTAAATACAAAATCAGATTTAGTGCAAACAACAGGAATTCAAATCCTAAAACACATTTAGTGCAAACAACAGAAAAACTAAAACAAACATAATTAGGATATCAGCCTAGACAATCATAAAAAGAGTAAAGGTACTAGGCACAGTACAATCAAGGTGCTGTAAAGTAATATAACAACTTAAAATGGCAATTCAGGAAAATAAAACAGGAGAAACAATTTGTAGACATAGGCAGCGTAGAGCAGCAGAATTAGCAAGTTGCACATGTTGAGAAGCTTTTCAATATTAGTAGTAGTTAGGTCTGGCAACTTATGGGGTATATGAGTGTAGGGAAGGCTGTGCTAAAAATGTAATCTGCTTCCTACAAGGGCTGGCTAAGCCCTGCTTCAGTTCATCACAAAGTGGCTAAAGTATATTCACTTTTGTCAGATGGCCCTGGGCTGTGTGGTATACAGCATGTTTGGTATATCTGTAGAGTAGCATATTGCCTCCACATAAGGTGATTCCTTTCTAAGACAGGCCTAGAGGTGCTATTTCATGGGTAAATGTATAGCATGGTAGAGTGACACTTAAGCAATAAGGCATGACCAGGAGTTAGGTTAACAGTCTGTTAATCACCCCCTAGGGGTGTAATTTGGTGCGAGGTGCAGTCGAGTGCAATATTGCCCCAGGGGGTGATTAACTGACTGTTAATCTAACTCCTGGGACTGCTTTATTGGTATTATAAAAAAAAAATATTCCAAAGTTTACTTTTTGAATATTTTCCTGATTTAGAGGGAGATTTTTAATAAAGTTCTTCCACCAGCAGTTTAAGAATACTGGTTCAGAATCAGAATGCATCATTCCAGTCATTCAGCAGTGCTAAAGGATGGAATGTTGACAGGAAGAATTCATGTGCCATGGTGATCAGGCTGTACATGACAGCGTAACAGGGATTCATATAAGGCTGTCGGAATCCTAACAGCCAATCAGATTGCAGCATTTCTGAGACCCTTTTTATAATTGGTATTTACTCTCCTGGGCGGTCATACTCTCTAGTATTTCTGGCCAAAACAGCCTACAGGCTAACAGGACACTAACATATGCCTCTGACTTTTGATTTACTCTTTCATGATAAAAATGTTCCCAGTTACCTACAGTATTTTTGCTGCACGTCCCCATGACCTCCAATTATCTGCTGGTCATGTTTGCCAACACAAGCAAGGCACTTTGCACCTTAAGTTGCAATAAAACAGCAACATGTTTATTTACTGTTTGTGCACAAGCCTCTTTATACAGTTTGCTCATCAGATGGAAACACAGTTGACACTTTGTACCCTCTCTCCCAGTGAAGCATGCTTAAGATTATTAACAGTTGACCGGCCCGGTGGAGCTAAGGGTTGAGGTGCTGGGCACCACACCTCACACCACGGCAGTGACCCGAGTTCAGGAGGAACTTGGGTGCCGGGGGATGGCAGAAGAGGGTCCGGATTGAGCACCCAGCGGGCTGCTTTCCTATCCCAGGTGAGGGTATCGGGATGTCCAGCACTCCGGCGGCCCCTGGTGCAGATCGGGGGTGCTGCACAAGTGTGGGCAGCATGAAACAGCATGCCCGACTCTGGCAGGGTTGCTGTGCTCCAAGCATCAGGGGGTGCGCATGCGGGGGGGGGGGACAGAACAAGGAAAACCCCGACTCACTGGGATAGGTGACGGCACCTATCCTCCATGCCCAGTGCCGGATTCAACTTGGCTGGCCTCAATACTCCTCCACTCGGTAACCACATGCATGCCAGAGTCTGCCTTGCTAAGAGAGCCCAAGGAAGGAGTTGGGCTACCCTCTCTCTGGGTGGGTCAAACCAGGAGTGCTGGCTGCAGGGGGGGGAGAAAGAGGGCACAGACAACAGAGAATATCAGGTGGGCAGGCACAGGGAAATGGTTGCCTAAGAGGGTTCCCACTAGCCATGACTGGAGGGAAAAAGACTTAAAAAAAACAAAAAACAGATCATTAACAGTTATGTCTGGTGAAACGTGGTCAGGTTTGGTTGGCATAAAACTCCATTTGGTTTGTCTACAGGACAGCAGCTTTTTAATCAAGGTCAGATGTCCATCATGGCACTCAAGACATTTCAACCCGCTAAGTGCTACCTCCATCCTCAAACATGGTTATGGTTTTAGAGGTATTCCCTTTCCCTTCTGTAGAACAGGAAAGTGTATATATGACCCATGGAATGGGTCCAAGGTAGCTTAACAAAAGGGACCCTTCCATAAAGATACTACCAATTGCACAACAACCATATGGGTAGCTACATGACACCAGCACCCGAGAATTATATGCAGGTAAGTGAATCCAGATGCCTCCTATTTACAGTTTGTACACAAGCCTTGTTATACTGTACAAATTGCTCATCGGATGGAAAACAACTGAAATGGCAGACTAAGGGTACCCTCTTTTCTAGTGGAGCTTGTTCAAGATTATTAACAGTCATGTCTGATAAAATGTAGTCAGGTTTGGTTGGCATAAGACTCCACCTGGTTTTTCTACAAGAAGGCAACTTTTTGAACAAGGTCGGGGTCCATAGTGGCACTCAGAAAAGTTCAACCTGCTGGGTGCTGCTTCCACCCTCAAACATAGTTACGGTTTCTGGAGAACATGGCAGTGTATACATGACCCATGGAATGTGTCCAAGATAGCTTAGCAAAAGGAACCCTTCCTTAAGGATACTGCCAATTTTACACCAACTATATGGGTAGTTTCATGACACCAGCAACAGAGAACTATATGCAGATAGTGGAACCAAAGACCTCCAGGCCATCCACAATTCATATACACGCCATGGCAGATCAGCCAATATCTTGAATGCCAGCACTTTACTCTGCTTAGTAGACAGACAAAGAGCTGTTGGATGGACAAAATACCTTCTTCTCAGAAAACTCTTCACTGTCCAGACACAATGGGTCCGGTTTTCAAATGGTCAGTGCAAACCGCACCAAAGGCAGCTTGTGCCGATTGCTGATGTGCCGGAGACCCTGCAGCAGATTCTCTTTCGGTTAGGGTCCCAACAGCTAAGACCCATGACTTGCAGCAAACCTGTCCAAGTGCCACACAGAGGGTGCAACAGGATGGTTTTTCACAAGCCATGGGTCAGCCCTGCGGCAGTAGCACCATGGGCAGGTGCATGGTGCCAAGCGCCCCCCAACCCGATCTCTGATCCCCATGTACAGAATAATTAATATAGATCCTGTATGTCTAGGGCTCCTCCCACACCCCGAAAATCCCTGATCTTCAATCCCCATGGAAAGAATAACAAACATACAGTATGCCCTGTATGTCTAGGGCCCACCCCACCCCCCAGCCCTGATCTCTGATCCCTGTGAAAAGTTTAAAAAATATACAGTATTCCCTCTACGTCTAGGGCACCCCATCTCCTACAACAGCCCTGATCCTCCTGAAATATAAACCAAACATTCCCTGGTAGTCTAGTGGTCCCCCACACCCCTACGCCCCCACTCCAGTTGGCAGTGCCCCACAATCCTGCTCCCTCTCATCCCTGAGCTGGTGACCAGCACAGCCCTCCTCACGCCTCCATGACTGACCACTGACTGAGCTATCAATGAGTGTGTACTGTACATTTTCATGACACAGTACAGTACACATTCATTGATAGCTCAGTTGGTGGCCAGTCGCAGAGGAGTGAGGAGGACTGTACTGGTCGCCAGATCAGGGATGGGGGAGCAGGGTGGTGGGGCACTGCCATCTGGGGAAAGGGGGCACTAGACTACAAGGGAATGTTTTGCTTATATTTCAGGGGGATCAGGGATCAGGAGCTGTTACGGGGGCAGGAGTGACCTAGATATTCAGTGCATATTTTATATTTATTATACTTTACATGGGGATCGGAGATCGGGGCTGGGGGGCAGGGGTGCCCTAGACTTACAGTGCATTTGTTTATTAAACTTTTATACTCTACATGAGGATTGGAGATCATGGTGAGGAGGACAGCATGTACTGCAAGGGGATCAGGACCATGGCAGCACATTTGTGCAACACCTGGAGGACAACTAGGTACACATAGACCAGCCCCTGGCTGGTCTAAATGTACTTAGACAGTTGTTCTCTGCGGGTGGTTTTAGAATACCATTTTAAGGGATGTGGCAGCTTGAGTCTGCCACAGACCCCCTAGCACCATGTCACATCCCATTTTATGGGGCAAGGCTGGCACTAGCCCTTTTGCTGCAAGCAGCCTGTGTTTGTTGCAGGTGGCTTTTGAGAATAGCTTGGGGAACATTTCTTTATACAAGGTGCCACTTGCATCTTTTATCTTTAACACAGGCACCTTGCATCATTCTAAGTGCTTCGAGAGTTATCCCCAATATCTCTCCTGCAAGAAGTGGATGCTACATTGGGATTTACCTGGCAAATGCCTTGCATACCTTAGGATCCATACCTACCACCCCTTAGAGAAATACAGGTGTGCTGTGTACATGCAGAATGCATGTCACATGCTTAATTGCACAATGTTTGCATGCAGTTTGCATACACAAAGTGAAACTATGAGAACCAGGTCTAGAAAGCAAATCAGGTTCACATGCTGCAAGCTTGACGTGCACAGCAAAGCTGGTGTAAACATCTACTAAAAATTACATCAGGTTCACATGTTGCACGCTTGACATGAGTGCAGCAGTTAAGTTGGTGTGGATATCATTTAAACATCACATCAGGTTCACATGCTACATGCTTGCCATGTGTGCAGCAGCTAAGCTGGTGTAAATCTCATCTCAAAAACATATCATTTTCTATTTCTTATATGCTAGCAATTAGTCATTAAAATACATTTTTATTTGAATTCCCATAGAAATTAGGTAAACTCATTAATTATGATCCTTTGGCAAGTTGTTTAATGGCTTTTGGTTTTTGTCATTAAATCACCATTAATTTGTAAAGCATTGTTTGTTTGCTTCATTAAATGCCTAGGATGTAGCCAGTCAACATCCCCCATTCCTGATGTACTAAGAGGGGCCTCTGTATTGTGAAGCCTATCCTTTTTTTTTTGGACCATGCAAATCCCTTATGCATATTTAGTGCTACAAATGTGTTTCTTCATGGGTGTTTCATCTCACTTACTTTCCCTTTGTCATTCTGTATTGAGCATGTACACTATGGCCATGCTCAGCACTCTTTGTGCTAAGTAGGTTCTTGGAAGCATGCACCATACCTTACATTTTGTCACTGAAATGAGAGACATGGACACGCAAAATGAGGGACAATGAGGGATACTAACCCACATGATGATCAGGACACATCATGAAACATAGAGATACAGTACCTCAGAATGTTTCCACTATGCCACAGTGACAGGAATGTCGGCGTCCTCCCCTACAGTGACACATGGTCACCAACATCCCCACCTCCCTCAGCTCCTGACCCCAGCCAGAGAGTGTGCTGACATCTGTTTGATGTTCATGCTGGGGACTGTGCCACCCTGCCTTGCAGGGACTCTTACACCCCGGACAAGTTCCAACTCGGGGTGGGGCAGATACAAGGAGAGCGGCCAAACTCTGGAGTCAATGACTCGGTCATCACTCTGGCAACCCGATTGACACTGCAGGTGTCAAGGGGTTGGTGTCACTGTAACAGCATCACTAAGAAAGCATCGCTGCTACAATGGTATACCACTCAGAACACAGTGAAAACCATTGTGTTAGCACCTGGGAATGAATTTCTACCATTAAGCAGGGGTGCTATTTAGATAATGCAGAGTGGGGCAGTTGCCCACCCCCCTGTATTTGTGCCTAGGTTGTTCTTGTGGTGTAAACTAGAGTAACAATACAGCTCCTCTGTGTGATGAGGGTGCGAGGAGTAAAAAATCCAAAACTGTGCAACAAACAACCACACTCCTCAGCTGCTACAAAAAAAGAGCTTTATTCAAAATTAAAACATGCCACCAGTAATCAGCATTGTGATGCATGCCTTTACAACTTTATGGTGTGACAATAATGGCTTTAAATGTGGATTGAATCTTTTGCACAATAAGTGCCCATCTGGTCTGTGTGTGCTCATGCTGCAGGTACTCTCCAGACTCGACTGTGTCTGCATTGTGTTGTCCACTTTTCTATTAGTGGTGGCACAATCACATGTGATGTGGATGAGCTCCAGCCAAGAAAGAGCGCATGAGCCTTGCAAGTGCGACACTGCCTTTCCCACCACAAAGCAGACAGACTGCACACTACAGCTTGGAGGAGTCAGTGAGCACTGAACTCTCAATAGCAGTGTTGTGGCAGCATATTTTTGTTGTTCTACTCTTAGTGAGGCTCCATCTTCCCTGTTGGCTGAAGGGGCAAAGGGTGAGCTACAAACTAACTCAAGACCAGGCTACCTACTTCCTCTACTAGGCTTGAAAAAACAACAGCAAAGACCCCCACAGCAATAAGCTAGGCTTAGCAGCAATGGTGACAGTGGTGTGATCAGTGCAGTGTGGCAACAGCCACAGCAGCAACCAAGCAAGAAGCAAGCAACCTAGGTTGGGTGGGTTAGGATGGCAAAGTGACTTGTTCGTGGATCACGGTGGGGACCTGTAATGGTCAGTTCTGGCATTCAGCTTCTGGTGAAGGAGAGAGGGAGAGTGGCCTGAAAAGTAGGTTGGTGGCACATTTTTTTTTCAGAGGGATTGGGGAAGGAGGAAGGACTGAAATATTGATGTATTTTTCATATTTCTTCACCTTTGGGTAGCTTCATGACCAATAGGGGATGGGTATTGAATGGAATGGAGTCAGGGAGAAAAATCGGGGCAAAGTTATCCTTTGAGGGGGTGGCAGAGCTTCAGACAGAAAAATATTGGTTAGTAGCTGGGTGGGTTTAAGCCCAAATCTGATGCACTGCTCCGGGGTGTATACAGATGAATCGTATACATTTGAATTTTTCCTGATTTGCATATCATGTTTCAGTCAAACCAAATAAGTTGTGCCTTTTAGAGATGTTACAGACATTCTAGAGCTGTCCCTTGCATTCACTGACAGTTAAGTAGTATGGTATGCACATACTATTGGAGCCCCACTATAGTCAGGCTTATGCCCCCCCCCCCCGTGAAGCTGTCTTCCACATCCCCATGCTCAGGCACATTATGACAAAGGGCAAAGGAGACTGCAGGGGTCTGCACCACTGAAATTGATGGGGGTGTTTATTTTACTATTTTATACATTATTGGTGGAGAGTTGGAAATGAATGAAGGCCACTGCTTGATTAACAAGGGCCTTGTTAGGAGAACAGTGGCCTTCATTATTCTCCAACTCACCATCATAATGTATAAACAGTAATAGAAAGTAACTACATTCATTTCAAGGGGGTATGCCCCAACACTCTGACCCATGCACATCATCTCTTAATGACTCCTGCCTCTGGCTCCCTGGTACTCAAGTAAGAGACTTTTTACTTATATCTGTACTTGGTGGGTTGTCTGTAGCAGCATGGCTGTACCCACTACAGTATGTGTGCATGGGGGTGGTGGGGTCTGGCCATGTGGGTGTGTACATCGAGTTATTGCTTCTTTTGTGCTTTCACCTTAGAGTCTGTTTCCGTGAAAGTATTCAAAACTATGAAGAGAAAATAGTAGGAGTATGGTCCAGACATAAGTAATTAAGTGGTTTTGTGGGTAAGTTTGTTATTAGAGTGGGAAAAACATGTGTTCCATTGGTATGTGTGCTACAGTTCAACTGTGAAAATTAGATGAGGGAGAGATGAAAACTGAAAAGCATAACAATGGCTACAAGCATGCCGCATGCATGCAGATGTATTCAGATACACTATGTATTGAAGTACAAGTGAGCCATATGTGTGCAAACAGTATGGCTAGTGGTTAAAGGCACTGAACTGTAAGTCAGGAGACTTGGAAGCATGAAGACCTGGGTTTGAATCTCATCAGCCCCCACTTGCATATGGTACGATCCCAAGCAAGTCACTTAACTTTTACGTGTGTAGTTATCAGTGACCACTTGCTTTTTTGCATGCATGCTGCATGCATGCAGTCTTTCCCAATTTAAAATAAAAATCATGGTTTCCACATTTGCTTGCTGCATGCATGCCATATTCATGCAATTGGTTCCAATTTAACATTTAAATAATACTTGCAGAATGCATATCACTTGAGTAGTTTTATGTGTGCAGCATGAAAACATTTCATGTAGTTATTTCTGTAAGGAACATTACTACTCTGACAATTGGGGATATACCCCATGGGTGTCTCATTCATCTGGGAATCTATTTTGCCTCCTGTCAACTACAGCCTTTTGCGTCATAACACATCTCATAACTCTGGTAGCTGGTAATAACTTTAAATTGCAAGCCTAGTCACAATTGCTGCCACCCTCAATTGTAGCCTAGAGCTCTCACACCTAGGGACATTCAAGGGCCAGGGAACTTTATGAATTCTCATGTTCCCATGATTAATGCCCCAGAACCCTCAGTACACATATACAGTATGTAGTTGATGATATTTTCACCATTGTGCAAGGATCACAACTCTCCCAGAGTCTTCCTTTCTGGCATACCTGTAATTAGCACCACATCAAAGCCCACTCCACATCCTTTGGCTAGCAAGGCATGGAATTGTTCAAATTTGCATAAGAGAACCTGTGGGCTCATCCTCTTGTGTTAGCCCCTTGAGTTTAGTAGCACTTGATGTGGGTGACTCAAATTGAGCAACTCAATTTGAGCAGCTAAATTTGACTTCTGGTATGTATAGTGAGTGGGAAAGGGTAGTGAGGATTAGTAAATAGTGAGTGTAGCGGTGAGCTACACCAGCTGCTATAATATATGTGGCTATGTTCGGGCAAGCACCACCGAGCTGGCTGTTTGATGTAGTGGCTTCAGTCACTGCCACTGGAGCTAGTGGATCCAGGTTTTGGTCTAATTGTGGTGGATCTTTGTTTTTAATTTTTTTGACTTTTCCCTGTGTCTGCTATATTTAATTTGGGGGGTGCAGGGTAAACATAAACAGGTAAACATTATTGGTACCATTTATAAAGTAAGTAACTGTCGCTGTTTGCGACAGTCACTGTACTCCTGGTCGCCCTTTTGATGGTGGATGAGTTTTGGTGCAGTCTTTTTTGTGGGCACTGTTAGTAAGTTGCCCTTATCACATAAAACCCCTGAGTTTCTACTGTATCTCTACACTTTCAAAAGAAGATCCTTGTCTGGCTTCCTTTACATAAAATATGGTTTTAAGAATTAGCTTTCAATCCACTATGGCTTTGCAGAATGTTTTCCACAACTCAGCATTTCCAAATGGCTCCAAGACTCAGTCCTGCTTCTCACTCAGTTCTGGATGTTGTCAGTAAAGCCTTCAACATGAAACTCCTAAGGGGGTACCAATTTTTCAGGCCTTTTACCTACCAGTGCTTCTCTCAGTACACCTGAGGGCAACTGATGACTGCACCTGCCAGTAGATCAGTGCCATATCTCAGACTTGGGACCCATAGTTCCACCCTTAGGCCTGGAAGGTGTCACCATCCAGTAACAACTAAAACCAGGAGAGTTCTACTCTCTCTTCTACCTTTCTGGAAAACCAAACTCATCTTTTAATCCCAGGACCCTTATTTATAGCCTGTTTGATCCGTAACAACACTTTCTGGGCCATAGCAACCCATTTGCTGTCTGAGACCTCTTGTTTACCTGCTACAATATTCCAAAACATCCTGTGCTCCCCCATTTTTCCATTGTGCTTAGACAACATTAACCATCACCAGCCTGCAGGAGTGTGTGTGTGTGTGTGGGGGTTACACAAATATAGAGTATAAATTGATAACACAATAACAGGAAATACTACAGGGTGGTATAAGGACTTTGGTTGAAAAGACCTGACTAATTGTCACAGCAGGCAACTAGGTAGCTACAATATAAATATTAGGTGGGAGATGCAGACATGTAGGAATACAGTTAAGTTACAGCATGCAATACTTGCCAATTTAAGACTACAGACAGGTGAGAGATGGAAACAAAGCAATAAGGAAAAGACAAATATCCTAAGTGAATATTTCTGCTTGGTATTTATGACAGAAAAAGTGGTCTGTTACCAGATTGTAAACTGCAGGTAAGAAAGGAGTGAGATGGGGGTGTTTAGTGTTGGAAACAAACTTTAGAAAGAGTACTAAAGGGTCTTAGTAATTTAAAAATGAATAAAATCATGGGTCCTGAAAAAATACTGCACATCCAAAAATAATTAAGTAGCTGAAACTAATAATAGCTGCACTACTGATTGACCTCTTCAGTAGTTCATTAGAGATAGATGTAGTTCCAGAGGACTGTAGAAGAGCAAATATTATACTTCTATATACAGTTAAGAGTGGGAATAAGGCTGAGCCAGAAAACTACAGCTGGTAAGCCTGACATCTGTAATACGTAAGATGCAGGAGTCAATTATAAAAGAAAGATTAGTAGACTTTATAGAGTTAGATGGGCTACAGGATGAGAAACAACACAGTTCTACAAGGGGAAGGTCATGTCAAACAAACATAATAGATTTTTTTTTATCTGGTCACAAAGTCAGTTTATAGAGGAAAGGAAGTGCATGTACTGTACCTGGATTTTAGCAAGGCCTTTGACTGAATGCCTCATGAGAGATTAATTAAAAAAATACATGACTTGAGGGATGAGAAAAATATTATCATAAAATGAGCAAGGCAGAGCCGGTCATCTAATTGGTCAACACCTGTCTAGACCTGTGCGGTAATTGACCAGTAACCACACAGGTCAGAAAACTAAGTGCACGTAATTCTGCCCCACCTAGTGTCCAACTGCCATCTGAGTCGTCATTTTCAAAAAACATCATCTTTTTTTCCAAAGGTCCCTGCTTCACTACTGCACCCATGCTTGACAGACAAGAACTTCAAATTTCCTGCAGAACTGTATTTTGTTCCTGAACTGGCATTTGAAGGTTTGCCTCATGATCCCGATCCCTGCACTAACAAGTTGGCAACTGCACAGTAACTGAGACACAGCACGTTCAATGGCTGTTAAAAATGAATTGACAGCAGGGTGCATTTGGTACTCTGGCACCGCAGCTTCGACAAAAATGTTGGCAACTCCACTGCCTTTGAACTCTCACCTCACAGAACTGACGGATTGGTCTGTTTCCCCGACTCGGCAGTCATCAGAGACAGGAAGAGGGAATTTCATGAATTAATCATGTCCCTGATTAACATATGCTGGCAGATCTGGAATTAGGCCACAGCAGGTCAGGAAGGAGGTTGTGATCCGTCGTGTTTCAGTGGGAAAAATAAAAAGTGAGATGACTGTGTCTTTTTTTTTTTTTGGTCTGGGACCATTTTATAAACACAATAATACACTCCAGGGTATGTGGTTACTGGGAAATTATCACACACCACTCTCCCATTGAAGGCACTTGATTAATGCCTCATGCCTCCAACCTGTGTGGGGCATGAGGTAATTACCCATTAACCACACATCCTGTTGTGTATTATTGCTTACATAGATACATAGGAATTGAAGGACTCAGAGAGTTAGTCTTAATGGCTAAGATTCAGACATGAGAAATATCACTAATTGGGTACCCCAGGGGTCACTTCTGGTCATAGTTATTTTTAATATTTTTATACGTGATATAGGTGAGGGAGTAAATTCAAAGATATGTCTCATTGCAGATGATACTGAGATCTGTGGCAAAGCAGATAATTATGAGGATACAAGATTACTTAGGGAAGATATAAAAAACGTCTAAAATGATCTGGGGTTTCGCAACTGAAATTCAGTCTGAAAAAATGTAAGGTTATGCATACTGGAACAAAAATTCCAAGAGTAACCTACATGATGGTTGTTATAAAAATAGATGAAATAGACAAAGAAAGAGACTTAGGAGTATTGATAAATGAGAGCTTAAATCAGTCATCACAATTTAATAAGGCAGTGGGAAAGCAAGTAAAATTCTGGGTTTTATAGATAGGCGAATTGGTAGTAGAAGAAAGGAGGTAATATTACCCCAGTATAAATCCCAGGTGATGCCACACTTGGAGTATTGTGTGCAATTTTGGAATCCACACTTACGGAGAGGGTTGAGGAGGTGCAGAGGAAAACAACAAAAACAATATGAGAGCAACAGGGCAATTCATATGAGGAAAGATTATTAGACCTGAATCTGCATACATTGAGTGACAGAAGGCAGAGGTGGTGACATGATAGAGACATTTATGTTTTTAAACGGAATGAACAAAGTGGAATGCATGCACTTATTTAAAATGAAAGCACCACCCCCGAACAGGGGTGCTTGTTATGAAGCCATGAGATATAGTGGCAGAGTTGGGGATTTTTTTCCAAAAGCTTTACACTTTAGGGCTTGGGCCTGTTTTGGAAGCAGAGGTAGAACAATACATCAGTGATTCCAGCTGCTGACTTTGGGGCCTGATGCCCAGTGTCTCCTGTGGAACTCTTATGGCTCGAGGAGATTGAAGTGGCATGGAACTCCATAAGCTTTGATAAGGCATCGGCACTGGATGGTCTTTCTGTTAACTTTTACAGATTTTTGAAAGGTATCCTCCTCAAACTCATTTGGGAAGTATATCAGGGAGTGTACTGATGGTGGAAGATAGATGTGGCTATGCAACAGATGAATATATCTGTTTTGCCCAAGTCCAAGCCTGGAAAGGATGATAGTTATGTAGAGAATTATAGACGGCTGACCTGCTGGCATAGCAGTAGCACTTCCTCTTGTGGCACGAATGACCTGAGGTTGGGCGCGACCTGGGAGTTCTTAGAGTCATCTGGTGGGGGGATTTAGTGACCCAAGGACTACTCTCCTCTGGGGAAGGAGGAGATCAGTGGCCAGCATTTGCCTGGCCCATAACGGTGGCTGGGAGTTGGCACACCTACACTACACAATGGGGGGCAGAGACGGGGCACACGCCTGATGTTCTGTGCACAGAAGAGTGTGCAGCACAGCCATTGGCACCATTGCACATCCATTCTTCTGTGCCGGGGAGAAAAATGGAAAAACTACCAACCAATAGGATGGCACCAGTCTCCCACAGGCCCCACATCCAGCTATCTGGGGCATGTCCTGGCAGGTTGGTTTCAGAGGAGACCGGGGTGATAGGACTGGAGGAAACAATGGATGAGGGTCTCTTTAGACAGGGGGAGCATAAAGAAATCATGTAGAGAATTATAGACCTATTTCTTTATTAAATGTGGATTTTAAACTTTTCATGAAGGTATTGGCTAAGAGACAACAAACAGTTTGGTTATCGTTAATTAGGGGGAGCAGGTAGGGTTTATATACGGTCGGGTTTCCTCTGGTCACCTTCGTAAGTTGTTTTATATTATCTTGGTGTCCAGGGAGGCATTGACCCGAGCAGTTTTGGCTTCTCTTGATGCAGAGAAAGTTTTTCACTTGGTTCATTGGTTATACAGTATTTATTTAAGGTGTTGGCAAAATATCAGATTCCTCAGGCTTTTATTAAATGGATTCTGCTGGTATATTCTGATCCTTCTGCTCAGATATGATGCAACAAGGTTCTCTCACCAGGCTTTCAGTTGAGGAATGGTACTCACCAGGATTGTGCTCTGTCCCTGTCTTTTCAATTTATATTTTGAGCCCTTAGTTATTCAAATTAACAATAACATAGAGTTTCTGGGAATCCAGATGGGGCACATCAGTATATATTAGAGCCAGGCAAAGTGCTCCCACGTTGCGTATTAACCCCCAATCAGTGTAGTGCTCCACAACGTGAAGCGTATTACTCCACCTATAAATTTGAACATGAAAGTGTATTGTTTCCAAAGGACTTTGCACTGCTTCACCTTGTATTACAGCCTTCCCCTTAATTTTAATGCAAAGTGCATTGATTTTAATGGCCTTCTCTTTGCTTCGGCCTTTTTATTGCTATATAAGGCAAATTTTGCATTGATTCATGGGATGGCAGGTCACATGGGCTCTATATTGTCTTGCACAACCTCAGTTCTGAGTAGTATGTGTAGTGGAAAGCTGGAGACATTTTGCTCTCTCAGATCTGAGAATCAAACCATCAAAAAAACTTTAAAAAATCACTTTTGATCCAATTATTTTGTTCCAAATTTAGTACATCGCCTGTAGTAGTAGTAAACCCTCCTGTGCTTAGATAATTGAGTTTTGATTGTGTTTGTGTATTTTGAATGTTAATTTAGAACATTCATTATGTGTGCCGATAGACACTGTTGAAGTGTGCTTCAGGGGAGAAGTGTATCTGTGGTGCAGTGAGATTCACTTGAGAAAGGCAATCTTTTTGTTTTGTACTAGTAGTGTGTGTTAGTGTTTGTGTGTTTATGTACACACAGTAATACTTGAAGTAATTTTTGATAATTATTTTCTGTTTGTTGTGGTGCAGTGCATATTTTCATTCTGTTTGAAAGATTTGTTTATATAATGTACTGCACCGTTAAATTTTCTGCGCATTACCTGTAGTGTGTGAGTGTGTGTGTGTGCCGTCAAGTCAGACTCATTTTATTGTGCCACATAGTAATCGCCGCACTCTGAATTGGTTACTTGTCTGCAGTATTTTTTACAGCTTCCTTCTATATGGCTTGTAGACTGCTACTGCAGCAGCCGCCCCCACCCCTAAACCACAAAAGGTATAATTTATTTTCCCAGTTTTGGATTTGTGTGAACACTGGTTAAGGTGTTTTTGTGCCTGTGCAGCTGCATCTCTTTATAGTGTGCAATCTGTGTCTGTGCGTTTGCATCTGTTTAGTGCCAACTCTGCATCTGTAAGCCACAGTTGTTTTTTGGCTCCCCATCCACCCCAAATTTCAGAAATCTCAATTTGTTGTGAATTTTCTGTGTAATGCTCAAAAATGCTGCAAAGAGATGCGCATGCAAAGATGCTTCTGGCCATGGCACTGCTGCCAGTGGCAAGAGTGGCCATGGGCATGGTAATATGCAGCAGAAGTGCATAGCTGATGCCAGTAAAATAATATGTCTGACTATGTTTTGTCACAGCACAATCAGTATCTTCAATCATGGTTGGAGATGCTGTTGTCCCTGCTGGTGTTAGTGAAGTTGCTGATGGCATGAGTATTGCCCTATGTTCATCCCATGACAACAAGTTAACTGGTTTCCTAAATATTGTGGAGTCTAAAGCTTAATATATATAACCTCAAGGAAGGGGGGGCATGATAAAAACTATCAAGTACTGAAAGGGAATCAACAATGTACAAGAGGGTAGCATCTTTCAGAAAAAGAGATGTGCATGAACAAGGGGGAAAAATTTGAAGATAGAGGGGGAACGGATCTGGGACAATGTCAGGAACTATTTTTTCATGGAGTGGGTGGTGGGTGCAAGGACAAACAAAAACTAATGAACAATGTTATGGTGTGAGAGCAGCTGTTGAAGCATACCCATTATTTGGAGTTAGTGCACCTCCATGCGCTCCCACTGCTGCTTTACGTTGTCAATCCAGTGGTTCACATGGTGCAACTCGCTCTACATCAGGCCCAAATCGGCATGTGTTGCAGGTATTCATGCAGGGTTGCCACTGTCATCTGCAGGTTGTGGAGCAGCCACTTGCTGCATGGCTCACCCCCGCTTGACACCACATGCAGGTGGAGGCCGTGCTGCCACCTGTTGCCCAGCAGGGCCAGTAGGCACATTCCTGCCCTGTTTGGCAAGCTTGGCCTGACAATCTTGATAGTAGTGGTTATATAGGTTGGTGTGCTGACCACTTGTGCCCAGATGACTTTTGTTGGGGCCATGGTGCACCACCTCACCACACAGATTGCACTACACTGGTGTCCACAGGCAGTGTAGTGAAGAACTCCCACACTAATGAGCTGCGGGGAGAACTTGGCACAGGCAGGATGGGGACCCAGATGTTATTGCCTGCTGCTGTTGGTGCTCAATTGGGGCCGAGGGTGGAGAAACCTGCAGCTGTGGCTGCGACTGCTGTGGCTCCTCCCTCACTTCCTGCTGAGCTGCTGGTACAGGGGACAAGGCAGGTGGTGGCACTGGTGGGGTGTGCTGGTAGGTGCCATGGGAGATGGTGCACCCATGGCACCATTACCTCCTGCTTCAGGGAGGGGACCACTAGCCCTGAAGGTGCTCTGGTTCAGAAGCAGGGTTTGTATTTTTTGCTATCTCTCTGTCTTGTGTCAAACACTGCTCTTTCTCCCACGTAGGTAAGATGCAAGTGAAAGTCTTTCACTCTCTTGCATGATTAACTTCGTGTCTGAAGCATGTGACCTGCAGACTGTGAACCATGTGATCTGTGGGCTGTTACAGTGGTCACTCACTCTGCCTATAAAAGAAAATAAAAGGAAGTAATGCGGAGTCAACATAACGCAAAGTCATAATGCAAGGTGGCGTAGTACTGCATTTCAATGGGCACTTCGTGTAGCTATATGTCAAGGGGAAGTGGGCCACTTCACCTCTGCTATACTAGTGAAGTTAAACTTCGCTGCATCTTTAGCATACATTCTCTGTATATGCTGATGATGTTTTGTTACATGTTAGAAATCCTTCCTCTTCCCTTCCTGTTGCATTATGAGAAATAGAGAAGATATAGCAAATTGAATCTGGGGAAAACCACGGTCTTATCTCTCAACTATATGGTCAGGCAGGGGATATTGAACAACTGGAACTTAGTTGGATGAATTAATCATTTGTATATTTGGATATTATGGTCTCTACATCTCTATCACAGATGGTTAAGGCAAATATTTATAGCTTACTCTATAATTAAGCAGGATGCTACTAGATGGCAGGGGTTGCCTCTTTCCCTCATGGGTTATATTGCGACGGTTAAAATATGCATTTTATTATGGATGCTGTATCCCTTTGACATGCTGCTTGTGACTTTGCCCTTCTTATGGTTTAAGAATTTTCAAGTGCTTCTTTCTGCATTTCTATGGGAGGGGAGGAGGCACACCTTAAATTGGCTGCTGCTAGATTTCGGGGTTATCATTGCCGGATTTTCTGGCATATTTGCATGCTGCCCATGGAGCTAAGTACTTTTGTTGGGTCTCTAGAAAGTGTTTTGCCTCTCGACAACATGTTCCACAGTGGATGTTCATTGAGGACTACCTATGTCAAGCACAAGGTATATCCCTGTCTTCCCTTCTTTACTGTACGCTGACTAACCTCCCTAAACCCCTTCTCTGTACCTCAATTGGGACTTCTGTTGTAGATTCTTACCAGTTGTGCCTCCTACTTAGAAATATATTTTCTTTGGCTGACCCCTTGGATCAGCCACTTTAGAACAACCCTAATGTTAAATAGCTGGGAAACTGGTCTGCTTTGCATCTTTGCAGGACCAGGGTGTCATCAGTGTGACATTTTCAGCACCTGAAGGGGTAGGCCTCATTCCAGAAGATGCAGTCTCCTCTTCCTTTCATCAATAAGGACATTTTCAGCTTTCTTGCAATTACAGCTTATGATTCTGGAGAACCCGGGCAAACAGGAGGGGTATACTCCTCCCATTCATGCTTTTCCTGACTTTTATGATTTGATTTAACAAAGACATGCAGTCTCTCTGCTTTATTCTTTCATTCAGAGTTCCATGAAGCATAGATGTGGCTTGACCTCGGTTGATTGGGAACAAACTTTGGGATGGACTGAGGGGCATACCCAATGGGAACCCCTGTGGGCTAATCTGTATAAGCACATTAAAGTGCATAATTACCAATTACTGTCATTTCAAATTCTGCAGAATATGTACCATGCCCTGTGGAAATTACATCAGTGGGGACTCTTGAGCTCATCCTTATTTATCCATTGTGGATTGGAGGAGGAAACCCATCTCTAGGACTGCTTAAAAACCCAACCATTATGATGAGTGATAAAGGATGTTCTGGACCCCATCCTGGGACTGTCAAAGTGATTTACTATCAAATTATATTTGCTGGAATTGGTGCTTTCCTTCCTTATGGACCCCTGGAGATATTGTTTCACACTCCTGGTATTGGAGGCTAAGCAGATTATTTTGAGGCATTAGCTGGATAGTCAAGTGCCACTTTGGTGGAGTGGCACCAAGAAGTTATGTAGCTGCTTTGTTTGGAGAAGATGCTTGCCTCTATGTACTATAGAATATATTCATACATTAGGCAATGGGGTGCATTAGAGGCCCTATTACCCCAGTTGTAGTGTTTTAGTTCTGATTGAGGATCCTCACTCGCTCTCTATTAAGCTCCTGCTTATTCAGATGTCTCCTGTAGGGGACCACTGCTGACTCAGAGGGATGGTGTAATTGGGCGTGCATTAGTTTGTTTGATGTTATTTGTTGGCTTTTTGTTATGTGGTTGTGCTGTGCATTTTGGAAAATCAGTGAAGAATACACTTTTTCTTTTGCTGTTTCTTTTTCTTCTCATTGCTGCAGCCCTTCTTCTTTCTTTTGGAGGGAGCCCTAGCCCCATCCCCCCATGCCCACCATCCAGCACTGGCCCATACCCCCAGAACTTACCCCCCTAGCAGAGCCAGCAGGGTTCCCCAACCCCCACCAGAGACAAGATCCAGTGGGGCTAGCACCGTGGCTAGCCAGGAGTGGAGTCTGTGAGGCGCCCTCCATCATTCCGTCTTGGCAACTATTTTCTGTTTTTCTCCCAGGAGACGAGGCATGCAATGACACCTGTGGAGTGAGTGTGCACATATCTCCAAGCGCTGCCTCCTATTGTCTACCCCATCTCTTCCCCATTTCTACAGTGTCAGTGTACTGTTCCCAGCCTCCTCTGGGAGCCAGCCAAATGCCGACCACTGGCGAACCCCTCCCCTGAGAAGGATACCAGTCCCTCGGATGCTAGATCATTTTCTTCCCTTGCTGACCCCCAGTGGCCCATGCTTGTTCCCAAACATGGGTCGCTGGCATGGCACAAGGTCAGGCATCCTGTGCCTCAGCCTTCAGGGCCACCGGGCTGTTTAGTGAAGTATACACCTTATAAAATAGTGAAAGTAGATACTAGTATAAGGAGGAAACTCTGAAGCTGGTGAGCAGAATGTTCAAGAAAGATGTCAGGAAGTATTAGTTCACAGAGATGGTGGTGGAAAATTGGAACAAGCTGCCAAAGTAAGTAGTGTGTTCTTACACTGTAAATTAATTTAACCATAGATGGAATAGACATGGGGTATTGTGTAAATGAGAAGGGGGTTAAAATAGGAAATGCTTGAATGCACAATAAGGTGCAATTCTCGCAAGATAGAATCTGACAGACTAAATAGGTCATGAGGTCTTTATTTGCTGTAAATCACTATGTAACACTATGTAACAGTGGTTTACTGTAGAAACTGCAATGCAGGTATGCAGACTACTAGCCTTGGTAAGTGGACACATAAAACAGAGGATACAAGCAGCAGTACTACAGTACGTACACATTGGATCATGACTAAATAATATACATAGTGACTTGCTGACACCCTTGTTGATACCATCCTACTATGGCCTAGAGATGCAGAGAAGTTTTACTTTGCTGGTGAATTGCCCCCAAAGTCACAAAATTCACCTTAGTGGATCAGTTTGCGAAGCTGTCACCTTGAATGCCAGTGATCATGCCAGCTCCAATGTAAAATTATAGTTATAAAATCCTTGATGTCTAGTTGTCCCCCCTCTCACAGATCTCTGGCCCCAATGTAAAAAAAAAATCATACAAAATACCTGGTATCTAGTGGTCACACCACCCCCTCAACCAATCGCCAGGCACAATGTAATTAAAAAAAAATTAATGCAATCCCTGGTGTCTAGTGAGCCCCCTACCACCCACCCCATCAGGTAGTGCCCCCTAATCCCCCTCCACCCTGGACCCCAGGTGACATCCAACACAGCCCTCTACTCTCCACCATGGCTGGCCATCAACTGACAAAGAATGAATGAGCACGCGCTTGCGCAGCCACGCTCATTCATTCTTTGTCAGTCGGGTGGCCAGCTATGGTGGAGAGTGGAGGGCTGTGCTGGTTTCCCCTTTGAAATCTGGGTAGAGGGAGAGCAGGGGGTTGGGCACTACCTGATGGGGTGGGGGGTCCATTAGACACCAGGGATTTCACTGATTTTTGTTTTTATTATATTGGGGCCAACGATTGTTAGGGTGGGGGGTCCACTAGACACCAAATATTTTATATGAATTTTTTGACATTGAGGCCAATGATCAGAAGGAGGGGGGACCACTAGACACTAGGGATTTAATAACTATAATTTTACATTGTGGACAGCACAATTGGCTGGAGGGGGGACCACTAGACACTAGGGATTCAATAAATATTATTTTACCTTGAGGCTAGCATTCAGTGGGGGAAGGGGACCACTAATCCCAGATATTTAATAAATATTTTTTTACATGGAGCTTGTAGTTGGTGGGTGGGGGGCACTGAACACCAGGGACCTGCAGAAGTTACAACTTGTAACTTCTTCTAGTTTTTTTTTTTTTTTTATGTGCAATTTGTACATAAAAAAAAACGTAAAAAAAGCAAAACAACAAATGTAGTGAGTGCAAAGTTACAAATTATAAAATGGCATTTAAGGTGACAACTTTGTGAATTGATCCACAGAAGTGAATTTTGTGACTTTGTGGACAATTCACAGACGAAGTAAAACTGTACTGCATCTCTACACTGGAGACTACTGCATTGGGAACTGCATCTGTGTTATGGAAGAAGAAGGTTCGGATAAACACACCCACATCCAAACTGGTCTACAGAGTGGAGGTGCTACTTGATTATTACCTCAGAGACTCGGTCTGGGGGCTGCCCTCCTAGACTGACAAAAGGGGAGCTGTGTGGCTTGCTACCCATAGGTCTGACTGGTCAGTCCTCAAAGTGATCTCTGAACTGAATGAATGGGGTGAAATAACAGGGGCTGGAAAGTACCCGTTGTTCCTCCCTGAATTTCCTGCTCTCTTTGGAGCCAGCATCCTTCTTGAAAGAGCTGCTTGACTGGTATCTCGTGGCTTGGACTTGAGAGTCTGTCTACCTGGGCTAACAATGGGAAAACAAAATGGTTCACTACACCTAGGCCTAACTATTTTGGCTATGTTAAATCCATTTAACTTCTTAAAGTAAAAAGCTGCTATGTATTACAAATATGTATGATGCTGTAAGACTCTGAACATTTTTAGCACTTGCCCTGTCTTAATCCACTGATTGGCTTTGCCCTGAAAGAGCTTTTGCAGTTTTTCTACTTGTACTGTACAGTATAGGGATAATGGGATAGTGGTCAGAGATTATGTGGTAATAACCAAATTATGGTGACTAAACACCAAGGCCAGAACCTGAGGTGTTTATTGATCCCACAGTACAATTATTACTGAAAACAACTCTGTCCACTATACAGTTATAGCTATTATATTAAACAAAATGTAAATAGAGCACCAAAACCATTCTCTATTGCTAAAGCATGTCTGATAGAACAATGGAAATGTTAAGAGGTTTTTTCCAGACATACTGTACCAGTACCACTAGTTCTAACCAACCAAAACACTGGGATTTGCATACATTCCCATTGGTTAGTCTGCTGCCCAGTTATAACAGAATAATGGAACAGTAGCTCTGTGTTCTCACTGTTTGAGAGAAATCTTTTTCAGTATAATTCTTTTTATACTTCACATATTTTCCTGGAGGAATGCAGATCTTCTTTCAATGAGTCTCATTACCTCTCTTGAGCATAGTAGCCACTTTGCCACCTGAAAGGGCCCCTACAGTCCTCTACTAAACTTCTGCAGGCTTTCCCCCATGTGCTAAGGTGGGGACTGTCCCCAGAATCCTGGCTAAGACAGGGATCTCATGCGATAAATGGCTGAGCACCACATTTTTATTTATATTTATTTATTTTACCAGGAAAAGACTCCATTAATTAATCAAGTTTATTTAAAATGAGCTTCTGGGTAGGACAGCATACATGGTCAGTTGAAAAAGGCAAAGCTATTCAACAGGATAATACAGGATGTACTGTAAGACAGTGCAAGAGATACAATGGCATTAGAGTATAGTAATACAACATGGAATAATAAAGAACATTAGGCAGGGAGGATTTATGTAAAAATTAGAAAGTTAAAATGTATACAATGAGAATAAAATAACTTAATGATGTAGTCATGAAGAGCAGTGCGGCATCTATAGCAGTTTGCCAAGGCAGTGATCAAGATAATCATAGCTTAGCCACATGAGCAGACATCAGTACACAGGTCATCAATGAGAGCTTTAAAGACTCTAGCACTAACCAGGGAAAAGAGTTTTAGCAAGTTTTGCAAATTGTTCCGTGTTGAGTGGATGGCACAGCTGAACATATTTTTTTTCAAACGGTGTTGTGATGTTTATACATCTCGGGATATCCAGGAGGATGAGGTTACTTTTCATTAGGGCATATTGACAGTGGGATCTACAGAAAAAGATCTATAATGCAAAGTGGTACTTCATTCAGCAGCACCTTGTATTACCATTTTTTAGCCTTCTAGTTCTGAGGGAGGTCTAGCCAATTGAAGTATACAGTGTACAGTGTTGACTCCTGGGAAATGAGTGCCCTGTGATAGATTACATCCAGTATGGATAAACAATTAGAGGAGCAGCGATTGTATAACATGTCCTCACAGTCCAAGATCAGGAGAAACATTTCTTGGATTAGGAGATTCATGACATCAGCTGGAAACAGAGCATCTTTCGTAGGAGAATCCTAGCCTATCACACAGTTGTTGTTTTTTTTACATTATGTCTCAGTAGGAGTTGAGAAAGACAATCTGTTATCAAGCCATAACCCAAAATACTTATAACTATCTATGATTTCAAGAGTGTCTCTCAATAGACTAGTGGTAATGGGGATTAAGCACAGCGTGAGGGTGCACTTTTTGATGAAAAATCATTACTTTGCTTTTACTACAGTAGTATTAGGCCATGACTTGTAGCAAGAAAGGTTAGTTTGCAGCAAACTGAAGGCAGCATGGAGATCAGAGCATATGGTGTCAAGGTTAGGTCTCAAAATATAAAAAGTAGTATCACCTACATAGAAGTTCTGACCAGTTTCACTGACATTTACACCTACATCATTGATATACAGCATAAAGAGTAGGGGACAGAGAACTCATACCTGAGGTATGCCTTTAATAAGAGGAGAACAAGCAGAGAACAGCTCTTCTGATTTTACCTGCTGGTGTAGCTCAATTAAGTAATTAGAGAAGCATTGGAGGGAGCCTGTACTGATCCTATACTGTAGAGTCTTTTTTTTTTTTTGAAGATGTGGTGATTGACAATGCAGAATGCTTTGCTTAGATCAAGACATATTAATTTATTTGAATTTTGTTGACTGGATAAGCCCACTGAGACAAAGCTGTCCTTTTTTCAGGGGTGACCCGGGGAATATAAGCATTCCATACATAAGATAAACATTGCTATACAGTGTGGGAAACAAATTACACTTATAAGTATAGGAAATTAAAACATACAATGTGCAGAGATACATTGTGACTTTTGGTTGTACTCAATATATCATACAATAAACAGTCAGGACAAGAAATCCAAAAATAGATGATCTTAACATAATTTCACAGGATTAGATTACTAGGTAGATCTAGTATAGGCAGTGTGGTACCTACACATAAATATTGTCTACTGAGCATTCTATACATGTATCTAGGTGAATTAAAGAGAGAAAAAAAACATAGGTGAGGAGTTGAAATTGCCGTGCTCAGTAAGACATATGGGGTAAAGGAAGGGGGGTGGTTGGGAAAGAGGACAGGCATAGAAAGGGAGGGAAGATCTGTGGGAGGGAGGGCCTGTAGATCAAAGTAGGGATTATTTACATTCACAGATTGGAGGCTGAAAGAATATTACTTTGTATAGTCTTTTAAATTGTGTAAGAGACGTACATATGAGTAGGTCCGGTGAGAGATTGTTCCATTTTTGAGGTGCAGCAACAGAGAAGGATCTTTCACAAATAGCTAGTCGAGTCTTGAGTAGTTTTAGGATTGGATATTGAGAGGATTGTAGGGATCTGGTAAAGAGTTTCAGTATGAGTAGGTTGGATAGACTGGGTGGGAAAGGCAGGTGGATAAGCTTAAAAGTGGTACAGAGCAAAGGGAATTCAAGGTGGGCTTCAAATGATGGCCAGCCTATGTTATGAAGCACATTGCAGTGATGGGTACATGCAGGGACTGATGCAGCGAAACGAGTTATTCTATGATAAGCTTGTCTTAGTCTGTTTAGGTTAGTAGTCTTAGTTGAGTGCAATAGTGAAGCGCCATAGAGAAGGCTCTGAAGCAGGGTAGAAGAGGCTATGGTTCTCCTGGTCTGAGATCGAAGGTAAGGAGCAGTCCAGTATAGGAGGCCTAGCTTCTTATTTGTGGATTTTGTGACCTCGTCAATATGTGTCTCGAATGATAGTTGTTCATCGAGTGGTAAACTAAGGTATTTGAGTGAGTTTACCCTTTCTAGAGTCTCACCAGAAGAGGTCTGAATTACCAAAGGATGAAGGGTGGACATATCAAAAGTGGTGTGGTGAAATGACATAGACTTGTTTTTTTTTTTATATGTTGAGCACCAATAGGTGGGTCTTAAACCATGCCTCCAGCTGCTGGAAGTCACTCTCTAGATTGATACTGAGGGAAGAGATAGAGGATCTGTAAAGAATGGCATTGTCAGCGTAGAGCTGTATTGATGCCTCTCCACAGTTTGATGGTAGCTCATTGATAAAGATGGAGAAGAATAGTGGGCCCAGTATAGAGCCCTGGGGAACCCCATCCATGATGGGTGATAGGGAAGGCATAGAGTTAGACCATTTGACACATTGTAACCTGTTGGTTAGATAGTTTGCGAGCCAAGAGACAGTGAGGGTATAGAGACCAATATTGCTGAGCTTTGTAAGTAGAAGTTGGTGATTGATGAAATCAGAGGCTTTTCTCTAAGTCCACAAAAGTGGCACCTATTACAAGCCCCTGATCCATGGCCTGAAGAATATCTATTGTGACATGTAGGAGGGCATATTCAGTACCATGCAGTCTCTGGAAACATTGCTGGTGTATCGTTAAGGAATTAGTCTGCTCAAGGTAGGAATAAAGTCATTTGTAGAGTATCTTTCTTGTATCTTATCTTGGGGGCATAAGATACAGATCAGTTGGTAATTCTCTACTAGGTCAGTGGATCTGCTTTTGTGTATGGATTTTTTTTGTGTGAATATAACCCTTGTAACATGTTTGTGGTGAATGGGTCTAGCCAATCTTTGATGACCCTAGCCAGGGCAGACATAGTGCTGTGCTTCTGTCTAAATCCAGAATACAGAGGGGAAATAAAATTAGATTGCTCTAGAAATTCCCACAGTTGTGTGTTCAGTAGTTTTACAAGTAATTTAGCCAGTATGGTGAGGATAGATATTGATCTATAGTTGTTTAGCTTGCAGGAATTTCCAGATATAAATAGGGTATAATCTGTGCAATTTTCCAAAGCACGTGAAGGTCATTTCATGAAAGCAAAAGATTGCAAAGGTGAGTGGCATGCACCATAAGCTGGCAGTAACCCTTTCTGAGGAAAAGGGGGTCCAGACCATAAGCTCCCTCTCTTTTTTTGGTGTCTAAACCTAGGAGAAGTTGTTGACCTGCTTATAGGTGACTGGTTGAAATGCAAACAAATTAGCCATACTATTATGAGCTTTCATGGTAGCCAGAGATGGGAGGGGAGTGGGTACAGATGAGGAGTTGTTAAAGGCCAGTGCAGTTGATGCAAAATGGGCATTTATTTCCTCCAGTATTGTTAGCTTCTCAGAGATCAATTTGCCACCAACTGAAATTTGTATTGTCAAGGAAGGCACAGATGTGGATCCCACTAATGATTTTACCTTTATCAAAAATCTTACTGCATCAGTTTTGGCATCTTCCAATAAATTTAGATGGTAATTGGCTTTGGTTTTCCAAGTAATTTAACACTGGAATTTTTCTTTTGGCGAACAATTGCCCAATCAGTGTCAAATTATGTGCTTCTGGCTGTGGCCCAGAGGGGACGCCTGCCCCTTAGTATGTCTTTTAACTCCTTGTTAAACCACAGACAGGAAATATTTTTAAACCATGTATTTGACCAATAGAGCATGCTTATTTATAACCACTAGTAACAAATTATTTAAAATCTCTGCCACCTCCTGAATTGTAGGGGCCAAAAAAAAATGCTGCCAATGAACAGCAGCCAGGTCATTTAAGTAGTTCAGAATACAAAACTTAGCAATTCCTCTCAATTATGAATTTTGTTTGATGCACGTAGACTTTCTTCACCTTATTGCAGGCAACAACTTTGTGTCACAGATGTCATTATGGAAAACAGATGAGTGGGTGAATTTGTCTTGCCTATTTGACAAAATAAGTTCTAGGATGATATCATTTTTAGGATTATTTGGGTTTAGTCTCATAGGTTCTGTTTTGAGTTGTACAACACCAAACTCATCACAGATTTTTTTTTAAATCATTGGCTTTATGGGAAAGGCAGACCATGTTTTAGTCTCTGAATAACAGCATTTCATTTGAGTGACAGCTTATAATGTTAGAGAGGTGATGTAGAAGCTCCAAACCACCTTTGAGAGGTCTTTAGGAATGAATCATATTAATGGATTCATTTCAGGACAGGAAGACTTTAACAGCTATTCATTTAAATTAGTTAAGAATGGTGAGTGAGATGCCAGGGACAGAAGAAAAACTCACTGATGTAAAAAGCTAGGCTACCCCCCCCCCACACACACACACACACACTAGAGGATCTATCCAGGCTATATGAATTAAAAGAAGGTAAAGCCATCTTGTGGCAGAGCAAAGAGCTGGTAAGTCAGGTCTCAGCGAGTAGAAGCATATGACAGCTGGTATGGACTTCTCAGGTTTTTTTCTTGTCCAATTTCTTTAGCAGGCTGCAGACATTTATGATCATAAATTTAGGGCATTTCAGCAAGGTAAATTCTGTGGGGGAGAACTCAGGTGAGGTTGGGCCTGGGTTGTAGTAGTATATTCCTTTCTTAGGCAGCCACACCCTCAGGCTCTGGGTCCCTCACAAAAACAAATCAATAAAAGATAACTGCAGCACAATAACTTGCAGTGCAAATTTTGTAACAATAGCTGTGCAGGAGGTGACGCTTTGTCAATAAGAGCTTGCCCAGAATGCCAGATATATCCATTCACTTATGATGGCAGTGTCTGAACCAATACAAATTATGAGAGCCACTTTTCTCTTTCAGCAAGACTCATGCTGAATCTGCTGTAAGTCATTTGCTTTCAGAAAAATAGCAAAATAGTAAACACGTCTACTGGTTCAAATAATTAGGAATAGTTTGAACCAGTTCCACAAAACCATAGAATCTAGCAAGTTTTCAAATCTAGAAACAAATAGAACCTTCTTCTAAAAACAGATCTTACAGATAAAAATGCAAATTACCATAAGATTGGTATATAACACATTAATTTATGCGACACCATTGCACATACAGTACATTTATATGAATTAAATGTTATTTTAGCTGGTGACACAAAAGGAGAAAACAAGTGAAAATAAACACATCAGGCTTGATTTTCAAAAGGTCAGTAATGATGCAAGATGCCTATGTCCAAGAAACATGATGCAAGCACTCTGCTGGACCTTGCGCCATTCCTGATTTTTGACTGGTACTTGTGGCACCAGTGGGACCCATTACACCAGACAGGCATGCACTGGACTTGCCACAATCCATCAGCAATGCCATGGCACTGAGGGGCTTGCCCCACAATGTGGCCGCAATATCCCCAATGGTGGATTTCTCAAGGACCAGGAGTGGCCACAAGCCATGAGTGTGGTTACACCAGCTAGAGCTGATCTAAGTGTCCCATGCAGTGCCACTGGCCCCCGCAGGCTCATGAGGCTGGGCCACCAGTCATGCACTGCTGGCACATGGGACACAGGCAGACGCTGTCCAAGGTGTGCAAGCAGCAGTTGTATAGATGTAGGGGACCACAAAATGATGCAAATGTGGGTCCCACTACACAGTGCTATGATCGACTGTGCCACAGTAGTGGTCACTGGAAGAAAGCAAGGTACTAATGCCCTTTAGTGTATCATCCAACATTTACTCCATGGCACCTGTCAGAAGCCATGCCAGTATGCATAGACAGTATAACACCATGCTGAACTGATGGCCATCATAGGCATAGAGCAGTGGGAGTGTTGTCAATGATGGAATGATGTACCGTGGGAAGCAGACTACTCCTTGGTCCAGCATGCATGTGTGGGGGCAATGGCTCGCCAAGTGTGGCACAGGCATACATGCCTTTTTTGCAGAGCACCTAGAACTACAAAGCAATTGTGCAGGAGAGGTTTGTGCTCAGTGTGCTGCTTGCACATTTGCCACTATGTCACTGGGAGTCCTACTTGTAGACACCCACCGCACAACATCAGACCCAACAGGCCCTGCAGACGTCACCTCATAGATGGCTAGTACTCATGATGTGTACTTTGTTGACCCCTGTTTCTAGCCCACCACCACCAGACAATGCCTGCTCTTGGAATATTGTGGCTGTCACAGCTCCTTGTAGTCTTCAGACCCCCCACAAGGTGTCAGTCATCCCTCGCCAGCCTGTGTGTCCACTGCCATCAGGTTTCATCAGGGAGCATGACATCTGTTCCCCACAGGAGGGTACTGTGGTCCTGTCTGTTCAGCAGCATGAGGTGGGGGCTGCTGTGGCTAAGGAATCAATCTGGAGTAGAGTTGCCTGCAGCACTGTCACTCTGCACTCTCTGTCACCCCTCTTTGTTCACAACATTTACACCTACCAACCACCTACAGTTGGTACTGCTGTTGTCACATCACCCTCTCCCTGTGTCACTGTGATGTGTCACATTGCTGCCTTTGTGGTGGGGGGGCAGGGTCACACATATCTAGTTATGGCTGGGTGCATTATGGTCCAGATGTTGTGCTACCACTGGCACACACATGGCATATGGGACTGTGGACTCACAGATACTGCTGCACTGTGCTGCCAGCACCTCAGTTCATGCAGACCTCATCAGCCTCAGCTGTGCACATATATCACAGGCACAGGAACAGTCTCTATGAATCTGCATGTGGATGTGTTTCACTTGCCAGGGGTTGGTGGCAGCATCTGCCAGTCCCCTCTCATGCACTGATGGTTTAATGTAATTGTCCACTTATGGTACCCTTGGGAACTTTGACACGAAGACCTCACATGTACCAAAATCTGACGCTGGGTGCCTGGTGCACCAGACTTTGCCACAAGAACTGTGCATTGTTCTAATGGACCTTCAAAATCAGGCTAATTGTCTTTACTCCATTTGGTTCAGAGCCGTTGCCAGGATTTTTCCAAGGGGGGTTCTTTTTATGCAGTCTGCAAGCTTTTATTTTATTTTTTTTCATGTACATTTTTCATTTTTCTGTTTTGTTCCCTACCCCACCCAGGCCACGGCGTACACAGGCATGTACGCGCCTGGAGGCACACTTCAGGATCTGGTGGCCCCTTCCACCCCTCCTGACTTCTGTCGCTGCCTGTACTGCCTACTCACCCACCGGACCGCCACCCGGTGGGAGCGAGACTATGGATGGGTGGGCAGCCACCCCTTTGGAGGGGAGAGTCATGGCTCAATCACACTCTAGCCCTCCCCCCAAGCTGGCACCCCGGTGACCCAAGGTTGTTCCCAAACCCAGGTCACCAGTGTAGCATGAGGTAAGCACCAGCACCTCAGCCTTCTGTGCTACCAGGCTGGCTTGTAGTCTGCAACCTTTAAAAAGAAGCTGTGGGTCTTAGGGCCACCAGGACCCCAGACACCATGGGGTCCTAGATGCTCTGTGGTGCATTTTGTGGCTTATCGTGAAACTAAAGACATCACATCTGAGATCTCGTACACCCCTTGCTCTAAGCAAAATTATTATCTGGCTGGCTGCAGGGTGAATACATATACGTATTCAGTACCAGAGCACAGCAAGATGCTGCTACTGTAATATATCTAAGGCATTATCTCACATATATTATGTTATCAGTTTTAATATCTGCAGCTGTATCTAATGGTGTGTAGGTAAGGAGTCTGGGGGTGCCAGGCCCCCAAAAGCTCTGGGGTACTAGATGTTCTGTGGCTTATTGTGTGGCTTATTTTAAAGCAAAACAACTCATCTGTGAGCTCCCCTCCTCCTCCTGCTCTAAGGACAATTATTACTATCTGGGTGGCACAGATTGTGTGTGTGTGTGTGTGTGTATGTGTGTGTGTGTCTGTGTACGTCTACATATATGCACTGACCCTCAATGTGGAGTCTGTAGCTTGTTTTGGCTGGGTATTGTACACTACTAACTTACTGCAGTGCTGGTTGGCTTGCTTCTAGGGCAGGGGTCTGGGGCTGGTAAGTTCCCAGAAACCATGGGCTATGGTATGCTCTGTTGTGGCTTATTTTAAGTCTATATAACTCATATCTGAGCTCCCATTACCCCTTACTATAACCCTCACCCTCCTCAACTCAAAATACCATTTAAGCAATTGAGTCAGTGCAACATGGCCTAAAGCAAGGCTAGCAGGATGCTGGGATGTATCGATAGGGGTATTGATAGCAGAAGAAAGGAGGTAATACTTCCCTTCTACAGATCCCTGGTGAGGCCTCACCTAGAGTACTGTGCCAAGTTCTGGAGTCCTCACCTCAGAAAGGATAAGGATAGGTTGGAGACAGTGCAGCACAGAATAACTAAAATGATTCAGGGACAGCATGGCAGATCCTATGAGGGCGCTCAAGGCACTAAATATGTACTCATTGGAGACCAGAAGGAAAGAGGAGATGTGACAGAGACCTTCAAGTTCCTTAAAGGAATTAAAGTGAACTGTGGGTATTATTTATAAAAGCTTGTGTACCAATCCCATGTCACATGGAAGCGAATGGAAATTAACAGGAGGTAGGTTCAGGAGAGATGTGAGGAAGTACTATTTTACAGAAAGGGTGGTGGAGCTTTGGAACAGTCTGTCAGCTGAATTGGTGGGTGCAAAAACTATCAGAGGATTCAAGCAGGGCTGGGACATAATGAAGGGAATAGTGGTTACTGGGGGCAACAGGACCAAGGAGGAGAATAGACAGAGGATGGGGAAGTGGCAGTGTAGATCCCAGCCAGACCCTTCCAAACATTTGCATTGCCTTTCCACTGTGGGACCTCTTTTGCTTAACTTATGAAAAGTTAAAACAGGCATATGAAACATGACAACTCTGTATAGAGGAGGATTTCAGTAATTTATTTCTAAATCTTCAGCCCACCCACTGAACAGCTCCCTTGTTCAACTGCACAGCCTATCCCATGATATGCAGTTATTAAGGGACACATCTTTAGCAATAGTGGTCAGCAAAATGTACCTGCTGGTGACTGATAATATTGTAAGTTGTGGTCCTCTACTTCTTTTTTGCTCTCCTGGAGATGTCGTCTCTGAGCCTGCCACCATGCTCCATCTTCCTCGAGTGCTAACTGACAGTGTGAATTGTGGGCAGTGGCCGTGCAGTATTCCAGTCACATTCACAATGCTGATGTGAGCTGCAGTTGGCCAGCCAGTCATAGGGGGACGGTGCAGAGAAAGACTCACAAAGCAGCTCCAGTCATCTTACTGGCACTGAGGGAGTTGATTGGTAGCAGATGGGAGGGGCATGCATGCAGAGAAAAAGGCTGGGGTTCATCATGTGTGCATAAGCACTCTGTGACAGTCACAAAATAAACAGACGTAATGAAAAAAATGCTGTAAATTATGATAAAAAGGGGGGAGTTTCAAAAGAGGGGATTCTTTCGAACCATACGAACCCCCCCCCCCCGGCAATGGCTGTGTGGTTGATAAGGAATTACAATCACTGCATGTATGCTGTAGTGGTATATGTAACCAAAGGGAGAGTTATTTTCACAGTGCATTTTGTATCTCAAAGGGTTTGTTCTACTTTCAAACTTAAGCATTGTAGTCAAACAAACAATGCAATCTGAACAAAAGTGGTTAATTAAAAACTTTTCCTTTTTAAAGGATGTGGTACAAATGGAATAAGTATTGGGGTTCAGTAGGGCAACCACATTTTTTTTTTATAATGCTGTTTTATTGAATTTTACAAACAAAATAAATGTACTGTTCATAAATGCCTAAAAGTGTTTCAATAGTTATAGAAAACTTAACCACAGGTGGATTCATAAAACCAAGCTTAGACTTATTTATAAAATTGATAAGAAAAATTCAACCACCTGATTGACTAACAGTCCCCCTGTGTGCAATTACGTTACAATAACTGCATGTCTGGGACTTGTTTGCAGCTCAATCACACAATGAGCAAATCAGTCTCCCTATACCCAGAGCTTACCTACCATCACAAACATGGCTGCCATCTATGTCCACTAAAAACCTTTAGCTAGGCCCTCAAAAGAGAACTATCTTTTTTTTGCAAATAACTTTATTTTATTTTGGTTTTCCAAGCACCTAGTACAAAACCATACAAACAAAACAAACAACCGTTATCAAAACATGGAAGCCAGCACTTATGTATGACAATGTCTAAAGAAAAAAGAAAACACACAATCCCCCATTTCAACCCAACCCCAACTTGGCAGTAAATGCTTAGGACTTACAAACAGTTTACTTTCCTTATAGGGTTTTAGATAGTAAAGTTTAGGTTAACCTAGCAAATAAAACATTAGTACAGCCTTGGAGTTCCACCTTGAAGGAGGGGGAGACAACGAAGGAAACACCATCAAGAGAATAAAAAAGGGGACTGGGAGAAGGGAGAGGATGTACTTCTAAAAAGTGGCATGAAGAGATACCCTTTGTAATAACTCCATTTCAAAATCCTTGCCTACCTCAAGGGGAGAGAGGAGGACAAAGAAGAGCGACCAGGGACGTTAATAACCTGGTTCCCCGGGGGCCCTATGTTAGAAGGGTTCAAGGCTGACTCCTCCCTAATAACCATACTTATCTTTTAAGTGTACAAAAAATCCACCCCAGCACTTTTGAAATTTCTCGGCAGATTTAAAGAGACTGGTGACACACCTTTCGGCATTTAGAGTGTTTAAAAATTCATCCCACCATTCTCTGTACAAGGGTTCCCAACTGCCTTGCCAGTGCCGGAGTATCACCAGCTTGGTGACGAGAGCTACCATTGCCATCTTCTACTTTTGAGTCCAGGTTGGGATTTGAGCATACATCCCTAGTAAGCATACATTTTCATTAAAAAAGGCTGAAATATTACAAAAGGGGACCACCCACTGCTTGACCGAGTCCCAGAATTTAGCAATTTTTGGACAAGCCCAAAGTTTGTGATGTAAAGTGGCAAAGGGGTCTCCACAGTCAACACAGGCGGAAGAAGAAGACTTGTAGATCCAGGATAGTTTGGCAGGAGAAAAATAAAGGTTATGTAAGATGTTAAATTGGATACTTCTAAGTCTGTCTTGTTTAATACAAGAATATGAATCTAAACAAATTCTTTCCCAAATTTCGGCTGGCCATCTCTTAGCAAAATTAGACTCCCAATAATGAGCTGTGGGGGTGTATTTCTGCATTACTTCTGACAAAATTAACTTATAAGTCTTAGAAATTGCTTTCCGGCTATCTGCTAAGTCCTTCAGTTTTTTTAGTATAACTCCGGCTCCATCTGTCCATGGACCTTTCCCTAAGAAAAGGCATACACTTTGACGAACCTGGTACAGTCGTAATAAGTTGTTGTGACTCACCTCGAATTTGGTGGCAAGCGCAGGTGCCGGGATCATTGAATTGGCTGAAACAAAGTCTGCCAGTCGAACTTTGGAAGAGTATTTGCCTATGAAGCGATTGATTGGGCGATTACCTATTTGTATATTTGGGTTCTTGAGCAGAGGTTGCGTCAGGTCCCTTAAGTAAGGTTTATGGAGCAAAGAATAGAGCTGGTGTAGAGCCTTCACGTCCCAACCTAACGGAGTATTTTTTATTTTTGAGGAACCTTAGACCAGGGGGTATATAAAAGAGCTTCCAAGTCTAACTTGAGGTTGACAATTGAGGAACGATCTAAAATTAGCCAGGGGAGAGAACTTGGGGTTTCTTCAGCTGCGGCCAGCCATTGAGAATCTCGTAGCATGAATAGCTAAGTAATAAACATAGAAGTCAGGCAACTGTAGCCCCTAGTTTCCTAGGCCGGGTAAGTTTTGCATATGCCCGACGAGGGGCTTTGCCTTTCCACAGAAAATCTGAACAACATCTGTAAAGTGGCTTGAAGAAGGACTTAGGCAGATAGATGTTAAGATTAAAAAGGGGGTAAAAAATTTTGGGTAAAACCACCATTTGTAAAGTGTTTGCTCTACCCCAGAAGGATAAGGGTAATTTGTTCCATCTCTCTCTAAATCCTCTTTGATAGTTTCGAACAGAGGGGATTAGATTAAGGTTCGCAAGGTTGGCGAGGTCTTTCGAGATTCTAACACCCAAATAAACCAGGGAGTTTCCCTGCCATTGTAGGCCCAAGGAGGAACACCAATCTTTCGGGAGAAGAGGAGATAAGGGATACACATTAGTTTTGTTCCTATTTAGTTTGTAGCCTGAGAAGATGCTGAAACAAGAAATAATCTGGAGTATTTGAGGTAAGGATTTTCTGCTGTTTTCTATGTGTATAAGCAGGTCGTCTGCAAAGGCTGATATTTTGCATTCGAGTTTACCAATATGAATTCCCTGTATTAGGTTGTCCAACTTCAGGGCCCTTATCAGGGGCTCGATATACAGATTGAAGAGGAACGGAGAGAGAGGGCAACCCTGACGAGTACCGCGGGAAAGGGGGAAAGACGACTGAGATAAGATTGTTACATTGAATTCTGGCCGATGGGCATGAATAAAGGACGCGAGTGTAATCAATGAATCGTTGGGGAATACCAAATTTATGCAATACTGCAAACATAAAACACCATTCTACTCTGTCGAAAGCTTTTTCCACGTCTAAGGATACCAGAGATGCTTCTAGTTCCGGAACCCCAGCCGCGGAGATTAAACAGAACAGCTTCCTAAAATGATCCGCCGAGGAACACCCAGCCAGTAACCCAGCTTGTTCTGGGCTGAGTAACCCTTCCCATACTAGTCCCAGTCTGTTAGCCAGAATTTTGGCGTATATTTTAACGTCTACATTAAGGAGCGAAATGGGCCTGTAGTTGCCCACTTCAGACGGAGTTTTCCCTGGTTTAGGCAAAAGGATTATTCTTGCTTCGAACAGGGTTTGATCACTGACCCCTTGGGAATACCAACATGCGTATACTTGGAGTAGCAAGGGTATTAGCCATTTTTTAAAGGTTTTATAAAAAAGGCCCATGAAGCCATCGGGACCCGGCGCTTTGTCTGGCTTTAGAGAGTCAATGGTTTTGGAAAATTCCTCGCTTGAGATGGGACCCTCTAAAACTAGTTTGTTTTCCTCTGACAAAGTCAGAAAGGGAATCTTTCCAAGAAAAGCACACATGTTGTTGTCATATTCCGGAGTACTCGACTCTCCAGAATATAATGTTTTGTCATAGTCGTGAAACAGTGCTAATACACCTTCCGGATCCACGACCAAAGCATTCGTATGAGGATGCTTTAAGGCTGCAACCCATTTAGCGGATGAGTGCTGCTTCAATTGCCAAGCTGGAAGCTTACCCGCTTTGCTGCCTTGGCCAATATATGAGGCTTTTAATAAAGAAGTGGATCTCTTGACAGATTCCCGGAGAGCGCTAGCATACATGGCTCTAAGAGTAGAGAGCTCTTGCTCTTGTGGTTGGGAAAGTGTACCGACCTCTTTACTTTTCAGGGCCTTAATTTTGTTTAGACAGCTAGTTAAGAAGTTATTTTTTTTCTTTTTCCGCACCGATGCTATGCGGATAAGTTCTCCTCTCCAAGTGGCTTTCAACGAGGCCCAAGCCCGGTCTGTTGCAGTGATTGAGCCCCAATTGGTAGTAATAGAATTTGATAGAAATTCTTGGAAAAGCACCACTATTTGACTGTCAGACAATAATTTGTTATTAAGTGTCCAAGAGTGGGATCTTGTTAGAGTATTTGGTAACAAACACTGCAACATGATAGGAGAGTGATCGGAGATTACTCGGGCTAAAATATTAGCATCTACTATGTAAGGTAATAACTGTTGGCTAATCAAAAAATAGTCACGACGAGAATGGCTTTTGTGGACTGGAGAAAAAAATGTGAATTCCTTACTTGAAGCATTACTTAACCTGCATGGATCTACAAGGCCCAGTGACGTTGTAAATTCTAGCAGAACCCTCTGTGAAAAAGAGAACTATCTTAAAAAACAAAACAAAATAAATGATATTTCCCTGATCATCACACTATCCATACACACACACACACACACACACACAAATAAAAATAAAGCAGAAGTATTAGTTAACAGAAAAAAAAAATCACAATATAGTTGTTTAGTAATACTGCATTTCTGGCAAAACATTACTATATCCATTTTTTATTCTCATTGCATTTCACCCCTGAACAAAGTTAACTGGCTTTGAAGCTTTTAAAAGTAACTGTTCTCTGGCCCCACCCACTATGAATAAGTTAAACATTCTGGTGTGGCATTGTGCTGTTTATCATCAGAAATTTGTGCTAGAAAGCTGGCCCAATGGCACAGAGGGCTGAGGTGCTGAGTGCCTTACCTCTCACCAAGAGGGTGACCCGAGTTCAGGAATGAGCTTGGGTTGCTGCTGGTCAGCAGGTGTGAGGGCAGGACTGGATCGAGTAGCTGCCAAGCTGCTCTCCTCTGCTGGATAGGGGTAGTGGGTTGAATCAGCTCTTGTCTGCAACCAGGTTGAAGCCTGGTGGTAGCACTGATGCATGAGCAGCAGCCAGTAATCATGGGAGGGGGAGTACAGTTTCTGGATGCATGTGCACCTTCACGTGCATGAGCAACCCATGCCATTGCAGCTAGGAGAGAAACTGTGGAGGAAAATACAGCAAAGCAAGCATCAATGGTGCTCTGCACGCCAGCCCTCAACCGCCTCACCACTGGGAAGCACCTGCCTGCCAAGCTAGTTTTGGACTTTGGAGGGTTGTGAATGGCCCTCTCTTTCCATGCCCCAACATGGAGGGCAATCCATGGGGCACTCGGCCCAGTCAGGTAAGCTAGGGGAGGTAATGAATTGTGGGGGTTGGTGGGGCAGAGCAGAAGGCAGCTCAATCCTACTTCAGCCACGGAGTAAAACAGATCATAAAAAAAAGAAAAAAACAAAGAAATGTGTGCTAGCACCCTTTAAACACATCTATTGTATGAATTTATTATGTAGAGTCAATAAGACTCCTCAAGGGAAGGGATTTAAAAAAAAATGCTATTGTCAGCCATCTTTAACTACTTGTGCCATTAATTATAAAATTAATAATGAAAGCTGTTTTTAAAGTATCTGAGAGAAATAAAAATATGCTGATGATAAAGCTAATTATGTCAGAAATATGTTGATGCTAAAAAAAACTATATGATGAAATGCTTAGCTGACTAATAAGTAGGGAATACATAATGAACTGCAGTGGGATAACACATTTATCTCCATTAGTAAGTGGTAAGACCCATAGCTCACTAGTGGCAAAGCCACAAGTTAGTTATAAAGGTCTTACCACCATGTGTGGTGATAAATGTGTTGTTCTACTGCAATGTATTATGTATTTGATATATACCACATGATTTTAGTGTTTTTACTGTTGTTTTCCCTTGTTTTAGAAAATGGGCTTTTTATTTGGAGGCATTTGATTGGCTGGTACCCATTCCACAGGGGTACATTAACTTTCAGTAGATGCCCACCAGATAAAAGGTCCCAGCACAAACCCACCTCATGCCCAGCCAAGTATCCATGAGCATGTGCCCAGCCTGCTTCATCATTGGCTGAAGCACTGGGCACAGAATTTCAAATTGCCACCATTTTTTTATCGCTTGCCGAGAAAGCAAGAGTCCCCCCCACTCACGCTCAGTCCATAGAGCAGACACCACCCAGTATTTAAAAAAAAATCACAGCAACAGCACTGTATATAGAAACCATTTTCTTGAAAACAGATAAAATGTAACAAAATGGACCCCCACCCTGCTGCACTCCATACAAAGACTGAGTGAACCCACCATACAAACTGACATGGATGCAGAACCATCTGTGGCATACAGTCCTGTGGCTGTCTTCCAGTTCTGCTGTGTCCCCCCCATCCTTACCCACTACTTCGCAGCTTCTACCACTGAAGCTGTTCAAAGAAATAAATGAAAAGTGGTATTCTTCAGTCACCGTCTCTTCATTTCTCCTGCTGTGTTCTGCTGCTGATTCTGATGTCCCTCTCCCTTCCAGGTTCACCTCACATATAGAGTACCTGCCAATACACACCCAACTTCCACTGTACTGAAGCAGTTCAGACAAATAAATGAAAAGTGGCATACTGGTTCATTTGGTGCTACCGGCATCTGATTTCTCCCACTCCATTCTGCTGCACACTCTCATGTCCCTCTCCATTCCACATTCGCCTCGTCTCACATATAGAGCACCTGACATTATGGACTTCAATATCAGTCAGTATCACGCAGAACAGCAGCTCTGGTACTGAAAGGAACAGCATTTTGTTTTTCATACTGCAGATGGATGTTTATCTGCACTACGGAATACGAACAAAATGCTGCTCCCAGCGATACCGAAGCAACCAGTCTCTCTGACATTCTTATTACACACCTCAGCCTGGGTAAATCAAACTTTTTTTTTCTGCTCATTTTAAATAAGAAGCGATAGCACGTCGCATGCTCCACGCCACTGCCAACAGTTTCTCCTGGATCACTCTGCCCTTTAGCCCTGCGCAACCCAAGATGTACAAAAATACACAGTAAGATGTTGCTTATTAATTTTTTTACTCTGCACAGCCCCTTACCTTGATGTTTTCTTTCTTCTGCAGTCCTGCCCTGGTGTTGCACACCACCCCATGCACCGAAGTTACAAGTTGGTGAGTGGCCAGCATGGGGGGGGGGCACAGCTTGCTAATGTGTATCATATAAGAAAAATGAAAAGTAAGCCTGTACTGGTAAGCAAAGTAAATAAACTAAGAAACAAGCTAAATCTTCTGAAGGGACTTTCTGAATACTTCTGGGGGGGAGCAGAAGAGAGATGTAAAAAACAGTACTGCATTTAAAATAGCATGAAAAATAATTTTAAAGCAGTCGGAATAACTATTTTATTACAAAATCTACTTTCAAAAAATATTAACATTTTCTTATTAAACTTTTTTTTTTTTTTTTACAGTGTTCATTTTCTAAGCTCAATAATACCCTCCAGGGTGGGCTTTATTGAGAAATGCCAGACCTTCCAGGGGCTATAAGCCCCTCCGCCTGTGGAGTTGGGCCTCATTACACCCCTGGACGGTCCAGTATTTCCCAATAAGGCCCACCCTGTTGGGTATTATTGCTTACTTAGCTTAAAACCGCCTTTCTTTCCATTGTAAGTTCCCTATCTGGCCCATTGTTCTCTGTGTTCCATTTCCAGATTCTAAGTGGTAATAACATGTTCTTAGTTATATAAATGGTGTTCTAAGTTATATAAATTGTGTTCTAAGTGAAATAAATGGTGTTCTAAGTGAAAATAAATATTTAATCCAAAATAACGTGATTTATTTATCCAAATTATTCATCACTGGTGTAGTATATATACTGCTGCTTTAAAAATAAGGAAGCACTGCAGGAAGTTTTCATTACTAATATTCTTTTGCTGACCATGAAAAATTGTTGCCCTATCCTTACCTGCTAACCACATAAATCTGTGCACTGTGCCCTGCCACAGATACAATTGAGGATGTGGATGAGACATTTGTTGTGTGCGTGTGTTTACAGGATGTTGGGAGATGAACATTCTACCAGTGGGATTGCACGAAATTTATAATTCCTGTTAGAACTGTGCAAAATTTTAATTCCACCTGCAAAATTCCTGTGAAATTTATTTATTTATTGAATCTAGGAATTATATTACCTTTGAGCCATGGCTCTTTTTCAAACGTTCCACGTCAGTAGGGTACAAGACAGGCAACATTATACAAAATATAGCAAACAAATTATAAAGCAGCATTAAGCAGTATTAGGCAGTTCAGTAATGGCAGCTTGAAACAAAAAAATAGTTGAGCAACACATACTGGCTGAATTGGTGGAATACAATAGAGAAAGAACAATGGGGGGGGAAGAGGAGCAAGGAGAGGCAGACGTAGGGAGACTAGTTCAACTCAAATGTCTTTGTCAGAGTGAATCAGAGATGGGAGGCTAAGCAAAATAGTCAATGGGGGGAGAAATTAATTGAATCTCATGAAAAACTAAGAGGATGTTGTGAAATTCCACCATAAACTACAAAATTTGAGCCTGTGTTATGGAATTATGTGGTGAATTGCAGAAAATATGTCTGCAAAACTGACTGCTTTTTTTTCTTTCATCTAGTAAGTAGGAACTGGTGTCACTGGGACTATAAATAGGAAGTGCAGACACTGGTGTAACTGGGAGGAGACACTGAATAAATATAAGGTGACAGTACTGCAACTGACACTGGTTGAACTGGGAGTCAACACTGGCATAACTGGGATGAGACACTGACATACTGTAACAGCTATGGTGAAACACTTGTGTAAATGAAAATAGTGGGATGCACTGGAGTAACTAGGAGGAGATACAACTACAACTTGGAGGAGAAACTATGGTAACTGGGGAGATACTGGTGAAAATGGGAGGAAGCACTTTGTTAACTGGAATAGTTATGTGTGAAATCATGAAACTTCACTAAGTGAAATATTTGTGTCACTTGTAGTTTGTTGGCCAAGTAGGCTCATCACCTGTGAAGTATCACTACTGTAAATGTAATTTTTTCTAAAAGGTTTTAAAAATAAAAAAATACCCAAATCCATTCTGACACATACCCCAGCCTCCTCAATCCCCCAACCATTTACAGGAATTTCCCTCTACCTGACACCATCTAGCACCCATACCAGCCTTCACATCTGCAGTCTTGATGAAGTTACATTAGTATGAGTCAGTCAGTTGTCATAGATACACTGCATTCCTTACCCTCTCCCAATGTTTGTGGGTCAGTAAAATAATCTGCCTTCCTCCACCTCCAGCTACCCAACACAGTATTAGAAACATACCCCATCCTGCCATCCTCCTGCACCCTACTACCCACCTTCACTGTCTGCTTACATCAAAAACAAATACAAAACAGGTCCCACAGTGCAATGACTGGAAAAGCACTACTTTCATCTTACAACTGACTTTCTGGCTGGTCAGTCAGGTGATTACTATATTAACTCATTGCCTCCACAGGAACTCTCTGAAGTTGCAGCACTTGTCTCCTATATACTGTTAACATAGAATCCTGGGCCTTTCTAAGCAAAATCAAGCCATAATCAGCATGCCGCAAACAAATGCTAATAGCACAAAAACTGTAAGAGCTAGACACAAAGCATAAGTAGAAAACTTGTTCAGCATAAAACTACCTTTCCGTCAGTGGTATGCAAGTAATAATAGGTCATTTAGTTTTTTTTCTATGCTGGTCAAAACAGCAAAAAAATATATGTTTTCCAGTAAAAAATGCACCATAAGCCTTTTTTGTTGGGAGATATATAACACATCAACACCAATTTAAGCATCCAGACATTAGAAGAAGTTTTAATAATTTTGTTTGTAAAAATAAACACAACTATTACTGTAGTATTAAACACAATTTTTCCCCATATTAGTCAAGGTGCGTTGGTGAGGTTTGAGGGATGAATCTGAACCATGCACACCATACCATAAACAAAAACATATAACTCCTAAAGTATACATGATACATACAACGTATCAGCGACAACATTGTTCCACACAAAATTGCCTTTCCAACAGTGCTATGCAAGTAATTGTGCTCAATTCAGTTTTTGTTTTATACTGGCTGAGATACCCAGAATGTGTGTTTTCTTCAAGGTGCCTAGGTGGTTCTTGATGGACAAGATGTCTGCCATCCACACCATATCTTAAACAAATGTGAATAACTCCTAAAGTGAACATGATACACACAGTGACAGTGGCAAACTTATTCAACACAATATTACCTTTATAATGGTGCTATGCAGTCAATTCTAATCAGTCCTGTCTGGCAAGTAATATTAAAATATGTGAGTGACATCTCAAGACATTACTAGGGCACACAGGAAGTCTGTAGGTGACTTCTCTAGTTATTCTGGGACACACTCAGTACATTGCTGCCACCTACAGGCATGTTCTAGGAGACAATGAGATAATGAACCACTGTTTTCATTTAGAAGGTGGCAGCTGGTGGTGAGAAGGCTCTGCTAGTCACTACACTATGGAACTTGTTTTTCTTCTTTATGTCAAGGCTGAGTAAGGGAGATGAGTGATAGAGTGTAATAGGGTGTCACAGGGTGGTAAGGTGAAAAGATATCTCAAATACCATGTCAATGGGTGTAGGATGAGTCATTTTATAGCACTGCAGACATCAGGTGGGAGTGGGGAAGGGAATTGTGACTACTGACTGACTTTTTGAATGCAATTTTGTCATGACTATATACTATGGGGAGGTAGGTATGGGTGCTAGAGGGTGGGAATGTGGGGAGAAATAATTGTTAATGGTCAGGTGGTGTGGAGAGAAGGGTGGAGACTGTAATAGCATTGGTGAGACTGTTTTATTTTGCTTTTGAAACACTATTTTTATCTATTACATTCTAAATGTCTGCCCCTTGTCTTCCATGTACCGCTTCCCTTGGATCATGCCTGGACACCAGCCATGGCTCAGTGTGCCTTTCCTAGGCACCACTAGTTATATATGTTTCAGCTTCACACAAATTCACTGTTAAAGTTTATATTCACTGCCTTTCTAAACTTAAAGAAGACTGAAACACTGCTGTAACTGTGACAATACACTGGTATAAGTGGAATGAGACACTGCTGTAACTGGAAGGATCCACTGCCATATCTAGGAGGAAATGTTGCTATAAGAAATTGATATAACTGGGAAGGAACACTGGTGGAACTGGGATGAGACTTTCTCATAACTGAGAGCTGACACTATTGGAACTGGGAAGAGTCATTTCCATAACAGGTGAAACATACTGCTGCAACTGAGAAGAGGCACCAGAACACAATAATTGTGAGAAGGCACTGAGACAACTGGTATGCCTCTGTTGTAACTGGTTGGAGACACTGGCATAAATAGTATAACTGGGAAGAAACACTGGTAGAATTTGGATGACACTCTGCCATAACTGGGAGGCCACACTGGCACTGCTTGTATAACTCAGAGAAGACACTTGTAGAACTGGGAAAAGTCCAAGGTACACCTGTCACACCTGTTTCTGCCTGCAGGGTGGCTGTGGGGGTGGGGTGTTATGATTGGAACGCGAGGGTGGGGTGAGGTGTTGGGGTTGGGAAGTCTAAGTTCCCCTCATGCCTGATCCTTCATGCACAGTAGGAGTGGGGTCTTATGCTTGGGAACCTTAAGGTTGCATTTCCATACCTTTAATGGTTCAACCCTAATGGTGCATTAATGAAGTGTTTTGCAATGAATTTCCTTATGTTTTCATATAGTTTATTTGTAGCCTTATTGTGTTCATCAGTTGGTGTGATAAAATGGCAATGCTGAAAATTTAGGATGAAAATATTGGAAATAACCAAAGTTACGCATGCACGTACAACATTTTCAATGATTGCTCACAACTCAGCCATTGTTAGGAATTTTTTCACCAAATTTTCATCCTGGCCTTTTTTGGACCCTGCCTCTTGAACACTGCCACTGTCATTTTGTTAATCAGTCCAGAAAGGTGCCCTCCATCCATTGCAAGCTGGAGAGGGCAGTGGAAGAAAGAAAAAGGGGGGAGTGGGGGGGAGGAAGGGTGGAGTGGGTAGGATGCACATGCTGGGGACAATGAGCCCAGACATGGTGGTAAAGCGGGGAGGGTGAATAGGGTCCAGGTACCAGATTCAGAAGTATCCGAGCCTGGAGGGTGAAAGTCTGCGTAGCTGGAACTGACCCGTTTCTGGTGTAGATGAGGGGGCCAGATTCACAGTGTCCAGGCCCTGAAAGATAAGATGGAAGAATGACCAGAAGAAGGACAGAGACCAGAACCAGGAAGCTTTGAAATACATTTTTGGTGTGGAATTGAATTGTGAATTCAAAATCTGTGGTTGTAAATATATTATTTGTGCCATAAATAAATTTGCCAATGAGCAACCAATAAGTTAAACTGTTGTAGCTTCCATCATTCCTGGGGGGATTCAGGGTACAATGGGGATTGCCACTAAAAGACAAGCTGGGTTGCCTAATGATCTCTACCAACAACAAGCACAGGAGGGGGAAGGGTGGGGGCAGATGGAATAGAGGGGGTGGGGCCTGGTGACATCACCAGGTAGGTAAGGTGGAAAATGACAATGTCATGCCAGAGCCCAATATATTGGCTGGGGGAGGATAGGGGTCCTGACCAGGGACCTATAGGGGTATATTAGACCAGGACTTAGGCAGGATGACCTCTTTTGCTGGGAATTTTTCCCACCCTTATTAAGGAAGGCTCGGGGGGCATGGTAGGCACAAAGGAAAGAATTAGAGGACAGGTTGCGTGCCCCAGGGTCCCTGGGCATAGGGCTGGTGTTTCCACTGCAGAAAGGCAGCTTCAGGCAAGGGGACTAGGTCAGAGTCTCCTGGTAGGGAGGGGCAAGGATGCCCATGGAAGGGAGAAGTAAAAAAAGGGGTGATTGGGGGGTGAGGAAGGAGGTAGGATACACAGGCTGGAGACAAGGACCCAGACGTGGTGGTAAAGTGAAGAGGGGGACAAGTCCAGGCACTGGATTCAGAAGTGTCCTGCCCCGAGGGTGAAACCCCAGTTAGGTGGAACCAGTCTGGTTCTGGTGTGGAGGAGGGGGCCAGATTCACAGTGTCCAGGCCCTGAAAGCCAAGATGGAAGAATGACCAGAAAAAGGACAGAGGCCAGAACCAGGAAGCTTTGAAATAACGTTTTGGTGTGGAATTGAATTGTGAATTCAAAATTTGTGGTTGTAAATATATTATTTGTGCCATAAATACATTTGCCAATGAGCAACCAACAAGTTAAACTGTTGTAGCATCCATCATTCCTGGGGGGATTCAGTGGACAATAACCTATGTTCAAAAAACCATTGACTGCCATTATAGGGCACTTACCTTTATTCTTCAGATTGTGGTTCAACTTTGAAGAGTACAGACATGTTTTGGTCCACAGAAGATGGCAGCGGACAACCATCAGTGTAGGATAAGGCGGGGGTGTGGGGAGGTGGGTGCTCAGTGGGAGGATGTGGATGAGGGGAGGTGCTGAGTGGCGACAATGAGAGACAGTTTTCTTTATTTTAGGAAAACAAAAAAAAGTAAAGATGTCGCAGGACTGTTTTATTTCTTTTCAGGTAACTGAAAAAATGTTATTTGGAGACAGTGGTATTGGGGTCTCCAGTGTCCCACAGTACTGGGGGAGGTAAAATAATAATATAATTTTTGGACACTGGAAGTGGACTCCCTAGTGTGCAAAAGTAGTTGGAGGGTGTGTGTGTGTGAAAATGCCAACATGGGGATTGGGCACTACCATGTTAGCAACTATGTCATTGGACCGTTTTCTTTAGGTTAAAATATATATATATATATATATATATATATATATACAGTATATGTATATATACAGTATAATAATTATTTTGGGACACTGGGGTGGGCTTCCTAGTGACCCACAGTGTGGGGGAAGATAAACTAAATAATTTGTGGACACTGGGAGTGGGCTCCCTAGTGTCCAACAGTAGTTGGGGGGCATGTAAATGCTGACATGGGGACTAGGCACCCTGATGTCGGCAAGTACATTGTGGGACTGGGTTCCTTTTTTTTAGATTAAATACAGTGTGTGTATGTATATATATATATATATATATATATATATATATATATATACACAGTATATGTAAAATAATTCTTTGGGGACACAGAGAGTGTGCTCCCCAGTGTCCACACATCAAAAGTACTAAATTTGTTTCTCTCACTAAACAGAGAAAAACATGGCTGGCTGCATAATGTGTTCAACCTTGAATCCTACATTGCAGCTGCTCCTATGAGACGGGATCCTTCGTCATGCTTGACATCTATTTTTTCCCATAGTAAATAATGGGAAATGCAAAATTGAATAACTTTGGAATTGATTAATATTTTTCTACCAAACCTTCAAAAGGCAAATCTCTGAGGCTAATACTTTCCACCTTGAAAATTTCAACCCAGAACCGAAAGCCATTTCTGAGTTACAGGTGGACAAAAAAAGTGCCAAAAAGCCCCAAACCTTCTTTATTTTCAACACTCTGTACAGTATCTTGGATATCTCTAAAGCTATTGAGACAGAATTGGCCATATGCCAACACCTCCCTAAGGCAATTATGCATGCCAAATTTCATAGAAATCACTTCAACCATTACAAAGTTATTAAGGTCCAAAAATTGCCCTTTGACATTAAACACCCTCATCAACCCTAATATACTGGTGTTATCATGCCAGTATAATACATACCTTACATATTCATGGAATGGGGTGAGAATTTGGGTTCACAACCTCAACGCACACCCCTCATGCCTGTTCCTACATGCACAGTAGGGGTGGGGTCTTAGGTTTGGAAGCCCTGAGGTCATATGTTCCTACTTTTGATGTTTCAACCCTAATGGTGCATTAATGAATTTTTGCAGTTAATTTCCTTACTTTTTGAGAAAGTATAATCGTAGCCTTATTTGATTATGGGAGTGCAGGACCCTCTGGGACCTGCACTCCCTTCAGTCATTAGTGAGCAGTAGGAGCACAGGGCCTGATGTAATTGTCCCTCATTTCCATGTACGAGTGCAGAGACCTCTGGGCCCTGCACTCCTATCAGTCCATAGTGAGTGATAGGGCTCTGTGCTCTCATACATGCCTATTGTACTTGTTCCTCATTTCTATGTGGGAGTGTAGGGCCCTCTGGGCCCTGCACTCCTATCAGTCCATAGTTAGTGATGGGGGAAGGCCCTGTGCTCCCATCCATGCATATTGTAATTGTCCCTCATGTGTATGTAGGAGGCCCTGCACTCCCATCAGTGCATACTGTATTGCAGTACCACTGTGCCCTGCAAAGCAGTACTGCTGCCATGTTGCTTATAGTATAGACCACATGTGCCCCATTCATTACAGTTCACTAACAGTTTGAAACAGAGCCTGATAACACGCAAAACAACTTAGTACACCTAAAGGTGTACTAAACTACCCATAGAGCAGAAGCTGTATCTCAAAGCATTTTCGAGATATGGCATCTGAAGACTACCACAACCATCACAATGGTACCATAAGGGAAAGTCTGAAACTTCGAAGTGTTATAACTCTGCCATGTAGTAACATTTTTCCACCAACCAGCTAAAGGCACATCTTTGCGGCAAGTCCTTTGTACCCTGAGAATTTCAGCCCAAAAGCCCAAACCATTTTTTAGTTATGAAGTGATAAAGAAACAGACATATCTGGAAAAGTAGTGTGGCAAACTGCAGCAGCGCACTAGTTCTTTCAGCAAACAATGTTGCAAATAAGCAGTTTAAACTAAGTTGGTCACTTCAACAGAAGTACCCCATGAGATTATGCATGCAAATTTTCATGCACGACCATTGAAGGGTTGTAAAGTTATTAAGGTGCAAAGTATGCAAAACTGGAAGACTGTGAAAATGGAAAAAAAACATAGAAATTTAAGGATGCTTAAGACACAATATCTCAGAAACCACAAAAGTAATTTAAATGCAATTAGCAACATCAGCAGACCTACCCACAAAATTATGCATGCACACTTTCATGCATATCTGTTGAACAGTTGCAAAGTTATTAAAGTGCAAAACATGCAAAACTGGATGACTGTGAAAATGGGTAACATTAAAATTTAAGGATATTTGAGATAGTATCTTCAAAACCACACAAGCAATTCAAATGGAATTAAACACTTCAACAGACAAACCCCACAAAATTATGCATGCAGAATTTTATGCAAATATGTTGTAGGGCTCCTGTGTTAATAAAGCACAAATTATGCAAAATGAAGACTGTTAGTAATATGGAAAAAATGTGTCAGTTTAATGATGTTTGAGAAAAAATATCTCATAAACCACACAAGAGGATTAAATGAACTTTGTCAAATCAACAGGCATACTCCCTGAGATTATGCATGCAAAATGTCATGCACATCTGGTGAAGGGTTCTAAAGTTATTAAGGTGCAAATATGCAAAACTGGAAGACTGCCTGCGAAAATGGGAATAAAACGTAAGTTTAAGGATGTTTGAGACATGGTATCTCAGACAAAGCACAATGTATTCATACAAAATTTACCACATTATGAGGCCTACATCCAGAGCTTATGCATGCTAAACTTCATACAAATCTTTTGAAGGGTTGCAAAGTTATTATGGTACAAAGTATGCAAAACTGGATGTCAGTGTGTGAAAGGATATGATAGAGAAGCTGAATGTCAGCCTGTCAAAAGAAGAACTTAAGAGCTGGGTACTCTGCAACAGTGCAGAGGAGGGCCACATGCATCTGACAAATGATGCTATCAACAATGCTGTATGGGAACAGCAGGGGGGCCATGCTGAGAAATCCAGAAGTGGTGATGAGAATGACGAGTTGGATGATGAGTCTGAACCTTTACAGATTCCAATGAATACAGAGGCTGTTGCACGTTTTAATAAATGTTTGCTTTGGCTGTAGAATCAACCAGACACTGACCCTATACAGCTGATGCCATTGAGAGGGCCTGAGAATGAAAGCAGCAAGTAAAAGAGTTCGGAGCCTTCAGCAATCTACAATGCAGAAATTCTTTACTACACTAAAAAAATAAATAAAATGTAACTTAAGCACAACTTATGCACAAGTACAAAAACAAAGCACATACGAACAAGCAAACAAAAAAAAAGCACATTCAAGCAGTTTCAAGTTCCTTACTGTACTTCCCAACCCATTAACCTGAAATCCATCAGAGCTAAAGCTACATCTCACCACTGCTCTTGTTCGCACTGCTATCCCCACTATCCCCAGTGTTCTTAAAGGCGAAGGCAATGCCAAAAAAAGCACTCCTGTTCAAGCAAATGCCTATTTATTTGAACCGAAAACATGTCACTGGTGCAGTTTGATAAATGGGACTCCACTGTGCTTTCACTTTTACATCAATTTTATTCCATAGGAAATAATGGGAAATTAAACATTTTCTAACTTTTGAGTGGATTGATGTTTTTTTCACCAAACCTTCAAAAGGCACATCTGTCAGGCAAAGGTTTCTACCCTGAACATTTCAGCCCAGAAGCTAAAGCCATTTCTGAGACACAGGTGGACCAAAAAAAAATGCCAAAAAGCCCCAGACCTTTTTTATTTTCAACACTCTGTGTCTCAGAAACAGCTAAAGCTATTGAGATGAAATTTGCCACATACAAACAGCTACCCTAGCTGATTATACATACCAATTTTTTTAGAAATCACTTAAACCATTACAAAGGTATTAAGGTCCAAAAATTGTCCTATAACATTAAACAACATCATCAACCCTAATATACCGGTGCTATCATACCAGTATAATATATTGATATTATGACACCTTGTCCATGCTACTATGTAAATTTCTTCTTACCCTTTCTGTACAGTTTTGCCTTTTTATATCTTCATAATATATTTGTTTACCACTAGATGCTTGTGAAAAAGGGCAATTTTTGCTCACATGCCTTTCCAGTGAAAAAAATAACTGAAACTAATTTATATATCTAAAAAATTATTGACTCTCTTTGTTACCCAACCACAATTCTTTCCTCAGTTTGTGCCTTAGTGCCCCTCACTGCCTTCACCACTTCCCTCTGTTTGTGCTGGCATGCATCTGTCCTCTTCCCTCTGCATCTCCTTGTATTTTTTGGAATGTTGCCCTTGTTGCCCTTAGCCTTGTGGTCACCTCCTTTGAGAACCATATTGGCCTCTTTTTCCTCCTGCTAGACATGGGAAGAGTTGACCACCCCAATGGCCCAGTGACAGAATTTGATATTGCAATGCAGATGACCTTAGTTCAGAAGCAGGCTTGGATCACTGCATCTGAAGGCAGTTCAGGCTGTGGCAGCTGCAGCACAGAAGTATGCTCAGCTGAGGAGGGTTAATTGAGGGCTGTGCACCACAGTGATCCCAGCAGCTGGACCCTGTGACAGGAAGATCCTGCCACTCTTGAGGACTGACCTTTTCTTAAATCTGTTACAACCATTCTATTTCTTAGCCTAATCTATCATTTACAATTTCTAGTCCATAAGGTTAGCCACCTATGGATGCCCCCCCCTCCCCTTTCATGACTATGCTATAGTGTCCTAATTAATTTTCCTTTTCCCTCTTAGGTCCTTGTACAGGGAAGTTAATTTGGTGACCTCCAAGCTGATGTAAAACAACAGGCTGTGTTCCTCATTGTTGAATTTAGTATATGATAGCACTATATTATAAAATACCTTGGTGTATATGCCTTATGTATATGAAACTTGTAAATGTTGAAAATACCATGGCACTAGATGTTTTTGATAAAGGTAAAAAAGTTACCAGGTGACTGTATTATAGAATTAAGTTACCGGGGTAGAGATATCAGAAACCCCTTGTTGTGTTGTTAAAATGCATAAAAATTGCAGATTGTCTGAGAGGCCCTTTGGCACCATGCATTCCTGCTTTAAGCTGAAGCAGCCTAAAATGTCATGGTAATTTGCATTTATATCCCATGGTGCTTTGCATTATGGAGGTATGTGTGATGTGTTTCTTCCAAATTTGGCTTTATTGCCAATGTTCTTTGGGGTAACCCTTACTTCAGTGCTTCTGCACTGGGGTGCTTCCTTTAGCTTGTTTTGTTTTTTTTCATTTTTTTGAGCTCCCCATCACCCAAACACACAAGGCCAAGATAGGGAATTAATTAATTTCCACTGACGAGATAGATTAGTAGATCAATGGGTTAGTAGGTGATGACCACATACAGAGAAAGAGCATGCATAATCTGTTGCTGCAAACTGATGTATTGAAGAAGGGATGTGCTATTTTTTAAGCATACCCCATGTGCTTTAAATAAACATTGCACAGGGATTGTGTGTTAAACCCGAAGTTCCATGTCTGGTCCATCTGTTATAACACAACCCCTCCACAGACCCCAGCAGTTGCACCAAGGAATCTGCTCCTGATACAGGACCACTGTGTCTGGGAGACTAACAAAAGACAATGCCCATACCAATGGGAGGAGGGAGGAAATAATAATGAGAGAAAAACCCAGCTGCATTTTGCATGAGAGCTGAGTTCTACCTCAGGCGTGACCAGGGTATATCACTGTAATTGACTATATACCCTCAAGGATGACAGTTGACTGGGGTAAAATTCTATTAAAAAGAAAACTGAGAAGAGTCCCGGGAATATCTAGGAGGAGCTACCAAGACATTGTTATAACTCCTCACAGCAGGCCCGAGAAGGCTAGGGGACTGCCACCCTCCCCAGCCATCCCCATGTGGTCGTGAGGGGCTCAGACACCCTCCCAACCAACCGGGACAAGAAGGAACCCCCCCTGAATTTCTGCTACCGACTCTCAGCGGGCCCGAGAAGGCTAGGGGACTGCCGCCCTCCCCAGCCATCCCCACGTGGTCATGAGGGGCTCAGACACCCTCCCAAGCAACCGGGACAAGAAGGAACCCCCCCCAAATTTCTGCTACCGACTCTCAGCGGGCCCAAGGAGGCTAGGGGACTGCCGCCCTCCCCAGCCATCCCCATGTGGTCTTGAGGGGCTCAGACACCCTCCCAAGCAATCGGGACAAGAAGGAACCCTCCCCCGAATTTCTGCTACTGTTACCTTAACTGAAGCAGGCTGCTGCATATTGCTAAATGGTTTCAACTGTTCCCTTAACAGGGAGGGCTGCATGCGGTAAACATTTGTTTGTTTAGACTACCCATCTCTGTCCACACTGAAACCAGCTATGTTCTCAAAGCAGAAGGCTGAATTTATGTAATGTACCTTGTGATTTGGTCTGAACTCACTGCCTTCTGCTCCCTTTATAAAGTTTAGCTTTGCTACAGTTTATTTTCAGACCATGCTCCACTCCTGCTGCAAGCACCTGGGCCTCGGAAGTGGCCAGTAGCGGCAGCCATCTTACCTGGAGCGCTCACCCAGCAAGCTCTCAGCAGCGTGGGCTAAAAGTAATCAAAGGCGACCCTTTTGGAAGGTCCTGAGCTGTGTAAGCTACCCCTGCCCCTGGGTTCACTACTGCAAAGGGAAGCCATTACGAGGGTGGGAAACTCACAGCACACCGGGATCGCCAATGCAACTTTTCGGTCGTGCATTAACATTAGGGATAGAAAACACAATAATAGACACACGCGGGTTCAAATTACCTAGAAACCAAGCTCCTGACTCCAAAAAGGCGGACTGCACTTCCGTTCACTGTATTTAAATTCTCAAAGCTGCTGCATATATCAAGTTACAAACCGGCTGTATATATAACCTCTTACCTGTCCATTTTTCTCCTCACATCGGGCCTGAGAAGGCTAGGGGACTGCCGCCCTCCCCAGCCATCCCCACGTGGTCGTGAGGGGCTCAGACATCCTCCCAAGCAACCGGGATAAGAAGGAACCCCACCCCCGAATTTCTGCTACCGACTCTCAGGTAGTTGAGGCCAATCCTGTGGACTGCAAAAGCTGCCTGACCCTGCACTGAGTCTCCTGGAGCCACTGTACTGCAGAGGTCTTGCCCCGCCAGCACTGCGCACCGGCTCTCCACCGCCCCCACCACCACCCTTGGTCGACATTGCAATTTATAGGAATCTGAGAGGTCAGGTGATGCTGCAAAACCTATCAGCCCACTTTCTGATCTGCAGGTTATAGGGTCTCACCACTAGTGGCCGCTAGCATTTTTCTTCTGCCTTGTATCTACTGAAAAAAAAAAGTATGCTCCTGTTTACTATGGCCCTGTTAACTATGGCCATCTCTCCTACGTCGGTCCCACCAACCATGCTCCCCCAAAATGACCCAGGCCTATTATTTTACAGCTCTGTCTTGACCCCCTCTAGCCCCCTAAATACCCCCCGAGTGCTCTGAGCACAATCTGCACCCAGGTTGGGTTGCATGCCCGTCCATCTCCCCACCATCCTTCGCCCCACGCCTAGATGCCCTAAGCAGACTTACTAAGACTACTTCTCCCACTTCCCTGTGCTGGCACTTCCCCAAATCCAAAGCAAAAAACGGACCACCACCCTACAATACCTTACCTTGATGCTCCTGCTGGCAGGTGATGTCTAAACCAACCTGGGACCTCAGACCCACCCTGCCCATCTAAAATTTCCTAAGGGGCTCAGCATGATTCATCTTAATATCTGCAGCCTCCTGAATAAAATCCCGGAGCTGCAAGTCACCACTCATGCACTCAAACCAGACATCTGCGTTGTGTCTGAAACTTGGCTAAAACCCCAGCATAATGACCGGAAGTCGCCATGCCTGGCTACACAGTCCTCCGGCATGACAGAATAGGCAAAAAGAAAGGTGAGGGCATTGCCATGTTTATATCCAACACGCTACAATTCACCCCATCGAGCTCCCATGCCCCCCCACTTATCGACATCAGGATGATCAAACTTGTCCTGTCGCATACCGCCCCCATGTATGTGGCAGGGTTATACTGTGCGCCCGCAACCCCAGCAAGTAACATCACTGACCTCCTGGCCGCTTTCAAAAACCTGGCCACTGCTGGTGAGCTCTACATCCTCAGGGATTTTAACTACAACTGGTTAGACAAAAGCTGCTCAAAACTAAGCAGCAGAGTCAAAGCCCTTAACATTTCTCAGCAGATTGTGGAACCCACACGCCTCAACACCAAATCCCCAAAACCACTCCCTCCTGGATTGGGCTCTCACAACCCATCCACACAGGGTCTCTAAAGCTGGCCTACTACCAGAGTCAATGAGCGACCACCACCCAATATATGTAATCAGAAAAGTGCACCGACCCACTAATAGCCTTCCACCCAAGTCAGTCAACTCCCAGTCTTTCAAGTCCCTCTGCCTCTCCTCACCGCTAATTGATCTTGCCTCTGCTGACTGGTCATTCATCAAACTGGCACCTACCTTTGATCAAGCGTTTGACTTGTTCAGGCAGCAATTTCACGCAGTGTGGGACTTCCACGTCCCTATGAGAAACAAAAAAGTAAGGGTATCCCACCTCCCCTGGGTCTCTGCTGACATTATCTCCAGCTGTCGTGCCAGGGACAAAGCCTCGAAAAACCATAGGAAAACAGGGTCCACTGCCTCTTGGCAGCAGTACCGCACCCTCCACAACAATTGTACCAAAGCCATAAGACAGGCTAAAAAGCATTTCTTCCATGTGGCCCTCTCTTCTTATCTTAACCACCCTTCCAACTTCTGGAAATCTATTAAATCCCTGCTCAATCCCCCCATACAGCCACCCTCCCCTTCCCTTACTATCCAGAGCAAAAACATATCCGAGCCAAGCGCAGTTGCCTCTACTTTCAACCACTTTTTTACCAGCTGCGCTAAATCCCTACTCTCTAAAACGTCAACCCTGCCACCCATACCTGAACCCCTCGCGCCCCCCGCTCCCCCCCACACACCTTATTCTCCTTTAAACCGGTCTCTCCACCTGAAGTTCTAGCCACCCTCACTTCTCTTGACCCCAATAAAGGGAAATGCCCACTCAGTCTGGACACAAAACTCTTATATCTCTCTGCCCCAGCCATTGCCGCTCCCCTTGCTGACCTCCTAAACCACTCCTTCTCCACAGCGCAAATTCCAGAAGCCTGGAAGGAGGCTCTAGTCATACCATTGCCTAAAGGAGGTAACCCAGCAGATCCAGGGAACTACTGCCCAATCTCCCTCCTCCCCACCCTGGCCAAACTACAAGAAAAAATAGCCCTCGCTCAAATCACACAATTTCTTGATGCCTCCTCCTTTTTCACCCCCTTCCAGTCAGGTTTTCAGAAATCTCACTCCACCATAACTGCTCTCCTTAGACTCTCCAACAATATTGCCTCAGGTATGGATAAAGGGTTCATCATCTCGGCCATATTCATTGACCTGGCAAAAGCTTTCGATACCGTTTCCCACCCAAAGCTCATCGCCAAACTGCAAGATGCTGGCCTATCCAATCAAGCCATCAGGTGGTTCCATGCCTACCTCACTGGTAGGTCTCAATCAGTCAAGATTGGCAATCAGGTATCCCCCCTGCTCCCAGTCACAATGGGGGTCCCCCAGGGCTCCATCCTGGGCCCAATTCTTTTCTCAATATTCCTAAATGACCTCCCGTAATCCTGCCCAAACTCAGCTATTCAAATGTATGTGGACGACACCATCCTGTACGCCTCCGGACCCTCAGCGGAGGCTCTAAAATCTACCCTCCAACAGGATTTCAATGCTGTTCAAACTTGACTTAGTTCAAATTAACTTGTCCTAAATGCCAAAAAGACCGTATCCTTAACATTCGGCACACAGCACAGACTGTCCAGGATAGCTGCTCTACCCTCCTTCCAAACACTGGAGGGCACCAGCTTGGAAACTTGCACCTCCTTTAAGTACCTGGGAGTATGGCTGGATCATCACTTGGACTTCTCTGTCCACATAGACTCCCTCCAGAAAAAACTGCACCTGAAACTAGGTGCCCTTTACCGCAACAAAGGGTGCCTAACCACACCTTTCAGGAGAGAGCTTGTACACAAAATGATTCTCCCTATATTCGACTATGGCAACTTGGTCTATGGAGCAGCCTCTCCATCCACCCTAGAAAATTTGGACCCCCTTTTCCATTCCTTCTGCAGCCTTATCCTAGAATGCCCCCCTACTACCCACCACTGTCACCTATATGCCGCCCTAGGCCTCCCCTCGCTGCATATTAGGCGACAGATCCACTGTGCAAATCTTGTAGCTAAGCACTGGTCAAACTCCCTCCCCTCCTATCTCAGTTCTGCTCTAACAACACAACCCTCACTGGCATACTCCTTGTGGGGCTCTGACTCAAAACTACTTCACATCCCTTTCATGCGAACCTCTAAAGGCCAATCGGCTTTCAAATACAGAATGCCTACTCTCTGGAATAACCTCCCAAGTGTAATCAGGCAGGCCACCTCCACCCCTAGGACCATGACCACTCTCCTTCAGGCCCATTTCTCTGACACTTGCAACTGTAACCTTCAGGACAGATCGGCTAAACCTAAGTGTCCACTTGGTACTTAATGGGGCACATGCAAACTTTCATACTATCCTTACTGCCCCTGTCCCCTATGCGCTCTCTATCCTTGAACTCTGCAAGTTTTTGACTATCTTCTTTGCCCTCATTGTTTGTATGTACTAAGGAAACAAATTTGTAACCTACATTCAATTGCTTAATGTCCTGACTGTAACCATCCTTGGACTTGTTTTGTTTCACCTATGTTGAGCCTACTGTACCTAAGTATGTACTTTATGCATCTATTCTATTGTAACAATGCCTACTGCACCAAATGTTAATTCTAGCACTGATATGTTATGTTATGTACACCCAGGTCGCATCTGGAAACGAGTGTTTTTTTCCTGCTCAGTATGCTTATCTGGTAAATCTCATTAATAAATAAATAAATAACTGGGAGGAGACACTGATATAAATGGGAGGAGACACTGTTGCAGCTGGGATGCTACTACTTGGGTGACCACAGGTGTTAACACATCATTAGGTACAGTATGATGGAGGATGTCAGCTATTCATCCAGCATGCCATCATGAACTCTCCTGGACTTTGCTCTTAGTGTGCCTATGTCCTAGATTGCTAGGAGAAGCATGAAAAATGGCTCTAGCACCTACTGTATGTCAATATACCCCAGTATATCTGGACCCCACACCACTGCTGGGGCAACTCCTGCTGAGACAAGGTACTCGGGGTTAATTTCCCCATAACTCATCCCTCCTAAGGGAAAGCTGGGACTCCAAGGAGTACAGGGGGTTGAGTGTGCCTTGGGAGCTAATGAAGGAGGCAGGAGTGAAAGCCAGGAAGGGGGTATAATGTAACAGTTAAAAAAACGCAGTGACCTATGTAATCCTCAGATTCTCCAGCAAGCTGTGAATTCCACTTTAGTTGTTCAGATAATAACTTAAATTTTAGTTACCAGTGCTGATTCAATCATGTTCACCTCCATGGTTACCCAAGATCTCCTGTGTCCAGCCTTAGTACTGTCACAACTGTGACAGGTTTGTCTGGATTGTGTTTATGCTAGGCATAGACAGTGCTGCTTTATAGTTTAGTATTATATCCTGCCATGCAAAAATTGAGCAGTATAGATGCTGGCCCCTGCTGCTTGAGCCCACCCCCCGTCATGATAACATTTGGCAGTAAACAGAAGATGTCATTACCACATCCATGCCCATCACTATGGAGGATGATTAGTACATTGTGGTCCCCACTTTACCCCAGCCACAAGTGCATTTTCTTCTCTTGTCATCCATCAGCATGCAAACAAATAAATGTCTCACAACAACTAAAGTCAGTTAACTGAGAATTATCTTGCTGAAGAACATCACCAAAAAATCAGCACAGACTTTACAAAAAATGCACTCAAGAAAGAAATGCTACAATATGCTTTGAAATGTCACTTTTTGGTTTACAAAAGTAAGCCACAAACAGCTGCAGATCGTTCTCCTTCTGCACACATTTAAAGGCACTTTTACACAGCACTTACTTGTGCCATTCAGTTTTATTCCTGTCCTGTTTCACCCCACCTGCAGTGCTCGTATGCTGCTTGTACACCAGACCCCCGATTTGGCACATGACATCTTCCAGTGTTTTGGCATGTTTCCTGCCTTTGGGGGCTGGTGGCATCTTGACAAGGCAAGTGTACTTTGGGCAGCTGTTCTGCCTCACAGATCCAACAAATGTGTAACTACAAGGCAGAATTTGTTTAGGGCAGAGTTTCCCTAATGAATTCTGCTGAAAACATCACAATAGTCATCCAAAGTTACCACAGTACCAGCCTCCAGTTTAGTACACCTAAACAGATGAGTTGTGTAAATGTTTTCAGCAGAATTTGATAGGGAAAATCTTCCTTAAACAAATTCTGCACTAAACATATCATTTTCATGTTTTTTTTTCCCCCTGTGGTCTAATGCACTTAATTATGTAACTTTTCGGGTATTACTCAACTGCAGTTCACCCAAATGAACAGCATGCCAATTTTACATGGCAGGGCAGAATGCAACAGAACCCAGTGAACCCACTGAAACAGGGAACATGTGGGTTGAGCGCTCACTTTTGTTGCGCAATGAGTTGCTTGCACACACAGTTTTTGTATTGGAACAGCGAGTTTGTAACGCCTGTTCCATTACAAGGCACTGCATGTAAAAGTGCCTTAAGCCTGCACAGCTGAGAAGTAGCAGCAGTAACTATAGAAAGAGAGAGAGAGAGAGGGGTTCCATAGCAACTAACCCTTTCACCCTTACATTCCCACCTAGCAGAGGACTATTATGTGACCATATTGCTTGCAAAATGATTTATGAGTGCTGTGAAATTTAACAGTGAATGGCAGAATTGTTTGATGAACTATGGAATTTTAAAACTACATACAACATGTATATCACTTTGTTAAGAATCATGTTTAGTAAGAGGGGCAGTCTCACTTGAGGGGAAGTTCATGTAATAAAAAACTTTTTGAACCTTTCATTTCTGCCTAACTAAAGACAATCATATGACTGCAGTGCCAGAGGAATATGTTTCTGTGGATTTCTACTGCAAAAATGTGACATTTTACTATGAACTGTGGACTGGTTTTATGTTGAAGAATATTTCCACAGTTCATCAAGAAAGTTCTGTGGTTTGCATGATTATCCCACCAAACAAAGTGAAATTTTGCAGTTCTGGGAGAATTTTGCCCATGGCAAATATTGGTGAGATACCGTGAAAATTGCAGAATTTTGCAATATTTCCAAAGACTCAGAATCCACAATTTTTACCCAGCCCTAATTCCCATATCCAAAGGTAAACATTTCTTCTTTGGAATGTGGGGAACGAGAGAAAAAAAGAAGTGGGGTGAAGAAGAGATGCAATAATAAAAACAAAGAGGGGAAGGTAGGAAAACACTGTTTAATGGGCAGAGGCAGACCTGAACTGCTAGAAGACAGTTCTGAAGCTTATAACAGCATATATACTTGAATCAGGCTTGACTGAACCTGTTTAGGAGAAATCGGCCCAACCCCACAACAACCTGGCAGTTTCAACTGTTTTGCGCACATTTCTAATAAAAATACAGTACTGGTTTCAAATGCAAATGAAATAACTTTGCTTTTCTTATTTATAAAAATGTGTGGCACACAGGGGTTTCATTGTAATTTATTGTTTTGGCTACCCCCCACACACACAGTTGCCAGCATATGTATGTTTTGCCTTTAAGGGTAAAATGGAAGCATATTTCAGTGAGCGGTCTGTATTTCTAATTTTTTTTAAGTACATTACTCTTACTTTATCTAGTTGATGTCAGTTAACTGAAAGTCAGTTTGTACCCATAATAAGGCACTTCTGGGTGTGCCATCATGCTGATATAGTCATACTTCTCAGATGCATTTAATGGCACTTGGCTATGCCTTGTGCATAATAACACACCTGAGGTGTTCAAAATATATCACCGACATGCAACCCAACCCTGTCATGTATAATTGCTTACTTATCCCAACTAGTGATGAAAAGTCTGGCATTTCCCGGTCATGTTGTTACAACTTTTGATTTATGGGCTTCACATGTGCAAATAATGTTTTTCTACTGCAGACTATTAAGTATTCCCCATGTTCTGTATGTACAGTACAGTATATTACTACAGCAGCTTTAATAAAGGAACTACAGGTCTCTTGGAACATGAAAAGTTCCACCCATACATGAAAATTTTTGGCTATTTTCACAGCATAAAATGTAATGTGTTTCCTATTTCTGTAGTATAACAGAAGATTTTTCTGTGGACTGAGCCTTTTCTGTTTCAGATTTAAATATACTATATGGTTAGGACTTATTGTGTATGGAATTCAGCGGTTCTCAAAAAGTTGTTGTGCATGGCTGAAATGTTGTTGCTCGCAATTGAAAGATGTTGTTGTGCATATTCTTTCTTCAAAATTATGTGTGTCCCTGATCACATGGACTCCTGCCATCCAGCATGCTTTAATTTATACTGAACACTCCCTGCTTGTGCTGACTCCTGCATGGCAGCCACTTTCATCTTCACTGAATACTGTCTCTACCTGTGCTCGGCACTGCTTGCAGCTCACAATCACTACTTCCCTCTACAAAACCATATACGTTTAAAAAATAAAATATGAGTGACCATACACAATGTTGTGTTTCCATCTCTGGGGTTAGATTGCTCTCAAGGTCCACATGCTGTGATCTGTACTCCTTTGTGAAAGCACAGGCTCATTGTGTATGGTCACCCATAAATGATTCCTTATCTAGTTTACATTCTTATTGGAAATGTCATTCTGTTTACTCATTACCCATAACTTTTCTGAAATCATAAACTCAGTTGGAACTACATTTTGTTTGCAACTGAAAATTAAGCTGGTTAATTCTATTTGTGATCTGTACGTGGCTAACATAAGTATCATGATCACACAGTTCATTCCTTCCCTACAAGAAAATGGCTTTCAAAGCAAAGTTATGTTTCTTAGCCAAACAAAAAATGTAGCAACAAAAAAGTGTTTTAATACAACTCTGTGGTGATAAAGCACTTATATTTTTAAAAAGATAAAATGTGCATCATAGCATCATATGTAAAATATACTTAGTCTGAAACAGTATACAAAACAAACTATAGCACGAGTCAATATCCTTTCACTTCAAAAGTTTACTTTAAAAGCATTCTCATTTTTCTCTAAATGTTCAGAAAAAAGCCACTTTAGAAATGCATAACATACATGCGTGCGTGTGTGTGTGTGTGTGTGTGTTTGTGCGTGCATGTGTCTGTGTGTGTGTGTGTGTGTTGCTAATTCAATGCACTTCCTGTGTGGTGGAAGATGATTTTCACTGCCTTCTGTGTCAAAGCACTTTCAGGGTGTGCTCAATTTAGCCAACTCCCTTCCCTCCATTGTGTGTTTTTCCTTACTGGCTTGGTTTTTGTATTAAAGAGACATTGTTTCATGTTTGGTAGAGTTTCACTGTGGCGAAACTCAGGCCATATAACTCAGTTACTACCAAGTACTGTAGTCTTGATCAAACTAAACAAAAAAGAAACAATAACAGTGCAATGTCCAAAATAGCACACAGTCATTTAATTTAAATTGTAGGATATTGTAGAGTAACAAGACCTTAAGTCACATCCGTCACTGTGAAAGTCAGGATTTTATATTGTTGTTCTGGTCCACAAACTTCTCTGTGAAAAGTCTAAGATGGTTTCTAGCAGGTGATATCCCACTTACTGTAAATAATAAACTTAAATAATGTGGATTAATGACTAGTGAAATTGTTGGACCTGTAATAAGACTGCCAAGTTAGCCCAAGCCAGCATGCAAGCCTGGATTGCATTTTTTTTACTTTTTTTGAATCCCATACCTCTTCCTGTCCTGCTCAGCTGTGTTGTATTGTTACACGTGACAGTTTTTGTAAGCATGCTAATGAAAATAAGATCTCACAGGACTTGCATAAAGCTCTCCCTCTGCCACAACACTTTATTCCCGCAGCTATGCCATTCCCATGTTCTGCTACTGCACTGGGTTTTCAAAGCTTGGATGCAGCTGCATTGGTTTTCCTGCTTTGCAGCAGCTTGTACTAAACCTTGAGTGCAAGCACTGTAAAAACAGGCCCCAATATTGATGCAAGCTAGACAACAAAAAGACGATGTAACTTGCATTATTTGCCACACAGGATTGGTTCTATCTTAATTATCTTACAAATCTTGAAACTTCAGTTCTCTGTTTCTCTATCTTTTTTGTGTGTAATTAGTAGTTTGTGTGTGTTTTTCTTCTAATGGCATGCAGACACATCACAGGTACTGTAGCAGTTTGTAAATTCCAATGAAGGACAAGCTGACAAGATTTCATCAGGACCAAATATTACCCAGAAACAGACTTTTATATTAGATTTAGTGCAATGGAAAGGAACCAACCTTAGACCAGTGTACCATCTTTTTGGCACTCATCAGGAAGGTGCATTCATTACCTCATTGCAGCACCAGGTCAGGCCATTGGAAACAAATATTCACACCGCACAGTCAGGTACTGTAACATGCAAGAGGCATTCTGCAAAATCTGTGGCATACACTGTAGAATCCTTGAAGTACAAAACACCAACATTTGCTCTCTGTGTGTGTCTGTGTGTGTGTCTCTCTCACAACATGCACATTCTAATGTCCCAAATCAAGTGTAAGTATTATGGGCTGAGTTGCAAATCAATTTGTAGGGCTGGCCAGCAAGGTTTAAAAATAACCAATATATTCCTCTAAATAGTTTTTTTTTATATCAGATTAATAATGTTTATTGGCTCTCTATTGTTTAACTAGTATTTCTTGTTTCCAGTTCTTTCCATGCCTCTGCATATGAACACTTGCAGCTTTGCATCCTGCCTTTTTGCTTTTTAACTTCTTTTTCCTTCCACCAGTTGCTATAATAGAAGATACAGAGGTCATCTGAAAATCCATCCCAGAATATTTACCATGTAAAACAGGAATTCAAAATTCTGAACAAGACATTTAATACAATGTTCACCTCACAACACTTATAGACACACACACATGCATACACAAACACACACAGGCACTCACACATACAAAGGCCTCAGGTGGAGTCAGGGCATTAATTCATCTAGAGTGTGACAATACAGGAAGTAGGGATGTCCCTAGTAAGTAGGTAAAGATAGGGGGCTGAATTTTCAAAGGGTGTTGCTGGGCTTGCATCAAGCCCTGCACCATAACACTCTGAAATTGTCAATCCGCCAATCACTTTTGCTGCAACTGCACCTGATTTTCGATGGTCAGGCACAGTTGCAACAGTTTTCCTGATTTACGGCAGTTTGCAAAAAACCTGTGGTGCAAGCTCTGTAAAAATGGTCCCCAAGATTGATGTAAGCTAAACCACAAAAAGATGGTCTAACTTGCATCAATTGCAGCACGAGATGGAAAATTCCGTTAGATTGCACAAGCCCAGCGCACCATATTTGAGATGCACCCAGAGCTTGCACAAGTTAAAGCTTTTGAAAATCCAGTCTGAGATGTGTTTTGCCCAGACAACAAAGGAATATTATTAATTAAAAGTATGAGCAGTACTTCATATTTTTATTTGTGTATATGCATACATATAGAGGTGGCGATGATATTTAAATACTTATATTTTTTAATTTAATGGAGTTTAATTGTTAGGGCCTAGATTAATATTATTAGTGAGAGAAGGTGGCAGCCACACTGTGTTTGTGATGGCAAGTCAGTTCATGGTTATTTGAGAATTGATTTGTTCAATATGATGTGGCCACAAACAATTTCCATTCCTACCGTGTGTGATTATTGATGATATAATTAATCACTTCAGATTGTCCGTTAGTCAATCAGGTTTTTTTCATTTGTTTTACCAATTTTATAAAAAACACATATTTTATTAACCTCCTATGCTAGTGACAGGGCTATCGTTTAGCAATGAATGCCTATTTGTTTGTGGTGTGAAGTGAGGTCAACTATAATATTTGCAGTTTAATGGATATAGCAGTTCAATTAATGAAATGTGCAGATCAGTAAAACTCTAAATTATAACTGTAAAAAATAAGTGCTTATATTTTTTATTTACAGTAATATTATGAGCAGTGCATATTTTCAGTTCTGTCTTAATGTAGCGTTAGGGCAATTGCTGGTACAATTGTGCACTGTTAATTTTAAGAACTGTTAGATATACATTCTCAGCTGAAGTGGGCACACAAATCTATCTACACACTGACATATAGAGACAGGCAAGGAGGCATGCATTCATTGGAACTTATCTTTGTTCAAATACCTAACATTAAAGGCAATCATAATGCAGTTCCATTTCTGTCAGTACACTGTCTTATCAAAGGGTTTTCATGTTGTCATCTAGTCAAGGAAATGATTTAAAGCTAGACCTCCATTCCTGCTAGATATTACAGAACAAACATATAATCCCAGTGCATATTATTTTCCAACAAAGAACATCACAAGATAAGGGTTACAGGGCCCATTAAACTGTCTCACACCAGGAAGATCAACCTTTATCTGGGAAGAGACTGGCATCATTTTGAATCAAGCAGCCACACATTTTCCGCAGTGTGTATCGATTTCATCTCTTCATTTATTTTTCAGTGGTTATCTCTATGTTGCAATTATTGAATTGTGCATTCTCATATACAGCATTGAATTGACTCAGACATTTGCATTTCCTTCCAGAAGTCTTTAGTTTTTTCACAGTGGACCTATGAGATGGCTTAACACACAAGACAATGAATGGCTATTTCCCTTGATATGTTTTTGTTTCTGCACATAACAACATGTATACAGCCAGTCTACAATGAATGATTGTACTCTCTCATATCTACATGTCTCCACCCTCTCTAGTGCTTGGAGAGAAGTTGTGTGGCACAGTCCAAATAAATTCTTGACACTAAAAACAGTTTGTTAGCATTTAGATCTACAGTATTTGTTATACATAGTAACAAATCAACATAATAATTTAAGGTCCATTTCATTGATATCTTTCTAGTGATTCAGAATAAACATGCACCTTTCACCAGAAGATTCCTTTGGGGACTCACTACTCAGTAGATCTCCCAGGAGTTGTTGGGGATGCTAAATTACAGGGACAAATGCTGGCAGAATTTCATGTTGTCTGACCTCCACTCAGACGGAGTTGAATCTACTGTAGCTAATAGTGAAACATCTTCAAAAAGGCTGTCAGAGCCAACAAATTTGCATATTACAAAACCCAGCTAAAATCAGTCTGTGTCCCCTTAAGTTACTGGGACTGTGTAAAAGATTTGATGGGGCTGAAACAGTCACACCAGTAGTCTATTACAATAAATGATGTGAACTGTAATGACTGTAACTTAACTGTAAATTTATGTATCTACCTACTTATACCTCTAATGCCACACTGCCCACTTTAGCTCCCTATCATAATTAAAATTCTGTTCATCTTTCTTTTTTTATTTTTGCTTGGTGCACCCAGCTGAAATCCTGAAGTTATTTTCCTGTACAAAAAATTATAAGTTAGTGCTGAGTTCAATGATTTGCAGTCTAAACTCTAAAACCTAGATGCTCCTTGTATTTCTGCACACCTAGCAAGGATTTGTAATCGGTCTTGACTACCTGGCACTGTTTCTGACATCTGGAACCCTTCTAGCCATCAGGATGCCCCTTGAAATGTACCTGTCATTAGGGCACCACAAGAGAAAATTCGCCATCCCCTCCGTGAGGTCCGTCCCCCCCAGTGTTAGAATATTTAGAAAAGGTATGTGTGAGGGTGGATACCCCCATATGAGGGGCATGGGGGCTCAGCCCTCCACAAACAGATGGGACAATGAAATCGGGTCTTGGTGCCCTAATGACTGGGCGCTTTTCGACAGGTGCGGTCCAGTGGTGAAACTGTAGCAATTCTTATCCTAAGAAAACTTTTAGAGAAAATTGTCTATCATAAACTTTCTGAGTCCTTAACTCCTAAGTGACTCCCAATATGGATTTAGGAAAGGGTATGGGACAACAGCTGCACTTCTAATACTATCAAATGTCTTCTGTAATTGTATGGATAGTGGTATGTTTACAGTTGTGGTATTTGTGGACCTAATCAAGCCCTTTGATCTTGCGAATCATTACCTCCTAATTTACATGTTCTCCACCTTGGGGTCTCTAATTAATACTGTTCCTAAATTTTCTAGTTACCTTAATAACTGATGTCAGCAGATTAAGCTTTGGAAATTCTAGTTCAAGCTTTAAACATATCTCCTTTGGTGTTCCCAAGGGTCCTTACTCAGACCCTTGCTATTATATTTATTAATGACCTCCCTAAGACTTCTCTGCACTGCAAAAGCCTTCTTTAAGGTGTTGACCTGGTAATTTACTATTGCTCCAACAACCAGACAACCTTAAACCAGTACATTAACAGGTTTCAGTAGCAGAGCTGGCTGACTCTGAACAGGCTTGTTTTGAACTCTCAGAAAATGAAAATGATGCTCTTTGGCTCCAAAGAAAAACTATGCTTAGGCTCTTGCAGTCTCCTAGTCTCCTGTCTGGATGGATCACTTCTTAAGGAAGTATCCTCTTTTAAGTACCTTGAAGTCATGCTTGAGCTTTATATAGATTTTTGCATATATCTCATCCACCTGTAAATCAGTCAGTTCTAAACTAGGCCTTGCTTACATGATAATATCTTGCTTCATTCCTTAGGCCCATCTGGCCTTAACCAATATGTTCTGTAGCCCAGTCTTAACTTCTGTGTCCCAGTTTACTTTAGTAACTCTAAGTCTATGATGGCCAAATGGGATGTGGTGCATAGCAGTATTTGCGACTTTACTACAGGAGCTACTTCTGTATTCCAGCCAAATTCCCCATGGTACACTGCCTGTGGAGGAATTGTGGAGGGGGGGTGGACATCTCTTTTAGTTCCTGGTTGAACTTCACCATGCACCCAGTAAGGAGATAACTTGCTTGAATGTGTGGCTGTGCATAAGGATCCAGGTGCAGGGTACAGGATCCTGTTAGTGTGCCTGCATCCAGGGCATATGGGAGAGTTCCTACAGGAAATCTCAGACTTCATCACTAACAGGGTATTGGAGTCATCCATATGGATTGTTCTGGATGAGTTTAATGCCTTGATGGAAGTGGTGAGTGTGCTAAATTGTACTGATTGATTTATTACAGTGTGATTGCATTGCATGGTTACATTTGGGAACTGTGCTTATGACAGTTATACTGTCTGGGACTGGGACTGTTTAATTCATTTTTGCCTGGGTGCCTTTGTGTGATTCTTTTACAGGGTTACTGAACAGGCATGGAGAGGAGACTGGGGATAGAACAGACACAAGGAAAGCAGCTAAGGGTTGGCCACAGTTTTATTTTTGGCCAGCCCTCCCACCATCCCATCCAACAACCCACCCATCCAATAACTATATAGCCTGTTAAACACAAATTAACTGACAGCACAGGGTGCACCTGGGAATTGCAAGCAGTTAGCTGTGATAATATAACATTGTATTGGGGTTTGACAACTGAGTTGGACATGTAGGTTAAAAGTCTCATCAGGTAGTGTGGCAGAAGAGAAGAGGTGAGGGAGGAAAGAAACAAAATGTAGTAGGTACTCTAGCTGTAATAGGAGTTTGGGCAAATAGTGCTTCTGGGAGGTGATAGCCTGAAGGTGACAGTTTCATTATTTCATTGGGAGTGGTAACTGAGCAGGAAAGGAAGTGGTGTCCTTGTGGTGAGCAGCATAAACATTGTATCTGGGTAATATTATCATCTGGGTTACAGAAAGGGAGAGACAGAGAGAAGAAGAAAGAAAAGAGAAAATGGTGGTAGTGGGTAAGGTCAAGAACTAAGGAGTAGCCATGATGGGAGTGCTGCAGTTCAGCAGTTGTGGTGTGGCAGACTTCAGGGAGACCTTTTGGAGACTGCGGTGCTGCCCCATCTGCAGACACATCTCTGGGCTGAGAGCGGAGGTTGCCAGACTCAAAGTTAAGATGACTTGGGTCAGGAGATCTACTCCCCCACTCAGAGACCACCAAATCACCCTCTACTACCTCAAATGGTGCCAGGAAAGAGGACCATCTGGATGACATTGGGCTCCAGAATGGTTAGGGTGGTGTAGTGTAGGCTCATCCCTATTCCCATACTGCTATGTAACTCCTTTGCTGCACTGGCAGGGTGAGACTTTCACACAGTGACACCCAAAGTAGTGGCTGGGATGGAGTTGGAGGTCCTCCATTGTGTAGACCTTGGGGGGTAGCGGATGACCCCAGAAGAGGAGGAGGAAGAAAATCTTGGTGAGGGACTAGACAGTAAGGGGGATACAGATGGGTACAGAAGGGGATGATAAGAGGGTGGTAAGGTGCCTTTCCAGTGCCATGGCTTGTAGTGATGGAAGGAGGATCCTAAGGATCGCTGGGCAGGCAGGGAGGGAGCACTGGATGTCATTGTCCACTTGGGGACAAATGACCTGGCTGGGGAGAAGCCAAAAACAGTCCAGGATGAGTTCAGGAAGCTGGGGAGGAGTCTTAGGCAGGTGGCACAGTCAGTTACTTTCTCAGAGTTGCTACCTGTTCATGACAAGGGGGAGGACAGGAGACTCCACACCAGAGACTTCAACTTATGGTTGAGGAAATGGTACATAGAAGAGGGATTCAGATTCATTGGGGACTGGGGCTCCACCTGGATTGATAGAGGCCTGTACAGGGGCAATGGCCTGCATTCCTCCAGGAGGGAAACCGAGATCCTGATTGAACAGTTTAGATGCTACATCAGTAAGCATTTAAACTAGCCAAGAGGGAGGAGGAGTAAGGCAGGAAGACATAATCTGTCCCCCTCCTCCACAGTCTTACAGGGTCAGCAGTGGGTATCTTGAGGGTGAGGAGCACCGGAAAGAGCATACACAAATAGGTAACCAGGAGGAAGAGAGAGGGGACACATGAGTAGAAAATAATGGAGGAAATGGAAGAGGACAAACAGGCAAGCTGAGGGGAGCTGGATGTACAAACTGGAGAGTTATCTGTGCAAATTCTCATAGTCTGGACAACAAGATGGCAGACCTAGAAGCTGCCATGGCAGCAGAATACCTAGACATAATTGCAGTTACAGAGACCTGGTACAATGAAAATCAGGACTGGGATTTAGCCATTTCAGGGTATACTCTATTCAGGAGAGACAGGGTAGGTAGGAAGGGAGGAGTGGTGGCTCTTTATGTGAGGGAGAACATAGAGGCCATGGGAATACGGGGGGGGGGGCAAAAAGAAGAGGAGACTGTGGGTCACCCTGGAGACTGGGCTAGAAGCAGCTATTCAAACCGGAGTGATCTACAGACCTCCAGCATAGGGGGAGGAGAGAGCTAGGGATGTGATAGAAGAAATCCAAGGGATGGCTAACAAGTGTGAGGTATTGTTGGTGGGGGACTTCAACATGCCAAATGTGGATTGGAGCCTCCCTGTGGCAGCAATAGGCAGTAGAAGGGTGATCTCAGACTCCCTGCAGTGGGTGTTCCTCAGGCACTAGTTAAGGAACCCATTCATGTGGGGGTGATACTGGACCTTGTACTGTCAAACAGGGATAGTGTTGCTGACGTCAAGTGGGAAGTCACCTGGGGACAAGTGATCACCAAATGGTGTCATTCAGCATTAGAACTGGGCCAGAATCTAGTCACACTAAAACCAGGGCCTGGACTTCAGAAGGCTGATTTCAAGAAAATGGGTGAGTGCCTCGAGAAAATCCTAATAGGAATAGGGAAAATAGGTGGGGTAGAGGAAAAGTGGACAAAAAAATGAGGGCCATTGTAAAGGCAGCTAACCTCTATGTCAAGCATATTAAAAAGAGCAAGAGAAAAAACAGATTGCTGTGGTTCTTCAAAGCTGTTGTAGACAAAGGAAAAGAAGCAAGCATTCAATAGGTACAAGTCAACACAAAAGGAAGAGGATAGGGAGAGATATCAGGAGAAACAAAGTGAGACAGGGAATGCAGTTAGGAGAGCAAAAGCACAAATGGAGGAAAACATAGCCAAGTCAGCAAAAAAGGGGGATAAAACATTCTTCAGGTACATTAGTGGAAAGAAGGAAAGCAAGGCTGGATGGTACGACTGAAAAGGGAAGAGGGGGAAAGTGTGAAAGTTGACCTGAAGAATGCAAGCATATTTAACAAGTACTTTTGTTCAGTCTTCACAAAGGAAAGGGTAGGAGATTGGCCACAGATTGGGGAAAAGGGCATCAAGGGAAGGTAGGTGGATGCTAGTCCTTTTATGGAGGGAAAGGGTCTTCAGGGAACTAGCAAAACTTAATGTAGACAAGGTAGTGGGGCCTGTTGAAGTTCACCTCAGGGTACTTAAGGAACTGAGGGGGGAACTGATTTGGGCCACTGATGGCCATGTTCAGTCTATTTTTGGAGACAGGGAAAGTTCCAAAGGACTAGAGGAGGGTGGATGTGGTCCCACTACACAAAAGTGGGAATAGGGAGAAGGCAGGAAACTACAGACCTATATGCCTGACTTTGGTGGTGGGTAAGGATATGGAAACACTACTTAAAGAAAGGATTGTGGAATACCTTAAAAAAACTTATGGACTGCAGGATCTGAGGCAGCATGGGGTCATGGGAGGGGAGGGGGATTCTGTCAAATGAACTTGATAGAGTTGTTTGACTGGGTTTCCAGGTAGGTGGATCAATGAGAAGCAGTAGATGTGGCCTACCTGGATTTCAGTAAAGCCTTTGACACTGTTCCATACAGAAGACTGGCAAGCAAGCTGGGGCAGCCTGGGAGTGGGTCCAAAGATAGTAAAATGGGTACAGAATTGGCCAAGTAACAAAACTCAGAGGGTGGTAGTAAATGGAATTCACTCGGAGGAAGGTAAGGTAACTAATGGGGGCCTCAAAGGTCAGCACTGGGACCAGTCCTCTTCAGTGTCTTCGTTAGTGAGATTGCACAGAGGCTGGAAGGAAACATATGCCTATTCGTGGATGACACAAAAATCTGCAACAGAGTAGAGACATGGGGGGGGGTGAAAAAGATGAGGGAAGATCTGAAAAAGCTGGAAGTCTGGTCAAGAGTTTGGTAGCTGGGCTTCAATGCCAAAAAGTGCAAAATTATGCACATAGGGCACAGAAACTCTAGGGCATCATATCATTTGGGGAGGGGGGTGGAGGAGTTAGCAACCACAAAACAGGAAAAGGATCTGGAGGTCATCATATCTGATGACCTGACGGTGGAAAAGAAGTGTAATAAAGCAGTGGGAAAGGCAAGTAGAATGCTGGAGTTCATAGGGAGTGGTATTACTCATAGAATGAAGGAGGTAATGATACCCATGTATCGATGAATGATGATGCCCTACACGAAGTACTGTGTCCAGTTCTGGAAGCTCCATCTCAGGAAAGACATAGACTGAGTGGAAGCAGTACAAAGAACGGGCAACCAAAAGGGTATATGGCCTGCACCAGAAGCATTCTGAAGAAAGACTCAGGGAGTTAAATATGTACTCTTTGAAGGAAAGGAGGGAAAGGGGAGATATAATAGAAACATTCAAATGCCTCAAAGGTATCAATAAGGTGCAGGAAGGAGGCATTTTGCACAGAAAAAGATGCTCAAGGACGGGGGGGCACAGTATGAAGCTGGAAGGAGGATACTGAAAGGGTATGTGAGGAAGTACTTTTTTACAGCAAGTGTGGTGGATGGCTGGAACAGCTTACATGCAATGGTGGTGGGCACTGAAACAGCAACAAGTTTTAAACATGCATGCGCTAGACACAAGGGGACCTTGGTAACAGGACTTGTAGGGGGGTGAAGGCCGGAGATCAATTCAGGTCTACAGTAGCACAGTAGGTAGGGACCTTAGGGCAGACTAGGTGGGTCATGAAGTCCTTTTACAGAGGGCAGCTTCTATGTTTCTGTGGAGTCTCTGGGCCTAGCAGAAGTGGTTACTTCTGCAGCCCACAAACACAGACCTGGGCTTGGTTTTCTTCCTGGGGCTCAAGATTAGCAACTTCAAGATTGAACTGGTCAGCTGATTGGATCACTATACAGTGAAGTTCACCTATAGGGCCCCCCTTGCAGTCCACCCCCATTAGAGATGGTTCATTATCACCCTCTTAGAGGGCTTCAGCCAAAAGAACTACAGGCAATAATCAATTATCTCCAAGAAGTTGGCAGCTTAAGAGACGGGTTCATAGGAGGAGGTGGTGGTAGCCCATAACTGGGCCATCACTGGAGCCATTGACTCCATGGCACCCATTCCTGTATGACATTGAGCCTCACACTTGGGTTCTCCATAGTTTGATGTGAGCTCAGGGAGAAAAAGACTAGGGGTCAGAGGTTAGAGCACTGTTGGAGAAGTAGTCAGGAGGTCAAACTAAATTTGAGGATTCATCATGATGAATATCAAAGGGTAATCACCCATAGAAAGGCAGCATTTCTGTTCTGGGACATTGCATCTGGGAGGAATTGACCAGCTCAGCCTTTCCATATTGTAGATAAGTTGTTAAATCCAACCTTTCTGCAGCTGTTTAGAGAGGGGTTCATCTGCAAAGGGTAAGGGGTTCACTCAATTCTTCTGGGACAAGGTGTCCAATATTCAAGCTGGGATCTCACCATTTGGACTGTTGCATTTCAGTAGGGTTGGGCCTGCACCTCTGAAATGCACTCAGCTCTCTCAGTATGAGTTTAAGTCAGTCACAATGGAAGAAGTATGAGAGATAAACTCAAAGCTGCAGCCCATATTCTGTGAGCTAGACCAAAGTCTAAAATATCTACTAGTGAGCTGTGTTGGCTCACTGGGTCTGGAGTTTGTTTAGTGCTCCTTATGGGAGGGGATCTTTCCAGTTATATTAAACAATGCAGTGGTTCAGCACCTTCAAAATAAACCATCTTTGGACCTGGATATCTTGATGAATTATCTTCCTGACTCCAACCTGCCCTTTCTGGATAAGGTTTTCAGGAGGTTGTTGAACTGCAGCTTGAGGCACTCCTTTCTGTCTATGAGCCCCTTCAGTCTGGTTTCATATCTAGGCACAGCACTGAGATGAGAATTGGTTAGGGTGCACAATGACTTTCTCAGGGAGAGTGATAGAGATGAATGGTCATTTCTCATTCACCTTGATCTCTTCTCAACTTTTGACACTGTGGACCATGGGTTATTGTTGGACTGTCTGAGGGAGTATGGAGGAGTCACCGGCACAATCATCTGCTGGTCTGAGTCTTACCCCCCCCAAAAAAAAACAGTCCCAAGTGGGGTCCCTTCTGTTTATAGTTTCCTTTTGCAAGTATTGTGGGGGCTGGAAAGCGGAAGTACAAATCCCTAGAGAAATAAGAAACAGGCACTCCTGGAAATATAGTCACTTTTTTAGTAGTTTATTTCAAATTCATACACTGATCCCCATCTGTGCCCAACATTTCACCATACGGCTTTATCAGGGAGGTGGATCTAGGTTTCAGAACACATTTTTTGTTAAGTAAATAAATCTTCTTTCAATCAGTATTAAATAATTTAATAATAACCATCACATTATGGCAAGGACTCAATCCCACTTTCCCTCTATTATCAAAAACTTTCCATTCTTTCTGTTCTTAATTTCTGTATAATTCATATACCCATAAGTTATGATTCGGTTTTGTTTTTACACATAGCAATACAATTTCATAATATAGTGCCCCCTGGTGTTCTCTCAGAATTACTGTTCTTTTCCACTGTCTACAGTCTCTATGTTTATGTTCCTTAAATGCATCACAATGTTCTAATGCACTTCTCATAATAAGGTATTCTGGAAAACTTTGCCACATACCACATTCACTGTAAGACTTAAAATTCTGTTGTTATGTTTTTCACTACAGTAGAACCATAACTCTGAGCGAACCCTAGGGGGCACTAAATTATTAACTGTTATTGCTATGTGTAAAAACAAAACTGAATCATATTTTAAGGGCATCTGAATTGAACAGAAATTAAGAATGGAAAGTTGTTCATAATAGAGGGGAAGTGGGATTGAGTCCATGCCGTAATGTGTCGGCTATTGTTAAATTATTTGATGTTTATTGAAAGAGGGAGAATTCTAGTTAGGATAAAATATTTGTTATTTACTTAACAAAAATTGTGTTTTAAAACCTAGATCCACCTCCCTGATGAAGCCATATGGTGAAACATTTGCACAGATGGGGATCAGTGTATGAATTTGAAATAAACCAGAAAAACTTGACCATATTTCCAGGAGTGGCTGGTTCTCATTTCTCTTTGGGTTTGAGTCTTACCTCAAGAATAGGATGCAGAGGGTGGAGATGGCACTCTCAGTGTCCCTGTTTTCTGGCATGCCACAAGGATATGTCCTCTCAACATGTTGTTTGCAATGTACATGCTGTCCCTGGGAAAGATCATCTGGTATTACAGTCTGGGTTTTCTCTACTATGCAGATAATAATCAGCAGTATTTGCACCTTGGACACCAGACACTGTTGATGTGCTCAGTCTGTGCTTGGGTGAGACTCAGAACAGGATTGTATCAAGCTGCCTGAGACTTTTCCCAGACAAGACCGAGGTATTAGTGATTGAGCCAGGTCATAGAGGGAGTACAGAGGTAGCCCTTATGTGACTGGGCTTTAGCTTGGGTCCTCCAGGCTTCTGGCCTCCACTAAGGTGAACATTTTGGGTCCATTCTGAAACAGAGGCTGACATCTGAAGGTCATTTGTCAGCTGTAGTCTGAAGTGCCTTTTTCCATCTTACGAATATCAGTCCCTTATCCTCTTTCTGAGGACCTGCCAACAGTAGTGCATGCATTTGTGATGTCAAGGCTGGATTACTGTAACATGGTCTACCTGGCCTTCCAAGGTCATATCATGTAGCATAAATACATGAACATACAAAAACATCCAGCAGAAAAAGGCCTTTCGGTCTATCTAGTTTGCTCGTGTTTGCAGACATCTCAGTATCTACTGAGTGATCCACCCCTCACACCCCAGTATTCATTTCTCCCTACCCCTCATCATCACTGCCCCCCCCCACATCCCCCTATGCAATTTTCCATTGTACCCTTCCCCATTCCCTCTTGAAGTTACGTAAAGTTTTTAGGGAGACTAATTCCTCCAGCAACTCTGTCCACTTTGCCAACACCCTTTCAGTGAAAAAATACCTCCTCATTTCCCTCTTGAAGTGCCCCCCACCAGTTTGAGGCAGTGCCCCCATAGTGGTCCAGTTCCCACTAAGGTTCAATAGACCCTCACAATTCACTTTGCTGAAATCCTTAAGGTAATTGAAGGGCTCAGTCATGTCACCCCTCTGCCTTCTATCCTACAGGGAATACATATCGAAATCTCTGATTCTTTCCTCATAGGGCCTTTCCTGTTGTCCCTGGATCATCTTGGTCACCCCTCTCTGCACTGTCTCCAGTAAGTTGACATCTTTCTTTAGGTAAGGGCTCTAATACAGCACACTTTATTCCAGATGTGGCCTAACCAGTGACCTGTAAAGTACAAGATGACTTTTACCTTCCTACTGGTTATACTCGTCTATACTTCCTAGCATCCTATTTGCTTTTGCAGCTGCTATCTTGCAGTGTGCCAAGTGCTTCAGGTCACTCATGATAATCACACCTTAGTCTTTCTCTTCCATTGACTTGGTGACCTGCATACCCAGCCAATATGTAGCCTCTTGGTTCTTTGCCCCTAACTGTGTTTATTTACTCTTTGAAGTGTTTCTGACTGTTCGTTGTTTTGGAACCTGGATTTGGGAGTGTGTGTTGGAGCGAGAATTTTGGGGTGAGCTGCCTGGGGTGGTCGCTGCCACTGGCTGGATTCGAGGTGAGCGGTGCCAGTTTCGGGCATGTTGAAGGGTGGGCCTGAGTAACTGGTGTCTCCTAGGCTCACCAGGGGGACCCACTGGTGAGTAGATTCTGTGCAGGGGGCCATTGCTGCCAACCTGACTGGGGACAGTGACCTCCTGGAGAAGTGGTCATTTTCCCCATGCTGTTAATTTGAACTTTCAGTGCTCCTGATTTTGGAATTGCACCTATGACTTGCTCCTAAAATCTCTCAGTTACTGAGAACACTGTTTTTCCTGAATTGGTTTACAACTTCCCTGTACTCTCTTGCGGATTCCTGGCGTTATCCCCAGCAGTATCCATCTATTGGCGTGAGCTCTCCAGTCTGTATTTTGAATTGGATTGAAGAAACTGGTTTATTAATTTTCATTATTTGGACATCCAGGTGGTGAGATGACCCTGTGTCCATTTATTTTATTTATTTTGTTTATTAGATTTGTAGTTTTTGTTATTATTATTGTTTGGCATTGAGAGTGCTGCCCTCTCTCCCCAGTGGTGAGAGGACTGGGTGGGGAAGGAATTAATTATTTTAGTGTATATTATTTTTACCTCTCTTCCCCAGTGGTGAGAGGACTGGGTGGGGAGGGGGAATTAATTAGTAATTTGTTGTATTTTGTGTTTGGGTTTGGTGGGTGAGAGCCCTTAAATCAATATTTTGAGATTTATTCTATGTTTTAATTTGGACTTTTATTTTGTTGTTAAATCATTATACAGGGTCTTGTATTTATTTGGTTCTGTGGAGTGGGTTAATTTTGTATTTTGGGACTGTTTATTTGTTGTTATTTATTTAGGGTGCTAAATATGTGCTGGGACGGCACAAGGACAGTCGGGTATTATTCCCCCTCCAGGCTCAGAGACCTTCGTCCTTTTTCCTGTTCTCCCCTATCACCAGAATTTTATAGACAGTGTAGGGCTTTGGGGATTGTTGGAAGAAGGAGGAGGACGAGGGCTGGGTCTGGAGAGGGAATGGAAAGGAGTGGGCGGATAGGGATAGTGGGGACAAGGAGACGCCCTTGGGTAAAATGGGTCCAGAAAAGGGGTCCTCCCTGTCTGGTTCCCATACCCAAGGGTTCTGCTTGTAGCCAGCAGGTAGCACGGTCATCCTTGGATGCTCCTCCTACTCGGGCGGTGTTGTGCAATGCCAGGTCTATTAAAAACAGGATGGCTATTATAGCTGATTTTGTTGGGACATCTGACCTGGCATGCATCACTGAGACCTTGCTGGATGAGAATGCTGGACCAGTTTTGGTGGCAGAAATTCCAGCCGGTTACTCAGTGATACATCGCCCAAGGATGGATCATGGGGTGGGGGTGTTGCTATCTGTTTTAGATCAGAACTGGGCCTAGTGGAGGTACCAGTGGGAACTACCAAATCCTTTGAATGTATCATGGGCGAGGGTGTGGGGTGCAGGATACTTCTCGTGTACCGTCCACCAGGTGACGGGAATGTTTTCCTGTGGGAAGTCGCAGACTTCATTGTCGACCTGACATTGGGGTCCCCCAGATGGTTGATTCTGGGGGACTTCAATGCCTGGGTCGATGATGAACTCTCGCAATTTGGTCAAGACTTCCTCCAGTTAATGATTTCACTGGGCTTCACACAGATTATTTCCGCCTCGACCCATATTGGTGGTCATTCATTGGATTTGGTGTTCCTTCTGGGCATGGAGATATCCAATTTGGTGGTAGAACCAGTCAGATAGTCTGATCATCACTCCATTGGGTTCAGTATTGAGGCCACCCCTAGTAGGCCAGCCCCTATGGAGATGGTCCGATATCACCCTTTAAGGGGTGTTTCCCCAGATGGCCTGATGGTGGTGCTGGACCTATCGGGCTTACCAAGAGATTGCATGGATCCAGGAGAACTGGCACTTGCCTATAATAAGGCGGTGGCAGGGGCCCTGGATTCCATTGCTCCTGTTCATGTTTGTCCTCTCACTCTTCACCCCAGGTCTTCTTGGTTGGATGAGACTCTGAGGGAGTTGAGGAGAGTTGGACGAAGGTTAGAGAGGTGCTGGCGGAGGTCGGGCCTGGATTGTGACAAACTTAGTTTGGTGGACCACTATGTGGTCTATCAGTCCACAATCTCTCATAAGAAGGCAGAATTCCTGTCCAGAGAGATTGCTGCTCCACAGAATAGACCAGCTCAGCTCTTCCGGACTGTGGACAGATTGTGCAATCCAGTCTGTCTTCAGCCCAGAAGAGCTTTTTCTCAAGAATGGTGTGAGGAGTTTGCTCTATTCTTTTCAGATAAGGTTGCCACAATCAGGACTGATATCCATTTCACCCTTTCTAATGGGAGTTGTGATGGTCGGCAGGAGATGTCGGACACCCAGTTTGTGTGGTCTGACTTCAGCCTTCCCACAATCAGTGACATTGTGATGATCATCCAATCACTGCATCTGACCAACTGTGGTTTGGATCTGGGCCCCACACGTCTCTTAGTGGGCTGTGTGGATAAAATTGGTCCTGTCCTCGCTGAGATAGTCTGGAGGTCCTTGGAGAGGGGGATCTTTCCAAATCCTCTAAAGGAGGCTGTGGTTCAGCCCCTTAAGAAATCCTCCTTGGACCTGGACTGTCTGGCAAATTACAGGCCTGTCTCTAACTTACCCTTTGTGGGTAAAGTTATTGAGAAGGTGGTCGCGTTGCAGCTGGATGATCATTTGACCAGCCACAATGTCTACGACTGTCTCCAACCCAGATTTAGGAAAAGGCATAGTACCAAGACAGCTCTTGTCCGGGTACTAAATGACCTCCTAATAGTGAGAGATCGAAGGACTTGTTCCATCTTGGTCCTTCTTGATCTCTCTGCAGCATCTGACACTGTGGACCATGGTGTGCTATTGGAACACTTGCGGTCTATCTGTGGGCTGTCTGGTACAGTCCTCAGTTGGTTTCGATCTTTCCTCGAGGGTAGGACTCAGAGGGTGGTGTCTGGGATTTTTTCCTCTGCATTATTCTCCCTACCCAGTGAGGTACCGCAGGGCTCCATTTTGGCGCATATGTTGTTTGCGGTATACATGCTGCTGTTAGGAGCGATTATTAGGTGATACAGTCTGGGTTTTCACTGCTATGCAGATGATACTCAGCTGTACATGTCCTTTGTGCCTGGCTAAGATGCTGCCTTTTCGGTCTTTAACAACTGTCTTGCCGAAATCCAGGACTGGACGAATGTGAGTTGTCTGCGATTGAACCCAGATAAAACTGAGGTGTTGGTTGTGGACCAGGATGGCTGGGAGGTGGGTTTGTTGGTTGGATCACCCCCGGGTCTACGGCTAGGGGTGTCCAGCTAACTACCTCAGACTGGGTGCGGAACCTGGGCGTTGTGTTTGATGACTGTTTGACATTTAAATCTCAGGTGTCGGCAGTTGTCAAAACCTCTTTCTACCATCTGAGGAACATCGCCCGAGTGATGCACCTGGTTCCTCCAGATGATCTTCCTACTTTGGTCCACGCTTTCATTACCTCCCACCTTGACTACTGCAATGCCCTTTACCTTGGGCTAACGGGGGTTGAGATTCCCCACCTGCAACTAGTGCAGAATGCGGCAGCCAGGCTATTGACTGGTTCTTCTATGTCCAGTCATACAACGCCTGTGCTCCACGGACTGTACTGGCTGCCAATTTGCTGGCGAATCACCTTCAAGGTCGGTTTGCTGACCTATAAGGCCCTACACAATCAGGGACCTGCTTACCTGAAAGATCTCCTTTGTCCCTACTGCCCCCCTCCCCCGCTCTCTCCGATCCACTGATCAGGGATTGCTAGAGATTCCCAGGGTTCATTTAAAACTCTAGGGCCAGATCTTTAGTTTTATGGCCTCGACCCTGTGGAATTCTCTCTACCTTCAGGTGCGAGACTGCCCGACTGTCCAAAGCTTTAAGGAAGCTTTAAAAACCTATCTTTTTAGCAAAGCATACAATGAATTTTGAATACTGCTGTTTAGCTTAATTTTAATATTGTTTTAACTATTTATTGTTTTATCTTGTATTGTACAGGTGCCTTGGTTCCAAAAAGGTGCCTTATATAAATAAAGATTGAACTGAATTGAATTGAATTGAATTGAATTAACTGCATTACCTTATACTTTTTGGCATTGAATCCCAGTTGCCAAATACCTGATTGTCTCTCTAGTTTGGCAAGGTCTTCTCTAATGTCCTGTTTCCTTTCCTTTGTGTCCATCCTCCCACAGAGCTTTGTATCATCTGCAAGAGACATATTTTGTCTTTTACCCCATCAGCAATATCACTGATGAAGATGTTGAATAACACAGGATTGGACACTGAGCCTTGTCGCATCCCAGTAGTGAATGGTCTCGCATCTGATAATTCCCTCTCCCACCGACCACCACCTTTTACTTTCCATCCTGTAACCAGTGTTTTACCCACCCAGCCAGTTTCACCCCAACTCCCATGTCCTCCAGCTTACCAATCAGTTTCACATGGGGAATCGAGTCAGAAGAACTGAAATATAGATGCATTACACTCATTGCTTGGCCTTTGTCCACTGTCTGTGTTATCCAGTCAAAGAAACCAATTAGGCTGGTCTGGCAAGACTGACCCGACACAAAACCATGCTGCCTATCATCATGGAGTCCATTATCACCCAGTAAGTTTACCAGTCTTTCCTTCAGCATGGTCTCCATTAGTTTCCCACTATCAAGGTCAGACTAAGCATTCAATTATTACAAGGATCATCCCTCAGTTCACTCTTGTGCAGTGGCACTACATGTGCTATTCTCCAGTTTAGAAAAAAAACTCCTTTTTCAAGAGAGGTGTTAAATAGTTCCACCAGGCAGCTTGCAAGCATGTTAGCTAATTCCTTCAGAACTATTGGGTGTATGCCATCTGGTCATAGGATCTTAGCCACCTTTAGGGCCTTTAAACCCTTCCTCATCCTATTAATGTCTGTATTTCCATCTGTGGCTCCTTCCCTGTTACCCCACCTTCTTTCTCTGTGGGACTGGGTCGTCCTTCTCCTTCATGAAAACTGAATAGAAGTATTCATTAAGTACCTCTGCCTTTTCCACACCACCCTCCACCCACTTCTTCTCCTTCTTCAGTCTGACAATCCCATGCTTGATAAGCCTCTTCTTCCCGATATACTGGAAGAAGACCTTTTCTCCCATTTTCACCTCCTCAGCCAGCTGCATTTGCTAGGTACTACCCTGCACATCTCTTTTGCTTTGTTGTTGTGTCCCTCTCTGTCCACATCCCTCCTGGAATCTTTGTACCATTTTAGGGAAGCCCTTTTTCTCTTAACCACCAGAGCAACTGCTCTGTCAAACCAGCTGGGCTTCTTTACTCTGTCTTTTTTGCTCTTCACTTTGGTACACACATTAGGGGCTGCCAATAAGCCTTCCTTGATGATGGCCCATTTCTGATCCATTCCAATCTCTTCCTTGATTCCAACAAGGAGTGCTTCCAGAATACCCCTATCTTTCCATAGTTTTCCCTCCTGAATTCCAGCATCCGTATCTTAGTTCCTATCTTCTCTTTGACCATGTCCAGCTGAAACCACATTGTGTTGTGGTCACTTCCTGACAGTAGTGCTTCCACCCTCATCTCTGTGACACACACTCCAGTCATAAGAACCAGGTCCAGTATATCCCTCTCCCTGATGGGTTCCTCAACATATTGTGACAGAAACCCACTGTCGAATACCTCGAGCAGCACCTGAGTCCTGCTGCAGGTTGTAACAGGCCTCATCCAGTCCATTCAAGGTACTGAAGTTCCTTATGATCTCTACCTCCCCTTGACAGCCATACAATTTTTTATCCCAACAATTTGTCCAACTCCTCCTCCTATTTCAGTGGCCTGTGCACAACTCCAGTCCTTAGATTACTGCCTTTTGGTGGCTGAACTTGCACCCACAGTAATTATATACATTCTTTTGTCTCTTCCTCTCTAGTGCAGGTGATACTTTCCCTTATGTACTGATCCACTCCACCCTCTACCTACCCTCTGTCTCTTCTATATAGCTTGTATCCTGGGAAGGAGAGATCCCAGTCATGACTAGGTGTGGCCCTTGTCTCTTTGATGACAGCCAAATCCACCTCTCTACCATCTGCCAATTCAGCTCGGCCATTAAGTTTTCTAAGCACCTTGCATTTAGAGACACTCTGTATGATACTGATAACCACAGCCTTGGGTAAATTTTACTGGCTACTGGTGAAGTGGCATTTTACTTTCAGTGTTAGTTTGCTAACCTACATGGCCTTAAATGGGTTAGGCCCTAGCTACCTGTTGGAACCCCTGAACACTTACCAGTCCACTGCTCTCCTTCAAGGCAGGTCTTCTGTCAGTCTCTAGGGCCAGGTTCATATCCTCATGGAACTGAGCATTTGAGGTAGCCAGACCTTTATTATAGGACACTCTGCCAAGGGTAACCAGGGAGACCTCCTCTGTGGAGGCCTTCAAAATGGGATTAAAAACTTACCTTTAAACAAATGCATTTGGACACAAGTGAGGTATTGTGTGATATAGTCTCCTCCTGATGATTATACTGCTATTTTATACCATTTATTTATTTATGTTTTTAGATATGTTTTTATTGATAGCTGTTATTTGTACAATCGATTTTACTATTGTTCCTCTTTTTTCTGTGATTCAGTGTTTTGTTCTAATACAGTTTTGATGGTGCGTGGTTTGGACTTTTTGTATTTTGCAGCTTCTATCATAAACTCATACTTACATGAAGCTGCTGCATAGTACTTCTCCTGAATTCACTAGCTTTACATCACATCTTTTCTCTCACTGTTATTGAGTTGTTTTCAGGGACTAAGCAAATGCACCTTTCAACTATTCCCTTCTAAGTTTTGTTTTTAGTAACATACTAATGCAGTGACATTTTCACATTATTTGTTACCTTTAATGTAATGTAGAATTGTTTCTGTATAGAGTACTGTACTGTGTAATATCTAATTTATTGTGAGTGTGTTCTGCATTAGATGAACTGTATTTTAGACTGGTTTTATATATATATATATATATATATATATATATATATATATATATATATATATATATATATATATATATATATATATATATATAATATATTAGAGGCAAAAACTCCATTTAATGCATTAGTTAGGGTTGTTCCACAGCGACAAAAGTGAGGAAATTCAGTGTTAGGGTTGAGAGCCCCCCTTGGACCCCCCTGCCCACACCCCCAACTGGCATCAGGGTGTGTGTTGGGGTTGCCGGCCCTAACTGTCACCCGATCAGATGTGTGAAGAAGCAGAGGTATAGGGGAATGGGGTGAGAGTTAGGACCGAAAACCTCAACGCGCACCCCAATGCCGGTTGGGGGTATGGGCAGGGGTGTCCAAGGGGGGCTTTCAACCCTAACACTGAATTTCCTCGCTTTTGTCGCTGTGGAACAACCCTAACTAATGCATTAAATGGAGTTTTTTGACTCTAAGTTCCCTTCTTTTTGAGAAGGATAATGAGAAATAGTGAATGCAGTGCGGCGTCGGGAGCATGGGGTAGTAATGCAGTGCCCGCAAACAGAAATGGTAATGCACATGGTGACACAAAACAGAAAGATAAACAGTACTGTAGACACAAATGGTTAAAATAATGCAAAGGCAAGTGCAAATGGAAACATGAAGGGTAACGCACATGGTGCCATAGATGGGAAAAGTAATTGAAATGGTTACGGAACTGCAAGCAGAAGCAGTAAGGGTAACAGTAATGTAAGCGCACAGGCTAGTTTTCCCCAAGAGCTGCATAGAGAAAGACAGTGAGTACAAAGAATGTATGCATAATAATGGGTCTCGGAGCAGAAAATGAGGAGTTGGAATAGTAAATTGCTTATATCTCAGGAACCCTATGATGTAGAAAAAAATTTAAAAGTCATATGATTTATGACATTCCTGGCTAGGTTTGTGCTCAGCCCCTATTAGGGGGCTTAGCATTTTTCTGACAAAAAGTCCGTATCTCACACCGTTTCCGAGATACAGGACCTAAAAGGCATGGCGAACGCTGTAAAGTTTCCTAAGGTGAAAAAAAGAGAAGTTTGGAGTGCCATAACTTTGGCTTCCTGTAATATTTTTTCACCAAACCACTAAAAGGCACACTTGTGGGATGTTGGCTTTCTTCCCTCCAAATTTCAGCCCAAAAGACCAAACCGTTCTTTTGCAGCAGGGTGGCAAAGAATTGCTGTCATTTTCACACAGCCTGGAAAAGTACTGTCGAACTTTGTGAAAGCTTTCGCAAATTGATTCAACAGTGTCACAAGTGTGAAAGTACTTTGCGAAAGTATTTTTTCCAGAAATTTGAAAAACATATTTCTGGGATGTTTTACCCCAAAATAAAGACATGCCTAGCATCCTCAGGGTCCAACTAGGTGAATGCAAAAATAATTAGGTTGCTAGAAGGTCCCAAATTTAAATGCCAAGCATTTTTCTGATGACCAACTGAAAACAAAATGGCAGATTTGCAACAGTAAAAGGGTAATTTACGAAAGCAAAAACTGCATTTGCGACACTGTCGAACGTTTTGTTAACTTTTCCCATTGACTTATAATGGGAACTTGTTTTTTGAATAACTATTGAACCATTTAATATTTTTTCACAAAATCTTCAAAAGGCACATCAGGGACCCTGGCCACACATTCCCTGAAGACTTTGGATCAGTTTCGCAAACTGTGTGACCTCTAGAGATGAGCAAAGAATCCCAAAATAGCCTAAACGCTCACACAGATCATGCTTAATAACTCTGCAGCCGTATATCTGAACAGAATGAAAGTTGGAAGATCCCAAGATCTATGCTTCTTCATCATGTATTACACATTTCAGGCAAATCCATTGAATGGTTGTAAAGTTATTAAGGTGCAAAATTTTAGGTTTAATGTGTAAATGGCTCCTCAATCTAACTATGGTAGCACTACCGTGCTACCATATATATATATATATATATATATATATATATATATATATATATATATATATATATTTGTTTAATACATACATTTCTGGGGCTTTAAATAAGGTGTTTAATATTCATGAATCAATAGTATTTACATGTGACCTTCTCCCTGTACGCCACACCCCCGAGGAATAATCGGCAGACTTGAAGTGCTGAGGATAGTGTCGCTGGCAACATCTACACAATTACGTTTGTGTTATTTTGATTTTATTTTGGTGAAAGTTTTGCATGACTACAATAAAGAGTTTTGAAAATAAATACACAGTTATCGTCTGCCTATTGTTATGGAGCTCTATCTAAGTGCACAGAATTCTGATGCTGTTATTACTGGTAGGGCATGCCTCCTTTTTTTCTTGTGCACTGAGCCTGAACCATGTTTTTTAGCAGATCTTATAATTGGAGAGGGACATGTTAAATTGCTGAAAGAAATTCCACAGAACTGACATCTGACAGTGATCCGTTCTGCAGAATTTTTTTTCAGCAGTTTAATACATTAACCCTCAGTTCGTACATTTATTCTGCCATACAAAGGTGGAATTTCCATGAAAGTTGCCGAAATGATTTCCGAACTTTCATGAAACTGAAAGTCTGACTTTTGCACAAATTCTACCATTGGAATTTTTTTTTACACAGCTCTAGTAATGAAGTACTTCTTCACTGAAAGAGTGGTGGATGCCTGGAACAGTCTTCCAGCAGAGGTAGTGGGGTGAAAACAATGGTGGGCTTCAAGCCTGCATTGTATCGGTGCAAGGGAATCCTAGTAGGGAAGCACAGGGTGGGGAGTTAGCAGAAGATCAGGTAGGATTTATGATGACAGTAGAGGCAGGGAAAATGAAGCAGACTGTGTAGACAAAGAGATCCTTATTTGTTGAAAAATTCAATGTTTCTATTATCATTTTTTTTATTTTGTATTGATTAATATTTATTTCAATTTACAGTATGTGCCAATGAAAAATTAATCATTTAAATTGAAATCATAATTTGGACTTGTCACTTGACTCCCTTCCCTCATTTTCAGACGCTGCTAGTCAAAATGTTGGGGTGGGGGAGACTTTGAGGAAATGAGCAATGAATAGAAACATAGAAATAAAATAGATTCACAAGCAGAAGGAGGCCTTGAAGTCTATCAAGTCTGCCTGAAGTGTAGCACGTGCACCTTTGTGTTACGTGCCTCTCAGATGGTAAACAAAAACTAATTAAATACATTCCTCTATACCTTTACCTTACTCTTTATTGTATCCTACCCCTTCCTGAAGGTATCTCTGGATTTTTTACACACTACTTTCTCTAGTAGTTTATTCCACTACTCCATTACTCTTTCTGTGAAATAATACTTCATGAAGTCCCATCTTAATGTTCCCCATGCCAATTTGCAGCTGTTTCTACTCTTATTATTTTGTCGCTGATCCAGACTAATTCATTGGTGTCTACCCTGCTGATGCTCTTTAGGTACATATTTATTCCTTTGCTTAGTTTTTTTTGACCAGGTAAGTGCACTAACAAACAAATACCTATTTTCAGGCATGGCCAGGGATATTACATACAAATAAATGTGTTACAGAGTATGATACTGGATAAAAACAAGAAGCGTAACTAACATAGAAACATATCAGCACAAATGACAACATAACTTGAAATGATTATGTCGCAAATACACAATAGAACAGGAGAAGCAGTGTAAATACAGCAACATGTCTACTAGGGACATGGGGAGTTCTCTTTGAATAAATAGTCATGGGCGTGCAGTACATGGACAGTATGTAAGCTTTACATTATTATACAATTATACAGTTATAATAGGTAACAAGACATAACCAAATAGTGTAAATGAAAGCGCAGGAACTCTTGGACACACTGATTAGGTAATAACAGTACTTGCTATGGAACGATGCTGCCGAAGGACAAAGTCGAATATCAGATGTAATGGAATTCCATAATACTGGAGCAGCAAGCAAAGAAGGATTCCCCATACCTGGTTTTAAGTTTGGGGATGTTCAACGGGGCATTTTCACCTGACCTTTGGGCAGGGGGTGGGTATACTGTGTATTGGATTGAAGAGTGTGGCAAGAGATAGAGGCATTCAGTTATGTAGGATGCCATAGCCGACACTCTCAAAAGAGAGGTAATTAAACTGGGATGGTTGTATCCAGCCAAGTCTATCATAGATGGAACAGTGATGTTTAAGTCTATGGGATCCCAGTGTAAAGTGACAAATATTGTTGTAGGGCACTTCCTATCTAGCGAGAATGGTTATTGAGACCACATTAAAAACTGAAGTTCTATGAAGGAGTTTTGGAAGAAGCATTCCATAGGCAATAATTAGAGGAGCTGGATGGAGATGGGTAAAACTGCGGGCATTTTTGTAGGAGGCACCAGGCACGGAGTTGACAGATTTTCAAACACACATGATATATAGTGAGTGGTCAAGTGAGGGATCAAGGGTGATGCCAAGGTAGGAGAAAAAGGTGACTAAGGGGACTGGAGTACAGTCATGGAATCCAATGCATAATAAGACTGGGCATTGCCTTAATCTGGAGGGTGTCCTGAAGAACACTGACTGCATTTTTTCACATTGTGGATTAGCTTTTTATGAGACAGCCAGTTACGCACCAACTGGAGGTCAGGGGTAAGGTGCTGGTTAATACTGGTGATATACTTAGAACTAGTATGACGACCAAGTCATTTGAATATAGGACAGCAAGGCAGTGGGACATGTTTTGGGTAATCCAATTTATGTGAAGGGCAAATAGAAGAGGACACAGAATAGATTATTGTGTGAAGGTTAAATCAAAGGGGACAGATAATAGATTCTTGTGGAATCCCTGCAAGGGTTGGGCAGAGTAAGACAGGAAGATGCAAGTTTAACTCTCTACAATCTGAACAATAGATAATTGCTGAACTAAGGGAGTACAGTGGGACATATACCAAGACAGGCACATTTGTCACAGAGTAGAATGAGCAATGATGTCAGAAGCTTTAGTCAGGTCAATGAAAGCCACAGCTGGTAAGGTTGCCCCTGTCCATATCTGAGGCTATGAGATTGTTGAGAGCAAGCAGGGCAGGAGTAGTGCTGTGCCCCTTTTGGAAGCCATGCTACATGGGAGGAAAGAGATCATAGGCAGTGAGATAATTGACAAGCTGGGAGGAGGCAATTTTCTTGAGGATTTTCGTTAAAGCTATAAGCATGGCAACTGTCCTGTAATTCTTGGTCAGGTTATGGTCTTCTTTCTTAAGGATAAGCACTACACCTGAGATTTTCCAGAGTTCAGACACTACACCAGAGCACAGGAATAAGTTGATAAGTTGGAAACAGGGGTGTTGGGCAAGCTTGTAGGCTGCAGTCTTAGCTAGCTTCGGCCCAGTTCCATCAGCACCTTCAAATTTCGAGTTGGGAATCATCATTAGGAGTTTACGGACCTCTGAACTGCCAACCCTTTTAAAAGAAAAGGGAGGATATCCAATGACTTAGGATGTCTGAAGAGGGGAGTCACTGTAAGATGATGATGTGGACCTATCAGGGAAGGATTTGGTATAAGTCGAGAGGTCAAAGAAAAAGCTGTTGAAAGTGTTGGTTATGGTGATACTACTAATGCAGCTAAGATTAGTTAGAATCATATCAGAGGAGTAATCCCCATTTTACCCAACATATGTTTGACATCTCCAGAATTGCCTAGGATTGTGAGCTGCCAAGTTAAAGAGCCACTTGCTATGAGAGCTCTTATTGTACCTGGCAGCTCTTTTATTTTTATTTTATCCATTTGTTAACTGGATAAGGACACTGTACCATAGGCCCTTTTTACAGTTCTGACCTGGGAAAACAATGACTAACAAGACAATACATTTCAATCTATACAAATATTATTACACAAAATAATTACATTCAGATTTTGACAATAAATACTGTTTCAATTTTCCTTAAAACTCAGAATAGAAGTAGCCTGTCAAACTGCTAAAGGTAAAACATTCCAATAAAAATGAACTGCTATTGAAAAAGCACATGAACCAGTCTTGAGTTTAGATAGAACAGTATCAAGCATAATCCCATTAGAACATAAGATAGGGAGGACAGTGTGACACTTAATCAGATTATATAGTGGGAACAATGACTGAAAAGAATAGTTTTAAAAATAACACAACCAAAGAAATACTCAATCCTGGCATCAGGAGACAACCAGCCCAATTGTTGGTATAAGTCACAATGATGTGACTAAGCTGGAACAGCCAAAACAAATCAACAAATATTATTGTAATTAATCCTTAAGTAATGCAATTCTTTAATTCCCAGTTTAAAGTATAGACTAAAAACAGGTTCCGGTCTGTAACATCATAAAACAAAATAAAGTGGACAAAAATAAAGTGGCAAAAACAGTGTCACCATCAATATTGGCAGCACAAAATGAAGCATGCCATAACAATGCAGGCCACATGACATGCAGGTAGCAAACAACGGCCACCGCATGGAGACACTGCACTAGAACCCCAGTGGCCAGGAGCACATGCCAACATGCAATCTCCCCCATCCTGTGTGTTGTGTGTGTTGCTGAGGATATGCTGGCTTGTGCTTCTGGCCCCCTTGCATTATACACGGCCATCCACATGGTGGCCATGGTCCACCTGGTCTCCTGTGGTTACCCCGGTGCACTGTTTCCATCATTCAGCATTCTGGTGGGTGCTTGTGCCATTAGATTACCATGGTAGGTGTCCAGTGACCTGTTTCTCCCAGTGGTGGTTGCACCCTGCCCTCTTCCATCTCCCTGCAACCTTGTGCTGTTCCTGTGCATGGGTGCCTGCTGCTGTGTGTTCTAGTGCAGTGTCTACATGTGGTGGAAGTTGTTTACTCCCTGTGTGTCATGTGGTCTGCATTGTTTTGGCATGCTTCATTTTGTGCTGCCAATATTGATGGTGACACTGTTTTTGTTGCTTTATTTTTGTCCACTTTATTTTGTTCCGTGATGTTACTGACCGGGAACCCTAAAAACATAGTCAAAATGTGGTAATAACATACCCACTGCAATAGATCTATGAACCTCTAGGAAGAAATGAGATCTAAATTTGTATAATAAACCCAGTTTTTGATTAATAGTATTAGTAACTGATTGAATTTGTAATGAAAAAGTCAGCCCTGAGTCCAGCAAAAACCCTAAATACTTAAATTGACAAACTTGCTCAATCAAACTACCCTATAAATCCAGCAAAGATACAGTATGTTGGGATTATCTCTGAGCATAGAAGGCATGCCAAATGCCATAGATTTAGTATTTTGTAAATTAAGTACCAAAGAATTATTAGAGAACCGACAGCAAACATCCAGAAGATCTTTTTCCAAGGCTTCTGTTAATCCAGCGGAGGACTTTGATTGAGAAAACAAAATCAAGTCATCTGCATAAAGAATTGATTCTCAAAAATTACAAAATTGGGGAAGCTGATTAACAAAAAGAGAAAATAGTAAAGTGCCCAAAATGGACCCTTGGGGGAACGCCACATGAATTTGTGCAGTATTTGAGACAGCAGACCCAATATTAACAAACTGGGACCAATTAAACAAATAGTTCCCACCCCAAGAAGAAGCAGCCTCAGAGAACCCCAGCTCAGTCAACTTACAGCTGACAAGATCATACTCTATCAGGTTGAATGCCTTGATCAGGTCCACAAACACTTTTACAGTTGTTTTGCTATTCACGCTATGTTTCCCAGTCAAATGGAGAATAAGAGGACTTGTAATTAAGCCATGTTTTTATCCCTGATGATTAGCTTGGAGAGGAGGGGGTAGTCCAGCCATTTAGTTACAGAACCTCTGATTCAGTATCTATTTATTTATTTATTTATTTAAGAGATTTACCAGGAAGGCATACTGAGCAGAGTACCACTCAATTCCAGATGCGCCCTGGGGGGAGCGGATTACAAAGGGAACATAGTGCAGAAAGAAAACATACATTGATACATTTAGTACAAAACAAAACAAGGAAGAGACTGTCATAGTGCAATATTGCAGATACATTTACATTACAGATAAAAACAGTTCAACAATAGGAGCTGGCAGCAACACAACTAATGAAAATGGAGAACCAGACTGGTGTTAGCAGCAGGTAGTTAGGAGTTGTGAGGGGTACAATGGGCGGGGGGACAGGAGCAGTTGGTAGAGAAGTGTGTTTTGAGAAGAGCATTCTGGTGTGGGGTAGTTGTGGCATGTCTAATATCGGGTGATAGGGAGTTCCATAACTTGGGCAACCTGAAACTGAAAGCAGCCTGGCCTATCGGGGTGGATCTGTGTGGAATGTGCAGGAGCCTGAAGTCAATGTTCCTGAGTGCGTAGGCCGGTGGGGGGAGGGCAGTTAGAGAGGACAACAGGTAGGAGGGGAGTGTCTGTGACCAGAACTTAGCAGTGGTTCTGGCGCAGTGTAGCAATCGCCGGTTATGTAGAGAAGGGAGGTCCAAGGCCTGGTAGAGGTCACAGTGATGAGTATTAGGAGGGCGGTCCAAAGCAAACCGACAAAAGGAGTGGAAGAGGGGATCCAGCCTAGCTAAGAAAGTTTGGGGGGCAGCACAGTAGACAACATCACCATAATCCATGATCGGGAGGATCATTTTTTGGACTATTGCTAGCCTGGTAGGTAGAGGTATGCAGTTTTTGTTCCGGAAGAGAGCTCCCAGCATGGGATTCAGTTTTTTGTGTAGAGCATCTATATGTGCCGAGAAGTCGAGGTACTGATCTAACCAGACACCAAGATACTTATATGAAGTGCAGGCCTCCAGTGGGGAGCTATCCAGAGTGTAGAACGTGGGGGGGGCAGTAAGGTGGGTTAGTTTGGCCCGAGAGCCGAATGTGAGGGAGACGGTTTTCTTTGGGTTCAAGAATAGTTGATTTGAGAGGAACCAACGTTGGATGGAGTCGAAGTCCTTCTGAACACAGGCTGTCACTGCATTAGTGGATGGGCCAGAGGCAAACAGCACCGTATTGTCTGCGTACATATGGATAGCCGAAAGTGGGCAGGCAGCAGGAAGGTCATTGAGAAAGATAGAGAACAGCAGAGGGCCGAGTACAGACCCTTGGGGGACTCCACTGGTGACAGGTAGTGAGGAGGAAATAGCCGAGCCAATACGGACCGATTGGGACCTACCTATCAGATAAGAATGGAACCAGTTAATTGCATGCTCATAGAGAGACATCCAGCTTGCTTAGCGCTTAGCCAGCAGCAGGGGATGAGATCAGTTAAGGCTTTAGCCAGGTCGAGCAACATGGCTGCTGTTATATCCCCATTGTCCATGCCCGTAAGGGATAGAGTTAGGAGGCTAAGAAGAGAGGTGGTGGTGGAGTGGTTTTTTTGGAAGCCGGCCTGGTAGGGGTGAAAAAGGATATGGTATCTAGATAGTCTTGGAGCTGGTAAAGAATGAGGCGCTCTTGAATTTTGGCTAGGATGGGGAGCAGTGATGTGGGACGGTAGTTTGATGGGGAGGAAGTGTCCCCTCCTTTAGCAAGGGGAATGACTGTGGCTTGTTTCCATATTGTGGGGACTGCCCTGAGTCTAAAGGACAGGTTGTAGAGCAGGGATAGAGGGTTGGCAATGGCAGGTGCTGAGAGCAGGAGCATTTTTGAGTCAAGGCCCGGTGGGCATTTACCTTTGGAGGGGTTTAGCGACTGCAGTATTTCTAACACCTGGTCAGGTGAGACCGGGCAGAGTGAGAAGGAGGCCTGGGAGGATCCTGTAGGGGGAGCAATGGGGGGGAGAGGATGGGAGGCGAGAAGCGAAGCTGTTGTGGTGGAAAAACATGAATTGAACTCAGCTGCAACCAGGCTAGGATCCACGATGATTTTTCCTCCTAGGTTGAGAGTGGGAGTGGGGGGTTGGGCCAATGGGGAAAGAAGGGATTTTATTGACTTCCAGAATAGGGTAGGGTGAGCGAAGCTGTTGTTGGATGCAGTTTTAAAGAAATTAGATTTGGCCTGGCGTATGAGTCTTGTGCAGGCATTTCTTAGGGTTCTGTAATGTTGCTGAGCCATATGAGACCCTGTGGCCTTGAAAGATTTCCAGGCTCGGTCTCTGGCTCGTAGGTGAGACATAAGGTAAGTAGTGACCCATGGTAAGTGGGCTCCTCTTACACTGGATCTCCTGAGAGGAGCATGGACATCCCAGATGTCTAGGAAGTTGGTAGAGAAAAATTTCAGGGCCTCATCCAAGGAGGTGGCCCTAGGGATGAAAGACTAATCGATGATGTTGAGGTCATTTAGGAGAGCAGTCAGATCAAGGGATTTGTAAACCCTGTTGTAAAGCATGCGGGGTGGCGGGGCCTTGGGACGGAAGATTTTACGCACCATGTAGATCATATGGTGGTCACTTAGGGAGTCCAGCAGTATCACCAGCAAACATCAGATGGATTAACACTAGACAAATTATTGAGCAGTATCTCAAATACATATGCATACTGATCCAGTCCTAAGGATACTTACTTAAAGTAGGAAGGTATCACTCACAGTGATACAGTGTTTGAGTAGAAAAAATGGTGAGGCAGAGCAGATTGCATATGTGCTATGTAAGTTTACATATTGAGGACCTTTGGCTTATATGCCCAACCTTGTTGATACACAGATCTCTATCATGTCACCCCTCCCTTCTGTCTGCCAGTGAGTATATTACACTGGTGCAGTAGTGCCACTATAGCTAGAGTTGGTACAGCACTTCAATATTAAATTCAAACTTCTGCACTTTAATAACGTTGGTTTACTTTGACAAAATAGCCTAAAATTTAGCATGTGTGGTCACTCTGCCAGAGTCTCAAGATGTGAAACATTTCATGATGACATCTTGTATGGGTTTTGAGATATAAAGTGGTAAAAAACAGTAAAAAACACCTTTTTTAATATACTTAACATGGGATTTTTTGCTGTCATCTACAGCCCAGATGGAATGAAATTTTTTCCTGAAATTTTCAGAGATGATGGAATCTATGCCAAGGGTGTGCCTTTGCATGGTGTGGTGAAAAACATCACAACATTTTTGAAATATAACAGTTTTTGTAATAGCTGCTAGACAGGCAGGTAAACTAAAACCTTCAAACTCTTAATTATTTAGGATTTACTGTTGGTTCACAGAAAAAATACAGTTCGCAATGTCAGCCATCTTATTTTTCCCATTTAAAAAATGCATATCTAAAGAAATACTGCTTGATAAGGAGTGAACAATACCTCTATTTAGGTTACATACTTTGTTAGATTTTTGTTTTACAATTAAAAAATGTACCGGTCAAATATGTCATTTTGTGATGAGAATAATTTTGCCAGTCTCTTGCTTATGTAAGGATAGTTCGATTGGAAAAATAACTTCAAAGGTTTTTACAGTTGGACCTTTACTGTTCGATCAGAAAATACTGAGAACAGTAAAGTCCATAACTGTTCAATTTGTAATAGGGGTCGCACTGTTGCTCTGCTCCACACAGCTCATAAACTTAAAAAAAAAAGAGAAAATGTGGGTGGGGGTGGGCTCTGCTGAGACCAAAGCAAAAGCCACAGCCAGAAAATACAATTACATGCTCCAGCTAATGTTACACAGAGAACTGGAGTAGAGGGAATAACCTGTGGAAATGCATCAAAAAAGTATGAAATGCCACCTGTATGACAAGCTTGAGTGCCTGCTCCAGCATCAATCATCACAATTGTTAGAGGAGACAGAAAATGATCATGACATTAAAATAAAATTCCTTTCATAAGATCATTGTATTATTATTTATTAGTGTCTTTGTGACTAGTATTGAAATAAAACCTTATTTTAGCTTAAACATGACTCCCTGTATGATTTCTGAAGCAGCTCTGCAGTTTTGAACCAGCAGATGCCCTGCACATCTAAAGATTTTAATATTGTCATTAAGGACTTCTTATTGACAGCTACTGTAAACGTACAGCATACAGCAAATTCAAGCAGCCATCCTTACAAACCCACCTACATTCAAATGCTGTTCATTTCAGAGTTTGTATGTAGATAGTTGACAGTAATTTATTTTAATGCATTTAGGCTTTGTTGGTTCTAATGCTTTATTGCAGACTCGTGTCTGTTCATATTGGTGGAAGTCCAATGTCCATTTTTGCACTTGTTTTTTTTTCTTATTTATGGTTTGTATCTGATGCCATCTGAGCTGAAAACTAGTATGATCAGTTTTCAGTGTTGCTAGAAAGTTTTCTATGTGATATTAGTTGTAAATGTTTATTGGATAACAGTTGCAGAAAGTTAATGAATGACTGCTAGTAGAAATCAAGGCATGTATTTATTCATTCAATTGGGCATTGCAGTAACCCAAGTGCATTACCAAAAACATACATGACTCAGTGCAGGGCAATATAAACTTTTTGGCGGTCAGAAAAATTAAGTTAGTTACTTTACCACATTACTGTTCAGTGGTCTTGGTGGCTTGATTGCCTAATCCTTGTGTGATGAAGTGACCACTATTTTTTGTGTGAGGTAGAATGGACTATTTTTGCAGTCAGGAAAAAAAAATCATTTAAATCACTTTGCCACATGGTTATTCAGTTATCTTCATGACTCAATAGCCTAATCCTGATGGAATGATGGAACCCATTTTTTTTTTCTCATTTTGCACCCATGAACACCTTCTGTACTACCAGGTTCTATTTGTGTTCACTTTTTACCCCTGATTAGTGGGCATGCTTATGTTATTATTAACATTGCTGGAGTCCCATCTAATGTAGGAACAGGAAAACCAGTCATATTATGGTCTCTGGGGTGTAACAGATCTCTGACAGAAGAGTCCACTGACTCCAAAACATCAGAAAGTCATCTCCACATTTGAGAAGCTCACCAGTTATCTGTAGAAGAAAGCTGGCCCTAGCCTGCCATAGCCTAGTCATGGCCTGCCAGTATGTGAGTACTGTTATGCCCCAGGGAGCATAATCTAACTAGTTTGCTTGTTCCTAGTACAAAAGATATTTGTGTTACCAGCCTGGTGGTGCTGAGGGTTGAGATGCTGGATACAATGCCTCTTGCCATGCCGGTGACTGGGGATCACGTGTGGACTCAGGTCATTGGGGGTCGGCCGGGGGGAGGAGGATTGAGCATCCCCGAGACTGCTCTCCTCCTCCAGAGAAGGTGAGGAGAGACTCCTGTGAAGCTGCTGACTCCAGGCAGTGGCTAGGGAATAGTGCAAACCCAAGGCACAATGGAGGGGTTGGTGTGGGCAGATGTACAACACGCAGCACGCAGGAGTGTGCTTGCAGAGTCCTTGGCATCCTTGCATGCCTGTGCCATGTGGGGAACTCAGGGGGACAAAAAATTAGCTGAATCCTCTGGTGCATGTTAGAGTCTGCCTCCAGCACTGCACCGGATGCTCCAGGAGCTCTCTGTGGCCCTGACCCCTTGGTCTTTCGGGTTGGGGTCCGTGACGTGGCCTGAGAGAGGGAGAAGGAAGAAGGATGACGTTCAAGCATGGCACCCGATGCTGGAGCCACCAGTGGACCAGAATGGGGAACCATAAGACCACCCCACCTGAATAGATGGGCACAGAAACAAAGCAACAAAAAAAAACAAGGTATTTGCGGACACATGAGAAAAGAAGGGGCCATTTAATTCCCTAAGGATTAGACAACTGAGCCATGGGAAGATAATTGAATTGCAATGTGGTAAAGTTACTAAAATGTTTTCTTTTTTTTCCTGACTGCCAAAAATGTCCCTTCTGCTTTACACATAAAACAGTGGCCACTTCATCTCATAAGGATTGGACAATTGAGCTACCAAGACAACTGGACAGTAATGTAAAGTGAATAACTTGTTTTCTTCTGACTGCCAAGAAGTTATATTGCCATGCACTAAGCTGTGTATGTTTTAGGTAATGCACTTGATTTACTGCACTGCCAAATTGAATGAATAACCCCTTAACATGCTAATGAAAACCAGGACTTCTAGTACATCATCTTTTGCAAACCCAAAAAAGTGGCACATACACGATATAAAAGTTTGTGCATACAGGATATCAACTCAGTGCATATGTGGGCAATTAATCCTTGCCAACTGATACAAAAATGCAGCATAAAAAACATCTAAGCCAATGTTTATAATTGATTGTGAAAGAATCACAGTGTCTAGTGGCACCCCTAACCCTCCAAGTTATGTATTTGTGATGACTGTCATTCAATAACCTTTACCTATGAATTTCCTTGATGGACCGTTTGGCCTCCTTCAGTCCAGGAAACCTATGAATTCTTCCCGTGTTGACACAGTATTGTGGATTTCTGGGACTGCTAATGAACAATCTTGAAATGCCCTTTCCTAATCCGAAAACAGTTGTTTCTTTGACAGGTATAGCCCATTCACGAGTGACACTTCTTCTCATTTAAAATCAATAAACATCCAGCTGCTTAAAGTGTGACTTATTGTATAAGATTTACCGATGACTTACAGCTAAATATGACATAAAGCATTTCAAGTTTAGAACACTCGCAGTGAGCATAGTGGAGATGCAGTTTGCAGGCGGAGTACTGTGTGGAATCTGTGGCTTTACAGTACTGTATGTGTATACAGTAGTTTGCAGAGAGAAAAAAAATGCATTTCTTAGTTGTAAAATGAGTGATGCTTCCTTACTCTACAGATGATGGGTTCTGTTTATTGCTTCTCACACTTCACTTTCCCATATCCCCAATATTTTTTAAAACTGGGAAATATAAGCAAATTGATGTTTAAGTTACTCAGATTCAGTACTTGAGAGTTACGTGTCATGGATGAGAAACAAATGCTGACATACCTCCAGAGTGAAGGAGAAATTCTACAGAGAACATGTAAATTGTTGCTTTTTGAAGACGGGAGAATGGAAGATTAGCAGATTAGCATTAACAGATTAGCATTAGGCTGGGCCCTGTTCTTGAATCACTGGCACACTTGTGGTTGCCTCCCAGTCTGTACCACCCAAACACCTCCCATTTCTATGTTTCTGACCATCCCATTAGTTCTAATTTGTAGTATTTTTACTTTTTGTTTTCAGACTAGTGATTTTTTTTAAGGAGAATGCACCTTGACGTCTGTGAAAAACAACTTTTTTTTGAAAAGTAAAACTATTTTGGCCAGTAAAAAAATATCATCAGTACTGCAGTAGTAAGGCTAACATTGAAACATTATTGCCATAGGGTCCGTATTCTCAAAATAGGTCAACATGCTAGGCCCACAAAGGAAAATAGGAGTGGTTTGTTCACCCCCACTCCACAATACTAGACTTGCAGACATTTTGAAACATTCCTGATAAAGGTACGACATGCAAGAGGCTGTATGAGGCAAAAGTGAAAAATGCTAGAGGTGGAGGTTAGTTGTGCCATGCTTCTAGGATGAAACTCATGCTCCATCTGAAGATTCCTCTGAGATCAGGGGAAACAAATTCTGTTATGTTCTACTAATGAGTTCTGTAAGAAATGACTGGCACCTGAATGTCATATCGCCAGTACAGCTACCAAAGATTACTAATTTATATTCTGTGTCGACATGATTAAATACTTCACAGTACTGATTCATTTTGTAGTTTCAACTGTCTGTGTGGTATTGTTTCCATGAAAGGTAAAATTTCATAGCACACACACCACCACCCCACCACCCCAACAGGCAATTATTCCTAAGGTTCTTGCAGTGGACTTCCAAGGATGTGTGGAAAGGTGACACTCAATATTACCAAGTCAGATTGGCACAGAAGGATACCTGGAAATTTCCAGGTGCCCCCCAGCACCTAGCCACATAAACTCTGAATGTTTTTGCATTTATCATTTTTATTTTCTAATTAACTGGTGTATTCTGGCACTGCAAGGAACTGTAAGATGAAAACCCAGAGCTATTGTATAATATTTTAGTAAAATAGTGAGATGAATGGGTCATCCTGGCCACTTTGCTAATTATTTTCCAGGTAGGCCCCTGTATTCACTTTCTAGGTGAGCCCCCCACCTCAGTAAAACCCTGTATGTATCCCAGCTTTACAAGCCCTTCTACAATGCATTAAGTCTAATAAGACACAAATCAATTGAAAGCCACCTGGGGATGTATAAGTCCAGCATAATGCACATACGGTACTGTGCCAACGTTGTTTTTTTTAGCTACTGAATGGCTAATAACTAGCTGGAAGCTTATTGTCCCTATTAACAGAGGAGGTGTTAGTCATCAGTTCAGTTTGTTTATTTGTGGAAAGTAATGGCCACAATGAGGAAAATAAACAAGTAAAATAAAATCTGCCATCACTATTTTGAACTATAGAATGCTGTAGATGTTGTCTGAAAATTATTATTATTATTATTATTATCATTATCATCATCAACAACATCAATACAAATTGGTGAAACACGTTCCAAGGTTTGTTTCCTGTGCCTCTCTGTGGAATTAACATACAGTATCAATCTTAGTCCATGTCTAGCCCATAAGAATGCAGAATTGTCACAGTCATTTATAAGTAAAATTAATCAGCTTTGTGTAAGTCACATAAAAAGAGGCTGAAAGTCTTTTCCCAATCAGTGTATAAACTTGACCCAGTCTGTGATCATCAATTTTATTCTTTGATCATACCTGACTGACAGACTATCTAATGTATACACTATCCCACATACCACTACAGCTAATATCAGTGATGGAATCAATCACTGGGGACTTCAATTGCTTGTGACCCAGGATGACTGATAATGCTGAAGTTCATGCTGCTGACAGTGCCAATGCCACTCTCTCTCTCTCCCAGTAGGTTTTGGGCATGAGAAGCACAGCACTGCCACTGTCAGCATCATTAACCACTGCAATATATCTTATCCTGGGTTGCTAGTGATGGAAGCTCAGTTCTGTACATTGACGTTTGTTGGGCTCATGCCATGGCTTATATTTGCCAAGGATGTTTGCGGGGGTACACATATATTAAGTGGATGGGCTTCAAAGGATCAACCTGATAAAAATGTATGTAACATCAAACTAAGTGATAAAATCATTGAAACTGCTGTTCATGATCACACAGTCCCAGCACATTGCATGGTGCAAGATTTATGTACCCCTTTATGTGAGAATTCTAAATATTCCATTGTCAAGTCATTGTTAATTAAAATAAATTGAACATTAACATTGATTACATTTGCTATAATTTATTAAATACCCATTTAGTATACACTTGCATTTTAGTATGCATTTGGGTGATTTATTTGTATTATAATGTACAGTACATACTTATTTGTTTGAGTTTTGGTAACTGGGTAAGTCCACTGAGACAATTACAATCCCATTTTCAGGGTCGAACTGGGAGTACAATATGAAAAAACACATCTGTATAAATTGAAGGCATTACAGGTAAAGACAGTTCAACAAGTAGAAGTAAACAATACACAATAGTAGTCTTTGATAACACACTAAAAGATATACAAAACATGACAGCTAAAGGGGAGGTTCTAATAATGGGAGACTTCAACATGCCAGACACAGATTGGTCAATAACAGCAGGAACATCTGCCATAACTAGACACATGGTGGATTCACAGCAGGGGGCCGGCCTCAAACAACTGGTACAACAACCCACAAGAGACCAGGCTATCCTAGATCTAGTACTGGCTAACAGGGAAAGGATCACAGATCTCCAGGTAGAAGGTCACCTGGGGACCAGTGACCATCACATGGCATGGTTCAATTTGGCCACTAGAACTAAATCATCCTATTCCAAGGCAAAAATATGGGACTTCAGAGGAGCTGACTTTGATAAGATGGCCAACAGAGTTAAGCTAGCCCTGGCAAAAAGAAAATACAGGTGAGGGGGTACAGGCAAAGTGGGCAAGCATTAAAGATGCAATACTTGAAGCAACATCCCATTGTGTTAGAGAGAAAAGGAAGTACAAAAGAAGAAGGAAACCACTTTGGTTCTCAAAAACAGTAGCAGAAAAAGTCAGAGGCAAAAGGCTGACCTTCAGGAAATACGAGGGAACACAGAAGGATGAAGATAGGGAGGCATACCAAACTTCCCTAAGGGAAGCATTGATGGCAGTAAGGTAGGCAAAGGCCCAAACCAAGGAAACACTAGCACGAAAAGTAAAAGAAGGTGACAAGACTTTCTATAGATACATTAGTGAAAGAAGAAAGTCCAGAGGGGGTATTGCTAAGATCAAAGGGGATACGGGGGCATGTGAGGAGGAGGACCATGTAAAAGCATGTATCCTAAATAGATACTTCTGCTCAGTATTTATTGAAGAGAAGGTAGGGCAGGGCCCACAGCCCAGCAACATAGACACAGGGGGAGGGAGGTGTGCACTAGTCCCTTCACAAAATAAAGTGTCCTAGAAGAGCTCAATAAGCTCAGGGTGGACAAGGCAATGGGATCTGATGGCATACATCCCAGGGTACTAAAGGAGCTATGGGTGAAACTAGCAGGGCCATTGAGTCTCTGAGCACAGGAGAGGTCCCTGAAGACTGGAGAAGGGCTCATGTGATCCCGCTCCAAAAGAGTGGTGGCAGGGAGGAGGTGGGGAACTACAGACCAGTCAGTCTTACCTCAGTAGTGGGCAAGATTATGGAGGCACTCCTTAAGGAAAGGATAGTGCAATACCTGGAATCCATAGGAGCACAGGATCCAAGACAGCATGGGTTTACAAAAGGAAGGTCCTGTCAAGCTAAACTCATAAATTTCTTTGACTGGGTAACCAGAGTGGTGGACCAAGGGGGAGCAGTTGATGTTGCCTACCTTGACTTCAGCAAAGCTTTTGATACTGTTCCACATAGAAGATTGATTAATAAGGTGGGTAGGCTCAGGGTGGGTCAGAAGTTGGTCAACTGGGTGGCAAACTGGTTGACAAGCAGAAAACAGAGAGTGGTGGTAAACGGCTTACAGTCAGAAGAGATGCAAGTCACAAGTGGGGTACCTCAGGGATCCGTCCTGGGTCCGTCCTCTTCAATATCTTCATCAGTCACATTGCAGATGGACTGGAGGGTAAGGTTTGTCTGTTTGCAGATGACACCAAGATCTGCAACAGAGTAGATGATCCAGATGGGGTGGGCAGAATGAAAAGAGATCTGCATAAACTAGCAAATTGGTTGGAAGACTGGCAACTGGGGTTTAATGCAAAGAAGTGCAAGATCATAAACATAGGGAAGAGAAACCCTGAAGCCACCTATAGGCTGGGAGGGAAGTTGCTGGCAGTCACAAGGAAAGAAAGAGACTTGGGCGTCATCATCACTGATGATCTGAAATCATCCAAACAGACCACTAAAGCAGTAGGTAAGGCTAGAGGGATGTTGAGGTGTATTAGTAGGGGTATCACAAGTCATAAGAGGGAGGTAATAATCCCTCTTTACAAGACACTAGTTAGACCCCATCTGGAGTACTGCATGCAGTACTGGAGGCCACACCTTCTCAAGGACATTAACCAAATTGAGGCAGTCCAGAGAAGGGCAACAAAAATGGTGCAAGGACTGCATCATAAAACGTATGAGGACAGATTTACGGAGCTCAATATGTACACCCTAGATGTGCTCATTCACCTTTGGTCTCCTCACTGTCCTTAGCTTCCTCTGGTTTACTGGTGCAGGTGCTCCTCATGTGGGAGAACCCTGGGGCACTTGTATCCAGCCTGTGGAGACTGACTTCACATTCTCCAACCTTATAGCTGGAGGCAGACCCCCCCTGGGTTCTCTGCAGTCTTGACCTTAGGTGCCTCCTGTGCCCTGCCCTCATGGTCAGGTGATATGGATGCAAGCTGCCTGCCAGGGATGGCTCCCCTCCCTTAAGGCATCTCCTTTGGCTACTACTGGTAACCCAAGCACTAGTGGGTGACATTGAACTTAACCCTTGTCTGCCTTGCCAAGCCTCCCCTTCAGCGATGGGCTGGTCAGCTGTTAAAAGGCTGAAAATAGCTTATCTTAATATTTGTAGCCTCCTGCCCAATTTGGTGGAATGTCTTGCTTGGGTCACCTACCACAGACCTGACATCCTTGGCATAACAGAAATTGGGCTTAAACCCTCTACTCCAAATTCTGTGTGTGCCCTTCTTGGCTATGACCTCGTCAGGCTTGATCATTCAGGAAAAAAGAGGGGAGGTGGCATCTTGGTCTATTAAAGGAGCCACCTCAACCTGTAGGTTTTACCCTGTCAACAGCCATTGCAGTCCCCCTGTGAGCTACTGCACACAGTACTGTTGCTTGGGATGACCAAAAAGATACATGTCATATTTACCTACAGTCCTCCCAAGGGGGGCCTAGAGGGGCTGTCCATCCTTCTTGACACAGTTGGTGCCGTGCCCCAGCATAATGAGCTAATTATCCTAGGTGACCTCAACCTTAACTGGCTCGGTAGAAACACCAAAGCATTTGAGCCACTGCTTGCTGGTCTCTCCTTGTTGCAGCTCATCAAGGATCCTGCCAGGTGCTCACCCAGTGGTGGAGTGAGCTCTCTTCTGGACTGGGTCCTGACAAACAGAGTGGAGAGGAACAGCTCATCAGGCATCCTTCCCGACTCCATCTCTGACCAGTCCCCCGTGTACTGTGTGTGGAAGATCCCCTCCCTGAAAATTCTGCATAAGATCATTCAGGTCAGAGACTACTCTGGGTTTGATCTTGGCTCCTTCCATGATGATCTCCAGCACATCGACTGGTCTGCAGTATGGAATGTCCAGGACTCCCCATCTGCTGTCAGTCACTTCCTTATCACTTTTAAGGCTCTGCAGGATAGGCATGCCCCCCCTTATCAGACGAGGGTCAGGGGATCGGCTACAAAGTGGTTACATGGTAGCCTTTTAGCCCTTATGAAGTATAGAGATAAGTGCTGGGCAAAAATCAAGGCCATGGCGGATCAGGCTGTATTTCAGCAGGACAGGAAAATCAGAAATGAGTGTAAGAAGGCTATAAGGGCTGCTAAAAGTGAGTTTTGTAAAACTGTACTGCTGAACTCAGCCAGAGACCCGAGGAGGTTCTGAAGGAACATTAAAAACATAGTTAGTGGTTCCCCGAGTGGTGAGACCTCTGATATGATTATTGATGGTGCTAGCTGCTACAACTCGCTAACCATCGCAAATGCATTTAACCTGTATTTTTCTGACCTGTCGGTTTTCACCTCGTCATTCTCCCCTGGTGGAGGTGATAATGGTGAACAGGTCCCAGCCCCTCCACCACCTCACCCGCCCTTTCATTTTAAGGCTGTGGTGGTGCAAGAGGTGCAGAGATTGCTCTCGGGCCTCTCCACCTTCTCGAGTGCTGGCCACGATGGATTGGAACCGAAGCTCCTCAGTCTTGGTGCTTATAGTATTGCCCCCCTCTTGTGACCCATATTTTTTTTTTTTATAATTCAAACTTTACTAGTACATTTTCCACAATAAAAGGCAGTTACAATGAAAATGAGATGAGAGTACAGCCACTTAATAAGATATAACTGCCTGACCCTCCCATCCCTCCCCATACAGCAGTAACAAATCCAAATATCCCAAAAATAATAACCTTATTACCTGAGAACCTGCAGGGCAATTTGAACTGTGACATGATTAAGACTGAACAACCAGAATTAGAGAGTGAAGGGGATCCCATATTTTTGTATACTGTATGTTTCCAATCTGTTGTGGAGACTGGCAATCGCTTTTTCTGTATGTAGATTAGCAAGAATTTCATTCACCCATTCTTGAAAGGTTGGGGTGGACTTGTCTTTCCAGTGATGTAGAATAAGCTTCTTGACAGATTAGGCAACCATAGATATATGAAACCTTCTTACTTTAACTCTAATAGAAGACAAGTCCCCTAAAAGGCAAGTATCGGGTGTAAAGTACTCCTGAAGGCCCAATAAAGGATCCAGGGAAATCTTAATCGAATCCCATAGAAGAGAAATTTTGGGGCAGGACCAGAACATGTGAAGAAGTGTTCCTTCTTCCTGTGAACATGTAGTACATATATTGGAGTTCAAGAGACCCCATTTCTTTAATTTTACCGGGGTGCAATACATGTTATGTAAAATGTGATATTGCATGAGACGTAATCTGTCTTGAGAAACTTATTTATGGCAGGATCTCCACAGGGATTGCCAATCCAGATGATACTGAGGAAAAATAGAGTTCCAGAATCTCGTGGGTCCAAAACAGTCCCCATATCTTTTTATGAAACAACACCTGGTATAAATTAGATACAATATCTGAAGATCCAAGAAATGAAGAAACTTCAGGTATCAGGGCTGAGACAATTTGAGAGGGAGGGGTATTGCTAAGAACTATTGTAAGTAGGTGCCTTAACTGTATAACTTTGAAGTGAGAGGGAGCCGGAATATTGAATTTCCTAATAATATCTCCTACTGACAACCATTGCCCCTCTTCATCCACAAAGGAGAGCACTTTCCCATCCCCCAGTTGAGATAACCATTTACGGGGAATCTGCTTCTTGTTAATGGTGAAAGATGGGGAATTCTAGATAGACTGGGCCAAATCCAACTGGGGAGTAAATGCAAAAAGGAACATAATTGTGCATATACCTTTAATGAGATAACTACTATGGGGCATTCCTCAGCCATACTCACCAGAGACCTTTTTAGGTAGAATAAGGTTAGGGGATCCAGGTTCTTGGACCTAATTACATCCAATTCAATCCTAAGCCAAACTGGCTGTTCTTTTTCCGGGCCGGGACATACCCATCTCAAGCATTTTGCTAAATGGCTGGCCCAATAATATATAGCCAAATGGGGAATCCGCAAACCCCCCTCAAATTTTGGAGCTGCCAATTTATAATAGGCCAATCGAGGATACTTATCAGCACAGATAAACCTAGTAAATATGCCATGCATCTTTTTAAACCAGAGTAACGGGATAAAAGTATTGAGAAGAGATAAAGGGTAAAAAATTCTAAGGAATATGTTCATCTTAATTATGTTGATCCGGCCCCATAGTGAAATGGGAAGTTTGGACCACCTATCAAGGCTGTGAGTTATAAGCTAAGAGAGGGATTTGAGATTTTCCTTAAACCATGTTAAGGGATTACAAGATAGTTTAATGCCCAAATACTTAAATGATCTGGGAGCCCAACATAGACCTAAGGGACTAATGTCATTCTTGAATACCTGATGGTTTAAAGGAAAGAATAAGGATTTGTTAGCATTCAGTTTGTAATTGGACAGGGCACTAAATTTTGCTATTTCACCCAGCAAAGCCGGTACAGAGGATACCAGATGGGATAAGTGTATCAACAAGTCATCTGCATATGCAGTGACCTTAATTTCATGGCGCCCAACCCAAATACCTTGCATTGAGGTATTATTGAGAATATTTTGGATGAGAGGTTCAAGATACAAATTAAATAACAGAGGAGATAGGGGGCAACCCTGTCTTGTCCCTGAATGGAGTGAGAAAGGTTTGGAAAAGGCCCCATTCCCAGATATCCTTGCTGCAGGGATTTTGTATAATGTAGCAATCCAGGATATGAATACAGGGGGGAATTGGAAAGCTTCCAGAACTTGAAACAGAAAATTCCAATTCACACGATCAAATGCCTTCTCGTCATCCAGGGAAACCAACCCTGCAGGAAACTCAGCATCCCTGGTAGCTGAGAAGACATGAGAAAGAGTGTGTAAATGGTCAGATGATGAGCACCCCTTCATGAATCCTATCTGGTTCATACCTATTAGATCAGGGAGAACTACAGTTAACCTATTGGCAAGTATCTTCGAAAGAATTTTAATATCTTGGTTTAAAAGGGATATAGGTCTGTAGCTTTGAACAAGTTCAGGGTCTTTATCTGGTTTAGGAAGAAGAACTATCAAAGCCTCAAAGAGGCGAGGGTCTGCCTCTGCCCCAGATAAAATATATTGAAATAGGTGATAAAGTACTGGTAATAGTAGATCCCAAAAAACTTTGTAAAATAGGGAGGAGAACCCATCAGGGCCTGGGACTTTGTCTACAGGTAATCCACTAATAACCTCAGCAATCTCCTCCTGTGAGATAGGGGTAACCAAAAAACCCTTGTGTTGCTCTGAAAGGAAGGGCAGATGGGAGACCCTCAGATAATTCTCCATATTCCCAGGAGAGGGAGGATACTCCATGTCACTATACAATCTTTCATAGTATAGAGCAAATTGCTGCACTATCTCTGTAGGAGATACTTTCAGGGACCTGTCTGCCACTGCCCAAATTGATGGGATGAATCTTGCAGATTCTTGTTGTTTTATCCGCAATGCCAATAGGCGCCCCGCTTTCTCTGCCTGATCCGTGTAACTAGCTCTAGTTTGAATAATAGCTAATTCTGCTTTTTCCCTTAGTAACTCTAGGTATCTGTCCTTAAACATTAGGAGTCTCCTCTTGTCTTCATCTGGGGGACTTACCGAAGTATTCACTTCAAGTGACCAAATTTGGGACAATAATGACAATAGTTCTTTCTCCTGTGCCCTTTTCCTACTCACCACCATGCCAATAAGGAACCCTCTAATGTATGCCTTGAAAGCCCTCCATAAGATATCCGGCTTTGTACTATCTAGAGGGTTAGATGAGAAAAAGGACTCAATTTGCTCCCTTATAAGCTTGCAATACCTGGCATCTTTAAGAAGTTGTTCATTGAGCTTCCATCTGGTTTCCCTATTAGATAAGTTAAGGAATGCCAATTTGCATAACACAAGTGAATGATCAGAGACAGGGCCAGGTTGAATCAAAGAGGTCTTGACCCCGGGTAGGAGAGCCTGAGAGATAAATATGTAGTCAATGCGGGACTGCAAGCTGTGCGCCATTGACCTAAAAGTAAATTCCCTAGAGTCGGGATGTAGCACGCGCCAGACATCACAGAGCCCGCACTGGTCTACTAGGTCCCTAAAAGCCCTCTGCCCCAGAGACACCCCTCCTAGTCCACTGCCCGACCTGTCAAGGTTAGAATCTATGACTTGATTGAAATCGCCACCCAGAATAATCCTGATGAGAAGCACTGGAAGAATAATGGTTATGAGTCTCATAAAAAACCCTGGATCATCCATATTAGGGCCATATATACTACCAAGTAAAAGTGGAACTGACCAGAGAGTGCCTTTAACTAGAATAAATCTGCCGTCCGGATCTTTGATAACCTGCGTAGAAACAAAGGGAATGCCTCTATTGACAATAAGCATGACCCCGCAGCTATTAGTGGAACCCTGAGCATCATAAACCAGCCCCACCTGTTGCCTCCTTAACTGTAAGGCTTCAGCTTTCTAATAAATGGGATTCCTGTAGGAAAGTTATCTGAGAACGTAATAAGCTTAAATGTTTGAGAACCTGGTATTGTTTGGATTTTTTCCTGATCCCCTTTACATTCCAGGTAGCAAAAGTCACCTCATTGGCCATCTGATAGTGGTAATTGAACTTAATATGTTCAGCCCTGCATACAGAATACATAAAACATGCAACTGTACTCCAGAAGTTACTGCTGTAAACCTCCTCCTCCCCAACCCCCACAAATAACCTGTCCCCTTCCCCGACTCCTCCATTCCACCTGACAGAACCCCACATTTGCCACCCCCACCCAACCCCCATACTGCCATAGGTAACGCTTAGCATAGTACTGGGTCCTTTCTCCTTCTCCCACCTCCCGATAATGCACCTCTGCTAATAGCCAATAATAACAACATCCACAAGTAAATACTTAACAATGCACATGATATTAACAACCCCCAAAAACTAAGAGTGGCCAAGGGCTTTCAATGCGTGCGCATGCATATATATTAACATAATAATGAAAGGGGGGACAGAGTAAATTGCCAAACTCATAAATGTGCCAGATAGTTTCAAAAATCTGACTGAAAAATAGGGGTTACCTTACCCCATGAGAACCTTTACACAAACCAGAACCTGATCGGAAAACTAATGGAGGGGAATAGCCCTTTCCCATCGAAAGGAGAACAGAAATCGAGAAAAAAACACTGAGATCATGGGCCCGAGGGAAAGAGAATGAGAAAAACAACACTTCCCAGAAATATACCAGCCCTTAAGCATGAGAACTCCTATTGGGGTAATTTGCTGCCCTGAACTCGAGACAAGTGGCAAAACTGAGGGAAATCCTCCTCGAATTAAGAGCAACATGGCGTTACATTTCATATGCAAGATACGCCCTCTTGTGACTAAAGCCCGATCCTGACAAGGTAATTATATGAGATACTGAGAAAGCCCAACACCACTCCCATTTCCAGCAAACTGTAAAGTGAAACATTAATCCTAGAGTGAATAACACAAACTTCCCCTCTCTAATGCACTTTGCAAAACTGAATGTGCTGGGACACAAAATTATTTTTCCAATTAAGCCAACCCAGACACCCCAAACATCTTTGCCCTAAACAACAGTTAGCTTTATGGAGTTAGGGCCTGAGAGACTCTTAACAGATAGGCCATGTACTAATTAACATAGTCCACATGAGAAAACAAGAACTTCCGAATGTAGCTCATCGACATTATCTCCGCAGACAAGAAGAGAGATAACAGTTCCAGTGAGGCAACTCCAGGCAACTCCTCAACATGTAGACAGAGCCTCTCAGGGCTCTCGGAACAAGTCCAGTAGCACGGTTTTAAGGCTCAAAATGGTCGCTTCAGGAGCATCAAAATTTAGCCAGGATCCATTTACATAAACTTGTAGCTTAGCTGGGTATCCCATCCTGAATTTCAGGCCCGCAGCAGACCCATATTTTTAATCTGTCCCTGACATCTGGTGTTATCCTGGACATATGGAAGGTCGCCAGGGTGGTCCCTATCCTTAAACAGGGGAACCGCAAACTGATTGAAAACTACCATCCGATATCCATTTTGTCAGCGGTCAGCAAACTTCTTGAGAAAGTTGTGGCAGGGCAACTCTCGGAGTACTTGCAGTCACATGACCTATTGTCACCTGTGCAGCATGGCTTTAGGAAAGGGCATAGCACATCCTCTGCCCTTGTCACTGTGTCATCCTGGATCAGGGCAGCTATGAACCAGGGTAAACTCTCTGGGGCTCTCTTTATAGATCTCTCCAAGGCCTTTGATCTTGTTGATCATGCCATGCTCTAAACTCAGCTTAGGTCCTATGGTCTAGCACCTGGTGTGCTCCATTGGTTCTACAACTATCTACATGGCAGAAAGCAGCTTGTCAAATATGGTAAGGAACTCTCGGGAACTATTTCTGTAACCATGGGTGTCCTGGGGCCCCTGCTCTTCTCCATTTTTGTAAAGAATCTCCCTGCTACCTCTGTTCACTGTAAGCCAATCCTCTATGTGGACGACCTGGTCATCCTCACTCACTCCCTGGACATAGAGGTCATTAGTCACCACCCGAATGAGGACTTAGGGAACATTCAGTCCTGGATCTCATCCCACAAGTTGGTTCTTAATCTTAAAAAACCCAGGCCATGATCTTTGGGTCCCAGGCCAAGATTAAGGCCTCTCCTGCTCTGTTATGCATTGCTGGTGCAGACGGTGTTATAATCCCTGTTACTGATAACTTTAAATACCTTGGAGTGATGCTGGACCTGCAGCTTGACCTTGGCTGCCATATTCAGAATATATGTAAGACTGTCAACTGCAAACTGGGTCTGGCCTACAGAGCTAGGAGCATCCTTACTCCTGCTGCCCGTCTTGCTCTTGCCAGAGGTCTGCTCCTCCCTTCGCTCTGCTATGGGCTCCTTTTGTTTGCCCACTCCTCCAAAGCTCACCTCTCTAGGTGGTCTACTGCCTACAACAATGTCTGCCACTTTGCTCTGGCTGCCCCTCATCTCACCCATCACTGTGACCTTTATAACAAGCTGAACAGGCTCTCCCCCTCAAATCACATAGACTTTGTCCTAGGGTGCTTCACGGGAAAGGCCCTTAGCACTGGCACCCCTCCGGGGCTGGAGAAATTCCTTGTGCCGGCTGCCTCCTCATACTATTCCCTCAGGTCTCAGGGGCCCACCATCCTTAAGATACCTGCTACCCAGTCTCTAATGGGAGGTAGAGATTTTGCTGCGTGTGCTCCCAGACTGTGGAACGCAATCCCTGCCCAGGTTCGCTCCTCCCAATCACAGGTGTGCCTTCGATCCTCCCTATGGAACCACCTCAAACTTTCTTTGGCCTGTGGTTGCCCCAAACCCCCGTGATCTATCCTGACCCCTCACAGCACTCCTCTCTCCTGGATATGTTCTGGACAAAAGACTCGACTTCCTGGGGCCTTTAAGTTGTAAATAGTGTTGTATCTGCTGCATCTCAACTTGTACCTTTTGTACTGCTCTTAGTTGTTATTCTGTTGTGTACATACTGTACAAAACTATGCCTTACATGATTTGTAAGCTGTTTTAATCTGTATCATGTTGTCCTATGTATTTAAATCTGTAATTCCTGTACTCTCCCGGTTTGTACCTGAAAATAGGCAATTGTCTTGTCTAGTGTACTTACCTGGTCAACAAAAGCTAAATAAATAAATAGAGCAAAGGAGGGAGAGAGGTGATATGATCAGAACATTCAAACACCTTAAGGGCATTAACAAGGTGAAAGAGTCTAACATGTTTCAACATAAGAAAAATAGCAGGACAAGAGGACACAGCATGAGATATCAAAGGGAGGCTGATTAAGGAGTAATGTAAGGAAGTTCTTTTTCACAGAAAGGGTGGTGGATGCATGGAATGGTCTACCTCAGAAAGTGGTGGATGTGAATACAGTGCAGGGCTTCAAACAGGCATGGGACAGGCATAAGGGAGCAGTACAGATGAGTATGAATAGATAGGCCATTGACAGAGCAAAGGCCGATAATACATTCATAAGGTAGAAAAAGAAAAGGGCAGACTGGATTAGCCTTGCGGTCCTTATCTGCAGTCAACATCTGTGTTTCTATGTTTCTATGTAACATTGTATCATAAAATGCAGAAAAGCAAGGAAGAACAATATTTACACAACTGTATATACAAAATACATAAACAGCAGAGCATTTCATTTTGGAACCAGAATACTCATACGATTGTCAACAGATATAACAGAATTATCATACAAGTGCCAACAGATAAGAGAGGGAGCAAGTGTGTAACAAGTGCAATCACTGGTGCCCTTTGTAGCAGGAGCATGTAGTAGAGGTAATAAGAAAGGAGATCAAGTGGGTCTTGATCTCAGAGCGGGTGTGACAGGACAGGACAGAGGGGGGAAGGGAGTTCCAGTCGGTGACCACAGCAAAGGGGAAGGACCTATGCACAAGAGCAAGCCAAGCAGTAGGCCTTTGTAGGAGGGTAGTGTGGCAGATCTTAGTGTACGTGGGACAATTCTGTGGCAGGTGATATCTCTCAGGCGGGGGAGTATAAGTGTGAACTTTCTTAAACATGAAACACAGGGTGGAGAATCTTAGTCTTGATTCATAGGGTAACCACCCCAGGGAGGAAAGGGCATCGCAGTGATGGTGACAGGCAGTGACCCCAAAGGGCAAACCTCCCCACTCTATGGTATGCTTGTGTGAGAAGAGACATGGCAGCAGCACTGGTAGAGAGCACTGGAGGAGCACCATAGGTTAGGATTGGAAGGAGGGGCGAGGAGGCAATCTGATGGCAAGTTGTAGCAGTGAGAAAGGGACAAATGAAATAGAGGAGGCCTATCTTTTGGTTCAGAGATTTAATTAGCAAGGAGACATGGGTGAGTAGAGAAAGTGAGGGGTCCAGAGTGATGCCCAGGTATTTAAAAGTAGTGACAGATTCCAGAGTATCCCCACTGAGAGAGATTATATTGAGAGGGGCAAGGGTACTTAGGGAGCAGGATCTGTGGTTAAATAGCATGCACTTAGTTTTTTTAGTATTAAGGACAAGTTGTTTATGTCTAAACCACACTTCCAGTGCAGTGAAATCAGAGGCAAGTTCATGATTAATCTGGGTAATGTTGGAAGATGAGCAATATAGAATAGCATCATCAGCATAGGGGTATACAGAGGCCCCTTCACAACGGTATGGTAAGTCATTGATAAAAAGGGAGAATAGCAAGGGACACAGGATAGACCCCGAGGGACTCCTTGGGTTATAGGTCTAAGGTCAGAGAGTGAATCAACCCATTTGACCCTGTGAGAACGACAGGTAAGATAACTTTGGAAACAGTCGAGGGCAGTGGAATCAAGACTAAGTATCTGGAGCTGCTGGAGAAGGAGGCCGTGATTTACCAGATCAAACACTTTAGTAAGCTCCACAAAGATGGCTCCAATGGCAAATCCCTTATCCATGGCTTGAGCGATATCTGAGGTCACTTTCAATAAAACAGTAAGGGTACTATGATTCTTTCTAAGCCCATGTTGGAAGGGGGAGAATATATTGTGGAATTCCAGGTAGTTCGGAAGGTGATTGTAAACTATGCACTCCTGAATTTTGGCAAGTGGGCAGAGAATGGAGATGGGCCTAAAAGTTTCAACCACAGAGTTGGGCCCACTTTTATGCACTGCACAATGACAGCAACTTTCCATTTGTCAGGAACAGTACAGGACAGGAAGGACCTGTTGAATAAGTCATAGACAGGATGGGTGAGGGCAGGAGCACCACGCTTGAGAAACTTTGACTCGAGGGTATCATTACCTGGAAAACTCTCAGGTTTCAGATTGGAGAGTAGCCTCTGGACCTCTTTAAGAGTTACCAGTTTTAGGTGAAAATCAGGGCGAGCCCCAGATAGGCCATGGGAGGAGAGGGTGGAGGGGTGAGCAGACAAGTTATGAAAGAGTGAGGTATATCTTCAGAGATCAGTGAAGAATTTATTAAATCCTGTGGCAATAGATAGAGGGTCAGTTAGGCTGGGGCCCTGAGTGGTAAGAGAGCTAGGGAGAATAGCTGTTTTACCTTTTATTGGGGAGTTGACCTGTCTCCAAAACTCCTTGGGATTGCACAAGTGTTCCATTTGTCAGGATCTGAAATGGTGTCATTTGGCTTTCTGTAGAGAGCTTTTACATTTGTTGCAGAGCTGTCTGTAGTACTGCCAATCAGACGGCAACCCACATTTTTGATGGACTGCCAGGCCTGGTCCTTGGAGGACATGAGGATGGTGACATCTTTTGTAAGCCAAAGAACCTTAATATCTTGGACCTGCATTTTTTGACAGGGGCATGCTTATCAATAATTTGTGAAAGGGTAGAGATGAAAAAAATCAAATGCTCGATTAATGTCAGGAAGATTCTTGCTAGGGTTCCAGTTTGTGAGATTGATTGAGGTGAGGAAACTATTAACATCGAACCTGAATAGGTCCAGTAAAAGGGAGATGTGAGGAGGCAGGTTAGGGAAGTTATAGCTCCAGACACAGATAGTAGGTGAATGGTCACTTAAACAGTCTGATAGCACACCCACTGCTTTGACCTTCAAAGTGAAGTTAGTGACCACCCAGTCAAGCAATGTATGATTGCCAGATTTACTACTGATATGTGTGGGCTCGGGTATGAGCTGGGATAGGTTGGAGTCAACTAACATGGACTGTGGCTTATTACTAGAGGGGTCTAGCCAGTCGTTATTGAAATCACCACAAAGTATAAGATCATGATGAGAGAGGTTGGTAAGAGAGGTCAGAAAAGATGACAAACCAACAGATGCAACATCAGGTGGGAGGTAGGCACACCCAATGATTAACTTCTTGACCTTACCAAGAGTTAGAGTTGTAAATAAGGCTTCCATTGTAGTGGATACGTCATCAGGTGTAGCTAGTTCTGTGACATTGAGTCATGTGTAGATAAGCACACCTCCATCCCTTTTGTCCAGTCTGTCTTTCCTAAAGCAGTCATAGCCAGGTGGGAGTCACCTCATGCTGCTTGATATCAAGTTCAAGCCAGGATGCAGAGATATGTACAATATCAGGGTATTTCTGAGTGACCCAATCTTCTAATTCAGCCATTTGCTGACATATACTACAGATGTTCATATGCTCTATTTTTAGGCTTTAGGAGTATGGTGGGTTAGAAATTATGGAAATAGGAATGAAAGTGGGACTAAGGGGTCCAGGGTTAATCTCAATGTCCCCGGCACATACCAGCAGCAGGAGGACCACGACACAGACCCATGCAGAGGTGTATGGCAGTCTAAAGGACAATAATAAAGGGACATGGCGATTGCACAGATGCTTACAGAACCAAAACTCAAAAAGAGCAGCACCTCGTCAAGGGAGACCAGGGATAAGAAAAAGCATAAACTTAGGAATGGGTCGGACAGGACAAGAGGGGGAGAGGTGCATGACAATGGAGGAGGTGGTAAGGATAAAGTAATGAGCTGATCTGCACAGCAGAAGAAGGCACCAAAGCAGCTAGCCAGCCTAAGGAACCCATGTTTTGTGGTGCTAGAGACATTGGATACTAAAGAATGGAAAGAAAGAGTGAGATAAGGTTAGGTATGCCTCAGCACAAAAGGGGAGTGTAGGGTCCAACCAACTGAGAAAAGTTAATAAGATTAGGTCATATGGATACAGACCTATGGCAGAGGTTAGAGAGTGCCACTGAGAGAGAGTAAAATAAAGTGTGGGGTAAATGAGTTATAAAAGTTGCAAATAACCTTAGTGGAGCAACCCTTAGGTGATCAGCAGGTTAGCTGCCACAAGATCCCAGCCCATTAAACTTACAACAGCTCTAAAAGCTTCTAAAGGCACTTTAGAAGGCAGACAGCCAGTATTACTGCTATAACTTTAGAAAGCTTGAAGCTAGTAAGGATGCTAGTAAGTATTTTTGTAACGAAAAGTCTATCTCAAAGCGTTTTTGAGACATGGGACCCGAGAGGCCTGCTGGATGCTGTAATATTATCCTATGAGAAAAATTGTCAACTTCAGAGTGCTGTAGCTTTGCAGTCCTGTAATATTTTGTCACCAAGCCACAGAAAGGCACATCTGTGAGATGTTGGCTTTCTTCCCTGCAAATTTCAGCCCAAAAGACCAAACTTTTGTTTCGCTGCAGGGTGGCAGAGATTTCCAGTTGTTCTGGCCATAGTGTCTCAAAGTACTTTCTCAAATCACAACACTTTCGCAAATAAAATCATGAAAGTGTTGCATATTCGAAAGTACTTTGCAACACTACTGTTTACACAAATTTAAAAAACATATTTCTGGGGTGTTTTACCCCCCAAAAAAGACATGGCTAGCATCCTCAGGGCTCGACTAGGTGAACACAACAAGAATTCTGTCCCTAGAGGGTCCCAAATTTAAATGCCAAACATTTCTCTGACCACCAACTGAAAAAAATGGCTGAATCACTAAAGTAAAAGGGTGATTTGCTACAGTAAACAGTGCATTTGAGACACTTTTGAATGTTTAGTTAACTTTCCCCATAGACTATAATGGGGAACATTTTTTTTTGAATAACTGTTGAACCATTTAATATTTTTTCATAAAATCTTCAAAAGGTGCATATATGACCCTGGCTGCATGATTCCTGAAAGTTTTGGACCAATCTCGCAAACCGTGCGACCTGTAGGTGCGAGCAAAGAAATGCCCAAAAACCTATAATGTGTGCGTTTTTGACGCTCTGTAGCATCACAACTGTACATCCAACCATAACAAATCTTGGCAGATCCAGAGATCTATGGTTCCAGACTGTGCATGCCAAATTTCAGGCAAATCTGTTATATGGTTGCAAAGTTATTAAGCTGCCAAATTTCAGATTTACCCTTAAATGGGGTACTCGACCCTAACTATAGTGGCACTACCATGCCACTATAACATATATATATATATATATATATATATATATGTAAAGCAATAACCCACAACAGGGTGTGCATTTACTGGGGATTAATCAACACCCCGGATGCGTAGTGAGGCACGAGGCTGCAAGCCGAGTGTCTTTGCAGTGCCTGGGGTGTTGATTAATCCCCAATAAACACACACCCTGGAACGGGTTAGTGCGCTTATAACATGGGCCAAATTTGGGGAGAAACAGACAAAAGGTGTTCCCATAAGACAGAAAACATGTGGGAACTATTTAGTATTCTTCCACTATTTTATGCTGTAGAACCACAGTTTTATGTGTTCTGGCACAGTACAAATAGTTCCACAGACAGAAGTTTGTGGTGAACATGCCACTGATTAGAGAATCAAGCTGCATCTGGGACCTTTTACTGTGATCTCACAATTATGCAGGGTACTATCTTTCTAATTATTCCTTACAGTGCAATGTGTGATGTTTCATATGTAGTTCCCCACCACCATACTCACATTTCAAAGGCTGGATTGTGCTACATAAACACATTACTATGAGACAGACATTCTGGTGCAGGATGAACATTAGGTTGTTACCAGTGGCATGTCGGATGCCCGTGACAGCTCCACAGCTACCTCAACCTCTGCAGGTAGACAGTGAACTCTGCTTATGCTATTCCTTAATTATTGAATTTAGCAACTGAACTTGTTCTCGCTTCAATCCGTCACATGCTCTATCTCTCTGTCTCACTGCATGTGTTTCTTTCCCTGACGGAACAGCAGGTCTCCAGATTGTTGAGTGGGACAGAGGCAGTGATGGTATCTGTTGTTACAACTGATCTCATGTCTCCTATTACTGGCAACTGTATATGGGATAGAATACAGCTTCTGAAAATTGTAGTGCAAGGAGAACAGGCAGAGGTTGTGGCCGATGGGGTTTATATGACCGCGGCAGCACTCATCACTGTCCATGCTGCTTTTGTATGTGTGCAGCATGTGGGCTTGCTTTGGTACATAATAGTTTATTTCTTTCATTTTTACTTTCTACAGTTGTACCTCTCTTCTCTGACAGGACATTAATGCTTAAAGTGTGCGGATATTGACAATGGCTGGCTGTATACATGTTGAATATTTTCTGTCTCTGAAGTGCCTTCTTAAAAATTGAGTTATGCTTCTGTGGACTTTTGATGATACACACTTGCATTTCTGCAAAAAATACTGTATAGTGCGATTGCCAGTGTCCTCCAGGTGGGTGGCGGATTGCATCGCTAAGCTCGATTTGAACATGACTACTAGTGACATTGTTCTGTACAGCTCTAAATTACTCCCATCTGTCATCTTCTTGGGTGCCTTTTCACCACTTGCATCTACTGTTTGTATCTTAGGAATTAATGAATGGTCAGCTGATTACGATTGACCAATCATTTTCCTAATACATACATGCCCATGTTATAAATATATATATATACACATACATATGCACATATAAAATGTATATTATATTATATTATAGTATACTGTCTCAGTTATGCCAGAATAGTTATGGTGAAACTGCACTTCTATGTTAAAGTTCAAATTCTGAGCATTTATAACTTTGGACATGTTCAATGGATTTGCAAGAAATTTAGGAAGCATAATCTCTATGAGCAGGTCTCTTGACCTGCTAAATCTGGAAGGAATCTGTTTGGTGGTTTCTGAGACACAAAGTGTTAGAAAAACAGAAAAATTTGGATCTTTTGACATTTCTTTGTCATTCTGGATATCAGAAACGGCTTTATGTTGTGGGCTGAAATTTTCAAGGTAGAAAGACCTTGGGCCCCAAATGTGCCTTTTGAAGGTTTGGTGAAAAAATATTAATCAATTTTAAAGTTATCAAAGTTTGTAATTTCCCAATATTTCCTATGGGAAAAGTTAAGTGTTTAGCGTGAAAGTAAGATTTTCACAAATGTGAGTAAATGTGAGAAAATTTTACTTTCGCAAGCATTTCTAATTTTCAAAAGAATGCGTATCTGTGTGACTATCTGGGTTGGGTGTAAAAATCTGTACTTCACAAGCACCATTTTTGAATATGAAGCCATGAAATGTGCGCAAATTTCGATGCAGCATCCTGCATCGAAGTACTGTATTGTGCCGCACAATGTTTTCTGATACAAAACCATTGTGTGGCACATTACAGTATTTTGACACAGGATCCTGCATTGAAATTTGTGCACATTTTGATGCAGGATCCTGCATTGATATAGTCTGTCCCTTTTTGAAACTGGGGTTTCCAGTCCCCATGTCGATCTGTAACCAGCCCCCAGTATTGTGGCAGACTGAGAGCCAATCCCAGTGTGCCATTCTATTTATTTTTGATTATTTAAAGCTTTCAGACACTAGGATGCCCACTCTCAGTGTTGGATGACACTCCCCATCCCACTCTTATTGCCGATAGGGGTGCCCAGTGCCTCTTTCGGCATGATGATTCCCTGGGATGCCCTCTCCAAGTGGCTGATGACCCCACCCAATTCCACTTTTATTGCCAACAGGGGTGCCCCCAAAACTTATGTGACACACTAGAAGCCCACCTCAGAGTACCCAAATTGTGTTTTTTTTATTTTTCATTCCTATAAATAAGGAAAACCATCCCTCCAAGTCACTTTTATAAATTTTTTTTTCCTGTAATGAAGAAAATGGTCCATCATTATCTCTTCCGTCCCCTTGGCCAATTCCCACCATCCCTCAGTGTACCAACTTCCTCGAACTCCCCCCCCCCACCCATACTTACTCTCCGGAGGTCAGGAGCCATGATGTTCTCTGGACCAGGAGATGTCTGCGCTCCTCAAAACTGAACTGCAAAATGAGGAATGGGGTAAGCACTGTGTAATGTGACTAAATGGATGATTTCAACTAAGGTTAATATCTCTGCCAATTTTAAGCATTTTGGCCCAAAATTTCAACATGGGGTTCTTGGGACCCTTCCTCATGAACACTGTCACTATAATTTTGTTTCTCTGTCCTGAAAGGTGACTTTGTGGTCGCTGAATGAAATCACCTTTCAGGACTGATTCACAAAGTGACAGTGCCACCGTTCATCAGGTGAGGTCCCAAAAAGCCCATGTTGCAATTTTGGTGAAACAATTCCCAAAAATGACTGTGTTATGAGCGTGCCTTATGCAGTTTCTATGCATGATCGTAACTTCACCACTTTTTTATATTTTCACTCCAGATTTTCAACATTGCCATTTTTTAAAACCTCCTCATGAACAGTATAGCTGTCATTTTTCATATCCTGTCATAAATGTGTTTTCACACCTGTAGCACAGAATGGCATGGTCAACTGCATGAAATCAACTTTTGGGGCACAGTAACAAAATGACAGTGCCACTGTTCATGAGGGGAGGACCCATAAAGCTCATGTTGAAAATCTGATGAAAAAAATTCCCCAAAATGACTGTGTTATGGGCATGCATTGTGCACTTTCTACGCACACTTGTAACTTTTCCAATTTTTAATATTTTCACTACAGATTTTCAACATTGCCATTTTTTTCACACTACCTTATGAACAGAACAGCTGTCATTTTGCACATCCTGTCTGGAATGTGATTGCGCACCTGTGCAGCAGAATGGCATGGTCACTGTGTGAAATAAACTTTTGGGATGTAGTAACAAAATCACAGTTGCACTGTTCATGAGGGGAGGTCCCGAAATGCCGATGTTGAAAATTTGGTGAAAACAATCCAAAGAAATAAGCACATTATGAATGTACGTTGCACAGTTTCTAATCATGCTCATAACTTTGCCAGTGTTTCACATTTTTCTCACTTTTTCTAGATAGAAGAATGGGAGCACATGGTTCAAAGGACCCTGGCTCCCATTGTGACATATGGATACTGTTGTACTATCTCAATGACAGGACCCTGTGCTCCTTACCCTGAATGTGGACACTGTTGTACTATCTGGATGGAGGGATTTTGGACCCTGTGCACCTACCGTGACTTGTGGACAGTGCTGTTCTATCTTGATGGAGAGATGGAAGCACAGGGTCCTTCCCACAGTAAAATGATGATACAATTATACTATCTGAAAAAGAAGGGACATTCTTTACAAAAAACTTTGTTAATGCATCAGTTAGGGTGAATACTATAGTGAAAAAAACATGGAAATGTGGCATTAGGGTTTCCAACCCTAATGCCCCACCCCAGGGTTTCCACCCCCACTATCCCACCCCATCCCCACCCTGCACACATCAACAGACGTTGTGGTCTACCATGGGGTCATAAGGCCTTTCACCCCATTGTCCTATACTGCAGTATGTAAGCATGGTTGCACATGGAATCAAATCAAATCAAATCAAATTAAATCTTTATTTATCCAGGCAATCATCATTGGGCAAGCTCATTTACAAGATGGACCTGCTGTTGTCCAAGACAGTTATACATACATAAATTGAGAATACAAAGTACAACATGTGTAAAGAGTTACAGACAAATTTACAGAAAAGTGGTAGGTGCACAATATACATTCCAAGCGTTCTTGTAGGAACACACATGCATCACTCAACTTTGCTGTGGTATATACAGACTCCATGTATGCAGAAGTTGAGGTGGTATGTTTAGTCATTCTTAGTCAAACCTCCATCAGAGGGTACATTTCTTTGCATTTCAGCCCTCAGTGACCGTTTACCATATTTGGGTGAGGGTTCTGGGCTGCATAGGGGCCCCTAATGAGGTCTGTATGTTCCGCTTAAATGGTGAAAGGAGAGTAATATGGGAGAAGTGGTGCCTTGGATGCCGAGGTCCACTATGGCAGCTGACTAGTGGACTTGATTAAAATAAGGAGGGGAGGAACTAGGTTCGTGGCTGCATGTGGTAAGGGTACAGGGTGAACCATCAGCAGGACAGCTAGGAACTATGGAAACACTTACAGATTTTGGCAAATGTTTTGTCATAAATGATCCTAAACAGGGCAAAACTGACAGGAAAGCTGAGTCTCAAGGAGCTTTGTACCCTGTTCCAGAGCGTAGGCAAAGCGTGGCTTATGGCAGCCCTGCCAAAGTGGGTACTGATCCTAGGGATTTTCAGAGAAATTAGCAAGTGGCTTCTTAGAGTGTAGCTACTGTTTGGGCTCAGGGGGAGGCAGGCAACAATGTGATCTGGGAGTTTGTTGGTAAGGGCTCGGAATGTCCAGAGTGCTGCATTTCTAGACTGCCTATATTGAAGGGAAGGCCACCCTACAGCTGCATATAAAGAGCACTGATGTGTGGAGGATGGGAGACCAATTATAAATCTTAGCACTCTGTGGTACAGGACATCCAGTTTTGCAAGGTGTGAGATGGAGCATTGGTCATAGATAATGTCGGCGTAGTCGATTAATGAGAGGAAAGTTGATTGAACAAGCTGTCTTCTTGCGTCTGCGGTCAGAAGGTGTTTAATCCTGAAGAAGAGGCCAAGCCTCTGCCTAAGCTTTTCCATCAATTCTTCTGTGTGTTCTTTAAATTACAAACAGAATATTTTATGTTGTTATCTTATGTATGTCAGTATAGGTTCCTTCGTTAATATTACCCATTGTATTTTGCTTGTTTTAGTATGTTTAACAATTATGCTTTATTCTCTAATTACCCAGTAGCATTTTCAATAGTGAAGTTAAAGGTTTTACCTGCTTATTTTATTGCTTCATTTCTCCCATTCTGCAATGGTTGTAAGCTACAGTAAAATGAAATATATAAATGCACTATGACTCAATATGTTAAAATGATCATATCTTGTTTCTTTATCTATGGGATATCTTGAAATAGTCCTAGTTTCAGTTAGTATCAAGTTTCTGAAAATTCCTACCTGGCTAGAATGCCATTCTATGACCATTTTCTACAAAGAAAGGAGCGGTCTGAACCTTTGATAATGCGCGGTTTAAAAAGCCCGCAAAATTGGCAGGGGGAACAAATGTCACCTCTGACATCACACCTAGTACTAGAATATGTGTTGCCTAGGTGTTGTAGAAGGGTGAAACAGCCAGTATCCACCCTATAGCCATGTGGCTAAAGATGTTAAAACTCACTTGGTGGCATGGTGGTCGGTGGTCCGCCCCCCGCCCATGGCTAATTGCCGAATATGTATAGTGTTGAATAACATATAATAGTGTCAATCCATTTCTGAGTAGGTTCATTTTGTAAATTATGCCTGTCTAAGAGAGGAGGTCAGGGAATTCTATTCAAGTTTAGTTGAAATGGGGTGAAATGTGTATTGCTTGCTATTATTATCAGCATCAAGTATTATAGAAGGAAATAAATGAAGAGTTACAGGTTAAAGTTATAATTAGTACCCTCTAAGTAATGTGAATTGAATTTTCACTTCAGTGAGAATATAAAGTAAAATGAAGTCTTTTTTTTTATTTCATTGGCTGTAGTTTTGTATCCCCATAAAACTGAAGTATTATAAATGATTTTTACTGAGACTTAAACTGACAAATGAATCTCCTTCTGCTATAATATGGCTATATTGATGCCTAATTGTTGTAGTAAGGGGAAATTGCCAGTATTCATCCTATAGCCAAGTGGCTAAAGATGCCAAAACTGAGATGAACCTACATACTAAAACAAGCAAAATACAATGATTAATATTAACAAAGGAACCTATACTGAAATACACAAGGTAATAACATAAAATATTCTGTTTATAATTAAAAGAAACTGCTTTGTTCATTCTTAGAGAGAGTAATAATGACTCATGGAATACTAATGAGTGAATTATAGAAGACCAGCTTTTATAAGCATATAAAAAGGTAACAATATCACGAATGAGTTTTATTTTATAATAGAAACCAGAATTAAAATCAGAATTTAGTTCCATAAAAAAATGTTTTATATTTAATTACAGGGGCTTTCAATATGATTAAGATTTAGATGAATATTTTGGGAAAAGCTGGTAAATCATTATCCAACCAACACACATCTGAATTAAATGATGGGACAGTAAGTACCAAATTTCACATTAGCATATAAACAAAGATTGTATAAATAAGGAATTGAATTATAACATAGTCTGTTTTTATTATAAACACAGGAAATTGAGGGTGAACTTTGAATGCACAATGTGAATCTAACAGTGAAAAAATAATTATCATAAGCAGGTATGCAGTTTATATCCTGAATAGACGTGTTGTAGAACAATGGGAAATATGGTTTAAAGTAAAAATAAATGATAATTAATAAATTAAAAAAACAATTATTTAATTGGTAAAGATTCTAGATTTTTTTGATAGTAACCGGAGTATTATTAAGAACAGGATTCTCTTGTACTGTGATAGTGTGGTATCTTCAAAACTGTGTATTAACTAAGTTTAAGAGAAAAAAAACAATATCAATACAAAAAATGTTGATTTGATTATTTGTTTATGTTTAGAATCAGCACTGTATTATAAATCTGGCCTGAAGAAGTGGTGTGAAACTACGAAACTGTAGCCGGTTGATTATGCATGGTGCAAATTTATAAGAAGAATAAAGACTATTCAAGATTTTTATGGATTATCGGCCTGTAGTTTTACTCATTTATGATTGTGTTTAACATTTTTGCCAAAGTAACATGGTCCAGATGTACAGATTGTAAAACATGGCAACCTATACCAACTGATATTAGGACATAGATACCCACATGACACATATGTTGGGTGCATGGAAAACTGTAGTGTTATATGACTCGCAATATGATATGGAAGGATGACACCATCAGAGTCCCCCACTTTCAGACCACACTCCACCTAACACTCAACTCACTAGGAGACCTTGTGACCTTACAGATGCATCAATAGAGTCACTTCCCACCCTCCCTCTCCCTTCCCACCTTCCCCAGGATAGTCTACCATTATGGGGAGACCACCCAGGCCAAGGTAGAGGCTTCCTTTGAGACAGCAGGAAAGTGAGGAGTATCCATTGCACCCAGTGGATACAGAGAGAATGTGGAGGCCAAGGCAAAGAGGCAGGTGGATGACTGAGGCAAAGAGTGGAAGGGTAGGGATGACTGGGGGTGGGGACCCAGGGAGGCTGTGAGGGTAATGAGCTGCAATGGCTGTGGAGCAGCACTGTTCCTGGGGGACTTGTGGAGGCTGGGGGGTATCCAGTGTGTAGGCAATTCAGACAGCTTATGCACAAAATAGAAAGCTTGAAATGGGAACTGCGGAGAGGAGGCAGGTATGAATGGGAGAGGAGGAGAAGGGTTAGGGACAAGGGCGTGGCTACTGATACTCCAAGTGAGCCATGGTGTACCTAGTTTAGTAGGAGGCCAGCATTGCTCTGCCCTCTCTAGTCCATTGCATTTAAATCCCTTTGTTTGGCTTTGCAGGCTTTTTCTTTTCTCTTTCAGTTTTGTTTTGGGGGGTGGCAGAGTGGACTGTGGACACTGAAGCTGAAGGTCTCAATTAGGTCTGCATGGTCAGCCTGCATAGTGATTGGCTGTGGCATCTGGTAGGGGGTGAGTTAAGTTTTGGGCAGTGAATTTAAATACCCCAGCAAAGTTAGAAGCCATACTATTAGTTCAATTGTACTAGGAGCGAGAGAAGCAGTAAAAGAAATAAGGAGCAGCAGATGGAAGAACAGACTCAGAGTCAGCTAAAAGAATGAAGACTTCATGTGGAGTGGCAAGCGAAACACATCTGCCTACCTGCAAGGGAGAGAGAAGAAATTTCTGCCATGGTCTTGGACTCATGGTGCAGTCAGTGGCGTTTACCAGCGGGCAGCGAACACCGCAATAGCAGCATAGACAGACAGCAGGGCTAGTGTGGGAATTATCTAATTGGAGCCAGGAACCTTGGACTCGAGTTGGGAAGGGGGGGCAGGCATGGACAACAGTGGGGGAGAGGGTAGCAGTGTGGCAGGTTGGTGTACAAATCTAAAATGCCTGGCTGTGCCCCTGATCAAGGAGACAGGTAGGGCTCCATCACAAGATATACAGGTTGCCTCAGACCAAAGGGGGCACTCAGATAAGGGATCCAGGAGTACCAATTCTGCAAGAACCAGGAGTCACAGAAATGGGGAGTTGGCATATGGTAGGGAATGAGAGTAGAGAGGAAAGAGTTAAGGAAAATGCCCAAGGAAAGCGAAGGCAGGGAAGGATTTCATGGGGGGGGGCATGGGCAGGAAGTTGGAGACTAGAAACTGGTATGCAGTGTTGGTTGAAGAAATGAAGCAGGAGGATGGGGCTGGCAACATAGATCAGGGGAAAAGGGAGCATGAGGGAGGGGGAAGTACAAGGTGCAAGGAGAGGGGAAGATTATAGGGTAAAAGCTGGTGGGGGTAAGGAAGCAGGTAGGGATGTCATGGACACACTAACAAAAGGGGAAGGGTCCACAGAATGGAAAAGGGGGAACAGGGAGGCATGATACATGGGGCGATGAGGGGATGTACAATTAGTGGAGGGGAGGTGGTTGGGCAGGAGAAGGAGCACAGAAAGAATCGAGGAGGAAGAGAGCAGGTGGAGGTGCAATCGGGGGGGAATGGAGGGAGGAAGAGACAGGGAATAGAAAAGAGGACACTGAAGAAGAGGGGTTTATAGTAAAGGGAAATGGGGGGGCAGTGTAAGACATGGGGATTGAGTAGTTATAATAGGGGATTCTATGCTCAATGGAGAGAGTTGGGGATAAGGGAGCAAGAAAGAGCCAATACTGGGTGGCGTGTATGCCAGGTATGACAGTGGGGAGGGGAGGGCAGTTCATTCAGAAATGTGTGGAGAAGGTTGGAGATAAACCTCATATCATGGCGCATCTAGGCACAAATGACCTAGAGAGCAGTACAGTGGATGGAGTGCAGGAAAGGTTCAGGGAGGTGGGGAGAATCTGTAATCAGGTGGGAAGTTTGCTGGCATTCTCAGAGGTACTTCTGGTACCTAGGCTAAGCACAGCTAGGAAACTAAGAAAAGAGGAGTGCAATAGGTGGCTTGGGGGTGGTATGCAAAAATGGGGTACCGGGTAGTAGTGGAGTGGTGTGAAACATGGAATAAAAAAGGGCTCTATGCCACAGATAGGCTGCATCTCAGCATCGAGCATTCAAGGACATTGAGACAGGTCTGGAGAATTACCTTAAAAGTAAATCAATTTTGATTGGGGCGGGGGCAGAGTGGGACTGCAAAAAGTCACCTAGCAAAGGAGACCAGAAGGTCTCATTACCCACCCCCCAGAAGGAGAGAACGAGAGGGAGGGGAATCTACCAAGGAATAAATGTGGGAGGTAGGGAGGGAGAGAGGGGGAGAGGAGGGTAAGGAACAGGGCGGTCTGTTGTATCCTTGAATGCAAGGAGCTTGGCAAACAAGGTAGCAGAATTCCAGGCAATGATGATGGATGGGGAGGTAGATATTGCCACCATCTCAGAAACCTGGGCCACCCAATACCATGACTGAGATCTCAAGATCCCGGTACACAAGGAGTACCACAGAGATAGGCAGGGGAGAAGAGGAGGTGCAGTGGCTATTTATGTTAAGGAGGGTATGCTGTGTACCAGGGAGGAGGGGGGAGAGGGGAGGCCAGAAGCCATATGGGTACTGCTCCAAAGCTTCAAAGGTAAGAAGATTAGGATGGGGGTGTACAGACCACCCTCACAAAGTGAGGAGTTGGACAGGGAGCTGGGGAGCAAATCAGGAAGGTCAGTGGCAAAGGGAGTACTGTCATAGTGAGTGACTTCAAACTACCTGAGGTTGAATGGCAGACTGCAACTACCACAAACACCACAGAACAGGTACTACTGGAGGCTATCCAGGACAGCTACCAAGTGCAGGGAGTGATGGAGCCTACCAGGGAGGGGAACAGACTGGATATTGTGCTAACAAATGGCAACCAAGTCCAGGATGTGGTCTTACAGGACCCAATAGCAGGAAGTGACCACCGCTCAATGTGGTTCTTCCTCAACTCAGGGAGGGACTCGGCTAAGACCAGAACAAGAATGGTAGACTACAGGAATGCAGATTTTGCCAGGATGGGCAGCAACCTAGAAGGATATTTTGCTGGAATTAGCCCAGGGATGGATGCTGAACAGAAGTGGGCAATCATTAAAATGTGTCTGAATGAGGCCACAACCACATGTGCCAAGTCTCATAGTAAGCAGTCCAGGTAAAAAAAAAAAAAACTAGCTGGCTCAGCAAGGAAGTGGAGGGAAAGATGAGAGAAAAGAGACTGCCTTTACCAGGTTCAAAAAATCTTGGCATGAGGAAGACAGGGAGGTGTGCATAACGGCCTCTAGAAAAGTGAGTAGGGCAGTCAGGGCAGCCAATGCAGCAAGGGAGCTGAAATTGGCTAGGGGATCAGAGAAATTGAGAAGGACTTCTTCAAATACATAAGGGAGAAGAGGAGTTGTAGGGACGAGATTGTTAGAATCAAGGGGGGGGGGATGGCAGAAAAAGGGTAAGACCAGGCAGAGGCACTCAATGAGTACTTCTGCTCGGTGTTCATGAAAGAAAAGGATGGCCCAATACCACAAGGGAAAGGGGGATGGGTGAATGGGGGACAGAGATAACAGATGGGGTCATCCAGCAGGCTAGGGATCTGTAAGGCCTTAAAGACTTGTGGGTGGACAAGGTAAAAGGACTGGACAGTGTAAATCCAAGAGTCCTGAAGGAACTGGCAAAGGTGTTGGAAGACCCTCTGGAAGACCTGTTTAACACCTCCTTGGAGATGCGGAATGTGTCCAGGGACTGGAGGATGGCGCACGTGGTGTCCCTCCACAAGAGTGGGCCCAAGGATGAACCAGGCAACTACAGGTAGGTGAGCTAGATTTCTATAGTGAGGAAGTTGATGGAGACCATTCTGAAGGAGAGGTTGATAACCTTTCTGGATAGTAATGGACTACAGGATGAGAGACAGCATGGGTTTGTCTCAGGAATATCTTGCCAGACTAACCTAATAAACTTCTCTGACTGGATCACTAGGGCAGTTGACAAAGGCCATGCTGTGGATGTCCTGTATCTGGTCTTCAGCAAGGCTTCAACTTGGTGTCACATGGGAGATTACTGAGCAAGCTGAGGGACCTGGGGTGGAGAAGAAACTGGTGGGGTGGGTTGGGAGCTGGATTCAGAGCAGACAGCACAGGGTAGTTGCAAGGGGGAGATATCCAGGCCAAGACCTGTAACTAGTGGGGTACCACAGGGTTCAGTGCTGGGCACTGTTTTTTTCAATGTCTTCATTGGGGACATTGCAGAAGGGGTCAAGAGTAAGATCAGACTGTTCGTCGATGACTCAAATATTTGTGCAAAAAAGGAGATCATCGTACCCTTGTATAGATCACTGATGAGGCCACCCTAGGAGTACTTTGTGTATTACTGGTGCCCATACCTCAAGAAGGATGGGTGATTGCAGGAGGGGGTGCAGCGTAGAGTGACAAAAATGAGCATGGGGCTTGGGGAGATGCCTTATGAGGAAAAACTGAGGGAGCTCAATGTACTTGCTGAAGGATAGAAGGGAAAGAGGGGACATGATAGAGACCTTTAAATACTTGAAAGGCTTAAACAAAGTCAGAACAGGAGGATTGTTCTGATTATAGGGGGGAAGGGTCACTAAGGGGCACAGTCTGAAGTTGGAAGGGGGAGGTTCAGGAGGGAGATGAGGAGGCACTACTTCACAAAGAGAGCTGTGTTGGGATCAAATGCACTGTCAGAGGAGTTAATCGAACTGAGGACAGTGGATAGCTTTAAATTGGGATGGGACAGAGTCAGGGGCAGGGTAAGTACAGACAGGGGGAAGGGATGGAGGGAGAGGGTTGGGTGGGCAGCTGCAGTAGTATTAAACTGTGAGTTGCACACTCAGGCAGACTTCATAGACCTGGGAGCTTTTTCTGCCAGCTATTTTGTATGTTCGTATGTACTTTACTGTTTACTCAATAACTGTTTGGTAAGCTCACACACACAGGCAAAAAATAAAAAAATAGATGTCTGTGCCCTGCTGTGCCACAGGTAGCAAAAAACAAATATTATGTAAACACTATAACTTCTTCAAAATAGCCCATGCACCTTTTGTAGTCTTGTAAATTCAATCTACACTTCTCCTGTTGAAGGGGGCAGAAATAAAATATAAATAAGTGATTAGGGATTTCTGTGACCTATACTCTACCATGACTCTGTAAAAGAAATGTCAAATAAGTCTTTCAAAAATCCTTCTCTGCACCTTTTGCACAGTCTGCTAAATATACTCTGCCCTGTGCTTACTGCAAGCTCGGTCAGCAGCTACTTGTACAAGTTCATACTGCGCAACGTCAGCTCCACTCTTCAGCATGATTACATTATCCTGCTTCTCTGCCAAAAACTAAGGCTAACTATAGTGAGGATTAGCTAACTGGAATGATAATCATGATTCGGTGATGATTTCTAAAGTTTTCTGATCAAAAGTCACTCTTTTTGACATAAAAGGAGCTTTGGCCTACCAAAAGTCCTTCCCCTGTGTGAGAGAGAAAGACAACTGTAAACAGCACTGAGATGTATGAAGTGTACACCATTCTCAAGTCTCCAGCATTACTGATTGGCTGCTGTGCAGTTGGTCATGTGACTTGCCAACAGCATGGATATGTGCAGTGCCTGCTTCCTGATAAAAGTGTTGTACCATGGCACTGAAGTGCCAAAATACTGAAAGGGAACTGAGTTTGGGGGGGGGGGGATTTGCTTCACTGGAGTCCAAAACTGATTTCAGCATGTTTACTGAATGCAAATTCACCATTGGCTCATCCTTACTTATATATGCTTTTATTCTTACTTTTCTAAGCACGAGTAGCGCTCAGTAAACAGCTAAGTAGATGGTGCCAAACCCAAGATTTCGCACTGCATGTAACATCCTACAGTTCAAAAACAAGTGACTATCTCCGGATGAGTGACTACAGCTTTGCAAAATTGCAAGTAATTATTTTTTGTTATACAATATATCCATGCTATCTAATCTGCCTATGTGCCTATCAGACAGAAAAGCTACTGTACTGTACTGTACTGTACCAGGGGTCTCAGGATTTTTGTCTTTGTTTCCCAAAACTATAATTGTATTAGAAATCTAAATTCTAGAACATGGCCATTTATGGGATTGCTACTGCCTTCTTACAAGTAGAAGCAATTTCCTGATGTAACATAGCACTAGATGATTAAACTTTTGAACGCTACAGTAAGATATTGAATGATAATAAAGACAATTCATTGCAATTTTGGGGGGGGCTTAAGACAGTAAGAAACTTGTTGGTGTTGTGTGCTATGTACAAGTAGGCTGTCATTTAAACAGGAAAGATTTGTTGTTGGAGACTGTATTTCCTTTGGCATTACTTTATTTCAGAAGCAACTGTAGGAAATCAATCCTTTCAAAAGACCAATAATTGTGGGTGGCTAGTCTGCTTATTTAGTACTATTGTTCCAGTATCTCATCTTTCTTTAATGCATACTGCGACAAAAAGAGACTTGAAACCCATTTAAAGAACATGCAATCGAATGCTTTGCTGTGGCTTTCTAGTGCTATAGATAATGATTATGGGTCCCTTACATGGATCCCATTTTAATAATGACAACTGCTGAATCTGAAGTACTGTACATTTTATTGAAAGGCAGAAGTACAACTGCAAGACAGCTCATGTTTTTCTGTAACTGTACACACACCTGCAGATCATCCAGTGAAGGCATAATGTTAGTTTAATATTTGCCAGCTGAGATACCAAAGGATTGACAAACTAAGTCCAAAATGTTTTCTTTATCAGATCCATGCAGCCTTAGTTTCGCACACCCAAACTGGCAGAAAATGAAATACTTCCTTGGCTTGATATCACAAGTCAAGAGGTATGTCATTTTACTTTTTACTCTGCTAATATAGTTGTTTATATTTTTTTTTCTGCTGCTGTATTTACCTTCATTTTTGTTCTTGCATCCTACTGACTTGAATGTGATAGAAAATATGAGGTGAAATCTACAATACATGTCAGTCATATGCTATTTATTATGCAAACTGGGCCTACAGCTCTGTGAAATCATATCTAGTTATAGTTGTTGGGGATTAGGAAACCTACGTATGATTCAAAGGTTAGATCATTTGGAGTTGGAGCTCAATGACCCAATTCAGAGTGTCATTCAAACTTGTTTTTCATGAGGTGTCAAATAACATTGCACTGCGTTCTAATGAAATGCATTCAACATATATTTTTAGGAGTCTAAGGCCTATATATGTGCAAAATTAGCACTTTGTGTTAATATGTTGTACAAAGTGCTGAACTGTGCAGTTCCCTAATACTGTTATACTGGAATTGAAATTGCACACATGTAGAGTATGCAATTGCCGTACCAATATAGCTTATCAGGGAAAGGCAAAATGTGCCAATATGCAATGCAGAAGGTTTGTTGCCAGCCTGTTGAGCATGACAGTGTAAAAGCAATGGCCCAACTCAAATGGGATAACACCTGTGCCCTACACTGCCTGCCACATCCAATGAGAAAAATGCTAATCACCCAAAAATAGATGCAGGTCACAGTCAACACACTGGCATCACATTATGGGGCAATAAACCAGGAGGGATGGCCTCTGTGCTATGAATAGTACTCAGTCATCGTGCACCTTGACTCATGGCACTACACCCACCTGCCAATAGCAGTTTTAGCCCCCCTCTGCAAATGCCCATTTTAAATGTATTTTTTTCTCTGAGGTCTAGTGCACCCACTCCCTCCCTCCCCTGATGCTCATTATTAAAATGTACTCTTCACAGTGCTAGTAGTACACCACCCTCCTCTGATGCCCATCTAATTACGTATCTATTGTAGTCCAGTTGTCCCTCTTTGATCCCGGTAGATTAATTTCCCCCAACCCAATGTCCCCTGACCCCAAGATGGCAGCCAGCTCTTACCCTCCGCTTTCCACCTAGGCTGGCAACCATATGTCCTATATAAGTTGCTGTATCAATGTACACAGCTGTACATTCCTCCTGTATGTAGCAGGTTTTCCTCATTTTCATGGGCACAGTGGTTTATCTAACACAAACATGCTAACCACTTAGTACATAGATACATAGATACATAGATACATAGACAGTGTCGGCAGATAAGGGCCTATGGCCCACCCAGTCTGCCCATTTGAGCTTGTAAGTTCAGTTTGTTTTCCTAGAAGTCTGTTGCCCCTTACCCCTGACCTCCGCTGCATTCACTGCCTCTTTGTATATATTGTAGCAGTGGCTGCTCTAACATGCTGTCAGCTACGCTACAGTATATCCACTTGTTTCACTATCCAGGCCTGAAAGTCATGTTAGAAGTCTTAGGTCCCGAATCAGACAGTTTACTTAAAGTTGTTGACTGCTTCTGTGGGTAACCATGGTACAGTAGTTTAATATTCATTTTAACATGATATAGTATGTTCCCAGAATAGCCCAACTGTATGCAGTGTCTTGTTTTAGAGCGGACGTTTGTTGCTATCCAAATTATTTCTGGAAGAACTGAAGAATAGAGTAATCATTTGACTTGCTGTATGTTGGTGATTGCAAGTAACTGACACTAAACTATGCGTCATACTAGTTTTACATGTAGCTGGTAATTGTTGCAAAAAGTACAGAGTTTATCAAAAATCCATCAGGTACTGGAAGACTACATTGTAAATGGTACAGTACCACCTTTGAGTCTTCCCTTGCCAGATAGGACCACTCTTCCTCTCCTTCAGTTTGTTCCCAGTTAACAGTACTCCTCATAACCACCACTGTTACTTTCATCTAGACCTATCAGTCATTCCTCTATTAAGGCTTCTCTCCTTGTAGCTCCTTCCTCACCAAATACAGGTTCTCTTCCCTTCTGTCACCTCTCATCATCCCTTTTGTCTTCCCTCTTACTCCTTTTGTTTATCCAGTGCCTGGCTGTGATCTCTCTCTCTCTCTCTCTCTCTCTCTGTCTCTGTCTCTCTCTCTCTCTCTCCCTCCTCTCTCTTCTCCCTAGTTTAAACCTCTGCTGGGCATACTTCTTTATCCTCACTTTTCCATGACTTTGGAACAGCCTCCTCTCCATATCCACTCCTCCATTCTCCATCTCTTTTATAGACATCAACAGGATCCTGTTGTCCCTTCTGTACCTGCATCTAGTCCTTCTGTATCTCTCCCTCTCTTCCTCTACCATTATCATGCTGTTTTTCTTCCCCAGTAGCCTTAGTCTGTCACTCCCACACTTTTCCTTGATCTAGTTCAACACTCTTCTCTAGCCATGTTCTCTGCCAGTTGCTTTCTTCTAAATTGTATCTCTTATTTTGTCATTTTACAGTATTGTATTTTGTGCACTTTCCAGTTTCTGAATTGCTGCTGCATTTCAAGAAACACAAACTATCTCTGACATGCTTGGACTACGGTTCACCAATATCGGTACGACAGTCATTTTGTTGACACCAGTATGGGCGCAGGCAATATGCCACCTGGCATTTCTGCACCAGGCATTGTGACTCCCGGGATCATAGGATCATAAGATTGAATACGAGTCAAACAACCAAAAGGGTCATGACAGACTCACCATTAATTAGTGGAAAAACTCCTTAACTCTGTTCCCTATGAATTTGTCCAATCTTGCCTTAAATATATCAAGTGTAGGTGCATCCACCACTTCTTTGGACAGTGCATTCCACTCATTCACCACTCTCTGGTTGAACCAAGCCCCTCTTCTAGATGTTCTAAACAGGTTACCCTTTATTTGTTTATTATGCCCTCTAGTTGATCTTTCAGATTTAGATTTTTTACGTAAGCCAGCTGCTTCTAGTAGGCTTTCATCCAAGAAGGCTCTATAAACATAGATCAAATCACCTCTTACTCTCCTATCTGTCATAGAAAAAAGATCAAGGGTCTCCAATCCCTCAGTGTAACATTTGTCCTTAACTTGGATAACTTTGACTGGCCCGGTGGCACTGAGGGTTGAGGCACTTGATGCAATACCTCATGCTACCCTGTCGACCCAGGTTCGGGAAAGAGCCCGGACCACCAGGGGTTAGCAGGGGAGAGAGATAATCAAGCATCCAAAGGACTGCTCTCCTCTCTTGGGGTGGGATCCAGGGGAAGCTCGGTGGGACAACGGCCCCTGGTGGAGACCGGTGGCACTGATATGCACAGGAGCTCACTAGCAAGCTAGGGGTAGACGTCGGGCGGCTGCCTTCCAGACATGGGTAGGAGCACCCATGTTGTGGACTGGGTGGCATTGCACGTCCCATGTCGGGGGCGTAAACACTACAAATACCCCTCAAGCCCTGGTTAGGTAATGGCCCCTGCCAGTGCCACTGCCATACTCCCAACACTGGCTCCCTACCACTGTCCCCCGCGGTCTCTCCGGGTTGACCTGCCCAACCCGGGGAACCGCAACAAACTTGAAGATGGTTGGGGAACACAGCAGGAGGTAGAGCAAGCTGGTGAGAGCAGGAGGCCTGAGAGAGTTCCAGGCTGAGGGTTATAAACATAATTGAAAAAAAAAACTTGGAGAACTTTCTTAGATAATCTCCTCTGTACTCACTCATAAGACTTTGTTGTACCAACAGTCTGAGAGTTGAAAATGGAGCACCATACTCCAAGATGGGTCTAACCAGTGTTCTATGCAATGGTATCAGAACCTCCTCCTTCCTGATGCGTATAATTCTGAGTATATTGCCCATGATTCTATTAGCTTTCTTGATCGATTCTCCATTATGATAATCAAAACTCTAAATCATTAGTGATAAACACACCCAGGTCCTTCTCACAAGTAGAAACACTTAATATCTTGTTATTTAATACATATTTAGCTTGGGGGTTATTACCACCAAGGTGCATCACACCACACTTATCTACATTAAACACAAGCCTATGCTCAGTAGTCCATTGTTGCAAATGGTTCAGGAATTCTTGTAATTGTTGTATGGATTTGACATTATTTACTGTTGATCCTATTTTTATATCATTGGCATGTTTCTGAATCCAAACACTCTCTGAACCCTGCATACCGACAGTGAAAATTGAAAACAGGTTAGGGCCCAAAATTGAACCCTGTGGCACCCTGCTGGGTCACCGCACCCCATTCAGAGAAAACCCCTCTTATTCTGACTCACTGCAGCCTGTTAGACAACCATGATGGGATCCATTCCATAAGGCCAGCATCCACCCCCATCTCTTCAAGCACCTCCAATAACTTAAAATGTGACACAGAGTCAAAAGTTCTACTATAATCCAAACATATCACATCCACCGGGACCCCCTCATCCAGAGCTAAGCTTATCGGTTCAAAGAAATCCATAAGTTTTGTGACACATGACCTCCCCTGACAAAAAACATGTTGGGATATATCCACAATATTTAGCCTTTTTAAATCCCAAATCAAAAACTGCTTAATGGATGGAGAGTGCCAAAGCCCCATCCCAGGAAATAGTCATGTTCTGAGGGGGCCTTTTCTCGCTGCCCCCCCCCCACAACTAAATATAACATTAACCTGTGAAGGCATGACCTAGAGGGTGTAGAAATTGTGTGGGAACAAAGGGCGGCATGACTTGGAGTGATCTATAATCAATATTACCCCTGTCATCATTGCCCTTATTGTGGTGCCCTAATCATGGGAACTAAATTCAGTCACCATTCTAATGGTATGCCTTGGATTACACAGTCTTATTTTTAATTGTATGTCTGCAACAGTGTCACGACACACATAGTGTATCAACTTAGACTTCTTACTTATTTCAATCTATTCCATAACAAACACCATTAGCCATTATTTACCAATGGGGGGATACACAAAGCTCCACTATATGCAGTAAATAAAACCATCCTTTTGCTGTCTCAGAAACTGTGTCTTAAAGGGACGCTGCCAACCTGTTTTTCATCATATTATTTCTAGTTAAAAACCTACATTTTACGATTGCTTATCTTCTCTAAAATTCATTGATGTTGTTGTTTGTTTTGTCTGTCTCCTTGTTTAGTAGAACTGAAATGCATGCTAATGTATATTTATAAATAACCTTGTTTTGTTTATAATCCCGGAGCTGTTCTTACTGCATACTTCATGAACATTAGAAACACAGCCAAACAGTGCAATCACTCATGAGACAGTACCCTCCTAAACTCCCACTGCATCATGAGGGGCAAGACTGTGTTGTGGGTGTTCCCAAGTCCAGAAAAGGAGCTGATTAAGGCATGTAAACAAACCTGCATTTGTGTGGTAACTCCAGTATGGTGGGCAGTGTGTTTTTCACTTTTTTAAAGAAAAAAAGAGTCAGAATCAAACTACCAGCTACATCAGCAATCTTTATAGAATGTTGGCAAGCCATAAAATGTATGTTATTTTTTAAACTAGGGACACTTTGAGGGCTAAGGAAGTTGACAGTGTCCCTTTAATCTCCATTTCATAACTTCCATTCAACATACGCTAACAGTCTTCCCTGACTGGAGGTTTACTTGGAACCATTTTCCAGTGAAGCATTTCTTTGATGCTGTAAATATATTACAATAGAGTTGGATAGACACAGATAGATAGATAGAATAGATAGATAGATAGATAGATAGATAGATAGATATAGGTAGTCAGGTAGCTAGCTAGATAGACAGACAGACAGATAGTAAGTAAATAATGGGTAAATGTGGTATGCAATCAATAATACCCAACAGGGTGGGCAGTATCGGGCAATACTGGACCACCCAGGGGCATAATGATATAGTCCCTGGAAGGTCTATTGCCCATACCACCCACCCTTGAGGGTATTATTGTGCTTAGAAAATGGGCAGCTATATTAAATAATCTTTTTTCAAATAATTGTTATTTTTAACTGTTTAAATTCTTAGATGTTTAATTAGTTTGTAATAAAATAGCTCCTCCACCTGCATTGGATTAGTGTGTTTCTTTTGCAGCTGATTGTTATGGTTACTTGCCCCCCTACCCCCCATACACAGAGCTTGGTATCCTGTGATATGGGGCACTAGCAAGTGGGTGCCTGCCTAAACAGCCACCCACTTTTGGCTAGCGCCATGACGGTGGGGGTGTGGGGTCAGTGAACAGATGAGGGTGTCAGTGAAAAGGTGATAGGATGTCGTACAGATATACGCATGAGGGGGGGAGTGAGCCCACCGAGGGAGGGGTGGGAGGGTATGTGAGGGGTGTTGCTGCGGAGTTCTGGCAAGCTGGCATCATGGCATGGTTGGTTAGGTGCCAGATTGGGGTGGTGTGGATGCAGGGTTCGGGACTGGGCACTGGTAGTTTTTGTTGCCCAAGCCCGATACAGTAAAATTTATTTTTTTGTCCCCAGGTATGCACCTGCCCTGACATGAACCCCCCTGGAGTTGAGAATCTTAATTTAGCTGGGGCAAAACAAACCATAAGAGTTTTTTATGCCGTGTTTTGTCTTGCTGGGATCCCACATCACTGAAATTGAATTTTGTTGATGTGGGGTTGTGATAAGGGCGTTCGGCATTTAAAAGTCACCCTTATCACATAAAACCCGAGCACTTCAATTAAATTGCTTTAGTTTTGGGGTTTTTTTTTGGGTTGTTGTTTTGTTTTTTAACATTCATTCGTTCATTGATTTTAATTTATACAGTCATTACACCATCCATTTATTCATCAGGGGATGTGGCTGAAGAGCGATGATGGAGGTTGGGCGACTTTTGAGTAAAAGAAACAAGCCTGTTGTATACATGTAAATTGTGAGAGTTTGTCTTTGAATTTACATTTGGTTTGAGGTAGGTTATTAAGGAGGGCTGCAGTTTCTAAGCTGAATAAATTGGAAATCATGAGAGAAGCAGAGGTGACAGGCAGGCATTCATGCTGTGGGCAGTTGAATGTATTTGAAATCAGAAGAGGAGTGGAGGTGGTGGGCAGGTAGGCATTCTTTGGAGAGGCGAGTACAGAAGGAAGGTCCGTAGATTTCATAGGAAGAGGTCTACGAAGGTGGCAGGAAGATGAAAACCAAACCTGAAAAAAGCAGGTACATTTGTGACCTTTTAATGGTGTTTTGTGGAAATTGGAAATTGGTCGATGATCAGTGACTGGACAGGGTCCTAGAGTGGGGGGGGGCAAGTATAACAGATGGCTTAAACTGATGTTCATGTGGTGCTTTGTATGGCAGCCCGCATTTCATTTTAGCCCTCTCTTTCTCAGCTGGTGTCTCTTTCAACTGCAGCCTGAATGCTGGTGGTAGCACTAGCATCAGTGACCGGGAAGCCCATAGGAATTACTACTTGTTTGTTTACTTACTTTGTTTTTTTCTATTTGGTGCCTACTAGTTATTGATTTCATCAAGGTGGCTGGTCTGCAATTCTTCTGATAAGCGGTCAAAAAATAGTGGCAAATCATATTTGAAACTTCCAACTGGTCCCAAGATTTCAGTGATTACGTCAGTTGGAACTGGCAATAATTCTAACCCTTACTTTGTTTTATTTATTTATTTATTTATTTATTTATTAGATCATCGGTTTACAGACCTTTGAGTCAAAGACTCATTTACAAAGGCACCTTGTCAAGAGAGCAATACTTCACAACAAACAAAACAGTACAGTACATAATGCTTAGATTAAAAAAAAACAGTGTTACAGGCATTCACTGGTGGTACATGCTTGGTAATAGGTAGATCACAGTAGTCATAATATAGGTACACGAGTACCACGTCAGGTAGCAACCAGAGATATTTTATTACATTAGTCAGCAGATGTTGCCTGAGACCCCAGGTATATACAGCAAAAGTTGGCAGGGCAGACCCAGCCTAGAGGTGTGAGTAAGGAGCAGGTTGGGGATTATGTGCAGTTGGAGCAGCAAATGCTTGTCAGATGGCTTCTAAGGGAGAATGGACCAAGTTTAGTGGTGTCAGCTATGTTGGCTGGGAGGGAATTGAACCAGGAGAGAGCCCGATAGCAAAAGGATCTCTGGGGCATAGAGGTCCTTACCCTGGGGACAATAAGTGAGGTTTTGACAGTGCTGCGGGTGGAGACTGAGGGGGAAGCATGCTGCAGGGAGGTGGTGACCCCAGGGGGAAAGACCTAACAGGGTCTTTTTTACAAGAAGGCAGGTTTGGAAGCGGAGTCTTTCTTCAAGGTTGAGCAAGTTGGTGGTGGAGTACAGCAGGCATGTATGGGTGCGCCTAAGGGCTCCTAGCATTAGCCTGCAGGCCTTGTTTATAGAGAACTGGATTCTTGCAAGCACAGTGTTGTCAGATGCAGCATAGATGGGCAACCCATAGTTGATTAGTGACAGGACAGTGGAGGTGATTGCCAATCGAAGGGCCTCTTGTGGTAGGCAGTCCCCATGGTGGTATAATAGTCCAATCCTGACATTGGTGGCAGCAGAAAGGACATTGATATGAGAATGGAAGGAGAGTGCTGAATCAAAGGTAATGCCCAGATACTTGTAGGAGGAAACCTGCTCAATGGGGTTTAGTGTGTTAGGCAGTATCACGAGAGGGGCACCACTGGCTTTGCTTTGGCGATGCGAGAAGAGAATTGCTTTGGTCTTATTTAGGTTCAGGACTAGCCTTCATGATGTGAACCAATGCTCAGCTCTATCAAAAGCTTGTTGGAGGGTGGCCTGGAGTGTGTTGGGGTTGGGGTCAGAGGTGAAGAGCATAGCTTCATCTGTGAAGAGGAGGATCTCACTTAGGCAAGCCAAGGGGAGGGAGTTGAGGTTGAGACTGAAGAGGAGAGGGACTAAAATGGAGCCCTGGGGAACCCCAGAGTGGACAGGTCATGTGTCAGATAGGGTGCTATTGATTTTTACACACTGAGTTCTGGCAGAGAGGTAGCTGGTGAACCATGCAAGGGGCCAGGGGAGAAACCAAGGATCTGAAGGAGTCAGGCAGGAGGGGATGGCAAACCGTGTCAACGGCCTTGGAGAGGTCAATGAACACGGCACTGGCAGGACTTCCGGCATCAAGAGCAGAGTCTAGGAAGTTGGAGAATTCAAGTAGCACAGTTGTGGTGCTGTGACCTGCATGAAAGACATGCTGTTCAGGGCACAGGATAATGTGCATGGACAGATATTCGGCAAGCTGGTTGGCAACTACTTTTTCAAGGGCCTTAGAGAGTGGGGGGGGGAGGATGGAGATAGGTCAGTAGTTACCCTGTTGTCTGATAGATGCCCACCTTGCCAGTGATATCAGCCAATCAGAGCCTGGGAGTTTTTAAGACCATTTTCTAAGCGTGAAATATATCCAGTTAGTATATTTATGAGCATGTTGGACTTACACAGCACTTATGTTATATGCCACATAAAGATGAGGACGTTTACATCTTAACTGATTTTTGCAATCATTTCTGTATTTGTCTCCTCTTGTTTTCTGTTCTCGTGTTTCTGTTTGGTAGTGACACTTTCTGATATGAGCATTGTTTTCGCCCTGGTGTTTTTCTGTATTATAGGGTATTCCTATACAAGGAGACATGGTTATGGTAGTCTGTCCTTTAGTTTGTTGGTGGTGTGGTGGTGTGAAGCTAGAATTTGTGGTCAGGAGTATTGGCTGTGATCAGGAGCTGGTGTTGCTGCTTTTGCCTTAACAGAGGAGTAACGTTTGTCATTGGGTGAGGTTGTAGTCTTTGGGCAGGAACTATGTGGTGCATAGAGAGTTGGTTGAGTCCACAGTTGTGAGCAGCATGTGATCAGCACTAAAGGAACATATTGCAAAGTACAACCTCATGTGTAGCCAGCAGCATGGCTTTTGCTTGAACCACAGTACCACCACTGCCCTCGCACTATTGACTGACCACATCCTCAGGAACATGGACAATGGTCAAGCCATGGGCACAGTTTTTGTTGACCTCTCCAAGGCTTTTGACTTGGTAAATCATGCCCTCCTCATCTTAAAACTACAGCTCCTAAGATGTTCCCATGAGGTATCTATTCCACAGCTACCTCTCCAGTCTCTCCCAATTTGTATGTGTGGGCCCTGCTTGCCCCTACCCTAACTGTCTCTACCGGTGTCCCCCAGGGCTCAATTCTAGGTCCCCTGATTTTCTCCTTATTTATAAATTCCCTCCCCTCTGACAGTCTTACATGCCACTATCTCTATGTGGATGACCTTGTCTTGTTTGCTAGTGACAAATCTCCCTCTCACATTTCCTTCATTCTCACCCATAACTACGGAGCTGCCAATAAACAGTTTGCAACCAACCTCCTCCAGGTAAACACTAAAAAAGCAGTCAATGCTGTTTGGGTCCAAACCCTTCCTTGCCAAGTTCAAATCTCCCTCCTTTCTCCACATTGTCTCCCCTGATGGTCTGGTGCTAGAAAATGTTGACACCTTCAAGTGCCTTAGTATCTTACTTGACCCCTTCCTCTCCTTCTCTGAGCACATTAGCTCAGTAGTTCATAGGATTGACCAAAAGCTGGGTATAGCCAATAGATTCAGACACTACCTCACCCCAGAGGCCCAGCTTGCTATTGTTCAGGGTAACCTACTTCCCATAATCGATCACTGTTCCTCCATCTACTCTAGAGCTTCCTTTTCCCTCACCACCAAACCCTCCACCGCCTACAGCATTGCCTGTCACTTCACTTTACTGGCAGCTTTCTCCAGCCACCACTGTGTCCTGTATCAGTCACTGGATTGGCCCCCACTCCAAAGCCGCTTTGGCCTCATCCTTTGTGGCTTGGTCAACAATGCTGTCTGTATCGGCCAAGTGTCACTTCTTGCAGCCCTATTCCAAGTCAAAACCTCAGACCACAGACTACGCTCAAACACTACCCCCCTACACATTTCCTGGGTATCCACCAACATGGGTGTGAGGGCCCTATCTGCTGCTGCTCCCTCACTGTGGAATAGATTGTCAGCTGGGCTTCACTCCTTGGCAACACACTGTCTTTTCAAATCCCACCTCAAAGACTGGCTTATAGCTGAGTCGTGCTCTCGGTGTTTCTCTGGATAGCCTCCCACTCCCTTCTTCCTCCCCTGACAGCTTAATGTCTGCCTGACACCGTGAATCCCCATCCGCCTCACAATTACTTGTAATTTTGCATCTGTATTTATTTCTTTACCTTACAGTAGTAGCCACAGACATTGCCAGCTATTTTCAGATATTTCACAAAATTTCTAAAGAGTTTATCTCTGCTGCCCCTACTGCAGAAATGGAGAAAGCATTAGATATATCTGGAAATATCACAGAAATTTCAGGCAATAGCTGGCAGTGTCTGTGGCTGCTACTGTATGTTAGCAAGGTCTGTTGTTTGCACTATCTTGCGTCATGCCATCACCGTTGTTATTCAGTTGTCATCTATGCTCCATTGTACTATGTATGTTGAATTTTTCTTGTGTTTAACATTTTGTCTAACTGGTACTATTTTGCATTTATGCCCTATTGAACTTCTGATTTTTATCTCATGTTTGTACTTTGTCTAATTGTTACATCCTGTACCATTTGTCATGGCCCTGGTCATGCCTGAAAATGGTCCCTGGGATCAATATACTTACCCGGTTATCAAAATCATAAATAAATAAAATAAATAAATAAAATGCTTGCTTTTTATTGGTCTTCCTCTGCACAATCCCTGCTCTAGCCTACTGATCTTCACTATACCACCTGTTGCTTTCTCGTTTTGCTCATGTACCTGAAGAAGTTTTGTCCCCTTTTTTTACCTCCTGAGTGATAGTTTTCTCAGTTTGCCCCTTTGATGTCCTTATCCTCCTTCCTTTTAAATAAAATATTCCCCTACTTTTTTTTGACAAATAGCATGGGGTCCTAAATGTGTACCAGAACAACTACCAGAAAAGGAAGCTGAGATCTCAGTTTAACATATCAGCCTAAGTATGGCACACCCTGACAGTACAGCATCCTGCTAGTACTTAATTTGGGTGCCAACATTTATGGTGTGTGCCCAGTTCTGTTGCAGGACTGGAACCCATGATCTTCAGGCCTAGAGCCAGATGTGCTATCAACTCAGACACATTAACACCTCCATCCATTGGAACCTGCTGCTCATTGCCTTCCAGGCTAGCATTTGTCCTACACCACAACTTTCTGCTTCCTATTTCTCAACCAGTTTCTTATCCACACAGTTACCCTTTGACTCCTTGCTTACCAGTTTTTTATAGCATCGTCCCATGGGGTAATTTGACAAAGGCATTACTAAAATCCAAATATAGTGGGACCAAACCATCCCACCAACTATCGTTTTGGTACTTCCTCAGAACACATAATTTAATTAGTATGACAGGATGTTCCACATACAAAATGTTATTGACTATCAGTTATGTTGCTGTGCCCAGCCAAAACAGACACAAAGACATCCTTAGTAATAGCCTTTAACAATTTGTCCACAAGCTGGCCTGTACTGTAGTTCCAAGGATTCCAATATATTCTGTTTTGAACAAGTTCATATGTGTTGATCAGGTGAGTTGATCTTTCATGTGTTATTTACCTTGGTATGAACTTTGAAGTCAGGGATGATAGGTCAGATGCAGACTCTTCACAGATCTTTGGTTACAGCTGGTATTTGATTTCCATATTTTTGGGCAGCCTTAGTAAAATACATAGTTTCTGAGCCATGGTCAACTTATCACTTACAGATAAGAATGGCATGCTCTCAGAAATCTTTTTCCTGTGGTGATTCTTTGGCCTGTGGGTTACACAATTCTGCAATTCATATTTAATCCATGTTCAACTTCCAAGTTCATTTCTGTGTTTCAGCATTTTATTTTATTTATTTATTTATTTAGAATCTTAGATTAAACCTTTGAGAACAGGCTCATTGCATATGTTCCATGTCAGAGTTATACAAGCATGAGTCAAAAAACAAATTATGGTTAAGCCATGTAATAAAGGAAAAACAACAATGGATAAGGCTATATACAAACTAGTTTCAGGGCAATAACACTATATACACTGTGTACCATAAACTCAAGAAGAATAAGGGAGGATGGTGGAGGGTGACACAGGGGGAGGACAAAGCTATGCTGTAGGGGCAACAGAGAGAGGACAAACTACATAGAGAAATACACTGCAGGAGGAGCCTGTAATAGTGTAGAATACATCAGCCCAAAGTGGCCTCATCAGTCGAAGTATAGAGTACATAGAGGTGCAAGGCATTGGGGGAGGGCAAGACCATTACTAAGTAGCAGGTAACAGGTCCAAAGGAGTGTTTTGATAGGGCAGAAGCAATGTAGGAATGAAAGAAAGAAAGGGAGGGTGGGTGGGAAGAGGGCAGGGAAATAAGTAGCTGACAATTCAGATTGGGAGGAGGACAAATAATGGATGATATAGTAGGCGGAGCAGTGGCTGGACAACACTAGCATGATCAGGAAGTATACAAATCAGTCAGGGTTGCAATATTCTTAGGGATCAAGATCCTTCACAAATGTTCAGCCTCGGCATCTGCCTCAGGATTAACTCTTGATTGTCACTGGAGAAATTATGACACTGTTGTCGGTTTTTTTTTGGGGGGGCACTTTGATGTAGTTGTCTTGATACAGCAAATCACTTCTGATGTGAAATATATGTTCTAGAATTAGTTAAGCTGTTTCTACATCAGTAGTAGAATTTCTACTTGTTATAGTGCATCGTCAGAAAGTTTGTGATTTTCAGTTTGCAAATTGTTTCCTTTCACTTTTAACAATAACTTTCATAAATATTTGACTTACTTACACAGCATTTGAAGATGATTAGTAGACTCAGCATGAGACAAAAATATGGTTTATTTCATTTGTTTTCAGAAGGTTTAGAGCCTTCCAAAATACATCGTGATCTAGTGCCAATACACACTTACTCTGCTAAATCAAAAATCGCATTATTTGCTTGCAAAAGAAATCTATAGTGTTTTTGGAATTACAAATTTCAGCTTATAAACACCTTTAACTGTAACTCTACTACAAGACAAAGAAGCCCATGCATTCAAATAATAAATTATCTATCTAACCTTTCCAAGGTCACCCAAAATATACCACAGACAAGCAATGTTTTCTGTTATTAATACATGGCAACAACTTTCAAATGTGAATAAAGGGACATAGAACAAAACTGTCAGACATTTATTTCTCTGATAGTAAATTTCAATAAATTCCAATGTTTGATATTGAAAAGCCCATGTTTTGTTGGTGTGAACCGAGCACTATATACAGTGAAGCCCACCAGGATGAAGTAGTGTCACGTTTCCAGCATAACAAAAGGTATTAACTCCCATTGAAATTGCATTGTTTGCTGCATTAACTCTACTGCAGAATACTGTAGAGTTGAGCTTCATCCTGGTGGGCTTCACTGTAGTAGTGGGGAAAATGTGGTGAGGACTTTTAAGCAATGAGACATGACCAGAGGTTAGAGTAATAGTCTGTTAATTATCCAGTAGGGCATAATGTGACATGAGCTGTAGCAAAAAGAAAGGCATTTAAAGCAGCAGAACAATGACAAACTATTTTTCCAAAATGCTAGTTTCAGCTACTGTTAATATAAACTCTGGTCAGAGCCAAAACAGCTGCAAAATGATTAATTTACAGCATAGCCATCTTATTACGCAACTTATGAAATAACCCCATAGGTAAAAGTGTTAAATCCCTGCTGAAATGTAATTGTGATCCACCAAAACCTAGTTCCATGTCCCAGGTGTGAAAAGATACATTTTGGACAGGATTTGAAAAGTGAAAGCTATCACTTTCATAAGGAGGTATGAAAAAATGGCAATGTTGAAAATTTGGAGCAAAAATATTTAAAATTACAGAAGGTATGAGTGACCATACAAAATTTTCAGCTTATGCATTTTTACATATTTCAACCACAAATCTTTAACTTAGCCTTCATATGACCACACCTTATGAGCAATTATGGTGAACATTTCAATTCTCTCCCAGTAAGGTGATTTCACCAGATGACTTCAAAATCACCTTTTGGGCCTGATTTGTATACTTCCACTTCAATTGCTCATGAAGTGGGGTAGCAAAAAGGCCATGTTGAAAATCTGGGGTGTAAATATACAAATATTACAAAGTTATGCCTCAAAGTTCAAAAATCCCATTGAACTGCATTGAAGTGCACTTACCCTAGTTTCTCATATTGCAGTCACAGGTTCCAGCAACAAGATGTGTCTTTGATCAGAGTGGATCAATGATGTAGGACCTGTTCAGGTGAGTGAGGGTGTGTGTGGGAGGTGTAGTGGGAATGTGTGTGGCAGGGGTCAGATCTGCGAGGGACCATTTTCTCTTTTACAGGTTTAAAGGAAAAAACATTGAGGAATGATTTTCTTTATTAACTGTCATAACTGGAAAAGTAATATAGGGACAGCCATTGGGGGGATGCCGCTAGACACCAGGGAAATATGCCATATATAGAGGGGCAGTGACTGGAGAATGGGGTGCCACTAGACAACAGGGAACATTAGGAAATACAGGACTGAAAATCAGAGTGCAGAGTGCTACTAGACACCAAGGAAATATTACACAGATAAGTGAATGGCAAGCGGAGGGTGGAGAGTCCCACTAGACACCAGGGAAACATTAGGGAAATATGGGGCCAGCAAATGGAGGGTGGTTATGCCACTATACACCAGGGAAATATTACACAAATAGGAGGAGGGAGATCAGGGGAGTGCCACTTGACAACAGGGAAGCATTTGGGAAATATGATGCTGGTGATCAGAGGGCAGGGTGCCACTAGACCCCAGAGGAATATGATGCAGGTAAGGAGACAGCAGTGAGAAGGCAGGTGTGCCACTAGACACTAGGGAAACATTATGGAAATGCTTGGCCATTGATCAGAGGGTGGAAGGCAGGGGTGTCACTAGGGTCCATAGCGGTAGCCAGGGTGCCATTCTCCCACATGACTTGTCTGCTGCTCCTATTACTGATGAGGTGGAATTAAATGGTCCAGGGAGCATGTTTCTGCACAGACCATAATCACTCCTGCATGCGTCTCTCTGCCCCTTAACACTGACCCTCCACAGCTACTGCTGCTGAGACCGCTAGAGGAAGAGAGAGAATGGCAGATCACATTGGAGTGCAAGAGGTATGGAATTTTTTTGTAACCCCCACCCAAAAAACACTGCTGCTTTAAAGGTACCCTGAAGTGAGGCAGCAGAGGGGAGGGGGGAGACACACAGAAACTGCACTGTGGAATGGGCCCGAGTAAGTAAACAGATCAGCAGCAGAGGGGAGGGGGGAGATACAGAGGAACATCACTGTGGTGAATGGAGAGGACCACATACTCCAGTTCCAATGTGAAAAGAGACATTCTACTGTAGGTATCTGGTTATGTGCTTCCAGAGCCCTTTCACCTACTACATAATAGCAATATATCATATATAGATTTTGCTATGCAGCCATAGTAAATATTAATACACTTGTCAATTTTACTTTTCTAGGTTCCTCCTATACCGTGCATAATGAGCTTTATTTATTTTTACAATACTAACCCTGCCAAGTCTACAATGTTATTTCTAATCCAGATGTGGCAACCATCTTTTTTCTTTATAAAAAAACTATGTTAAAACATTTGTAAAAAAATCAGGTTTTGGCTGAACTAGCAAATGTTACCACCACATAAAACTAAAAGATGCCTGGAATCTTTTAAAGTGAAAAGGGTTTGGGTCAAATCTTTTGACCAGTGTCATTGCACTGCTGCTTGAAGTTATATACAAGAGAAGCAAGATCAACATGGCCACTTAAAAAGATAAATTAGTTATTAGTAAGTAAGGACATCATAAGGAGAACCACACCATGCACAAAATTCAGGACAGCTAAGTTAGTTACAAAATGACATGACTTTCTAAAAGTACATTATTCCCTTATAACCACATATCCTGTTGTGTTATCCCTTACCAGGTCCAAACTAACAGCAAAGCAAATTCCAAGGCAGTGAGAGTAATACAGTAGGTTAGGGATAAAAACAGTTATTAAGGAAAGAGTTCTGGCAGATGTGCAAGAACTTAACGTGACTAAGTCTGCAGGGATGAACCCTTTGTATTTGATGGTACTGAAAAATATGTAACGAAGAAGACATGACAGGGCATGCATTAGGATGATATAGCTGAATGCCTCAGGTGCATTGTTAGGCACAAGGTGTAGCCAAGTGCCATTAGATGCACCTGAGAAGTGAGATTATATCACTACAATGGCACACTCAGCAGTGCCTTATTGAAATTATAACATGCCATTTAAATATTTGACTTAAAAAGAATAAAAATAAGAAGAAATGTTTTTCAAAATGTTAAAAATTGAGGGTGTTTCATTGAAATATGATCCCATTTTAACCCTGAAGACAAAACATAGTCCATATTCTGTTAACAGGGGAAGGGATGGGTAGCTAAAATTAATACAAAACAATGAAAACCATGTGTGGCATTTTCATAAGATAATAAATAAAACTGTTACCTTATTTTCAGTTTAAACCAACACATGTATTTTAATAGAAATGTGATAAAAACTTTTGAACCTGCCAAGTTTGTCTGAATGGGGGAGAATATTTCTCCAGAAAGCAGTCAGATATGACTCAAATGACTGTGCCTTTATGAAGTTCAAGAATTTATGTTAACCATTTATGACTGCCCCTACCTAAGCAGGTGTTTTCCACTTTTCCTCTTTTTGTTTGTGCTGTATATACTGTAATTGTCCCATTTCCTGTTCCTGTTTTTTTTTTTTTTTCTCTTTCTTTCCCCACCTTGACTGGATGAAATAGTCATCATGGAATACAGGAATTCAGAATTCTGCACAACTTCATTGGTAGCATGTCTCTTTCCCAGCATACTTTATATATATATATATATATATATATATATATATATATATATATATATATATATATATATATATATATATATGGGATATACAATGGTGAGCTGTCAGATAAATGATTTATCTACACAAGTGCTGTTTGACCTCGGGGAACTTCACGAGTGGCGTAAGCCACGAGTGAGGTGTCCGAGGTCAAACAGTACAAGTGTAGATAAATCATTTATCTGACAGCTCACCATTGTATATTTCATTTATGCAATAGGGATGCTTCTTATCAGTGTGGGAACATTTGGTTTTGACTGTTTATGTTCTTTTTTTAAATGGTAATTTCTGGGACTTTCTGGGACTTTTGGTTAACTTTCCTGGTGTATGTCCGCCTAGCGGGGTGGTTGCTATTAAATGAAACACCACTCATTTTGTAGAGAACTCTTGCTGAACAAATGTCATGGTGACAGTATCATGCTACCTTTTTGTTTTAAAGTTATTCGATTTGTTTGATGAAAAGGAAACAAAATTTAATTTTATGCTGTTTTTGCTAATTATAAAAAAAACTAAAAGGTGTTTATTAATGAAATGCCACTCATTTTGTAGATATTTTCATGCTTGACATATTTTGTGTTCATAGTACCATGCTATCATTTTAGTTTTAAAGTGATTCACATTTGTTTTGTCGAAAAAGTGAAAAGAAAACTGAATTTTATGCTGTTTTGCTAATTTTGAAAAACTAAAAGGTATCTCTGAATGAAACACCACCCATTTTGTAGATATTTTTATGCTGAACATTTTCGTGCTCACAGTACCATGTTATCATTTTCATTTTAAAGTTATTTATATTTGTTTGTCTGAAAAGTGAAAAGAAAATAGGATTTTTGCTGTTTTTGCTAATTATAAAAAACTAAAAGGTATCTATAAATGAAACACCACTCATTTTTAGATATTTTGTCCAGAACATTTTTCGTGCTCACAGTACTATGCTATCATTTTCGTTTTAAAGTTATTCACATTTGTTTGTCAAAAAAGTGAACAAAAAGCTTTGATTGACAGTTTGCATTTATCCCACATATGTGGGATAAATCTAGGGTGGTTAGATTTATTCCACATATGTGGAAATAAATGGATTTATTCAATGGCTTTTGGTCTCACACCTATTGCATAAATATATATACACATACACACACACACACACACACACACACACACAGACACACACACAAAAAAAAACAAAGACCTCATGAGGAGTCAGAGCTTCAGTTTTATCTCTGGCAGGGTAAGCAACAAAGATTTGCCCACTAAGCAGTTACAAATAGAGGAAATATTTGTCATTGTCAGAAAAGGTACTATAGTAATGAAAACAGTGAATGGGTCTTCATTTTTCTGAGTTATTTATGTGTGCAAGGAGAGTGGGATGATCATCAAAACAACATTTAAAATTAATTTGCTTTTTTTACTTAAGGCAGTCTTATATTTAGGGCCTGGCTGAAGATGAATGGATTTGTCAGCAAAGGTGGCAGTCGTGTTTGTGCTGCAAGGTCAGTTCTGGGTGTTGAAGGATTGGTTTGCTCGTTATGTGACATCGCTAGTGAAAAATCTGGTCAGGTTTAGGATCAGGATGACCGTGCAATATAAAACCAATAATGCAGTATTACCTCCAGCATTAACACAACTTTACTATGCCTGGGCTAACCAGATTCAGTAATGTGTCAATAAAGAACATGGGGAGGGAGGCACAGTAAGTTGCATTGACACAGACTATAATGTTCATGAATATAGGCCATTGAATAGAATGTTACACACTCTGGATTTGAGATGAGAACCACTGACTTACCTAGATTTTGCTATTATTGCTTCCTAGAATTATGGTTTGCAGTCAGGGGTGCTGCCTCACAGATAGCCCTTTGGAGCCAAGGGGGAATCAGACTTGAAAGGGAGAATATCTTAAAAACACTTACTGTACACAAGAGCTGGCCATTTGCCAGGTTCAATAAACTATACAGATACATCTTCTGACATTTTTACAGATGAGAATGGAATGAGGAGTTTTGAAGATCCATAAGGCAGGTAAAGTGTGGCCATGAGACTTGTACTGGTCACTTACAGAGCTAGAAGGTTTTTATACTCTTTACCTTTTTACTTTCTCCAAATACACTACAATGAATAATCAAAAATATTAGTTTTTCAGTCCTGAATAAAGAATATTCATTTATTTGTGATATTCAGGAATTAACATTCATTACTAATAGAGGCCTATGATGTGATTTGAGATAAATGCTATTAGACTGATGGACTCACACATTTCTTCAACTATCACTTTACCCATATCAGTACAGTAGTATCACTATCTGAAGTTTCCTAAATAGAATGGATCGTATCTTTGCAGCCATACTTTGACTGGCTTCATCAGGTGATGCATAGCTGTCGGTTCCATCATGACTCAAGATATCCTGATACTACTGTCACTTTGTACCACTGTTGTTAAATGCTATAAATACTGTACACATTGTTGTCTGAAGGGTTGATAAAGAGTTAAAAACAGCAAGAACTGGCACCATCTGCTCAAAGCTTATGTAAAAGAATACAGTTTGTTTCAAGTTCATACAAACAGGGATAGTTAGAAAAACTCGCTAAAGTTATGGCAGCATTACCACATCAGAAAGGATGTCATTGATCCTGATTAAAGCCTCTGGCTTGTTTCATACATTTGAGGTTCCTTAGTGAGGCCTGACCACTTGCAATCTCTGCATTTAAATATGCCAAAGTAACACTGCAACAAACAGTCTGAAAATGGGAAATTAATACTCACAATATACCATAAATAAAACTTGCAGCAGCCCAAACTAACATATAGTGATATGCAAAGTGAGTAAAAATTCAGATTTTAACAAGCTGCGTGACTGAAAAAAAAATTGCATATGTAAATATGATTGTGAATATTCATAAGGTGACCACGCAGAAAGCTGGATTTTAAAAGATTACAATTAATAACCTCTATAGAAAAAGAGTTCACTTAGGAATATCATGCAATGGTAATTGATTAATGGTAAGACAATTCTTCATATAATAAAAAAGACAGTTATTCATAACATTATGCCAAACCATCATCATAAACAAGGATGGAATTAATATATTCATGATTGACATAAGCATCACAAGAGTGGCTGATCAAAAAACTCAGTTAAGTAGTGGCACTTAAAGACCAAGAGAATAAAAAGATCTTCATCCTTTTAATAACTTGAGTGCATAAAGGTTCTGTAGGAGCCCTCAGACTTCACTTTGTTGCCAGCTGGATACAACTGGCAGTCAGGTGTCAAATTGCAGCTTGAATACCCTTCTTGGGAACTTTACAAAAACATAATAAATACAGAGAGAGAGAGGGAGGGAGGGAGAGAGAGAGGGGGAGGAAGGGAGAGAGAGACAGAGAGGTAGAAGTGGATAGCCATCCGGGAATTAGCGACCATCGAACAGTATGGTTCACGATAAAAACAGCAGTAGATTCAAGCCATACAAAAGCAAAAGTACTGGACTTTAGGAGGGCTGACTTCGCCAAAATGAGTGCGTGCCTAAGGAATGCAGTAGCAAATGGGCAGGAAGGAGGGGTGGAAGAACAATGGGGAATAATCAAAACTGCCATCACAGAGACAACAAGCCTTTGTGTGAAGCAAATAAACAAAACAAAATTATGTAAGAAACCACTATGGTTCTCAAAGGAGGTGGCAGGGAAGGTTCAAGGGAAAAAGAAAGCATTCAGGAAGAAAAAGGAATCACAGAAGGAGTGGGACAGATAATTGTATCAGTTAAAGCAAAAGGAAGCTGGGAAGGCAGTCAGAATAGCAAAGGCTCAAACCGAGGAAAAGATAGCCAACTCAGTTAAGAAGGGGGATACAGCCTTTTATAAGTACATCAGGGAGCAAAGGAAGATCAAGGAAAGGATAGTGAGGATTAATAAAGTGGAGAGGGGGTGGGAAGAGGGTGACTGTGAAAAGGCAGAAATACTAAAATATTTTTGTTCAGTATTCACAAATGAAGAGGGGGAGGTACCTAAACCAAACAATAGAAACACTCTGGATACGGGAGTTGATACCAGCCCATTCACAGAAGAAAGGGTTCTGAAAGAACTCTTAAAACTGAGGGTGGACAAAGCAATGGGGCCTGATGGGATTCATCCCAGAATTCTAAAAGAACTAAGGGTAGAACTAGTGACATCACAAACTACCCTCTTTAACAAATCATGGGAGGATGGGGTGGTACCTGAGGACTGGAGGAGGGCATATGTGATTCCACTTCTCAAAAGTGGGAGCAGGGTAGAAGCAAGAAACTACAGACATGTTAGTTTAACCTCAGTGATAGGGAAAATGATGGAATCACTTCTGAAGGAAATAATTGTCAAGTACCTAGAAGCCAGAGGGGCACAGGACCCAAGGCAGCACAGATTCACAACAGGAAGGTCATGTCAGATGAATCTAATAGATCTCTTTGACTGGGTGACCAAAGTAGTAGATCAGGGAGGGGCTGTGGACATGGCCTACCTAGACTTTAGCAAGGCATTTGACACAGTCCCACACAAAAGATTAATATACAAGTTAGCCAGTCTGGGAGTGGGTCCCAAGATGGTAGCCTGGGTTAAGAATTGGCTAGAGAACAGGTCACAGAGAGTAATAGTAAACAGTCAACTCTGAGGAAAGGGGGGCTACTAGTGGGGTACCACAGGGTTCAGTACTAGGACTGGTCCTGTTCAATGTCTTTATAAGCGACATTGCAGAGGGACTGGAAGGAAAAGTATGTCTCTTTGCAGATGACACAAAGATCTGCAACAGAGTTGATGCACAAGGTGGGGTGGAAAGGATGAGAAGGGACTTGGCAAGGTTGGAGGAATGGTCAAATGTATGGCAGCTTAGATTTAATGCTAAGAAGTGCAAGGTAATGCACCTGGGAAACAGAAACCCAAGGGAAGAGTACACAATGGGGGGTGAGATACTGACAACAACAAAAATGGAAAGGGACCTGAGGGTAGTCATATCAGATGACCGAAAGGTGGGCAAGCAATGTGAGAGGTCAGTAAGGAGGGCTGGGGGGATACTGGGATGCATAGGGAGAGGCATCACCAGTAGAAAACAGGAAGTTATTATCCCTCTGTACAGACAGCTGGTTCAGACCCCATCTGGAGTACTGCATGCAGTTCAGGAGACCAAATCTCCACAAAGACATAAACAGGATGAAGGCAGTCCAGAGGAGGGCAACTAAAATGGTGCAGGGCCTGCACCGGAAGACATATGAAGAGAGACTTAAGGAACTTAATATGTATAGCCTCGAGGAGAGGAGGGAGAGGTGAGACATGATAGAAACTTTCAAGTACCTCAAGGGAATCAATAAAGTCCAAGAGGGTAGCATCTTTCAGAAAAAGAGGTGTGCAAGAACAAGGGGACACAATTTGAAGATGGGGGCAGCTCAGGGATAATGTAAGGAAGTATTTTTTCACAGAGAGGGTTCTGGATGCATGGAACGGCATTCTGGAGGAGGTTGTGGAGTCAAAAACAGTGGTGGAATTCAAGAATGCAGGGGACAGTCATAAGGCAATTCTAGGGGGTGGGAGTAGGAAGAAGTATGCTGCTGGTTAACTAAGATCTGCAGCTTATCCATTAAGTAGGGGAATGGGCAGACTGGGTGGGCCAAGCAGTCCTTATCTGCCGTCAAATTCTATGTTTCTGAGAGAGAGAGAGAGAGAACATTTATAAACACTGATTTTGCTCGATTATTTTCATACATCTCTTGGAGGGTGATAGGGTCATCATAAAGATCATATGATGAGGGACAAGCAGAACAACTTTGCACGTAATAGTATGGACACAGGTGATATGTTGGGGATCCACTACTTTGTCCTAACCTCTTCTGCCAGTATTTCGACAGTTGCAGTCATTGATATCCCTTACAGAAATAGTTGTATGAAATGTTTTCATGCTGCACATGTAAAACTACCCAAGTGATATATGTGCTGCAAGTATGATTTAAATGTTAAATTGGAACTGATTGCATGCATGCAGCAAGCAACTGCGGAAACCATGATTTTTGTGTTAAATTGGAAAAGACTGTATGCATGCAGAAAGCAAGTGGTCACTGATAACTGCACAAGTAAAAATTGAATGACTTGCTCAGGATCACACCACACAAGCGGGAGTTGATGAGATTCAAACCCCAGTTGGCATGCTTCCAAATCTCCCAGTTTGTAGTTCAGTGTCTTTAACCACTAAGCCATACTGTCTACACACATATGACTTGCTTGTACTTCAATACATACTGTATTTGATTACATCTGCATGCATGCGGCATGCTTGTAGCCAGTGTATGCTTTTCAGTTTTCTTCTCTAACCTCATCTCATTTTCACAGTTGAACTGTAGCACACATACCAATGGGAACATATGTTTTTCTCACCCCCCATACACAAACTTACCCACAAAACAGCTTAATTACTTCTGTCTGGCCTGTACTCCTACTGTTTTTTTCTACATAGTTTTGAATGCTTCCATGCAAAAAGACTTTCAAGTGTGAAGACAGACATAGTAATAATTTGACACCCACACGCACCCACATGGCCAGTACCCCCCATGCACATACACTGTAGTGGGTATGGCCATGCTGCTACAGACAACCCACCAAGTAAAATGTCTCTTACTTGAGTACTAGGATGCCAGAGGCTGGAGTCTTTAAGAGATAATGTCCATGGATCAGAGTGTTGGGACATACCCTCTTGAAATTAATGGAGTTATCTTCTATTACTATTTTATGTTATGACAGTGAGTTGGAGAATAATAAAGGCCACTGTTCTACTAACAAGGCCGTTGTTAGTCGAGCAGTGTCCTTCATTAATCTCCAACTCTCCATCAATAATGTATAAAATAGTAATTAAAAAATACCCCCATTCATTTCAGTGGTGCACACCCCTGCAGTCTCCTTTGCCCTTTGTCATAATGTGCCTGAGCGTGGGGATGTGGAGGTCAGCTTCACGGGGGCATAATCCTGACTATAGTGGGGCTCCAATAGTCTGTGCATACCATACCGCTTAACTGTCTGTGAATGCAAGGGACAGCTCTAGAATGTCTGTAACATCTCTAAAAGGTACAATTTATTTGGTCTGACTGAAATGTGATATGCATATCAGGAAAAATTCAAATGTATAACATTCATCTGTATATACCCCAGAGCAGTGCGTCAGATTTGGGCTTTAACCCACCCAGTTACTAATTTTATTCCTGGCTGAAGATTGCCCCCTCCCCCCCAAAAAAGAGCTTTGTCCTGATTTTTCTCCCTGACTCCATTCCATTCAATACCCATCCCCTATGGGTCATGAAGCCACCCAAAGGTGAAGAAATGTGGAAAACACAACAGTATTTCAGTCCTTCCTCCTTCCCTAATCCTTCTGTAAAAAAATTATTTGCTTTTACTTACCCGGCCATATGGCCAGAACCAGCAGCCTGGCACAGTGTGCCACCAGCCCCATTTGTAGTCTGCTCCCCCTCTTTCCTTCAACAGAAGCTGGATGCTAGAACTGACTATCACAGGTCCCCAACGTGGTCCATGACCAAGTCACTTCGCCATATGAATCCACCCAACCTGTGTTTCTTCCTTCTTGGTTTGGTTGCTGCTGTGGCTGCTTCCACAATACCCTGATCAAGGCCTATGAAGGCTACCCACACCGCTGTCACCACTACTGCTAAGCCTAGCTTGCTGCCATGATGGCCTGTGCTCTTTTTTTTGTAAGGAGAGCCTAGTAGAGTAAGTAGGTGGACTAGTCTTGAGTTAGCTTTTAGCTCACCCACTGCCCCTTTAGCCACCCAAGGAGATGGAGACTCACTAAGATTAGAACAACAAAAATATGCTGCCACAACACTGCTATTGAGAGTTCATTGCTCGCTGACTCCTCCAAGCTGTAGTGTTCAACATATTTACTCTGTCATTGGAAAGGCAGTGTCACATTTGCAAGACTCATGCACTCTTTCTTGACTGGAGCTCATCCACATCACATGTGATTTTGCCACTGCTAATAGCTGAAGAGTGTGGACAGCACAGTGCAGACATAGTCAAGTCTGGAGAGTACCTGCAGCATGAGCACACACAGGCTAGGTGAGCACTTATTGTGTCAAAGAGTAAATCGAAATTTAAAGCCATTACTACGACACCATAAGAACAACCTATGCACAAATACGAGGGAGAGGGAACAACTGCTCCCCTCTGCCCTGCCTAAATGACACCCCTGCTTAATGATAGAAATTTATTCTCAGGTGCTAATACAATGGTTTACACTGAGTTCTGAGGTACTGTATCTTCATGTTTCATGATGTGTCCTGATCATCATGTGAGTTAATGTCCGTCATTGTTCCTTATTTTGAGTGTCCATGTCCCTCATTTCAGTGACAAAATGTGAGGTGTGGTGCATGCTTCCAACACCTACTCAGCACAAAGAGTGCTGAGCATGGCCATAGTGTATATGCTCAGTACAGAATGACAAAGGGAAAGTAAGTGAGATAAAACAGTCATGGAGAAACACATTTGTAGCACTAAATATGCATAAGGGATTTGCATGGTCAAAAACAAAAAGAAAGGCCTTAACAACACAGAGGCCCCTCTTCGTACATCTGGAATAGGGGATGTTGACTGGCTATATCCTAGGCATTTAATGCAATAAGCAAGTAATACTTTACAAATAAATGGCTTTTTAATGACAGAAATCAAAAGCTATTAACAACTTGCAAAAGAATCAGAATTAATGAGTTTACCTAATTTCTATGGGAATTCAAATAAAAATGAATTTTAATGACTAATTGCTATCAGTAGTATAAGAAATAGAAACTGATACATTTTTTTAGATTAGATTTGCACCAGCTTAGCTGCTGCACACATGGCAAGCATGTGGCATGTGAAACTGATGTGATGTTTAAATGATATTCACACTAACTTAACTGCTGCACTCATGTCAAGCATGCAGCACAAGAACCTGATACAATTTTTACAAGATGTTCACGCCAGCTTACCTGCTGTGCACATGTCAAGCTTGCAGCATGCGAACCTGATTTGCCTTTTAGACCTGGTTCACATATGTTCACTTAGTGTATGGGAACTGCATTCAAACATTGCACAATTAAGCATGTGGCATGCATTCTGCATGTACACAGGCACCTATATTTCTGTATGGGATGTCTGGAATATTCCTGACATTCCTGTGACACCTCTAGAGAAATTTTCTGCCTGCCTGCAGGACAACAGTATGGCAAACAGAGAGAGAGAGAGAGAGAGAGAGAGAGAGAGAGATTTCCTTTTGAAATATCACAAAGTATTTAGAAATACCCAGACAACTTGATGGCTACAGCTGTAATTGTTACTTTTTTGACTGCTGCATCTTATAGCCTGACATTCTTCACTGCTCCGTTCTTTTCATTTATTTCCCTTTCCCTATGTTGCAGACAGTAATGCTGATTATGGTATGGATTTTTTTTTACTAACCCAAACATCACAGCGCTACAACCTGCTGAATTTTTCCTAGAAATGCAGTCACAGACCTCCCTTGTCTCTGACCACGTTTGTGCAGCTGCCACAATGGATGAATTACCTCTATCTGCTGTGCATCATGAGTAGTACCTTGGTGTGGTACTGGAAGTGGCAGGTGTGTGCCTTCATCCCTCTGTCAGCTAATCCGAGAGATCATACATGAGCTCCAAATAATAACTATAAATGAGACTGTGTCTTGATAACTAAGATCCAATCTATTGAATGCTGCAGCTGTAATCTGGGGCAAAAAAATGTTTCAGATTTACTAATTGACCTGGACTTATGGTGGTACATCCCCAGAAATGCCCCTGACTATTCGCTTGTTAAATATGGAGGAATTGTACTGCTGTATGTAATGGCAGCACTCTAAATGAGACCTCTTACACTGCTCAACTAGTTGACATGAGCAGAATTATAAAAGAGGGCCAGGACTCAAGTAGCTAAATTAATACTTGACTCAAAACTTCGATTATTAAAAGCTTAATCTTAGTGTCTCAGTTAATGAAAGATCTGGGCTTATCAGATATTTGGAGGACTCTCCACCTCAGAGATAAGGATTATACATTTTACTCTCCTCGCCACCAGTCCTACAGTAGAATAGACTACTGGTTAACCTCCCCCAAAGTCACGGCCAATATAATAGAAGTTAACATCCTTCCTTTAATCATATCTGATCATGCCCCGGTTAAACTCTCATTCACTTGGGGCTCCTCTCCCTTAAAATCTCCCTCTTGGAGACTAGACCCCTTACTGCTTAAAGACCCAGAATTTTTACCCTGGATTAAAACACAAGTAGAAGAATTCATTGCTCATAATGATCCAAGAGATACTTCTATGGGTACTACATGGGAAGCACCTAAAATCACCCTACGTGGCAAAATAATTAGCTTTGCAGCATACAGGAAGACACTCAGGGAGCAACAGATTAACAACCTTGAAAACCTACTTAAAGCAAAACAGAGTTTATATTTGGCTAACCCCTGTCCTGACCCTTCATCTCCTTTGCATTACGAAATCTTGCAATTACGTATGCAAATTAATGAGCTAATTTCTTGTAAGACAGAAATTGCATTATTAAGAATAAAGCATAAGTACTGGGAAGGAGGGGAAAAGGGGAGTAAAATACTTGCTTATGGACTTAGAATGCACCAAATGGAATGGCACATTGCGGCCTTAAAAGATCAGGCAGGTGGAATCCGAACAAACAAATCTTCTATTAATGAGATTATGGTATCCTTTTATAAAAAGCTATATTCTTCTTCCTCTTCAACATCATCTTTCGATATTACCTCTTTTTTAGATAAGTTAGTACTTTCCTGTCTCCCCCAAGATGTAATATGCTCCTTAGATACACCTTTTACTATAGAAGAAGTAAAGAAGGCACTTTTCTCGCTTAAATCTGGAAAATCTCCCGGGGGAGATGGTTATCCAGTGGAATTCTACAAACTCTTAGCAGACCAATTATGCCCCTTATTATGCAATGTATTACAAGAATCCTCTAAGAAAGGTTATTTACCTCATACTGTGACTGATGCAATTATTACAATTCTTCCAAAAAAAGATAAAGATATCACCCTTCCGGCGAACTACTGTCCTATATCTTTACTTAATACAGATGGCAAAACATTCGCCAAAATCTTGGCTAATCGTATAGAACCACATATTTCCAAATTAATACATAGATCTCAGGCAGGTTTTGTTAAAGGTAGGATGGGCTCTGAACATCTTCGCTCTTTAATTAACCTAATGCATAAGGCCAAATCTCTTAACTCTCCAGCTGCAGCTATGGCTGTTAATTTCGAAAAAGCTTTTGATTCTTTAGATTGGAACTTTATCTGTTGTTAACTCGTTTTGGTTTTAGTAATCTCTTTTGTTCTTGGATCAAACTTCTTTATACAGCTCCTCAAGCTAGGGTCCTCACCAATTCCACTTTATCCAAACCTTTCAAATTAGCAAGAGGCACCAGGCAAGGATGTCCACTCTCCCCATTTCTCTTTATTTTAGCTCTCGAAACTCTCACTGCCTTTTTAAGACAACATAATGATATTAAAGGTATATCCATTGGGCACACACAATATACATCACTGACATATGCAGATGATATGCTCATTCTGCTAGAAAATTTAGATTCGTCTGCACAACCACTTACCCAAAGTCTTAACCTGTTCTGAAAGCTTTCTGGATTAACAGTTAATTACCAAAAAACTGAGATACTACCATTAAATAAATAAATTATAAATAAATAAATAAATCTTATAACAATCTACTAGGATTTCGTTGGGCCCCACAAGGTATTACCTACTTAGGGATAAAAATTACTCCTGATCTTGATAAAATTTGGGAAATTAATCTCCAACCCTTACTTACAGATATTAAAGCAAATTTAAATAAATGGAAAAATTTAAACTTATCTCTTCCCGGTAAAATAGCTGCTATAAAAATGAACATTACACCTAAAATTCTTTATTTATTTTCTTGTATCTCACTTAAAATCTCGCCTCACTTACTTTATAGAATTGGTAAAATGGTAGGAGATTTTTTATGGGAAGGTCATGTGCCAAGATTTAACTGTATTAAATTATGCTTTCATTGGTCTCAAGGCGGTTTTGGACTACCTTGGTTTACGGCCTACCTCTGGGCATTCAGAGCCTCAAAAACTATTAAGTGGTTTTCTAAACCTAATCATAACTCACCACTATGGCTTGATATGGAAGTTTCCCTATCCCCAGGACAAGTACCCAACAGCTTTATATATTTTACTTTAAACCCTAAACTAAATAAACATCCCACGATTAAAGCATCTATTCATTATTGGTTTAGAATGCATAAATGGCTCAAAACAGATCCTACTCCTATATCTCATACACCTATTTGGAGAAATCCAAAAATTTACCTTAGAGAACAAACCTATATACTGTAACTCCTGGAAACATAGGAATATATTCTTTTTGAAGGATATCTTTACCGATAAAGGTAAACGATTAAACTTTTTTAGTAATTTACAAGCAAAATGGCATATTCCTAAAAACGAATTCTGGAAGTACTTACAAATTTGTTCTGCTATACTTCATATTACTCAACAAACCACCAAACCATTAATAACTTCTTTATATATTAACTCATGGATTAATACCTCTTCTGGTTTAATTAGTAAAATTTATAAATCAATCAGAGAGGTATTACCGAATCAATCTCTTTTGGCCAGGAATAGATGGAATGCGACACTAAAGGATACTATATCTGACTCCCAATGGGATGAATGCTGGAAATTTTGCCATAATACCTTCAAAGATATGCGTAGCATGCTTATACAGTATAAGATTTTACATCTATGGTATAGAACCCCCTCACATTTGTACAGGATGGGTTTACTACCCAACAATAACTGTTGGCGTTGCAACTCACCAAATGGTGATCTTCTACACATACTGTGGTCATGTAAACCAATATCTTGATTATGGCAATCTATTCACAACCTAGCATCTAAAATTACTGGCCGCCATATTCCATTTGAACCTAAATTCTGTTTACTAGGAGTTATAAACAAAAATATAAAGCTAACAAAATACCAGCATAAATGGTTACATATCCTATTTATGCAAGTTAAGAGACTAGTACTAATGTGTTGGAAATCTCAGCTAATACCTACTGTGTCTGACATTTTGAACAGCATAACCCATACTGCCTCTTTGGAACGGATATCATATCTGACACAAGACCGACTCAATGAATTCTACTTCTGCTGGCAGGACTAGTTAAGATTTCTTCGGATGCACAGATGATATTCTACCAGATCTCTCTGCTTGGTATTACCTCAACATGAATACCCTCCTATATTAATCCTTTCATGCAGCTCCTATAGTTGGTTATAAAAATACATGATTATATTAATCTGACTCATTTATTATTTCTTTATTTTTATTTACATTGCAGGTATTTAACTATATTGAGATATCACCTTATATATAAAATCTTTTTCTGTTAAAGGTAGGCTACATAACATTATATGTCAACGACTTTATAATACGTTAATACATAACATTGCCTGTACCTTATACTATATAATGTATGTGCATATCTTCTTACTGTAACATGTACTGTATTTTCAATATGGCAAACAACTTAATAAACAATTTAACTGCAAAAAAAAAAACTTGGATTGTGTCACTCAAATACTATCTGCTTTTATCTCCTGAAACTGTTACTAAGCCCCTTTAGTACTTTGTTTCTTTCACCTGGTTGTCGCCCAGCTTAGCTACCAGTGAGGCTTGCTCCCCTGTTTCTTCCCCTCTGCCTGTGTTGACTTTACACCATGGACCCCTTCATATGGTCCAGTTTCTCCCCCCCCACACAACTTTATGTATAACCTGCACAGTTCAACCTATGCTTTTACCACTGGGACCCACCTGGACTTCCCAGCTCTTTTTGTGAACACAGACTTTTTTTATCCAATAGCAGGCTGCTTCTATATTTCTACTTGCCTGCTATCTACCCATGTACAGCATGTTGAATTCACAAATGAACTGATATGTATCTGTTGTAGCTATGCTGTCCTCACTATGGTAGCCACAGCAAACCTAGCCTCACAGGATGAAAAACTCAAACAGTATTATTTTTCTTCTTGCTGTCCCCAAAGTATTGAACGACATGAGTGGTCATGCAGGGAATGTTTCTTTCTCATCTCACCACCCCTTCAGCTAGTCAGACAGCTGCTCTCTGGCCCTTATGACGTGAACTACTTGCCTCCACAGACGTAGTGTGACCCAACTACTGCCTCTTCCACAGGTAACATTCTTACCATCTACGCAAGGGGGGCAAAATAACTTCCAGCCTTTCACCACCCCTGGCTCTCTCTACTCTTCCCAGCTGTACTTTTGCACAATGTAAACTGTTCTTTTAATGTGACTACATCCCCTACCTGTATGACTACAGTGTGATGTAGACAGCCATGTTCTGAGTGCTGTATCATTTTTATTTCTTAAAATAACGGAAATGTGGTATTGAAGTGCCTATTAAAAATGCCAGTGCCCTTGGGATAACCTCACCTCCCCCCCAATTTCAGCAGAAGGATGGATGCCAGAAGAAAAATGCTGAGACAACATGCGAGATTATACACAAACAGATTTTAGAGACAATGTATTAAGTGGAAAAGCCTGAAGCTAATTATAGGGTTAAGGAGCTTGAGTTCAGCATATCCATTTTATGGAAATACAAAATCACACATGCCCACACAATGCAAAGCATCATGGTCTGCACATGCAAATCACCACAGAATATTATGCTGGTTCAGTTTTAAGCAGAATTGCATGGTGCCAAAAGGCCTCTCACACAGTTTGCAAAGGGTGCTAACACATGACATAGACACATGTTTCATCCTACCAAGACTCATCAGTATGCCTCGAGTAAGCAGGTGTCCTCTGTGGAGGCAGTAAAATTGTCTCCCCAGCTGACCCCGGGCCAGATTCAGAAAGTAAGGGAGGTTTTAGCAGACTTTTTCCCCTTGTTTAGCACCAAGCCTGGACTAACCCCATTAGTGACACACGATGTGGAGACAGGGACATAGACGCTCATTCGTCAGACAGCATATCAGGTGTCAGAGGCTGTCCAAAAGGACATTAGGAGGGGAAGTGGAGGAGATGCTGGATTTAGGGGTAATCCAGAGAACCCACAGCCCTTGGGCCTTACCTGTAGTACTTGTGCCCAAGCCAGATTGCGCAACTCATTTCTGTGTGGACTATCATGGACTGAATGCAGTCACAAAGTCCAACGCCCACCTGATGCCCCAGATGGATGAACTCCTGGACAAGTTGGGAGGGGCGACCTACCTTACAACTATTGACCTGACCAAGGGGTATTGGCAGGTAGAATTGACAGACAGAGCCAGGGAGAGGTCAACCTTCATCACTCCGATAGGCTTATTTGAGTTTAAAGTAATGCCTTTCGGAATGAAGAATGCCCAGGCCACTTTCCAAAGGTTGGTGAACCAGGTGTTAAATGGTGCTGAGGAGTATGCCACGGTGGACCTGGATGACATTGCCATCTTCAGTACCAGCTAGGAGGAACACCTTTCACACCTTAGGGAAGTGCTGGGCAGGATACAGAGGGCCGGGATCGCTGTCAAAGCTGAGAAGTGTCAGGTGGCCATGGGAGAAGTGGCATACCTCCAGCATATGGTAGACTGGGGACAGCTCCGTTCTAATGAAATAAAGATAGAGGTGATCCAGGCATGGCCAAGACCAGAAACCCAGAAGCATGTCAGGAGCTTTCTAAGGACAGCAGGGTACTACAGAAAATGTGTACCCAATTACAGTGCCCTGGCTGCTCCCCGATCTGACCTGACAAAGAAAAAGATGCCAAAGAAAATTACTTGGGGCCCAGCCTGTGAGGAAGCCTTTACCAGACTGAGGGAGGCACTGTGCATTGCTCCTGTTTTGACAAGTCTGGACTATAGCAAAACTTTTATAGTTCAGAGGGATGCCTCAGACGTGGGTATTGGGGCAGTACTGAGCCAGAATTCCAGCCAAGGGACAGATCACCCAGTAGCATTCCTGAGTTGGAAGCTGCTCCCCAGGGAGCAAGCATACTCCATGGTGGAAAAGGGGTGTCTTGCCATAATGTGGGCCCTAAAGAAATTAGAGCCATACTTGTATGGGCAGCATTTTGTGGTGCAGACTGACCACAACCCTCTGATTTGGCTGATGCAGATGGGGAAGAACAATGGGAGACTGCTAAGATGGAGTCTTGCTTTACAAGGGTATGATCTGAAAATTGTACATGGGGCTGAAGCGAATAATCAAAACTCAGATGGACTGTCTAGGGTCTATGAGGAGTGAACTGATTTGGGAAGCTCATCCCATGTTGGGAATAGATCCCCCAAATTCAGTCTAAGTGGGGAGGAGTGTGACGTAGACAGCCATGTTCTGAGTGCTGTATCATTTTTATTTCTTAAAATAATGAAAATGTGGTATTGAAGTGCCTGTTAAAAATGCCAGTGCCCTTGGGATAACCTCCCCCCCGGTTTCAGCAGAAGGATGGATGCCAGGAGAAAAATGTTGAAACAGTGTGTGAGATTATACACAAACAGATTTCAGAGACAATGTGTTACGTGGAAAAACCTGAAGCTAATTATATGGTTAAGAATCTTGAGTTCAGCATATAAATTTTATGAAACTTCCAGAGGAAGAAAAGCAGGTTGTGATGTATTGGTGTGAGGTAGTAAATGCTCATATGAAGCCTGTGTGAGGAGGAGGATGCAGCTTGGATCAAAAGAGATGTCATTTGAAACATGAGTCATGCTGAAGGATTGCAAAATTGATACTTTGAACAGACTACTGTTTTTTTATTAGAAATATTTTTAAATATAATCTGACAGAGGAGGAGCTAGCTGAGCTCACCAAAAAGAGGTTGGTCAATACAGTTGTTTAAGGAATAATTCTGTTTTACAGAGACACACATTTGTACCTAGACTCTGACCAAGCAAAATCGGTGAGCACTTAAGCAAGTATTTAGAGACTAAGTACTGAAGCAGGAATTTGCACTGTTCAAACCTTGTTTCTTTTTTAAAATATTTGTATGTCTTTTGATATAAGAGTTCTGTATTTTGTGTTTCAGATATTTTTAACTAATTTAGTAAAATACTTTTTAGAACTTACGTGGTCTGTCTTTGACTTCTTTTTATTTTAAGAAAAGTTAATGGTTATACCAGACAAGAGACATAAACTTGAATGGTGGTATCAAACTGGAAAGAGAAGCATTTTAAATCTGAGGTCTTTATTAAAGTTTTAAAGGGTTCATCTCTGTACACCTGGTTAGGTGCCCATAGGCAAAGATATCTGGCCCCCCCAAAGACAGATATATCTGAGCCTGTGCATTGGGTATGCTAACAAGAGGTTAACAGTTTGAATCCCTCTAGAACTGGAGACCAAAGGTTGATCAGAACTCACAAAAACAGACAAGAGGGTTACCTTGTCTGTTACACTGTTCTCAAGACTGCCCTCAGAGGTTGGCACTTTGGGAGTAGAGGGCCTGACCTGCTGAGTGAATCTGTGACACGACACCTATTACACCACAGAATTTAAGTGCATATTATATATGCCCCCCACCAAGGAAGTCATTTCTATTTTAGGGTCTGTTGCCCACCTGTTAGCTACCTGGTTTCTGCTTATTCTTTATATTAGTTTCTGGTTACAGATACTTCAATGCAGTTTATCCCATTTGCATCACCTCTATATTCACTAAGTGTTTCCAGTGAGCTTTTAGTTCTATTTAGCAGCTCACTGGAAACAGAAAAGGATCCAGAGTATGGAGGAGGGCAGACATAGTTTCACTACACAAAGGTGGTAGCAGGGAGGAGGCTGGCAATTGTGGCCAGACAGCCCGACATCGGTAGTGGGAAAGTTAATGGAATCACTGCTGAAGCAAAGGATTGTGAAATATCTTGAATCCAGTGAGTTACAAGACTCGATGCAACGTGGTTTCACAGGTAAGAAGTCATGTCAAATAAAGCTGATAGAATTCTTTGACAAGGTGACAAGAGATTTATCTCATGGTGGAGTGATGGACATGGTCGACCTAGATTTCAGTAAGGCTTTTGACACTGTTAATCATAGAAGACTAGTAAGCAAGCTGGATAGCTTAGGAGTGGGTCCAAAAGTGGTAAACTGGATAAGAAATGGCTTAGGGGATAGGTGACAGAGGATGGTGTTAAATAGAAATCACTCCAAGGAAGGGAGGGTGACCAGTGGGGTGCCTCAGTTATTATGCTAGAACCACCCCTCTTTAATGTATTTATAAGTGACATTGCAGATGAGCTGGAAGGAAAGGTCTGCCTCTTTGCAGAAGACACCAAAATGTACAATAGGGAGGACACTCTGGGGAGGAGTGGAAAGGATGAGCAGAGAAATGAGAAAACCAGAGGAGTGGTCAGTGGTAGGCAGCTAGGTTTCAATGTGAAAAAATGCAAAATAATGCACTTAGGGCACAGAAACCCAGGGTCAGAGTACAAAATGGGTGGAGTGGTATTGAATACCACAGGCAGGAAAAAGCCCAGGTGGTAATCATATTGGATGATGTGGCCAGGCAGTACAACAAGGCAGTAGGGAGGGCTAGTGGGATGTTAGGGTGCATAGGGAGGGGTATCACCAGCAGAAAGAGGGAGGTGGTGTTGCCTCAGTATAAATCACTGGTATGAACCCACCTAGACTACGTGTCAAGTTCTGGAGATCATGGGCTTGGTTCTCAAACATTGGTGCAAGCAGCATCAATGGCAGCTTGTACTGATTGCAGGTGTGCAGGGACCCTGCACCTGATTCACTATTGGGTAGGGTCCCGGTGCCTAAGTCCTGCAACTTGTGGCAACAGTGGCACAGCACCAAACAGCCAGAACATCTGCAAGGTGTGCCACAAACTGTGGGGCAGTCAGGCAGCAGCTGCACCCTTGATCAGGGATTGTAGCACTCCCCCACCCCAGCCCCAATCCCCATGGTAATAAAATAAATATCCCTGGTGGTCTAGTGGCCCCCCTCCCAGACCCAATCCTCTTACTAATTATATTTCATATCCCTGGTGGTCTAGCAGTCCTGCCCCTGACCCTGATCCTCTAATTACATGTAAACATCAATGTCCCTGGTGGTATAGTGAACCCCAACCCCCCGTTGCTGCAAGTAGTGCCCACCTTCCCACTCCCCCCATCCTGAACACTGAGTTGGTGACCGGCACAACCTTCCTCTCACCCCTGTGGCTGGCACTGAGCACATACTGTATAGAGGCACTTTGCACCATTCTTTGTGAGGCAAGCTCCTTGTGCTATGTCAGGAGCTTTGAGAATCAGGCTCCACATCTCTGAAAGGACATAGACAGAGTGGAGGCAGTCCAGAGGAGGGCAACTAAGCTGGTGCAGGATCTGTCAAAAGTCTTATGAGGACAGAATAAAGGACCTCAATACGTACACTCTGGAACAATAAAAGGGGTGGGGATATGATAGAGACCTATAAATACCTCACAGAGGTAAATAATATACAGGAGGGAAGTATTTTTCTGAAGAAAAGGTGCTCAAGAATAAGTTGACATGCTAGGAAGCTGGGGGGCTAGATTTAGGAGAGATGTGAGGAAATACTTCTTCACAAAAAGAGTGGTAGATTCCCATCCTGGGACAGCCTTCCAAAACAGAAAAAAGAATCTAATTTGTAATGACTTTTCCCTGGAGGACTGTAAAAATAAATGTTACAAAGGTATGTTATCCTTCTGTGTAGAAGCCCTTGTGTTGACTGGAGAAATAAAGTAGTAGTGCTAGCTTTACTGCTCTTCAATCTATTCTATCAATATATGGAAACAACCCAAAATTACACCCCTGATTCCACTTGTTACTTGTCAGTAATATTTTTAAATATTGTAGCTGTAAAAAGAAGATATTCATACAGAGTTGTACCTGCAGTTTGTTATTGGCTGACATGGAAGCAGGCTGGTGGGTTAGTGGGTCATGGAGCTGGTTGTAGAATTGGCAGGCTAACTGATGCATTAAAACATCTCCGCCTCCCTCTCAGCCTTGTTCTAATCTTGCTTTTGAACTGAGATGGGACTAGTGTGGTCAGGTTGCTTATATGGAGCAGCTGATGGGTTGGCAGGTCATGGAGTCAGCACTGTGATCATTAATTGATCATGGAGCTAAGACCTGGAACTGAACAAACAAGCTGGGACAGCAGAAGGTGAGAAAAAATAGATTCCCAGACACCCACAGCCATTATTCCCGTTAACTGGTTTTAGGAGGAACTTTGCAATTAGTGGTTTGTTAGGCCTATCCAACTGTGATCACCTTCCCTCATTCAAGTGGTGGATGGCTGTGGAGGTGAGCAGATGGCTGTCTCAGTCACCGTGTATGAGTGGGTGTGCTTACGGTGGGTAGTGAATGGGGGAGGAGATAGCTAGCATGCTGTGGTGAGGACTTGAAGTGAAGCAGAATTGAAGGTGGGGGGTGTGGCAGTGCTTAGGACTTGAAGTGGACAGGAGCCATTTCTCGCTCACTAAAAACAGATTGTGATGGCATTAAAAATAAATTGGTATTACACTACCAGGCAACAAAACTAAGGACACATAAGCACAATCGTTTCACAATGTTTAGGAAGAAACCTCAACAAGAGGACTTTTTTTTTCAACAATCTACCAGGCTCTACCTCCTACCTGAAGTGCCTCCTTACTCCTGTTGCCAGCCCGACGGACCCCCCCGGCTCTAAACCCCATGAGGTGAGTCCACTTTATCCACCCAGGGCCCTCTATCTAGAATCTAGTAAGTCAGGTAGGACAACTGCGGAGAGGAGAGCTCCCGGTATGCTGCAGTATGGCCTGGATGGCATCGGACCATCGCCTATCCCCGAGGATGGGGATTTTTCCATGTAAGGTGTCTATTGGAGTGAGGATGTACAATGACGTCTGCAAGATTAGGTCGCTGACATCTGCCGCCACTCCCCCCATATTTCTGGCTCAGAGTTAGAGAGCCCCTCGTCTCCACCAGGGATCAAAACTGCACCGAGCGAGTCCCTTATCCCACCCCTGGGAGAGAACAATCCTCCAGATGCTCGGTCCTCTCCCTCCCCTGCTGACCCCCGATAGCCTAGGCTCCCAAACCTGCATCAGTGGTGTGGCGCGAGGTGTGGCTTCCAGCACCTCAACCCTCAGAGCCACCGGGCTGGCTAACAAGATGAATTTAACATACATTTTCACATTCTTGGCTCCAGTCTGACTACACAACTGACATAGAGCTGCACAGTTTTCCCTCTGCAGTATCACTTCCTTTCGCCCCAGAGGTATGCACAAGCTGCCCATATCAAAATTGTGCCTGACAAAAGATCCCTCAGAGGCATATTTAGATGTAAAATGAACATCTTACTAAAAACCATTGAATGGCAACATTTTGGGTCAATTCACACAAAGACAATACTCTGGTTACACTGTTTGAGCTGTAATGTCTCAGTACACTAGCTCTTTAATTACTAAACTATTTGACCCATAACATCAACAATTAGCATTTCAATCTTTAAACAATCTTCACATACTTGAAACTTACTATGAGCAGTCATATTCTTCTGGTGATCATCCCCCATCCTCAGACACCATTGAAAGCTTTTTCCTCCCCTACACTTACTGAAACTCTCTGTGGCAGATGCTCAACAGTTGATTGCAGAACAGGAATTGGAGGCCACCCTATCTAGAAGTAAAACACACAAGTGTCCCAATCCAGATGCATACCCAACAGAGTTCAATGAGAAATCCAAAGATGATCTACTCCCATCCTATCATAAAACTTTCCAAAGTGTACAACAGATGGGCTAAGCCCCTGGTACCTTGCATTATACCACCGTTTTGACCATATTAAGACCAAATAAAGACCCTACTGGAGGGCATTCTTATCATCCCATATCCATTCTCAGTACGGACTATAAAATGTTCACTATGATTCTTGAACACCTTCTAGATAAAATACTCCCTTCTCTCACACATCAAGACCAGATAGATTAGTCCATGCCAGACAAATGCAAGATAATATTAAAAGAACTTTACACCTTCTTCATCAGATATCCCTAAGTAACTGACCTTTCATCATCTTAAGTCTTGATGTAGAAGAGGTGGTTGCTAGGGTGGTATGGCCTTTCCTTTATTATACTCCCACTCAGTTTGGCTTTCCCCCATTATTTTTTGACTGGATCAAAACCATTTACATGAAACTGAAGGCAAATGTGCTATCAAATGCACACTTTTCACAAATGATCCCCCTAGCATGTGGTACCGGCCAAGGATGTCCACTCTTGCCCTTACTTTTTATCCGGTTCATGAAACTGCTGGCAGAGTGAATCCAAACAAATGTCAATATTCTTGGATTCCCTAGAGGCCATGCTCACCACTACTTAGAGTTGATTTAAGTTTTGAGAGAGGTCTTAAGGTACTGTGATTTTGCTATCTGCCCTGAGCGCTGTGCCCCTTCTCTTAGAGCTGTAAGTCTATGGGCTGCACCCTTGGCCTCGGTGTCCCATTGAGGCTGCTTCAGTGCTCCCCCCCAAAAAAACTTGCTTCAGAACCTCCCTGCCTGTTCTTTTTTTTTTTCAGCTCTATGCTCCAGTGTTAACTATAGCCCCTTCCACGACTGTATTGAAGCTACTGCTCTCTCCTGTTGAGCATATTGCAGTGTCCTCCCAAACCCCCAATTTGCTTCAGGACTTCCCTGCTTAAACTATTTCTGTTCAATTCTCAGCCCCTCCCAAACTGTTAATTTATCTTTTGTTTTCTGACTGCCCTCCCCTCCAAGCCTGCTATTTAATTTCGTCCTCTCACCTTATCTCACCAGGGGACAACTCTGCCCTTTCGGGCTCTCTCCTCTCAAACAAACTGCATTCTGCAGTTTGGTAAGCAGAACTAAGAGAAGCTGCCAGACAATCACCCTCCAAGCAAGGTACGGGCTGGAACCCTGAATTTTGGCATCTACCCCTGGAGGAATATCACTTGCCCCATCTGCCAGTGTTTCTTACACTTTGTGCAGCAATCCAGAAGTCTTCTAGGAACTGCTGCCAAGAAATTAATGCTAGGACTGACCTCTGCTTGACATGTTCTTGATTTCTCACTTTAAGTAATGCTTAGCCTGATGTAGAGATTTCTTAAGAGTTGATTTAAGTTTTGAGAGAGGTCTTAAGGTACTGTGATTTTGCTATCTGCCCTGAGTGCTGTGCCCCTTCTCTTAGAGCTGTAAGTCTGTGGGCTGCACCCTTGACCTCGGTGTCCCATTGAGGCTGCTGCAGTGCCCCCCCCCAAAAAAAACTTGCTTCAGAACCTCCCTGCCTGTTCTTTTTTTTTTCAGCTCTGTGCCCCAGTGTTAATCAGAGCCCCTTCCATGACTGTATTGAAGCTACTACTCTCTCCTGTTGAGCATCCTGCAGTGTCCTCCCCAACCCCCAACTTGCTTCAGGGATTCCCTGCTTAAACTATTTCTGTTTAATTCTGAGCCCCTCCCTAACTGTTAATTTCTCTTTTGTTTTCTGACTGCCCTCCCCTCCAAGCCTGCTATTTAATTTCGTCCTCTCACCTTATCTCACCAGTGGACAACTCTGCCCTTTCGGGCTCTCTCCTCTCAAACGAACTGCATTCTGCAGTTTGGTAAGCAGAACTAAGAGAAGCTGCCAGATGCTCATCCTCCAAGCAAGGTACAGGTTGGAACCCTGAATTTTGGCATCTACTTCCGGAGGAATATCACTTGTCCCTGTTTGCCAGTGTTTCTCACACTTTGTGCAGCAATCCAGAAGTCTTCTAGGAACTGCTGCCAAGAAATTAATGCTAGGACTGACCTCTGTTTGACATGTTCTTGATTTCTCACTTTAAGTAATGTTTAGTCTGATGTAGAGATTTCTTAAGAGTTGATTTAAGTTTTGAGAGAGGTCTTAAGGTACTGTGATTTTGCTATCTGCCCTGAGTGCTGTGTCCCTTCTCTTAGAGCTGTAGGACTGTGGGCTGCACCCTTGACCTCAGTGTCCCATTGAGGCTGCTGCAGTGCCCCCCCCAAAAAAAACTTGCTTCAGAACCTCCCTGCCTGTTCTTTTTGCTGACTTTTCAATTAGCAGATTATATCCTTTAGCCAATAGAGGGCCCAGTTATAAGCACACTTACCCAATCTAACACAATATAGTTCCTGTCTCATTTCACTTATATTGTGGTCAGTCCATCACTATTAATCTGTCTTTACCCCTCCCTCTTCTACTGATTGATACTGATTTTTCCCATTTGCAGCTTATAGTCTTTTTGCCCACTAAAGGGGTTTTCCCCAACCATTCCAAAGCTGCTCTACATCTCCTTACTCTCTACTACTCCTGGCACTCCTCCTTTACTGCTCAACTGCTATGGGTACCTACACTCCATTACTAAGTCTGCTCTCCTTCACCCTCTTGGTATAGACCTTACACAGACTAGAGCACCTTTCCTCCACACTAGGTACCTCATCCCCAGACTACCCTACAGTGACTCGGCCTTCCCCCACCCTCAACACACCTGTGACCCCCAACACCCCCGCCCTGTCAACACCCCCACTCCCTCCACCCTCCAAGGCCTGACCTGGACCCAGCTCTCCCCTGCCATTCCCACCCTTCACACTTTATCTATCCCATGCACCCTGATTCTAAAGTCCTCAGCTGGGTGTCGACCCAAGGGTCTCCATCGCCACCGGCCACTAACCAGAATAATTGCACTGCTATTATTATTATCTGGTAATATACACCCAAACCCAGGACCTATTGCTTCCAGCCCTGTACTGCAACTGGCCTCCACTTTGCATTCTTAAACATTTGCAGTCTCCTAAAGAAATCTGCTGCCCTCCAGTGCTGGGTCATTCAACATCAACCTGACCTAACTGCACTGGTAGAGACTTGGCTCTCCAAATCCACCCCTGACTCCGCTATCACTCTCCCTGGATATACCATCTACAGGGAAGACCGAGTAGACAAATGTGGTGGTGGTTGCGTACTACTCATACAGGACTCCCTTATAGGTCAGGCACTCCCAGCTCCTAAACTTGATTATGGTGCCCAAGCCCTCACCTTAAAAATCACACCTGACTCTGCCCGAGGCCCTCTCTTCCTCACAGTCTCCTATGTACCCCTGAGGAATCAAAACCAAGCGGTCCCGTCCCTCATTGACTATCTCATATCTCTGCCTCACAAAGTGGAGCAAGTCATCCTAGGTGACCTAAATGTTAACTGGCTTGCCTCCACTGCCTCCCATATAAGGGACTCCTATGCTTCCCTGGATTTGTCCCAGTTAGTCATCCAGCCCACCAGATTCAACCACTCTACTGGCATCAGCACTCTCCTAGATGTTGTTATATCTAACTGCACCTACAAAATCCAGGATGTCACTGTCCTCCCCAATTCTCTTAGTGATCACTCCCCAGTCATCTCTCTCTCTGGTCATCCTGCACTCTGAAGCCAGTGTCCCAGGCCACACTACACTGCTGTTTATGCCCCAGCAGCCTCAGAAAATTAAAACAATACCTAGCCCAGCTAGACTGGTTCCCTATCCAGCGCGCCCCTGACATTGACTCAGCACTTGTCCACTTTACAAATGCCTTCTGTAAGGCTTGTGACCTTTTCACCCTCCTCACCAGGATCTGCTCCAAAAAATGCAATGCCCCATGGATAACCCCACCCCTCCTCCAGAGACTCAAAAACAGAGATAATCTCTGGCACATTGCTGTAGAATCTGGAAAGGCATCTGACAGACAGGCTTACAACACAGAACGTAATGAGTACACTTGGGCCATTAGGCGGGCCAAGGCAGAGCACTACCAGACCACCCTCACTTCCACTTGGGGTTCAGCCCGGACCTTCTGGGATAATATGAAAGAGCTTAATGGGAAGTCCTGCTTCCCGCACCATCTCAGCTCTCCATGAGTGCCACCCCCACCACAGATCCACTCCTCATAGCCGATTGCCTTAACACCGCCTTCTCTGACCTAAGACTGGTCCTCCCCAGCAGCTTCTTTGACAGAATCCCCACCTCTCTCCCTCCAGTTCTGCATCGCCCACCATTCTACCTGTGCACCCTATTCCCCAAAGAAGCCAGGCCACACCTGCTAAAAGCCTTAGGCAGCATTAACCCTAGCAGTGACCCCCTCGAGTCCAGGATCCTCCTTATGGTCTTGGACAAAGTCCTAGTCCCCCTAAATGACCTTCTAAACTGGTGTCTATGGCTTGGTTCAGTTCCCAAGTGCTTGTAAAACTGCTGAAATCACACACATACATAAGATTGGTGACCGATCTACCTCCAACAATTACCAGCCCATCTCCATCCTCCCCCCACTCTCTAAAGCCCTTGAAAAAGTGGTGTTGACCCAGCTCTCTGAAAACTTAACCAAGTATGGCATTATGTGCCCAGAGCAGCATGGTTTCCACCCAGGACACAGTACAACCATGGCTCTCCTGGAATTCTCCCAACACTTGCATGCTGCTCTTGACTCTGGTAGCCTTGCAGGAGCAGTGTTCATTGACCCCTCTAAGGTCTTTGACACTGTCTGTCATCCCCTTCTACTCGACTTTCTCTACCAACTTGGTTTCTCTGGTGGTCCCATTTCCTGGTTCTCTAGCTACCTCTCTGCTAGATCCCAGTGTGTCAAGATCAGCGGCTCGTTCTCCAGAACTCTTCCCATTCACTCCAGGGTCCCTCAGGACTCCATCCTGGGTCCAATACTTTTTAGTCTCTACCTCAATACTCTCTCCAGCTTATATACCGGTAAAATGCTCCTCTATGCCGATGATGCAGTCCTCGTTGCCTCACATCCCAATGCCACCTCCCTCCAATTATCGCTCCAGCAAGCTTACAACCAAGCGAAAAGGTGGTTCAGAGACCGCAGACTGGTCATTAACCTAAAGAAAACCAAATCAATGCTCTTCTCCCACCACCAAAACAAAGCTAAAAATACCCCCTCTTGATTATCTCCAGCACTCTGCACCCGCTAGAACAAGTGACCATATACAAGTACCTAGGCATCACGTTCGATACTGCCCTCTCCTTCCACACCCACATTAATGCCCTGTCAGCCACCATTAACTCTTGGATTGGTCTGCTATTCTGGCACAGGGACCGCCTGCCTCAGGTTACCCTCAGGCTGGCCATCACCTCATCTGTCTTGTCCCTTGTGGACTATGGCTTGCCCATCTACGCTGCAGCTGACAACACTGCCCTCTCCAAAATCCAACTCTCCATCAATAAGTCCTGTAGGCTCCTGACCAGTGCCCCAGCCAAACTCACACCTGCCTTCTCTATACTACCACCAATCTTCTCAACTTTGAGGATCAACTGCTCTACCAGACCTGCCTTCTCGCTAAGAAATCTTTGCTAGGATTCTCCCCCCCCAAGGGTCTTCACCTCCCTACAGCAGCCATCTTCATCTGTCACCACTCATAGCTCTGTTAAGGCCACTTTCAAGGTGCCCAGAACCAAGACCTCTCTTGCCCAGAGATCCTTCCTCTACCGAGCCCCCACCTGGTTCAACTTCCTCCCTGGCTGCATCTCCAACTTGCCAAAAATTGGCTCCTTCAAAACAGCCCTTTGGAACCATATCTTTAATACCCACTGTTGTGGTGCAACTAACCCCCTGTTGTAAGCTGTGATTTCCGCCCACTTTGCCACCTGTCTCAACAACATCCACTGGACAGCCTCTCCCACCCCCAGACGTACCCCTTCCCTACTAGGTCCAAACAGGGATGTAACCCAATGTCTTCTCTGAGGACCTACTATATCCATGAGTGTAACTCACAGTTTTGTAACATTAAGTAACCTAAGTAACATACAAACTACTACATTATGCAACCTAAGTGTATCTATGTTAAATGTTCCTTTTACTGCACTTGTAATGTTATCCTCTGTTTTAATCTGCACTGTAATAACTGTCTTGATGTCTGTCCCTCCCCGATGAGATGCTTTTGTAAATGAGTCTCTGACTCAAAGGTTGTAAACCCGATTTGTAATGAATAAATGAATAATTAGCCGTGTATGCTAATTATTTGTTAAATACCTTGTGAATCCTGATACCACCCTTCCACATCTATGGCAAACAGTTCATCAATTCAGGCAAGTTGCAGATTATAACCTTAACCAAACTAAGACTGAGGTCTTTGTCCTACTCTTTCATCCTTCACCCCAAATGCAGAATAGCATCCCCTTTCACTGGGCCTTCATGTCTTTGTGTTAAGGTCTTGGGGGACCTCTCAGCTTCACTCACTTTACTATACCCTCATTTCTCAACAAATTCATCAAGATCTAAAGAATGGGACTCCTTTCTATTGGAACCTACCCTGAGTATTGAAATAATGTAAATGATCATCCTTCTGAATCTATTGTACTTCTTTTTTATTTTTATTTATATTTTTTGCCCCAGTTTTTCCCACTGAGCCCCGTGTCCCCACTGTGCATGTGTAGAGGCACATGCATGCTGTGGTACCTGGACACCCTCCCACTGCTTTGCCGCCTGTTCTCTTGCACTACCCGTGGACCTCCGTCCGAGGGGCAGTAGAACTATGACGGGCAACAGGATCTTCCCGAGGAGAGTTACCTTGTGGTTGCTCAATTCTGCTCCCCCCCCGTGCCAGCTCCCCGATGACCCAAGTCCGTTCCTGAACTAGGGTTGCTGGGATGACGTGATGTAAGGTGTCCAGTGCCTTAACCCTCAGCCACCGGGCCAGCTAATCTATTGTACTTCTTTCAAACTCTCCCTATCCCAATCTCACACAAACACTTCTTTCATTGAGAAAAAAACATCTCCAGATATATTTGGCAGGGTAAATGCTCCCAAGTGAAATATACAATTTTACAACTCCCACATAAGAAAGGAAGATTCGTTTTGTCCAGCTTGCAGTTGTACTTTTATGTGATACAACTCTGCACCATTTTCTATTGGCTTTCTCCAGACTACACAGGCAATGGAAGAAAAAAGAACTCACTCTAGAGCCTCTCCAAGCTTATGACCAAACCATCTTTGTTTCCCAAGACCAACTCTGTCTTCCCAATCAGATCTCCCTTACACTTCCATTTCTTTAGATTGCTGGACTTATACCATTAAATTTCCCACCAGTGCAAACCAGTTCACAGTATTCTTGGCAATAACATACATATCACAATTATTACTTACAAAATTTGATCCCAGGCATAGCAGATGAGCACTTACAGGACAAGCCTATTTTTTACAGTTTATTGAGATGGACCAAATTGACAATTTCACAACTCCAAAGGATAGGTACCACCTACCTATAAGAGATTATTTTCATTACTTGTAGGTGAGACATTACTTGCACCCACTTCTTCTTAGGTGTCTGATCCTCCAGCCCCAACCTCAGCTTCTCCACCTTCTACTCCAAACAATAATGGACCTCCTCTTCCCCTATCTCATATCTGCCCTTTATCACACTCTCTTAGTCCAGAGACAAGCTTCCACAACACATATTCTGAAGAAATGATCACAGGAATTTGACCTGCCAATATCAGAACAACAGTGGATCTGCACTGCTACTGATTCACAAAGGACCCTGTTCTCTCTGATGGACAGATAATTCTCCTGGAAGTTCAAATCTGATTTCCCCAAACCCCTCAGATACAAGAAAAAATATAAAACTCAATTCTCTGTGTTATGTTGCAGGGAATGCAGAGAACAGCTTGCACACCATACCCATATCATGTGGATTTGTCCGGTGCTCAGGATATTTTGGATGGAAATTCACCATATCATTACAGATATCCTATCTCTTACACTCCCACCTAAGGGATACATCTTACCTTGCTCATGTTTCCACTGTCAATTAACAATCAAAAAATAAAATGTGTCTCTTGTATCTCAATTTCAATGGCCAATAATGCTGTTACTAAGGCCGGAGTTCAACCATTGCCCCACCCCATTAATAGTTGACACTTTTTAATTGCTCAGACCTATGTAATGGAAAGAATCACACATTGGGTCCAATTTTCAAAACTGGCAGAATGACACAAGGGACTTGCATCTAAAGATTTTGATACAAGGGGTGACTTGTGTCACAACTTGAGTTATTCCCGATTTTGTAACAAAGCTTGCATCAAATCCTGATGCAGCTGTGCCAAAGCTCCCTTGCACCATGGTTGCATCAAACAACCCAGTGTGCCAGGTCACTAGGGGGCGTGAGCTATGTCAGGGCTACAGTATCCCTTTTTGGGGATTTTGAAAGCTCCACCATGGACGCAGTGAGGGACACCACTTAGACAAGCCTGGAGGTGGTCCAAGTGACTTGTATCAGTGGGACATGATCAAACAGTGGGCTGCCGGGAGCAGAAGAGGCATGGGAGGTGGCATGGGGGAGTCAGGGAACAGCTGGGCAGTAATGGGACTGCTATGGCACTCTGTGAGGTGCATTTGCTATTGTTGCATACAGTATGTGTATTGTACTGTACCTATGAAGTATGCTGTATGTGGGGGAGTTCCAGGGACAAAATGTGACATGGCACCAGGAAGGAACAGCCCTGGCAGCTGCACATTCTGTCCCTGAACCCCCCCATAAAGTATAAAATATGTAAGTACAGCAGTTGCCATACTCTCATAGGTATTTATACAAATCAGTCTCACAGTGCTGCAGTCCCCACTCCCTATCTCTGATCTCGCCCTGCAATACACAGATAACATTCCCTAGTGGTCTAATCCCCAATCTCCCCAATGAATATGTATACATCTTTCCTGGTGTTCTAGCGGACCCCCACCTGATCCACATTCTCCACAATAAATATGTATGTATCTTTCCTGGTGGTTTAGCCAACCCCCTGATCCCTGATCTGCACCATAAATATGTATATATCTTCCCATGTGATCTAGCGAACCACCAATCCCCGATCTCCCCCATAAATATGTATATATCTTCTATGGTGGTGTAGCGGACCCTCTAATCCCTGATCTCCTGCAAAACCATTTATATAACATTCTCTGGTGGTCAAGTGGACCCCTTACCCCCAAACCCTGGCAGGCAGTAATCTACCACCCTGTTCCTCCCCATTCCTTCCATGAGCCAGTAACTGGCAGAGCCCTCTGCTCTCCACCACAGCTGGCCTCTGACTGAGCTTTCAAGGAGCATGTACTGTATATAGTATGCGCTTCTTGACAGCTCAGTCAGTGGCTGGTCGTGGTGGAGAGCGGAGGGCTGTGCTTGTGGCTGGCTCATGAAAGGGATGGGAGTGAGTGGGGTGGTGGAGCACTGACAGGAGTGGGAGGTGGGGTCCACTAGACCACCAGGGAATGTTATATAAATGGTTTGGGGAAAAACTGGCGATTGGGGGATCTGCTAGACTACTAGGGAAGATATATACATATTTATGGGTGAGATCAGGAATTGGGGGGGGCTTGTAGACCACCAGGGAATTATATCTGTACATTGCAAGGGGAGATCGGGGATAGGGAGGAGGGACTGTGGCATTGTGAGACCGATTTGTAATGAAACCTTTTAGAGTATAGCAACTACTGTACCTATGCATTACACTGTATGGGGGCAGGTAAAGGGACAGAATGTGCAGCTGCCAGGGCTGTGCCCTCCTGGTTCCACATCACGTTCTGTCTCTGGAAAACCCCTATGTACAATATACTTCATAGGTACAGCATAATACACATTTACAATAGCAAATGCACCCCACTGGGTGACAAAGCCCTCCCATTACTGCCCAGCTGTTCCCCCAATTCCACCTCTGCCACCTCCAATGCCCTTTCTGCACCCAGCCACCTCCTGTCCAGCAGTTTCAAACCCCCACCATGCCGGCCACTCTAGTGTTGCAATAGGCAGGGTGTCGGGATCTCTACGGCAATTCCCACAGGACCCCCAACTGTTTGGCATAGCAGTCGAGTCATGGTAAACCTTGAGGTGTTTGGTGCAGTGTCCCTGGCAACCCAGAGTTTGCCACAGCCCTGGAGCAATGCAACTTATGTCACTCTAAAGGCTATTTGAAAATCTGGCATATTATCTCAATGACAGAGCAGTTTTAGTTTTAACAAAGTGGATCCCTTAGGTATGTTACATTATGGAAGTAGACAATGGCTACATCCCATAGTTAGCTTTTGCTCAGACAGCAATCTTGCTATAATCAAATCAAACCAAATTTTAATTTTAAAAGGTGCCCTTCCATATGATCAAGGCACCTGTACAAATACAAACATTGAAATGAAGTCAACACATAAAATCACCAGTCTAAAACGCAGTCCAGTCACAATCCATAAAAATAATCATCAAAATCAGAAAAAGTGAGGTGAAACAGATAAGTTTTTAGTTCTGCTTTAAAACTTTGGACAGTCAGGCAATCCCTTACCTGATGAAGTAGAGAATTCCACAGGTTGGGAGTTACAAATGCAAATGAGCAGGCCCCAGCTGTCTTCAAACACACACACACTGGGAATCTCCAGCAATCCCTCATCAGTGGATCAGAGTGGGCAGAACGGGTGGTAGTGATGAAGGAGGTCTTGCAGCTAGCTGGCTCCCTGGACATGTAGGGCTTTATAGGTCAGCAAGCTGACCTTGAAGATAACACGCCACCGCACCGGAAACCAGTGCAGTCCATGGAGCACAGGCATAATCTGACTGGCGCTACAGTAGATGTGCCAGCCATTAGCTTGGCAGCCACATTCTGCACCAGCTGCAAGTGGCAGATGTCAGTCCCCGGTAACCCTAGGTATAGGGCATTGCAGTAGTCAAGGTGAGTGGTTACGAAGGCATGGACCAATGTTGGGATATATTCTGTGGGGGGGGGATCAGGTGCTTCACCCAGGCAATATTCCTCAGATGATAAAAAGAGGATCTGACAACAGCTGATACCTGTAATTTAAAGGTCAGGCCATCGTCAGAAATAACGCCAAGGTGATGCACCCGGTCAGAGATAGCAAGCTGGACATCCCCAAGCCAAAGACCAGAGGGCCATCTGGCAGCCACTCCTACCTCCTGATGATCTGGGTCCACCACGAACACCTCAGTCTTATCCAGATTGAGCCTCAGCCAGCTAGCACTCATCCAGTTCTGGATCTCAGACAAGCAGTTGTTAAACATCGAGAGAATAACTCCCTGTTCCAGTACAAAAGACATGTACAGTTGAGTATTGTCTGCATAGCAGTGAAAACTCAAACTGTACCATCTAATAATGTCCCCCAGTGGCAGCATATAGACAGCAAACAATATGGGAGCCAAAATGGAACCCTGTGGTGTCCCACAGGGCAGGGTCAGAGGAATAAATTCTTGAGACTACTGTCTGCATCCTACCCTTGAGGAAAGATCAAAACCATCTGAGGACAGAAAACAATAGTCCACAGATGAACCGTAGATGATCCAATAGCACACCATGATTGACAGTGTCAAATGCCGAGGAGAGATCAAGGAGGACCAAGATAGAATGGGTCCTCTGATCTCTCGCCATTAGGAGATAATTTAGCACCCAAACAAGGGCCATCTTGGTGCTATGCTTCTTCCTAAATCTGGACTAGAGATAGTTATAGACATCGTGGATGGATAAATGACCATCCAACTGAAGAGCAACCATCTTCTCAATAACCATACCCACAAAGGGCAGGTTAGAGACAGGTCTGTAGTTAGCAAGACAGTCTGGGTCAAAGGAGGATCTTTTAAGGAGTGGTCATATGACTGTTTCCTTTTTAGTATCTGGAAAGACCCCCCCCCAATGACATCCAGATTATCTCAGCAAGGACAGTGCCAATCTCCTCAACACACCCCACTAAGAGATGCATTGGGCCTGGGTCCAAACTACAGCTGGTTGGCTGCAAAGTCTGGATAATCCTCACAATGGCCATGATGTCTGGATGGTTGAAGTCAGACCAGCTAGACTGGGTGTTAGCAACCTCCTGCCGACCATCGCAATGTTCCATAGAGGGGTCTGGGAAGATCCTGGATCTGATGGTGGCAACCTTACCCACGAAGAATCGAGCAAATGCGTCATTTCTGTCTTGAGACAAGGCTACTCCATATCAAAGACAGATTGGATTGCACAATCTGTCCATGGTCTGGAAGAACTGAGCAGATCGATTCTGCACAGTGGCATCTCCCTGGATAGGAATTCTGCCTTCTTATGGGAGATTGTCAATTGATAGACAGTATAGTGGTCCATCAATCTAAGCCTCTCAACCTCCAGCCCGGACTTTCGCCACGCCATCTCTATTCTTCAACCTACTCTCCTCCGCACCTTTAAGATCCCATCAAACCATGGGGACCCTGGGAGAAGAGTGAGAGGTCAAACAAGAACAGGAGCAATAGAATCCAGGGCATCTGTAACTACCCTATTATAGGCAAGTACTAGATACCCAGGATCCTTGCATTCAGTCGACAGACCCGACAGGTATAGTAACCCCATCAGGCCTTCTGGGGTCATACCTCTCAAAGGGTAATACCAGACCATCTCCATACGGGCAGGCCCTTTGGGGAGAGCCACAAAATGGAACTGTATGAGGTAATGGTCTGACAAACTGACTGTTTCTGCCACAAAGTCAGAGACCTCCATACCCAGGAGGAACACCATATCCAGTGAATGACCACCAGTGTGAGTAGCAGAGGTAATAACCTGTGTGAAGCCCAGTAAGGTCATAAGCTGGAGGAGATCTTGACCAAACTGTGAGAGTTCATTATTCGCCCATGCATTGAAATCCCCCAGAATCAACCATCTGGGGGATCCCAATACAATGTTGACAATGAAGTCCATGACCTCATGCAGTAATACTTTCCCATCCCCAGGTGGACAGTAGATGAGAAGTATCCTGCACCACACACCCACACCCATGATACATTCAAAGGACCTGATAAGCCCCACTGAAACATCCACAAGATTCAGTTCTGGTTTAAAACAAATCGCTACAGCCCCACCCCTACAATCCATCCACAGGCGGCACTGCTGAGGCCAATACCGGGCCTACATTTTCATCTAGCCAGGTCTCAGTGATGCATGCCAGTTCAGATGTACTAACAAGATCTGTGATTATTGCAGTCTTGTTTTTAACAGACCTGGCATTGCACAACACTGCCCAAGTTGGATGAGTTGTCGAGGAAGACTGAGCCACCTGCCTGCCCAAGACAGAGCCCTTGGGTATGGGAACCAAGCAGGGAGGTCCCCTGTCTCATTATCATTTCATCCCAGGGTGCCTCCTTGTCCCCACCACCCCAATCCGGTCACCCCTCTCCATTGCCCCATCAGATCCAGGACCTCTCCCCTTTCTCCACCTCCTGACTATCCCCTATGCACGATATTGCAAGTATGTTGGAGAAGGTAAAGGAGGACAGTCAAAAGGGTGAAGGTCCCTAAGTCTGGAGGGGGAATAATGCCTGACCGTGATTGTGCCACCCGAACACATCTCAAACAAAAACAGCAGCAGTCAAATATATAAAACACAAAACTCACAGAAATACCAATCACACAAACCACCACACACACACCACATTAAACACCAAACAACCCAGATCAACAAAATAACCAGCCCCACCCCCAGTCAGACCCCACAAATAAAAACTGACAAAATTAGGTATAATTCTATGGCACGTAGAAAATGGAGCAGTTCAAAAGAGCAGTCACTTAAAACTCCTGAATAACAGAATTTAAACAACAAATATAATACCAAAGAGTTCTCACCTCTCCAGAAAAAGAGACTCTTTTGTGGCTCTGTCTCTCACATAAGCCATGGTAGCCACCAGAATTGTGATGTAAATCAAGTTTTTTGGGCACTCTCACTGCCCCAGTATAACAAAATGGTTACAAGATAAAGGAGAGTCTGACCGTCCTGACTGTCCTGCAAGATCCAGATGAAAGAGTCTTCCTGAAAAGTAATCCACAGAAACAATCTGAGTACTCTCAGTGGGTCCCATCATAAAAGTTCTTCTTTCCCCTGAACAGTCTGAATCCTGTCAGCGGGTCCAGTTGAAAAAGTTCTCTTCTTTCCCCAGAACAGTAAACCGACAGCTGATCTAGGGAAGATTAAAGCCACCCGGGCAGAAGTGCAGAGGGATCCCAACCAGTCACCAGGAGCCCACCACCCAAAGGCCCTCTGACTGCAGCTTTGAGTCCTGGATAGAGTTAACCATCCAGCCCGCTCTTCAGGATCCTAGGAGAAATCATGGTAGTATGCTATCAGAGCAAGGAGGCCGCTGAGTGGAGAAGCTAGAACATTTCTAACTAGGGGGTTAGCAGACATATACTTTATTAGAAGTGTAGGGTCTGCAAGGTAAATTGGGACCTTCAATCAGGGTAAAAAGGAAAACACAATAGTTAGTATGGGGGAAGGGAGCTGATAATTGTCCTTGCAGTTTGCTGGCTCAGGAGGACAGCTTTGAATTGGGGTTTGTGGCTTAGGTAGAAGTGAAGCAGCTGCCTGCATTTAGACTTCCCTAGCCACCTTATAAGAGCACTATAAAAGGACTCCCTCCTGATGCGTCCAGCACATTCGTGTCTGAGTGAGTGGAACAGCAAAGGAGTGGAACAGGTGTAAGACTGGCATCTTCGGCATCAGCAGGCATAAGCAGAAAGAAGCAGAGTAGCTGGAGATTCTGCCAGTCAACTAAGGTACAACACCTGTTTACTCATGTTGTTGCATTCACTACTGAGAAGTGCAGAAGGTAAATGGTAGGCCTATAAACTTGGAATGGGAGCAACACCATAACTAGGGTAACAGTAAAAAATGATCTACACCAGGTACAGGGGAATGCAAGTAGCAACATACAAAAATATAGAGGAAGTTAGAAATACTGCATGAAGGGTAAGCATTTATTGTATAAGTATTTCCAGGTAACACAGGGAGTATGGAACCTTGGAATGCTATGAGTGGTGCACTGCAGTAGCTGTGGGGCAGCAGTTTTCAGACACACCTTCCAGAGACTGAGCTTTGTGTACCATCTGTGTGCACCTCTGTGGGTTTGGGATGAGGTCACTAGACTCTGGGCCAAGTTGACTAGGATTTGGGGACCTCTTACCCCACCCAGGAGCCACCAAGTCTGACACCATTACCCCAGAGGATGCCAGGGAGGAGGAACGGCCCGACTATGGTCTGCTCTGGAATGGTAGGGGTGGCTGGTCTGAGGCACAGTCCGTAACCAGTACAACTATGAAATTTCTACACTGTTCTGGTGAGACACAACTGCCAAGATGAGGCACCCGTGGTAGTGGCCAGGGAGCACGTGGGGGTGCTCTGGAGTGGATATCTCCAGGAGGAAGGAAGAGAACCCCAGAGGAGGAGGAAGCAACTTCTGGTGGGGGATTCAACTGTGAGGGGGATACATATGGGAACAGTAAAGGGGGAAAGAGGGAGGTTAGGTGCTTATGCTGTGCCACAGGCCAGAGGGATGGTATGCAGATCCAGAGGATCATTAGGCCAGCAGGATGGGAGGCAAAGTTGGATGTCATTGTCCATCTGAGGGCTAGTGACCTGGCTAGGGACAGAGCTGGGATAGTGCAGGGTGAGTTTAAGGAACTGGGGAGGGGTCGCAGACAGGTAATGTGCTCAGTGGCTTTTGCTGAGGTGATTCCTCTCTATGATGGGGGGGAGAGGGCTCTTCACAGCAAAACTTTTAAGTCATAGTTGAAGGAATGGTACAGAGAGGAAGGGTTTCAGCTACAGTGGGGAATGGGGATCCACCTGCAGAGATAGGAGCCTTTACAGGGGTGATGGCCTGCATCCATCCAGGAGGGGAACCACAGCCATCCTCCTTGGATGGTTAAGATGTTACTTTGATGAACATTTAAACTAGCTGGGGGAAGGGAAGAAATCAGAGATGCAGTAACTGCCCCACCCCACAGGCTGAAGTAGAAAGTAAGGAGAACCTGAGGGGAATGGAATCCCCCAGGGTGGAAAGTAATAAACAAAGCTGGGTACTAAAAATGAAAGGAAAGGGAACGGAAGCATTAAAAAGAGAGAGGGGGAAGGAGAGAGGAAAAAAGAAAAGAAAGGAGGTAACAAGCAGATTGGCAAAAAAATCTGGAAGGACATGTGAGTAAATGCTAGAAGACTAGGAAATAAGATTCTGGACCTAGAGGTCTTAATGGCAGAGGCTGTCCTGGATATTTTGGTCAATGCTGAGTCATGGTGAACTGAAAACCATGACTTGGACACGTCCATACCAGACTATACTCTGTTCAGGAGGGGAAAGTGAGAGAAGGAAATGCGGGGGTGTGGTGATTTATGTGAGGGACGGCATATAGGTAAAGGAGATACAGGGAATTTGAGGGGGAGAAGAGGTACTGTAGGTCAAGCTAGAGACAGGGAATGGAGCATCAGTATTCCCATTAGCATGACCTACAGCTGTCCAGCACAGGGGGATGAGTTAGCTAAAGTAGGGGTGGATGTTATTAGCAAGATAGCAGAAAGGGGAAAGGTGCTGATAGTGGGGAACTTCAGTCTGCCAATAAGTAGATTGGAACCTCCAAGCTGTGGCTTCAGCTAGAAGCAGGGACATCCTGGACTCCCTAGAGTGAGCATTCCTCAGGCAACTAGTCAGTGAACCCAATCATGATAGGGCAACAACTACTGGACCTGGTACTGACTAGCAGAGACAGTGCTGCAGACCTCAAAGTAGGTGATCATCTGGGAAACAGCGATCATGGTATAGTATGTTTCAGTATAAGGACAGCTGCAGAACTGAACCACACAAGATGAGTGAATGCCTCAGGGATGGCCTGACGAGGAGGATGACATGGGTTGGGTTGAGGAACACTGGGTGAAGCTAATAAGGGCTTTAGTGATGGCAACAAACCTCTACGTCAAGCAAGAGAACAAAAGCAAGAGGAAAATGAAACTGCTATGGTTCTGAAAAGCAGTGGCGGAGAAGGTAAAGACTAAAAGGATAGCATTCAGAAGGTATAAGGAGATGCAGAGTGAGGACGATAGGGTGGTGCATCATGGGGAAACAAAAGGAAGCAGGGAGTGAGAAGGCACAAACTGAAGAGTGAATACCAAGGCAATAACAATGGGGAAAATACATTATTTAGGAATGTAAGTGAAAGGAGGAAGACTGGGGTGGAATTATAAGATTAAAAAGGGAAAGGGGTGCGGTGCAGAGGGGAACCAGGAAGAGGCAGCATCCTGAACAAATACTTTTGTTCTGTGTTCACAGAGGAAGGGGAATGGGAGGGCCCATAAAAACATAAAAACAGAAGCACTGGAAGAAGGAAGGTGGACACTAGTCCATTTTCAGAGGAGAGTTTCCTGAAGGGACTCACTAATCTGAAAGTGGACAAAACAATGGGGCCAGATGGGGTATATCCAAGGATATTGAGGGAGCTCAGGGAAGTACTGGCTGCACCTCTGACCATCCTATTTAACAGCTAATTGGAAACAGGAGTGGTTCCAGAGGACTGGAGGAGTGCACATGTAGTCGCCCTTCACAAAAGTGGTAGCAGGGAAGAGGATGGCAATCGTAGGTCAGTCAGCCTGACTTTGGTGATGGGAAAGTTAATGGATTTACTGCTGAATGAGAGGAGTGTGGAATATTTTGAATCTCATGAGTTACAAAACCAGAGACAGCATGGATTCATGGAGGGGGGGATGTCAAATTAATCTGATAGATTTCTTTGACTGATGACCAAAGAATTGGATATGGGTGGAGCAGTGGATGTGATATGCTTAGATTTCAGAAAGGCTTTTCAATACCATTCCATATAGGAGGCTAGTAAGCAGCTGGGTAGCCTATGAGTGGATCCAAGATTGCAAACTGGTTAAGAAATTGCTTAGGGTATTGGTGACAGAGGGTGGTGGTAAACAAAGCTCATTCAGAAGAAGGGTTGATGACCAGCAGGGTGTTGCAGGGATCAGTGCTGGGATCAGTCCTCTTTAATGTCTTTATAAGTAAAATTGCAGAGAAGATGGAAGGGAAGGCCTGTGCCTTTGTGGATGACACCAAAATCTGCAATAGTGTGGACACTGCGGGGTGTGGAAAGGGTGAGCAGAGACCTGAGAAAACTCGAGGAGTGGTCAAGGGTATGGCAGCTAGATTTCAATATGAAAAAGTGCCAAGTAATGCACATGGGACACAGAAACCCAGGATGGAGTGGCATTGTCGACCACCAAGCAGGAAAGAGACCTGAGAGTGATCACATCGGATGACCTAAAGGGGTGAGGCAATGTGATAAGGCAGTTGGCTAGTGGGATACTCGGTGCATAGGGAGGGGTATCACCAATAAAAAGAGGGAGGTGACATTACATCTATATAGATCGCTAGCAAGATCCCACCTAGAATACTATGTCCACTACTGGAGACCACAGGCCCAGTTCACAAAGGGATATAGATCGGCCCAGGGGACTTGCACAGAAGGTTTGATGCAAGTGGTGACTTGCATCAAACCTTGAGGCAAATGCAATTCAGTTTGATGCTTGCTACAAACCACCAGTTGCATGTCCCCTCTGCTGAATGCAACAGGTTAGACCAGCTCCCCCAGTCTACCTGTGCGCCATTGGTGGACCCATATTATGGGGCTTCTGCCAAAGCAGTGGCACAAGCTGCCATAATACAAGGAAACTGTCACAACTGTGCCAGTCCTTTGAGCCCTGCATCATCCTTCCTGAATTGGGCCCCACATCTCTTGAAGGACATAGACAGAATGGAGGCAGTCCAGAAGAGGGCAATTAAAATGGTACAGAATCTGCATCAGAAGACTTACAAAGGAAAGACTTAAGGATCTAAATATGTAAACCCTGGAAGAGCGAAGAGAGGTTGGATATGACAGAGACCTTTAAATACCTCACAGTGATAAATAAGGTACAGAAGGGAAGTATTTTTCAGAGAAATGGTGCTGAAGGACAAAGGGGCACAATAAGATGCTGGACTGTGGTAGATTCAGGAGAGATGTGAGGAATTACTTCTTTACAGAAAGAGTGGTGGATTCCTGGAACAATCTTCAAGCAGAAGTGATGGAAGTGAAAATAAGTGGTCTACTTCAAGAATGCATGGGATAGGCATAATCAATCAATCAATCAATCAAGACTTTATTTAACCAGGCGTTCATAAAGGAATCTTACGGAAGGGAAGGGTGGGTGAATGGGCCAGAGATTAAGTATGATCTGCAGAGATACTATAGGCAGGGAAAAATGGCCAATCTAAGTGGGTCAAGTGTTCCTTGTCTGCCAGCAGATACTATCTTTCTATGTTTCATAGGTCTTGACTCATATCTCCTGGGGGCATTTTCCATCTCCAGGTCACCACTACCTGAAAAAAAGTTATCAGTGTTGTAAGGTTGCTGAGTACTCATCTCATATAGAAACAAATCTAAAAGTCGCTGTTAGATAGTGATTTCCCCTGTTCTATATCCCCTTGATCTAAGTTCTTTTCCTCTCTGTCCTCCCCTTCTCTCTACCAAGCAACTGATTCTTTTTTTTTTTTGTTATTGAATGAAATTAATATGGTTCATGTCAGGTTCAGCTTGAGTAAAATGAAACCCATATCCCAGTATTAATATTGATCCAGTGATTGCTGGAATTTCTAGACAGAACATAATGTATCCTTGTGTTTCTCTGTACTAGTATTAGTACTACCACTGTACCTCACTGGCTAGGATTGAGATATAAATTCTGTCTTAAAATAAAAAATTTAATAAAGATCTACATACAAAAGAAAGTAGCACAAAGACAGGTAAGCATTATCTCACAAAAAGTCTCAAAAAAAGATATACATGGGAGCATTGGTCAAGCATATTTAAAAAAAAAGAAGTAACATAAGGGACAGGGAGTGATGGGGAATAGAAAATGAAAGACCAATTAAAAATACAATAGAAAGTGTGGTGATATATATTTCTAAACACAAATTACACCAATGGGAATAAGGAGAAACCCATATGCATAGAAATATAGATACATACAAAAATATATAGGTCATCACTTCATCAAAAAGGTATTAATTCAGTATTGTCTTTCAAGACCTGGATCCCTCTGTACTCCCCCACTGAAAACATCCAGAAAGATTCACATTTCAGAAACATCCAAGTTACTTCATCTTACCCCCAACATTATTCTCTCACTGCAACAGAATTTAAAAAGGTGTCTCTTTACCCCATCCAATTCCAGTATGTGCTTACTCAGAGCATTGTTTTGGTCCTGATTTCTAAAAGCACATTGATGTTTCTCAACTTGAATTGTAAAAACTCTGCTTGTCTTCTCCATATAAAAATCATTACAGCTACAGTTAGCAATGTATATTGCCCCTTTGTGTACTACAGTTTACACATTTCTCTATATTGTACTTTTTCTGTGAGTTAACTGTGGAAAAAATAGCAGACTTACATTCAGTCTGCAAAATTTGCATGGCCACAAGGGTGACAACCTTGAGGGGGACCTGGCAGCAATGATTCTCTTGAAGGGTTTTTGTACTGGTGGCAAGCTACATACCAACTTATCTGAGAGGTTTAAACCCCCCCAATATATAGGTACCATCCTAGGTAGTGTGACTGAAATGTCATCCAACAAACCTCAGCATTTAATGTATGTTAGTTGCACTAGATTAATGCTTGTACTATATGTGCCTGTCTAGAGTACTTATTAACACAATTCAGGATATCCTTACTATTTTAATTTCTCTCTTTATAGAGCAACAATCCACTCCTGTCCAAATTATTTGCCATCTGTCTGGCTTATAATTAGATCCAACCTGTAACTTCCTTGAATGAATCAGTCCTGCATCTTTTTAGCCTGCACTTCAATGTCAAATTCTTTTAGTGCAGTTTTAATACAGAGGTGCTGGGACTTTGGGATATTGCTGATGCTGTGGTGCTGGTGGCAACTGTTTGCATGAAGGATCGTGTTTCTATTAATATTGTGAGGAGGGCAAAACTTGAAGTTGGTCTTACTTCAGTGAGCTGTCTGTTGTCTGTACTTGGAACCTCAGACTGGCCACCATTATTAAGAGTAACAGAGTAATTCAAAGAGACTAATGAGTTATTTAGGGCCACCTGATCAATAATTAATTGTATGTACCTCTTCCCATTGTTTCCTTTTTATAACACACTTTTAAATTCTGTTTTCTTGGAAATGTCTTTTGGTCAATAAATGGGTTTAAATCATATGCTGGTGCAAAACTGAGACCTTTATTAAGTATTCATATTAGTGATTATGTAAAGTCATATAATGACAAGTTTATTACATTGCTTTATTGGTCCCCAGTGTCTTTGGAGTTGTCTTGTTCTGTGGCATCTGTTGTTGTTGATGTCCACTTCCCCCCTTCCTTGTCCTCCCTTTGTAGCTTTGAAATGTATCCCCTGCAACAGCATAAGTATTTTTTTAGAATGTACTCTAGCCATTATGATCTTTTAAATCTACTACTGTGATACGCAGCTCTTTTCTGGATGAAAATCTATACATTTAGATAGTTCAGATGGTCCCTCTCAAACTCAGATTTTGTGATTTAGTTTGGTGGTCCTGTTTCCGAACTGACAGCAGTTGATCACTTCATTTTTTTATTATTTTTTTTTGTTTGGTTGGTTGCTTTTTTTTGGTTTTTTGAATTCTAGATTTGATCTGAAAGCTGCAACCACTAATTTTGCTCTGGGACAGCTTGGACTGAGTTTCTTCTTGCTAGTCTATCTAATCCTGAATAATGCACTTGAAAAATAATATTGAACAGTTTGTATAATGTAGCCTGCTTCCAGTTACTCATAAAACATTCTCTTTGCAAACAATATCTCGGCCATTTAATGTTCATAGCCATGTGGAACTCATCCCACTTTTGCATAGGCCTCCAATATGGTCCCATTTCAGTAGTGCCTCCTTGTATTAAGGGTCATGTTTTCAAGTTGTTAAAAGGCTAACCTGTTCTCTAGAGCAGGGTGAAAGTTGTGAATTCCACTTTCATGAAACTTTGGCAAAATGTCAGAAATTTCATGAAATTATCTGCACTTCTATCTTTGGCGAAATCAGAATCTTCTAAATGTATTTGTCACATTTTCACACTGTTCCATGAAATTTTCAGGCTGAATTGTGGACTAATACATGAACTACAGAATAACAGCTCTGAGGAATTCCATTCCACAGTTTAATACATTAATCTGCAGTTCAGGGATCAGTTCTGCTGAATTTCTTTCTGCAGTTTAATACATTAATCCACAATTCATACATTTATTCTACACTTCAGTGACTCACTTAATTGTGGAATGAATGTATACATTTTCAGATTAATGCATTAAACTGCAGAAAGGAATTTCGAAGAACAGATCACAAACAGTGATCATTTCTGCAGAATTAATTTTTGCAGTTAATACAAAAATCCACAATTCACACATTTACTCTGTTGTTCTAAGTCAGAATTTCCAAAAAAGTTGCCAAAGTGCATTCCAAAATTTCACAAATGTGAAATTCTGACTTTCTCCAAAATTCCACAAGTGGAAGTTTAATTTTGCACAGCCCTACCGATATCTGACTTGGATGTAGTAGCCACACTATCCAAGTTTGACACAAGTTGTACAGTATTTCATCAAGGTCAATTCTCAAAAAGGATTAGAATCAGCAGCATTGTTAAAGACAGCAGCAGTCAGATATCCAGTGATATCTCCAATCAAACTGTCCTGAAAATCTGATGACATTTCAACCCTGCCATATAAACAACTATATAGAGGGACTAGAAAATCTTGAAACAATGAACATGTCCAGAGCAAGCTATTTGCAAGATACAGTCCATACAATAGCAACTAAAACCACTGATATAAAGAGCTGTCAGGTGCCTTTGTACTATACAGAGCCAGTTCTATTCTACAACCCCTTTAACCTGTGAGCATAGTAGTCAGCTGGCAAATTGCAAGAAGAAAGGCAGGTGCAAAGTGATGACTGTGACTTCTCTCAGCTATTCTTCACTCAAGATACTGATTGACATGAGAGAACCTAGGTACTATTGTAGGAGGAGTTAAATCAGGCCAGTTAAGATACTCTACTGGCTTTTTTGAAGTGGAGAACCATTAATGAAGCTAACAGTTTGCATGTTACTTATAGACCTCCCTATAGACCCAGAGCAGCTGGAAGAAGGGTAAGGCAATTCAGTGAATTTTTATGTTTGCTTGCACGCATGTGCAAGAAACATAATGCCATCATCCGAGTTTTTGTAGGTGTGGCACCCTGTCTTCCAATTCAGTCAGTGTGTTTTCAGGCATGGACACAGTTCACAAATGAATGCTGCAGCTGTCTATGACAGCAGTTGAAAGGGAAAGACCACTTCAGTGAGCAGCAATAAGATAGTGTTGATTAGCATATTGTCAGCAATCCTGCTTGTATACTTCTCTGCTTTCTCTTCCTGGAACATAAATTCAGTTTGAAGTGAACTTTTCCTAGGACAATCTTTCCGGGAAGAGGCAAGTGACTAAAATGACATCCTTGGAATGTTTCCAAAAAAAGATCTAATTTCCATCCTTGGAATGTTGAGTCAGAGTTCAGGGTAGGAGCAGCATTGACAAAAGCAGGAAAACAGAACCCCAAAGAGACTGAAAAGGTAGATGCAGTTGTCATCTGTTGGCACACCTGATCAGTACTGTAATAAAATTCCCCAACTCTCTGAGTGTCTCTGAATAGTGCTCCCCTCCCTGCCGCACACAGTATGGCTGATGGGGGCTGCCTAATCCCCCGTCAGCTCAGCTCTGCTCCCCCCCAGAGTTCTAGGTGCCATGCTGGGAGCCCACCCCAGCATGGCACACATCTGTATGGCCAACAGGGTTGCCCAATCCCCTGTCAGCTCCCCTGACCCCCACAATAAAAATCTTCCAGCTGCCATGCTGGGACCCCACCCCAGCATGGCACAAGTCCTGTGTCATCTTCATAAAAAGAAAACAAACACCTGGAAAGAAAAAAACTGTCCCTCATTGATTGTGTTGCCCCCCAACCGCTCCCACCCTCTGCACATCCACCTCCCCACACCCCCACCTCACCCCATACTTACCTCTGGAGGCTGGCGAGATGATCTTCGGTGGACCGGGAACACGTTTGCACTCTTCAAAGCCGACCGCAAACTGAAGAAATGCCGGTAAACTGTATAATGGGATAAATAGGGTTTTTTCAACTTTGATGCATAGCTCAGGCATATTTTGGAATTTTGGCACCAGATTTTCAACATGGGGTTTTTGGAACCCCTCCTCATGAATTCTGGCACTGTCATGGTGTTAATCTGCTCCAAAAGGTGATTTCGCGGTCACTGCATGGAACCACCTTTTGGGACTGATTTATGAAATGACAGTGACACAGTTCATGAGGTAGACCCCCAAAAACCCTATGTCAAAAATTTGGTGAAAAAAATTCCCAAAATGACTGATTTAAAAGCATGCTTTGTGCAGTTCCTACGCACGCTCGCAAGTTCACAAATTTTTAATATTTTTACTCTAGATTTTCAACATTGCCATTTTACCACACCTCCTTATAAGCAGTACAGCTGTCATTTTTCACATCTGGCCCAAAATGTGTTTCCGCACAGGTAGCACACAATGGCACAGTTGGTGTGCGAAATCATTGTTCAGGACAGATTAAGAAAATCACAGTGACACTGTTCATGAGCAGAGGTCTTAAAATTACTATGCTAAAAATTTGGTGACAAAAGTCCATAAATTGACTGTGTTACAAGCTAGCATTGCACAGTTTCCATGCACCCTCATAAGTTCATGAATTTGTAATATTTTCAGTCCAGATTTCATCGCTGCCATTTTTCCACACTTCCTTATGAACAGTACAGCTGTCATTTTTTACACCATGGCTGAAATGTGTTTTCACACTTCCAGTGCAGAAATGCTTGCTCACTGTGGGAAATCATTGTTCGAGACAGATTAAGAAAATCACAGTGACACTGTTCATGAGCGGAAGTCCCAAAATGCCTGTGCTGACAATCTCCTGTAAAAAATCCCAAAACTAATTACATTATGGGTGTGCATTGCACAGTTTCTACGCACACTCGTGACCACCAGTTTTTTTAATATTTTCACTGCAGGTTTTCAGCATTGCCATTTTTTTACACCTCCGCATGAACAGTACAGCTGTCATTTTTCGCATCCTGTTCAAAATGTGTTTTCACACCTGTGGTGCCAAATGGCTTAGTCACTGTGTAAAATCAGCTTTAGGCTAACAAACTGATATTGCCACTGTTCATGAGGTAGGGGTCACAAAAAAAACATGTTGAAATTTTGGAGTGAAAATGCCAATGAACGCCTGAGGCGCTAGGGTTTCCGATCATAACTCCCCACCCTGTAGAGACTGACAGGCATCAGGGGTGTAACTTGGGATTGTCACCAGTAATGCTCATACCATTCCAACCCCACCCACACCCTGCAGCCAGTGAGAGGCATTGAGGTGTGCCTTGAACTCTTTGGCCCCAAAGTTCACCCCATTCTCCTATACAGCACCCATGGGGTGAACATAAGGGACATAGACCCCAAGGCACACTGTGACGCTTGTCGGTGTCTGCAGCGTAGGATGTGGTGAAATGGCATGGCCATTTTGCCTGATGACCCAAAGGCACACTCCAATGCCTGTCAGTATCTGCAGGGTGGTGGTGGGGTTGGCTTCAGTTCAATACTTCACTGCCGTTACTATTATGCAGCTCTGTAACTCCCTCACTACCAATGCCAATGCCAGCAAGCAAACATTCGGCATTGGCAAATGCTTGTTCTTTATCACTGCTATACTGAACTGTTGATTCTTTACAGATTTGTTAGATCTAATGCAATGCAGATCCTGTATCCTCTCATGGATCACTACTTATGCACACTATTCCTCCCACCACAGCAATTTGTGATTTTATTTACCTAGTACTTGAGCAAAATGGGAGCCAGTACATAAATAGATATCAGTGCAGTATAAATAACATAAGCAATTGTAAAGTTGGTGGACCATGCTGACTACTTATCATGTAAGTAGGGCCACTGATTTTCTTGGTATATTTTCTGCTGTTGTTGTACACAATAGGATATTGGACCATATTAGAGTCAAACCTGGGAACCATGGCTAAGCCTTCAGTTTGGAATGACTTGTATTGCAGGCAGCCTCCTAGATTGGCTACTAATTTTACTACTTTTGCTACAGCAGTAACACCAGCTTTAAAATTCATAATGTATGGCACTTTTGTAGAATAATTATACAACACAATGTAATAATATCTGGTGTCTTTTATCCTAGCTGTATCTCAAAATGCTTTACAGAGACTAGACAATAAAGATACATTTGACCAAGTGGTTAAGTAAAAAAAAAAAATTCTGATAATGAAAAGGGAACAGTGCTCCATTGATCAATACCAAAAAGACTATATCAATAACAGGTCTGGCAATGGTGCAGAGATTAGCAGTCTCATGATAGAGAAAATGAGCTTCCTGAGATGTCATTCTAATCTGGAGATTGAATCATTGAAGTGTAGAGAAACAAGCAGGCTGTTACAGCTGAAGGGTTTAACAGAAGGAGATACTCTGTCACAAACCATGCTAAGGTTGTGGGAATGGACATAAAAACTGTGGCGTGGCAAGGACAATACAATTTGTAAGCCAGAGCCCTTTGTGGTCATTTTGCTATCCCCCACTCCCCATTGTAGACATGCCCATATTTGTTCCCATACCACATATTGTACTTCAGGAACTGCAGTAAAAGAGGAAGAAACTACAGCAGTACTTAGTGGCATACATGCAAAATCATGTTTTATTCACACAGAGCATAACAATATCACCAGCAGGGGTGGATATCAAGCAGCAGCGGTAAGCACAATTAATGGTCAAGGCACAAAATAGCACCCCTCTCACTAATGAACATGTAAGCCATGGCTTACTTGGAGTATGCATTTCACACCAATGCATTGAAATGGCAGAAGTCAGAGGAGTAGAGGGTAACTGGGGTTAGAGAGGCAGAAAGTCAAATATATAGTTTAGTGCTTGAAATTTCTATAAGGGGGTACAATTTTGAATTTGATTCTAAACAGATCTGGAAGTCAGTATACTTTAGGTTTCTAAGGATGAGAAAGATATGATCTACTTTTTGATGTCAGTAAGTGCACTACTGGTGTTTATTATATGTACATACCATATGTGCTACTGTATACTATGGTTCGCATCAAACCCCCATTATAAAGCTACAGTACTGCATCACAGTCCATTTGTAGGAGGACTTCCACTGAACCATGTTTTCTTGTGCGGCTTGCTGATGTTGGTTAAAGAAAATATATTTGTACTATGTAAGTTATTTTAGATGCATCCATTAGAACCCTTGAAGGAGGCAGGTCATTATCAGCCTAACACTGTCAATGCCTAAGCCTTCAAGTGGCTACTACAATCCAAAACATATAGCTCTCCATGGCTATATACAGCTATATCTGCCATATTTACTGTGCCTCACTCATTACTTTATTAAGTGCTTTGTGACATTTCATGCATGGAAATTGCTATGTAAATGTAAAAATATATTCTACTGTTAAGTGCTAAAGATCAAAACCCAGGCAGGATGATCCTTATATCAGGTTGACAGTGTTGTATAATGTATGCAATTAAATCAGTTACCTGGTGTATGTGCTACCTGTAGATATCTGATGAATTTGGATGCACAAACCCAGAGGCAAAGAAAATAAAACATAAGGGGCGAGATTCTAGAAGCATGGCACAAGTCTCTACCACAGGTGACTTGAGCCAAACTCAGTTGTGACATGGACACTGTGCTCTATTCTAGAAGGGGCAGGGTCCTTGCTGCTAAGTCCTGTGACTTGTGACATGTGACAGGATATGCCAAACCAAGGGCATACCCGAGGGGCATGTCACAGGTCACAACCTCCCCATGAGTGCAAGTGCCCCCCAAAGTCACGCATGGCACTTGTGGCACCCCAGCCCCTGAACCTGTCAGTGCCCCACAGGGCAGCACACACCCCCAACCCCCCAAACCCCAAAACAGTAAAAGCTTCAAGTGGTCATTAAGTACTGTTTGCAGCATTGCATCTTGGGGTCTGGGCACTGGTGGGGGGGTGGACAGTGGTGCCCTGTAGGGCCTTTAGCGGTGGGGGTTTGGGGGCCTGTGTGGGCAGCCCTGCAGGGCTTTAGCTGTTTGGGGATTGGAGGGCCATGATGTGTGATGCCCTGTGGGGCATGTACTGTATGGGGGATGGGTCAGGGGTGTGGGATGGCCAGTGGGGCACCTGCATGGGTATTCTGGGCATGGGGGGAGGGCACATATATAGCATGCTGGGCTGCTGACTGGTCTAAAGAACCCACAGAGGGCATACGTACTGTTACACTAGCTAAATGCTGGTTTAACTTATATCAACCGTTCTCCTCTGGGGGTTCTTGTAGAATCCCGACATTGGGAACTTAGACGCTGCACTTTCACAATAGGGTGCAACTGCTGCTGTAAACCCCTTAGTGCCATGTCGCAGGGGGTTTAGGGCATAAGTGCAGCCGTCACTCAGCTTTGGTGCAAATGGCCTGTGGCATTTTGCAGGCCACATTGTAGAATATCGCATGTCACAACTGCTGGTGTAACTTGCTGCTTGTGCCATCCTTTTTGACCAGGCATAACTCTTCTAGATTTGGGCCCAAGATGTTTAGTGAACTAGAGATATTTTGTTTGTCTATAGTCCTCCCCCCAAAATACTCACAATTTAGCTTAATTTCAGTACTTACCGTACACGCCAGAAAAAATATTGTGATATGCTGAACAATTACATCTGGTGTGTTTTTGAAGAGAATGATCAATATAGGGTACAATACTTCTCTTTTAGGAGTGACACCTAGCCATATATGAAACATTAAACCGAGGTCCCATCTGCCTGGATTGGTGGTAGTTCAGGTGGATGTTACGGATCCCATGGCACTTATTGAAAAAGAGTAGGGGAATTTCCCTGGTGTCCTGGCCAAATTTCCAACATTCACCACAAATACCACCAACAGCTTAATCTGGTTCAAAGTCAGTTTGCATCCATCTGTATCCCCCTCCCCGGGGTCGTGCCTGAAAATAGACAGGATTTGTCTAGTGCACTTACCTGGTCAACAAAAACTAAATAAATAAATAAAATAAATTGCTTCTTCCCCTTGGGCCCTGTCAAACCACCTCAGAGGCTTTTCCTCCCCCCTCCTGCAACTGCTCCTAAATTTCCCACACCCGCCATGCCCACCCTTCCCTCCACCTCCTCCTGTTTCCTGTCCCTCCTCTCCCTCCTCCCTACTTCTCTTTATCCAAGTGGTATTTATCACTGCTTATAAGCAATTATGCTTCAACTGTTCTACATTTGTTTACCAATTAACAGTAACTACCTAAATCCCAGTTATCTTGCCTAGTTCTGTACCAAACCTCTTTTGTTGGCTTTGTATTTAGTATGCTCAGAGAGAGGTAGTATATTAGAGAGGCAGTTTGATGCAAGGATAGAACACATTTCCAAACTGTTTGTTTTCTTTATTTCTCAGCAAACCATACACATACGCTCTGAAACCTCAAACCCAATGCACAGAATGTGAATGCCATTTAGAAATAAGTTCTTGCCTTGCATCCATTATGGATCATAAGTACCACAGTTCTTCTAAACTGCCTCTTTGGCATGTTACTTCCAAATATATTAAAAACCCTTGCTGTGCCACAGAAAAGAATACCAGTCCAGAATTCCAATACATTTTAATTCTGTTGGCAGCCCAAGTTAAATGCTTGATATTCTCTGATGCTGACTTGTTTCTTGGCTGTGATCATAGCTAGCAATGGCAATGAACTGAGTACCTCAACAAGAAAACATATTTGTTTATAGTTTTGGGATCTTAGTATTGGCTGAAATGGATGTAAAGGCATGTTTAAGATGTGACTCATTTTAGTAAACCCCTGCCGGCTTGCCCTTCATAGAAACATAGAACATAGACTTTGACAGCAGATAAGGACCGCTTGGCCCACCTAGTCTTCCCATTTCCCTACCTACAGTACCAGCTGCAGATCCTGGTTAACCAACAGCCTATTTCTTCCTACACCCACAAGAATTTAATTATGTCTCTCCAATGCATTCTTGAATTCTAACACAGTTGTAGACCCCACAACCTCCTCAGGAAGGCTGTTCCATGCATCCACCACCCTCTCTATGAAAAAAATACTTCTTCACATTGCCCCTGAGCCATCGCCCCTCTATCTTCAAATTGTGTCCCCTTCTTCTTGCACATCTCTTTTTCTGAAAGATGCTACCCTCTTGGACTTTATTGAGTCCACTGAGGCAGTACTTAAAAGACACTATCATGTCCCCCCTCCCCCTCCTTTCCTCAAGGGTATGCCTATTAAGCTCCTTTAGTCTCTCCTCGTATGGCTTCTCTTGTAGACAGACACTGCACCATTTTATTTGCCCTGCTCTGAACTGCCTCCATCCTGTCTATGATCTTGCAGAGATGAGGTCTCCAGAACTGGACACAGTTCTCCAGATGGGGTCTCACCAACTGTCTGTACAGAGGGATAACAACTTCCTGTTTTCTACTGGTGATGCTTCTCCCTATACATCCCAGTATCCCCCAGCCCTCCCTACTGCCTTCTCACATTGCTTGCCAACCTTAAGGTTATCTGATATGTTTACCCCCAGGTCTCTTTCCATTTTTGTTGTTAGTACCTCCCCCCCATTGTGTAATCTTCCCATGGGTTTTTGTTTCCCAGGTGCATTATTTTGCACTTCATTGCATTAAATCCAAGCTGCCATACTTCTGACCATTCCTCCAACCTTGCCAAGCCCCTTCTCATCCTTTCCATGCCTCCATGTGTATCAACCCTGTTGCAAATCTTTGTGTCATCTGCAAAGAGGCATACCTTTCCTTCCAGTCCCTCTGCAATGTCAGTTATAAAGACACTAAAAAGGATTGGACCCAGTACTGAACCCTGCGGTATTCCACTGGTAACTGCCCCTTTCATCAGAGTGGACTCCATTTACAATTACCTTCTGTGTCCTGTTGTCCAGCCAATGTTTTACCAAGGCTACCACCCTGGGACCCACTCCCAGGCTGGTTAATTTGTTTATTAATCTTTTGTGTGGGACTGTGTCAAATGCCTTGCTAAAGTCTAGGTAGGCCATGTCCACAGCCACTCCCTGGTCTACTACTTTGGACACCCAGTCAAAGAAATCAATTAGATTCATCTGACATGACCTTCCCACTGTGAACCCATGCTGCCTTGGGTCCTGTGCCCCAATGGCCTCTAGATACTCAACAATTCTTTCCTTCAAAAGTGATTCCATCACTTTCCCTAACACAGAGGTCAAACTGACAGGTCTGTAGTTTCCTGCCTTTGTCTTGCTCCCTGTTTTGTGAAGTGGAATGACATCTGCCTTCCTGCAGTCCTCAGGTACCACACCATCCTCCCATGATTTGTTAAAAAGGGTAGTCAGTATCACTAATTCGCCCCTTAATTTTTTTAGAATTCTGGGATGAATCCCATCAGCCCCATTGCTTTGTCCACCTTCAGTTTTAAGAGTTCTTTCAGAATCCTTTCTTCTGTGAAAGAACTGGGATTGACCACCCCTAACCGGAGTGCTTCTGTTAATTGGATTAGGTACCTCCCCCTACTCCTCTTTTGTGAATACTGAGCAGAAGTATTAGTTCACTATCCCAGCTGTTTCACTGTCCCTCTCTGCACACCCACCGTTCATTCTATTCAGCCTCACTATCCCTCCCTTTTATCTTTCTACACTCGCTGATGTACGTTGGCTATTTTTTCCTCAGTTTGGGCCTTTGCTATTCTAACTTCCCTCCCTGCTTCCTTCTGCCTTAACTGGTACAGTTCTCTGTCCTGCTCCTTCTGTGTTTTGTTATACTTCCTAAATGCTATCTTTTTCTCCCTAACCTTCCCCGTCACCTCTTTTCTGGCATCATGAGAACCATAGTGGCTTTTTCTTTCATTTTGATTTGTTTATTTGCTTCACACAAAAGCCTGTTGCCTCTGTGATGGCAGTTTTGATGTTTCCCCATTGTTGCTCCACCCCTCCTTCTAGCCTATTTGCTAGTGCTTTTCTAAGGCACTCTCCCATCTTGCCAAAGTCAGCCCTCCTGAAGTCCAGTACCCTCACTTTTGTATAGCTTGACTCTGTAGCTGAGTTTATTGTGAACCACACTGTTTGGTGGTCACTTGTTCTCAGATGGCTACCCACTTCTAGATCTGAAATCCTCTCACTGTCCCCATTTGAGAGTATGAGGTCTAAGATTGCTCCCTCATGAGTGAGTTCCAAAACTAGCTGTCTGAGGCATGCCCCTGTAAGGCATCGAGAATGGCCCTGCTCTTGGATGTGGCTGCAGCAAAGGTGCTCCAGTTAACATCTGGCATATTCAATTCCCCCATCAACAGTATCTCCCCTTTCTCTGCCATCCTAAGGATGCCTTCTATCATATTCTTGTCCATTCCCTCCCCCTGAGATGGGGATCTGTATACAACCCCTGTGCAGATTGTGGTGCTATTTTCAGTCTCTAAGGTGACCCACAGTGCCTCTTCTCCTCCCTGTTTACTCTTTTGTTCCATTGCTTTTATCCCTTCCCTTACATAGAGAGCTACTCCTCCCCCTCTTCTCCCCCCTCTCTGTCTCTCCTGTAGGTTGTGTACCCTGATATGCTAACATCCCAGTCATGGCTCTCTGTGTACCATGTTTCTGTGACTGCTATGATATTCTGGCATCCCTCTTGCATTAAGGCCACCAGTTCTGGGAGCTTGTTGCCCAGACTATGGACATTGGTACTCTTTACCCTCCATTTATTGATGGCCTTACCACTTTTTGCCCCATCCCTGTCCTTACTGCCTTTGTCATTTTCTCCATTTACCCCTGCCCTTCTCCCTATCGACATCTCTATCTTGGTGTTTACCTCACTTACTACCCTGATTTTTATTGATGGGGGCTAGGATTTCCCTGCTCCTTTCCAGTGCCTCCCCCCCTTGGCTAGTTTAAATGCTTGCCAATGAAGCATTTAAAACTATCACCTAGGATCCTGGTTCCCCTTCTGGACAGATGCCGCCCATCATGCCAGTATAGGCCTGCATCCTGCCAGGTGGACCCCCATTCCTCAATGGAGCCAAATCCCCTGAGCTCTGCACCAGTTTTTCAACCACTGATTGAATCCCATGGTGTGGAGCACCCTAGCCTCATCCATGCCATAGACAGGCAGCACCTTTGAGAAGATTACCGTGTGTGCTACTTGTCTAAGGCCCCTCCTCAACTCCACAAACTCTTCCTGCACTGCTCTGATCCCTTTCTCAGCCAGGTCATTTGTCCCTAGGTGGACTATGACATCCAGCTCCCTCCCCTGTGTAGCTGCTCCAGTGATTCTGAGGATTCGCTCCCTGTCTATCCAAGCCATGGCCCCAGGTAGGCACCTTACCTTCCTCTCTCCTTCCTCCCCCAGTTCTACCCTCCTAACAATGGAGTCCCCCAACAGGAGTTGTTTCCTTCCCCTGTGGGGTCCCATGCCACCCTCCTGTGGGTCTCCTTTGTGTAGGTTCCCAGCATCCTCCTTGGTCTCCACTGTGGGTGCCTCCATAGAGGAACTATGCTTTGCCAGAACTGCATATGAATTGTGAAGAGGTACAAATGGAGGGATGCACCTCTGTTCCACCACCCTCACCCTCCCTGAGCCCACTGTGGTCCAACTGCTCCTTTTTATTGGCAACCTCAGAGGCAACGACAGTGGCCCTGGTGGTCCCTGGGTGGGAGAGGAGGTCCCCAAATCCTGGTCAACTCAGCCTGGAGATGAGCAACCTCCTCCCTCAGCCCAGAGAGGTGCCTGCAGATGGGACAACACTGCATCCTTCAGAATTTTTCACAGAAGACTGCTGCTCCACAGCCACTGTACTGCACCACTCCCATCAGGTCTTATTTCTGGCCCCTTAACTGATGGTTTGAATACTTACTCTTTCCTCTGTTTATTTATTTATTCTATTTTTTTTCTCCCTACTTACTTACTGTCTCTGTGCCCTTTAAGCTCCTGATCTTCCTGTTCTAAGACAAGAAGTTCTTATATTTCTCAGTAATCTCCTTACTTGTTCAGAGTCAGATCTCCAGCAGCTAGGGGAGGATGGAGAGCTACTCTTTTCTTTCTAGGACGGTGAGTTTTTTGTTGCTATGTGATCACTCACTTCCTGCTCCCAAACAGGAAGTTCCTGTTGTCAGTCAGATGCTGTGCCTATAAAAGTAGAACTGGCTTGGAGGTGTGGAAGGTTGGGAAGAAGGGCAATATGGTCCCAGTAGAGAAGTATAGTTATAACAGCAGCTCCTTCCTCTTGGTGTTCTCTGCCTGTTCTCTGACAGAATCTATCTAGGACAGTTTTTAAATCTGGCTTTAACCTGGCTTCCTTCTAGCTAAGCCACTTCCCCTACTTTACAGCCCTTTCTACTCCTAGTTAATTGCACAAATAACAATTCTGTCTCCCCTACCATACAGAGACAAATGTTCAACACCTGACATCTGGGTTCACCATTATTTAAATTCCTCGGTACACACAGACAACCTGTTGACTAATCTGCATCCCAAGCTAGGTACACTCTACCAAAACAAAGACTACCTACCACAAGCTGGCTGGTGTGTGATTGTCTCCTATATAATACTGCCCACCATTAAGTATGATGATGTGATATAGTATATGAGCTTCATATGTTTCAAAGCTTTCTCAGCTTGACACCATGTGCAAGATTATAGGTTCATAAGTTCATAGGATCAATACAAGTTCAATAGGTATTACTACCTTTTATGAACTCACCACCAAATCAAGGGTGGAATCTAAACTTTAAATCACCCATATAATTATCTAAATTAAGTTTGAATGACGTCAAGGAAGTGCTATTTTCTGGAAGTTTATTCCATGAGTTTATTACCCTTTGTGTATACCAGTTATTTATTTTTGAAGTATTATTTTGAGTACCTTTGAGTTTAAGTGAATGGGATCTAGTTTTAACAGTAGTCATATTTTTTTGTAGTCCAATTGTTTCTAATATTATATTGCTCTGTATAGCTTTATATGTCAAGCATAGATCCCCAGGAAGTCTTCTATAGCCCATAGAATATAGACCTCCTTTATTCAATCTAGTTTCATAATCGAGATCTTAAAAATATGTTATTTTTTTGTAGTTCTTCGTTGAATATTTTCAATTAATTTCTTATTTTTACTCAAATAAGGAGCAGTTACTGAGGAGCAGTATTCCAAATGAGGTCTAACAAGACCAGTATACAATGGTATCAAAACTTTAATGTCTCTACTTTTGATATTCCTTAAAATGCAATTTAAAATTCTATTCCCTTTTTTGACAGCGTTAATTGTATGCATATTAAATGTAAAATCTTTAGAAAGTATTACCCCTAAATCCTTTTCATGATCTGTTGTTTCCAAACTTATATTATTCATGGTATATGTAAAGCAGGGATTGTTTTTACCTACTGTAAGTGCATGACCCTACATTTGGATTCATTAAACAAAAGTCCCTTTTTTTAGACCAGTCAACAAGGTAAGTTAAATTATTCTGCATCTCCTTAGCAGAATCTACACTATTGATGATGCTTCCTATTTTACAATCATCTGCAAATTTAACAAGCCAGCAAGTGTCAGTTAATGGACTCATAGATGAAATCAATATATTAAAAAGAGTTGGGCCCAACACAGAGCCCTGAGGCACATCACTAGTAACTGGACCCCATGCTGACAGATGACCTTTTACTGAAACCTGTTGTGACCTATTAGATAGCCATGCATGTATCCAGCTAACAATAACAGGGTGGATATTTAACTGCTCAAGCTCAAAAAGAAGTATTTGATGAGATACAGAATCAAATGCTTTGGAAAAGTCTAAAAAAATTATATTCACTGACAATCCATTATCCAGGGCTTCACTAACTGGCTCAAGGAAATGCAAGAGGTTTGTTTGACATGATCTATTTTTCACAAAACCATGTTGGTAAACATCAATAAAATGCATATCCTCCAAATAATTGATTATTCATTTTTTTAATATCCTTTCAAGCAGTTTGCAAATTACGTTGTTTAAACTTATAGGCCTTTAATTTTGTTCAAGGCATTTACTACCACCTTTATGAAGTGGAATAATGATGAAAAGATGTTTTGCAGGTTTGCCCTAAATTTCTGCACTAGAACTTGTCACTTTTGACCTACAATTTATAGCAGTCTTGGCTGGCCAGCCTTGAGGTTCCTATGCCACTTCCAAAGACTATCCTTTAGCTAAGCCAAAAAGGATGCAACATAGTATTTTGCACTTAATGACATGTCACAAAATACTGAATGACAAAAGGCCACTGAATAACATTGTTTCCTGTGGCATATTGTAGCATTTTGTAGTAATAAGCAGTCTGCATAAGTACTACAGCAGACAAAGCATTGCCTATGGCTTCTCTCTGACACCTGGTCTGCAGGTTGGGTTCCACCCACAGGGGTGGTGAGGTGTCTGGGCAATACCCCTTGGGAGGAACCATTTGGGCTGCCCACAGGGCATGGGGCATCTGGCTGGGGGAGGAGAGTGAAGGTTTAAAACCAGCCTACACCTGAGGGCTCTCTCGGATTCTCTCTCTCTCCTTCCAAATGAAGATTTTCCACCTGCACTCCTTCGTAAAAGCAGGGTTCCAGGCTGGGCAGACTAGAAAAGGGAACCCCCTGCTCCCATAAGGGGAACTCAGCTAGGAGTTGAGAAATAATGTTCCAGGTTTTACCATCCAATGGTTTTTCTGGACTTTTTTTTATCTCCAACAGGTTTACTTTTCCAGTTGTCACAATCATTGTAAGCGAGTGTGATCTAGGAGTATTGTAAGATGATGGTACAAGAGGAAAAGGAGAAAGTTGCTTTCTTCCAAAGGGTTTCTATCTCTGGTTGACAGGAGGCAGGGGGCTGCAAGATCTGTTTCCCAGTTTTAGGGGTCGCAACCAACCTCAAAGGGCTTGCCTGTTAGTGCAGGACCACCAGACAGGGTGGTCACCTGCCACGCATCTTCTTGAACCCCATTCTTGCTGAGGTTTGGGTTCCAATTCAAAGAGGTACATCATTCCTTCAGTTTACACAGGAGTATGGCTGTTCATGAGAAGGGGTGCAGAGGTTCTGAGGTTGACTTTGTGAGACTCCTGAACTGCACTTGTCAATCAGATATGTATTGTATTAGCAATTTAATAAAGAAATGGCTGTGACTGTTTCTTCCAAGACTTGCATGGTGTGTTGTTTGTCCAGGGCAGGGGATGTAGGGGTCAAGAAGATAATCCTGCAAAGTAATGCATTACATCCTGGCTGTTGCTGCTGTAAATACTACATGAACAGTGAGGGTATTGGTGCGGTGGAGGATGGGAACATCAGGGGTGGTATTAGGGAGATTAAGTTGCTGTGGGTACAACTTACAGTGGCATCAAGCAGGAAACTTCATCTGACAGTGCTATACAGACCACCTGAGCAAGGGGAAGTGAGGGACAGAGAGCTCGGTGAAGAAAGTAAAAAGGGGGGGTGATGAAGGGGGAAGTGGTGGTGGCTGAGGACTTAAACTTACCAGAAGTAAATTGGGATGTTCCAGTAGCCACGAGAGTTAGATGTCAGGTTATTTTGGATACTTTTCAAGACTGCCTGCTGGTACAGCTAGCCAAGTAACCCGCCAGACCGGGATCCATTCTAGATGTGTTACTCACCAACTCTGAAGCAGTAAGAGCAGCAAGAGTAGTGGAGCCACTAGTGAACATTAACCACAACTCTGTTTTGTTTGAATTGGCCCATGGTGCTGAGAAAACCTTCTTAATAATGGAGGTCCTAGACTTCAGAAGGGCAGATTTCAAACATCTGAGAATGCTCTTGTGGGACAAATTAGTAGGAATGAGTAGTATAGCAGGTGTAGAAGAGAGATGGAGGTAATGAAAGGGTCCATCCTTGAGGCTTCATAATTATGTATAAAGATAGCAGAGAAGAGAAAAAAGTTCAAAAAAACAATATGGTTCACAGCAAGGGTTAGGAAAGCAGTTATAGCCAAAATAAGTGTTGTTTGCAGTTTTAAGGAGATGTAGGGGGAAGAAGACTGTGATGAATGCATTCAGGAAAATTGAGAAGCAGAGAGGATGGTTAGTGAGGCAAAGCAGACAAGAAGCTATAGACTGCTGAGTGGATCAAATCTGGAGAAAAATATTTTTTCCACTATATCACAGAGAAAATGAAAAGGGGAAGGGGAATCATTAGGTTATCAGGTAGGGGTAGGGCAATGGAGGATGATGAGCAAAAGGCTGCCATCCTAAATGACTACTTTTGCTCAGTGTTCACCAGGGAGGATACAGTCCCCCTACATGGTAATACTCACAGAAAGGCAGACAGGCTCAGCAACTTGTCACTGTTCACATTAAAAGTAATTCTAGCCATGTTGCATGAGGATATTAAGGTAACAAACTTTATTCTCCAACTAGCTGCTCTGATGGCACCATTTCTATTCTTTGCAACTGCCTATTCTCTAGCTGGTTCCTACCTGAAAGGGGCATCCAAGCAGCCAGTAGAGGGATTCCAGAGATGGAAACACCGGTATTCACTAGTGATAGGGTCCAGAAAGGGCTAGCAGCCATCAGGATAGACAAGGCCCCAAGTACATATGGCATGCATCTGAGGGTGCTAAGGGAATTGGCAGATGAACTGGCTGATCCTCAAGCAAACCTATGCAACAGCTCACTAGAGATGGGGGTACCTCCAAGGGATTGGAGGGTGGCAGACATGGTTCCACTCTCTAAAGGTGGGGAGTAAGGAACAGGCAGGAAAATACAGGCATCTCAGCCTTACCTCTGTTGTAGGAAAGTTCGTGGAATCACTGATCAAACAGGATCTCATAGACTACCTGGAGAAAAATGGTCTTCAGGGCAGTAACCAGCATGGATCTGTGGTGGGATGGTACTGGCAGACCAGCCTAATTGTCTGCTTCTACTGAGTAATGAGAGAACTAGATAAACCATGCAGTGGATTTACTATACTTTGACTTTGGCAAACTTTCCAAACCAGTGCTTCATAAATGCTTGTTGAGGAAGATGAAGGATCTAGAGGCAGCAAAAGATACAGATGTGTCAGCCAAGATGAAGCACAGTAACATGCACTAAAGACATGTCACAAAATCCTGCATGACAAAAGGGCTTAATTGCCATTGCCTTACAATGGCCCCATGCAGTAAATTGCAGTATTCTGTGATATTCTGCAGCATTTCTGCACTTCATCCTGGCTTGGCACATCTGTATATTCATATGGGTTGGAAATTGGCTCATGGGAAGGCAGCAGCTGTATGTTGTCAGTGGGGTAAATTTAACAGAGAAGGAGGTCACAATTGGAGTGCCCAGGGATCAGTTCTAGGCCTGATCCTTTTTAATATGCTTATTAGTGACATTGTCAAAGGAATCCAGGGTAGGATTAGTCTCTTTGCAGATGACACTAACCTCTGTCGTAGGTTGGATAGTGCTGAGGGAGTTAGGGAATTACAGAATGAGCTTCAAAAGCTTGAGAGATGGTCCAATGTTTGGCAACTGAAATGAAATTCAATGCCAAAAAGTGTAATGCACCTAGGAAAAAAGAACCCCAGGCAGAGTACTGGCTTGGTGGGGTTAAACTTAGCACTACAACGACTCATTAAAGCAGGCAAGCCACTGCAACAAAGCCTACAGCAAGCAAATAGGATGCTGGAGTGTATAGGAAGAGATGTGGTTAGTAGAAGGAATGAAGTAATACTTCCCCTCTATAGATAATTTAGAGTAATTTGTCCAGTTTTGGAGCCCTCACATCAGAAAGGATAAATATGTCATAATGGATGACATCGTGTTGCAGTTATATTATGTGTGATGTCTAAATGCATGTTGCACATCAGTGTTGGGTCAATTAAAATCTCAAACATGAATAATAGATCACCTCTGAATCTCTGAGTGTGTAGTGATAAAAGGTTCACATTTTTAAATTGTATTTCATATATTTCATTTACTAAACCAGATATTAGTTTGGTTGTACTTTTCTTATACCTATTCAATATTGTTTCTATATTGTTTTTTGTATGGGTTCCAAAATAGGCTTGCTGCATAGTCCAAAAGTGGGTTAATATGGTGTTATTACATTTCTGTATCTACTATGGGTATGTTTTCATAATGTTCATAGTGCTTTATTAGCTTTAGAAATGGCTTTATTGCATTTTTTTTTCAAACTCTGTTTTCTGGCACTGTCTCTCAGGGAAATCTCTCAGGCACCTACTACTCTCCAGCTCTACCTCCGAGCCTGAAACTTCTCCATCTTTCTGGCAACAGCCCTGCTACCCCCCCGGCACTGAGCCCCCTGAGGTAGGGCCACCCTATCTGCCCAGGGTGCTCTATCTAGAATTCGGGCTGGGCTGGGCTCAGCCCAGGAGAGGAGTGAGTCAGGCTAGTGGAGTGTGGCTGAGGGAGTTGGTGCCATTGCCTATCCCCGAGAATGAGGATTTTCTACTAAAGTCCCTACCCCATTGGCTCGGTCGTGCAATGTGTCCCAGCATGGGCACGCACACACCTGTGCATGCCTACAGGGTCGCTGCCGCAGCCAATCCCTGATGACTTCCTGGTCTCAGGCTGCTGTGGTCCCAGCCAATGCTAGGAGTCCCCAGAGTGCCAGATGGGAAACTCCTCTCCCTCCCAGGACAGTACAGCAGTCCTCTGGATGCTCAATCCTGTCCCTCCCCTGCCGACCCTGGCATCCCGAGCTCGTTCCCCAACCAAGGTCATGGCGCGAGGTGTGGCATCCCATGCCTCACCCTCAGCGCCACTGGGCCAGCCTATTGCATTGTTAATTGTGCTCAGAAGTGTATGCTATAGCTACCCAAAGGTCCCTTTTGCAGGTTATTGTTTTTAGTGTAGTACTGCACATTGCATATTGATGACATTTATTCTTTTCTTCCTAGATGCATGACATGGCATTTTTCCTAAATTAAATTTTATACCCCAGCTTTGTGTCCAAAGTGAAATCTGATCTGGATCTAGCTGGATGTTAAATATTTGCTCTGTTGTGTCACATGTCCCTCCTATCTTAGTATTGTTTGCATACTTTCTGCCCCAGTTAGTTATAGCATTGTTCATGTTTGTTATGAAAATTTTTAAAATGTTATAGGGCACAGTACTGATCACTGGGGGACTCCTCTGCTAACTACTCTAGGAACAGACTTGTGTCCAGTTATAATAACTTGCATTGTTCTTTCAATTCACTAATCATTAAAGGGACACATTCATGTAAAGTGGCTGACATAGTTTGAAAGCTCATACCATGTTCTTTTAATTGAGGTATTGGACATACCTGTAGCTGGAAGCAGTCCAGAGATACAGATGACTGTGTCTTTGCAATATAAGTACTACATTAGAGTCATTCTAGGAACCTTGTGATGTCAGTGATGATCAAGCAGTGCTTATCTCAATGCAGTTAGGCACTGCTTGATCGTCACTGGCATCACAAGGTTCTAAGAATGGCTCTAATGTATTTATATTGCACAGACACAGTCATCTGTAGGTCTCGACTGCTTTCAGCTACAGGTATGCCCAATACCTCAATTAAAATAACTTTTCATGGACTTTCAAACTATGTCTGCCACTGCACATGAATGTGTCCCTTTAACCCAGTTTATTAGGAAATGGTTTAGTGATAGATATTTCAACTTTTTATTAATAACACAGTGTGGTTCTAAATCAGAGGGCCTTTAAGAAATCCAAATAAATTATATCCACCTATTCTTTATTATCCAGTGCTTTACTGAACATACAAACATACAAAGATGCAAACAGATAGAGGCCTCATGATCTATCAAGTCTGCTCGAGTGTGCTGCCCCCAACTACCCCCCCATTTTCCACTTGAATACTTTATCTGTGTTACCTCATCCCTCCCCTTCCTTACCCATTCTGATTTTTCCCTTGACCCTATCCCACATCCTCTTAAATCCTCCTACTGATGTTTGCATTATCAGTTTCACAGGCAAAGCATTCCATGGTGCCACCACCCTATCTGTGAGAAAGTGCCTCCTCATCTCCCTCCTCAACCTCCTCCCCTCCCAATTTCAGAGTATGCTGTCTTGTTATCTCTTCCTTTCTATACTTGAACAGACCCTTCTGGTGAACCCTATTTATGCCCTTCAAGTATCTGAAGGCTCAATCATGTCTCCTCTGTCCCTTATGTCCTCCAAGGAGTAAATATTTAGCCTCTGTAGTCTCTCCTCATAGGCCTTTCCCTCATCCTACTTAGCATCCTGGTTGCCCTTCTCTGCACCCCCTCCAGCAGCCAGGTGTCCCTTTTTAAGAAGGGATGCTAGAGCTGCACGCAGTATTCCAAGTGCGGCATCAACTGTGTCCTGTACAGTGGCAGATTCACCTCCTCACTCCTTGAGGTTATTCCCTTCGCTATGCACCCCAGAATCATATTGGCCTTCGTCGCCACCTTCCTAGATTGTGCAGAGTGATACATGTGACCTATGATCATCACACCCAGATCTTTTTCCTGAGCAGATAATGATAACTGCACCACTCCTAGCTGATAACTGTATTTAGGATCCTTGTTTCCAAAGTGCATAATCCTGCACTTCTCAGCATTGAAACCCAACTGCCAGCTGTATGACCATATCTCCAATGCCTCTAGATCTTTCTGTATCCCCCCCCCCCATCCACCACTGCTCACAGTTTGTGTCATCAGAAAACAGGCTTAGTTGGCTCCCAATTCCATCTGCCATATCTGCTATGTAGATGTTGAATAACATTGGTCCCAACACTGAGCCCTGCGGTACTCCACTTATGACTGCCTATGGCATTGATAGTTCCCCCCCAAACACCAACATCTGCTGACTGTTTTCCAGCCAGCTCCCAATCCATCTGATCACCTTATCTCCCCTCTCCCAGGTCCTTCAAGTCACTTACCAGCCTCTCATGTGGCACACAGTCAAAGGCATTGCTGAAGTCTAAGTACAGGACACCAACTGCTTTGCCTTCATCCAGAGCTCTAGTCGCCCAGACATAAAAGATCATGAGGTTGGTCTGGCAAGACCTTCCCTTGGTGAACCCATGCTGCCTTTCATCAAGGAGACCATCCTCCTCCAGGAATGCCAGTATTCTTTCCTTCAGGATAGTCTCCATTAATTTTCAAACAATCAATGTGAGGCTGACAGGCCTGCAATTCCCTGGTTCCTCAAGAGTCACCCTTGTGGATAGACAGCACATGTGCCATCCTCCAAACCAGGGGACACATCCCAATAGAAGTGTTGTGTTGAACACCTCTGCCAAAGATGCCTCCAGGACTCCCTGCTCGCTCCCTTAGGACCCTCGGGTATTTCCTGTCCAGTCCTGGTGCTTTATCTGTCCATAGAGACCTTTGTCCCTCTAGCACTCTAGACACAGGGATCTCCTCTTCCATCACCCTGCCCTCTTTTCTTTCCTTACCCTACCCTGCTCCTGTTGACCAGGTACCTCTCACTCTCTTCTAAAAACTGAACAGAAGTATTCATTTAACACATCTGCTTGTTCAGGCCCCCTCTCCACCCATCCACCTTCAGTCTTAAGCCTAGAAATCTGCTCCCTGCAGTTCCTTCTATCCCTGATGTAGTTAAAGAACCCGATTGCACACCTTTTAATATAGTACCTTGAGCAAGCCTTACCTCATTCATAGCCTTGGCTGCCTAAGCTTACCACCCAGGTCACCTCCTTAGAGCACCTGATATAATCTTCTTTTTCTTCTACTCTACCAGTCCTCTTGTAGTTTTTAAAGGCTGCCCTTTTTACCCTTACCTTGGTCTGTACTTCTTCGGTCCACCAGCTTGGTTTTTTAGATCTTGCCTTCTTACTCCTTGATCTTTTCATAAAAGCAGATTAATTTAGTAGTACATGATCTATTTGTAAAGCCGTGTTCTGTGTCTGTCAGAGCAAGTCACTTAATATGTATCATTAACATATCTCTAATGAGACTTTCAAGATATTTACCTATGACAGAAGTTAAGGTAATGGTTGTGTAGTTTGTTATATCCTCCCTTAGCCATTCTCTAATCTGTTAGTATTTCCCTTCTATTACTGATGTTTTGTATAGGACTGAAATTGGCCCAAATATATTGTCTTTTATGATCTGTAGCATTTCCCCTAACATTTGGTCAGGTTATGGTGATTTCTGAGTTTTCAAGTTACATACTAACATACTAAAATGCCAGCAGAATAGGCCTAACGTTCCTTCGTGTCTGCTCATTTAGTCAGCCCCCACCCTGGGAGCTGACCTTGCTGCCCCTCCTCTCCCTCTCTGGCTTCTGCCTTCCCAGTCGCAGATATTCTCGCTGCACTGGTTTTTGCTTCCAGAACCCTTCCACTGTACCTGTCCTACCCCCTCTTGAACTCCTCTACCATTTCAGCCTCAACCAATCCCCTTGGTAGCGCATTCCATGGCTCCACCACCCTCTCAGTGAAGTAGCACCTCCTCCTTTCTCCCCTGAATCTCCCCACTCCAGCTTCCACCCATGCCCTCTAGTTGCCTCCCCCTCCTTCCTTTGGAGCACCCTGACTACTCCTCCCCTATTTACCCCCTTCATGTACCTGAATACCTCTATCATGTCCCCCCGGTCCTTCTCTCTTCCAATGTGTACATATTTAGCTTTCGAGCTCTCTCTCCTAGGTCTTATCCCCAAGCCCCAAATCATTTTGGTTGCCCTCCTCTGAACCCTCTCCAGGAGTTTAATGTCCCTCTTTAAATGTGGCCTCCAAAACTGCATGCAGTACTCCAGATGCAGCCTCACCAAGCAGTTATACAAAGGGAGTATCACTTCCCTCCTTCTGGAGGTGAGCCCCCTAGCGATGCATCCAAGCATCCTGTTGGCCTTTGCCGCTACCCTCCTACAAGTCTCCAAGTTGTTCATCTTGACATCCAACACCACCCCCAGGTCCCTCTCAGCCATCGAGACTTGTAGCATCCCCCGGGTGTACACTTGGCCTGGGTTTCTGGCTCCCAGGTGCAGTACCTTGCATTTTCCTGCATTGAACCTCAGCTTTCACTTTCTAGACCACCTTTCCAGAGCCTCCAGGTCCCCCTGTAGGGCCACCCTCCCCTCCTCCCCATCCACCACCGCCCCCAGTTTTGAGTCATCCACAAAGAGACTCATCTCAATCCTGATACCCTTCCTTATGTCAGAGACATAGGCGTTGAACAGGAGGGGCCCAAGGACCGATCCCTGAGGGACTCCACTAATGACCCTCCTTGGGGATGAGATTATACCTCCAACCACGACCCTCTGGGTCCAGTTCTTGAGCCAATTTCCTACCCATCTGATCATCTGGTTCCCCACCCCCATTTCTCCCAGATTATCCAACACGGCCCTGTGAGGAACAGAGTCAAACGCCTTGCTAAAGTCAAGAAAGAGGATGTCCACTGGCCTACTCAGGTCCAAGGCACTCATCACTCAGTCATAGAACTCCACAAGGTTTGTCTGACAAGACTTCCCTGGGACGAATCCATGCTGTCTATCGTCCAGGCACCCCAACTTTTCCAGGTCCCCAAGTCTCTCCTTGACAATGCCCTCCATCACCTTGCCCACCACCGATGTTAGGCTGATGGGCCTGTAGTTCCCTGCAACCTCCCTTGATCCCCCCCTTGTGGATAGGTACTATATGCACCACCTTTCATTCCTGGGGCACCCACCCTGTTCTCAGAGAGATGCTGAAGAGCTCCGCCAGGGGTTTCGCCAGGACATCCACCAGTTCGTTCAGCACTCTGGGATGTAATTTATCTGACCCTGGTGCTTTCTCCATCTTAAGGGACCCGAGGGCTTCCCTCACTCTCTCTGCCATGATTTCCACCTCTGCTACCTCGTCCCCTGCTTTGCTTTCCACCTGCCAGTGATGCCCCCTCCCAGACCCGTGAAGTGGTAAGGGTCCCCCCCCTCCTCAGTTTCACCATCTCTTCCCATGTATGATGCAGGCCCCCATTTTCATTAGTGAAATCTGAGGTGAAGCACTCATTTAGTACCTCAGCCTGCTCCCTCGGGTCTTGTGCCCATCCCTCCCCTGTTTTAATCCTGCTAATCTGCCCCTTCACCCTTCATTTTTCCCCAATGTATCAAAAGAACCCCTTGTTCCTTCTCCTAATTTCCCTGGCCAGGTTCTGCTCCTTCCTTGCCTTAGCTGCCCTCACCACCCTAGTGGCCCTTCTGGCTATCAGCTCATACTCCCCTTGGTCCTTTTCACTTCTTGAGTACTTGAATTGCCTATAGGCCACCTTCTTTCCCCTCACCACCTCCTGAACCTCTCTGGTCCACCAGCAGGGTTTTCGGGCCCTACCACATTTTCGTCTTACTCCTGTGCAGGTGCTGGCAGCATCCTACACCCCCTCCTGATGATTTCCCACCTACTGTCAGCGTCCATGTCTGGCCCAATCCCATCCAAGTGCTCCTTAAGGATCCTTCCCATTTCCTTGAAATCCACCTCCCAGAAGTCAGTTACCTCCATATTTGTGCAGCCTTCGACCCCTCTTAGGTTCAGGCAGAATCAGACTGTGGCATGATTGCTCCCCACCAATGGGTCCCTTACCTCCAGGCCCCCAATCTGGTCACTGTCTGCCGAGACCACATCCAGTATCCGCTCCTCCCTGGTCATTTCCCCCAACTGCTGAGTGAGGAATGCATCCTGAAAGACATCCAACAACCTCTGTTCCCTGGCCACCGAGGATGTTATAGTCTCCCAGTCTGTTCCTGGCATCTTTAAGTCCCCCAACAGCACCACCCTTCCTCTTCCCAATCTGCAGTGTCTCCCAACATCTGCCACCAGACTGTCCTCCATCTCCTCTGCCAGCACAGGGGGTCTATACACCACTCGTATTTTTACTCTCTTGCCCCTCCCCTTGTTATCAAGGTGGCCCAAATTGACTCAACAGTTCCCTCTGCCTCCTGTACTCCTCCTATGGCAATGCAATTTTTGACTATTATTGCTACCTCTCCTCCCCTTCCCTTCCCTTCCCCTGTCCTTCCTGAACATGGTGTAACCCTCCAGGCTCAGGTCCCAGTCGTGCCCTGTGGTGGCCTAGGTCTCAGTGACCACTGCCACATCCACCTCTCTCTCAGTTAGCATCACTTGGAGCTCAGGCATTTTATTGGCCCAAGCTCCTGGCATTTAGCAGGACTATCTTCCACCCTTTCCCTATACTTCCATTTCCCCTGCTCGTGTTCCAGTGAGGATTCTGTCTTCCCCTGTTCTGCACCTTACCAGTCGTCCTTTTCCTCCAGCTCCCCGGGTGGGTGGAGACAGAGGCCCTTCTTTATCGGACCCCCCCCCCGAGTTGTTAATTTGGGGGTTTTATATCATCTCTGTTTATAATTAATTTGTTTTGTTTGCTACAGTTCAGTGGTTCAGTATGATTAGTTTACAGAGCAATAACAGAACAGAAATTGAAATTAAAGGCATTAACAAGATACACCTGATTATTAACTGCTTCTTTTCAGCAACTAATGGGCCCAAGTTCCTATTGTTTGGTGTAAGCACATTGATACAGTGCAAACTGGAATAATAGGCCCACTCACTCACTCATATATTGTATATTACTCAAAATATTTATTTATTTATTTATTTTTCAGGAAAGAAACGTTATCTTCGAGACAATCAGATTCCTATGTTTTGGGATGACAATCCCGTCATTGGGGAGTCAGGTTTTTAAATCTACATTTGTAAAATAAAAACAACAGTTTAAGTAAGAAATATATCACAAACATCAACCAAAAAAATCTTTTCAAAAGATATAAATAAACAGGATCATGTGGTGCAAAAATGGGAATTATTACGTAAAAAAGTTTACTTCGACTTACTTTAAATCCTTCTATTTTAAATCCCCAATTCATTATTTTTCAGAGCAAACGGTCCTTTGCTTCCCTATAAAACATTTGCCAAATATATTCATAAATCACTATTTTTGTAAGATATTTAGCATTTACAGTGTAAATTTTATAAAGCTGTATGCCTACCATAGATGTCACAGATCCTCATGTTTAAATGAATTGCCTTATATCCTTATTTTCTCTACAAAAAGGGAGAGAGAACATATATTGTTGTAAAATGTGGTTGCTCCAAAGAATAAGTACACTCATATTTCATTCATAGTTATTACAGATCCTTTTTGCATGTTTTCTCAGTTTTATCACCATAGACACTAAAACAGCATACTAGCAATATAGACTTACTCCCTAATAAATACAATGCTATTTTGATATTTACATTGGTTCTTTTTGCTTTAAAAATACATTGGAGCTAAGTAATCTTGTGTGTTTCTATCACATACTGATAATGATCATAGTTTACATAATATTACTGACCTTCATAGTTCTGTGCATCCTTCTTTCAGAGAAGCAACAGAGCAGCTGCACCAATGACACAGTTTGATGCAAGTTTTGATGAAAGCCTTGCATCACCCTTTGAAAATTGAGCCCTTGTTGTTTATGTGGGTGCTTTTTCTTTAATTTTATTGAAAATATCAATTGTTTTTGTACCTTCCTAATATATAATGAGATTCCTCTGCCTTTTCTATGATCAGGGTTACAATTAAACAGACTGTACCCTTTGATAGTTTTGCCCCATCTTACTTTTGTAGAATACCCTGTTTCTGTGACTGAAATAATTTCGTACTGATTTTTATCTGTTAGGTCTAAACATTCTTCTATTTTATTTTTTAGGCTTCTTACATTTAGGCCAGGTTCTAGCTTTCCTTACAACCCTGTTTTTTTTATCACCACCTTTTTTTACTCAGGTTTTCTGAATCAGTATTCTTATTATGCTTGTTCCCCATGTCTCCTCTCCTTGTTAGTTTAAATGTTCACTGTGCAGTGATGCTTTGTGCTTCCTTTTTATTGACCTGCCTTATGATCAGAATATTATTCTCATAAAGCTCTTTCCCTTTATCAATTAATTTTATTGTTTCACTAGTGCAAAATTGTTTTAAAACTTACATTAATTTACTCAATATTTAGATTTTTTTTGTTGATGTGCTAGTTATTGATATGATTCCTGAAAGGATACTTTTGCAACCCAGGCATTTTAGAGTTCATCACCAAATAGTATGATTTCATGACAAATATCCTTCTTGTGGGTGTTTTCTATATGCTAGTGTCAATATGTAATGCTGCAACTAGATTTTCCCCATTATTACTAAGAATACTTCTTACTTTGGGACCTATATCTTCCACTCTGCACCCTGGAAAACATGTTACCATTGTTTCCTTCTTTTCATTTTCACAGTTAATGGCATCTGTATATCGCACAGTGGAGACTCCAGTTGCAACATATTGTTTTTTATCTAACTTTCATTCAGAGTCTGTAAATGTCTATATGTTTGATGTGGAAGGGATTTTGCCTTTTCATGATTCAGGACCCCAAATCTACTTTCTTTTGCAATAGAGGTATTTATCCTCCTTGGCAGGGTAGGGTAGGTGGCTTGTTCTGTTCCATCCCCATCAGCCGCAGCCATCCTGATTCTCCTCCAGTGTCTCAGATCATTATCCCCTGTGGATTACTCCCCACAGCAGGGCCATTCAGGTAGGGCCTTTCTCTCCCACCTGGAACACAAATCCAGACTAGCCCAGAACCAGAATGAGTGGGCTGGCTAACCATTTGTCAGGCAGGGATTCATGGAACCCATCCCCAGTTTTCCACCTAATGTTTTCTCCCCTGGGATCCCCAGACATGAAATGAGCACATTGCACATGCTGCACCTCCATGGAGATTCCCACAGTTGTCTGAACATGGAGCTCTTCCCCACCAGGGACTCACACACACCACCACCACCTGGATTCCTCCAGGTGGCAATCTATCACTGATTTGCAGAGTCTCCCCTCCCTGAGGGAGGAGAGGAATCCTACGGTTGCTCAATCCTCCCTCTCCTGGCTGACCCTTGAGTGATCTGTGTCCATTTTTGAACCTGAATTGCTGGCATGGGAAAAGTTAAGGTGCCTACAGTGCCTCATCCCTTTTCACTACTGAACTGGCTTCTGCAAATCTGCTTTCTAATAAGATTTTACTCCTGTTACTGATTCTGCCCTGCATCCTTTTTTTACCCTATATTTTGGTTTTATCATGAACCAGTCATTTTCTAAGGAATGAGTCATGTCCTCCCTATCCTTCTTAGTTTGAATTTCATGATTGCTTATAAATGAGTTTTCCTCCTCCCTGTGCCTCTGTTGCCCTCCTGTATTGAAGGACTCTTGTTGCCAACTGTTATCCTAGGTTGTAACTAAAAATGAGCCATTTTTGACTAAGTGTGCCTTCCTGGTTAGAAATTTTAAATAAATCACTGAATGCCATGATCTGTTGTGCTTGGTTTGAGACTTAAGAGTGAATGTGTGTGGTTTGGAGAAAGATCCAGAAACAATACAATGTTTTTGTTGTATGTGGCAGTTAAAGGGTTAGAATAAACTAGAAGAGAGTAGATACCTATAACACAGCTTGCAGCTGAAGGTGTTAAAGTGAGAATTCAATGAAGTGTGAAGAAAGCAGATCTACTTCAAGACAGGAATGCCAATTAAAGAGTCATAAAAGTTAAAATGAAGATGAACAGTAAGTGGGTACTTTATCTGTTGGAACTGCTTAAGCTTAAATACATAAAAGAAATAAGTGCAGAGTATCTTATTGATACCTAAATATTAATCTATTATTGTGCTCAATTTCAAACTGATGGCAGCATTGCCCCTTCTAAAATATCTTATTTTTCTGTAAAAGCAAATCCCAAAGTTATTTCAGGAGTCATTGGTACATTAAGATCAAATTGAATGAAATTATTAAGCTCAGCACTGTCTGAAGGAAAAAGCATCTGAGACCAGCTCAAATAAACAAGAGTTGACTATAGCCAACAGCAGCTGCTTTTAGTTACATAAGTTTGATTGATGATGTTTTCTTTTACTTTTCATATTATTGTGATGTTAGTGCTGGGAACATTGCAAGAAATTGGGAGGTAGTATTGTATGAGTGTTTTAACCCACATTCATACTACCATTCAATTGTTACAAAAAAGTGTCACTAACTACATACAGTCTAGCATTGTAGAAATACACTGCATCTGCACTGTAAATACTGTGCAGTTACAGGTAACTACAATGTAGTTGTTATGTACTTTTGCATTTGCAAATTGTGTAGTTACGCAATTTGCATTAAGAAAAAGTTACACATGCAACTACTGCTGTCTCCCTTTCAACACTAATCAGTTAATTCTAATAAGTATAACTACACATGTACTGCATTAGCTGTTGCAAAGTGTAACAGCAAATGTATTGTGCAGCTACCACTGCATCTTGTCTGGTATGACATCATTTGTTCTTTTGAGGATAACTACACCTTTAATAGCTTTTGTGAACTGTAGCAGCAGATCTATTGTGCAGCATCTGCATTATCTCTTTTTGCTTTATTAAATTTGTTCTGACAAGTAAAACTACATACGTATGTAAATCTTGTGCATTGGTCCAACAGTTAATGGCTGACTGGTGTACTGTATTTTAAAGGTAATCATATAGAAAACTTTAAGTGTAAACAGAATGGTAACTAAGATATGATTACACTGTAACATCAGTCAGCTACATTTAAATGGATCAACTGACAACTCTGTAGATGATGATCTTCCACATTGGTAAAGCCATTCCTTATGCACTTATAGGTTAATAAAAATATAATCTTATACTGCTAAATTGATATGTAATTACACATTAAAATATCTTAGTTGTGTAATTACTAATTAGGTTTTTTATCTTTCAGAAAGCAACTAACTGTTGAGAAGGGATTAGAATCTAGTACACTTATCATTTCTAGGGGTGTTCCACAAGGCTTAGATCTTCACCCTATTTGGTTTCTAATCCACCTAAAGGGCCTGGACAACAGTATTGCCAATGCTAAGTACCATCACTATGTGGATGACACTGTTGTTTATACCTCTAGCAGTTCATTTATGGATGTTCAGATAAGTGGCTAAAAAATCTATTTAGGCCAAGTGGTCTTGGTCCTGGCTATGTAAGTTCAAGGAAATGGCTATTGCACAAGGAAGCTTTAATGCTCATGGATTTAATTAATTCAGTCAAATAATTAATGGCCTAACCCATTATGCATTTGTAGACAAAAATATATTTGTGGTGTTTCCTTTCATTTGCTAATGAGGTCTACCACAGCCTGTTATAGAGGACACAGTGGTGGGTTTCACATGGACAAGCAAGAATTAAACATGACTGATGATTACACAATATGTCTAGTTTATGAAGATGTTCAGAGGAGGAATGCTCATATATCTCATATAATATGGTCTGCACAATCAAAAATAGGAAGAATTTAAGCCTGTATGATTTTTTGAAGGGTGTCATGGTTTAGACTTTCCTTAACTCTATAAAGGAGTCCAACCCTTTTAACAATTTATGGTACTGCTCTTGTCTCATCAACCTCACTACTCTTTGTTAATCCCTTATGGACAAATTGTTGTACAGTGGCCACCAATTATACCAAACACAGATATGAATAAACATATTAATGATAATTATGTATATATTTTAGTGGCTTTAGGGGTTTAATTTGTATTTGGTATCACAACAGCACTAGGTGTAGGATTATTAATGGGTTGAATTGAAATCAAGTGGTCCGTTAAGGGATTTCATTTTTTAACCAGTCACACTGATGGATTTCTGTTGATGTCACTGTGATCTCATGGATTATGATGTATTTAAGTGTCAGTGGCTCAGTAGGTAGCACACTCACCTCTGAGGCCAGGAGATCAGAGGGCTGTGGGTTCAGTTCCCACATCTGGCACTTGGGTTAATATCCCAATACTGACACTGTAGTGCAGCTTGAGAGGGGTGCTGCACTTCTTACGTGCTGTCTTTCGGATGAGATGTTAAACTGAGGCCCCATCTGCTTGGGTTGGTGGTAGTTCAGATGGATGTTAAAGATCCCATGGCACTTATCAAAAAGAGTAGGGGAATTTCCCCCAGTGTCCTGGCCAAATTTCCCTCATTCACTAAAAAATACCACCAACAGCTGAATCTGGTTCAAGGTCAGTTGGCATACATCTGTATCCCCCTCCCCCGGGTCATGCCTGAAAATAGGCAGAAGTTGTCTAATGCACTTACCCGGTCAACAAAAAGTAAATAAAAAATTAAAATAACAAAAGACTGTTAGCTTTTAATAAAGGACATAATTCATCTGAAAAGTGTCAGACGTTGTCATGTTTTTTATGATGAAGTTGTAATGATAAATGTCTTTAAAGTATGAGTAAGAGAGCCATGTGGTATTGTTCCAGAGGGTGGTGAGTGCCCAAGTTTTCAGGAAATGTATGCTGTTATTTTCTCATCAGCACCACCGGTCCCAGAGTACTCTTTTGTTGGAATTATAAAAAGGAGAGTGCAGATTACATAGCTGGTTGGTTATAGAGCCAATCTTCTTTGTTGGACTTTTAGAGCATTTTGGGGGCTTAACATATCATTGTCTTTGTCATTTTATCTGCTGTATTTTCCGAGACAGCATGAATCATTCTGTCCCCATGCATCATGTTTTTGATGCAGCTTGAGTCAAATTCTCATCTCATACATCATCTTTTTGATGCAGCTTGCATCATTCTCACTCCATGCATCACCCATCTTTTTTGACTCAGCTTGAGTCATTCTCACCCCTTGCATTGTCTTTCTGACTCAGCTTGAGTCATTCTTGTCCTACGCATTTTTGACTCAGTTTGCATCATTCTCTTCACATGCAGCATATTTTTGATGCAGTGGATCTCTTGCATCAGTTTGGGGAACTTTGCCACAAAGAACACTTTTCTTGGAAAATATAGTGCACAGTATTTGGTTCTCCTAGATTTGATGCAAGGTGTTTGTTGATGTGCCTTGTGTTGATCTAAGGACCTTTTGAAAATCTGGCCCAAGGTCCCCACTGTAAATGGCCCTAGTCCCAGTGGATTTTAACCTTTGATTAAAATAAAATAAAATGAAAATGAAGAGGTGTGCAGCTTCTATGGCATTGTTTCCACAATTAATGCCTATCTAACATGCATTTGGCAGGTAGGTGCACAGTAACTGATTCTTAAAATAATTTGTAACAAAATGGGTAACTGAGGTGAGAGTGCTGTATAATGTAACTGTAGGTAACTGCTATACACTTACACTGATCAACTGCCAGAGTTGTATGTATGTTGTAATTTCACATTAGGACATCAGACTCTCATGAAGTTGCCACATAATACACATGCAGTCTAATAATGCTGTTTGATATGCAAATACATTGTTTACTTATGCTGTAATAGTCATCCATTTATATAATTACTTATTGGCTTTATTAACAAATGTGTAGCTTCTGTGGCATTGGTTCCACAGTTAATGCTTATCTGATATGTATTTGCAAGGTAATTGCACAAAATCTGACACTTAAAATAAAGTGTAAGGAAGGTAACTAAAAGGTACAACTACCATGTAACTGCAGGTAGCTGCAGTACTTTACACTTATATTTATCAGCTATCAATACTGTACATATGATATACTTTGACATTAGAACATCATGGGTCCCATGAACCTGCCACTTAAAACACATGCAGACTAATATTGTTAATTAATGTGTAGATATGTTGCTCACTTACACAATAAAATCATTCGTTTACATAATGACTTAGTAGCTTTGTAACAGTGCTGTGGTTATTAACAAATGTACAACTTCTGTAGCACTTTTTCCACCATTAATGTCTAACATGTATTGCAAGGTAAGTGCACAAAAACTGACAGTTAAGAAGAAGTTAAGAAGTGTCAATCAATCAATCAAAATCATTACTTAACCAGGCGGACACCGTGGAGAAAGCTAATTTTTGAGGTGGACCTGGGTTGTGCAATGCAAGGATACAAAAAAAAGCAACAGTAAACAAGGTAATAATACAAATATCAGAGCATAGCAAGCAGTGTCAGAAATATACAGGATATCAAGGAGAGAAAGAAGGCAAATAAATTATAGTTTGGCAATATATATACAGAGAAGGGTAACACAATAACAGAAATATACAGGTTACTAGCATATTAGATTTTTTGAGATATATATATATATATATATATAAGGCTAGGTTGAGAAAGGGAAAGGGCTTAGGTAGGGATTGTAGCCATGCAGGGTTTGAGCCAGAAAACTGGATGGACTGAGAGAACGCGATATTGGGGTCAAGGGAAGCAGCCACAGGATTCCTTGATTCGGTGCATGTACAAGGCTTTAAAAGATGCTAAGCTGATGGGGAAACTTAGTTTCAGGGTATTTTGCAACTTGTTCTACATTAGGAGCAGTACATAACTCTTAGATGTCCTGCCAAAGCGAGATCTAACATTGGGTACTTTCAGCATAATATATGCAACCCTTCTCAGTGCATAGTTACTTGGAGCACTAAGAAGAAAGCAGGCAGCAATATAATTAGGCAGTTTATTTTGTAATGGCTTTGGAGGTCCAGAATGCAGTATCTCTCTGACGTCTGAGAGTAAGGGATGTCCAGCCCACAGTGGTATACAGGAGGCAGTGGTGGGTAGAATAGGGGAGATCTGTTATGAACTTTAAGGCTCGGTGGTACAGCATATCGAGTTTGGAGAGAGAGCCAGATGGGCCAAGACTATAAAGAAAGTCTGCATAGTCTAACAATGGGAGAAAGGTGGGTTGTACTAGGCACATTTTTGCGTCCCTGGGAAGCAGGTTCTTTATCCTATAGAATAGGCCTAGTCTCTGGAGAAGTTTCTTTATCAGTTCTTCAATGTGGCCTTGGAATGAGAGACATAGTCAAGCCATACCCCCAGATATTTGAACTTGGGCATATACTCTAGCTGCTCACCAAGGATGGTAGTAATTGGGAGGAAGAGCTCCATGGGAGAGCAGGATTGGTGAGTTGGAAAGGGGAGACAAGAGCATAGCTTTAGTTTTATTTGCATTCAGGAGCAACTTCTGGTTTAGGAGCTGGAGCTGGAGCTGTAGCAGACTTGAATTCCTCTTGGAGAGTTGAGAGTACTGCATCAAGGGATGGACCACTGGTGTATAGCAATGTGTCATCAGCAAAGAGATGTGTTTGAGCCTTGTTAATGGTGTCATTAATTCTATTAATGTAGATTGTGAATAGTAAGGGACCCAGGATGGAACCTTGTGGTACACCCCTGACCAGGGGTTTTAAAGGCAAGACTTTGCCATCAGCCCTTACTTGCTGGGAATGGCCAGATAGATAACTGTTGAACCATCTGAGTGATAGAGCATCCAGGCCAATATTCCACAGGGATGTGAGAAGCAGGGTGTGGTCAACAGTGTCAAAGGCCTTGCTGAGGTCCAGAAATATTGTGCCAACATAATTCTTGTTTTCCAGCTCACACTGCTTATCATTGGTGACCTTGACTAGGGCAGAGATTGTGCTATATTGAGCCCTAAAGCCCAACTGCAGCGGCTGGAGGAGCTTTGCTGACTCCAGGTAATTCCTAAGCTGGAAATTGATGATTTTTTTCTAGCAATTTAGATAGAACTAGGAGGAGGGAGATATGGCTGTAATTATTCAGGTCACTAGGATCACCAGACTTGAACAAAGGAATAATGTGAGCAGTTTTCCAGACAGAAGGGAGGTTACCTTGGGAGATAGATAAGTTGAACAGGTGAGTGATGGGCACTGCTAGAGCACAGAAGCCCATCTTTAGAAAGTAAGGGTCAGTGAGGTCTGCATCAGAGCTTTTTCTGACATCTAGCTAGAGCAAGAGGTCTTCCACTTCCTTCAAAGTTGTAGGTTGGAGCGAGAAGGGTGGGTTTGTTAGGGTGGCATCTAGGGTGCCGATTGCAAGTTGTGCACATAGGATATTAGCTGGGGAGGAACTGAAAGCTAGCCCTGAGGTAGCAAAGTGGTTGTTGAAAGAGTCAAGGATGGTAGGTTTGTTGGTGGCAGAGGAGACACCAACCAAGATTTTTGTAGGCAGTGAGTTGCCTGTAGAGTGATCTTTGATATCCCTAATAGTCCTCCAGAATTTGGATGAGTTCTTAGAAGAGAGTTCAGGTTGAGATCATTAGAAGTTAGCTTTGGCTTCTGTAACCATTTTAGTGCAGTGATTTCTTGCTCTTCTGAAAAGGTTCCAGTCATGTGGTAGCTTTGTCCTACAAGCAGCTTTCCAAAGCGTATCTCTATTCCGTAATGCACTTTTCAGCTCTGGAGTGAATCATCAGCATGCTTTACTTCTATCACGGGTTTTCACTACTGGTGTATGCCTATTTAGAGCAGTTATCACAATGTCTTGGAAAATGTTGTATCAGCTAAGTAGAAGTCCTGCCTGTGAGAGGAGTGACTTAGCTCAGAAGTATACGCCCAAGGATCAAAACCGTGTCTGCATCTTTTTGTTGTGAATTTGGGAGGTGAAGTGGGGATATGACTAGACTGGACACAGGCAATAAATCAGTGATCATTGACATCTGAGAAGAAAACTCCAGTGTAGGTATATGAGTGAGATTTAATAATTAAGATAATGTCTAACAGAGTGCTTTTGGCAGGATTACTCTTGTTGGGGTGTGTGATTTAATTGATGAGCTGGAACAATCCTAGGGAGTCACAGAGTGTTTTGAGATGAGTAGAGGCATTGGAGAACCAGTCTAGATTTAGGTCTCCAAGTATTATAACTTCCATTGAACTATGACCCAGGGTCTTGCTTAAGTGATTTAAAAGATGCAAACCTGCTGAAGGAGTCCTGTAGCAGCCAGTTACGCTAATTGGGACTCCAGTAGTAATCTCCAATGGGAGTGAAAGGTTTTCAAACTCATTTGGGACTGAGGTAGAATCAATGATAGAGACCGAGAACATGTCCTTGATATAGATAGCCATCCTACCACCTCTGGTTAAGAAGTTTGAACATTAAGAAGTGTAAGAAGAAGGGTAACTGAGCTATCACAAGACTGTAGAGATGCAGTTAAGTTAAAATTCATTGGTGAAGTGACTGCAAAGTTGCAAAACTTTGACTTCACAAAGATTTGTGAAGTTGCTATTGGTATCACAAACTTTGACTTTGACAACTTCACTATGTTTTTTTCAGGTGAAGTGGCCGTTTTCTCCATGAAGTTGTAACTTCATGAGCAAAGTTTGGTCACTTCATGTAAAAGCAGTGCCACTTCACCTGGCAAAAAACATGGCAAAGTCAGCACTTCCAACTTTGTGAACTTGGCCATCTTCCTGAAGTCTGTTGAAACAATGTTTTCTCAGCCTTGCACATCTCTACTAGAGTGTAACTCCTGGTAAGTATAATGCACGTGCATTTATCAAATGTGAATACTGTAGTTGTGATGTTCTCCTTCAGAAATCAGTCTCTCATGAACTTAATGCTTAATAAGCATGCTATATAATACAGTATTGTTAGCTGACATGAAACTACATTGTGTATTTATACAGTACAAATAATTCATTTACACAGTTAATTAGTTCTTTTGTAACTGAAATATTTTAGTGTATAGTATAGTTACATATCAGTTAGCAGTATTAGACTGCATGTTTAACCTCTAAGCTCATGAGCAAATGATTTACAGAGATGGAAGAAAATCATCTACAGAGTTGTCAGTAAATACATTTAAGTGTATCCGACAGACATTACATTGTAATCATATCTTAGTTATAGTCTGTTTACCCTTTAAGTTTTCTATATGATTACTTTTTAGAAACATATTTGGTAGCCATTACCTGTTGAAGAAATGCACACGACTTGCATACATTATAGTTACATTATAGTGGTGAGGTAGCGACACTATAGTTAGGGTTGAGTAGGCACTTTAATGTTAAATCAGTTCACTGGATAAGTGGGTTCCCTTCCAATATAAGTAGGGTTGTAATTCAAGGGCTGGGAGGGTGAAAATGTCAATACAAAAAGCTCAGCGTTCCAGTCTCTCAAGTAATTTTTCCAAAATTATTTTTTTTAATTTTCATATATTTTTTCAGATAGCCATAAGATCCTTATTCTCAATGTTTCACCTGTACATCAGGCTTCTTCAAGCGAGGATCTAAGCTATAAACAGTAAAAAAAAGTTTTTTAATACATATAAAAACTTGTTTGACTGTTTATAACTTAGATCCTACCCTGAAGAAGCCAGATGTACAGGTGAAACATTGGGAATAAGGACCTTATGGTGATTTGAACAAAAATATATGAAAATAAAAAGAAAGAATTTTTGAAAAACTACTTGAGTTGCTGGAAATTTGACTTTTTTGTATTGACTTTAATGTTAACCCAATTTTTATGCACTTTAATAACTTTACAACCGTTCAACGGATTTGCATGAAATTTTACACACATGGTCTGGGGGGGTAGATCTCTTGATGTGTCTTGTTTGGTTCTGGTTACATGTGCAGATTCTGAGGCGTGGATAGTGAAAACATGCAGAAAATCTAAGTTTTTTGCTGTTTTTTGACAATACGTAGTACCCAGAAAGTTTGGAATTTTGGTCAGAAGTTTTCTGGGTAGAAAGGGCATGACCCATAAAAGGGCCTTTTACTAGTTTGGTGAACAAATATTAATATGCTTCAAAGTTATTACATTTTAAAAATTACACTTCTCAGCATGCTTAGTCAGCACTTCAAAATGGTTGTATGACGTTTTCGTCTGGGAACACTTTTTCATGAGGTTTTTCAAATGCCACCATCTTGTTTTCCCTTTTTCCCTAGAAAGTCAAATTTGGAAAACCACAAAAATTACATTCTGCAGAGCAATCTACTTCCTTGCTTGTTTATCAGGACCACCTTAGCATGGTTCTGTACTTAACTGCTGGAGAAATGCCCTTGAAACTTTTTTTTAAGATTATAAATAGTTTTTCGTGACTTGTGATATGAAAAAAGATTATTTTCTCATATCACAGGTCACAAGAAAAGATAATTTTTTGTGAGGGGAAAATCCTTTTTCCTTTGCTGGTATTATAAAATGTTACAAGGAGTTTGTTTAAGTTGGAATACAACAATGTGCAAGTGACCTTTATTAGAAAGTGCATACTTATATATCAATATTTACATTTCATTATATTTATAAAGGCTAACAAAAAATAAATCTCAGATACAGTATAAATAATTGTAAGAGGTGAGAAAGAAGGTAAAAGGTCCCATAGTGTTCCAATGGAACTGGTAGGGACACTGTCATGTATCTGATTGTTCTTGGCATTATTGGCTGTACCCCTTTAACCTTCTTGATTCCCCTTTCATTACTGTGACATTTGGGAATTAAGAAAAAAATTTCAGTTTTAAAAGACTGCATCCAGTGCTTCTATTGCTAGCTGCAGTGCTCCATTTTACCACGGTTTCAGCATGGCTCCATATGCTACTGACAGTGACGGGCTCCAGGCTAAATAGCTGATTGTCAAAAAGAGTGAACGTTTGCTACACTAGTCAGTGTTAGCAAGTAGAGGAGCTAGACGTCAGTATAACTGCAAAAATGTTTATTGTTAAAACTTATAGTTACTCATAGAGATACAAATGTAGCAGCAGCAGAGCAGAGGGAGAAGGTGTCCCCTAACCGGGATCGCCAAAGGGCTTTGTTGGGGGGGGTCTGTTAACTGAAAAAGTGCTTTTAAATACAAAAATCTGTTAAAGTAACAGTACAGTCTTATAACTACTACAAAATATTAATTAATCCAGAAATAGTTCACCCACTATTAATACATGCACATAAGAAGCAGAAAGAAAAAAAAACACTAGAATGAATTACTCACACTCTACATTATAATGATCATAAATTATAAATAACAGAAAAAATTAATAAGAGCAATTGTGTGAAGTTCCCATAGGTCTTCCAGTATTTCTCAATAGTATTTCAATTAATTTCTGCTGATGTAGATAGTCCAAATGTAGAAGTAGGGATCCTGGAATACTACTGTTAGAAACAGAGGAGAGAGACAGTTAGTACAAGGAATAATGCAAATAAGGTAAAGATTATGTCCTAAATTTTTTTTGAAAAAATGCAAACAAAGCAGTATTGGTGGCTGATGTCTTTGGACATTGAGTCCCTCTATACACATATCCCCCAATCAGAGGAATTGGAATCACTCCACCATTATTTAGACACCAGCACTGAATATAGTCAGGGGCTAAAAGATTTCCTCATACAATGTGCACATCTGGTTTTAACATCCAACGCCTTTCTCTTTCAGGATGACTGTTTATTACAAGTCAAGGGAATGACCATGGGGGCCACAATAAACATGTTTGCAGTTACACTGGTGCCTAGTTTCTCTGCTTGCTGATTGTCTTTTGACTAAGGCACAGTGAGAGTTAAAGTACTTGTGGAGCATCCCAGCTTTCATGGACTAATCAGTGTTAGTCTAAGAACTGGATAGGAGCCCTCACTGATGCTGCAAGCCACACTGAAGCCAAGAACTGTCCCTTTTTTTGTCATACCAAAAGTGTAAATCCATTTAATTGATACTTTTACAATGGTATTCTGTTCGTCGGTCATGTGTATATGTGCTTCTCACAAACCCGAGTGCTGGTCTCTCTCATTCTTTTGATAGCCAAAGTGGCAGTACATACTGACTAAATGGGTAGCTGCATGAAAAGAGAATCCTCCCTTATGTTGGTAGTTATAGCACAGTGTGTTCCCTTCTTTTTAAATATGATTCCAATGAAAAGACTCTTAAGGTGTATAGTTTCCTATATGTGATTACAGCTTATGTGTAATTTGTAATAAAGACTTTTTTTAGGTGGTTGTCAGTGTGCAGTAGTGTCTCAGTGTCCCAATGATGTGTTGTTATCACTGTCCCTTACCTACATTATCATTATAGTGATAGTGGCAGTGGTGATGGTGGGGTTATGATGTTTGTGTGCTCTGAGGAGTAACCCTCCATATCACAAACAGCAGTTACAGTGCTTGGCAATTGATATGATAATGGGCTGATGACCATAAGCATCATGAGCCAATGTATCATGATGACATGGTATGATTTCTATACAATATTCCAAAAGAAAATATGTGGTGAGAAATTCAGACAGCATACAGGGAGTCTTACACCTTAAGCCACTTTTTTGCTTGGTTTTCTGCTGCTTTCATGCCAGAGTTGAGTTTTCACCAACCAGTTGGCTGTGCAGATAAGCGGGGGTCCTGAGGAAGCCAATAGGATAGCTGAGAAGTATGGCAACATTTCCAGTCCACTGAAGACACATAGCAAGGACACGCACAAGTGCTGGCTGTCTATGCATCTATGGAGGGATGGGAGTGCAGGGTCCTCTGAGCCCTGCACTCCCATAGGCAAAAGGATATGATTACACTATCTCAAAAATTGTGGATTTTTGGGAGTGCAGACCCAGAGGGCTCTGCACTTCCACAGGCAAATAAGGATACAATTATACTATCCCAAAAAGTAAGAAAACTCATTGCAAAAAAAAAACTTCATTAATGGACTAGTTAAGATTAAAGTGGCAAAAGTAGAGAAATGTGGCATTAGAGTTTCCAACCCTAACACTCCATCCCCACCCTGCAGGCAGTAACAAGAAAACCATTACGGTTTCACCTCTCTTGCCTCTTCGCAAATCATGTGTGGGGTGTGCCTTGGGGCTGTCAACCCTAATGCTCACCTCATTCTCATATACTGTACCCATCTCAGCTTATTTACTGATGGAATGGGGTGAGCGTAAGGGTTGACAACCACAAGGCACACCTCAAGCCTGATTTGAGAAGAGGCAAGAGAAGGGAAACCATAATGGTTGTTTCCGTTGCCGCCTGCAGGGTGAGGATGGAGTGTTAGTGTTTGTCACTTTAACCCTAACTAGTGCATTAACAAAGTATTTTGCAATGAATATGTAGTTATAAATGTCAGAACAAATTTAATAATGCCAAAAGAGATAATATAATAGTTGCATAATAGACTTGCTGTTACAGTTCATAATAGCTATTCTATTACCCTTGTAAGACCAAATTACGTGTTCTCAGAATAGACACAGTGGCACCTGCACAGTAAATTTGCTGTTACATTTTGCAACAGCTATTATATGTGTAGTTATACATGTTAGAATGAATTGGTTAGTGCTAAAAGGGAGACAGTAGTGTTTGCATATGTAACTATTTCTTTAGGCAAATTGTGTAACTACACAATTTGCAAATGTGAAAATACATACAGTAACAGCTACATACTAGTTACATGTAACTGCACAGAATTTAAATGCACTTGCAGGAGCTACAGTGTGTAAGTGACACTTAAAATAATGTTTTACCCTTTCCATTCTATGGCATGCCATTAAGGACACAATTCAGAACGTCTGGCTACATAAACCTTATAGTAAAACAAATACTATATTGTGAGAGCTATACATGTTTTACTAAAATATATGCATTGTTTAGGAAACACATGCACTATGTACTGAGCTGCATGCACTATATAATGAAATTCATACATCATATGGTGAAATTCATACACTATATACTGAAATGCATACAGTATGTCATATAGTGAAACACATGCATTAACTGATTTTTTAATTTTTACCAGGAGGTGAACTGGGCACAGCTCTGTTTCAATCACACCTGACATAAAACATACACTACAAAAAAAGTACATCTTACACAACTGTGAATAATTACAAACAGTGACATCTAGCATTCGCACTATACAATTTTTTTAAACGTTGTTTAAAATGCCTTATATCATGAGCAATTTTGACAATGCAAGCAAGTTCATTTAAGATGGTTGGTCCAAACAAAGAGAAATACCTTTTACACATCGCTCTATAGAGGGGACAGAAAAATGTTTAGATCCACAATTCCTAGTATTTTCAGTTTTAGACAGTGATTTAAGAGAAGAGAATAGAACTTTAGGTCCTAATTTTTTAAAAATTCTGTAGGCAAATGTTGCTGCATTATACTCAGTTATCGTTTAGGAAGGTACAATTCCCATCTGCTGGTAAAGTAAACAATAATGCTTTCTGTATGGTGCCTTAAGGACAAATCTGCAGTTATTGTTTAGTATTGTTTGATTTTTTTGTGTTAAAGTACTACAAGGACTTACAGATGGAATAGTGCCATAGTCAAGAGTAGGGATCAGAACTTGTTTGGCTATGAGTAGTCGAGCTTCGTCTGTCAGGGAGTTGATATTATGATATAAATATACACATTTCTGATTCATCTTACTCCCTACTTTCTCAATATGTAATAACATACTGAAATGGGGGTTCAGTAGTACCCCCACATACTTAAAGCTAGGCACCATTGACAGTATATTCCATTTTCCCAATACTCTGCAGTGGTTCCCTTACTTTGGCCAATTTCTGAGTAGACCCAAATACCATTATATTTGTTTTACTTTCATTGAGTTTTAACTTATTTTGTTTTAACCACAAAGCCAGGATATTGTAATTGGCCTGTAGGGATGACTGTAACTCAAACATAGATTGGGCAGAATCCAGGAAAACATTGGTGTCTGCATATAGTAGACTATGACCACTTGAGAAAATTCCTGACAGCTCATTTGCAAAAAACAGAAACAACAGTGGACGAAGCACGGATCCCTGTGGAACTCCGGCCATCACCTCCATTAAGTGTATTTACTATTCTCACTCTCTGAACATGATCTGTCAGATAATTTTCAAATCATTGTAAGACATGGCCCCTAACTGCTATTGCTTCCAGTTTATCCAAAATCAACCTGTAGTCCACTGTATCTAAGGCAACAGCCAGGTTGATAAACACTGTGCCTGTGACCAACCAGCCCCCCCCATAGACCCCGAGCACAGACTCTGTGAGCCCAGCCAGTGCCAAAACAGTAAACCATCCTTTTCTGATGCCACGTTGATGGTCATTTAAAGAGTACCTTTCTCTGTGCTGTACTGAAATCAGAGGAAGCTCCCTTACCTCTGTGGGAGCTCCAATGCTAAAAATCAGCTTTTTAAATTATGCCCCTGAGGGAAATGATTGTTAATTGCCCCAAGGGGCTAGAAGCATAATACCCTTTCCAATTCCCTTTTGCTGGCCACACCCCATGCTCCAATGCTTTTTGACACCACAATAGGGAGAATGCAGGGGTGCACTTTATTGGAGTGTATGTATTGTGATCTTGAAATACAGTTTTTGGCTGTTTAAGTGCCCATTTGGTCAAACTGGAGTCAGGGTTCAAATAAAAAGACTATTGTTAGTTGAACCACAGCTCTGATTTTACCAGATGGCCACCCAAATCCCCGAAAACTATACTTTAAAATCATCCTCCATATACTTCAATGGAGTGCACCCCCAGCACTCTCCCTATTACCTCATCATTAAACAGGGCATGGTGAGCAACAGGGAAGTGGAAAAGGGTCATGCTGCTAACCTTTCGAGGGCAATTTATGATCCCTTCCCTTGGGGGCATAATATAAAAGGCAGATTTTTCTGCAGAGAAGCTTGCAGAAAGGTAAGGGAGCATCCTCTGATTTTGGGGGGAGTGTGAATATCACTAGGACTGGTTCTCTTTAATAGTCCATGCTCCTCCAGGTGTGACATCATCTGGTGGAATGTGTACTTTTCCATAAGCTTCACTAATATAGGTAGCAAGGAAATGGGCCTATAGTTTGAAACACTAGCTCTGTCCCCTGCCTTCAATTTTGGAATTATGATGTATTCCTTCCATGTGGATGGTACCACACCCAAAGTCTCTGAGAGGTTAAATAAAAATGTCACTGGTCCAACAATTCTACTAGCAGCCATTTTTAATAACTTCGAATAAAGTTTGTCAGATCCACAGCTCTTCCCTTCATCTAATCCATTTAAAAGTTCCATTACCTTCTTTTCCACTATTTTCACAAAATTAAAATTAAAACAATTTTCCTCTTCTACCCATTATACTTTCTTTATTAAAACTACCCCACGTGGTCCAAGCTACAACAACAGTCTTGTATTGTTTTGGAGATTAAAAAAGCTGTAAAATAGGCCTGCCATCTCCCTTTCATCATATACTGTTCAATCACCATCCTTTATATTTTTTATTACAGACCTATCATGTGTGCCACACAATTGTTTAAGTGAGTCCCAGAATGTTTTGGAGTTTCTCATGTTTTGTATGTGTTGAAGATGGTAGTTTAGTGTGTTCACATTTTTATCTCCATTTTTACCCTGTTTCTAAATACTTTATATTGGACCTTGTTTTCCTTGTCCTTCCTCTTTAAGTACAGCTGTCTTGATTTATCCCATTTCCTCATTAACGTCCTGATTTCGTTACTCAACTAGATAGAATAAATCCCTTTTACTCATTGTTTTGCATCAATTAAAATTGGTTGGGGAGTCTGTTACTTGTACGAAATAGAAAGCTTCCATTTTTTTTTGTCTGATTTTCCCTACCTCTTTTCTTTCCCTAATCTACATTGATGTCACCTATCATGATATGTTCCCTTCTGTTATTGTCAGATCCAGAAGCAAATGATTTAATACCTTTTATTAGACCAACATAGATGTAACAAAAAGAACAAACTGCTTTAACTTTTGGACCAACCCAGTCCTTCCTCGGAAGCTTCATCTGTTATTGTAACATGCCATTCAGGATTCAAAACTTAGATGATTCTCAATGCCACACCCAGAAATACATAGTTGTTTGCATTGATAATCACCCAAAAATAATCTAACCAACACGTAATCAGTCTGCTCCCCAAACACCCTTCTCATCCTCCTGAACAGACAGTGTGCCTTTAATATAAAACATCCTCCCTCCATTTTTACCACCAGTTCTGTCCTACCTTAATATATTATACCCACTAAATTAATCTGGGCATTTGAGGTGTGTCATTTTAAACATGTTTCGCTTAGGCCTATAATGTCACAATTCCCCAATTCTACCCCTGCTTTTATTTCATCTATATGGGCCAATAAACTTCTCACATTCAGGTGCACTATTTTTAATCCTTGGACTCTTTTACTCTGACACAGTTTTGAACCTGGGTTGACCACAACAGCACCTGCCAGGAGCATCAACATAATTAAGTACAATTTATTAATGCCTCTGCATTTTTTTAAGAACTACGTTGTTTCTCAGCCCAATATTTGGTTTCCCCTTAAAGACATTAGCCCAAGATAGGAGAGTCAAGGATGAAAAGATGCATTGTTCAGGGACTTTAATTACCCCAGTTTGGTAGTCAATCAATTGAAACTTTGTTTTGTAAAACATCTCACTTATATCTATTTGCTTAGTATAAAATAAAATTCTCTCACTACCCTCAGCCATTTCAGCTATACTATAAGACATCAGTTCAATAAGCAGTACCAATCCCAATGTAACAAAGTAGTAGCTGGACCCCATTTCTAAACTTTATAAAATAGTCAAAGTATCAAACAATACTTTCACAGGTTTATATACTAAAATGCATAAATGGTGATATTATATACTGAAACGCGTAAATTATATATGTTAATACATCCCTGAAGCCACTCATTTCTGTATTAGAGTGGTTTCACGCACCTTTGGCTGGAGCAAGAACAGTGAAGCGAAGCTGAGCTGTTCTGGCTCAAGCAAAGGCAAGTGAAACCACTCTAATACAGAAACAAGTGGCGATGGGGGACGTAATAATATATTATTGATCGAGAGCGTTCAATAATATATTTAGAAAAGACTGTTCCTAGAACATATCTGTTTCCAGGGCATCTGGCATGAGATGCTCTTCACAGAATAAGGGTGTCTCATGTGCAGGGGAAAGGAGCACTCCAATTGGTTGGGAGCACTCCCTCAAGCTATAATATAGTGAAATGCATACACTATCTGCTAAAATACACGTACTGAGTAGTGAAAATCCCAGCACTATATGCTGAAACAAATAGACAATGTATTGAAAAAATACACTACCTATACAGATTGGAAAAACAAATATTCTACAATGTTGAAGTATATGTACACTATCTATTAAAATACATGCAGTAAGCATTGAAAAATCCACATAAACACATACAATTTGGTTGCAGATAAGGATGTATCACCCAGTCTGCTCCTTTTTTTTCTTCTTATACTTTCACCACAGCCCTGCTTGATCTCTGGCTCCCTCTCTCTCCACCTTCATCCAAGATTCCCTTATGCTTATCTCATGCTTTCTATCAAATGTATTCTTGAGTCCAACCACTGTTTTTGCCCCACCCCCTCCATCAAAAGACTATTCCACATATCCACCACTCTTTCAATGAAAAAATACATCCTCATGTCTTTCTTGAATTTACCCCCTTCCAGCTTCATTGCATACCCCCATGTTTTCATGCATGTTTTCCTCTGAAAAATGGTCCCCTCATGTATCTTATTCACCCCCATGAGGTATTTATAGGTCTATATCATAGCCCTCTCCCTCCTTTCTTTCAGGCTGTATATATTGAAATCATTTAGTCTCTCCTTGTAGGGCTTCTGATACAGATCATGCACCATTTTAGTTGCCCTCCACTGGACAGCCTCCACTGTGTCTCTCTCCTTCCTGAAAAGTGGTCTCCAGAACTAGACACAGTACTCTAGGTGCTGTCTCACCAGTGAACTATACAATTGCAACACTACCTCTGTACTTCTGATGGTGATACCCCTCCCTATGCACCACAACATCCCACTGGCCTTAGCCCCTGACTTGTTGCACTGTTTCGCCACCTTGAGGTCATCAGATATGATTACTCCCATATTCCTTTCCTGTTTGGTGACCGTCAATATCTCTTCTCCTATTTTGTCCTCTGCCTTTAGGTTTCTGTGCCCTAAGTGCATGATTTTGTACTTTTTTACATTGATACCCAGCTGCCATTTCACACTTCAAGCAAGTTGCCAGTGTATGCTGTGTTCAAAAACATTTTAAAACTATGTACTGAAACATATACACTAACATAGAAACATAGAAACATAGACTGTTATGGCAGATAAGGACCGCTTGGCCTACCCAGTCTGCCCATTTCCCTACCTAGTGGATAAGCTGCAGGTCCTAGTTAACTAACAGCCTGCTTCTTCCTAATCCCCAACAGAATTGCCTTATGTTTGTCTCATGCATTCATAAATTCCCCCATTGTTTTTGAACCCACAACCTCCTCAGGAAGGCTGTTCCATATGTCCACCACCTTCTTCATGAAAAAATACTTCCTCACGTTGCCCCTGAGCCATCCCCTCCCTATCTTCAAATTGTGCCCCCTTGTTCTTGCACATCTATTTTTCTGAAAGATGCTACCCTCTTAGACTTAGTTGATTCCTTTGAGGTACTTGAAAGTTTTTATCACGTCCCTCCTCTCCCTCCTTTCCTTGAGGGTATACATATTGAGCTTCTTTAGTCTCTCTTTGTATAGCTTCTGCTGCAGACCCTGCGCCATTTTAGTTGCCTTCCTCTGAACTGCCTCCCTGCACTCCAGATGGGGTTTCACCAACTGTCTGTACAGAGGGATAACAACTTTTTGTTTTCTTCTGGTGGTGCCTCTCCTTATACATCCCAGCATCCTGCCAGCCCTCCATACTGCCTTCTCATGTTGCTTGCTTACCTTTAGGTCATCTGATATGACTACCCCAGGTACCTTTCCATTTTTGTTGTTGATATTACCCCCCCCCATTGTGTACTCTTCCCCTGGGTTTTTTTTCCCCAGGTGCATTACTTTGCACTGAATTTAAGTTGCCATACATTTGGCCATTCCTCCAACCTTGCCAAGTCCCTTCTCATCCTTTCCACCCTCCCTGTGTATCAATCCTGTTGGAGATCTCTGTGTCATCTGCAAAGAGGCATACTTTTCCTTCCAGTCACTCTGCAGTGTGGGACCAGTCCCAGTATTGAACCCTGCAGTACACTGCTAGTAAACCCCCTTTCTTTGGAGTTGACTCCATTTACTATTACCCTCTGTGTCCTGTTGTCCAGCCAATTTTTTTACCCAGTGACCCACTGCCAGGTTGAATAACTTGTTTATTAATCTTTTGTGTGGGACTGTCGAATGCCTTGCTAATGTCTAGGTAGGCCATGTCCACAGCCCCTCTCTGGTCTACTACTTTCATCACCCAATCAAATAAATCTATTAGATTCATCTGACATGACCATCCCACTGTGAATCCATGCTGCCTTGGGTCCTGTGCCCTGCTGGCCTCTAGGTACTCAACAATTCTTTCTTTCAGAAGTGATTCCATAATTGTTCCTAACACTGAGATCAAACTAACAGGTCTGTAGTTTTCTGCCTCCGCTTTGCTCCCACTTTTGTGAAGGGGAATCAAATCTGCCCTTCTCCAGTCCTCAGGTACCACACCATCATCCCATGATTTATTAAAAAGGGTAGTCAGTGGTGTCACTAGTTCTCCCCTTAGTTACTTTAGAATTCTGGGGTGAATCCCATTGGGTCCCATTGCTTTGTCCACCTTCAAATTCAGGAGTTCTTTCAGAACCCTTTCTTCTGTGAATGGACTGGTATTGACCCCCCATCCAGAGTGCTTCTATTGATTGGATTAGGTACCTCCCCCTCCTTTTCTTATGTGAATATTGAGTAGAAGTATTCATTCAGTATCCCTGCTTTTCACTGTCACCCTCTGCCCACCCACCTTCCTCTTCATTAAACCTCACTATCCCTCCCTTGGTCTTCCTTTGCTCCCTAATGTACCTAAAAAAGGTTTATTCCTGTCTTAACTGAATTGGCTATCTTTTCCTTGGTTTGGGTCTTTGCTATTCTGACTTCCTTCCCCGCTTCCTTCTGCTTTAACTGGTAAAGTTCTCTGTCCTGCTCCTTCTGTGTTCTCTTATACTTCCTGAATGCTATCTTTTTTCTCTGTAACCTTCCCTGCCACCTCTTTTGAGAATCATAGTGTTTTCTTCCTTTTGTTTTGATTTATTTACTTCACACAAAAGCGTTTTACCTCTGTGATGGCAGTTTTGATGTTTCCCCATTGTTCCTCCACCCCTCCTTCTTGCCCATTTGCTAGTGCCTTTCTGAGGTATTGAAATATATATATATATATATATATATATATATATATATATATTATGTATTTTATATATATATATATATATATATATATGTATACTGTGCTACCATAGTTAAGGCTGAGTAGCACTTTTAAGGTTAAAGGGTCAAATTTTGCACCTTAATAACTTTGCCACTGTTCAATGGATTTGCCTGAAATTTGGTATGCATGAGTGGCTTGGTAGATCTTGGGATCTGCCAAGTTTCATACTGGTCAGATATATGGCTGCGGAGTTATTAAGCAACAACAAATGGTGCAATTACACTTTTTTGCAATTTCTTTGCTCTCTCCTACAGGTCGTACGGTTTGTGCGACCTGTCCAAAAACTTCAGGGAACGTGCGGCCGGGGTCCCCGATGTGCCTTTTGAAGATTTTGTGAAAAAATATTAAATGGTTCAAAGGTTATTCAAAAAACATGTTCCCATTATAAGTCAATGGGAAAAGTTAACAAAAAGTTCAACACTTTCGCAAATGCACTTTTTAGTGTTGCAAATGGCCCTAGTAGTGTCGCAGATCCACCATTTTGTTTACAGTTAGTGATCAGTAAAATGCTTGGCATTTAAAATTGGGACCCTCTAGGAACACAATTATTTTTGTGTTCACATAGTCGCACCCTCAGGACGCTAGCCATGTCTTTATTTTGGTGTTAAACACCCTAGAAATATGTTTTTCAAGTTTCTGGAAAAAGTAGTGTCACAAAGTAATGTCGCACTTGCGACACTTTCGCAAAATTTTGTGAAAGCTTTCACAAATAGCAACACTACTTTTTCAGACTTGGCCAAAATGACAGGAATTCTTTGTCACCCTGCTGCGAAAGAACGGTTCGGTCTTTTGAGCTAAAATTTGGAGGGAAGACAGCCAACATCTCACAGATGTTCCTTTTGGTGGATTGGTGAAAAAAATATTGCACAGCTCCCAAGTTACGGTACTCTGAAGTTGACAGTTTTTCTCATAGACTAACATGGTGGCATCCGCCACGCCTTTCAGGGCTCGTATCTCAAAAACGGTGCGAGATACAGAATTTTTGTTGCATGTCACATAGCCCATTGGGATAACAAAAAAACTACCCAAGAAAATCATGATTTTTTTTTTGAAATTTAAATTTTTTTCTACGTCATGCGGTTGCTGAGTTATTAGCAATTAAGTACTTCCAATGCTCATTTTAAGCTTTGATCCCCATTACAATGCATACATTCTTTGTACACACTGTGTTTCTGTATGCACCTGTTTGTCAAAACTAGGGTATGCACTTCTGTTACTGTAACAGTTACTGTTTCCACTTGCATTTATGTCACCATTTGCGTTCCCGTTCCCGTGAACGCCACCATGTGCATCACCCTTTGCATTGTCATTTGCGCTTGTGTTTTCATTACTGTTACCATTTGCATTTCCACTACTGTTTCTCTTTGCATTTTTGTTTGCATCACCATGCGCATTGCCATTTGTGTTTCCAGCAGCCCTTTCATTTGTGTTTCCATTTCTCTTTTGTTTTGCGTCTTCCTTGCTGTTACTTTTACCATTTACGTTTGCAATTGCGTTACTGTGCCTGTGCGCATTAGGTTTGCATTTCCACATGCGCTTGTGTTTCCTTTTGCACTTCTGTTTCCTTTGCTGTTATTGTTGCTGTTACCATTACCATTTCTATTTTACAATTGGTACTGTGCCTCATATGGTCGGTTTGCGTTCTGTACGTAACTTCTGTTCCCTTTTCCATTTCTCTTTCCTTTGTTATTCTTCGTATTAACTTTGACCATTTGCATTTACAATTGTGGTACAGTGCGGTGTGTGTGTTACAGTTGTGTTTACGTGTGCTTGCATTGGTTTCGTTTCTGTTCCCTTCCGTTCTTTTTGCTGTGACACTTAACATTTCCATTTAAAATATCGCTGCCGTCACTGTTCGCATTACCAGTTGCATTTTCGTATGTGCTTCAATGTCCGTTTGTGTCACTGTTCGCTTCGGCATCACTTTGTGCTTGCGTTTCTATTAACATTTCCTTTACCATTTACGTTTGCGTTACCACATGCACCACTAGTCACACTTCCGTTAATGTTCCTGTTACTATGTCACAAGACAGCACGTGGCTGGAGCACGGGGCAGCCACATTACATTAACTATTTCTCGTTATCATTCTCAAAAAGAATGGAAATTAGAGTCAAAAAACTCATTTTAATGTATTAGTTAGGGTTGTTCCACAATGACAAAAGCGAGGAAATTTGGTGTTAGGGTTGAAAGCCTCCCTTGGACCCCCAACCCGCCCCAACTCGGGATTGAGGTCGTTGAGTGTCAGATCTAACTCTCACCCCATTCTCTCCTATACCTCTGCTTCTTCACTCATATGATGGGGTGAGAGTTAGAGCCGACGACCCCAATGCACACACCGATGCTGGGTGAGGCGGGCTGGGGGTCAAGGGCTTTCAACCCACACTGAATTTCACCTTTGTCACTGTGGAACAAATCAGCTAATGCATTAAACAGAGTTTTTGCCTCTAATATATATATATATATATACACCATCTATTGAAATCCTTACACTACACATTGAAAACTTGACATAAACTACTGTATATACTGAAATGTGTACGCTATATAGTGAAACATACACTATGCAGTATATTGAAATACATACACGATAGACTGAAAAATCCTCATGTAGTATGTACTGAAACAAATACACAGTGTAGTGTCTGACATTACTCATTACTGGTTCCTTTCCAATGCTTGTACTAAAGCTACTAGACTTGCAAAGTCAGAGTACTGCACATCCACACTCCAGAACAATGGTAATCACCCCTTTAAGTTCTGGAAGGTTATTCATTCTCTTTTCTCTCCTCCAACCCAGTTCCCTCTACCTGTTCTCAAGGTGAGTGACACTCATATCTTTGATCCTGCTGCAGTTGCTGCTTTTTTTAATTCCTTCATTCCCTCCTGTGCCCAATCACTGCTCTCCTTCTTCTCTTCCTATTCCTCTCTCTCATCTTTTCTTCCCTCTTACTCTGTCATTCAACCTTTACCTCCATCCCCTTCCTCCCTCCCTTTTTTCTTTCTCACCCATTACTCCTGTTGAAGCTCTTAAGGCCTGCTTGTTTCTAAATCCTCACGAGGATAGAAGACCTGATGGTATTGATCCTAAACTCCTACTTCTCTCCACTCATGCAATTGCCCTCCCTATTACCTGCTTCCTTAATCACCCCTTCTCCTTCTCCTGCATCTCTAATTCTTGGAAGTTGGCTACTGTCATTTCTCTACCCAAATGATGTGACCTTTCTTACCCTTGTAACTTCTCACTTATTTCTCTCCCACTCCCAACCCCACTCTTTCTAAGTTCCAGGAACACCATGTTCTATCTGAACTCTCCACTTTTCTTGACTTAATCTCCTTTTACCCTCATTTTCCTTTTGGTTATAGAACATTTCATTCTAGTTCCACCTCTCTCCTTACACATACTGAGGCTATCCTTTCTGGCATGGATCATGGCCATGTTACTTTTGCTTTTTTTGTTGACTTAGCCATAGCTTTAGATGCTGTAGCCCATCCCATTTTCCTGGACAAGCTTAAGGCAGCTGGACTGTCTGCACTGCTGTGGAGTGGTTCCACTCCTACCTTCAGGGAAGGTTACAAGCTGTTCAGATTGGAGACTCCCTTTGCCCTCCTCTCCATGTAAACTCAGACATCATCTAAGGGTCAGTCTTGGGTCCAGTTCTTTTCACTGTTGTTTTCTAAGTGACCTCCCACAATGCCTGTTCCATTTTGTCTGTACGTATTTCCTCTGGCTCCACTGTCACTCACCTCACAAACCAACTCCAACTTGATTTTAACAATATCTAGTACTGGTTCTGTGATAATCAGTTATCCATTAATACCATAAAACAGTCTACATGACTTTTGGCAGTTGACAGAGACTTGATAGAAGCCTCCCTTCCTTTCATACACTTGATGGTACAGCTATTGAAGATGTCCCTTCCTTCAAGTACCTTGGGGTTTGGTTTGATCAACATTTAGATTTTTCTGTTCATGTGGATGCATTACACAAGAATATCCACTCCAATCTTGGAGTGCTATACAGAGAAAAGAGAAGCATTACACTTTCTCCATGTAGAGAAATCCTCACTAAGACGATTCTGCCTATTTTTGACTATGGAGATATTGTTTATAGTGCTGCTCCAAAGTCCACTTTAGCTAGACTGGACCCTCTCTTTCACATCTTCTGTCACTTTGCTCTTGATAAACCCTTGCATACCCATCATTGTACCCTGTATGTGTCCTTCTCCCTGCCCGCTCTTGATGCCTTGTGTTTTACCCACTGTGTTTCCTTTATCTCCAAATGTTGGTTTAGCTCTCTCCTCTGATATCTTGCCTCTTTCCTCTCCTTTCCCCCCTTTGTCCTCATACTCTCTTTGCAATGCTTGCTCATGCTTGTTTGCACTCCCTCATACTGAAATCTCCTGCTGGTCAAGATGCCTTCTTTTTTGATTTCTCTAAACTATAGGGTTCATTTCCCCTTTCTATTCACTCTGCTCCCTCCTTTTCTACTTTTAAAGCTCTCCTCTGTGATTTGTCTTACAGCTCCTGCAGCCGTTTCTGACATTGTTTTGTATCCCCTTTTTCCTAAAACTCTTATCATGTTTTTCAGCATTTCCTGTTTCTCTTGCATCATTAATCCCTCTGCTCCTAAATTTAATATGTTGATTAATAGTTATTTGCACTTTCTTAGTTCTACAATTTGCTGTATGCAATTTATTGTTTGGCAGATTATTTCCATTCTGTGAATTTTTACTCTGTATTTTGAACCTGTTCTCTCCTCCTCTATTCCTCTCCCCCCAGGACATGTCTGGAAGTGAGCTGTTACTAGCTCAGTATGTCTCTCCTGGAAAAACCTTTGAAATGAATGAAAAATAACTAAGTAAATATAGTGAAACACATACACTATATATTGAAACATTCTACATACACTATATACTGAAACAAATAAGCTGCATAGTGAAACAAAAAACTCTATTTACAGTGGCACCAGCCAGAATGCAATGCAGTAATGATGCAGCATATCATAAAATGCTGCAGTATACTGCAGGGAACAGTGCAAACCAGTGGCAATTAAGCCTTTTTGTCATGCAATATTTTGTGATGTCAATTAGTGAATGTTACTGTGTTGCATCTTGGTTGGCTCCACTGTACTGAAATTAGCTCCACCCTTGGAGTTGCCTGCCCCATTCCGCATTTCCTATTGCACTCAAGAAAATGTTGGCCTGGTGAGGGGGTGTCTAAAGCTGCAGAGCAGAAGGTAAACAAAACAGGGCTATCTCTCCTTCTACTTCTAAATCTTTTTGGGATTGTCCAGCTGGTGTTGCTTGTACACCTTTGATTACATTTCAGGACATTGTGATGTGACACAAAACTGTACAACTAATTTAAAAACAGCTTTATTCTTTCAGCCGAGTACTGCATTCATTTGCTGTTAAAAAATGTATTGTAGAACACCAAATATTTGCTGGTAAATAAATCTCATTATCTTTGTGGTGCGACTGCTAGTGTTAAATTAATCAAACAGTAAAGTAATTGTTTATAAATTTTTATTGAGTTCATCATTTAAAAAAGGGTTAACTAACAGAAAAAGCCAGAAACTACAACTTCAGGCAGTGCAGTACTGTAGAGTACTACTGAGTAAAGACAGTCTATTTTCAATGGATAAAGTCAGTACGTTTTCACTGCTGTTCACTGTTTATGTCTGACACCTGCAAAAGAATAACCGAACATCGGGGCACACTTTAAAAGTATAAAACTATAAGTGTTAGTTTAATGTTAATGTGTTTATGGTGTTCAGGCACTGAGAGTGTGCCTTAAAGATACTGGCATGCTGGAACCCTCTGATGCAGTCCTCCTTTGATATTTCAGGCTGTTAAATGCCCACACAAGTCATTCTACATGTTTTGATTGGATTGAGGTCATCCTCGAATTTACTTTAACATCATCAGATTGTGAGCCAGAGTTAATTTGGTCAGTAATAAGCTCAGCATACCATTCAGTAAAATCCGTCTTCAGATAGTCCTTAAAAGGTTTGTTGATTGCAACATCTAGTGGTTGCAGAAGGGTGGTGGAAGATACTAGGATGAAGACAGGGGGGCGGATTCACAAAGATCTGCCACATGCTGAGACAATGGCAGCTTGCACTGACCATCCCTGTGACCTGGCCTATGCACCCAATTCGTATCAGAGTGGGTCCAGGGGTCTGCATCCTGTGACTTGTGGTAGCTGCTCAAGGTAGGGAGCAGCTCCTGGGTATACCACAGATCACAGGACAGGGTAGGCAGCAGATGCACCAGTCAAGGGGCACCATGGCACCCCCATGCCCACCTCCAATTCCCTGTAAGGTGTGGGCTCTAGCTCCAAGCCCCATTGCCATGGACCCCCCAGATCAATCACACTTACCTGCCCTCATGGCCCAGTGGTCCCCCACCTTCTCCCAGTGGTGCCAGCCCCTCCAACACACACACACACACACACACGGTGGGTGACTTGGTGACTGACACAGCCCTCCCTCACCACCAGGGCCAGCCACCAACTAATCTGTGCCAAGATCGCATACTGTAAGTACATGGCACTTTGTGAATGACATCCGCTATCATTCACAGGCGGCGTGTATTACAGTATGTTCTTGGCATAGAGTTCAGTTGGTGGCTGGCCCCTAGTGGTGAGGGAGGTGGCTGTGCCAGTCACCGTGAGGTATTGGGTGTGGGGGCTTGCACTATGTGGGTGGGGGTGAGGGTCATGACTACCAGGGGGTTACAAGGATTGCAGGGGGGATCGTGCCTCAGGGCATGTGGGGGGCCTCAACATGTGTGTGTGGGGGGGTACGAGCATTGGGGATGTGCCACACACCCATCCTGGCAAAGTGTGTGCCATTCCTGGGACCTGGAGCCCATGGGGGTCTGTAACCCACAGGAGATGTGGAGCTAGGGCACAGTGGCAACCTCCAGTGAACAGCAAAGACCAGTTAGACCACCATTTTGTTGGTGTAAATGGTCTTTGACAGATGTTCACTGGTGGTTGTCTCTGAATCCCGTTTCTGGATATAGCAGCCACCCTACCTGAATAGGGTGCAGATGCTGCCCTAAACCCCCGGTGTTTATGGCACATAGATGCAGTTGGGTGCAGGCAGCCTATGTGAATCCCACTGGGGTGCAACTCAGGACACAAGTGCTATTTGCACCATTTTGTCTGATGCAAGTTGCCTTGTGTCCAGATTTGCCTTTTGTGATTCCGGCTCAGGGATTATAATCTTGCTGTCTAATTTCTCAAGTACTGCTGGTGTTGTGTGTGCATGATACAAATCCATAATTAGTATTGTATATTACTGTGGTGGTATATCATTTTTCTCACACGTACTGTGTATGTATGGCTTGAGAATGTGATCAATGAACTACAAAGTAGTGTCGCTGTTAGCCCAGTGATTGTCATTATTTGTAATGCTCCATTCACATGGGAAGCAATAGTTTTGGAGGCATCCTGAATTTTTTCCCTGGTAAATAACCTGGGGTGGTAGGAAATCACAGGCAAGAGTGCATCCCACCACAAGCAATACCTGCTTTTTGTCTCCTAAGCCGGTGACCTCCACATGCCAAGCCCCACATTCTTCCATAATCCATTGACTGCAGGGCACTAAGTGCACATCAGTTTTGTCTATGTTTATGACCAGCTCCAGCAGCACTAGATACTGACGGGCAATATTGCTAACTCAGGCACAACAATTTTTTTGAGCAGGTGAAAATCATCGGGGGTCTTGCGGCCAGCCTTTGTAACCTTGCGCTTGACAAAGCCCATCCTGTTCAAAAAGTGCCAGACTCATTGTCTTGTGATTGTAAGTGAGCCACCAAATTCTGAAAAAAGTTCATGATTGGAGTCTTTGACAACACCTAGTGCAATGGCAGCTATGACCCTCACACTGACCACAGCACCTTCCGTGGGGATACAGAGAATATTTTTTTTTTATTTCTGTCTCCACATCCTCCAATAAAAGAGTAGGTCTGCCATGGGGTTTGGTAGGTAGGGCTGGAATAAGCAAAGCAGGGTAATGTACAGATTTAAATTTTCCTTGGAAGTCCTTTTTAAACTTCCGAATCATGCTATCATTTACTATTTGCCTGTATTTTGTCTTATACAGGCAGACAGCGTTCATAACACTACTGGTTGCAGCATACTGACCCAGCTCAAATCGAATTTCAGGACTGTAATGAGTGTAGTCTGTGCACCTTTATTTTGGGGGGGATGCTCTAGGAAGTTCTTGAAAAACACTGTCAGCTGTTTTCATTGACACACCAGCGCAGTCGTTAAGCACTGCTGGTGTGATTTTCTCAGTTACAGACAGATCTCTTTTTACTCCTTTTCCTCTCTGAAGCCATTGAACCAGTTACATCTTCTGGGGCACTGAAACTGCACTGAAAGTACACCAACAACAGAAAGACCAGAAAGGAGCCAAAAAAAACAACAAATAAATGAGAACCAGGTACAATCAAGTACTGCTAAGTAATGCTAATTACAGGTGCTGCAACTGAAGCACTTAATACTGCCACAGTATGTCTAGTCTAGTCATGAACTCAATTACTGTGACAACTGCCTGTGAACAGTGAACAGTGAATGGTGAGGTGCGAAGAGGGAAGGATGGAGATTACAGTAATTTAAGTGATTTAAGTGATTAGTTTTACTTTAGCTCTCGATTGACTAATTTTACTTGATTAATTTGATGTACTTGATTGAAGCACCTGCTATCAATACTGTAGTGTGTGTTACTGTACCATCACTGATACATGAGTGAAGTTTAAAAGCCACCAGTATGTACACTCGGGGAGGATTGTGAAATAAAGCAAACATGTGACTTTTCAGTTTTACAATACTTGTTTGGGAAGCTAATACCTAGGATATTCATAACACATCACTGCCATACCATATACACATAGGAGACTGCATGCATATTTTTGTTAATATTTGAAGTTTTGATCAGATTTTCTATTGTCTAAAAGTGCAGTTATGTGCAATCAATTACTGTGTTAGTCCAGCAGCTTATTTGAGTTGAATGCTTGGCAGGCAGTAACTGGGGTAGTGTAAGCATTAGCAAATAGCCTTCCTAGTTTGTATTCTTCAGAGCTGGAACTGAAGTAGTGTAAGCATTAGCAAATAGCCTTCCTAGTTTGTATTCTGCAGAGTTTGTTTTAATTTTGTTTTTATGTTAGTATTTTGTTTAAGAAAGTTTCTTTACAAAGAAACAAAAATATATATTTTTTTGCAGCAAGTGCTTAGGGCCCAGTTCTCATCAACAATATGCATGATTTGCATGTTTCTCTTCTGAGTAGCTCTGTACCATGGTGCCTCACTGGTGTCATGCAGTCTCCAACCACCTCTAAAAATAGCCATGGGGCACTGCAAGGTGGACGGACCTTTGTCAGTATTGAGTCTCTCCACTCATACGCCTGCCCTGGTCTAGCTACATAGGCCCTTATTACAGTAGGGCTTTTAAACCATTTAACTCTATTAAAATGGTTTCAAAGATTTGCATACAGGTTGTAGCACAGTAATAACCATGCTACAGTCAGTTTTCTAAAACTGTGTTCAAACCCCGCTCAGAGGTAGGCCTGAGCACAGTTTTAGACAAATGTGGTTGCCTTCACTTATCTTGACAGAGGTGTAGACACCATCTGTGCTATACCACAGAATGAGGCAACCACATGGACCCAAGATCTGTGTTTTTGGCTATTGTGAAATGAAAACAACACACACACACACACACACACATATACACATACAGCATCCCCGATCTCAAAATGAGCTACTGATTCAAGTTGTAACATTTTTCTCGAAATCTGCATCCATGCTTAATTAAGGGTATCTGCATGCATTGTGGTACCCACAGTCATTTGCAGTGGGACTGTAATCATGCCTGGGAACTCACTCAGACTAGCAGTGTCAGAGTGCAGTCTCAATTCTCTGATAACAGTGCTTTAATGTGGATAAGAAACATTCTTACCATGCTTTAACATGGATAAGAAAGCATTTTTAAAATGTTTTTCAACACATTAGATGGTGTGTCCAGGGTCTTATTGCATCCCCTGCTTAAATGGTACTGTATGACTATTATACTACATATATCCTAAGCTTCCAAATAAATGTTTTTAATGGTAAATTAACACTCAGATAAAAGAAGAAATTGTATTTTTATTATCTTGTTATAAAAGCTTTTTGTCAAATCAGTTTCTGAAATTTAATACAAGTTGCACGAGCAAAACAAGATGTAAATAAAAACACATAAAGAAATAGCTAAAATAGCTAGACCTACCAATCAGCGATCTCCCATAAGAAGGCAGAATTCCAGGCCAGGGAGATAGCTGCTGCACAGAACCGACCAGCTCAGCTCTTCCGGACCGTGGACAGGTTGTGCAACCCAACCTGTCTACAGTTCTGAAGACCTTTTTCGCAAGAGGAGTATGATGAGCTTGCTCAATTCTTTGAGAATAAGGTGGCCGACTTCAGGTCAGAAATCCTCATGGTTTGCTCTATGGGGGATGCTGTTGATCGGTGCTCGGTTGCTTCACCTTGTGTTTCTGGAGTTCCTTTGACCTGCTGGAGTTTGTGGATCTCATGCAGATTGTCCAGAGTGTGCGCCCTACATGCTGTAGTTTGGATCCGGGTCCATCCTCCCTGATTATGGGATGTTATGAGATCATTGACTGGATCCTGGTTCTGATTGTCCGGTGCTCCCTTGATTTGGGTGAGTTTCCAAACTCCCTGAAGGAGGCGGTGGTAACATCACTCCTGAAGAAAGTTTCTTTGGACCCTGACTCTCTGGCTAACTACAGACCAATCTCTAATCTTCCTTTTTTAGGGAAGGTTATTGAGAAAGTAGTAGCAGTACAACTGGAGAACCACTTGACCATCCATAACATCTACGAACCTCTCCAGTCTGGTTTTCGGAAGAGACATAGTACCGAGACTGCGCTGGCTTGGGTGCTCAATGATCTCCTGATGGTGAGAGATCAGAGAAGCTGTACTATTCTGGTGCACCTTGATCTCTCCTCAGCTTTCGACACTGTGGACCATGGGGTATTGCTTGGACACCTGAGGTCCATCTGTGGACTCTCACATATGGTTCTCAGATGGTTTGCATCTTTTCTCACTGGTAGAACTCAGAGAGTGGTGTCCGGAGTTTTTTCCTCTGGCCCATTATTTTTGTCCTGTGGGGTACCTCAGGGTTCAGTGCTTTCCCCCATGTTGTTCGCAGTGTATATGCTGCCCCATGAAGACTTTGTAAGACGGTATGGGCTGAGGTTTCACTGCTATGCTGATGATACCCAGCTCTACCTGTCTTTTGCACCCGACCAGGATAGTGCTCTCTCAGTATTTAACAACTGCATTGTGGAAATCTAGGACTGGATGAATTTGAGTTGGCTAAAGTTGAAAGCAGGAAAAACAGAGGTGAAGGTGGTGGATCCAGGTCACCGAATAGAGGGGATGAGGAATGGCCAGCCCTCTGGAATTTATCTAGGGGGCACCCAGATCCATACCTCTGATCAGGTGCGGGACCTGGGGGTTGTGCTTGATTACGGGCTGACCTTACAATCTCAGGTGTCAGCTGTCATCAGGTCTTTCTTTTACCATCTTAGTAACATCACCAGGATCAAGCACCTTGTTCCATCAGGAGACCTGCTTACACTTGTCCACTCCTTTGTGACCTCGTACCTTAATTATTGCAACTCCCTTTACTTAGGGCTTCCTGGGTTGATATCCACCACCTGCAGCTAGTGCAGAATGTGGCAGAGTGCTTGCTGACTGGGGTTTCTTGAACATCTCATATTACCCCCATTCTGCGCAGTCTGTACTGGCTGCCAATTTAGTGGTGGATCACCTTTAAGGTTGGTTTACTGACCTACAAAGCCCTACACGGACTTGGCCCTGACTACTTGAAAGAACTTCTGATTCCCTATTGCCCCAAGTGACAGCTTTGTTTGACCAGCAAGGGGTTGCTGAAGATTCTGAGGGTGTCTTTGAAGTTATCTGGGTCACGTGCATTTATGTATGTTGCCCCTACTCTCTGGAATTCTGTACCCCATTGGCTATGGGAGTGCACAACAGTGGGAGGCTTTAAGCAAGAGCTTAAAACTTATTTATGGTGTCAGGCTTTTAATCGCAATTAGTAAATGAACCCTGTTGTATTTTTGTCTTTTATATTGTGTTCACTGTTTTACTATTTTATAATTCTTTTGTAAAGCACTTTAAAATCTGAAAGGTGCTTTTGTGAAATTAAATTATTATTATTATTTCTGAAGTTTAAGAGAAATTGTCCAGGATTTTTAGTCAGATAACGCCACACTAAAAGGAAAAGTGTGGTGCTGTGATTAGCATGGATGACAATTTGTTAGTATGGCCAACCCTGGGCTGGCAGTATAGCCTAGAGGTGAGAGTAATGAGCTGTGAATGAGCTTGGTATATCCGGCAGACCAGACCTTGGTTTGATTCTCACAACCTCCACTTGCATACTGGGTGACTCTGAGCAAGTCACTTAACTGCCCAGTGCTCTCAGGTCTCCCTTGAAGACAGGCACTTGTGCCTAGTGGACCTTACCTGGTTACCAAAGACTAACATTTAAATAAAATCACAGTTAGCACAGTTCTAATTTGTTAGTGTGGTGCTAATTTGTGTATGCAGAATCATTTAGTGCAAGCAGGTGCCAATGCAAATGAGGGGTACCATCAATGCATACAGGCATGCCCGAATATTAAATGCTTTCTTGAAGTGCTAACAGACTGCCTGGGCAGTGCTAGTGCATGTTTCCATGAATCATGTTTTAACTGCTCAGAGAGCCAGCATGCACCCCTCAACTTCCCTGTCTTGGTCACAAGAAAAAAGAAGAATTCCCTGGTAGTCCAGTGTCCCACACCCAATCCTGTTAGAAATACAACACTTAACCCCAATAGCCTGTTTGCCCCATTCCCTCACCTAATCCAGGAAACATAGAACATTTTTACCTGGTAGTTTAGTGATTTATGCTCCCAATATATGGTGACAGCCTTCCAACCCCGGCCTTGAGATAGTGGCCAACACCTACCTTTTACTCACTGTCATAGCCAGCTGCTGCCTGCTGAACAATGGTCTGTAACAATCGATATAGTACTTTGATTGGCAGACAGCTATCAGCTGTGGTAGTGAACAGAGGGTTACGTGCCAGCCACCCTCTTGGGCCAGTGACACTGTCACCATATGGGAGGTTGGCACCAGATGCCGGGGTGTGGTCACCAGATACTGGGTGATGGGCAGCAAATTATGAATGGGGAGGGGGGGTGAACCACTGAGTTACAAGTGATACATGTTCTGATTTACCACAGTTGGGTAAAGGGGGGAGGCCATTAGACTACCAGGCATAAATGCTCTTCTTCTATAGGGACTGTTTAGTGGAGGACCACTGAACTACAAGGGAACATTTTCTTTGTGATCAGGACTGAGAGTGTATGGGGGAAGGGGTTTTAGCAGGCTGTTTGCTTGCTGTGAAAACAAAACATGATTCATGATTCCTGAAAAAACATTAACTATCACTTCCCAGGCAGTCTGTTAACACTTCCCGGAAGCATTTAAGATAACTGTACACATGGTTTGCATTGGAGGCATGCCTCATTTGCATAGGCACCTGGTTGTAGTTAGTGCTTCTGCAAAAACACATTAGTGCCACACTAGCAGATTAATACTGTGCTATGTGTGCTTTTTAAAATAGCGCCAGCCATACTAACAAACTGTTAGCAATGCTAATCACAGTTAGCACAAGGCTAATCCTGTTAGACTGGCACTTGGGCCCCTATGTTCAGAGCCAGCTGTTGTATCATGCACCCCTGAGCCCTGTATGTGAGACAGTGCATAGCCAGGCCCTGAACATATTCAGAAAGGTAGCACACTCAGACCAGTGTACACTGCCTCTCTGAATATGGGGGCTGTGGGAGTGCAGTGCAGTGACCATGAGGTATCACAGCCCCCTGCTGGACAGGGACTCAGACAGGAAAAAGGAGATGGCATGTCCCAAATAGGATGGCCACCTATGCCCCTGACAGCCATGCTCAGCTGCCAGAATGTTAATTATCCCATAGGGCATGCAAGACACTAAGGGGCTATCTGCATGCCATTATGATCTCATTAGCATTTCTGCACAGTGTTGCTACACACAAGTGCATGGAGGCATTTTATATAGCAGCAAATGCCCCAAATATTTTAATAAAATAATCTTCCTGGATGTCAAGTAGTCCCCCAACCCTGATTGCTATTCAGATGCACCAGATTAGTATAATAAAATTATCCTTGACATCAAATCAATCTCCTGGCCGGCCTGGTAGCACTTAGGGTTGAGGCACTGGATGCCACACCTCATGGGTTTGGGAGTGAACTGGGGCAGTCAGGGGTCAGCACTGGCAGGAAAGGATTGAGCATCTGGAGGACTGCTCTCCTTTCCTGGGGGTGGGGTTGGTGGCTATGCTTGCCACAATGCTAGCAGCTCCTGGTGGTGACGGGGTGGCACGCTCTTCTGGGGTTGGAAGTGGTGGCAGGTGCCTTATGTGCAGGTTCAGGAACATCCATATCACATGCAGGGTGTCCTTGCACATTCATCCTCCAGGGGACCATACTGGAGTAAGAAAAAATCCTTTGCCTCACAGATAGGAGATACCAACCTCCAGTGCTCACTGCCAAACACCTAATGCCGACCTCGTCTCGCCTGCTCTTGTGACCCCCTGCCTTGCCTTGGGTCCAGTTTGGGAGTCTCCGGATCAGTGAAGGGTGGGGAGTGTCTGTCTCCAATTTCCCAGTGAGCAAGGATCAGGTGGGTTAGTAGAATGATTGCGGTGAGTGGGGTCTGCCTGAGAGAGTTCTATGGAGGGCAGTGTAGAAAGAAAGTTTAGAAAAAAAAAAGTCAATCTCCTGATTGGAAGTCAGAGCTTTCTCCCCCATCCCACCCACTCAGGTCCCTCCACCCACTTCCCACAGAGGTCCCCAAATTACCCCAGCTGTCAGTTCCCTCCCAGTGACAGCAACAGACCTAGTCCCTCCTCGTACCACCTCAGCCAGCCACTGTCTGAGTGACAGGGAGTGAGCACATGCCTACTGTAGAAACATCTGTTTCTACAGTATGTGCAAGTTTACTCCCTGTCACTCAAACAGCAGCTGGCCAAGGTGGTGAGGGCAGGACTGAACTGATCACAGTAACATGGAGGTGGATGCCAACTGAGGTAATTAAGGGTCACCGGCTGAGGGTTGGAGGTACTTGAATGGGTGGAATGGGAGGGGCTCAGACTTGCAATTTGGGTATGGGGGCCACTAGATACCAGGGACCATATTATTATAATAATTGGGGCATATGAAGGTGATCAGGTGTGGGGGGTTCCTAGAAGTAAGGAATTATTTTACTATAATAATTGGGGGTATCTGAACTGTTACTGGGGGTTGGAGGAATACTAGAGTCCAGAGGTCATTTTATTATACTACTCGGAGGAACTGGAATGGTGACCAGAGGTATGGTGATAACGCACACTGCTATGTCCTCCAGTAAGGGCAGGGTTGTGAAAGCAGTGAACATGCATTGCAATTTCAGTTATTTAATACTTTCAGAACCTCAGTATATTCCACTGTGCCCTGTGAGCAGGTGGGATCCCTCATTTGCATGGCCACAGTGGCAGAAATGCAGATTAGGTTAACCCCAAGTGCCCATTGAATATGGCCCGTGTCCAACCATGTTACTCCTGGTTAGCATGATGCTAACATGTTTAGTACCACGCAAACCTGTACACGGGGGCATAACTGACTAAAAATCTTAGTCAATGTCTCTTAAGCCACAGAAAGTAAAAGAAAATGGGTTATCTATCTCTTTATGCATTTTTTACATCTTACTTTGCTTGCAAAGCTTTTATCAAATTTTAAAACACTGTGATGTGACTAAATATTTTATAAAAACTGTTGGTAAAATACAGTTTATTCATCTTTCTTCCAAGTGCTGTTTTATATACTAATAAAAATACAGTTTGCTGGGCCAGCCTGGTGGCTCGGCAGTAGCACTACCACCTGCCATGCTTGCACCTTGGATCAGGAGTGGACCGGGGTCACACAGGGGTTGACTGAGGAGAAGAGGATTAAGCATCCCAGGGATTGCTCTCCTCTCTGAGGTGGGGGGGGGTCTGACAATCCACTCTTCAGCTGCCACCTAATTGAGGATGGGTGCCAGGGCAGCAGTGCAGCATAAGAGGGAGGGCTCTAGCAGGCACAAAGCAAATATGTGTCTCCACATGCACTGGCATCATTGCACGCTTGGTTGTTCTGGGGATGAAACTGAAGTGGGAAACTACTAACAACAGGATGATCCACCAACCTGCCACAGGCTCCATACCACTGACTCCGCTCTGCTCCTATCTGGATATATGTCTTTAGGAGGGTGAATGGCTCTCCCTATCCTGGCCTTGCTATGGGGGGGAGGGATTGTGGGGGATCATGGAGCAGGTAAGTCTTTCAAAAGGTGGGCGATGGGGCTAGACAGGTCATTGGGCAAGGGGGCTGATGGGGACTAAGGAGAAAATAATCTCTTTGAAAAAAGAAAGAAAAACCTCAAGTGTTAGATATTTATATGATAACACAATTATACCATATAAGCAATGGATGTACTCTGTGGCTAGACCAGGGCAGGCTTATCAGTGAAACCCCAGTGCATGGCAAAGCTCTGTCAATCTTGCAGTGCTATGCAGATATGTTATAGGATGGTTGGGGACTGTGAATACTACACCTGAGGCATTATGGTGCAGAGTTAATCAGAACAGAAATGCTCAAATTATTCATGTGTCATCTGAACTTCTGATGGGAACTGCGCCCTAAGCAGTTCTTGACAAAAATACATATTTGTGTTTCTTAACCAAGAAACTTTATTAAACAAAACATTGAAATTGAAGAAAAAAACTATATCAAAACAAATGCTGTTGACTACAAACTAGAAAATCTATCTGCTTACACTATTACAGTTCCTGCAGTATTTCCTAAGCATTCAGCTCAGTAGCTCAATAAGATGCTAGACTATCACAGTAATTGATTACGCATAAATCTTATCACAGCTTCAACTTATAATAAAAAAATTCATGCAGTCTCTTATGTTTTATGTAGTATGACAGTGGCATGTTATGAATTTCCTAAGTTTTTGCTTCTCAGATAAGTGTGTTAAGTAAATGAAGGCAGCATTCACTTAAAAGAATAAACTACTGTATATTTAAATTATTTCTAAAGTTTTTTCTTTTTTGTCACATCACAATGTTCTAAAATTTAATTAAAGCTGTGCAAGCAAAATAAGATGGACCGCCCCTTCAAAGAAGTAGAAGTAGAAGTAGAAGAAGAGACAGCCCTGTGTTGTTTACCTTCAACTCTGCATCTTTAGACATCCTCTCACCCGGCCAACAGTTTCCTGCATGCAGCAATAAATAAGTGCAGGGCAGGCAATGCCAGGGCTAGAGAAAATTTCAGCATATAGTATATTTGTTTCATCACATAGTTTATTTGTTTTAGTATATCCTGTATGTAGGTATGTTTCAATATATAGTGTATCTGTTTCACTGCATAGCGTATTTGTTACAGTATATAGTGCATGTGAATTTTTCAGTCAATAGTGTGTGTGTTGCAATAGACAGTGTATGTGTTTCACTATATAGCGTATTTTTTGTTCAGTAGAAAGTACTGTATGTGTGGATTTTTCAATATATAGTGTATGAATCTCAATAGAATGTGTATGTGTTGCAATACATAGTGTATATGTTTCAGTACACAGTACATGTTGTATGTATTTCAGTAGCTAGTGCATGCATTTTACTGTATTATGTATGCATTTCAGTATCTAATGTATGAGTTTCACTATATGACACATGCATTTCAGTATACAGTATATGCATTTCTTTATATGATGTTTGAATTTCACTGTACGGTGTATGAGGTTCACTGCACAGTGTATGTGTTTTACTGTACAATATGATGTGTCTATTTCAGCATATAAAGTATGCGTTTCACTATATAGTGTATATGTTTTACTATATGGCCATACGGTATGATTATGTTGCTAACGGCATCCCATAGAATTCCCTAAAAATAATCTCACACTTGCATCACAATAATAGAACAAATAAAATAAAATTATACACATCAAGTTAATACACACATACATAGAAGCTGTTGATGGCACTCAATACACACATGCACATACTGAGAAACAGGAACAGCTGTACACAACACACACACACACACACACACACACACATATATAAACACACGCACATACACAGATAATTTGCTTTTTCCAGCATTTAAATGTGTCTGGTTGCCCCTTAAAATAAAGTATTATTGTCACCGCAGTACATGGGACGAGTATGATCATCCCTGTGTATGGAAGGCTGAGAATGCTTTATCACAATAAACATTGTCTAGGCAGCCTGCTAGTTCAGTGGTAGTGCTACCACTTGCAGCACTGACAACCCAGGTTCGGGAGTGAACTCAAGGAGTTGAATGGTTGGTTGGGGGGTGGGTGCTTGATCATCCAAAGGAATGCTTTCCTCCAGGAGGGAGGGTTGGTAGAGCCTGGCATTCACCTGACCTGTAGCAGAAGCTAGGGGAAAGACAGCCTATGCCTGAGCATCTCAGGACATGACTTCCAGGGACATAGAAAAGGGGAAAAATGCTTGTGGCAGGATGATGCCAGGTGCTTGCAGGCTCAGTACCTGACCAGCTGGCCCCACCATCCCAAAGTGTATCTGTGCCTATGGAAGTGGTTGGGAAACCCTACCAACCCTGCCAGGGAGATAAGCCCTGGTTCAAAATGGCTGGTGGTAAGTCTAACTCTCAGTGATGTTGGGGTGACAGGGCTGGAGTGCCCAACTGATGGAAGTGAATTGGAGGGGGGATAAACAGAAAAGTAAAAAAAAAAAAAATGAAGAAAAGTTGTCTGAAGATGGGCTTTTGCAGTTGTGTTAGTTTCAACTAAGAACTGTGCTGCAGTCAAATCCATCCTGTCACTTTCTACACTGTAATTTAACTGCTGTGTGAGGTAACTTATATACTGTCTGTCATAATCGGTGTAACAGCATGCAGGTAAACATGTTCAGCATAGACCACTACCTGTTGGATATTGCATGAGCATGCTTGTTTATATTGTGACAAATGCAGTTACTCACTACACAGACACTACAGAACTTGCCATCTTTGCTTTTTTCAAAATTGTCATGGAAAAACATAACACACTGTAAATGTTGTTGTTTTCAGAGCTATTTCAGTATTAAAATAATGATGCAGTATGTTCACCATGCATTATTCCATATTGTCGTACAATGCATCCTCTGCTCCATCTTCAGCATACAAGACAATACTGCCATACAGTACTATGGAAGAGGTCTTAACTGAAGCAAAACGTGCCCCATGACTATATATGTCAATGTTTGCTCATTGGTCAGCAGTATTACTTATTCTAGGTCCTCAGATGTTTTCTTCCTTGAGGCAGCTTTTCTTCCTACTGTATCTCTGAGGAAAACCCTCCTCCACCTAATTGGCTTAGCCATGTTCCAAAAAGTCACCAAACCAGCACAAGAGTTACAATACCTGCCCCACTGACAGCACTGGGATTTCAAAACAATATCTCAAGATGCAGAAGGTCAATGCATTAGCACAATAGTGCATAGATCTAGAATGTTAACTCATCATCAACATTACACCTCTGTGCTTTATTTCATGTAATTAAAACTATAGGGACCAAAAACCTGTACAGATGTGTCAGTTTACTCCCCCTTCCAAAAGAAGATCCTATATTTTTCTCATGTTAGTGACTAGAAATTAATATAACATAGGCATCAGTTGCCAGTATTTTCCAGTTGTAACAACACTGCAAAAAAAAAAGTAATAATAAAACATATGGTTTATTTACTTTATTTAAGTGTATGATTCATTTTTAACCATGAGATTTAACCATGAGTAAAGCAGTGTTTAAAAGTCAAAATAATGACTACAAATGTTGTTAGTTGTCAGCTTAATTCACTTTCCATAGATAACGCTTTTAATTAAGCCAGTGAAAATTTCACTCAAAAGGCGGTCTATCTAGGTCATCTACACTTAGTAAGCATTAATTATTAAGAATTAGTTTGGGGGTAGGCATTCATCCCTAGGCTAACATGATTTAAAAGCTCTAATCATTTTCATAGGAATATTAAAGATGAAAGTCTAATCCATTTGTTTTTCTTAATGACTAAGGCATTTATTTTGAAAAAAGCGACATTTCCTTTAGATTCTATTCATTCACTGGCTTATTGTTGTACTGACACATCACCTATTTTGTTACATACTTCATCACAGGAACAAGCAACGTTGCAGTTTGTCTCTTTGAAGGCAGTGGACCAAGAAGCGGTGCAATGCTTCAAAGGAGACCACGCAGTATCCCTGTTGGGAAGCAATTCCCAAGAGAAATCTTTGAAATCTTACTTAAAGTCTTGACTGCACAACATGAGTCTTGTCAAAAAACTGCAGGTCTGTCAATTAAGTTGGCAAAGTGCCACCATAGTCTGCATTGTTGATACTAAAACAGCAGTGGAGAGCGATTTAACATTCAGTGATTTCATACACCCTGAAGCTTTACCTGAGCACCCTACTGCATATATCCATTGACTCGAATGGTGTAAAGTTGGAATGACATTAATCAAAATCAATGATCTCAGCAAGAGTTGTTGATGGTGTTGTGCTGCTTAAAAACAACGAAAAAAAAAGGAAAAAGAAAAAAAAGGGTTACTGTTCCATTCAGGTCACCTTCAAGTTTTCTGTCTATGCGAAGTGGCAATAAAAATGTCATGCAAACATAACTGTATGCACTGCAATTGCACACCTTTCTTGAATCTCACCTAAGAGAAGTACATTTGCTTTCATTCAGTATCTGTGCAGTAGAATGGTTAATAGCACATTTACTCATTATGATTTCATTCCTCCCTTTATGATAAAAAATGTGTGGTAGTATTTTTCCTTGTGCATTAACAAATCATCTTTAGCTGATTTTCAGGGCTGCAATGTCTTAATTTTTGGTGGCATAGTTCAGTTCCTAGGATAGGTTTTTCTGTCTCTTGTCTGTACTTTGAACTTGAGGGTGAATCTTGCATCTTTATACATTACTGAGACTGCTGCTGCAGCACTGCTGAACATCGTTCCTACTCCAACCTGCCTGGGAGATGTTTGCTTAATTGCAGAATTCTTGTATATCCATGCACCAGAGGATAAGCAGGCTGCTTCTGTGATATTAACCCAGATTTCCCATGTATCACTACATCATACTGGTGAAACTGTGCATCATTGGCCATCCTTTTCAGACAGTTTTTCTTTGTAGCATGTTTGTTCCTCTATTTCACCTTGCTACTTCTCCCCCTTCCCCTGTTCCCATGGACCAGCATATTGTAGTTGGAGCTTCCCTCTGTTTAGAAACAGAAGTGAACATTTACCTTCATGTTGGCGCATTCTGAATGTTGTTTAAGTCACTTTCTCATAGGTCTGTCTAAATCATGCTGCATCATGTGCAGCTTAATTCTAACTTGCCTATTGAGGCAAAAACCAGTAGCAGCCATGATGAGCGCTTCACCAATGGTGCTGACTCCTGGGGCGATCCCGAAAGTGGTGCAGCTGAAAGAGCGAGCACACACAAAGCCAGAACGACAGTCAAAGAGTGAAAAGCTCTGCTGCATGGCAAGGGCATGTCCCACACACACCAGCAGCAGCAGGACCACGAGCCACAACAGGCCATGCACAGGATGGGCAAGACCAGGACTTGACATCGACAACCTCTCCATGTGAGGTCCCTAGGAATGGCACCTGTGGTAGCCCTGGGGAGTGAACAAGTACAAATGGAAATGTGGTACATATCTCCATGAGGGCAAAAACAGAACAAGTACAGTACCTGAGTACAATATACGTGAGATATAGTTCAGTGAACAGCAGTCTGTCCAGCATAATACACACTCAGTGAGAGAGTGAGGGTGGGGGAATGTGTAATGTGGACATGTTATAGGGTGAGTGGGTCTATTACAATTAGAATGCCTGGTACACTGCAATAAGCGTTAGACCTATAGACTCTCCTAGGTGACTAGTATGCTCAATCTCAAAAGTGCGGCTACATATGTAGACTGGGGACAGAGAATATCAATATTGTCTCTCACATCGTTGGCTGGACATGTTGAACATTTGTGTTAGTAAGCCAGCACAGTGTAGTATGTGCAGGTTTAATAGTCCCACGTATATCATTCATGTCAGGTATCACAATGAGCGAAACAGGTATTATCCTTGCTAGGGACAGGGACGTGAACCGCAGTGAGTGCTCAATCTACATGTTGATGAATGATAACATCATCAAGGGGGGGTATTTGTGTGGACAATGTGTCACCAATGAAAGGTAGGTTCAGGGCTACTGCAGTTATGCGCCCATCTAGATAGAGTAGAATGGTAGCTCCCCCTGTCCACACGTGGTGTGGGATGCGGCCATTGGCTGCCACCCAGTCCATGTCACCTATCCCTTGCTGCCCATGCCACATCATCCAGTGCCTCCTCTGCCCTCCACGCTCACCATGTGTGCGCGCCGACCATCCAGACTCCTCCTGCTGCTGTTGCTCAAATTGCCATTCAGTGATGTTTCACTGTCGCCCATGTGACGGACCCTGTTTTTCCTTCACTGTTTTGGGCTGTGCCATATGGGGGAGTGCTCATATCACATAAAACCCCAAACACTTGCTAAAGATTAAGAGATTACAGCATGGTGGAATTTCAACATTATTGCAGACAATGTTCCAGACAATACTGATAATAATGTGATGTTGTAGTTTTGTTCCTATTCAACATTCATAAGTTAAACCCCTATACAGTACATAACAAATTCATCAGGTGAGTCGTAAGCAGTTCTGCTGTTTTATTTTAGGATAGTTTTGGGCCTCACCCAAATTAACTATCCAGGAATCCAGGTTTGTCTATGTAGCCATATGGGCCTCTTAAACATGGGAATTTGTTTTTAAGGAGTTGAACTTGGTGGTAAAGGTCCAACAAGGTACCTGAAGTCACACAAACAATAGAGTGCCATCTGAATTCATACACTGATGATAACAGGCAGGGGCTGACAATTATGCATTCTGACTAGCAGGTACATGTGGCATAACATTAAGTGTAGTAGCACTAAAATGTTACTTGTCAGTGCACTCTATAGTGGTTGGATGAAGTGGTCTAGAAGAAGAAGTAATCAAGTCCACACAGAGGAGAAAGAGGAATATGTTTGGCCTGTGTATATGTATGGCGATGTACAGTACAGATCTTGGTTCTTTGAATTCAGCTTGTTCTTTCCAGCAGTATCTGAACAGGCAAAGTCACATAGATGATCAGATCAGTGCCAAAAAAGCAGACAAATATCTAATTAGAAACTGATGACAAACAAGACAACATTTAAACAACATTAAAGTGTGCCCGCTTTGCGGGGACTGGTACTATGGGCCATGGTGCCTTCTTCCATTCTATCTCCCAGTATAAGACCCAGTATAAATGGGAAAACAATTCATCCAAAATAGTGGGAGGGATATGCACTGGGTGAAGGATTGTAGTTATAGAGGGATAACACATGTCTGCATGCCAAACACTGCCCACCTGTAATGCAAGACGTGTTGTCCCACTGGTGGGAAGTTTTTTTAACCCAATGAGTCTCCATATGTACCTCCAGGAGTCAATCTAATAGCATGTGATCAGGATGCAGATAAAGCAGTAGCATGTGGTTGTAGAAATTTGAAGAACATCATCTAATTCCTTGGGCCACACGCAGTAGTCAGAAAGTAAGCTCATCAAGCAGGCAGACAGGTATGCAGGCATGCATGTTTATATCTAGTTTGGTACATGTTTGTAGTACATAGTACATACAGTACATGCTATATATTGTTAATAACATGACTAACAAGATGATTGGCAATGCAGCTCATGATGCAGAAAAGACAGACAGGCAAAGCAAGTGTGAAGTGAATGTATTTTTTTTTTTTTATATTACTGTTTTGTTTGTTTTTTGTTTAGCACAGTACCAACTAACTGCAGCAGGAGGAACATGATCAGTTGCAGTGTTTGCTTACTGTAAGTGCTTCTTGTGAGCAGTAGTCAGGGTAAAATATTTGAAAAGGTGCATGAAAGTTTGATTTTTGTACTGCAGTACTTCACACAGGTGCTACGCCTAAAAAATGTTATTCAATAACACTCAGTCCAAAAATAGTCATCAATTAGCACAATGTAATCAACTAAAATTCCCAGCCCTCCCCTATACTGACTTAATCCATGAACAATGCAAAACATAATATTTGACTAAAAAAAGAAAACACAGCGATCAAAAATCACAACCTATACTATGCTATACTTGTACAACTTCCTAAATATATATTTTTTTCAGAGGTGTATTAGTCTGCTGAGATACAGTGGCTAGGTTCAAAGTGCTCTGGAAAGAGTTGTTTTTACTCTGCAGCTCTATTCCTGAATGGTGATTTGGGGACTGATAATGCACCCACTGTGAATTTGACCTTGAAATCCTTCAGTAAGGTCAATGACAATGATGCACACGTGACCCAGAGCTCCTGGATATCTGAAAACTTCACTCTGGAAATACAAATCCATCTACCCGTTTCATTACTCCCTCCAGCCCCAAATCATGAAATTCAATGGTAGCCAGAAAACTTGATGGAATATGCTAGCAACTTGAATTCAATGCTTTAACTAAGAGCCAGTATAACCTTGTGGTTAGAGAACAGAGCTATGTATCTGGTGACCCAACAGCCCAGGGTTTGTATACCAGAACTCTCAGTTGCATACCAAGTGACCCTGAGAAAACCATTTAACCTCCCTGTGAAACGTTATTCCTCTTTCTGTTTCTTAACACCCTTACACAAACACACACACACACACACACTCTTTCCAGAGTCTTTCTGTATGTGGTAGATGATTGTTGGGAATTCTTAGATTGTAAAGCACTTTGGAATAACGTAAGGGGAAAGCTGATACATAACACCAAAAATTCCTTCCTTCCTTCCTTCCTGTTATAAATAGAGTTCTCTGGAGAAAGGGGCAACCCAAAAAGATGCTGATTCTGTTGCATATATCATAGGACTCAGCAATTAAATGTTCAAGTATAGTTCTCAAGTAGAAAATGGCTTAACATCCTGTCTATAACACAATTGTTTAGGGAGGTCAATAAGTGCATTTTTACAATAGATTTATTAAAAAGTGAGGGGGAACTGTTTTACAAAAGTGGAAGGGAAAATCCTACAACTTGATTGCCATTACCTGTCCATTAGACCTGTCTAACACACAGGTAAAAACAAGTAGTGCCTAGGAGATGCAGAAAGGAAAAGAAATCCTTGTGCCACATGAAATGATTAACAGCCATCATTTTCCCCCATAGCGGAGAGTTGAGCTGAACCTCTTAACAGTATCTCCAATACACCTCTGCCTAATACTCCCTGTGACTGCCAAGTTTCTTTTTTTTATATTTTATCCACTCAGCTTTAAGAATGAAAGTTAATACTCCGAGCCCATCAAAAAGTTATTTAATTTCTCTCAGCTGCTCCCCACCTGCTCCCTTGCCACTCACTTGATCTGTTGCTGTCTAGCTTTTCACCACCACTTGATCATCTCATCACTGAAAACACATCAATTTACTTGGTGTGCATATTAACTGTCCCGCTCAGATCTGCACAGATCTTTCTTTAGCAGTGTGCCTATTACCAGATCCCTCTCATACAGATTTTTCCTCCTGATGCAATTGATGCCATGCCAGGGCCATCATGCTTCATCGCTGAATCTCCCGATACTATACTGGTGCCATCACGTTCAAGTCACTCTGTCTCTCCTGATACATGGGGATATGCATTAGACAGTTCTAGCACATGGCCAGTGGATGCATGCACTCATCCTGTGGCCTCATGCTTACTATGACCCTGACCATGCATTAGAACATTTTAATTTAAACCCTGTTATTTTTTATTGTTTACATATGCAATGGCATGTTGACCCAGAGAAAATTATCTGGAACATTTACACAGCCTTCTATTCTGCCTGTTTGTGAAGTGCCAACTCAACAATACTAACCTCTAACAACATGTATCCTTGTGACTGATAGGCAAAGTACATGTCCAGAGACATGTCACACAGGTCTGGCATTTCAAGAATATTGTAGCTCTGTAATTACAATACTTTGGGGTCCAAGCATTGAAGGTTTACATCCATTATAACCTGTGCCTTTCCTGGCACGCAGTATTGTAAACATTCCACAAAGCAGTGGAATTGCTACAGATTTGCAACTATTATACACATTGCATACAATGGGCCCTACGCAGTATCGGGCAGAAAATACATGCCAGAGGTGAGTATCCCACCCATGTAGTTCCACATCTAAGGAGAGGTGTGCATGGCTGCCATTCATCATCGGCCGCTACCTGTTCTTGGCTCCATCCCCCCTGGCATGCAGTACTTCACAGGGTGGCTGGGGTGGAGTTGTGGACCCAGTCTGGCATCCAATGGAATGCCCAGCATAGGTCCCACAGTGGACCCCTTACATGCAAAGGTGCAGGTCTGGGTGTGTGAACAGCACCCACAGGCACAGGGAACTGTGCCCCTATGCTAACAGCTCCAGTGGCCAGCCTTCTCCACAGTGGTGCCTGCCACACCGATAACTCCCCCAGATGGCTACACTGACTGTCCCCTTACAGCTCCCCCAGTAGAGGGCACCAATCCTGTGAAGCGGAAGTCAACTGACCCCTCATAAGGGGTGTCCAGTTCACCCAAAGCCTGTACCATCCCCCGTGTGCCAGTGTACCCCCACCCATCCATGGCACTGGCACCCCCCACCCAATGCCCCATACCTGCATGCCAGTGCTGCAGCTCAAGATGGCCAGCAGCACAGCACTCTGCACATCTCCATGGCCACAAACCATCTGACAGCAGTAGGGAGCATTCTGCCTATGTACAGGGGTGCCCTCCCAGCAACTGTCAGATGGCCAGCAGCCATGGAGGTGTACAGAGGGCTGTGCCACTGGCCATCTCAAGCTGTGACACTGGCATGCAGTTATGTGGGATGAAGGTGAGGCTGTTGCCTGTGCCACAGGTGGGGGCACTATCTTCCTATGCCATGGCAGGGGCATTGGGATTGGGGCATGGGGTACATCTGTGCAGTGGAGGGGCATGTACTACAATGCAGACAGGGCTATCTATCATGGGGGTGGGGGAGCTGTGCCTGTTGCGGAGGCCAGGCAGACTTGTGCTTGGGGGGGTGACCACCACAGTCTTGCCGACCAGGGCTGGGACTGGGGCCCTGCTGAGGGGGGTCCATTCTGCTAGGATAGGGGGGCACAGTGTGTTGGGGATTGCTGCCCACATGTTGCTTGGACCGGGGAGACTCTGTGGGTCTGTATGCCTGGACCTGTACTGTTGTTATGGCAGGATCCCCCCGGGCATATCCACTGCACTGCTACGCCCCTTTGTGGGACACACTATGCACCTCTGTGCATGGTAAGTAGTGCTGGCACACCCCCTGCCCACCACGGTGCATTGCTGTTCATGCCACTGGAGGAACAGGTGTGTAGGGGCTGCGCACCCTGTATTGTGCATCCTGCATGGAGGGCACAATGGGTGTGGAGTGGCTATGAATTGCAGATGCGTGGCACATAGACACTCTGCCCATTGCTGCATAGTGCCCTATATTTGTAAGTTGCATCTTTAATGAGCTACTGATGCCAAAAAGAAAACTTTATCAAACATAATAATTAGGTACAAATGTGCCTTCATTACAGTTATATTTTGTATATTTCTCCTCATTATTTATTACTGAGGAAGTCTGTATGAATATGTGACCTTTATCTCTTAGTGTTCCTTCAGAGTCCATCTACCGTTATAGCTTACTCCCTACTTCAAGTCGTAATCCTCTGTTGTGACATCACAATCTGTTACCATAGGAGTAACTGTGAGGTCCCAAGCAGTGCTCTATGAATTCAGGTAGGGAGAAAGCAGCAGGGATAGGCAAACTCTTCAGGAGCAAAGATCCTGTTTTCATACAGATGACCTCAGTAGTAAATAATGGGGAGGAGGAATAGAGCACTAATGGGAAATACAGGCTGGATTATGTCTGAATATTAGATTTTGTTAATGTTCTCCTGAATGTGTCACCAGCTCTTTAAGACTGTATTTAGAAATAGTCAGAGCAAGTTATATGTTTGGGACATGCATACTATTTTATAAAGGGTTTTACTGTAGGAGAATAAACAACCCCCCAGCACAGACTCAGTGTGTTGTCGACTCCTTGACTTAGTGGCAATCACACCTATTTTCTTGAGTCTTAGCAATCCTGACATTAGGTAAAACAGGAGAAAACCAGGGGTGTAGTCCTGCAGGTCAGGAGGGAGCGCTGACCCCTTGCTTAATACTAAGGTTGAGCACCACTCCCATACTTCTTAAGGCCATTGCTGGGGGGGGGGGGGCGACACTATAGACTGCGCTGTGCTTCCTTGATTACATTGCTCAGCAATGTTCCTCTTCCTGGTCCTGACCACTACCTCCAAGAATGAGATCTGCATCTTTACCGACAGCTTGGAGCTCAATCTCCAATTGGTTCAGGCTGCTACCACTGTGGCCCATCAGTATGCCTGATTGGTCTGTGTGAGGCTGAGCCCTGCATTGGTCAATTAGGAAAGGAGAGGTTATGCCTCTGCTGATTGGTTACTTGTATGTAGCAAACCAGTCAGCCAGAGGTTTAAGCTGCTCTCCCTTTCCATATGCGACACTACCATTCCCTTGGATTCACTGGTGAGTGGACTGGGAGCAGAGAGGAATAGTCAGTAGAAGACTGCAGCATGACTTGTGAGTGAACCTGAGGAGTAGTCAGATAAGACCCATTGAAGAGGCAGAACAGTAGCTGGTAGGGGAACCAGCCCAGGGAGCCGCCGATGCAATGCTGACAAGCCTAGGTGTACATCAAGTCAAAGAGAGTGGACAGGACTAGTAGTTGTTGGTTGACTGAGGATTCGGGGTATCACTACAAGGGCCAGCCAGGAGAGAGGAGGTAAGCATCCCCCCCCCCCCGCACATGCAGCAGTGAGTGGATCTTAGCTCAGGACTGGAGGAAGCTTTTAATTTAATTTTTGGAATTGAACCATCACCATATATCTCTATCATCAGCAGTGGCAGGGCTGCAGTAGTGGGCATGTCATTTATTTCAAACAGGTTGAAAGGATGGTCAGAGTCAGTCAAGATGGAGATACATTGAGGCAGGGAGAGAAAACAGTGTCACTTTGGTTTGGGTTGTGGCAGTGGATGTAAATAAATAAATAAATAAGCTGGGCAGCCAGGTGAACAGGCCAGGTAAGTGACTAAACACTGGGAGAACTTGCTGCTGGCTTGGTGGGAAAATGAAAGAGAGAGGAAGAAAAAGTGCCGCTTGCAGCTTATGAGGCTGTGGGTTTAAAAAAAAAAAGCCACCATTAATTTGTGGATATAGAAAAAAAGAAAAAAACAGCTGCCAGTGTTAATTTATTCTTTACTCTGTACTCTGTACTCTCTGGTCAGTCCAATCAGTGAGAGGACTTGCTGTGGCTGCGGGTGCGAAACAGGAGCAGGGACCACATGCCAGGGATAGTGGAAACAAACGCCATGTTTCTGGGTTTCTTTCTGTACACTATTTCAGACTTTTTATATAACAAGGCACAATATGTATGGGTTTCAGCGCTCCCAGGCTGTTTGCTATTTTCCCTGTAACTCCAGAGCAATTTACCTGTGTTTTTCTTCTCGTATATTACATTATTGCATATAGAGTCCAAATTGCTGTAGCTTCCTGTATAATAAGCACACGTCTATGGGGAATTCCCTATACATGGCTCCAAATCCCTGTAATATATCAGAATCATTGTAGACCTTGGAGCCCTGGTATTTTTTCCTTTTTCTTGTTGCTGTCTTCACCCATGGATCTCAGCACACTATTTGCCTGCCTTTTGCCTAATGATAATTGATAGATCTGGACAGAGCAATGGGATGTCAGTGAGAGTGCAAAGGTGCCCATGAATTGCTCAGCTATATTTTACTAACTACTGAAAGGATTCTCCAAGAGCTTCAGTGGGGGCTCAATTAATAACAGTCCTGGAGCAAAATTCTGAACATTATATGTTTTTTTTTGTGCCTGAGGACTCAGAGCACATTTATAAAAACCACTAAGCACTCACTATAAGGTTCCTTGACTGTTGTAGGGCTACTGTGCAGTCATGTAATTACTGCCATTGTGTGTATTATTCAGCCCTGTCATCATACAATAGGGTACTAAGCAATGTTTGGTTCACTAGGTCATTGGGTGACTTACTAGTAAGATGCTTGTGTAATGCATATAGAATAGTTGGTAGATTGGCTTGCACTGTCATGTATGAATATACCAAAGTAGTTTCATGCACCAAATGGTTCGGTTGCTTAGGATTACCATAAAAGTGATGCTGAACAGGATTTCATATGTGTTTTGCTTTGCAATGTTAATAGCATTTTTAAATGTTTTTTTTTCCTTACTGCACCTGATATTGGCCTTGCTCTGCCCTAAGTACTTTGTGCCTGACTTAACTGCATTTCCTGTGGAGCTGCTTATTGTACTGGTAATGTTTTTGTGAATATTCATTTGATGAGGAACCTTTGTAAATGAGCACTTGTGCTGAAAGGTAATACTTGTTTATGTGGCTTGGCATGACATCTAATGATTTATGCTTACGTCACAGAGGGACAACAGTGCTGTTGGGGAGGATGCAAAAGTACCATCCATTCTCATTCTCAAGTACAATTTTCAAGTTCCTGGCTATACCCCCTACTTAAAACATGATGTCATCCAGTAATGAGAGTTGGTTTTCTGCTGTATCACTGTGCCCCTGAATTATCAAGCTTCTATTAAAGTAAAAGGCCTGCAGGTGCAAGGTATGATAATCTACTGTATGTCTACTCTTATATGGAATGAAGCATATTAGGTTTACTTTTGTTGAGCTCTGGCAGATAGTGTTCTGCTTAGAGTGTGACTTCTTATTTGCACATTCTTTTTCTTTTCAGTCAGCACTACTGTTAGATTTACTCCTGCCATTATATCTAATACCCTTTATAGCACTCAGCAGTCATAACCTTTGGGTAGTCACCATCCATCCTATAGGTTGATGCACGATCTAATCAAATTTGAGCTGGCTATGGTCAGCTCCTCCGTCCCATCCCAGTATCTTCAATTAACTTTGTGTATCTATAGAGGTTGATCGTGATCCAAATCACTCCCAACTACAAGGTTATTCAGGTACAGCAATTTTTATTTTTCAGACTAACAATCTGGTAGCCATTTAAACTAACAGGGGTAGATTGTTTGCCCAATTTCAATAATATAGGGCTATGTGTCTTTTGATATGTCAAGGAGTTTTTTCTAAATAAGGGTATTTAGTGCAGTTATGTTTGGAGGATAGGGACCCCGCCTGTAGCACCGTCTCTCCATGTCTGGTGTGTTTTTCTGCTCAGCACCAACATTTTCCAAATGAGTGAAAACTGCTAGAAGCAGGGAATCCTCTCGTAACATTCCCTCACCTTCAATATTAATGCCCCGAGAGTTTTCCTGGAGTAATTAATCTGCAAGGAGAGAGAGCCCTCCTGTAGCACTTCCTTTACCTTCCTAATGATCCCCTGAAGAATGGAATGAGGGGTATACTCAAGCCTCTCCCATAATGGCTTGGTTCTCTCCTGAAGGGACAGATCCCTGCATCACTCTACCAACACACTTGTGAAACCCTCCCATATCACTGCACAAGTGATGCCCCCATCTAGCCACACTGGTGGACCTCCTATATCTCCCCCATCACCTGCGCACAGTGGGAATAGTAAATGGTGCCACATAAAGGTACCTGAAGAGCCACACAGCTGATGGTTCATTCAAGCAGGAATCCAAAGGTTCATTACAGTATCAGGCAATTTGGCACCTCCAGTTCTTCAACTGCTCCGCCCTCCATGTTGTCGGTGGCCATTTTACACTGCCCCATAAACTTTTAACTATCCCAGGAATAGTCTCAGTGGGCACAGCAGGAGAGCAACTTCTCCGCTCACCAAGACTATCTGAAGCCATCTTCCCCCATCTGCAGTGTTGCTGTTCCCATCAGCCCTGCTAATCTCAAGAGACTTTGGAGCTATAGTCTCTACAGAAGGCTTGCAGATCTCACAGGCAATCCCATTAGATTTGAGCTGCCAATTTGACTGGGTCACAATAGGAAACATAGAGGGGTCCCAAATCCCACCAGTTCTTGTGGGATTTAGGTGGCCATCTTACCTGGGGATAGTACACAGATTACCATGTGCTCTATGAGAGCCCTTTGTTCACAAAGGGAACTCTCTTAAAGGGATACTGCACAATTTTTTCCAAGCTGCCCGTTTACAACAGTGGACCATGAAGGTGGCATTCTTCATCCTTCAGCAGATCAGAGAGACATTTAAAAGAGCAATTAACAATTATATATAAGGACAATAATTCCTTTTTTTATTAAAATAGCATATGGGGAAATTGTCCATACCTCCTGCATTTTTTTTTCTGTCCCCACTCCACAGAGTGAGAGAAAAAGTGCACATGATGAGGAAACGCAAGGAAGGTGGGTCCGGGAGATAGATGACATGGACCACACTTGCACAGTCTGCATGATCACCAAACAAGAGGCATCAAGATGCTCTGTGGACCAATATTCAGACAAAGGAAGGCCAGCCCCACTGATGGCACCACTGCCACTGGATGCTATTCAGGAGATGCCAGACGGATAAAAAAAAAAGTGTCATGGTGTGAACATTGAAGAACTGATCTGAATGTTTAAAGAAGTCCTGGGCATTGCAGAGAAACCGGAACAACCCTCCACATCTGGGGACCCAATGCAGCAGGTCAGCTAGAAGGGAAGATTCACTTCCCAACTTGCAAAACTATAGAGTCAGTTATCTCCAAAGAATATGACTCAACAGAACTGACCAGACTACCAGAAAAAAACATGGTCTCCAACTGGTATCCCCTAGTGGAGGCAAGGAAAAAGGCATGGGGAAAAGCACCAAAGGTAGAGCAGCTAATCTCTGAACTTTCCAAAAAACCACCGTACCTATTGAGAGCACAGCAAAAGAACCCATGGATAAAAATATCAAAGAGCACCTCTGAAAAATCCATGAATCATCAGGAATGGTACAGTCCACAGACACTGCCATATGGTTCACAAATTGGGCTCTACTAAGGTGGATGAAAGCACTGACAGAGTCCATACCAGAGGATTCATCCAGGCAGCCAAGGCTGAATGCATACTGCAGTTGGTCAAGTACATTATGGACACCTCCTCAGACATTCTGAGGTTCGAATCCTGAACCATGGTCCTAGCAAATAGAGCCAGGCAACCACTCTGGCTGAAACTGTGGCAGGTGGATAACTAATCAAAGGCCACATTCAGCAAGGGCCTCACACAATATCTAAAAAATAGTGCAGGTGGAAAACAGACACAGGAGGAAAAGGACACCTACCTCTCATATGATCTTCCTTTTTGGCAGAAATCCAAGGCCTTAAAACCCAGAACCCAAGGGCACAACAACCACAATGCCAGACCATTGTAACACAAACCAAAGTTCCAACACAAGAGTTACGCCACCAGAGCAAGGAACAACACCAAAAAATCATGTGGCAATGGCAGGTTCAAACCCAACTTCAAGACCTAAGGTAGGAAACAATGAAGATACTCAAGCACCAACAAACCCACCTCATATTTCAGGGAGAACAAGGGGTTTTGCATCTCAGTGGGCCCAGACAACATCTGACAAATGGGTGCAGGTGGTGATCACCTAGGAGTATGCCATTGAACTCAAGACCTCGACGATACTAACTAGATATCTTCCCTCACCAACCCCAAAATGCCCAGAAAAATTCCGAGCCATATGCCTGGCTATAAGATACTTGTTAGCAGATGTGGCTATTTCTCCAGTCCCAGTAGAGGAGAAAAACATATGGTTCCACGCCTTATCTTTTGTGGTCCCAAAGAAAATGGGGGTATGCATCCATTACTGAACTCAAAGTATTTGAACAACTTTGTAGTATACTGGAAATTCAAAATGGAAACCCTATGCTCCACTCTGCTGTCCATTCAACCAGGAGACTACCTAATGGCAACAGACCACAAGGATGTGTACCTCCACATACCCATATGGCAGACACATCAAAAATACCTGCTATTCACAATCAAGGGAGAGCATTACCAGTATGCCTGTTTACCATTCAAACTGGCATCAGCACCCAGGGTCTTCACCAAGACATTGGCCATCCTAATGGGCTGAGCTGGAATCTGCAATCTGAATTTTTTGGAGATTTGTTTGCTGATGTGGTGAGAGCACATTCAGTGACCAGGGAATATTTGAATGCAGCTTTGAGGAGTGCCCAGCTCTGTTTATTCATTTTGGAATAGGGTGTGGTGAAAGCACATTTAGTGACTGTGTCTACTCCTCTACAGGTGGTGTGGTGAGAGCATATCCAGTGACTGTGTTTACTCCTATGGACTTTGAGTATTTGCTCCTTTGTTGCCCCGGGAGGGATGCCTGGCAGGTTCTGGGTTGTGTTGGGTGTCCAAGGAGGATGGTAGCAGGGGTTTGCACTGGAGGGTCTAGTCTCAGCTGCTGTTGTTATGTGGGGGGATTTCTGCAGCCGGTGGGTGGCTGAGTCTCTGACACCCCTCCGACTGGGACCTTGCTCAGCCTTTAAGAGTACTGTTGGTTTGTTGCTCCGAGGAAGGGGAAGGTGGCCTTTTACCTTTTGGGCTGCAGTACTGAACTGACGGTGACTATGCAGGCTGGCCTGTGACCAGAAGGGAACTCAGTGGGGTGCAGATTGGTGGATGTGTGTCCCCAGGGATTCCTAGGACTTCCTGTGGGGGAGCCAGTGGTTCTCTCTTCAGGGGCCTGTATTTGCCGGCCGAGGCTTGCAGGGTTTAGCCTTTGGGGATGGTGTCTGGGGTCTAAGGTCATGGAGTGACACTGAGAGGAGGAGATTGGAAAAGGAAATTGGACCTGACTACTTGGGAATTGTTCTGGTGGCTCATTCGTTTACAATAACTTTATTATTTGACTGTTGAGGTAGTGAGAGTACCTCAAAACAGCTTGAATTACCTGGGAACTGTTATGGCAGCTCATTTGTTTATGAGAACCTTATTATTTGACTGTTGAGGCAGTACCTTGAAACAGCTTGAATTTCTCCATATACCTAACACTGACTCATATTACTATTGTTTGACTGTATTTTTATTTTATTGTTGTTATAAGTGGTGGGGGGTATGTGATTTGTAATTGTATATAGTTATTGATTTTGTCTTAGTTATATTATATCATATTTATTTACTTTGATTGGTAATTATATTAGTTGATTTGGCAGGGATTAAGTTATATAGTGTGGGATTATTATTGTTTTTATAATGTGCTGGCATAGCTGAATGGCGGTCATGCAGTATTCCCCCACCAGGCTCAGGGAACTGCACCCTTTTGATTTCCCCTATCTTCCAGTAGAGGTCTATAAGCATTGTCAATCTCTTGGGATTATTAGGAGGAGTAGGAAGGGGCGGGGAACTGGGCCTGGTGGGGGAATGGAAAGGGGGGGATGGATTAGGGTGGTGGGAACCCGGCGACACCCTGAGGAGAAATGGTGCCAGGACAGGAGTAGTCACTCTCTTGTCCCCATAACCAAGGGCCCAGCAGTTAATGGTGGTCAGAAGTCGAGGTCTTCCTCAGCATCTCATCCAACTCGGGCGGTGTTATGTCATGCCAGGTCCATCAAAAACAAGACAGCTATTATAGCTGATCTTGTTGAAATGGTGGATCTGGCATGTGTCACCGAGACCTGGCTGGACAAAAATGCTGGCCCAGTTTTGGCTTCTGCAATTCCAGATGCGTTCTCGGTGATTCACCGCCCGAGGTTGGATCATACGGGTGGGGGTGTAACCATCTTTTTTAAGACCGAACTGAGCTTTGTGGAGGTTCCAGTAGGAATTACTAGATCCTTTGAGTGTATCATGGGAGATGGTGTAGGTTGCAGGATACTCCTCATTTATCATCCACCAGATGATGGGGGTTTATTCCTGCAGGAGATTGTGGACTTCATCATCGACATGGTATTGGAATCTCCCAGATGGATTATTCTAGGGAACTTTAATGCCTGCATCGATGATGAACTCTTGCAGTTTGGTCAAAATCTCCTTCAGCTAATGACAATGCTGGGCCTCACACTGGTTGTTACCTCCTCTACCCATATAGGAGGTCACTCATTGGATCTACTATTCCTCCTGAGGATGGAGATCTCTGACTTAAGGTGGAACCAGTCAGTTGGTTTGATCATCATACCATAGGGTTCAATTTTTGGGTCCCCCCCAAATAGACCTACCCCTTTGGAGATGGTCCGGTACCTCCCTTTAAGGGGAGTTACCCCAGATGGTCTGTCAGCGGTACTTGACCTATTGTGATTGCTGAGTGAATGCACAAGTCTGGGAGATCTAGTACTAGCCTATAATAAGGCAGTGGGAGATGCCTTGGACTTGATAGCTCCTGTTTGGGTTCGACCACTTACTCTTCACCCAAGGAACCCTTGGTATGATGGGTCCTTGAAGGAATTGAGGTGAGTTGGTTGAAGACTGGAGAGAGCATGGCGGAAATCCGGCCTTGATGCTGACAGGCTTAGATTGATGGAACATTATGAGGGCTATCAATCAGAAATCTCCTGTAAGAAGGCTGAGCTCCTGTCCAGGGAGATTTCTGCTGCTCAAAATTGACTGGCACAGCTCTTTTGAACTGTTGACAGATTGTGCAATCCAATCTGTCTTCAGTCTGTAAGATCCTTTTTTACAAAATAAGTGTGATGAGCTAGCTCGCTTTTTCACAGATAAGGTTGCCAGCATCTGGGCCGGAATTGGCCCGGCTCCCTCCATGAGGGGTTACAAAGGTGGATGGGAGGTGGTGAGCACCCGGTCTGTCTGGACTGATTTTAGTTGACTAGAATTCATGGACATTGTGAAGATCATCCAGACTTTGCACCCAACCTGTTGTAGTTTGGATCCGTGCCCTACTCACCTATTACTTGGTTGTGTAGATGCTATCTGCCCGATCCTAGCTGAAATTGTATGGAGATCCTTGGAGAGGGAAATATTTCCATATCCCCTAAAGGAGGAGGTTAGTTGACCACTCCTTAAAAAGCCCTCCTTGGATCCCGATGATCCAGCTAACTACCAACCTGTCTCTAACCTTCCTTTTGTGGGAAAGGTTATTGAGAAGGTGGTTGTGTTGCAGCTGGATGATCAACTTGTGACTCACAATGTCTATGATGTTCTCCAGTCTGGTTTTAGGAAAAGGGCATAGCACTGAGGCAGCCCTTGTTCAGGTACTTAATGATCTCCTAATGGCGAGAGAACAAAACCCTTGTACCATCTTGTTCTTTCTCAATCTCTCAGCAGTTTTTGACACTGTGGACCATGGGGTGCTCTTGGAGACCCTGCGGTTCCTTTGTGGACTTTTGGGTACTGTCCTCGAATGGTTTTGATCTCTCCTCATAGGTAGGTCTCAGAGGGTAGTCACTGGAATTTATTCATCTGACCTCCCCCTATCCTGCGGGATGCTGCAGGGCTCCATATTGATGCCCTTGTTGTTTGCAGTGTATATGCTGCCATTGGGAGATATCATCAGATGATACAGCTTGAGTTTTCACTGCTATGCAGATGATATTTAGCTGTATAAGTCTTTTGTGTCCGGACAGGTTGATGCAGTCTCCGTGATAATAGTTGCCTCTCTGAGATCAAAGACTGGATGAATTTGAGCTGGCCGAGATTGAATCTGTATAAGACTGAGGTGTTGGTTGTGGACCCAGGTCACCTGGGTGCTGGTGCTGGAGCTGGGCACATGTCGGTCCTATGGCTTAATGGTGTCTAGCTCATTACCTCAGACTGGGTGAGTAACCTGGGTGTTATTTTTGACAACAGTCTGACCCTGACATTTCAGGTGTCGGCTGTGGTTATATCCTTATTTTACCATCTGAGAAATATTGCCCAGGTGAAACACCTGGTTCCTCCGGGCGACCTTCCAACAATGGTCCATGCCTTCATTACTACCCGTCTTGACTATTGCAACGCCCTCTATCTGGGGCTACCTGAGGTTGATATCCGCCACTTGCAGCTAGTGCAGAACACTGTGGCCAGGCTGCTGACTGGCACTTCTAGGGCCAGTCATATTATACCTGTACTGCTCGAGCTGCACTGGCTGCCAGTTCAGTGGCGGATCACCTATAAGGTAGACTTGCTTACCTTTAAGGCCCTACTACACGAACAGGGCTCTAACTACCTGAAAAATCTTCTGACTCCCTACTCCCCCAATCATCCTCTTTGATCCACCAATGAGGGATTGCTAGAGGTTCCCAGGGTCTTGGGCTTGTGCTTTTTCATTTACAGCACTGACCCTGTGGAACTCTCAACCTCATCGGTTAAGAGAATTCCTGACCATCAGTGGTTTTAAAACTATGTTAAAAACATATTTATTTTCTCAGCCTTATCCAGACTGATTTTAAATATTTATACTCTTGATGTTTTTATATGACTGTATAGCGCCTTGATTTTGAAAGGCGCTTAACTCATTGCCTCCACAGGCTCACTCTGAGATTACACCACTTGTCTCCTGAATCTCCTGTATACTTTTAACAGTGAATCCTGGGCCTTTCTAAGCAAAATCAAGCCATAGTCAGCATGTTGCAAACAAATGCTAATAGCTCAATAACTGCATATGCTAGACACAAAGTATGAGGGGCAGAGTTATTCAGCACAAAATTGCCTTTCCAATGGTGGCATGCATGTAATAATAAGTAATTTAGTTTTTTTTCTATGCTGGTCGAAAGAGCAAACTAAATATATTTTTCACTAAAAAAGTGCAACATAAGCCATTTTTTGTTGGAAAATATGTAAAATATCAACACCAAATTAAGCATACAGACATTAGATGGCGTTTTAATATTAAGTTAGTTAAAAAGATATCTTTTACTATAAAATGTAATTTTCCCCATTTTAGTCAAGGTGCTTTGGCGAGATTTGAGGGCTGAATCTCAACCACACACACCATATCATAAACAAATGCGTATAACTCCAAAAGTATACATGATACACACAAAGTATCAGCATGAAAGTTGATTAGCACAAAAATGCCTTTCCAATGGTGCTATGCAACCAGTTGTAATCAATACGGTTTTTATTTTATACCTGCTGAAGTGCCAAAAAAGTGAATTTTATTCAAGCTGCTTAGGTGAATCTTGATGGAAAACATGTCAGCCATACACACCATACCATAAACAAATGTGAATAACTCCAAAAGTATACATGATATACCCAAAATATCAGTGACAAAGTTGTTCAGCAGAACATTACCTTCCCAATGGTGGTGTGCAAATAATAATATGTAATTTTGTTTTGTTATTTTTAAACTGGTTGAAACAGCAAAAAAAAATATTTTTTCACTAAAACAGGCAACATAAGCCATACACACCATACCATAAACAAATGCAAATAACTCCTAAAGTATGCATGATGTGCACAAAATATCAATGACAAAGTTGTTCAGCATAACATTACCTTTCCAACGGTGCTATGCAGTCAAATATATATTATATTCTGTTACACTATATATTAAAATATATAAGTGACTTCTCCAGACGTTGCTTGGGCACACTGGGAGTCAGTAGCCGACTTCTGCAGACGTACTCAGGACACACCAGTGTTTTTTTACTGACGACTACAGGCGTCGGCTAGGAGACAATGAGTTAACAAATAAAGCATTTATTGATTGATTGCATAGCACACTTGAGGAAAAAGGGGGTACATGTCATCCCTTACTTGGACGACTGGCTTCTCCGAGCAAGGACCGTGGAGAATGCTTGGTGCAAACGGCCCTGACAGTTCAATGCCTGCAGCAGCATGAGTGGGTCATCAACATGGAGAAGAGCAATGTGATTCCTGTACAATCACTATCCCATCTGGGAGCAATCATAGACACCAGACACAAGCAAGTGACTCCCACAGAAGACAAAGTGCACAACATGATTTCTCAAGTCAGCAAACTATTGAGACAACTCGACAGGACTGTATGGGATTACTTACAAATACATGGGATTCATGGCTTAACTATAGACATGTACCATGGGCCAGGCTGCATATGAGACTGCTACAGAGGTACTTGATAGAGACCTGGGACCAGACATCCCAGAACTTCCAATTTTGGATAACACCACTGATCAATGTACTATAGAGCCTACAGTAGTGCACACACAGATTGAATCTGACTCAAGGCCACACATTATCCAACCAGACAGGACCATCATCATCACCACAGATGTGAGTCTGACAGGCGGGGGGGGGACCTATAAGAATCAAGTTGCACAAGGTCTATGGTCCACAAAAAAATTGGAACTACTGATAAATGTCCTGGAAATGAGGGCAGTGTACCTAGCCCTGACTTTCTGCAAGCCCATAATAGCCCATCAAGTCATTCTGATGAAGTGGGATAACCAGGTAACTGAGGTGTACTTGAACAAGCAAGGAGGTACGTGCAGCAAGTCCATGACTGCAGAATCAATGAAGGTGTTGCATTGGGCAGCAAAGAACCTATCCTCAATCACAGCAACCAACCTATCAGTGAAGGTGAACACACAGGCGGATTGGATGAGAAGGGTAACCCTGAACCAGTTGGAATGGAAACTCCACAAGAAAATATTCCAGAAAATACAGTGCAAATGGGGCTCTTTTCAGATAGACTTAATGGCCCACAGTCTCAACATGCAACTACCAAAATTGCATTCTAGGTTCATGAACCACAAAGCCCAAGACATGGACACATTGTCCACCCCATGGACATTCCAAAGAGCATACGTATTTCCACCATCCTCAATGATATACAAGGTACTCCACAAAATTTGGAGTATGGGAACAATGGTGTTAATGACAGCATCAAACAGGCTGAGAAGACCTTGATACTCCCTGCTCCAGACAATGGCAATAGATTCCCCGATGCCGCTTCTCAGATGGCCGGACCTTCTGAGTCAGGGACCAGTACTACACCTGAATCCTTCATCTCTCAAACTGACAGCATAGTTACTGAAAAGAACAGACTGTTGAGTCTGGGCTACCATCCCAGTGTGATGGACAGACTCATGCAATCAAGAAAACAGTCCACCAACCTGACTTACCAAAGACACTGTCAGATTTTCACTAGATGATGTTTAGACAATGGAACATCACCATCAGTTGCAGGACTTCCACAAATTTTGGATTTTCTAAACAATGGGGCAAGCAAGGGGCTTAGTCCCTCCTCACTTAAAGTGCAAGCTTCTGCAATATGCTCCATCAGGAGAACATTGCCAGGGAAAGGCACCATTGGTACACATCCTGATGTACTCAGACCCCTGAGAGCGGTGGAAATTTCCACCCTAAGAACTTGACGAATTTGCACCCCATAGCACTAGACATCATACTGGAAACCCTTCAGGGCCCACTATTCCAACAAGACTCCCTGTATTGGTGTACCCATAAGACAGTATTTCTAGTAGCTATATGCTCAGCTAGAAGGATAGGAGAGATACAGGCCCCATCATGTATAGCGCCATTGTTGACCTTCCATAAAGACAGCCTCACCTTGAGAACAGTATCCTCTTTTATTCTAAAAGTGGTCTCCCCATTTCATATGAATCAGAAAGTCCACCTACCAGTTCAAAATGCTGAGCAGGTCAACACCTTGGTTGCTCCACATGCTCTGGACATTGGATAACAGCTAAGGGTATACCTAGCTAGAACCAATTAGACCAGGAAAACAGATAGACTCTTTGTCCTAACAACAGGGAAGAAAGTGGGCCAGGCAGCTTCAAGGGGCACCATAGCTAGGTGGCTAAAACACACCATAATTGAATCTAACAAGGTAACAGACCAAGATCTACTAGAAGGAATCATGGCGCACTCCACCTGAGCAGTTGCAACTTCTTGGGCATAGATGGGCCAACTCTCTGTTTACAGAAATGTGTTCAGAAGACACATAGTCTTCTATTCACACCTTCACAAGGCACTACCGATTGGATGTGGAGTCTGCAGAAAGGGCCTCATTTGGTAGGGCAGTATTGCATGGGGGAACGCACCATAGTTATCATGATCTGCCGACTACCCACCCACAAATAAACTAACTGTGACTAAACTGCTATTAAGGTCCCAAAGGTTTTGACTGCAGAGTACTATAAAGGCTATGAGATATAATGGTATTTACTCACCAGGTAAAGGTGATTATTTGAGTATCCTTTATAGTACTTTGCAGTCCCACCCGGGACAGCAGATATTATGGAAGGAAGCACACTGTTCTATCTCTGAAGAAGATGCCATGAGCCTCTGAGGGATTAAACTTGTTGCAAATACTCCTTAAAACTGGGATTATGATTATTGTTCATTCCAAGACAAATGAGATTTATAGTAAAAATAATTATTTTTTGCCCACTTGACATTTCAAGTCAATTTCTTTAGTAATGCAAGAACTTATTAAGGTGACCAGATATAGGAACCAAAGAGTGGCTTACACATAGCCATGGTGGTCAGGATCCTTCTGGTTCTTTGCTGTTCGGGTATCCTTTTTTCTTTTCCTTTTTTCTTGTTCTCTGACAGATAAGGAAGTTTCATACTGGAGATACTGGGATGTGACAGAGAGGTTGGCAAAAGTCAGCTCGAATTTGATTGGATCGTGCATCAATCTATAGGATGGATGGAGAATACTCAAAGGTTTTGACTATGGAGTACTGTAAAGGGTACGCAAACAATCACCTTTACCAGGTGAGTAAATATAATTACTGTTGCACTCTCCTTTGATACTATTTTGAAGTGCACTGCTAGAAAATGACACAACCTCTGTAACTGCAGCAAAAAAAATATATTTTCTTCCACTTAAAGGTATCTGGTGTAAATGTTCCATGCTGCAAAGTCTGATGAAAATGATGTTGTTGAAATAAGGATTCTGAAGTCCGTGTTTGTGAAAGTTAATGGATAAGGGCATTAAACCTTGAAGTTATCTAATCAAAACTACTGTAGCAACAACAGAATCAGGCACTCACCGCTTCAAATCAGATTGTCCTCCACAGAAAATGTCCAAGCTGTGTGTCAGGTTATCACAGTTTTATTTCCTCTACAATAGCTCGAAAGGACAAACACTGCATGTGTAGATAAGCAAGGCAGAGCTTGGTCGGGGGTTTGGTGATCCATGCTTTAACTGCCTTGCCTGACATAAAGGGATAAGTGCTTGATTGTTGTTGTTGCTGCTGCATCATCCTGCTTCCCCGGTGGCACTAATTTCTTATCACTATCTAAAGTGCAGATTTCTATACTCTGCTTCATTAGAGTACTAGACTTAAGGGTAAGAAAGTTAATTATCTATTTTTGTTGACCAGGAAGAGATGACTAGGAAACATTTCTTATTTTCATCCTTACCTGGGAGATGACACAGTTAATGTAGAACACAATACAAGTACAGTACAATTCACATTAAACTGTTCCACCAATGAGTTGGTTTAGTATTTCTGACTGAGTTGCCTACAGTAAATGTTTTTGGAGTCAGTACAAAGCCTTGCACAGACTGTTTCTTAAGAGTTACAGCTCAGTGCTGAACTGCATTCGGGTACATTCCAATTGAGTTCCAAAGCCATTTTACAAACATTGCTTTTGAGCTTATAAAGTGTTTAAATATAATGCAATCTGAGTTGCCAATGCATTTCCAGCTGTAATAAACAATGTTAAACCAATTAATTAGTACAACAGTTTAATGTGATTTGTACTGTACAGTGAGGTGCAGTAAATCAAGGAATGTTATAATACTTGCTGTCACAAAATACATTAACTTAAAAGGATACATATTTATGTTTGATGTCTATGGTAGTACTATAGCTGGAAAGGCAGGCATGGTAGCCATTTCCAATATTCAGGTTGAAGATAAGCTGTTCAGTGTGGGGGTTGGGGGGGCAGAGTCTTTTGTTAAAATTGCAGTGCCTGAAGTGTAATGCCTGCTGTAGTGATAGCTGACTTTACTCAAAAGAAATAGTATTTAGTTGGATTTTTGAAGGGTGGCTGGAGCGGAATTGTTTGCTTTAGTTTTGACAATTTTTTATCAAGAAAATAAAAATGCTAGTAATTTTGCTAGTAATACTGGTTGTTTGTAACAAGTCAAAGAAGGCGTTAAAGGCAGCCAAATAGTGTTAAAATGACCCTCAGAATGCACCAGACTGCATATAAGACCTGATAGCTTCTGGGGGCCTAGCAGCCCCCAGACCCTTGGCCTGTGGGAGGGTCATGGGGATCATGGTTCATGGAGACCCCACACTTCTAAATTTAGCACTACACCATTGGAGAAAACGTTATGTATCAAAAACAAGAAAATCTGTTTGAGGTTAAGTCTGAAACTTGTGTGACTAATAGTTTTGGTTGTAAGATTGATTCATTCTTGAAGTAACTTTAAAAACACAATAGTTTGCAAAATATGAATGATTTTAGGTTGTCGAGTGTTATGAGAACAGGATCTGTTTTTTTCAACTGTGAATCTGTTTCTGTAACACTCATACCCACATTTGTGAGATACCCCCTCCACTTTCATGAGAGCCTCAAAACAAGAAAAATCAAGATGCCTTTTTTGGCCTTATGCAGAGTAAGCCTCAGGTCTGACACAGTGCACATCAAGAGTCAGTTGCTGGTTATTCACAAAGTTTGTTACAGGTTTGGTGCAATGTCTGTTACCATTAAACAGCTTAATGAGTGGCCCACGGGACACCACTTGCTATATTTGCTACAGGTCTGGTGCAAAGTATGTGGTGACGATGCAGCTGCTATTTGGTCTGCAGGGCCACTCATGAAATTCACTACAGATCTGGTGCAATGTCTGTGATCAGGCAGCTGCTATGTGAGTGGCCCGCAAGTAGAGGTGTTGCAAAATAAAATTTTACCAGTGAAACTGGCGTAAAATCCACAATTTTGCCACGCAAAATATTTTGTGAAATTCATGCATTTTGTAAAATATTTTGTGGATGCGAAATTCTGCCTGAAAATTGCAAAAGGTCACACAAAAGTTGTGACATTTCACCTGAAAATTGTGAAATTGTGCCAAAAAATTTGAAATTTCACATTTCACTGCAAAATGTTGTCATTTTTGGGTGAAATTTCAACCTTTTCAGGCAAAATTTCTCATTTCACACTCGCTAAATATTTTTTGAAATGCGCGATTTTCACAAAATATTTTGCAGAATGAAATGTCTCAATTTCGCATAACACTACACATAGGGACATTCACACTACTACTGGTCTGATGCAATATGTGTAATAATGCATCTGCTTTGGGCAACTTGCGATGTCTGTTACATGTCTAGAACCATGAGTGTGATGATACAGCTGCAGCTGCTTAACATATGCAAAGTAAGCCACTATGGCTACCCATCCCAAATAGAAAGAAAATTAACTGCAAAAAACTATATTCATACACATGTTAAAATTTATTATAAAACCTTCAGAACTGTAGAAGTAAAAAAAATGCCATGTTATTTTTTTTAACATATGTTATGCTTATTAGGCCACAGGCTATAAGCTCCTTGTGCTGCCACCAACACATTCTTCTCACCCTACCAAGACTCCACTGTAGTTACTCCTGGTCTCCTCTGCCCACCTGCAACACGCCTTTATGTTCCCCCCAGTATACTCCCTGGATATGGGTACACCTTCTGCACCTTCAGCATTACTGCTATCAGCTATCAGCGGGGCAGGTACACTTAGGGAGCACAGAAGAGGAAAAAGACCTGGGGGTGATAATAACAGGGAATATGAACAACTCGGCTCAGTGCAGGAAAGCAGCAGTGAAAGCCAACAGGAAGCTGGGCTGTATAGCAAGGGGGATTTCCTCTAGATGTAGTGAGGTGATCCTTCCCTTATACTGGTGACTGGTCAGGCCACACTTGGTGTATTGTGTGCAGTACTGGTGCCCATTTCTGAAGAGGGACATCAGGCTGTTGTGGGGGGTGCAGCACAGAGAGACAAAGATGGTCCAGGGTATGGAAGGGAATTCATACGAAGAAAGGCTGAACATGCTCAACTTGTACTCACTGAAGGAGAGGCGGGACAGGGGAGATATGATTGAAGCCTTTAAATACCTAAAGGGAATAAACAAGGCTAACCCAGAAGAGATATTCTGTGTTTTGTTCCTCTATCTCGCACTCTCAGCTGTGTATCTGCTTTGAGGTGTTTTGCGTAAAATTAATAAAGATGTTCAATAATAAAAAAAAGAAGAGATATTCTGGAACAGAGGAGGGAGGAAAACTAGAGGGCATCAAATGAAGTTGGGGGAAATTCAGGAGGGAAATCAGGAGATATTCCTTCACAGAGAGGGTTGTAGATGAATGGAATACTCTACCCAAGGAGGTGGTTTCCTGTAGGATGGTGGGCAGCTTCAAGAGGGAATGGGATAGAGTGAGGGGGGAAGGTTAGTGAGAAGGGGAGGGAAGGGTGGGCCAGCAGCTTGCTGAGGGGCTAGCTGCACAATCGAGCAGACTCGATAGACCATGTGACCTGCTTCTGCTGGCAATTCATATGTTTATATGTTCGTATTACTATCCCTCAGTCCATATAGCCACCTGACGCAGAGGGGAACACAAGGATATCCTGCAGAACCACCACATTTTTAGCCCAGTGTGGGTGTGGGCCACCAGTGGAGTGTCATTCTGCTGGGGCTGTGTGCACTTTTTCCCTTCCACCACCCCTTCAAGCAGGAGCACATAGCAATATTGACTGTAAGCAAGGACTGACACAGCGAATCTGCAGGTGCCCACCAAAGGTCCCCAGTCTCCATCACAATTCCCTTACACCAGCTCTGTTGTCATCCAGATGATGGTAGAGCAGTGGGATACAGTTACTCCCCTCCCTGGTAGAGGAGAGTATCTGCTGGGAGTTTGATACTCCTGTCCCTGGCCTGCCCTCTGACAGCACATGCTTGTTCCCAAACCTGGTTTGTCAGTGTCCCGAGCAGTAGCACTACCGCTGCACTGGCAGGTTGGCAGTGTTATTTTATTTTTAACCCAAACTCTGACCACCCCTTCCACTACCCCCATGAACCCCACAGAACTGAATGCAAAAACACAACCCAGGTTTCAAACATATATTGTAATATCACAAATAAATAACATAGCATGAGGACTGCAATTGCATCCTATGATGAACTTTGCACTCGTATGTTGTGAGTCACGAGGCTGCAGGATACAGAGCTGGGGCACTACTGTGTGCGTTGTTACTGCTGCTTTGGAGTGACCTGCACCACTTGTAAAGTCCACTACAGGTCTAGTGCAATGTGTGTGATATTGTAGCTGCTTTGCTAGTGGTCCACCCTGCCAGTCATGATTTGGAAGCCCACTACAGGTCTGGTGCAGTGTGTGGAATGTTCCTGCTGTTTCACCTGTGGCCAGCAGGGCCATTAACAAAGTCTGCTGCAGGTCTAGGGCAAGCTGTATAATGATGAAACTGCTTTGTGAGACACACAAACACACACTTTGTGCCCTAGGCCTATATCCTGCTGCTTTGTGTCTCACAGCATATGAATGTAGCATTCATCAAGGGTCTAACCATATCCCTACTACTATGTTATTTCTTTGTGTTATAAAAGTCACATATTTGAAGCCTGAGTTTGTTCTATCATTGACTTCTGTGAGGTTTATGGGTGGGTGTTGCATGGGGTGGGCAGAGTTAGAATTCAGACACCCTAATGTCACATTTCCTTACTTTCGTGGTTTTAATAAGAAGCCCTAAATTAGAAATATATGCAATGTCAGCAGAGAAAGACCATTGGTCTATCCAGTCTGCCATGTTATACCCTACTGTAGCTTGAGACATGTTGTCTAGATCAGGGTTTTTCCCCCTTCTCCTCCTCCTCCTTCCCTTACATCCTGTTTTTCTGCTACCCCTGAGTAATTGTTAAGCCCTAAACCTTGACCCAGCTGTGCTAAAAATACATTGATGTATTTTGCACCCACCACCTCTACCAGCAATCTGTTCCATGGTTCAACCACTCCCTCAGCAAAATAAACCTTTTCTGCATCCCTCCTGAATCTCCCCCTCTCCACCACCTTCTACTCATGTCCCTGTGGTTTTGACTCACTGTTCCTCCTGAATAGTTTCTCACAGTTTACCCTGTTCAAGCCTTTCAGGAATTTTAATGTCTTCACCACATCCTCCTTCTCCCTTCTTGTGCATTAGCATAGTTTGTTGCAATGACTATACTAAGATTAGGCTTTTTTATAAAAAAAAATCCCTGTTAATCTATGAAACATTCAGGAGTCACCTCTGATCCCACAGAGGCCAGCTGATCCAGTTGCTCAGTAATCCCCAGTAACAGCATACCTGTTTAGGGAGCAGCAGGTCAGAGAGGCCCAGGATGGGCTATACATTTGGTGTGATTACAAATAGTTGCGGGACAATATTAACCACAGTGACTTTTTTCTTGCAGGAACTGCATGTGATTTTTCAGTGGTTAGGGGGACACAGGCAAGAGGACAACAGAGCACTAAAGGATGCATCTCCAGAGTGGGGGAAGGTTGTTTCTGTAGCTGAACTAGCTCTTCTCTTTGGTTAAGGAGTGCCTCTCTCTGTCTCTTAAACTGCTATGAGGAGCAACTTCTACACAAGGCATTAGGGTGGTATAATTCAAAATCATTTTTTGATTTCAGAGAATTCTAAAATGTTATTTACAGTTCTGATGTTACAGTCATGAATAACAGGATTTGTGACATAAGAACCATGAATAAAGACTTTTGGAACCACTGTACCTGCAAGAACAACAAAAGCTAATCATTTATATTATACAGTTTTTGATAAGAATGCTGCATTAGTTCAAGCCATTTGCCTAAACATTCCAGTAATACTTAATTATCAATTTTTTAGTTGTCTATTGCTTCAGAAAAATATAGTTTACTAATTAAGAAACTTAAAATTTTAACAGAAAAAAATGTCTCTATTTATTTTTGTTTGGTATTTGCCACATTTTAAGCATTACAACACTCTGCATGGCATGTGCTTTATACATGATTAACACCTCTCACAGAAATTAAGGACACACTCAGCTTTGCCTCATGTCTCATGTGGCACAACCCGGGGGGAAGGGGCAGTGTCAGCTCTAAATGTTAGTCAATAAGCTATTTGTCCTTTTTTTCATAATTGAGCTACATTTTTTTAAATAGCCACTGTCTGTTACATAGAATTGGTTGGCAGATAAGACTGCTTAGACCACCTAGTCTGTTCAGTTTTTCCCTTCCTATATTGTCACAGCAGACCCTACCTGATCTCTGGCTATTAACCCCCCCTGCTTCCTTACTAAGATTCTCTTGTGCATTTTCCATGCATGCCTGAAATCCACCACTGTTATCACCCCTACTACTCCTGCCAGAAGATTGTTCCAGGCATCCACCATCCTTTCAGTAAAGTACTTTCTCACAGCCCTCCTAAACTTCCCCCAATCTAGCTTCATTGCATGCACTCTTGTCCTGGTTCACCTTCTCCTTTGAAAAATATTTCCCTTCCATACCTTTTTCACCCATTTTATGTACTTATAGGTCTCTATCACATCCCTTCTCCCCTCCTCTCTTTAAGGGTAAACATATTTAGATCCATCAGTCTCTCCTCATACGGCTTTTGATGCAATCCCTGCACCATTTTAGTTGTCTTCCTCAAGACAGCCTCTACCCTGTCCATGTCCATCCTGTGATGTGGTCTCTAGGACTGGAAACAGTACTCCAGGTAGGGTCTCACCAATGGTTGATACAGTGGCAACAACACCTCTTTCCCCCTGTTGGTGATTCCTCTCCCTATGCACCCCAGTATCCAACTGGCACTGCCTACTGCCTTGTCACACTGAACTGCCACCTTGAGGTAATCAGATATGATAATCAAAAGGACTCTTTCCTGCTCTGTGACTGTCAGTACCTCCATCCCCCATTTTATACAGTGCTCCTTTGTTTCTGTGCCATAGGTGCATGATTTTGCACTTTATTTGCATTGAAACCCAGCTGCAATACCTTCTACCACTCTTCAAGTTTTCTCAGGTCCCTACTCATTCTGGCCATCCCCTCTGAAGTATCTAACCTATTGCAGATTTTTGTGTCTTCTGCAAAGAGGCATTCCTTCCCTACCAACTCTTCTACAATGTTGCCTATGAAGACATTGAAGAAAACTGGTCACAGCACTGATCCCTGAGGTACCATGCCAGTCACTCTCCCCTCATTAGAGTGCCATTTACCACCACCATCTGTCACCTATCCATCAACCAGTTCCTTACCCACATTACCACCTTGGGTCCCACCTCTAAAACTGCCCAGTTTCCTTATAAGCCTCCATTGTCGAACAGTGTCAAAGGCCTTGCTTATGTCTAAGTTAGCCACGTCATATACCCCACACTGATCTAATTCCCTGGTCATCCTCCAGTTGAAGAAATTGATTAGGTTCATCTGACATGATCTTCCACTGTGAATCCATGCTGTGTTAGGTTTTGTAACCCACTGGATTTAAGGTACTCTATTTCTCTTCTCATTGGCTGTCCTTTCTTCAGTGTGCACCTTTATGGCCCTCAGAGCCTTCCCTGCTTCTCTTTGCTTTATCTGGTACATCCTTCTAGCCTCTTCCCTCAGTGTCCTTTTTTATCTCCTGAATGTCACCACTTTAGTCATTATCTTCACAGCCACTTGTCTCGCTAACCATAGTGATCTCTTTTTCCTCCAGCTTTTGCTCACTTCCTCTGAGCAGAGGTTTACTGCCTTCACTGTGCCTTCCCTTAATTTACCCTACTGTTTCTCCTCACCACCCTGGCATTTCTCCCCTGCTAGGCTATCTCTGAGGCATTCACACATTTATTTTTCAAATCCACCCTCATGAAGTCCAGGACTCTCATCATTGTGTGGTCTGGGTCTGCCACCATCTATATGTTAAACCACACTGTATGATGATTGCCGGTCCCCAGATAACACCCCACCTTGACATCTGCAACACTGTCCCTGCTTCTGAGCACCAGGACCAGTCACTTCCTCTCAAGCGGGCTCTTTGACTAGTTGCCTGAAAACCCCCCTGCTAGTCTAGGATGGACCTGGTTCTAGCCGAGGCTGTGACTGGAAGACCCCAATCTACATCTACAGATTGAAGTCCCCAACATGCAGCACCTTCCATTTTTGCCATCATGTTGATGGATTCCCCTAGTGTCTTATCCAATTCATCCCCTGTGTCAGTGGTCTGTATATGAAACCAGTGCAAACAGTGGCTCTGGCTTCTGTGTCCAGGTTAACACACAGCACTTCCAACCCATCCCTTACCCCTAGGATCCCTTGCACTTCCCTCACTCTGATACCCTCACAACATACAGAACAATGCCTCTGCCTGTCCTCCCCCCATCCCTTCTGAACTAAGAGTTACCTGGTATGGCCATGTCTCAGTCTTGGTTTTCAGTGCACCATAATTGAGTTATGACCACAAGAGCCAGGTTTGCCTTCACCATGATGGACTCTTGGTCCAGAATTTTATTCCTAGACTCCTTGTGTTGGCACATGTGGCTCTCCAAACCTTGCTATCACCCTGCCTGCAATCCCATTGCACTCCTTTCAGCATTTCCTGCATCCTAGAACATCCCTCATCACCTCTCCCCTTGCTACCCTCTCCATGCTTTGCCACCTCAGCACTTCTCTTTCTACATCTTCTGTTCTTGTCCCCCTTGTCCCTTCCTATGTCTCCTTCTACTTACACCCTGCTGCAGTTTCCTCCCCTCAGGTGCTCCCTTCCTATTCCTTTAATCTATGGGAGGAACAGTTTATGCCTCCACTGGTAATACTCCCTACCTTCTCAGCTAATTTAAATGTTCATCAAAGTAACATATAAACCTACCACTGAGGACTGTGGTCCCCTTCCCAGAAGGATGCAGGCCATTGCCTCTGTATAGACCCATTTCCTTCCAGGTTGGCCCCCAGTCTCCAATGAAGTTGAATCCCTCTTCCCTGCACCATTCATTTAACCAACTATTAAAGCTCCTGGTTGGAGTAACCTATCCCACCCTTGGCTCTACACAGATAGCACCTCAGTTAATGTAACCATTCATACTATCTGCCTTAGGCCCCTCCCCACTTACCTGAATTCTCTCTGAACTATCCAAGCCCCATTCTCTGCCAGGTCATTAGTCCCCAGGTGGACAGTGGTATCCATACAAAAAAGATGAAAGAGTGCACAGAAAAATGCTGAGAGACTAGATGCAGTGAAAGCAGTGCATTTATTAGTGCAGGCAGAGGCAGGCAAAAAACCTTGGTGCTTCAAACCTCTGCAGGTTCTTTGTCAAGAGGACTGGTGACCCCTTATAGACACATATTTAAATGAGAATTTAAAGGTACAGAGGCTTTTTAATGGTGTACATTGTGCCCTTATAAACTGCAACCTCCAATTAAACTTAATGGGCTCAATTTTAAAAGACCCCTTAGAGAAATGCAAATTGCATTGCTCCAGGGCTGTGCAAACAACAGGTGCCCCAGGGACCCTGCACCCAGTTTTAGAAAATTCAGGGTTCCCGGTGCCAAACTCCTCCAGTTTATCACAACCCAACAGCTGCAACAAACAGCTAGTGCACCTGCTGGAATTGCCACAGGGATTCAGTCCCCCCCTCCCAGTGCAACCTTAGAGGGTCCAGGATGGCTAGGGAGTGGTGAATCAGCTGGGCAGGAGGGGGATGGGGCAGAAGGGGCACAGGAGGTGATATAGGAGGAGTCAGGGGGACTAAGCAGGTATTTTGATAAATGTTTAGGCTCACTGGGTCCAGGGCCCTTTTACGGGAGTGATCCAGGCATAAGGCGGTGACGTAGGTGGAGTCAGGGAACAGCTGGGAATGACAGGAAGTGATGTGGCACCCAGCGGGGTGTGTTTGCCTTTGTATCTATTTTTCTAATGTCTATCTATTCTTATTACATTACAACAAAGTACTGTACCTATTAATTATACTGTACTGGGGTGAGGAGTTCAGAGACAGAATGTGACATTGCACTAGTTGGGCACAGCCCTGGCAGCTGCACTTTCTGTCCTTGGACCATCTCCCCCGTATAATATAATAAGTAGGTGCAGTACTTTGTAATGTAATAGGAATTGATAACATTAGAAAAAATATATAAAAAGCAACCTCCCAGGTGCCACATCACCCCTCACATTCAGCTTCCACCCCCATGTCACCACCTTATGCCTGGGGACACCCTGTGAAAGGACCCTGGACCCAGTGAGCCTATACATTGATCAAAATATCTGCCTGGTCCAAGTGGAGTGCCTTGTTGCATCCATGGTGGGGCTTGCAAAATCTCAAAAAAGGGGATGGTGCAGGCCCGCTGTGGTGCATGCCCCCCTCTGACCTGGCGCACCCTGATCTGGGTTGCAAGACTGGGGCATTGCCACCTTGGTGCAGCTGCTCCTCTTTTGTGATGCAGACTGCATTTGAAAATTGGGGATGCTGCATCTGTTGATGCAAGGTGCCACTTGCATCATTTATGTTTGATACAGGCACCTTGTGTCATTCCCTGGGTCTTGAAAGTTGAGCTCAGTGTATCTAATAATGGGTAAAAGGTGTAGGCAAATTAAGTGAAAAAAGAAAATTATTTTTAGGTCATATAACTGATTAAAAGAATAATACAAAATTAATAATAACAATTTTGACAGGTGAAATTGTTAGATCATAGAAGTGCTCAACTCCAGCAAGAAAAGCATAATGCATAATCCATCTGAAGGTGCAGAGACTGGAGGAGACACCCCACAAGAACAGACATTCTGTGAATGAGAATCTAAAAGAAGAACAAAGAAGAAATGATGTTAGTTCATAATGATACTAAATACCAAGAAATAAATGATCCAGTATACGCCTAAAAAAGGGTGAGGGAGAGAATATTTACAATCCAATTACAGCTATGGTGGAACATCTCAATTCTCATTTAAATCAGTGGGAGTAACAAAAATAACAAACTCTGGTCAGAGCCGATAGGGCTGCAGGAGAGGAATTTGGGTTAGAAATATTGAAAATTATTTTTCTTTTTGTATTTTTACACCTACTTTTCAACACAGCCTTGTGATGAACCTGCCTCATAAAGAAAGGCAGAGAAAATGTTCATCTCCTGGCCTGAAGGTGATGTCATGCAGGAACTGCATAATCAACTTTTGGGCTGCAAACACACATTTTGAGCAGGAGTCGAAAACTGACAGCTGTCATATTAATGAGTCACTGTATTAAAATGGCTATGTTGAAATGTTGGGGCAAAAATACTAAATATTACCAAAGTTATTAACCCGCATTTGTAAAATTCAGCATAGCCTTATAACTTAAAGCAACAGTGCAACAATTGGTGAAAATTTTGACCTACACTTTTCTATACTATTTTTGATTGCCACTTACCTCATGAGCACCTTTTTTCATGTCTGAAATAATAAAAGGAGCACTCCTTTTAATGTGTCTTGAACCAGGTTTTCATCAGTATTTGTAGCTGTTTTTGGACAACTATTGTTCTGGACGGTCAGAGAGCACTGCATGCTGCATAATAGTTCATTATATTCATGACATAAGTGATATATAAACAACAGATGGTCAAAGTTAGCTGAAAATACTGATGAAGACCTGGGCCACACCATATTAACCCTTAGGCTGTCAAAAGAGTTAGAGCATATAGGAATTTTGGACTGATGTATCAGTCTGTGGCATAGCAAGGGTTAAAATGAGTGCACCTTTTATTATTTCAAACATGAAAGAAGTACTAAAGCAGACTCAGATTGTATAAAGAATGATATCATACAAGTAACAAGGTAAGTGGCTATCTAAAATAGCATAAAATGCATTGGCCAAAATTTTAACCAAATTATTGCACTGCTGTTTTAATAGATGAACATACTAGAATCATACAACACAAGAATGTGCAAAGTATAATACCATCCCATATGAAATTTATTCAAAGTCAGAGAAGGCATTGCTAATTTTTTTTTCATTCTTTGTAATTCCCTCCCTAAAACATTATTAGCTGCCTAGCATTTAAAACCCTTCCTACATCCAATGCCATTAATTAGGTCCAGAAAGGGTTAACGTAAATCAACTATTCTGAGGAAATGCTCTCTCTCTGACACACACACACACACACACACACTTACACACGCACACTGGGAGAGTTGACTAAGGCTATAATTTGACACCACTCAACAGTTGCTGCTGTTATCTGCTGAATGTCATGTCACTAAATTATTAGTCTCCAAAGATAGCGAGTCACATTGCAATAAAAAATAAAACTGAGAAAAAAGTGTTGAAACTGGTCTACTCAACAGCCCTCTTGCACTAGCTCTAAAAATGATATTTACCAAGTTGGATTCAAAAGTAAACATGTGTTTATTGTATTCACTGAACCACTACAAGTTTGGGGGGGAGAGGTGATTGTCAGGAGCATTTGTTTCTTAATCCCTAGGCTGCCGAAAGAACTAAAATGAATCTATTTGATTGAGCCCTGGACAGATGTTCAGTCTGCAGCACTACAAGGGTTAAATTGAAGAATGCAAAGACATGGAAGGATCATTTGAAAACTCCAAAGGAAGCGTTCCATGTCTGAATCCGGTAGCTAATTTTTAGAGCTGATACAAGAGGGCTGAAGGCTCCACCTACCTGCAGCCCTAAAAATGAGTTGACTTTCTCACCATAATAATTTCTGTAACCTGTTGCCCCCACTTATAGATGCCAGTATATGATAAATATACATAACATGTATGGAGTTAGGATTAGAATTGTGAACCTGGTGCCAATAGGCATCCAGTTCCCCCCTGCCCTGCTGCTATAGTGAGTCTTATGATCTGCTCTCCATCCCTCAAAGCCAAGGCACAAGGTAGGCATCTAACCTCCCTCTCTCCACCCCCTTCTTCTCCCAAATCTATCCCACTCACAAATGAGTCTTTCACCAGAAGTTGCTTTCTCTTCTGGTGGAGTCGTCTACCTACCACCTTGGGGCCTCTTCTTTGGAGGACCCCAACATCTTCCCTTGCCACCACTTTGGGTGCCCCCTTTTGGCAGTCCTGAAAGAATTATTTCATGGCACAGGCCGAGGAATGTGCATCTGACCTGCCACATCCACTCTCCCTGAGCCACTATAGAAAGGCTTGTCACCATCTTTTACTGTTTGTGCTAGTGTATCCTCAATTTGGACCTTTGCCTGCCTTACTGCCTTCCTTGATTCCCTCAGAGAAGTTTGGTATGCCTACCTATCTTCATCCAGCTGCATTCCTTTATATTTCCTGAAGGCCAGCCTTTTAGCTCAGACCTTTTCTGCTACTGTTTTTGAGAACCAAAGTGGTTTCTGTCTTCTTTTGCACTTCCTTTTCTGTCTAACATGATGGGATGTTTCTTTAAGTATTGCATCCCTAATGCTTTCCCACTTTGCCTGTACCCCCTCATCTGTATTTCTTTTTGCCAGGGCTAGCTTAACTCTGTTGGCCATCTTATCAAGGTCAGCTCCTCTGAAGTCCTATATGTGTGCCTTGGAATGGGATGATTTAGTTCAAGTGGCCAAATTAAACCATACCATGTGATGGTCACTGGCCCCCAGGTTACCTTCTACCTGGAGATCTGTGATCCTTTCCCTGCTAGTCAGTATTAGATCTAGGATAGCCCTGTCTCTTGTGGGTTATTGTGCCAGTTGTTTGAGGCCCTCCCCCTGCAGGGAATCCACTATGTGTCTACTTCTGGTGGATGTTCCTGCTGGTATTCATCAATCTGTATCTGGCATGTTTTAGTCTCCCATTATCAGAACCTCCCCTTTAGCTGTCATGCTCTGTATATCTTCTAACAGTAATGTGTCTATGTCCTCCCCCAGTCTGGAGGCCTGTAGACAACCTCAATCCCTAATGCCTGTCATCTGAAAAAATGTGTCTGATGAACTGCCCATACAATGGTCACCATTCCACATCTGCTCATAAGTGCCTGCTTGCAGAAGTAGAACTCCTCCACCAGTCTGTCTTTCTGCAAGTGGAAATGTCACAACATGCTGCAACAGATATTGAAGTGGTCCCCATATTTTGTCTATGACCTTGTGAGCAATTTGAATGATGACTCCTGCCATATATATGTGTGGTAAAACTGTGTTAATCAGTTACACAACTTACTGCTACTAACTCCCCCTTTTTTTGCATGTCACAACAAGGACACTAACTGGGAATGTCTTACTAACTGGTCATTGTCACCATTTAGTAACAGTCTTTTTTCATTGGCTTTTCCTTGCCTGTCCAGCTGGACCCCATACACCTCAATGCTGAAACACTGACTTCCATTGGGATTTACCTGCAGTTTTCTATCCCAAGGGCTTGCCCCACAGTGGGGTCTTCAGTGTTCCTCAGCCACCATAAGCAAATAGGTCAGGTTCACCTTGTTGCCCGGCAAGTCAGTTGTGGGTACTGGGGGTGACTGGCATCATCCTGCCAGCTGGGAGCTTTTTCCTCTTTCCTGCTCCCCTTCAGTGTGATGTGTGTTGATGGCTGCAGCACTCTGCCTGTGTTGCAACAGTCCAAACAGCCTGTCCCCTGCCATTACTAGGTGCCTGGTGTTCACCATGCTCTGTGAAACCTCCCAAAAGAGGAGAAGGAGAGCAATCCCTCTGATGCTTAATCCTCCTCCCCAAAGCCTACCTTCTGATGAGTGGTTAAAGGCATGATGCAGAGAGCATATCTCTGGCTACATTGGGGACTGAGGTCACATCTGGTGGGATGGAAACCTGTGTGTGGTAGACAGCCTCCATCCATCCGGGAGGGGAACAGAAGTCCTGGGTGGAAGGTTTAAATGCTAATTAGATGAGCATTTAAACTAGCCAAGGGGAAAAAGAAATACTGAGAGAAACAGAGATTATTCCCCCCTGCCCCCAGAGACTAGAGCTTCAGGGAAGGTTACCCCAGGGAGCAGGAATTCCCCAGAGGTTAATGGAAGCAAAAAGAATGGCAGAACATGCATGTCTGGAGGAAGCACTTCAGATGTAGGCAAGAGGTGGGCAAGCAATGTGAGAAGGCAGTAAGGAAGGCTGGGGGGATACTGGGATGCATAGGAAGAGGCATCAATAGTAGAAAACAGGAAGTTGTTATCCCTCTGTACAGACAGTTGGTGAGACCCCATCTGGAGTACTGTATGTAGTTCTGAAGACCCCATCTCCACAAAGACATAGACAGAGTGGAGGCTGTCCAGAGGAGGGCAACCAAAATGGTGCACGGTCTGCACCAGAAGACATACTAAGAAAGACTAAAGGAGCTTAATATGAATACCCTTGAGGAAAGAAGGGAGAGAGGAGACATGATAGAAACTTTCAAGTACCTCAAGGGAATCAACAAAGTCCAAGAGGGTAGCATCTTTCAGAAAAAGAGATGTGCAAGAACTAGGGGGCACAATTTGAAGATAGAGGGGGGATGGCTCAGAGGTAATGTGAGAAAGTATTTTTTCACAGAGAGGGTTGTGGATGCATGGAACAGCCTTCCTGAGGTGGTCATGGAGTCAAGAACAGTGGAGGAATTCAAGAATGCATGGGACAGACATAAGGCAGTCCTAGTGGGGGTAGGAGGAAGTAAGTTGTTGGTTAACCAGGATCTGCAGCTTCTCTGTTAGGTAGGAAAATGGGCAGACTAGGTGGGCCAAGTGGTCCTTATCTGCCATCAAATTCTATGTTTCTATGTAAGGGTAGGGAAGGAGGGAAGGCAGGAAGAAAACATAATGGGATGGCAGGACTGGGGTAACAGAGAGGGCAAGGGGAAGCAGCAATGGGATGCAGTTTAGAGGGACTGTGGGACAAAGATAATGGAAATCCATGTGTGCCAATGCAAGGGACTTAAGAGACAAAACTCCTGACTTTGTGGCAATCATCACAGAGGGAGATCCAGATCTGGTGGCCATAATGGAATCATGGTGCATGGATAACCACAGCTAGGAAGCGTGCATCCCTTATCTTTCTTTTGAAAATGGGCATATCCTGCTAGTGGAGCTTTTTTATCTGTCATGGTAATAGAGCAATAGAACATTCTATCTCTGTAAGACTATGGCTCCTTAATTTGCAACTTTGTACCAGCTATCACCCTTAAGGAAAAATGTGCTCTATAATAAAAATAGCTGTATTAGCCTTAATGACAGATCAATGAGCACACCACTGCCTACTTTTTTTCCAGGCTAAATTGACTTCCCATACCGGCTTAATAAACTTACAATATTGGCTACATGGTGTATAGAATGTTGCAGCAAAGCTCACCAAGTTGTCTCAAATGTCATCTTAACCCATGTGCCAAAAATCTGAACCTTAGAACTTCTGAAGTGAACTTGTTTAGAGCACTCCAAATTAAATCCACCATGGACCTTAAGCAGTTTGGATCCTGAGTCAGTGAAACATGGAGTATCATGGACTTTTATTTCTTTTCACATAAGGTCAATAAACTTCCATAGAAAAATTCAAATCAAAGTTCAAAGCACATCTGCTATTTAATGTGGAGTGTAACTGTTACCTAATTTTACATTATTGATGAGTAGTATATGTGTATGTGTTCTGCATTATTTGTATTTAATACCAAGTAGACATCTCTTGTATCTATTTTTTTTTTTTGCTCTGTAAGGACTGTCCTGTGCCTTATGCATGGGCCATTCCTGTAGAAGGGACCTTGACCCAGTGAGTTTGCTCATTTATCAAAATAAATAAATTAAATAAATAAATCTGTTAACTTGTAAGTTATAGGATACCTAATTATCCTGTTAATCTAAATGTGTTACCATTTAATCAAGAAAGATGCTTCCGGCCTTGTGTTTCATTTAATTAAAAATCAGTCTTATTGCAGCTTAAATTTCTTTTCAAAATTAAAAGTAATTAGAACATGAAATGAATATTTAATTCCTTATTGGTGCAAGTGTCAGTTCTGTGAATGAACATACACTATAGTACTTTAATTAAAATATATTTATTTTGATGTAAACTTATAACATCATTGCAGTTAAATGTGATGACCGATTAAATTATTGGAAGGAATATAAAGACAGCACCCTTGCTTCAATGTTTTCCTAATAATCTTATATTATTCTACAGGACCAGTTATTGCCCTTAAATATTGTGCAACTTTTTCATCAGGCACAACACAGCTCAGTCACTGTTTCAAAGAGCAATATACATTGATTCAAAAATTGATTTCACTTTGTTTTTTTATTCTTTCTTTAATTTAAATAACATTGTTCAGGCTTGATTGAGACCTGCATCAGTTAAGTAATGTAACATGAATGGAACAATGATTATGTCAATAGTATCACTCAATCTACTGTAAATTTAAAATGTTTTCGTCTGACCACTGTTGAGTGAGAATTTTCTATCAGACTCTGCTGTTAGTCTTTTATTGATTTCAATATACATGCAGTTTTTGCCATTTCAGAACAGTGAAACAAGGCACATCAACATATTTAAATAAGAAGACTGGGAAGGTACATAACAGGAACATCTAAATTCAATCTTTCTGTCATCTAAATGGCGACTAGATGACGTCTATATCTAAAGGAAAGAATTGTCGAGTATCTAGAGGCCAGAGGGGCACAGGACCCTAGGCAGCATGGATTCACAGTGGGAAGGTCATGCCAGATGAATCTGATAGATTTCTTTGACTGGGTGACCAAAGTAGTAGATCAGGGAGAGGCTGTGGACATGGCCTACCTAGACTTTAGCAAGGCATTTGACACAGTCCCACACAAAAGATTAATATACAAGTTAGCCAGCCTGGGAGTGGGTCCCAAGATGACAGCCTGGGTAAAGAATTGGCTGGAGAATAAGACACAGAGAGTAATAGTAAATGGAGTCCACTCAGAAGAAAGGAGGGTTACTAGTGGGGTACCGCAGGGTTCAGTATTAGGACCGGTCCTCTTCAATGTCTTTATAAGCGACATTGCAGAAGGACTGGAAGGAAAAATATGTCTCTTTGCAGATGACACTAAATCTGCAACAGAGTTGATGCACAGGTGGGGTGGAAAGGATGAGAAGGACTTGGCAAGGTTAGAGGAATGGTCAAATGTATGGCAGCTTAGATTCAATGCTAGAAGTGCAGGTAATGCACCGAAACAAAACCCAGGGAAGAAAGCACACAATGGGGGTGAGATACTAACAACAACAAAATGGAAAGGGACCTGGGGTAGTCATATCAGATGACCTAAAGATGGGCAAGCAATGTGAGAGGAAGCAAGGAGGCTGGGGGATACTGGGATGCATGGGAGGCATCACTAGTAGAAACAGGAAGTTATTATTCCTCTGTACAGACAGCTGGTGAGACCCCATCTGAGTACTGTGTGCAGTTCTGGAGACCCAGTCTCCATAAAGACATAGACAGGATGGAAGCTGTCCAGAGGAGGGCAACTAAAATGGTGCAGGGTCTGCACGGAAGACATATGAAGAGAGACTTAAGGAGCTTAATATGTATAGCCTCGAGGAAAGAAGGGAGAGGGGGACATGATAGAAATGTTCAAGTACCTCAAGAGAATCAACAAAGTCCAAGAGGGTAGCATCTTTCAAAAAGAGGTGTGCAAGAACAAGAGGCACAATTTGAAGATAGAGGCGGCTCAGAGGTAATTTAAGAGTATTTTTCACAGAGAGGGTTGTGGATGCATAGAACGGCCTTCCAGAGGAGGTTGTGGAGTCAGAATCAGTGGTGGAATTCAAGCATGCATGGGATAGTCATAAGGCAGTTCTGGGGGGTGGGGGTAGGAAGAAGTAGGCTGCTGGTTAACTAGGATCTGCAGCTTATCCAGTAGGTAGGGAATTGAGCAGACTGGGTGGGCCAAGCAGTCCTTATCTGCCGTCAAATTCTATGTTTCTATGTTTCTATGTTTCTATGTCTATTTAAAAATGTGACAGAAACTACTAACACAATCAGAAGACTAGTGCACAGAACTTCTAAAAGTTATACTGATACAAAATGTTAGAATCCATTGCCTGCCATGAATAAAAAATGGATCTACCTTGTGCATCACTAATATGCAACAGAAACTGTTTTCAAAATCTTTTGTATGCTTATATGCAGTGTTATTGTTTCTATAATGGTTATACAAATTTCTTCTGTGAATATTGCTGATGAGATTAGTGTGAAACAAAGTTGAGCAGTTCTAGCACCCAATTACTGTAACTCACACAAGACACACATACCATGCAAAACAAGTCAACATATGGTGACACATATGTGCAGTATTATAAATTGTGTTACACGAGATTGTCTGAATGGAGCTGTAATTTTAAAGTATTGTATCATACCCCCAAAAGGGTTTAACAAATTATTCCAAACAAATGTACAATGTTATCATTTTGAATCTACAAGAATTAGACACCCACTTAGGAAACTTAGAGGTACATGCATGTTTTGAAATAAACAACCCTGATTGGCTACAAAATATTTAATAAATTATAATATTAAAATAAATGCCCCTCAGCATCCTAAATCATTGAGAGAAAAATGTATTTGGTTAAAATTTTGTTTCTCCCCTAGGATTTTCTCATGAGATGCAGCATCTCATTTTGATGGTGATCTTAGGGCACAGCAGTGTACACATTTGTTAAAACACTTATGCTCAACAGGGTACCAACAAAAGACAGGATAAAATTGAATAATAAAATGAATGCATAGCCATCACTTGCTTTAGCAATGAAGTAGCAAAGTGGGAAGTGATAGCAGTAGAGATGGGCAAAGTTGGCAGAATTCACTCAGTGACTAAATCTGTGAATTTAGTGCAATTTACGCAGTGCAGCTCAATCTGCAAAGTAAGAATTTCTGTTCATGAAGTGTGGAATTTTGCACACAAATGGTGGAATATGACCCACGAAAGGTGGAATTTCACACCAAATGGCAGAATTTTGAAGTTGCAGGAAAAAATGCCACCATTCATTGGTAAAATTCTACCATTCATGGCAAAATTTCTGGTGAAGCCACATAGGCACATTTTCAGCCTAATAGCAAAAATTCATGGATTGCTCCGTGGAGGCGAAGTGGATGACTTTGCCAGAAATTCACAAGTGAATTTGAAATTTGCAACATCTCTATATGGCAGGCAGCAGTCAGTTGCTCAAAATATCCCCTTTTATGGTGTCTAACTCTGTAAGGGCTTTATCATGAGGTGAGAGTTTAGTTTGACAGGGACAAGTTAGCATACAGAAACCTAACAAAAAAGGCTGTTTACATAACCAATTTTGCTCTGTTATAAAAGCAGCCATGTGGACACTTACCTGATTGCAGTAAACTGTTCACTGCACCAGTTTTGGGGCTGCTATAATGTTTAGAATGTAGGTGACAGCAAGCAGTTTAAGCAGCCATGTCAACCAGATACACTGCTCATTCTGACATAGCTCCAGTGCCTTCCAATATCCTCTTCTAAGAACCAACTACTTCTCAGCTCAAGGCTGTCTCCAGTGTGTCTTGCATCAGCAATGAAAAGAACCATTTAAATGCAAAAGGTAATGGCCTCTAGAGGTTGGGGCAATGCTGACATAGACTGCAGTGAGACTGAAAGCAGGTCCTGGAAGTGAAAGGCATAGTTTCAACTAGTGGTAGTAAGAAGAGACTGGAGGTGTTCAAGTGCATTCCTGTGTGTTCATTTGTGTAGGAAAGTAATCTAGTGGTAGTCATATTACAGTACCCCAGTTGTGAAGATGCTGAGCAGTTTAACATCTGCAGACTTAATTGCAGTCTTTGGGAGGGACATATACATTGTTAAAAATAGAAAGGTTTCAAACCAGATCTAAACCTTGCTGTTTGTACTGCAGCTTGGTAGTGGAGGCAGAGGAGCACATACTGTCACCATAATTAAGCAAAGTTAACATGTACTATGCCACAATTTGCTTGTGTGCCAAGACATTTGTGCAGAATTTGGGAAAAAAGATAATTGTTAGCGTACCATTTCTTCTTTCCTAAGTTCTGTTAGGCACTTACCACAGTTGACTGTGAGCTGTATATCCAAAATGGGATAGAGTCCATCCGAATTGCTACTTTGTTCCATGCTGTAACTAATAATAATAAATCCAATTACAAACACCTTTAAGAAATTTCCAAGATGCTGTATAAAGACTTAAACTAATCAGGGTACATATTTTAAAGCATGTTAAAAGATAAATGACAGAGTTGTTTTTTTATGTTTTAAATACAGTAGTCTTGGATCATTGCATGCCTGAATTTCAAGTGGTAGTTCATTCCAAAGTCATGGGTCATGGACTGAGAAGGCAAGACCGTCAAAGGTAGCCAATTTGGTAGTTGGGATATTGTAAAGATAAGCACCAGAAGAGTGAAGTCAATGAGGTTGAAGACAATAATGAATCAGTTTTGATAGACAAGAGGGAGGCAGTCCAGTTCAACATATTGAAAACAGCAGGGGAATTTCATAGTCAACAGTGTATTCAGATGAAAGACAGTGAAGTTTGGTGAGAAGAGGTAAAGCATGATCAAAATTGCCAGAGCCAGATAGAATATGAGGAGCAGCAACATTTTGAATGAGCTGAAGACAATGGAGTGTTCATATTGGGACACCTAAAAAGAGGGAGTTGTAGTAGTCCAGTCATGAGAAAATAAATTAGTGAACCAAGGTAGTAGCAATTTCAGTGTCATGGAAAGGGTGTAAAATCCTAGCAATAGTATACAGGTGATAAAAGACAGAGCTGACAATCATGCTAACATGGGATTCAAGACAGAATGTTTGGAAAAAAAGGATTCTGAAGTTGCAGACAGTAATGGTTGGATAAAGAGTGGTGGATCCGTAATTGGAGGCTTAGGTCAGATAAATCAAGCTATTTTTATCTTACTTCTTGTGTTGCACACCAGAAGTTTGGTCTTGTTCACATTAAAACAGAGAGAGTTTGTGGTGGTCCAAGATTTGACATTGGCAAGGCAGAGGCATCCAAGCAAGGGTGGCTTGGATGCTGTTGGTGACAGGGTCATAAATCTGAGTTTTGTCAGCATAACTGTGGTAAGACAGATCATGAACACTAGTAATGTCCATGAAGGGAGCCATATATAGTACAAAAAGAAGGGGCCCAAGATGGAGCCTTGCAGAACACCAGCTGCCACAGATTTAGGTGAAGAGGTGAAAGAATGAAAGGAGATCGTTTGAGCTCTGCAAGTAAGGTACAAGCTCAGAAAGATCAGGTCTTATCTATGATGCCAAAAATAGATTTCAGATGAACAAACAGTATTTCATGATTAATAGTATTGAAAGCAGATACAAATGTCTAACAGCAGAGAAAAGTCAGGACTCCTTCATCACTTTATAGTATCATATCTTTGAACACTTTTAAAAGGGCTGTTTTGGCACTGTGTGCATTTCAAAAAACAGACTGAAGGTAGGTAAACATTGGATTGAATTAAAATAATCAGTTATTTGATTGGCTACTAGTGCTTTCCATGACACCTTAAAGATATAGGAAACCTGGGTAATTGGACAGCAGTTGGAGATAATGTCTGGGTTTAGAAAAGGCTTTTGTAATATAGGCAAGACTAAAGCTGTCTGCAAAGAGAAAGGAAAATCACCAGTTGATAAGGAGGAGCTGATGTGAAATGAGCACTTGATTAAGCAGTTTAGTTCAGGGTCCAATAGTGATGATTTAGAACTGAAGTTTTTCAGAATGGTAAGGATATGAGCTTCAGTACAGAGATAGAAGAAGGGAAAGGTTGTGATCCATAAAAAAAATGTAAACAGATGGAGAGGGTGCAATCCATCAGAGAATGTAAGAACAGCCAGCAGACCTGAATCTGTGTTATCAGGACCTTTTCTGTATTAAACCAAGGATGTTCTTCAGCTTTTCATGTTACAATCACAAGGTTAAACTTCTCTGCATATGTACCCAAAACTGCTCCCATGTTATTATTATTATTATTAAATCTCTGCATGTAAAAAACACCAGAAACAATTCTTTATCCATCCCTTAACATTGACTTATAATATGACATAATAAGATGTTTCAGTACATTTTAATTGGTGCATTTTCTTAATTCATTAAAAACATTAGGCATTTATTTTGAACACAGTATTATATGCTATCCTAAATCTTCTCACACTAAATTCATGCCAGAAAGAAATAAAGTGAAAGATTTGGGGCAAGGAGCTGCTCTTTTGTCAGCCTACATCATTCTCAAGTTGTATCCTTTGATCTGGTATCGCTGAAAGGGTCTGCCCATAATTATGAGTCACTGAGTTACAGTACCTGACTCCTTTTAGTTATTAAGCCACATCTCATGACAGAGGCAACATGCAACAGGTAACAACGTGTGACATACTACTGCTCAGATATAAACAATAGCCCATTTTCAAATTTGCCATCTATGCTATCCATCCTGCCACACATCGTGGTGTCACGCATGTCAGGGAGGACATTAAAGCAACAGAGGTACTAGGTGGACAGAGGGAAGCCGAGGCACTGTGGGTCACATTTGAGCCAGCCAACTGCACAGCAATATGCACTGGCGTGATCTACAGGCCTCCAGCACAGAAGAAAGAATTGGACAGGGACCTAGGGGATCAAATTCATGCAATGTCCACAAAGGGGTAGCTACTGCTGCCAGGGGATTTCAATATCCCAGACATGGATTGGACTGTCCTAGAAGCACCTTCAGCCAGGAGTAGAGACATAATGGATGTCCTACATGGGGCAGGCCTAAGGCAACTAGTGACTGATCCCACCAGGGGACAGGGTGATTCTGGACCTGGTACTTACCAATGGTGACAAAATCATAGATGTCTGGGTGGAAGGTCAACTGGGTTTCAGTGACCATCATACAGGTTGGTTTAGATTATAGACAGAGACTCAGTCTAGTCACACTAAGGCAAAAGTCCTGGATTTTAGGAGGGCAGATTTTTCTGAAATGGGGAGTTACAATAAGAAGGCACTGGCAAGGAGAACAATAGAAGGGGGAGTGCAGGAGCAGTGGGAACACCTAAAGAGAGCCATTGGAGAGGAGACAAATCAATGCATCAGGGTGATAAACAAGGGCAGGAGAAGGAAGAGGCCACTTTGGTTAACAAGGCAGGTGGCAGAAAAAGACAGGATAAAAAGGGAAGGGTTCTGGAAATATAAGGAGACTCAACAAAAGGAAGACAGGGAGATGTACCTAAGGAATCATAAATGAGGCAGGAAAGGCTGTGAGGAGTGTAAAGGTGCAGACTGAAGAAAGGTTAGTGGAGACTGTAAAAAGGGGGACAATACATTCTATAGGTACATCAGCGAGAGGAGGAATGACAGAGGAGGAATTCTGAGGCTTAAGGGTGATGCAGGATAGTGTGTGGAGAGGAACATGGAAAAGGCAGAAATATAGAACAAGTACTTCTCTTCAGTATTCACTAAAGAGGGGGAAGGACAGGGCCCACGTATTGGTAACAAACATGAGGGGGGTAGACACAAGTCCATTCCCAGTGGCAAGAGTCCTAGAGGAGCTCACAAAACTAAAGGTGGACAAAGCAATGGGACCAGATGGCATACACCCAAGGATACTGAAGGAACTGTGAAGGGAGCTTGCAGCACCTCTGGCAGCCATGTTCACAGAGTCACTCAATACTGGAGTAGTTCCAGAGGACTGGAAGTGGGTACATGTGGAGCCTCTGCACAGACTAGGATTAAGGAGGAGGCAGGGAATTATAGGCAGGTCAGCCTCACCTCAGTAGTGGGTAAGATCATGGAGGCACTGCTTAAAGAAAGAATAGTGGCATACTTAGAAGCCAATGGGGCCCAGGATCTGAGACAACATGGATTCATGGCAGGTAGGTCATGTCAGATGAATCTGATTGATTTCTTTGACTGGGTGACAAGGGAAGTCAATCGGGGGGGGCAGTAGACATCGCCTACCTAGATTTTAGAAAAGCCTTCAACACTGTCACACACAAGAGGCTGGCTAACAAAGTGGATAGTCTGGGAATGGGGAACAAGGTGGTAAACTGGGTTAGAAACTGGCTAATGGACAGGATACAGAGGGTGGTGGTAAATGGGATCCAGTCAGGTGAGAGGGGGGTGACCAATGGGGTACCTCAGGGATCGTTCCTTGGACCAGTCCTGTTTAATGTCTTCATTAGTGACATTGCAGTAGAGCTAGAGGGAAAGGTCTGCCTATTTGTTGGTGACACCAAGATCTGCAGCAGGGTGGATACTTTGGACAGGTTGGAGAGGATGATGAGGGACCTGAAAAGTTTAAAAGATGGTCTGATGTATGGCAGCTAAGGTTTTAATTCCAAGAAGTGCAAAATAATGCACCTGGGAAGGGGAAACCCTGAGGTAAGCTACAAAATGGGGAGGGGGGATTGCTGATGATCACCAAAGAGGAAAGGGACCTGGGAGTCATCATTTTTGATGATCTAAAGATGTCAAAGCAGAGTACAAACATGACAGGGAGGGCCAGTGGCATGCTGGGGTATATAGGGAGAGGTATCACTAGCAGAAGACAGGAGGTGGTGATACCTTTGTACAGTATAGAATGCTGGTCAGGCCTCACCTAGAGTACTGTGTGTAGTTCAGGAGGCCACACCTTTGTATGGACATTGGCAGGCTGGATGCAGTCCAGAGGAGACTGACTAAGATGGTACAGGGATTGCAACATAAAACATATGAGGAGAGACTCAAAGACCTCAATATCTACTTACTGGAGGAAAGGAGAGATCGGGGTGGGGGGACACAATAGAAACATTCAAGTACCTTACGGCTAAAAACAAGGTACAGAAGGAGACATCTTCCAATACATGAGTTGTAAATGGACAAATGGGCATGACATGAAACTGGAAGGAGGCAGGTTAAGGGTAAATGTGAGGAAGTTTTTCTTCACAGAGAGTGTGGTGAACCCATGGAATAGACTGCCACAGAAGGTTGTGGGAGCTAGCACAGTAGAGAGTTTTAAACATGCCTGGGACAGGCATAGGGGAACATTAAAGGTGGGAAGAAGGTGGGAGTAGCCATTGACCAGTCAGAGTCAAAGGCCACAAACTAGTGTAGGGTTAGGATAGATTAGATGGACCTTCCTGTCCATATCTGCTGACAATTTCTATGTTTATATATGTTTCTACTGTATGTGTCATCTTCAAATAGATTCATCTTGCCCTGGATCCCTTTTCCAATGTCACAAATGAAAACTCTGAAGAGTACTTGTCTCCAGACTTGCCCCAGTGGCACACTGTCATTAGTCACTACTCCCTTACCTCAGAGTATGTACCATTTAATACTACTTTTTGGGTTCTCCTCCGCGTCAATTCCCCCCCATCTAGTGATTTTCTCCCAGCACCTACATCTCCAGGTTTCTTTACTAGCCTCTTTAGATGTGCAAAACTATAGGCCTTGCTAGAATCCAAGTACTGTACAGGATGTCTACTTGGCTCTTGTCCAATGCCTGTGACAGAACATGAAAAAAACTATTGAGGTTCATCTAGTAGAACCTCCACTTCACAAGGCTATGCTGTTTATTGTCTTGAAGTCCATGGGACTCCAGGAAGTTGACCAGCCACTCCTCATTATAGTTTGAAGAAACTTCCTCACAATGTAAGTCAAGTGATCTGATCTATAATTCACTGTATCTTCCCTGCCCCCACTCAGGTGCAGGGTGTCAAAATTTGCTGTCCTGTAATCTCTGGGGGCTGTGCCCATCTCAGTCAAACAGTTGAATGTATGTGCCAGGAGAGCTGTCAGGGCCTCTCCCAACTTCCTTTTTTTTTAATTAACAAAGCTTTATTATTTTCCAGCACCAGGTTAAATACAAAGGACAATCCACCACCTGAAACATTAGGCGCAAATACAAAGAAACAATGCAATCCCACCCTCAACCCCCTTCCCAAGAACTACACACCATTATTAACCATATAACTGCAATATTAGAGGAGACTCATATCAATTATGCTTCCAGGTTATCAAAATAGCCTCCAAATTGCCCCTAGCGAAGTAGAAAGCTTTGACTCTGTCTTGCATAATTGCAATGTGCCTTTCTAGTTGTAGTGCCATCATAATCTCCTATACCATTCTAGAACTGAAGGAGATTTCTCATCTGTCCAATGTCTTATTATTATTATTTGCAGATGCAGCTGCAGGGTGCCATATGTGCTCTCCTACACCTAGGGGTACCAGCCGGAAAATAATTAGTCATACAAATTTCAGGAGTGAAGAGCTCACTCAAGCCAAGGATAGGGTCCAAAGGATTATTAATAGAAAGCCAGAATGTCTTTATATAGGGACATAGCCACATCATGTGGTATAGAGAACCAGTATCTTTCTTACACTTATTACACAATGATGTAACTAATGTCCCATATCTGAAGAGTTTAACTGGCGTCAGGTATAAATCATGCATAATATTATAACAAACTAACCTTAGTCTGTCTTGTTTAACAAATTTATACATTGATGTCCAAAGTGTCTTCCATAAAGTAACATCATCAGGGATGCCTAATTCTCTTATCCAATAGGAACAAGTTCCAGACGGCAATCTGTGGTCCCAATCCTGTAAAGTTTTGTACAATTTAGAGACATCATGCGACTGAGAATCTACCTGTAAGAGTGTAGTTATCTCTCTCTCTCACCTGGATCTTTTAAGGGGACCTGCAAAGAGAATGAGGTAATGGCCTTACAAACTTGTAGATACTTAAAGGCATCATTATTTAATGCACCAATCAACCGTTGTAGCTGAGCAAAGCAAATCACTTTCCCATTCTTCCACATTCCCGAGACCTTACATTGGTTCAACCGAGGCCAAAAAGACAGAGATATCGGTGAACCCTCAATCTTGAAGTGCGGGTTACTAATAACTGGCTGGTCAGAGGATTGGCACCAATTTACTGTGAGACATCTTTGGACCTGGTGAGAAACTTTCATTGACCAGCCCAAGGGGTTATTACTAAGAGACTTGGGAATGTGAGAGGGGGAGACATATAGAAGGGCCCATAGTGAACACTTAACTTGGGACGCTAGGTATCTTTCAATAGATAACCACAGAGGAATATGCATTAATCTCAATCTCTTTATGCCAGAAGGCTAACAATTATATGTTGAGCTATATAATAAAAAAAAAAGGAGGAGCATGAGGCCTCCTGTCAACCAGGGCTATCAACTTTAAGTAAGACCTCGAATACCATTCTTGTTCCACAAAAAGGAGTTAAGCTTACTTTGCAGCCTAGAAAACCATTTTTTTGGCAGATACATACCTAACATTCCTAAAGAGTATAATATCCTCGGTAATAGATTCATTTTGATGATATTTAATCTACTCCAAAGAAATATAGGCAACAATCGCCATCTCTCCAAGTCCCTAGATATTGTTGTGATTAGATTGTCAATATTGTTACGCCTTATGGTCCCAAGTTCCCTTAAAATCTTAATACCTAGATAATCTATAGACTTCATTTCCCAAACAAAGCCTAAAGAAGACAGCTCCACCTTGTTTACTTTATAATTCAAGGGCATTATCTTAGTTTTGTTCGATTCAACCTATAATAGGATAATTTAGAGTATTCCTCAATTTCTTCTAGAGCGGCGGAACCGGCGTACAGAGGCTCTCTAAATGTAATAAAATGTCATCAGCATATACGAATAGGCATATCTTATTGCACCTATTTGAATGCCAGTAATATTCATATTTCCTGCCATTCTTAAAAGCAGAGGCTCTAGATATAAATTGAACAACAGTGGAAAGGGACATCCCTGTCTAGTACCCGAGTTAATTTAAAGGAGAGATAATAAGCCATTACATTTAACTCTGGCAGAGGGACACGAATATAGAACTTCAACCCATTTTCTAGAATTCCTTTGGGAAACCAAAAGCAGCTAAAGTGGCAAAGAAGAAGTCCCACGAGACTCTGTCAAACGCCTTTTCGGCGTCCAATGAGACGAGTACCATAGGCACATTAGAGTCTCTAGCAGTCGCAATAATGCATAACAACTTTCTCACATGATCTTGAGATGACCTTCCGGTCATAAATCCGACCTGCTCACATCCTATCAGATTGCCAATAATTTTCATGAGTCTACTAGCTAAAACTTTAGCCAATATTTTGATGTCTGTATTTAACAATGATATAGGGCGGTAACTATCGAGGTTTTGCGGATTCTTCCCAGGTTTCAAGATTAAAGATATCACGGCCTCCTGAAACGTAGTGTCTGATAAGCCATTGTCAAACCAGTAGGAAAAGAGATCCATAAGCACAGGTGCAATAGCGGATTGACAAGCTTTATAAAAATTATTTGACAGGCCATCCGGTCCGGGCGATTTGTCGGGAGGTAACTGCTGGATAGCCTCCTGGATCTCTCCTATTGTGATTGGGGCGCTTAATAAAGCTGCCTCTGTAACAGTAACCTTAGGCAAATTCACTGAACTAAGATAAGAATTTATATCCGCTACATCAGGCCGTGCAGATGGGTCATCTGTATATAGTTTTCGATAATAGAAACCAAACATTTCAGCCATCTTTTGAGGATCAGTGCAGATTTGGCCATCTTCTTCAGAGAGGATTTCTGCAATGAATTGCGAGGAATATATCTGACGAATCCGCATCGCAGGCAATTTGCTTGCCTTCTCCCCCATGTCTAGATATTTCAATTTGGTTCTGTGCAAAGATAGCTCAGCTTTCTGAGATATTAACCCAGCATACTGGGCCTGTAATTGGTATAATCTAGTCCAAGTCTCTGCAGGGGAAGTATGTGATAGACTATGTTCTAAGTTTTTAATTGACATTAAAAGGGTGTCTACCTGAACCCTCTGATTCTTTACTCTTTGGAGCCATTTTAATAAACTCACCCGCAAAGAACATTTTAAAGCTGCCCAATTAAGTCATATTTGTCTACAGATCCTGGTTACAATTGAGAAAAGAAGGTGATGTGTTCCTAATATAATTTAGAAACTGGATCTTTCAACAACTGACCGTTAAGACGCCGCAGTGGGGAATGCTTGCCTCCCGAACCCAACCAAAATTCCATATCAACCGGAGCATGATCAGATAGTACCCTAGCTAAAATTCCAACTTTCGTGACTTCAGGAATTGCAGAGACACTTACGAGTAAATAATCAATTCGTGAATATGTTTTATGTGCAGTCGAAAGGAAGGTATACTGCCTTTCCCAAGGGTTAAATACTCTCCATACATCTACTAAAGCAGCATTGCACCTAAGTTCTTTCATTGCTTTCTGTGCTGGGGATAAACCTCTTTGTACATGATCAGACCTGTCCAGGTCTGTCTGTAATTCCAAATTCCAATCCCCACTCAATATAGTGAGTTTGAGTGGATTAGTCACTATTTTATTTAACAAATCCACAAAGAAGAGGAGAATCACTATTTGGACCGTATATGGAGCCTAGGAGGACCGGGCGAGCCTCCAGAGTTCCATGTAACAGTATAAATCTACCCTCCAGGTCCCAAATTTCCTGAGCTAATTTAAACGGAACACTCTTGACCAGTAGGATCACTACTCCTCCTTTACTCGTGGAGATTCCCGCACCATACACCTGACCAACCCATAATCTCCTAAAGAGGAGAATGTCTTCCCGCTTCAAGTGTGTTTCTTGTAAAAAAACAATTTGTGCTCATAGTTGTTGTAGATGCTTTAAAATGACCTGTCTTTTGACCCTATCCTTGGCTTCCTTGACATTCCAGCTCACAAAGCAATAATTATTACTCAACATCTATGACAATTGCCTATCAGTAGCATAAATAATGATATTCTTAATAGGGGTACCCTAATGGGTCCCAGTATCTTACCATCAGCAGAGGCATGACAGAACAGCTGGAAAACTAAAATGCACCTTAATGAAGTTTTATCATTTAAATCTTGACATTGTGTAGTTCTTTCCCCAATCTCCCTCAATATTTCACTACCCATTCCTCCCATAATTATTTAACTCATACATTAAAATAACACCCCCAGTGCCAAATCACTGTATACCCCACCTTTCTATACCACGTGATTTATACCAACAAGCAAACTTTAACCTACCAACATTAATCCCGTAGCCCCCTTCCTCCCCATTATCCCACTGTTAATAGCTATTCCAAAGAAAGAAGGAACACCCCCTTTATTAGCCTTATATGTAAATGCATCATGAAATCAATACTTTCTGTTACTCGTGTGCACCTGTCATTACCAGCTATCTAATAATCTGAAAGTAAAGTGTCATACTTTTATATTGCTGCACACTAAGAATTTAGTTTCTAAACAAAATATATATATTATGGCTTTCTACAAGCCTATAACCCACTTAAATCCCTTTTAGTACCAACTTGTGTTTCACCCCTCGTTGCTTAAGCTATTTGCCCTTATTAATACACCTAAAGCAACATTAACAGTGAGGCAATCAATTGGAAAACTGAAAATCCACACTACTAGGATGCTAATTTACATCCCCACGCATTACATTAAGCACCCCCCACGAAATTCACCCAAAATACACTATTCCTATCTATCAAACAAATTGTCCATTAGCGTCCATGGGAAGCATGCAACGATGCAGCAACTTTGAGCCATCACACCTACTGAATCACCACATATCACCGCCAATGCCCAGTACTTGCAGCAGCTTGGGTATGCTATTCTGGGTGACGTTAGTCCACCAGTGTCCGATCATTTCGATAATTTCCTCCGCAATCAACTTCCTTCTACTTCTTATTCGAGGCACAATAGTGGACTTAGGTGCAGTTTCAGTGAATCATAGAATCGCACTTGTGAATTCACAATTAACAGGCCTTCCCTTTGTAACATTGCCAAGCCTTTTATGCCAAGATACCTCATCCTTCTAAATTTACAGCTCCATTAATATATGTTCAACAGGACAGCACAGCAGGCTTCAACAACAGTGCCTTCATTTAAACAACTCTGGGAAGAGCTCCTTCAGACCATTCAGGACTTGTGCTGGGGAGTCGTAAGAAACCCACTTATCTTCATTTCTGACCTTCAGGATAGCCGGATATTGAACCCTGAACTGCTTCATGGCCGCAATCAACTTGGATACTACAGGGTGAAGCTCTTGTCATCGCAGTCGCACCGAGTAGGGTAAATCCTGTACGATTCTTATTTTCTTTCCCTCCCAGGTCACCTCCTGAAGCTCTTTCACTTTGCAGAGTATATGCTGCTTATCAGTGTAATTTAGCATCTTAAAAATCATCGGTCTCAGGGACTGACCGGAAGCAGGTTGGGGGGGTGCAAGGCTCGATGAGCCCTCTCAATCAAGTAATCTCCTCCGTTTGGCGAGGGACCAGCTATTTTCAAACAAAATCTTTGCATAAATGAAATCACTGCACTCCCTTCCTCCCTCTCAGGGATGCCGATTACCACCAGATTATTCCGTCTACTGCGTCCTTCCAAATCTTCAGTTTTCTCCTCTAGTTTTTTAAGCCTGCCCTTCATATTAACAAAGTCTAACTCAGCCTTGTCTTGTTTTTTTTCGATAGCTATAATTCTGGTTTCCGAATCCCCCACTCTTCTAGATAAAGAATCCACAGAGTTTTTAATTGCCTGAAGGTCATCAGATATAGTAGATATTGCTGTCTGAAGCGGCTGCATTATCTCTAAGAATTTCTCCTCTGATAGCGCAGTTGTTAAGGCAGACATTTTTGGCTGTGTCTGTGCTTGTTGCCTGGGCCATTTTGCGGCCTTTTCTTTCTCAGGCGTAGATGGAGGGGATCGTCCCGGTAGCACTTTTTTCACATAAGCCTCCATTCAATACTCGGTCCCACACTTCAGATCACCATTGCGCTGCTATTAGACCTCTTTAGGGGGGTGAGTCTTATCTCAGAAAGCTGTATTTAGTTAAAATCAGAGAGTGAGGAACAGAGCTCCGAGGATCTGCTGCTTCAACTCAAGCTGCCATCACGTGACCCCCCTCTCCCAACTTCCTAAGCACCCACAGGTGTATCTAATCTAGCCATGGAGACTTAACAACATTTTACTTTTTCAGACCGATGCTACCCATTCTTCTGAAATACTACCCTTTGCCATATTCATTTCCTGCCTGACCTGGATACTGTATGCTGGCAGTGGTCCTCCTGCCTGACTGTGAAAACCAAGCAGCAGTGTTACTGTAGTTCAGAATGTCAGCTTTCTTTTTATTTATTTATTGAAAATTGGTAAATGGGAAGGACACACTGAGCCAAGGCTTATTTCTGGGTATGATCCAGGGAAGGTAAAATGGGAGGAAAAATATATAATGTATGCACAACAGCAGAGTGCAAATATACAAAATATACAAAGTGGCAAAGTGCAACAAAAAATACATTAAACAACAAATAACTACATACTGCAAACAGCATACTGGCTAGGTAAGAAAGCAAGGGATTAATACAGCTACACTAAGGCTAAGTACAGGAAAATAGCATGTCAAAATTAGCTCTGGCCAGGGCAGGAGCAGGAAGGGGCAGCAAGAGTTGGCATGTGAAGCAAAAATTGGAGGGGGATAGGTGGTGGGAGGGAGATTATTCCAGATGTAAGGAAGACGACAGAAGAAAAAAATATTTCCCTGCACATCCTTCTCCACCCTCACCTCACCCACTTTAACACCTCTATTGCCCCCTTGTTCTTTCTCTTTTCTCTGACATAACTAAAGAAAACCATATAATTTTCCTACACTTCTTATGCAATATATAGTACCTCCTTAACACATGAGTTTTAAATGTTTCCTGAGGTAAATAAATCCATAGTGGGAATTAACTTTGGTTAAAAATAGTATATGCATGGCATTGCTTGGCACAAAGCTGCATTCAAGAAAGTAATTATATCCACTGATTAATTCATCTCAGTTCTGGATCAACAGAAAACTTCTTGCATTTTACTTTACAGTTCATCCCTTTTCCCACCTCTATGTCCTCCCTTAAAGAATAAGTACAGTATATACCTGTTCACGTACATGTCTACTTTCTTGGTCTGAATGCCACCTGTGATGTTATTAATTCTGACCATAGGCTGAGTATTTTTTTCTTGTTTGTTTCTTAAAATATGACTTTTGTCCAGCCCCTCTCCTGAGCTGTCAAATACTGTAGGAAGTGTTTTAGTTGTAGAACTACTCTAGTCAAACTAGCCTCTGGAAATGAGATGTTTCCCAGCTCAGTATATCTTCTGGGAAATCTGTTAAATAACTATATAAATAAAATTAGACTTAGTGCCGGTATGCAGCAAAACAGTGAAGAGAAATGTTCCCAAATGAGATCAAATATACCACCATTTTTTTCTTAGCTTAAAAGATGAGCAAGGGTTATAAATATGTCTTGGGAGGTCACAGCTGTAATTTGACCTCCATTTACAAGGGGTATGAATTGTGCTCTAGTCTGATGAATGGAGAAATTTGCATCTTGTTTCAAATTCTTACTTTTAAGTCTTTGTGGCAAGATGGCATCTTTGTGGCAAGAAGGCTATTAGTAGTTGAAAGATTCTAAACACATAAGAAAAAATGCAGTCAGGAGTCCTGATGGACAGTACAGAAGTCAAAATTTCCAAATTTGTTAAGAAAACAGAGCATCTGAATGCTGTTACCTTTTAAATCAGTTTGGAGCAACATTTAGACAATGGAAACTCACAGTAATAAAAGTTATTTGACCATTTTGTTAACTTATCTATGCAGCACTGGAACTTATGTCACTGTAGCAATTTTTCCAGTTGACAGTACTTCCAAAACAGATCAGTTCTGCAGAAATTAGGGTGGGGGATGGAAGTACTATACAAAAACATATTTTAAGTAACAAACAAGAAAAACCTCAATAGTTATATGGTGGCAAGAAGTAATAACATCATGAATTACACTCAACCTCAAAAGTGACTCCATTGCTAAATGCTGTACTTGCTCTTTAAAGCAGCCAGATTATACTAGAGGAAAGAGAAAAACTTAGGGGGGGGGGCAATAATCAGTTGCTACTGGTGAAGCTAAGTGCTACTGTGACTGAAACCATTTAGTGCCACTATGTGAGCTGGTGCTGTAGATTCCCAGCATGGTTGCAAAATTGATTGCAATCATGTGTGAAAGTAGGTGGGATGGACTGCCATAATCTGTCAGTGGCCCCCACACAGCTGGTCATAGCTTCTACTCAGCAAACATCCTGCTTGTAAAACAACTACAGGCACAGTGTGGGAGGTCACAGTGCTGTGACTGGAGCTGATAAAAAGGGGCAAAAAGGATTTGGGGATGGGATACTAAAGCGTAAACATTTTTAATGGACAATGTTTTTAGGTTGGAAGGTTCTATTGGATACCAGGGAAAACTACAGCTCAAACTGAAGTTATAGTTATTACTGTAGTTGGCTGTCTTAGATTGCATGGAAGGGCATTCGGTATTACAATTTCAGCTAGAGGTTGGGCTAGGATTAACTAATTCTACTTGCTGTGGAGAGAGTTAGTGTGGAGAGAATGTTTGTAATTTTGCTATTTTTTTTTATTTAGCTGACAGGTTTCTGTGGCTATGTTTTTTGAATTAAACTTAAAGGTTTCTATGGCTCTGTCTTTCAAATTTAGCTTAATGGGTTCTATGTCTGTGTCTTTAGAATTTAGCTTAAAGGTTTCTGTGGCTGTGTTTTTTGAATTAAGCTCAATGGGGGGGCACAATGGCTCGACTTAAAGCTGGGGGAAGGGGCCTAAAGAGCACTTGGGGCAAATGTCTAATTTCTGGACTGTATATATTTGTGAGACTTGTGAACACTATTGGTGGGATTGTAATTGTGTTCATAAACAACTGCAATCAGTATAGAGAGACAGTATTTCACTGTCCAGTATTGGTAGTGTGAAACATGGGTAGGATTGTAGGGTGCAATGGTTGTGGAGCAGCAGTGTGGATGAATGTAGTGTGGGAGCTGGGAGGGTACCCAATGTGCCACAGGCTAAGGAAGCTCAAGGAAGAGGTTCAGTGGCTTGGCAGGGAGCTGGGGAGATTTCAAGGGGAGGGGAAGGTTGCGTTGGTAGAAGGGCTGACATCTGACAGTATCATGGGGGCACCACAGAGAAGGAAGAGTGGGTCAAGGGAGATTTCAGGAAGAGGTGGCAAACTAGACAGGAAGCCAGCTGATGAAAGGTGTACTCTAGTAGGACCTAGCAAAAGAGGAGCAGCAGTAGGTAGGAGGGAGGAGAAAACACAAAGTAATGAAAAGAGGGTAGGGAACATATTTTCTGTACTAGCGACATCTTGTGAAAACAGGACACAGAAGGAGATTGTAAAAAGGATAGTACTCACGAAGAGGAGGGAATGAGGGGCATTGCTAGTGGAGAGATTAAGCACGGCATGGCAGGGGGAAGGATAATACTTGGAGTGGTGAGGAGGAAGAGGGAGATTGGCAGTCAAACAGGTGGAGGGAAAGGGTCTCAATTTAGAGGGGCAGGGGGGGAAGGCACTGGGGCAAATGGTAAAAGCACCATCTTGAGTGGCCCCAGGAATAAGAACCTGGGTGGGGGGGTGGCAATGGGCACAAGGAAAGAGGAGGGGGTGTAGTGGTGTTGGGGGATTCCATACGCAAGGGGATCAGATGGGGCAGCAAGGGGGAGAGTCACAGTTGGAGTTGGGTGAAGTCCATACTGGGATTAAAGGCAGACAAGGCAGGGCAGGCAATCCTAAGGTGTGTAAGGAGGGGTAGGAGGAAACCGCACATTGTGCTACATGTGGGGACAAACCACCTAGCTGTGGAAATGGTGGAGATAGCAAGGAAGAGGTTTCAGGAAGAGGGAAGGTTGTGAGAAGAGACTGTGGAGTCTGTGGTCTTCTCAGAGGTGCTCCCTATACCCTGCACAAGCAAAGTGAGAAAGGAGAGGATTTGGGAGTTGAACACATGGTTGGTGGAATGGTGTTGAACTAAGGGATACAGGGTTGTGGGTGGCTGGGGTAGTACCTGGGATAATAACCTGTTTGCAAGTGACAGGCTGTACCTAAGTGGGGACAGGAAGGAAATATTAAAGCAAAGACTGGGGAGGTATATTGCGACAAAGGTGGATTTAAACTAGTTAGGGGGTAGCAAGTGGACAGCAGGTAGGCAGGGATCCAATAGACCAGAGTCACAGCCTACCCCCAGGCTAGCAGGGTAGGATTCAAGGTGGCCAAAAATGGAGCGAGTAGATAGGAGGAGATGGAGGGTGATGAAGGGAAGAGGGCAGGACAGAGAGTGGTCTCACTGAACACGAGAAGCTTAGGCAACAAATCAGCTGAGTTACAGGTACTCTTGGCATGGATGGTGGATATTGCAGCTGTTATGGAAAAGTGGGCTATCCCAGGGTACAAATTATACAGGATGGACCGTGAGGATGAGGATGAGGTGGCAGTCTATGTGATGGTTGGGATCAAATGCACAAGGGACAAGAGGAGGAAAGGAGAACAGAGGTAATATGGCTGCAGTTCCTAGACTCAAGGGGTAGAAGACTAAGGTTTGGGGTGGTATACAGGCCACCATCCCAGTCTGAGAAGCTTGACAGTGAATTAGTGGGACAAACCTGAAAGGTATGTAGAAAAGGGAAGGTGGTCATCATGGGGGATTTCAACTTGCTGGGGGTTGACTGGAGCATGGTGCTCCTGGACGCAAACCATGATGGTCTCCTGAAGAAGTTGGTCAGTGGACCTACGAGGCTAAAGAACAGTTTAGATCTTTTATTGTCGAATGGGGAGGCAGTAAGGGAAATAAGAGTGGAGGACCCGCTAGCCAACAGTGATCACCAAATGGTGTGATTTAACATCATGATGTGCAGGGGGCCAGAGAACTCTGTAACCTAGGTGGTAAAATTCAGGGGGGCGGACTTTGGGAGGATGAAGGAAGTACTGAAAGGGAAACTGGATGGGGTAAGGTAAGAGATGGAAGCTGAGCAGAAATGGGATATTATTTAAAGGGGGATTACAGAGGCAATGGAAGCCTGCACCAAGACACAGAGTAAGAAGAGCAGAGCAAGGAAACCATGCTGGTTGAACAGTGAGGTAGTGGAGGTGGTGAGGGCAAAACAAGAGGCGCACCAGAGGTATAAAAGGATGGGGAAGGAATGGGACAGGGAGGAGTATGCAAGATGGTCCAGGGAGGTGACCAGAAAAGTGAGAGAAGCCAATGCCTAGAGGCAGCTGAAATTAGTGCAGGGAATTAAGGTGGGGAGACATTTTCAGATACATCAGGAAGAAAAGGAAGTGCAAGGAGATAATGGTGAGGATAAAAAAGTGTAAGGAGTGGATAGAGAAGGGGAAGGAACAGGCTGAAGCACTGAATGGATACTTTTGCTCCGTGTTCATGGAACAATAGGGGGGACCACTACCGCCATGGGCTGGAAGGGTGGGGATGGGGGGAGAGGAGGTGACAGATGGAAGGACTGAGGGAAGTAGAGTCCTAGAGGGACAGAGTGCTGTCAGGGTAGACAAGGCACCAGGGCCAGATGGTATCCACCCCAGGGTGCTGAGTAAGATGGTGGAGGCTTTGACAGTGTTGGATCTCTACAGCACTTCACTGGAGTCGGGATGTGTGCCACTGGATTGGAGGATGGCACATGTAGTGCTGTTACACAAGACTGGACCAAGGGATGAACTGGGTAATTACTGTCCAGTAAGTCTCACCTCCATAATGTGCAAACTTATGGAAATTATACTAAAGGAAAGACTGGTGTCACACCTGGTGGACAATGACCTCCAGGACGTGAGGCAGCATGGGTTCATTTTGGAGAAGTCCTGTCAAACCAGCCTGATACATTATTATGACTAGGTGTCAGGTGAGCTGGAAAAGGGTCATGCGGTTGATGTTCTTTACCTGGACTTCAGAAAGGTCTTTGATTCAGTGCCTCATGGGCAGCTTGTGGGGAAGCTAACTGGTGTCAGGGTAGGGGCAAAAATGATGAACTGGACTACAAGCTGGCTGAGTAGGACGCTGCAACAGCTGGTGGTGGGAAGGAAGCTCTCAGCTCCAAAGCTAGTGATAAGCGTGGTGCCACAGGGCTCTGTGTTGGGATCAGTATTAATTGGGCTCTTCATATCAGATATTTCACACGGGGTGGTGAGCAAGGTAAGTCTGTTTGCAGATTATACCAAAATGGGAGCAGTGGTGAATGGAGAGGAGGAATAGAAGCAGCTGCAGTGGGATCTAAGCAAGGTAGATGAGTGGTCAGAGAGGTGGTAGCTGGGGTTCAATGCAAAGAAGTGTAAGGTTATGCACTTTGGGGTGAAGAAATCAAGGAGAAAATACTGACTGGGGGGGTAAGTTGGGGATCACTGAGGAGGAGAATGACCTAGGAGTAGTGGTAACAAGGACCATGAACAATACTGCTCAGAGCAGGAGAGTGGCTGCAAAAGCAAACAAAATGCTGGGGTGCATAGCGAGGAGGTTTTCGTCCAGGTGAAGAGAGGTGATCTTGCCCCTCTATAGGTTGCTAATAAGGCCACACTTGGAGTATTGTGTGCAGTTTTGGAGGCCATACTTACAGCGTGATATCAGGCTACTGGAGGAGGTGCAGAGGAGGGCAATGAAGATTATATGTGGAATGGAGGGGAGAGGCTATGAGAGCAGGCTGGGAGATCTGAATATGTACACCCTGGAGGATAGAAGGGATGGGGGGACATGATAGGGACATTCAAGTATCTGAAGGGAATCAATAAGGATGGGACAGATGGACAGATGGGGTCTTTAAGCTAAGGAGGGGGAGGGACACTAGGGGGCATGGGCTAAGAACAGGGGGGCTGGAGATTTGGGAGGAAATGAGGAGACACTATTTCATGAAGAAGGTGGTAGCAAAATGGAATGCACTACCAGAATGGGTGGTATTATGTAAATCCATGAACAGCTTTTAAAGGGCATGTGAGCGAGGAGCAGGGAGAGTGAGGGTGGGAGAGTGAGGGTGGGGGCAGCAGTGGAATGACAAAGGGGAGGGGGCTGGGGCAGCTGCAAACTAGGGGTGCTAGCTGCACACTTGAGCAGATATAGATAGACTGGGTTGTCTGTTTCTGCTGGCACATTCTGCTTTCGTATGTTCATATGAAGCAGCTTCTGGGTCACAGTATGACAACACTAAAGGCCATTAGTCCAGGATTTTATCAGTTGCTGAAAACAAAATACTAACATAAATTACATAATACAAAACAGGAGGCTCAGAGGTGGCCTACAGGGTTGGGGAGCACAGTTCCATGCAAGCATTGGCCATTCATGAATGTTTCAGCATGAGATACTATCATATGACTAGTACTATGCCACTCCACTCTGTGAGAGCATAACAATCCAACGTGTTAGTAAGTGCCATTTCTTGCTAACATCTGGCCATCTTATTAACATCATAGCCTTAGATTCAAAGGGGGGGGGCACCTGCGACTACTGAGATCTTTTGTGCAGAGGACCAATGGGTGGTATCCTCAAGGGGCAACAGATCACCCCCCCCGCCATTTGTATCATCTCTCACTGCAACTGAGATTCATCCCCAGCACTCCACTGAGGTAGGGGTAGGCATCTCTGCTTATCATCAACAGTATTTAACAAGGGCAAACTGAACTGTCTCAATGGAGAGCATACCCTAGATTGGGAACTGGCATATTTATAGGTACAGTTGGGGAATATTATTGCCTACCTAAAGATAAACTGTAGGAGCATGATGTTGAAATGAAAAGGACAAGGGCACTTTAGAAAAGCCAAAAGGGATAAATAACGATATACTTAGGTATTTATTAAATTATTTAGTGCTATACTCAGGCAGGTCCTAGATATCCCTTACTTTTGTCCTTGAGTGATATGAGGGTCTTATCATGTGAACCGTGAAGCAGCAAGGAAGGGTTGAGCAATGAAATAGTATAAACATGGATGTAGATAGTAGTATTGGTGTCATTTGAAGTATTATGGCAAAGGAGTTTGAGCAGAAAATACAGAAGAGAGGAAATAGCATATTGTGGCTTATTCTAACGCAGAAGACAAGTGCTATGTCTTAATTCTGTTTATCTATTAGGAGGGTGTGTACAATATCACAGATGCCTATTACACTGTACTACCAACTTCATATGATATTCTTTTGCTTATGTATTTTTAAAATAAACTAGCAAATGTTGCATTATGTAGAGGGATAGCTTTGTTGAGTTTGTTTATTTATTTTCTGGGAAATCGGAATTACACCCTTTGAGTCGACAGACTCTTGCAAAGACTCCTTGTTGGTAGACATAGTAAAACATCATAAGTACAGGAGCATGACATCAATCAGTCCATATATTACATTAGTAGAGAAGGTATAGAACTGAGCAACGTTCCATAGCAAAGGGCAGAGATAGCTCAGCGTTGTGTGCAAAACAGAAAACAAAAATACAGATTGTAAGGCAGGAGGTTCATCATAATAACTGATTACAATGCAAGGAGATAATACAGTTGAGGTAAATGAGGAAGTGTGCTAATATTACATAATGCAAAATAACATGACAAATACTCTAAGAAAAATCAGTCAGTGTGAAGGAGGTGGCATGGGCTGAGTTAGTATAGTACTACTAAGAGCAGTCACAAGTTGAGTTGCTAGTGAGAAATTCTTTGAGTGAGGTTTTAAAAGGGCCTATTTTTGTGCCAGCAGTCAGAGCAGTAGGTAGGTCATTTAACCATCTAGGAGCCCTGTGATAAAAGGCTCTTTGACCCATGGATGTCTTGCATTGGGGGACCAGGAAAGGGACATTGGGGGTATTTCTGGTGAATCTCTGTGGGAAGGATGGTTGAACGAGGCCCTGTAGACTAGGTGGAGTGAGTTTCCACTGGATTTTCTTAGCCAGGAGGCATGTGTGATACTTAAGGCAACATTTGAAGTTTAGCCAGTTTGCAATACTGTAGAAGTCACACATGTGGGTAGTTCTATAGCAGCCTGCCACCAGGTGACAGGCCTTGTTTAGGGCTGTCTTAATGTGACAGAGAGCAGTGTTATCAGCTGAACCATAGAACACAATTCCATAGTCCAGCACAGAGAGGACCGAGTACGACACAGCAAAGTGCAGCACATGATTAGGCAGACAGTGTTTGATCCAATAAAGGAAGCCAGTTCTGGAGTTGATGGTGTTACAGAGGATATGGATATGTGCATGATAGGTAAGAGAGGAGTCATGGGTGATGCCCAGGTATTTGAATGTGTTTACCTGCTCAAGGGGGGAAACTTGGTAGGTCTTGACAAGTTGAATTAGAATCATACTAAAGGTTCTGATGGTGTGCGAAGATCATGGTCTTAGTTTTCTTATAGTTTATTACTAGCCTGTGCTCTGTGAACCAGGTCTTGGCTTCAGTGAAAGACTTCTGTAGGGCATCCATCAACGGTAGAGGCTGAGGGCTGCTCCAGAAACTGACTGCATCATTGGCATAAATAAGTAACTGACCGGAACAGGATCTGGGTAGTGAGTTTAAGGAAAGGCTAAATAGAAGGGGGCCTAGAATGGAGCCTTGAGTGACCCCAGAGTGAACTGGAAGACAGAAGGAGAGGGTAGTGCCAAGCTTGACCTGCTGTGACCTGTTGGATAGATAGTTTTCAAACCAGGCCATAGTATCAGGGGTCAGTCCCACATCAGTCAGAGATCTAAGGAGAAGGGTGCGATGAACCGTATCAAAAGCCTTAGTTAGGTCGATGTAAACCGACCCAACTAAGTGCCCCAGATCCATGGCCTTGTGGATGTAGGAGGTATATTCAAGGAGAGCTGTGGTGATGCTATGTCCCCTACAGAACTCATGCTGCTTGGGGCACAAGAGGTTATATTTTGATAGGTGTTCAGTGAGCTGATTGGCTACTATTTTCTTAAGGGCCTTTGAGAGAGGGGGCAGAATAGAGATCAGCCGGTAGTTAGTAGAGGTGGTGCATTCACCACCTTTCAGAAATGGGGTGATGACAGCCCTTATCCAGGTGGTGGGGAACTCCTCCAGACAGAGGGAGCAGTTAAGGATTTTAGTGAGGGGGGCTAGGACAGCTTCGAGAAATAGGCGGAGGAGTTTTAAATCCAGGAAGTCTCTACTCTGGTGGCTCTTACCCAGGACATTAGAGATGTAAGACTTTGCCACTTTTAGTGTTATTACTTGAAACCTGAAAGGTGGGGTGGATGTGGGGGAACATATGAAGATGAAGAAGCTGTAGGGTGTGGAGGGGCAAAAATGTGAGAGGGGAGCACACTGCTAAGGTCAGAGAAGGAAGAGTTTAAGGCATTGGCAATTTGTAGGGGGTCCTGAGATATGGTCCCTTTAACTGAGAGTAGGGAGGGTGGGAGGATAAGGTTTTACCATTTAGTTGTTTGATAGTATCCCAGAATTTATGACCTGCACCCCTAGAAGAGGTGAAGACATTTCGATAATAAATGGCTTTGGCCTGACACAGGGAAACAGTTACATTTGTTCCTAGCTTCTCTATAATGTTGTTTGTCCTGAGGCAGTCTTGAAGCTAGGGATCTACACCAGAGATTATCCTAATGGTGCCTGAGGTTGAGTAGTGTTTGAGATAGCCAGGGGGTATCATGTTTTTTTACTACCTGCTTTGTAACTGGGGCAAAAAGGTCACACACAGAATTGAAGGAGGTTATGAAACAGGTAAGTGCGTCATCTATGCTACTTGCTGTATCTATAGGTGACCAGTCACAGTTTCAGAGGTGTTTTTTTAACCAGGCTAGTGAACCATGCTTTAAATGCCTACAGTATATGGTTTTGGGGGGAAGGTTAGGGGTCTTACAACACTACCAGCACAGTACAGGTGAGTGATCACTGATGGCATCAGGGAGCACTAAGACCTTTGAGATTCTGTTAGAGAAGTTTGTGAAAACTAGGTTCAGAAAAGTAGAGGTCCCTGTCCTGTGGTTATGTCTTGTGGGGGATTGGACAACTTGAGTCAGGCCCATGGCCAATGAGGCATCTTTATAGTGGGCAGCTGATGGCGCTAGCCAATTTGTGCTAAAGTCACCCAAAACAATAATCTCACTGGAATAAGGGAGAGTTGAGATGCAGTTAGCAACTGCTGTGAATGCTACCTTCTGGTTACATGGTGGAATATAAACCACACAAACATAGAGGGTTGAATATCTTATGTTCCCACAGACTGACAACAACAACATTTTAAATCCAAGGGTTATAATGAATTTTGTCATGCGATATCCTGGTTTGCGACATCAGTTGTAGATCTAAAAGTAATTACTATGACTGAAAACAATGTGACTTGATCTTTGCTTAAAATAGTTCAGTTTATCATGTGATTTCTAGGAGGTCATCCAACCGTTCAGAAATACTCACCTTTGGTAGACAGATGGTATTTGACAAGAGCAAGACCATATTAGTCTGAGTTATTTTCTTCGTTGCTCGATGTCTGACAGCAGGAAGTAATGACTTTCCAAATACTAGGAGGAACACCCCGCTGAACTATTCTGCAAAAGGTAAATAGATAATAAAAATTGAACAAGGATTCCAATGCAAAATGGGTGACTGTTGGCTTACAGTTCACTCATATGAGGCAGATAGTCTAGCTGTACAGTAAGTAATACACTCCAGGAGATAATTCATTATTATTTTTCTATTTGTTTTTTTATTCTGAAAGTTCTGGTACCGTATAAGTACCACAAGACATAAGAGTTGTTTGCGGAATGTCCTGATACAAGGAACATAAACATTTACTACCACCTTAAAACAAACTACAAACAACTTTTAACTTGCTGCCTAACTCAGTCAAGAAAGAGGCTAAACTGAGCAATTGCTAATGAATTAATTCCATGCAAATGGACCATTAAAGGAAACAGCTTACCTTTGGAACAATCAAATTAACAGTAAAAGTATGAACACATATGTATATCATTTTCATCCATTTTAGTTATTTTCTGTACCCAAGTAAAGCCATATAAAACTCTATAATATGACACAGTGATGTGCTTCAAAAGAAAAATTCATGATCTTTCATGTCCTAATTAGAGATGTGTAAAGATGCTGAAATTTGTGGTAAAAATCTGTGAATTTCGTCAAAGTCACTGAGCTAGGGACTGCAGTTTGCCTTGTCATTCACCAAGCAGATTGGCCAAAATTCAGCAGGTGAATGGCCAATTTGCCAGCGAATAACAAGGCAGATTTGGTGCTGAAAAACATTACCCCCTGAATACCTCCCCCAATAGCAGCTTTCACCCTCCTCCCACTCCTACTACCCCAGAAAACATCACACCTGCTGCTACAACTGTAAAAGAATAGGTAATCCCTTCCCCCACCCACATGCAAAATCACTTCATCCAACCTCCCCCAACATGAGTCTCACTGTAATTATTGCTAACTCCCACTCCCCCACCCATCCCTCCTCTGGTCCCCATCATTCTGCTCCCCTCCACCAACCCTCACAAAATATTAACCTACAAATACAGAAAATGTAACCATGGTGCAAAACATCCACTCTGTTCAGTGCCAGGTCCCATCTCCTGTCTCATAATAATGGCTTTAATGAATGAATGCTAACATCTTAGCTTCTAGTAGAACTCAGTTGGCTGAAAATTCAGCCAGTCTGGTTTTACTAGGAGCAAAGTCTTCAGCATTCATTAATTTGTGTGATTGTGAGACAGGACTGGGAGTTGACCAAATCAAGTAGACACTCAGTTCCAAGGGAACACTTTCTTTATTCATAGCCAGTTAATGTTTTGTGGGTGCTGGTGATCAGAGCAGGGAAGACTAGAGAGGGGTTGGTTTGAGGACTAGGAGTAAACATTTAAGACAGTGAAACTTTGGTGGGCAGAGGTGGGGATGTATATTTGGCATGAGGGTGGGGCAATGGAGTACCTGCTCTTTTACAGCCACAGCAGGAACTACCATCCCTGCAAATGTTTTATTTTATTAAAAATGTGCCCCTCACCTCAGTTGCCATCTCCACATCATGAGGTCAGTGAGGAGAGTGTATATAGTGCCCAGCTGGGGGGAAGGGATTACCTTTTCTATTACTGTTGCAGCAGTGTAATGCTTGTTAGTCAAGGGAGGTGGATGCCACAGTTATGTTGGTCATTTTTATCTTCTTGGGTGGAAGGAGTGGGTGATTTCATTGCACAGTGGGTGGGGGATATTTTTTTTTAAGTTCTGTGAAAGTTCAGCTGCAGGATTCACAATTTTTTTTTTTTTTTTGCAAATATGAATAATACATATTTGTGCTAATTCTGCTGGGCAATTAAAACTTTGCAACATCTCTATTCCTAATCAGCTACTATACAACTCAGTTAGTGGAACAAGATATTCAAGAGAGGCATGTCTATAAATATCTCTGTAATCAAGCAATGGCATTTCAACCTGATTGACAATGTTCTTTCATGTAGTTTGGGTCAAACAATGCCTGTGATATTTCAGATAACTCAATGATACCCTAAAGCTGAAGATTATGTATTGGCTATAAGGATTCAAAGATACTGAGGAATCACAAAATACCCCAACAAATGTGTACTGTTGCATGAATCCTAATAGAGAACCTTCCAAAAATTGAGAAAGGGGAATACATGCCATTTAAGAAAAGAAGGGAAATAAAATATTGTGTATAGAGTGTTTTTATCTTTTGCATAAATAACCAAACAATAAGTTAAAAACTGGGAAGGAAATTTATCAAAATCAGATTGCAGGTTAAACCTGAGTTCATCCAATGATCTGTATCCAGTGTATGGTCTAATTGAACAGGACATAAGGCAAGATAGGAGAGAGTATAAAGGAGAATAACATTGGTCTATGACTGGACACTTATAGAACACCCAAAGCGACTGTCACAGGAGAAGATGAAAGCACACTCCAGACCACATATTAGGTATGGCCATGCAAATATGAAGGAAACCATGAGACAGCATTTGAAGAGGGACATAGACCTAGAAAAGCTTAAGAGGTGGTCAAAGGTCTAGCAGTGGAGAGTCAACACCAAGAAGTACAAGATGATTCACTTAAGGACAAAAAATCCACACCTATAGTAGTGAATCAGAGCAGTTAAGCTGACCACTTCAGTAGAGGAATTGGATCTGGAAGTCTTCATCCGTGACTCACTAAAGCAAACCAGACAGTGTAATAAGGCCTATGGAAAGGCATGTACAATTCTGGGGTGTACATGGAGGACTTTTGACAGCAGGAGGGGGAGGTGATACTGTTTTACAGATCAGTGGTGAAGTGCCAACTGGTGTACTGTGCCCAATTTTGGAGTCATCACCTGAGAAAGAACATAGATATGCTGGAGTCAGTGCAGCAGAGGGTCCCAAAAATGATTCAAAGCCAGCAAGGCACTTGTTATGTAGAATGGCTGAAAGCACTAAATATGTACCTACTGGTGGCCAGAGAAGAGGAGGGACACATCAGAGACTTGTAAGTTACCAAGGGGTATAAATAGGGTAAATTGTGAGGACCTGTTTATTCAGAACAGAGATGCAGCCATATGGGGGCATAACTGGAGATTGGTGGGAGGTAGATTCAAGAAGAATGTGAGGATGTTCTTCTTGACTGAAAGGGTGGTGGACCCTTGGAACAGATTACCAGTAGAATGCATGGGGGCAAGTACCCCAGATGGGTTCAAACATGAGTAGTACAAGGCCAAGGGACTTATAGTCCCTCTTGAGGAACCAGATATGGGGAGGAAGCAGAAAGAATGGAAGGGAGTAAATAACCTATATGGCACTAGGTTGGGGGTTAAAGTAGTAATAAATGTGGGCAGACATGATGGACCATCAGTCTCCTGGAATCAGATGCTATGTTTCCCTGTTTCCAAAGAGAAACAGTTGCAAAGGATAGTGTAATCAATCAGATCAAATGCTGGTGACAGATTGATGAATGCTTGCCCCATGCACAATTAAAAAATTTAGAGCCTGAGCAATTTCACCATGAAAATCTAAAAGAGCCAAAGCTGGTGAGAAGTGTTGGCAAAAGCCTTATTGATAAATAGATAGCAAGTAATATTTTGACAAAAGATCCAGTAACTGATAAAAAAAGAAATAATTTAGAAATGTGTAGTAATAAAATGGGATGATAATTGTCAACATGGGAATTACAGTGCCACCATTTTTGTGAAGTGGGACAACCAAGGCATGTTTGTAAGCAAGAGGAAAAATTGTTGAAGGCAGAGATAAATTAAACAAAACAGTTCAAAGATAAGCAATAACAAAGCCACCTTCTTTAAATAAGAAATTGTGTAACTTGTCTGACCCCTGAGCAGTTTTTACAATCACTGCCCAACAACAATTGTAATACTTCATCTAGGTTCACAACTTTGAAATTAAATTTGGGAGACAAACAGCTGAATGCTTTAGGGCAATCAAAAGAGAGATTAACCGAGGGCAGTTTTGCTGAGAGTATACAAGGTGCTCCAGAGAAAAATAAATGTTAGAATTTCCACGTTTCATGGAGTTTGCACGAATATGCCTTTACAAGCAAGGCAAGTTAAGAGACAAGAAGTAGGTTTCTTCCAATTGTAAACAAGGCATTTTCAAAATTTCTTAGGATTGTTTTGATGACATTCTGGTTTTAGCTTGAAACAATTTGCCTTAGTTCATCTAATTAAAAGTACACAACTATTTTGTGATTTACGAAACTAGAACAAATATTAGTTAAGTTTGATACTGCATCTACATATACCCAAGAAGAATGCTATTGGTTGACCTGCTTTATCTGGAAAGACACTTGAGTGTACAAAATTCAGGACATTTTGATTCAAAAAAACTCCTAACCTGCATCTGCTGTACATCTTTACATGTTAGTAAGGCATTTAGGTCCTGTACACACTAGACTTTTTAAACTGTTTTAAACAAGTTAAAATGGTTTAAGAAATATTAACATGGTTTGCAGCCACATTGCAGCATAATTTAATCAATTTTTAAAAACCGTGTTAAAACTCTGCTAGGTACCTAGTCTCTACCCTAGTTTTAAAAACAGTTTAAATTAAGCATGATTTGACTTACTAGTGTGGATGTGTTGCTTGGTGCTGGGCTTTTAGTTGTGATATGCACAATATTGGCATTGCTTGGGCTGCTAGGATACACAACCATCAGAGACATAGCACAGTTGTAGGTATAGTAGGGTTCCCAACTCCAAAAAGTACCCAAAGTGGACAGAAACGGGTTGAAGAATCATGTTTAAACATAGTTTCATCACAGTGTGGATGCTCTAACACAGTAAGACTTAAACCAGTTTATAAAATGGTTTTCAACCTGCTTTCACAAGTGTGTACAGGGCCTAATAGTTTCACAGTACATGAAAAGCAAAGTAATATGACTAAATTATGTATTTTGAGGAGAATATCTAATATTGCTGAATATCAATATAACAAAAAAAATATTTAGTGATCACTAAAGTAACTACCTGCACACCCTGAAGTGGAGGGAGCAACAGCCAGCAGAAATTAATATCATATCCAACATCAAAATGTATTTCACTGGGTTACGTCTAGTCGAGGTAATAAGAATCTATTTTTAAAACATGAGGGTTCAAGGCCTGTTTGGTTCTTTGACCCTGTGAACCGACGCATATTGAAATGAAATCCCTATTAGGATAACTTATCTATAGTAACACAGCAATAATTGTCTTAAAGCGAAAAAAACAGTATGCTGCCGTTTCAAGAGTCCAAATGTCTATCATGGTACTGTTGTATGCAGTGACAAAACTCCTTGCTCATATTTTGAATGTTTTGCTTTGTGTGTTATTCAGTGATTACTTTCAAACATAATTTATTGAGCACTAGAAGAATGGAAGTCACTATTTTATCACAGTGCATACAATTTTGGAGAATTTAGCATGATCTAACACCTAATTATAATACTGCAGCAAGAAATCTAGTCTTCTGATTAACTGGGACCCATGTAAATGCATGGTATCCACATGGGTCATGCAGTTTCTGCCACTGTATGATGCCGGGGGTATGCCGTCAGAACATCAAATCCTGACTGAGAAATCAACACATCGACAAAAACTCATTCGACATCCAGTGTTGAACAGATTGTCAGAGTGATGTGCTGATACACTGACTCCCAGTGTTGTATGCTTTCCCTCCAAATCTGCTCCCACCAAAGAGTTGGTAATCTATAATCCCAGGTGGTGCATGGTGCAGAGCCTCCTGGGTGGAGGGTGCAGGGGGCAAAGCCCCACACAAACAGTAAATGAATTTGGCACTATGGCAGTTGGTTGGCAAAGTGGTGTTGCTGTAAAGTCTATTGACAACTTTGTTGTCAGTGCGACTTGGTGGAACCAATGCAGGAGAGTCACCAGTAACTTTGGCACTTCAGCAAAATGGTGAAGGGGAAGCATTTAGTATATTCTGCAGACCATACTACACTCATTTTACTCAAGTTGCTCATGCAGATGAACCATTTAGCCCCTTTAAAGATGACTGCAGAAATTGGTGGTTGGTAAACTTTGCTCTGTGAATTAATCCATGAATTTACTGCAATTTGTGGAGTGTGAAATTTCTTCACGAAGTGCAAAGTTTCACCCACGGAGTGCAGAATTTCATCAGCGAATGGTGGAATTTTGCCATTCATGGACAAAATTCTGCACTTTGCAGGCAAAATTCCACACTTTGCATTGAAAACTTCATGATTCGGGCATAGTCAAAGTTGCTGAGGGCAGGGAAAGTTTCGAGAAACTCTGCAAATGTGAATTTCAGCCACTTCGCGACAACTTCGCTGGCTAACCAAAACTTCAGCACATCTCTAAAAAAATGTATTGAGGATACCACTTCTGTGGATTTCATGAAATTTTGCTACTACTTATCATGGGCTAAATTCACCTGTGTTACTTGTTTTGTTTTGTGGGATAATCCTACAAACAATGGAATGGTGGTGGTGGGCATGAAGGCAGTGCTGGCACCATCTGTTTAGTATTAAATGTTCACAGAGAGGGTCTTGAACAGCTGCAGCCAGCATCAGTATTGCTATTTCATGGCACAGGGTCATAATGTAGCAAGACATTATGCCTCATGGCAAAATTACAATGACAATACAGTGTGATTTCTGCCATGAGGCATGTCATTTTTCTTGGATCTGCCTCCTTTCATTATGAGGCTGCCTTTAGCCCCTCCCACTAAAGATTCTCAACTCCATGGGGGTTCAACTTGGGAGCGCACAAGACAAAAAAATAAAAGTTTCTGGGACCAGGAATCAAATCTGGTCCCAGACGCAGCACCTGGGTTCCTACTGCTGTGGCTCAGTCCTGCAAGCCACAGCAACTGCTTGACAGAACCCACTCCCAGCAGAGGTCTTATCCTCTGCCTGCGAAAGCGTTATTTGTACAATACTGCATAAAGCAGTATACACGGTATTACACCAGTAGTGCTAGCATCCTTCACTGTACTGGGTTAGCCATAATGTCATAAGCTATTAAGCATGCAACATTATGACTCGGTAGGCTATTTTATAGGAGACATGAGCAATAATAAATCAAAAGGCAGTGAGGTCAATGCCAATCATGAACATAATACATGCAAACCTCTGATATATGAAACAGCAGTAATGCTGAATACAAGAACTGCTGGGTGCTTGTGGAGGTGAACACAATTTCAGCAGCTATAGTTACTAAAATACGAGTCATTACCTGAACAATGAAAGTTGAATCAGCAGTCTACAAGGTATTCTGAGGTTATATAGGCAGCAGCTTTCTATTTTTGTAACTTTCTCTTTACACCCTTTCCTGTCACCCTCAGGAGCTCCCAACGCACACCTGACCCCTTGTCCTCCTACCTGTGATCACCATCTTTCATAGAGTCATGGCTTACCATCTGGGGGACGGGGTAGGGGGGACTTACCCTGATTCTCTTGTGTCATCAAGATATGTTCCTGGTGTCAGTATGGAGCCCTGATTAGACCAAGGTCAATCATCACAGTTGCTGGGGCCATGTTCCATGTTTTTCCCAGTCCTCCACAATGCTGGCATGAAGCAATGAAACTGCACTCAGGAAAAAAATATCACCAGGATACTTGACACCTACCTGGCACTATAGCATAGAGGTAAGATTAACAAGTTGTGAATGAGCTTGGTACATCCAGAAGACCTGGGTTTGATTCTCACAACCACCACTGGCATACAGTGTGACTCTCAGCAAGTCACAACCCCCCAGAGCTCCTGGGTCACCCCTGAAACAGACACTTGTGCCTAGTGTGCCTTACCCAGTTACCAAAGAACCATAAAAAAAGTTAATTAATAGTCTGTTCATTGTTTGGGGGAAGCATTAAAAAGAGAGGGGGAAGAAGGGAGGGCAAAAAGGAAAAAAGAGGGTAACAAGCAGAGTGGAAATAAACTCAGGAGGGTCATGTGTGTGAATGTTAGAAGTCTAGGAAATCAGGTTTTGGACCCAGAGGCCATCATGGCAGATGCCATCCTGGATACTGTGGCCATTACTGAGTTATGGTTTGCAGAAAACCTTGACTTGGACATAGCCATACTAAGCTAAACTCTGGTCAGGAAGGACCAGGTAGGAGGGAATTGATGGGGGGGTGTTGTGTGAGGGAATGCATAAAATTGATGGAGATACAGTCAATACAGTGGTAGGCAGAGTTACTGTGGGTCACCCTGGAGATGGGGAATGGAGACACTATTTGCACCGGAGTGATCTAAAGCCCCCAGCACAGTGGGAGGAACTAGATAAGGTACTGGTGGAATCCATTGACAAGATGGCAGAAAAGTGGGTGGTGCTGCTGGTGGGGACTTCACCCTGTCAGATATAGATTGGAGCCTCCCAGCAGTGTCTTCAGCTAGAAGCAGGGACATCCTGGACTCTCTGCAGGTTGTGTTCCTCAGGCAACTAGTCAGCAAGTCCACTCATGATGGAGCAATACTGGACCTGGTACTAACTAACAGGAACAATGTTGCAGACATTAAGGTGGGAGGCCACCTAGGGAACAATGATCAATGTATGGTGTGGTTCAATATTAGAACATCTGTGAAATCAAGCCATATAAGGGCAAGAGTCTTGGATTTCAGAAGCAGACTTTATAAAGATAGGCGAATGACTCAGAGATGACGTGGCAGAGAAGATGGCCTTGGTGGGGTGAAGGAAAAGTGGGCAAAGTTAAAAGGAAGCATAGTAAAGACAGCAAATCTCTGCATCAAACAAGTGAGCAAAAGCAATAGGAAAAGACAGACCATTATGGATCTCAAAAGAGGTGGTGAAAAGGTAAAGGCTGAAAGGATAGCATTCATAAGATATGAGGAGACAGAAAAAGAGGATGGGGAGGTATATCAGGGGAAACAGAGGAAAACAGGGAAAGCAGTAAGGAGCCCAAATGTGCAAACTAAAGAAAGAATAGCCCAAGGGGCGACAAATGGAGAAAATACATTTTCCAGGTATGTAAGTAAAAAGAAAAAGACTGGGATGAGATTGTAAAGTTACAAAGAGAAGGGGAGGATTGACAGAGGGGGGCCAGGAAAAGGCAGACATCTTGAACAAATACTTTGTTCGTGTTCAGAGATTAAGGATATGAAGAAAGACTAAAAGAGCTTAATATGTATATCCTTGAGAAAAGGAGGGAGAGGGGGAACGTGATAGAAACTTTTAAGAACCTCAAGGGAATCAACAAAGTCCAAGAGGGTAGCATCTTTCAGAAAAAGAGATGTGCAAGAAGAATGGGGCACAATCTGAAGGTAGAGGAGGGATGACTCGGGGCAATGTGAGGAAGTATTTTTTCATGGATAGGGTTATAGACACATGGAATGGCCTTCCTGAGGAGGTCGTTGGGTCAAAAACAGTGGGGGAATTTAAGAATACATGGAGGTAGGAGGAAGTGCGCTGTTGGTAAAAGTAGGATATGGAGCTTATCCGATAGGTAGGGAAATGGGCAGACTGGGTGTGGCAAGTAGTCCTTATCTGCCATCAAAGTCATCTATGTTTCTATGTTTCTAAGGAGACTGGGAGGTGCCTCAATGAAGTGACAGAATCTTTGGTGGGAGGGATATAGACATTAGTTCTTTTTTGGAGGTCAGAGTCTTGAAGGGACTCGCTAATTTGAAGGAGGACAAAGCAAAGGGGCCAGACAGGGTGCATCCAATGGTACTGAGGGAGCTCACTGAGATATTGGCTGCACCTCTGACAGTCCTATTAAACAGCTCACTGGAAGCAGGAGCAGTTCTGGAGGACTGGAAGAGGGAAGATGTAAGTCCACTTAAAAAAATGTGGTAGCAGGGAGGAGGCTGGCAATTATATGCCAGCCAGCCTGACATCAGAGGGGAGAATGTTAATGCAATCACTGCTGAATGGGAATAACTGGGGAATATCTTGATGTCAGTCAGTTACAAGACTCAAGACAGCATGAGTTCACATGGGGAGGTCATGACAAATGAACCTGATAGATTTTTTTCACTGGGTGACAAAGGAATTAGATCAGGGTGGAGTGGTGGTTGTGGCTTACATAGATTTTAGTAAGATTTTCAACACTGTTTCACATAGGAGATTAGTAAGCAAGCTGAGTATCTCAGGAGTGAGTCCAAAGGTGATAAACTGGATAAGAAATTGGTTAGGGGATAAGCGACAGAGGGTGGTGGTAAACATAGTTCACTCTGAGGAAGGGAGGTTGACCAGGGAGGTGCTTCAGGTATCAGCACTGGGGCCAGTCCTTAAAAAGTGACATTGCAGAGTAGCTGGAAGGGAAGATCTGCCTCTTTGCAGATGATACCAAATTCTGCAATAGGGTGGCCACTTTGGGAAGAGGGGTGGAATGGTTGAGCAGAAACCTAAGACAACTGGAGGTGTGGTCAAGGCTATGACAGTGAAAAAGTGCAAAATAATGCAATTAGGGCACAGAAATGCAGTGGCAGAGTACAAAATGGTTGCAATGGTACTGACAACTACTAAGCATGAAAAAGACCTGGATAATCATATCTGATGACTGAAAGGTGGCCAGGCAGTGCAACAAGGCAGTCACAAGAGTAAGTGGTATGCTGAGGTGCATAAGAGGAAGTATCACCAGCAGAAAGAAGGAGATGGTGTTGCCTCTGTATGGATCACTGCTAAGACACCACCTAGAGGGTTCCATATGAAGAGGAGGAAAGACAACTCACAACGGTTGGATACAGTCCAGTCAAAATGCTGCAAGGCAAAACCTTCCAGGTCAAAAACAGCTTCAGTGAAAACAGTGCACAAAACATTTACTTGTCCAGCACCTCACCACCATGGATCACCACTCCAACACCATGCAGCCATGGACCACCTGTCTAGTGCAATTTGTGTCATGCAGCTAAGGTATCTTGCTAGATTGACACCACACAGTTTTGCATTGTGACTGCACAGTATTGACCACGGTGAGTTGACTTTCCTTCAGTTGATATGGAACCCACCTAAAGTGCTGTGTCCATTTCTGGAGACCATATCATCCAGAAGGACATAGACAGAGTGGAGGCAACTAAAATGTTGAAGGGTCCACATCAAGAGCCCTAGTAGGAGATATTAAAGGACCTCAAATATCTACTCCATCAAAAAAAGGAGGGGTGGGGAGATATAATAGGGATCTTTAAATACCTCACAGGGTAAATAAGGTGCAAGAGAGAAGTATGTTTCAGAAAAAAATGTGCTCAAGAGCAAGGGGACATGCTATTAAGCTGGAGAGTAGTAGATTCAGGAGAGATGTGAGGAAGTACTTGTTTAAGGAAAGAGTGGTGGATTCCTAGAACAGCCTTCCAGTGAATATGGTGGGTGCAAAAACAGTGGAGAGGTTCAAGAATGCATTGCATAAGTACAAGGAAATCATAGTGGAAAGGAAGGGTAGGGAGAAAGAGGTGTAGATCAACTAGGGTCTGAGGTAATAATGTAGGTAGGGGAAAAATGGGAAGACTTGGTGGATCAATCTGACCTTATCTGTCCTCAAATTCTATGTTTCTGTGAGGTAGAAACACTGGATCACAGTTGTCCTCCTTCCTGGGAGTTCAGTAAACGTTTTACATGTATCAATTATCCTGGTGCTATTTCTTTCCTGAGTGTGGTTTCATTGCTTCTTGCCTTGTATTCCTAGGGTTGGCCACCCAAACCAGTACCACCACACTACCATGGTTGTGCTGCTTCTTGTTCTGTCCTCTCCAATGCTGCCATGCAAAAGGCACAGTGTGGGAGTACGCATAACAGCATGACAGCTTCTTACCCAGCTGATGTCCTCAATTCCACTCAGTCTAACATTGCTCTACCTCCTCTCATCATCCATCTGGTAGCATTGCAGTGAACACAGCACCCCCACAACCCACAGGAATAGAGCATCCACTGGGATGTTCAGTCATCTTCCCTCTGCCAGCCCTCTGACAACCCCAGATCATTGCTGAACCTTTGTCACCAACATTGTGAACATATTCCCTACTGCTGTGCCAATGGGCCAGCATGGTAACTGCTTTCTAAACAATGGGAAATTCTCTCAGCACATTCATGTTATATTACAGAATTCTGCAATAGAAGTTGAGGCACTGTCTTATCCTAGTTTTACAGGTGTCTCCACCCAGTTATTGCAGTGTCCTGGTTGCATCAGTGTCTCACTTACATCTATGTCTTTTCTCTGCTACACCAATGTCTCAGTTACAGTACTGACTGCTCCCATATATTGTAGTGACTTTTCTGAGTTCCTTTTCATATACTGTAGATTTTACACTAGTCAGCTTTTATCTTCCAGAGGGTATACCAAATATAAGTGATATACCCTGCGCAAACTTAAGATGACCTTCATCTGTCATACAGATATTTTCCCCTTTTTTATTTCTCCTCCTACCTCTGGTGCAGGAGCAGCCTTGTGTTAGCCTTGTAGACACACAGCCCCTGTGACAGGAACAAACTCCTTGATCCAGCGTCTGGTATCACTGCTGTGTCAGAGCCCACTACCAACCTTCCTGGAATGAGGCACACTGCTATGTGTTGCTGTAGGAAGCAGTAGAGTGCTGTGATTTAGGGCTCTTAGCTGCAACCCTGGAGACCTGGATTTGAATCCCACATCCCCCACTTGTATACTGGGTGACCATGAGCAAGTCACTTAATTGCCTTGTGCTCCCAGGACACACCTGGAAACAAGCTTTGTCTTAGTGTGCCTTTTCTGGTCAAACAATGTTCCCTTTCCTTTTCTTATGCAACAGCTGCTCTGGCCTGGCCTGTCACTTGACTTTAAGACTTGAGCTTGCTCCTGAACTTTGGTCTTCTGCAGGGCAGCAAGACATGCTGTGGCTGAGCATTTGGGGTACTTGACTTCTTCCATTTCTAGCAGTGTCTCCTACCAGTTATACTGTACCTATTTCTCTGTTACAGAAGTGTTGTCACCTTCTTACAGCAGTGCTTCCTTATAGTTTATATATTTAGTTGTTTTTTTTTAACGGGTAAGTGTACTAGACCCAGAAGTTACTATTTTCAGACATGACCCGGGAGGTTACAAATGTCTCTCCCCAGCTGTGATTGGGTCTTATCCCAGTTCTACCAGTGTCTTCTCCTAGTTATCCCAGATGTGCCAATGTCTTCTCCCAGTTACAGCAGACTCTCATACCATTTTAACAGATCCTCTCAGTTATAGCAGTTATAGCATTGCTTCCTGCCAGTTACAGTACATAAGTCATACCAGTTCCACCAGCATTTGCTCCAAGTTACTGTGCACCACTATCTCCTCCCTTTTATAACAGTGCTTCCCATCAGTAATGGCAGAGTCTTATCCCAACTACAGAAGTGTCGTCTCCCAGTTATTGTGGAGCCTCATTCCAATTCTATCAATGTTTCCTGACAGTTAAGTCAATGTTTCAGTTACTGCAGCATCTTCTCCCAGTTATGTCACTGTATCGTCCTAGTTGCAGCATTGTCTCATCTCATTTGTACCACTGTTTTATCAAAGTTACAGTACTCAGTGTCTAGGTCTTCTTTCAGTTTGAAAATGTAAGGAATTTTAACATTGTCAATGAAGATACTGTGAAGCTGATTAAGTTTTCTCAACTTCACTCAAATTTACCCAGTTTTTTTTTACATTTTAAAATAAATGAAAATGCCCCACTCGTGTCATATTCCCCACCCTCCTCCCCAAACCCTGACCATTATATATCCCCACACTACTACCTTTTAGCACCTGTACCCCTTCTCCCCTAGTCCCGATCAAGTTACATTACAATGTTGTTTCCATAGAAACAATTTCCACACTTCACTCCATTATTCCAGTTTAAGGTAAAAATATTGCAAAATGTTCCTGTTTTTTCAAAACCTTTTGGAAGCAAATTTTGCATTTTACTAAAATCTTGCTAGCAGGGTTTAAATTCCAATCAGCACTAATGCATTCAGTTTTGTTAATCCCCTAATGAAGACTGCCTCTAGTGGGGTGAGGGTTCTTCTTGGAACACATAACTACCTTAACCTTTACACACATGGAAGGTAGTATATTACTGTACTTGTGCTGCAACCAGACAATACAGTGCTGCAAGGCCCTGTTTATCAAAAAAAATGTTTTTGTTTGCCACCCATACAAGGATATATTTTTATATCCCTAAACTTGTTATGCTGATGCTCAACATACCAAGTAAAACTGCTTGAAATCCACAGCCCCAAATGAATCCCATGCCTGACAGACACATTTCAGGCATTAAGCACGAAACACGTGTAACTAAAATATCTAACTCTGAGAGGGAGTGGACCCCGGAGTAAAATTATAAGTTGCTACGGGGGGGGTGTAGTTTGTAAAATGATGTGACCCAGACCAGAACCTGGGTCACACACAGCATGCCGGCTGACCTACCGGTGGTATTCCCCTTCACACAACTGGGGCCGCTCAGTGAGCAACCCCATCCAGCCATCCTTTCCTGTGCATCCAAAGGGGTAAGGTAGCATTCCGTCACATCCGCTACCTTACCCCATTGGGAGGAATATCATCGGTTGTAATAGCGTCAGGTTATCTCTTCAATCAGGCAATGCTGACCGGGGTAAGGCTTGCCGGGATCTTCAGCTTCTGGATAACGTAAGTACATGTATACCCCATGCAATTATGTTTGCAAATGTTCTTGTTGTTCTTGTTACTGCTTCTAACAAGAACATTTCACACATATAAAAGTATGCTCAAATGCTCTTTTTAGAAGCAGTAATGTAATGCAGATTCTAAACTGGGTGCATAGAAGAGCACCATGTCTGTCCTAGGCAACAGCTCCTGAGGAGCACTCCAAGAATGAAAAGGGAAATATCCAAATCCAGCAAACCCCATCAAGATGCCTGATTCTTTTCAATGTTTCACAGAATGATGGATAAGAGGAAAGCCCTCCCATCCTCTTCCTCCAGTGAGGGGTTTGCTTCACCAGCTGTAAAGCCACTGGATAAACATTTTCAGTCCACAAACAGCCCATGGGGTGGTTTCCAGCTGGGGGGGAGTCCTGCCCAACAGCCATTTCAGAGCAGCCCTCTAGAAACCTGAAAGCTTACAAGTTGCAAAATAAAAAAAAGGAAAATCATCAGGCTCTGCAACAACCTATGACTCTCTATGCTTCTACACAGGGAAATTTAACAAAAACTGACCTAATAATAAAACTTGGGACTGAGCAAAGCTTTATATCAATCACCTGTTTGTGGTTTGGCCTCTCTTTCAAACAAAATCTTTTACACCAGGTACATCCATGTATCTTTGGGGGCTTGTTTCCTTTGATGTTGCACCACTGCAATATTGACAAATCTGAAGATCCTTTTACACAACTTGCTCTACATTGTTGTCATTGGTGCAAAGCAACTGCAATGATTACTTTTTGAGTGTACAAGCATCCTGCACCATGTCCAAAACAAATGCTCACTGATCCTATGTTCCCTGTTTTCCTGGGTTCACTATTTCAATGCATCATTGTGGAATGGATCAGGTGGCCATGAAATCATGCAGGAGCACTTAAAGCCCTCCTGGAGAGAGTCTCATGATACCCTCCAGCATCCCCTGGTGATCGCCACATCCAGGCCACCAGTGCTCCCAGGTCGCCCCCTGAAAACAGACATTTGTGCCTAGTGGGCATTATCCAGTTACCAAAGACTAAAATAAAATAAAATAAATAAAAAATAAAAATAAAATAAAAATAAATGTAAGGAAATGGTGCTGAAGCATCAAGAGGCTCATGCACGCCTTGTAAAACTGAGGTTAAGCTGTACACATACAATCACTGTTGGAAGAATGCTGAACTTATTAATGTGTACCATAATGAAAACTGAGGGCTATAACACATAGAAATCACATCTGAAATCCAAGTCATAATACTGGGCATGCGCCTATACAATATGCATAGCTCAAGGATATGCATATGCATAGGCACATGTCCAGTATCATGGCTTAGCTTTTCAGATGTGATTTTTAATTGTTCTAGACCTTGGTTTTCATTAAGATGCAGTACACTTTAAAAAGTTCAGCATTCTTCCAACAATAACTGTATGTGTATAGATTAACCTCGCTTTTGTGAGGTGTGCACAAGCCTCCTGTTGCTACCTGAATAATAATGTACATCCCCAGCTCTAAAGTCTTTTGCTCTCTGCTGGCCAGAAATCTAGTAAAAATGTCAGAAGAGCTGAGATACCAATGTAGAACTGCTGCATGTAAACAAATAAGTAAGGGTTGCAGAATGAGTGGAGGATCCGATTAAAACCACAACGTTCCCATGTTGGCTGTGTCTAAAAGGGCCTTAAAAGATAATGTGGAAGCCTTAGCTACAGCTTGCAAAGAGGCTCAACTTACTCCCACCTTTACCCCGTGAGATATTGTTAAAAAGTATGACTTCTTCCTAGAGCTCATCAGTCATACTGAACAAGTTGCTGAGAACCTCTATCATGCTGGCAACTACACCAACCAACGCTGATATTACTGGCATTACTCCTTGACTCTTACAAAAACTGTAATTGCAGCTGCAGTAAGAATGCCACGGGAAGGTTCTGAGGGTGATAAACATTACACATTAAACTCAATTGAATGATCAGCAGATACAATCCTATTGATGCTGGAGAAACGTAAGTGCAGCTTTGAGGCAATAAATGCTAAAATATAATTTTTACAGAAAGATCTGCATGGTACATAAGAAAAAGTCAATAATATCTCAAAGGTGCAAAAAATCTGAAATCAAACAGAAAATTGAAATAAGATGCCAAATTGTGGAAGCAAGTACAGTAATTCATTTCTGGTAAAAGATAATTACAACTTACAATACACTGCAAAGTCGAAAGCTTGCAAAACCAGTCAAGGTATAAAACTTTAAGAATGGTGGGGACACAAATTTCTTTAGATTCTAACTTTAATTCAGTACTGGAATTAACTAAAGACATCCTGATTTCAGTTTCTAATCTCCCTTTAGAAAATCCCCTTTTCTTAAGAAAAGTCTTTTGAGCAATTAAAAGGGCACAAGCTGATGCTTCCTTGGGCATAAAGCAAAGACTCACCATTCTCATTTCATTTCACTTTAAATCAGATAAAGAACTCATAATATGCCTTTCAAAACTAAAGGGCACCTTACAATATAAAAATCAAATATTCTTTACAGAAACAATTACAGAAATGGTAGGAATGGAAAGCTTAATTTAATAGTATAGCCTGATGTTGAACAGATAGAAAAATGAACCCCCCATGATTGAGAATGAGCTGATTCTCAACCCCTTGTTAGATCTTTGACATCAGTGGTGTGACAGAGAAGCTCGAGTACATTCCTGTTGTCAAAGGTCTAACGAGATGTTGAGAGTCAAGTAAGATTACAAGTGAAAGGGTATTGTTATTTTATATAATATAATGAAAGCATGTTTCTTTTTACTGCTTTTCACATTTCACAAGTGATTTTTGAAATGCTCCTTAGGATTGCCTTGCATGTCCATAGTATTTCCTACAGTCAGAGAGCAGCATTTTTATATATACACGTCTTCTCAGAGTTTAATACAAAAAGGAAAAGTACTTAAAAGTCTCTACTGCAATTTTTTTCTTATTTGTTAAAATATTTACAAGGTTCTGATATGCTTTTTTGATGGTTACTCAGAGTCTGAGTAAAAATTGTGCTGTCTCTTGTCTGACCGATGTGGTGCTGCCTTGGAAAAGATGGTCCAAGAGACAGAACTGTTAAACACACAGTCTGGGCCAAAAATCATGTTGAGTGACATAGACCCAGATGACTTTGGGCAGTCAAGATATATTTCTTGATGACTTGGAAGGTATTTGGTTTTCATATTTTTAGAGCTGCAGTGAATGGAGCCCTGCAGATCTCCTGCCATCCAAAAAGGGAGACCTTTCTGACTGAACAACTATGTGCAGTTGCATCACAGTTGCTTCCACATCTGTGAAGCAGGCTACTTGCACTCTCCATTAGTAGCACAACTGCACTATTTTTCATCTATTGGTGGTCACGGCGGGCTGTGCTGTGTTCCTCCGTGACTGCCGTGGATGGGACTGTCTTGTATTATAGTAGAGAGATTTGCTGTTTAAGGCTGTCTGCCATTGTTAGACATCCAGTACATACACAACTGAATCAATGACTAAACCCGACATCCTCCATACAGTGCACACACAGTCCCTCACAAACTGTCGCTCTCTGTATCTGTAGATAAAAAATCACTAATAATGTAAAATAATCTTAAGTAAATTAGAAAAAGTTATGAACACTTCAGCGACCATGAAAACATGGACAGCATAAGATAAACACTCCAACAATTCCAGATTCATCATTGCAGAGATCGTTAAGCAGCCTGTTAGTGCAACAAATCTCATACCCCATTCTACCAGAATGAAGGAAGCTGGAAACTGCCAACTAAATTGATCTGAGCTAGGTGTATCTGAAACACTGTAGTAAATGACCACACAACCCAGTTTTACAACAAACAGTTTTGTTACTCCTACATTAAATTATAGCTCTAGGGCTCCACTGCATGGGGGTCATTCAGTCTCGACAGGATACTAATGGGGGCAGTGTGATGCAAGGTAAAAAGGTTTTAGAATAAGGAACTGCAGTCAGATTTCATATGACCCAGCTGCACCAGACAGGACTGACATAACTCACATCAGACTCCTAAAATCCAAGGCCTTGGCTCCGCAGTGAATGGTGGCTTCTTCCCATCTTTCTGAAGTATTTGAAATAGATTTATTCGGTCTCTAGTGTTGATCTATCTCCATGTCCTGAGTGACATGTAAAGCTGCTTTTTGTTTCCTTTTTCACACTGCAGCCAGCACCACTCTGACCCTAGAGATCTAGAAGTATCCCACTGGGACATGATTTAGCCTCTTGCTCTCATCCCAACTGAAAGGGGTTAGCAGGCACCAGCATGTTTTTTTTTTCTTATTTTTAAAAATCACCCAGCATCTCACTCTCCCCGAACTAGAAACTGCCAACTAAATCTAACTGAGCAAGCTGGATCTGAAACACAACAATAAATGACCACACAACCCTGTTTTGCAACTAACAGATTTGTTACTCCTACATTAAATTATAGCTCTAGGGCTCCACTCCATGGGGGTCATCCAGTCTTAATTGAATACTGATGTGCACAGTATGATACAAGGTTAAAAGGTTTTAGAATAACAAATTGCAGACAGCTTTCATATGACCGAGCTGCACCAGACAGGACTGACATAACTCACATCAGACTCCTAAAATCCAAGTCCTCTGCTCTGCAGTGTGAATAGCTGCTTCTCCCCTTCTTTCTGAAGTATCTGAAATAGATTTTATCAGTCTCAAGTGTTGAACAACTCCCATGTACTGAGAGACACATAAAGTCACTTTCTCTCTCCTCTTTCACACTGCTGTGAGCACCACTCTAACCATAGAGACCTTGGAGGATCTGTTATGGATATGGTTTAGCTTTATGCCCTCTTCCTAACTGCAGGGGGTCAACGGGCACCAGCACATGTTTTTATTACTTTTTTTCAATAACCTAGCTGACCATCCTCTAAGCACCCCAGAAATGTTACAGTAAGTGACACAGGGGTCTAATCCCAGTGTAGGAATCATCTGTCTGTTTTGTATTTTTAAACCTGTAAAAGGAAGCAGTCCATCAACATCTAAAGGAAAGAATTGTCAAGTATCTAGAGGCCAGATGGGCACAGGACCCTAGGCAGCATGGATTCACAGCGGGAAGGTCATGCCAGATGAATCTGATAGATTTCTTTGGCTGGGTGACCAAAGTAGTAGATCAGGGAGGGGCTGTGGACATGGCCTACCTGAACTTTAGCAAGGCATTTGACACAGTCCCACACAAAGATTAATATACAGGTTAGCCAGCCTGGGAGTGGGTCCCAAGATGACAGCCTGGGTAAAGAATTGGCTGGAGAATAGGACACAGAGAGTTATAGTAAATGGAGTCCACTCAGAAGAAAGGAGGGTTACTAGTGGGGTACCGCAGGGTTTCAGTATTAGGACCGGTCCTCTTCAATGTCTTTATAAGCGACATTGCAGAAGGACTGGAAGGAAAAGTATGTCTCTTTGCAGATGACACTAAGATCTGCAACAGAGTTGATGCACAGGGTGGGGTGGAAAGGATGAGAAGGGACTTGGCAAGGTTAGAGGAATGGTCAAATGTATGGCAGCTTAGATTCAATGCTAAAGTGCAAGGTAATGCACCTGGGAAACAAAACCCAGGGAAGAGTACACAATTGGGGGTGAGATACTAACAACAATAAGAATGGAAAGGGACCTGGGGTAGTCATATCAGATGACTAAACATGGGCAAGCAATGTGAGAGGGCAGCAAGGAGGGCTGGGGGGATACTGGGATGCATAGGGAGAGGCATCACCAGTAGAAAACAGGAAGTTATTATCCCTCTGTACAGACAGCTGGTGAGACCCCATCTGGAGTACTGTGTGCAGTTCTGGAGACCCAGTCTCTGCAAAGACATAGACAGGATGGAAGCTGTCCAGAGGAGGGCAACTAAAATGGTGCAGGGTCTGCACCGGAAGTCATATGAAGAGAGACTTAAGGAGCTTAATATGTATAGCCTCGAGGAAAGGAGGGAGAGGGGGGACATGATAGAAACTTTCAAGTACCTCAAGGGAATCAACAAAGTCCAAGAGGGTAGCATCTTTCAAAAAGAGGTGTGCAAGAACAAGAGGGCACAATTTGAAGATGGGGGCAGCTCAGAGGTAATTTAAGAGTATTTTTCACAGAGGTTATGGATGCATGGAGCGGCCTTCCGGAGGAGGTTGTGGAGTCAAAATCAGTGGGGGAATTCAAGCATGCATGGGATAGTCATAAGGCAATTCTGGGGGGTTGGGGTAGGAAGAAGTAGGCTGCTGGTTAACTAGGATCTGCAGCTTATCCAGTAGGTAGGGAAATGGGCAGACTGGGTGGGCCAAGCTGTCCTTATCTGCCAGCAAATTCTATGTTTCTATGTTTCTATGTTTTACAAGTGTTAGACTCCCCCACTTGACCCTTCCACTCAGCACACACCCCCACACCTCCCCAAATTCTTACTTTCCCATGGTGGGGGTCCAATGCCGTACTCCTCTCTGGATCACAGACACATCTTCACTTTTCAAAGCTGAAATGTGAACTAAAGAAACAGATAAGTGGTTCAACGTACTGTATTTCAAAGGTGTTTTGAACTTAGTGGCATAACTTGGCCATTTTTGCATGTTTTGGGCCAAAATATTCAACATGCCTGTTTGGGGTCCCTACCTCATGAACAATTGCACTTTCATTAGGCAACTCCATCCTGAAAGGTGATTTTGCAGTCCCTGTGCTAAATCACCTTTCGGGCAGGAGTTAAACATTTACCCTGCCCTTGTTCATGAGTTGGGGTCATAAGAAGGCTATGTTGAACTGTGGTGTCAAAATAAAAAAAATTAAAAAAAATACAATGTTATGAGCCTACATTGAATTTTGTGAATGCAGGCTTGTAACTCTGCTAATTTTCAATATTTGTATTCCAGATTTACAGTACAGCCATTTCTTTACAGCATCTCATGAATGTGATAGCTGCCATTGTTAAAATCATGTCCAAACTGTTTTTTTTTTTCTCATTCCTAATGGTGATTTTTTGGTCTGTGCACAAAATCACCTTTTGGACAGGAGTTGAACATTTTCTTTGCTCTTCTTCATGAGGCAGGGTCATGAGAAGGCTATGTTCTAAATTTGCTGTAAAATTATTAAACAAACTCTAGCCAGAGCTGATAGGGCTGTGAAGAGCTACCAAGTGACCAACGTTATTTTCTTGTTGGTGTCATATAGTATTGTTTAGTCACAATCATCAAAAACTGCCATGCTGCTAAATCAGTCCTTTTGAATTTATTTAGTCAGAGTAAATGCTGCTGGTGTGTGTGTGTGTGTGTGTGTGTGTGTGTGTGTGTGTGTGTGTGTGTGTGTGCGTGTGTGTGTGCTCCCAGATTACATTTGCCTTTTTCTTGTAACTGCAGGGCAATTTTCCTCTGTTTTCCTTTAGATCACTATTTCCAATGGAAGCCAAATTCATCTGTTTTCCCATATAACTAATGCAAGTCTATGGGAAGAATTTCCCTGTAGATGGCTCCAAATCCCTGTAAACAGAGTTCCTTACCATTTAAATAAAATACCTGACATTCCCGACAAGCTTAGTTAAAGGAGAACTGCGTTGAACCTGTGAGTAATGTTTCCTGTAGAAGCTCTTTTTTTCATATAGTGGGTCTCCTTCTGTTTCTGCCCCATTTTTGCTGGCCTTTTAGTTAACCCATTGTATATCTGTGGGTTACACACTGCTGCAAAGTGCCATCTAAGAAGTGTGTGATGTTGTTTATGTCCCCATGAACTGAATAATTCTAAATTAGAACACAGATGCATTGTACCAACAATGTACATTCTTGACAAGATCATACTGTTCTAAAATGGTCAATGCCAGCAGTGTGTGACTCAGAAACACTCACTGAATTTACCAAAGGACCAGTTAAGATTAAGAGGTAACAAATTGAGAACTGGTATTTAAAAAACAAATAGCATCTACTTTTACAAAAATGCATGTTTGCTGATTCAAGGCAGTTCTACTTTGAGATATTAACAGCCCAGTCTAAATTGTTTAATATTTATGGGGCTGGCAGTATTGCCTAGATGTTAGAGTAATGAGCTATACATGAGCTTTGTACATCCAGCATTCAGACATGGGTTTGATTCCCACACCCTCCATTTCCATGCTGTGTGGCTCTGATCAAATCACTTACTCTCCCCAGGGTTTCTTGGTTTGTCCCTAGAAACAAGCACCTATGCTTAGTTGGCCTTACCTGGTTAACAAAGGAAAAGATATGTAAATTTATTACATTTATAAACTGTAACAAAACATTAAACTCCAGTACACAGATTCCAGATTCATGCAATAGCCAGCCTCCCTACTACTAATGGAATCCATCTAACTTCTCTGTCCCTCTCTGTAAATCTGTTACTTTTTTTCTTTTAGTTAATTTTGAAACTGTCTGTCTGGAGTATGGAAACATCACACTTTTACACTGGCCTCCTGTTATGCAGGAGGGGATGCTGATTCATACAGTGTAGCTGAGCCTCACACTGTAAATAATAGATAAGAGATGAGCAGTCTGCGCAACATGGCCCATCCTGAAGCAGGATTGTACATACATACATACACACACACACACACACACACATACACAGACACTTAAAAGCACTTTCCACTTGACACTTCCAACTCCAGAAACAGCAAACAAGAACAAAGCACCTCTTTTGTTCTATGGGTGCCTGGGCAGCTGGATTTAATTAATTCTGTCATGATAGTTTATGCTCTCCTTTTTTGTTTATTTGTTTAAAGGGCAAGATCATTCAGGCCAAACAAGGTGATGGGACTACAGCCCACCCCCCACCTCGCCCTGCAGTTTGTATGTGTGCACATAAGAATGAAATAGCTCACAGACTGCAGGTCCATGATCTGTAATCTGACACTGTAGACTACAGACATTATATAATGAGTTAACCCCTAGGTTGCTGACAGAAATAGAATACATCTTAGACTGAGCTGGGCAGATGATAGAAACAGTAGTTTAAAAAGTGTTTTTTTTGTTCATATCCTAAGAAGTTCTGAGGCACAATACAGTAACATCCCCCCTCCTTTCAGATGCCCTTATAATAGAACAGCAAATAGCAAAAATCAGAGGGGGAGTGCACTACTTTGCAGCTGTGGAGGAATACATCCAAATGTTTAAAAAGGTAGTGCCACGAATAGCTGTTTTAGAGCTACAGTCTGATCAATGTCAGAAAGGCTGTAGGCTCTGCCCACAGCCCTAAAAAAGAGTTATGAGGCTGTTTTGAATTTGGCAAACGCAGGCTCATAACTTTGGTAATATTCAATATTTGTACCCCAAATTTTCAACATAGCCATTTCTTTACAGCACCTCATGAATGTGATCGTTGTCATTTTTCAACTCCTGCCCAAAATGTGTTTTTGTGTCCTGAATGTCTCTGCATGAAATCACCATTAGGCCAGGAGTTGAACATTTTATCTGCCCTTCTTCACGAAGCATGGTCATAACAAGGCTGTGTTGAAAAGTTGATGTAAAAATATCCAAAAACAACAAATTCTTCAGCCTACATTACATTTTGAGAACCTAGGCTCATAACTTTGTTAATTTTCAATATTTTTACTCCAAATTCCACAGCTGCAGCACTATCGGCTCTGGTTACAACTTATTACTCATGCTGGGGTCAGGGATGGGAGATTAGGTTAACCACAAGGTGCCTGGTCACTCATGCAGAGGAATGCTCATGTTTTGAGTGAAGCTAGAAGTTAAGGGAATGGGTTAATTTCTGCCATAAAGTATGGCTGAGATTGTTTTCTGTTTATTTGAGAGGTTGGTGCATTTTTATTTTTAAACCAGTGTCCTCAGTGTTAAAATAGTGCTATGGTGGTTACTGTGACAGGAATCAATGCGTATGATTCAAACAGTGATTTTGAATCAGTGCATGATATAGTAAGCAGTCTGTGACAGCTCTGCTTGTACTTCTATTGTGCAGGATTGTTGATCGCTGTTGGCCCATAGACCAAACCTTGTCCTTCATGTTCCAAAGTGTAAAGAACAACAGGTTTCACATTTCAAAACATAAAGAATAATGTTTAGAAAACACCAGGAAAACAGGCTTACAGTGTATTATAATCTAATAACAAATTGGTTTAATCATGTATCGATAAGACTAAGGTCTGAACCACTGAAATTGAATAATTTATTTTTCAGACAAAGATATATCTAAGAAATTTGTTGAGCTGCAATTTTATTTAATACCCTAGGTGCCTAGAAAGTGGAAATGTATGCTTTGATTGGTATATCAGATTATTTTGGGTTAATATGTAGGGCTGTGTAACCTCATAGAGTGGGTCATATGTGGTTGATTTCTTTTTTTCTTTTTTGCATTGTAATAACAATATACCTGAACATAATATTATTATAATATATCTAAGCAGCTGCCTAAGTTTAAAGAAAATGTTTATCTCTGTGATATAATTATGTAACCCCTACCCCTGCCTTTTTGCCAAAATGACAGGAGGCATGCTGTTGAAGCTGACAGCAGTACCTGGTGGGGACTGGGTTCGGGGAGGATGAGGTTACTCGGCACAGGGGGACCTAAGTTTGGCTACTCTGCACAGGGGCACCCAAGTAAATCCAAACACAGGAAGCAATAACTGTAATGTCCAGAACCAGGAATGGGATTCTTCAGTGTGGCTTTTATTCACATCCAAGCTGAACAAACAAAGCATAGATGGACCCCCATGGGCTACATTTCCTGGTAATGCAGATTAGAGACAACAGAACACTTTATCACTGTTTCTAGCCCTCAGGCTCTAAACCCACCAGGCACACAGCTCGGACTTGCACGCAGCTTTGGGTACACAGCCCAACTTGTACACACTTGGGTTTTTCCCACTGGCCCGGCTCCCCCACCGGCCACTTGATCCGCAGTCCATTGGAAGAATGAACCAATTATCCTGTTCATGGTCCATTGGAGGAATGAACCAATTATCCTGTCATGGCTCCCCAAACCACACTAGAGTTTGCGACTCCTAGAGAGAATTTTCCTTACAATCCCACATCTGGGTACTTCCCCCATCACTGGCCAAGCACCTGAGGTAAAGTAGAAATCCACAGAAGAAATCCCTAGAGGTGGACCTGGTCACTAAAGATGGGGGGCCACCCACCTCCAGCTCCCACAGCCCAAACCCAGCCATTTCTCTGGAAACTGAACAATTCCTTTACTGAACTTTCAAATGTAGATTAAGGGTAGATGTCTGTCACATCACCTCTACATATCATTTGCATCCCAACAAACTCTGGAACTTGAACCTACTTTTACTTTGCTTAGCCCATTACTCTAGGCTTCCCAATATTTAGTAGTTCAATCCCCACATTGCCACACAAGTCCCCGGGTGAAAAACATAGGCCCTTTTAGCCAGATCAGACACTCACCCTCTCGTTGCAGGTGCCCCACAGGCGACTCACAAATCTTCTTTTCTCCCAAATAAATACTGGAACAAATAGGCAGCTTTTCCTCCACAAGCAGAACTAGGGAGTTGCCCCAGGAATCTGCAGGGAATCCTTTCCTGCTCCCCTCCGAAGGAAGGGGGCGCTGAGACCCGGAAACAGCGGTCTCCACCACTTCACTAATCTTCTGTGTCTCTCTTTAAGGTGGAGACACACACCCTATTACTTAAAAGTAGCCCTCTGTCAGGGCTGAGGCTCCTAGAGCCTTCACTGAGCTGCTTTACCAGCAAGCTCCCAACTTCTCACTCCACTCACTGAAGACAAACTGAAGACATTGACTTCAAAACTCCCAACGTTCTAACTAACTCCCTTTGCTGCAGATTCCAATGTGGCTCATGCAGCTGCGATAGTTCTATTGGTGATGTCATCCCTCAGTCTCAGCTGAGACTGAGAACAGAGTGAGACAGTGTGAAACCCATTTAACTGGAGTTTCACAAGCTGCCTTCCCTGCCTACCTCTAGGTCTTACTGGGATTCTAGTAACCCCGGGTAACAAGGGGGTTACACTCGCCCTTGACCAGGAAAATGACTGTCCGCAGTCATTATTTACCCGACCTTAGGCCATCCCACCCTATGTGCTACCTGCGGAGGGGGATGATCAGGCGCCCTCCTACCATGTGCAAGCACAGGCAGGCAACACTAAGGGCCTAGAGGCCTTGAGCTGACATATCAGCCTCTACACTATCCACTTACTATGGACACCTAGTGGCTCTGGTAGAGCCATCCAGATCATAGCCCTTATAGATCAGCACTGCGGTCCCTACTGCAGGTCAGGGCCACAGCCTGTCTATCCCCCCAACCCTCTAGGGAAAACCTATCTGTTCCTAACCTAATACCTCCCAAAACAAAAACAAACCGGGGACCTCCCCGACCTTGGGCAACCTGCAACCACACACCTTTGAAATACCACTTTTTATACCATGTCACTGCCTCCTCCCCACCCCCACAACCACACCTGTGGAAGGAAAGGGTTAATACAGTAATAACAACAATAACACCACAGTACTTTAAATTTCTACACACTACAGTACTAGTGAGGAACTCCGATGAGCCCCTCCTACTCTTCTTGTCTTCTCTTCTGTCCTCTCAGGAACACCTGTAAGAAAAAGAAAGACAACACACACTCCTAATCTGCATACACAGTCTACCTAGACCCCTACCATCAAAACACTGAAAAATCCCAAAAAGATTTTTTTTTTAGAAAAAAGGTAGAAAAACAGTATTTACATTAGAAAACAATGACATTATTTACAATACACATTTGGGGAGATGGAGTGCCCTAAAAGTCCTAACTAGTGACCACAATGCCCGGAGGCTAGTCCAATAAAGAGTCTCTCCTGGGCCGGAGCCTGGTGAAACACAGTTCTAACAGGCCAAAGTCCAGAAGGGGAGAGTCTTTGCAGACAGTTCACACATTTTGAAGTCTGCTAGTGTAGGGTGTGTACTGCAATGTCATAAAGATAGAAAAGTTCGGACTTACCAGCCACTTGTAGTATGGAAATTTTGGGACCAACCTGCACCTCTGACGAAGACTCTCCCTGGCAGCATTTCTTCTGAAACAGCTGGGCGGACATCTTCCGGGAACCACAGGAGGGCACATCTGGAACAGCTGGTCTGATGTCATATCAGGAGATGGAATCTTAGAACAGGAACAACAAGAAAACTGCTGGTCCGACGTCATCCGATTACCAGGCGATGAACAGGATACAGCTGAGTTGGTGTTCTCTCTGGATCTGAAGTCATCTGGTGGGCCAGTCGATGGTTTCTGGAAAGGCCAGTACACTGTAGACTGATGAATGTGGGGCACCTGAGTCCTGGATGTCATATTGGCGGATCAATAAAGGCACTTCACAGTCTGGTGTGGCAGTATTGACTACCACTGCTCGGCTCTCCATTTAGTAGGCATGGGCACATTTGCTGCGAGGTCCTTGCACTGAGGACAGTAGTACCGGGGGTCAGAAGCTTGAATTATTACCCCATCTGGGCGCACACAATTCACACAGTGGGAGATTTCATGTTCCTCTCTGTCCACTATTCTCACTCTGTCTATAAACAGTGTCCTGCCTCTCTTCCACTGGGTATACTTCTCGCGAAACAGTCTGTTCTTTATATGCTTGTCGGACCCAGGATGCACACTTTTCATTGCTTCATCCCAGATCCAGGATTTCCTGCAGTTCTCAATCTCCTCCCAGACTTTCCGAGGAGAGGTAGGAGAGGTAGGAAAGGTCATACCATAGATCTCATTTGCCTTCCTACGAACCAGTCTCTCCTCTTTACTTGCTTTGGTCAATCTGAGACCGCTGGCCTGGCTTGGGGGTGACCAGTCCTGGTTCTGCCAGCTTCGCATCCTTAAAGAAATTAGAAATGGATCCCTGACTTCTTCCTCTTGCAAAGCCAGGGCAGTGGCATCACTACTTTCTTCCATTCATTCCTCCGAGGCAAGATCTTGAGGCTGTGTAGCCATTCCTTTTTCACAAGGCCACATAGGTTCCCCCTCATCTTCTTCTTCACTGAGGATCTGAGCCCAGGAGTGAACAGTCGTCCTCTCTCCTAAGACTATCCACTCATCACTAGGTGCGGAGGTCGACACCTCCCACTCAAAGGCCTCCTGCATCTCATCTTCATCTAAGAGATTTGGGCTAGGCTCCCCCCTCTAGGGGTCTATTGATGCTTTATCCAAACTTTATTTCTGGGATCCAGCATCCGAAACTTCAACTTCTGGTTCTGTCTCTAACTCTGCACCCTCTAGCTCTGTGCCACACTCCCCTAAGGGGTCTTTCTCCTCAGGCTCTGCCTGGTGCTGTGTGCTGCCAACTGCAGATTCCTGAACCTTTGTCCATGTGGGAGCCAACTGAATTTGAGGCCCTTTATACAAGCCATATCTTTCTAGGCATCCAGCACAGTGAGGAATTATGAAGACATCCCTTTCAGCTCTCAAGCATATTTGACATACATGCATGGGATAACCAGGAACTGCCACATGAGGAGGTAGTTGCCCTCCATAGCACCACTTTTAAATATTCCTCAGTCTATTCACTGCTGCTGTTACTGCAACCCGGGCATGATCCGGGTAACGAGTTGGTTCCGAGGCCATAACTTCAGAAAAACAAACAAAAGTTCACTGTAACTGAAAGTCCCAACTTTATTGAACACACTCTTTAGTTGTAAAATGGCTCCTCTGCTGCTGAATTTACTTTACTACCCCACCCTGTAATGTTGGCGGCAGCACTCCTGTGCATCAACATTCAGAATCTGGGTCAAGCCACTGCGCACCCGATTTACACAAACTACTGATAACTTTTGCTCAAACTGCACAACTTGCTCTGTTCTTGCTTTAAACACATTTATAGGATTTTCCATGGACTTTTTACATGTTGGTAACATTTCTTTTATTCACAGTCCCTTAAAGCTTCAAGTTTTTAGCACAGGATTGCCTGTATAACTAGTGCTGCCCTTTGCCTACAACCCACAGTCTCTCTCTGGCTTCAAACTTTAAACTGAGGCTAAATTAATTACTATGCGCACAGTCAATGGCTTAACAGACTTTCACTTGCAGGCAGGACTTTACACAGTCGTTACTTGCAAAGCGACTACACTGCTGCACACACATTTACATGGCATAGGGCAGAAAATCACTGTTTGAGCAGTTTTAAGGTTGTTACTTACTGTTATCAGTAGCAGTTTGCTGCAATGGGGAAAAACAGCCTGCAGCCAGTTCTTGCAGGCCTTAGAACAGAAACGGGTGGGCATTCTTACAGATCATCTTCTCGACCACCAAACTTGCAATTGCGACAACTGATTAGTGGGTTGAGCCCAATTTTAAACTAGATAGTCTATTTTTTCAATGTTTACAGTGATTTTAACACTCTGCGATGCTCCTCCATTAGCCAGTACATGCACTCCACTCACACTCCCTCTCGAATGCTGGGGCAGTCTCTGTAGAGCTGGCTGAGGGGTGGGACTGATCTCAGCCTGACTAATCACACGACGCCATGCAAATGAGCCCTTTCTTCCTCGCAAGGGCTCTTCTCCTCATGGCGATCGTCGAGCAGGCAAATTTAAACTGCAGAATGCAACTTTTTTTCTTTACCAACTGACTCCACGGCTGGAGCCCATTTCAGCCATTTAACATAGCCATTTACACTGCAGTCTCTCAATTCATTCAGAAAGCATGTCCAATGTCCAGGGCACAATTTTCCTGTTGCTACCCCTAGTCTTCCACACTTTTCTTTACCACAGTTCATTTTAAAAGCATTTCAAACATCCAGGGCACAATTTTCCTGTTGCTACCCCTAGTCTTCCACACTTTTCTTTACCACAGTTAATTTTTAAAGCAGGCAAAACGCTGTAAACTATTTGATGCAGGACAAGGGCACACTCTTTGGCTTTACTGCTCATTGGTAAACAGTTGGCAATTTTAAACAGCAGCACAAAATCCACAACACACAGCAACACACTAGGGGAAATTGCTTTAACTTTTTTGGGCTACCCACAGCCAGATAGCCAAAACGCTAGCCACCTTGCCCGAGCACCTTCCTCCCTGAACAAAATTCAAAGTGGTGCCTCCATTTTTGTAACCCCTACCCCTGCCTTTTTGCCAAAACGACAGGTGGCATGCTGTTGAAGCTGACAGCAGTACCTGGTGGGGACTGGGTTCAGGGAGGATGAGGTTACTCGGCACAGGGGTACCTAGGTTTGGCTACTCTGCACAGGGCACCAAGTAAATCCGAACACAGGAAGCAATAACTGTAATGTCCAGAAACAGGAATGGGATTCTTCAGTGTGGTTTTTATTCACATCCAAGCTGAACAAACAAAGCATAGATGGACCCCCATGGGGCTACATTTCCTGGTAATGCAGATTATAGACAACAGAACACTTTATCACTGTTTCCAGCCCTCAGGCTCTAAACCCACCAAGCACACAGCCCGGACTTGCACGCAGCTTTGGGTACACAGCCCAACTTGTACACACTTGGGTTTTCCCCACTGGCCTGGCTCCCCCAACGGCCACTTGATCCACAGTCCATTGGAAGAATGAACCAATTATCCTGTTCATGGTCCATTGGAGGAATGAACCAATTATCCTGTCATGGCTCCCCAAACCACACTAGAGTCTACGACTCCTAGAGAGAATTTTCCTTACAATCCCACGTCTGGGTACTTCCCCCATCACTGGCCAAGCACCTGAGGTAAAGTAGAAATCCACAGAAGAAATCCGTAGAGGTGGACCTGGTCACTAAAGATGGGGGGGCCACCCACCTCCAGCTCCCACAGCCGATACCCAGCCATTTCTCTGGAAATTGAACAATTCCTTTACTGAACTTTCAAATGTAGATTAAGGGTAGACGTCTGTCACATCACCTCTACATATTATTTGCATCCCAACAAACTCTGGAACTTGAACCTACTTTTACTTTGCTTAGCCCATTACTCTAGGCTTCCCAATATTTAGTAGTTCAATCCCCACATTGTCACACAAGTCCCCGGGTGAAAAACATAGGTCCTTTTAGCCAGAGCAGACACTCACCCTCTCATTGCAGGTGCCCCACATGCAACTCACAAATCTTCTTTTCTCCCAAATAAATACTGGAACAAATAGGCAGCTTTTCCTCCACAAGCAGAACTAGGGGGTTGCCCCAGGAATCTGCAGGGTATCCTTTCCTGCTCCCCCCTGAAGGGAGGAGGCACTGAGACCTGAAAACAGCAGTCTCCACCACTTCAGTAATCTTCTGTGTCTCTCTTTAAGGTGGAGACACACACCTATTACTTAAAAGTAGCCCTCTGTCAGGGCTGTGGCTCCTAGAGCCTTCACTGAGATGCTTTACCAGCAAGCTCCCAACTTCTCACTCCACTCACTGAAGACAAACTGAAGACACTGACTTCAAAACTCCCAACGTTCTAACTAACTCCCTTTGCTGCAGATTCCAATGTGGCTCATGCAGCTGCGATAGTTCTATTGGTGATGTCATCCCTCAGTCTCAGTTGAGACTGAGAACAGAGTAAGACAGTGTGAAACCCATTTAACTGGAGTTTCACAAGCTGCCTTCCCTGCCTACCACTAGGTCTTACTGGGATTCTAGTAACCCCCGGGTAACAAGGGAGTTACACTTATATCCTGCTCTCACCTCACAAAATGGTCTAGATAATCTCATATATGTATAGCTTTCTTTTTGTATGCATACTGTGCTTAAAAACAAATACAAATTATAATTATAAACAAATGCCATGGGTGCATAGCAGAATAATATTTTGGATGACACTTGTCTGATGTGAGCATGCACCAGTCTCAGGAGACAGCCATTTTTGATGTCAGAGAATTGTTTCTCATTCTCAGAATAAACAGAAGAATACACTGTTCACAGAAACCCAGAGTCATGGTCAGATATGCAAAGTGTATTGCTGACTTCAAAACTATTTATACACACTTCTAATGCTGTACTGATCTGTTTTGCCTCCATGCCAATTACAAAGTTGATAACTAAAGGGTTTAATTAAAATTTGAGATGCCCAAACAAAAAAGGACACTTGACCAAAGCAGAACCAAATTTGCTCATGAACAACTTCTCTCACCCCTATGGATGGGTTACTGACTGATAATCCCATCCCAACTGCAAAGAGTACTCACATTTCATTCATTTTGTTTGGTAAGGGGATCTCCTGATAGTACTCTACACCATTCATCCCTTACTACTTAAGTTTACGATAGCCATATTTTGACTAGATATTCAGCTAATTTAAATTCTGTCAATGAAGTGCCCACAAAGTGGGCACTTCATGTTGTCACTCCGCTATGCAAAGTGGCCAATGCAAAAGGCTCACTTCACCTTGTGATTATTACTTTGCTTTGTCATTCTGCCTTAACGCAAAGTAAGGCGAAGTGACAACAATATTGGCAGCCCTTCACATACACAGTCACAAGAGTTAATGTGCATCCCCAAAATGCTCATGACTTGTGTCCAGAAAACTCCCCAGTGCTGACGAAGTGTAATGAGAGCACAAGAAATGCAAAGTCTCCCAAGATTAATGGCACACTCAGACGTCATGCATGCAGTAGTCACACACAGTCACCAGAATTAATGTGCATCCCCAAAATGCTACTGTCTTGTATCCAGAAAATTCCCCAGTGCTGACGAAGTGAAATAAAAGCGTAACAAGAAATGCGAAGTCTCCCAGAATTAATGGTTCACTCAGTCATGTGCGCAGTGGTCACACACAGTCACCAGAATTAATTTGCATCCCCAAAATGCTACTGTCTTGTGTCCAGAAAATTCCCCAGTGCTGTCAAAGTGAAATGAGAGGGTAACAAAAAATGTAAAGTCTCCCAGAATTAATGGACTCCATCATTTTTTCAGTGATCACACACAGTCACCAGAATTAATGTGCATCCCAAAAATGCTACTGTCTTATGTCCAGAAAATTCCCCAGTGCAGACAAAGTGAAATGAGAGCATAACAAGAAATGCAAAGTCTCCCAGAATTAATGGTGTACTACAAATGCACAGACAGATTAAGATTGCACTGTGCACTCAAGAGATGCAGACACAAATGCACAACAACACCAACCAGTTCTCACAAGTCACAAATCCAAATCTGGAAAAAAATACCTTTTGCTGGTGGGGGGGGGGTGTAGTTCATGGCAGTAACAGTCCACTACCAGTAAAAATACCACAAGGCAGTATAAAAAATTCATGCAGGTGCAGTGGATACCAGGTTCACACTGCTGCAATTACTCTGTGGCACAATAAAAGGTGTCTGATTTAATGGCACGCATTGCACACACGCTCACACACACTGCAAGTAATGCAAAGCAAATTGAAAACGTTTAGTAATATAATCAAATGTTTTAAGCAAACTGAAAGTATTCACTGCTGCACTACAACAATCAGCAAAAAAATTTCAAGAATTACTAAAAATATTACTGTATATACATTAACACACTTATACAAGAAAAATATAACCAAAACAGAAAGACTGCCTTTTTCTCCCAGTTAATCTACCTACACCATAGATACACCCCCCCAAAGCACACTTCACAGTACACAGACTGATTTTTCTAAATTAACATTCAAAATCCACACACAAACAATAAACACTCAATGATAAGAGCACAGGAGGGTTTTCTACAATGGATGTACTAAATGTTGAGCAAAACAAAATACTCAAAAAGGCTTTTTTAACAGCTTTTAGAGGATTTAAATCGCAGAGCTCTGAGAGGAAACTATCTCCATCTTCCACTACAGACACACTACACAGAACTGAGACTGTGCAGAACAATCTAGAGCCCATGTGACTTGAACTCCCATGAAGCACTGCAAAATTCACCTTTGGAGCTCAAAAACAAGGCTGAGTAAGGCAAAGTACATTGATTTTAATGTGCTTCACCTTAAAACTGGTGGAGAAGTGGTTTGGAGAAGGCAGAATAATGCAAAGTCATTGTTTTCAATGGACTTCGCGTTCACCATTATAACTCGAAGTACTCCGCTTCGCATTGCGGAGTACTTAGTGGATTCCACGTTACTCTGCAAATGACTTTGTGGAGTGAATTTCGGCCACTTTGCCCACGACTAATTTTGATGTGAATATTTTCTGCACACGTCAGTTTTATTCAGATCAGTGATGAAGAACAAAATCACTCTTTTATGGAAACTGCATAATCTTCCCTTTGCTTCAGGTATTCTTCATACATAACTAAGACAAGTTTTACTTTACTTTAACTAATAGTGTAGTGTTTGTGTTCCTCTGAGCTATATATATATATATATATATATATATATATATATATATATCATTAGTCTTCTGTTGGGTTGGGATATGTAATTCTTCAAGGAGTTTGTCTTCTCTTAACTCAGCAGCAGATGTACCTAGAAATATAGAAGGTGACAGCAGATAAGGACAATGTGGCCCACCTAGTCTGCCTCTTTTCCCTACATAATACAATACCACAGACCCTAGCTTACCTGAAACTTGCCCTCTCTTCCCTATTGCAAGAGTATTCTTATGTCTATCCCATTCTTTCTTGAATTCCCCTACAATTTTTGCCCCCACCACCCAAGCATCCACTACTCTTTCTGTGAAAAATTACTATCTCATGTTGCCCCTGAGCCTACCCCCTCTAACCTCATATCATGACCCCTTGTCCTTTTAAACCTTGTTTTACCCTCCTGTACCTTATTTATAGCCCTGCAGTACTTGGATATCTCTATCATATCCCCTCTCTCTCTCTTGCATCTCCTACATGGAATACATATTGAGGTCCTCTAGTCTTTCCTCATATGACTTTTTGTGCAGTCCTTGCACAATTTTTGTTGCTCTTCTCTGGACTGTCTATATTTTGTCTATGTTCTTCCAGAGATGCTGCATCCAGAACTGGACACAGTACTTCAGACGAGGTCTCACTAGTGATCTGTACAGTGGCATAACCATCTCCTATTTTTCTGTTGGTAATACCTCTCCCTATGCATCCAAGTACCCCACCAGCTCTCCCCACAATCTTATTGCATAGTTCAGTTACCTTTAAGTCATCAGATATGATTATCCCAGGTCCCTTTCTTTTTTTTATTTTTGCAAATAACTTTATTTTTCAGAAAGATAACAAAGTTTAACATAGCACATAAGAAAATCACAAAACAAAATTCTGTCTCGGCTAAACAATCACAGACATGTTCATATTACAATACTAATACACAGGATGAAAAACAAAAAAATACCCTAAATAAATGAGAAAAAAGAAAACCCTTCACACCCTGCAGCAGCCTCTCTACCATAGCCTAATTGCACCTAAAACAGATATTTTGTAAACCAAATAGCCCCTTATAAAAGTCCTGTAAAAGGTTCAAGTACAAATTCATGGCACAACTTTTAACCAGTCTAGCACAAAATGCAACAAAAAGGGAGGAGAGAGGAAAGAGAGGGAAAAAAGAAAGGCCTGTAAAATGAGGTAAAAATAGGTAATTCTGAAAGCTGCTATACCACCCCATGAAAACATAGAAGTATATCTAACCCTACGCAGAAAGTCACCTAAGGAAATAAAATATGAAAGAGGAATCTTAGGCCTTGCTAGGCTGAAAGGAGCAGGGGTCTGAAGGGAGTTGGTTCAATAACCAAATTTATCCTTAAGAACTGAAAAAAGTTCACCCCAGCATCCCTGGAACTTCTCTCCAGAGTGGGAGAACCAGGCTACACATCTTTCTGCATTTAAAGCGGTAAGAAATTCCACCCACCATTCTCTAAAAGAAGGTTCCCATTCCTCCTTCCAATGTTTAAGTATTACTAACTTAGTGACCAAAGCCAGCAATGCTAACTGCACTTTTTGAAAGTGGGTAGGGACTGATGAATATATACCTAACAGACAAGTGTCCTCATTAAAGTACGGGGCAATTTTAAGATAAGACGACACCTTCCTTTTGACCGTATTCCAAAATTTAACTATTCTGGGGCACGACCACAATTTGTGATATAACACAGCAAACTCAAAGCCACATTCTCTACATTCTGCTGAAGCCAGCCTTCCTATCCGGTATAGTCTAGTGGGCGTAAAATATAAATTGTGGAGAATATTGAACTGAATGTTCCTTAATCGGTCTTGCTTAATTAAAAGATAGTTGTCAGTCCAGATCTTTTCCCATATTTTATTTGGGAAGTCCTTGTTGTAATTATTTTTCCAATAATAAGCTATGGGAGAAAGTCTTAACCCAACATGGCCTATAATTCCCTTATACAATTTAACAATCGCTTTCCGACCCTTAGACATTAACCAAAGGTTATTTAAAACTACCCTCGCATAGTCTGACCATGGAGGTTTGCCCAGAAAATGTTTAATACACTGGCATATTTGAAATAACTGAAACCACTTTTCCAAAGGCACCTTGAACTTAATTTGCAAGTTAGAAATAGATAGGACCGAATTACCTGAGACAAAATCGTCTAAACATAGTTCATTCTGTTGTCCTCCAAAAAAAGTTTTAGCTATTTTCTTTCCTATTTTTAGGCTTGGATTATTAGTCAAGGGTTGCTTCAGGTCTTTTGCGGTGGAGATTTGAAGCAAAGAGCATAATTGTTGTAAAACTCTCACATCCCACCCGAGAGGAGAATCTCTGAGTTTTAGTAGAATATTTGCCCATGGATTAAACAGCAAAGCCCCTAGGGCCATATTACATGAACACACCTGTTGGTTGTTTAAGAGCAGCCAGGAGGGGCTCTCCAAAATGCTGGCCGTAGATGTAAACCAATGCAAAAATCTATTAGCATGAATAGCCAGATAGTAAACAAAGAAATCAGGTAATTGAAGCCCCCCCATTGCCCTCGGGTGGGTGAGTTTCCTATATGCCCCTCTGAGACCTTCCCTTCAAAGGAAATCGAACACTATCCTCTGAGCGACAAAAAAAAGACTTAGGAGGTAAATATTAAGGTTGCTAAGGGGTAAAAACCTAGGCAGAATTGACATTTTCAGGACATTAGACCTCCCCCAGAAGGATAATGGTAGATTATTCCACCTGGCCAGATCTTTTTTAGTTGATTTTAACAGTGGGTCTAAATTAAGTTCCTTGAGTCTAGAAGTGTCTTTAGAGATTTTGATACCCAACTAAGTTAGGCATTCTTTCTCCCATTGGAGGCCCATATTTTCAATTAAGTCTCTCGTAAAGAGAGGAGATAAAGAATATACCATAGTTTTATTTTTATTGAGTTTATAACCTAAGAATTCACTAAACTGAGAGATAATTTGGAGGGTGCAGGGGAGGGACTGTCTGCTGCTCGAAATATGAAAAAGTAGGTTGTCAGCAAACAGGGATGATTTCAATTCCAAATGTTCCAGTGGTATACCTCCCTCTTATCCCCTGTTCTAGATTGAGAACTCTAGCTAAAGGTTCTATGTACAAATTGAACAAATAAGGGGAAAGAGGACAACCCTGTCGGGTATCTCAACCAAGTAGGAAAATCTCAGAGATGTGGTTAATACACTGCAATCTTGCTGATGGGCATCGATATAAAACCCAAATCTGGTCAACAAAGGGCTGTGGAATACCAAGCTTCGAGAGAACCTCGAACAGGTATACCCACTCTACCCTATCAAATGCTTTTTCTGCATCCAGGGACACCAAGGCCACTTCCAGCTCAGGGTCCTTGAATGCAGAAATCAGGTGGAACAGTTTCCTGAAATGATCAGCTGAAGTACGCCCCGACACAAACCCTGCTTGTTCAGGGCTTAATAGGCTTTTCCATACTTCCCCCAACCCGTTGGCCAAGATTTTTGCATATATTTTGACATCAATATTCAGCAAGGAAATAGGCCTGTAATTGCTAATCACTGTGGGATCCTTCCCTGGTTTGGGCAGGAGGATTATTCTTGCTTCAAATAGTGATTGGTCCAGGACTGGGAAGGAACTCCAGTAAATATACAGCTGTAGCAACAGAGGGATAAGATATTTTTTAAAGGTTTTGTAATATAGGCCCATAAAGCCATCTGGGCCCGGTGCCTTGTCTGGCTTTAAAGAGTCGATCACTGTCGAGATTTCCTCCTTGGTTATTGGGGCTACTAAATAGGCCTGGTTATCTCCTGATAGGGAGGGCAAATCAGCCCTCTTTATAAATGCTGCCATTTTCTCCAAATGGACACCCAGCAACGGATCCTGAGAATACAATGCCTTATAGTACTCACTAAAGAGAGTTAATATCTCCAGTGGACTAACTACCAAAGATCCTGATTGGGGATGTCTAATAGCTGCAATCCATTTTGATGTTGATTGTTGCTTTAATTGCCAAGTAAGTAATTTGTTTGCTTTACTACCCTGGCCAATATAAGAAGCTTTTATTAGAGAAGCTGACCGCTCTACTTTTTCTAGTAGTATACTTGCATAATGTGCTCTTAGCCTAGTAAGTTCTTGATCTTCTAAAGGCGAGAGTACATCCACCCCCTTATTTTCCAAACTCTTGATTCTCTGCAGACAGTCTTTCATTTGACTAACCATTTTCTTTTTTTGCACTGTGGCAATACGTATTAGTTCCCTCCTCCATGTAGCTTTTAAAGCTGCCCAGACCAAATCCACCGCAGGGATTAATTTATAGTTAACCTTGATGGAATCCTGCAAAAATTGTTGGAATTTTGAGATAATTAGTTTGTCCTTTAATAATCTATTGTTTAACAACCATGTGTGTGACCTGACAGGGACGTTGGGCATTTCTATCTGGACAATAATTAAGGAGTGGTCAGAGATTACATGAGCTAGAATTTTGGAATCGGTCGTGCGTGAAATTAGCTGATGACTTACTAGAAAATAATCAATACGAGAGTAGCTTTTGTGTACTGGGGAAAAAAAGTAAACTCTTTTCCTGATGGATTAAGTAATATCCAAGGGTCTATAAGACCCAAGGAGGAGATAAATTCCCCTAAAGCTTTTTGAGCTGCAGACAGTCCCATCCCTCTAAGATAGGTGCGGTCCAGATCACTTGCTTGAACTAAATTCCAGTCTCCACCAGTTATAATGGGATATTGCAAAAAGGGGGCCAATACCATTGCTAAGTGTGTAAAAAAGGAAGGGGTTTCCACGTTAGGGCCATAAACTGATCCCAATACTATACTGAGACTACCTAATTTACCTACAACAAAGATAAACCTCCCCTCAGGGTCACTAATAGAATCCACCGGAGTAAAGGGTAGTTTTTTGGCTAACAACAAGGCCACCCCCCATTTAGTAGAGCTGAATCCCACTCCAAAAGCTTGGCCAACTCAGCTCTTTTTAAAAAACCTTAGTTGTTCTGGAAGCACGTGCATTTCTTGAAGACACACTATTGAAGGGTCGTACTTGGCGAGATGGTTTAGAATGATATATTTCTTCTTGTTGTCTTCCCCCCATTAATATTCCACGAAAGAATATTCAAGCCGTTGAGCATAGATTAATACCTGATTGTGCCATGTAATAGAAAAGGTTTAATGGACTGTTCTGCTGCCACCCCCGCTCCCAAAAAACAGACAAACCACCTCAAAATTAACCCCCAAACACACTAAAATTAAGCTAACATTCAGAAACATTAAACTATTTACTAATCTCTTTACCCATGCTCTAGGCCTCCTCCTTGCCTCCAGGTCCATGATACTCACAAAGGGGAGAGCGCCGCTCTACCACCTCCCCAGCCTCTGATGGAGAGAAAAATAATATAGAGGTAACTCATGCCACACCCACTTTCATCCCACCCCTATATCTTTCACCCCCACCTAAGAAAAGGTAGTACGAGGGGAAGGATGTTATATGCCACACCCAACACTGACTAGGGAACAAGGCTCCTTCCGATAATCATGAAAAATGGGCAAATACCACTCCGTGAAGATATTCACTGACATTTGTATAATCTGGCATTGACTGGAGCCCTATAGTGTAAAATAGGAAAACGAAATTCCAGAAAATTAAATACAAGTATAAACAAGCTTAGACCCTGATAGGAACTTAATTCCACAGAGAATCATGCCATTCCCATTACAAAGGTAGCACCCAGAGAATATTCTGTGACATACTGCCATCTTTGTTTAACTCCAAATCCCAAGCTGCCACGTAAACTGTAGAACATTCTTCCAAAAGGACTGTACAAACTATAAATTGTGCCCAAGTAATTAGCTAGTCCAGTAAAGAGAGAACTAGACGAGAAACGCCAAAAAAAAAATAGCGGCAGCACTGTATGAGACCTAACAGTCTCAGCTGGAGTTCCCAACAAATAAATTTGTTTCCCTCGAAAGGGAGTACTGTTAGGTACCTCTGTCAGTCCAAAAAAAGAGGAGAATTACACATCCCTCCTACTAAGCCTGAAACACATTGAAGTATAAAACTGCATAAAGATACAATCTAGAACTGTTACCTAAATCGGAATTGAAAAAAGAAAACACCAAGATGGCAAAGGTACCGAAGAACAAATAACTGCAACTGAAGGATCTGGCAAAGCACTTATCTTTTAAACAGAAAGTATTTGGCACCATCTAGTGGACAAACCAAAGAACGGTATTCACCGCAGCTTCTTGGTAAAATCATCCAGAAAATAAATAAGGACAAATTGTTAGGATTGACATCTAAGTATATAATGGTGCCCCCATAAAAGTGTCTTGCCTACTCTGTTAGAAAAATACACACTACCCTCTACAAACATTTGAAAGAACAGATCTGCTTAGAGATAAGTAAACAGTGCAGTGATACTCTGTTCTTCTCGGACGTTCTTTGGAGCCGCATTTTAGACCCACATGCAGCTAAACTATATCTTCCTCACTTAAGAAACAAGTTAGGGTAGCTTTTCCTAAGAGTCTTTAAAGCATCTTCTGCCGAATCAAAGCATTTGCCTCCTTCAGTTAAAGTAACTTCCAGATGAGCTGGATATAAGAGGCGATGCTTTATGCCAGCTGCCCACAACTTGGAGGTAATGGGATGAAAGGAAGCCCTTAACTGTCGAGTCTTCAGTGTTAAATCTGGCACCAACCTCAATTTTTTGCCCTCCCAAAGAATTGCTGATAGTTTTCTGGCTTCCTTATGGATGAATTCCCGGTCTATGTAATTTAGTAGTTTAAAGATAATAGGCCTAGGCGGATCAGCCGGGGAGGGCTTTGTCTTCAGGGATCTATGTGCTCTTTCGATAATATACTCCGGGCCATTTGGGGAGGGACCCACCGTTTTCTTCAAAAAGCGTTGTAGAAACTGAATCGTGTTAAGGACCTCTTCACCTTCAGGAAGACCTATCAACACCAAATTGTTCCTCCTATTTCTCCCCTTCAGGTCGTCTAAATGATCTTCCAGTTTAGATAGACCCCTTTTTAATTCCACCATCTCAGGCTCCATCTTGTCTTGCTTTCTTCTATAGAGGCTACTCTGGCTTCTGCATCAGTAACCCTGCGGGCTAGCTGGGTAAGCGCCGGCTTAAAGTCCGCTACATCTTCAATTAATTTCAGTAAGGCCTTCTTAATAGTTGTTAGCTCTGAGTAAATATGTGAGGATGAGAGTTCCTCCAGAGGAGTTTAGGGAGAGGAACTACGACGAGGGCGCTTAGCTTCTGATTCTTACGTGGCCTCCTAGGCTGGTTGCTGCGTAGACATGTTGCAAGGGATGTTCAACTTCTGGTAGCAACCAAACACCATCTCTACACTTCCCAATTAGTTGAGTTTGTATAAGATCGAAAAAACAATCGTAATAAGTGGGTGTTTGTTGCAATTTAGGCCAGTGGGAGAGCGGAGCTCCGACGAACACGTCCTATCCCCTGCACAGCATCATGTGACTATCTTGACTGGTGGCTGTCAGTACCTCTCCCCCCATCTTGTACTCCTCCCTTGGATTTCAGTGCCTCAAATGCATGATTTTGCACTTCTTTGCATTGAATCTTAACAGCCACACTCTCAACCACTCCTCAAGCATGTTTAGGTCCTTTCTAATCCCCCCACTGAGTGTCAATCCTGTTGCAGATCTTAGTACCAATCCCTCTGCCATGTCGCTCATGAAGACTTTTAAGTGGACTGACCCAAGCACAGATCCCTGTGGCACCCTTTTGGACCCCCCCTTCCCCAGATTGAACACAATCTTTTTTTTTTTTACTTTTGTATTATCAGGTGAGACACACTAAGCTGAAAGCTTATTTACAGGTGCAACCTGGGAGCACAGGGAAGTTAAGTGACTTGCTCAGGGTCACACAGTATGCAAGTGGGGGCTGTGGGATTCAAACCCAGGTCTCCAGGTTTGCAGCTCAGAGCCTTAAACCACTGCGCTATACTGCCTCCCAGATTTACCACCATCCTCTGTGTCCTGTCACTCATCAGTACAGCATGAGAGGAATGGTGCACAACAGTGTTGCAACACACTGTCATTTAGCTGTGGAGATACTATTACAATCAGGAACAACAAGTTTAAAGAGGATGTGTGCCACCTGTCAGTCCAGCTAAGATTCCAAAATACATGAGGTTTCTGTATGTAGACATACAGTATCAGGCTGGGTGATTAGTGCTGAAAGCAACTACTGTTGTGTGGGGAATTGGAAGATGGGGAAGAATATACATAATGTCAAAGGGTGAAGAACCTGTAGTTGTATGACTGTAGTAAAATACTGACAGGTACTACTATGATTCCTGATACTGGGGCATAAGATAATGGCAAAATGATATATAATAATATTGCTTTGTATGTTTTACTGTTTTAAGCTTACATATATACAGTACCTTTCCAGAATATATTCCACGCAAGTACTTTAAAATAAAATTGCAATGGTGAAGTTAATACATGCTATTAAAATTCATCGACTTTGTGATAAGTCTGTTTCAGGCATGGAGTGTAAATTAATTTTAGAAATTTAAATCATAACAACATAACTTTCTAGTAAAACAATAATCTAATAAACTATTATTAATATAAATTAATATTCCAGTTCCTAATTACTAGGATGAAACAATTGTAATTCATTAGAACGAAATAAAATCAGTCCATTCAGTGTTTATTAATGTGTGGAATTCCTGTTTTAGAGACATGAATACAAAGTACAGATACTATAATTTTTTTTTGGGGGGGGGTTAAACATATATGTTCCTAAAATGTGCATGGGGTAGGTTACCTGAGAGTCCATTTTCTGAGTTAAGGTAGATGGGAATTTCATCCATGCATTCATTTCTCAAAGGAAAAAAATGGAGATTCTATGCCTTATGTTAATCAGTTTAATTACAGTGGTAGTCAGTGACATGACATAAAATATCCATATATATCTTACAAAATATAATGGGAAATCCTTATTCATTTCAACTGAATTTCTGTGATATTTCCTGATATATCCAGATAAATAGTATAGTACATCTTGTCACTGGCTACCATTATACCTCAGAGTCTGGCAGGCTAGTCCCTATAAGGTAGTTCAAATAAAAATCCTCTGGACTAGATTTTCAGACCACTGGATTCATTCCCATTGTAGCCATCCTGGGGCTGACCATGGAGATGGACCACATATTCAATGGGTTGGTTGGACCTGACACATGTTAGAGTAGCATGGATTTGGATTTGGATACATGCTGTCATTTGAGGACATACATGATCCACTGTCATTGGTCTAGCAGCCCTTACTCTGTCCAGCATGCATTTCACATACTAGAAAAACAGATGCAGGTTGTAAAGATGCAAATGTTCTTTTACTGGACACCTTTAAATGTCCCTTAGAATGCACGTGAAATTCTAGCATTCATAAATACTGATCTTGCTTACTTATTTACACATCAGGTAAGGGTTTTCATAAAATATGCAGTACATGTTCAAGTTTTCATGAAATTTAGGACTACTCACAAAATTGGCAATGTCAGTTTTAGAGTATAGCAAACATTCTTACAGTTACACTATAGGACAAATGGAAATTTCTCTGCTTTAGCATCTCAAAGATCTATGCAGATGACCTCCCAAATAAACCCCCCTTCTTACCTCCTTAAAAAATATTTATTGAGTTTTAGGGAATTATAAGAAAAAAAGATCTCAGATAATCTGAACAGAGAGCTACTGTCCAATTATTCTGTGCTAACTGGACAATAGACTCAGTAATGGGATTGTGTGCCAGCCCCTGTGCATTGATTGGCTGAGAGCAACACTCTGTGAGAAACTGCCTAACATTTTCTGGTTTCTCACAAATGCACTCTAGTGCTGATTTTGGCAGTTTTTTTTTCAAAACTTCCTTCTTTGTTGATTATATATAGAATAATGTGTGTGTGTGTGTGTGTGTGTGTGTGTGTGTAACCAGAATTTTACACACAGCAAGGTGTGGGATGCTACATAAACCCCAAGAGCGAACCTCAAGTGGTTTATAAAAACATCCCACACCGAGGGTCTGTGTAAAATTCTGTTTTTTCACCCACCCCACGTCTTATTTTATTTAATTACTGGTCATCATTTTTCATAGCATTGGGTTGACTGAGTTGATGGTATTGGGAACAGTTTGGTTGGCTCACACTGACTGTAGCATGAGATAGATTGACAGCCAATGATTACAACCATCAGACTGTAATGCAAAATATCAACTGGGCAGTTGTAATGTGGGGTAAAACCACAGTTATCTGTATATAAATAATTATGACCAATAATTAAAATAGTGAGGACAGTTACAATAAATGCTTAGGGGTTCTGTCAGTAATAACCTTATCAGGGGATTAGTAAACACCTCTGTCTTCTAGTTATTACCTCATAAACCTCAACAGCTATGCTGCTATCACTAAATTATAACATCCATGTGTCTTTCAACTTTCAGTAGTTGCTGTGTTTGTAAAGGGACAACCATCAATGCCAGTGGGTATTATCCCTCTTCTGCTGTATGAATAATTGTTTTCCACTGTGGACATTAATCTTCTTGTGTGGCAAATGCTGTTAGAACAAAGGGTGAGGAGCACACCTGGCTATTAAAGTTGTTGCTGTACAAGGAAATACCAGAACTAGAGAAAAAAAGCACACATGCCATGTACTAGATTATAAAATAGCTATTGGTAATACAAAAAGTCAACCATATACACTTACATATCATCTCAAATGAGTTTTCTTCAGGAGGCAGTACCAGAATGTAAATATGACCATTTTATAATGGAAACAGTTGCACAAGCACTAACAACACCTTGTTAACACTTTTGTTACTTTTGCACAATAAAATGGTCCTATTCACATTCCAGTACTGCCCCCTAAAGAAGACTAATTTGAGCTGACATGCAGGGGTATCTTGTCAGGAGTTCTTAGCACAAATAAATAGTTCTTAACCTAGTACCCAGTGTGTGCACTATTCTTCTCTAGTTGTGCAGTTTCTGTTGCACAGCAGCACCTTTACGTGTCAAGTGTGCTCCTGTCCTTTTGTTATACCTGTGTTTTACATATGTGGTAGAGCACTTGGAAATGTTCTGATCACAAAGTACTCTATGGAGATTCTCCATTGAAGTTCTGAATGATGGCTGCAACTGTGCCACAGAAACAAGCCCAACGCTAGGGCACGTTAAAAAATAACTTTTATTGAAATACAAAATAGCACCCCTCTGTTGACGTATGTTTCACATCCTAAGATGCTTTATCAAGACACTGGTGCCACCAAGTGTTGCCCTTTAAATAGCACATTACCATATATATTAAATAGGAGAGACACGCCATATTTCTCCTAGTAGATGAATAGAACAAATACCCTAAGTGACACCACAATAAATACACCTACCATACATATACAAATACAATTTATGGAGTTATAAACAAGCTTTTTCTAAAATCAAATGTTCTAATAAGACAAAATGACCCTAAAGCTTAGAGAATGACTAGAAATTAGTAAAAAACCTAAACATTGTGAATTCCTATATTCCTATATGAAAGTTCTTGTATAACTAACTCACATATAAAAATCCACATGAAATACATAAATCTGTAGTTTTGAATTCAGCTGATACACTGATGAAATTCATATATATGATTTTTTATTATTCTGCTTTTTAAGCAAAGGTGCCAACTGAAATTGTTCATTCAAACCTGGATAAGTACATGCTCTTAAAGTGCACTGCCAAAATGTCTCTCTGCACATGATGAAATTGTCCAGGTCTCCACCTCTAGTTAATCAAAATTTATGATCTTTACCCTGTTTGCTAACATGTAGAGCAACAGCATTATCAACAGTACCTAAACGAATATGTCTCATGTGTTCCAGAATGCGTAATCTCAGTTTTCTCTTAGTTTTGCCCACGTAGAAGCATGAACAAGTGCATAGTGCAACATATATAATAGCTTTGGATCCACAAGTAATAAAATCTCTGATGCCATACTCCTTCTGATTAATAAAAAACCTTTTTCCAACCTGAATACGGTCACAAGCACTAAAGTTGCTACACTTCCAACAACCCCGTGGGAAGTCCAGTGTTCTCTCTTTGTTTGGCACGGAAGAACTGTGGACAATTCTATCTTGAAGATTTCTTCTCCTTCTATATGTGACTTGAAACTCTGCTGCTGTTACATCCCTTAAGGCCAATTCAACATTCAGCATGTATAAATGTTCTTTTATAATGTTCACAATAGCATAACTCTGAGGGGTAAAAGTAGTAACAAAATGAGGACCACATTGTTTAACACTATCACCAGAAACATCATGTACTGTATTTCTTTGCCGGTTTTTTGGAGTCTAGAGGGTTTCTCTTTCCATTTTATTTACCACATCAATACCACTAGCTGTCTCCAGGTACGTGGAAGAATATCCCATCCTCTCAAATCTCTCCAGCATTATTTTAGAGCGTGCCACATACTTTTCATGAGTGCTACAATTATGCTTAGCTCTCATGATCTGGTCTTTGGGGATATGTTTAACCATGTGCCTAGGATGGCAGCTGTCACAGTGTAAAATGGCATTACAATCTGTAGCCTGCCTATGAAGAGAGGTGACAATTTCACTTTGATTCCCTTTCTCTATACATAGATCAAGAAACACAATGCTGGTCTCACTTGCTGTAACCCTAAATGTTAAATTGTGATTACTCCCTTATAAATATGCAATGAACCTGTCCAATTCTGCCCTACTGTTCTTCCAGATAATAAAAATGTCATCAATATATCTTTTGTATATGTCCAAACTCTCATAAAAAGGATTTTTATCTGAATCAAATATGACCTGATTTTCCCATTCTGCCAAATAAATATTTGCGTAATTGAGGGCCATAGCCACCCCCATTGCTGTTCCTTTAATTTGATGTAAAATATATGTGTCATATAAACACACATTCTCAGTTAAAACATGTTCTGTAAATTCCAAAATAAATGTTATTAGTTCCCCTGAGTGTGTAGTATCTATGTACATGGCATCTCCAAATGTGTTAATCCGTCCCCATGGAGAATGTTAGTATATAAAGAGGATACATCCATAGTTACAAGTAACCACCCTGGTTCAGTTGCTACATCATTTAAAATGTCCAGGATGTGCATAGAGTCCTGTATAGGAGCTCTGTGGTCTTGTGCCACACACTTAATGGGATCATCAACAAACTGTGCCAAAGGTTCTGTCAATGAACCATCACTTGAAACAATCAGCCTCATGGGAGGATCACTAAGATTTTTGTGTATTTTAGGTATACCGTATAATATAGCTCTACGAGGATTTTGTACAGATAAAAATTCCCCTATTTTAGTACTGATTACCCCATTTGCAATTGCATTACTTTCAAGCATATGTGTATAAATCCACTACTGTGTCAAATTCATTAATGACATTCGTTGGTATAAATGATAGTCCCCTATTCAATACACTCTGTTCTACATCACTCAAATTATATTGAGTGAGACTACATTAGTAGTGAGACTGATCAGGTAGATATGTGTGCTAATTCCAGATTGAGACAGACATTCTGAGTTCATAAATTAAGGGATGTACTGCTCAATAAGAAACAGGAAATGGCGTAGGATTTGTAGTTCGTATAGCAGACCTGATGCATTACTAGCCCACCTGGGGAGTGTATTTTAGTATTAAATAGCCAAATATCATCTGCTACTAACATTTAGGCAAGACAGAGGGCTATATTTGGTGATTAAACATCCTTTTATTCACTATTTAATAGCATTAGCTCCTGGGGTCATGCAACTAGGCAAGGATACTTCCAGGTCACATACTACATAGCTGAGAGCCCCAAGTGAGCAAGGTGTCAAAACAGAGGGTCTGTCCTCATGCAGTGAGACTACATTAGTAGTGAGACTGATCTGGCAGACGTGTGTGCTAATTGCAGCTTGATACAGACATTTTGAGTTTGTCATTTCAGGGAGGCACTGCTCAATGAGAAACAGGAAGTGGCATAGGATTTGTAGTTCGTATAGCAGACCTGATGCATTACTAGCCCACCTGGGGAGTGTATTTTAATATTAAATAGCCAAATATCATCTGCTACTAACATTTAGGCAAGACAGAGGGCTATATTTGGTGTTTAAACATCTTTTTATTCACTATTTTAATAACGTTAGCTCCTGGTGTCATGTGACTAGGCAAGGATACTTCCAGGTCATGTACTATATAGCTGAGAACCCCGAGCGAGTGGGGCGAGCTTGGGTGGGGTGAGGACATGGATGCCGTGTGCGGAGATGCGTGCAGAGGCACATGCATTCTGAGTGCATGTCTAAGCATGTCTAGCATGGAGAGCGTGGACAGGTAGCAAAACTAACACTGCAGTGGGGTGAGTAATTGGTATTTAGTAGATGGTATTTAGAAGGGAACGACCATTTTGAATCCTATAGCAATACTGTGCTACCCATTGAGAGATGATGAATGTTTATATAGGATTTGTTATTTTAAGCGCAGAAAAGGTCAACATGTCATGTATCCTCTGTAGCAACTTCTCCATCTCTACTAATAAAAGTCAGGAGGATATAAAATGTAAACAATGTGTGGAAATTGACTCCCTTAGAAGCCAAATCTTTTCACTTGAAACCCAGTGAAATGCAGCACTACTACAAACATCAAAGGATGTAAAACACACTTATGTCCAAACATACAATGGGGAAAGTGCTTGTCAACTGAACAATCCTGTAGATTATTCATTAAAAATGGATAGGGAACATGAAAGTGAGAATGACTCAGACTGATCTCCATGTGCTAAGCAAAGTTCAGTTAAATGCCAAAGGAAAGCCGTGAACTTTCCTGTACCACTTCAAAATAGATTTGAAAGTTTGAATTATATAGATCAGGATAGTCTGTGTTGGGGACATTTCTCAAAATCAGACAAATAACATAAACCACCTAACCCCAGTAAGAGAAAATACTGATGATGCTCTTAAGCCCCTTTTGATAATAAATAACAGTAGTGACCCTGCCTCTATAGTACAGAATTCTGGGGAATAACACACCAATCAAGCAAGCTCCGGTGAAATACAGGCACCTGAACAGCAGTCTAGAACTGATGTAGAACTCCTAGACATACACCACACCAGCACACTTTCCCAAAGTGTTCCTAAACAAGTCATAGTCCTAGGTGACTCCATTTTGAAGTACACAGATGGAATTATATGTAATAATGACAAAGCAAATCAGGCATGTTCTAGTTTCAGAGGTGTCAAAATAAAGGATATAGAAAGAATGGCAAAAAATATACTGCAAACTGCAGGCCACAACCCACTAGTAGTGGTCCAGGTAGGGACAAATGACATCAGTTCATCCATGACTGAGGATATATAGGATGATTATATCATGCTGGTTAATACCTTAACAACTCATTACCTCCAATAGCTCTATATGAAGTCCAAACTATCCATTGTTTACCTGACACAAAATGGCCACCCAGGAGGTGATGAGTTAAAGGGGTTTGGAGTAGAGATTTGTATTTCAGAAATCCTTCCTGTTCAAGGGCAATCAAAATAAAGATGGCTAAGATAAAGACGGTTAATAAGTGGATAAGGAAATGGATTCTAAGAGAGTCACTATCCTGCCTGACACACCGGGAACAGTTTCATGAAAACCATAATTTATATTCTTGGGATGGACTTCACCTTAATAAAAGAGGAAATGCTATGTTGGCCCAAACTATACATAAATATATAAATAAGGATTTAAACTAATAAATCAGGGTTAAGGAGTATGTGATTTTCCTTTAACAGTACATAACAATGACAAACAGACTTTAAAATTGTATTGTACTAATGCCAGAAGTTTAAACCAAGTGAAAAGTGTAAAATTGCAACACATAATAAATGACCAAAATTAGGCATTATAGCTATTTGCTAGATATGGTAGGACAGCACCTCTGATTGGTTTAATAATATCCCTGGCTATTCCTTATTTAAAATAAACAGGCTTAATAAAAAGGGTGGAGGAGTCTGCATGTATATAAAGAATACTCTAGAAGCAGTAGAATATGTCCTAAATTATGACATAGTAGAAGGGATATGTGTGAGTGTAAAATGGCATAATGGAAAAAATCGCATTATAGGTACAGTCTGCAGACCACCATCAGTGGATAAATCATATGATCGGGATTTGTGCTTTATTATTTCTAATCTAGCAGAAAATGAAAATTTAGTTCTTATGGGTGATTTTAATCTACCAAACATACAATGGGGTGTTCTTACAGTGTCAACGAATATTGAGAATACAATCATGGATACCATTGTAGAGGCAGGACTAGATCAACAGATTGACATACCAACATAGGGTAACACTAATTTGGATATTATTTTAACAAATATCCCTATGGAATTAACAAATATAATTGTTTTATTTATTCCAATCTAGGATTAGAAAATACTTTTGAGCACAGTGGAGCTCATTTACAAAGGTTCCATGTCAATAACGGGGAAGGGTTACAAAACAGACAAAGTATAAAGCAAAATAACATGTACAGATAATATCAAATACAATGAACAGTAGAACAGCACAATACATAGCAAACATTGGTGATTGCAATTAGATACATAGTTGGCATTCTAGGACTTTATAGGCAAAAATGTGGGTGGGTAATCCCATTTGGAAATCATGAAGGGTGAGTCAGGGGATGAAGAGTAGCAGCAGGATAGAGAATGGGGGGGGGATGCAGCCGGGAGGCATTGTCAAGCATGTTGAGCAAGGCAGGCAGGAAATGGTAGAAGGGGTGTGAATGGGGGCAAGCACAGAAGGAGAAGGTGACAGGAGGGAGGGGATGGTGAGGTGTGGGAGGAGGGAAGGAGCAAAGGGGGAAGGAAGGAAGAAAGGTGTGGAAAAGAGTCAGTCAGGGGTCGTAGTGGGCAAGTTAGTGGGACAGGTAGGAGGGTCAGGATGTGACAGGTAGGGGGAAGGGTGAGAGAGACAATTGAGCAGGGGAGGAAGGATTCGCCAGGGACCTTGTCGAGGAGGCTGGGGAATACAGGTTGCCAGATGAGGTGCAAGTTGCATGACTAATTAAAGCAGGTACACTCACTTTCCTTCAAAATATGCAGATGCAGGAGACGCTTGAACTGGGTAAGTGGAGGTATGCTAGTCGGTTCACAGCTCAGGACATTCATCCAGTTAGCAGCTCTGTAAGGGAAGGATCACTAGCATTGGATGGTCCGAACCCTAGGAACGTGAAAGAGTTCAGAGACAGAGGACTGGGTGTGATGTGACTTTTGAGGCTTTGATAGAAGACTGGTGATGCCCTTTGGCAGGGCTTGAAGCAACATTTGATTGGCAAGTATACATGAGTGGTACTTGATGCGGTCTTGTAGTTTGAGCCACCCAGTTAGGGCGAATAGATCACAAGTATGGGTGAGGTAGCCGGCATCAGTGATAAGTCTACCAGCTTTGTTTAGGGCAGTATTTAGTCTTCTGACAGATGTAGCTGTGGCAGCTCTATATATAACCAAGCCGTAGTCAATAACAGATAGTACCAAGCTGTGGATTGTATGTTTTAGTGCTTCTGGGATCAGTCTTCATCTGTGTCTGTAGAGTAGTCCTAGTTTAGCATTTACATTCTTAGCAACAATATCAATGTGTGGCTCATAGGTAAGGTGGCAGTCCAGGGTTACTCCAAGGTATTTGAAGTGCTGGATTTGTTCAATGGGGACTCATTGGTTATTTTTAACTGTGAGGGCATGTGACTTGTTTTTATGGTGGGAGGATGAGAAAAGCATAAGTTTTGTTTTTTTGTAGTTTAGAACTAACTTGTGAGATTGGAGCCATGTTTCAGCTTCAAGGAACCCATGTTGTAGGTTGTCTTCAAGCACGGTGGGATCCAGGTGACTTGCAAAGATGACAGCATCATCTGCTTAAGGGACATTCCTTAAATGACAGGCCTTTGGTAGGTTGTTTAGGAAGATACTAAACAGAAGTGGTCCCAGGATGGACCCTTGGTGTATGCCTGATCTGACAGAACACAGTTGTTAGATGGAATTTGAAATCTTCACCCTCTGTGGCCTGTTGGCAAGGTAGCTGCTGAACTATTTTAGTGCCCTAGGTGAGAGACCAGTTTTTGCGAGTTGGTCAAGGAGGAGTTTGTGATTCACGGTGTCAAAGGCCTTAGCAAGGTCTATGAACACTGCTCCTACCAGACTGCTATTGTCGATGGACTGTTGGATGAAGCAAGTGAATTCTAGCAGAGCTGTAGTTGTGCTATGCTTTTCCCTAAAGCCATGCTGCTGTGTGCATTGCAGGAAGTACTTATCAAGATAGTCCACAAGCTGATTGGTTACTATGCGTTCCAGAACCTTTGACAGTGGAGGGAAGATGGATATTGGTCTGTAGTTGCTAGGTTCCGTGCAATCACCTGATTTGTGCACTGGTGTGATCAATGCAGATTTTCAGACTTCTGGGAACTGGGACAGAGTGAGGTATAGGTTGAGTATTTTAGTTATAGGCAGGAGAAGCTCTTCTAGGGTAAGTGCAATAAGTTTGAGGTCCAGCGAGTCCCCACTATGTCTGTTTTTCCCCAATACTTTGGATAGCAGTTTCCTGACCTGGGTGGCAGAGACCTGTTTGAAATAGAACAGAGGGTGATCAGGCTTCTCTGCATTCAAACAAGGGGCAGCAGATTGGGGAGTATCTTCAAAGAAGTCTTTAGGGAGGACCTCTGATAGATTAGTGACGGCAGTATTAAAAGTATTTGCAATTGAGAGGGAGTCAGTAATGAGATTGTCTTCAAGATTTAACATAGTTGGAGAGACCTTCTGTACTTTGCCCATGACGTCTTTTATGTTCACCCAGAATTTCCTGCTGTCACCCCAGGAGTTTGACAGAAGCTCTTTATGGTGGTTTTGTTTTGCATGATGACTCGCCCTTGTACAGGCATTTCTGGCCACTTTGTACACCTGAGAGTCATGCTGCCTCCTTGTTGACTTGGCAATGAGCCAGAGATGGTCACGTTGTTTCATTGTGGTAATGAGTTCTGGTGAGATCCAGGAGTTAATAGTTCCATGGACCTTCATCATTCCAAATGGAGCATGGGTGTCAAAGGCCGTATTGAAAACCTTGATGAAGTGATCAAGAGCAACACTGATGTTACTGACAGAGTCCAGGAGGCACCAGTCATGGGATTGGAGTTGGTGCTTTAGTAGATGTAGATGCCCACACTTTAACATTTGGTTGTAGATGGTTAGGGGTTGGGGGACCAGAATTTATTTGACCAGCTGCATGTGATTGGGGAGTGGTCACTGATGGAGTCAGGGTGAACTCTCACATTAGAGATGCGATCAGGATGACTTGATATGATCCAGTCAATGGTGGTGCTAGTACCTGTTTTACAGTTTATCCTGGTGGGAGTGCTGATGAGTTGAGTGAGGTGTAGGGATGCTAAGGAGTCCTTTATTGCTCCATTTGCTGATGACAGCCAGTTTATATAAAGTCCCCCATTATTACTGTCTCAGCAAGGTGCTTTTCTTCCCGAAGATGGTTCAGAATGCTGTGTAGGCTGGGGGTTGAGTCCTTAGGCACTGTATAGACAAAGAATACAGTGAGGGTTTTATTGTGTGCACCCAGGAACTGTTGTACAGCTAGTGCCTGTGCAGGGCATCTGAGGTCCACCTGAGGTAACGCCAGCCCTCTAATACTATTTTTTAAGTATATTATGCAGCCCTCACCATGCTTAGATGATCTATCCAGTCGATAAATCGTATATCCTGGCAATGCAACTGCTGCATCCAGTACTTTGGGTGACAGCTAGGTTTCAATGATGGAGAGTACATCTGGGTTGTTCATGGTCACCCAGACTTTGAGGTTGTCAATTTTGTTGAGGAGACTACAGATGTTGATAGTGGCTAGTGTAATGGAACTCTGTTTGGGGGGCCCATTTATTAGGGTTACCTCCTTAGGTCCAGTGTTTGAATGAATGTTTCCCGATAGCATCAGTAGCAAGAGGGCTAGGCTATAAAGGTACAGTCTTTGAAGTCTGGTTGAGTGTTTGATGTGCCTTCATTAGAGGAGGTATTTTTTCTTTTTTTTTACTTGGCTCAAGGATGAGGTAGAGATCCAGGCAAATGTGGTGGCAGGTATGGTTGTTATTGCTCTGCCACCTACAGTGTTGAGGTTGTGAAAAGAAGGGGGATCAAGGTCCACAGTTTAGAGTGAAGAAATTTCCTGTTGTGCAGCCAATAGTATAGTGAGGGCTGCTAGCCATATATTTGTTTGTCAATTGTAAATAGTAAAAATGCCACCAACAGCTTAATCTGGTTCAATTTCAATTGCTTACCATCTGTATCCCCCCCGGTTGCCCCTGAAAAAGGAACTTCTAGGCCCAGTGGGCTTACCGGGTCAACAAAATTCAATAAATAAATAAATAAAATAAATTGAGTGATACCTGGTAGTTAAGTCAAAAGCTAAAAGAAATGATCAACAGCTGAGGTCCAGAGTCACATAATGTGTTAGAATTCCTGAAAGTGATTAACTGTGCCTGTGCATATGCAGCATGTGAAATCCTTTTGTCTGTATGCTTCTTTGTCATTCAAAGAGGTTGCTGAAAAGCCTACACACTGATCATGGAGCAGGTCATACAAAAATGTGGATTCAAGCAGGACCCAGAGTCACTGAGTTTGTCAGACTTAGTTGCTTTACTATGTTTATCTTGGGATAGCTTCCAAAAAGTTGATTTTAAAATGAAAATGCAGATACCTGGTGATGATGTTTTGCAGAAATCCAGTCCAGGACACTTTCACGGATGTAGTGAGCAAGAATGGTGTAGTTACTCCAAGCAGAAAACCATGTAAATCCACAAAAACTAAGCTACAGACACAGACAAACACAAGCAGCCACCACAAAGACCCTGGAGGTGGAGTCAGGGTCATTGTTTCTACTCCACTTTCTAAAAGTGACCACAATAGTATTATGTTTGAGATTAATGGGCACCAGTACAAACCTCATTCTCCTCAATATCAATATCAATATAATAAAGGGAATTGCAACATTATTAGACATATTCTAATGTCAATAGAATGGAACTATGTGCTGGATAATAAAAATACAGAGGAATGTTGGTAAATTATTAAAAAGATTATTAACAACTTAGAGGACCTATATGTTCCAAAAAAGAAAATTACAAACTCCAAGGGTAAGATTCCTCAGTGGTGAACCAGGAGAGTTTGAAAACAAATTAGAACTAAAGAAAGAGCATATATTTAAATCTAAAAAGGATCCCAATGAGCACAATATGAGAGTATACAAACTAGAATAAAAAAAAAAAAACTAAAAAGGTAATAAGACAAGAAAGGAATATGGATGAAGTAAAACTTACAGTTAACAAAAATGCCAAGGCCTTCTTTGCATATGTGAGGAATGCTCAGGCACAACGTAATAAAATTGGACCGCTGGTCAAAAACAACATAGAAATTAATGACCCCTTGGAAACTGCTAATGACTTTAACTCCTTTTTCAGTATTGTCTTTACAAAGGCTGTTTTAACTACCAAACATTTTAACATAAATAATGATTACTATGTATCAATAACAAGTGTTGAGGTTTATACAGTTCTGTGGGAACAGAAAGAGATTTCCTTCCCTGGTCTAGATGCAATAAATAGCAAATTCATTAAAGAAACAGCAGAAGCTCTAATGACCCTCTTACAATTCTGTTTATAAAATTGGTACAATTAGGGCACATACCACATGATTGGAAGAGGGCCTCTGTTGTTCCAATCTATAAAAAAGGTAATAGAAATGTGGCTTGTAATTAGCGACCCATAAGCCTGACATCCATAATCTGTAAATGCTTCGAGAAGATATTAAAAAAAGATTAGAAAAGGAATTACGGAATAAGAAACAGATTGACAAAACACAACATAGCATCCCTTATGTGGAACTTTTCTGTCTTGGAAGAAACTGTAGTTCCAATATAAAGTTTGAATAGGAGGCTTGTCAGATGATGTCTCATTTTAAGGAAAGAGAATATAGCTATGAAGTCTGTGAGTAAGAACTTAACAGATTTAAACAAAAAAGGAGACATAAATCTGCTCTCAAAGCCAGTGAACTCTAGAGGTACAAGATCGCAAGTATAGCCAGTCACTTTTGTAACTGACTACTACTCTAGGTCTAAAGTAAAATGCATCATTAAAAATAGATGGTTAATCCATACAGCCAAGAATAGGATCAAGAATCTGGAGGGACAAGAACCCAGAATTGAATTCTGTAAAGGGAAAAACATATGGGACCACATGAGTCGCAGCAATTTGAATGCAAACAACAGACAGATAACCAGTAATAGACTCAGCTTTAAGTAATGCTTATGGTGTAACATCTGCAGTTTTGCCAGCTCTGGGACCACCTTGTTGTATCCAATTCTGAAAGAAAATGTTACATTGTCCACACATGTAGACTGCCAGACTACGTTCTGCGTATATATGTGTTGGTGAGAATGTAAGCTGATTTATGTAGGCAAAACCATGTGCCCAGCCAGGAGTCACATGATGCTTCTGTTACGGTAGAAGCTCTTCACTTCAGCTCCACTGGGACTGCTGATTTAAAACAATTAAAAATGTTTTTCCCTGCCTTTTATACAATCAGTCTGAAATCTTCCTGCTTTCTAACTTCATATAATCATGCATAATCTTGGAATCCATTGAACATATGGATTTTGAGAGGGTCTCCAGTGGTGCTCCATAGCTGATCTGCCAGGACCCTGGAACCCAAGTGGGTGAGACTTATCTCGTACCCAGATGTCATGTCCCAATGGGCTACTACTCCTGGTTGGGTGACTGCAAACCAGGTTGAGGGGCCTGGGTACCCATTTATGATTTAAAAAATTGGTTCTTTCCCATGAATAACAACAGTGCACAGTGCCTTCACCCAGGGTATACTTTTAAGTTGGTTGAAGATTATGTGGTACAGCCCCTTGGGATGATGTACCTACCCACATTACCATTTTGTCACCCCACACATGGGCTAATACACTAAACCCCCCAAATTCAACATTTCAGGATTATTTAATATGCTCATGATAATAGATTTGTAAAAAAATGGTTAAATAATAATTTACTTACAATGGGGAGAGGGTTAGGAATGGGAGAAATGGATAAATAGGTTAAGCAACAGGTTTGATTGGCATTGATGTAGCATGGGAATCAAAATAATCATTTTTGCATTTTAGATTCAGACATTTATCATATTTGGCCACCCACCAACCTTCTGATGGATTCTGGATATTCTCTCTCTCTCTCTCTCTCTCTCTCTCTCTCTATATATATATATATATATATATATATATATCTGCATAGGGAAATTGGGTGACACATACACATTAAATGCCCACACTGGTACCAGTCGCCAGTCGATGATAGAACCCTGCAATTCTAAACCTCTGGGTATCCAATACTAAGTTGTAAATTGCAGGCCTGATAAGGTGCAGCTGGTTGGCTGGCATTGAGGCCCTTAAAGGAAAATCAGATTAGCTTGTATTTATTCCCTTGCATTGCATATTAAACTTTAACTTTGTAGATAAACAGGCAATTCCCGTGCTGCGGTAGCTTGGGCTCTAAATGCGGAACTTGGCAAATACAAACAACTATTGACATTTCTTCTCATTTTCAGACCAGTGTCTGCTTATTTATGGTTTTGGCAGTCACAATCAGGCTTTACAAAGTAGATTCTGGTAGTCACAGTAGATGCTGAGATGCATTGCAAAGATGTGCAGCCAGAACCTCCCTTACTGACTGCAGGGCCTTGCAGCTTTTGCAAGCTGGACACCTCTCTCAACTTTTTTTAGCAGATGCCCCTTTTTCTGGGTTTGAAGTCACATTCAGAAATATTTTGGATAGATCAACTCTGGGACCAGGGCCAGCATGCCTCAGACCCCAAAGTCTTGGCAATGCCCCTCAGAGGGAAGCAAATATGGCAGTTCCTTGGCTGACACACTACCAGGTTGACTCCCAGGCTGATCAAAGATAGTCTTTTGTTCTACTTCAGGCATTTCAGCTACTTCGAATCATCACAGGCACTTCAACTATTCAGCCAGCGTGGCAGACATGGTCCTTTTGTAAGCCAGGTCACACTCTCAAAAAACAGTGATGCATTCCCAGTGATATTACAGAATATCCAAACTCTTCCACAGAGCAGAAATCAGAGCTTAAAACAAGCCTTCCCTCCAAGTCAGACAACAGTGCTTAAGGCTTGGCTTCCCACCAAGTTAGACATTTCACATGTTAGGAAGTCCTTTTTACAGTAACTTCTTGCAAGTACAAATTCGGGCTTGTCCTAGCCAGATCACAACATCACAGTTTGTTTTGGCTGGATGTCAGTTGTCAGCTCCAATCAGAACAGTTGCTGTCCTTTTAGTCAAGGCTACAACCTCAGGATACTTTCTTTCTGTTCCTGTAGGCACACTAAACAGTCACAGTCAAGCATTTTCTTCACAGAACCATCTATGTTCATTCATACAATTGTCCACCCATCTTGAGGCACTGGATGCACACAGGGTGCAGACAGATACTGGTAACCTCTTGACTTCTCTTCCCTATGAAGGTCTCAGAGTCACTTGCACATTAAGTAGATGTTTACTCACTCAGGATCAGCATGCAGCTTTCTATTAACTGAAGTCACAGGATTCAGCAGCATTCCCACTGCTGAGCAATAGATGTTCTTGCAGCTATCTCACAACTGCAGGCAGGACTCTTTGCAGCCCTCTCACAGCTGAAGTTAAATCAGGTTTCTTCTACAAATTTTGCCAAATGTGGAAAGGCTTTTGCCAGCCCTGGGGGACATGTATCTGGCAACCCCCAGACCAGCAACTCCATTTCCTTGTAGCCATACTACTCTCACAATGAGCCAGAGCCCCCTCACTTTGGAGGGGCTCCCACTGGACTGATTCAGATGCATTGTCTTTGGCAAGGGGGGCAAGAGCCCCCCTCCCTGTGGAGGGGCTTGTGCTGAACTGACTCCAGACTGAAAAGTCTCTGGTGTTTTGGGAGCTCTCAGCAGCTCCTAATTGACTGATTCAATAGTCTCTCACAAAAAGGTATATTCATCAGGCTCCCTAGATGCCTGATTTTGGGTGCCAACATTTGTCCGTGCTTTTTCCCCCACAAGTCTTGGCACAGTCCCAAAAGTCTTTTCCCATAATTCTTGCTTTCTGATTGGCTGCTTACAGGTCAAAGGCTGCAAACATGGCTGCATTGAAATTCAGTCCCCAAGCAGTCTATACAGGTTCCAGCAATAAAGTTCTGGTGCAGCCAGTATATTTGCTTTAAATTACAAATACCCCACAGTTTAATTTACATTCCAGTGCTCTCTTAAGTGCTTGCATCATTTAATGTTTATTGCAGCACTGTGCCTGTCGCTAGTGTCGAAATTAATTGTCCCCAGGGGTATCCAGTGAACAAGGCCACCGCGATTGAGTGCTTTCAAAAAGGTTGACTCAGTCACGGCACCTGTGTTTTGGGCTACCTGGAAGGGTAGTGACCAGATACAGGGGTAGGCAATACAGCAACAGGATGTCACTATATATACACGCGTGGGGGGACCACGTTGTGTGATGGGTGGAAGGGGAGGAAGGCTACATGGGGTGTAGTTTGGTGGTCTGCTGCAGAGCTGGCCATGTGGCATGGTGGATAGGAGGTGGCCTGGGGTTGGAAGGGTGCCAGGTTTGGTTCTGGGCATGATAATTTTTTGGCGTTCCGTTGGGGGGTTCTTTTTTTTTTTTTAAGCTTTACCCCCTGATGTACACCCTTCCCAGAATTGAGAATCCTTAAGTAGGGGGATGTGGGAGGTGGAGCCCTGCACATAATATAGAAAACCAGTCACCAGTTTTCTAGTCACTGCTAGTGTACATTGTCGTAATTCATTTTTGGTGATGTACACTCACCCAAACGCTATTCTGCGATCGTCATTATGACATAGAACCATCCCCAGGTGCCAGGAAGGTTTGCTCATTACTATTCATGGATCTCTTCATTAATATTCATGAGCCCAAGAAGTCCAACGCCCACTGTCCCTTTTTATTTAAAATACTTAACAGCTCCTCTTGTGCCTGCTTTAGGTCTATGATCCCTTTACTGCCATCAGGAACCAGGACCCCACAAGAGGCAGCTGCTTTATCGCAACCTGCAGCACAAATGGGAGCACTGATTTGCGCATCCACGGGCCACCAACTGCTCCAGAGAGTGGAAAGGAATGTGGCAGCTTGTGACTTAGCATCTCTGGCCCCCACTAAAGCATGGGAACATACAGGAGCTGGAAGGAGGCTTTTGGGCATACATTGGGGACATACAGACTAAAGGCTGTGGTGGTGCCTTTCAGGGAAGAAAATGGGGAAAATACCAGGCACCGGGAGGTAACCAGGAGACTGATGGCAAATAAGGTAATCCTCCACGTGGGGGTAACACTTAGCAAGTCGCCGACTCCTCCTTCAACTCCAGCACCTTCTGAACTAATGACTGAGTGCCTTTTCTTAGAGTTAGCTCTATTAAGGAGGCTATTCTCACCTCAATTACTGACTTCCAAACATTTAAACCAGCCCTGAATGAACTTACAAAAAGAGTGTCAGATTCTCAAGCCAGAATTAGCTCTGTTGAAGACTAGCAAAACAGAACTGAGCCACAGATACTGGCCCACGAACATCATCATCATCATCATCATCATTATCAGTTTTATTTATATTAGGCACCCTTCCAATGCTCAGGGCGCCTGTACAATTGACATACAGTAAAACCAACAACAGCAAACATTTAAAATCGTCATGATAAAAATACAGCACATACCAAGATCCCCTTATTTCAATAAATTTGCCAAACTTCATGAAAAAGCCTGGAGAAACAGATGCATTTTTAGGGCTACTTTAAAACCCTGGATGATCAAGTTATCTTGTATCCAATGAGGTAGAGAGTTCCACAAGCTAGGCACCATAAAGGCAAAAGAATGGGCTCCTGATGTTTTTAAGGATACCCTGGAAATCTCTAGCAATCCCTTGCCAGATGATGGGAACAGGCGGGGGGGCAGTAAAGGTACAGGAGATCTTGCAGGTATTGAGGTCACTGGAGAAAAGGAAGTGCAAAAGAAGAAGGAAACCACTTTGGTTCTCAAAAACAGTAGCAGAAAAGTTAAGAGCCAAAAGGCTGGCTTTCAGGAAATATAAGGGAACGCAGCGGGATAAAGATAGGGAGGCATACCAAACTTCCCTAAGGGAAGCAGGGAAGGCAGTAAGGTAGGCAAAGGCTCAAACTGAGGAAACACTAGCATGAACAGTAAAAGAAGGTGACAAGACTTTCTATAGATACATTAGTGAAAGGAGAAAGTCCAGAGGAGGGTATTGCTAAGATCAAATGGGATAAGAGGGTGTGTGATCAGGAGGACCATTTAAAAACATCTATCCTAAATAGATACTTCTGCTCAGTATTTAATGAAGAGAAGGTAGGGCAGGACCCACAGCCCAGCACTATGGACACAGGGGGGAGAGAGGTGTGCACTAGTCCCTTCAAAAAAGAAAGGGTTCTACAAGAGCTCGATAAGCTCAGGGTGGACAAGGCAATGGGACCTAATGGCATATATCCCAGGGTACTAAAGGAGCCAAGGGTGGAACTAGCACAGCCATTATCAGAACTGCTTAGTGAGTCTCTGAGCACAGGAGAGATCCCAGAAGATGGGGAGGAGCTCATGTGATCCTGATCCACAAGAGTGGTAGCAGGGAGGAGGCAGGGAACTACAGACCAGTCAGTCTCACCTCAGTAGTGGGCAAGATTATGGAGGCACTCCTTAAGGAAAGGATAGTGCAACACCTGGAATCTGTAGGAGCACAGGATCCAATATATCATGCGTTTACAACAGGAAGGTCCTGTCAAACTAATCTCATAGATTTCTTTGACTGGTTAATCAGAGTGGTGGACCAAGAGGGAGCAGTTGATGTCACCTACCTTGACTTCAGCAAAGCTATCGATACTGTTCCACATAGAAGACTGATTAATAAGCTGGGTAGGCTTGGAATGGGTCAGAAGTTGGTCAACTGGGTGGCAAACTGGTTGACAGGCAGAAAACAGAGGGTGGTGGTAAATAGTATACAGTCAGAAGAGATGCAAGTCACAAGTGAGGTACCTTAGGTATCAATCCTGGAGCCAGTACTCTTCAATATCTTCATCAGTGACATTGCAGATGGACTGGAGATGACACCAAGATCTGCAATGGAGTAGATGATCCAGATGAGGTAGGCAGAATGAGAAGAGATCTGGATAAACTGGCAAAATGGTCAGAAGAGTGGCAACTGGGGTTTAAGGCAGAGAAGTGCAAGATCATGCACATTGGGAAAAGAAACCCTGAAGCCACCTATATGCTGGGAGGGGAGTTGCTGGCAGTCACAAGGGAAGAAAGAGAATTGGGCAGCATCATCAGAGATGACCTCAAATCATCCAAGCAGACAACTAAAGCAGTAGGTAAGGCTAGGGGGATATTGGGGTGTATTAGCAGGGGTATCACAAGTCGTAAGAGGGAGGTAATAATCCCTCTTTACAAGATACTGGTTAGGCCCCATCTGGAGTACTGCATGCAGTATTGGAGGTCACACCTTCACAAGGACATTAACCAAATTGAGGCAGTCCAGAGAAGGGCAACAAAAATGGTACAGGAACTGCACCTGAAAACACATAAGGACAGATTAACAGAGCTCAATATGTATACTCTAGAGCAAAGGAGGGAGAGAGGTGATATGGTCGAAACATTCAAACACCTTAAGGGCATTAACAAGGTTAAAGAGTTTAACATGTTTCAATATAAGAAAATTAGCAGGACAAGAGGACACAGCATGAGATTAGAGGGAGGCTGATTAAGGGGTAATGTGAGGAAGTTCTTTTTCACAGAAAGGGTGGCAGATGCATTGAATGGCCTACCTCAGGAAGTGGTGGATATAAATATGGTGCAGGACTTCAAAAAGACATGGGACAGGCAAAAGGGAGCAATATAGATGAGTATGAATAGATAGGCCATTGACAGAGCAAAGGCCGATGGCACATTCATAAGGTAGAAAAAGAAATGGGCATACTGCATGGGCCTTGTGGTCCTTTTCTGCCTTCAACTTCTATGTTTCTATGTTTCTGGTTGTGTAGGGTTTTATAGGTCAACAACACAACCTTGAAAGTGATCTAGCCAGTGCAGTTCACACAACACAGGTGTTATTTTGGCTGGATCTAGGGGCCCCAGTCAGTAACCTGGCTGCCGTGTTCTGCACTAGCTGCTAGTGGTGGATATCAACCCCCCATAGCCCTAGGTAGAGGGTGTTGCAGTAGTCAAGACGAGTGGTGAGGCAGGCATGAATTAGCACTGGAAGATCCTCAGAGGGAATCAGGTGCTTCACCTTCACAATATTCCTTGGTTGATAAAAAGAGGATTTGACTACAGCCGATACTTGAGACTTCAAGGTCAAACTTTCATCAAAAATCACATTAAGGTTATGCATCTGACCTGATGCAGTCAGTGGGACTCCATGCAATCTATGCCCCAAGGCCTGTCCCGCCACTGCTCAAAGTCCACGACCAACACCTCAGTTTTGTCAGGATTTAGCCTCAGCCAGTTAGCAGTCATCCAGTCCTGTTGTCCAGTGAGGCAGTTGTTAAACAATGAGATGATCTCTCCTTTCTGCTCAGGCACAAAAGTCATGTACAGCTGAGTCATCTGCATAACAGTGAAAACTCAAGCTATACCATCTTATAATGTCTCCTAATTGCAGCATATACACTGCAAACAACATGGATGATAGCAGAGAGCCCTGCAGCACTTCACAGGGTAGAGAGTAAGGGGCCAAGAAATTAATCTCCCACACCACTCTCTGCAATCTGCCCCTGAGAAATGATCTAAACCAACTGAGGACTGCCCCCCCCCCGTCCACAGAAAATCGCAGGCGATCGTGGAACAACTCATGGTCTGCAGTGTCAAATGCCACCAAGAGATCAAGGAGAACCAAGATGTTACGAGCTCTCTAATCTCTCACCATCAGGAGATCATTTGGTACCTGAACCAGGGCAGTCTCAGTGCTATGCCGTTTTCTGAAACCTGACTGGAGAGGATCATAGATATTATGGCTGGATAAGTGATCCTCCAGCTGCAGAGCAACCACTTTCTCAATAACTTTACCCAGAGAGGGCAAGTTTGAGTCTGACCTGTAGCTCGCTGGGCAATCCGGGTCAAGGGAGGGCTCTTCAAAAGGGGCCATACTACTGACTCCTTTAAGGGATCAGGAAAGATCCCTCTCTTCAGTGACACCCTAACTATTCCAGCCAGGACCGGGGCGATGGTCTCAACACACCCTACAAGAAGGCGAGTTGGGCCTGGGTCCATACTACAGCAAGTTGGTAGCAAAGTCTGAATGTTCCTCACTATATCCATGATTACCGGCTGACTGAAGACAGACCAGACAATTTGGGTGACCGTACTACTTGATTGATCCCTGCAAGGCCCAATAGGAAGGCACTGGCTGATCTCTGTCCTGATGGTGGCAACCTCATCAGCAAAGTACCACACAAACTCCTCACACTTCTCTTGTCACAATGCTTGACCAGATTGCAGACAGGCTGGATTGCACAGTGTGTCCACCATCCGGAAGAGCTGAGCTGGTTGGTCACATGCTGCAGCAATTTCCCTGGACAGGAACTCTGCCTTCTTATGGGAAATTGCTGATTGACAGACCTTATAATGATCCATCAGTATAAGCCTGTCCTCCTCCAGATGAGTTTTCCACCAGTGTCTCTCTATCCTTATCCCCAGCCTCTTCAAATCCCTCATGTCCCCTTCAAACTACGGGGAACCCAGGTGAAGAGATAGTGGGCAAACATGCATAAGAGCAATTCAATCCAGAGTCTCCATAACTGCCTTATTATAAGCAAGAATTAGATTCCCAAGATCATCGCTATCAGTCAGAATTCCCAATAGGTCCAGCACCATCATTTGGCCTTCTGAAGTAACACCTCTCAAAGGACAGTACTGTACCATTTATTTGGGAGCAGACCTAATTCGGGGGTGGTGAAACTAAATCTCGGGGTGTGATGGTCGGACCACCAAATAGGATCCACCTCCATATTGGAGATTTTCATCCCCAGGAGGAACACCAAGTCTAGTGAGTGCCCTCCTATGTGGGTTGCGGTGGCAACTACCCATGTCAGGCCCAACAACTCCATCAGTTAGAGGAGGTTTTGTCCAAAGAGCAAGAGTTCATCATCAACCCAGGCATTGAAGTCCCCCAGAAACAACCATCTGGGGCACTCCCACATCATCTCAGAGAAGAAGTCCACCACCTCCTGCAGGAAGACCCTCCCATCACCAGATGGATGGTGTATGAGAAGGATCCTGTAGCCTGCACCCACACCCACAATGCACTCAAAGGAGTTGGTAGCTCCCACTGGTACCTCCTTAAGGCCAGGTTCCGATCTAAAACAGATAGCGACCACCCCCACCCCCCCATCCACCCCTGGGTGGTGTATCACTGAGAACCTGACAGGAATTGAGGACGCCAAAATAGGCCCAGCATTATCATCTAGTCAGGTCTCAGTGATGCATGCCAGATCAACAGAGGCTATAAGATCCACCACTACAGTGATCTTGTTCCTAATAGACCTGGCGTTGCATAACACCACACGAGAGGGATGAGAATCTAAGGATGACCCCAATGCCTGTCTGTCACAGACAGAGCCCTTGGGTATGGGTACCAGACAGGGAGGACCACTGTACAGTCCCCATTTCACCCCAGGGTGTCTCCTTGACTTCACTGTCTCTATCCATCCACTCTTCTCCCTTCCCCCAAGCCTCCAGGACCCCGTCCTCCACCTCCTCACTATTCCCAGAGCATGACACCTTCCATACTCCTCAGGGGGAAAGTGGAGGACAGTCAAAGGGGTGGAGGTCCCAGAATCCAGAGGATGAATACTGCCTGACTGATCCAACTCTTCCCCAACACATCCTGAATCATACAGCTGTATATAGCTACGTATGTATCACAAATTACCTCTCCTCAATCAATCACATTCACTCACACACTAATCCCAACCCCAATCCCCCTTAAACCCCACTTCTCTCCTCCCCAATTCCTAATTCCCCAATACAAATCCCCAAACCCAAGCAGCAGCAGAAATAAATGAAGCAGTTATTTCAGTAACAGTTCCAAGTGCAATAAATAACCTGCAGAGCTCCCACCTCTGTGGGTTATGTCCTCTATGTACCACTCAGCCCACTCTCACTGGGCCAGCTAGTACCCCACTTTACTTTCTATTTATTATTCATTTGAAGATTATGAATAGATCCAGTCACAACACTGTTTCTTCAAAATTCCATTGCCAAGATGAATAAAATAAAAAAAAGATAAAACAATACATCACCAAATATACCAGGCATTTCAATTCATTTCAAAGTATCCTTCTGCTTCATTTAACAACTAATGCTTCATTGTTCTTCTTGGTTTCAGCAGTGGGCTTTCCTCCCTTCCTAGCTGACCCAGTTTCTGGGCTTTTCCAGCCTTTCTTGTCAACAGTGCAGGCCGATCCTCCTGTCGGCAGGCCTCCTGTTCTATCCAGAGGATCCAAACACTGTGCCCATCCCCCAGCTAGCACAGTGTCCGACCTTCTGTCCAGACCCGGGATACCCGTTCTCCGACCAACCCTCTTAGGTTGGCCCACGACACCAGCTTTCAGTGCTTCTCTTTCTGAACATTCACCGGCGTCCTCCTTCCTCACAGGGCTGTCCATCTCTGGAGGATATCCAATTAACTTCCTTCCCCATTCCATCAGACTCTCACTCCAGACGGAACTTGCCAGTCTACCACAAAGGTTCCTCCAGCACAGTACACCTTAAGTCTCTCCTCACCTTGTCTCCACTCCAGATCTTGGTTTGTTCTCCTCTCAACTCCTTTTATCTGGATTCTCTGACCACTGCACTCTCTTCATTAATCACCTTAGTGAGTATCCGGCTACTCTCTTTGGCATGGCAAGGACATTTTCAAGGTAGTGAGTTATTTTTAAAGTCTTGCCAAATCGTGGTTACAGTTGTAACCCAAAAAGCTACTCAGGCTCCCCTAGCACTCTACAGCAGTAAGGGTGTCCCAAGTGCTAGTTACAACAACTGTTGTGTAAACTAGGGCGTTATGAGTTTCCCTGAAGACGCTACAGCCTATCGCTAGCTTATTCACTGCACGACTCTAACTAACTAAACTTAAAGTACTTACTTAGTCTCCAAACATGTTCACTAAAACATTCACCAAAATGTTCAAAATCATCAAAACTCTCTGCTAGCATGCTGTTGCTGCTGCTAATAGCACACCCAGCATGGCGGCCATCTTCTCCCCATATAGTACAGCTAGCGGGGTGCCACCACAAGGTTACATGATTAGAAGTTAAAATTGAAGATCTGGAGGGCCACAGCCAGCAAAGTAATTCAGTGCTCTTGGGGTCGCCAATGTCCAAGGCAGGACAGAATATACTGAAATGTATCCAAAAGTTCTGAACTAAAATTGAGGGATCATCTCCTAATGGTCTGACATAAATAATAGAGAGGGCACATTAAGCTCTTTGCCCAATGAAGGCACTTGGAGAGTACCCTTGGCCCATAATTTTCAGATTGCTTAATTATCTGGATTGGGTTCATATACTAAAAAAGTCTAGAGAAATCCACACCCTGCAATGGGAGTACCACCATATTTTTCTCATTCCAGATTTGACAGCTCAAGTTTGAATGTGAAGAGCAGAATTTAGAGATAGAAAATCTAATTTATGGGTGGCTCGAATTAAACATAGTATGCTTTATCTGGCCAGACCTGAAATACAACTTCCTTCTGAGAAGCAGGAAAAGGGGAAGTTGTTTAACCAGGAAAGGCAAATTAAGCTGAAACTTGTTTCCAGGTGCAACATGGGAGCACAAGGAAGTTAAACAGCCACCAACGCCTTGAGAAGAACTTTGACAAACATAATATTGGGACACAAAATAGCTTATTTTTTGTCATTAGCTCCATATTTTTTATACCCAGTATTTATTACTGAGAACATACGTATGAAAACAGAATAGTTGCTCGTTGAGGCTTCATCAGCTCCTATTGCTTCTTCCCAACCTGATGCCATAATACTCTGCTTTTCACATAACAATTATTCCCAAGAAAACAGACTGTGATATCACAACAAAGCATTATAATTTCAAGCATGGAAAAGGCTATAGATTTAAATGAACTCTAAGGGATGAAGATGTTGTTTTTGCGAGAATTTCTTCATTAATAAATTATGGCAGGGAGAAATCTATACCAGCTATATAAAATACAAGCTGAATTGTGTCAGAATATTATGTTTTCCAAAGTTTTCCCAATGGCATCAGCAGCTCTTTAAGTGACTTGCTCAGGATCACACAGTATGCAAGGGGGGCTTTGGGATTCAGACCCAGGTCTCCAGGTTTGCAGCTCAGATCCCCAAACCACTTTGCTATACTGTACTGAAGAAGCACATTGATTTTGCTAAACAGGCTGCTCAGGAGCTGCCTATATTTTACCCAGACCTTTTCTCTAATCCTCGGGAAACACTTGGTAAGGCTTGACTTGAAAGCTGAGCTCTGCTGCATCTAAGTCTCGGCTGAGTGTCTGTACCCAGTTCTACTATTCTTCTCCTTAGTGTGGACTACACGTTAAAGCAACTGTGAGAATTTTAAGAAAGACATGGACCAGTACTGTTTGCTTGAGTGACACGTTTGACTTAGTATGTTGGGAATTAGCAATATGGGCCATTTATGACCGACAAGGCACAAGAGCAGTCTGTGTATATATAACTATGAAACAATTAATGGCTGGGAAAAAAATAGTGAGATCTTGACATTTTTAGCTTTTAATTTAAAAAAAAAGATTTGAACTTAATTTATATGGTTGTTTTTGCATATTCAATAAAGAGAACACTGCATCATTTTGAATTTTTGTGGTCCTACTGCGTACAGTATATATTTGACTGTGCAATGAACATGGCACTGACTTCAAAGATGTATGTCAGCTCATGGTCTGTAATATAAGAATTCTAGGAGGTGCAGTCAGCTTGAAGTACAGGATCGTGAATCAAGACATCTTCCTTGGTGGAGCATGGTGGTAAATGACATACAGTATATTGGGTAGTGGAGATACTCTGTTAAAATATGATTTTGTATTGAATAACATATACAGACTTTAGTTTACTGGGAGTCTCAGTGTTATTTTGATACAGATTCTTTTGTACTAAATTGTTGTATGTTTTTGTTAATTTGACTGATATTATCTGGAAGCGGCTGACTTCATCGTACATTGTCATAGACTGGGTAGGATTTCAGAATAACAACATTAAGTTACAATAATAGAGGAGTTCATAGGGCTAATACATTCTAGTGACTAGTACAAAGAACAGAGGCATCTGACATAAATGTAGGTTACATCATATAAGAGATATTTGAGGAATACAATAGCAAGAACATGTTAATCAGTAGTTCTATTGTCTAAGTGCTAGTCTGTGGGGAAATGTTCTATTGGAATCAAGTGCAGGGAGTAGTCAAATGGCTGAAAGTGGACATAGACCAGAGACAGGAGCAGATGGGGCAGGGTATTGGGATAATAGGTGAAAAAGGCTTGGTACATGGTTGAGGACTGGGATGGGAGGTGTAGGGGAATGGGGGTGAGGGGAGGGTGGAGGAGGTGGCAGTGGTACAATGAGAGAGAAGGGTGAGTCCAAAAGATAGGAAGAAAACAGCAAGAAAAGGGGGGGGAGAGGGAGGAGATGGTCATGAAGGGGAAATGGAGACAGTGGAGTAGCTGATAGACTGGCAGATAGATTAAGGGTTAATTAGGTCACAAGGGATGCTAGTTTCTACAATTCCAGTTACTAGCAGATACTAGGAGAGGGCGGAGTTTTGTTTTAAATGGGCCAAGCCTAGTTTCCTTTCAGAGATCCCCACTGAATGAGTTTAACCAGGATGGTGCACAGTACTCGTAAGATCACCGACTTTGTGAGGTCAGTTGGAAGGGGATTTTCAGTGACTGCTCACAAATGCCCTGAGAACTTTTGGTAGAATTGTGTTCTGTGAGGAGGTTTCACACTCTGGGGGGGAGCATAAGTCCTAAGGTGGACTTCTTAACCAGAAGGCAGACCTGGTATTGTATTCTATTGTCAAGGTTAAGCCACCCAGACTGTGCGTAGAGAGTACAGGTATGTGTCAAGCGATCTGCACCCAGCATGAGTCGACAAGCCTTATTTAGCATGGACATAATTCACTTGAGTGCAGTGTTAGCCACGGCCCCATATACTACTAGGCCATAATCAATAATGGACAGCACTGAGCTAGAAATGGCTATTTTTAGAGCTTCATTGGTAAGGCATTGTTTTTTACGATATAGCTGGCTGATTTGGCTACCCTATCAATGTGTTGTAAGTATGACAGGGTGCTGTCCAGGGTTACACCTAAATATTTGAAATCTTGTACCATCTCAAGGGTGGGAGTTAAGATTGTTGCTGATTTGAAGTTGTTGAGACCTGTGTTTACTATGAGCTGAGGCGAACATCATTGTTTTAGTTTTTTTTTTTGTAGTTTAGCAATAGGTTGAAATTAAGGAACCATTGCTCTGTGGTAGTGAAGTTGCACTGCATCAGGTTTTCCAGAGCAGTGGGGTCATGATGGCTAGACTAAAGTACAGCATCATCTACATATAGTAAGACATTGTCTGCGACAACTATGGGCGGGGTTGTTAATGAATAAACTGAAAAGTAGCGGGCCTAGAATTGAGCCTTGGGACACCCTGTGGAAACTGGCCATTTTTCGGAGAGAACATTTTGAATTTCACTTTTTGGTCTCTCCCTGTGAGGTAGCTCCTGAACCAGGAAAGGGACTTTCCCAAAAAGCCAGTGAGGGAAAGATGGTTAAGAAGGAGTTTGTAGTTAACGGTATCCAAGGCCTTGGTGAGGTCTATATAGGTAGCCCCCACCAAAAGCCCTCTGTCTAGTGACTTGTGGATGTAGCCAGTGAATTCAAGTAGGAAAGTTGAGGCACTATGCTGTTTCCAGAAGACGTGTTGTTGCCAGAATTGTAATTGGTACTTGTCAAGGTATTCTGTCAGTTGATCTGAGACTATGCTTTTGAGCACTTTTGAGAGGGGAAGGAGACTTGAAATTGGTCTGTAGTTGGAGTGGTTGATTCTGTCTCTTAATTTGTGGATGGGTGTGACTACTGCAGCTTTCCACAGACCAGAGAATTTCCCTAAGGTAAGAGAAAGGTTTAGAATTTTGGTTAGAGGGAAGAGGATGGTGTCGAGGTTGAGTTTTACTAGCTTAAGGTCTAGCATATCACTGCTTGCTCTGGTCCTAGTGAGCACTTTTGTGAGATATTCCTTAGACATGGCTGGGGTGATAATTTTCAGGTAGAAGGTTTGTGGGGGGTTACGGAGGGACACCGGATCCTGCAGGAGTTTGTCATCTATCAAAGGTTTAATTTTATTTATTTATTTATGTATTGCAATTGTTTCACCAGGAAAGGCACACTGAGCAACAAGATGCTCGTCTCCCGGTGCGACCTGGGGCGGGGGATACACATGGATATGATAACATGCAGATTATCAAGTGAACAGTTAACAGATGCAAATAAAAAGCAGCATAAGGATACATGATTGCATGAATATACAAGCAGCGTACATTGAATGCTTAGGATATTATAGTATCAAATAACAAATTTTGTGGCAAGAAGCAGCAGACAAGGTAAATTACCACAGTAGTAACAAGTGTAAACAACAGAGAACATATATCACAGTTATACAGTTATACACAGTACATAGGGCAAAATAGGCCCAGGACATAAGTGCAAGGTTGAGGTTGTATGCCAGCTTCTGTAGCAAGGCTAAGGCTGCTGGTCAGGCATTGGGGAGGGGATAGTGGGGCATGGCAGGTTCAGAGACAGAATCAATTGTAGAAAGGAAGTTTGCTAGTGTGATAGACAGAGAGTAGGAAGAGGAGGAGTGCCCAATTTGTGGTGGGAGGGTGTTCCAGAGCTTGGGTGGCCGGTGTGAGAAGGCAGCTTGACCAGCAGAGGCCTTCCACCTAGGGACTGAAAGTTGGTGGTAGTCACTGGATCTAAGATGATGGGAGGGGGGGGTGGGGCATCTGTGAGCATGGTGGCAAGGTAGGAGGGGATGGACCTGAGCCATAGGTTGGAAACAAATTTAGCACAGTGAGGGATGAGGTAGTTTTCGAGGAATGGTAGTTCCAAGGCTCAGTAGAGGTTGCAGTGGTGGGTGAAGGGAGAGGCATTGAGAGCAAAGTGGCAGAAGGCATTATAAAGTGTGTCCAGTTTAGATAGGGTGGACTTAGGGGTTGCACTTTATACAATGTCGCAGTAGTCGATGGAGGGCAGTATCATCTTCAGGACCAGTTCAAGTTGGACTCGGGGAGGGATGCTGCTGCAATTCCTATATAGTGCACTGAGCATGGGGCATAGATTTTTTTTGAGATAGCATCGATGTGTTCAGAGAAGGAGAGATGGCTGTCAAGCCAGACCCCAAAGTAACGAAACGAGGAGACATCTTCAAGTATTTGGCCATCCAGGGTGGCAAAGTAGGGAAGGGAGGGGAGTCTGGCCAGGCGTTGTCATGTGCCAAAGGTCATAGTGACAGGTTTTTTTGCATTAAGGGAGAGCTGGTGAGAGCTAGACCATTGCTGTACCTTGTTTAAGTCAGTTTGGAGGCTTGATTGTACCACATCAGGGGTGGAGCCTGAGTAGCAGAGTACAATATCATCTGTATACATGTGGATTGAAGAAGTAGAGCAGATGAGTGGCAGATCATTTAGAAATATAGAGAACAGAATGGGACCAAGAACCGGCCCCTGTGGGACACCAGTAGTTAAGGGAAGGGGGGTGGGGATTGCATTTGAGATTCTAATGGACAGAGTTCTATCAGAGAGGTATGATCTGAACCAGTTTTTGGCTGTGACAGAGAGGCCTGATTCAGCGAGACTCGATAGCAATATGGAGTGGGAGACAGTATCGAAGGCTTTTGCAAGGTCGACAAAAAATGGCTGAGGTGATCAGTCCACTGTCCATGCCTGTCAGGACAGTGTCTGTAAGCCTTATCAGGGAGGAGGTGGTGGAGTGTCCCTTCCTGAAACCAGACTGGAATGGTGTGAATAATTTGGAGTCAGTGAGGAAGGAGGTATGTTGGGTGTGTACAAGATGCTCTTGTAGTTTTGCTAAGCCTAGGAGGAGGGAGATAGGGCGGTAGTTAGAGGGGGCGGTAGGGGCACCTCCTTTTGGCAGAGGGATGACAATGGCATGCTTCCATGCATGGGGGATGGCAGTGGCATCAAAGGATTGGCTTAGGGGTTTGGCATGCAGAGTTGCTATAGCGGGGGCGGAGAGGTATAGAAGTTTGGGGTCTAATCCATCCTAGGATTTGCCTTTTGAAGGGTTCAGAGAAAGTAATGCATCTAGGGCCTCAGTTGCAGAGATGTCTTTGAAGGAAAAGGAGCGAGGCCTAGTCTGGGTCTTTATGTCTGTAGGTGGTGTGAGAGGTGTAGTGTTGGGCAGGGAAGAGAGGAGGGTGGCAGCACAATTTATTTATTTTATTTAAACCTTTGTTTACCGGGTAAGTACAATGAGCCAAGGCCCATTTTCATGTACAACCTGGGACCATAAATATACAGTCAAGATGTTACAAATAAAATTAACAAACTTACAATACATTACATTACTAACAATAAACATACATCACAATAGTACAATACAACAATCTTTAGAATATTATACACATGTAAACACTCACTCAAAAACAATGACAATGCAATTTGCCAAGAAAATAATTTCTTAGCTTAATTTTAAAAGTTTGGTTGGTAACATTCCCATATAAAACAATAGGAAGCTCATTCCAATTTTTAGCAGCAGAATAAGAAAAAGAACCTTCCCTCATTTTGGTCTTGGTTTTGGGAACATTTAATTTTATCTGATAATTTGACTGAAGTTCCCTTGAATTCCTTTTAGTTAATAATAATAAGTATAATGGAGAGTTTGTACCCTGATGGAGAATATTATCAGTTAAGGAACAAAGACTATATAGACAGTTAAGCCTAGGTGGAAGCCAGGCAGACAGTCTATATAGTTCATAATGGTGTGTGAAATAAGGCAACTTAAGAGCAAATCTATAAATGCCATGGAACACATTGGTTAGGAGAGATAACTCTCTATTAGACACATTTGAAGTGGAGACATACACATTGAACTCAGTAGCGACTGCTGTAGGCTCTGATAGGAGAGCGTTACAGTAACATTTAGCATTTGAGTGGGATTGGCAGCCAGTGGGGTGAAAAGGGAGTGAATAACCTTCCAGAATTTTGAGGGTTAATTTAGGTTTGACTGGACAGAGCTGCTGAAGTACTCTGCTTTTGCAAGATGAGTGGCTCTTGTGCACTTGTTATGGAGCATGCGGTATGTGGAGGGGTATTGTGGGATGCGTGAGTATTTATGCATTTTCCAGGCTTTGTCCCATGCGATTTGACATGCAATCAGTTCTTGGGTGATCCAAGGTGGGCCGTGTGTGTTTCAGAGGCTGAGGAATGTGTTTCTAAAGTGTAGGAAGGCATCATCAATGGAGATTGTAGGAGGGGCAGGGGCCCAGTTTGCTTGCGCAAGGTCATCTAATACAGGGACTAGATTGAGGGATTTATAGGAGTATTGGACTACAAATTTAATAGGAGATTTTGGGCAGTGGATTTTACGCACTAAGAAGGTTACGTAGTGGTCGCTGAGGGAGTCAGGAAGAATACCGGCTTGTTTGACCCAGTGAGGGTGTGTGGTAAGGACCCAGTCAATGAGCGAGTGGTTACCAGATTTTAGGTTAAGCTGGGTGGGCACAGTAATGATTTGTGAGAGGTTTAGGGCAGAAATTTCAGTCCTGGTTTTGTTGAGGGCAAGAGCTAGTCAATTGTGGTTAAGATCACCCATAATGTAGAGTTCCCCTGTTATGGTTAGGCAGGAGATTTGCTTGAGGAGATCGGTGACAGCAGAAGCTGGTGTACCAGGTTGGCTGTATGTCCCAGCAATGTAGATTGGTAGTGAGAAGGGAAGGACAAGCTGAATTAGTATTACTTCAAGGACTTTTGCTTCGGACTTGGTCAGGGCCACTGAATAGTGCAAGTCCGAAGTTTACGAGATGGCTTTTCGTCACTTTTGAGGCCCATCCCGGTGGGGCCATAGTGTAGTTTCGGACAACGACAGAGAAGTCGTTGATGTTTTTGTTGAGCCAGGTTTCAGACAGGGTGAGGATATCTGGAGCGTAGTGGATCACAAGAACCTGAATCAAGTCAAGTTTGTGGACAAGGCTTCTTATATTTAGGTGCAGGAGGTGCAGGCATTGGAAAAAGTCCCCAGAGTGAGGTGAAGAAGAGGCTGATGTTTGAGAGGGGCATGAGGGGGGGTAGTATTGGGGCCGGGGTTAGGGTGGATATCACCTGCTGCAAGGAGCAAGAGAGCAAGAGTTAGGTAGTGAGCAATTTGCTGTATATGACTGACTGCGAGCGGTTGTCTCTTAGATTGATGGCGTATATGAGCTGGGCATAGGGGAATAAGTTGAAAACTGACCCAGGGGAGCAATGGGTTGAAAAGAAATGGGCTGAGACATGTGGCAGAGTGTGTCCATGCTTTGGTGAAAGGGGAGGTGGACGCCAGGCTAGAGGGGTGGGAGAAGTCAATGAGGTTTGTCAGGATTTGGGAGGGGGGACATGGGACAGGTGGGTGGCATGTTGGAAAGGGAGGGGGGGAGAAGAGAATAGGGATGAGCAGGGTCAGGTGGCCTGGTAGAAGGATCATGGCACGGATCAGGTGCTAGGAGGACCCTACTGCTGTAGTTACTTAGCGGGGAAGGTAGGTGCCCTAGTTACTTAGTGCAGAAGGTGGAGGGCTGGGATGCAGGGGCAGGGAAATGATAGGGACCTGTAAGGATTAGGAACCAATGGGGGAGCAGAGAAAATGAGGGTTTTAGGTAGCCAACGAGGGAACGAGTGCTGCTAGGCTTACTAACCAATGATGGAGCAAGAGGGAATGTGGGTGGGCAATAGGTGTATTTAATCAGTGGAGGAGGTGGGGGTCAGTGGGAGGGCTGAAACTCATCTATGAGACACCTGAATTTTGCTTAGTTGCAGCTAAATCTATTTGTAAAAAGCACTAGGTGGCAAAAGCAGGGGAAAAAGTCCTGGCCAATTGGAGTGGGTTTGCTGGAAGTGCCCGTATTCCGATTGGCTGCACTGTCACTGTACCTTACAAAGAGCTGCAGGTGGGCATCCTGGTCTCAGTCGGTGGCTGGCTAGGTGCCGTCCGACTGTGGGAGAGCTGAAGCAGCCCTGTTCAAGGGGAGGCAAATAGCAGGGGTTAAATAACATAAAGGCAGGACAGATTTAGATTGAGCAATTTAGCAAGACAAAGAAGAGTGAGACTTTTCCGCGCCAAGGCAGAGTACTTGAATGGGGGTTGGGGTGCAGGAGCAAGGAAACAACAGAAGAGCTGTAAGCACTTTAAAACAGTAGTAGAAATTACAATCCAGCTAATACAGTTGAAATCCTTCTATGAGACACTTGAATTTTGCTTAAGGAATTCAGCAGGCAGTATGCCACTGAGGTCAATGGATGCCTTATTAAATGTGTTAGCTATGATGATAGGATCTTGGGAGAGAGTATCATCCACATTTAGCAAGGTAGATGGAGACTTGTTGTGTGTACCTGAGATAGTTTTTATATTCTCCCAGAGGAGGTGGCTATCACCCCAGGAGTTGGTGAGTTCAGTTCTGAAATGCTGGCTTTTCACCTGGTGTATATCCCAGGTGCAACTGTTCCGAGCAGCTTTGTACACCTGCATACCCACCGGTGCAACAGAGATTCTAGCTCTGGCCCATAGGTCATCTCGGCACTTCTCGTATTTAGTAGTTGGGGAGACATTCAGGAGTTGCTGGAATCTCAAATCTTCCTTTTCATGAGAGGCACAAAAATATTACAGGTTTCATTGAATTTTTGAATGAAACCTTCAAGCGCAGTGTCAACGTCATTAGTGGTATCTAAGAAGATCTAGTCTTGAGCCCTATGGTGTGCATTTAGGGAAGCCAGTCTTCCTTTCTTTAATAACCTATTTGTGACCTTTCTGGTCAAGACCTTAGGGGACTTATCAAGGAGTGGTCACTAAGAGAATCGGGGAGGACTACTAATTTAGTTATTCTTTCAGGTCTGTTGATGATGACCCAGTCAATAAGTGAGTTTGTGCCAGTGAGGTATGTGAACCGAGTGGGAGAGGTTACTGACTGGGCCAAGTTAAGGGCAGATAATGCATCTTTGTAGGGGGCTGCACTAGGTGATGCCCAGTTAATGTTAAAATCCCCCATCATTATTAGTTCCTTGTTCTGGTGGTTGTCAGCTAGGTAGTCATGGACAAATTTAAAACCACTGGATTGGTCCTTGGGAGGGATGTATACTGATGCCATGGTTATTGGTTTGCCATTTGTTCATAGCATTACTTTTAACACTAGGAGTTGTGAGCTACTTGAGGTAGTGATAGATGGTAACATCTGGGCTTGTAAGTGGTCCTTTACATAGAGGGCACATCCACCCCTTGCTTGTGTAGTCTGTCAAGCCTGTATGAGGTGTAACCTGGTATTTGGATAGCCGATTCATCAATTCTGGAGTTAAGCCAGGTTTCAACTACTGATAGGATATCTGGACTATGTTGGGTGACCCAGACTTGCAGGGAGTCAGTTTTTGCCAAAAGGCTACAGATTTTGATGGAGACCAGAGTCAGGCCGCAGGCTGACCTGGGTTTAGCTGAGGTACCTATAATGGGGCAAGGGTTGGGGTATATATTCCCACAGAGAAGTAGTAGTAGTAGTCAGGCTATTTGGATAGCCTGCCATTTTAGGTACGCTAGTGCTTGCAAGCGATTAGATTTAGTGCATTTGCTATGCTTGACTGAGGAACTGGTGATTATCCTATTAGTGATTGGGGGTGGGAAGGGATATATGAGGCACCAATTATCCAAAAGTAAGTTAAGGTGCATTATGGTATAGCGTAGAGTAACAGGTGTCGAGGTAGAGGTAGATTTGTAGCCTGGTAGGTAGTGTGAGATTGTAAAGGATGTTATTAATGACCACTTTAGTGTCAAGGTGATTGTCTTTGTAACAGTGGGTGCCAATAACTGGCACAAGGCTAGAAAGTCAAGTATCTTTAGCAGGAGCACTGTGTTTGATGGGGGAGGGGTTGGAGAGATCCTAGAGCCGTGGGCTTAAGGACAGGGGAATAATCCAGCAGAGGATAGGGAGAAAAGAGAAAAAACCTGCGGGGGTGTATCTGTGGAAAGAAACAAATGAGACACAGAAACCGGGGGGGGGATGAGTTGATAGTAATGGGGAAAGGATGAGAGGGTGAGACAGAGCCACGGACTGGTTGAGAGCTAGGCGAGAGAACTTGCTGAATGCTGAGCTAGAGGGACCAATTACAGTATAGGGAGAGTGTGGATGGTGGGAGTGGTTTTACTGTATTTAATAGAGGCGGGGGTCAGGGAGGGTGGGCTGGACAAAATACACCCCCAGCACAAGCTAAATTAGGCAGCTGAAAGCTGTTGGAGTAGTGTGGCCTTGATTTCTGCTACATTAGGGACCAAGCTATGTTCAAATCAGCAGTGTTCAACTGTGGCCAATAGCAGGAGGCCAGAAATCTTTTCAGCCATTCACGAAGCAGAAGTCCCCGGCCTGCTGTCCAATAGCAGATAAAGCCGTATTCTGGAGTTCGGGTTGGGAACAGCGAGGGTAAAGCAATGAATTACCTGGTTTTGTGGCTGGTGAACTGAGGGGGATGGGGGCCAGAGGTGAGTCGCACCCTGGGAGGAAGGAGATCCGCCTCGGCTGTTGTGCCCACAGGGCAAAGCTGCTTCTTCAGCCAGTGAGCTGAGGGGGACAGTGGCCAGAGGTAAGCCATGCCCCAGGAGGAACGAGAACTGCCTCAGCTATTGCACCCATAGGAGTGAAGCTGGTTCTGTGGCCGGTGAGCTGAGGGGGATGGCAGTCAGAGGTAGATCTCCCCACTTGATGCACCATCTGATAAGTGCAGCATGTATTCATGTATTAAAACATGTTAAGGTGGCTTTTAGGACACTGACCTGTTCTAAACTGTCTATCCTATCCTTACTTTCATTGGGAATGAGTTTGAATACAAAATTAGAACTGCACCTAAGACAAGGATTTAGAATACCGGCTAAACTAATGTTTTGTTTCGGGGGGGGACGTGGTAAAATTTATGTTATTGACTAGTACTTATATATTTGAAATATACTGCTCAGGTTTTACTTGTTTGTTTAGAACAGTCATTTTGGGCTTTGTTATTTTCATACATAGCAGTTCATCCTACTGGAAAAAGGAGGGGCACTTGACGGACCACTATGTTGTCCTAAAAAAGTATCTGGGGCTATGGTTATAGTTATCCATTACATGCTGATAAAGTATAGTTTGATGGGATGGGATGGATAAAACGAGGTGTGCGACTATAACTAACAGAATTACTCCACCCCCATTACTGGGTTTTCTACTTAGAGTAGCAGCAATCGTCCGTGGTAACGGGCTTACCTATAAGTCATTTGGCAGTACAATATTTCTGTTATTTATTCTTTAATGGTTGGTACTTTCTATGTCATACTGGAGATCTGCCTTCTGGCCTTAGAGATATAGAGAATAAAGGAGGGGGAAGTGTGTGATACAAGAATGTAATGCACACCTTCGGGCTTTATCAAAGCATCCCACACTGTGGGTGTGCATTAAATTCGAGTTTGTTACACACTTTCCCATATTTTATTTTTATAATTGCTGTTGAGCAATGTTTTTCAGCTCCAAATACACACACACACACACTCACTTTATTTGTCTTCCTCTCTCTGCAGTCAGTTTCTTTGTCTCCCTCTCTGTTCAGTTCAGGCTTTTTGGGGCTACTGATTTTTTTTTTAAACTTACTGTATGTGGAGGCGACTGTGCTTCAGTAGTGCTATGTGAAGTGAGCCAGGATCTGGTTCATGCTCCCTCCCTCTATGTGACTGAGCCAACAAACAGCAGGATCAACCAGATGTAACATTTTTTATTTGATTTTAAAAAGTGTTTTTAAGAGCACGGAGCCAGGAGTAGTGTTTTAGTGGTGGCTTCTTGCTGAGAAAGAGACAGAGCTGTGAAGAGTCGCCATGTCTATAAAACCCTTTGATCCACCCACATTAAGAATGACAGCTAGTAAGGGAGCAGGAGATTTTGAGTAACTTTGCATGTGTTCGTTGTAATAGCCTGCGGGTTATTAAGGTGAATATCAACTGGCTTAGCCTACTGAAAAAAATCGTTCACCACTTATTATACTTATATAGTTAACAATATACACTGTAAATAGGGATTAGCACTAATCTACTTGTTTATGAAGAGACTTTCAATATTGATATTCAATGAGGTCAAAGATTAAATTTACATGGTGGTGGCACTCAGTGTTACCTTAGGTCATAGACAGTATAATACACAAAGTATATTTGGATGTTTTTTTTTCTTTCTTTTTCCAAAATGATCAATGCGTGAAATTCTTTTGAGATATTAAAATATATATGTGGGATTTTTATTGCAAGAATCTGGATTTTCTAACTTTTCTTAGCTAACCCCCACTATTAGGGATACAATGTACACTGCCTTTGACAAGGGCTGCTGCTTCAAGTCAGTCATAGAACTATCATGATGATTAGTTAATATATATTTAGCCATCTTTCATACTTGGAGAGAGGGCAGTCATTTAAATTTAAAATTTGGTGCGTCCTCATCCACTCACTCTTTTTTGGCTACTAATGGTTGGGGAGAACAATCAATCTAGCCTAGCAGGGTCTTCATTGTTTAGGAGTGTTGTATGAGCAGTGTCCAGAGAGGGCTGAATCACCACTGGCTATTCACGGACCGGGTGGAGAGGAGTAGGCCTATGGGGCCCGGGACAGGACTGTGGAAATGTTGTACTGCTATTAACCTTCTGTGTTTTGGAGATCAGCAAGGTTGAAAGATTTGGGGTGGGGAAAATCTTACATGCAGTCAGCTAGAATGCTCGGGTTGGGAGCCCCTATTGTCATGAAACTATTAAGTTTAGTCCCATGAGTAGTCCTTGGAGGATGATCTCATAGAATGTCAAGGGAAGGCAGTCTAAAGAAAATGTCATTGTCTCTTAAAGCATTTGAAATGGCTGAAGGCACAGCTTGTATTTTTACAGGAAACTCACTTGCCCACACAACAAGTTTTCTTGTTTAGATGTGGATGGGTTGGGCTTCTACTGTATATATAATGGGGATCAGTACCAGACAAGAAGGTGTGGCAGAATTAATAGCTAAAACAGTACCATTTCCCCTTATAACAGAAGTTGGAGACCCTGAAGGAAGATATACTTTGGTGCATGGTCGATTGAGCCAGGCAGAGGTTTGGTTGGGATCTATACAAGGCATCAATAATGACTGTCCAGCTTTCTTTCCTAAGTTGGCCTCTGCATTGGCACAGTTCACCCATGTCCCAATTATATCAGGCAGAGACTGGAATCTAATATTCCAGAATGACTTGGATCATACTAATACAACTACTGTGGGACTCTCACCAGTGCAACGTGCCCTCAGGGAATCTGTGGATCATCTTGGCCTTGTGGACCTCTGGAGACTGTTGCACCCACCAGACAGAGAGTACACATTCCATTATATCCCCCACAATTCTTTTTTACAGTTAGACTACTTTATCATTAGTAGGCTACTTATTCCCATCCTATACACTTGTAGATGGAGGCCAACATCCTCTCTGACCATGCCACCATTTCTCTTGATGCTGATGTTAAACAGCACATTGCCATGGACCAGACTTGTCCTTTTGATGCTCAACTACTATAGGACACTACTTTAGTAGATATGGTGAGGCAGTTTGTTCAAATTTCTGTACAGGACAATTTAGGTTGAATCCCACACTTTGACCAGCTCTGGGGAGCCTTAAAGTGTGTTGGGAGGGTGGATATCATTAGGCTAGCTGCAAAACATAAGATAAATAGAGAGAAGCAGGCAACACAACTAATAACAGAAATTCAGGAGATTGAAAAACATTTTCAACCTTCCTCCTCAGTAGAGATCCAAATCAGTTAGCACAATTAAGGACTAAGTATTTAGGATATCTTTTAGAACAAGCAGGGGGATCCATAACTAGTGCTAAGACCACATATTTGGTACTGGGGAGAAAGCTAGTCATTTTCTGGTCCTTCAACTCCATCAACAAGATGGCTGTAGTTGGCTCAAGGCCTTGAGGGACCAAAAGTCTGGAGAGCTAGTCACTAATCCAAGATAAATGGTGGAGAAATTTTGAGATTATTTTCTGAAACTTTACACTGATGATTTAAAGATTTTAAACAGAGATGTGGAGATGACAAACTTTCTAGCAAATATCCCACCTTCCACAATTGACAGATGGACAACAACTATTAGAAGACCTGATTAGAGAGTAGGAAGTCAGTGACTTCATTTTAAGTATGTTAGTTGACAAAACCACTGGCCCCCATAGCTTTTCAACAAATCTTTATAAAACCTTCCTGAAAGAGTTAGCCCCTATGCTAACATGGCTGTACAATTATTTATATAGCCATGACCTGGGTGAAACTGAGCTTTTAGAGGCTAGAATAACCCTGATACCCAAACTGGGTAAAGATGAAACTTGGCCTGACAGCTATAGACCAATATCTTTTATTAACTCATTGTCTCCACAGGAGCTTTCTGAAGTTGCAGCACTTGTCTCCTGTATACAGTTAACAGATAATCCTGGGCCTTTCTAAGCAAAATCAAGCCATAATTGGCATGTTGCAAACAAATGCTAATAGCACAAAAATTGTAAGTGCTAGACACAAAATATGAGTGGCAAAATTGTTCAGCATAAAATTACCTTTCCAATGGTGGTATGCAAGGAATAGCAGGTAATTTAGTTTTATTTCTGTGCTGGTCAAAACAGCAAAACAAAATATTGTTTCCACTAAAAAATGCACCATAAACCTTTTTCTGTTCAGGAATATGTAACATATCAACACCAAATTAAGCATCCAGACATTAGATGTAATTTTAATGATTTGTAAAACAAACAGCTATTTCTGTAGTATTAAACATATTTTTTCCCCATTTGAGTCAAGATGTGTTGGTGAGGTTTGAGGGACAAATCTGAACCATTCATACATACCATAAACAAATGCATATAACTCCTAAAGTGTACATGATACACACATCGTATCAGTGGCAAAGTTGTTGCACACAAAATTGCCTTTCCAACGGTTCTATGCAATCAACTGTACTCAATTCAGTTTTTGTTTTATACTGGCTGAGATACCCAGAATGTGTGTTTTCTTCAAAGTGCTTAGGTGGTTCTAGAGGGACAAAATGTAATAAACAAATATGAATAACTCCTAAAGTGAACATGATCCACATAAAGTGTCAGAGGCAAAGTTGTTCAGCACAACATTACCTTTTTAATGGTACTATGCAGTCAATTCTAATCAATTCTGGCTGGCAAGTAATATTAAAACATGTGAGTGACTTCTCCAGATGTTTCTAGGGCACACAGGAAATCTGTAGGTGACTTCTGTAGGCGTTCTGGGACACACTGCAGTTAGATTTGCTGACGCCTACAGGCATTTCTAGGAGGCAATGAGTTAATGTAGATATTAAGATTTTAGCCAAGGTCCTGGCTGTCATGTGGATTAGAGTATGGGGAAGTCTGATAGGCCCAGAAAAAGTTGGCTTTATGGTTGGGAGGCTCTCAAGTGACCATCTCCACGACATACTTCATTTAATCTCTGTATCCAGGGGCCAACACTGGTGGTCTTGGTCTCCCTGGATGTGGAGAAAGCTTTTGATAGAGTATCGTGGAAATATCTATTTTCTATTTTGGGCAAAAACAGATTTCTTGACACATATATCCAGTGGTTTCAAGTTCTTTATCAGTCTCCTTCTTCTAGGATTATCTGTAATAGTGTCCTGTCAGATGCCTTCCCCCTCACAAGAGGGAACAGGCAAGGTTGCCACCTCTCCCCAATGCTCTTCAACTTGTACCTACAGCCTTCGACTTTGAATATTAATGCTACACCTCAAATCAGAGGCATCCATGTTGGTTCACAAGAACTAAAAATTTCAACTGATATGGTTGACATTCTCCTACATCTTACGGACCCTCAAACCTAGATACCTGAGGTTCTTAGGGTGCTAGGAGCATTCGGTATAACTAAATATATCCAAATCAGTATTTTTTCCTCTTTTACCCCATGTCAGAAAGCAAGTGATAGAGCCCTTTGATCTGCAGTGGGTAACTAAATGCGTTAGCTATTCAGGCATTAAACTTGCCCTACATCCCACATCCCTGAAGTCCCTAAACATTGAGCCATTACTTAGGAAATAGAACAAGGTCTGTCTAGGTGGAAATCATTGCCTTTAAAGCTATGAGATAGGGCTAATATAATCAAGATGAATGTTTTGCCTAGAGTAATGTACCAATTGGGGATGTTAAACATCATACTTCCTCTAAGATGGTTTAAACACCTTTACACTATTCTAAGTCAATTTCTCTGGTTGGATAAACCAGCCTAGAGAGCTTATAGGAAACTGGTGAGGTATAAAATATATGGTGGTTTGCATCTACCAACTTTGTTGTATACTACTTTGCATTACATCGGGCTAAATATTTCCAATGGGGCCAACTTAATGGTGTTCAAGTTGACAACACTTGCATCCCTTCATTGCTAAGGAGTGAAAGAGAATTCATAGGAAAATATCACTACTGTCTCCCTTCTTTACTCTATATCTCTCCGGCACAACAACCCCCTCCCCCACACACTTCATCACACTCTGATTGCATGGTCTGTATGAGCTCATGCCCAACTCTGTAGGCATTTGAAACTTCCTTACAATAAGGACACTGGACAACCATTATTTAATAACCACAATATCTTAACCAACAAAAAAAAATCTGATGGAGTCTTGTTTATGGCAAGGGCTTTCTATATCTTTCTTGGATGTGCTACTCACAAAGCAATTCAATATGTCTTTTCTCTCGTTTAACAAATATATGGGGTCCATAATAGAGACTGTTTTAACTTGTTTCAAATGATGCATTGCATTTCACAGTTTTTAGGTCCTCCTCCCGTGGTCAAATCAGGCAGGTTTGCATTTTGAGAATTTGTCAGTAATAGCCTGGCAGCCTCATTCAATTTTGAATCTTTATAAAGCAATAGGCCAACCCTTTTTGGTCACTACTTCCTCCAAAGCATTTTACTATGTGGAAACTCTTGATATTGATCACTCTGATGAGTACTGGCAAAGACTATGGTCAGACATCTCTAAATATGTAAAAAAAGACAGTCTTTGGGTATAACAATTTAGTATCCTTCATAATCTATAATTTTTAACCTATGAAACTTTTTCAAATGGGTAAAAGACAGACTCCAACTTGAACTCAGTGTAGTTGGGATGATGGTACTTTATATCATATGCTTTTGCACTGCTAGAAAATTTAGTCTTTTTTCGAATCTTTTTTACGGCTGTATAGTAGATCTATGCTGACATATTGTTATTACATAGTAGAGAGAGGGGACTGTGGAAGCATGTGACTGGATACCTGGACTGTGTCCTTCCACAGTGGAGTTGAAGCAAATGCAATCCTCTCTACTGACCACAGTGCCCCCCCACACACTGCCGGCACACTAATTTCCTGCCCATACTCACTTCATGTTCACTTCCGGGTTTAACCACCATCCTCATATTAATTTTATAAATCTGATCTGTAATAAAGAAAACTTTCCGTCACTGTTTATTTCTTCTTTAAACCTGAAAAAAAGAAAATGATCCTTCTCTGATCTGACCTCTGTCACTCAACCTCCCATCATTTTGCAGCCATATTGGCTCTGACCAGGGTTTCTTCTCCATGGAATTGGTGAGGGATTGGGATGGCATGAGTCAGATCAGTGAGGGACAGTTTTCTTTTTTACATGTTTAAAGAAGAAAAATTACCTTGGTGTCTAGTGGCACCGCTGCCCTCCAAACCCCATCCCCATATATGTTTCCCTGCTGTCTACTTGCACCCCAATCTCTGCTTCCAATACCCCTATATGTTTTTCTGGTGTATAGTGGCACCCCTGCCCTTCAATTTCCATCCCCTATACATTTCCCTGGTGTCTAGTGGCACCCCCTGCCCTCCACTCCCCATCCCCCTGTATGTTTCACTGGTGTCTACTGGCACCTCCCATCCCCATCTTTGTTTCCATGGTGTCTAGTGGCACCCCTTGCCCTCCAGTCCCCATCTGTGTTTCTGTTGTGTCTAGTGGCAACTCCTGCCCTCTAATCCCCATCCCCTTATATGTTTCCCTGGTGTCTAGTGGCACCCCCAACCTCTGATTGTCATCTTGTGACCTGCAATAAAGAAAAAGATCCCTTGACAATTTTTTTCTCTCCCTCTCTAAACCTGTAAAAAAGAAAATGATCCCTCTCTGATCTACCCCCTGCCACCCAGACCTCCCACTCAGCACTCACTACCCCACACCCCCAGGCTACCCCAACAGACCCTCCCTCACATGAAGGGTCTCAGGATGAAGATCCACTTTCTGATCAAAGACACATCTTGCTGCTGGAATCAGTGACTGCAATATGAGGCACTAAGGTAAGTATGGTTCAATGTATTTCAAGTAGAGTTTTCAACTGTGAGGTAGAACATTGACATTTTTGCATATTTTCCCCCCAAAATTTCAACATGGGCTTTCTGGAATCCCACCTCACAAATAATGGTGGTGGAATTATGCAAATCAGGCCAAAATAGTGATTTCATGGTCACATATTGTGGTCACCTTTTGGGCTGGATTTGACAATTTTCACCACCAATGTTCATGACGTGGGGTCATAAGAAGACTATGTTGAACACTTGAGGTCAAAATATGTAAAAATGACAAAGTTATGAGTGTACATTGAAATTATTCTACACTCTCTCATAACTTAACGTTTTGACCCCACATTTTTAACGTAGCCCTTTTTTTCACACCACCCCATGAACATGACAGTCTCAATTTTTCAAATCCTCGCCAAAATGTGTTTTCGTAACTGAAGTGCAGAATGATGATTCTGTAGCTCAGAATCACATTTCAGTGGGGATTTGAAAACGTTCACCTATGGGTTTCATGAGGGAGGGTAATAAAAAGGCTATGCTGAAAATATGGTGTCGAAATGCATTAAAATGCCCAGGTTAAGAGTCAGCACTGCAGTACTTCAACATTCACTCATAACTTTGTTAATTTTCAATATTTTGACTCAAAATTTTCAACATACCCATTTTTCCCCACCACCTCATAAACTTTACATGTGTCATTTTTTTAAATCCTGGGTAAGATGTCTTTTCTCACTTGAGGTGCAAAATGACATTTTGAACAATATACTATAAATGCTACATGTCATTTTTATAGCAGCAGTCATAAAATTACTTTCTTGAAAATTTGAGGTCCAAATTCAAAAAGAGTGAATGTGTGAAGAGCTCACATGTAAAGAGTGAATGTATGAAGACTGAATGTGTGAACAGCGAATCAATGTGTACTGAATGTGAAAAGAGTTTTTTGACTGGGTTACCATGGAGGTGGATCAGGGAGGAGCAGTGGATGTGGCCTACCCGGATTTCAGTAAGGCCTCCAACACCATTTCACACAGAAGACTGGTGAACAAGCTATGCAGCATGGGAGTTAGTCCAAAGGCAGTAAAATGGGTACAAAGTTGGCTAAGTAAAAAAACTAAGAGGGTGGTGGTAAATGGAGTTCATTTGGAGGAAGGTAAGGTCACCAGTGGTGTGCCACAGGGGTCAGTACTGTGACCGGTCCTCTTCAAAGACTATTAGTGACATCACAGAGGGGCTGGAAGGAAAGGTATGCCTGTCGGCGGATGACAAAAAAATCTGTAACAGAGAGGAAACACTGGGGGGGGGGTGGAGAAAATGAAGAACGATCTAAAAAACTGGAAGACTGTTCAAGGGTTTGTCAACTGGGCTTCAACATCAAAAAAATGCAAAGTTATGCACATGTGGCACAGAAATCCAAGGGCAACAAATAATTTGGGAGAGAGGTGTTAACAACAACAAAACAGAAAATGTTTCTGGGCGTCATCATAGCCAATGACCTGAAGGTAGCAAAGCGGTGTGATAAGGCAGTAGGAAAGGCTAGTAGGATGCTGGGGTGCATAGGGAGGTGTACCACTAGCAGAAAAAGTGAGGTAGTGTTACCCCTAAATGGATCAATGGTGACACCACACCTGCAGTACTGTGTGCAGTTTTGGATGCCCTAACTCAGGAAGGACATAGACCGGGTAGAGGCGGTGCAGAGAAGGGCAACCAAAATGGTGCATGGTCTGCAAAAGAAGCCCTGTGAGAAAAGACTCAGGTTATTAAATATCTACTCACAGGAGGAATGGAGAGAAAGGGGAGACATGATAGAAACATTCAAATACCTTGAGGGAATCAATAAGGTACAAGATGGTGGCATATTGCACAGAAAGAGATTTTCAAGGACAAGGGGGCATGATATGAAGCTGGAAGGGGGGAGACATAGCAGGGATCTGAGGAAATATTTCTTCATGGAAAGGGTGGTGGATGTCTGGAACAGCCTCCCAGCAGAGGTGATGGGAAGCAAAATGGTAACAGGTTTCACACATGCATGGGATAGTCACAGGGGGGACCTTAGTAACAGGACTGGGGGTAAGGCCAATTAGGGTCTACAGTAACACAGTAGGTAGTGACTTTAGGGAAGACATATGTAGGTGGTCCAAGAGGTCCTTTTCTGCTGACAGTTTCTATGTTTTTGTGTTTCTATTTGTGAAGAGTGAATGTGTTCTGACTATGTGAAGAGTGAATGTGTAAAGAGTAAATGTGCCTGGCCCTGCACTGCTGTAAGCAGATGGAGACTTCCTATAGTGCACAGCAGAAGCACCACTTGTGCTTGACAGTAGATTTGCCAATATCTCGTGCAGCAACAGCACAATACCGATACTGGTATTGTGCCACAAAAGAAAGTGTTTTTTGGGGGGGCTATGCCCTGAGCACCCCCCTTGTGGGGAGCTTCTACCTGCTTGTACCCCCCACATTTAAATACAATCAATTCCAGGTTGGAGTTGTCTCAGGGAGGGGGGGGGAGAAGCCATGTCGGTGAAAACAGGCCATTACAGTGACTGTTGCTGTAATGCTTTGTTTTCGGGTTTTACTGTTGTGGTGTTGCTGTAAAGTGGGCCACCCAAAGTGCTCTGTACATCTGCTTCTGTTCACACATCAATGAAATGTTCGGCTTCTCTTGGCTCTGAAGCAGCCTCTTAGTCCTAACACCTGAATCAATACCATCATTTTGCAGCTGCATTGGCTCTGACAAGAGTTTATTCTCCATGGGGTTGCATACCTTGGGTGGGACAAGAGATTCCGGGCCTGAGAGCATGAGTGGAAGTTATGTATCAGTTTGATGAGGAGGCTGTCTAGAGGTCACAAATACATGTAAACACAAGGTAGGTACAAGTTCCCTTCTCGTGTCCAGGGAGAGCAGTCCAAGGCTGCTGTAAAGAGTGCTATGATATGTTCTTCTGTCACAACAAAAAACACACCTGCACATGCTACTGAGTCTAACAGGTGTTTTGATAATGCCATGGAGTTAGCTGTTCGGTAACTGCAACTCCTGTACACTCTGGATGGGAGTAGAAATAGATGTACTGTAGGTGGAGTTTCTTTGTGTTCAAAATAGACAACTTTTGTTGCAGTAATGCATCCTGTATTTCTTATGGGTGTGCCTAACTAATGGTAAGAGAAGTGGGTCAGCCAGCTTTGGATCATTAAATCTTTGGCAGTCTGTGTTGTGACATGTTCTTATCCAAGAGCAAAGTTGTTTTCATTTAATTGAAATATGCCTGCCTGTTACTTGAATATGAGTTTATATTCATTTATCTGCCTTTTTCTAACAGCAAACTACTGTATTTGGTTTCATCAAATCAATGTGTGCAAGACAAATAATAATCTAGTTAATTTAACGTTTTGCAGACAATATTTTAAATTAAATGCTGGATAAAATGTTGTTCACTCTTTTTGATGTTCCTTTCCTGTGAACAGGCTACAGCATAATGTGGCTCTTGAAATAAGAATACAATAAGCAAGCAGTAAGACATGATGAGGTGTGGGTTATGGCCTGATAAGAGCACGGCCCAGGTGTGTTATGAGGCACGAGGCACTTGGGCTGAGTGACTTTTCCCCTGGGAAGTGCTCTTATCAGGCCATAACCCACACCTTGGAGTGTCTTATTGCACTTATAAAATAGGCCCCTCAAGTAGAAATTAAAAAAAAAAAAGCTGTCAAAATGGAAACAAAATGAGAAAAAACGAGATTTTTACTTTGAAGAAGAAACCAGTTCCTTTATGTAATTTCCTGTACAGTACAGTGCATTTAGCTTGATCGGCAGTAGATCACCCTCCCAAACACATATACTGATCAGCTTAGGTCCCCCCTCTCACTCACAGAGTAAGACTGTATGCTTTTTATTTTGTGCAGAGGTTGAGATTTTGTGATTTATTAACTGACTATGGTGGTACTATGGGGAGCAAGCGTGTCCCTCTCCAGCCACTGTACTTGTGAGCTACTTTCCCTTACAGCACATCTTGGCAAATGAGCACAAGATGCAAGGGGAAGGGAAGAGGATTTGGAGCATGTATCAAGTGACCATGTGGCCCAGTAATGTGGTTTTGTGGACAGTGGGTCACACTGAGGTGACAGTCGATCGAGTGGGAGGGGGGCACGGCGGACCAGAGAAGCCAAGAAACACAGCTGTGAATGGAGACAAGCTGCTGCCCTGGCATCTGCACTGATGAAGTAAGCTATCTGCTTTTATTTAACAGTGCTTCTCATTGTTTATAAGGTGGGAAAATTATGGAAGTGCAGAGTTTTACAGTACTGTGTGACCACTGTACTGGTACTGCTGTTGTGGTTCCATTGTATCGGGAGCTGCAGAGCTACAGCAGGAAAGCAGTGGCACACATTGATGTTATCATGTGCTGTGGTTTGGTTGGCACAAATAGTGCCCTTTGAATGGTTATGTCCTGATAAGGACACAGCTGAAAAAGGCTTACAGCCAATCAGGTTTCAGGATATTTCTTGCCCATTTTATAATTGACTCTAGTTACATTATTATTCTCCTTGCTTCACTGCTGTTAAATTGTCACATTTCTAAATAAAAAAAAAAAAAGTTCTACTCAGATGTTTGTTGAACATGATTTTTCTGGATCACCGCTTGGTAATCAAAGTTGGCTACTACTTAAAGAGGCACCACAGTCTAGTGATTATTATAGCATACAGCTGTGAAACTGAAGACATCCGTTTAAATCATGCTATAGTAAAACCCCTTACTGTGTGAATTTATAAATAACTTAAGCTTGCCTGTACTTAATTCTCTCTCTTTCTCGATCTCTCTTTATTTTTCTCCTTAACCTACCTGCCCTTTCTGCAGCTATCTTCAAACTTACTTAGTGCTCACTCCACAGATATTTGTGGAATGCCTGTAGGCCACAGATACAGCAGGTGTATTACCACATGGCATGCACCAGCCACACTGCTAGTGTAATCCAAAAAGGCTAGAGCATGTTCCCCCAGAGCAGATGAAACCATGGAGGGGTGTGGAAGGTTATGGCCAGGGATGGACATGAAACAGCACTAATTCATGGAATGCCCATTACCCTCAACATAATAAGAGCTGTTCTGCCCTTCCCTCATGACCTGCTACATGAAAATATCAGCTGTGGGTGCACCATGAGTAGAAAAACACTGTATGGATACCAGCCACACTGCTCTGCTGTGGTATGTCCCGCAGTAACCAGGCCACCAACAAATGCATTGGAGGAAGGATGCCCAGCCATGCCTGACAGACAAGGCAATGAACACACAACTTCATGGGTAAGGAGACTGACTTACTGGCCACTGAGATCTGGACAAACTGTGCCACACTCTGTGGCTCAGAAGCACTAAAGGGGATGTCTGGTCACAAGCAGCTTGCATTGCTCAGCATAAAGGATGCTGTAAATACTGTGGGGAACATATCATGAGCCATTGGTGCCCTGAAACACAAGTGCTGTGACCTCCTTGGGCAATCTGGTATACAATCCAGAGCTCACAGAGCTGAACAGCATAGTGGTGGACACCATCAACCGTCAGGTGTTAGGTGGTGCAGACTACAGGCTGGACAAGTTGGAGGGTGAGTACAGGCATGAGACCACACAGGGGCAGGGCCAGGCATGGACAGAAAGGGACCCAGACAGGTGCTAACCCACAACTGTACCCCACAGGTGAAGGCTTGCTGATCCCAGCCCAAGGACCCCCTAAAGGGACCATTGGAGGCATGTCACCTAAACTATACCCAAGGTGGCAGTCCCTGCCTGCATGGCATGTATGCCACAGTTTATTACCAGGAGCAACAGTGAATCCATCTGGCCAGGCATGGTCATGAGTACCTACAGTGAAAGGCCCAGAGTGCACAAAGTTTATGGTTTTGTGAGAGGAGTATGGACTCTTTGGCAGTCAATTTACAATAGCTTTAATGGGTTTGCAGATGTCCTCAGTCAGGGTTTCACCAACCTGCTACAAGAAGTGCTGGCAGATTGAAGTCCATAGACACCTTGCCCTCAATTAGGCCCCACTCCCTTACCCCATTAGCAGTGGCACTGGGTGCAGGTGGGACATCTCTGGGGTAGGCACATGTCACAGAACTCCCACTGGGGAACACCAATAGCATGGGCTCCCCATTCCCATCTGGGAAGAGGATGGTGAAGATACATATGGCAGAAAGAAGAGTGTACATCTGTGTAAAAGCACACCACAAGGCTGAGCCCACCCTCCAGCAGAGACACCACAATGGGAACGCTTGGGGCACACATGGCACACCAGGCATATACAGCACAAGAGACATGGCATTTGATAGGTTAGGAACTAGGAACATGACTTCTTGTGGCACCACCACAGGACACCCAACACCCAGCACATACAACACCAGGAGACCAGGTCTTAAAATATTTTCCAGAATAATACTATATAGGTTACTAATGTGGATGGAAGTTCAAAATATTCCCTCGCCCTTCCAGGCTGACTTCCAAAAGGGTAAGTTAATGATAGATCTTATACTTGTCCTGGATTACATTTTAAATAAATATGTGAAACAGAAGAAAGGAAAAATATATGCTGCCTTTGTAGATATAAAGGCAGCATTTGACTCTGTTAATTGAGAAACCCTTTGGAATAATTTGAAATTAAAAGGCCTAGATGATAATCTATTGGAACTATTGATGTTGTTACATAAGGATACTGTACTAACGGTAAAAGTAGGGAAAATGGATTGCTAACAGAACAGATAATGGCAAAAACAGGGTTAAAACAGGGATGTCTCCTTTGCCCCTGCACTTTTTAATATCTATGTTGACTCTCTTATAGACAATATTCTAAAAATAGATTCCTTTGCTCCTAAACTTAATAATATCCCAGTAAAGGTTCTTATGTATGCAGATGATGCTATAATATTAGCACAGACTCCCTTTGGGTTAAGGAGGGCTTTAACCTCCGTAAAGAATAGCTTGAGGGAACTAGATTTAACGTTGAATATAGATAAAACAAAAATAGCAGCCCTTGGCTCTAAAAAGAAAATACCCCTTGGATAATTGATGGTTCAAGTATTGCAGAGGTTGAAGAATTCCAATATTTCGGAGTTATCTTTAATGGAAATTTAAAGTGGAAATCACACCTATCAAAAATTAGGACCAATGTTAAAAATAGTATGTTGGGGATTAACCGATTTGCAAAATCCTTTTCTAAAGACTTATTTGTAGCATCTTATAAATATGTTGATGCAAAAATTAACTCTGAGGTACTTTATGCTTCAGAAATATGGGGGTTTAATGCCAATAGTAAAGATCTTGAACTACCGCAAACCGCTTTTCTGAAAAATCTCCTGGGGGTTCCTACATACACTATGAGTAGTGCTGTAAGAGCAGAAACAGGAATTATTCCTATAAAAGCAAAAATATTGCAAAGAGTGATTGTATTCTCCAGGAAGTTTCTCAGTGCTCCAGAAGGCAGTTTATTAGATATTTGTAAAAAGGATATGTTTAACAATTTGAACAAGACCCTGTTTTGTTGGTTGGCAAAAGTGAACCAGGAACTAAATAAAACTGGGTTACCATATAATGCTAAATTGAAATGCTCTATCTTGAAATGAGCAATCTTAGACCTGGTTCACACAGCTCACAGCCGAATCTTACATCTTTTATTCAAATGGCTTTAAAAAGGGTAACAGATAATGCAATTCAAGGAGACCTGAGCAATATTAGAGACTCCGACTCCTTAATGACAAACTCACTACAATAATAAATAAGCATGCCCCTTTCATCAAAGTAAGGGTACGGAACAATTACAACCCCTGGTTCACCTCGTATCTCAAGGCAGCCCTTATAGCTCGAGATAAGCTCTGGGATAAAGCTAGACATTCCAAAGAATCTTTGGATTGGCAGGCCTTTAGAACAGCCAGGAATAACTGTGTGAAAAACTTGCTCTGCTAAAGCTAACTATTATATTTCTACTCTCGAACAAGCTAAAGGTAACCCTCATAAAATATGGAAGACTATCAAAGCTAGAAGCACGCCCATGGCCCTCTGTCCCAACAAAGATAGTTGCAAGTGGCAAGATTGTGGAGAACAAGTCCCTAATCCTGGAGGAACTTAACTCCCACTTTGCCAAAGCTGGATTAGCTTTTGACTCATCACTTTATGCTGGTGCTGCGGTGAGCCAGCATCCCCCTTCCCCTACATCTAGTCCTGCACCCAGCCTCTTCCAACTGCGTGAGATAACTTTTAAAGAAGTAGAAGATTCTCTTCTTAACTTAGACACCAAAATAAGCGCAGGGGATGATGGGTTGGAACCCTTTTTCCTAAGGTCAAGCTACGCCCATCTCACTGCCCCAATTCTCCACATCTTCAATCTTTCCATTACATCTGCTACTGTGCCGTCCTGCTGGAAATCAGCACATATCCTACCTCTATTTAAATCTGGTGACCCATGTGATGTAAACAACTATAGGCCTATCTCCATATTGCCTATCCTTTCTAATGTTCTCGAAAAACTGATCCATATTCAGTTAAAATCTCACTTGGAAACCTCTCTCATTAACCCAGCTCAATCTGGCTTCCGGGCTTATCATAGCACAATCACTGCACTAGCAAAAGTAACCAATGATTGGATCTCTGCTATAGATGCTAAGAAGGTAACTGGTGCAGTCTTTTTGGACCTCAGCAAAGCAAAGCTTTTGATACTGTTGATCACAAACTATTAGTCAATTGCCTTGCAAAGTTGGGTGCCACATACCATACCACCCAGTTGTTCTCTAGCTACCTAACTGGAAGATTCCAAAAAGTAAAGGTGGAAGACTTTTTTTCTGCTGCCTTGCCAGTTGCAAGATGAGTCCCCCAAGGATCCATCTTAGGCCCTATATTGTTTTCTTTGTACATTAATGACTTAGATGCTAACATATCTGCACTTTTTTGCAGATGATACTGTGTTGTATACTTCTGGCTCATCGTTATCTGAAGTCAAGGGAGTGCTTCAAGCGGACTTCGCACAACTTGAGCATAATCTAATAAAGGCAAAGCTTCTGCTCAATGCTAAGAAGACTAAAGCGATGATATTCTCCCGCAGTGCTGTCACAGGCCCCCCCAATACCCTTGCCCAAGACTTCATTGTCACCATGCTAAACGAGCCTCTGGAAGTTGTAACCAAATTTAAATATCTGGGTATCTGGATCGACAATAAATTATCTTTCAATGACCATGTCGAAGATATCTCTAGAAGGTTAAAAGCAAGGTTAGGTTTCTTCTACAGAATAGGCCCCTTTTCCCCCTTGAAACTCGAAACAAGCTTGTACAGGCCACTTTTCTCCCCCTACTCGACTATGGCGATGTAATCTATTCCTCCACCACTCTTGCAAATCTAAGTAAACTGGACATCCTTTATCACCGTGCGTTACGGTTCATTACCAACTCCCCTTACCGTTTGCACCACTGTGACTTATATGCAGCTGTTGGTTGGACATCCCTTACTACTAGATGCCTGCTCCATGCTGGGCTATGGACTCTTAAACTGCTCCTGCAGAAATTGCCAAGCTATCTCTTCCCTTATTAGTATCTCACATAGTGCATACTCGTTAAGAAAATCTGACTTTATTATGCTTGACATACCAAGGACACGGACTTCCTTTGGTAAACGTGCTATTGCATATGCCCTTCCCTCCATTTGGAACCAATTACAAACTGTATTGAAACTAACTAGCACAGTTTCAATAAGCTTCTACAAATCGCTAAGTTCAGCCAAAATAAAAGACACCTGCAACTGTCATTAAGTCTCTTCCTTCCCCATGTGTGCCATATTTTTCCACTGGTAAGGTATAATTGATTTGTAATATTAACTGCTTTCCCTTCCCCTTCTACTCCTGGCTTTATCTATGCTTACGCTCCACTGCTACTCTATCAAATCATTCCTCCCCCCCCCATATCAGTTGTAATCTGTTGTTTGTTCTAGCTGCCAACATATATGTATTGCACACACCAGTCATCATGTTTCATTTATCAGTATGCAACCTGTAAGTCGCTTTCCTGTTTCATATCAATGTTTACCACCTGCGGTCACCCTATGTGGTACCCTTGTATGTATATCCAGCCTGTAGCATGTAACGTGCATTTCATGTATATACTGTTATTACCTATCTGTGTTTGTACTTTAAGTGTTTATATCACAGGACCTCCTTGTGAATGAGCTTGCTCAATGAAGTTTTCCTGCAATAAACTTGAACTTGAACTTGAACTTGAAAGATTTGGGATATTAAAGCTAACAAAACGTAAGTATGGGCTGGAAAGGTATCTAAAATTTTGCGAAAAAAGTACTCATAGAAGGGCATTTATGAAACTATGGTTTGAACAATTTGGGAATATTTGGAAACCAGATAAGATATATCCAGCTGAAAACTTCTGTTTATGTGATGAATCTATAATATTAACTGCCCTTCACTTGTTGTGGGAGTGACCCAAAATAGCTGAAAAAAGGGAACAACTGATATACCCATTGTTTGATAGATATGTAGAAAAAGCGAAAGGGAATGAAATCTTTGAAACCAGCTCTATGAGCGAAGTACAAATGTTTGCTATGGCAAATTACGCTTATAAGTTAATGTGTACATTTTAGGATAAAAATGTGCCTGAAGAAAGAATTTTGCATTATAATAGGCAATTAACAATAGGTCAATAGTGCAATAAGGGATTGTATTTAAAATATGTACTTGTGATGTATAATGTGTTTTTAAACAAATGATGTATGTGATAATTTATTTTAATACGTACTTTCAATAAAATCTAACTGAACTTAACTATGTGGAGTAGCGTTGCACAACCTGTACCCTGCATGGTACCCATATACTATCAAAATATTGAAACTTCGACATCAAAATCCATTACAGCAACAGCTTTGACACTCAGTGTCTAACATATGAAATTTTGCCTGTCAACATTGTTGGTGTCACTGTGCCGCATTTTGACAATTTGGTTGTCAATGAGGCTTGGTGAAACCCATGGTAACTTGGGTCCTGACAAACACAGAATCTTTGGCAATTGAACATGTGTCTCTCCACGTTTCCTCTCATGTCACTGGGTGGTGCTGTATCATCATCTGGCACAGGGAGGCACTTCTTTACAACTATGTTATTTAGCAGGCAGAATACAGTGAATATCCTGCACCCATTGCTGAACATGAGCTGCAGTGTTTTCCCAGACCTGTTGAGGTACCCAAGGTGCAACTTCAGCATGCTGAACATCCTCTTGATGATGCCCTCTGTTAGTTTATATTACTTACTGTACCTCACATCTAGCATGAACTGGGGCTGTGGCAATGATGTCATCAGGAGTATCCACTGTCACCTGTGGAGAAGAGACCATAAGTGCATGCCATATATGTGCCCCATCGGTGCACAATCTGCCAGTTGTGCACACACCTACAAGGGCCACCTTGGCTAGCATGGTGTACAGCAGCACCCACAACCCAGAGTTCTCCAGTATTTCTGTGGTATTTGTGGGAGCCTGGGTACTTGGCACAGACATGTGCAATTATGCCTGCAGCCTAAAACACAACCTGCATCTGCATGCACAAGTATACCTTTCAGTTCTCATATTCTTCCTTAATCTGGGCAGGCACAATGATTGACGTGTGTACAGTTGATGGTCCCTTTGGTATCTGGCATGCGGTCATGGCATAGAAGGTGACCCATATGTCCTGCAGGGCCTGCATCAACCTTGGAAACACATTTTGGTTGCCAAGGTGGTCCAGTAGGGCATCAGGTACCTGCCAGAGGCACTTGCTCATGGAGGACTGGCTCAAATCTCCCATGTCCCTTCACATATGTTGGAAAGTGTCCATCAAAAAGTAGGCCAGGGCCAATAGCACCCATGTGCATGCTTCAGTGCATGGCTATAGTGTGTCAGTGTCCACAGCTATGGGTCCAGTAGCTGACACAGCATGGTCGGTAGATACGGGGAGTGTCGTACACTGTGCCTGCACCATTGCAACTCCCCATCATCAATATGAAGAAAAACCATGCCCATCAGTATGCCTGAACACACTGATGCACTGTCCTGCCCAGTGTTCTTTCACACATATTCCCTAGATCTATCCTGGAATGCCCATCAGGCCTTTTAATAGCTGGCCAAGTGAGGGCAGGGCTTGAGTGCATGGTGTCTTATTGATGCACCCATTACCTATAATGCAGATATCAGAACAGTCAGTAGCAAACATTGGAAAGGATGTCATGGACCAAAAAGACTAAGCCATACCCAGAGACAGTGCTGTCTGAGGCCTTCCTGCCGCAGACCATGACCCTGGTGGGAAATCAGTACTGGGATTAGAATGGGGTCTACTGACACATGGCGGAGCATGCCAGAGAAAGTTTTCTGTGGGCCACCACTGTCATGCATGGCACTCCTCTGTATCTAGTTCTTCACCATGACCTCCATGATGCTGAAGCCACTTTCTGTGTCATTTCAAGGTTTGATGGCTCCCATTGAGACCCTAATGCTACAGAGGGGGCAGCCAGGTTGACTGTGGGATGAGCCAGTAGCAGTGTACAATCCCAGCTTGGACTGGGATAAAGAGGACTGGCTGCTGATAGGGAACAAAGGAGACAGTGAAGTTGACATGGTGGGGGCTGGCCCATCAGGACCAAGGGTAGATGAGCCAGACTATGGAAGTAGCTACTTAACAGTGCCTACTGGCCTGTCATACATGGATGAAGAACAGATGAAGCCACAGTATTAGAAGTGTTGTGCAGGGGCAAGCACTGATCATGCAACATTACAGCTGGGAGTGCTATAACACCCTGGTGTTGGAACATGCCATGTTGAGTTTCACGTCCTGTGGTACTGTGAATACTGTGCTGTATGTTTCACTAGTAAATGCTTTTGGCTTGTCACTATGATCTACGTTCTGCCTGTTCTTGGAGTCCACCCAGGGTCTATGGTGCACATGTCCAGAAGAGGAACTGTTGTACACGGGGGGAGAGAGAGCAGGTGTGTATATGGGGGCAGATGAGTATGAGAGTCAGGTATGCATGTTGCTGCACCATGTGTACCTGTGTCCATGACTGAGTCCCAGGATGATGCATCCCACAGTGACCCATTGTCATCCTCACCATATGAACATACATACAAAGAAGCCAGCAGAAGAAGGCCATTTGGTCTATCAAGTCTGCTTGTATTGCAGGGTCCACAGCATGAGCTAATGTCCCTGCCCTCACTCTCCACTCCTCCCATCCTCCCTACCCATGATTCTTAACCTCCCCCTATGCCTATCCCAGCCTCTCTTAAAGCTGCTTACTGTCTTCACTGAGATGACCTCTACCAGCAGCGCATTCCAAGTGTCCACCACCCTCTCTGTGAAGAAGTGCTTCCTGACCGCCCTCCTAAAACTCCGACCCTCCAGTTTAAGACTGTGCCCCCTTGTGATATGGTAGCCACACAGCTTAAAGAGACTCTCCTTATAAACCTTATTTATCCCTTTCAAGTACCTGAATGTCCCAATCATATCCCCTCTCACTCTTCTGTCTTCCAGGAGTACATGTTCAGTGCCCTCAACCTCTCCTCATATGCCTTGCCCTGCTGACCAACTACCATCTTTGTAGCCCTCCTCTGTACCTTCTCCAGCAGGTTAATTTCCTTTTTGAGGTGTGGGCACCAGTACTGAACTCCGTACTCTCGATGCGGCCTTACCAGTGACTTGTACAAGGGCAGTATAACCTCCTCTCTTCTACTACTGATACCCCTAGCTATGCATCCCAGCATCTTGTTTGCCTTTGCTACTGCTTTGTTGCACTGCGTGGAGTGCTTCAGGTCACTAGTGATCATCACTCTCAGGTACTTCTCCCCCTCTGATGCAGATACTCGGACTCCACCCAGGTGATACTCTGTCCTGGGATTCTTGGCTCCAATATGCATAACTTTTCACCTTGCACAGCATGGACATCTATGCTATGGGAGTCCTCTGCCCATGTAACTGTGAGTGCTGCTCTATACTCATGAAGTGAGGCTTCTCATTCTGTGGATCCATGACCATACACTGTGCATGTGCATTTGATATTTCTCACCCTGTGGCCATGCTTTGCAACCCTGTAGCATGGACACCCCCAACGATATGCAAATGTTCTATGCACAGGCCACTGTGGGTTTGTGTGGCATGTGAGTCCATGTGTGCATCTTCTATGTGTCCTTGTCAGGTCTCTGCACTTATTGTGGATTGAGCCCTGATTCACTGTGTACACCTAGGGCTACTCTAACTCTTAATGCCTTGTAAGGTGGGTCTATGTGATAATGGCAAATGCCTAAAGGCTATCACCGATATCACTCAGAGTGCCGAACACATTTTTGGCACTCTGTCAATCCTGGCGCACCAGCAGAATGGTGCCAGGACATATTTTTACTGCTTTCTGTGGGGGGGCTGTGCTCCCCCACACCCTGTTCACCCCTTCATGGGGCTTAAGGATTCTCAGCTCCAGGGAGGTGCTTGTTGGGGGGGTGAAAGCAGTAAAAATTAAAAGGTTCAGGCCGGGCACAATAAAAATTGCACCAGCGCCCAGACCCGAAACCAGTACCTCAGTCACCCCAGCCACTAGCCAATCTCCGATGCCATGACAAAGCTCAACCGCAACCACAATACCACCGCCTACAGCCTCTCCACCCCTCCCAGCCCATGCTCGCAGGGCTCACTCCCACTTCCCGCACGCATACATATATAGTGACATCCTTTCACCTAGTTCGCCCACCCCCTCATCCAGCACCCTATCTTTCCATAGCCATGAGTGGATTGCACCAGGAAGGTGTCACTTTAATGGACGGTGCCCTTCCTCATGTGCCCACTTCACGGATTACCTTGTTAGGTCACTACATAAATGGAAATCCTCTCCTAGTTCTATAGATGCATGTAAGTATGTAATAAAATATTTTTTGCCTTGAGTACGGTACGCAGTTTTAGTGTCTTTAATATAAAAAGTCATATTAAAGAAGTTGAGCATGTGCAATTCAAGGCCACCAAAATGAGCAGAGTAGGGGGGACAAAAGCCATGAAGAGATGCTATGTAGGCCATAAGATCCAACAGAGTGTGTAGTGCTGGGGAATGCCTGTACACCAAGGACGTAGTGAGTGCAGGTGGAGGGCTTTACAACCCTGGAAGTGCAAGTATCTTCCAACACTGCACATCCTGAAGGGACTTATCACACAGTCTTCTCAGCTGTTATGATCTCACAGCAAGCAGAACACTGTGTACTTAACTATGCCTTTGCTCCTTCAGCTGAGAGAAGGCAGAGACTGGAGGAATGTGCCATATAGAAGGAGGGGCAGGACTGCATTTAAACACTCGAGCTACACTGCAGCGCATCACATCAGCCTTTACCATCTCACAGCAAGCAGAACGCTGTGTACTCAACTGTGCCATTGCTCCTTCACTTCTTCACTTACCAGACCATTTCTGAAGCCCAGCTGAGAGAAGACAGAGACCGGAGGACTGTGTCATCTGGGGGGGGGGGGCTGAACACTGTGTACTTAACTGTGCCTTTGCTCCTTCACTTCTTCACTTACCGGACCATTTCTGAAGCCCAACTGAGAGAAGGTAGAGACCAGAGGACTGTGTCATCTAGAACGAGGGGAAGGACTGCATTTAAATGCTTGTGCTACACTGCAGTGCTACACATCAGCTGTTACCATCTCACAGCAAGCAGAACTCTGTGTACCTAACTGTGCCTTTGCTCCTTCACTTCTTCACTTACTGGACCATTTCTGAAGCCCAGCTGAGAGAAGACAGAGACTGGAGGACTGTGTCAACTAGAAGGAGGGGCAGGACTGCATTTAAATGCTTGCGCTACACTGTGCGAGTGCAATGGTGTGAGCATGAGTGGCCCAAGTTCCACTTGGTAGAGAAATCAGCTTGCAAGTAAAGTTTGGTAAGCCAAGTCAAAATAAAGCTTGCTATATAAATATAGAGATTTGAGAAGTGAAACTGAGATCTAGTTGAATCTCTTTTAAAAAGTAATGGGGGTATTTTAAGATTTTGAGTATTAGCCCACAAAATAGAATATTCAAAATGGAGCTGTGTGTTAGGCTAATGTTTTATGGTTTTATTTTATGTATGTTATTAGTGAAGGTTTCAACTCCCCGACTAACTGAAACCTCGAGTGCGATGTCTCTGGAGATAGGGTCTGTTTTAGATTCTAGGAACAATTTAATTACTAGAAGAAATAGGGATGGAATAAATAGTAGAAATTTATTTGCAAAAATTAGAAGCCAATTAACAATGAGTGTGCCTGTAGCACTTGTAACAGATTTTGATCATCAAAAATTGATGAATTTTTTAATTACCATACTGATGATGGGAGAGGACATTGAAATAAATCCAGGTCCTGAAAATAAACGTGAGTTCAACATTATATATCATAATGCTTGATGCTTGAAAAACAAATTGGACCTATCTAAAACCTGAACAGTTACAGAGTCCCAGGACTTGGTGGCTTTGACTGGATCTTGGTTATCAAGCAATATAAATACTAGGGAAACTGAACCAGTGGGTTTTCTTGGACATCAATTATATAGGGTAGGGAGAAAGGGGGTGTTTTATTATTCACTAAAGAGGAATTAGGGCAAGCATCAGTTCAGTTTGCTGGTCATGTAGGGCTTATTGATTGCCTACAGGTAAAGATTCATAAGTTAGTCCTTATTGTGGGTGTTATCTATGCCCCACCAAAATCCCCTATTGGTGAATTTGAAAAGTTAACTTTGGTTATACAGACTTACACTATGGGATTTGATTTATTATTAATAGGGGATTTCAATGAGGCATGGGGTAAACCTTGTGGGATTGCACTACAAAAAAGTTTTAAAATTCTACGTGTCGACCAAAAAATAGCACTTCCAACTGGAAAAACCTCTCAAAACAGTACTGGTACCATCTTGGATTTAATCTTTGTCACAACAGAAATCTCAGCTCAAAAATTAGAAGTAAAACAACCAATTTTGGGTGACCATAGTTCAATAAGTTGCAATTTTAAATTAAGAGGGAAAAATTATAGGTCAGGTTCCTTTAAAGGTTAAAAAGAGATGTTATAAAAAATATAATAAAGAAGTTTTTTTAGCTGGACTAGCCTCTATAAAATGGCATAGACTATTTTTAATTTCCTCTGTAGATCTGGCAATCCAGGAAGTTTGTAAAGAGTTAGCCCCCTTCAAAATAATTGTACAAAGGAAAACTCATGTCCCCTGGGTAACAGAAAAAATTAAAAAGCAGATATGAAGGAAAGACAGGCTATGGAAAATTGCAGAGAAGTCATTAAAACAAGAAGCTTGGAAAAATACAAAAGAGCTAGACATTTATTAAGACTCCAAATAAGGAAAGCTAAACACAAATATTAAGAAACTAAGACAAAGGAGACTACTGATGTTAAAACATTTTGGACTTTGATTAAATATTTTGACTCTTCAGTAAATTCAAAATCTCCAGTTCAAATGGTAAGTAGGGGCATTCTTCAGCCCATTAGACAATCTGCAAATATTTTAAATAATTATTTTGTGAATTTGCTGGACTTAAACATTCCACAGTCTATATTAAAAAATTATGCTATTACAAAAGAAAAGACTGATGTTCCCAAATTTAGATTTAGATATTTTTCATGTAAACAGATTAAGGATGAAATAAAGCTTAAAACAAAAAGGCCTTTATGGATTCCCTACAGGCTACTGCTCCGGTACTAACTAAACTCTTTAACTGGAGCCTAAGAGAAGGAATCTTTCCCTGTACTTGGAAAAATGTGAAGATTGTTCCCATATATAAAGGAGAAGGGGATATTTCAGTGCCTACAAACTATAGGCCTAGTGTTCTATTATCAGGCCTTTCAAAGGTTATGGAGAAACTGGTACAGAAACAACTTGTTGATCACCTGGAGCAGTACTCCTTATTAACAAAATATCAATCAGTATTCTGTAAGGGTCTTTCCACGGGCACCATACTCACCAACATGGTAGATATTAAAGCCTCAAAATTAGAGGATGCCCTGTCAGTGGGTGCGGTGTTCATGGATTTATCTAAAGCTTTTGATACTGTTGCCTATGTCTTACTGGGAAAACATTTGGAAAAGATAGGAATTATGGATAATTCATTAGAATGTTTTAGGTTCTATTTGGGAAATAGAACTCAACAAGTGTATATTGATGGAATATTATTAGATAGAGCCCTGGTAAAGTGAGGGGTGCCTCAGGGCTCTATTTTGGGGCCAACTCTTTTTCTTATATACTTAGTTGATAGTGTAAAATATTCTAATATTCATCTATATGCAGATGATACTATCCTGATCTCTGGTGGAAAGACCCCAGAGCTCATGGAAGTGCATCTGCAAGAAGACTTCACAAGACTGTGCACATGGCTATCAGACTTTGGATTAATAGTTAATAGTAAGAAAACAAAACTTATGGTATTTCAAAAAGAGGGAAAAGATTTGGCAAAAGTAAGAAACAAGTACAAATTAAAACACTACAGAATGAAACATCTGACAGTAATGAATATAATTATCTTGGGTATGGATTGATAACTCTCTAAAATTTGAATTCCATATAACTGATACAATATCAAAGAGTAATAAAAAATTAGGGGCATTTAGGCTGTCCAGCTTTTGTACAAATAAATTAATGAGGGAGACCATTATAAATCAATTTCTTCTCCCTGTGCTTGAGTATGGTATCCATGTGTATGGCCTTACTACAAAAGGATTTCTGCCCAAAATTGATGTAATGTATAACCATCTGGCTCAATTTGTATTAAGAAAGGATTACCGTGAACATCACTGTAAATTACAAGAGGAACTAGGTTGGTTGACCCAGGAAAATAAAAGAAATTTAGTCTGGGCAAATTAGATATACAAGGTTGTACATACAAAACAGCCAACGTATCTTTATGAAAAATCACAAAAGAAAACATATGCATATAATATGAGAGGTTGAAACACTAGGAGCTTTGAGTTCCCTAAAATCAAGAATAAGTATAGTAATATGCAATTTCCCATAATCAAGAATAGATTATGGAATTCCCTAAAATCAGTTACAGGAAAGCAATATGAAAGTATTAAGGTTTTTTCATCTAGTCTGAAAATTGAACTAAAGTCAAGATGTGAGTGCTATGGTAAAATCCTCTGCTTATTAAAAGTGTTTTTTACAGTATTGGATTGTAGGACCAAATTTAAAATTTGTTATTTGTTTGTTGGGGTATAAAAAATGTTATGAGACATTTTAATGATTATATTTATATTGTATACCTGTTGTCTTGTTAAATATTGTTATTTGCAACTTTTCTGTCTTGAAAAATGTTTTTTGAAATAACCGAGCCATCTTGTAAATAGGACATATAGTACTAATGATGTGAAAAATTACCATCTACTATCCTGTATAAAAATAAAGGTTTTTTACTACTTACTACAACAATGGACTGTATTTATGTAACCAAACCCATATTCTAACTACAATACGATGGAGGTTTAATATGCTGCAAGCAGTGCCGAGTATAGCAGAGTCAGTGGTGACTGGTGAGCATAGCAAAAGGCTTTCAGTGGCAGCATAGGATTCACTATAGAAATGTGAGCTGCATACTTGCTCTTTTCCCCCAGGCAATGTGGACTGATACACATACCCCTCGTGACTGCTGTAAACCAATCATGTTACAGGATTTTGGTAACCCTTTTTCTAAAGGCCCTTATCTTATTCACTCTGGCAAAAAGGAGTCTGAGACAGTACATGATCTCCATTTTTAGCATACTAAAGGGCATTGACAAGACTGGGAATAGGGGAATGTTTGAGTTGTTGTCCTCCAGTAGGAATAGAGCATGCCCTAAATGTCAGATGGTAATAAATTCAGGGATAGCATTAGAAGGAACATTATCTTCCAGAGAATGGTGAACTTGTGGCACACCCTCCCGGTGAAGACAATGGGAATGAAGGCAGTAGAGGCATTCATGGTAAACCTGGACACATTTCTGCTTACAGTTTCAAAAGAAATAATGGGCACCATGTGTAGTAGTGTGTGTGGGGATCCCTATAAATTAGTACAAGTTTTCACAGGAAACCTTTCTGTATACCTGCTTTGACCTAGTGTTCTGTCTGAGCATAAACTATGTTACTTTGCTACTGTGGTTCTGTGATCCACGGGACCCTACTCACAGCTGAATGTGATAATTATAAATCATGGCATCCTTCTAAGTAACTCAGGATTCTTCATTTCTAAACACTCCAGGTAGTTTTACAATCACAAGAGAGTGTACCTTGGAAATGCTCATGTTGAGGATTAGAGCAAACAAAATTGACCATTGCCAACTTTTTCCTTGCATATGTAGAAATGCCTTCAATCTGGTTCTTTTACATTTTAGTAAACACACATTTCAGTATTTCTTTGCATTATTATGCAGAAGGGAGTTTTTTTGAGTGACCTTTTACAATGCTAGATAATCAAAGTTAAGAGTTTGTAGACACTCCCTAATCACAGTATGTGTATTATTTGAACTGTTTAATTGCAAGAGGTAATATAGACAGCAAGCTGAAAATGGGGGAGGGGGGATTTTCAAAGAGCCCCATCCATTTTTTGGACACTTGCTAAAACTCTATTCTATGAGTTAGATCACAAAAAGGTGATATAACTCTCAGGCTGGAATTCTGCAGCCGTATCTGAAAAAACAGAGACAACTCCTGCAGTTGCAGCAGAAATTGTTGTAAACTGCGAAAACTGTCGCAAATCCATCAAATGATTTTAAATAGACCACAAGCATCCTGATGCATTCTTCTGGACACAACATCTGACTGAAATACAGATAAGAGTACTGCATCCAAGGCTTTGAAATTCCTGCCCAAGTTGCCTATTGTATAGCAGTGCAGAGTGTGATGTAATAATAAAAGGTTGTATTTAAGTCACCAGTTGTGGCTTGTTATTTAAGAACACACAAATAAAAAAAAAAACCACAACATGGTTCCAGAACAGAATATTGCTAACAGGAGGTCCAAACGATGGTTTTTTAGAAGCACTAGCATTGAAAGCTCAGAATTACAGAACAGACTGAAGAGAAAGAAAAAAAATACAAAAAATACAAATTCAGCGTGAAGCTGAAAAGGCAAGAAGGAGCTGACTGCACGAAGTGTAGAGAATCTGCAACATGGGATACATTTCTTCCATTTCCCTGTTTAGAAATGACTGGTAATTTGGCAGAACAATGGAAGAATTTTCACCAACAATTCCAGGTATATTTAACTGCAATTGGAGCTGATGAGAAAAGAATAAGGTAGAATCCTCTATTTTCTTACAACTTTCAATTTTAGGCAGGTCAGAATTTAATCCTTAGTGTGATAATGGGAAAACTTGAAGTATATTGTACCCCAAAGCTGAATGTGACCTACAGTATGAACAACATACATTTTTCACGTGTACACAGAGGCTTGTAGAGCCCATAGACTAATATGTAACAGAACTTAGAACATGCAGTAAGACATGTGAATTTGGAGAGCTAGCTGAATCAGTTGTAAAAGAATAATATGTGAGATCCCAACATGGTCCTCAAAGAGTGGCAGTTAAGAAACCAGGCTCTAATACTAGATAAAGCAACACAGATTTGCAGTGCTGCAGATACAACTAAAGCATGAGTGAAGGAGACATGTGTGGAAGAAAGTGGAGCAATACTGTACATTTGACATCACAGAAAGATTTGATTTTATTATTAGTAGGGTAATACCTTTAGGCAACAAGTGACTTTTTTCAGAGGTGACCCAGTCAAAGTTACAGCATATTGAATATAAAACATACACTTCTTGGTATGTAATGTAACAATACCATGCAATTTAAAATAATAAGCTACTTAAAAAATTAAAAAAAATGCTATAACTAGCTAGTATACAACAACTACATGCAAAGAGGCATATATACAGGGCACCATGCAATTTTGCTTAAAGTTGGACCAGCATAACATTCTGTGGTGATTTGCATATGCAGTCCGTGATGCTTTACATTGTGAGGGCATGTGTGATTTTGTATTTTCTTGAAACTTGGCTTCCCAGCCAAATGCCCTTTGGGATAACCCTTGCATCAGTGTTTGCACACAGAGGTTCTTTGTCTTTTAAATAGTTCTTTATTTTAATGGGTTCACCACAACATATCCAAGACACACTGTCTTAGGGTAGCTGGTCCAGCCCACTGGGGTGTCAAGCAGACAAGGCATACTGATGAGTCCTGGTAGGATGAAACATGTGTCTATGTCTTCTGTTAGCACCCTTTGCAAACTGTGTGAGAGGCCTTTTGGCACCATGCAATTTTGCTTAAAGTTGGACCAGCATAACATTCTGTGGTGATTTGCATATGCAGCCCATGATGCTTTGCATTGTGAGGGCATGTGTGATTTTGTATTTACTATATACAGGGCAGTCTCATCACAAAATCTCACAATTTTGGCTTACAATACAAACTATTTAAAACATTTACAATCTGACAAATAATTCAGAAGAAGTCTCATATCTCTCTTGAATTGCACAATATGATGGCTAACACCTACAGATAATGATAGACAGTTCCACATTTTTAAGACCTTTGGCCTAATGCTGTTCTGTCATTAGATATTTCAAGATGTTCATCCTTTGCATACCTAGTTCTATAAACATATAAACAAGCACAGATTCAGATTGTTGGTGCTCTGTCCAGTAATTATTTTCCAACACCAGATACCATAAAAATACTTAATTATAGCACCCAAAGAAAATCTAGCCTGCATGTTGAAAAGGAACACACTGATGAACATCATGTTTTACACCCAAGCAAACCAACATGTACAATTGTATGCTATTCTCAATATGGACAATGCACTGTCCATAGCCGTAGTAAAAATGACCAATGCAGAGTGTATGATAGAAAGAATTACACTCTGAACTAACAATTTATGAGCCTTTTGTTGAACATTATTTATAATTCTATACAAAAAGAGGACAGACATATTGCCTATCAAAAAATAAAACCTCCACTAAAGAAAGGAAAAACAAAATAGGGATTTGATAGTGTATAACATTGTGGTAGATGTGGAATGCAACATAACCCAAACGAATGTTCAGTTTAATGAATTAATTGTAAAAAATTAGGAAAAAGAAATTATTTTGCAAGGTGCTGCCATTCTCCTGCGAGACTGAGCAATGTGCATGCATTAAAATTCCCAAAGTGAGTTGTATGCAGATGTGGTGACCAGCAGAAGCAAATGAACGTGGATGGCTACTACTTTTTGTAGTTAATGATAGTATCATACCATTTTAAGGGGCTCAACTGAATCTTATGTCCAAGAGAGACTAAATGGATTTGAAGCATGGACTTTGTCTGCATGGCACTTGGATTAAAATGATAGGATACTCTGGGGCTAACATTTCAGTGAAAGGAAAGTGCATTGCAACAGAGAAGCATAAAGCATGGGCTGGCAGTATAGCCTAGAGGTTAGAGGAACGAGATGTGAACAAGCTTGATACATCCAGCAGACCAGACCTGAGTTTGATTCTCACAACCTCCACTTGCATACTGTGTGACTCTGAGCAAGTCACTTAACTGTCCAGTGCTCCCAGGTTGTCCCTGAAAACAGGCACTTGTGCCTGGTGGGCCTTACCCGGTTACCAAAGGCTAAAAAAAATAAAAAAATAAAGATGCATCTTGCAAGCTCACATTCCTAGTATTATCAAAAGCAGTACAATCCATTTTAGGACTGGGAGTATGTGAAAAGCTGAATCTGGTGAAGAAAGTACTTGTTGTGAAGACACAGGGTACTAAGGAGTATGATGCACTGGTAGTAGAGTATCAGGACATGTTTGAAGGTTTATGATGCATGCCAGAAAAGCACATAATCTCAGTAGATAAGGAAGTGCAGCATGTAATTCATCCATGAAGAAAGGTACAATTTGCATTGCAGATATACCAGAAACATAGACTACATGAACGCACAAGACGTTATAAAAAGAATAGATGAGTAAATTGAATAGATTAGTTCATTGGTGATTATAGACAAAAAGACTGGTAAACTGAATATTTGTTTAGAGCTAAGTGATCTTAACTGAGCCATAAAAAGGGAGCATTTTAAACAACTAACAAAAGAATAAATAAATTCTCAGTTTGCCAGTGCCAACTATTTCATCAAACTGGATGCATCAGCAGGATTTTGACAACTAAAATTAGATGAAACAAGTTGTCTGCTGTGTTCATTTAACTCTCCTTTTGGATGATGCAGATTTTATGACTTCCATTTGGAACCACCTCAGCTCCAGAGCTGTACCTTGAAGGAATTCATACATTGCGCAAGCACCTTGAAGGTGTGAACATTTCCATTGCTGATATTATGGTGAGGGATTCATCTGAAGAAGAACATGATTGTAAGCCAAAGAAAAGTGCTTGAGATTACCACAAAAGCCAGTATGAAGCAGAAGAAAGAGAAATGTGTTTTTGGAATGCAGGAACTGACTTATATTGGTGATGTAATAATAACTAGTGAAGAAATCAGACCCAATGCAAAGAAAATGAAGGTGGTACTAAATATGCCATGTTCCCAGTCACAAAAATATGTGAAAAATTCATGGGTACGCTGAATTACTTGGGTAAATGTGTACCAGACCTTTTAGAGAAATTGACACTACTTAGTTTCTTGTTAGAAAAAAACAAATGGCTGGGCATGTAATCATGAGCAAGAAGAATCCTGGCAAAATTTAAAAATGAAACTTACAGAAGCACCCATCTCAGGTTCTATGACCCAAGAAAACCAATGAAAGTTTTAGAAGATGCTTCACAGCATGGACTTGGATGGTTTCATGTCAATTGAGTGACTGTATATGATTGAGTGCAATTTGCATGAATATTTATGAGCAACCACAATTACAGTAATGCTGCATCACAGTGATGTACATTACAGTTACATATTTAGACACCAATAATGGTGATACTCACCACAGTGCCAGTATACTGTCTCATGGACCACTGCAGGAACTCCACCTCTGTTTTGGATCCTCAGGTATGTCTCACCAGACACTACATCACCCTTTTATCACCTGCCTGCAACGGTTACCCATATAATCATCAACAGGTGTAGCCAGTCATTTACTCACATATCCCTGTCTTTGAAGGGGGGGGCTCCACCCCCTGCACCCCCCCTTGGGGGACTGTTCTTCCTTAACCTCCCTATTTATTGGATTCTAACTCCACACCACACATTGACTCAGGGGATCACTGTATTTGATTAGTTACACAATTTGTAGGGTCACTGTACTGTGCTGGTTGCTCTTTATGGAGTCACCCAAGTTGATTTGCTCTTTCGTATTCACACATATTGCTTCGCTCACTTGACATGCTACCACTTAAAGCTGTACTGTTGAAACAATACAAGGATAAATGGCATCCCATTGCTTACACATCAAGAGCTATGACAGATGCAGAAATAAGATATTCTCAGATAGAGGCAGACATTTTGGGCACAAATTTTGCATGTGCATATTTTTGCCAGATCATGAATGACCAGTGTGCGACGGTAGAAATTGATCACTTTTTTCTTTTCTTTTTTTATCCATTGGCGCAAAGTGTGAGTGCTTCAATTATTGTTTACACTCCTGAAGCTTTGTTCATTTTCATTGGTGCCAAAGTCTTGTGATTCTTTTAATTATGGTATTAATTCTCTCAATTCTGTGCTATATTTATATAAGAAGATCATATTTCTTCATATGTATTGCATTTCTCTTCCATTGTGTATAGGGCCTTTTCAGTTCTGCTGGCATCCAACAACATCCCAACCCATTTTATGTACACTGAGGATTCCACATCTTTCCAGTGTTGTAATAATTTTTTGCCACCAATATTGCTATGTTTATCAACTTCATGAAACTCTCATGAATTATTCCTCTTTCTCTTAACCCAAATAGAATGATCCCAGGGTCAAATGGGAAATCTTGACCAATAATTTTCTAAGCTAATGTGACAATTCTTTACAGTACCAATATTATTTAATTGTTGGGCATTTAGATATCATATGCCCTAGTGTACCTTTCCTTATCCTATATCTAGGACATGTCTTGGCGATGTCTGCTTTAAATGTGCTCAACCTAGCTGGAGTCAGATACTGTATGTTCTGTGAATTGTATTGATATGTATGTGTTGCAGCCTGTTATTTTCTATCCCATTATATTCAGATTTATTATATCTTTCCATTCTTCTACTCTAATCTGTTTATCCATTTCTTTTTACCAAGCCCGTTTTAATTCTGGTAGATAATTACTAGTGCCATCTCTAAGTGCCTCATATATTTTTAAAATCATATGCTTATTATTATCCAACTTTAATATTTTTCCCTCAAGCCTAGAATATCCAATACCATCCATTATTTTTTGTTTTTTGTTTATACAATTCTTATTTGTAGATGTTGATATAGTGATGTACCTGTAAAATTGTATTTTTAAGTTCTTCGAATTCGGTTATACCCTCTGTATCAAAAATATTTACCAATTGTTGTATTCCACACTCATACCATTTTACAAAGGTTCTATCCAACATTGAGGGTGGAAACAATTAAAGGGGAAGGGGTAGCCACCTTGGGCAGACTAGATGGATCAAGTGGTCCCCATTTGCCAACACCATTCTTTTGTTCTTATGTTCTTAACTGAGTATTATTTATTAATGGTATATAAAAGGACAGATGATTATCATCCCCCAAAGTTTTTTTCTATGTGTTGCCAGGCATAGTTTGTCTCTCTAGTTGTTTGCAATGTATTCATATAATAGTTTACTCCTGAAAGTTTAACTGTTAGTGAGTAATCTGGTAGCTTGCTTTCTTCTAGTTTAAACCCTGCCAGATCTTCTTCTGTTAAATTATGAAACCAATAATAGGTACATTCCATCTGAGCTGCTAAATTATACCATATAAAAAGTGAACAGCCCAAGCCCCTTTTTCCCCTTGTTTGATATAATTTTTATGGCTGTTTGAGGTTTTTGATCTTGCCAGATGAATTTTCTCATAGTTTTTTTCTAATTCCCAAAATAAATGTTTTCAAAAATTATAGGTATAGCCTCAAATAAAAAGAGTAATCTAGGGAGAATATTTATGTTTAAGATATTACTTCTCCCTTTTAGAATCAGTGAAAGTTGTTTCCACCTCTTCAAATCTGCTTTAATTTTTTCCAAGAAAGGGGTAAACTTAAGCTGTTTTATCTTATTTATGTCTGTTGTGAGCCGGACACCTAGGTATTTCATAGATTCTTTCTGAATTACCTGAAATAGTGGATTCCTCAAAGTCTGCTGGTCACCCATATAAACTGCTTCACTTTTCTCCCAATTTACTCTGTATTCCAATGTTTGTCCAGATTCAGCTATCATCTTATTAAATTTTGGAAAATTAATGTCTGGCTCAGAATGAAATAGTAATATATCATCTGCGTACAATAAGATAATAACATTTACTTCCCCTATATTTACCCCAGGACCTCTTTTTGTTACCTTATTTTTACTGCCAATGGTTCTAAAAAAAGGGCAAAGAGCAGAGGGGATGGGGCACCCCTGTTTTGTTCCACTAGTGAGTACAAAATATTCTGACAGTTGTAAATTTGTCTTAACCTTAGGTTTTGTATAAATTTGCTTTACTCATAGAAATTGATCACTAACCTATAATAACATTGTTCTGTAAGTCTTTGTATAAAAGTTATTTATGAATGTTGCAGTTGATGATAAAACCGAAGAGGTGTGATTTACACATAGCATATACCTCTGCCAAACAATTATATAGATCAGATGGATTCTCACAAGCAGTAAATTCAGAAGATCCTTTGAAATCTCAGCCTGAAAGGGATATACAAGTGTATGTAGATCTGGTATTTGCTGCAATGCCAGAAGCAGAGTACAGGTGAAAGCAAATAAAGGATAAATGAAAAAAATGGTAGTCAGCAAAAGTTCTGAAAGAAATGATTGTTAATTGTTGACCAGATTAAAAAAGTGACCGCTAGATATCAAAGAGTATTGGAACTGTAAGAGTCAACTAGCTGTCATAGATGGGATTATTTGCAAAGGTGAAAAAGTTGTGATTTTGAAAATCCTACAGAGGGCAATGCTACAAAGATCAATGAAGGACATTTGGGAAATGAGAAGTGCTAACAATGAGTGCGTGACATTACTGTATCTATTGGCCCAGAATCAATGATGACATCACAGAGATGGTGACAAACTGTGGACTGTGTTTTAAAATACAGACTAGCCCAGCAGCTGTCCCCATCCCATCACAGTGAGATCATTTCAGAAAGTAGGAACAGATTTGTTTACACGGCATGGGGAAGATTACCTGATTGTGAATGATTACTTCTCAGTATATCAAGAAGTGTGTACACTGCAAAGAACCGCTAGTAGGAACATGATAAAACACCTGAAAGCAATCTTTTCAAGATATGGCATACCTGATGAGGTATTCGTTAATCATGGACCTCAGTTTAGTTGTGCTGAGTTCAAGCAACTCACAAGTGAATGACAATTTGTATGCATAACCTCAAGTCCAAGTTATCCCCAGTGAAACTGACTACTCAAGAAATCTGTGCAACTTGTAGAAAACATCATTTGAAGAAAAAAAACACACAATAGTGGAGAGGACATTTATAAAGAACTCAGCATACCATAGTTCTCCACTCGAAAGTTGACTGTCATCTACACAATTGCTAATGAAAAGAAGAATTAGACTCACACTTCTAGTAAAGGAAGACTTGCTCAGAACAAATAATGCAGAAAAAGTAATGCAGACCAAATAACAAAAAATGAAACACATGTTTTGTTTTGATAGAACTATTTGAACATTACTGGAGTTGCATCAGGTGATAGTGTTTGTCTTGAGGGAAGCAGAAATAATACATAGAATCTGAAAGATGTGGTAATAGAACAAATTGTCTCAAGAACATACAGACTGAAAACGAAACAACAACATGCCTTAAGGAGAAATAGTAAAGGTCGTCAGAGGATCAAGGGCAGCCAAGGTGTTGAACAACTAACTGTGAATACAGAAGTATGAGAGACAGACTTTACAAACTGTATCACGACCCCAGGAAAAATCAGGGATTTCAGAAATGATGATGTACACAATGAGACAGCTGTATGAGATATAGAGACAAACGGCAACCCTAGGTGGTGTACACCAAGTGTAGTCCAGCCCCTAGCCTTACTGTCTGCTGAGCTTCACTGATCTTCACTTGAGGGAAGTGCAAGTAGGAGATTTAAATTCTCCCAAGCTCTTGCCTGCAGGTCTGCTGACTGAAGCACTACAAGCGGAACTCGCAGCAGAATAGACACATCCAGGTTCCATCTCATTGGCAGCTTCTGCTGCAGCAGTGCCCTGGGCACTCCAACATTTGAGAAGGATGGGTATTGTTCTGTAGCCAGGGAATCGGTCCCTTCTCCCTCACAGCAGCAGGGAGCTGGGGCACACAGACCACATGTAGGGGTTTTTACTGAAAGCAGCAGGGAATCCATGGAGCTGTTCTGAGCCAAAGAGCAGAACAACTAATCTAATAATCAGATTCCTTCTTACCTTGCCAGAGTACAAGCTAGATCTCATCTGTTCAACATCTACCTGATTGTTTTCTAGTATACAGCTAACAGTCAGATACGCCCACCCACCCTCCCCCAATCCCACCTTCTCCTGAGTGCTTTTGCTTTATAGGCATGTAGTGCCACCCACAACAGCTCATAGGAGGTAGTAAGTTACAAAACATAAACAAAAAACTCACTGTTCTGTTTTCTTTATCATCTACAATTCCTGCCAAGAAACAGGAATCAGCATTACCTCTCAACTGAAACAAAAAATCAACAACAAATAAAAATGTACATTGTTAGTTGCAAAAACTGCTGTGCACTGTACAATAGAATCTACAAATGGCAACCAGGACCCTGCCATGCATGCAGCGCCATAGCAGATCTTGCAGCCCAACTACAGGATGCTTGGACTATAATATACAACTTCCAATGCAGGGAACTCTATAGCACACCTCCTCAACCCCCACCACAACTAGCATCAGCATGTCAGCCAGGGGCCAGGACTTTAGGCAGCACCCAGAGACTGGCAGGTGGTAAGGAAAAAGAGGCATTATAGGAGGCCCAGGAAGGAAGCAAAAAACTAGGAGCATTTCCTGGCCATCCAAAACAAAAACAGTTTCACTCCACTGCTACCAACCACAGACAAATTAATACAAGGTAAAGAAATCAAACCACCAAAAAAGGCTAACACACCAATTAAAACAAATACAAACCATAATAAAACACAAATACAAATACTCAAAATATAACCTACAACAATACCAAAACCAAAACCAATAACAACAAAAATTCTAAAACTCAAACCAAAAATGAGAAAAATATCAACAAAAGCAAAATTCTCATAATTGAGGATTCAATGATCCAAGGAGCGAACAATGCCTAACACAGAATGTTAAAAGTGACATTGTGGTAAAGTGTCTACCAAGTGCCTCTGCAAGTAAGGACACTAACAGTATAAAGACAATTGTGCAGGAATCAGGGGATGTTGACATGTAACAATACACCTTTGTACCAATGACTTGGCAAATCACACAGTTCAGGAGGCCAGGAAGTATTTTGAGGACCTGGCCAACAAACCTTCTTCACTTCTGTCAAAATAAGCCTTCTCAGAAGTGCTGCCAGTGTGGAGAAAAAAGAAAATGCACCAAGTGAGTCAGAGATGCTGAAGTAGGTGAATTCAACTCATGGCTGCATGAATGGAGCCAAGACAAGGGATACCACTGCATAGAGAACTGGCACAACTTTTGTGAAAGACTTTTTTTAAATACAATGGATTGCACCTAAACAAAGAAGGTGTGCAAGAAGTAGGACAACAATTCAATGTCTATACAGGTAGTTTAAACTAAATAAAGGGGATTATGACACAGCTCACACCACTGCCATCGGTGGGCTGGTCATCATTTCCCAAAACACCAAATGCACACATACATCGTGAGAAAACAAATCAGAGCCAACATCCACCAGAACCAGAAACCTCCATAATCTCTTGGCTGGAAAAAACAAACTGGAGCAGTCCAGGAAGAGGATACAACTTCACACCAAAGAGGATGTACATGCCTGGAAGGCAATGGTTGTAAATATTAGGAGCCTAACCAACAAACTTCTAGAACTCACAGTCATCTTGGAAAATAAAAGGTTGGACAGGGTGGCTGTAACAGAAACATGGTTCATGGAAAACCATGGATGGGATATGGCCATTCTCAGTTACAATCTGTTCAGGAAAGATAGGCAGGACAAAAAAAAGGGGGGGTACCCATTTACATTCAGGAGGAAATAAAAGCCACAGAAGTAAAAGGACAACCTGGGGACTTCAAGTCACTGTGGCTAGCAGTAGACATGGGCAAGGGAAAATCCTTCAGAATCAGTGTTGTGTACAGGCCCCCAAATCTAGGAGATAAAGGAGACAAAGACTTAATAGAGGAACTCAACAAAATGTCTGATAAAGGTGAAGTAATACTAGTGGGGGACTTCAACCTACAAGATATTAACTGGAGCACACCAACAGCAGCAATAACAAGAAGAAGGGACATCTTATTGTCACTACAAGGCACAGGGCTGTGGCAACTTGTTAAATCCCCAACAAGGAGAGATGCCATTCTCGGTCTTGTTCTCACAAGCATGGAAAGGATCAAGGACATCAAAGTGGGATGCCATATGGGCAACAGTGACCATAACATGGTAAACTTTAAGGTAAACTTGCCACAGGACACCAGCCACTCAAAGATAACAGTGCTAGATTTCAGAAAGGCTGACTTACAAAAAATGAGGAAAAACATAAGTAGCTAGTTAATGGAAATAGAGGTTGAGGATGTGGAGGTCATGTGGGGGAGACTCAAGACAGCTATACAGACTGCCACATATCAATGTGCCAGTTGGGTCAGCAAAGCAAAAAGAAAAAATAAATCCTCTATGGTTTTCCAAGGAAGTGGCTACCACAGTCAAAGAAAAAAAGAAGACACACAGCATATACCAGGAAAACAAAACTGAGAAAGACTGGGAGTAGTACAAGGAAAAAATGAGAGTCTAACAAACAAATGAGTAAGTCAAAAGACCAGACAGAGGAAAAGGTAGCAGAAAGGGCAAAGCGAGGAGAAAAATAATTTTTTAGCTACATTAGGGAACATAGGAAGGCAAAAGGGAGGATAGTAAAGATTGCTACTGAAGAAGGAAAATGCACCAAACATTACCCAGAGAAAGCCAGAATCCTCAAAAGATTCTTCTGCTTGGTGTTTACCAAAGAGGACCCAGGGGATGGCCCAGCCCTGAAAAAAAAACAACACCCCAGGACCAGGGTTAGGCATGAGTCCGTTTACAGAAGCCAAAGTATGAAAAGCACTAAATAAACTAAAATCAGACAAAGCCATGGGTCCAGATGAGATGCACCCCAGAATCCTTAAGGAACTGGGGGCTGAATTAGCAGCCCCTCTGGCACTTCTATTCACAAAATGCTTGAAGAGTGGTGTGATACCCGAAGACTGGAAAAAGGCAATATTGGTTAAACTTCACAAAAAAGGCAGTTGCAAAGAGGCTAGTAACTACAGACCGGTGAGCCTCACATCAATAGTAGAGAAACAAATGGAGACACTACTCAAATAGAGGATCATAGCATCCCTCAAAACTAGTGGTCAACAAGACCCGAAGCAGCATGGTTTTGTGGCAGGTAGGTCACGTCAGACAAACCTGCTTGAGTTTTTTGACTACACTACAAAAATAGTGGATGATGGTGGGGAAGTAGATGTGTTCTACCTAGACTTTAGTAAGGCCTTCGACTCGGTTCCACACAGAAGATTGGTAATGAAGCTTGACCACAGAGGAGTTGGTCCAGAAGTAATCAGATGGGTACAAAACTGGTTACAAGGCAGAACTCAGAGGATACAGGTTAATGGAATGCAATTGATGGAAGGTAGGGTGACCTGCGGGGTGCCCAAGGGCTTAGTGCTGGGGCCTCTGCTCTTCAATGTTTTTATAGCAGACATCACTGATGAACTGGAAGGGAAGGTGTGTCTGTTCATAGATGACACCAAGATATGTAACAGGGTGAACACCTCAGAAGGAGTGAGCAAGATGGAAGCTGACTTCAAGAAACTAGAAAAATGGTCTGGAGTGTGGCAACTGAGATTTAATGCCACAAAGTGCAAGGTCATGCACACAGGAAAGATAAATCCAAGAAAGGAGTATTACGTAGAAGGTGAAAGATTGGCAGCCTCAAATCAACCAACAGTGGTGGAATTCAAGCATGCATGGGACAGTCATAAGGCAATTCTAGGGGGTGGGGGTAGAAAGAAGTAGGCTGCTGGTTAACTAGGATCTGCAGCTTATCCAGCAGGCAGGGAAATGGGCAGACTGGGTGGGACAAGTGGTCCTTATCTGCCATCAAATTCTGTGTTTCTAAATCAGAAACAAGCTCTGGGAATCATAATCTCAGATAACTTGAAGGTTAGTAAGAAGTGTGAGAAGGCGACATTGAAGGCCAGCAGAATGTTGTGCTGCATTGAGAGGGGAATCACGAGAAGGAGGATAGAGGTGGTACTACTACTGTATAGATCACTGGTCAGGCCTCACCTGGAATACATAGTCCAATTTTGGAGGCCTCACCTCAGGAAGGACATTGACCTGGCAGAAACAATACAGAGAAAGGTGACAAAAATGATTCAGGGTCTGCAGTATGTGTCCTACGAGAAAACACTTAGGGAACTGAATATGTACAGGCAGAGAACACCAAGATGAAGGAACTGCTGTTATAACTACAGTATACTTCTCTACTGGGACTAAAGTACTAGAACTCTACTACTGGGACCTTCAATTTAGGGTAAAAACAAAACAAAAAAAAGTGAATGTGTTTGTCTGAGTTGGCTGAAGTGAATTGTTATCTGTGCAGTTATCTAGGTGTTTGTCCAGGTGGCTGAAGGGAATTGTTATCTGTGCAATTACTAAATGTTGAAAGAGCTGTGAAGTAGGGGGAGTGTCTTAGCTAGAAGGAAGCCAGGTTAAAGCCAGATTTTAAATACTGCCCTTGATAGCTTCTGCCAGAGAACAGGCAGAGACAACCAAGAAGAAGGAGCTGCTGTTATAACTATAGTTTTCTACTGGGACTATATTGCCCTCCTTCCCTCTCCACCCCCCCCACCCTAAGCCAGTTCTACTTTTGTAGGCACAGGATTTGACTGACAACAGGAACTTCTTGTTTGGGAGCAGTAAGTGAGTGATCACAAAGCCACAAAAGACTCACCATCTTCGAAGGAAAAGAGTAGCTCTCCATCCCCCCCAGCTGCTGGAGGTCTGACTCTGAGCAAGTAAGGAGACTACTGAGAAATATAGGAACGTCTTGCCTCAGAACAGGAAGATCAGGAGCTTAAAGGGCACAGAGGCAGGAAGTAAGTAGGGAGAAAAAAAAACAACAAAACAGAGTAAAGAGTAAATATTCCAAACAACAGTTAAGGGATCAGAAATAAGACATGATGTGAGTAGTGCAGTGCAGTGGCTGTGGAGCAGCAGTCTTCTGGGAGATGTTCTGGAGGATGCGGTGTTGTCGCATCTGTAGGTACCTCTCTGGGCTGAGGGAGGAGGTTGCACATCTCCAGGCTGAGTTGGCCCGGATTTGGGAGACCTCCTCTCCCACCCAGGGACCACCAGGGCCACTGCCGTTGTCTCAGAGGTTGCCAAGAAAGAGGAGCAGTTAGACCACAGTGGGCTCAGGGAGGGTGAGGGTGGTGGAACAGAGGTGCAGCCTCCAGTTGTACCTCTCCACAATTCATATGCCATTCTGGCAAAGTGTAGTTCCTCTAAGGAGGCACCCACAGTGGAGACCAAGGAGGATGCTGGGAACCTCCACAAAGGAAACCCACAGGAGGGTGGCATGGAACTCCATAGGGGAATGAAACAACTCCTTGTGGGGGACTCCATTGTTAGCAAGGGAGGAAGGGGAGAGGGAGGTAAGGTGCCTGCCTGGCGCCATGGCTTGAAGGGACAGGGAGTGAATCCTAAGGATCACTGGAACAGCTGCACGGAGGAGGGAGCTGGATGTCATTGTCAATTAGGGACAAATTACCTGGCTGAGAAAGGGATCATAGCAGTGCAGGAAGAGTTTGTGGAGTTGGGGAGGGGCCTTAGACAAGTAGCACACATGGTAACCTTCTTGGAGGTGCTGCCTGTCTATGGCATGGATAAGGCTAGGGTGCTCCACAGCATGGGATTCAATCAGTGGTTGAATAACTGGTGCAGAGCTTAGGGATTTGGCTTCACTGGGGACTGGGGGTCCACCTGGAGTGATGTAGGTATATACTGGTGTGATGGTCTGCATCTGTCTTGGAGGGGAATCAGGATCCTAGGAGATAGGTTTAAATGCTTAATTGGCAAGCATGTTAACTAGCCAAAGGGGAAGGCACTGGAAAGAATCAGGGAAATTCTACCCCCAAAAAAAAATCAGGGTAGTAAGTGAGGTAAACACCAAGATAGAGATGTTGATAGGGAGAAGGACAGAGGTAAATGGAGAAAATGACAAAGGTAATAAGGACAGGGATGGGGCAAAAAAGGGTAAGGCCATCAAGAAATGGAGGGTAATGAATAACAATGCCCATAGTCTGGGCAACAAGCTCACTGAACTTGTGGCCTTGATGGAAGAGGGATGCCTGGATATCATAGCAGTCACAGAAACATGGTACACAGAGAACCATGACTGGGATGTTAACATACCAGGGTATACAACCTACAGGAGTGACAGGAAGGGTAGAGGAAGGGGAGAAGTAGCTCTCTGTGTAAGGGAAGGGATAAAAGCAATGGAACAACAAAGTAAACTGGGAGGAGAGGAGGCACTGTGGGTCACCTTAGAGACTGGAAATGACACCACAGTTCACACAGTGCTTGTATACAGACTCCCTTGTCAGGGAGAGGGAATGGACAAGGATATGATAGAAGGCATCCTTAGGATGGCAGATAAAGGAGAGATACTGTTGATGGGTAACCTCATTATGCCAGATGTTAACTGGAGCACCTTTGCTGCAGCCACATCCAAGAGCAGGGCCATTCTTGATGCCCTACAGGTGGAATACTTCAGACAGCTAGTTTTGGAACCCACTCATGAGGGAGCAATCTTAGACCTTGTACTCTCAAATGGGGACAGCAAAAGGATCTCAGATCTAGAAGCGGGTAGCCATCTGGGAACAAGTAACCACCAAACAGTGTGGTTCACGATAAACTCAGCTACAGAGTCAAGCCATAAAAAAGTGAGGGTACTGGACTTCAGGAGGGCTGACTTTGGCAAAATGGGAGAGTGCCTTAGAAAAGCACTAGCAAACAGGCTAGAAGGAGGGGTGGATCAACAAGAGGGAAACATCAAAACTGCCTTCACTGAGGCAACAAGCCTTTGCGTGAAGCAAATAAACAAATCAAAATAAAAGAAAAAGCCACTATGGTTCTCAAAAGAGGTGGCAGGGAAGGTTAAGGAGAAAAAGATAGCATTTTGGAAGTATAAGGAAACACAGAAGAAGCAGGACAGAGAACTGTACCAGTTAAGGTAGAAGGAAGCAGGGAAGGAAGTCAGAATAGCAAAGGCCCAAACTAAGGAAAAGATAGCCAACTTGGTTAAGAAGGGGGATAAAACCTTTTATAGGTACATCAGGGAGCATAGAAAGACAAAGGGAGGAATAGTGAGGCTGAATAGAAATGACAGTAGGTGGGCTGAGAGGGACAGTGAAAAAGCTGGGATACTGAACAAATATTTTTGCTCAGTATTCACAAAAGAGGAGGAGGGGGAGGTGCCTAATCCAATTAACAGAAGCAGTCTGGATAGGGGGTCGATCCCAGTCCTTTCACAGAAGAAAGGGTTCTGAAAGGATTCCTAAAACTAAAGGTGGACAAAGCATTGGGGCCTGATGGAATTCACCCCAGAATTCTAAAAGAATTAAGGGGAGAACTAGTGACACCACTGACTATCCTTTTTAACAAATCATGGGAGGATGGTGTGGTACCTGAGGACTGGAGGAAGGCAGACGTAATTCCCCTTCACAAAAGTGGGAGCAAGACAGAGGCAGGAAACTACAGACCTGTCAGTTTGACTTCTGTGGTAGGGAAAGTGATGGAATCACTTCGAAAGAAAGAATTGTTGAGTACCTAGAGGAAAGTGGGACACAGAACCCAAGGCAGCATGGGTTCACAGCTGGAAGGTCATGTCAGATGAATCTAATTGATTTCTTTGACTGGGTGACCAAAGTAGTAGACCAGGGAAGGGCTGTGGATATGGCCTACCTAGACTTTAGCAAGGCATTTGACACAGTCCCACACAAAAGATTAATAATCAAATTAACCAGTCTGGGAGTGTTTCCCAGGGTGGTAGCCTGGGTAAAACATTGGCTGGACAAAAGAACACAGAAAGATAATTGTAAATGGAGTCTACTCTGAAGAAAGAGGGGTTACTAGTGGGGTACCGCAGGGTTCAGTACTGGGTCCAGTCCTTTTTAATGTCTTTATAAGTGACATTGCAGAGGGACTGGAAGGAAAAATATGCCTCTTTGCAGATGATAAAAAGATCTGTAACAAAGCTGATACAAAAAGAGGTGTGCAAAGGGTGAGAAGGGACTTGGCAAGGCTGGAGGAATGGACAGACGTATGACAGCTTGGATTCAATGCAAAGAAGTGCAAAATAATGCACCTGGGAAACAAAAACCTAGGGGAAGATTACACAATGGGGGGAGGTAGTGACAACAACAAACATGGAAAGGGACCTGGGGGTAGTCAAATCAGATGACCTTAAGGTTAGCAAGCAATGAGAGGAAGCAGTAGCGTTGGCTGGGGGATACTGGGATGTATAGGAAGAGGCATTACCAGCAGAAAACAGGAAGTTGTTATCCCTCTGTACAGACAGTTGGTGAGACCCCATCTGGAGTACTGCATCCAGTTTTGGAGACCCAATCTCCGCAAGGACATAGACAGGATGGCTGCTGTCCAGAGGAGGGCAACTAAAATGGTGCAGGGTCTGCAATAGAAGCCATAGGAGGAGAGACTAAAGGAGCTTAATATGCATACCCTTGAGGAAAGGAGGGGGGGACATGATAGAAATATTTAAGTACCTCAGTGGAATCAACAAAGTCCAAGAGGGTAGCATCTTTCAGAAAAAGAGATGTGGAAGAACAAGGGTATACAATTTGTAGATAGAGGGGGGTGGCTCAGGGGTAATGTGAGGAAGTATTTTTTCACAGAGAGGGTGGTGGATGAATGGAACAGCCTTCCTGAGGAGGTTGTGGGGTCTAAAACTGTGGGAGAATTTAAGAATGCATGGTACAGATATAAGGAAATTCTTGTGTGGGGTAGGAAGAAATAGGCTGTTGGTTAACTAGGATCTGTAGCTTATCCTGTAGGTAGGGAAATGGGCAGACTAGGTGGGCCAAGCGGTCCTTATCTGCTGTCAAAGTCTATGTTTCTATGTTTCTGGAGCAGAGACGAGAGAGAGGGGACATGATTGAAACATTCAAGTACATAAAAGGCATTAAAAGGTTCAGGCAAGGGAACTTTTTCACTTCACAAAGGGCTCCAGAACCAGGGGACATGACCTCAGGCTGCAACGAGGGAGGTTCTCTACCAACAACAGGAAGTTTTTCTTCACAGAAAGAGTGGTGGACACCTGGAACAGCCTACACCAAGAGGTTCTGGAGATCAAAATTGCAGGCGGGTTCAAGAATGCATGAGATAGACACAAGGGAGCCCTGACTACAAAGGGCAACTACAGTGTCAAAATAGTTCTAAAACAAATGGGCAGACTAGATGGACCTAGTGGTCTCCATCTACCATCAACTTCTATGTTTCTAAATAAAGATGAATGACTAAAGCTGAGAAGATCAATTCGAGCAGTTATTCATCTTGAAAGACTGATTGAGAGTTGCTGATGTTGGAATTAAGAAATCATTTGGGGAACTGAGTGGTGAGAGTGAAGTGCTTGCTAGAAATTTCTCTGCTCTAGCTTTTATACTGAAATACTTTTTTTCAGTTAAAAAAGGGAGCTGTAATAATAAAGTTAACGTTTCCTAAGGACAGTATGTGTGTTGTTAGAGTAAGATGTAATTACAAGGGGCACTCTAGAGGATAGGCTGGTGACAAGGGTCTGTTTTTTCAGCCCATTCAGGACTAAGTCCCACTTTGCAGTCACCGCTGTGTGATGAAATACCTGCATTTGCAGAGATTTGTATCTTCAGCAGGCGCATCTGCGAGGGATGTTATGCCTATTCCCTCTGGGCATGACATTTCTGTGCAGCTGCACCAAATAATTGTCCGCTGGCTGCCATAAATCTTGGAACCAGTCATTAACCTGCTCCACCCTAGAAAATATGGTAGCTGATGGGAAAAATGGTAGCTTTGTAAGTGGAGACTTACTTGCATCTTTTTCCTGCAGCCGCATGGCTTTCAGGGACTTTGAAAATCTAGCCCAAGATGTCTTCTTTGCAGCAGTGCACAGTATGATGCAATATAAAATGTTTTGTTTAAGTCCTCCGTTGTGGCTTTGTTATTTAAGAACCCACAAATTAAAGAACATAACACTATAATCTGTGCTAAGCCAGGTCCAAAGACCGCAGTTGTGTTTGGTGCATGAGATATCCTGATCTAGTCATGAAGGTGTGACTCAAGAATATTATGAAGTTCTGAATCATGATAATGCTTGTCTACATACCCATATTGCCCTTTTTTTTAAAAAAACATAAGACAAGGAAGCTTTTTATTTTACTGTTAGGTAGCTAGGTAGAACAAATCATATCCTTTCCCTTCTAGGGGACCAGCTCTGAATCCTTTCAGAATTTCAAGTTCTAAAATAAATTTAGTAGTTCTAGCTAAATTTTGGTAGGAGATGCCTGTTGTTATAAACCTTACCAACCAGTTTAGAGCAATTTTCTGCAACTGGCAACATCAGAAAAGGAGTAGGTTTAAATTATATTTAAAGTTTGTACAGTACCTGCCTTGTACACAAAGGGAGGTCCTGGGGTGCCTGAACATGGTGAAAAGTGTAGGTGGGGGGGGGCCTCTAGTAATGATACAAAAGATCATAACTGCTTTCTTTACAACCTTGCATGCATTAAATGGGCACTTTGAATGCTCATGGGCAAACTGGGGGGGGGGGAGCTGCCTCCACCCCTAACTCATAGGTTCTGGCACCTATAGTAAAAGGAGGTCTCAGAAAAAGGGGAATAAACTGAAATTCCCCACTAAATTTTGGAAGTTAATTCACCCTCATTTTGACCACCTCCACAGCCTTCCTCTCCAGTACTGCTTGAGAATGGTTTGCCTATCTCTGCTTCCCTGCTTGCCTCTCACTTTAACAATTTCTTAACAACCTGAGCCCTTCCTCCTTTATCAACACCACTGGTTCTTCCCTCCCCCTAAGTCCCTCCCACCTGAGGCCTCATCCAACTGCTTTTACATCTCTCCTGCTACTCTGCTGGATATTCTTCATGCTCATTCCTCTCTCAGTCTTTCTAAAGGGCCTAATCCTGATGGACGTAACCCTAATCTTCTCCATCTCTCTGCCTATCACATTGCTGTACCTTATCTATCTACTCAACCTCTTCATTTCCCTCTGCACTCTCCTGCAGTCCAGGAAATTAGCCAAGGTACTCCTGCTTCACAGGTGTGGTGACCTTACCTCTCCTACCAACAAAGAAATATAGAATTTGTCAGCAGAAAAGGACCATTTGTCCCACCCAGTCTGCCCACATGGCCCTTCCTATTCTGTTTCCATTGACCCTAACTGGTCTCTGGCAGTCCTCCCTCTTCCCTGCCTATTCACTATTGTTCCCTTATATCTAGTCAATGGATAGTTGAGGTCACCTACTGTTTTTTCTTCCACCCCTTATGCTAATTGTCTGTTTGTCTGTTCCATGTGCCTACCTCTCTTTCAGTTAAGTAGTACTTCCTCACATCCCTCTTAAATTCTACCCCAACTTCATTGCATGCACTCTGGACCTGGTGCTTTTTCTTATTTGAAACAGACTCCCTCCTGAATCCTGCTCACCCCCTTGCAGTACTTGTAGGTCTCTATCATGTCACCTTTTGCTTTCCTCACATTCCAGGGTGTACATGTTGAGATTCCTTAGTCTCTCTCATTGAAGGGTTTTTGATAAAACCCCTACACCTTCTTAGTTGCTGTCCTCTAGACTGCCTCCATCCTAACTGTGTCCTTTCTGAGGCATGGGCTCCAGAACTGGACAAAATACAGTACTCCAGGTGAGGTCTCACAAGTGAGCAATACAGTGGCAACACTACCTCTTTCCTCATGCTGGAGATACCTTTCCCAATGCATCACAGCACACCACTGGTCCTACCCTGTGCTTTGTCACACTGTTCTGCCACTTTGAGGTTATCAGATATGGTAAGTCCAAGGCTCCTTTCCACCTTAATGACTTTCAGTATCTCCATACATACTTTACTCATCTCCTGGGTTCCTCTACCATAGGTGCAGAACTTTGCACTTCTTGGCACTGAACCACAACTGCCATGCCCATCTGCCCCAGTGCTTTCTGCCTGGACACTGGCCTGTGTGTATTTGATGCACCTTACTGCCATCTATAGTCTGTATATTTAGTCTCCCTACTCCTTCTCCCCAAGTCACATCTGCAAATGAGCCTTGGCTCAGTCAGAATGCATTTCCTAATTACACACTTTTAATAAACAACTAACCAAACAAATAACATCATTACATTTTTCTTGTGATGAGAACAATATAAAAAACTCACACTCTTCTGTTCATAATCCATCACCAGAATCCACCACAACTCACTCGCTCCTCATCTGGGACAGGGACAGCCACCGAGGGCTTAATAGGTAAAGATCCTACCTTCTCTCCTGGCTTGTTTCAGAGGGGTGTTCGATTATTTGCCCCCACACTGCAACAGACAGTTTTTTCAGCCTCAGGATGGACCTTTCAGACAGTGGGAATTCAGAGGGCACTATGGGACATCTAAAGAGACTTTAACTGCTGTACCTCTGTTGTATGCCTGATCTGTGTCTAGCGACTGTATCTAGTTACTGTTTTAGCAGTATTCTTTGCTAGCCAGTTACCCTATTGCACCTCGGTAGAGTTAACAGAGACAGTATTTTGTGCATGTTTGTGATTCCTACCTTGCAGCCTCTCCAGGACGTCATTACTCCACGCATGCGCACTAGTGCCTTATCCTAATACTCCAACAGAGAGTGTGCACATGCGCAGTGAGGACCGCTAGGCCCAAGCCTCCCGCTGCATATTAATGTCTTTCTTTGTTATCCCCTTCCCTTATAGGCCTCCGTGAATCCCCCCTCCCCACCAGAATCCACTGCAACTCACTCGCTGCACATCGGGGACAGGGACAACCACCAACGGCTCAACAGGTAAAGATCCTACCTTCTCTCCTGGCTTGTTTTAGAGGGGTGTTAGCCCGACGACGCTGCACGTTGTCTGCCCCGCCTGCCCAAGCTACCCACCCACCCAGGGGCGTCCCTTAATTTATTAGCCCTCCCCCATGACGTCACTTCCTGCTGGCTGAAATACTAAGTCCCCATTTTGCCATTTGCAGGTTATACCTGCCAGCCACTAGTGGGACCCTGAGACCTCACCACAAGTACCTCTATTCAGATCGCCTCCTCTCCTTCTTCCTGGATCCCTTCTAACAACATATTCCACTTCTCTCCTCTTTAGCTTACAGCTAGCCTGCCCACACCTCCTCCCACACCCAGCCCTATAGCTAGCCCACTCTTGGACCCCTGCCATCACCTCCAAGCCCACACCCAGTGACCACTTGGAGTCGCTATTTCGCACCCCATTTCAGGCCAAAATCTAGCCTGCTTCTAGACCCCAGAACGTGGAACACAGCTCTCACCCAGGTCCCTTTTCCAACTGCCCTGAGAGAGTCTTGAACCTGGTACCCTGTCCACCAGAGTCCATGTCACTACCACTGATCCAAAGTGGCATCTACACTTGCTGGGGGGCAACTAAAATATTTCTACCCACCTGCCCTGCTGCTATCATTAGTGATATGCTAGCCTACCTCTTACTAAAATGCCCCCCCATCCTTAATCTGATACCCTTGTCACACCTACCTGACACCCCACCCCCCACGCTCACTGGCACTAGCTCCCTCATTTTTTCCGGATTTAGTATGACCCCACCCTACATCCACCATGTGCCCTAGCCCATGACACCCTCCCTCTAGTCACCTCCCTGCTGCTTCCCCAGGATCCCACTGGAGGCTTATCATTCTTGCCTTTCCAGCCTGGATAACCCTGCCCACCCCCTGTGCCCAGAAGCTCCCCTCATCCTCACCACATACCTATCTAAAGCTCACCCTTCACCACCCCCTGGCCAGGGCGGTGGTCATTCTATTACTCCTGACAGTCAATATACATACCAACCCAGACCCTGCCCATACTAGCCCACCAGCTGGGTCACTCAGGCTCTGCATAGCATCTATGAATATATGCAACCTTCTGAAAAAATGTGATTCCCTCCAATGCTGGGTCATACTGCATAAACCAGATGTCATAGAACTGGTTGAAACTTGGCTATCAAAATCCACTCTAGACTCCTTTGTCTTCCTCCCAGGATACTCCCTTTACCGGGAGGATCGAGTAGGTAAGGGGGGCTGTGCAATCTATACCAGGGACTCTCTCACTGGACAAGCACTCCCTGCCCCAGCTTTCGGATACTGGGTGCAGGCCCTAACCCTCAAACTGACTCCAGACCCCTCCAGGGGCCCCCTTTATCTCATCACTGCCTACATTCCCCCCAAAAAACAAACCCTGGCACTGGTTTCGTTAACAGATTATCTCACAACCTTACATCATAAAACTGACCAAATCCTGGTGGGTGACCTGAACGTGAACTGGCTCAGCACATCCTCCTCCACCACCCAGGACTCTTTTGCAGCTATAGATCTGACTCAACACATTTTCCAACCCACCAGAGTAAACACAAAGAGAGGTACCAGCACCCTTCTAGATGTGGTCATCACCAACCGCCCTAAACAAATCCATGATATCCAGGTCCTTCCTGACTCACTTAGTGACCACTCCACTATCCTTTTCCATTGGGCGACCTCCACACCCAAACCCACGGCCCATTCCACACTATGTCGGCGCCTCAGACCAGGTGGACTAAAAAGCCTTAAGCAACTTCTTGCCCAAATTAACTGGTCACCCATACACTAAGCTCCTGACATAGATACTGCCCTAACCTTTTTTCCCAAACCTTCAACAAAGCCTGTGACATTTTCGCACCCCTAATGGAAGTCCGAACCAAAGTACGTAATGCACCCTGGGTTACCCCTGCCCTGCTTCAACTGCTCAAGCACAAGGATAACCTATGGCATCTGGCCACAGAAACAGGCCAACCGGCGGACAGACAGGCATACAATGCCGCAAGAAACAATTGCACCTGGGCCATCAGAAAAGCAAAGGCCAATCACTACCAGGCCATGCTCACCTCCTCCTGGGGGAGTCCAAGAAAATTTTGGGACAACATTTAAACAACTACATAGGAGCGTGCACTCCCCCCTCCCAGATCACCATTGATGGCTCTATCTCTACTGACCCTGCCTGCATAGCCAACTTCCTCAACTCATCCTCCATGGACCTTAGTTCGGTCCTCCCTAGCGATTTCTTTGACCCCCCCCACCTGCCCCAGTCATCCGACACCCTAGTTTCCACTTATGCAGGGTAACAGCCCAGGAAGTCAGATCCCACCTGATTAAAGCACTAAAGAGCAATAGTACTGGCAGCTACTCCCTGGACCAAAGTATCCTCCGTCGGGTGCTGGATCAGGTCCTTGCTCCACTCACTAGCCTTCTCAATAAATCCCTCTGCCTGAGGCAATTCCCCTCAGCCTGGAAAACTGCCACTGTTATGTCCATACACAAAGGAGGTGACAGGTCCACAGCTGGGAACTACCAGCCTATCTCCATCCTCCCACCCCTCTCCAATGCCCTAGAAAAACTGGTGGCCACTCAAATTACTGATTACCTGACCAAACTCAACATCCTCTGCCTGGAACAGCATGGTTTCCATGCAGGTCACAGTACCAGCACTGCCCTCATAGAGTTTTCAAATTTTCTACACTCCTCCCTGGACTCTGGCTCACTAACTGGGGCAGTGTTCATTGACCTCTCCAGTTTATAGTGCTGCAGACTTGACTGCCCTCAATAAAATCTGCCTCACCATGAATAAGGCCTGTAGGCTAATTACAGGGGCCCCCAGGCTAACACATACTTGCCAGCTATATGACATGGCAATGCTGCTTAACCTGGATGAACGACTCAGATACCAAACCTGCCTCATAATGAAAAAAAACTCTTCTCGGGCTATCCCCACCCGGGCTGACAGCCTCCATCCACCTAGCACAACCCTTAGTTCAAACCTCAACCTCCTGCATTGCCACTCTACTGGTCCCTGGGTCCAGGATCACCCTTGTACAAAGGTCCTTCTGTTACAGAGCTCCATCCTGGCATAACACACTCCCTACCTCTGCCTCTGATACCCCCACAATCTCCTGCTTCAAAACTTCACTTTGGAGCCAGCTATTTAACACGCATAGCTGGTCTTGTCTCTAAGGTGACCTAGCTCACTATTCACTTACAAAGCTCACTGAGTGGCTCCTCACCCCACCAATCACCAACCACGTCCCATAGCCCACTGAACTATTACCACCTGCTGTCTCTGCACACTACCGTGTATGTTTATGCCAATGTATGTTTAATCTGTTTCTCCCTATCCTAATGACTGTAATAACATGTGATTGCCAAACCTGTAACCTCAATGATGTGACAAAGAAATAACAGCATGTGATTGCCAAATCTGTAACCGCAAAGATGTAACAAAATGTTGTAATGTATTTGTCCTCTATGTGATGAGGTACCTTTGGAAATGAGCCTCTGGCTCAAAGGTTGTAAACTGATGTACAAATAAATAAATAAATAACAGTATCTGAACCATGAATAAAAATTGGATTGCCAATAAAAGGCAACCTGAATTGTCAGAGGCCTCTCAGAGAAAATGGCATGGGCCAGGTGGTATACCATCACCACAGTGACTCCCAGACGGAGAAGACCATCACAGAGACAGGATCTGGCAAAAATCCACATGTCACTGTGATGGTCTCTGCATGTCCAGGGGATTGCTTCGCAGGGTGTTTCGCCCACCCCCGGTGCAACTCCGACTCGGAGTTAGAATCCTAGATACTGGGGGTGTGTGGAGGTGGAGCACTCCACATGAGGGGGTTTGGGAGGCATAACCCCCTTTGGAAACATGAAGTCATCCCCAACACCACATTGCTGACACTCGGCAATGTGGCTGTCGCTGTCAGGGATGTCTCCATAACTGCTGTCGCTGTGGTAAGGTAAAACTCGGCCAGGTAGGCTAAAGGGAGGGGAGGGATTTTCAGATAGGGAAGGGAGAGTGACAGAAGGAGAGGGAAGGGGTGGAGCTAGTTGACATCACCTGCATCATCAGGTGTAAAATGATGCAGGTAAGGCAGGTACCTGTGGGATTGGCTAAGGGAGGGCATGGTTGTGACCTTAGGGGTCTTAAGGGGTTTATAAGGCTATGCAGAGGTTAGTTCCCCCTCTTTCTGCTACAATTTTTGATTGAGTGGTTTTAGCACATCTAGTGGCAACTTAGGTTAATTGATATACCACAAGGTAAAGTATTTTAAACTATTTTGGGTCCAGCCAAACATGGAGTGGTAGACGCATTTAATTATCAGTTGGTTCCAGAAGGTTTTTTTAATTGTATTTTATTTGTATTGTATTTATTTTATTTTATTGTTTTTCTGGGATCAGCTTTGGATAGCAAGGGAATGAAGACCTTGTAAGAGAGGGAGTGGTCCTTGCTAGAGGGCCTGCTGATAGGGGTGACTTTCTTTGCAAACAATGGCAGGTGTTGCTTTGTTGAGGAAGAGTGCCTGGCTCCCAGATTTTTTTGCTAAAGTTGGGATGGAATTGATAGCATTAAGATGGAACCAGAACTGCAATGAGGGACAGCCCCCTTTTATTAAGAGGGGCCATTGGGTGGCATTTTGGTGTTATGAGGCATTGGTAGAGGACAAGCACACTGGCTAAGTGGGTATAGAATGTTGATAGTCCAGTGGGGGGGGTGGTTACAGCTGAAGGCTGTTTTCTTTTCAACAGCAAAGTTAAACAGGAAAGAAGTCTCCTTTTTGTGTTTTTAAGTGTTATTAATGTTGCGACTGAGTGCATTATGTGTGGCAGAAAGAGGCCCCAGGAACATGTGGCCACTTGACCAGAGACGAGGAAGCTGGCAAAAGCCAGCATTGTGAGAATGAAAGCCACACAGTGGCTATAACAAAGATAACTGCTGGGCCGAGGTCAGGGGTCTGCCCACAATTGCAGCATCACAAGTATGGCTTGGGTTGGGACAGTGGGCTGAGCTGGACCAGAGGGCCAGGTGGTGTGACATGGATGACACTGGAGTTAGTGGTCATAGCAAGAGGCTGCAGGGTAGCCTTTTTGAGAGATCAGCTACATGGTGCATGGTTACATGGCGTCCAAGATGCTGGCCATGAGCATGGCTATTTCTGTGCCTAAAATAGCATCTTGGGGAAGTGGCAGCAATGGAAAGACTTGGTGGTGGTGCATCTTTGAGGGACCAATGGGAGCAGCAGTTATTTTTTTCCAGCGGGATGGGCCACAGGGGGCAATGTGTCTTGTGCTGGTGTGTGACAATGCCACAGGGCATACGGGAGAAAGGAAGTGGGATGGGTGGTTTAGGCCACAAATGATCCAGGAGAGGCCTTAGGTGGTGGGTTGCAATGCCATGCGGTGGGTGTGTTAGGCCCTATGTGACCCAGGAAGAGGCCCTGGGCCTAAATACAAAAAAAAAACACAAGATTAAATGTGTATCTAATAAACATAAGGAATAGTAAAAAAAAAATGGAAGACACTGAAGGTTTGAAAGGGGAATAGGGTCAGAAGGAAAACAGGAGCTGGATGGTCAGGGGGTACCAAAAGGAGCAAGGGGTTGCACTCGGAGCTGTGGGTTACAATACTGTCTGGGCCATCCAGGGGAGACTGGAAGGCAGTAAAAAGAGCATGGGGATCATGGTTGCTAAAAAGTGTTGTGGCTACAATAAGGCCTCCTGCATGTGGGCCAACTGTAAATTTTGGTATGTCTGCTCCAAATGGATGGGGCAGCACCCGGTGACAAGGGGTAGGTCAACTGGAGAGGGAGTACCCAGCAACACAATGTGCAACACTTTCGGGGCAGGTATGAAGAGGGATGTGGAGTGGTGTCTCAAGGGGAGAGGAGCCAGGGGGGCAAGCAACAGAGGGTTCTACAACTCCAACTATGTTTGGAACTGAGGACAACCTGACAGAGGCTAGGAGATGGGGTTTTCTGCTAGCAGTGACACCCTTTTCCAGGGGGTAGTATAGGAGTGGATGAAGGACTACCCAAACAAAGATGGGCGGAATTGTTAAGGCAAAGATTTTGGGGTTTGCAGTAGGTTTTCAAGGTGTGCACAAAGGGAAGAGGGCCAAGAACCTGGGCTCAGTAAAGGGGAATGAGGAATTGGTTCAGTGGAAAATCTGGAAAGAAATGGAGGCAGGATTAGGGCCCCTTTGGGCTGCCACCATGCCAGAATTCCAGGGTTTCTCCTGTGGCGGTGGTACCTAAGAAGCAGTCGGGTGCAGTCTTGCTCATCCATTATTTATCCTATCCAGAGGGGTCCTCTGTGAATGATAACATTCGGGATGATTTACAGGTAGTGTCTTATACTTTGCTAGATCAGGTGGTAGTTCTGATAAAAGCAGTGGGGGGGGGCATTGTTGTACAAGACAGACATTGAATCAGCATTTCGGCTGTTACCATTTTGGCTTGAAGATTGGGACCTGTTAGGTTTCCAGTTCAAAGAGGGGTATTATTTTGACAAATCCATGCCTATGGATGTTCCGTGGTGTCCGCCACATTTGAAACTTTCAGTTCATGGATGCAGTGGGTGTTTGGGCAGAGATACGGTCACAGGACAGTGGCTCACTACTTGGATGATTTCTTACTCATAGGTAGGAGTCAGCAGGAAACAACGGGGATGCTGGAAAACTTCAGGAAAATGTACCAGAAGATAGGGATACCATTAGTGGAGGGGAAAACAGAGGGGCCCAGCTAGGAAGCTGAAGTTCCTGGGGACAGAGGTGGATACCATGCAGGAATATTTTTGGTTGCCAAGGCATAAGGTGGACATGCTGAGGGGATTACTGAGGCAGGTAAAAGGGAGAAGATTGGTGCCACTGGTATAAGGGCAGCAACTGCTAGGGCACCTTAACTTTGCCTGCAAAGCAATAGCACCCAATAGGACATTCACATGAAGGGTGGCACAGGCCACAGGGAAGGCAAAACTTCCTTATTACTGGGTAGACATTAGTAAAGTTATTCGGCAGGATTTTGAAGTATGGGAGACCTTCATGGCAGACTACAATTGAGTGATATTCTGGCAGGGAGAATGGATGTACAACACGGAACTGCAGCTGTACACAGATGGCTCAGAGGCCCATGGGATGGGTGGATATTTTAAAGGGGCATGGATGTCAGAGGAGTAGCCAGAGAGTTGGCCGGAACCTGGGCTGCTGAAGGACATCACCTTTCTTGAAATGTTTCCCATATGGGTAGCATTGGTGGTTTGGGGCAGGGAGATGTGGGACAAGAGAGTTTTGTTTTGGTGTGACAATAAGGGTGCGGTGGAGTTTAACAACAGGCAGAAGGGATCTACAGACATAGTAACACGGGTATCACAGCAGTTAGTATTGGTGGGGCTCAAAATTAATTTGTCCTTCAAAGTGAGGCATATCGAAGGGGTTAAAAATGACATCAATGACAGTCTCTCCCATCTTCAGTTGGACAGGTTCTGGGCCTTGGCCCCTCATGCAGCTGCCCATTGGACCCAGATGCCAGACCAACTGTGGGAGATTGGGTGGAGAGAGTCTGAATGCTATACTGGAATTCCTGGTCAGTCAATACCCTGAAGGCATACAAAGAGGCTTGGGGGGGCTTTGCAGGAGTTTAGGTGGCAGGAAGAGTTCTAGATAAGTATGTCCATGACTGAGGAACAGCCAATGCACTACATGCTGAAGAAGTTGGAAGGGGGGCTGGCACACTCCACAACTGGGGTATAGATAGCAGGGATAGGGTGGGCATGCAGTTCCTGGGAATGGCCAGAGCCTGGTAAGGCCAAGAGGGTCAGGTGCATGCTGATTGGGTGATAAAGGGTGCAAGTGCATCAGACGGATTCCAGGAAACCCATTACAGGACCTCTGCTCAGTAGACTGGTAGAGGCCCTCAAGCACGTATGTGCATCGGCTTATGAGGCGTGCCTCTTTTGGGCAGTATGCACATTGATGGCAAGGAGGACTTTTTGGGTGGGGGAGATGGTGGCAAGGAACAAAGTGAACACAATGTGGGTATTGCAGAAGGGAGTCCTCTCACTGAGGGAAGATATGGTGATAATTTGGTTTAGGAGGTCAAAGATGGACCAGGTGGGAAAGGGCACAAAGGTGGTGATCCCCAGGAAACTGGGGATCGGGTCATGCACATTTAGAGCAATGGAAGAATACTGCAGCATATGGGTCAAGGAAGGGGGAATCTGGTTCAGGCATGGTGACAGGTCACCGATCATGGGTTATCAGGTCAGGGGTGTTAAAGAAAGAAATGGTTTTCATAGGGATGGACCCAAAGAAATTTGTCCCACATTCATTCTGGATAGGAGTGGCCTCAGCTGTAGCAGAACAAGGTGGATCGGAGGAAGAGATGAAGAACGTGGGCAGGTGGAGATCTAATTGCTATAAAAGATATGTTAGGAAATGATTTAACATGTGTGTTTGCATCTTGGCAGGTGGACAGAGGAGGAGGCATATATGGATAGTGGGGTACTCTTTCGTGTACTGGGCCGAGAAATATATGACTTCAGTACTGGGTGAGAGACAACTGCAATGGGAGCTTGAGCGGTCACAGGTGCACTGAAAAGGGGTCCAGGGCATGAGATGGGCCCAGCTGTTACCATTACTTGAGGAAATGAAGTTGCAATGGCATAGGCCTGACTTACTAATAGTTCACCAAGGGGGGAATGACTTGGAGGAGACTTTGTGGAGAGCCCTGTTCCAAGTGATTATAGCAGACTTGGAGGTAGTGAAGGGTTGGTGGACATGGGTGGAGATTGGGTGGTCTGAGATCATGTCCAGAAGGGTATGGAGGCATGCCTGGGATGTCAGGTCAGTTGAAAAGGCCAGGAAAAGGCTCAACAGGAGGGTGGTGAGCCTGTTGGCAGAGATGAGGGGGTTATATCCCCCACAAGGACATTTCATTCAAAACTCCAGATTTATGCAGATAAGACAGGATCCACTTGTCAGAGGTGGACATGCCATTTTTTTTTGATGCCACTATTGAAGCAGGTGGAAAAGTGGAAGAAGGAAAGGCTGACCTATTGACCCACAAGGGGGGGTCAGTCATCCATTGCAAAGCTGAAGATGGGCTAATGGAAGGGAGAAAGGGTGAAGGGGTTGAGGTCAGCAGGGCATAGCCAGGATATGGGGGGGCAGCTTATGGGGGAAGGGGGGCAGGCAACAGGGGCTGGGGTCAGTAGCATCCAGCCATGGAGTAAGAGGGTGGAAGGTGAGGGGGAGATAGAAGTACTAGGGGCTGGGTCACTGCATCCAGACTTAGGAAAGGAAGCAAGGTGAAAACAACTTGGTGATGGTGATGGTATGGGGTGTCGGATCAGGCATCCAGGCCCCAAGAAAAAGGAATGAGGAGTGGAAGCTTGGAGAGGTTGGACAGAACCAGATGGACTAGGAAAGAAGGATGGACTGAATGTTGATTGAACATGTGAAATGTATTTAAAGGAGGTGCAGAATCTTGAATGAGAAGTAATGTAAATGATGGTGTATGTAATAAACATGTTGCCAGTTGAGCTCCCAAAAACTGAGTGATTGTGGATAATTTCCAAAAGAGGTTCATCTGACAAGTAGGATTGTCAATAAAAGGCAACCTGAATAGTCCGGGGCCTTTCAGAGGAAATGATATGGCTGTGTAGGCTGGGGAGGGGAAGTTCAGACAGTGAAGGGGGAAGGGGGACAGGAAGAAGGGGAAGAAGTGGTGCCAGATAACATCAGCTGCATCATCAGATATGAAATGATGCAGATAAGGCAGGTAGACAGGGATTGGCTAAGGGAAGGGCATGAGCCAGGAGTCCTTAAGGGGTTTATAAGGCTGTGCAGAGGTTAGTTACCCCTCTTTCTGCTAAGATTTTTGATTACCCACCCACCATTGTGGAAGTGGCTAAAGAGATTGAAGCAGAAGAGGGGGCTGCAGGATCAGATTTGATGGGGCCACAGGAAGGGTTGAAACTTATCTAGTGGGACAGGCCAGGGTGGCTGGCCAAAGGATGTGGCTTAAGTGGAAAACAGACTGCTGAAAGGAGCAGTGGAAGGGAACGCTGGGGTTGCTGGCATGGGGAAACGTGGGAAAAAAGGAAAGGAGAAAGGGGGCAAATGGTGGAGATCAGCAGGGCATAACCGGGATAAGGGGGGGTCAGATTATGGGGAAGGAGGGCAGAAAATATGGGCTGGGGTCAGTAGCACACAGCCATGGAGTAAAAAGGGGTGGGGGAGATAGAAGTACTAGAGGCTGGGTCATTGCATCTGGACTTAGGAAAGGAAGCAAGGTGACAGCAACTTTGGTGATGGTGATGGTTTGGGGTGTCAGATCAGGCATCCAGGCCCCAAGAAGAAGGAATGAGGAGTGGAAGCTTGGAGAGGTCAGACAGGACCAGATTGAACAAGGAAAGAAGGATGGACTGAATGTTGATTGAACATGTTAAATTTATTTAAAGGGCAGGAAGGATTTTGAATGAGATGTAATGTAAATTATGATGTATGTATTAAACATGTTGCCAGTCGAGCACCCAAAAACTGAGTGATTGTGGATAATTTCTGAAAGAGGTTCATCTGACAATGAATACAGAGCCCTACTTTCTGGTACTGTGTGACTTTTTTATTTATTTCTTGCAAATTAAATACAAAACTAAGAGAGTAGAAAGTTCATGGCTTTAGAATAATATAAATAAATTAGGATAATGTGTAAATAAATGGTAAAAGAGTTTTCATTTTGGAACATGGATAATTATGTATCTTGGTGATGACAGATCAAGATACAGGTTAAATGGCACAGAAGTCACAACTAGAAAGACAGACATGAGTGTGACAGCCAGCATCATGCTCAAATGGGAGCCATGGAACAGCAGATGTAAATAAAACAAAAGTAAAAGTGCTTGTTTGCTTTAAAAAAAATACAATATTAAGAAACTTGTATTAATACCAGTCAGTGGAATAGAGATGTTGTGAAATTTTACTTTGCTGGTGAAGTTCCTGCGAAGTTGCAAAATTTGCTTTTGCAAATTACTTCATGAAGTTCCCACTTTACCTAACTTCGCCTAACTTCACATATAAAGGTGGTGAAGTTAGGTGAAGTTAAGCAAAGCTGGTCCAATTTAAGTCAATTTGCTTAGAAAAAGGGCAAGTTTGCCTTGCAAAAACGTTGCGATGTTGGCACTTTGCACATCGCAAATTTCACCAACTTCATGAACTAATTTGCAAAGTGAATTTTATCCACTTCACCCATCTCTATCATTGGTTAGACTTCTTGAAGAGTACAGCATTTGGTTCAGGTTGTCATACTGTAGAAAATACAGTATATAGATATGTTAGAAACAGTTCAGAGAAGAATACTAAAACAGTAGATGGTATGGGAAATCTCAGCTAGTGTATGTGGACAGATTATCTGAACAGGGAATGTCCTGAATTGAGCAAAAGGAAAACAAATCAAGTTGAGAAGATATAGTAGCAGTCATCCAACTAATAAATAAGTTCATATTGCTATATAATGCTTTTAAAAGTATCATCAAGCTAGTTGATATAAGTGAGCAATTTAGGGAGTAAAATGAAAAAATAAGTAGCCATCAATATTATTTCACAAAAAGATTGGTGAATTTGAAAAACAGAGTTCTATCTAATGTAGTATCAGTTGAAACTAGACATGCCTGTAAATTAAGACTCTGAAAGAACCTACAGGAAAAAGGAATACATTTGTACCTATTGAGTTATCAGGGGAAACACGTTTTATACATAAAGTACTGTATCTTCTTTCTTCACTGTTTCCATATGTTCATACAATTTATAATCATTAAATATAAATAAGAAAGAAAACATGTTTTGCCTCTATCTTACACGTACTATTAAACTTGTACTAAATGTTTATATGCACCTTTTTGCACTGCGTTTTGCTAATGTGTACTAGAATATGGCACACATTAAGACAGCCCCTCCTCCCCAATTTCAAAGCAGTGGCTGGTCTGTTTACTTTCATTCATTACAAGTCATCAGAAGCTACTTATTGACAAAGCATGACCCACTGCAATGCAAATATTTTTTCTATGGAAAATGTGAAACATGTTCACAGGCCATACAGCACCTTGGGTTCAGATCAGAAGAATCAACAGACTTACAGAAGTTTCATTTTGTAGTATTACTTGTTAGAGCACAGGAAAACTGAAAATGTTTTAACCACAGCAAATTATTTAGTTTTACTCAGTGACTGCACTAGGTGTTTAATACATGAGTTAAATTAGTCCCATTGGTGTAAGAATGGTTGGTCAAAATGAAAAATAACTGGGTCAAAACCTAACTGGAAGTACAAATTTCACCTGTATAGAAGCTAAAATGTGCCATGTAAAATACTTTCCTATTGTTTAGTTTGTCATCTTTGAGCTACTGTTACAAAACTAGGTTCACAGCTATGGATCCACTGTCAAGTTGAAAGTGCATGATTTCTGAGTGGGCTGCAGCTTTTTCCCTTTTTGCCATATCTAGCACTGCCTCTAGTTGTACTTCCTTAAACTTGTTTGTAATTTACATAGAGTCAAGTGCTATTCAGACTTTAAAAGATTTGCTTAGATGGGCAATCAGCTATTGCATGTCTGTCAGAACTTCTATATGCTATTACAATTTTTATTTCTCAACTAGTGCTAAATAGCAGTTATTACTTTTACTGATTGACATGCTTAGATGCACAGGACTCATTAAACTTACATAATAACTGGGTTCCCATTTTTCCCAGAGGGAAACAGTGGCATAATTTGCTGTTATAAAGGAGGGTTTATAATGCAAACACGTTCACGGTTTCCCTCACTCTCCGCATGCGTCCTCCTCAGTTCATTGCTTCCTGTCTGCTCACTGCTTGCCTTCTGCCATGAAAGTCACCCACCAGTGGAACTTGGTGGTAAGTTATTTTTAAACAAATGAGCTCATTTCCAGCAAAGGGGGAAAAAATACATTTTAAAATGTGGGACATGAGAAATGTGGGTACTGGCCGAAAACATAACTGGAGTGCAGCTGCACTGAAACCTCTGATATTTTATATAATTGCTGTGGTGAAAAAGGGAAACCAAGCAATTATATAAAATAAAATAGGGAGTGGTGTGTGTAAACTCAAAGTTTACACACACGACCCCATACTTTATTCTATATATTATGAATATATAACTGAAAACTGAAATGTGCATGCATGGGTTGATTGAAAAGCTCCACTCACACCGTGTCAGCATCTAAAGATGTAAGAAAAGAAACACAGGTGTGGTTATCTAGCACAGGATGTTTTATAGAACATAGAGAATATCTGCTGAGCAACAGTGCGCAACCAGCCTATGCCACAACCGAGGGGTTCTGATTTTGTTACACCTCGAGAGCGAAGCTTGAGAGGTCACACAGAATCAGAACCCCAAGCTGGTAGCTCAGCCTGGTTGGACACAGTTTGTCCAGCCATTACTTTTTATAGTGTATAGAGACCCCACAAGTTCTACAACAAAAACAATAAAAAAAAACTTGAAATGATTTTGGATTTTATGTGCTCCTCTGCCACTTTCAGAAAAAAATGCCACCGCCATCCTGTCCGAAAATTTACTGTTCAAATTCTGAGATGTGCATGTGGTAGTTTTTTTCTTTAGTTAGACTGCTGGCACGTGAACTCTCAAAAACAGCCAAGATGTTGTTATGCCATAGTTTGGTATTACCACATTCCATGAACTGTGAACTGTGAACTGTGGTACAACATTTTCACTGCAATGGATTTCTATGTGTAACAAGGGGTCACTACACACTATAAATAAGTACAGCCATTCCAGCACTTTGTCCCTGACCTTAAAAGAGGTTCAGTTGAACAGTGGGGCATTAATTTGCTTCACAGATGTCAGAAGACAAAATAACAGATATAATACATGTTCATGTAGTAAAATTTGCAGAACAGTTCTTTCACGTGTGCTGTCTAGGCAAGAAACCTATTTCCAGCATATTGTTTGGTATACCATAAAAACAAATTGCTTAATGTCATAGGCACTCTGACATGCCTTTTAAAATACTTGGATGAATTACTACTGTAGCTGATCCATGGAAGTCAGATACTATTGAACTCTTCACCACATGAGGGGGCTGGTTAGGGTTCTCCAACTATCTTGTGGTGAGACCTAGGGGTATGAGGAGGAAGTGGCATGTTAAACACTTAACCCTTTCAGTGCTGGCCTTCTGTACCAGTCAGTCACACAGTAAGAGGTGGAATATTCTCTGCACCTGTACTGGAAGGTACTGGTGCAGTCTTTGTGGGCCTGACCAAGGCCTTCAACTTGTTGTTCTTGTTCTGTTATTAAATTGAATTAGAAAGGTGAGCCTGTCAGATCTCCCATGTACTGCAGTTGGTTCCAAAGTTGCTTGAGCACCGATCATCTTTTAGTAAGGCAACATGGTTCTACATTTAGGACGGAGTACCACAGAGGTCTCTTCTAGGATGCCTGTTGTTCTCCTTATTTGTTCATTCATTTTCATCTACGTTGCAACTTTATAGTTCAGTTCTGTATGCAGTCAATATTAATTGTTATATCAGTTCCACACCTCTCTCTCTGATATTAACACTGATTTAAATTTTGACTTTGCAAATCTTTATTCTTGGCTTCTTCAGCATCATCTCTTATTAAATTGTAAAAAGACAATCCAAAAAATGTGTATGTTCTTTGGATTGTGGCCTAAACTAGCTAAAAACACTTTGGGACTCAAGATTCTTGACCTAAATTGTGCACTTCTGCAGCAAGGAGAGGTTTTTAAATATTTGTTTTTTTCTCTTGACTCCAATTTTCCTTTTTTCATCATGTAAACAACATCAGCAGCCAGGTAAATTAAAAACTGGGCATTTTATACAGACAAAAACTATCTTCTGGTACAAGGAAACAAACTGGACCTTCTGTTTTGTTGCCTACTTTGACATGCAATTAATTATTTGTTTTTCCAACATCTCAGTCTGACTTACAACATATAAATTGCACATAAAACAACATTTGTCTTTTTGTGTTAAATGCTTCTCATAGAATCCATCATTGTACATTATATAACCTACTCGGCTGGATGAGTCCTGAACAGCACAGATACCATCAATCTTGTTGTCTTATAGATAAAACACCAAGATTACACTCTGATTCACCCTTATCTATGCTAATGAATTATAAATGAAATGTTAGAAATTTGAGATCTGATGAAAATTTATTGTGCACTGTACCCAAGGCAAGCACATTAATGGGTCAGCATGCATTTTCATTTGCTGCTTTTAAACACTGGAATGATCTTTCCATAAATATTCATGCAGCTAATACTCACATGATGTTTAAAACAAGATGAAAGCAGTACTTACTTACTAAATATGCATGTAAACATTAATCATGTCACACATTAGAGTGTATTTTATACATTGTAAAGTATATTGTAATATTTTAAACTTTTATACCTGTATATTCAATGAAACACACAAAGGCGGCTGCAAAAAACAACAAGGAACTGCAGCCAAAAAGCAAATACCTGTATTACTCACAGGAACAGCAGACATACGGTCTTGGCTCCTCTCACAAGTGTAATACATGAGTACAAATGTTTGCACACATGACTAGTGCTTTCTCAAGGCTGTCACATATCCTTGCTGCTAGCTTGCAACAAAAAACAGTTTTATCAGCAACATGGCTGTTACATCTTTTTTCAAGTGGTGACTGACAAGCTGAGCCTGTCTGTCTGCTATATTGTACCTGAATATTGCATGTGAAAAGTATTATACTACTTATGTATGTCATTGTGTAGTTACTTTTTGTCAACTCCAGGCCACATGTGAAAGATGGTCAGTGGCTCAGTGTGCTAACATGGTAACTAGCTAGCTAACTAACTGATTAACTAACTACAGTAGTTCAACAAATTTATTGTTAACTCAACTTCTCCAGTCAATTAGTATAGGGTTATATAGTCCACATTGTTTTTTCTATTTACTCACAGATATGAGCAGCTCAGCTCTGCTATATCAGCTATAGGAGGACCACAAAGGGGAGAACTCAGTTAATTCAGAACAACATATTTCTGGATGTTTTGTTCAGTCAGTAGCTCACTTGAAGATGGAGTCTTAACATTCTGTATCACACTACCTGCAATTACAGTACTTTTAAGAATAGCACACTGATAGGCCATTGCACAGGCGCAATCCTGACAGGCCTCCATCCAGTAGGGCCCCACTGTCTTGGGACTAACCTTACAGGGGTTCTCATGGGTACTTCCATACTCCACACATGCTTGCTGACTTCAGGAATTATATTATGTTGATAGTTACAGTGACCCTAGAGGGGAATCTCTCACTACCTTCTGTACCTTAATAGATATTACTGCAGACCATATCCCATCTATAGCTCTTTCTTCCTCCCCCTTCCTTTCCCATTATAATACTCTTGTGCTTATTCCATGCATTCTTGAGCCCCACCACTGTTTCTGCTCCCACCACCTCTTCTTGAAGGCTGTTTCAGGAATCCACCACTCTTTCTGTGAAGACATACTTCCTTACTTCTCTCCTGAATTTCCCCCTCCTGCTTCATATCATGTTCCCTTGTACTTGAGCACCTTCTCTTATGAAAAAAATCTCCCCTCCTGTACCTTATTTATCCATGTCAGGTATTCAGTGGTCTCTGTCATATCCCCCCTCCTCAGTTCCATGGTAACATATTCAGGTCCTTTAGTCTCTCCTTGTAGGACTTTTGATGCAGACTCTGTACCATTTTAGTTGCCCTCCTCTGGACCACCTTCACTCCAAGTCCTTCCAGAGATGAGGTCTCCAAACTGGACACAGTACTCTAATTGGGATCTTATCAGTGATCTGTACAGAGGCAGCATCACTTCCCTCTTTCAGTTTGCTGGCCCCCTCCTTATGTGCACTAGCATCCCACTAGCCCTCCCAACTTCCTTGTTGCACTGCCTGGCCACCTTTAGGTCAACCAATATGATTAAACTCAGGTCTCGTTCCTGCTAGGTGGTTGTCAATATCACTCCTCTCATTTTGTACTCCACTCCTGGATTTCTGTGCCCTAAGTGCATTATTTTGTACTATTTCACATTGAAACACAACTGCCATACCCTTGAGCACTCCTCTAATTTTCTCAGGTCTCTGCTCATCATTTCCATCCCCCCTTGGAGTGTCCACCCTATTGCAGATGTTAGTGTCATTCATATAGAGACAGACCTTACCTTCCAGCTCCTCTGCAATGTCACTTATAAAGACATTAAAGAGGACCAGTTCCAGAACTGATCACTGAGGCACCCTGAAGATCACCCTTCCTCAGAGTGAACTCAGTTTACCACTACCCTCTGTCACTGTAGTCTCTCAGCCTAGCTGTTCATAGCACTGAATGCCTTCTGGATGCTTTCTCAATGTAGGGATTGCTGCACATTACTGGATGACCACCTTTTATGCCTCCCAAGGGGTTTCTGGTCAACAAACTCCACCACAATATGCCAGGGCTGGTTTTACTTGGCTTCATACTCAGGCAAAAAATTAGGCCCTGGTTCACCAGGGCCCATGGAACAGACACAATGACATGCACACACAACTCCTCCCTTTGATGATGCTGAGCTGACTAAACCCTCTAAAACATGACTCTACCCCTCTTTTGTTACTTAAAAATAAGGAACTATGACACACAGCCAGAGGGTGTAGACCAAACTATCAACCTCAAAATGCTTATTATGAAGTTTACACAATAGAATATATTTCTTTTTACTCAGTCTCCCCACCCACACTGTACCTGTTAGCTGTAACTTGTTACATTCTTCAAATCATTCAGTATCATATTTAAGAAATAAAAATAAAATATAAACGTATTTTGTAAAGGAAAATAGAAAAATTGTCTGAAAACATAAAAAAGGACATGCACTGACTCATGCAGCTATGCTGTAAATACAGTAACTGTATAATAATGTCACATGATTCTACCAACCATATCCCATACCCTTTTGAGATACATATGGATATTTTGTGTTTGAAACAGTGAACTGGTCACAAATGTTTTTCTGAATGTCATATTGAAAAGCAAGATCAAAACTAGGTATAACAATTTCAAAGCACACATTTACTAATGTCATATATTAGACTTGATGCATTAACTTTCTTGTTGTTGGTCACCAGATGAGACCACTTGAAACAATGCCCTTTCAAAGGGGAACCTGGATGGGTCACAGACAGTAACAATACAACAAACAATACATACAGCATGAGTCAAACATACACATTTATATTGTTTCAATAAATATTTTACATTTGGTTTTAAAATGCAAAACATTCTTGATTCCCTCAAATGCTGAGATGTTGCATCCCATAGCTTGAGTGCAACATATGTAAAAGATTGTTGACTCATGGATGTTTTTGTGAGGGGGATACAAAACTGATTACATGTAGTGACGTGAAGTTGAATGAATCTTAAAGGGATAAGTATTGTATTTCAGCCAAGTGGGTGGGGGGACAGGGGCCCTAATATTATAAATCATATACCCTCCACAAATAAACAAAACAAACAAAAAAAGTTTTATCTTGCTTCTATAGGAAATCAGTCTGGAATGGAGTAAAGCAGACAAGTCTGAACCTTCCTAATAACATTTAAAGTAAACATTCATATTATATTGTACAATACCTTAACCTGAGCTAATCCTGTGTCAGATTCAGTAGCCAGTACTGTAACTGCATTATCCTGTATATAAGTTCAAGGGTTATGCCGGAGGGCCTCATATATGAGTGTTGCCTCAGGCATTTTTAGAACATGAGAACTGCAGACCAAAGAGGCCCTCTGGCATAACCCATAAACTTATTGTAGATCAATAGAAACTAAGAATTTTTTACAGCTACTAAGGTTTCTTTTTTTGGCTGTTTTCACCATATCTGGCATCTTATACAAGCAGTGTTTGTTGTTTGCAGCACTGTTTCTCACACGGACATCTCTGCACAGGTTGGATACATATGCTGCTCTGTGGAGTTCAGATGACACAGACACACTTATGTGTATGAAGGGACCTGCGGCACTTGTACTGAGCGACCAAAGCATCAAAACATGGAATACAAACTTACAGCAGAGGGCATTTAAAATAGGATACTTTCACAAATGAAGATTGTATTTGTAACCAGATGGACTGACATTGTGTCATGTTTTTTAGGAAACAGTCTCCTGACATTTTTATGTTTTCAAGCAACAGCACCAGGAAGCTGGTAGGGCAATGGCGATTAGCATGCAGATGAAATGGGAAACATTGAAAGTTAGGGTCCGCTACTCATAGTTTTGATTTGTGTGTTCTTTGTAGTAGATCTGTACATTAACAAAAACAGTGAATTAATAGCTAGTGTGCAGTGCCTCAGTCATCTTACAGGCAAACAGAGGCATGTCTACTGGCTACCTCGATTTCACATTCTATGTGGTTCTAGTGGGACTATAAAATGGAGATCTTATATTTTCCTGGGTAGCTGACTCACAGCTTCTACAGTGACCAGTGAAGTGCAGCATGTCTAATTCTTCACCATTCTTTTTGTGGCATGTAACTGGAGCCTTACTTGCTCTCAACAACTGTACAAATTTGAAACACATCTATTACTAGTGATTGTCTCCCTTACCCAACTCAAACAGTGATTGGATGCTCAATACTTATTATGGGAAATAGCATGTACATCTAGAACTTGTTTTGTTTGTTTGTGTTTCCAGTGCCAGGTTTTAGACAGGATTTTTGATTCTGACCATGTGGAAAACAACATACAATTGTGTAAAGAGAATCAATTTTTTAGCAGCTTAGGTTCTAATCCCTCCAGGTCCACTTGGATGCAATCCCACTCATTCGCACTTGGCTAATGCATTATGTCATAGTAACATGAGTAGATGGACAAGAGATATGAGGACTACCCTTGCAATACTTAAAAAAAGTTTAAAACATTTTATTAAATAGCAATTCTGTATTTCAAATCCCATGACATACTGTTGATTGCATACACACAATAAATTACATATGGTTTGAAAAATATAATAATTATTGTGATAATTTGTGATAATTTCATACAAAAACAGTTTCCTGAGTTCCTTATAACTGTGTTATGTATTCAGTATATATAGGGATACATTCAGTAAACTATGAATTACTATTTTAATGAAATTGAAACAATTTCACTTTTACTAGAAAACCACAAATAAGAATGCAACATAAATGTTTCAACTATCTGATTTGCTTACATACAGATAGCTGTAACCTGGCATAAAAACAACAAATTTCTGCATTTTTACAAGGTACAAAGGTTTTTATTGTTCGACAAATATGCCTTTACAAAATTCACATTGAACATTGACAATTAATAAATAAACAACAATAAATAAAATAGGTAAAATTATAATTCATATATAATTACATAATTAATGAATCTGTTAAAACATTAATTCATGTACCTTCAAATATTCAGTGACTCCAGAAGTGGTTTTAGAGTTTTACACTTCTTAAATAGTTCACAAGTTGTTGTAGTACATTCATGTTTTTTGATGCAGAAAGGTCCTTTATAATCTGTACTTTGTCATGTGGAGTATTGTAGTGCCTTAAAATGAGTCCCAACCAATACTTCCTTTGTCTCTCACACCTATAGCAATACAACAGTACATGCTCTAAGTCATCTTCCACCTTTAGATTACATTTGTGGTAAATATTTGTGACACTGCTTCTTTTTTGTTTATTGTGTGTATAATTGGCATGATATTTTTCTAGTTTAAATCTGGTCAATAACCTTTTATCAGACAGTTGAGATAATGTATGTAAATATGGTTCCACCCCATGTTGAATCTTAATAATCTTAAACCATCTACATTTTTAAATTTTTTTTATTTTTACCGCATCCTTCATCAAGGCGGTGTCATGGACCCTTCTTCCAATGACATCACTTATTTCTAAAAATGGATGTCAATAAATTTCATAAAGAAGATAATCAAGGCCCAAGGAAAATATCAGTTCTTTAATTTCTTTAATAATTGGGAATAAAAAAAAACCTTTGGTTGTATTCAAAAGTTTCTTCTAGACTAAGCCTGGATAAATGTGATTCAGAAATTAAGAATAACTTCAAAATATGCTTAATTTTCTGAATTTGTGCCATTGATGTCAATGAAAATTGATAGAGTTCTTTCTTAACCACTTCTATAGGGACTGAATTAGGGACCCTTAGAATATAGCTATATAATTTATTTAATATTGTTTCTAATGACTTAATAAGGTCTTCTGCCCAGATTTCTGCTCCATATAATATGCTTGTTTTTAACTTTACACTTATACACTTTGAAAGTCCAATGGTGCTTCCCTTTCAAAATTTACCAGAAAACCTTTTAAAAGCATTAACTGATGTGTTTAATCTTGTCTTTAATAATGATATATGTTCATTCCAAGATACTTTTTCTGAATATCTAATTCCTAAATAGTCACAGGGTTTAACAGCTGATATATTGCTTTAGTTGATGTATAAAGTTGGAACCTTCCACTGTTTGTTCCCAAATATCACCAAGTTTATTTTCTGATTATTATCAGTCTACTATCTGTGCAAAGTATTGCAAAATGATTTAATTTCTTCTGCAGACCGAAAAATGATTTTGACATTAGCACTATGTCATCAGCATAGGCTAAACACGAAATGTTCTGAGATTCTAACAAAGAAGAATGACATTTGGGATTATCTAGTCCTTCTATTATTGAATTGACATATAAATTAAACAGAACAGGAGCCAGGATGCACCCCTGTCTGACACCTCAGTTAGTATATATTCTATGGGACAGGTCTCTGATCTGATTATATTGTACTTGGATCCATGTATTATTGTGAAGTCGTATCACTATATCTAAAAGATTCTGATCTAGCCATAAGTTGCTGATTTGTGCCATTGCAATGGCCTATTAACTGTGTCAAATGCTGTTTTTAAGTTTACGAAATAGCAGTATTACTTATGTTTTTTTTATTTTAGCATATTTCCCTATTAAGTGAGATAGTACTTGACAATGTTGTAATGTATATCTATTTGTTCTAAAACCATTTTGCAATTCGCTTATAATGTTATTGTCATTTATCCATAACTGAACCCTATTTAAAATAATTCATGTAAACAATTTCTATGAAGTGTCTAATAAACTTATAGGTCTGTACATCATTAGGTCAATGATGTTTCCCTTTTTAAATATTAGGCATATATTACTACCTATCCATGTTTGTGATAATTGTTCCTCCCAGATATACTTATTGAAGAGTATATAAAATATTGGGAACCACCACTGTGGAAGAAATTTATATAGTTCCACAGTTATACTATCTGAACCCAGGGCATTATTAGTGGAGGAATCCCTTAATGCTGTCAACATTTCCTCCTTCTGAATAAGTATTGATCTTGGGACTGTTAAATTTTGTTGATTTGGTATGAGTTCTTGATTGTGATCCACAGAAAAATACAATGCTGAAAAATAAGTTTCCCATTGTTTTGCTGTAATTGATGCCTTGATCTGATCTATATATTTCAAGAAATCACAGCTTACCAAAGTCCACAATTCTTCAATATTTTTTGCTATAATGGAATTTTTTTTAACTTCATCCTCATTTTATAGTGATACTTTTGTTTTTTCAATATCCAGAACTTGTTCAAATTGTTTCCTAGCGTTAATTAAATTGTTTGGTTTGGATCTTTGAGGATAAACTTTATAATCCCTTAACAAATGATTAAGGTCCTTTTTCATTTGTCTACATTTAAATTAAACCATGTTTTCAGTTTGCTACTTTTTTTGATTGTATTTGTTGACAAGAATGGTTGTAAATACCAAACTAAGAATTCCCAGTTTTCATTAATATTTTCACCCTTTAAAATCTCTTCTCTCACATCTAACAACTGTCCAGAATTTATGATTTCTGAGATTATGTTAAGTGATTGTGAAGACCATTGAATTATTTTAGAGTTTATAATTTCCAAGTTTTCTATACCTTGTCCTTTTACTATAGTAGATATGTTTGGTCATGAGCCACAATAGTTAGTAACAAAGGGAGATGTGATGATTCTACCCTATCTATTATTACCATATCATTTATTTAAGTGATAACTTCTTGGTTTACCCATAGTAGGTCAATTGTGGATACACCACTATATCCAAAAAAAGTATATCCACCGTGTATGTCACTATTTGTTCTATAATTTATTAAACAATAGTCTTGATTTTTCATAACCATGAGAAGTAACTTTCCTTGAGCATTTGTATTTTTATCTTTACCTATTTCTGCATTTCTTTTTGGTCATTACAAATAACTTTTTGGGTGGAGGGGTGGCAGGGTGGGTGCAATCTTACATTCCTGTAATCAAACTTTTCTTTGTTCCTTGCAACAATTTAATGAACAATAGGAAGACATATCAAAAGCAACAAATTTGGCATATATAATAATGCATTTAAGGATTATTAAATCTGACAACAATAAATAATAAAGTTCAAATAATCCCATATTAGTTAAACAACTTTTCATCATTACACAAGGATTTTACAGGTGTATTGCAATACATCTCCACTTGATCCACTCTATTACATTGTTTTACAGGTTACACTGCTGGTTTTTTATTATTATTACTAGTTATCCATTTTGGGCTGCCTGTAAAAAACCTGAAATGTACAACTACTGAAATTGCTGCCCATAGCATTAAGGTTTCCACACAATTGAGCAGGCATACCTACTGCATGAGCATTTGAACAACCAGGGAGACATTGTGATGCTGGCTTCTGAACCTCCATTTTTACATCATGTTTCATATCAGTGCTGTCACCATGAATAGAATGGTTTATAAAACTGTTGAACTCTTTTTAGTGGGGTTGGGACTTGTCAATCTGGTAACTGTAGTGCTTCAGGCTCAGCTCACTTTTATGAACAGAAATGTTGATTATGTGCTGGTCCTACACTCCAGCATGGGAAAGCAGCTAGCAAAAAGCTGACATTATACAGTGATTGGTATATATGGTGGCAACTCCAGCAACCTCCAAAATTGTGCATGTCAAGGAACCAATGTAATGTTGCTCACAAGGGTTTTTGCCAAACCATTGGCCCAATTTTCAAATGACCCCTAGATCAGCGTACATTGCACAAATCCTACCCTGTGACAAGCTCTGAGTGCACAAGGGACCCTGCATTGGATTTTGATACAGCAGGGGTCTCTGCATCATAGTCCCCAGATTTGCCACAGGAGGAGTGGTGTGCCAAACAGGTGGCACATGGGAAGGGCCTGATGGAGGATGCTGTCATCCACCCCACCCAGTACAAAGCCGACCACTGGAGTAATATGCTGAGGGGAAGGGAACCCCACATCCTACCTGGTACAGATACAGTGATCCTGTAGGAGTGCCATATTTTGGTGTGTGTGACATGGCACCATGTGGTAGAGTACTATTGTGGAACATGGCAGCAGTGCCCTGTACAGTTCCAAAGACCCACAGACAGTTTGCTCCCTAGTGTGTAGACAATAACCCTGTCCTGGACTCCCTGGTGCTATCAGACCCTGCCAGCTGTCCAGTATCTGTCAACATACCTAACAAGTGGAGAATGTCCCTGGCTTCACAATATATGGTGCAGCTGTGTGACAAGTACACACCTACAGTCAGCTCTGACATGTCCCTAATGTGCAGCCCTCTGTGTGCTGGCCTTTTACATCTACAGGTGCCATTGTAGCAATGGCAAGTTGTTGAGGTACTCCTATAGGCAGGTGCCATAAATGTGACTAGCAGATGGAATGCCAACCTAACTGCTACTGCATATACAGGAGAGGGGAAACCTCCATCCCTGTCCCCATACCCTACTGTGTTGGAAAAGTCTTAGTGACATCTCAGGTGGGGGCATACTGTGCAACACCCACATATCTTAAGGTGACGGTCCCTTACAGTCTTATAGGGCATTTGCATGGCTCTACCTATACCCTCCAGTGCAGCTGACCTCTGACAGGCAGATGCCTTATAAGACTGCGGCTTTCAAAATCCTGAATTTGGGCATGCAGCAGCTCTGCCATGGTGCAAGCCCCCTTCTGACTTAACACACCACCACTTTGGGTGCAGGGGTGGCACAGGGCTTATTTGCTGCACAGTCTCCCATTTTTTGACACAGTCTGCATTCAAAAATTGGGATTTACTTTTTATGCAAGGTGCCACTTGCATCTATTCCATCTGATGCAGGTGCTTTGCATCAAAAGCAGACCTTTGAAAATCAAGCCCCATATCTTAACTTCTATACTGCATTTCTATACATTTGAAGCAGTCAATCCTGTTCTGGATGTAGTCTGTTCAGGCAAAATTTAAACCTATGCACTGGGCAGTTTGTGATGAGGGTTGTACATACATCAGACACTTTAGGTGTATCAAAGAGACCTACAGTATTTGGTGGTTTTCAGTTTCCTAGGCAGTTATCTTTGTTATATATTCATTGCCATCAGAGTCTTTCCTAGCTGAAAAGTCTGTTTTAGAAAGATCAGCAGTGTTTTCTTTGCCACACCTGCAAAAGAACAGCTGCTGTTCAAACCACACCTTGAACAACAGATCCAGAGGTGTGTTGCAGCTAAGGGTGCTACTGCTATATCATTTTTAAGGTTAGACCAGCTTAAGTTTTTTTCTGTGTTCAACTTTGTTGATGCCATTAACTGATACATTTTTACTCTGTGTGTGCAAGCAGTGGTTCGCTTGTTTGAATGCCAGGTCATTAGATATATCAATATTTCTCTTAAATCTCTGAGCTTTCAACTCAAGCAGTTGTTTATAGCACTACATATTTTAATGAAGCTGTCATGCCTGTACAGTGAACAGTGGGCTGTCAGACTGAAAGATAAAAATGACATAGCAGTTCTGCCAGTTCTTTGGCTAGTAGAGCTTTAAAATCTGGTGATTTTTTTTTTCAGAACAGTATTCTTTCAGTATTTTTATTGTCCATTTTGTTTTTATTTTGTGCTATTTTTGGTCACAAGGTTTTCAAGGTTGGCAATATCAGCAGTTGTTAATGTTGGAAAAATGCCTAGTCACATGTGACTCAGGCATTGTACTCTCATGAGTAAATGCTGCTTGCTCTATTTCATTGATTTCCTCTAGGTTCCCCTCAGAAAAAAATCCTTTCCAAAACATAGACTTAGCTTAAAGTTGACTGCCATGGCTAACTTTCTGACAGGTGTTGCTAGCCTTTATTACACAAAACAAAAGCAAAAAAGTACATAAAAATATTTACATTAATACTTACTGAAATCTTGTCACTGAAATCAAAGTATGTCAGGGTTACTAATATGTTGCTAAAAGTTATTCACCTGTTTATGAACTATGTGAGTGTTCTTCACAAAGACAGCCTCTACTGTTGTTGAAGTGGAAAGCATAGTAATGATTTTCCGTCAGACTATGAAGTGGTTCACAGAGTTCAGCTCAAGCTGTAGTCTTGACTCACTCGTTGTTGTGGATCAGTTGCTATGATAACTGGTTTCCCAATTCACTTTGTTTTTATCTGTACTAGTCATACATTACTGAGTACTCCTTAAATAACACAAACACACATAGATGTTTCAGAACAATTCTTTATTTTTCACTACTAAGGTTTGGTTATGTGGTGTGTGTGTGGGGCACACAGTTTTACATATTTCATGCAGTGCTTCACCACTGTGATGTATGTAACCTGCTTTCTTACAGGTTTTTTAATGGTCCATAGTTGCATTCTTTTCCGATTTGAATCTTGTGCACTCACTCTTTAGTTATGTGTTTTTTTTTTCCTTTATGTCTACATACTGCTGTCTCAGGGAGCGAGGAGGGATGGAGCTGCTCCTTATCATGGAGATTTGTGTTTTAAAATTACTGTCCTATTCAAAAGTAGTCTATGCCATGGGGGGGGGGTCTGAACTAAGAGAACTGCTTTCACATCTGTTAGTTTTTGGGTAGTGGGAAATGCACTTCCTGTCAGTGTTGCAGGAAATTGTCATTTGAACAGACATTCTCTTCAGTACTGCTGATACGCGAACTGTAGAGTGGCTGATGGATGCAAATGAAGACCTCTTATGGCTATAAGAGCACTTTATGTGAGCCATAAAAAAATTATTCTGATTGGCTGCACAGAGTCTATTTGTCTACAATAGGGACTTGATTAGAGAATGCAATAACAAAACTGGATTCTTTAGTAGACATCTTTGTATTCTAAAAAATACCCAATTTTTGATTAATCTGCTTTTTATGTGGTCTGGCTGGGGTGGTTCCCTTATGAGGCAAGGATCAGCATTTATTGATTGACTGATTTATGTTCATTTCAAATAAATTTCACTAGGTAAGCAAGCAGAGCCCAGGGGTCTGGCTTTTAGCTGCGATGGGGATGGGGGTGGGGGGGCAGATGACAGGGAGAAGAATTAAAAGAACATTAAGCAGGAATGAGCACATTAACAGTAATCTGTAAAATACATAAGAAAACAGCAGGCATGGATGTGCATAGGTGAAATAAAACCATAAATGAGTATATACTTATAGCAGCAGTAACCACAATGTGGACGCAATCAAGTTGACAACCTGACCAACACAGGAGATGAATCGTGGGTACTGGATGAATGGGGGCCAGTTATGGCCTGATAAAGATCCCACATAGAACTCCCTAAGCTTAGACATGATGAACCATATTGTAGGCAATGAAGTTAGGATATTGGGTCTGGTATTCCACCATTGACAGGCTCTGTATCTGAGGGATGTTTGGCCTGTGCAGAGTGTAAAGAGGGGTCTGGAAATTGCTGCCTGCTTTAGATCTGAGGGAATAGAAAGTGTAGGAAGCAGGGAAAAAGATCCAATTTAGGTACTCAAGGAGTTTTGCAGCACAGAATTTGGCTCTCAAGTAGGCCATATACAGTGAGTGTTAAATTAAGGGGAATCACAGTCCAGTTGATTGTATGGTGGTGAAAGTGAGCAGGGCAGTCCAGAGCAAACATGTAGAGAGCATTGCAGAGGCTGGTAAATTTGGATTTGACAGAGTTGGAAGCAGCAGAAAAGATTACATTCCCATAATCCAGGGTAGGGAAAATCATTCTTTCTATGTTTTAGTGTAAAGGGGAAACAACATTTCACACTATGAAGTTCCTCAAGGATTGCAAAGCATCTGGAAACTGAGCTGCCATTGTAAGACACCTTTTTCTTTGAAAGATGCTCCCTTCCTGTACCTTGTTTATTCCCTTTTGGTATTTACAATAAATGTCTCAGTCATGTCTCCCATCTCTCTCCTGATCTCCAGGGAGTACAGCTCTAGATGCTTTAGTTTTTCCTTGTAGGACTTCTGATATAGGCCCTGCACCATTTTGGTCACCCTACTTTGTACCTTGTCTATCCTGTATATATTCTTAGAGAGATGAGGCCTCCAGAATTGCACACCATACTTGAGGTAGGGTCTCACCAGTGATTTATATAGGGGCATTATCACCTCCCACTGCCTACTGGTTATACCCCTCCCTACACAGCCCAATATACATTTTGCTTTTCCCACTGCCTTATCACATTGTTTTGCCAACTTTAGGTCATCCAATATGATAACCTCCAGGTCACTCTCCTGAATTCTTACCATGACTACCTCAGCCCAGTTCATACATGGCCCATGGGCGTTTATGTCCTAAGTGCATGATTCTGCACTTCTTTGTGTTAAGTCTCAATTGCCAAGTTTCTGACCACTCCTCCAACTTGACCAGGACCTCCTTCATCTTTTCCACACACCGTCTACCCTATTGCAGATTTTTGTATCATCTGCAAATAGACACACCTTCCCTTCCAATCCATCTGCAATACCACCAGTGTAGATATTTATTTAATTATTTTATTTTATTTATTTGAGATAAATCAGAATTACAATCCTTTGAGTCATAGACTCCCTTGCAGAGGCTCCACATCAGTACAGGAAACACAAACACTACATGTAATAACAGTTTATACATTGTTCACAAGGCAGAGTTTTTACAATACAAATTAAGGAGGACTAGGCCCAATACAGACCCCTGTGGCTCCCCACTTGCCACTCTGCCCTTCCCTGTGTGCACCCAATTTATTACCACTGTTTGGCTTCTACCGTTAATCCAGCTTTCCATCCATTTTGCTATTTTATGTCCCACTCCAATACTGCTTAGTTTGTTCACCAGCACCTGACAAGGAGCAGACTTTCAGAGAAGAGGTGACTGGGAAAGCTATTGCTTGGAACCGAACAGCATTGAGATTGTTTACATTTAGATATTCAAAATTGCTAAGTACCTCACATTTTAATCTATCCAGAATAAATATTCCACATATTTTGGTTTATTTTATTCATGGAACAAAAAAGCCCTGCTTAGTGTGTGTGTGTGTGTGTGTGTGTGTGTGTGTGCATGTGTGTGTGTAGAAACATAGAAACATAGAAGTTGATGGCAGATAAGGACTGCTAGGCCCATCCAGTCTGCCCATTATTTCTACCTTATGAATGTGCCATAGGCCTGTACTCTGTCAATGGCCTATCTATTCATACTCATCTGTATTACTCCTTTATGCCTGCCCCATGCCTGTTTGAAACCCTGCACAGTATTCATATCTACCACTTTCTGAGGTAGGCTGTTCCATGCATCCACCACCCTTTCTGTGAAAAATAACTTCCTCACATTACCCCTTAATTGGCCTCCCTCTAATCTCATGCTGTGTCCTCTTGTCCTGCTATTTTTCTTATATTGAAAAATGTTAGACTCTTTCACCTTGTTAATGCCCTTAAGATGTATGAATGTTTGGATCATATTACCTCTCTATCCCCCCTTTGCTCTAGGGTATACATACACACTAAGCTCCGTTAATCTGTCCTCATATGTTTTCTGATGCAGTCCCTTCATCATTTTGGTTGCACTTCTCCGGACTGCCTCCATTTTGTTAATGTCCTTGTGCAGGTGCAGCCTCCAGTACTGCATGCAGTACTCCAGATGGGGTGTAATCAGTGTCTTGTAAAGAAGGATTATTACCTCCCTCTTATGACTTGCGATACTCCTACTAATACACCCCAACATCGCTCTAATCTTACCTACTGCTTTAGTGGTCTGCTTGGATGATTTCTGGTCATGTGTGATGATGATGATGATAATGCCCAAGTCTCTATCTTCCCTTGTGAATGCCAGCAACTCCCCTCCCAACCTATAGGTGGCTTCTGGGTTTCTCTTTCCTATGTGCATGATCTTGCACTTCTTTGAGTTAAATCCCATTTGCCACTCTTTTGACCATTTTGCCAGTTTATTCAGATCTCTTCTCATTCTGCTCACCCCATCTGGATCACCTACTCTGTTGCAGGTCTTGGTGTCATCTGCAAACAGACAAACCTTACCTTCCAATCTATCTGCAATTTCACTGATAAAGATATTGAAGAGGACTGGCCCCAGGACTGATCCCTGAGGTACCCCACTTGTGACTTGCATCTCTTCTGACTATACCGTTGAACACCACTATATGTTTTCTGCCCTCCAACCAGTTTTCCTCACAGCTGACCAAATTCTGACCCATCCCAAGCCTACCCAGCTTATTAATCAATCTTCTATGTGGAACAGTATTGAAAGCTTTGCTGAAGTCAAGGTAGGCGATATCAACTGCTCCCCCTTGGTCCACCACTCTGGTTAGCCAGTCAAAGAAATCTATGAGATTAGTTTGACAGGACCTTCCTGTTGTAAATCCATGCTGTCTTGGATCCTGTGCTCCTATGGATTCCAGGTGTCGCACTATCCTTTCTTTAAGGAGTGCCTCCATTATTTTGCCCACTACTGATGTAAGACTGACTGCTCTGCAGTTCCCTGCCTCCTCCCTGCTACCACTTTTGTGGAGCAGGATCACATGAGCCCTTCTCCAGTCTTCTGGGACCTCTCCTGTGCTCAGAGACTCACTAAGCAATTCTGATAATGGCTCTGCTAGTTCTATCCTTAGCTCCTTTAGTACCCTGGGATATATGCCATCAGGTCCCATTGCCTTGTCCACCCTGAGCTTTGTGAGCTCTTGTAGGACCCTTTCTTTTGTGAAGGGACTAGTGCACACCTCCCTCCCCCTGTGTCCATGGTGCTGAGCTGTGGGCCCTGCCCTACCTTCTCCTCAGTAAATACTGAGCAGAAGTATCTATTTAGGATAGATGCTTTTCCTTGGTTCTTTCTCCTTTCACTAATATATCTATAGAAAGTCTTGTCCCCTTCTTTTACTGTTAGCTTTAGTGTTTCATTGAGTTGGGCCTTTGCTTGCCTTACTGCCTTCCCTGCTTCCCTTAGCGAAGTTTGCTATTCCTCCCTACCTTCATCCAACTGTGTTCCCTTATATTTCTGGAAGGCCAGCCTTTTTGCTATGACCTGTTCTGCTACTGTTTTTGAGAACCAAAGTGGTTTCCTCCTTCTTTTGCTCTTGCTTTTCTCTCTAACACAATGGAATGTTGCTTCAAGTATTGCATCCTTAATGCTTGCCCACTTTGCCTGTACCCACCTCAACTGTATTTCTTCTTGACAGGGCTATCTTAACTCTGTTGGCCATCTTATCAAAGTCAGCCCCTCTGAAATCCCATATTTTTGCATTGGAATGGGATGATTTCGTTCTCGTGGCCAAATTGAACTGTACCATGTGATGGCCACTGGCCCCCAGGTTACCTTCTACCTGGAGATCTGTGATCCTTTCCCCGTTATTCAGTACTAGATCTAGGATAGTCCTGTCTCTTGTGGGTTGTTCTACCAGTTGTTTGAGGCCCTCCCCCTGCAGGGAATCCATTATGTGTCTAGTTATAGTGGATGTTCCTGCTGGTATTGACCAATTTGTATATGGCATGTTGAAGTCTCCCATTAGCAGAACCTCCCCTTTAGCTGTCATGTTTTGTATGTCTTCTAACAGTAATGTGCCTATGTCCTCCCCCTGGTCTGGAGGCCTGTTGACAACCCCAGTTCTTATGGATGTCCCATTTCCTGTTTGCAGGGTGACCCACAGTTCTTCTAGCTCCTTATGTGTATTCTGAATTTCTGTAGCTTTGACATTTGCATTAATATAAAGGGCCACTTCCCCCAACCTTTTGCACCTCTGTCTCTTCTGAACAGTACATAGCCAGATACTGGAGTCTCCCAAGTGTGGTTACTGGTGAAACATGTCTCACTAATGGCTCCTATATCTAGTTTAGCCTCTGTCATTATTGCTTGTAGGTCTGGGATCTTGTTTCCTAGACTGGGGGCATTTGTGTACATGATTTTCCATTGGCCAGATTTTGGTGTTTTAGTTGTTGGGCAAGGTCCAGCATTTCCTCTGCATGTCATATGGGGAGCTGGAACTTTTTCTTTATCTGGTGACTCAAATGAACTACAAACATGCTGAACTCCTGTTTGATCACTAGCTGAGGGGAGAGGGGTGTTCTTCCCATTCGATGTATCAGATGCTGCACCCCTCTTCCCATTTGCTAATTTAAATATTCTGCAAAGACGTCAAACTTCTACCCCAATGCACTGACTCCATCCTTAGTCAGATGCAGTCCATTTAATTTAAAGAACTTTCGCTCCCAAAACTGTTCCCATTTACCTACAAAACTGAGTCCTTTTTCCTGGCACCAACCCTTGAGCCACATGTTTAGCCCTCTTATCTCCCATTCTCTGACCTTCCATCCATCTGTCCCCCTCTCCAACACTAGCAGGATCTCAGAGAAGGAGATGCAAGACTAAATGGATGACAGTTTGTCTCCCAGCCTGGTCAAGTGTTCCTTGTTGCCCACAACTGACTGGCTGGTGAGATCATTAGTCCCTATGTGTACCAGGACATCAATGTTTTCTCCTGCTTCCTGCATGATTTTAGCAATGTGGTCAGTGTCTCTCCCTGCTGATGTATCTTAGAGACATCTGACCATTACCCCAGGCCGAAGGTAGGTATCAGCTCCTCGATTCGTGGCGTCTCCTATGATCAGAAGTGTTTTCGATATCCTTTTTGTTTTTTTTGTTTTAGTCCCTGTTTTGGGTGAGTTTTATTGTGCTAGTCCTGTGCTGCAGTGTCCTGCTCTGCAGTGTCCTGTGCCCCTTTGTTTGATTTTGGACATAGAGACAGATACCTGTTTGTAGTTTTTATGTGGTTTGTGGAGGTGATACACTGGACAGCTTTGAGTGATCAGGCACCCGATTTGCCCTTCCTAACCACCAGCCAACCTCTACCCTCAGCAGTCAAGGTGCTTCAGTTGCATGTTGTGGAAATGTCGGGCAGTTTTTATAATATGGATTTGAGCCGTGCAATCTCTACCCATGCTGCCTGGAGATGAGCCCTTAGATCTCCAATGGTCCAGCATGTAGGACAACATACTAAATCCTGCATAACTGCCCTTTTGAAAAGTGTCCCACAGTATTTGCAGTTAATAATATCCATTCCAGGTGAGTTGCTGGGTTTATAACCTGGCCCTTCAGTTAGAAGAGGAACATGAAAGCAAAAGTTTGATTTTTTGTTTTGTTTGTTTATTTTTGTATAACTTGTTATAACAAGTTAAATTACTTGTGCCCCTGTTAGAGAGGTCACTGTGTGGATAACCCTCTGATCCTCCCCTTCCTGCTTTGCTACAGGAAATGGCACAACTGTGCTACCCCATAAAAGGAGTGTAGCATGGGGTGTTTGGGGATGGTGGTGGGTGGGTGGCTGGGCCCTTCCCCTGCCAAAAAAGAAGAACCATGGATGAAAGAAACAAGTAGCTAAGAGCAGAAACCATCAACCAGCAACAAATGCAGTAGCACTGAAAGCTTAGCCTAATGATAGATAAAACTGTAAAACCTGTAAAGCACTACCATTAATAATTTCACAGAAGATATAGCCTGTAAAAAACACTTTGCTACAGAGAAAAATAAAGCAGTAACAGAAGATATACCTTGCAAAAAACTATTTCAATCATAGAACAATACGGCAGTAATCTGTAAGCACAAAACAATAACCAACCTGTAGGCACACCCTGTAATAATGCAGCAGAAAGAATATACTCTAAAACAGCCATTTTGATTCAGAGAACAATAAAGCAGTAACATAGTAACAACAAAACAGTAACAACCCCTGTTAGTACAACATAAAATAACACACAATAAATCTGTCTAGCTGAAAGAAGCATTAATCTTTTTACTTGCTCTGATAATGTTCCTTGATCTGTCCTTACAAGCAAATCTAGAAGAAAAGAGCCCAGGTGAAGCTAGGTACCTATGCCAGCAAACCTAGTATATATGTGTGTGTGTGTGTGTGTGTGTGTGTGTGTGTGTGTGTGTGTGTGTAGGAGTTTATTTTAGATAAATCTTTTTATAAATGTTCAAAGTCATCTAAGCCTTTTTAATGTTGGTAATTTTCTTGTTACTCCTATGTTTACTGCAATCATCAGCTTATAATAGGATATTAGCACACCACAGAGTTTATGAACAATGTAAACAATAATGGCATCAATATTGTTCACTGGTGAACACTATCCAAAACACTACAATAAGAAAATTAGATTCTATTAAATTTGACCACTTGGTACCTCTAGCTTATGTACATTTTAATCCAAAACAGTGACAAATTGTCCAGACCAATTTCCCATACCTGGATTACCAAAATATAATGGTTGGCTGAGCTGAAGGCCATGGCCAAGTCCAAAAAACACAGTCCAGTGCCATTCCTAATAAAATAATAATAATAATAATAACTTTATTTATATAAAGCACAATTAAAAAAATATCAAAGCACTTGTACAAGGCAACTAAAACCATAACATTTTAAAACCAGTTAAAACATCAGAATCCATTACTTAATAATCAGTGTAGGCAAGAGAAAATAAATACGTTTTGAAAGCAGATTTCTAATTGATAGCATAGGCTATGGCATTTATGAACTTGACCAATGCTGTCGTTATATGATGTCCCGCACTAAATAAATGCTGTCTACCTGTCAGCTGCCCCCGTGTCTCTACATAAGTTTTCAGCTGATCAGAAATCAGCCTGTCTTATTTTTTGACCACAATAGGGGGTTGTGATATTGGCCTATACTTTTCTACTGTTGATTTAAGGCCCTCCCCCTAAAATCTATCACCGCTTCAGCCAGTTTTGATTTGCCTTGTACCACCGGATAGGGAGGATAAATTAAACAACCTGAGGGTCAGCAATAAAAGGATCTGTTAAAGAGCAATTATAAACCTGATAATCAAATCCGCCCCCCCCCCAAGAAGCACAAAGAATCATTAACTGCCTGCAGATCAAATGCTGCTAATCTTGTAAAGTGTAACTGCCCTAATTTAGGAAGGGAAGTGATCATATTTTGGCTCTGTGGAGCTGAGTCACACTGACCACTTTCCTCTTCCTGGTATCTCTCCAGACTGCGATCCACCCCCGATCTGCCCTCATGTTAGCATGTTTTGTGAAGTCGTTATACAGAGTGTTGGGAGAAGGTAAGGTTTCTTTGTACTTCTTGGGGGAAGAACCGGTAAAGTTGCTTTTTGAGACTACACTATATGATTAGGCTCAAGGGCATGACATCCAACTGATTCACTGTACCAGGTTTGATTATTGTCAGAAAATTATGTACCTTCCTCTCAGATCATGCTGTTACATGACCTTAGTATTTGAAATACTGCCAAATTTAGAATGCTGAGTATTGTGAATAAATATTCTATATTCTGGGTTTACATGGCACTGAAATAAATATTTCACTTATCTTAGTTTACAAGCATGTTGTATTATTTGTAAAAAGCAGTACTTCAAGCATGTTCAGTGCACCACCTGGTATTTAAATGGCACCCTGGAAGAATTTGTCATGCCCATGCTCAATGCATTTAGGGTAGAGCATATTCAGAATACTGAGAAGTCTGCATTTACTGTACCTGGCACAGCATTCCACTAGAATTTGGAATACAAGTGAAATATCCATGCTGTGTTATTCAGAATACTGGTATCCAGAATAATCACACAGTACGTTAAATGCTGTTACAGTAGATAAAAACACTAAGTTACTAGTTTAACATGAACATTAGAACACACTCCTTCTTTACATTTGATTTTGAAACATATTTAATATTCTATTAAATAGAACTCATAACCACCCAAATAGTAGTGCCACTTTATATGCTGATGATCTGGTGCTCCCTAACTAACTCGCAGGATATCAGCATTATTAACTCTCACCTTATGACTGATATTTGCAATACATAATTCTGGCTCCTGACCAACAAGTTGACCCTTAACCTTAGAAAAACACAGGCTTTGCTCGGTGGTTTTCTGGCCAAAATTAAAATGACTCATGAGCCCCTGAAAGTCATTAGTTTTGATGGGTCCTTGTGAGGGTTGCTAACTCTTAAAAATATCTGGGAGTCACCCTTAATCCTCAGCTAGACTTCTTCCTGCAGATCCACACCGTGAATAAAGCAGCTAACAGCATGTTGGGCCTGGCTTATAGGGCCAAATGCATTCCTACAACAGTGGCACTCCTTGCCTGGCTAAAAGAATACTTCTCCCCATGTTTTTTTCTTTCCAATTTTCTTTTTACTCCTTCACAGCTCAAGGGAACTCTCTTAGGCAGCCCATCCATGTGCCACCCTGCCTGAAGGTTGCTGCGACCTGTGCTTTCTCCCCCCCCCACAGTCTGCACCCCCGGTTTAATCTGCCCGGGGAAGGTAGACTGACTCCTTACCTTGGGCTCCTTGTGAGACAGACTTTGGCATGCAGTTGGGGCCAGGGTGGAGGATCGATGAAGATGGCCAAGACAAACCCCGGTGCTGGGCATGAAGGATAGGTGCTGTCACCTATCCCTCCATGCTGGGTTTTTCCTTGTTCTCCCAACCCCTCCCCTGCATTTGCACACTCCCAACACTTGGCTTATGGCAACCCTGCCAGTGTCGGGCAAGCCATTACATGCCGGTGGCACTTCTGCGGTGCCCCCCATCTCCACCAGGGGTTGCCAGAGCACCAGATGCCCCAATGCCCTCCCCCCAGGATCAGAGAGCAGCCTTACAGGTGCTTAATCCAATCCCTCCCTTGCCGACCCCGGCGCCCGAGCCCGCTTGTGAACTCAGGTCACCAGCATGGTACGAGGTGTGGCATCCAGCACCTCAACCCTCAGAGCCACCTGGCTGACTCCCAATGCTTTGTTAAGGGCTCATTTCCTTTACCCATACCAACAAGTCCAGTCTATCCAACTAGGATGTTGCCTAGAACAACATATGCCATTTTCCCCTCTCTGGCCCCTGACTCACTCATCATTGTGAGTTATGTAACAAACTTGACTAGCTATAGCCAGGAAATTATCATGCTTTTCTGTTGGGTTGCTTCAATGATAAATAAAGTTGTCTGAACTGCTACCCCACCAGCCTTGGAGGAACTATTTAAGCCTGTTAATCCAACATACAGTACCTACCTACTGTAAGTTCAACAACTCATCTGTGTTCCTTGTTTCTAAAACCTGTACTTTGATAGGTGACCAGGCCTTTGCTGTCGGTGCACCTCAGCTGTGGAACTCTCTCACAGTACATGTTCATTACCTCTCACCACAGTCTTAGAAGGCCCCTTAGGATCATCTGAAGTCTACCTCTGCCTGTAACTGTACCAAATTTCTGGTGTCCTCCCTCTCACAAATGGTGCACTTTATCTTTCAGTCTGGTCTCTAGCTAGAGCCATTTGAGTAACGTTATAACTTAATTGTATTATGTTGTTAACTTTGTTATCTGCTTATCCCTTGTTACCTTTTTATGTTCACTTGTGCGCATGCGCAAGGAATGTCTTGGGAGAATGGGGACACTTTGGAGGTGTGCCCCTCCTCGGCATTCCCCTGCTCCATTGAGCAGGCATGGCAGTCCTGCACCAATCGGACGTGGTGCTGTGTATGACAGCGGTGGTCTTCTCTTCAAAGAAAACCACCCGCTGCTATACACAGCACCTCATCACACGCCCTCAAATCTTGCTGCCAGCGCTGGGAGCTCACCCCAGCATGGCAAACTTCTCCGCATCGTCTGCTGACGGGGTGCCCATTCCCCGTCAGCTCACCAGCCAGCCATCTTTTGATCCTTCTGCCACACTGGGCCCACCCCAGCATGGCAAATGTCCCCATCATCTGCGGGGGTGCCCCGTGGGCTCCACTGCCCCCAGCCATCCTTCTGCCATGCTGGGGCCACCCCAGCGTGGCAAGCGTCCCAGCCAGTCTTCACGGCGCTTCTCCCGGCCTCCACAGCCAGCACCACCACTCGCACCCTGCCTTCCCCACATCCCCTCAGTCGCATTCTTTATTTCTGAGCAGGCCTGCACTCTTCAAGCCGACCGCGAATTGAGGAAATGCTGGTAAGCTGTATAATGGGCTAGATAGGGGGTTTTCAACTTTATTGCATATCTCAGGCATTTTTTGGAATTTTTGCACCAAATTTTCAAAATGGGGTTTTTGGGACCCCTTCTCATGAATGATGTCACTGTCATGGCGTTATTCACTGCGCAGTCACTGCATGAAATCACCCTTTGGACCCAAATAACACCATGACAGTGACATCATTCATGAGAAGGGGTACCAAAAACCCCATGTTGAAAATTTGGTGCCAAAATTCCTAAAAATGACTGTTTTACGAGCGTGCGTTGCACAGTTCCTATGCAGGCTCGTAAGTTCATGAATTTTCAATATTTTCACTCCAGATTTTCAACATTGCCATTTTACCACACCTCCTTATGAGCAGTACAGCTGTCATTTTTCACATCCTGCCCACAACGTGTTTCCGCCCATGTAGCGTATAATGGCGCAGTCGGTGTGCAAAATCAATGTTTGGGACACATTAAGAAAATTGCAGTGACACTGTTCATTAGCAGAGGTCTTAAAATGGCTATGTTGAAAATTTGGTGAAAAAATTCCTAAAAATGACTGTTTTACGAGCGTGCGTTGCGCAGTTGCTACGCACGCTCGTACGTTTTCGAATTTTCAATATTTTCTCTCCAGATTTTCAACATTGCCATTTTACCACACCCTTCTTATGAGCAGCACAGCTGTCATTTTCATCCTGCCAAAATGTATTTCCGCCCATGTAGTAGCACAATGGCGCCAGTCGGTGTCTTGAAATAAATGTATGGGACACATTAAGAAAATCACAGTGATACTGTTCATGAGCAGAGGTCTTACAATGGCTATGTTGAAAATTTGGTGAAAAATTCCTAAAATGACTGTTTTACAAGCATCCGTTGTGCAGTTCCTCATAAGCTTTCGTAGATTCGCGAATTTTCAATATTTGCACTCCAATGACTTCCAAATACCTAAACAGCACATAGAAGCAAGCAACATTTGCCATTGACAAATGCTTGTACTTCTTTGTCACTGATTTTTAAGCCATGTCCAAGTGCCAAATACCACTGCAAATACCTGCAAGCGAACGTTCGGCATTGACAAATGCTTGTTATTGTATTGCTGCCTTCTCATGGTATATTCTTTGTAATTTCCTGGGTCGTACCTGAAAATAGTATATTTATCTGGTCAACAAAAACAAAATAAATAAATAAATGTTTAATGAAATTAATCTTTAAGACGATTTTTTTAAGCTGTTAATGTGAATTTTTAACATGATATGAGGGTGCTGACTTCAGATATCAGTCAGGGAGCTAAAGGACCACTAAGGACATTATCTGGCAAGAAATGTCCACTGGACAAGTAGCTTGCTGAAATTATAAATGAGAACAAATCCAATGAAAAAATCCAGTTAGAATCACTTGAAAATTAAACTGATGAAAATGAACCATCTCTTTTCCACAATCACTGTACGTTGTTGATCCTGTCTCTTCACTCATATGTTAAACTGCACTCCATTTGAATTGGCTTTCTCGGGTTTACTGCTCCAAGCCACAGTTCATCACCTTCAGGAATTTAACACATTCAGTGTCTTTGGTCTACAGAATCAGTTTATTGGGCCTCAGCAGTTCACACATTTCCTTTGGATTAGACTATTTTTTCATCATTTGACTCTTGGTCTTTTGGACAAGACATTATATTTCATATCTGGACTCACATTCCCTAAAGCAGGTTATCTACTTTTGTGTTTACTGGAATAGAGGTTTGTTACCGGCATATACAGTGCATGTTGACAACACTGGTTCCAATTCTCATCTGCCTCATCAGATTGCACTTAGGGGTCTTTACTGGGGTTACTTTTGACTGTAGCAAGGGGAAAGAGTGCTTCCTTCTTCTCTTGGCAGAGATGCGGTAGCAGGGTATCCCCACACACCCAGTTACCCACTGAATGAGACACCTTGTTGCTTCCTGGTACTGGTCTGCTTCTATGTCTATTCTCTGGGTAGTATCTCCTTTCAGTTTTTTTTTTTAGTACACTGGTTTTGCCGGACTTCATGTTCCATCCTGGTCTACCTTCAGTGGGGTCCTGAAAGATGCAGGCACTGAAGAACAGCCCCTCCCCACATTCTCCAATGTAGCCACTGTATAACTTCATATGGTTTGGTGCCCTGGAAGGTCAAGTGATCAACTTTTCATGCTAAGAATCTTAGAACTGTAATGTTCTGCTCCAAAGCTTATCAATCAATCAATCAATCAATCAAACTTTATTTAACCAGGCATAAACACTATTGAGCAAGCTCATTTTCAAAGTGGTCCTGGACATCAAACAAATAACAGGCAGGAATAGGGCAGGCAAAACTAATCATTGTACATACGAGAGATAAGTCAGGCCTATACATTCAACGATAACACAATTAAATGCTAATTGTAGCACACTAAACAAACAATCAAAGTAGGTTAAAAACTTAGACCCTGGGTACTCACTAGTATATGTAGACCGGTGCACTCACTAGTATATCTAGACCAGTGGGTATTCTATTATTGGACTTGGGAGGGGTAAGGGTATGGAGGGGGAGGGTATAGGAGACAGCGGGAGGTAGGGTGGTGAGAGCCAGGGGGTGAGAAAATAGGTTGCAAAAGTGCTGGGGCCCCCCTATTAGGGAAGGTGGGAGCTGAGCGTAACTTAAATGTCAGAAGATTCTTGTGGAACACCGGAGACTAAGCGAGCACAGGTCACGAGTAACAGTTGCAATTTTCCTTCATGTACTCAGCTATTAGTGCTTTGAAGGTGAATGGACCAGGGAGGGTTGAGAGCTTTGGAGATCTGTGCATAATATTCCATAAAAAAGGGAAGGAGAAATTAATTGCAGCTGAGCCATGAAATGTTTTTACTCTGGGTATCTGAAAGCAGAGTAGGGAGAAGCATCTCAAACTGTACAATCCCTTGGCATGCTTGAAGAAGCACGAGATATATGCTGGAAGCTTATCAGACAGAGCCCTATAGAACCAGAGGAAGGTGTTTCTTTTCCTTCTTGTAGGAAGTGAGGACCATCCCATCTCTTAATACAGCAGGCAGTGATGGGTGCAAAAAGGCAGATTGAGGATGAACCTCAAGGCCTGGTGATAAAGAGTGTCAAGTTTACAGAGCACAGAAGAAGGGCAACTGTTGTAGAGGAAGTCAGCATAATCCAGTAAGGGCAGGAATGTGGATTGCACTAGTCTCTTTCTAGCTTCCTTGTTGAGAAGATGCTTAATGTGGTAGAATGTGCCTCAGTATTGTCTTAATTTTTTCGAGAGCTCATTCAGGTGGCACAGAAAGTTAAGCTTACTGTCAAGCCAGAACCCTAGGTATTTAAAGGTATCCAAGGTTTTAAGGGGTTCATCCAATAAAGTTAGAATCCTAAGGTTGCATGTAGGTCCTGGGGCTGCGTTTGGTGAGAGGATCATGGCTTTGGTCTTTCTGGCATTAAGTAGTAGCTTATGCTTAATAAGATTACATTGAAGAGAGAGATAAAGTATCACTGTAAATCCTCATGGGCCATGTCCAAAGAAGAGTTAGAGGTGTAGAGGACAGTATTGTCTGCAAATAAGTGCACATTAGCAGTGCACAGATGTGAATGAAGGTTATTGATATAGATTCCAAATAAGATTGGGCCCAAAATAAAGCTTCTGGGGACACCTCATGGCAGTGTTTTTAGTAGAGACAGTTCTCCCAAAGCTTTGACTTGTTGTAATCTTTTAGTAAGTTAGCTGGTGAACCATTTAATGGCAGTACTATCAAGACCGATGTTACTCAATGCATTATGCATAATGTTGTGATTCACAGTATTGAAAACCTTACTAAGTTCAAAGAAGAGTGCAAACACATGCTTCTTAGAGTCCAAGGCAATATGCCAGTCAGTGATTACTTTAGCAAGGGCAGAAATTGTGCTATGTTTGGCTCTAAAGCCAGACTGAATGACGTTTAACAGTTTCTATGAGTCCAGATTCTCCCTGACATGAGTGTTAATGATTTTTTCAGTAGTTTTGAAAGGGTGGATAATATGGAAATAGGCCGATATTAGTACAGGTCACTCGGGCCCCAAGACTTGAACAAGGGGATGATATGAGCAGTTTTCCATGACACGGGTAGTGCATCCTGCATAAGGGAGGTGTTGAATAAGTGGGCAATGGGGGAAGTCAGGTAGTAGTGGCCTAATTTTAGGCAGAAAGGTTCAATGCTGTTGGTACCCTCACTCTTTTTTGTATCCAATGACAGTAGGAGGTCCTCCATTTGCTTGAAGGTTACGGGGCGGAAGCTGAAAGAGGAGAAATAACTCTTGTTGGTGTCGATGTTGGAGCTAGAGACATCAATGGTATCCCCATGTGGGCTGATCTTACTGATTGAAGAGGTGTCGAAGGCCAGCCCGGTAGTGGCAAAGTGTTCATTGAGTTGTTCTAATATATCAGCTCTATCCATGAAAGTGGTGTCACCAGACACTATTTTGGCTGGAAGGGAGGCATCGGTGGTATGACCCTCAACCTCTTTGAGGATGCTCCAGAACTTAGCAGTATTGTTTTTGTTGTCTTCCAGGGCTGATTGGAAATATCTAGCTTTTTCAGACCTAATTAGTTTGCTGCAAGCATTTCTAGGGACATGAATGGTAAGCCAGATGGCATCAAAGTGAGATTTCCTAGCTCTTTTCCACCAAACATCTCTATCCTTGAGGGCTTTCTTTAAGATGGGAGAGGACCAACCAGGAGATCTTTTCTTTGACTTGATTAGCCTTATGGGGGGCATGTTTGCCTATAAGACCCGCTAAAAGGCTGTGAAAGATATTAAATGCCTCATTGAGGGAACGGGTTAGGTAGAAGTCCTGCCATCTGATGTTGCCTAGGTCATTTAGGAAGGCATTCTGGCAGAACCTTTTCAAGCACATTTTTAGCTTAAATTTAGGGACTGATAAGGGCTTATTTCTCAGACTGTACTAATTTGCTGCACTAAGAGACTTCCTTATGCACAAAAGTGAATGTTTGCTACCTTGCTAATGCACGCATCCTGGCTACACCTTATCTGGGTATACTGTAGTTTTATTTCTGATTTTTGCTTCAGTTCATTTGCTATTACCTTATTGCATTTTGCTGCTTGGATTATCTGCCTTTATTACCATTTTTTTGTTATGCTGATTTTCACCACCTGCCTGACTTATTTCAAGCATATTGTTGTTGTAGCTTGTCTTCCTTGTTAAGGAATTTGCCATAGATCCATTCACTTTAGTCACCTCCCTCAAACTTCACCTTACTATGCTATATACCTGACAGAACAATTGGTCGAAATATCAGTTACTTATTTTAGGCACTTGGCTAAGCCTTCAGATCAGTGCCATAAAATATGCATACAACTATATAAAACAATGTAAGACTGGCTCATATTCTTACTTCACAACGTAATGTATAAAAGTTCTAGATACGTATGAATAATTTCTGTCACACCCTTTTTGGCATATATAAAGTAGATTTTATTTTTCCTATACAATATAACTAATTACTAATAACATGCATAGATACAAATCATTATAAACACTTGGAAAAGCAGCATAAATACAAATAATAACTTACAATAAAATAAAAATAAACAAAAATAAGCATATATGTTTGTTAAACACAATGAGGCACGTGCTATGCATTTTCACAATGTTTTAGCACTTTTATAAGCAAAACGCTAATCAATTTTTAGAGTTAAATAAAACCCTGCTATGTAACCTCACAGCTAAGCCCAATTAGAATATTATTAAAAAATAATTAAAATAATACACAAGAAATCTGGTTAGCAGTAGAGTCTCGTTTTCCTTTTTCATTTCAGAATCTTGGTAAGAATTCTTCTTCCATGGGTGACAGAAGTCCTTTTAGTGGCTGGATCTTGTTGTGTTACTGTTTTTACTCTGTCCACACTTGAACCCTAGATGGTGGACCATTTTGACATCAGCACAGAAGTATAGGCTTGCTCCTTAGCTGATAGACATCAGTAGTCCATCTCAGTCCTTTTCTAGTTTTTGAAGGGAATTTCAAAACCATACTTAAACAGCAAAAATGTCCACTGCATGAACAGAGGGCTTCACTGTACCAGGATCTCGAAAATTCTGGGGTGTTTTTCCCAGGAGCTGAGTTTTAAATCCACCTCATTAGGATGCATATATGCAAGATTTACCAACACTAATTGGATCATACAATTGATGAATTGGGTGGATAGTTACTCTCTCTTAGGAAAGCCCTCTGAGCTCATAAAAAGCAATCTTTCAAAGTGTCTTTCATGTCTGTGAGACAAATATTTTCAGAGATAAGCTAATGATGATTATAACATTAGTTCTCAGAAACATTTTTAAAAGTGTAAACAATCATTCTCCTCTCCATGTCTCAAGCTTCAAGATTCCATATTTCTCTTGCAGGTAACACTGTTGGAAGTTACTCAAAAGACAGAAAATCTTTCTTTATCAGATCTCTCTTTGTATGTGTCATGTTGTCATGCTCATTTCAAACTATTAAAGAAGTCTTCAGAGTGGTGTAACTTTTCTCTGCTACCATGGACATGCACACAAGTCACATTTTTAGATTTGTCATCACACCAACTTTCATTTAAGGCTAAACACAGGTATTTAGGTTCTTAGGCTTTTAACAAAGCAGCAAAACAGCTCAGCAGTGCAAGGAGTGTGCGGAATTAAGAACTCGTAGTAGAACAGCAATAAACCGCACCACTCGAAGAAACTAGTATCAAGACCTTGATACTAGTTTCTTAGACTTTTAACACAGGGCGTTCTTGCAAAGAACTCACATTCTATGGCATTTCTAAGTCTCAAACGCAGCCATTTAATAAGTTTAAATATTTTATATCCACTGATATAATTTCATGCCGGCAGCATTTTGCATTCTTTAGTAACAAATAAATTATTTTCCCATAGTAAAAACACATTTGTTTTAAATCTGTATCAATCCTAAGATACACCTCTCACTTTCAGATCCTGAAGTGGATGGTATGTTGTTGCTAGGCAACCTTATCAGGTACCAAAGCACTATTACCTCCTCTCTTAGTCTCAAACAGGCACATCTCTTCACTGGGTCAAAGATGAGATTTTAAACTGCAAATACCAGTTTTTTTTTCCACAGTTCTATCTAGGCAGGATTTTAACCTTGGAAGAAGTTTTTTTTTATTGCAGAAAATTTTTCTTCTTGCTTAGAGAGCTCATGGAGACAGGAATTTAAACCAGTTTCCCTGTATTATACCCCAATTACTGTACTTCAATGAATGATTAGGCATTTATAATGAATATAAAATAGTAATTAAAATAATGCAAAATAATAAAATTATAATAAAATATTTTTTGTAATCTATGACTTGTTCCCAGATACCCTGTCTGTCTGCATCACCTTTCTCTCTTTCCTATCCCTAACCCCTGTCTTCCCCTATACTCTCTCCTCTCAGGCTCCATCATTTATAGTTTCATCTCTGCTCCTGCTCTCCCACTCTAGCTTCATCTCCCCCATTCTCCCCTACCATGCACTACCACTACTCTTCTTTCTCTTCTTCTTCCTCTCCTCTCCTCTCCTCTCCTCTTCTGTCCTCTCCTCTCCTTCCCTTCTGCCTACCCTACCTTTACTATCCACCCTGGGTTCCTTCAGATACTCTCCCTTTACCTTGAACCTCTCCCACAAACCCTCCTCTCTTTTCCTGTCTCCTACCTCCTCCTTCTCCTTCTCACATAAGGAAGTGAAAGTCCCACTCTATTCTCCTTGTTTTCTTCATTCACCTCCCCATTGCTGATGCTTTTGAACCTAACCCTGAAGCCCCTTCTCCCTTGCCCACCCACTTTCCATATTGGCCTCAGCATGTTCTATCTAAAAGCTAGGAGCCTCCTCCCTAAGCTTGATTCTCATAACATCTGGATATCTTAGTATTTCCCTGGCCTCTTGTGCATATCTGAATCCTGGATCTTATCCAGGATACAAGACACCAAACTAGCTCTTCCTGGCTACCACCTCTTCTTTCAGGACCTTGGCAAGCCTGCTTGTGGAGTGGTCTTGTATGTCCACAAAAACCTGTCTTGCTCTGTCATCTCAGGTGAGTCAGTTCCTTCCTCCCACAAGCTCCTTCTAGTTAAGTTATCTCTTCCTTCCACCCTCCCTATTTATGTTGGTACTTTCTATGCCTCTCACCAAATCTCCTACTCCTCCCTGGTTGACTTTCTGTCATCCCTTATCTCCCATGTTGGTGAGCTTATCCTCTTGGGAGACTTTAACATAAACTGGTTCTCCCCTAACTCCAGGACTACTCTCCACAAGATTGAGTCCCTGAACCTCAACCAACTAATAGCTGAACTGACCCAACTCAGTCCTCACTTATCTAATCACAGCCTCCTGGACTGGGTGTTCGACTCATACCCCTACCATATCATTGAAGCAGGCACTCTACTTGACACCTTCAGAGAACACTGCATGACCTACAATATCAGGAAAGTGAGATCCAATAACTCTGCCTCAAATACATTTGGTCCAGGTCACTCAGGACTCTGGACTCAAATGCCTTCCTACATGACCTTGTTTCATCTGACTGATCCCCAGTCTATTCTGCCACAGACACTGACAGTGCTTTCTCCCACTTTCTCACCATTTTAACCACACCTGGAACATCCATGCCCCCTTCTAAATCTAGAGTCAGACTCTCTCATCACTACTAGAATATCCCAGAAATTATCAATCTGGAGTCACGTGATGGCTGGTTAGAGTGAAGACATGTGGTGCATTCTCTCCCACTCTCTGGTGCAATTTTAGGCTGAAATCTGCAAAAATCAGCAAGGTTTTCTACATATTGGTGAACAAGTACTCCACACCAGTATCCAGAGCAAATGAAAATTGTAATCGCAGTATGGAAGTTGTGATGCGGCAAGAGCTACCTCAGCACACCCCTCCAACATTGCCAGAAAAGGCACCAAAGAAAGCAAAACAACAATGGGGGAAAGTGGTGCAAATGAAAACGAGCAAACTGACTGCTGCCCCTCTTTCCAAGGAAAGATTCCTTATGGAGATGAAGCCACTGCAGGAGGTGATTGTTTTACTCACCACAGAGGTACCAGAAGTTAAAAAGAGCCTGTCGGATGTGGCAAGACAAATGAAGGACGTGGAAGCAAGGACGGTGTCACTAGAAAAATGGAAGGCATCCACGGAACCAGAATTAGTATCGGTTAAAAGGCATTTCACTAGGATGGAGGCAAAACTAGAAGACTTGGAAGGGCTTAGCCACTGAAATAATTTAGTAGTCATTGGACTACCGGAAGGGGAAGAAGTTAAGTCTCCCATCATTTTTGCCCAGAAGTTCCTAGAAAAAGTTGCAGGGGCATCTCCTAATGGCCCTTCATATATAGTGGAATGGACCCATAGAGCACTGTGGCCCAAACCAGAATCTAGTACACCCCCCAGACCCTTCATACTGCACCTTCTGAACTTTTTGGATAAACAGTATGTCATGCTAAAAATGATAGAGGTACAAGTGGTGATGTGGGAGGGCAGTAAAATATGTATTGCACAAGATTTACCTGCTTCTGTGAGACAAAAGAGAGGGTCATTTCACACCACCATTTCCCGTCTTATGCCAGCAGGCATATGCTTCAAAATGCTACATCCTGCTCAATTGCAGGTAAAGGTTCAGGATACGTGGCATGCTTATGACTCGAATGACCAAGCAATATCCAGTCTGCAACTTCTTCTACCAGATCTCTTCAAAAAATGAAGATATGGCAGAAATAGTGAAGGTAGCTGTGGTAACAAGGTGATCTTTTGTGGAAGGTAAGGAGCAAATGAAAAGAAATTAACTGAATCGGTTGCTAGGAAAGGATATACTAGCTATGACTAAGAAGTCAGGGTGCTGACTGTACATGTGGATCATAAAACAATACAGTTCACATTTTCTCTGCTCCACGCAGCTCTGTGGAGAAGTAAGAGATATAGACAGCTACGGGAAAGCTTTACCTTTAACAAATTTGCTTTAGCTCTCAGGTTTGCCCAATTTTGGAAGCATCGACTTCTAGGTGAGGAGCTTGACCTATCGGAAGAGCATGATTTCAAGTAGAGGGACTCAACAGTAGATGGAGTGACTGCTGAGAGCTGCACTTCGTGGAGGTGCGCATGTTTGTAACGTTACAGCAGCTGTCAGGTCAACTCTGTAGACACCATGATAGTGCTCACTGCTCTGCTGCTGCAGAAGAGATCGAATCCAGGAAACAAGATAATGGTGCTATGAGGAACTGTCCAGTCATTTCTGGAGCCCCTCACCTTGCCTATGCTACATCAGGGGGAAGGTTTCTCTCACTTCTGCAGTTCTTCTCCGAGGGGTCACTTTGGAAAACCTGGGATGTTGCACACAATCGTGATGGTGCAACTGAGCTGGACTGCAGCATTTAGTTATACAATTGAGGAAAGGGCTGTTTTCACTTGGCTGAGTTTCTTGAAATGCTTTTTGAAGGGGGGTTGTTTTGTATCACTTTTTCTTTCCTCCAAATATTTCCTACAGTGCTGTATTCAATATGTTATTAACATGTACATTTGGTTAATAATTCAGTTAATTATGAAGCATAGAGGCATGATGCAATAATGCCCTCTAGGAAACTGTGGGGGGTGAATTTTGATTGCTATTCTGAAGCAGCAAGGAGAAAGGGAGATGAAAACTTATAAGAGGAATGAAGTTAATTCCTTGGTCATCACAAGATTGGTTAACATGTGGAGTTTAAAGGTTGATTACAATTTGCCTAACTGATCTGGTTAGCACAAGGTTAATCAGGAGGTATTCTCCAGTAGGGGAATACTTTAGTGCATGGGTGGAATTGCAACAAGAAAGAGGTAAATAGCATTGGAGCAATAGTGAATCCAGCATTGGGAGCTCCATGTTAATATTCTTGGTTATTTTTTAGACACCACCTACTCGAGATAGGGTTAAGGGGAGTAGGCTGATTTAATAATAAGTTTTGGGAGAAGCAGGGGGAAGGAGACACCTGACTCTGGCAGAATTGTGCAGTATATCAATGGAGGGGTCCTGTAAGCCACCTGCCAATACTGGTTTAAGGGGAAGAGCAATTAAGACAATAATGAGGAATCATAGGAATTCACAGGGGTTGGTAACTGAGGTATGTACATTAAAAAAGGAGTTTAAAGGCAGGAGTCTGGGAGGTGGGTGGATGGGAGGAAACAGGGTATGTAGTATAGTTAGGGATTCGGGAAAGGGGGAAGGTATGGTTCTACAGCATCAATAGTACATATTTATCTGAGAATAATCTTCAGCCTGTTAGTACCAATAACAACTGTAGGGTATGGATAAGAACTGTAGAATTATTACTTGGAATGTGAAAGGTCTTCAGAATAAGAATAAACAGTATAGAATTCTTAAACATTTGCAGGTACTTGGAGGCCAGATAATAATTTTACAAGAAACACACTTAAAAGAAGTAGAGGCTAATTTATTAAGGAAGATGCAGATTCGCCAGGTTTTCACAGCAGGGTCATCCATGCAGATGGCAGGAGTGGCTATACTCCTAAACAGATCTTTGAATTTCCAATGTAAGCAATGTATTCGTGATCCACAGAGCAGATCTGTATTTGTTAGGGGAAATCTGGAGAGATCTGACATTCTATTAGGAGCAGTATATGGCCCCAACGCTGATACACCCAGCTTTTTCATGGAAGTATTAAATACACTGCTGCCACTTTTGGAGGTAACGGCCATATTAGGTGGGGGACTGGAACTTGCCCTTCTCATCGGATATGGACAGATCAGGTAAGGTCAAAAAAGGTTTATCCCTGGCACAGTGCTCCATCAGGGATCTGGTCGACAAAATGGGATTATTTGACCCCTGGAGAGTGTTACATCCGAGGGGTAGGGAGTATACCTTTTGTTCACCAGTTCACAATACCTCCTCTCATATAGACTATTTCCTTATCAGCAAGAGTCTACTACCAAACTTGGTGGAAAGTCATATCTCTCCAGAAGTGGTTTCTGATCATTCACCAGTAGTTGTTACTCTGGCTTTACTCCCCACGGTAAGGGTAGAAACATCATGGAAAATTAACAATAGACTTCTGACAGATAAAACTATACTAACTAGTTTAAAGAAGAGTATTCAGTATTACACCAGATGTAACCATGGCTCAACAGGCCATACAGATATGGAATGGGGGGTCTAAAATGTTTCTTAAGGGGTGAACTTATCAAACTGGCTTCTAAGAGGAAGAAAGACAGGGAGCAGGATCAAGTTAAGCTATTGAATAGCATAAGGGACAGAGAAGACCATAAGCCCCTTAGCAAGTGAAGCACACAGGCATGAACTGGTTCACCTGAGAGATAGTTATAATGATCTGTTAAGGGAGAAAGCTGAACACACTATCATATGTACAAAATCATCTTACATAGATTGTGGGGAAAAAGCTGGGAAATTGTTAGCTTTAAGACCCAAACAAAAAGAATTATTGAAGGTGATAAATGCTATTAAATCACACAAGGATGGCAATATCAAAACAAATCCACATGATACCACAGCAGAATTTCAAGAATTCTACTCAGAGTTATACAAGCCCAAGGATAACCCCCTCCCCCCACTGTGGATTTTATAGACAAATATCTTAGAGAGTTGTCTCTGCCCTCACTCTCCAATGGACAGAAATTAGGCTTAGCATTGCCCATTAGAGAACAAGAGATATGGCTAACTATTAACTCTTTGAAGTTAGACAAGGCACCCGGGCCTGACAGCTTCTCTCCCAACTTCTATAAGGCTTTTGTGGAAGAACTAGCTCCGTGGTTACTCTCACTTTATCAAACAATTGTGAATATTGAGAGTACAGATCCTCTCCTTTTCGAAGCCCTAATAGTAGTATTGCACAAAGAGGGGAGGGATCCAGAATGTGTATCCAACAACAGACCAATTTCCCTATTAAACTATGACGTCATGATACTGGCATAAATACTAGCTGAGAGAATGTCTCAAATCATGCCTGACTTAATTGGTATGGATCAGGTAGGGTTTATGAGGGGTAGATCTTCATCTGAACACATTCGGAAACTGGATCAAATAATCTCAACATCTAAGAACAGTACAACGCCAGCTGTGTTAATGTCATTAGATGTGGAGAAAGCTTTCAATAAGGGAGACTGGACCTTCTTGTACAGAGTTTTGCATAGGTTCAGATTCCCTCCTCTCTTTGTGCATTGGATTAGCTCCCTTTATACTTTGCCCATGGCCCATACATATTGGAATAGAACCTTCTCACACCGTTTATCCCTATTCTCGGGCACCAGGCAAGGCTGTCCAATGTTTCCCTTGTTGTTCCATCTCTACTTAGAACCTCTCTTAACAAATATTAGAATAGGTGCCGGTATTAGAGGGATCAATGTAGGGAAACGGGAACTCAGACTATCAGCGTATGCCGATGATATACTTTTACATCTCAAAAACCCAAAGGAGTTGATTAATCAGGTCATACAGGTAATCAAAGATTTTGTGAGCTATCCAATTACAAACTTAATCTGGAGAAAACCAAAGTCTTCCCATTGAATATGGTAACCAACAGAAGAGAAATAGAGGGTCTGGGGTTACAATGGGAACAAAAACAGATGCATTATTTGGGAATCTTCCTGACAAGGAGCATTGCAATTTCCAGGAAAAGCAACCTGGATGTTCTGGTTCAGTACATAAAACAGGATCTAGATAGATGGAATAAGCTCCCAATATCTCTCTGGGGAAGAGCAAACCTGGTCAAGATGAACATCTTGTCACGTCTGTTCTACCCTATCAATATGCTGAATATGTGGCTTCCTCAAATATGGTTTACTAAATTACATTTTATTCTTACGGCATTCATATAGAAGTATAAACAGATCCACAGGTCTTATAACAAATTAACAGCACCTAAATCTAATGGGAGATTGAAATTACCAAACTTTAAATTCTATTATTGGGTGAGCCACGCTGCCAAATACTTGAAATGGGACTACAGGGGTGGCACTGCCAATCCTAGGCAATACAGGCCTACGCAGGGACCCTGGTTTTCCATTTTTAACGGTAACACCAGTAACAATCACGGAATCCTGCTAGGTTTGCGGATTTTGAATTCTTGTACCGGTGCCTCACGGAAATTGCATGTCACTGCACAGAATCTCTAAGATTTCAGCATCTTTTAAATTTTTTTTACTTTCTCTTTCTATGTTCCCTTCTTACAGCATCAGTCTCCACTTTTCAGAGATCCCTAGGCTGGCTATCCCTTAGTTTCACTCCCAGCTAATGCTCAGGAGCTCCTGCAGTCCTGCCCCTATCCTGCCTGGATTGTACCCCCGCTAGGTGGGAAGGGAGGGGACCCCAGGTCACCCCTCCACACTCCCTTAGTGTGTGAGGAAGCTCAGTGGGTCCCTCACGTAGCCTGGTTATGAAGTCTGGGGCACCTGCATCCCTTCTGCCAGTGGCCAATGTGGGGTGACTGTTCCTGGTTTTCTGGCCTTTGTCCCTGAGGGCACCAGCACTACAGGAGATCCAAGGAGGCAGGTCACATAGAAACATGCCACTGCTCCAGATCCTGGCTAGCGTCCTCCCCTCCTAATCACTCTGCAGCACCATTGCATCACCACCCGTGGTCGCACAGGTGGTGGTAAAGCAGCAGGACCTTCAGCCCACCCTCCCTGGAGGAGGAGGGCAGTCCATCAGGTGCTTGATCCTACTCCTCTGGCCAGACTTCCAGCAACTCAAGTTTGCTTCTGACACTTGGCCGCTGGCATTGCAAGCAATAGTTCTACCGCAGCGCCAGCGGGCCGGCCCAGATTTCAGCATCTTAAAATGAATGCTGCTGTGCTTTGCATTCTTTCTGCTTTGCTGCATATAGAGTCAGTAAGGAACTCACCCGCATTGCTTTGTTGTAATCAGCCATTTAATTTAACCACCCATGTCTAGTGGTTAGAGTAACAAACAGTGAATGAACTGGGTACATCCAGCAGACCTGGGTTTGATTCCCACAGCCTCCACTTGCATACTGTGTGACTCCAAGCAAGTCACTTAACCTCCCCAGTGCTTCTAGGTCACTCCTGAAAACAGGCAGTTCTACCTAGTGGGCCTTACCTGCTTTACAAAGAATATATAAAAAAATACCAATATATGTTTACTACATCATAGAATAGTAGTCAGAGTACCATGTAATTTACCTGAGTTTTACTTGGGCTGCAATGATTTTGTATATGTAAAGATAAATGTTTAGATACATTTTATGTGTTTTATAAGCTTGTTTTTAGATTTTAGTCAGGTTTTTATTGTATTCTTTGCATATAAGCATCTAGGTTGTAGATTGCGAAATGCAGGATCACTGTTACCAACTAGCTTATTCAAGTTTATAACCAGTAGGGCCATCCACAATCCTCAGTTGTTTGAATGAAAACTAGTCTGAATGAAAGTATGCTCACAAAGAAGAAACTGCCTTACTACTTATGAAATGACTTCGCAGTTAGCACTCCATTTTAGGTGAATTGGATAATTTGCACCTTTACTCCAGCTGCTGTTTCAGTCTCTGTGACAACAAAAAGTTTTCTGATAGACTGCTTCAACAAAAGCAAAAGTTAAGTATTTAAGTGTACTTATGTTTGGCCATTGGATTTGAAAGCACAGTCAATGACATACAGAAGGTAAGACCCCAGGGGCTGTATGATGCTGGTGGGCAGAGTGGTGCTCAATTCACATCCGAACAAAGACATGAAAACTGGGAGACACCCATTTCATGGACACCAAGTAAAAAAAAAAACATCCACATGTCTGGGAGATGCATAAATCCATTTGAATGTCCTCCAGTAATCACTTATGGACTTTTTAGGTGAAGACACTGTATTTCAAAGAAGCAAATTCAAGCAGTTTTTATTTTGCCTCTCCTACCCCCTGGCCATTCATTCCTTCAGGCCTGCCAAGGCTGCTGAGTCCCAACTACCATCCACTGCCCCTTACTGCTGTGCTACCAGGTAACCCAAAGTAACCCCTCATTGAGTGGCCCCCTACCCCTGTGGAAGGCTACCAGGGGAGGAGAATCGCCCTAAAGAGCTTCCTGTGTATCCTGGGCATGGCAGGGTCAGAACAGACACATGTCTGGGGCTTCCGGCGTATGGAGGGACCGACAGCTGCCCTTCAGTTGGTCAGCAGGTGTTTTCCTATTTTCTTGGGAGTGTGACAGACCACATGATATCAAGACACTAGCTAACGTCCACCACGCTCCCTCCTGCAGTGAGGGCTGACATGTTGTCATGCATCTGGCCTCCATCAGGGACCAGCAAATGCTGAGCTGTGAACCCATCCTCCCTCCCAGGAGAAGGTGAGTGGTCATTGGACATTCAAACCTTCACCCACCAGCTGGCCCTCCAACACCCAAGTCTGTTCCCTAAACCTGGTCAGCGGTGTTACAGGCAGAAATCCAATTCAGGCAGTTAAATTATAGATAGGAAAAACAAAGGTAGTCCACCTTAGTGGTGATGGTTCCAATTAATTCACATCTGAGTTCTACAAGCAAAGAGACCAAGTCATTTGTAACTTGTGCATGTCGGGTGTGGGTGTTGAAGAAAGGGATCATGGTGCTGTCACTACTGCCATCACCCCAGAGGGATGTGGACTGCATTGTTGCTACTGCCATTACACCAAAGGGGTGGGGGCTGTAGTGCTTCTGCCATCACCACTGCTGGATGGGAAATGCAGTACTGCTGCCATCACACCTAAGGGATGGGGGCTACAGTGCTGCTGTTTCTGTCACACCTGGGGGGGGAGGTCATAGTGCTGTTGCTGCTGTCACCACACCAGAGGGATGGGGGTTGTAGTGCTGTTGGTGCTGCTGTCGCACCTGAGGATGGGGTCGTAATGCTGCTTCCATCACACCTTAGGGATGGGGGCTGTAGTGTTGCTGCTGCCATCACATATCGTACCTAAAATCACTTTAAATTGGTACAAGGATGGAAAGATGTGTAACAGTGGAGGTCAAAATTGCTAACATGCATGTTAGCAGAGTTAAAAATTGTTAAATAAAGTACATAAAACCAAACACCGGTAAAAACGGATTTAGGCTTAACAGACACCGGTGACAATACCGTTTTTTACAATGTGCAAAACGGAATATGCCATTTCTCAATCCCGGTAAACCAGTGTCCCTGGGCCTACGTGGTTATCTTTGGAGATAAAACTGCTTGAAGCACAAGGATTATCGCCACTGGCTCTCTTGCATGTCACACCCAAGCTAATTCCTCTGGTGTTTCAGGGTACCCCAATAGACACGTCAATGTTGGTACACACTCAAATGTGCAAATCCTTATGTTACAACCACACTAGAGACCCAAACCAGCCAGTTACTGGAAATCCAAATTTGAGAATTGGGAACCATCTAATCCCGACTAAGTGGTTTACTCAACTAAATGGTGTCACAGTGGCAGACCTACGGAAAGAGGGGAAGGTGTGCTCTAGGGAAGAAATTATGATAAGGTATGATTTAGAACCCAAACATAGTTTTAAGGTATCACAACTTCTACATCTGATAACCAGTACCCCCTTAGAATAGGAATCAGAGGGACAAGGAGAATTTCTCAGGAAAATGATGGGGTTAGTCATTAAGCAACATGCTGTTTCTGGCATGTATTCCAACATAGTAGAGAGGGCTTTCTCGAATATTGATACTTCCTCTAAATATTGGGAAAAGAAATTACAAGATCATGTTTTTAAGTGGGATGCAGTTTATGCTGATAAGCATAGATATATGTCTCAAGACTGGTTGCACTTCATGCAATATCAGATTATTCATAATCTATACTATACACCGGAGAAATTGGCTAAAGCGGATACAGGAGGAGACTCAACCTGTAATCATTGCAGGTCAGGGGCAGGATCAGTAGTTCACATATTTTGGGAATGCCCCAAGATAGTGCTGCTGTTGTCCTTAATCAAACAAAGGGTAGACCCTTTATTAGGCATTGCTGAATATTTTGAACCTATACCCTGCATTCTCGGATACTATTCAGGCATAAAGATTAAGGAAAGCAAATTCCATTTAAGCATGATTGCAATGTCAGTCAAAAAGCTAGTACTTAGACACTGGTTGGACCAGAAAGTGGTATCTTATACAAAGTGGATCAAAGAACTTTTATTTAATCTGTCTGTGGAGAAAACTATATCTAGAGTTAATAACTATATAGCTAAATTTGATAAGCAATGGAGTAAATTGCACACTCTGTATATATGTGGTAATTGATCCTTCAAAGAAAGGCTGAGCATGGAAAATGAATACCATATCGATGCTGGGGATTAGGGAGGGAGGGGGGAGGATGTCAGATATGTGTCAAATTGTGTACTGTCTTGTGAAATATAACATGTATTGTGGTTGGTAGTTGTGTATGTATAGTTTGGTGGAAAACAATAAAGTTTAAATTTGGAAAAAAAAAGGAAAAAAAGAAATTATCAGTCTTTGTAAGAACAGTGACCATTCATGGGCTCAGTTCAAATTCTCACAATCTCTGCCTGACCAACAATCCTACAGATCACTCAGGAATTCTTACATGAAGGCTATCTGCTCTGTTAAGGCCCTCTACTTCAAATCTAATCTCCAGTCTGACCTTAATTCTCCCATTAATTTAATCAGTTGCCACTAAGTTTAACAAATTCTTCCCCATCTGTGCTCTTCCTCATACCAGTCCTCTGGTCACTCCCTCTCTCAGTCCCCTCCTGCTTCTCAACTCTCCTCTCTCCTGACAGCTACTATTCCCCTCCGTCTCCCCTCACAAAGTCTTCCTCACCTTAATTTCACTTAATCTGTCAATGTCCAGCCCCAATGGATTGGACCCCAAACCTCCATGTATCTCAGCTCTGGCTATTGCCTTTCCACTTGCTCACCTTTTGAATCTCTCCTTCTCCCATTGTTCTGTCCCTCAGGCCTGGAAGATAGCAAAAGTCTTAACTCTGCACAAAGGGGGCAACCCGCCCTCCCCTGTCAACTACTGGCCAATATCACTTCTTCTCTCTCTTGCTAATCTTCTGGAGACCCTCATCTACTCCAAACTTACTGACATCCTTTATTCCTCAGATTTCTTATCCCCATTTAGACTGGCTTTAGGAAATACCACTCCACCATATCTTCCTTGCTGAGGGTAACTGACTTTATCATCACTGGAATGGATCAGGGACATATCACCTCAGCTATATTCATCAACTTGGCAAAATCCTTTGACTTAGTGTCCTACCCTCTCCTTTTCACAAGTTGAGCTCTGCATGAATCTCAGCACCTGCTGTTAGCTGGTTCCACTCATACCTCATGGGCCATCAGCAGTCGTTACAACTGGGTGACATCCTGTACCCCACTCTCTCCATCCTGGGCCCTGTTCTGTTTTCCATGTTCCTAAACATCCCCTCACCCAACACCTGTTTCTCTTCGCATGTCCAAATGTATGCAGATGATATGGTCATTTACATCTCCAGTCCATCAGCTTCAGCTGTGGAAGTTCCACTCCAAATGTACTTCCATAATGTACTGCATTGGTTCCACACCAACCAACTCAGGATCAACACAGAGAACACTGTCACTATGTTCTTGGGTACCCATAAGAAACTGGCAAGGCTGTCACATCCCCTTGCTTTCTCCACGTTTAATGGCACTCCTCTAGCGGCTGTCCCCACCTTCAAATACCATGATGTTTGGCTTGACAGCAAGCTTGATTTCTCCATCCATATTGACACCATTTATGCCAAACTCCACCCAAAACCTGATACCTTGTACCATAAAAAGGACTGCCTTTCCCTCCAGATCAGCCGGGAACTGGTAACCAATGGTCCTCCCAATCTATAATTATGCTGATGTGGTTTATGGTACTGCTTCTTCCTCCTCCCTTGCCTAACTAGATACCCTCTGTAGCGCCTTCTGCCATTTCTCCACCAACTCTCCCCTCCACACTTATCATGGTTCCCTTTATTCCTCCCTCTCAATCCTCCCCCTCCCTTCATGACACCTGTCCCACTGTGCCACTTTCAGTGCCAAATATTGGCTCGGATCCATTCAATCCTACCTATCTTCCCTCATCTCCCGTGTTCCCTCCTCTTCTTACTCCCTCCACTCCAGGGATTCCCCACATCTTCTCCATTCCCCATCCCCATTCTTCTGCTGGACAAGCTGTTTTCTCCTACTGCCTCTCAGTCCTCTGAAATCTGCTCCCTTCCACCTATCCCCTAACTTTCTACCTTTAGATATCAACTAAGACAACTCCTTTCACCCTCCTGTTCCTGTAAATCCCCTTTCTAATCTCATATCCTCTTCCCTGACCATCTCCTGCCAGATCCCTTTTGTTTCAGGCTGTTTAGCATAGTCCCTGCCCCAACATGCACTATGCACTTTGCTTCACTTGTATCTAGTCACCCTGTCATTACTGTATTTATGCTCTCCATTTGCTGCTACCATTGTGTTTTTATGCCTATGTCCATATTTCTGCTATGTAATTTGTTCCTCCACTGCCTTATTGCCCTTCCCCCGGGTTACACCTGAAATGAGCCTTGGCTCAGTGTGCCTTTCCCAGTTACCAATGTTTAAATAAATAAATAAAGAGCAACTCTACACATCATGCAACATGTGCATTCCTTTCATAAATAAGATGTTTCAGGTCTGATAATTTTCTAGATAATATATATTTTTTTATTTTCATTGTTCCTTTTTATGATTTACAGCACATGTTGGCAGTCCATCTAAAAAGGCTGCATGGAAAACATTTGCCTATTTCCTGCTCACATCACAAGACCTTTGTTTATGACATCATAATGTTCACCTTGACAACAGACTGTGAGGTCACAAACAGCAATGGTGTGGTTAGCAGGGGACAGTTAGATACATTTTGAATGGCTCAATGACATTATTGTTGCATTATCTGCATTATTTCGTAGTTCAACAGCAGGGGAAGGTAAAATGAACTAGAAAACAATAACGTTGAAACGTATTTGTTGTAAATCTAGTGTTTTTAAGCTTTTTATTATAATAAAGATTTGCTCTTTAATATACTCAATGAAGCTGGTAAAAAACAGCACATCTGCTAGTGTTGGTGCTCATTCAACCCATTTTGGTTGTACAGGCAGTGTAGTTATGCTATGGACAGCTACCATATACAAGATGTCTTCCTTGTTCAGGAAGCTTCATTTTCAAGCCCATTTTTATAAAGGATACAATGGATGTTTATGCTTCAAAATATGATTGCTAATCACATCTACAGTCTGCATTTGATTTATAGGACAGCAGGAACAATTACATAAATAACAAAGAACAATATGATTACTAACTTTCAGAACTTAAAGTGGGCAGTCATAAGAGCTTCACACCCAAATGTGGGGCTGGTCCCAATTTGTGCTTTGTGTGCAAAAACATTTTTTTTTACTTACTGTTTACAAATTCCAGAATCACTAGCAGCTGACATCAGAACAGGCTTGTGGCAGTGGGAGGCAATCACCTGCAGTGCATGCTAGAGTTTATATAAGTTCTGATTGTTTGTTTGCTGGTCCCACTATCTTCCCAGGTCTAAGTACAGCCCCAGAGGAATGAAATACAGAAACACAGAATTTGTTGACAGAAAGGACCACTTGGTCCACACACTCTGCCCAGAGGGTCCCTGCCTAATCTGTCTCCACAGATTCTAATTGGTCTCCAGCAACCCTCCCTCCTCCTTGCCCCTTCCTAATATTTCCCTATGTCTGTCCCATGCATGCATGAAGTCCTCTATTATTTTCACTTCCACCACTTCCGCTGACAGTCTATTCTAGGTGTCTACCACTTTTTCAGTGAAGTAATACTTTCTCACTTCTCTCCTAACCCCCCCCCCCCAAATTCACTGCATGGCTTCTGATTTTGGTACTCATCTTCATTTGAAATGGACTTCCCTCTTGTACCCTATTCACTTTGCGAAGTACTTGTAGGTCTCTGCTATGTCCTGTCTTGCTCTCTTGTCTTCCAGCGAAAACATGTTGAGATCCCCGAGTCTCTTGTCATACGGCTTTTGGTACAATGCCTGCACCATTTTAGTTGCCCTCCACTAGACTGCCTTCACCCTGTCTATGTCCTTTCTGAGGTGCGGCCTCTAGGACTTGTGCAGCTCTCCAGGAAGGGTATCACAAGCAAGTGATATAGTTGCAACACCACCTCCCTCCTCCAGCAGGAGATATTTTCCCTATGCATAACAACAACCCACTGGCCCTACTCCTTGCTTTGTCACAAAGTTGTGCCACTTTGAGGTCATCAGATATGATAGCCCCAAGTTTGGTTTCCTGCTTAGTAACTGACAGTGCCTCCCTCCATCCCATACTCAGTTATTGGGTTCCTATGCCCTAAGTTCATGATTTTTCACTTTTTGGCATTGAATCCCAACTGCTATGCTCTTAACCACTGTTTGAGTTTCCCAAGGTCCCTACATGTTCTTTCCGTCCCTTCTGTATTGCTTACCCTTTTAATGATTTTCATATCATCTGCAAAAAGGCATACCTTCCTTCCAGTTCATCTGCAGTTTCACTTGTGAAGGCATTGAAGAGGACTGTTGCCAAAACTGAGCTCCACAGCACCTCACTGGTCACTCTCCCATCATTAGAGTGAGTGCCATTAACCACCACCCTCTGTCATCTATTTGTTAACCAGTTTCTAACTCAATTAACCACTTTGAATCCCAGCCAAAAGATGCTCAATTTCTTAGTCTACCATGTGGCACAGGGTTGAGGGCCTTGATAAAGTCCAGATAGGCCACATGCGCTGCCCTCCCATGATTTATTTCCCTGGTTACCCTGTAAAAGAACTCAATCTGATTCATGTGGTATGAACCCACCCATGAGGCCATGCTGCCTTTGGTCTTGCAGCTTATTGGATTCAAGATACTCTACCAACCTTCCCTTTAACAGTGTTTCCATTAATTTTCCCATAACTGAGATGAAGCTAACTGGCCTACACTGTAGTTATTAGCCTCTTCCCTGCTGCTGCTCTTATGTAGAGGGACCACATTTGTTCTCTGCCAGTTCTCTGGAACCATGTCTGATTCCAGTGAGCTGTTGAATAAGACTATAAGTGGGGCATCCAACACCTACATGAGTTCTTTAAGTATCCTTGGGTGTATCCAGTCTTGTCCCATAGCTGTGTCCATTTTCAGAGCTGCAAATCCTTTTGGGACCTCTTGAATCCACCTCCCCTCCACCTTTGTTCCTGAAGATAACTGGTGGTCTGACCCCTCTCCCTCCACTGTGAAGAATGAACAGAAGTACCTCATCAGGATGTTTGCTTTTTCTTGGTTCTCTTCTGTACAGTCAATGTCTACTGCCTTCCCTATCCTCAAGATTCCTCACCTTCTTTTCCTTATCACACTTACGCACATGAAAAAGGTCTATCCCTATTTGCTATCCTTTTTTCTATCTGTACATTTGCTCCACTTACTGCCTTACCTGTTTTCCTGTTTTACAAGGTTCACTTCCCTGTCTTCCTGCCTCTGAGTTGCCTTATACCTCCTGAATGCAACCCTTTTTTCCTTCACCACCATGGCCACCACACTAGAGTGCCATAACAGTCTCTTTCCTTTTGCATTTATTCAAATCCTTCATGTGGTGGCTGACTACCTTAATTATACCCTCACTTATTTTTCCTCACTTTGCCTCTACCTTTCCCTGGCATCCGCACCCCACACAAGGCAGTTTCTGAGCCAGTCTCCCATTTCCTTAAAATCTGCACTCCTAAACTAAAGGACCCTCATCCTTGTGTGATTTGCCTCTGCTAGCATCTTAAGATGAAACCACACTGTACAGTTATCACTGGTACGTAGAGGACTGCTCACTGTGACTTCTACAATGCTGTCCCTGTTTGTAAGCACCCAATTGAACACTGCCCTGTCCCTAGTGAATTCATTGACTAGCTGCCTAAGAAAGGCCATTTGTAGGGAGTCAAGGGTGCTCCTTCTCCTTGTCCTTGTCAAAGGTGAAGATGAAAGTTGTCAGTCCACATCTGGGAGACTGAAGTCACCAACTAGCAGCACTTACCCGTTATTTGCCATCCTTATGAATTCCTCGCCAAGTGCCTCATCCAACTCCTCTTCCTGTGCTAGAAGTTTGTATACCACCCCTTTATGGGTAACTGCCCCAGCGCCTGTCTCCTGGATGACCCATAGCACCTCCAGCCTTGCTTTTCTTCTAGGTGCCCCTGCACTGCCATAGCCTTGATTCCCTCTCTGACATACAGGACAACCCCTCCTCCTCCCCTCCTCACTTCCCTGTTTCTCCTGAACACTAAGTAGCCTTGTAAGGCCATATCCAAGTGATGGTTGTCAGTGTGTCATGAATCTGTTATGGCCCCCAAATCCTGGCTATCCTCCTCCATGATGGCCTCCAGGTCCAGAATTTTATTTCCGAGACTCTTTGCATTAGCACATATAGCTCTCCGTGCCTTACTCCTCCATGTCTGCCTCCTTGCTTTCTACCCCCCCTCCTACCTTAATAACCTCTCAATTATGTTTCTACTTTACTCCTCTCTTATTGCTATCCTGATTTATTCTCATTTGTCCTCTGCTTTGTCATCACTACTGTCTTCTTGCACTCTTGCTTTGGGAGTGCTTCCTCCCCTCATGCACTCCCTTTTTGTTGCTTCATCTGGGGTGAGGCAATCATTACCTCCTTTGGTATTACAGGCTCTCCCCTGGCTAGTTTAAATTCTCATACAAATAGAAATTAAACCACCCAGTAAGGACTGAAGTCCAAATCCTGAAAGGATGCTGGCCATCTCCACTATAGAGGTCCAAAACTTCCCAGGCTTGTCCCCACTCCCTAAAGTAGCCAAAGCCCTCCACCATGCTCCATGCCTTCAACCAATTGTTACAGCTGTGATGCGGGGTACCCATTCCTCAGATGTACATGAGTAACACCTCAGTAAGTGCCACCATGTGTGTTACCTGGTTCAGGCCCCTCTCCAGCTCCCTGAAATTACCATGAACTATTCCTACCCTGTCTTTTACCAAGTCACTTGTTTCTAGGTGGACAATGACATCTAGCTCCCTCCAATCTCCAGCTCCACTAGCAATTCTCTGGATCAACCCTCCATCCCCCCAAGCTGAAGCACCTTGGAGGCATTTCACCTCTTTCTCCCTTTCTCTTTCCACTTCCACTTCCATGTCTGTACCTCTAATAATAGAATCCTCCACCAGCAGATTCTTCCTTCTCAGCTTGGAGCCTCTCCCTCCCTCCCTCTCTCCTTGGAGCCTCCCCTTCTGAGGACCTCCACTACTTGTTCTGTAAAGATAGGGGGGTGGGAGGCATAGGCTGCTTGACGGACCAACTCAAACTCAGTTTTTGCTGAATCCAAAATTGTTTTATTCCCCCACGTCCTCCTTTCCCACTGTTGTGGGTGCCTCCTCCCAGCAGCCCTGTACAGCCAGTATGGTAAAGGAGGTGTGCAGTGGTACTAGCCAAGGAGTGTTTTCCCTTCATACCACCCCTCCCTCTCAGAGTCCACTAAGGTCCGACCTCGCTGCCTCTGCCCCTGCCAAAGGCATCCTCTGAGGGAGCAGTGGCAGGCTTGGTGGCTCCTGCGTGGGTCAGAAGGGAAGGCACATTTGCCAGTTCAGGTCTGAATCCAGCAACCTCTGCCCTCAACTCAGAGAGGTGAGAGCAAATAGGGCAGCACTACACTCTCCAAAATGTGTCCCAAAAGACTATGACTCCACACCCATTTCATTGCATCACTCCCATGCTTTTTCCTTTTTTTAAAAGGGAATTGTCAGCAAATAAGAGCATCAGACCCAAATGTGAGGCTGATCCCAATTTGCACTTTGTTTAAAAAAAAACTTTTTTTTTACTTATTGTTTACGCAGTATTGTAGAATGTATTAGGCTAATTTTGCTTACTTCTAAGTTGCCATTTCCTGTAACCAGAAATCCCAGAATCCCCTGCAGTGGACATAAGAGGAGGGGCTGCAGAGCTGGAACATTCATTAGCCTTGAACGGCCCTCAGTATACATTTTAAAGATTTTGTAAGCTAAAATCAGATGTTTGGTGGTCCTGCTGTGCTCATGGGGCTTAGTACTATCCTCTGTGACTGCACCTAGCAACAGAAGAATATCAAACCAGCAAACAGAAGATTACAGCTTATAAAAACTCTGACACTCAAATCACTGCAGGCTATGTATTTATTTTTTTTTAATTTAAAGTTTATTAAAAGTTTCACAATATACAATGGACAGGGTCAAAACATCCATAACATTAAGCATATGACAAAACAGGTTGACTGACCCTGTCCCCCTTCCCCCTGACACCCCCCACCCAAAAACTCCCCACCCACACAGTCCCAGAGGCATGACAGTCCATGACATCTGAAAGATTAGAAATTAAGTATTAAAAATTAGATGGTACATTACGTATGAAGCGAGGCCCAGAACTGTTCATATTTGGAGTTGTTGTTATTGATACTCGAAATAGTCTTCTCCACTCGAAGATTAAATAATAGCTCATTTAACCATTCAGAATTAGAGATGACCTCAAAACTCCTCCAATACTTGAGCACCAGTTTTTTAATGGACATAGAAATCAAAGCAATATGAAACTTATGCTTATTAACAGAAATCTGCGAGTAATCCCCGAAAATACAAACCTTGGGGATGAACAAGTCCCTCAGCCCAAGGAGTGGGTCAACCTTGTCCCTTATAGCCTCCCAAAGGGGTGATATCTTAGGACATTCCCAAAAAATGTGGAGTAGGGAACCTTCTGCTTGAGCACACCTAGTACAAACATTAGAGGAAGTTATTCCCCATTTAGCCAGTTTCTAAGGATAGTAGTAGAGATTATGGAGAATGCGAAACTGCATTAACCGTAACCTATCTTGTGTTTCAAAACAATGGCAGTTATTCCATATAGTTGTCCAGTCCCTATCCCAGTGTGGGAAGAGGGCAGACCAAAACTCTGTAGGGCCAAACGACACAGGGAAACGCCAATCATACAAAATATTATACAATTTGGAGATACTCCGGGGGGAGTTAACTAATGGGACCAGTTCAGTGAGGAAGGCGAATTTATAAGATAAAGGGGTACCCTCCCCGAACTTTTTAATGAGGAGGTGTCTAAGCTGAAGTACCTTGAAACAGTCACTTTCCTTAAGCCTGAATTTCATCACGATATCCTCAGCTGATAACCAGGTACCATCCTCCTTAAGAAATAAGTAAACCCTACCATCACCTAAAGTAGGTAACCATCTTGGCGCATAACACTTTGTTATCTATTTTAAAGGCAGAAGAGTTCCAAATCAACTGCTCCACATCTAACCAATTTTTATATTTTAGGAATCTACACAACTGTGAGAGAATCCTCATAGAGATTCCAATTGTGGTGCCTTTTAACTCCTTGGGTATAGAGGCGATATTGAGGAATAATAATGCGGAAGGGGCTATATTAACTGAAAGGATCATTTCCCTCTCTATTTTGAGCCATGCGGGCAAATAACCCAAGGCATTAAAACCATCCACCTTAGGTATTTGGCCGCACTACAGGCCCAATAGTACATACATATGTATGGAAGTCGTAAACCACCCTTAGACTTGGGCGCTACTAGCTTGTAAAAAGCTAAACTAGGCTTCTTTTTAGACCACATGAAATCACCAATCAGACTCTTGGCATTTTTAAGCCAGCCACTTGGCAGACAAATGTCGAGTTGCTGGAGGGGGTATAAGAGACACAGGAGAACATTCATCTTAACCAGGCTGACTCTTCGCCGAAAAGAGATAGGTAGAGCCAACCATCTAGTCAAATCTAGAGCCACCGTGTACAGTAGAGCCTCCAGGTTGGATTTAAAGGTATTCTGCAGATCCCTAGTTAACACAATGCCCAAATACCGCAATGAGTCTTTAGACCAGGCTAGATCCAGGGCAATAATATCATTCTTAAAAACTTTGTGATTTAGGGGAAAAACAATTGACTTCCCTACATTTAATTTGTAATTGGATAGTTTACTGAATTGCTCAATTATATCCAACATGGCGGGAATAGATGTCTCTGGATAAGAAAGGTGCAAAACATGGTCAGCCGCATATGCAGCAACTTTAAGCTCAGTACCGAGAATGGTAATCCCCTGGACCTTCGAACAAGAAATTAGTTTACAGATTAACAGCTCCAGGTAGAGATTGAAAAGTAGAGGAGAAAGGGGACAACCCTGCCTGGTTCCAGAATGCGAGGTGAAGGTCCTGGAGAACACCCCATTCCCAGAGATCTTAGCCGTCGGTTGCTGGTATAGGGCCTTTATCCAAGATTGAAATTGTTGAGGAAATCCAAAGAAATTTAGTGTTTGAAGTAAAAATCTCCAATTGACTCTGTCGAATGCCTTCTCAGCGTCCAGAGAGACCAGTGCCACTGGAAAGGAGGCATTCCTGGACACCGAGAAGACATGAGAGAGGGTGCGGAGATGGTCTGCGGAAAATCTGCCTTTCATAAAACCCACTTGATGTGAACCAATTAAATCGGGGAGAACCAAACTGAGTCTATCAGCCAACATTTTTTTTAGATTTTTTATGTCTTGGTTCAGCAATGATATGGGTCTGTAACTCTCAACACATTCTAGATCTTTACCCAGTTTTGGGAGGAGCACAATGAGGGCCTTGAATAGAGAGGAATCAATTTTCACGCCTGATAATATATAGTGAAAGAGAGAAAGAAGATGAGGGGTAATTTGCTCCTTAAAACACTTATAGAAATTTGCTGAAAAACCATCTAATCCAGGTGATTTGTCTAAGGGTAGGCCCTTTATCGCCTCCAAGATTTCTGACTCCATAATGGGAGCTACTAACGTCCTACCCTAGGACTCCGAGAGACAAGGTAAATGGGCCTCCACCAGGTAACAGGAGAGAGTAAAGGCTGAGGGGGGATTATGCATTTCACCATATAAGTGTTCATAATAACTGACAAATTCCAAAACAATCTCCTGAGGATTAGATTTGAGAGTTCCATCAGTTTTGGAGTGGATCAGGGGGATAAACTGAGTGGACTCCAGTTGTTTAATTCTCTGAGCCAGTAGCTTGCCCGTTTTTTCCCTGTGATCTATGTAAGAGGCTTTGGTACATAAGATAGCAAACTCTGCTCTCTCATTGAGCATAGCTATATAGGAGTCCCTCAATTTTGCCAGCTCTTGTTTAGAGTTGTCAGATGGGTTTGATTGTAGGTTAGTCTCTAAAGTTCTTATCCGGGTTAACACCTCCCTCTGCCTAGCCTCCTGGCCCCTTTTCCTTGTCATGGCCATCCCAATTAGGATGCCCCGGAGATATGCTTTGAAGGCACACCATAACACATCTGGCCTAGTGTCCTGTGTGGCATTCAAATTGAAAAATTGTGTGATGTGCTCCTTGATTTGGTTTCTGCACTTGGGATCCTTGAGCAGTTGGCCATTCAGTTTCCTCCTGGTTTGTCGCTTAGGCAAAGAAGTAAGGGCCAGCTTACAGAGCACCACAAAGTGGTCAGAGGGTGCACCTGACTGGATAGTAGAACTTGTCACCCCTGGTAACAAGGCCTGAGACACTAATAGGTAGTCAATGCGGGAAAAAGACCTGTGAGCAGGGGACACAGAGGTGTATTCCCTGTTCGCAGGGTGTAGAACCCTCCAAATGTCACAAAGTCCCAACCTGTCTATTTACTCATGTAATGCACATTGTGCCGGGGAAAGAGAAACCGAGAATGAGCTAGTGCGGTCTTTACCTGAATCCACCACTAGGTTCCAATCTCCCCCTAAAATTATGGTGGAAGGTAACAAGGAAAGAATGTTATTAAGTAGTCTCATAAAGAATAGAGGGTCATCTTTGTTAGGGCCATAAATGCTTTCTAATACAAAGTCTACTGAGTACAAAGTGCCCTTAACCAGAACAAATCTACCATGGGAGTCCTTAATTTCCTGGGTAACCTGGGAAGAAATGCCTCTATTAATAAGAATTAAGACCCCACAGCTGTTTGAAGTTCCTTGGGCTGAGAAGACTTGTTCAATCTGCATTCGTCTCATCTGAATGGCTTCCGAGTCAAGTAAATGAGATTCCTGGATAAAAACCACATTAGCACATAAAATGTCTAAGTGCTTCAGTATCTTATATTGCTTAGTTTTTTTACTGGCCCCTTTAACATTCCAAGTTGAAAAACAAAGCTCCTTAGCCATTGTACAAATACAATAAATAACTGCAGTAGCTAAAGTCACAGACTACCTTAAGGACAGACCTCAACCAACCTACAGTGGACTGTGTCCCCCAAAAAACTGCCTTACCAACCCCCAAACCCCCCTCCACCCTACTGAGAACATCCCCTAAACTATCCAACAAAGACACAAACCCCAAATACCATACCCATCAATTCCCCAGCCCTCCCAACCCACCCAAATCTCCTACACATCGCTAAGCAGCACTCCTTCAAAAACAGCTGCTCCCATCCTCCCACCACCCCCGTCCACAATCTCAGCATAGTAACCATCCATAACAGAGTTGAAAACCAAGGCAATTTCAACACACTTGGTGACCACAAACACCAAAACTAAATGTGAGAACCTCTTTTAAGACCAATGGAATAAAATAAGCAGATCTTGAAAATCCTGTCCTTAATCCTACTCCTTACAAGAATGGGTATCACCCCTGAAACCAAATAACATGAAACAGGATATCTCCCATCCACTGCCTCACCTCAAGGCTAGTGCACAAGAAGGGGGTAAAATCACCACCCCCATATTCAAACAAGAGTGGGTCTCCTCCCTATAATCAAGCAGAGAAGGGAGTGAGAGTGAAAAAAGGAAGAGGGAAGATACAATTTACCAAAGTAGGCAAAACCCAAACTCGGGGAGCTCCCCCTGACAAAACGAGATTGGAAACATCCAAATGAGCCGAGTGCCAGCTCCGTCCTGAAACCATAACTGTGCCACTGAACACAGTCTGTATCTCGATTGCCACCAATTCTGCCTTGCCACTACTTCACTACTGTGAGGACTTCCAGCAGTCCAGTAAAAAATACCCTCAATACCAGGGCAATACTCCTCTCTAGTGGTTGCCAATCAGAACTACATCAAAACTATCCTCCCCACAGATGGTTCCTGTACCCCTTTGTGAAGCTGCGATAAGCAAAAAGAACCTGAAAGGGTGCCTACCTCGCTAATATCACTTAAAATTCACTAAGTCCTGCAAGATCACCCATAAGCCAATCACCCGAACTCCCATCACAAGGGCTGTTAAACTGACAAGGCACTCCTATACCCCGACCATCAAGAGAAGGGGGAAGGGCAATATTGGACACACACAATTTGAAAACAGGATGCGAACACCGCCCTTCCCTGAAACTTCATTTCGGCAACCCCAATCTCTATGATGGGCGGCTGTGCACAAAAATGCCCCTCTACACCCTAAAGACCTTCTTGGTCCCCAAAAAAAAGGCCCTGAGCATAATCAGGCATTGTCCTCCCATAACTTTAGCCAGGGATATCCCCACTATTGTCCATGCCCTCCCCCCAGGAGATTTAAAGTGTACCTATTTAGCCAAAAACTTTTAAAGGTACAACAACTTTTCATTTTTTAACCCCAAATAGAGAAATAGTAGGAAACAGATAGCTGTAGACCAGAAAATAAAACACTAGACATTTCCATGTATTCTGTTACATCTCAAACTTCCCAAACGGTCCCCTCTAATAGCCCCTGTGATATTAAAGCACATTTGAAGAGATCAGGCATAGCCTTTTTTAGTCCTTCCATTGCAGACTCAGAGTCTTCATATGACTGCCACTGTCCGGATATCTGGACCTGTAGCTTACAGGGATACCGCATTCTGAATTTGAGGCCAGCTACCAGGAGCTTCTTAACCACCGGGTGGAAGGCAGCTCTGCATTGCCTAACAGAAAGTGGCAAATCCTGGGCAACTCTGATTCTCGCTCCTTCCCACTGTAGCTCTTGTATGGCCTTCAGTTTGAGAAAGAAATGCTGCTTCTCCAAAAAGTTGAGAAAACGAAAAATTAACGGTCTGGGAGAGGCCCCCATCGGAGGCTTAGAACGCAACGCTTTATGGGCCCTCTCTATAATGTAGTGGGAGCCATAGGGAGAGGGTCCTATAATTTTCTCAATGAACTTCTGCACAAACAGGACCGTGTCTTGCCCTTCTTCCATCTCAGGTAGTCCAATAATGACCGCGTTGTTCCTGCGGTTACGACCTTCTAGATCTTCAAGCTTTTGCTCCATCTTGTTCATTTTTTGCTGAAGCATGGCAACCTCAGGATTCTGCTTGTCCACCTTCCACTAAAGAAGTGAGTCGAGTCTCAACATCAGAAGTTCTCAATGCTATGTCCTCGATAGCCTGGGAGAGGGTTTTAAATTCAGAAGTGAGGTTTCTTAGCTCTTCTTTGAACGGCCAATATTCGACCAGAAATCCAGCGAGGGTTAAAGGCTCCTGTTCTGGGCTTGGAGATGCTGTTGCCTGCACTGAGCATGTAGTTCCAGCCAGCGGCTTCTTAGGAGCCTTCTCTGGGGTAACCAGGGGTGTGTGTGTTTAGGTGGAGGCTTCTTTATTTCTGCTTCCATTCTTCACCGAACACACCGATTACACACTCGAAAGCTTCCCCTGCCAGGTAATAACTTAGATCAGGCTCTCGATGTTAGTAAACTCAATAAAAATATTTAAAGTTAGCGGCGGTGGGTAGGAGAGAATGGGAAAGCATCTTCTTAGGCCTGCTGCATCACGTGACCCCCCACTGCAGGCTATTTAATCTACCATTGCTGCAGCCCTCCTCTGATTTTAGCTGTAGGGGAGACTGGCATTTCTGGTTACAGAAAATGTAAGCTTACAAGTCAATGAAATTAGCCTGATACAATCTGCTACACTGCAGTAATCAAAAAGTAAAAAATATAGTTTTTGCACACAAAGTATTACTATAATTGAGATCAGCCTCACATGTGGATGTAGGGCTCTTATTGCTGACAGTTCCCATTTAACCTTTTTGTCTGCTGTTTGTTTTATCTGTTGAACCTTTTCTGTGCCTTCTCACCTCCATTCTATGTTCTTTGACTTCCTAGCTCTTCCTTTACCTGCTTGAAATGCATTTGTTACCTTACTCTAGATAGGGTGTCTCCTACTTTCCCTTGTCAGTCTTTCTAGCAGTTGCTATCTTCATGATGCCTCTCACTTCCTACCCCCTTGTTGTCAGCCCACTATTTGTACCTACTTAACCTTAAGCTGTCTATTCCAGTACAGTATATCAGCATACAGTATTGTGTTATCTCCTACCCTGGCCTGGTGTTCCCCCTACAGAGTCTCCTGTGGACTGGGAACTATCTGTGAATGCTTGCAGAAACCTTAAGATTAATGTTCCTCTTCTGCTCTGTTCTGTTTATGCACTGGGACCGATGTGCAACTGTACTTAGCCCTAGGAGAACAGCTGGTTTGGCAAACTTCTAATCTGAGCTTATAAAAGCAAAATTAGTCTGATGCAATCTATTATACAGCTACGTGTAAAGTTAAAAAAAAAAAAACTCCATGATTTGCATAGTGTGGAGAGGAGTGCCCCAGTTTGCATACTGAAATTGGCACAATTGCATGACTTTAATTTTACTACATGACTTGCCACACTACACACACACACACACATACACACATGCTATGCACCTTGTATCAAATTTTACCATGTACATAGGTGCAATTCACATCAAAATTTTACTGCAATGTGCTAATTGCATCAATTTACATAGTGACATTCCCTGCAAGTGCAACAAATTGCATAGTGTGCAATTTCCAAAGACTACGTGTAGTGTGCAGTGGTCCAATTTGCTGCAATTCATGGACAGATTTGAATTCACAATGCACCTACTTCTACACTACAGAAAACAGTCATAAAAAAAAGAAATGCTTTTGCACTCAAAGTGAAAACTGGGAACAGTCTCACACATGGGTGGGGAGCTCTTAGAGCTGACTGTTATCCATTAAACAAATGGTCACTTTGTCTTACAGAGACATTCACTGGCAATATGAGACGCATAGAGGAAGGTTAAAGGAGAGGCCTACTGATTTTCCCATGCTTGTGCTGTGTAAAATAATTTTCAACACATCAAATTGACATTGGATCACAGTAACTGCTAAAGGCAATTGAAGATAATGTCCAAAAATGATCACATTTTTGAATGAGAATGGTCACGGGAGGAAAAGAATGCTAATGGAGTAGATTGAGGCACAGCGTCTGTCTTCCTATCACACTGGAGTAGGCAAGCTACCCCAGGATTCTGACTCTCTCCTGACATAAACAGACCATCCTATTTTCCTCACAAAGAAAGAAAGAAAGAAAATTTCAGCCTTTTTGTTTCATAAGCCTACATTGTTCTGAAGCCTCATCCTCTAGTGCCACACCCCAAACAGCATTCTAATTATGCTGAGTGAGAAACTGAGCTACATTATATTTAAAAGATAGAATAACAGAATTGGGGAGGGAGCTGTTTACAGTAACTTTACTAATCTTAGCAGGGGTTAAGAGTTAAGTTTAGTATACTACCCCCAAAAAATGAAAGGTGGCCTCTTGTGTTTTGTAAAGTTACTGTGCACAGCCCCCTCTCACTAGTTCTGCTATAATATCCATTAAATGGGAAATAGCACCATGCCTCACTTCACGTCATCAGAATACTCTTTGGTTGTGGAATGACAATGGAGCCAAATGAAAACATAAAACTGATAATGAGCTAGAAGTGACTTAACTTATAATTAGCACTCAAGTGAATAGCAACTCTAGTTCAGTTTAGTTTAGTTCACCCTTCAGGAATCGAAGAAAACAACTGATTAATACAGTTTTACAACTGAACACTAGTTTGTTGCTTTCAGTAATTAGAACACAGGTTGAGAAGAAACACTTCAAATCTGGAAGTTTTTTCTTAGTTGAGGAAGAGATGAATGTCATTGGTGCTCAGTAAGCATGTACTGGCTCACAATAAACAAAAAGTATTGCATTCCTCTGTTGAATGCAAACCATAATCTTACATGTCTGTGGAAAACAATGACTCAGAGTAACACAACATAAGGTAAGTCTTAATGGTAAGCACAGTATTACTGAAAACTGCATGTGCTTAGAAAAGATATGGTTCCTAAACATGTAGTTTAATAGAAGTGGTGAAGCAGAGAAATAAAAAGTACCAGCAGAAAAAGACTTAATGTCCATCCAATCTAACCTCAGAAACCTGCTAAGATTTACTCTGAGATGATTCTTCCTACCACGCCTACCACCTTCTCCCTACACCCTCAATACTACTTGTATTAATCAGCCCCTTGACATCATTCCAGATTGTCTTGAACCCAACAATGGACTTTGAGCTAACCATGTTGTCTTGTAGACTATTTCACATATCCATCACCTGCTCCATGAAAAAGTACTTCTAACATCCTTTATGTACTTCTTCCCATCTGCTTCACCTTGTGTCCCTTAGGTAAAGGATAGCCAATTCCTGACCCTTGCAAATTGCACATGTCACTAAACTGAAGATGTCTATATCAGGTTTGTTTGCCATGATTTGTCCTTGGTAATCCCATGTTATTTCTTACTAGAGATGCAGTGAATTTAAAATTCACTGGCAAAATTGAGGCAAAGTAGCCGATTCCACGCCGTACAACTGTAGGCGATTTTCAGCTGTTTTGTGCCGTTTTCACCTTGGAAGGCAATATTATGCCTGAGGAAAGTGAAATGTTACCTTTGAAGGTAAAATTTCACATCTAAAAGGTGAATTCCACCTCTAGAGGCAAAATTTCACCTCCCAAGGCAAAATTTTGCCTTTCCGCTAGTGAAATTTTGCTTTTCTGCAGGCAGAATTTCGCATTACGCCTCAGCAAAAAATTACGCCAAGCGGCTGAAATTCACATAATATTTAGCGTAGCACAGTTTAGGCACTTCGCCATCCCTGTTTCTTACCCCATAGCCCTTTTTCAACCAAGAATTACACTATGCATTCATTTTCTGTAGTTAATAGCAGCTTGCTTACAGTGGAAGTCATGATTTCTAATCTATAGCACCCTGTATTCTCCCATTAGTCAGTTTCATGGAGAGACACCACATGTCACCCTTCAATCCATTGAGACTGCTCTGATTTCAAGGGACTTCTGAAAAATGTCCTCCCAAGGTGTCACCAGGGCCTGCCTTGTCTTCCCTCAATATCTTTGTATGCATCCCATCCATCCCTCTGGATTTGTTAACCTTAAGATTTTCAAGTCCATTCAACACCATTTCCAGCAACATTGCAGCTATTTCCAGCCTTTCTTCCATGGGTTCCTTAAATTTAACCCTGCTGTCAGGAATTGGGCCTGTAACCTCAACCATACACAATGTTCTGACATTCTCCTTTACAATATCAGTCTTTCCCAAATTATTCTTGACACTTTTCCAATACTTCTTCATGCTTTCTAAGCTTTCCTTTATCTTTCTTTTTTCCTTTATGTCTCTGGAAGTTTTATCATTGTCTTTCATTCCTCCTGCTAGTCTCAATTCAATTTTAGCCTTCAACTAATTACTTTTTCAGCTGCTTCAATTTTTACCTTGAGGTCTACCCTATTTAGTTTAGTTTACTCTCCTGTGTATACACCAAGTGCCCCCTTCTTATCTTTAGCTGCTGTTCTTACCTATGCATTAAACCAGATCTAGGTTTTGTGCTTCTTACTTTTCCAACCATACATAATACACTTCTGTGATACCTACTGTACAGCACTCTTAATTCCTGTCTACTTATTCTCCACCCTTCAGCCTTTATATGTCCTTTAATATGTCCTTGATAACCTGCCCATCCTGTCAAATTCTGCTTTCCTAAAGTCCTGGATCAATGTTCTGGAGTGTAAGCATTCAGCTCCCAGAACATTTTCAACTTCTGGTGACTCTGCACTAATTGATCCTCCACCTTCAGACCACATATAATGGACTGACTGGACAAAACAAGGTCTAAGATTACATTCTTCCTAGTTACCTCCCTCACCCATTGATTTAGAAAGCATTCATGTGCTGCATCTACCAACTTCTGACTTTATTAGCCCTTGGCTTTTAGTATTTCCCTGTCCAAGTCTGAAAGAATGAATTCCTTCATAGGTTTACTTCTTCCCTATTATACAATGAATCTTAAAGTTTTCTGATTTTATATATATATTAACAAACAGTTGAAAGTTAAAGAATTTGTTATCGTTTTTTTGTTTATATTCATGAGAATGCTAGTTGAGAATTCAACCAGAAGTAAATAAGAACAGTAGAGAATTGCAGATGATTGAGTATTAAATTTATTATATGCATGATAAAATTTCAACTCATATCTCACTAGCATTCAACTGACACCTAGGTGTCACAAAACAAATGCTCTGGTTGAGCAATTTTTTCATCTATTTTATGCAGGAAGGCTCTAGAGCAGTGGAGTGCTGTGAAACATAAAAAGGTTTAAACTGGCTTATATATGCTGAGAAAAAAAATGTTTAAATGTTTATTTTGATCCTAGTGAAGGCAGAACCCTTATGTGACCTCAACAAGTCATTTGCATGTTCCATTACTATGGGTACAGTGCTAAACAGACATTGGATCTGGAACTGAAGACTCTTGAAAGACAGTGTCCAGATAATAAGGTAACTGCAGGTGAAGCCAGAAAACATGAAAGCCTGTGAGTGAGTGAGTGAGTGAGGCAAACCCAGGCACCTGTCATATTAAGGTAACAACCAGCTCACAGGCTAGGGCAAAAACAGGTTCAGGAGGAGAATCAACCTAATTTTATACTTGGGAGAACATAAGTGAGAGGAGGAGTTAAACCAGGATTAATAAAAGAAGAAGAATCAAGAGGCTGCTGCAATATGGGGACTGAAAAAAGAAAGGGGCAAGTGCCAGGCAAGGTCCATTATGGGTCAAGAAACAGTAGATTGTTGTACTGCTGTCAGAACAAGAATACTGAGAAGCATAATTTCAGATGCAGGAGGAAAGGAAACAACAGGTAGTTTCCGTAAGGAGCTGGGAAGTGAACTCCAAAAAGGCTCAGCACTCACTTCTCCAGAAAATGAAAACGAATGCACTGTTTCAGTTGTCCAGTTCATTATTATATACCGGGCTAAAATCAACAGTATAAAATATACGGACCTCTTTCCTACATATGTTCTTACAAGGGGAAGTGCTCTGTATACTGTTGCTTTTACCCTTAATAAATAGTTGGGACACAGACAAAGTAGGGTCATTCTCAATTCTGGATTTGAAAGGACTTTACATGTCTCTTCCCTGACTTTGCAGCAGCCACAGTGTTGGCAGCAACCACGCTAGATTGCAGGCTAAGAAGTTGGTAACAGTAGGTGAAACCAATGATGATTAACTTAATGGAAGACCCATTGTTTCTATGTCACGTTAGAAACATTTATAGCTATTTTAAATCACCAGAGAAGAAAAGATAGAAATTAATAAGGTTAATTTTATGGTTAGGACTTTCCCCACCCACCTGTGCCTGTTCATTATTAACATCACCCTACATCCTGGAGTCCTACAGTGCAGTGATAAAAAAAAAGGTTGTGCAGTTACTTTCCCTTCAGTTTTAGATACTGTAACTTGGGCTAAGTATAGAGCTCACAGATCTGGTAAGGATAGTACAGGGCTAAATATATAGATTAAAAACAGTTGGGTATTGAATGATCTTTGCTTTCAGAGACCCAGTCAGATCACATAATACTTTATCCACAAAACCTGAATCATAAGAGAAGATGCACATTAGTATGTGATATTCTTATGATGAGATATAAAACTGATGTCCCAGAAACCATCCTTTATAGTTGTCCAAATGGACATTAATGATTCCATGCTGCCTTTTAAATGAAGCATGGGATTACCCCAGAGTCTGGGTGAATACTGTCTTCCAGTTTTCATTTAAACCTGTCTGAATGCATGTATCCATTACATACACTATTATTACACCTACTCATCTACTCCAAGATAGTGTGAACAAAGTCCATGTTTGTGTAAGGGGCCTAATGTAGTACATGACTTTAAGTGGTTTGAGGTACACTGTTTATAAATGATGCTGTTTATGCTAAACTCCTTTTTATGCTGTTATGACTACTGGACACTTGCTTGTATTGGGAAAATTCAAGAATTCATACTACCAGCCACTTAATTACAGTCCCCACATGCAGCATGTTTTTTTTTTCTGCTGCATGCAACAAAATGGCAGACTGAACAAATATTGGCACATCACCATTAAAAAATTGTCATAAAAACAAATAAATGATTGTGTCAGTATCACAGTAGGTAGCACACTAACCTCAGTGGCTGGACTATTATAGGGTCATGGATGGGTTCTAGCCCCCTCTTGTGCTAATACATATAAATGACAATGTAGTGCAGTATGAAGATTGTGCTGCCTTGTTGAGGTGCCAGCCTTCTGATAGCATATTAAGCCAGTATCCCTTTTGTGCATCACTGGCTGCTTTCCAGGTGGAAGTAAAAATCCTATGGTATTTATTGAAAAAGAGTCGGGAGTTTCCTTGATGCCATTGCCAGCATTCCACTTATGAATGAAACAGGTCAATGTCACTCTCATATTTTGATCCTAAATTTTGAACATAGTCTTCTTATGACCTCGCCTCATAAACCCTGTAGGTGATAATGTTTAAATCCATGTCAAAAATAAATTCTGCTCCACAGGTGCACAAACATGTTTCAGACAGAATGTGAAAAATGACAGCTGTACTGTTCGTGAGGTGGTGTTTAAAAAATGGCTATGTTGGAAATTTGGAGTGAAAATATTAAAAATTACCAAAATGATGCATGTGTGTAGAAAAAATTCAACGACTGTGTGTAACTTAGCCATTTTTAGGAATTTTGTCACCAAATTTTCAGCATGGGCTTTTTGGGACCCCACCACATGAACATAGGCACTGTAATTTTGTTATTCGGTCCCAAAAGGTGATTTCACACAGCAGCCATAAAATTACCTTCCAGGCCTGAGTAATAAAACTACAGCCACAGTGTTCATGAGGTGGTGTCCCAAAAAGCCCATGTTGAAAATTTGGTTACAAATACCCCAAAATGGCTAAGATGTCAACATAAGTTCAAACACCATTGTAATATATTATACAGTACTTACCTTGGTTCCTCAGTGTACACTTCAGCTTTGAAGAGTGCAGACATGTCCCGTTCCACAGAACATGACAGGGGGTGACTTCTGGTGGTAAGTACAGTATAGGGCAAGGGGGCATGGGGTGGTGGCTGCTCAGTTGGAGGGTAGGGATGGGGAAGGGAACACTGGTGATGGTGAGGGACAGTTTTTCTTTTTTCAGGTTAAAAAAATAAATGGACGTTGGGTATAGTTTTCTATTTTTCAGCAAGTATGCATACAGATTTCAGGACACTGGGAGTGGGCTCCACAGTGTCCCAAAATGCTACAGGGTGGTCAATCATTGCTGGCACAAGGATTGAACCCTGATCCCAGAAAGAAAAATAAAAAGATTATGGGACACCATCTGACACTGCAAGTGGGCATCCCAGTATCAGATTATATTTGGGGAGACTGGCAGTGGGCTCCCCACTGTCCCAAAGTGCTGTGGGAAGAAAATCTATTGCCAGCATGGGGTTTGGGCCCCTGATGCTGGTAATAATAACAAAAAGAGAATAAGAGGGGACATCTGACACTGGAAGTGGGCATCTCAGTGTCAGACTATAGTAAAATAATAAAATACTGGCAATGGGATGGTTGGGGGTACCACTAGACACCAGTTTAACATAAGGGATGGATGCCACTAGACATTAGAGATACAGGACAGTGGGCTTGAGGGTGTCACTGGACACCAGGAAAAATGGGCAGCTCGAGAAGGAAATGGGGGTAGGGAGATAGTTGTTAAGATGGATAGGAAATTGGCTTTCTAAGTATACTCAGAAGGTGGTGGTCGGAGGGTTAGCCTCATCTCCAAGGTGGGTTACTAATGGGGTTCCCCGGTGGTCATTTCTGGGGCCACTTCTCTTCAATGCCTATATCTCAGACATTAGGAGTGGAATCAGGAGTGAGATTAGTCTCTTTGCAGATGACTCAAGGCTGGGTGCAGTGCTGGATGGGGAGGAGGGGAGGGTGGCTTTGCAGGAAGACCTGGGAGCTCTGGAAAGGTGATCAGAAAAATGGAAACTAAAATTCAATCAGGGAAGTGCAAGGTTCTGCACCTGGGAGTCAGAAATCCAGGCAAGGGGTATACCCTGGGAAGAGACATGATTCAAGTCACAGAGGGTGAGAGGGACCTGGGGGAACTGGTAGATATCAAAGTGAACAACTCAGAGACCTGTAGGAGGGCAGAGGCAAGGGCAAAGAGGATGTTGGGATGCATCGCCAGAGGGATTCCCTCCAGAAAGGCAGAAATGATCCTTCCACTATACAACTGCTTGGTTAGGCCACACCTTGAGTATTGTGTACAGTTTTGGAGACCACATTTAAAGAGGGACATGATACTTCTAGAGAGCATCCAAAGAAGGGCAACCAGAATGATATGGGGCCTGAGGGAGAGGACCTAAGAGGAGAGGCTCATGGAGCTCAACATGTACCTCTGGAGGAGAGGAGGGACAGGGGGGACATGATAGAGGTCTTTAAGTACATGAAAAGGATCAATAAAGGAGGCCCAGTCAGGGTGCTCCAAAGAAAGGAGGGTGGGGCAACAAGAGGTCATGGGTGTAAGCTGGAAGGGGGCAGGCTCGGAGAGGAAAGGAGGGGGATGTCATTTCACTGAAAGGGTGGTGGAACCATGGAATGCACTGCCCAGGGAGCTGGTAAAGGTGGAGACTGTGAACGGGTTTAAGAGGGGATGGAACACTTACAGGGAGAGGGTAAATCTGACCAGGCCCAATACAGGTGGAACATCTGGGACTGGGGATGGTATAAGCCAAGGGGGAGGGGGACACACCAAAATCGGCCCTCAGTGTGGGTGCTGAAAATCAAGCAGACTCGAGAGACCATTAGGTCTATTCTGCTGGCATTTTAGTATGTTAGTATGTAAGGCTGACTCTATAACTGGCAGCACGAGTTCCAGCTGCAGCTGCAGAAATAAAGAAAACCCCAGAGTTCTCATACAGAGAACAGGGGTAGAAGCTGTCCTCTCACTTAGCTTGGCAAGTGATATTTTGTGTGATGAACAAAAGTATTTCAGGGCACAGCATTTAAAAAAACATGAGAATCTAGCTAAACGGTCCCATTTAGCTAAGCTCTGATGTTTATTTTTTATTTTACATCTATTTTTACTTGTTTTTTCTCTCACTAATGAGAAAAGAAGATGGCAGACACAACATAGCTCTGCAAAATACAGCAGGCTCTGTGTGACCCTGCAAAAAAAAAAAACAACTAAATGAAACCATCCATGCAAAAAAAGTGTGTGGAAAAACCCACATTATTTGCACAAATATTGGCTTTTGCGGTAAAAAAAACACATTATTTGCACAAATAATTAGTGGTGGGTGAAGTGGCTGAAACGTGGAATCCGCGAAGTACATGCAACGCGAAGCGGAGTACTTTGTGTCATAATGGGGAACATGAAGTAAATTGAAAACAATTACTTTACGTTATTCCGCCTTCCCCAAACCACTTTTCCACCAATTCTATGGTGAAAGTACATTGAAATCAAGGTAACTCACCTCACGTTGCCTTGTTTTTGAGCTCCAAAGGTGAATTTTGCAGTGCTTGATGGGATTGCAGGTCACATGGGCTCTAGATTGTTCTGCACAGCCTCAGTTCTGTGTAGTGTGTGTGTAGTGGTAGATGGAGACAGTTTCCTCTCAGAGCGCTGTGATTCAAATCCTCTAAAAGCTGTTAAAAAAAACTTTTTGAGCTATTTTCTTTGCTCACAATTTAGTGCATCGATTGTAGGAAACCCTCCTGTGCTCATATCATCGAGTGTTTATTGTTTGTGTGTTGATTTTGAATGTTATTTTAGAACAGTCAGTCTGTGTACTGTGAAGTGTGCTTTGAGGGTGGGGCTTATCGGTGGTGTAGGTAAATTAACTGGGAGAAAAAGGCAGTCTTTCTGTTTTGGTTATATTTTTCTTGTATAACTGTGTTAATGTACAAACAATAATGTTTTCAGTAATTCTTGAAATTATTTTGCTGATTGTTGTGGTGCAGCAGTGTATAATTTCAGTTTGTTTAAAACATTTGACTATATTACTAAATGCTTTCAATTTGCTATGCATTACTTGCAGTGTGTGTGCAATGCGTGCATTAAATCAGACACATTTTATTCTGCCAAAGAATAATTGCAGCAGTGTGAACCTGCTATCCATAGCACCTGCATTAATTTTTTATACTGATTTGTGGTATGTTTATGGGTAGTGGACTGTTACTGTCGTGCAGTCTCCCCACCCAACCATCAAAAGGTATTCTTTTCCAGATTTGGATTTGTGACTTGTAAGCATTGGTTAGGTGGTGTTGTGCCTTTGCGTCTGCATCTCTTGAGTGTGCAGCACAAACTTAATCTGTAATTTCGTTTATAGTACACCATTAATTATGGGAGACTTTGCATTTCTTGTTACTTTCTCATTTCACTTCATCAGCACTGGGGAATTTTCTGGACACAAGACAGTAGCGTTTTGGGGATGCAAATTACTTCTGGTGACTGTGTGTGATCACTGTGTGCATGACGGAGTGCACCATTAATTCTGTGTGACTTTGCATTTTTTGTTACCCTCTCTTTTCACTTCATCAGCACTGGAGGATTTTCTAGACACAAGACTGTAGCATTTGGGGAATGAAGATTAATTCTGGTGACTGTGTGTGACCACTTCACACATGACTTAGTATGCCATTAATTCTGGGAGACTTCACATTTCTTTTTACACTCTCATTTCACTTTGTCAGCACTGAGAAATTTTCTGGACACAAGACAGTAGCATTTTGGGGATTCAAATTAATTCTGGTGACTATGTGTGACCACTGCATGCATGACTGAGTGCACCATTAATTCTGAGAGACTTTGCATTTTTTGTTACCCTCTCATTTCACTTCATCAGCACTGGGGAATTTTCGGGACACAAGACAGTAACATTTTGGGGATGGAAATTAATTCTGGTGACTGTGTGTGACCATTGCGAGTATGACTGAGTTTGCCATTAATTCTGGGAGACTTCACATTTTTGTTACCCTCTTATTTCACTCCATCAGCACTGTGGAATTTTCTGGACACACAACAGTAGCATTTTGGGGATGCAAATTAATTCTGGTGACTGAGCGTGGCCACGACATGCATTACAGAGTTCACTATTAATTCTGGGCGACTTCACATTTTTTGTTACTCTCTCATTTCACTTTGTCAGCACTGGGGAATTTTCTGGGCACAAGACAATAGCATTTTGGGGATGCAGATTAATTCTAGTGACTGTGTGTGACCACTGTCAATATGACTGGGTGCATTATTAATTCTGGGAGAATTTGCATTTCTTGTTACACTCTCATTTCACTTTGTCAGCAAGGGGGAATTTTCTGGACACCAGACAGTAGCATTTTGGGGATGCACATTATTTCTGGTGACTGTGCGTAACCACTTTGCGCATGATGGAGTGCTCCATTAATTCTGGGAGCCTTCACATTTCTTTTATGCTCTCATTTCACTTTATCAGCATTGTGGAATTTTCTGGCCACTAGGCAGAAGCATTTTGGTAATGCAAATTAGTTCTGGTGACTGTGTGTGACCACTGCATGTATGATGGAGTGCACCATTAGTTCTGGGAGACTTTTCATTTCTTGTTACCCTCTCATTTCACTTCATCAGCACTGGGGAATTTTCTGGACACAAGACAGTTGTATTCTGGGGATGCAAATTAATTCTGGTGACTGTGTGTGACCACTGCATGCATGACAGAGTGCACCATTAATTCTGTGAGACTTTGCATTTCTTGTTACACCCTTATTTCACTTTGTCAGCACTGGGGATTTTCTGGACACAAGACAGCAGCATTTTGGGGATGCACATTAATTCTGGTGACTCTGTGTGACTACTGCATGCATGACGTCTGAGTGTGCCATTAATTCTGGGAGTCTTTGCATTTCCTGTGCTCTCATTTTACTTCTTCAGCACTGGGGAGTTTTCTGGAAACAAGACATGAGCATTTTGGGGATGCACATTAATTCTGGTGACTGTGTGTGTGAAGGGCTGCCAGTATTGTTGTCATTTCACCTTAGTTCGCATTAAGGTAGAATGATAATGCAAAGTAATAAGAGTCGAAGTGAGCCTTTTGCATTGGCCACTCTGTGTAGCAGAGTGACAAAGCTAAGTGCCCACTTCGCGGGCACTATACCGGCAAAATTTAAATTCACTGCATCTCTACAAATAATAGCTCCTGTTATTACAAAAATGTTTTTGTGCTTGACATATAACTTTTCCCACAGAAAATAATGTGAAATTTAAACATTTAGTAAATTTTGAATGAATTTTTTTTCACCAAATCTTCAAATCCCAAAGCCTTTCTACCCTGAAATTTTCAGAACACAACATAAAACTGGTTTTGAGATTCAGGTGGAAAAAGAAATGTAAAAAAAAAGTTTCATTTAGGATTTTGTGATGCTTAGTATCTCAAATACCACAAAATGGATTCACAGGAAATTTGGCTTGTCAAGAGACCTACACATACAGATTAGGCATGCCAGATTTCTTCTAAATCTGTTTGAATGATTCCAAAGTTATTAAGGTTCAAAATTTATGGTTTAACATAGAAATGTGCACCCAACCCTCAACCCTAACTATAATGGTGGTACCATGCCAGCATTATATGTATATACACACACACACACACACACATATATATATTCAAAACATTCGTTAATGCATCAGTTAGGGTCAAAGAGACAAAAGTAAGGAAATGTGGCATTATGGTTTCCATACCTAACACCCCATTACCCACTCTTCACAGACCCACATGTGGGGGGAGGATCTGTCTTGAGGTCTGTGAACCCTAACACTCACCCCATTCCAGTACAAAACAAACTCTGGCCAGAGACGATAGGGCTGTAAAAGCACTGGTAAGTAATGAAAGTTACACATATGCATAGAAATTATTCAATACCCAGGTGTAACTTGGCCATATGTTGGAGGTGTTGCACCAAATTTTCAACATGGCCTTTTTTGAACCCCTCCTCATGAACAGTGCCAGTGTCATTTTGTTCAGTTGTCCTGAAAGGTGATTGCACAGACCAAATGTGCTATTGTGCACAACAGATGTGAAAACACATTTTGGGCAGGTTGTGGAAAATGACAGCTGTACAGTTGTGAAGGAGGTAAAAATTGCAATGTTAAAAATGTGAAGTGAAAATATTAAAAATTAGCAACGTTACAAGCTTGCGTAGAAACTGCACAGCACACACTAGTAACGCAGTCATTCTTTGGAATTTTTTCACCAAATTTTCAACATGGCCTTTTTTTGACCCCTTTTCATGAACAGCATCAGTGTCATTTTATTTAATTGTCCTGAAAGGTGATTGCACAGAGCAAATGTGTTATTCTGTGCCACAGGTGCAAAAACATATTTTGGGTAGGTTGTAAAAAATAACAGCTGTAACGTTGTAAAGGAAGTGTGCAAAAATAGCAATGTTAAAAATGTGGAGTGAAAATATTAAAAATCAGTGATGTTATGAGCGTGCCTAGAAACTGCACATCGCACGCTCGTAACGCATTCATTTTTTGGAATTGTTTCACCAAATTTTCAACATGGCCTTTTTTGGACCCCTCCTCATGAATAGTGCCAGTGTCATTTTGTTTAATTGTCCTGAAAGGTGATTGAGCAGAGCAAATATGTTATTCTGCACCACAGGTCCGAAAACAGGTTTTGGGCAGATTGTGGAAAATGACAGCTGTACTGCTGTGAAGGAGGTGTGCAAAAATAGCAATGTTAAAAATGTGGAGTGAAAATATTAAAAATTAGTGATGTTAGGAATGTGTGTAGAAACTGTGTAATGCACACTTGTAACACAGACATTTTTTGAATTTTTTCACCAAATTTGCAACAAGAGCTTTTGGGACCCCCATGAACAGTGGCACTGTCATTTCATGAATCCATCTTAAAAGGTAATTCCATCAGTGACTGTGACATCACCTTTCAGGACTGAGTAAGAAAATGACAGTGACAGTTTTCATGAGGTGGGGTCCCAAGAACCCCATCTTGAAAATTTGGGGCACAAATTACAAAAAATGGCTGAGATGTGAGCATAAGTTGAAAGTCCCACTGAATGGCTGTATAGCACGCTTACATTTAATTCTTCAGTTTGCAGTTGGGCTTTGAAGAGTGCAGATGTGTCCCTGTCCAGAGAAGATGACAGCGCCAAGCTCCAGAGGTAAGTATGGGGTAAGGGGGGTGTGGGGAGATGGATGCTCAGTGGGAGGGTGGGGAGCAGGGAGGGGGACTGCAGCGACAATGAAGGACCATTTTATGTTTTACACAGAAAACAAACTGACAATGAGGAATCATTTTCTAATTTACAGTAAAACTAAACAATTAGCCACACTTTGGTGGGCTCCTAGTGTGCCAAATGAATGCCGACATGGGGATTTGGCACCCTGTTTTCTGGCATGGGATGGGCAAGGGTCATCAGGATAAAAGAAATGTGATGAGGGACAGTTTTGTTTTACAGAAAAAAAACAAATTTCACACACTGGGGTGGGATCCCAGTTTTGTGATATAACATCAGGGATGACTTGGGGATGGGGGCAGAAAATAAAGAATGGCATTGTGCCATTCACAACATACTGGCATTACAGCGCTGCACATGCACATAACTCCACACATGCACGGACTTGTTGTATGTACAGTGCATGCATCGGAATGCAGAAGTAACAGCCGAAATAGTGTGGCTGTTATTCCATTGCCGATCATGGTGGAGGGATTTCAGCTCCATTGGGCTTTCAGAAGGATACTTCCAAAAGTCCAGTGGAAGAGGTTCTGAGATTGATCATTTTCAGAGCTACAAAGCTCTCACAAAATGGCTGTAGGCGCTACACACAGCCCTAATTAGATGACACAGGTATAGCATAGTTGAATGAGGTGTCTATTAGGGTTCATGGACCCCAAGACAGACCCTTTCCCCTGCCTGTGGGTTTGTGTAGGGTGTGGAATGGGGTGTTTGGGTTGGAAACCCTAATGAGACATTTCCCTACTTTTGTCACTTTGACCCTAACTGATACATTAACAAAGTTTTTTGCAATTTATTTCCTTACTTTTTGAAATATTATAATAGTATCCTTATTTTGCTATGGGACTTCGATCAAGATAGTATAACAGTGTCCTCATTATACAGATCCTGCACTCCCATGCCTTCATCAACAAAGTATAACAATATCCTTATGTTATGTGCACTTCCATTCCTCCACTGACATAGTATAACAGTTTCCTTATGTTACAGTGGGAGCGCATGGTCCAAAGGACCCTACACTCCCATCTCTCCATTCAGATAGTATTACAGTCTCCTTATTTTATGGTGGGATCACAAGATCCTTCAGACCCTGGGCTCCCATCCATCCACTGATAGAGTATAACAGTATCCTTATTTGACCTCAGATTATCAGCATAGCCTTCTTATGACCTCACCGCATGTACCCAGTACATAACATTGTCAAATCCCAAGCAAAACATAATTTTGTGCAACCACAATGCAACTTTGCACCACAAGTGTGAGAACTCATTTTGGCTGGAATTTGAATAACAACAACTGTCACATACATGAGATGGGATAATAACAAGGTTGTTCAGAAAATATGGGGTGTCAATATAGAAAATTTATGAAGTTCCAAGCGTGCGTAGTGAGATAGCAATGAATGTGCATAATGCAGCCTTTTTTTAATTTTAACCCCAAATTTTCAACATAGCCTTCTTATGACCCCTTGATGAACAATATGACTATCATTATGCCAGATCCCACCAGAAAGGTGATTTTGACAACCAACCGCAAAATCACCTTACTGGCAAGAGTTGTCTTATTGTTCATGAGATGGGCTCCTCAGGAGTCTAAGTTGAAAATTTAGGCCCCACATTTTTTTTTATTTAATTAACTATACTTTATTGAATTTTGACAACCAACCAAAGCAAAGAAATAAAATAATCAACAACAATAGATACAACACCATCATAAAATCTGACAGTAATTCTTAACCTTTAAAACCCTCACCACCAAACTAAAATCCTCACCTCACCACTACCCCTTCCCCCACCAACTTCCTCCCAGAGCACAATGGTCAACAATCCAACACATAGTATATGAATATAACTGGCATATGTAACTCACAGAGAATACACCACCCCTAAAACAGATGTAGGTAGCCTGCCTCCCATGGATCCTTTCCAATCAAGCTACTCTTGAAAACAGTTGGCTTAAGGGACATCACAAAATCTGCTAAGCGAGAACTCATGTATCTGCCCCGGGCACTCCTGTCACCAATGAAAGTGTCTATAAAGTATCCCAGTCCCTAGTATAGAGGTCCATTCTTTGATTCCTCAACACAATATGCTTCTCCACTGCTAGAGCCTGGGTTAGCTCTAGATACCATCCCTAAGAGACGGGGACTATTATCAAGCCAGTGCCTGAGAATGACTGTTTTTGCCACCATAGAAATTAAGGCCATATATGCTGTGCGCTGTCTAATCAGTGAAGATGGAAAATCTCCTACAAGTCAAACTTCAGGAGTAAAAGCTTCCTCTAGTATCAAAAGCTGATCTAAAGATGATTTAATATTACTCCAAAAAGGTTGAATTTTAACACAGTCCCAAAGCATGTGTTTTAAATCCCCCTCTAGGATGCCACAATGAGAACAGACCAAAAATGGGACCCTACCCTTTTTAAATAACTTCAACAGACTAAAATATAAATCATGTAGTATTCTCTATTGGATCATTCTTTACCATTCTCTCTATACAACTAGTAGAGGCTTTGTGAAATTGTCTGCCAGTGGGAAGAATCATATGGTAAAATAAGCTTTTGCTGCCAGAAAAATACTGTCCCTGATAGTGCCTGGGGATCAACCTTTTGGAATCAAGAATATAAACCAGAGACTGGGGGGGGGGTGAGAGATCTGGGCAAGAAGCTGGTCTAAGATTCTTTTACCCAGTGGATACCAGGGTCCTGGCCCAAAGAAATCCCTATGAACCCTAGAAAGTTTTAAATACTTAAACCCATGCAATCCAGGGATCTTAAACTTCAATTGCATTTCCTCAGACATTAATAAATGGCCATTCTTAAAGAGATACTCCACTGTGGAAATTGCAGATGAGAACAAAAAGCCAATGGAATGGACTTGCCTCCAATTAGGAAGTGACGATTTCCTGCCAGAGGCTGGGTAATTGCCTTACTCCAATTTACCATCAGGTAAGTCTTCAGCTGTAGACAGGACTTTATAGACCAAATAAGAGGAGGTGATCTAAGTGAAGATGGTAAACTGGAGGGTTTGAGATATAACAAATTGTTAAGCTGTATTCCTGCTTTTCAATACAAATTAGCTTCCAACTGAAACCATGCCAGGTCGTAAACCCCAAGGTTGCCACTGGGTACTTCACTCCCCAATTGCAGTCATTTAGCACTATGCTGAGTTAAATACTGTAATACAAAAAGAAATCTGGGAGCCAGTGCCCCCCATTATTTCAGCTGTGTGAGTTTAAAATAGGCACAATGAACCACATCCCCTTCCATAAAAAATGATTTAGAGACCTCTGAAGATGAATAAACCATTTTCGTTAAGAAAGTCCCATCATACCTATAGTACACAACAACCATGGGAGGACATTGATCTTAATGATACTTGCATGCCCCCACAATGATAGGGGTAGCGCCTCCTATCTTTGAAGGCCCAACTGGAGTTCTTGCATAAGGGGAGATAGATTCACTGCTCTCAAATCCATAAGGAACCTGGGAACCAAAACCCCTCAATAGCATATCCACTTCAGTTCCCATGCCAGACCTAAACTCAGGATATCTTGTTTAGATACCAAACCATTCAGAGGCATGACCTGAGTCTTCTCAACATTTAATTTATAACCTGCTATGCCTGAGAATCTCTGTATCTCCACTAAAACAGCAGCTATGGAAGTGGCAGGATATTCTACATGTAGCAAAAGATCATCTGCATAAGCAGAAACTATATATCTAACACCCCCACCCCAATCCATTTCACAGCCATATTATTCTGTAGATTAAAAAGAAGGGATTCCATATATAAACTAAACAGGACAGGAGGGAGGAGACAACCCTGTCTAGTTCCACTCTGAAGAAAAAAAGAAGCTGAAGGAAGCCCATTATAGCGAATTCGAGCCATAGGTCACATATATAACACACTGATCCTCATTCACTAAAAATACCACCAACAGCTTAATCTGGTTCAAGGTCAGTTGACATTCATCTGTATCCCCCTTCCCCAGGTCATGCCTGAAAATAGGCAGCATTTGTCTAGTGCACTTACTTGGTCAACAAAAATTAAATCAATAAAGATTAGTTTACAGAAATTATATGGAAGACCAAATTTTTTGAGTACTGCAAATAAATAAGGCCACAAAATTGTATCAAAGACTTTTTCTGCATCCAGGAAGACAAAGGCCATGAAAACCTTGTTCTCCCCAGATGCAGAAATCAAGTGGAAAAGTTTGTGAAAATGATCGCTTGATAAGCGACCCGACATGAAACTGACCTGAATGGGAGATATCAAGTCTCCCATAACCAGTTTTAATCTATTCACCAAAACTGTAGCCAACAATTTAGCATCCAAATTCAGGAGAGACACTGGGTGATAGCTGGATGGGAGCAACTCATCCTTGCCACCTTTGTATATTAGAGAAATCCAAGCTGAAGTAAAGGAAAAATCAGATAACCCCTTTGAAATCAAAAGTTAAATAAACTAGTTAGGAAAGAGGAGAGCTCATCCATGAAAGTTTTATAGATCTCATTAACAAAACCATCTGGCCCAGGTGCTTTATGAGCCTGAAGCTGATCAATCACCTCTCTCACCTCCCTGCTGCTTATAGGATGCCCTAGCATTTATTGCTGCTCTGGAGACAAACAGGTAAGGGAAAGGGCCTCCAAATATTCCAGTATGCAAGCCTGGTGCTCTGACGTAGGTGGCACATCTGCGTATAAATCATAAAATGTTCAAAATGCTTCTATGATATCCAGAGAGCTTGTAAAGACTTCTCCCAAAAAACTAGGCCTAAGCCTTGGAATAACTCTTGATGCCTCTAACTGCTTAATCCACTAGGTGAGCAGTCTGTCTGCTTTCTCTCCTGACTCAATATAACATGTTTTTGTCTGAAAGAGAATGAAGTCAGCCTTTTCCACAAGAAGATCATAATATCGCACCTGCAAAATATCCAAACGGTCCCTAAATTCTGAAGTTGAAGTGCAGGACAATCAATGTTCCATGCATCTGAGCTCTGATAATAAACTGACCTCCTCCAGTAAATGACATCTCTTACTCCTAGACACAGGTCAGATGCACTCTCCTCTAACACCACACTTCAGGGCCCCCCATACAGAATCTAGCTTAGCCACTGAGACCACATTCTTCGCCAAAAAATTAATTAAGAATTCCTGGATATGCTGAGTAACATCTTTATCTTAAGCAGTTGGGTATTACACCACCACATACTATCCCTATCCTCATTCACAACCAAACTGATCTTCAGGGATACCGGTGAATGATCAGAGATGACTTGCGGAAGAATGTCACTATCAAGTAGACCTATAGGGATGACTTACTCATAAGAAAATAGTCTAAACACGACGAGGTCTCATGTAGCGGGGAATATAATGAAAATTGCTTTAATACAGAGTTCAAATACCTCCATGGGTCCATAAGCCCCAACTAAGCCACAAACTTCTGAAGACCTTGCTGACCAGGAGAAAGACCTCTTCTGTGAGAGCCTAATGTATCCAGATCATTTTGAAATACAAGACTCCAGTCTCCACCCAGGATAACTGGAATACTCAGAAAAGAAGTAAGCAGAAGAGCCAGCTCTGAGCAGAAATCAGAAGAATCGGCATTCGGACCACAAAAATACAACCAAAGAGAACTTTGGAGATTCCAAAGCAGCATTTACAAAAATATACATATTCAAAGGATCCCAATATTTCTAAATGAGGTGAAAGCGCAAGCTTCTTGCCAGCAAGATGACTGTCCCTCCTTTACTTGAGCCGATACCAGCCCCAAAAACTCAGCTAACCCAGCTCCTTTGAAACAGGGCAATATCCTCCCTCTGCATATCGGATTCCTGAAGTATGGCCACTTGAGCCTGGAGTTTCTGTAAATGTTTTAGCACCATGTATTGTTTCTGCTTGCTCTGCACCCACCTTATATTCCATGATATAAAATGATAGACAACCTTAATCATCATGCTCATAATTCTGTATTAATGAAAACCTATACAAGTGCCCGTGATGCCATCAGATTTAAACATGCTGCAGGTGGATAATTGCCACTGTGCTCTGAGAGGATCCTCCCCCATAACATAAAGAAACCCCCACCAAACTAAGTTCAATAGCTCCCCGCATTCATCGTAGCCCCCACCTCTCCCCCCTTAAAGTCCAAATAGTATATAATATACTACCCAGTTAACCCCAATAGACCCCCGACCCTAGAGAGCACTACACCAAAAATCCCTGGTCCATGATGAACAAAACCATCTTCCCATTCCCACCCCCACCCACCAACCTCAAAATGTATAACCAGAGACACTACAGAACAAGTCAAGTAACTATTACAACAATATTTATAAATAGGAACCCTCCATCCTGTTGCTCTTCTTTGATAAAAGGGAAGTAGAAAAAATGAAAATAAGAATTCAAAATACAAACTGCCCACCAACCAGTCAGTGTAGGAAGATACAGGCACTCAATGACTGGCAGGGACAATGTCAGATCCAGAGTCACTCAGCTTTAACTATGATGGCCTTGGTCTACAGCCAGCTATTCCAGGATCCCTCCCTCTGACACTCACCAAGACAGGTCCAACCCAAAAAACTCAAGTAAGCTAGCAAGGTTCAGCCCTCTCCAAGGAAAAAATAAAGGACAGCTGTAGAGACAAGCACCACCCCAGCCCTACAGGAAACAGGATCACAAGGAACACCTCCCCCTTGCTGCATGCAAGAGAAGTCATGGACTAGGGCAACATGCTTGACTGCGCCTATAAAGAAGGGGAGAGGTGTCCATAAGGACTCGGTCTAAGAGAAACACCACCAGCTTCCCCATCCAACAGCCCAAAGAAATATACAGAAGCTACCTCATGGAGGGAGTGTGAGGTACGAGCTCCCTCCACCGACAATTAGCTCAATAAAAGTACACCACTGTGAAACATTCACCCCGATAACTTGGACTTTCTCAGAAAGGGAGGGTGGACAGCCACTCTCCCTAATCTGACACTGAACCCCAATAGTTGGCATCACCAGCAGCTAGTACCAGCTGTAAGAGGGGAGAAGGCATGTCACGTGGTATCCAATGAGCCATATTTAGACCAATCACACTAAACCAGCCAGGGCTCCACTACCAGAAACTCTGTTCCAGCCAAAAAGAATCAGGCATGTAGGAACCCAGGCCAAAATGGCAGGAAGCAATATGATAATAACCACAGTGGAGCAAACCCCACAATCACTCTTCCCTGTCCTCCTGAACTAAAAAAACCTGAGATAAAATATAACCAGAGGTCTCCATGGGGCCCCATCCCCAATCAGTCAGGCAAGGTGAATGCTGAACCCTCCCAATATGTCCCAGGCACTCTTGGTACCAAAATGTTAAAAAATGGCCAAGTAATGGCCAAAAGATGACACCCCCATTGAAATACATAGAACTGCATTTACCTTAGTTCACATAGCAGTCACTGGATCCAGCAACAAGATGTGTCTTTGATTGCTGGAGTGCCTCCTGAACCTGGGACCTCCTCAGGTGAGTGGCGGTCTGAGGGGATGTCAGGGGTGTGTGAGAAGATAGCTGTACAGTGGGGAGGTTGGGTGGGAGATATGGGCATGATCAGCAGTAGATGTTTTATTTTTCTTTACAGCCCCAAACTAGCATAAAACAATGAGGGACGGTTTTATTCTTTCCAGGAAAAAAACAAAACAGACTACACAATAATGGGGGATTGCCACTGCCACCAACTGTTACTATGGCATGGTAGGGTGGCAGTGCCACTAGACACCTGGGCTTTTCTGTTTAAAAAAATATAAGTGCAGAATGCCACTAAAGCAATGATTTTTTTTAATACAAAAAAATAAACAGAAGGAACTAAGAGGGGTACAACTAGACACCAAGGCTAAGGGGGACAAAAAAGTGGCAGAACGCCACTAAAGCAATTAATTTTTTTTTTAAATACAAAAAAATAATATAGGAATTGAGGAGGGGGTGCCACTAGATGCCATGGCAAAGGGGGACAAAAAACAGTTCAGCAACATGTTTTTTACACAAGGAGATGGCCGAAAAGCAATCCTTGTTTGCCATCTCATTTCCTTGTCCACCACCACCATGATTTATCAACCGACTAGTGGACAAGGATTCCAGGTCTGGCCATCTGATTGGCAGATTTGCCCAAACAGATGGCCAGACAAGAATCCTTGTCTGCCAGCTGAATTCCTTGTCTGCCATCCTTATTAATCACCAGTGGACAAGGATGCCAGTCTGGCCATCTGGTCAGCCAATTTTGATGACCATATGGCCAGAGTGAAATCTTTGTCCACCAGCCAAATTCCTTGTCCACTACCCTTATTAGTCACTGGTGGACCAGGATCCCAGTCTGGCCATCTGGTCAGCAAAATTGGCCAACCAGATAGCCAGACCAGGATTCCTGTCCACCAGCTGAATTCCTTGTTCGCCACTGACAAACCAGGATGGTGAACAAGGAAGTTTGTGAGTGGCAAACCAGGATTTAAAAAAAGCTAAAAATAACAAAACAGCACTGAACAAATCCTGGGTGGGCTGGGGGTCCTGTGTGGGTGGGGGTACCACTAGACTACCAGAGAGTAGTAATGGCCAGTGTCATGGCGATTGTGGATTCAGGCAGGTAGGGAGGTACCACTGGACTACCAGGGATGGTATAATAATTCATTTTCAGTGATCCGAGGGCTGGGATGGTGAGGGAAGTTCCACTAAACTAACAGGGATAATAAACTTATTTATGTCAGTGATCAGAGGGTCAGGATGGGGAGGGGAGTATCGCTGGACTGCCAGGGACTCTTGTGTGTGCTTGTGCATGGTGTTGGGGAGGTAGGGTAGCCACCCATGGCCAGCGGCTGCTGTGTTGAACATTGCACTACAATGGCCTGCCTACAGGTGCTTAGCATGTGCACCATTTTCTCAGGCTCAACAGTGAGCCCAGTCATGCGGCACATCTCCGGGTTGTGCCAGCAGATGTGCCACATATCCCTGGCTGAATATCGGGATGTGCTGCATATGCATGGGTATGTTCCCTGGAGATGTGCCGCATACATTATCTTTGTGCCTCATTGCAATTCCCACTTTTGAATATTGTCTCGGGGTGTGCATTTCTGGGGTTGCACTGGTGCAACTCAGTTGCACCATATGCAACCCCTTTGAATACCTAGGCCCATTTATTTTCCTAATTATTTGGTGTAATTTATTTAAAAGCTGTTTTTTCATAAGAAGTCATGTAGATAACAGTGACACCACAACAAGTCATGTGCGTAACACTGAGAGGAACGGAGACACCAAGAAAAACACTCGCCGGGATGAGATGCAGAAAAGAAGTTCATGAGGCAGGTGTGGGGCTTTTAAGACCTTTAAAAGTATAGCAATGATCCGCTTGTGACGCCAGCGACCTGGGTTCGGGAACAGACCCGGATCGTCAGAGGGCCAGCCGGGGGGAGAAGGATAGAGCGTCCCAAGGACTGCTCTCCTTCTCCGGGGGGAGGGTGGGGGCAGCAATCGGCACATTGAGGACCCCTGGCGGAGGCCGGGGTGCTCAAGCGGCCAATGCTTACAGTTCCGGGAGGTGGAGCGGACACTGGCGTCATTGCATGTCCCCACCTCCATAACAAAAAATGGTGGAAAAATAGGGAGGTGGGCAAGGACCACTGTGAGAATGAAGCCCTCCCCAGAGGACCTCACCACACCACCATCGCTGCGGGTCCCCGACCAGACACTAGCCCATGGCCACCAGGAATGGTGGCCGCAGCCCCGCCCTCAGGGGAGTAAGCCGGGGGTGACCGAGGGATCCCGGCAGTCATAGACGGTGGCAGAGGTCTCTGGGGGCCATGACCAGGGCCGAAAAAGAAGACGGGGTCCTGCCAAAAAAAAAAAAAGTATAGCAATGAAAGAGACAGGTGCTTTCAGTTCTGCAAATGGACTGTTGGTGTTGTGGAGGATTTTTGGACCCATAGTTTTGTGCATAAGAGGGGGTTGCCAAGAGAGAGGGGGACCAAATATTTAAATAAAACATCATGAATACCGCAAAGTTAAGAAAAAAATAATAAAAAATGATGTTGAGGAGAGTGAGAGGCACTCCAGCTGGGGGTGGGGTGGGGTGGGGTTATTAGAAAAAAAGCTATTTGAAAATCGGGGTGCTACAAGTCCTGAAAGTACTGTAGGGGACACCACTGATTAGTATGTTACCAGGGAAAAAAAGGATTATAAAACTAAATAAATTATAACTTTAGAAATAAAAATGTTTTAAGAAACACAAGCGCTAACTATGAGATACTAGCATACAGCTTTTTTCTTTAAAATGTAAATGTTGAGATAGCAATAAGGCAATCTATGAGTGACATGGAACAATGTCAAAAAATTGCATCTTTCTTAAAGGGGAAATATGGCACTCCAGGTGGGTCCACAGCAAAATAGCAACACAACAGAGGCTGATGTTATTTACAGTATGTCCTTATTAATACTAGGGAGTGTCAGAATTGAAACATTTTAATGGTTATTTAAGAGGTTACATGCTTTTCTTTTACAGGTGATGCAAGTCTCATCATTACTGTGCACAGACATTATATATATATATATATATATATATATATATATATATATATATATATATATTTATACAATAGGGGTAAAGGATAAATGAGTGTGATAAAAACAGGTATCTTCACCAGAGTGAGTTAAATTTAAGGACTGACATTTATCTCATGGCTCAGAGAGAGATGACTCACTGCTGCCTGCAGCTAACTTAATTACCATGGCAAAACATCCTCACCTGCTTCCCACACTCTCTCACTCCCAGCTCATTACAGTGATACTCTTAGGCCTTGTCTACACTACACTTCTGTAATGTTACAGAGTGCTCAAACCGTTACCGCAACAGTTTGGTTTACACCTGTAATGTTACAGAGGCGTTTCATAAGCATTGTTAAAACCACATATAAGGGGTTTCAACAGCGGTTATAAAACTAGTCCTACCTTGGTAATGTTACCAGCGGTAGTGTAGATGAGCGATATGATCCCCTGCAGGAGCACAACGCGAGCTGCATTGTGTAATCAAGCGCTGCCGTAACGGTCGCCCAGCTCCCAAAGTATGGACAGTGCCGCAGTGTGGATGCACTGCACCACTCCCCGGCCGTAACAGATTGCTGCCTGAAGATAATTTACTTAACATTGAAAAACACACTCAGCTTTTCCCACAGAGTTTGTAACACTGCCAGCCCATTCAGAAAATGTCACACACAGAAACAGCAAACACAGAAACAGCAACAGAACACAAAAAATCATAACAATATTTCTGAAACTCATACCCCTATTGTATGAATTGAACACATGATGTGCAGATCGTGTGTTATGGAAAATATCTTCACTCCTGCATTGTGAGATCTGGATGCTCTCACTCGTGCCTTTGGTACTCGTGAGTATCCAGGACTCACTCTGCAGGAGTGAAGATATTTTCCATATCACACTCCTGTCCACCATGTATCTTCTATTTATATATATATATATATATATATATATATATATATATATATATATATTTGTGCGGTACCACCAGTATAGTTAGGGTGAAAGGCAATGTCTATGTTGACATCAAATCTGTGAACCATAATAACTTTGGAACCATCACCCTTGCAACACTTTTGCAGAAAATTTGGCAAGTAGAATCTGAATGGGTAGGTCACCGGACATGCTAGATGTCATGTGAATCCATTTGGTGGTTTGTGAGATATGGAGCATCAAAAAAAACAGAGAAATCCCATTTTTATGACATTTCTTTTTTATAGACATTTCTCAGAAAGAGCTTTAGGTTGTGGTCTTCAACTTTCAGGGAAGAAAGTCCTTGGCTTACGGATGTGTGTTTTGAAGGTTTGGTTAAAAATTATGAATCTGTTAAAAAGTAATTACATTTTTAATGTTCCTATTATTTTCTATGGGACAAGTTAAGTGTCCCACATGAAAATAGCATTGTTTCCACGAGAGGTGCTCCACTTTTGCATGTAGGCTCACATACAGCCTAGTCTGTTTTCACAGGAGCTCCATTGTTTTCACAGGAGCTACAGTTATTGCATATGTAGGGTCACATAGAACCTGCTTTAGTTTTGAAGAGCTCTGTTGTGTCTGCCATCTTGTTTTCTCTTTAGTGAGAGAAACAAATTAAGCAAACTTGAAAAAATAAATGTCATATAAAAAAACATCAGAACTTAGCTAAATGGACCTGATTAGTTGCATTCTGTTTTTTTTTTCTTAAAATCATGAATGCCAAGGTTAGTGAGAGGACTGGGTCTGCCACGTTCTCTGTATGAGAACAGTGGGATTTTCTTGACTTGTGCAGCTGCAGCTTGAACTCATGCTACCTGCTGCATTAGCATGTATGATCCAGTCTTTCTCTGGTGCCCAGTGGCACATCCCATGAACCAATGACTGTGCAGTGTGCCCCTCTTCCTGGTATTTAGTGGCACCCACACCCTCCTTATTTATGTATATATTATGTATGTATGTATTTATTCAATCTGACACCGGGATGCACACTCCCGGTGTCAGATGCCCCCAGTCCCTTTTGTTAATTATGTAATTGCCAACATTGGGATGCCCAATCCCGTGTCGGCAGTGGAAGACCCCCCCAACAGTGTGGGATACTGGGGATCCCACTCCCAGTGTCTTCAAATAATTAATGCTTTGTTTGCTGTAAACAAGAAAATCATCCCCCATCTTTTGTATTTTGTTCCTGGAATAAAGAAAATGGTCCTTTGTCATCCCTGCTGCCTCCCTTCACCATCCCCACCCTCTGTCTGAGCAACCACCACCCACTCCCCTATACTTACCTCTGTAGGTCATGTGGTGTCATCTTCTGTGGACCTCGATATCTGATGTTCAAAAGCGTGGAATATGTGAAAATAGGTATGGCTTATTTTTGCATATGCTACATTTTCAAACATTAAATGTGCAGTTCATTGACAGATTTGATAACTAAAGGAAAAGCACCTTTGCTGTTGTGCTTCTCCTGTGGTGCAGAGGACAAGGTATAGGCATAGGACATCCAAGGATCCTGGGTTCAAAGTCATCTTCTCTATATATTTTTTCACCTACAATGAATAATGTAGGAGGGCTAGTCTTGAATGCAGGAGCCTTTGATATTTCATGCCTGTGCCTTGCCCTCTGCACCACTGGAAAATCACAACTAGAAAAGTGCTTCCTCTATAGTAACAAAATATGTCAATGATATACATGTTTGACCCCAGAGGACTGTTAATGTGCAAAAATCATATTGGATTTTTGAGTACTGACCATCCCCTTGGGACCAGATATGCATATTGTTGCAGCCCCAAAAAATCACTCTGTAACTTGTCGACATTGGGTGGTCCAATCCCCATGTCAGCAGTAGATGCCGCCCTCCTTCCTGATCAGTGTGGAACACTGAGAAGCCCACTCCTAGTGTACATGGACATGACTTCCACCACCCCCAGCAGATTGGAACATTGGGGCTCCCACTGCCGGTGTCATGATACATGTGTCACCCCCCTCACAGTAGTGTGGAACACTGGGGAACCCACTCCCAGTGTCCCCAAACATAGGTTTTCTTTACCTGTGAAAAGAAAAGTAGTCCCACGACTTCTTTTTTTCATACCTGAAAAAAAGAAAATGATCCCTGTAATGCCCACAGTCACTTCCCCATTTCAACACTCCCACTGAGCACCCACCCCCACCCTACATTTACCACTAGAGACCATCTGCTGTCATCTTTAGTGACAGGGATACATCTCCACTCTTCATAACTGAACCATAAACTGAGAAATCAAGGTACAGTAAGTGCCGTATAATGTATTTCAGTGGCGTTTTGAACTTAACATAGAAACATAGAATCTGATGGCAGATAAGGACCGCTTGGCCCACCCAGTCTGCCCATTTCCCTACCTACTGGATAAGCTGCAGATCCTAGTTAACCAGCAGCCTACTTCTTCCTACCCCCACCCCCCAGAATTGCCTTATGACTATCCCATGCATGCTTGAATTTCCCCACTGATTTTGACTCCACAACCTCCTCCGGAAGGCCGTTCCATGCATCCACAACTTATGTTGATATCTTAGCCATGTTTTGGTATTTTTTCACCAAATTTTCAACATGGGCTTTTTGGGACTACACCTCAGAAACACTGTCACTGTCATTTTGTTAATCAGGCCCAGAAAGGTGATTTCATGATCGCTGAGTGAAATCACCTTTTGGGGCTGATTAGCGTAATGACAGTACCAGTGTTCATGAGGTGGGGTTCAAAAAAAAGCGCATGTTAAAAATTTGGTGAAAAAAATTACTAAAAATGGTTTAGTTACATGTGGTCATTGAAGTTTTTTTACACACATGTGCAACTTTGTAATTTCTAATATTTTCACACAAAATTTTCAGCATTGCCTTGCCATTTTTTCACACAACCTCATGAACAGAACAGCTGTCATTTTTCACATCTTGCTGGAAACATGTTTTTGCACCTGTGGCATAGAATGGTGTTTTGACACAGATTTCAAAATTTTCACCTAAGGGGTTTATGAGGTGGGGTTATGAGAAGACTATGTTCAAAATGTGAGGTCAAAATATGAAAAATGCCAAAGTTACGACTGTCGCAGTTTTGGTACACCCACTCGTAGCTTCAGAAATTTTAAATATTTTCACCTCAGATTTTCAACATAGCCTTCTTATTACTCAGCCTCATGTATGTCATAGCTGTCATTTTTTTCAAATCCTGTCCAAAATGTGTTTTTGCAACTGTGGTGCTGAATGGCATTGCAGTTGTGCAGTATTATGTCTAGGCAGACTTTGAAAATTTGGTCTATCTGGTACATGTGGTGGGGTAATAAGATGGCTGGCTATGCTGATAATCTGGTTATGCATCTACAGAGGGATGAGTGCCCAAGGTCTTAAGGGCCCAGCACTCCCACAGTAAAACAAGGAAAATCACAAAGCATGGGAGTGCAGGACACAATGGGCCCTGCACTCCCACTGTGACATAAGGACAGTTATGGAAGGTGGGAGAGCCCTGCACTCCCACAGCCAAATAAGGATACAAGTAAACTATCTGAAAAAGTAAGGAAATTCACTGCAAAAATACTTTGTTAATGTATCAGTTTGGATTCTTACTAAATCAACAAAAACAGGAAAATGAGGTGTTAGGGTTTCCAACCCTAGCACCCCATTCCCATCCCCACAATTCAGATACTGACAGGCATCGGGGGGGTGCCTTGGGGTCATCAGCCCTAGTGCTCACTCCATTCCTCCCCAACCCATCCTGCAGACATTGACAGATGTTTGCAGTGTGCCTTGGGGTTTGCAGCCCCAACGCTCACCCCATTCTCCTATACTGTTCCCATATCAGCTTATTTTTCTTATGGAGTAGGGTGAGCATTAGGGCTGATGACCCCAAAGCACACCACCAACATCTGTCAGTGTCTGCAGGGTGGGGGTGGGAGTGGAATGGGGTGAACATTAGGGCCTACAACACAAAGGCATGCCAGCAACACCTGTCTGTGTCTGCAGGGTGGGGGTGGGGTCTTAGGGTTGGAAACCCTAACACCTCATTTCCCTGATTTTGTCACTTTAGTAAGAACCCTAACTGATACATTAACAAAATTTTTTTTCAATATAAATATATATATATATATATATATATATACACACACACACATATATAGTATATACATTTATGTAATTCATATTTCATTTAATAAAGAGCACAGTGTAGTATACTTACTGCATGTATACGATAACAAACCATACTGTCAAATGCACCGTGAGTACTTAAATGCCCAGAAAAATATCTAAGAGCTTAAATACTTGATAAGTTAATTTTAGTAAATGCTGCTTTTTCAAAATTCAACATAGAAATATAGGAGAAAACATTTGATAATATACATGGATAAAATTACAATATCAGTTTGAAGAATGCTGCCTTACCTAAGGCCTGTTGTGATCAAATTGTGTAAATTTACTTTAAATATGTTTTTGGTGTCAATCATACACTGATTGTAAACTTGTATATTTTGCATATTATATATGTAATATATATGTCATTTTATGCCCATGGGACCCCATTGTAAATGAGTCTAGGCTCAATTGGGTTATCCCTTTTTGACTATCAGAATAAAAGTTTTACTACTACTACTACATCAATTTGGAACTTATGCAAAAGTAAAACATCAGTAAAGTGAACGATTAAAAGAGGGGAAGAATGGAGAAGGTGACTGAAAGAAAGGGAGGTCTGGGGGGTTGTTTGAGGAAATGGAGAATTAAAGGTCGATCAACACATAGTGTAATGCATCCATAGGTGGATCAACACAAGATTCCCTCCTCCAGAACTGAAGATAGAGGAATCTGAAAAAGCAACACAATTCATATTAGTGCCAGACACATTCAATGCATATTCAATACTTAATCTGTAGTTAGTGTATATCAAATATTGAACATTTTTCAGTATTCTTATAACAAGAAGAAGGATGGGGCTAAAGTAACTGATTAAAGAGACTATAAAATAGGTGGTGGGGGTGTTGTTCTTGCTTTTACTATTTCATATTAACAAACCTTACTAAGAAATATTAAGTCCAGCAACAATGATCTCATAAATACGGTTTTAAATTCCAACAATCATTCAATCCTGCTGATTTAACTGTTTTCAACATAAAAATCCAAAAACTTTCTTTCCTCAGAAGGTATTTTACCTTATTTCGAATATTCAGGCCAAATAATCTGTTCGGGTCCCAAGTATTTTGATATTTGTTATTTGGTATTCTTATTCAGGTTGGGGGGGAAAGTAATTAAAAAGAAAACAAAATAAAATTAACAGTTGCCCACCCTCCTCCCCTGCCAAAATCACTAAATCCGACCCCCATCCCCCCACTCTCTGTCAGTAACCTAATCCCAGTCTCCTCCCCAGCACTCAATTCTTATATATATTATTGCTGTTAATAATAAGGTGACTATCACAAACCCACCCCTCCCCTCCTCTACTGCAGCTGCCTGCAGAATGAAGCATTCCAGCCTTGCTCACACTCTGTACTGAAATGATCTGATCAGATGATCATTGTAGTATTGAGAGAGCCAGTGCCGGTGGGAATGCTACCTTCTGCATGGCAGCTAGCCAAGGAGGAGGGCAGGTTTGTGCCAGTTGCCTTAATTCATTAAAAAAATAAATATATGAATTGGGTACAGGGAAGAGGAGCATTGGTCAGTGCAGCCAGCATGGGGAAGGGTTGGGGTTGGGGACATTCAAAAGTGCAAATGAGTGCCTACTAGATTGGTAGCCAACTGTGGAGGCAGTTGAGTTGTGTTGGTGCCTTATAATTAATTAAATGCATTAATTAGGTGCTGGGGGGCTAGGAGTGTGGGTGGGTGCTGCCATCAGGAGTGGGGATGTTGGGGCAATTCATTTTTTCAAGTGGAAATGACTACTTAGATTGGTGGCCAGCTGTGGAGGAGTGCGGATTTGTACTAGTCACCTTAAAGATATATGAAATGGGTGCTGGGGGGATGGGGGTTGTAGGTGCTTTCAGCAGGTGGGGGAGGTGTTGGTGACATTCATTTTTTAAAGCACAAATGAGTGCTTATATTGGCAGCCAGCCATGGAGGTGGGGGGTTGTGCCTGTCGCATATCATGGGACATTTTACAATGTCAAATTGTGGGTGCTGGGGAGGAGGAGGAGGAAGGTGGGATCGGGTTACTGACAGAGGGTGGGGGAATATTGGGCTTGGATTTAGTGATATAGGCTGGGAGGAGGGTGGGGCACTGTTTCTTTTTCTTTTTTCCAATAGTATTTTCCAAATGGCAGGCATGAATAATGTTACTATTCATTATTAGGGATCTGAATAATGAGAGGTACATTATTCATGGTATTCAGAAAATAATATTCATTATTCGTATACCTCTAGCTCCAATCCCATGAACTTTAAATCCACTATATTTGATTGGTGATACCCAGAAAATGTGTACCAACTGGTGTTTCAGATCTATTATTGATTATTGACCTGACATGCCCTTGTATCCTTTGTTTTAGTGGCTTTACCATGCATTCTATATATACTAAATTACAGGTACACTAACGACTGTTAACAAAAAAGGGGATATTGCAAGTTATACACTTTCTAATATCTACACCCAAATTACTATGACATGGATGCATACATTTTTTGCTTGTATTTGCATCCTTGTATGTATTACATATGGTACATTAAAAAAATGGGCATGGGGTCATTATGTTGCAAACAATAACAGTGCAGCAACGTACCACACTGTCAATACAGCAAGTGCATTGCTAGTGCATGCACAAAATGCTGAATAACAATATCAGCATAAACGGCAGACAAATCTTGTGTTTTTGCAGGAAGTTCTGCCCCCTGCACTCCCATTACTCGGATCCTCACCCCCCCCAATCCCCCCATTTAAATTACAAACTCTGGAGGGTTAAACACTAGGATGGGGCCAAACACAGGTGGGGAAAACACAAGTCCAACAGTGTAAAAATATATAAAACCCACCAGCAGTCTGGGACTGGGATTTGAAACCCGGTCCATAGGCACACCACCTCCCTTCACTGCCACTGGCTCATCCCCCTGATCCATGGCAGCTGCTCGAAGAACCACTCCCTCGGCTGAGGTCATATCCTCTATATCACTCTTTCCAGTCCTTCCCAACAAATAACAGCAGTGCACGAAATAGTGCTTTCTTACTTGCAGTATTTTGTACCCTGTCACTGTATTCTCTTGCTCTATGTCTCCTGTGCAGTTTTGGCTATGCTGTTTTTGGAATGGCATATTGACCAGGTACCAGAAAAAAACTTAGGTTTGTCTGGAAACCAACCACTCCCAGGTCTAGGTTCTTCCATTAACCTACTGTGTACCAATATGTCTCTGAGATGGATAGATCTTCTAAATGAAATCCTTGATTTAGCTCCCACGGCCATTTCCACATTTGCATCTGAATGTAGAATGGGCCAATTCCTGAAAAGTATATTTGCTACTCTACCAGCTAAACTATTAAATTCAGTTGTAAAAGTTAACACAGTCATATTTGAGTTAGTTATTTGCACTTCATTATTTTAGTGGAGCAGTTCATTTATTTTCTTCTGCTTTACTTTGTTTTTAGATTCCTCCAATAAACATTCCTTATGATCACTGTGTAAAAACCTCAGTTTCAATTCTCCAGCTGGTTTTTCAAAACCTGTTTCATTACTACAGTTCCAGTATAGTCTCAGGAATTTGCCAAATGGTATCATAATTTTTTTAGATGTAGAATGTGCACTGTCAGATCTCAGAAGTGAGTTAGTTGCTATAATTTTTCTGTGACATTTTATCTGAACCAGTTTATTGGGTTCTGAATAGAAAGTTAGATCCAAAAAATTAACAACTTCTTTACTCATGTAGTATGAAAAGGAATGATTGCAATTATTGTTATCCAGCCATGATACAAAGTCAATTACTTCTGTGTGATCTCCCTTCCAAATGCAGCTGACATCACTTGCAAAATGATACCAATATTTAATGTTATCAAAAAATGGATTATTCTGTTTGTTCAAAATGTGCACTGTTTCCCACCACTAGAGATGCTGTAAAGTTTTAATTCACTGGCAAAGTTCCGGCAAAGTCACCAACTTTGCCTCCATGTAGCAATCTGTATAGTTTTACTATTAGGCTGAAAATTCACCTATGTGGCTTCACTGGAAAATTTCACCTCAAAGTGAGGAAGTTTGTGTGCAAATGGCAGAATTTTGCCCAAGAACAGCAGAATTTTGCCTGCAAATGGTAAAAGAAGCTCACAGTTCCTGCACAGACCCACACTCCACAAACTGTGCTAAATTCATGGATTAATTCAAGGAGTGAATTTTGCCAACTTCGCCCACCTCTACCCACCACCCTAAAAATAAATTAGCATAGCTTGGTGCCATACTGGCACCCATGGTGGTGCCGCAAATCTGCAAAAAAATAAGCATTGTTGAATTCAAAGAAACTGTGTGTTAGAATAAATGCTGAACTTCAAGAATAAAACCAGTGGGCGTCTGTCTCTTCATTATCCCTATGATTTTTCAAAAAGTATTTGCATGCATGTATACCTTTGTCATGCTCAATATCTGTATACAATGAATTCACATCTATGGTGACCCATGTCAAATCTTTCTTCCACAATAACCTATCAATTTTCTTTCAAGCACATCTGTTGTATCTTTCATAAAAGACTGTAATTTAGGAACACATTTCTGAAGAAAGAAATCCAGAAACTGTCCCAAGTTTTTCAGTTAAGAAATCCACTCCTGAGACAATATGTATCCCAAGAGGGTTATATAAATACTTATGCACTTAAGGGAGCATGCAAAAACCTGCAATTTTAGGATTTTTATTCCAGATACATTTGCACTCATTTTCCATGATGTTCCCATCCCTAAGTGCCTCTTGGAGCAATTTAAGCATTTATTTTTTGAATGTTAGCATAGGGTTACTATTCAACTTCCTATAGGTACTGGAATCCTCTAATAAGGAAAAATAATATCCTTTTATAGTGTATGGTGGAATACTGTTATGCATAGAATCCCATGCCTGAAATATGCTTGTTCTGCTGCAGTAATAACATCATTATGTTGTTCTGCTGCAGTAGTGATGTCACTACTACAGCAGAACAACTTGGAATGTTGCCACATAGTTGCTTTCCTCTATCCAATTAAGCTGGAAGTTGTTGTTTTTTTAACTTGAACTTACAGAAACATTTGCAGCACACTGTCAGTTAAAAAAAAAAGAAAATGTTAACATTGATATTCCTGGTTGCCTTCACTAGCTGTTTTTTTTGTGATTTTCTATGCTGTGACTGCCCATACACTACAAAAGATTGTACATGAGCAGTAATACACAAACAAGGATATTCTTGTATCTTGAGGTTCCCTTGGTAACAGAGCAACTCTCAAGCTGCACTCTTGAGGTCATCTATTACCAAGGAAACCTCTCGATACAAGAATATCCTTGCTGTGTGTGACTGCTAATATACAATGCTTTATGTAATGGTCAGTATCCAAAAGCACAATATTTCCCCCTTTATCTGTCTGTTTAATTACTTTTTTAGACTTTAGTTCCATAAATGCTTCATGTTCCTGTTTTGTTAGATTAAACAACCTAGGGGGACCTGACTTATCAAATAAAACTTTTACATTTTTTAAGACAGTACACTCAAATATTGATACAGTGGAGTTAAACGCAAGGGGGCAAAATAGAGATCTGCCCTTAAATAAAAGCTGTCTTTGCTTATTAAAAGACTTTTTTGCTTGTAAAAGTCTAGGTATGTCACTATTACCTGGCAAACATTCAGCTGTTTCAAAATTAGCACTGATGTCCGCATTCTCCATAAGTAGATATTCCAGCACTTCTAAATCACACTGTGCTGTATCACCAATGAGTCCCAGGTGTTGATCAATTTCCAGATGTGTTGTATTGTCCAGGATTCCCCCCTTTTCCCTTACAAAAAGACAGAGACCATTGTTTGTTGTTGTGCTCAGATTGGCAATTAATTTATTTATACTTCATAATTCCATGTTCCATTCTCATTTCTTATTATCATATTTTCAGAATTTCATTTATTTCTATCCATATATCAATCTCTGATTATCCATCCTTCTTCCTCTTTCCTCTCCCCAGGTGAAAACCTGGGTGACCTCTTCTTCTCCTTTTCTGTTAGGTAACGGTGAAAACCAAGATCACTTTCTCCTTCATCTTCTTCCTCTTCTTGTGTTATTCCTTTTTTCTTTCCCCCTCCCCTCCTCCCCCCTTTCCCCCTTTTTTCTCCTGCTATCCACCTTTGGCAGTCCATAACCATATTATCATCTGCCATCCACCTTTGGCAGTCCAAACTGTCCGACCGGTCGCATCTGTCATCCACCTTTGACAGACCCACCATACAGTCCCATCTTGACTGTCTTCACCTCTTGCTCTGCCTAATAGGGTGGGTGGGAGGGATCAAAACTCCAGCAAAAAGTGGCTGAGGCCCCCTTGTGCTGTCCCTTATGTACCTCCATTCGCCCCTCCCCTTCCAGTTACCTGCCCATTGTTGTGACCCTTAGCCCCTCCCCTTCCTTCTTCCCTCCCCTCCTGAGCACAACTGTCCTATGAAGGAGGGAAGGGGTGCACCAGGACAACTTGGTCTGCCCCTTAAAGGGCAAACTCCATTGTCCAGGAGTCCCCCCTTTTCCCTCACAAAAAGACAGAGACCATTGTTTGTTGTTGTGCTCAGACTGGAAATTAATTTATTTGTACTTCATAATTCCATATTCCATTCTCATTTCTTATCATATTTCCAGAATTTCATTTATTTCCATCCATATATCAATCTCTGATTATCCCTCTTTCTTCCTCTTTTCTCTCCCCAGGTGAAAATCTGGGTGCCTTCTTCTTCTCCTTTTCCGTTAGGTAACAGTGAAAACTGAGACCGCTTTCTCCTTTATCTTCTTCCGCTTCTTGTGTTATTCCTTTTTTCTTCCCCCTTTTTCCCCCCTAGCCAGTCTCCAGCTTGCGTTGGATGGCTGGCTTCCCCCATAATTAGGGTATTATTCTCCCTTACCTCAGGGAAGATCCTTTTTACTCCTTGTCTCCTTTTTTTTTTATTTCCCATTTTTGCAAGTTTTTCTCCATGCTTCTATAAAGCCCATTGTTTCTGTATTGAACATGTCTATGGCTAGGTCCGACAGGTGCACACCATCTGACCTGTAGAAGTCTTCTACCCATTCCTCTACCCCCTCGCAGTATCCCCTGTCCTCACATCTACCTTACCAGTGTCTCTACCCTTCTATTCAACTTTCTCCTGGCCCTCTCCACTGCTCTATGGCTGTGCTCCTGCCTTCACACCCTTCTTGGTATCATATCTGACCAGGGGAGGCATACCTGAGGCCTTGACTGTCATATTATTCCTAAATCCCTTTTTATCTGTAAGAATGTGTCAACCCATGGCTTGTCTGCAAGTCATTGCCCCTAGATGTATAATAATTAAGTCTGGACTGGGACGCTGTCCCTTGAGCTTCTTCAGGGTGGAAAGCAGTTGTGCCCATCTCGTCCCCCGTATGTCATGCCAGACCAACCTACACTGTTTCATATCCTGGTACAGCTGCTTTCCCCCAGCCTTCATCTCTGCTCTCTTTCCAGCCCAATAAATATAGGAATGGCTGCAGATCCAGACTTCCGTGATCCTCCCTCTACCTATGGGGTTCAAGCAAAATTGATTATTTTACACATGCTTTTAGTGTCATCACCATAGTATCCCCTTCCCTGCCCTCCCCCCTTTACCATTTCTCTCCCCCCCAGATCCATAGTTGACAAAACAGGAGCACTACTTTCAATTTCTTACTTCAGTGCTCGGATGTATCTCTTATAACTGGCAGACCACCAGCATCCTTCTTTCAAAATGTCATTCACCATTTCTCCCACTGCTGCCCACTGTGAGGCAGCCCCAATCTGCAAGGAATGGGATGAATAATTAGCTGGGTCTTCCCCCATGAATTGCATGCCCTTTTTGAGCAATGCTGTGACTTGGTAGCTGGTGACCCTTTTCCCATCACCATGTACAAATAATTTTCCCATCCAGGTCTGCGGCGAAAGCCCACAGAGCCTGTACTGGGCATATTGCAACCTCTACCTGCCCCTTCAGCATCACTATGCAACCTTATCCTCTTTGATCTGTTTTTGACCTCCTGATCTTGATCTGTATCTCTTTCACCCCCCAGATTATATCTTCCCATTCTAACCCCCCTTCCTTGTCTTCTTTCCCATGGCCTACCACCTCACTCACTCTCATGGCCCCTGCAAATATTACCACATAAATTGTGTGAAATAGCTGGGCCTCAGCCCTTGATCTGCATATTGCCGGGAGCACGTCCTTTAGTTTTATTAGCCACTGCTCCCCTATTGGCCTTCTATTATCTCCTGGCCCATGTTTCAACCTACCCCATCTTTGCATCATTCTCCTGATGAACAATGATTTCGTCAGGTCTTTCCATCCTTTTAGGCTGCAGATAGCACTAATCCCTGCCAGGGAGACTCCCATTGTGGTTAGAGCGGTCCCTTTTTGCCACTGCTCCACAGTGAACATTCCCAACTGTTCCTCTGTAAGTGGCCCACTTACCTCCATCAGGTGCTCAGCCCTGAATGTTTGAAATACCCGCCAGGCCCATTGTAGGCTCTCAGAGTCCGAGGAGCCCATGACCTGCGAAACAACAGTTCTGCTCCTTCTTGCCAACGTCCCAGATGTTCATTGGTATGGGTGTTTTTTGTTCCTCCACTGCTGGCGCCAGCCTCCGTAAATGGTCCAGCTGCAGACGGGAAAGGCTGTCAGCCAGGGTATTGTGTACCCCTTCTATGTGTTTTGCTTTGAATGACATGTTCAGCTGCAAAGCCCTTAACACTAAACATCGCAATACTTGCATGACTGTTTCTGACCTGGCTCCCCTGTTGTTTAGGACCTCCACCACTGCTCTATTGTCACACCAAAATGTCACTTTCTGATCCCATAATTCCTCCCCCCAGACCAGGGTACATGCCCATATGGGCATGATCTCCAACAATGTTATATCTCTTGTTTTCCCATCCCTTACCCAGCTATCAGGCCATGGTTCTGCAAACCACCTGCCCCTCAGGTAACCCCCAATGCTAAACCCCCCAGCTGTGTCTGTGTAGAGCTCAAGGTCTGTGTTGTACACCCACTCCTCTTGCCAGAACAAACAGCCATTGTGTTCCTTAAGGAATTCCTCCCATATTTCAAAATGTTCCCTGACACCTTTTGTCAGGTCCACCCAGTGATGTGGTCTGGTGACCCCTGCAGTAGCCCTAGCTAACCTCTTTGTGAATGCTCTCCCTGGTCCAATGGCCCTGCAGGCAAAGTTCAGGTGCCCCAGTACTTGTTGTACTTGTTTTAGCTGTACCCTTCTCCTACTGGTGTGTACTTGAATCAATTCCTTCAGTTTCCTCACTTTGTTGTCTGGCAGCCTGAATATCTCTTTTGGGGCATCTATCTCAATCCCCAGGAACTTCATCACCCTGCTGGGTCCTTCTGTTTTCTCTGGCGCCAGTGGCACCCCTAGATCTCTGCATAATTCCTGAAACTTGCCCAGCATCCTCTGTGTCTCTCTTTCCCCCTCCCAATGAAAAGGAAGTCATCTAGATAATGAAGGACCATTCTATAACCCGTCCTTTCCTGAAATATCCATTGCAAGCATGTGCTGAATGCTTCGAATGTCGCGCAGGCTATGGAACATCCCATTGGCATGGATTTGTCAAAATAATATTGCCCCCCAGTCTTAAAACCCAATAGATCCCAGTCTTCTCTACTGACCGGCAGCAGTCTGAAAGTGGATTCAATATCCGTCTTTGCCATTCATGTGTCCTCAGTAGCTCGGATTATCCGGACTGCATCCTCTAGTGTTGCATATGTTACTTCACTGTGTTCCTCCCCTATGAAATCATTCACCGAATCCCCTTCTGGATAAGATAGGTGGTGAATCACCCTGTACTCTCCCTCTTGCTTCTTGGGTACCAAACCCAATGGCGAAATCTTCATATCTCGCAGGGAGGGTGTCAAATGGTCCCTCTACCCTCCCTGCTGCCTTTCTTTTCTCTATCTTCTGTCTCAACATTTCTTCCCTTCCTTTAACTGATCCCAGGTTGCCCTCCTCTCTCGCTTGTCTGGGCCCCCCACACTGCAGTGAAAACCCCATGCTAAAACCTTTTATAATCAAATCCCACACTCTTTTGTTCGGATATCTGTCCAAACAGGCTGTCCATGCCTCTAAATTGATGGGGGTTCTAGCTACCCCAAACTGCTCCTTGCTGTCCCCCCATTACTGCTCCCCAGCCCTCCCTCCTCCCGCCTTGTGTAAGGTTCCTCTGATCAGTGATTCTGACCCCCTCTACTCGTGTTCCCTCTGCCCCTCCCTTCCCTAGTCCATGTCTGCCCTTTAAACCCCTGTCCCTCTCGAAAGAATTGTTGACCTGACCCTTGCCCCCCCTTCCTTGTGCCCCTTGAGTCCATGTCATCCTGCATCTGCTTGCCGGGTGCCCTCCACTGCATTTTGAGCAAGCGTTCCGAAAACGACATTGAGGCCATGAGCAAAAGGCCATGTTGTAAGCCCAACAACATCTTTGGGGTGTTGCCCCTTTCCTCCCCCATTCCCCTTCGGGTGTGGACTGATCTGCGACATAGTCTGTCCATAAGACTAGCTGCTTCGTGTCCCATCTCACATCCCAAATGTTGCCATTCTCTGTCAAAAAAATTCGTCATAGTATAACCACCCCACCCCCCCCTTTTGCCTTTTCCCTCCTTATTATTAAGAAATACGTGATGAGCGGGATGCCCAGCTCTGGCCTTTCCTCCAAGATGATGACTGAGAAAGTGGCAAAACCCATGAACCATCCATCCCAGGTCTTTCCTTTCGTGAACTTGTCCTCCTCCTCCTTTTTCCCTAAAAGTACTATTGCTGCTGCCATTTCACTCTTACCTATGTTCTCAGCCTCCTCATACTTTGCTGCCGATTCCCGGTTCACCAGAGCGAATATATCCACATACTCACCTTTCCATATTTTTTCTTTTGTGGCCAGTGGAACATGCTCTCCTATCCTCATACCGGGCGCACCTATCTCCCTTGTACCTTTCCCTTCTTTTTCTGCACTCCCTTCATTTCTTTCCAGCACCTCTTTCTCCATCCTAATCTCAGCCAGAGCTGACTCCATCTGCCCTAACCCTCCTGTCCCCACCGCTGACACAGTTTGACCTATGTATTCTTTTATACTGTCCCCCTCTGCGCTGGGTGCATTACCTGTAACCTTGTCTGGGCCGTGCTGCCTGGCGTCTTCCAATTGCCCTTTTTTTCTCCCTGTGGTTGAGGAGGAGGGTGAACTACTATGGTTTGTGGAGGGAACACCATGTTCTGGGGATCTGGCCCAGGTTCACCAAGGAAGATCCCACCTTGATCAGGGGGAGGTACTGGCATTACCGAGTCTATAGGCTGCACAGGTACTGGATCAGCCACCCTGGCAGGTCCCACTGCAAGTGGTGGTTCCCTAGTGGGGCTGCGTGGCCCTTCAGCTGGTTGTTTCCCTCTGCCCCCTTTTCCCGGGCCCACTTTCCTTTTCTCCCCTGGTCTCCCTAGTTTCTCCCCTTCCACCAGTTCCCACATTTGGTTGGCCTTTTCTGCCAAATTGATTATAGCCCTGTAGGCATCCTCCTTTGATGTCTTGCTTTTCTTTGGTGCATTGTCCTTCGCTCTTTTCTCTGTGAAGACAACTACAGGAAGAGAACAAGATTTATTATATACCTATATTACTCTATATATATATTATGGTAGAGGAACCATTTCTATGTTAAACCCCAAAACTTTGCACCTTAATAACTTTGCAACTGTTTGACAGATTTACCTGAAATTTGGAATACATGATCAAGAACCATAGGCCTTGGGATCTGCCAAGTTTTGTACTGGTCAGATATACAGCTATGGAGTTATTAAGCATGATCTGAGTGCACGTTTACGCTTTTTCTGGAATTCTACGGTCATGCGTAGAGGTCGCACGGTTTGCGTAACCAGCCTGAAATCTTCAGGAAGCGTCGCCTAGGTCGATGTGCCTTTCGAAGATTTGGTGAAAAATATTAAGCGGTTCAAAAGTTATTCAAAACCAATTTCCCATTATAAGTCAATGGGAAAAGTTAAAAGTTCGACAGTGTGCAAATGCATTTTACTTATCAAATGGCCCTGTTACTTTCGCAAATCCGCCATTTTGTTTTCAGTTAGTGATCAGAAAATGCTTGTCATTTAAATTTGGGACTAGCAACTAATTCTTTTTGTATTCACCTAGTTGGACCCTGAGGATGCTAGCCATGTCTTTATTTTGGGGTAAAACACCCCAGAAATATGTTTTTCAAATTTCTGGAAAAAGTACTTTCGCAAAGTACTTTCGTGCTCACGAAAGTGTTGCAAATTTTTGTGAAAGCTTTCTCAAATTGCGACAGTAGTTTTCTAGTCTGTGGGAAAATGACAGCAATTCTTTGGCACTGCACTGCAAAAGAACAGTTGGGAGTTTTGGGCTGAAATTTGGAGGGAACGCCGGCAACATCTCACAGATGTGCCTTTCAGTATTGAGTTGAAAAAATATTACACAGCGGCAAAGTTACGGCACTCCAAATTTGACGTTTTTTCCCATAGGATAACATTACGGTGCCCGACGCATTACAGGAATCCTTTGGCACCCTGCTGCAAAATAACGGTTTAGTCTTTTTTCCTGAAATTTGGAGGGAAGACAGCCAACAGCCCACAGATATGCCTTTCAGTGGTTTGGTGAAAAAATGTTACAGGGAGGCAAAGTTATGGCACTCCAAACTTCTCTTTTTTTCCCATAGGATAACATCACGGCGTTCGCCGCGCTTTTCAGGGCCCGTATCTCAGAAACGGTGCGAGATACGGACTTTTCGTCAGAAAAACTCTTACAGGGGCTAAGTACAAAACTAGCCAGGACAGTCATAAATCATATGACTTTTAAATTTTTTTTCTACGTTGTACGGTTCCTGAGATATAACCTATTTACTATTCCATGTCCTCATTTTCTGCTCCGATACCCATTATCATGCATACATTCTTTGTACTCACTGTCTTTCTCTATGCAGGTTTTGGGGAAAACCAGCCTGTGCACTTACATTACTGTTACCGCTGCCCTTTCATCTTGTGATTCCGTACCCGTTTCACTTACCATTGACGTCTACGCCACCATGTGCGTTATCCTTTGCATTTTTATTTGCGCTTGCATTTCTGTTATTTTTTGCCATTTGTGTCTACAGTACTGTTTCTCTTTCTGTTTCACTTTGCGTCACCATGCCCACTGACATTTCCATTTGCAGGCACCATGTTACTATGTGACAACACATTACGTGGCAGACCGTTCCCGTCTATGCCACCATGTGCGTTACCCTTTCTGTTCTCATTCGCTCTTGCATTACCATGAGCGCCACTGTTAGCGCTTCTGTTTGCATTGCTGTTCCTGTTACTATGCCTCAAGACATCACGTGGCAAAGGGCCCCACGCTCCCGCCGCTGCATTACATTCATTATTTCTTGTTATCATTCTCAAAAAGAAGGGAAATTAGAGCAAAAATTCCATTTAATGCATTAGTTAGGGTTGTTCCACAGCGATAAAAGTAAGGAAATTCAGTGTTAGGGTTGAAAACCCCCCTTGGACCCCTGCCCACCCCAACCCGGCATTGGGGTGTGCATTAGGAGTCGTGGGTCTCAACTCTCACCCATTCTCCTATACTTCTGCTGCTTTACACATGTGATGGGGTGAGGACGGGCTGACCCCAATGCACACCCAATGCCAGTTGGGGTGGGCAGGGGTCCAAGGGGTTTCAACCCTAACACTGAATTTCCTCACTTTTGTCACTGTGGAACAACCTAACTAATGCATTAAAATAGTTTTGCCTCTAATATATATTATATATATATATATATATATATATATATATATATATATAGTTTCTTTTCCCTTTTTTTGTCCCTTCTGGCATGCACCAGTGTGACTGCTCTGTTTTACCTTTCATGCCCACGTGCCTCCTTTTTGCCCAGTATTCTTGCGCTACTGAGGTTGTTGCTTTTTTTTTTTTTTTTTTAAAGGGGTTCTCTTCCACTGGGCAACCATTGACAAACACCTGTTCCCTGTAAACATGCGCCCCGACCTCCCCACTGGGCCCGTTTTAGCGTTCCTTGACCCTCCTTTTTTTTGTCCCCTTTTTAGTTTTCATATCTGTATGCCCCCCTTTGCATCCCCATGTTTCTCCATTACTGTCTCAAGGGCTACTACCATCCGTTGCTGCCTCCCTTAAAGCAATACCTCCTTCCTGGGTCATGCCAGGTTATGCTTAACCTCTTTATCTGAGGAGTTTTGCTCTCCCCTTAAATAAACCAACTGGAGGATGCCATGAGGTCCCTTGGGGTGGGGGAGTGTCTGCCTCTCCCCCACAGCCCAGCTGGAATGCGTGCACCTTGTGCCCCCATTTGTCCCTTGTTAGCCAGCCTCTCTTTCTGCAGTCCACCCTCTCCCTTCCTTTTTTCCCTCTCCTACCCCTCCTGCTCCTTTTCTCTGCCTTCCACCTGTCTTCATGACCATTGTGCAGTGTGTGACGTCATGCCATGCATCGCTATAGCGTGCTTCCACTTCTCCCGTTACAGGGCCTCTCTCTGCTGGCCCTTTACTGCGCTGCTCCCCTTGCTTCACCTGCTATCTCTGAAAACCACCAAAACCTCATACTGATACATCCAACAACCCCATCTTCATTATCCTGAAGCTCTGCCTTGATGCCATTGCTAACTAGCCTCCCCCTCCCCCCCGGAATCTGCTCACATCACGGCCTACCCCATGGCGTGTGCCATCACGCCACGTGGCCGCCTGCATCGGCCCCACGCCAGCTCTTTCTTTTGGGCCTCTTCCCACATCCTAATCCTTTCTCCAGGCAAAAAGTGCACAGTACCAGATCCCATATCAGGCTTTTCACTTGCCCCCTTTTTCCTCCTTGTTCACCTGTTCACCTGCTCTCCCCCCCCAGACCATCCTCTGCAGCCGTGTTTCACGCTAGGCCGCCACCGGCCAAACAGCACCACATAGTGTTCCCCTTTCTGACCATGTGTTCAATGCTCCATCCAAGCTTCACTCGCTTGCTCTCCCCACGACCCTGCCCTTCCTTCACTTTCCTCGCTAAGCCAATGCCAGCCAAACACCACTGCTTGCTGCCCCAACCTTCCAGCCATACTCTGCAATGCTCTGCTCAGTTTAAAATGCTCGCTCTCCCGAGACCCTGCTCTATTCTCGTTTCCTCATTAGGCCAACGCCGGCCAAACATCACAGCATGCTGCTCATTCCCTTTTGATCATCTGAACCATTTCTCCTCGGCTAGCTTCAGGCACAGCTCTTCACAACCCATTACTGCTCTTTAGCGCTTCATTTCTGTCCCATATCATTCCATACTATTGTAAATAACCACAAAAAAAACATTTATTTTTAATTCTACTAGGATGCACCCTGTCCTTCTGCTGTAAACAGCCTCTCTCCTACTACAGCTATACGCAGACTTTCATTATTAAACCAAGTAGCCCCCAAGAATTTTTTTTTAACATATCCAACCTTGTTCGTTTTTTTTTTTGCTTACCTGTTTATCCTGGTGCACAAACCTCCACCAACAATATGCCAATCTGACATGCTGTAGCTTCAGTAAAATCAAAACTCCAGCAAAAAGTGGCTGAGGCCCCCTTGTGCTGTCCCTTATGTACCTTCATTCATCCCTCACCTTCCTGTTGCCTGCCCATTGTTCTGACCCTTAGCCTCTCCCCTTCCTTCCTCCCTCCCCTCCTGAGCACAACCATCCTATGAAGGAGGGAAGGGATGCACCAGGACAACCTGGTCTGCCCCTTAAAGGGCAAACTCCATTATCCATGCCTTCACCAATGAGTTCAATTATTGATAATAAAGTATCTAAGACCTCTACATGTGATGCAACAGTTTTTTTGTGGAAACCCATGAGGTAATTTTTCCTGACAAATGGTTTTATAAAAAAAGTAATATTTCCTTCTGAGTTTTCAAAACAGATTATGCAAATCCACATATATTGCAAATTCATTGATATTTGGTGTTTGTATGTAGGAAAGACGCTATTTGCAGCTTTGTGCCAGTTTGTTGCTCATTCTTAGCACTCAGCCTGGATTGAAGTTTCCTTCCTTCCTTCTTGCCCCTCATCTTCCTCTTTCTCCTTGTCTTTGTTTTTCTAAAAAAAAATCTTGTTCTCCTTATTTTTAGAATATGTCAACTTAATTTTAGAATGGTTCTGGGGTTCCCTTTCTTGAAATCAGACATAGGAATGTCCTCACTTTCTTGATCTTAATAATTTAGGTTTAGACCAAATTAGAATGTCTCCCTTTTCATAATCCGTTTAGTGCCTTATTAGTTTATTTTGCTTTCTTGAAATTATTTCTGATTTAAGCGTGTCAAGTCTCTTTTGTAGAACTTCATCTAGTTCTTTGTATTGCTCATTCCCTTTAAATGAGAGTACTTGCTCTGTAACTGCATTCTGCTCTAACGAATAATTCTAATGCTTTGATATGTCAGCTTTAATAATGAACAATGTGAAGATTTTTGAACATACTTTTGCTGTTTCCACCCATTCTTTTTTAACTGCAAACTCTTCTAATCCTGAAGAGGGTGTCACTATGAGCCTTAATCCTCTTGGGGCTTGATGTTTTACCAGATAATGTTTCAAAGTAGCAGTGTTGTATGTAAGATCAGTTTCTTTGCATAAACATTTTTCTAGTTTATACAAATGTACAAACATATGAAAATGTCAGCAGAAATAGGCCTTATGGTCTGTTGAGTCTGCTCGATTGTGCAGCTAGCCTCTCATCTAGCAGCTGCCCCTCTCACTCCTCCCCTCCTTAGATTTACCCTCCACCTCACCCTGTCCCATCACCTCTTGAATCTGTCCACCATCTTACAGGCCACCACCTCCTGTGGTAGAGTGTTCCACTCACCCATCACCCTTTCCATGAAGAACTGTCTCCTTACCTTCCTCCTGAATCTTCCCCCCTCCAGTCTGAGATTGTGACCTCTTGTGTCCCTTCCTCTTCTTAATTGGAAGAGCTCTTCTGTTTGAGTCTTGTTCATTCCTTTTAAGGACTTGAAGGTCTCAGTCATGTTCCCCTATCCCTCATCTCCTCCAATGAATACATATCTAGCTTGCTCAGCCTTTCCTCATAGGGCTTGCCCTCCAATCCCTGGATCATCATTGTCATTCTACGCTACACTCCCTCCAACAATCTGACATCTTTCCTCAGGTACGGGTGCCAGAACTGCATGCAGTACTCCAGATGCAGCCTGACCAGTGACCTGTACAGGGGGAGGGCTACCTCCTTACTTCTGGAGGAGATTCCCCTCACTATGCAACCCAGCATCTAGTTGGCCTTCACTGCCACCTCCCTACACTGAGCAGAGTTGTTCATGCTCCCCGTTATAAGTACCCCTAGAGTCATTTTCCTCCACAGTGCTACCCAACTGTACTCCTTCCAGATGATAGTCCCTCCCCTGGTTCTTTGCTCTGAAGTGCATTACTGTGCACTTCTTAGCATTGAACGCCAGCTGGCATGTTTCTCACCATTCCTGCAGTTTAGTCAGGTTGTCCTGTAGTCCCTTCCTTCCCTCAATGTCATCAACTACTGCCCCCATTTAGGTGTCATCTGCAAAACAGACTGATCTTACCGGATCCCATGTGGCACCCCCACTCGTCACTGCCCTTGGTGCTTGAAGTTCCCTCCCACTACCACCCTCTGCTGCCTACCACTTAGCCAGTTCTTTATCCATTTCACCATCTTTCTCTGCTCCCACACTTCCAGCATCTCCAAGCCCTTGCTGAAATCTAAATACAGGCCATCCATTGCATGGCCATTCTCTAGTTCCCTTGCCACCCAATCGTAGTACTCAATGAGGTTGATCTGGTAGGATCTGCCCAAGACAAACCCATGCTGATGCGCATCTTGGAGTCCATTGCCCTCCAAAAAGGTCACCAGCCTCTCTTTCAGGATTGTCTCCATGAGCTTCCCCACGATTGATGTGAGGCTCACTGGCCTGTAGTTTCCCAGTTCATCCTTTGGGCCACCTTTGTGGATGGGCACCATATGGGCCATCCTCCAGTTCTGTGGTACTCATCCTGTGTTCAGGGAGATATTGAACAGGTCCACCAATGGCCCTGCCAGAACCTCAGCCAGCTCCTTGAGTACCCTAGGGTGAATGCCATCTGGCCCAAGTGCATTGTCCACCCTCAATGCCCTCAGTCCTTCCAGTACCCTGTCCTCAGTAATCCTTGAATCTGCAACCCCTCTCCCCTGCCTACCCCCACCCCTCCTCTGTGGTGCCTGCCCAACTTTCTCTTGCATGAATATGGAACAGAAGTATTCATTTAATGCCTCTGTCTGATCCTTCACTCTCTCTCCACCCATCCCCCATCCTTTTTTATCCTCACTATTTGGTCCTTGTTGTTCCTTATTTCCCTTATGTGTCTGAAGAAATCCTTTTCTCCATTTTTAATACCCTGTGCCCGTCTCAGCTCCCTGAAAGCCTTGGCTGCTCTGACTAGTTGTATAGCCTCTCTGGATTTTGTGTACATCTCCTTGTCTTTTCCCCTTCCTGACTTTTTGAACCTCTGGAATGCCTTTCTCTTGGACCTTACCCAATCAATTACCTCCAGAGTCATCCGACTGGGCTTCTTTGCCCACCCTTTCATGGTCTGTGTTCTAGTGCATGCACCCATAGCTTCCACTAACCCCTTTCTTATGACATCCCACTTCTGACTTGTGTCCCAGCCTGGTTGAATCCTCTCCAAGTGCCCCACCATGAATTTCCCCCATGTTTTTAATGTCCACCCACCTAAAGTCAATCACCTTGATACCTATACCCCCAGTTTCCCTCCCCATGTTGAATGTGAACCACACTGAGTAGTAGTCGCTCCCCGCCAGTGGGTCCTTCATGCTCAGATCCCTTACCATCTCCCCATTGGACTGTACAAGGTTCAGAGTATTTACTGTCTGAGTTTTTCACATGGACCAACTGCATCAAGAAGCTGTCCTGAAATGCCTCTAACAGGAATTTCTCCCTTGCACTTGTAGTGGTTGGGGTACTCCAATTCACTTCAGGTAGGGTGAAGTCCCCACCACCTCCATATTACCCTTCCTGCAAACCCTTTGGATTTGCTCAGCTAACTCCATGTCCTGGTCCTTCAGTTGAGCTGGTGGTCTATAAACAACCATCAACATCAGTGTCCTGCCTTTTGAGTCCTGAAAATGCATCCATAGGGCCTCTGTCTTGCCTTTTTTCCCCTCGTCCCTTGCACACCTTATCCCCTCCCATACTTATATTGCCACTGCCTCCCTTTGGTCCTATCTTTTTTGAATATCCTATACCCTGGGACCGTCAACTCCCAGTTCTGGTACTGGGTGGCCCAAGTTTTCATGTTGACTACAATATCCATGCTCCCTTCTGCCAACAGGGTCCTTGCATTCATTGAGACCACTCTCCAACCCAATCCCTTCCTCTTCTTAACCCTTCTCCCTCCTATCTCTCCCCTGTGTCCCTTCCCCTTTGCCTTCCCCTTAAAGTAAGGGGGTAAGCTTATCAGACCCCCACTCCATAGCCCCTGTCTACCAGCTGACCACTTGCCACCCCCCTTGTAGTTTAAATCCATCTTTGTTTCTGTGTACTCCTCTATCTTATGCTTCAGTACCACTTTCCCGTTCTTGCTCAGGTGAAGTCTGTCCCTGGTGTACAGATTATTCCTGTCCCAGGTTTTACCCCAGCCACCCACCAAGCTATACCCCCTTGATTGACACTATTCCCCAAGCCAAGTATTAAACTCACCTATCCTTCCTTTCCTTGCTGTACTTGAGTAGGGTACTGGGAGTACCTCTGAGAAGGCCACTGATCCCCCATGTCCTCACACAGCCTTCCCACTTCCTTGAACCTCTCCATACCACTTCCACTGTCCCCCCTGCCAGATTGTTCATACTCACGTGTACCACAACATGGGGTCTCCTCCTTCTTTTCCATGCACATTTAAGAAGAGACTGCCCGCCCTGTCGGCAGTCAGCCAAGGTATGGATTTGACCCAGATTCAGCTATGCCTTTCCCCCTTACTGCCCCATTTGATCCCATAGTATGGAATCCCCCAGCACTAGAACCCCTCCTTCATGCCTCATACCTCCCACAAATCTCTTCTCTGTGTACTCAGTAGTAGACTCCTCCTTATCCTGCCTTTTAGTAACTCCATCCAATACCCCTATACCTTCCCCAACCTCCCCTGGCCTACATCCCCTTCCCTGATACTCCCTCACTATCTTCCCCCTCTCTACCTTCTACATTGTGCCCCCATCCCTCTCCTGCTGTGTCTCCAACATCTATCTCACCAGCACTGACCTTTCCCCATTACCCCTGTCACCTTCATCCACCAGTTCAACTGATCACCTCTTCCCCTTCCCTCCTTCCTCTGTCCAAATGCTTTTACCTAGGCTGTCCCTGCCCCTATTCTCCCCCTGCTCCATCTTGGAGGTTCAGCACCTCCCCTCCACCATTTCTGCTGACACCGCAAACCTGTTACCTGCCCTTTAAGTGTGGCTGAGACTAGGCTCCTTACTCCCTCCTTGAAGCTTTCCTCTATTACTAGATCCCCTAGTCATCTTGACCCCTCTCCCCCCCGTCTCTCCCTCTTCAGTTCTGTTTCTCTTCCTATGCCTTGGCATCATGCTGCCTTGTGCAGAAGGCCAACCTGCCCCAGCTCCTCCTTCATTCACCCTTTCCAACTCCTTATCCAGCCACTGCACTTCTTCCTCCAGCCTCCACAGCCTATGACAATTTGGACACCCACCTAGCTTGCATAATATGCTTATCCAAACAGCGGCCCACAGCTATTGCAGCCCACTATTCTTCTCATGCCAACTCCCCACTGGCATTCTGCAGCTCCCTGTACCCTCCCTCTTTACACTGTCCCCATCCTTCCCAATTTCTGCAATACCACTGTCTGGCACATCTTCCCCTCGTCTCTCTCCATTTTCATACCTCTGTGCTGTCTTAGCCCCTTTGCACGTTAAACTCCTTAAGTGGTGCCCATAGCCCACTCTTCAGCTTATAGTCCCTTACTATTCAGCAGTATCTCCTTAAGACCCTTGGTTCTGACTATTTCCACCCACTCAACATATCAGTACAGGTTTTTCAACTACACTTATCCTGCAGCCTTTACTCCTGTGTGTTTCTACTTCAGCTATGTGTTTTCATGCCCTGTGGCTTTCAGACATTTGGCCAGGGAATGAAATGGGCTGTGCCTGGTAGTCCTGTCCATCAATTGTAGGGTCGCTTCTCCCCTATAAATGTGCAATATTCTGCTGTGGGAGGGATAGTGAAGGCTGTGATTAGGGCCTTACCCTGACTCTCATGACAGTCAATCAGCCCTTAATCTTTTCCCACCAGACATCTCAGTCCCCACACAAAGGTACAAGGCCAAACACAGCTTCCTGCATCAGGTACAAATCTGAGATGAACTCACCCAGCCAGAACTCCAAACATTCCACAGCACAGATTAAATATCACAGCCCAGGATGCCCCTCAATAACAGTTCTAAATCCGAGTCCTGATTTCAAATCCCCACCATCATCTCCACTCCCAGCACAAACAATTCCAGTATCAAAATTAAAATAGAAAAAGAAAAAGATAACACTCCCCTGAAACAGCTCCTTCCCTGCTGCTTGATCCCAAGTGAGACTGATTGCTAAGACGGTGCCTGTTAATTACCCTTCCCCCTCTCACAAGGCCGACAACAACTTTCTGCCTGAGTAGAACTCACCCAGCTGGCCAGCAATCCAAAAATAGCACAGATTAAATATCACAGCCCAGGAGGCCCCCCAGTAACAGTTCTGAATCCCAGTACTGATTTCAAATCCCCACCACCATCTCCTATCCAAGCACAAACAAATCCAGAATCAAAATTAAAATAGAAAAAGAAAAAGTCAACAATTCCCTGAAACAGCTCCTTCCCTGCTGCTGGATCCCAAGTCCTCTACATGTGATGAAACCATTTCTTTGTGGAAACACCTGTTGTATTCCTCCTAACAATTGATTTTATCAAAAAAGTAATACTTCCTTCTGATTTTATCAAACTTATCTTTAATGTCCTCTGTGATATTACGATTTTCTTATGTGGCTTGTAGTTGTTCTCTTGCCTTTTGTTTTCTCCTATTAACCATTTCTGTTTGTTCTCAGCTGGAGTCTTTGGATTTCCTGATGAGGTGGTTACCTCATGGCTCTGCATAGTTTTTGCTATTCTTAATCTATGGAATAGTTCCCAGCTAGACTCCAAGCTGATTGACTATCTCCTTTCAAGATTTTCCACTCCACTGGCTGTTACAACTCAATGCCTGAGTTTCTGAAGTTTCAAATAGGCAGGCAAACTTACTAAGTCCAATGACACAGAACTGTGAAATCCAGCAGGGGGGGGTCACTGAAATGTAGGGGCCAACCCTTACAAAACCACAACAGCAAGTACTCAGCACACTCCTGTGGAAAATAAATCACCAAGTTTCTATCAGACTGCTGCCAGGTTACTACCTAGTTACTTTGCAACATGCACAGTAGCAATATTCACTGTTGACTGTTTCAAGAAACATCCATGAGCCCAATTGTAAAGTGAAAATCTTTTATTACAAGCACAAAATGAAAAGAATAGAAGCAAAAGAAAGTTATCCCAGTCACTGGCCACTCGCCCTGGTACTTTGGGTCCAAACAACCCTTCTTCAGGCAAAGTGGCCAAAGAACATTGATGTCACGAGTAAATATAAGCTCATGATACATATTAATGATATTGAAATTCAAAAGCCCCAATCATCAGCAGAGTAGAAATTCAAAATTAGTTACAGATACAAAGAATACAAAGAGTGACATTTAAAATTCAGCAACAGCAACTAGGTGAGAACTTTATATCAATGGAGCAGGCTGCTATAATAGCACCATGCAAAAATTCATTGTCAGTAGAAAGTACATTAAAACTGGAATGTTTTTAGTAGACATGGGGCAGGATTTCCAAAAGGATTAGATTACTGCAAGCCCTGGGTGTACCAACGATATGATGCATGGGGTCTGCAGAGATCTAAGAGGAGTTTCTATCCCATGCAGCAATTGCCTCAAATTAAACCAACTTGTCCTGGTCTAACTTTCAGCAATCCTGGGGGCCTTTTATATGGAGCTTACATCAGATATTTGGAGTAAGCTGCCATAAATTGTGAAAACAGTCACAACTGCACCTGCGATTGTTATGGCTAGGGATGGCCGAAGTGGCCCCAATTCACTCAGCGAAGTGATTTGCAGAGTGAAGGCGAATTCGCGGAGTGCTCCACAACATGAAGCGGAGTATTCCGCGTTATAATAGGTAACACAAAGACCATTGAAAACAATGACTTCATGTTACTCCACATTACCAAACCACTATTTCAACAATTATTAAGGTGAAGTACATTGAAAACAATGTACTTCGCCTCACTTCGCCTTGTTTTTAAGCTCCAAAGGTGAATTTTGCAGTGATTTATGGGATTTCAGTCACATGGGTTCTAGATTGTTCTGCATAGCCTCACTTTGGGGTAGTGTGTGTGTGTAGGAAGCTGTAGGAGACAATCTGATCTCTGTGATTCAAACCTTCTAAAAGCTGCTAAAAAAGCCTTTTTGAGTCATTTTTTTTTGCTGAAACTTTAATTAATTGATTATAGGAAACCCTCCTGTGTTCATATCATTGAGTGTTTATTGTTTGTGTGTGGATTTTGAATGTTAATGTACAACATTCAGTTTGTGTACTGAGAGACAGTGGAAGTGTGCTTTGGGGGAGGGGTGTATCTGTGGTATAGGTAGATCAACTTGGAGAAAAAGACAGTGCTTTCTGTTTTGGTGATTTTTTTTGTATAACTGTGTTAATGTATACACAGTAATATTTTCAATAATTATTGCCATTTTTTGCTGACTGTTGTGGTGCAGCAGTGCATAATTTTAGTTTGCTTAAAATATGTGGTTATATTACTGAAGTTTTCAATTTGCTATGCATTACTTAGTGTGTGTGTGTGTGAGTATGTGTGTGATGCGTGTCATCAAATCAGACACCTTTTATTGTGTCACATAATAATTTCAGCAATGTTAACCTTCCATCCACTGCAGCTGTGTGATTTTTGTACTTCTTCGTGGTATCTTTACCGGTATTAGTACTAGTGACTGTTACTGCAGTAGTGTAATACACTGCCCCCCTTCTGTGGTCTGCCCCAACAGGCAACGGTATTCTTTTCCAGATTTGAATTTCTGACAGTGCGCACTGGTTAGGTGTTGTGCCATTGCATCTGCATCTCTTCAGTGCACAGCGCAATCTTAACCTGTCTCTGCATTTGCATCTCTTTAGGGCCCAATCTCCATCTGTAACTTCAGTCACAGTTGTTTCTTTGGCTTCCCTTCAGAGTACTGGAAAGGTGTGGTACATAATTCTGCATGACTATTGTACTCATTAATATGTGTTTTTAAGTCAGGTCCATCATCCCGAGTCACTCGTGATACAAATCACGTTCTTCATCATCACAGTCACAAATGCAGTCACAAATCACTATTCACAATCACATCATGAAACACAACATTAATTGTTTTACTAGTTACTTTGATGTATTGTAAGCCTGTTTTGTAGAATCTCTCCAGGCTTCACCACCCCACTATTATACTTATTAATGAGCGTTTTTAAGTCAGGGAGTTTGTGCTACAGCTCATCAGGGAAGTACAGCTGTAGGCATTCGCATTCCCAATACAGTTCCATATTCTTTATCTCACACCGTCGACACCGAGTCACGTTCTTCATCATCACGGTCACAAATGCAGTAACAAATCATGATTCATGATCACGTCACGAATCACAACATACATTTTTTTACTAGTTACTTGGATGTATTGTAAGCATGTTTTGTAGTATCTCTCCAAGGTTCACCACTCCACCATTGTACTTATTAATAAATATGTTTAAGTCAGGGAGTTTTGTGCTATAGCTCATTAGGGAAGTACAGCTATAGGCATTCACGTTCATTCCAGCACAGTAGGTCAGTAACAGTACTATAAGTAGTGGTGAGCAAAGTGGGCCCAATTTGCTCCGTGAAATGATTCACTGAGTAACGCGGAATCCACAGAGAATTCCACAATGTGAAGCGGAGTACTTCGCTTCATATTGAGAAGCGTAAAGTCTATTGAAACCAGTGACTCTGTATTATTCTGCCTTCCCCAAACCACTTCTCCACCAATTTTAAGGTGAAGTACTTTGAAATCAATGTAATTTGCCTTACTTTACCCTGTAATTGAGCTCCAAATGAAATTCTGCAGTTATTCATGGGATTGCAGCCTCAGTTATGACCTGGGTGGTGTGTGTGTAGTAGTAGCTGGAGACAGTTTGCACTCAGGGTTCTGCAATTAAAAACCTCTAAAAGCTGTTTAAAATGACTTTTTGAATAACATTTTTTGCTCAAAGTTAAGTGCATTGATTGTAGGAAATCCTCCTGTGTTCATATCACTGAGTGTTTGTTGTTGTGTGTGGATTTTTAATGTTAATTTAGAACAGTCAGTCTGTGTAATGTGAAGTGTGCTTTGGGGGAGGGGCATATTTGTGGTGTAGGTAGATTATCTGGGAGAAAAAGGCAGTCTTTATGTTCTGGTTATATTTTTCTTGTATAACTGTGTTAATGTACACACAGTAATATGTTCAGTAGTTCTTTACTTTTTTGCTGATTGTCATGGTACAGCAGTGTATCATTTCAGTTTGTTTAATACATTTGGTTATATTAGTAAAGGTTTTCAGTTTGCTATGCATTACTAGCAGCATGTGTGAGTGTGCGTGCAATGCATACCATTAAATCAGACACCTTTTATTGTATTGCAGAGTAATTGCAGCAGTGTGAACCTGCTATCCACCGCCCTGCATACATTTTTTATACTGCTTTGTGGCATCTTTACTGGTAGTGGATTGTTACTGCCCTGCACTAATCCCCTAACTGGCAAAATGTATTCCTTTCCAGATTTGGATTTGTGACTTGTGAGCCCTGGTTAGGTGGTGTTGTACCTTTTTGCATGCATCCCTTGAGTGTGCAGTGCAATCTTAATTTCTCTTTGCATTTGCATAGCATAATTAATTCTGGGAGACTGCATTTCTTGTTATGCTCTCATTTCACTTAGTCAGCACTGGGGAATTTTCTGGACACAATACAGTAGCATTTTGGGGATGCACATTAATTCTGGTGACTCTGTGTATGACCTGACCAGTGCACGCATGACTGAGCGTGCCATTAATTCTGGGAGACTTTGCATTTCTTGTTACCCTCTCATTTCACTTCATCAGCACTGAGGAGTTTTCTGGACACAAGACAGTAGCACTTTGGGGATGCACATTCATTCTGGTGACTGTGTGGGTGGGATGCTGCCAGTATTGTTGTAACTCCGCCTTACTTCGCGTTTAAGGTGTGATGACAATGCGAAGTAATAATAACAAGGCAAAGTGAGCCTTTTGTATGGGGCATTCCATGTAGCGAAGTGCCAACACGAAGTGACCACTTCCCGTTCACTTTGCCAACGAATTGTAAATTCGCTGCATCTCTAGTTATGGTGCAGGGCTTGTTGCAAGCCCTGCACCATGCTTTGAAATGCTACCCATTGTCTCGTAGCAAAACCTGCTGCATTTAATACATTTATTTATTGAGTTAGTTTTTATTATTGGGTGGGTGCACTAGCCATCAAAATGATGATTTTCAGGCAGTACTTTAGAATCTTTGTAATACTTCTTGATCTGTGGGGTAGGGATGAATCCCAAGAAACAATATGTAATAAAGTGTATTTTTGAAAAGAGGGACACAGATGAGGCCTACATTGTCATTTAGCTATATTGTGCCCCAGACAGAAAGGAGGCCTCAATGGCTTTTGATTCACATTCCACCCCATATCCACAGGGTGCAGATGATCCTGAATGGATGTTTGTTTATTTTCAGGGCAGAAGAAGAGGATAGCAGAAGATGGAGATGCCAAGGTATAGTGCTGATCTATGATCACAGTAATTTTTTCATCTTTGGGTTTTGTTAGCTAAATATGCTTTGGCCACTGTTTAAATGCCCAAGCCATATGTGCAGACCCAGGAATTATCTGGCCACAAAGCCCATAGATGGAAACATTATCTCTTAAATGGTATCCCTGCTGAATGCAGGGGAGGCATTTCCCTGCAAATAATTAATGCTTTAAAAATATGGCAGACTGCAGGCCTAATTGAAAATAATGTACAAGCCTGGAATACATATTTGTAATTAGTTTTCCCAGGCTCTTTGGGAAACACATTGTACCTGATGCTACATGTATCTCATGAGGCTGTAGGCTGAATGATAAAAGTATGGCATGCATCTATACAAATTCAAGTTTAATTTGTTTAGTGTAGCAATGCCAACTTCCTAAATCGAGCAATATTTTGCCAGTGTGTTAATTCTGACATTAACAAATAAATTATATCATATTTCAGGCACAATTATTTTGAACAACTTTGCCAGATTTATCAGGCCAGTATATTCACAAGGCACTCATTTTCATCAATAACATACAAAAGAAATGTCCCTGTGGTTGGCATCATAGAAACACATACATAGAAACATTGACTATGATAGCAGAAAAAAGACCGAGAGGTTCATATAGCTGCCCAATTTATCATAATCTTATAAAAATTTTTTGATAGACTATACCGATTCAAGGACAACGAAGACTGGTTACTTAAAAACTGGTTCAATAACAGACTTAAATAGGTCAGTGCATTACTCATTTAAGAGTTTTGTCATTGTGGCACACTTGGGAAATTAACAATGGGAATTTTACCAACACTTGATCACGCTTAATTTTCTAACTTGCACAATTAAAGTGGGATTAAAGTTAAGTAATGAGGTGTTTTGTGAATGAGATTTGGTTTTTGGCTTAGCAAGTGGGCACTTTCACAAGGATATCAGAATGTCAGGTATGGTGAATTATATTCCAGCTCCTACCACTATAAATTTGATGCATTTTTGAAAATAATTATTTTTGAGTGGTTAATTTCTATATACTGTATTCCTATCAGTCTGAATCATGCACAGTCTAGTACTGCATCAACATTTCAAACACAACTCCCCCCCCCCAAAGAATTACAGTGCATATTTTCCATTCACATTGTGCCACTTATAGTACTTACTTGTGTACAGGTTGATTTGATAACACCTACTGCAGCTCTCATTTATGCATTAAAATATATGGATTTTAGACTGAACCAGACAGTACAGTGTCAAAAGTGGTCTTACTGTCTGTCATGTACAACTAGTCACAAAGCATTGATGCATTCATAAACAACTATTAGATGATGATAGCAAACACCATTTTTGAACTCTAGGGTTCCAATTGTCCTTTGTATCAACAAGTTAGCAAGCAATATATTTAAAGGGTTTGCCTCCCACAATAGAAACATTATCTTGTCGTTCCAGATATTAGTTGTCATAACCATTACTTACGTGTATAATTATAAGAACAAGACATTTACTTCACACACAACAAAACAATATACTAGATACAGTTCAGATCATTGTTATATGTATTTGTTGACCCAGGAGAGCCCAAGAATTATTTAACACATAGCAGTGCTGTTGTTATCCAGTTTTATAGTATTGAATGTGTACTCTGCAGTATAGGGAAGTCACTATGCGATTTGTTGAGGATCAGATGTGGGTTTTATAACTTTATCAAGAACTGAACATGGATCTCCCTGGTGATATTTACATTTTAGTTACCCAGGATGTCCCAGGTGAGATTTAACAGTTCATTTTCAGTGGAGTTCTGCTTCTACCCACATCCACAGCTTGGTGAATTGAAACACTAAGTGGTTCAGTGACTTGTCAAAGGTTAAAGGGTGAGCATTTGGCTTTACTGGAGATTAAACATGTGATCTCCTTGCTCCCAAGCTGCTCCTCTAACTAGCAGGCCACACTGTCTCCTACTAATTTCTCATTTATGTGCTCTAAACACTGAATCCAACTTACTGCCAAATATAGTGCTTCTAATTTAAATCACAAGAACAGAAACAACTTAGAAAAATGACTGGTTCCCAGGAGTGATATAGACCAAATATAATCAAGTGCTGAATTAGATGTTTTGTAAATTAGTGTTTGTTTTTTTTTTTCTTTGTAGTACTTTTCTGCATTTTAAGATTAGTTTGTTTCACTTATTCTACTTAGATTACCTTATGATTGGTTTAGGAAAAAGGAAAGTCCTTTGTGGAATGTAGAACACTGAAACATCATCCAAAATGACTGGATATATTTTAATGCTTTTCAAGGCTGGCAGTTTAGAAAGGTATCCACTGAAGACAGCAACTGTAGGATGGCAAAGCGTGAAAACAGTGACTGAAACACAATGCTGACACTTCTGGGTGACCACTGGTTCCCTCCCATCCCCGACTTTGCCCCCTCCCAAGTTAGTATCTGTAATAAGGGGGGTGTGGAGGGGGCAAAGCCCCCTGGAACAAAACACTTTGCCCAGATATTGTTGCGATGTGTGTTTGGTGTCACTATCATGTGTCGCCATTCCACAGTCACTGTTATGACATGAAACCATTTAGAAGTTATGTTTGAAGTCCTTGATTTTTAATTTCTTAAACAAAAGCTTACTAATGTTCTGCAAAGGGGATGACTGTGGTTGATTTACTGACACTCTTATTACTTATTTTGTTTTTAGTCAACACTGAATATATTATAAATACTGAGAGTTGTTGAAATCACCTTGATAAAATAAATAGGTGTGTGTGTGTGTGTGTGTGTGTGTGTGTGTGTGTATGTGTGTGTGTTTGTGCTAACAAATTACACCATACAATATATTAATTTAACATATGTGTTTTACCTACAGGATGGAATGGGGAACCTTAGAGTTACCAAAAAGGGAATTCGACTTGAGGGTATATCAGAATTTCTACTTCCATTATATGTCAAAGAAATACACTCCCGAAAGGTATGTGATGACTATTAGTATTCTATAGCATGTATTTATGGTAATGGTTTTTATATTCCTTCCTGAAATCTTTAGTGTAAATTAGTTGTTTTCTTCCAAACATGCTACATTAGCTTGCTGTCTACTAAAAATGATTTGATTTTTGCTTAGACCAGCTGAATCACGTATGGTACATAAAGAGTTAAGTAGTCTTAGCAACACTCCTTGGTATTCAAATGTTGCTAAAATGTCATGTTATTCTTTCCACTTATTTCTTTCTATCCAAGGATATTTGTATGAAAACATGATCTTTGTACATGAGACATCATCTGTTCTTGCATCTTGCCTGGACAGTATGCCATAATCCTCTAGCTGTGGCACCATTATTCATTCTACAGTTTGTGATATTACAGTCAGAGGATTATGTCTGATATGGATTATAGTAGATGAAGTCTGTGTCAAATGTTCTGTTGTTACACAAATATTCATAAGTAAGGTGCAACTGAAAGACTAGGAACACATATCTTACAAGCAATCTAAATTGCCTAATACAACTGCAGTTTTGCAAAGCTTTCCCTGTTGTTTCTGTCAGTTCCTTAAGCTTGAGTCATGATTGTGTATGAGATCTTTTTGGTGAAATAGCATGACATGATGGTTCTCTTTTCCACATGGAACCCTAGGTTGTTGCCTTGAACTGTAATAGGGAGAATACAAAAGGTTTACTGGTACTCCCATGAGCATATATCCATGTAATGCAATTATGATACATACTTTAAAACTGGAGTGAAGTGCAATGATGCTTTAGCCTGCAGGTTCTAGTAGCCAGCTGGCAAAGTGTAAGAAGACTGGCAAGTACAAGGCAATGGCATTGACTATTCTTGATGATTAATCCATGATACTGATTTACTTGACTAGTCAAGAGGGAACCAGATGCTAGGAACCACTGCAGGGGACTGTAAATATCATACCTCTAAAGAAGAGGGTGTGGTTGAGGATTCTACTATGCCTAAATTGAAGTCTGTCTCCTAAAAGCTTTATATTTCTGGATTATATTTTTAATTGGAGATTCTTGCATAGTATTATGAGCCAAGATGGACAAACTGGCTGCTACATGCCCCAAATTGTGGCCCAGATATTTGCATAAAAAATTTGAATGATCTAAGTAAATGCAATGTGACCCAAATTTATATTTTCGGGGATCTGACTTGGGCCAGTCTGGGCTGCATATTACAATTATAGCAACATAGTAGTGTCTATGTTAGAATTAATTTTGGCATCTTAATAACAAGACCCTTTTTGGACAGAATAGCCTGATATGCCAGCCCGCAAGCGCAGCGGTTGGATTTACGCTTGCGACGCCGGTGACCTGGGTTCGGGAACGAGCTCCGGTCGCCGGAAGAGCTGGCCAGGGGGAGAAGGATCGAGCGTCCCATGACTGATCTCCTTCTCCGGGGGGAAGGCGCGGGATGTCACCGATGCATGGGGACACCTGGTGGAGGCCAGGAGTACCTCATCATATGGGACAGAAAGGCTCCAAGGGGCGGGACGGGCGCTGGTGTCATTGCACATTCCCACCCCTGTAAGGGGGAGAAAACAGCCAGCCTCTTGCTGCCTAGATGATGCCCGCCCCTTGAGCTGCTATCGGCTCCCCAGGCTGACTCCCGCCCTATCCTGTTGTTTGTGGCGCCCAAAGGGGCATGGGTACCACGTCTCTGCCCTGGGGGATAATCCAGGGGATCCCGGGAGTATGGCTCATGTGGGGATGCTGCAGCCGAGGGGTCCGTGACCGGGCAGACTACTGGTGGAGAGAGGCGGAGGGCACAAAAAAAAAAAAAAAAGAATAGCCTGATATTTGACAAGCTTATTCTGGAGCTCAGTATCTCTGCATTTTGAAATTTTAGTAATGATCAGTTCGGCACTGTAAAAGTTTTAGAAGGTTGAAAATACAATACATAAAAATGCCCAATTAGGACCATTGTTTGCTCACCCATCGCTGAAAGATGGCGGACAGTTAAAATTTGAAACTTTCAGGTTTTTAGAGTTTGACCAATTAAGATGTCTTTGATAGGAGGGTTTTACTGTAAAATGTTTAATTTTGAAATAATTTACATTTGCAAATGTCATTGTTAGGGTGGCACAAAAAAGTTGTTTGCATGTTCTATTCATAAGTTTTTTTTTGCAATAACATCAACTTCATGAGGCATGAAACAAAACAAAACAAAAAACAGTTCTGTGTCTTTAAATTTCTGGCCATATTGGCCACTTGGGGTCTAAATTTACCCCAAATTTTCAAAAGGGGTATATCAATGTCCCAACTCATGAACAAGTAAGTGGCATTTTGTTGATGCATCTGAAATGAGATTTTTGGGGTAAACAAAAGCACATTTTGTGAGCATTAATAGAATGATACGTATGTGTATAAGGTAGTTGGGGATATGCCCACCTTGAACATTTGGGGGCAATCAAACCCTGAATGGCTAAGTGACAGCCAAACACTAAACAAAAAAACAACAATGCCTCATAACATGAAGCAAAAAACACCCTCCCATCTTTTATTTTGCCAACAGAGTATCCAAGATAGGTAATCTAAAAGCACTCCTCTTGTGCTATTCTGCCCCCTTCTGTATTTGGTCACCAGGGTGCCCAAACACAGAGGCCTTTTTTTTTTATAATTGACCACCAGGCTGCCCAAGTATGGTTGCCATTCAAATAATATTTAGCCATTGGGTTGGCTAAGCTTGGTAGCTATTTCCAAGACATGTGATTACCAGGGTGTCTAAGCCCGGTGTCCATTTATTGTATATAAAGCACCCCCTCCCACATTCTTAAAATCCAGACCACCCACTTCTCCCATCACTCCACCTCGAGGTACCTGAGAAAAGCAAACTGTCTTGACTTGTCATGTTATTACATTTTCTAAACCTGTAGAAAAAATGGTCCATCTTCACCACCACCCTCAATTTTGCCTGACAGAAAGAAAATTATTTATCATTGCTTCTCCTTTCAATCCATTCTCCCACCCTGACCCCCCCTCTAGCACCCTGCAAACCTTGTCCCCAGTCATCCACTTCTGTGTATAGTGGTCCACTGTTTTATGCCTCTAAGTGACTGATGATGCACACCAGAGCACATCTAACACCAGAGTGAAATGAATACAGTTTTTTGGGGACTTTGTTCTCTTGTTTTTTTTTTCAACTTTTATTCATAACTTTTTTATCTGTATCTATTTTGCCACCAAATTGTCAACATAGACTTTTTATCATACCCCAAGCAGCATGATAGACGTCAGGGCGGATCTGCGTCCAGCGGCTTCTAAGGGGGATGCTGTTGAACAGCGTGAGTTCACAGTACCGCAGTCTTCCTGGTGTTCCTTCAGCAGACATGATTTCATGGATGTCATGAGGATTATCCATGGTGTGCACCCTATGAGCTGTAGTTTCAATCCTGGACTGACTTCCCTAATATTGGATTGTTGCAACATCATCGGTCCAATCCTTGTGCAAATACTATGGTGCTCCTTGAAATTGGGTGAGTTTCCTAACTCCCTGAAAGAGGCGGTAGTGACACCCCTCTTGAAGAAAGCTACCTTGGACCCTGACTGTTTCACAAACTACAGGCCCATCTCACACCTACCCTTTATTGGGAAGGTGATTGAGGAGGTAGTGGTGGCCCAATTGGAGAACCATTTAACCATCCATGGCATCTATGAACCCTTCCAATCAGGTTTTCATAAAAGACATAGCACTGAGACTGCGCTGGTTCGGGTGCTTAATGATCTCCTGAGGGCGAAAGACCAGAAGAGACGTTCTGTTCTAGTTCTTCTTGATCTCTCGTCAGCCTTTGACACCATGGATCACATGGTGTTGTTAGCAAGCCTGAGGCAGATATGTAGAATATCGGGAACCGTCCTTCGATGGTTCACCTCATTCCTCACTGGGAGATCACAAGAGTTGTGTCAGGGCTTTTTCCTCTGGCCCAACATCTTTGTTATGTGAGGTGCCTCAGGGTTCTGTGCTGTCTCCTATGTTATTCGAGGTGTATATGCTGCCCCTTGGAGACATTATAAGATGGTATAAGCTGAGGTTTCATTGCTATGCAGACGATACCCAGCTATACCTGTCTTTTGCTCCTGACCAGGATGGAGCTCTCTCAGTGTTTAACAACTGTCTGAAAGAAATCCAAGGTTGAATGGATTCTAGTTGGCTGAAGTTGAACTCAGAAAAGACAAAGGTTTTGGTAGTGGACTCAGGCTGTCGGATAGAGGGGTCGCCTGTTGGTGCACCCTCAGGAATTTTTCTTGGGGGTGTGTCACTTCCGACCTCTGAACAGGTGCATAATCTAGGGGTTATCTTGGATGACAGGCTGACACTGCAGTCGCAGGTGTCAGCAGTCATCAAGACATCCTTTTACCACCTTAGGAATATTGCTAGAGTGAAACACCTTGTTCGGTCTGACATGTTACCTATGCTGGTCCACGCCTTTGTGTCCTCACGTTTGGACTACTGCAACTCCCTGTATTTTGGGCTTTCTGGGGTTGAAATCTGCTGCCTTCAGCTAGTGCAGAACGCAGTGGCCCGGGTTTTGATGGGGACTGGTAGGTCTTGTCATATTACCCCGGTGCTGCGCGAACTGCACTGGCTTCCTGTTCAGTGGCGGATCACCTTTAAAGTCTGTTTATTGACTTTCAAAGCCCTACATGACCAGGGTCCAGCTTATCTGAAAGATGTACTAGTTTTCTACTGCCCTGGCCGATCGCTCTGCTCGGCTGACAAGGGGTTGCTAGAGATTCCAAGAGTGAGTTTAAATTCTTCTGGCTGTAGAGCTTTTTCCTACACTGCTCCCACTCTTTGGAATTCTCTACTCCATCAATTATGACAGTGCACCTCCGTGGAGGAATTTAAGAGTGGTTTAAAAACTCTGTATCAAATTGCCTTTTTATAGTACTCTGCATAAATTGTTGACGAAATTGTAGTTTTTATGAGTGTTTTATATTATATTATAATGTCTGGTTTTCTTTTTATTATGTGTTTTGTACAGCGCTTTGAAAACTTGAAAGGCGCTTTAAACATAAAATTTATTATTATTATTATTTTGTTTTAAATCCTGACTGAAAGATTATTTTGAAGTTGTACCACAAAACAACATTTCAGATGAGATGTGAAAAATGACAGTTATCAGGTTCATCTGGTGGGGTTGACAAACAGGCCATGTTCAAACTTTGGGATCAAAAGCACAGAGAATGGTGAATGTGTGAGCAAATAAAGAAAATGAAACTACCCTCCCACCAAAAAAAAAAACAGTAGTTGATAAGAACCAAGAGTGAAATACCTTTCAACTTTGATTATAATGTGTGTTTTTTTGAGATTGTTACCTCCAAATTTTGAACAATTTCTTTTTTTACCCAACCTAATGAATCTCACACCTGTTGTTTTTTAAATCCTACCTGAAACATAATTTTACAATGTTTTGGGTGAGATTTGGAAAATGCCAGGTAGTGAAGGAGAAAGGTAAAGGGAAGCAAAGGGGGTAGTGATAAGGGAAGCCTATAGGCAAAGGAAAGGCAGGGAAGCAAAAATCAGGAGTATGAACAAATCATCAGGCATGGAAATGGTGCAGTCTAATGGGTGTAGGGCCACAATCTTCAAAGACATGTTCGGGAGACTGAGGTGTTACCCCATATACAGGCACCTCTCTCAGCTGAGGCAGAGATCATTGGACACTGGGCTGAACTGGCACAAGTACAGGCACCACCTGCCTCACCTAAGGGCCACCTGGTTTGCTGCCATTCCTTAAAAGGATTCCAGCAAGGAGGCAGAACTGCTTGCCCTTGATGGGTTCCAGGAGACTGGAGGGGGGAGGAAAGTGAGTGAGCACCCCTCAGACCTCATTGCTGAACAATTCCTTCACCAATCTGCTGGGACAGGGAAGCCAAGATGAGGCACCCAAGGCAGGATTAAGAGAGGAGGTAGGGATACGCAAGGGATCAGGCTTCAAGGAGGGTGGCAGAGTTCCCAAGCCAAGGAGGAGGCAGTTTCCGGTAGAAGGTTCCATAGTAAGGGGGACTGAGTTGGAGTTAGTGGAAGGGAGAGACAGGGTAGTACAGTGCATTTCAGCTGCTTCAGCAGGGAGGAGTGGAGGGTGGAACTCAGAGATCACCATTGAACAGTGGCAGGGAAGGAGCTGGATGTTGCTGTCTACCTGAGGATAAGCGATTTGTCAAGAGAAGTGGTAGGGGTAATGTAGGATAGGTTTTGGGAACTGGAGAGGGACCTGAGGTAGGTAGCTCACACAGTGGCCTTCACTGAGGTGCTACCCCTACACAGTCAGATGAAGGCTATGGAGCTCTGCACTGGGTCCTTTAATGAGTAGTTGAAATAATGGTGCAGGGGAGAGCTTTGACTACATCAAGGACTGGGGTCACACCTGGGGGGATGGAGGTCTGCACAAGGGAGATGGCCTCCATCCATCCAGGAGGTGAATAGCACTACTGGCTGGAAAGTTCAAATACTACTTTGACAAGCATTTAAATGAGCCAATGGGGGGGTGAAAGACTGAGGGAGGCAGAGATTGCCTCCCCCCAGAGACTAGCACAACTGGTAAGATTAAACCAGGGAGAATAAATTCCCCAGAGGTTGAAGGAAATAAAGTGATAGGCAAGGTAGGCAAGTCTGGAGAAAGAGCTTCTGTTAGAAGCAAAGTGAAGGAGGGAAAGTAGGAAGACAATGGCCCTGCATGAAGCAAGTTAACAGTCTGATCCTGTGTAGAAAGGGCCCAAATGTTTCTGTACATCCTCCTCTGTGAATCTGTTAGAAGAAAGTAATGGCTCAGGTCCTGTTTTGTACAGAGCTCAGAGGGATCTGCATGAAGCAACTTAGGGTTCAGCTACTGCACGGAGGGCCCTGCACAAAGCAAGTTACTAGACAGTTCCTTTTTCACAAAAGGCTTTGGACATTTTCAGCTTCAAACACAGACCTAAGGGCCATGTGTAAAGCAGGTTAGGATACAACAAGTTACAGTCAGTTCCTGCTTTATGTGTGGTTTAGGGACCTGCATGAAACATGTTAAATGGCAGGTTTGCTTCACACAAAGCCCAAAGGGCCCTGCATAAAGTTGGTCACAACATTACATTTTCAAAATAAATCACTGATGATATTAACTTGGTTCATGCAGAGCCCTTCAGCATTGGGATGTGGATTGTACTTTGGTATTCAGAATGGTGCAATTTACAGAGGAAGTGCAGGGGGGCATCAGGGTTCATCACATTATGTTACATTTGATGTCTTAAAAAATCCTAACAGATGCAGTAACATATATATATTTTTTGCCATGAATATAGGCTGTCCTTCTATGGACCAGTTCAGATACAGGAACAGATCTCTACCAAAAAAGTGTGGATTATCTCAATCAAATCAAAGTTGTCTGGATGGCGAGAATAAAATATAAATTTAAATAGATTAACCCAAACACCATATACTGTCACTTATAAAATATTGGAAAGCTGTTGTCATCTAATTAAAATGTTAGGACAGATTCTCAGTGTCAGTATTTCAACCCAGTTGATAATATGTGGCTCTTCAAAACATCTATGATTCTTATATTTACAGTAGACATAAATTATATAAATGTACCTTTTAAATTAAGTATGTGCGCCTTATGCAATTAACAGATTTTAGAATCTGGACAATTGGGAAGTGTTTTTCACATCACCACTATCCCAGGAATACAACAAACTATAAAAGGGAACTTTTGTCATGGTTAAGTCAACAGTCTGACATTTTCTGTTGAATGTCAGAGTCAACTTTGGTGGGGTTAAGAAGATACTATTTTTTCTGTTTCTACCAGTTTGTGTAGAAGGAATTATCCACATATTCATATCAGTCATGCACTCTGAATCCATAATATAGACTATGGGCATCAAATATGTATGGATTGTGCATCCTGTGAGCACTGGATATCCTGATGGCTAAGACAGGACACTGTACCTATTGTACAGTCAAAGCTGAACCCAAACTGTGATGTTTGCTTTGAAGCAAATCCAAGATTTTTAACAATTAAGAGTACTTTTGCATGGCTGTTAAGTATTTTAAGTGTATCATCTATGCTAGTATGCAATAACCTGCTGGATGATACCATACCATAACCATGACACGCCATGCCATGCAATATAATAAAATGTTCATTTACATATTGCACCTTTGATGCAGGAATCTCAAAGTACTTTGCAGACAAAACTCAACTCCATGCTGCAGAATGACAGCCCATTCCCATTACTTGCTCGAATATTATCAGTTGCAATAATTATTCAAAAATCAACTGCAGCAACAATAAAAAAAAAAAAAACTACAACTCTATAAGTCATTCAAAATATGACCGCCTAGCTGAGACATGCAATGCTTTTCAAGGTTTTTGGAAATCAGGCACATCATTTTAAAATATTAAGTAAAAATCAGGAAATTTGATCAAGTGGCATCCCTCGGTTGTTTGGGATTCTATAATTTAAATTAACCAAGTGACAACCACAGGACAGTATTTTGAAGAAATGGTTGGTTAGAAATAACAGAACAATATCAAAAAGTGAATTAAGTAAAGGCATGGAAAGGAATGGTGTGGTTGAGTGCAAAAAGAAGATAAAAAACAGAAGTTAGTAATATGAAAACAGCTATGAAATAATTGAAGGTAGGATAACCAAAGCAGAGAAAATAATAAATGAATCAACCTTACTGAAAAATAAACAAGAGTCAGAATTTTCAAATTAGAAATTAGAAGAGACAGATAAACAATGTTGATGCAAAGAAGTGAAATGCAAGACTGTGATAACAAATGAAAGAACTCTATTATTAGCATGCATTTCTATTAAACATTATGCATCTCCTCCAAAAAAAAAAAAAAAAAAAACATAAGTAAAACAGAAAGATGCAGAATGTCTTTGCCTGGGCTTTCTAATTATAGTAAATCTGCAAATGGTTTGAGGTATTTATTCTTCAGCTGTGCCAAGCCTTAGCTTGTTGACATGGCAGTACAAATCAAGCTACACAGATGCTGCATAGGGGAATGAGATGCCAAGGATGATACTCAACACAAACTCATTATTAAACCATAGTTAACCAAGCATTATGAACAGGAATGAAGTGGATGAACATGTTTGGCCTTGGAGCAGAACAGCCACTCAAGTTTCTATTATCTGCTACTCTGCAGTTTGTTCATTCATTACTAATACATATACAAGAGTTCATTTAAGCCAAATATGCTGTTAATGATCAACATTTTGTGTGTTTCAGCTACAATATAGTCTTCATGTGTGTCAATCAGTCATTCAGGCAACAGCACACTGATATGCAAAGTTTGACCCATTATTTTCTTCAGTGCAGAACAATTCTGACTCGTACTGTCAGTATAGCCGAGAGGTAGTGGAACAATCTGTGAAAGAGCTTGGTACATCCAGCAGAGATGGGTTTGAGTCCCACAACCTCCACTTGCACACTGTGTGACTCTGAGCAAGTCACTTAACCACCCTAGTTCTCCTGAGTTGCCCCTGAAAACAGGCATGTGTGCATAGTGGGCCTTACTCAGTTATCAATGAATAAAAAAATCCATGGCAAACCGGATATTCTGGCCTAGAATAACAACAACATGTATTGATGTAGATACAACATTTTTAAAAATTATTTTATAAAAAAGAGTTGAAAATAATGAAGAAGATGACAATGGGTTTTAAATGGGAGGCAGTATAGCACAGTGGTTTAAGGCTCTGAGCTGCAAATCTGGTGACACCCAGCAGACCAGATCTGGGTTTGAATCCCACAGCTTCCACTTGCATACTGTGTGACCCTGAGCAAGTCACTTAACTTCCCTGTGCTCCCAGGTCGCTCCTGTAAAAAAGCTTTCAGCTTAGTGTGCCACTCCTGGTTAAAAAACTAAATAAAATAAAAAAAATAAAAAATATCTATTTCTTTGTATAGAAACTGCAGCTGTTCCCCAAAAATGCTCCAACTGAGGATATCAGCATGACTTGTATTTGAGTTATAAAAGTGCTGTGGTTTATCTGCAAGTCCATATCTTAGCAAACAAAACCTACTGTACAAAAGAGCAAGACATGTTCTAGCAAGGCTCATGCTTTACATCCAGTATCCTTGATTCAATTGGTAAGAAGAGGGCGAGGAGTATGTCTGAGTGATTGTGCACTTTAGCAATCTCTCTGTCTTACAACCAAGACTACCATACACATAAAGGTGCCACAGAACTCAGCTGTATGTCCAAAGGAACCCCACAATAAGAGTGTCACCCTGAAAGCTGTCAGAGGGACATGCTTCTATGGGGAATGACATCTCATGGGACTGCTTCACATGCTGATCCTTGTAGAAAGGAGATAACGTGCTCAAAGAAGGTTGGCAAGGTACAGTGCCTGTAGTGGTTAGAGGGAATTGCAACTGTATTGCAAAGGGTGTTGGGTGCAAAACCCAACATATAAAAAAAAATATGCAGCCAGAAAGTGTTGTGGTCATGGAAGCTTGTAATTCAGGAAGGGCATGGTGCCCATTGGCAGTTGATGGGCATGGAGCCTGCAGTGTTACAGTAGATGAGACTTAAAATCCAGGGAGCTGATTCCAAGATGAATGGCGTAACTCGCAGGTGGCTGTGAGTTACGCCATTTGCCACTACATCAGGAACCCTACACTACATTCCAAGAATGGCAGGGTCATGGCACTTGTGACATGTGGAATATGCCATGTATAGGCTAATGCCATGTGCATGGCATATATGTCCACATGTCGCAAACTGCAGCCAGCGTCAGGCAGCCCCCCAAAGCCCCCCATCCTGGATGACCATGGCACACACCAGGGGGCATGGGGGCAGGACTGATTGCACAGGTGCTGGGGGAGTGCACCATGGATCAGACCCCCAAGGGTCCCCGATGATCGGGGGTTGGGGCAGGGACATGCATGTGGGGGCTTTGGGGGCAGTATGGCACCATTGCCACAGCACTGTGTGGCAACATCTGATGATGCCAGCCATCGGATGCCACTTAGGACAGCTCTGAGCTGCCGTAACAGAGTTACGCCAGTGTGTCTTTTAGAATCACACTGGCAGGTTACAACAGCCGCCATCCTGGAATTGAGCAATGTTGCTGTCGTAGCCCACACTTGCACCATGGCATTGCGGGCTGCTGCATAGTGGGTGGCGTAACCTGTGGTTGTCACAGCCTACATCTGCCATGGTGTAAGTTACCACTTGGAATTCAAATGGGCATGACACATGACATAAGTTGTGGGATACTCCAAGGGGTTTGGGGTATCTCACCTTATGCCGGCATAGCCTGTCTTGGAATTGGGCTCCAGGATACATTTTGTAACCTGGATGGAGGAGCTGAGGCTGAAATAGCCAGTGACTCAACTAAAAGCAGACTGTGGCCCCTAGACCAGAGAAGGGGTAGAAGGCCATAATGAAATTAGTTCAGGGCCAACAAAATGGGAAGAAAATGGCTATAAAAGGTCAGGAGCTACAATGATGGCGATGAAAGAGCCATTAACATCCCCACTGAGCAAAGAAGATAGCAAACAGAAATGTGCTAGAGGTATGCTGCAATAAAATAAGTGTTTATGATACAGGACAGATGTAATTTTGTGGCACTTGGGAGGAGTATGAGTGGCAACTCTAGCTCACCAACCATGGAATAAGTATGCCTTAAATTATGTCAAACCTCCAAGATTTATACATTACTATTTCATTCTGTCCTTCCCTGAACTGTACACTGATTGTTTGTTTTACTGAACTTTATAAATCCAAACACACTTCATTTTTCAAACATTTCAAAAGTTCTATAGGCAATCAGGCACAAGCTATATAAATTAAAACCCCAAAACAGCAGTGTTAGTGGCTTAGTAGATTGCATGTTTGCCTCTGTGGCTGGAAGACTTGAAGGTCATGGTTTGTAGTGTCACACTAGAAACATGGACTAGTACGCAACACTGAGAGTGCAATACAGCATGACGGGTTACTGCTCTGGTAAAGTTCTGCCTGTATGGTAAGATTTTAAACCACAGTTCCTTCTGCCCATCTCTGGTGACTATCTAGATGCTAGTTAAAGATCTAATTTTACTCATAATGGGGGCTATGTACTATTAAGGGCTGGATATGTGTGAGAGGTGCACAGATGGCTCATGCAACTCCACACCCATGGACAGGTGCACAGTGGCCAGTATTCAGGATCACCGGCTACTGCTGGGTGCATGTCTGCAGCCCCACAGCCCTGGCATGCAGGCACACAGGGGATGGATCTGAGGACACAGGAGGACATGAAATTGGATGCCTGACTTAGTCCAGTAGAAGATCCCCTGCTCCATGTGGAGCAGGGGAATGTGGAATGGTGTAAGTCCTGAATTTGAAAAGTGTCAGGCAAGTGCCTTAATGACTGCCCCAACCTTCCTTTCCTGACCGCAGGACTGGGGAAGCATAGTGTGGGAGGGGAGGTATTTTGATTGGAGGATGTAATCTGTTGGGGCTCACAATGGAAACTGCAGAGTCCCTGCTGTCATATCTTGCTCCCTCCTTGCCAAGTATTCCACATATTTGTGAATGGTGTGGAGTGCAGGCATGTCCCCTGATATTCTACCGGACTATCCATGTGCATAGGTGAGCACACAGCTGGGGTATCGACTGTGGAAGCAGTGTGATCTTCTTCTGTGAATGTCACCAGTGGTCTGGGGGACCCTGATGCATGGCTCTGCATCATAGGCATGCCTACATGAGGTAGATCTGCAGCGCATAGGCATTATGAGCTGTAGTGCATAGGGGATGATAAGAGTAGTGGATTTTTTTATTGAATGACTGTCTCAAAATGATACAAAATATAACTTAAAAACTCTGCATTATATTAACAAAAGAAACTTACAACAAGCACAGTAAGGGAACTGAATGGCTCAGTGAATTGGTAGAGGGTTAAGAAACCTTTCATCTCTGTGTCACAGGTTTAAATCAAGAACAGTTCAGTAGTGGTCAAACGCCATTATCACCTAAGGACTGTTCAGTGGCCTATGTGAAATGAGTTGTGGTGGTCTCAGTCCAGTTTCCATTGGGCAGGTGTCCCATAATCACAAAAGCACCCAACAGTTGGTACTAATTGGCACCCTTGTTGGCATTCTCACATGAGGAGCCAAAGATTGAATGGGCATGGATTCTGAATTACCCTTCCAGCTATGTGGTGGTCCCTCCATGGCAGGGTTAAGGCACATTGGTGGGGCAGTGTGGGGGAAGCTTGGACTGTGATCACCCGTGCTGTACGTGTCATGTGGATACATTGGGGACTTCAGGTTCTAGTGCTGTCAGTCCAGTACCTTACATGAGCATGAAATTCACACACAGAAAAACAAAACCCAAAAAAAAAACTTTAAACAAAAGAACAAGCGCAGTAAAGCATTGAAAATTACAAAATACAGCAATCATGTTTGTTAGCCTTGACTGTGCTCCATTCCAGTAACTACTATGTTAGACATAATATTTTCCCAAAGTTCTCAAAACCTGCTTTGTGGTAAAGAAGGTCTTCTTTACATATTTAGTGTGTTTAGTGCTTCTTGGACAAAAGTAGCCAGTCTATTATGAAATACTATTTCATTTAATTGCATTTTTATTTTTTATATTTGTAAGCAAGATGGGTAAATTACCCATTTTTACAAGTGACACATTCAAAATTAAGAAAAACACACATCATAAAAGTTCAGGACATGGTATAAACACATATAAATAACATTAGCATTACATTTCACAATCAAACAACTCCTACCATTAGTGAAAGCAATTACACTCTGATTTAGCAGCCAAACATTTTACCAACCCATTCCTAAAAATCCTCACCTTCCTTAAATTAATTTAGGTTAATGGAATACTATTAAAAAACATAATAGCCCTATGTATCATTGCTTTTTCCACCACATTGTGAATTCACAGCACACTGACCATAAGTAAAAAAATGTGAGAAATGCCTACAAAAAACAAGAAAGAAAAAAAATCTCTCAGTGTGTGCTGGCTTGTTGCATTTGACAAATGTTTGTGGAAAAATTTCCAACTGAATACATTTATTTGTGAGTGTTGCCTACCCTGGTTCCCTCCTGCCTCTCCTATATACTTATAGAGTTCTCTAATATGAGGACATCAAATCTGGAACATGCAAACACAATTATATTCTGCTGCTGTTGTAGATAACAAATATTTGTGGAAAAATTATAATTTTGGCTTTCCTAAGCCAGGTCCCCAGTGTTTGTGCTATATATTTCCAGAATTCTCCAATGTAAGGGCATTCCAGAAAAAGCTGCGCCATTGCTGAGTAATGCATTGGAGAGGGTTCAGAGAAGGGCAACCAAGATGATGCAGGGCATGCAGAGAAAGTCACATGAGCAGAGGTGTAAGGAGCTTGATCTGTGCACACTGGAGACAAGGAGGGAAAGGGGAGACATAATTGAAACTTTTAAATATTTAAAGGGGCTCAATAAAGTGGGAGAAGAAGGTTTACTAAAGAGGAAGGAGGGGCTCAAAACTAAAGGGCACAGCCTCAGACTGCAAGAAAAAAGATACAGAGGCAATGTGAGAGGATGTTTCTTCATGGAGAGGGTGGTAGAGCCCTGGAATAGACTACCAGACAGAGTAGCTGGGGCTAAATCGGTAGAATAATTCAAGAGGGCATAGGACAAGCATGTGGGGCTGAGTATTAGGGGAAGGTGGGGGCTGGCAGGGAAGGGGAAGTGTAGGGGAAAAAAGGACAGACTAGATGTGCTGATATGATCTTTTTCTGCCATCAAGCTTCTATGATTCTATGGGCTCATTCTGCTATGAGCATTATTGCCTTGGACAAAATCTATCTTCTAGGCATCTGCGCTTACTGCTATGGCAGCTGAACCACATTGCAATGCTTATTCTGGCTGGTGTCTCATATCCATCAACTGGTAAATTACTAGCTGTGTCCTTTTTTGGTAGAGAACAATAGAATGCTTCTTCTGACGCAAAGGCCTTTATAATAATGTGCTGGTATACTGTCGTTTTTTTTCCTATTAGTGAGCATTTCTGGGTATAGAATATACACCATTTTTTCTTAATTCAAGATCATACATGTCGTGACCAAAATTATTGCTTCACTATTATGTTTTGCTTTCTACATCTACTCTGTCCCAAACTACCAACAAATGGTATAGCCCATGCCTTATCCTTGGCATTCAGGGTTTGAATATGTTTTGAACACCCAGTTATAAATAAAAGGACAGAAGCATGCTGAAGTGAAAGGCTATAGGTTTTACCACCCCCAGGTCACCCTGCTTTAATCCAAATGTGATATTTCTTGTAAATTGATTTAGCCTTTTCCTTCTCAGCATCTGAAAAATAGCCTTGGAAGCTTTTTTTCCAAAGAAGTTGGGGTGTGGTGGGGATGAGGTTTAACATAGCTGTAAAATAGAAAAATCAGTGGCAAAAATCTCTTTGTGATATGTGTTTGCTTTATTAACAGTGTCCAGTTTTTCTATCTAATTACTTTTTTGATTGTTTCAAAAAGTTTATATAATTTATAATCAGAACAGAAAATAACACAGACAAGTATTTCTGGAAAACAATGCTATTTGTAGTCATACAGTAGGTTTGTTTACAGTCCTACAATTTTAGCAACCTTATACACAGAGTAAAAAAGTCAATATTTTATCTACATTTTATTTACAAGTATTTTGTTTTTCTTCCTAATTAAATTGGGCCATATCTGCAGATCCAGCTGTTACCCAGGATCTTAATGGGTCTGGAATCAATCTCAATGCCAGTTAATTCACATACTGCATTCTGACCTGCACCTAGTTTTATCAACACAGTAATCAAAATTAATTTTTGACACAGTCACTAAAGAAATGCATTTAGATCTTTAATTCCTGATTCTGTTGAATGGTTATACTGCAAAAAAAGCAAACATTATCTACATATGCTGCCACCTTGAGAGTAAGAGTGTTATCCTCACATTTTAAACCTAAACTTCCAACAGTTTGTGTTATCTTTCTTAACAGAGGATCTAAGCTAAAAACGTATTTCTAGCAAAGCACTCAAATAACAGTCCTGTTGTATCACAATCAATGCTAGCATACATCTCCTTAGCACCCAAATGTACACTGCATACACTAGTTGCTCCATCATAAAATAATTAAATCCATCCAATAATGAAATCCAGTATTCTATACCTCTTCAGGATTATAAATACAAAATGATGCAAGACCCTGTCAGATGACTTTTCCTGGTCTAATGACAAAATATATCCATCCAGCAGTCTATTATTGCTGCTTTCTACACTCTCTCTCTAATTCCTAAAAGATTTTCTTGTGTACCACAGTTCTGCTAGGAACAGAACAAGTCTGAGTCAAACTGTTACAGGATGCTGTATTGCCTGCACCAGACACTTACATAGGATTTTGTCAGTATTCATTTTTCTCACTCCCTGGCTGACTTCACTCCTCTCTAAGAGACCCCTAGCTTCATCACCCAACATCTCTTGGACTTGCTGGCTCCATCTTCCCCCAAGTCTTTCTCTCATGGTGGAGAGCCCAGCTCTATCTGCCATACAGGATTCTGTTAGAGCCATACCTAGGTTGCTGATGTGGGGCCATCTTGGGGTCCGAGGATCATCTTGCCAGCCAGGGTGATTTTCCCTTTTCCTCACTGTTGCCACAGTGTGTAGGAGCTGTTATGCAATGATATAAGTGGTCAAGCTGCAAACGCTTCCATGTGCAGCAGATTTGATGTCTGCCATGCCCGCACCCATGTGTGCAGTCCCAGCGTTCTGAACCCCAGCTGCTGTTCCCACCACACCCCAGAGGAAGAGATCAGTCCATTGACTACTTGATCATCCTCCCCTGGCCAACCCCCTGTGACCTGTAGACATTCCTGAACATGGGTTGCCAGTATGGCAGGAGGTAAGGTGTTGAATGCTTCAGCCTTCCATGCCACCGGGCTTTTGGATAAAATGCTAAAGTCAAAATTCAAAAGACTACTAGGTTCCCAACAATGAATATCTATTTCACCCCATACAACAATATGAGTAGTGCCTTGTTCATATTATCTGATAATTCTAAATTAATAATTGCAAAGTTATACACTACAGCTAAACCCCAGAAGAAATGTTTATGAGTCCACAGTTAGGCCATCACTATCAAGAGCCATATTATACTGAAGTGACATTATTGTAGCTAATACAACTTCTGCATATGTAATTGGCCAAATTAAGCTGTAACCTGAATCATTTGACAGATGAGGTACTTATACATTTTCCAAGAAGTATTCCACACTGCACTGCATTTGTCCTTTTTGTCCAAATGTGTTGCTAAGATGGTTTGAAATTAGTCATACTTTCCTGCTTTCCTTGTATTACATTATCTGTACTACTTCTAAATCTGCAATTAACTTCTTTTTTATTCATTGACAACATTCAAAGGGATTTTCAGAGACTCTCTAGTCCTGTGTTCCAAATATTTGTTCAACAAAGAACAAGATGACCTTTCCATGCGTTATTTTCTTCATACCCCTTTTAAAGAGCTAGTGTACTGCTTGGAATTAATAGTAACTTTCAGCTGTAGGCAGCTATCACTTCTGACATCTGAAGTGGTGCAGTGCAGTGCTGTGACTGTTGGGTGGCAGTCTTCAGGGAGACTTTCTGGAGACTGTGGTGCTGCCCCATCTTCAGGCACCTCTCTGGACAGAGGGAGGAGGTTACCAGACTTAAGGATGAGTTGGTTTGGGTCAGGAGGACCAACTTCCCCACTCAGGGACCTCCAAGTCCATCTCCACTTCCTCAGAGGAATGGATGGACAATGGTTGTCTTGGGGAGGGTTAGGATGGTGAAGCATAGGCATATCCCAAATCCCATACCACTACAGAACTCCTACACCACACTGGTAGGGTGGGACAGTCCCACAGAGGCACCCAAATTAATGGTGGGGATGGATGTGGAGGTCCTCCAGGGCAGAGACCTCAGAGGGGTAGCAGAGGACCCCAGAGGAAGAGGAGGAGGAGGAGACAACTCCTTTTGGAAGACTCCACAGATTAGGAAGTGAAGTTGGGGACAGGTAATGGGGTGCAGAGGGAGGTTAAGGGCCTGCTGGGAGGCACAGCTCTGAGGGATGAAGAACGGATCCAGAGGATTGCTATTGCAGAAGCAAGGGTAGAGGAGCTGGATGTTATTGTCCATCTGGGGACAAATGACCTGGCTAGGGACAAGGCAGGGATAGGAAGAGTGTTGAAGGAGTTCAGGGAGTTGGGAACGGGCCTTGGGTAGTTAGCAAGCTCTGTGACCTTCTCAGAAGTGCTGCCTGTCCTCAGAAAGGGGAAGGCTAGGAATCTCTGCATCAGAGACTTCAACACATGGTTTAAGAACTGGTGCAGAGAGAATGATTTCAGCTTCACTGTGGACCCACCTGGAGGAATGTGGACCTGAACAAGGGCAACATCCTTCATCCATCCAGGGAGGGGACCATTGTCCTTAGTGAGTGGCTTAAATACTTCATTGATAAGTATTTAAACTAGCCAAGTGGGTGGTGCAAGAAAGCAGCTAGAATCAAACTGCCCACCCCCACAGGTTAATGTAGTCTGCAGGGAGGACTCTGAGGTTGGTAAATCACCAGTGGTAACTAAACTAGGAAAAAAGTAGAATGGTGGAGAAAAAAGAGAAAGGAGATTAAAGAGGGGTAGTGAGGAAAGGCATGAGGATACAAGGGGAATGACAAGAGGGTAAGTAACACAATATGGAAGCCATGTGTGAGAATGCTGGCACCCTGGGGAATAAAATCATGGATCTAGTGGCCTTGATGGAAGAGGCTAACCTAGACATTATCACTATTACTGAGACATGGTATAATGAGAGCCACGACAGGGATGTACCTATGCCAGGTTAAACTCTGTTCAAGAAAGGCTGGGAGGGTAAAAAGGAAGGAGTGGTAGCTCTTTACATCAGGATGGGTATAAAAGCAACCTAGGTACAGGGATTGTGGAGGAGTCAGAGGCCCTCTGGGTCACTCTGAAGATGGACAGTGGTACTGCTGCTCACACGGGCATGATCTACAGACCTCCAGAAAAAGGGGAAGAATTGGACAAAGTTCTAGTAAAAGCCATCCATAAGATGGTGACTAAAGGGGAAGTAGGTAGGTGACTTCAATCTGCCAGATGGTGACTGGAGCATCCCAGCTGCAGCCTCAGCCAGGATCAGGGACATGCTGGACTCCCTACAGAGGGCATGCTTCAGGCAGCTAATGGTAGAGCCCACCCATGAGGGTGTGATTTTGGGCCTGGTACTTACCAATGAGGATGGAATTGCAGATGTCATGGTCAGGGGAAACCTGGGATCCAGTGATCATTGCATGGTGTGGTTCAATATGAGTACAGTGGCAGAGTCAAGCCACACAAAAGCAGGGGTCCTGGAATTCAGGAGGGCAGACTTTGCAAAGTTGAGGGTATTTCTCTGGAAAGCCCCAGCAGGGACCAAGAACTGGGGGGATTGAGGAATAGTGAGCCCTTCTAAGAGGCACCATAGTGGAACCAACAAACCTTTGCTTTTGGCAAATAAACAAATGCAAAAGAAAAAGAAAAACACTCTGGTTCTCAAAGGAAGTGGTCAGGAAGGAAAGAGTGAAAAAGTTGGCTCTCAGGAAGTAAAAGGAAACACAGAAGGAGGAGCACAGGATAGTGTATCTGGACAAGCAGAGGGAGGCAGAAAAAGCAGTGAGGAGCACAAAGGAGCAAACTAAGGAAAAAATAGCCCAGGCAGTAAAGAAAGGGGACAAGTATTTTTATAGGCATGTTATTGAAAGGAGAAAGACAAATGGTGGGATTGTACAGCTTAAGGGGGGGGAGTTGGGAAGTGTGCTGAAGAGGACTTGGAAAAAGCAACAATCTTGAACAAGTATTTTTGTTCAGTATTCACAGAAGAAGGGAAAGGTGAGGGACCACAATTCATTGACAAGAGCAAGGAGGGCGGTGGACACCAGTCCATTTATAGAGGAGAGAATTCTAAAGGAACTTGCAAAACTGAATGTGGACAAGGCAATGGGACCAGCCGGGATGCATTCTGGAATATTAAAGGAGCTAAGGGAGGTGCTGGCAGCATCACTGACAGCCCTGTTCATTGAATCACTGGAAATGGGAGTGGTTCCAGAGGACTGGATGTGAGCAGATGTAGTCCAGCTACACAAAAGTGGGAGCAGGGAGGAGGCTTGAAATTATAGATCAGTCAGCCTGATCTTGGTGGAATCACTGCTAAAAGAAAGGATTGTGCAATATCTTGAATCCAGCAGAGCACAGGATCTGAGGCAGCATGGATTCACAATAGGAAGGTCATGTCAAATAAATCTGATAGATTTCTTTGACTGGGTGACCAGGGAAGTAGATTGGGGGGATCGGTGGACATGGCCTACCTGGACTTCAGCAAGGCCTTCAACACCATTTCACATAAGAGGCTTGTAAACAAGCTAGGCAGCCTGGGAATGGATCCTTAGGTGGTAAACTGGATTAGAAATTTGTTGAGGGGATATAACATAGAGGGTGGTGGTGCAGTAAATGGAACTCAATCTGATTAAAGAAGGGTGACCAGTGGGGTGCCACAGGTATCAGTTCTGGTGCCAGTTCTATTTAATGTCTTCATAAGTGACATTGCAAAGGAGCTGGAAGGAAAGGTATGCTTCTTTACAGATGACATTAAGTTCTGGAACAGGGCAGCCACTTTGGGAAGGGTTGAGAAAATGAGGAGAGACCTAGGTAAACTAGAGGAATGGCCAAGAGTGTGACAGCTATGATTCAATGCAAATAAGTATAAAAGCATGCATTTGGGGCACAGGAACCCAGGGGAAGCTTACATGATGGAGAGGGAGATACTGACAGCCACTAAACAGGAAATAGATCTAGAAATAATCATATCAGATGACCTCAGGGTGTCCAAACAATGTGCCAAAGCTGTGGAGTGAGCCAGTGGGGTACTGGGGTGCATAGGGATCAGTATCAACAGCAGAAGAAAGGAGGTGGTGATGCCACTACACAGATCATTGGTGAGGCCGCCATCTGGATTACTATGCCCAGTTCTGGAGGCCACATCTCCATAAGGACATGGACAGGATAGAGGCAGTTCAGAGAAGAACAACAAATATGGTGCATGGCCTGCACCAAAAGTCATATGAGGAGAGAGACTGGAGAACTGCAATATGTATACCCCGGATGAGAGGGGAGAGAGAGGGGAGATATGATAGAGACCTTCAAATGTCTCATTGGCATAAATATGATATAGGAGGGTAGCATCTTTCAGAACAAGAGATGTTCTTGAACAAGGGGTCATGACATGAGACTGGAAAGGGGTAGACTAAGGGGCAGTGTGAGGAAATATATCTTCACAGAAAGGGTGATGGATGCATGGAACAGCCTCCCAGCAGAGGTGGCGGGGGCTAACTCAGTAGGGGAATTCAAAAAAGCATGGGATAGGCATAGGGTAATCCTAGCAATCAGAAAGAGCGTAAAGTCAGAGGTCAAGTAGGGTCTGTGGCTTTTGCAGTAGGTTCAGAAAATGGGCAGACTGGGTGGGCCTAGCAGTCCTTATCTGCTGTCAGTTTCTATGGTTTATATTTCTAAGTATTTTTTTTCTTCTGTCTGCTAATTAGAAAATGTGCCACCTGCCAGTACTAGGGTGATGTGTGGGGTAGCACTGTGTCTGGAAGCTAAAAAAACAAGCTGTGGCAGAGCCACTATGACTGTGAATGCATTAACTTGATAAGGGTATTTCATGGGCTTAAACATAAACATTTATTTATTTATTTAAAAATATCAGATTTACAAACCTTTGAGTCAGAGACTCATTTACACAGGCACCACATCAAGCAGACCAAAGCAGTTCAAACAATATACAATAGCTAAAGCAAATAGACATTAGGAGTCAAAGAGAAGCCCAGAGTGTTCACATGAAGGCTGTTGCATACATTAACTGAATCAAAGTACAGTACATTGAGAAAGGGCATATTTAAGCAGAGGCGAAGCCAGTGCTTCCACCACCCCAGGAGTGACATTATTACATGATAACACACACCCTGGAGTGCCTTATTGCAATTATACAATGGCTTGTTTTTATATACAGAATAAAAAATAAATTTTAAAGGATGTTACCAGATAAGGTACACTGAACAACAAGTTGCTAATCTCCCTGTATGACCTGTGGGAGCAGGTAATGGAAGTTACATAGTAATTATAAAATACATGCAGTAGCACAAAGCAGTTGAACAAAAAAATAATATAGGCATGGATTACAAGCATAACAAGGTATGAGGTACAAGAGTACACACAATAACACAGAAGCAGTTTTCATAAGGGCATGATAAAGCATGTCATAGCAAGCATAAAGGCATGGATAATTACAAGGCAGGCAAGGATTCAGCGTAATTCAAAAACCTAGAGGTTAAGACAGAATAGTGGCTGAGGTATGATGTCTGTACTATCCATTGGTAATCTGACACAGAATGACTCCCAGAAGATAATGAGTTAACTTTCTGTGGTCTCAATTAAGTCCTCAAGACAGAGGAAAAATAGTTCTGTAAAGCTTCCTATTCACACACAGGCACAGAAACTGGAATAATAGGTTCCAAGGAGTAAAAACTCACAAGGAATGTTAGAAAATCCCTCCCCATTCATTCACAGGTGTCAATGAATTATTTGTTAACCATTCTGGTTGATTTATCTGTAAAGACAATTAAAAATGTTTTTCTAAATGCATTAATAACTCCAATGTTTTCAAGATTTAGAAACTACTAAAAAGACAAACTGTATATATATATAACAGGCAAAAAACTCTGTTTAATGCATCAGTTAGGGTTGTTCCCCAGCGACAAAAGTGAGGAAATTAGGTGTTAGGTTTGAAAACCCTTGGACCCCCCAGCCCACCCCCAACCGGCACTGGGGTGCTCATTAGGGTCATCAGCCTAACTCTCACCCCATCACATGTGTAAAGAAGCAGAGGTATGGGAGATGGGGTGGGGAGTTAGGATCGAAACACCCAGTGCACACCCCAGTGCCGGTTGGGGAGGTGGGCTGGGGGTCCAAGGGGGGTTTTCAACCCTAACACCGAGTTTCCTTACTTCTGTCACTGTGGAACAACCCTAACTGATGCATTAAACAGAGTTTTTTGCCTGTAATTTCTCTTCCTTTTGAGAATGATAACGAGAAATAGTGAATGTAATGCAGCGGTGGGTGACCCTGCGCTCCTGCCATGTGATGTCTTGTGACATAGTAACAGGAACAGCAACGCAAACAGAAGCGCTAACAGTGGCACACATGGTAACGCAAGTGCAAATGAGAACAGAAAGGGTAACGAACACAGTGGCGTAGACTGGAACAGTCTGCCAAGTGATGTCTTGTCACATAGTAACATGGTGCCCACAAATGGAAATGGCAATGGGCATGGTGACGCAAAGTGAAACAGAAACAGAAACAGTACTGTAGACACAAATGGCAAAAAATAACGGAAACACAAGCGCAAATGGAAACGCAAAGGATAACGCACATGGTGGCGTAGATGTGAGCGAGTAAGTGAAACAGGTACGGAACCCCAAGCGGAAAGGACAACGGTAACAGTAATGTAAGCACACAGGCTGGTTTTCCCCAAAAGCTGCATAGAGAAAGACAGTGAGTACAAAGAATGTATGCCTAATAATGGGTCTCGGAGCAGAAAATGAGGAGTTGGAATACTAAATTGCTTATATCTCAGGAACCGTACGACGTAGGAAAAAAATGTAAAAGTTATATGATTTATGACTTTCCTGGCTAGTTTTTCACTTAGCTCCTTTCAGGGGGCTAAGCATTTTTCCGACAAAAAGTCCGTGTCTCGCACTGTTTCTGAGATACGGGCCATGAAAGGCACGGTGAACGTTGTAATGTTATCCTATGGGAAAAAAAGAGAAGTTCAGAGTGCCATAACTTTGGCTCCCTGTAATATTTTTTCACCAAGCCACTGAAAGGCACATCTGTGGGATGTTGGCTGTCCTCCCTCCAAATTTCAGCCCAAATGACTGAGGCGTTATTTTGCAGCTGGGAGCCAAAGGATTGCTGCTATGCGTCGGATGCTGTAATGTTATCCTATAGGAAAAAGTGTCAACTTTGGAGTGCCGTTACTTTGCTGTCATGTAATATTTTTTCAATGCAACACTGAAAGGGCCATCTGTTAGATGTTGGCTGCATTCCCTCCAAATTTCAGGCCAAAGCACCAAACCGTTCTTTTGCAGCAGGGTGCCAAAAATTGCTGTCATTTTCCCACAGCCTAGAAAAGTACTGTCGCAATTTGCGAAAGCTTTCACAAATGCAATCGACAGTGTGGCAAGTGCGACAGTAATTTGTGAAAGTACTTTTTCCAGAAATTTGAAAAACACATTTCTGAGGTGTTTCACCCCAAAATAAAGACATGGCTAGCATCCTCAAGGCCCGACTAGGTGAATACAAAAAGAATTAGGTTGCTAGATGGTCCCAATTTTAAATGCCAAGCATTTTTCTGATCACTAACTGAAAACAAAATGGTGGATTTGCAACAGTAAAAGGGCCATTTGCGACAGTAAAAAGTGCATTTGCGACACTGTCAAACTTTTTGTTAACTTTTCCCATTGACTTATAATGGGAAATTATTTTTTGAATAACTTTTGAACCGTTTAATAATTTTTCACGAAATCTTCAAAAGGCACATTGGGGACCCCAGCTGCACATTCCCTGAAGATTTTGGACTGGTCGCATAAATCATGCAACTTGTAGGGGTGACCATAAAATTCCAGAAAAAGGATAAACACATGCGCAGATCATGCTTAATAACTCCACAGCTGTGTATCTGACCAATATGAAACTTGGCAGATACCAAGGCACATGGGTCTTCATCATGTATTCCAAATTTCAGGCAAATTTGTCAAACAGTTGCAAAGTTATTAAGGTGCAAAATTTTGGGTTTAACATGTAAATGGCTCCTCAACCCTAACTATGGTAGCACTACCGTGCTACCATAATATATATATATATATATATATATATATATATATATATATATATGGATAAGCTGCAGATTCTAGTTAAGGCTGTTGGTTAACTAGAATCTGCAGCTATCAACAAATGAGAAATGGGCAGACTGGGTGGGTCAAGTGGTCCTTATCTGCCGTCAAAGTCAAAGTCTATATATACAGTATATATATATATATATATATATATATTTATAGATAGATAGAATATGATAAACAAATATTGTTAATCCCAAAAGCTGAACTTTGTTTTTAGTATATAAATGTTTAAGAAATACCTGAAAGCTGAGTCTTTCTTTTGATACATCAGGTGACTCTGATAATCATTTGTTCCATGGGTTTTTAAGTCAGTTTGAAGGTATCAAGTATTATCTGTTCTCCTAGTCCTTAACAAAATGCTGGGACTCCAGAGTTGTTCTGTTCCTTGGCCAGATACCAAACTAGTGACTCTTCTTTCAGCATTATAGATCCACCTCATTCCCCTCCCACGTGAATAAAAAAAAAGGTAGTCTGGATCTTTAGGAGCTTCTTGGTGGAGGTGGGTTGGACCTTACTTCCCCCCAAAAAAACAATGCTGCCTCCTACTACTCAGGTTACAGTTCTTGTACCACCCATTTAAGAAAGAAAATAGTACCCTGCAATCATTGACTAATATGAAAGCGCTTTTATTTGAGGGTGGAAAACATTTCTTGGAGAAGGGTAAGGTGGAGGAGACTATTTACACCTTCAGTCAGTTCCACGGACAGAAAACATGACATCACTCCTTTTGTACATGCAATACTCCTGTTGGCTCTGCCCACAGTCATAAAAAGTGAGTTATCTTCCTCCAACTACATATGAACACTGATACCACACTGACTGTGACATCACTTGTAAGTAAAGATAACCATTTCACACTGCCAGATTATTCTTTTTCACATGAAACTGTAGGGACTGTCTCTCCTTGGTTACTAGTGATGCCACAATTTCCTGCATTTGTATTGGTAGCTTTTGAAGGTAACTGCTCAGACTGCAAGGGTTGTGGTGCCTCACTGTGTTTGGTCACAATTCTGATGATGTGGTGGGAGGAACAGAACTGACATTTTTTAGCCTTCAGTCAGAGTGTGCAGTTCTACACATTAGCCCAGTACTGCCAGGTGGAACATTTTATACTTAGCAAACAGAAAAACAAACAGAAAAGAAATAATACTTCAGATATAAGAAGTGATAACTGACTGCATCTGAAAACTACTATTAATTGCAGGCAGTACAGTTGCTGTCTAATTGCTTCAGTCTGACTGATATACCTGTTCCCACCCACTTGCAGAAGGGAAACACATCTATTAAATTGTGTGCTAACATCAGGGTATTTATGATAACCCCCTTCCCATCTAGTTTAGATGCTTGTCTTTGGAAAAAAAATCTTTAAAAGTAAGGGATGTTTCCTGGCCACCATTTCCCCATCAATCAAAGAGGTTCATGTAATCCATCTCCAGGATACACCTGGAAATACATTTTAATAGCTCAGTGTTCCTTTCTTGGTCAGAAGTTGCAAATATGAAAAATAAAGAATAAAAATAAAACTATGAATATTTCACCAATGGAAGCAAAGAAACATTGTGCCCAAATCAGTTTTACAGGGCAGTATAAGTGACTTATATAACACTGATTCTTTAACATTGATGACTTGGCATGTTTTACTAATACTGATCCCATTCCAAAGTAGTGTAGTTGACTCTAGCTGGAGACTATTCTACCTTATCCTGCTGTGGCACTAAAAACAAGTCATGCACCCAGAATCAAAAAATATATTTCACATATTTTACAAATGAAGAACTCCAAAAATGCAAGAAGTAAACTGATGAAAAATTTTGGGTAGCAAAATAAAAGAAAAGAAGGAACTCCCTCTGTTTTTTAAAGGACTTGACCACCAAGGTCATGGAGAAGTGAACTGTCTTCAATTAATACAAGGAGAAAGGCTGTGAAAAGGACATGGAAGCATACAAGGAGAAATAAAAAGGAAGCAGGCAAGCTAAACAGAGTGGCCAAAACAGCAACTGAGGAGAGGATAGCCAGAGAGGTCAAAAAGGGAGACAAAATCTTCTTCAGATATGTCAGAGACAAAAGGAAGAAGAGTAGAAGCATACTCAGACTGGCAAGGGAAGATGACGGGTACGTGGAGGATGGTAAAGAAAAGGACAATATCCTCAACAGATATTTTTGCTTGGTTTTCACTAAAGAAAGCGAAGGTAGCAGACCACGCATGCCAGAAAAAAAGTAGAAGCAGCAGCAGAATTGATCTGGAACCTTTTACAGAAGAAAGTCCTGAAGGAACTAGAAAAGCTCAAGGTGAACGAGGTTATGGGACCAAACGATGTTCATCCAAGATTACCGAGAGAGCTTGAGGAGGAACTGGCAGCTCCCCTGACTTGGCTATTCAATCTATCTTTGGAATGTGGAGAGTCACCAGAGGACTGGAGGAAGGTCACAGTTGTCCCACTTCACAAATATGGTAGCAAGGAGAGTGCTGGCAACTACTGTCCAGTTAGCCTCACCTCAATTGTGGGCAAAACAATGGAAGCCCTACTCAAGGAGAGAATTGTATCCTTTCTCAAAGATAATGGAAAATTAGACTGAAGACAGCATGGGTTCACTGCTAAGAGGTCATGACAGAAAAATCTTATCTACTTCTTCAACTGGGTGACCCAAGTAGTGGACCAGGGCAACGCTGTGGACATGGTTTACCTAAACATCAGCAAAGCCTTTGATTCAGTCCCAAACAGAATGTTATTAAATAAACTGGGCAGCATGGGGATAGGTCTAAAGGTTGTAGACTGGATAGGAATTGGCAAAAAGGAAGGACACAGAGGGTAGTGGTAAACGGCTCCCTATCGGAGGACGTGACTAGCGGTGTACCACAGGGATCAGTATTGGGCCCCATCCTATTCAATATTTTTATCAGCAACATATCTGAAGGCCTGGAAGGCAAAGTGAGTCTTTTTGCAGATGACACAAAGATATGCAATAGCGTGGACACTCCCAATTGAGTGGAAAGGATGAGGGCTGACCTTAGAAAGGTAGAAAGTTGGTCACATACATGGCAACTAAGTTTCAATGCTAAAAAGTGCAAAATAATGCACATAGGGAAGAGTAATCCAGATACAGAATATTTTCTAGGAGGATTCAAATTAGAATCAACAAAGTAGGAAAGAGATCTGGGAGTAGAGGTGGGCGAAGTGCTACCGCTTTGCTACGAAGAGCACTTTGCTTATTGTTCTTTAATCTGCGTAATGCTCCGCACCGCGAAGTGGAGTACTTCATCTTTAAATTTGAATGTGAAGTGTATTGTTTTAATGCATTATGCATTACTTCACCTTGTAATACAGGATTCTCCTTAATTTTAATGTGAAGTGCCATTGATTTGAATGGACTTCACTTTGCTTCACCTGTTTATTGCTATGTGAGATGAATTTTGCATTGATTGATGGGATAGCAGGTCACATGGGCTCTATATTATCTTGCACAGCCTCAGTTCTGCATAGTGCATGTAGTGGAAAGCTGGAGACAGTTTGCTGTCAGAGCTCTGAGAATCAAACCATCAAAAAAAGCTTTAAAAAATCACTTTTGATCTAATTATTTTGGTCCAAATTTAGTACATCGACTGTAGGAAACCCTCCTGTGCTTAGATCGAGTGTTGATTGTTTTTGTGTGCATTTTGAATGTTAATTTAGAACATTCAGCCTGTGTACTGACAGACACTGTTGAAGTGTGCTTTGGGGGAGGGGCATATCTGTGGTGGAGTGAGATTTTCATGAGAAAGGGAGTCTTTCTAATTGTTTTGTACTAGTGTGTGTCAGTATTTGTGTGTTTATGTACACACAGTAATACTTGAATTCATTTTTGATTATTTTCTATTTGTTGTGCTGCAGTGCATTTTTTCATTCTGTTTAAAAGATTTGGTTGTACAGTATAGTGAACTGCACTGTTACATTTTCTGTGCATTACCTCACTGTAGTGTGTGTCAGTGCCATCAAGTCAGACACGTTTTATTGTGCCACGCAGCAATCACTGCACTGTAAATCGGATATCCGTCTGAGGTATTTTTTACTGTTTCCTTCCATCTGAATAGTGAACTGCTACCGCAGCGCCACTCCCAACTGGTAAAAGGTATAATTTATTTTTCCAGTTTTTGATTTGTGTGAATACTGATTCAGGTGTTTTTGTGCCTGCGTGGCTGCATCTCTTTATAGTGTGCAATCTGTGTCTGTGCATTTGCATCTTTTTAGTGCCAAATCAGCATCTGTAATCCACAGTTGTTGTTTTTTGGCTTCCCATCCACCACACATTTTAGAAATCTCAACTTGTGAAGTTTCTGTGTAATCCCAAAAAATACCTGCAAAGAGACGTGCATGCAAAAATGCTTCTGGCCATGGCACTGCTGCCAGTGGCAATAGTGGCTGTGGGCATGGTAGTAGGACGCAGCAGAATTTCATAGTTGATGCCAGTAAAGGGATTTCTCCAACTATATTTTTCACAGTGCAATCAGTAGTTTCAATCATGGTTGGAGATGCTGTTGCCCCCACTGTTGGTAGTGGAATTTCTGATGGCATGAATATTGCCCCATGTTCAACCCTTGTGAATGGCAACAAGTTAACCTTTTTTCCCAAATATTGTGGAGTCTAAAGGTATGACTGTGAGTCAGAGGCAGTAGATATCAAACTCCCCAATGTCCCCATCCCCAAACCCACGCTGGTTGAACATGATTCTGATGCTGATGAAGAGTCGTCACAATCTCATGCTTCCAGTGATGTTGATGAGGTCATGCCTGTACCATCCAGCCCTTCAAATGTTGGAGAAAAAATATTGTATGATCATAATGATGCTGCACTTGGTACTTGTACTCCACAGGACAGCATCCAAGCTGACACTGTGGATGTAGATGAGGAATATGATGATGATTTTAGTGACCCCAGTTTGGAGCCGGAGAAAAATAAATTAAAGATGACTGTGTATAAACAGTCTCAGTCTGTTGGTGTTAATTACCTCCCTCTTCAAAGCTGTGATGTGCCAGTTTTTGTTGATGATGATAACCCAGTAGTAGTCATCATAGATAGTGATAGGTGTGACATGTGGACAGCCAGTTCTGAGTACACTATGACTTTTTTGTAATATAAAAATGTTTTATGGACTGTCTGTCATGAGAGATGCTGAGACAGCATGTGAAATCACACACACACACACACACACACACACACATGTTTTAGACACAAGGTGTTACCTGGAAAGCCAGAAGTTAATTTTAGACTAGAATATGCCTTAATCAAGGATCTCCTATTTATCTAAGTTAATTTTAGCTTTAACTGTTAAGAGGGAAATCAATATCCATTTATGATGTTTAGAGGAGGAAATCAAGTATGGCGCCCAGGTTCGAAATCATAAATACTTTGATATCTCTGTGAGAGGGGATACTGCTCATAGATGAAAGGAAATTTACAGACTTGATTGGGGAAGTCACATGGGGAAAGGAGTTTCTGCTGATGTAACCTTAATTAACTTTCTTTTAAAATGATAAAACTTTCTGGGTGTATGATTTTTAATAAACAGAGGAGAAGCTAGATGACCTCACACAAAGGGGTTGGCAAAAGACAGTTTTTTAAACAATATTCTGTTTTCCTTCAGACATCTTTTATCTACACTCTGACAAAGAAACATCTTTGAGTGCTTTAAGCAAGTATACAGTTAGAGAAAGACAAAATCTAAGTACTATAGTAGGAATTGCATTGTTAAAACCTTGTTCTTTTAAAAGATTCTATGGTTCTTGTGATATATAGTTCTGTATTTTATGTTTTACATATTTTTTATCTATTTTAGTAAAACTCTGTTTTTAGAGCCTACTTGGTCTGTCTTTGAATTTCTTTCTGTAACAAGTGAAGTATATATGGTTAAAGCAGACACTGTGCATAAGCCTGAATGGTGATACCAAACTGGAAAAAGGTAAGAGTAATCTGAGGTCTTTATTAGAGTTTTTAAGGGTTCATGTTGTACACCTGGTTAAGTGCCCGTATGCAAAGATATCTGGACCCCCAAAGACAGAATTACCTGAGCCTGTGCATTGGGTACGCTAGCAAGAGGTTCACAGTTTGAATCCCTCCAGAACTGAGACCAAAGGTTGATTCGAACCCACAAAACAGACAGGAGGGTTACCCTGTTTCTGTTAACTGTTCACAAGACTGCACTCAGAGGTTGACACTTTGGGAGTAGAAGGCTGTCCTGCTGAGGGGGTTTGTGACAATAGGCAGGGACAGCCCAAGTGTGGCCAGCAACAAAGATCATGTAGTGGTACACCCCTTGTGTCATTGTCTAAAAAACTGGTCTCCAATCTGCAGCATCAGGGACCTGTGAAAACTAAAAGTAGGGGATCAAAATCCCTTATTTGGGATTTGTTTTGTACAAGATCCAAGTGATGAAGCAGTGGCAATCTGCCAGTTTTGCCAAGCTTGTTTCAGATGTGGTAAAAAGGGTAGTCATCTCAGTATTGGGGGGCAAGCATATTGAACATATTTTGCTACTTGTCATATTGCATATCACAGCATATTGCCCAGAACATGAAATATGGCACATGGCACTGTGGACTTGGCACCCGAAGGGAGCTAATACCATAGTGGGACATTCATCCTCATCCACCTTATTAAGCATGTTAACCCCTTCCATGAATGTAAGTAGCCCAAGTAGCCATGTCTGTAGTAGTGGTGAAATAACAGCTGAGGATTACTACAGGCATAAGGAGGATGATGATTTTGAATTATGGTTAAGTGGTGGTCAGAGTAGCAGCAGTGGTGGTGGTCTTTGCAGCAGTATTTCTAGTCCAACATCAACCCCTGTTCTTAAAATGGGTAAAATAACATCTTTTGTGGACTTGTCAGTGTCACCTGTGCACCCCTCTTCATCACACAGCAAAAGCACCGCACCCATGGCGGTTCGCAGAGCAGAGCCATTTGACACACCATGTGCAAAACAGGTAACAACTCAGTCAACACTGAAGAGTCTTTTTGCCCAGAACATGAAATACCCACCCAGTCATGCAGTGTCATGTGAACTGAATGCTGCTGTAGCAGAAATGCTGGCAGTTGACCTGTTGCCCTTCTACTTCGTGGAGAGTTCCAGATTTCAGCATTTTGCGGCACATGCCTGTCCCAAATGGAAAATCCTTTCCAGGAAATACTTTTCCACCTGTGCTGTCCCAGAGTTATATCTGACTGTGACACAGTCTGTAAGACATGCCCTCCAACAGTCCTCATCACCATTTATCTACTTAAGTATGGATATGTGGACAAGTAGCAAAATGGCAGGTAGTTCATATTTGTGTATTACTGCACATTGGGCTCAGGTATCAGGGTTGTCTGTGCTGGTGGTATTGGAAATCAGTGTAGTAAGGCAGACTGTCATGGTAGCAAGCTTCCTGGAATTGGATAGCATGCAATGCTTGCAGTGCCCAGTGTGGCTAGTTTCCATACTGGTGAACACATGCTTGACTTGATACTGACCGAAATTGATGAGTGGCTGAAACCCCTGTCCCTGAAAGCTGGCTTTAGAGCCAGTGACAATGGCTCAAAAATTGTGAAATGTATCATTGATGGTGACTTTGTTCAGGTTCCATGCATGGCTCACTGTTTAAATCTCATGGTCCAGGAGTTTCTGAAGCACCCTGACATCAAGGAAATGTTGAAAGTTGCATGCCACATCTATGCACACTTTTCACGCTCTGGAAAGGCCCATGACCAAATTTCACAGCTGCAGATGCAAAACAGCCTCCGTCAGCACCGCTTCAAGCTGGATGTTGTCACGTGCTGGAACTCAACTCTTTATATGGCAGAGAGGATGTATGAACAGTATAAAGCCATCTCGGAATACCTGGTCATTGATACTAGCCATGACACTTCGGGGGGCATGATGTCTATGACAACAGATCAGTGGCACCTCATGGACTTGGTGATATTAGTTTTGAGGCCCTCTGAACATGCTGCACAGGTAGTGAGTGGTGACATTGCCTCTATAAGCCAAGCCATTCCACTGCTGTGGGTGCTGAGGCAGATTTGGTTGAATCTGCAGTGTAGCCTTGATATTTCCGGAGATTGTTCAAGCAGTGCATTGCTTTAACACATGCTGACAGTATTGGACCACAATTGCCACATCGCAAGTATTCTACAAAGTGCAGAATTCAGAATAGCAACAATGCTGGACCCACGATACAAACATGGAATTGCATCCTTACTGGAGGGAGGGCCTGAACAGGTTAAAAATCTCAGTGGACAACTGGTGTGATTGGTTCATGGGGCACGGAAGTCAGGTGGCAAGTTCAGCAAACCACAGCATGACAAGGCAGAAGGTCACTGTGGACTGCTACTAGGCACATCCAGTAAGGAGGCTGCAGGTCCAGGTGGGATGTCAGTAAAACTGGTTGCCATTAACATACTTTGGGGTGCCTTGTCCCAAGTTGGAATCTTTGACATCGATGATTCCGATGAACAGGAGGATGAGTCAACAGCAGGACTGCATACAGTACAGAGAATGGTTGACTCATATTTGTCTGAAAAAAAGACATCTACTAGTAATTGATGATCCACTGCTGTACTGGAGTGGAAAAATGAGTGAATGGCCAGAGCTGACTTCAGTGGCACTGAAGTACCTCATCAGCCCACCCTCCAATGTAAGTGTGGAGAGGATTTTCAGTTCTGCGGGGGCAATAGTTTGTGACCGTTGTACCAACCTGCTTGCCGACAAATGTCAGCATGCTGACCTTCATACAAATGAATGAAGGTCACGTTCCACCTCAAATTACCACATCTGTGTTTGCACCCCATCTCATCGATGGTTAAACTGGTGATGTTGGAGAAGCTGACCATCCTGGTGGCATTGTTAAATGGCCAACCATTGAGGCTGATGATGCAATCATGGACAAAGAATTCCCTACTGGGCACAATTCCAACCTTGATGACTGTGAGGGCAGCTTTCTGTTTGATGAGGGTGAGGTGGATGTTTCTGGTATTTAAGATAATGGTTTAAAAGGCTGTCACATTTTATTAATGGTGCATTTTTTGGTTTTCATAAAATAAATCCAATGTTCTTGACTCACTTGCATTCCATAATTCAGATTGGTGCAAATAATGCCCCATCACAATCATTCCATGTTAACTTGCCCTTGGTATATCTTCTGATTCCACTTAAAGAGCAGTTACTCAATGTCAGGTACCCAGACCCCCTCACACATATATAATAGCCGACCTGCTCCACTATTGAGTGTGCAATAAAAATTCTATGCTCTTCCCTCCAGTTGAAAAATTATAACATCCTCAAAGTGCACCCCCATAAAAAACAGAGCTGTGCCTGACACACCTCCAGTGATGCACCCCCAGCCCTCTTTTGTGATGTCAGAAAATGAAGGCTGTGTGTGTGCTCCATAGACCTGTATTGGCACCATGTTTTCAATGACATTTACTACTGTTTAGAGTTGCCACTTGGACAAATGAAAGCAACCACTCTAGTAAACAGTGACTGTGACTACAGAGGCTGCTTTTATTTTTATACATGGCATCTCTAAATAGTACTTAAAGCCACATAAATAGCACATACATACAGTTTAATGGAATGCACACTCAGTATTCAGTTCTTAACATCACAAAATGGGGCTGGAGGTACGTTTCTGGTGGGGTGTCAGGCATGGCTCTGTTTTTTTGGGAGTGCACATTCGGGGTGCTATAACATTTAACTGGAGTGAAACACATGGAATTTTTAATACCACTCAGTAGTGGAGCAGGTTGGCTCGTATATATGTGTGAGGTAGGCTGAGTACCTGGTAGTGGTGGTTACCTGCTCTTTAACAGAATATGTACTGTCATTAGCAAACACAGTCAGCCTCTTAAACAGAACTGTCCATTTGTAGTAAGTGATAGCCACTTAAATCCTGCCATTTAAAGATATCTTCCTTCTGAGTGACACTGAAATACTGTAACACACCATATCCAGTCACCCGTCAGTCTGTCTGAAAGTGAGGGAGAATGTGTTCCTGTGTCCATGACCACAGGTAACCCGAAGCCAGACAAAGCCACCAACCTGTCTAATAGGAAGAGAAAATGTGTTTCTGTGCCCATGACCACAAGTAACCTGCAGCCTGCCAAAGCCACCAGTTGCTATGCCAGTGAGAGGGAATGTGTTCCTGTGCTCATGACCACAAGTAGCCCACAGCCAGCCAAAGCCATCAGTCGCTATGCAAGTGAGATGTAATGTGTTCCTGTGCCCATAATCACAAATAACCCACAGCTGCCAAAGCCATCAGTCGCCATGCAAGTGAGAGGTAATGTGTTCCTGTGCCCATAATTACAAGTAACCCACAGCTGCCAAAGCCACCAGTCACTATGCCAGTGAGAGAGAATGTGTTCCTGTAACCAAAACCTGCCAGAAGGAGCCCGCATCCAGCCACAGCCACCACACTTCTTATTATCAGTAGTTTACAGTGAGTATGTACTAATTCATCATACTGTGGAATTTCCTTGAGCTGTGTGAATGCTTCCTTTAACATTTTTGAGATGCACTTGAGAAACATATATGGTAAAAAAGGTTTTTCTTTTTTTACAGGTTTACAGTTTCAAACAGTGTAACGGACCGCAGGACAGGAGTACTGCAGTACTGTCTACTACCACCTATAGGATATCAGTTTCAGGTAAGTACATCAATTTTGTTTCATCACTTCTTTGAGGTATTTCATTTTTTTTAAGCCACTGTAAATCATACAAAGTAGATGACAGGTATGGCGGATAACATATTTTTCATGCACATCAGTCACTGGCTTACATCAGCATACCATGGGGTTGAACAAAGTTTTATCTGGGTAATGAAAATACATCTTGGAATGTAACTTACAGTAAGTTAAGACACTGGAACAGTGCATGTCACATGCACTAAAGTTGTTATTGGTCTTGGTGTGGTTTACTAATAACTTAGTATCAGTTAAGCAGGATATAACAGACAGCAACTGCCACATTTAGAACAGAATGTGTCTGTGAAAATTAAATGAAGTAAGAATTATTTCTTCTTCTTCTGTTTTCAGATAACATTTCAATGCTGTGTGCTGCCATTGGTGCATTTTTCAAATAAGAAGACATAATGCAACTGAGATGAATCTGAAGCCTGGGATGATACACAGAAAACCTGTAAAGAAGTCAAAACAAATCCATTCAAGAAACTTGCTTCCAGATTATCCCCCAAAAAAAAAAATAATTCTTACCATTCATGACTTAACAATTTTCCTATAGCAAATTCCTCAGCAGGTCCAAAATGCACAACCAAAATATGACTGGGTGGCCTGTGAGAGAAAAAACAGCAAAATAATTACATATATATATCTATATCTATATTTAAATATATTTATACAACAGGGGTGTGTTGTATTCATTGACAATAAAATCATGTATTCTCACCCCAGTGAGATAAATGGTTGATGACATAGTTACAGTGAAAATATTTACATTTATACATACTGTAGCCATGTCATCAGCCAATATTCTCACTCCAGCAGCATGTCCCCAGTGTAAGTTAGAACTTCTTTTAAATGTGAAACTGAAATGTTTGAGATACCTAATTAAGCAGCTGGTCTGCATTCTTCATTCTTTGCTTGCAGTTTCACAAATGCCAGAAGACTGCAGCAGTATAGTCCTCACTGCACCAAATGGCACACATTTAAAACAACACAAGCTGCTGAATGATCATGCAGTCTCTCACACTACATCCAAATTGTAAACTTATCAGGCCCCATTTATGATCTCTGTGATAAAAAACATAAAGTAAATCTGTCTATAGACTCTGACTCTGATTAACATACCACAGCACACATATTTCCACACCAAAGCCTTCAGTTCTTAATTTCATTTCTTCACATGTTACAGCAACCTAAACATGACCTCTTTAAACTGGTATTACTTACATGATATACACTCTGAAACTGTATAATTCTTGCTCTCGGTCTCAGTAAAAAATAAAGTTAAGCATCTCAATGACAACTAAAGCACCTCACACAATCGAAACTGCTCTCTTACCTGAAGCTCCCATGGAGCTTCTCACCAACATGCCAAAACAAATAACACATAAGCTAACCACAAATGAAAAAGTTATGCACAGCAGCATACAACAAAAATTAAACACTACACATAACAAAATATAGGGAAAAAGGAAAATCACACACAGTATCTACAGGAAACTTCCCAGACATATCCCGCCCACCAAAACACATAATCCAACCATGGATCACACTCACACACTCATCAACCTATTACCACTCACTCACACACATGCACACACAACGATGAATCGCACAACATATACAAACCCCATTCATACCCATTCACTCACAGCAGCAACTCACAGCAACAGAATGACATAAGATAAAACAGAACAAATTAAAGCTTCCACACCTGTTGTATAAGGTTTTATCATGCCACAGTGTCTCCGGAGACCCCCCGACAGTGACAGCCACCTGGCTGACTGTTGACAATGCAGCGTCGGGGATGCCTCCTGTTTTCAAAGGGGTGCTGTGCTCCCCGAACCTCATGGAGTTGGACCGGGGGTGAAACACCCTGCGAGGCATTCCCCTGGCTGTGTGAAGACCATCACAGTAACTTGTGGAATAGGGCAAATATTAACACTCGTGCAAAGTGCCCTGAGATAATATCACTCGTGCCTTCAACACTCATGATATTATCACAGGGCACTCTGCACTCATGCGAAGATTTGCCATATTTCACAGTCACCCATTATGTACCCTACATATATATATATATATATATATATATATATATATATATATATATAAATGTAACGTCTGCTTCTGTGTAAAAACATGAGCGTGCAAGATACAGTAACTTACCAATGGTAGTATGAATACACATACACACACACACACACACACACACACACACACACACACACACACATAGGGCATCATGTTACAGCCAGCACAGCAGACTTTCTGACTGACATTGCTTCATCACATCATTGTTCACACGATGGTCATCTGTAGCTATCATCATTTAGCAAGACACTGTTCATCAGCCCAGTCAGCGCAAGCAACAGAAGATAGAAGTATAGCAGCAGCAGGTGCCATAGTTGTTGTGGGAGTGTGTGCAAGCATACATCTGTGTGTCAGGAAATAATTGAGAATTTTCTGACATTTTGATCATGTAATTTCTCTTCATCTGGACTTTGGCATTTTCAGGACACTGTGACAGTAGCAATTTCTGGAGCCACACTTATGCAGAGTGGGTGCACGCATACATCTGTGCGTTAGGAAATAATTGAGAATTTTCTGAACATTTGATCACGTAATTTCTCTTCATCTAGATTCTTGCATTTTCAGGACACTGTGACAACAGCAATTTCTGGGTCCACACTTATGCAGAGTGGGTGCATGCATACATCAGTACATCAGGAAATAATTGAGAATTTTCTGAACATTTGATCATGTGATTTCTCTTCATCTGGACTTTGGCATTTTTGGGACACATACATCAGTGCGTTAGGAAATAATTGAGAATTTTCTAAACATTTGATCATGTAATTTCTCTTCATCTGGCATTTTCAGGACATTTTGACAGCAGCCAAAAACTTGTAAGAACACTGGCCAAAAACTGTTTAAAGAAAATAAAAAAAAAATTGTGTCCTTCCCTTTCTTATATTCCTACTCAACAATCTCATAACCTTGTTTAGCCCTCCAAAATTGTAAAAACACTGCCTAAAAAAAGTTTAAAGAAAATAACCTAAAAAAAGTGTGTCCTTCCCTTCCTTGTATTCCTACTTAATAATCTCTGTTTACCAACAGAAAATATATTTTTGTGCTCAGTAATGTTGTCTTCCTGTCATGGGGTGTTTCTGGAAAAGCAGCAGTGACTTTGAGCAGTTTAAAAATCTGATAAATGGCATGCCCGCACTGTCAGGTGCCCACTGCACAGCCCCCTGAAAACATATATAATGGCTGACTTGGTCCACTTTTGATGGTATAAATAATTTATACCATATATATTATTTGTACCATCATCAACAGTGTACCGAGTAATTGATCATATATGTTTTAAGGGAGCTGGGCAGTGGGCATCTGACAGTGTGCACATGCTGTTTAGCAGATTATTGCACTGCTCACTGTTGCTTTTCCATAAACATCCCACACCCCACAACAAGAAGAAAACATTACTGAGTACAAAAATATATTTCCTGTTGGTAAACAGAGATTATTAAGTAGGAATATAAGGAAGGAAAGGACACACTTTTTTTAAGTTTTCTTTAAACTGTTTTTGGGTGATGTTCTTACAATTTTTTGGGTCCAAACAAGATTAGGAGAAAGAAAGACGGAACACAAACTTAAAATGATACACCAAAAAGTGCACAATGGGGGGGGGGTGTACTAACAACAACAAAAATGGAAAGTGACCTGTATCAGATGACATAAAGGTAGGCATGAAATGAGAGACTGTAGTAAGGAGGGCTGGGAGGATACTGGGATGCATTGGAGAGACATCACCTTAAAATCAAGTACAAAACCAGAAGTTCAAATCACTCTGTACAGATATTTGGTGAGACCTCATCTGGAGTACAACATGCAGTTATGAAAACAGAGCATATCTCTGCAAGAACATAGACAGGATGGAGGCTATACAAAGAAGGGCAACTAAAATGCTGAAGGGTATTCACCAGAAGCCAGATTAAGAGACACTAAAGGACATTACATATAAAGGCAAGGAAGGGGGGCATGATTGAATCTATCAGGTACTGAAAGGGAATCAACAACATACAAAGGGGTAGCATCATCCAGAAAAAGAGATGTGCACAAAGAAGGGCCTAAAATTTGAAGATAGAGGGGAGACGGATCAGGGGCAACATCAGGAAGTATTTTTTCACAGAAAGGGTGGTGGGCACAGGGAAAAACTAAAACTAATGCTTAACATTCTGATGGGACAGCAGCAGTTGTTGAAGCATCCCCATAATTTGTATCTGATGCCACTCAATTCACTCCAACTACTGCTCAACATTGTCAAGACGGTGGTTAACAGCCTCCAATTCACTCCACATCAGGCCCAAATTGGCCTGTGTGGCAAGTAGTTGGACAAAGTTACCACTGTTACCCACTGCAGGTTGTAGCAGTGGAGTAGCTGTTTGATCCATGGCCCTTCCTCGCTTCACACCACCACATGCAGGTGGACACCATGCTGTGCCCTCTTCCCCAGCAGGGCCATCAGGTGCATTACTGCCCTGTTCTGCAACCTTGGCCTGCCACTGTATATGGTGGTGGTTGTACAGGTGAGTGCACTGACCACCTGTGCCAAGGTGAGTTCCTTTTGGGCCACAGTGCACCTCCATACCCCACAGATTACATATCACTACAATGCTGTCCCCAGGCAGTGTATTAAAGAACTCCCACACTAATGAGGTGCGGGCAGGACTGGGCACAGGGGAAGCCCAGGTGTTGTTGCAGCCAGAGGCTGCTGCTGCTGCACAATTGGGGCTGAGGGTGTGGAAACCTGCTGCTACTGCTGCTGTGATTGCTGCGGCTCCTCCTCCCTGACTTCCTGTTGCTGAGCTGCTAGAGCTGGGGTTATAGCAGGTTGTGGCACTGGGGAGGCACTGGTAGCTGCCACAAGAGGTGGTGCTTCCATGGCACTAAGTCCACCTCCTGCTTCGGGAGGGGCACTAGTCAAGATGGTACTCTGGTCCAAATGCAGCCTGTCACCACATGTGCATACACTGATGTGATCTCCTCTGCTACATCTTCAAAAACCACCTCTCTTCCCCTCCATTCTGGTCTCTCTCTCTCTCTCTCACAGACACACACACACAGGCACACAGGCACACAAAAGAAATTATAATTAACAACTACTACACTGAAATACTGCACAAACACAAATCCAGACAACAAATAGGCTTTCAAAATACAAAAAAATCAGCTAATTAGCAAAAAAACTTAAAAGGTTTATGGTAGTTTTAGTTTCTAGATTTAGTCTCCTCTCTAACTTTCTGTTCAACCAGCTCTTTCTCCTCCTATGAGGTGAAAGTAACACTCACTTTCAAGCATGATTCACTTCCTGCCTGTCTGAAGCATGTGACCTAGACTGTGTAAACCATGTGATGTGTGTGGGCTACCTGTAAATTCTCACTCCACCTTTAAAGCGGTAAGGCGGGTGAGCAACATAAAGTCATTATCATCATTATCACAAGGTGAAGCTGGAGAAGTACCAGTTTTTAATGTGGGCACCATCGCATCCGGGAATAACGCAGTGGGCTACTTCACGCCTATCAGGTGGAATTCTAGAACTTCATGGTAGGTCTATCTGGGAGTAATCATATCACATGATCTGAAAACATCCAAACAATGTGAGAAAGCAGCATTAAAGGCAAATGGAATGTCGGGCTGCATAGGGAGGGGAATTACTAGCAGAAAAAGAGAGGATATCATGCAACTTTACAGATTTTTAGTGAGACTGATCTAGAGTACAGTGTACAGTTCTGAAGACAACACCTCAAAAACAATATAGATAACCTTGAGACAGTGCAGAGGAAAGCTACAACAGTGATACAGGGACTCAACAATATAAATGATGAGAAGTGAATGCAAGAACTTGCATTCCCTTGTACAACAGAGTGATAAGGGAGATGTGATAGAAACATTCAAATACTTGAAGGGAATAAACAAAGTACAGGTTCAGGACCTTTTTCAGTTCAAGAGTTACACAAGAACCAGAGGTCACAGCATGAAGCTAGAAGGTGGCAAATTTAAGGGCAATGCAAGAAAGTTCTTTACAGAGAGGGTAGTGGATGCGTGGAGCTGCCTGCCACCTGAGGTGGTGGAAGCAAAAACAGTTGGAACATTCAAAAAGGCTTGGAATAGACACAAAATAATCATAACTCTGAATAGCAGTTAGAGGAGGGAGTAGGCTTATGGCAGACTAGATGGATCTGGAGGTCCCCTACTGCCATCACTTTCTATGTTTCTATGTAAATATGAACCTAGAATCAATAAATAGCACAATCTAATCTACAGTACAGCCCAGTTTATCCAATCTCCAATTATCCAATCCTCCAGAATTATCTGAACTCACCCTACATCTTCCGGCTTTGCTAATTGAAACCATTATCACTTCAGGTATTGCATTAGCATTTTTCATGAATGTGTTGGTTAGTGATGATTACAGGTAAATTAAGCAGCTGTCTACATATTTCAAACATTACAGCCATTACCTGCTACAGCCACAGATCTTGCCCTTTTGCTTTAGACATGGTGTGGAAGAGAAAAACAAGCATTATTGACATACTGAAGTACAGAAACTAAGAATGCTATACTGCTTTGAAGGGGGATTGCAAGTGGTTGACATTGAAAAGCATTTTAACATTGGTAAAGCTCCTGTGTCTGACATAAGGAAGGCACATGAAAAGATGCACACATTTGCTGACACAATAGAGAATAGATGAGGTCCTGATAAGTGCAAATCCATGAAGTGCTGCAAGGATGGGCCTTTGAACTGTGCCCTTTGTGGTTTATTAAGAATTGAGTATGGGGGACACCTATTTCAGTGCTTATTTGGAAGTAAAATGATCTATAATTCAATAGGAATATCAACAGTGTGGATGATTGCTTCACCATGAGTGATGGATGGTTGGATTGCTTCAAGTACTTTCATGGGATTTATCCACTGTTCTTGCAGGTGAGTTGGTGTCAGTGAGCAATGATGCTATCACTCTGTTTAGAGACAAACTTACCATCATTATGATCAACAAGGAATTATGTTCTGAGCAAGTCAACAATGCAAATGACACTGTCTCATATAGGAAGCTGGATTCATAAAGACCATTACCAGAGTTGGTCAGATGGTGAAGAGGGCTGAGGATTTGCATGCCTTACCTTCTGCCAGGTTCAGAACTCAGGTTCAGAATGGACCAGTGTTGCTCAAGGGCTAGACAGGGGAAGAAGGACTGAGCATCCATAAACAACTCTTTTCTTCTCTTTTGGGGAGGGGGGACAGTGCATGCAGCTGCTTGACTGATACCCAGCAGAGGCTGTGTGGTACTGTAGCTGGCCACATCTCTCCAAGGGCCTGGTGAAGGTGTTCAAGAGCATGGGGCATCTTCACATTGAACATCCATACAAATGCACACATGCAAACCTTTTGGTGGATACCAGAAAACAGGAAAAGTGTTGACTGCACAACCAGGAAACCCTGCTGACATTCCCCAATCCCTGCCATTGCCCCAGGAGCCTTTCAAACTGGATCCAGACTCTGGAGGGAGGTCAGCCTTCCCTCTTCTGCCCCTACCATAGGAGAATCTTGACAGGGGAATCCTGGAAGAGATAGTGGCCAGTAAGGGGATGAACAGGAAGCTGAAAAGCCAGCCAGCACCCTAGAGCAAGAAACAGTTCTATAAATCATTTGAGAAAGTGCTTAAGGTTTAAAAAGAATAAACAGCAATTGACAGTGCTAAGCAGCAGAAAAATCCCAGCATCTCCCTACAAAACAGGGTACTAAATGAGAAAAAGACTGAAGTAGAAGGGTCAGTGGGGGATGCTGCAACAGAAGGTAAAGCCATCAAAAAATGGAGAGCAATGAGTACCAATGCCCGTAGTCTGAATAACAAGCTTCCTGAATTAGTGGCCTTGATGGAGGAGGAACATTTGGATATCTTGGCAGTCACAGAAACATGGTACACACAAAACCATGACTGGGATGTAAATATACCAGGATACACTATCTACAGGAGGGACAGGGAGGGTAAAAGAGGAGGAGGAGTAGCTCTTTACATAAGGGAAGGAATCAAAGCAACAGAACAAAAGAGAAAACAGGGAGAAGAAGCACTGTGGGTAAATTTGAGACCGGCAATGGAACCACAATCCGCACAGGGGTTGTATACAGACCCCCTTCTCAGGGGGAGGAAATGGACAAGGAAAGGATTGAAAGTATACTTAGAATGGCAGAAAAAGGGGAGATATTGCTGATGGGTGATCTGAATATGCCAGATGTTAACTAGAGTGCAGTTGCAGCAGCCACTTCGAAGAGTGGGGTTATTCTAGATGCCCTAGAGGGGGCATGCCTTAGACAACTAGTATTGGAGCCCACTTGAGAGGGAGCAATCTTAGACCTGGTTCGCTCAAATGGAGATGAAGAGAGGATCACAGATGTAGAAGTGGATTGCCATCTGGAAACTAGCAGCCATCGAACAGTATGGTTCACAACAAACACAGCAATAGAGTCAAGTCATACAAAGGCAAAAGTACTGGACTTTAGGAGGGCTGACTGCCAAAATGGGTGAGTGCCTAAGGAACGCACTAGCAAATGGACAGGAAGGAGGGGTGGAAGAACAATGGGGTATAATAAAAACTGCCATCACAGAGGTAACAAGCCTTTGTGTGAAGCAAATAAACAAAATGAAATGATGTAAGAAACCACTATGGTTCTGAAAGGAAGTGGCAGTGAAGGTTCAAGAGGAAAATAAAGCATTCAGGAAGTACAAGGAATCACAGAAGGAGCAGGACAAAGAACTGTATCAGTTAAAGCAAAAGGAAGCTGAGAAGGCAGTCAGAACACAAAGGCCCAAACCGAGGAAAAGATAGCCAACTCGGTTAAGAAGGGGGATAAAACCTTTTATAGGTACATCAGGGAGCAAAGGAAGACCAAGGGAGGGATAGTGAGGCTTAATAAAGGGGAGGGAGGGTGGGCAGAGGGTGACTGTGAAAAGGCAGAGATACTAAACAAATATTTTGCTCAGTATTTACAAAGGAAGAGGAGGAGGTACCTAAAACAAACAGTAGAAACACTCTGGATACAGAAGTTGATACCAGCCCATTTACAGAAGAAACGGTTCTGAAAGAACTCTTAAAACTGAAGGTGTACAAAGCAATGGGGCCTGATGGGATTCATCCCAGAATTCTAAAAGAACTAAGGGTAGAACTAGTGACACCACTGACTACCCTCTTTAATAAATCATGGGAGGATGGCATGGTACCTGAGGACTGGAGGAGGGCAGATGTGATTCCCCTTCACAAAAGTGGGAGCAAGGCAGAAGCAGTAAACTACAGACCTGTTAGTTTAACCTCAATGGTAGGGAAAATGATGGAATCACTTCTGAAGGAAAAAATTGTCGATTATCTAGAGGCCAGAGGGCACAGGACCAAGGCAGCATGGATTCACAGTGGAAAGGTCATGCCAGATGAATCTGATAGATTTCTTTGACTGGATGACCAAAGTAGTAGATCAGGGAAGGGCTGTGGACATGGCCTACCTAGACTTTAGCAAGGCATTTGACACAGTCCCACACAAAGATTAATATACAAGTTAGCCAGCCTGGGGTGGGTCCCAAGATGACAGCCTGGATAAAGAATTGGCTGGAGAATAGGACACAGAGAGTAATAGTAAATGGAGTCCACTCTGAAGAAGGGGGTTACTAGTGGGGTACATGAGGTTCAGTATTAGGACCAGTCCTCTTCAATATCTTTATAAGCAACATTGCAGAGGGACTGGAAGGAAAAGTATGTCTTTTGCAGATGACACAAAGATTTGCAACAGAGTTGATGCACAAGGTGGGGTGGAAAGGATGAGAAGGATTTGGCAAGGTTAGAGGAATGGTCAAATGTATGGCAGCTTAGATTCAGTGCTAAGAAGTGCAAGGTAATGCACCTGGAAAACAAAATCCAGGGAAGAGTACACAATGGGGGTGAGATACTAACAACAACAAAAATGGAAAGGGACCTGGGGATAGTCATATCAGATGACCTAAAGGTGGGCAAGCAATGTGAGAGGCAGCAAGGAGGGCTGGGGGATACTGGGATGCATAGGAGAGGCATCACCAGTAGAAAACAGGAAGTTATTATCCTCTGTACAGACAGCTGGTCAGACCCCATCTGGAGTATTCGTGCAGTTCTGGAGACCCAGTCTCCCCAAAGACATAGACAGGATGGAAGCTGTCCAGAGGAGGCAACTAAAATGATGCAGGGTCTGCACCGAAGACATATGAAGAGAGACTTAAGAAGCTTAATATGTATAGCCTCAAGGAAAGGAGGAGAGGGGACATGATAGAAACTTTCAAGTACCTCAAGGGAATCAACAAAGTCCAAGAGGGTAGCATCTTTCAAAAAAAGAGGTGTGCAAGAACAAGGGGCACAATTTGAAGATAGAGGGGTCAGCTCAGAGGTAATTTAGGAAGTATTTTTTCACAGAGGGTTGTGGATGCATGGAACGCTTCCAGAGGAGGTTGTGGAGTCAAAAACAGTGGTGGAATTCAAGCATGCATGGGACAGTCATAAGGCAATTCTAGGGGGTGGGGGCAGAAAGAAGTAGGCTGCTGGTTAACTAGGATCTGCAGTTTATCCATTAGGTAGGGAAATGGGCAGACTGGGTGGGCCAAGCGGTCCTTATCTGCTGTCAAATTTTATGTTTCTATGTTTCTATGACTGTTTGAATGCAACTGGTCCACACAAGTTAAAGTTGCTTGTGATTAGCAAATTGTTAAAGCCTCAGTGCTTTAGGAACTCTAACATGGGCACTCTGCTTGTCCTTTTCCAGGCTAAGAACAGTGCCTGGATGATAGCCAACATTTTAAATCATTGGTTCTTTACTTCTTTTTTTTATCTGCAGTCCATTGTCATTTCCACAATCATGGCTTCCCACCATGAGCAATCTTGCTCAAAGATAACTGGGATGCCCACCAAGACTCTGATATGCTTAAAATTGATGATTCCATTAGATGTACCAGCCAACATCACAGCAAAATTACAGACAGTGGCTTAGGGCATCCTGGTTCCCTGAAAAGAATTTACCATGACAAGCTCCTCAGCAGAGCTCTATCTGAAAAAGAATAAGCAGAAAAGTCTCATGAATATAATAAAGTACCTCACAGAAAGGACACATGTTGTCTGCTTGTGGAATCAAGGGGAGAGTTATGCACTGAGACTGTTGTTAAATGCTGGCTATAGTCTCATCAAGTGCCTACCCCAGAGACCAAGACACAGTAAATATGGAGAAACAAGAAGAAGCCATGAACAAGCTGAGGTGAATAACTGAGCAGGTGGATATTTGGCTTGATGTTTTGGATGCTTGAGTGAATTGTGACTTGTAGAATAACTGTTGAGAGGAATAAACAGATGAGGATTTTGTTGCAATTGCCCAGAATAACATCAAGGATGAACCCCGGGTAGAGGATGAGGAGCATGAATGTGTGGACCTCTGATTCATGTGCTGACCACTGGTGAAGCAACAGATGCTTTTGAAAAATGTATTTTGTGATGACCTTCAGTTGCATCAATAGACATGGTCAGATATTTTGAGAAATTCTGTGATATTTTGAAAGAGATTCTCTCTTGTGGCCCTATGGTGGAACTGCCAGACAGGGAGTTTCTCTAAGGATATCACAGACATTTTAAGGAACATCTGACCTTATCCTTTGCTACAACTGTCCACACACTTCTACAAATGCAACTGAAAATGAATGCTATACAAAAATGCAGTGCAAAAATGAGGCAGCAAGCCATCACTGAGTACTTCAAGTCATTATCTTTGGGCCAATAAATACAATTAATTCCAGAGATTTTTAAATAAGTTTTTCTTCTAATATTTTACATATTTTTCAAAACATCTACATAATAAAGTTCCTTGTGAGTCCTCATGTATTTGTCTAATTTATTAATATTTGTCCATTTTGATCAGTTTCAGTACCTGTATAACCCGGTATTACTACTCATTTATTGTAATGAGTCCCCCAGTTGTCTGAATTCCCAGGATATCTGAACTATTTCTATGTCTCCCAGGCAGTTTGGCTAATCAGGGAAGTATAGACAAGAAATAATAGCAAGTTCTGTAACTAAAGAGACTATATAATAGCCTGATAATCAATTCTATAATTAATTTGATAATCTTCTGTTTTAGATGCAACTTACTATTGTTGCAAATCCCTAACTTACATTGTGCAATCCATATGCTCTAGCTACAACTCTAATATTTATTTGACTACCAGTTGTAGTCCTTAGTTAATATTTCTTGTTTGCAGCACTCTTAAATTTATTATTCATGGAAATGAGTTCTTCTATGTTCAGGACTCTGGTTTTCTCTCCATGAAAGTTAATTGTTTGTTTTCAAGCCACAGTAACATTGCTGCACTTTGGTGTCAGACCTGCATTTATTAACCAGACCAAACAGTCTGCATTAACAATGATCTTTAATGTTTAATTTTAAATGATTTAAATACTGTTTCTTTTTTCATAGTATGTATCGGGATCAACTTTTTTAAATTTGTTCTTAATTTCATTTTGTGGGGGTTATAGTATTGCAACCATTAAAACAATAAAAAGCAATTCTTTACAAATAATGCCAAAGTAAATAATTTATACCTGTTAGAGATGATGAAGGAGGCAACACTTTGCCAATGAGGCTGCACTTTTCATCATGGAAAAATCAGAAAATGTTCTTCACTTTACATAGCCTTTGCTTTGCACTTTATTGTGTTTTCTTCCTATGAAGGGGCCACGTTGTGGGGAAAATATCCATGAAGTGTGAATTGTGTGAATTCTTCTTTGAAAACATCACACTTCATATTATTTTTCCTTGTGAAGTGGTTACTTTGCAGGAATAATGTCCGTGAAGTGTGACGCTTTCTCACAAATGCCCACTTTGCATGAACTTCACCTGTAAATTAAAAATTTACAATATTTGTAATCCCTACAGATATCTGTCTCCATCATCAGTCACAAGTTTTTCACCTACAATGTACTGTGGTTTTCTTAGACCTTTCTGGTCTATTCAGAAAGTTAATGAGCTGTGAAATAACACAATGCCAAAATATAATAATGTTAAAACGTGTTTTTATCAGTGGATATTGCATAAACATCAAATTAATTAAAATATATTAGATATGCATTTACAGCCATCTTAATTTTGCCCTTGCATATAAGGAGATGTTTTTCTTACATAATGAATAGGAAATTTGAACACATTCTTTCAGTACTGCAAGGAAACTGACACCAATAGGTGCATGTGGCAGTATTTCTGCCTTCATTTCAAGACATTACCTTTCTTCTTAATTTTCTTTTACCCTCACTAGTGTTACACCAGCTGCCGTTATAGAGCCATTAATTTTCAGTTGAGAGACATAGCACAATAAATTGTGCAAGCCCTGTCAAGATTCCATGCATGAAACATAACACTATGCATTTTTAACTGTAAAAGGTAAGGTGGTTTATCACCCTGTACTCAAACTGAAATAGCTGTCTGATTGAAACTGGAGGTCAGCAACTCATGCCCTTAGCATCACTTATCTGTTGTCATCTTAAACACTGAATATAAAACTTAAACCAGGGCATACCTTGAATAAGTATGCAACTTCATTCAGCCAAAAGAATGAGATGAGGCAGTCTAATCTTAAGAAAGATGTATTATACTGTATAACTGTATATTTAACAAGTGACACTCAAAGTCACCATTGGCATGTGATCATGCAGTCCCCAGTTAAACAAGCAAAGTCTCTTGAAAGTGCCTTACAGCTTGTATATTTCAAGATATCTGGAAACTGATATTTTCCAGTTGACTTAAATGGTATTATGTCATTTCCTGCTGGATATAGTTTGTATGAGATGTCTTGGTTTTATCAGACAAAAGCTGCACATTAGTTTTCTATGAAGGATAATGAAATAGCTTCCCAGATTGACATCTGCAGGGATTTGGTGATTACTGTCACCTCATCCTTATTACCCTTATTTGCAATCCATTTGGAGAAGGCTGGACAGGATAATAACTTTTAAGTAAACTGTGTTTTCTGCATCCATTCCATGTTTTGGTCAGCTATGTAGTTTCTGGCCCAAAAGATTCAGTCAACTGTCTACTGTAGGTAGAGGTGAAGTCAGGAGGAAACCACGAGTAAGGATGTGGGTCTGCTGAAAATGTGGGGCCTGGGCAAGGTGTCATCCTCCAGTTAATGGCTTTTTCCTAGTTCCTGGACCACTGGAAGTGCAGGCAAGCAATGAAAACTAGGACATAACTGGCATGTTCTGGCACACAACACGTTGACTTCCATCACTCCTCCACTCCTCAGTTTGGGCAGTCCTGAACATCCTCACCACCAGCCACTGCTAGGGTCTAGGCTAATGTGAGTGAAATATCAGGTGTTTTTGGCTGGTAGCTACCTGTTGGGTATAGACAACTTCTTCCTATCTTTGTCTCTCTATATACAGTGGCCCCTCATTATAAGGAACACCTCTGGACCCAGCTGTTGTATTCTCTATAGCTATTGTTCACTACAGCAAGGTGTTAATATGCCTAATTAGGTAACAATGGGAGCCATCACAGTTGTTCAGTATAACATAAATTCCTTACAGACGGGTTCACTATAGTGAGGGAGCACTGTACTATGCTCTTTAATTTCCACCCATTTGTCTAAGGTGGATTTGAATATCACATTTTATGATTCACCTTGATGGCAATATGAAATAAACATTGGATCACTTCATATGCTTGCAAACCTTGTGGCCATTTATTAAGCTGGATTTTTTGAGCATTAATTTAGTTACCTAATACCTGAGTCTGTTTCAGGCTTTTGGAGGTATATTTATGGGCTCAGCACCACTATCACTCATCAGAGGGAGCATAATTGTCCCCTGGGCACTCCATCATCGTCCCCTCAGGCAAACATCCAATGGCCGTCACTCATTCTTAAACTTAGGTTATCTGTGCCACAAGCAGATTAAATTTTCTTTTCATCTCAGTACCTATAGGTCCCTTAAAGAGGAGAATTCACAGTGTTGCACTTTTCTTCTGATTATTTTTTTTTTTTGCCCAGATACCCTTGGTATTGGACTCATATTGCAAAGAAAGTTAAATTTTGTATTAAATGTCCATCAAAGTGTCTTTACAAAACTTTACACAATTAATGGTTTTTGAATCTCAGTACAGGTGCTCTGCAGTATATAGTGGATAAATACATATAAGACAAAGGCAAAGGCAAATTTATTTAAAAGACGCCCAATCCCAGAGGCTTTGGGCGCCACACAAATTTTAAAAACATTTAACATAATCCAATATTCAAAAATAAAATAATAATATGCAAGCTATAAGATAAATCATACTCTAAACTTTGAATGCATATGAGAATAGTAGTGTCTTCAGGCGAACCTTAAAGACATCTATAGTGGGAGCCTCCCTGACCAAAGCTGGTAGTGAGTTCCAAAGAACGGGGGCTGCAGCACTAAAAGCTCTATCACTGGCTGATTTAAGCCTCGTTCTAGGAACAGTCAAGAGGTTACCACTGGAGGATCAAAGAGGGCGGATAGAGGAAATAGGTGTCAGGAGGACTGACAGGTAACCAGGGCCCTGTCCGTGTAGGGCCTTAAAGGTGAGAAGACCCACCTTAAAGAGGATTCTCCACCTGACTGGCAGCCAGTGCAATTCATGCAATACCGGTGTGATATGACAAAATTTAGGCTGCCCAGTCAATAACCGGGCAGCAGCATTTTGCACCAGCTGCAGTTTGCAGACAAGTCCCCCAGTGACCCCGAGATAGAGCGCATTACAGTAGTCCAGCCTAGATGTGACTAAGGCATGTATCAAGGTAGGGAGGTCCAGAGGCGGAACAAGGGGCCTAATCCTGGCAATGTTTCTGAGATGGAAAAAACAGGTTTGAACCACGGAAGCTATCTGAGCCTCCATGGTCGGATTTCTGTCCAGAATCACTCCAAGATTACATACCCAAGAGGAGGCCTTCAATGACACAGCTCCAAGAACAAGTCCAGTTGCTGAGTCAGAGGCCATCCTATCACAAACTCTGTTCGACTCCACCACCAATACCTGTCTTGTTAGGGTTCAGTCGGATCCAGCTGGAAGCCATCCAGTCATTTATCTCGGTCAGACAGATGTTTAGCGCATCCACTGCGTTGGCTGTTCCTGGGGCAAAGGACAGATATAGCTGAGTATCATCGGTATAGCAATGAAAACTCAAGCCATACTTACTAATGATCCCCCCCAAGGGCAGCATGTACACTGCGAACAACATTGGGGCCAATACCAAACCCTGAGGGACTCTGCAGGGAAGGAGACAGGGTACAGATGAGGAATTACCCATCATAACCCGATGCCTCCTATTGGTAAGAAAGGACTGAAACCAGTTGATGACAGTCCCGGTGAGTCCACACAGCTCCCTGAGGCAGATAAGCAACACACAATGGTCCACAGTGTCAAATGCTGAAGAGAGATTGAGGAGAACAAGAATTGTCCTGTCTCCTCAATTTCTAGCCCTGAGGAGATCATTCTGCACCCGAACAAGCACAGTTTCTGTGCTATGTCTGTCCCAGAAAGCTGACTGGAAGGGATCATACATCTCGTGAGTCACAAGGTGCTCTTCCAATTGAAGCGCTACCACCTTCTCCACCACTTTCCCTAAAAATGGGAGATTGGAGATTGGACGGTAATTTGCCATGATCTCTGGGTCCAGAGAAGATTTCTTTAAAAGGGGTCTCACCAGAGCCTCCTTCAAGGCATCCGGAAAGACTCCCTCAGATAAGGAACACCGTACTGATCATGGCAAACACAGGGCCAACAGAGTCAATGCATCTCATTAAGAAACGCGTTGGCACTGGGTCCAGTTCACAAAAGGTGTGCTTCAAATTGACTGACACCCCGATAATCTCACTCACTTTCACTGGTCTAAACTCCACCCAACTCGACGGAGTGTACATATCCCTTGACAAGGCTGGCTTGCAGTGCAATTAGTAAACTAGAGATGTGCAAAGTTGTCAAAATTCCTTCCAGGCAAATCCTCATGGATCCTGAGTGTTCCACAAAATTTTCTTCCCTGTGAAGTCCAACTTCGAAGTGTTTGGGGTGGATTAGTGAAATTTCAAAGTCAAAAACTTCAATTCCTGTTACAGTCAATGGTACAGGTGTCCCCGATCCGCAAAGCTTGAACTTCACCGGAGAAGTTCAGCACAATAGTCGAAGTTTTCAATGAACCATGGGATATGAGGTCACATGTTGCTGAACAGTCAATGGGAAGCTAGTTTTCTCATTCTGTGAGTGAAGTGCATTTGAGAGAGACTTAGAGAGCAGAGTTTGTGCTGCAGCTTAGAGTCAAATCTAAAAACATTATATAAAAGGGCATTTTGTTTGTCAAATTGCTTCAAAACTGTTACTGTGAGTGCTCTTTGCACACACAGTGATTTTTTTGTGTTGCTTTTCTCCATCCTGTATTATTTATTTGCAGTATTTAGTTTTCTGTTAGAGGTTGTGGTTTGGTGGTTTCTGGCTTGTGTGGGTCGGAGAGGGTAGGAGTAGTTTAGAAGGCATAGTTTTCTTCTGAACAAAATCAGTTGGCATGTGCCCTGTCTTTTCATAAGAAAAAAAATCACTGTTCTCCCGACTGTGATTTAACCCAAGTGATTTTTGTGTGACTGCATGCACAACTGTATTTAGAACAAAAAGCATTGTTCTCCAAACAGCAATTTAAGCAGAGTGATTGTTGTCTCCCTGTGTGCACACCTGTATTTAGGAAAAAAAATCACTGTTCTCCAGATAGCGATTTAAGCAGAATGATTGTTGTGTCTCTTCATACACACCTGTATTTAGGAAAAAAATTCACTGTTCTCCAAACAGCAATTTAAGCAGAGTAATTGTTGTGTCCATGCGTACACATCTGTATTTAGGAAAAAATTCACTGTTCTCCAGACAGTTATTTAAGCCGAGTGATTGTTGTGTCCCTGCATACACACCTGTATTTAGGAAAAATATCACTGTTATCCAGACAGCAATTTAAGCCAAGTGATTGTTATGTCCCTGTGTACACACCTGTATTTAAGAAAAAAAAATCACTGTTATCCACTATTGTGTTCCTGTGTGTGCTGAAGAATGACTGGGAAGAATAGGGCAACTAAAGAGAGAGGCCGTGGCATGGCCACAAAGAACATTTCCCAATTTGTGGTTTCTAATACTAATCCTTATAATGGTGCATGAATCAGAAATGTGCCTGTGAGAGCACGGGTACAGCATTCAGATGACTCTGTGGCAGGCAGTAGCAGTAGAAGCAAAGCATATGGCCATGGTGTTAGTTTTCCTGCAGTTAAGATTTTTTTCTGCTGAATCTGTGGCAAACATGTTGATGGATGCCTCAATGTCAAGTGACACAGTGAGAGGAAGCAGCAGCACCACTGGCTAACAAACAACTGTGGGATTGGAGGCTGTTAGTACTGAAGTGCAATTTGAAAGTGGTGCTGTTGGTGATGGTAGGTCAGAGGCGGAGGCGGAAGTGGATAATGTGTGTCCATCTCCAGTGAATGAGGGTGAGGTGGTGGTACATGTGAAGAAACATGAGGACAACAGTCATGAAGAGGAGGTACAGTACATGTTACAGAGTCTGTGGCACTTGCTACTGAGGCAGACAGACTTGCTGAGGCTGATAAGACTGTCAGCAGTGCCAGCTTTTTTCCAGACTATGATGTGGATGATGATGATGTGTCAGATGACACAGATTCCTCATGGGAGCCAGAAAAGAAAAGACAAAACAGGGTGTAAGAGCATGCCTTTCCTGTTGCCTTAGCTGCTAAAAGCAAGGAGAAGGTCACCCCATCCACTATTTCTCCAACTGTTTCTACATTGCTCCAGTCACCCCACAACATAACAAACAGCAAATCATCTACTTTGCTATCACAATCACAGTCATCATGGCACCAAGTAAATACAAGGCCCCATGAATCCCTAGTGTGAGATTTTTATATACTGGACCCATCTAATGAGACAGTGGTAATCTACCAACTGTGTCAAACCTGAGTAAATTGGGGTAAAAAGGGTAGTCATCTTGGCACAGGTGTGCAACACACAGACACCTTAAAAATAGGCACCCAATTTGGTGGCATGAACACCAGAAGGCAGCCAGCACCAGTGGTTCTGGTACATTCCAAGCAGAGGGCAATGTACGCAAAATACACACAGCACCACTACAGGGACATGGAGGTGTAGGTGAGGAGGAGGACATTTTTGTTGTACTGGATGAGGAGGATTCTGGCAGTGGGTAAAGTACTGGTCTTAGCATCTGGAGTATCACCCCAACCCAAAATGTGATTGCTACCCCACTAGTTATGAAAAACCAAAAAGCCGCTGAGGTGTGTCGTGCATCACCACAGGCCATGAGCACCATTGGCAGTCCCCAGGCAAGAAGCACCCCCTTACTGGCACAATGATGAGGCAAGCTGTTGACACACCACCAGGTGCATCATTGAAGGCAGCAGTATCAAGAAAAGTTCAGCCGATGCTGACTTCCATTTTGGATAGGAAACAAAATTCATGTCTAATCATGGTACAGCATGGGAGTTGAATGCAGCATGTGCAGAAATGATTGCTCTGGATTTGTTGCCATACTCCTTTGCAGAGAATGTGGGATTTAGGTGGTTCATGGCCTGTGCCTTGCTGAAATGGCAGGTGCCATCACATACATACGTTTCAAAGTGTGCCATCCCTGAACTGTACAGTACTGTATGTGATATGGTACATCATGCCCTGCAGCATTCCTCAGCACAGTATGTCCATCTGAGCATGGACGTGTGGACCAATGGGAAAACATCTGGTAGTTCTTACCTGTGCATTATGGCACACTGGGCACAGGTACCTGGTTAGTGGCTGATTGAAGGAGAGGTGAGTATTGCAGAAGGACAAACTGTAGTGGTAGCAACATGCCTGGTGTAAGGCAACATGCAACACTGACCATGCAGAATATCCCCAGGTCACACACTGAAGAAAAGATGCTGGAAGTTGTACTAACTGAGATTGATCAGTGGCACTTCCCCCATGTACTGAAAGCAGGATTCATCACCAGTGATAATGTCTCAAATGTGCGGAAATGCATCACTGATAGGGGATTTGTCAGGGTGCCATGCCTGGCACATTGCCTTAACCTTGTGGTGCAGGCTTTCCTTAACCATTAGGATATAAAAGAAGTTTTGGCTGCTGCCTGATGCATCTGTGCCCACTTTGCACATTCAGAAAATGCACATGACCATCTCTGTGATCTGCAGGTAAAGAACAAGCTGCCTCAGCACAGTTTAAAGTTTGACATTGTCACCCGGTGGAACCTCACCTTGTACAGTACATGGTGGGGTATCTATACCAGCGGTAAAAGGCTACATCTGAGAATCTGCTAGTTCATGCGAGTCATGACAACAGTGGGGCATCCATGTGTCCCACAACACAGCAGTGATGCCTAATGGATGGGCTCATCTTGGTTCTGAGACCCTTTGAGCATGCGACACAGGCAGTGAGTGGGGACACTGCCTGCATCAGTGAGTCCATTCATCTGCTATGGGTGGTAAGACAGACACTGCTGAACATGCAGCAACAACTGGAGACAGGTGGTGACAGCAATTTGCTCATTAATAGAATACATGCTGTCCACGTTAGACTCCAACACCCACATAATGTATATTATGCAGTCTGAGGAGTTTGGAATTGCAACAGTACTTGACCCACATTATAAACATGGGCTGGCAGGCATATTACAAGGTGGGCATCATGAGTTGCAGAGACTGACAGAACTACTCACTCAGAGGGTAAGTGGTGCACAATTGCTACTATGGGCACAGGGGGCAAAGCAAGATGATGGTACTGCATAGCAATCTGGTGTTACTGCCACCCACTTCTCTTCATGTCAGCCAGGGTGTCAAACTGCAGAAAAACAAAGCAAGGTAAAGGAACCTATGCTGAATCCCATTTGGGCTGCTCTCAGTCAGGTGGGAATCGCAGACATGGAGGAAACTGAGGAGGAGGATGATCACGCTGTATGTCTTTGACTGGCAAAACACATGGTAGATGCATATTTTGCAGATACAAAGAACTTTGCCATTGGAGATGAGCCACTACTATACTGAGGCACTAAGGTCAATGACTAGCCAGCACTAACAGCGGCTGTCCTGAAATATCTTAGCTGCCCATCCTCCAGTCACCGTTGAGCGGGTATTCAGTTCAGTAGGTGCCATTGTGCATGACAGGCACACAAATCTATCTCTTAAAAATGTTGGCATGCTGACATTTATCAAAATGAATGAGGCTCACATACCCTCAAAAACAGTAATGTCCATGGTAACAGCACTGATTGACACTGATGATGATGAAGAGGAAAGTGCTTTAGGCACACCTGGGATGTAACTCATCATTATTTCACAACATTGAAGTGGATGAAGCAGTGATGGAGAGGGAGTTCCCGTGTGGTGACACTTCCCGTACTGAAGACTGAGAGGGATGCTTCATGGAGGACGTGGAAGAATAATGAGCTCTACTATTTGTTTTCTCCTTCTCCTTCCATATCCCCAACTCCCCATCCATCCACAACCATGTACTCCTGGATGTCAGCTTAATAACAGTAACAATGTATCACTTTCAGTGCTGAGATATACATCAACAACTTTTAATTAGTGTTGCTTCTTAATTGCGTCAAATTGAACAGCTGTAAACAGTGCATAGTGCCACTTACGTATTGCTGAACAGAACACCCACTCTAGCCAGCAAGAAACACCGCAGCCATGCAGCAGTGACCACAACACCTCACTCTTCTCCTCCTCCAATTATCTTGTGTGCACTGTAGATGCCTTGGATCCTCCTCCAACACAGGCTGAAACAGCATGGCACAGCACTTCCACCACAAGTGGTATCGGTATGTAGTAGGCAGCCGATTGTAATGAAGAGAACCATCTCGTCTACCTCCTCTGTACTCCCTGGACTGCTTCAGCTATGTCCTCCTCCTCTCACAATCACATCAAGTAAGAAACAGCATTGGCTTGGCTACCACTTCCACCACCGTAGTGACTGATGATTCATTGCCACCAATGTGAAATAGAATTGCCTCCTGTACCTCCTCAAAACTGTCCTCTTGAGAGTTTAATCATGGCCCTCCTTCTCCATCAAGCCACTGACTGAACTCTGCAAGGCCTCTTCATGCAAGTGTAACCACACTGTTTCAAAGACTTTCTTCATCTGCTGTTGGTGAGACACTTGCACTGTTTTTCAGACACTGCAGCACTTCTATAAGCCTACTAGAGGCAGAAAATCAGACCATGATTGATGAGACTCATTGCAGCATTAAAATATTTTCTTGTAATATCTTCATGCAGGTTTTGCTGGTTCTACTACAGAACACAGACACCAAAACAGAATTGCACAGCTAGCAGTGGTACTCTAATGGTAAGTATCATTGTGATTTAATGTTTTTCCTTTGCTTTAATTTCCTCTCCTGTCTTTTGCTTTCCTTTCTTTTAGTTTCCTTTACTTTTCTTTCCATGACTTTCATTCACAAAAATCCTTTCTTGTTTTCCAGGTGCTCTCTGTGGACTGACATCATTTGCTTGGTGAATCATCAAGCACATAGTTGCAACAAATTCAGGCACAAGGAATACTTGTAAAGATAAGGAGAAACAGCAGAGTCAGTGATTAAGAAATTAAATTAATTTGTCAACTATGGTACAGAAACAAGTCGATTCGCCACACCCTAAAAAAACAAAATACTTACCTTCGTGGTTGAACAATGTTGTGTATGAGTCAGACAACATCATTTAAGTTGTATCTGTCCAGCAGTATGATATCATCTATCTGCATTTGGCACAAATAACTGAAAATCAATGAAAGAGAAGTACCAATATATTAGCCCCGAACAGTACCAATAACCACCACTCCCTTAACAAAACAAAGGTACTTACCTGTGCACTATGTCCATGTGCTATCATGAACCCCCAGCTAGCAATCCTCCCCCCACAAACAAAAAAATACTTACCTTCATGGTTGGCCAATGTTGGATATGAGATTCAGACCACGGCATCTATGTTGTAGATGTCCAGCAGTATAATGTAATATGCACAACTAACTGAAAATCAATAACAGAGAATTACAAATATATTAGACTTTGAACAATAGCAATAACCTGCCTCCATTACAAAGAAAAGAAGACAAAGGTACTTTTATTGTATTTTAGTTTATTGAACTGTAGGACTATAAATACCTTTGAGAAAGAACTGCTCGTTTACAACGGTTCCACATCAAAAGATGGAGGGAAAACATACATATAAAGGTCGACAAAGTTACACAGTCATGAAACAACAAGAAGGCTGAGGTTTAAATAATACAGTCATTCAAGTGAGCCAGTGTAAGCTAGGTGAAGACAAATTTCAGGATAAAACAGTATACTTGAGCTGATAGTTAGAGAGTGTAGGGTAGGTGGGATCAGGAAAGGGTAGGCAGGCTGAATGGCCATTGCCAAAGGGGATGGGGTGGGTGGTAAACGTGCATAGGTGGAAGGAGTAGAAGGGGCAATTGTCCATGAAGTGCCTTAGAGAAGAGGGAGTGGGAGAGGTAGGGCCATGGGGGGAGGGGAGGGGGAGGAGGGGGAGGCAGGAGAAGGAAGGTTTTTGGAAAAGGGAGGTTACTGTCCAGTTTCAACTAGTGTGTATGGAGAGATGGACCCCTTTTGCGAAGCAGTCGCAATGACTAGTTGAAGGGAGGTGTTATCAGAGTAGTCTTTTAAAGTGGCCAAGAGTAGCAGTTATAAGTGTTTCTTTATTGAGAGTATTGTACTACTGTGGAGCTCAGTGGGCAATATGTCTGTATGCCATCATGAATCCAGGACCACACTATGCAAGAGGCCATTTCTCTGACTTTGGAACAACAGCAGTAAGCAGCAGCATCAAAGCACCCTTTCCACGCGGCAATAGTGTTTCTCTTGAAAGCTTCACATATGCTTTGCACCGCCTTCTCTGGTGCGTGCCACAACAGTATTTGACTGAAAAGATGCATTTCCTCTCTGGGGACACAACTTCACATTTCTGGCAAAGTGCTGGTGGTGGTGGTGGTGGTGTAGCAGGCCCAAAAATGCTTAGTACGATAAATATGTTTATGTTCTCTTGTAAGCTTCACATATGCCTTGCACCACCTTCTCTGGTGTGTGTCAGCAGGATTTGACTGAAAAGATGCATTTTCTCTTTGGGGACACAATTTCACATTTCTGGCAAAGTGCTGGTGGTGGTGGCAGGGTGGCAGGCCCAAAAATTCTTAGTATGATAAATATGTTTATGTTCTCTTGCAGGCTTCACATATGCTTGGCACCACCTTCTCTGGTGTGTGTGGCAACAGTATTTAACTTAAAAGATGTGTTTTCTCTCTGGGGACAAAACTTCACATTTCTGCAAAGTGCTGCTGGTAGTGGCGGGGTGGCAGGCCCAAAAATGCTTAGTACAACACAACTTCACATTTCTGGCAAATGCAGTAAACCTATTAAGTGCTTAAAATGGATTTATGTTTAAGTTCTCAGTAGAATAGCTCATATTTGTGTTATGGTTTGCACTTCGTTGGGTGGCTGGTGGTTGCACAAAACACAACTACCCATTGTGCACCATCACATACCATAGGGACACAGTTTATGTAATGTGGCAAATACTTGGCATTTGTGGATAGAAGGAGTGAGTACACATAATGAACCAGTGACAAAAATGAAAGGAAGTAATGTGGTTTATCATGTGTGAAAAGAATTAACGAAATAACAGAACTGGCGAAGGAAGGGACATCCACACAAACAAAACAATACTAAAAAGGAGGACAGAGAAAACAGACTTTAAAACAAAAGAGGTTTTTTTTTTACTTTTTATATTTTTGTGGTGTTTTCTTAATTTTAATCGGGGGGACTAGATAGTGGAGAAATTCAGAACACAGATTACAGAATAACTACATATAAACTAAAATAAAACTTGAAACAGAACAACCCAGACCACCCCACCAGCACTGCCAGAAGACAAGCCATGCCCGCCACCACCACCATGCAGCTCGGATAGGAGAGTGAGGATCCTCTCATGGCTGGACATGACAATGTCCAGTCAATCCATCACCTCATGCCAGAAGGTGTTCAATTCTTGGCGCAGATCATTCACCTCAGCCCACAAAACAACAAGATGGCCATTTGTGGCTGGTGCCATGGAGTCATCACTGCCACTGTCTTAATGGAGGTGCTGAGGTACACCAGAAGTACTGCTGTGGTTCACATTATGCCTGCCACACCATAGCTGACTTTGCTGCTGGCACTGCAGCAGCATCGCCAATCTCATGCTGCTCCACATTTCCCACAGGGCCATCGCCACCACCACCATTACGTGATGCAGCAACATCACGCTCTTTGGCTCCCCACTCAGTGAGGTGGTGGATGTGGAGTTGCATCCTCTGGCTGCCAGTCCAAAGACAGGTCCCTTTTTTGCCATGCCTCACATACTACCCACACACCTTGCAGATGGCCACTGTCTCATCTGCAGGGTGCATATTGAAAAAATCCCACTCCACAGAGTTCTGTAAGACTGGAGAAGGAGCACCAGAAGAGGAGGCGGCAGGGTCCTGCTAGGGGGGAGGAACTTGTGGCTGCTGCTGCTGCTTCTGTTGTCCCTGCTCCTGTGGTTTATATTTTTCTTGCTGCTGATGCTGCTCTGCAGCAGCAGAACTCCCTTCCTGAGCTGGGGGGCCACAGTCCCTTTTAAAAAAACATGACCACTAAGGCGTAAGTGTCTTACTGGTGCTCCAGCACCACCCGGTCTGGACCCAGCCGAGTCCTGATGCCGCCCCTCCATCACAAACAGAAATGTAAAGAAAACGAAAGAAAAAGACAGTAAGAACTCAGAAAAAATATATAAGATCAGAAAGTACAAGTAGAGTAAAGAAATATAAGGATTAAAACTAAAAAAGGAGTAAAATTTTCGAGTCTCTAAATGAGAATGAGATATATAAAATGCCCTGTCTCCTAAGCTCTGTGAGTCAATCACACTGTCCCTACTCTCCTTCAGCTACAACTGCTGAAATGGAAGTGAAACATTCACTTCCTGCCTGCCTGGAGTCTCCCATGTGACATTCAGTAAGTGAATCATGTGACAAACCATGTTTTTCATTAACTTTGAAGTAACTAACAAAGTTGAAGTTGTCTTTGAAGTTAACCAGCAAAGTTTTGTCACCAGAATAAGACAATTAAATTCGAAGTTACTAAAAAAAGTCAAAGTTAACTAGCGAAATTTCCTGGTGAAGTTTTAATGCCAGAGAGGTAATTTTCATGAAGTTTTTCTCGGGGCAAATTTGGTGACTTCATGGGAACTTTGCTGGCAGATTTAAACTTCAGAACATGTCTATAGTAAACCCAGAACAAGCACATCTAGTAATCTGGGTGCACCTTGTACCAGGGGCAGCCTGAGAAATTTTATAGCCTAATGTAGGTGAAATGATGGTTTACAAAGCTAATGACACAATTTTTAACCATCACCAAAATGCTTTTTTGGGGTTGAGCTATATTGTCAAGAGAAATGGTAGTTCAGGTTACCCATGCCCTTTAAGAGCCTCTTCCTTATTTCTTTGTCTTGGGTCATCCATATTGTGACTAGCACCAATCTAGTATACTGAAAAAGCAGGGATGAACTCCACTCAGAAAAAAGTTTTTCTTTGGTTTATTTACTATTTCATTCACACTTTGCAGGTCTACATTTCATGGTCAAGCCATTTTTTCCGGCCACCAGTATCGATTTCTATGGATGTATATACTTTGTAAAAGTAGCAAAATACTAAGAGATGTATGCTTACTGTATATATTGATTTGTTTATTATTAATAGAAATCAACACTGTGGGTCTGAACAAGTGGCTTGACCATGAAACGTAACTATACAGAGTGTGAACAAAATAATAAATAAACCAAAGAAAAACTTTTTTCTGAGTGGAGTTCATCCCTGCTTTTCCAGTATAGTCGAGCTATATTGTACCTTGAGACTCCAGAACATGCTAAATATAAGCTGGCCTGAGAAAGGACTTTATCTATTATTTATCTTTATATTTGGTTTATTGAAATTATTTTATCAAGTAAGCAAAGCCAGATCATCTAAGTTGCCTTTACAGATACAGGAAGGAATAAGGGTTGAGGGAGGGGAAGAGTTTGGGGATTGATGGTAACAGAAAAATAATTCGATAAAATAATCACAGTGATAATCTGATAATGAAATCCATAAATACACAGCAGTAGCACAGCATTTGTCAATATTACAAAGTACATAACTGGAGGGATATACTGTAGCTATGCATTCATTTCATACACGTACATGAGAGGACAAATGGCTGCGCCACTTTTAGGTTTTATATATACAAACCCAGGGATCAGGTTATAGCAGGAGAAAGGATTAAGCCAACACTGAATTTGTATTTGGTGAATGTACAAAAATGTGACAACTTTACCTTCAGTTCAGGTCACTCAGCCTTTTGAGCCACTCTAAATAACTATGACCTTTGACTAATTAAAAATAACACTAAGCCTTTAATGGTGGCCAGGTCTTGTCCTGTGGCCACCCTTTCCTAACCATGTGATTTTCTACATTCAGCCCCCCTTCCCATACATTTTGTTTTGTAAAATTCTGTCATTCAGAGTTAGTATTTTTTAAAAGTAGCTGACTAGATGAACAAGGAAGAGTGGAAGAGGTTGGAATTGAGTGGATAGGTGACAGGTGGTGGAGGGGTGCCTTTTTCATTACTTTCTAGCCTGCTGGACCACCGTACCAGGGAACCAAAGTTTCTTTTGCCAAAGTGTTGAAGCTGAACTGAAGTCAAGGAGGTCTGAATCAAAGCAAATCAAAATTACCAATTTTGAAATTCAGTCAACTTATACTGTAAGTAAGGAGGCAAGTTATTCTGGATTTTAGGGAACTGATTGCAAGCTGACCCAAACACTTTCTACATTGTGAAATATGCAAACAACTGTTCAGTTGGGACTGAAGCATATAAGAGGGTGGAGGTAGTGAGTATGGACCTGGGTGGTTAACTACAGATGAAGGACCACTGCAGTGTGGGAGCAAACAAAATACTTTTTAATCCAGGATATAGAAAAGAAGAAAATGTTGCTTCAATTAGCCAAACAGGGAGATCCAGTTAGTATAGAAATAGGTTGCAGAGAACTTTATGAGAGTTTATCCACAGGGAGGCTAAGTAACTTTATTAGGGATAGACAGTGAGTAAATACAAAGTAATGGGCGGGGAGAGGTATTGTATGTAATGTGGTCTTACACACACCCCAGGTGTTGGATGCCATATAAACCAAGAGATTGAAATTTGAGAAGTTTATTAAAGCATCTCATACTGAGGAGTGTAAAAAATCTCATTACGCAGCCACTACCCATATAGAATTTTTATAATTCCTGACTTTTAGTTAAAAATTATCAGAAAGAATTCAGGGAGGCATGGCACTAGCTGCCTATGCCTAATGAGATGGACCCCTTGTTCTGAGTGGTATTAAACAGAGTGTTAGTGAATGCAAGAAAGTGAATTAAAGGGCTAGTACTGGAGCTAGTGTACTGCCTAAAACTAGTATTGATTTTGAAAAGCAGTCAGCTATTATCTTTCATATCTGAGGTACTAGGGTGTTTCTTTTCTCTTTGGCTAATTAGAAGATTTTTTACATGATGTTAGTAGATGTGATGTGTGGAACAGCACCCTACCTGACAGTGGACATATCTAATTCCGTTCCTCCCATTACATCATCAGCATTGTGATCTCACTGACTGGAACTTACAGCTGCTGAGGAAGGGCCACTCAGCAGCTGTCAGGTCAGTCATCTTTGGCGCCACTGTCAACAAGGTCACAATATTGATGATGTAGTGGGAGGAATATAATTATATTAGTCGGCTGCCAGGCCGAGTGCTAGTAAACACCTCCAACATAATACTATCTCATAAAAAACTTTCTAATGAGCAAAAGGAAAAAGGAGACTACTTCTGAAATAAAAAGTTACAGCTGACTACTTCCTACAATTTGTAACATTCTCCTGTCTGCTGTTTTTTGGGTCTACTAGTTCTTTAAGAGCTTGGGGCAGGCAGTACAGCCTAGAGGTTAGAACATTGAGCTCTGTTTGTGCATGGTACATTCAGCATTTCTGGGTTTTGATTCCTACAACTGCAACCGGCATACTGCGTGACTCTGAGCAAGTCATTTAATCTCCCCAGGGCTCCTAGGTCACTCATGAAAACAGGCACTGTGCCACTTATGAAATTGTACTGCCACTGCTGCTTCTGAATAAATGCACACCAAAAGGTTTGCTTGTGATTTTAAAATCATTCAGCTGCACTTATAACACTTTGCACATTTTACAGCTGAAAAATGATTCATGCATCAAATAGTTGATGCATGAATCATTGTCAGTACACAACTAACAGAACCTGGTACAAGATAACAGATCATGTGTTTTATCTATCAATCTTGTCACAGGTACTGCAAGTACAGCCAAATTGTGCCACGCCTGATGGACTAAATCCAGTCTGCACTCTATTACCACTAGAATAAAATGCTTCTCAGTGACACTGTTGTACTAGTATTTACAATACATATAAAGATGGTTGATGTTATTTCTAGATGAAAAATATTACTTTTTAAAATCAGTGGTCTGATAATGATAACTTTAAGACACAAACTACAAACAGGTGTGCACAGAATTGCAGTGAATGCACCTATCAGAATGGTTAACTCTCAAAGTACAAACAAAAGCAGTTTGAGGGCACTCCTAGTAGCAAAAAAAGACACTGATACCAATTATATCAGGTGCAGTGATAAGGGGGACTGATTCTACAAATTATTGTGGAAAATTATAGCCATGTAGCAAAGGTACTAATGTGGCACCTTCAAAGCATAGATGACTCCTACCATACCTCAGTAGCTTCATGCCTGTCTAGCTCTTCTTGAAAGGGCAGAGATTACTCATTGCTTAGCTGCTTTTATACCTATATTCTTAAAGATACACTTTCTTGATTTTCAGAAACATATTAAAGGACACTCATATTCAGACAGAGTTTAGATACACCAGGATGGATCTCTAATCAAACATTAAATACTACAGATAAATTTAATGCCTGTCTATACTGACTGGAAGGTTGTTCCTTCTGTAACATTCTGTTAAGTATGAAAAATCAGTAGCACAGTTAAGTACCAATACAATGATACAGAACAAAAGTGCTCATAAACATGCAAGCAATAATACTCGACAGGGTGGGCGGTTTTGGGCAATACCGGACAGCCCAGGGGCGTAATGAGGCCCGACACCACATGCAGAGGGCCTTATAGCCCCTGGAAGGTCCGGTATTGCCTATACTGCCCACCCTGGAGGATATTATTGCACTTAGAAAATAGGCTAACTGTGTCATTTTTGCAGGATTACAACGAAAAATGTGAAGTGATTCTATAAAAATGACTACAGTTCCACGCTTTCTTCTTTTGAGGCAAACTAGTCCCTGTACTTCTGGCAGTGTGCTGTTTTAGCTCCCACCCCCATTAGTCTGTTTCTTGTTTGCTTTAGACAGCATTATGTCACCCCATTGGTGAAAGTGTTTTTTTTTTTTTATATGTATCCTGTCATTAAAAGCAGGAGACAGAAAAGAAAACTGAAGGTCTGCTGCTCTTGGAGCGCTAGTTCGCTGATCGTGGCAAGTTTCATTTCGCAGTTTTGTCCTGGCAGACAGTTTGTTGCAGTAAGCCGCGAGAGGCTCATGCTGTGCATTTTAAAATGACAGTTATGAGAGTTGCTCAGTTTTTTCATTTGTATGAACTGTTGTGACTGCAAAGTGTTGTTTTCTTAATAGGTATTCTGTCAGAGTGTCAGTAAAAGCAGGAGACAGAAAAGAAAACTGAAGTTCTGCTGCTCTTGGAGCACTGGTTTGCCGATCGCGAGTTGCACATCGCAGTTTTGTGCTGGCAGTTTGTTGCAGTAAGCAGGGAAAAGCTTGCACTGAGCATTTTGAAATATCAGTTATGAGATTGATGCTTCTTTTTCATTTGTAAGGACTGTTGTGACTGTGCTGGATTACGAGGTTTCAGCCAGGGAAGCAGGAGTCCTAGACAAGGGGGCCAGAGTTTGAGCCATGGGGACTGAGTCAGGGGAGCCACGGGATCGGGAATCCAAGTCTGAGCCGCTGGAACTGAAAGAAAGGGAAAACAGTACCCCAAAAAAATGTTGAATGAGGCTACACTTCGGAAGATGGGAGCTTACAAGCACAATTTTATGTTATCTGCCCACAGTGTGGTATTATAGATGGGGAGCACTATGCTTAGCGAGACAAAAAAATTGCTATTTTGAATTGAGTTGTCGGGTTTGGGCCAATTAACAAACAGAGTTGACACTATGAGATTAGTTATGTTGTGATGGGGTCTGGTGACTGGCACTTTTTCTTTGTTGGACGTCTATTAAAAGTTAATGTACCCCCCTGGCAGGGGTACTAGCCAATCAGAACCCAGCAAATAAAAAGCCCATTTTCTAAACTATAAATAAACTACATACTTGACAAAAATAAATAAAAAAGGATAACAGATTTGATTTTACTTATCTGATTCTGAAAAACAGATAACACATTCTCATGTGACAACTTCTTCATGCTTTCATCTACAAAATGATAGATATACACTGTTATATTCCTCGTGCCAGAAAGCTTAAACCTGATCACACCCCTTTTTTACACTTACACTACATATAATTCTATGCTGAGGAATAAAAATAATCTTAGTTGCACCACTTCCAAATAAAGGAATGGTTACAGGTCTGAATCATCATTCAAAAACTTTATGATTCTGCAATCAATGTAAAAGTTCCCTCTGGATTCTTTTCTAAGAAGTTCTTGAAGTCTATTGCCACCTAAAAGTTGTGGCTTGACAAAATCAGTGCCTATGAATTTCCAATTACTCTTGTAAGAGATGTGAATATCTCTGATATGGTTCCCCACAGCATTGTCCAGTTTGTCATTTTTTCATAGATATGTGATGCTCCTGGATATGAATTTTCAGAGCTCTCATTGTTCTGCCTATGTGTACTGCACTATGATTACACACAAAGCATAAATAACACAGTCATTATAGCTGTGGATTAGTTCACATATTTGCATTTTAACAGGAATGTTGTCTTATATGTCACAGACCTTTCTTCCCTCCTGAGCAGATTGAGGCAGATAGTATGCTTTGGAGAAAGTGGCCATAGTCATGTATTTATTTAACAGACTATAATAGTGTCAGCTAAGTCTGCTTGATGTGCACAGCAAGATAGTCATGGCAAGTAATTCATTAGCCAGTCATCATCAAGATCATCACAATGGCCATCCTCTTACCCCCAAGGTAGCCATCTGAATGGGTACAAGCCACCATGAGTCAACCAGCTTTGTTGCATGAGGAATGGCTCTGGGATGGGTGCTGATGCACCCCTCTCCCATCAGTGGGCACTGCATCCCTGGGCAAAGCTCAAAAATACTATCTCTCCAGCTGCTTCTTGAACAGGGAACACATGCTGTCTTAGCCCTCACCTCTTACCAGCCTCTGGGTTAATCCACCTGCAAAGATGCATGATTCCCTGCCCCCCCATACAAAGCTTGCAAGTGTACTGTGCTGCCCCAATATGAGCATACCCGATAATGCTCATGCCCACCTAAAGCATTTCACACCACTATTTCTACCAATAAACTTTGTAAGTCACCTACAAACCAACCATTTTCTAGGCTAGACAGGTGCACAAAATCCTGTGCATATAGCGGGGGTACCTTTATTGCAATGTCATCATGGCTTGGGATTGACTCCCAAAGTGCTACCCATAAATGGCTGCATTGCCATATTGATGAATCTCCTTAGGCAGCGAAAGGGGAGATATTGTTGATGGGGGACCTGAATATGCCAGATGTTAACTGGAGCACCTTTGCTGCAGCCACATCCAAGAGCAGGGCCATTCTAGATGCCCTACAGGGAGCATGCCTCAGACAGCTAGTTTTGGAACCCACTCGGGAAGGAGCAATCTTAGACCTGGTACTCTCAAATGGGGACGGAAAGAGGATCTCCAATCTTGAAGTGGGTAGCCATCTGGGAAGAAGCGACCACCAAACAGTGTGGTTCACAATAAACTTAGCTGTAGAGCCAAGCCATACAAAAGTGAAGGTACTGGACTTCAGGAGGGCTGATGTTGTCAAAACAGGAGAGTGCCTCAGAAAAGCACTAGCAAACAGGCAAGAAGGTGGGGTGGAGCAACAATGGGGAAACATCAAAACCACCATTACAGAGGCAACAAGCCTTTGTGTGAAGCAAATAAACAAATCAAAATGAAAAAAAAACACTATGGTTCTCAAAAGAAGTGGTGGGGAAGGTTAGGGAGAAAAAGATAGCACTCAGGAAGTATAAGGAAACACAGAAGGAGCAGGACAGAGAACTCTACCAGTTAAAGCAAAAGGAAGTGGGGAAGGCAGTCAGAATAGCAAAGGCCCAAATCGAGGAAAAGATAGCCAACCTGGTTAAGAAGGAGGATAAAACCTTTTATAGGTACATTAGGGACCAAAGAAAGACTAAGGGTAGGCATACTGAGACTGAATAAAGGGGAAGGTGGTTGGGCAGAGAGTGACAGTGAAAAAGCAGGGATACTGATCAAATACTTCTGCTCAGTATTCACAATGGAAGAGCAGGGGGAGATACCTAATCCAGTCAATAGAAGTATACTGGATAGGGGGGTTGATATTAGTCCTTTCACAGAAGAAAGGGTTCTGAAAGAACTCTTAAAACTGAAGGTGGATAAAGCAATGGGGCCTGATGGGATTCACCCCAGAATTCTAAAAGAACTAAGGGAAGAATTAGTAACACCACTGGCTACCCTTTTTAATAAATCAGAAGAGGATGATGTGGTACCTGAGGATTGCACGATGGTGGATGTGATTTCCCTTCACAAAAGTGGGAGAAGGACAGAGGCAGAAAACTACCGACCTGTCAGTTTGACCTCAGTGGTAGGGAAAATGACGGAATCACATCTGAAGGAAATAATTGTTGAGTACCTAGAGGCCAGTGGGGCACAGGACCCAAGCCAGCATGGATTCACAGCAGGAAGGTCATGTCAGACAAATCTAACTGATTTCTTAGACTGGGTGACCAAAGTAGTAGACCAGGGAAGGACTGTGGACATGGCCTATCTAGACTTTAGCAAGGCTTTTGACACATTCCTGCACAAAAGATTAATAAACAAATTAGCCTGCCTGGGTGTAGATCCCAGGGTGGTAGCCTGATCAAAACACAGGCTGGGCAATAGGACACAAAGCGTAATAGTAAATGGAGTCCACAGTGAAGAAAGGGGGTGTTACTAGTGGGGTACCGCAGGGTTCAGTACTGAGGCTGGTCCTTTTTAATGTCTTTATAAGTGACATTGCAGAGGGACTGGAAGGAAACGTATGTCTCTTTGCAGATGACACAAAGATCTGCAACAGGGTTGATACACGAGGTAGGGTGGAAAGGATGAAAAGGGACTTGGCAAAATTGGAGGAATGGTCAAATGTATGGCAGCTTAGATTTAATGCAAAGAAGTGCAAAGTAATGCACCTGGGAAACAAAAACCCAGGGGAAGAGTATACAATGTGGGGTGAGATACTGATAGCAACAAAAATGGAAAGGGACCTGGGGGTAATCATATCAGATGACCTAAAGGTGGGCCAGCAATGTGAGAAGGCAGTAAGGAGGACTAGGGGGATACTGGGATGCTTAGGAGAGGCATCAGCAGTAGAAAACAGGAAATTGTTTGCCCTCTGTACAGACAGTTGATAAGACCACATCTGGAGTACTGTGTATAGTTCTGGAGACCCCATCTCTGCAAAGACATAGACAGAGTGGAGGCTGTCCAGAGGAGGGCAACCAAAACTGTTCAGGGTCTGCACCAGAAGACATATGAAGATAGACTAAAGGAGCTTAAGATGTATAGCCTCGAGGAAAGGAGGAAGAGGGGCATGATAGAAACTTTCAAATATCTCAAGGGAATCAACAAAGTCCAAGAGGGTAGCACCTTTCAGAAAAAGAGATGTGCAAGAACAAGGAGGCACAATTTGAAGATAGAGGGAGGATGGCTCAGAGGTAATGTGAGGAAGTATTTCTTCACAGAGAGGGTTGTAGATGCATGGAACAGCCTTCCTGAGGAGGTCGTAGAGTCAAAAACAGTGGGGGAATTCAAGAATGCATGGGACAGACATAAGATAATTCTAGTGGGGGGTAGGAGGAAGTAGGCTGTTGGTTAACTAGGATCTACAGCTTATCCATTAGGTAGGGGGAATGGGCAGACTAGGTGGGCCAAGCAGTCTTTATCTGCCATCAAATTCTGTGTTTCTATGTTTCCATAATCTTTCAGTCACTCTGGGGTCTTGTGCATGCCACCAAGGGCACAAAGCAACAGGTAACACCTCTTTATTCCTTGTCAATGTACAAGACTAAGCCTCCCCCCACTGCCTTAAGCTGCCCTCCCCCATGGAATACATCTATGCCTAACTGCCCACCCTGCGCCCTTGGTGGCTGTCTACCTACATAACTAAGCTGCTGGATCGGGTGTCACTCCAGGTTGTTCCCACAGACAATGCCCCTCCTGCTGCAATACCTTGAAGGCTCTGTCATTCCCTGGATGTGTAAAAATCCTTATCCTGGACAGCCTGTTTGCAGACTAAACAGTAGCTACTTTTGCAGATGCCCTGTTGGAGCTGTGGTAGCCAAGTTCTTGATTTTGGTCTCTTGCTAAAATACAGTGGTATCTATGTATCAACAAGTCTGCAATATTTTAACTTCTATGATATGTTATTCTTGGCACTGAGCCAACTGCCTCAGAAGCTATGGCATCTGTTTAAAGTGCAGCCTTGTTTTTTTATTTTTTGTTATTTTTTTACAGCTGAGCTTATTCTTTCTGCCAGATGGTCAGAATTTCCTTCAAATTGTAATTTGTTTTCCTCAGGCACCCCATTTTTAGGTGTTAGTAATAGCTAAAATTCCACTGTCTGTACTCTCGCAAGGCCCTCCTCTAGTTCCTTTCTGCTTTACCCCCTTTCTAGGAATCTCTTCGTTTGTACATCTGCCTGACTCTGAGAGACCATTTCATCAGTACAATTTTTATGCATGCATAGACACTGACTGTAAGGGTTGAATCAAATTAGACTAGGGATGGGTACTTTCCTTTTTCAAAATCACATTGGTCGAGGTTGACTTCCTGAAACCTTTTGAGGTTACTGCACTGTCTGGGTAGCCTATTAACATTACATCCAGGGAGTTAAGTTCACTTTTAATGAGTACATGTATAAAATGAATATTCAAGTTGTTAGCAGTCAACCATTCAGGGTTTTAAATAACTGCAAAATTGATTAGCACTTTCACGAGTAAAACTGCTAATCAGTTGGGATAATGCATAGCTCGTGTCTCAATTTGTTTAGCAACGTAAACGGCTAGAAAATGCATATACATATTTTTTGCAATTGATTACAATGAAAGTGCTAGTCAATTTTGCAGTTATTTAAAACCCTGCCATTTCATGAAGTTCTCAATTTCTCTAGGTTCTCCTCTCCCTACACAGATACAATCATCTAAATAGCACCGCCATGCCACAATCTTGTCTGTATACACATTGGCTATAATTTGTACTGTGTTCTTATCCCATTCACCTAGAAACATATTTACATAACTGGGGGCCACACAAACACCATTGCTGTCCCACAATTCTGCCGATAAAACTAATTATCAAAAGTAAAAAAAAAAAGATATGCTGTGCTATGAACGTTAACCATTTTAGAATAAACTCAACTGGTAACATTCTTATGGGGTAATCATTCAGAAATAACTCCACAGCCTTCAAACTATCTAGATGGTGAATGGACATATAGAGGACTTTTAGGTCTATACCAATCCATAAAAATCCTCTCTCCTGATGACATTTTTTAGCTTGCCCAAGACATCCACTGTGTCTCGCAGGTGGGATGGAATACGGTTCACAAGATCATTTAAAAAGAAATCCCAACTTTTTATAAGATTTTCAGTTAGTCCGCCCACACCAGACACAATTGGTCTACCTGGTGGAGAGGTCTGTTATTGTGCAATTCAGGCAGAGAATACAAAGTAGACAGTACAGAATAATCCTTCTTCAGGAATTCAAAATCTTTTTCAGGTATTTCTTTTTCATCAAAAGCCCTTTCCAATAGTTCTTAGAACTCAATTTAAATTGAGCCAGAGGATTTGTTTTCAACTTTGTTGAGTTATTTCTAACCTGTACCATTTTCTAATACTGTTTAATATGCATCATGACTGTATTGCTCCCCTCATCTGCTTTCTTAATAATAAGGCTTTTATTGTTGCACAGGGAGTCTAAAGCTTTTCTTTGTCTTTCAGTGTTAAATTATATTTTCTCTTGTGTATTTCTTTAGATAAATTAGTTTTTGATAAACATTAATGGCTTGATTTAGACTCAGTGGCCAGAAAGAGCTCATAGGTTTGAACACCTCCTTCCCTGTTTTTGAAAACATAGGTAACAGCAGGCATTCATCCCAATTTCCAAGAGCACTTTCCCCACCTGCCAACAAATTCTCATGAATTATTCTGTTAGCAGACATCCTGTCTGCTCTAATAATTGGTGCAAGGGGGCCCATGATATTTTCAATATTTCCTATGTCCTTATTACAGCTACAGATGATGTTAACCTGGAGAAATTCCATGCCTTCATATAATTTGGATCTCTGATATTGCAACAACATTTTGTGTTTAATGGATCACTTTTCCATTTGCACCTTAGTCTCTGCTTCGAACATTAAATTGTTGATATAGAAACTTTCTTACAAGTATTGAATTGTATTTTATACTTTATCTATGAAATCAGATGTTATTTTCAAACAATATGCTTTAATGAAAATTCTTTTTGTGTGAATAATGAATGTTGTTGCTACACTTATGTATTTTTTTATGTGTAATGATCAAGTGGTCGAACAATTACAGTTATTGAAATTGAAATTAATATAGAAAGCAAAGGTTTTTAAATGTAATTTTTCTTTATATACACTTTTATCTCCCTGCCCCACAGTCATCTGTTAAAGGATATACCCTGAGGACATTGTTATATGCTGCTCAGGTAAACCATACAGCCACCTCTCTGTGACATGATCAGTGCCATCTGATGGCTGCATGTATGCACAACATGCTTCTGTAGAAGAAGCAAGCTCTGTAGCCCATCTACAAGCGCCTTTGTTGTGCTGGAACATGCCACCAACCCTCCTTGGCCATGGTTCACTGCCTACCAGCAGTAGACAACAGCCTGCCATCCCTCCAAAACATGTGACTTGCAGGGCAGCGCAACATGATGATACTGCCCCCTTCAGGGTGGCCTCAAGTTTCTAAATAGTTTAAATTTGCCTTTTTGGATATTACTGGAGATGCAGATTTCAAAATAGGAGTCCATTGTTTGTGTGCTATGGTCAACAGAGTTGGGCCCAACAAGGTACGCTTTTCCTAGACCCCCACAATGTATTTTATGTGTACCCAGGAGAAAGGGTCTGGGATGCAATACTAATGGTCCACAAGGCTGATCATAGTGCATTGATGGCTCTCAAAAATGAGACTGTCAGATGCTGCAGTCACACAGGGGGTGACCCTGTAAATGTTCATAACTGTATGAGGCAGATGGTGGTGGGGCATGCCACTGGAAATCAGACAACAGGTGAGTGAATGGATTGCAGTACCTACCACTGGAAAACAGGTACAAGCACCACACAATCAGGGAATTGGTGTTTAGAACTACCTTGGATGTAGGGGGAACAAAGAGTCAAAAGAGAAGTACCTCAGAAAGAGATAAAAATAGGAAAAGGCAGGGGATTACCACTAGTCAGCAGGGAAATACCTCAGACTGGGATGATGGTGGTGGAGGTTTCATAACACAAACATGGTGCTATAGTAAAATATGTTGCACTGTACCATGAAAAGTATCTCCATGTATGCATTACTTTTGAAAATGTATTTAATTATATTTTTGCACTGCCACATTCATTGTAATTTCATGCACCTTATGTTTCTACTACCTTTATGCTTCTTTTTGAAATTGTACTTAATCATATTTGGCACTACCCCCTTACCTCTTCCCCCCAGGTTGAACCTGAAAATGAGGTTTGGCTCAGTGTGCCTCTCCCAGTCAACAAACATTTTTAAATAAATAAATAAATAAATGTGCCAGGCATGTGTGACAACATTATTGCATGTAGCACCATGTTTTTAATCCTTCATTGTTATTCTACCAAGAACTACAGCATTCCCAATTGTGCTTGATAACATCTGGATCAGAAATTACACAGCAACTGCAGAGGAGGGGACTTCCCCTGCCTGTGGCACAAATGTGCTTTTGTGTATGCAAATTTCAGATGGCAGTCAATGGAGCAGGAACAAAACACACATTCTGTGCCACCCCCAAATGTCTAGCCTTCAGTCCCTCCTGCCGTATCAGTGACTTTTATTTGTTAGAGTTATGTATTTTCTCATTCAGCCTCAACTTGAAAGAAGTTTCTACATGAAATGTTTGCATAAAAAGTCATCTTGTGCCCAAGACGGTAATATTATTGATTCAAGTTAAAAAAGAAGTAATGTTGTTACTTGAATGGTATTAAACTACTACCATGCATGAATAATGTAATTCCATGTTCTTCTCAGAAAGAAATAATGTGACTGTGCTGGCATTCCTACTCAGTGAAATTATTTTTATTCTAAAAAGAAATCTTACTAAGAATCAAGACTCAAAGTATATTCAGAGAATTCTGCCTATAACATTCTGCCTATGACTGTTTACATATTTGTCTGTGCAATCCTGCTAAACTAAAGAGATACACTGCCTATGAAAAATGATGCTCTACATATTTTCTATGCAGTGTGCTAATTGTTTATTATGTTTGCTTTTGCTCATGTGCAAGAAACATTTCGTGACAGCTTAGGAGAGAAATGGGGTTTTGGAGGTGTGGCACTGTGTCATCCAATGCCTCCATTGCCTTTTGAGGCTTGGCCCGCTTTCCCCAATGCAGTGGCATGCTGCTGCTGACACTAGTTCAGCCATCATGCCACCACATTGAAACAAATTTGCCGCTGCAATGAAGGAGCAACCCATCATTGCAGGGCGGTGCCTTGCCTGGTGTAACATTTCAGTTAATATGGTGGAAGGTCTCCCTGCTGGCCACTGTCTCCATGAAAGCTGACTTCGGGGTGCCCAATCCCCATTGGCATGCCTCCCTCATCAATTCATTAGCCAATGGGGATCCCACTCCCAGTCGGCATAGTGTCCCATGCATTTAGTTTGCTGAACGGGTGCCCAGTCCCCCTCTGCATCATGCCTACCAAACACGGATCCTTTATGTGCCGATGGGGGTGCCCAATCCCCATCGGCTCCAGCTTCCCCTTCCCCAAGTAGCACGCTGAGAGCCCACCCCAGCATGCTCATGCCCTCCTCCACAACACTGTATGGCTGACAGGGGTGTCCAATCCCCATTGGCTCCACTCCCTGCCCCCGCAAACATCCAGGTGGCACGCTGGGAGCCCACCCCAGTGTGCCAAAAGTCCTGTGTTGTCTTTTTTTTAAAACCCTGTTAAAAAAGGAAATGGTCCCTCGTTGAATCCCATGTCCCCTCCCCCAACCTGCAGCCACCCTCTGCGTGCCCCACCTCCTGACACCCTCTTTACCCCATACTTACCTCCAGATCCCAGCGCAATGATCATGGGTGGACCGGAAACACATCTGCGCTGTTCAAAGTCAACTGCGAACTGAAGAAATGCCAGTAAGCTGTATAATGGCATAAATGTTTTTTTTTCAACTTATGTGGATATCTTGGCCATTTTTTTGACTTTTGGCACCAAATTTTCAACATGGGGTTCTTGGAACTCCTCCTCATGAATTCAGTCACTGTCAATCCTTTATTCAATCCCAAAAGGTGATTTCACAGTCTCTGTGCAGAATCACCTTTCTGGACTGATTAATGAAACAACAGTGTCACTGTTCATGAAGTGGGCTCTCAAAAAGCCTATGTTGCAAATTTGGTGAAACAATTCCAAAAAATGACTGCGTTACAAGCGTGCATTGCGCAGTTTCCATGCACAGTCTTAACTTCACGAATTTGTAATATTTTCACTCCAGATTTTCAACATTGGCATTTATTCACACCTCCTTATGAACAGTACAGCTTTCATTTTTCACATCCTGGCCGAAATGTGTTTTCACACTTCCGGCACAGAATACCACTGCCGCTGTGGGAAATCAGTGTTCAGGACAGATTAAGAAAATCACAGTGACACTGTTTATGAGCAGAGGTTCTAAAATGCTTATGTTGAAAATCTGGTGACAAAATTCCATAAAATGACTGTGTTGCAGGTGTGCACTGCGCAGTTTCTATGCACCCTCTTAACTTCGCAAATTTGTAATATTTTCACTCCAGATTTTCGACACTGCCATTTTTTCACACCTCCTTATGAGTAGTACAGCTGTCATTTTTCATATCTTGCCCAAAATATGCGTTTGCACATCTGGTGCATAATGGCGCAGTTGCTGTGGGAAATCAATGTTCCGTACAAATTAAAAAAATCATAGTGATAGTGTTCATGAGCAGAGGTCACAAAATGCCTATGTTGAAAATTTGGTGAAATAATTCCACTAAATGACTGGGGTACAAGCATGTGTTGCGCAGTTTCCATGTACGGTCGGAATTTTGAGCATTTTTAATATTTACACTACAGAGTTTCAACACTGCCATCTCTTCACACCTCCTTATGAATGGTGCAGCAGTCATTCTTCACATCCTGCCCAATCTGTGTTTTCGCAGATCTGGTGCAGAATGGCACGGTCGCTGTGAGAACTTGAAGTTGGGGACACTTTAGTAAAATCACAGAGCCACTGTTCATGAGAAGTGGTCCCAAATACTTTCATGAGGTGGGGGACACAAAAAGGGCATGTCGAAAATTTGTAGTGCAAATACCAACAAATGCCTGGTGCATTATGGTTTCTAACCATAATGTCCCACCCTGTACAGACAGATAGGCATCAGGGGTGTGCCTTTGGATTTCCGGTTGTAATGCTCATGCCATTCCACCCTCACCCTCACCCTGAAGTCAGTGACAGGCATTGAGGTGTGCCTTGGACTCTTTAGCCCCAGACTTCACCTCATTCTCTTATAATGCACCCGTTTCATCATATGTCCTTATGAAATGGGGTGACTATGAAGCTGAACACCCCAAGGCACACCTCGACACTTGTCAGTGTCTACAGGATAGGGTGAGGTGAAATGCCATGAGCATTATGGGCAATGACCCCGAGGCACACCCCAATGCCTGTCCATCTCTGCAGGGTGGAGGTGGGGTTAGCGTAAGTTCAATACTTCACTGCCATGCCTATTCTGCATCTGTCTAACTCCTGCATGTCCAATGCTAACATCATCAAGCAAACATGCGGCATTGACAAATGCTTTTTATGACTGTGCATTTGACCTCCTCCAAAGTAATATGTCAGAGTGATCATTCAGTGACTGGTAAAACACTGCACTCAAAATGCAAAGAAGAGCAGATTAGGTTATTGTACTGTTAAGTGTCTTAACAGCTATCATTTGCAACTCCTACACGGGCTGGTTTTGCAAGCAAATGTCTTGTGTGACAGTGTGCAAGTCAGACAGGCAGTTAAAACTAAGAATGTTTTGACAGCATCCATTTTAAAGACTGTGTGGCCACCCCAAATACAACTCAGAAACTGCTAGACTACCTCTCTGAAACACCTGATGACCAGATTAAGAAAACCCAGAGGATCCTGTCCCAAAATGTACAGGTGTCAACCCTGTTGTGCATTATTCAACAACAGGCCACTTTCCAGCTCCAGCCTGTTGGTTGTGGTATAGAATCACTCCCACAGCTCCCCTTCCCCCATGGTGGCACCTTCAGGACAATGGGACCCCTTTAGGGACAGTGAAAAGTTTCCCATCCCAGGACAGTGGGCATGGGGCACAAGGGCACTGAATGTCATCTGCAGACCTGTGGATTTTCTCAACTTTATTATTAGTCCCCCATACCCACAGAGACATTTCCTTAGTAACCTTGAGGTCACATATATGCACACAGTACCATGGTGCAGTGGGGACCTTTCCTCTTCCTCTCCTGCCTAATCCAATAGATTGGTGCTGCAGCTACCACTACACTACTTGGTCACCAGGGAATAGCCAGGTGTGAGCAAACCTGTCACCCTCCACCCAGCAGACACGTGTTGCTGCTGCTGCTACTGCACTTCTTGCCCACCAGAAGAAAGAAAGGTGGTGAGCAACCCTGTCCCACCACCCCAAAAAACACACACATAGTGGAGGCTGAGGCTGTATCATCAAAGGCCAGAGTGGGAACTTGGGTCATGGATGTTAACACTGCTAGCTGCTCTGAAGGTGTTGTACCTATTGGGTCAGCCTGGCAGAAACACTGAATGTCTATGACCAGCACACCAGCATAGCAGGAAGGCTCCCACATGTGACATCAAACAAGTATGGGTCACCAGGGGCCAGCCAGAGAAGGAGGTAGGGCAGGAGGATTGAACATTCCACAGACAGCTCCCATTCAGGGGGGGAGGGGGCTCTGCATCTTGTTGTGAGACTGCCAGAAAGTGTAGGCCAGGTAGTAGTAAATCCAAGCACACCACAAGGGGAAGGGCTGCTGATATGAACTGCCGGGCATGTGAGCCAATGCTCTGAGAAAACAAACAGGGGAAAATGCCCCAGGCCTCTTTGGCACCACCCCTCAGGCACCGCATGACTGACACGGCAGGCCACCCACCACCTATGTGATCCTAGGACAATTGTGGAACCTGTAAGCCTATGAGAAGGTCAGGGACGTGGCGGGGGGGTGCCGCAGTGGACAGAGGAGCATAAACAAATATTGGAGAAAATAAAAAAGAAATGGTTAATGACTAAACAGCAGATGGACAAGTGCATACCAAACTGAGGCTTCGCTGCCTCTTTGTGAAGATGGTTAGAGGTTGGACCCCACTGTAAATTAGATGTTGCAGTGCCTTTGGGCTGCCTGGGGTACCATGCTGATTAAAATGGGAACAGAGAGGCAGCACCGATGACCCAGAGGCAGGGCCTTATGCTGTCATGCAGGCAAGCCAAGTTCAGAATGAGCCCCGGGTGCCATGTAGAGAGGCAGAACTGACCACAGCAGCTCCTGCTCAGCAATACGCTGTGGTCAGGGAGAGATGGCGCTGTGCACCCAGTGTCACAGCAACCCCGTTATTGGGCCATGAGAGTTTGCTTCCCCTGCAGGGATATCACTGAGTGCAGCTGAGACCTGAAGGAGCTGTGCCACGCCAAGGGGAGGAGGGGGTGGGTAGAAAACCAGGGAGAAAAACCTGAGTACCATTTATATGATGGCCTGGGTTCCCGGATTCCCTTGGGTCATAGTGCCTACCTGACACTGGACCATATGGGCTGCCTCAGGGCTGAGGACCGCTCTCCTCCTGGAGCCCCAACCATGAAGGGAAAGTCATAGGATATGTCGGGGTGGCACTGGACCTGGGGAGAACAGGGGTTGAGTGGCCAGAACAGCATATATCCCCAAGACCAGGGTAGAGCCCTCAGGCTCTCTAAGGATGGGATACTGTATCACGAACCATCAGAACAGTTCTGCACTTTTTTGCCAATAAATTACACAGTCTAATGCCTTGGTCTTGCATTGTGATTTTTGTTTTCCTGTTCCAGGTTGATGATTCACAGCTTCATCACCCTAGTTTACCCACTTTATTTATTTATTTATTGAAATGTTTCACCAGGAGGGCACACTGAACAACAAGTTGCTCTTCTCGTGGTGCGACCTGGGGAGAGGGGTTACATAGGGTTGTGAAGGATGATCAGTTACAATAGTATGTGGGTTTTACAAACAATACAACATTGTAAGATTGTGCAACAGTTGGAACACAAGGTATTGTACAATAAACAGTAGTGGAACATTGAGTAAATTACAATACATGTCCAAAATCATACAAAAGAACATATAAATGTACAAAACAGTAATAATGCGATAGAACTATTTATAGTGCATGAGTGTACCAGGAGCAGGCTCGAGGTAGTACACAAGTGCTGTAGGAGTAAAAAGGATGGGGTTAGATTTTGCACATTGGTGACCCAGAAGAGCAGGTGGAGAAGGGGGGGGGGAGGCAAGAACTGAATATGAGGAGAAGGGGTGGCTATTTCCTGATTTCCCCCTTCAGGATGTTGAGAACCCTGCTGGGGCGAGGGTCATGGTAGGAAGGCAGAAACTGGGGATAGGTATTAAGGTGGGTTAAAGCAGGAACAGCTGAGAGAAAGGTAATTGTGCACTTGTTGCTGTCCAGGGTATATCTCTGAAAAGCCAAACATGGCCGGGGCAGAAAGAACTCTGTAGAAAAACAGTGGGTTCCGAGATGTGGTTCTTACCATATAAACAGGTCACCCCGTGCAGCCTCGAGTGCAGGGTTCACTTTCTGGCTCTGGCTGACAAACTTGTGTATGAAGATGCTCTTATTCCATAACCAAAGTCTATTAATGCCCCTGTCAATGCATTATAACTCAGAGATAAATATAAAAAAAAAAAAATTTGCATCACTAAAATGAAAGATTTTATTTAAATCCATTGATTAGATTATTAACTCCCCCCCATTCAGTCATAGAGGATGGAACAGCCCAACTGCCTGCATGAGAGTGCAACTGTACACAGGATAGGAGACAAGGGTGTGTCTGAAACTCTGTGCCCTGATGACCTAGTCGACCTTACATAATCTATTATAAATCAGTGATGTACAAGTGGGTGTGTGATATGGTCAGATGTTGCCCATGCCTCAAATGCATACAGAGGCACAAGGGCACACCTGAAAAGTGGTGATATCCCACCATATTCCACTCCAGAAGACAATGGGCTGGATATTCAAACTGCGCTATTTTGTGGTGCAAGCCCTTGCGCTGCACAAAATAGTTGCACAGGGGTGTGGCCTGGGCGATATTCAAAGGAGTTGCGCTATTGAGCAACTCCTTTGAATATCACCCCCCGGCCACAGCCACTGTGCATGGTGCAGTGGAACTTGTGCCACCGCAAGTGGTCAGAGTGGAGCATTCAAGTTGCTGTGGTGCAAGTACCATTGCGCCATGTGCAAATTTCCCATATTCAAAAGGTGACATGCAAATGGGGCCATAATTCATGCAAGGTGAAGGGGGGGCCATTTGCATCTATTTATGGCCCCAATTGCATGCCATTAGCATGCAGGTGCGCCGATCCCCGAGGACTTGCACCTGGTGCCCTGCCAGGCAGCAGCCATCAGGGACGCGCGCCCCTGCAGCCGATCGTGAGCAAAAGTGTAAAAATCCCCCCACCCCGACTGGCCCGATCACGGGCATAAAGTTAAATAACCCCTCCGACTAGCCCGATCGCGGGCATATTGTAAAACTCCCCACCACCAGCCCGATCGTAGGCAGCACAGAGTCCAACCCCCAAGGACATATCCCTGGTGTTCCAGTGACGCTAAGCCTGATCGTGGGCTGCAAAATGTTGCAACACCTCCCCAAGAACAGATCCCTGGTGATCTGGTGTCCCCCACCCACCACCCACAAAGCCCCACCACGCTCCCTCCCCGGCGGCGGCGGGTGGCAGCATCCACCGCCTGCCACCCGCCGCTCCGCCACTGACTGCCTGGTAGGGCTGCGCGTCCATTGGTACAGAGCAAGAGCCAATGGGTGTACGATACGGCTCACAAACCAGTCAGATATGTGAATGAATTATTTCATTCACATATGAACTACCTTGTACAGTATGGGCTGCACGCCCATTGGCTCTTGCTCTGCACCAATGGGTGTGCAGCCCTACCGGGCAGTCAGTCGGTGGGTGGCGGGGCGGCAGGTGGGTGGGATGCTGCTGCCCGTTGGCTGCAGGGGGGGGAGCAGGGTGGTGGGGCTTTGTGAGTGGGTGAGGTGGGGGGACACTAGATCACCAGGGATATGGTCTTGGGGGATGTGTTGCAACATTTTGCAGCCCACGATCAGGCTTAGCGGTCCACTGGACCACCAGGGATATGTCCTGTGGGGGTTGGACTCTGTGCTGCCCGCGATCAGGCTGGTGGGGGGGAATTTACAATTATGCCCATGATCGGGCTAGTGGTGGGGTTATTTGTTTATGCCCGCGATCGGGCTAGTGGGGGGTTATTTAGCTTATGCCCGTGATCGGGCTAGTGGGGGTTATTTAACCTTATGCCCGCGATCAGGCCAGTTGGGGGTGGGGGATTTTTACACTTTGCCTGCAACGGGCCAGTCGGGGGTGGAGGGATTTTTACACTTTTGCCAGCGATCGGACTGCAGGGGGGGGCATAGGGAGTAGGTTGAGGGCCAGCCACAGGTGGCAGCTGCTGTGTTGCACCCTGCAATGCGGCAGCTCACCTGTGGGTGGCCCTTGACTTACTCCTATTTTTTTGGCTCAAAGTTGTTCAGGCACAGGTTGGGGGTTGCACCTGCACAACTCTGCACAGCCCGCTGAATATCGGGCTGTGCAGTTGATGCATGGTTCCTCCCCCTCCAGTTCAGCATGCATTCATTTGCATTGCGCTGTTGCTCAGCTTGCCTTGGGGGGTGCAACTGCCTCCTGCTGAATATGGCAGAATGGAGCAATTTTGGACTTATGCAGGCGCAACCCTATTACGCATGGCGCAACCCTTTTGAATATCCAGCCCAATTTGTAAATGTGTTTGTTAAAAAAAAAGTGTTGTTATTTAGGCTTTGGCCAGTAGGTGGTGCTGTTGTAGTGACAGTTCTTGAATGTATTGCTGTAAAGAGTCTCTGGGTACAGGGACTTTTTTTAATGTTTACATTATAGGCTGATACTATCACAGATAAAGAATGATGTTGTGAACCAATAATTTTAGTAGAGCCTTAAACAGCAGTTGACTGCCCCAGAAGAACTTTGAAAAATATAAAATTTGGGCACAAGTCTGTTTTTCTTTCATATAAGCTCTGCATTTCTTCTTCCTGTTATTTGTTACTGAGATATGTATGAAAACAGGATCTTTGTTTCTTGAAAGTTCATTAGATGGTATTGCTTATTCTCCACCTGATGTCATACTGCTCTATTTGTGACATCACAGCTATTGCAACAAACTGTGACATCACAGCAGAGGATTATGATTTCACATTAGAAGTCACCTGCATGTGCAAATGAACTCTAAGTGATATAGATCCTGTTTCCATGGACATTTATTCAGTAATAAAATAATATAGAGGACAGGTCTATAGCAGGTATGCCAAAAAGAAGCTGATTTGTGTCAAAACATTACATTTTCCAAACATTTCCTACAGTTGTCAGCATTTCTTTAAACCCCATTGCATAAAGTGTGTTAATAACAGTAAATAGTCTCATGGTACAGAGACTATTTTTTTTTAACCGTGCATTATGGACTGATAACATCATGGGTAAAGAATTCTGTGAACCATTCCTGTCGGTGGATTCTTAAGCCCCATTGCATAATAGAGGTTATAAAATGACTTGAGGAAGCTGAAGCAATTTAAGCAACAGGATTCTAAAGGTGTGTATTAATTATCCAGCACTACTACATACCTCACTAGCTGTTCTATCAATTTTTATCATGCAAAAGCCATTTAATGAGCACAATATCACACATCAGGGTGTACAACCGTCACCAGATATATGGACTTCTCACATGCCTGAAGACACTCATCTTTTCCTTGTGCCTCAAAATGCACCAAGGTGTTTGTATGTCCTACCATGCACCCTGAGTGTGTTATTTCTTGCACTTAGCATGCAAGTACCAACCCTGTGCCTCACAGGAAGTTAGGGGAGGGCAAAGAGGCATGCCACCCAAAATCAGGAATTTTGTATAAACACTTTTTCTGAATCCTGGATCAAATCATTCATGGGGTTCTTACCTTCCAGTTAACAGAAAAAGAAACTCTGTCCAAATCATACATTTGCAGCAGAGTGTGCAGACAGTAGTGAAAGGCAAACTGGTTTCCTTATAGCTAAACACATCCAGCTGCGGCTGCCGCAGGACCAGATTTAGACCTAATGGAACCCCAGAAAGAAACACTTCTGGTGCCACTCCTCACTGCCCCAACCACCCCTTCTCCTTGCTTCGGACCCAGCCCACATCCATCTAATTTTGTTTTTAATTTTATTTTTTTTTGGGGGGGGGAAGGGCATCTCAAGCTAATATTTGCTTATGTTTTCATTTTCATTTTCATGTGCCCCTTCTGTGCCCATGCCCCAAGTGGCCACTAGGCTCGCTTCTCCCCAACATTGCTTCTGGTGACTGGCAACATGGCTGCCATGGGATCATTAAAAGGGACAGCAACATTCAGACCATGCTGCAGTGGGATCTTCAGAGATAAAAGCAAAACAGGAATTACCTTTGGAAATATGGAACAGGGTCTTGGACCTCATGCAGCCTAATCAGCAAATAGATCACTCAGTTCAGTCAGGTTCAAACTAAAAGTTAAAAGTGGACATTATGTCAAAAGTGAAATAGTGAAATTGATGTGCTGTTGGTATTTTCTTACAGCAGAAGATGGACCTGGGCAAGGAATTAGACTGTGAAAGACAAGGTTGCTGTTTGTGGGGGTAGATGTGGATATCTTTTACAGGACAGCAGGAAGAGGAAGGTGATGTGGCCCCTTTACAGATTATTGGTAAAACCCCACCTTGAGTACTGTGTTCAGTTCTGGAGACCACATCTCAGGAAAGACATAGACAGAGTGGAGGCAGTTCCAAACAGGGCTACCAAAATGGTGCAGGGTCTGCATCCAAAGCACTAAGAGAAGAGGCTAAAGAAGCTCAATATGTACACCCTGGAGGAGCGGATGGAGAGGGGGAATATGGTAGAGACCTTTAAATACCTCAGTGGAGGTATTTTCCAGAGGAAAAAGGTGTTCCAGAACTAGGGGACATGTTAAGAAGTTTGAGGGAGGTAGAGTCAGGAGAGTTGTGAGGAAAAAATTTTTTACGAAATAAATCAGAGTCAGCAGTGCACAGTGACTGTCTACACTCGTCTTGCACTGAAACAAGTGTTAGCGAACTAAAGTCAAGTAGCAATTCAAAGTCCACAACACACTGTCAACCACAACAAGGCTAAGCCAGGTTACAGGAAGAAGTAGTCAGGAGACATGGGATTTGGGATGTGGGATGTGTGGTGTGACATAGATACATAGATACATAGATACATAGACAGTGTCGGCAGATAAGGGCCTATGGCCCACCTAGTCTGCCCATTTGAGCTTGTAAGTTCAGTTTGTTTTCCTAGAAGTCTATTTCCCCTTACCCCTGACCTCTAGAATTCCTTTATGTCTATCCCATGCATTCTTAAATCCCGTGATTGTTTCAGCTCCCACCACTTCCTCTGGCAGGGTGTTCCACTTGTCCACCACCCGTTCTGTGAAGAAATTCTTTTCTCATGTTTCCTCTGAATCGTCCTCCCTCCAACTTCATCCCATGCCTCTAGTCCTGAAACATCTTTTTCGCTTAAAAATAGTGTTTTCCTGCACCCTGTTCCTCCCTGTAAGATACTTGTATGTCTCTATCATATCCCTCTCCCTCTCCTCCTCCAGGGAGTACATGTTCAGTTCCTTCAACCTGTCTTCATAGGACTTGTGATGCAACCCATGCACAATCTTTGTTGCCCTCCTCTGAACCTTCTCACCCTGTCTATGTCCTTACGTAGGTATGGTCTCCAGAACTGTACACTGTACCCAGGTGGGGCCTCACTAGTGTCTTGTATAGCGGAATTATGACCTCCCTTTTCCTGCTGGTGATGCCCCTGCCTATACATCCCAGCATCCTATTTGCTTTACCTGATGCCTTGTCACACTGTTCTCTACCTTGAGGTCATCAGAGATGATAACCCCAAGATCCTTTCCTGCTTGGTGCATGCTATATCCTCACCCCCAACTGATATATTGTGCCAGGGTTTTTGTGCCCCATATGCATTATCTTGCAGTTCTTTGCATTGAATTTCAACTGCCAAACCCCTGACCATTCTTCAAGTTTCTGCAGGTCCCTTCTCATTCTGTCTACACCCTCTGGTGTGTCTACTCTGTTACAGAGCTTTGTGTCATCAGCGAACAGTGAAATTCTGCCTTCTAGATCCTGTGCAATGTCACTGATGAAGATGTTGAATAGGACCGGTCCCAGCACTGATCCCTGTGGTACCCCACTGGTCACTCTTCCCTCTGTGGGTGACAGCCATTTACCACCACCCTCTGTGTCCTGCCACCCAGCCAGTTACCTACCCACCACACTACTGTCCTGCCCACACCCATATTCCCAGTTTGTGTATAGTCTTCCATGTGGCACAGTGTCAAAGGCCTTGCTGAAGTCCAGATAGGCCATGTCCACTGCCCTCCCTGATCCACCTCCCTAGTCACCCAGTCAAAAATTCAATGAGGTTGGTCTGACATGACCTCCCCTGGTGAAACCATGCTGCCTTGGGTCCTGTAGTCCATTGACAACCAGATGTTCCACCAATCTCTCCTTCAGTAGTGCTTCCATGATCTTTCCACTACCGAGGTGAGGCTGACTGGTCTGTAGTTCCCTCGCTTCCTCTTTGTTCCCACTTTTGTATAAGGGACTACATCTGCTGTCCTCCAGTCTTTGGGTACCTCCCTGTTTCCAGTGATTGGCTGAACAGGATAGCCAGAGGTTCAGCCACCACCTCTCTTAGTTCTTTAAGGACCTGGGGTGCACCCCATCTGGCCCCATTGCTTTATCAGCTCTTATTAGTTCCAGTTCCTTCAGGACCCTTTCTCGTGTAAAGGGACTTGTCCATTTCTGCACCATTCCTCACCCTTGTACTCCCTTCAGACCCATTACCCTCTCTTCCTTAGTAAAGACTGAGCAGAAATACCTGTTCAATATGTCAGCTTTACTGTTGTCATCCTCCACGCTGCTCCCATCCTCCCCTTCAGTCTCACTATCCCTCCCTTTGTCCTTCTTTTTCACTTATGTACCTGTAAAAGGTTTTGTCCCTTTAACCACTGATTTTGCAATGTGTTCTTCTGTCTGAGCTTTGGCTTCCTTACTGACTTCCTGCCTCCTTTGTTTCTCCTGGTACTTCTCCCTATCCCTTCTGCCTGTGTCTTTTGTATTGCCTGAATGCAATCTTTTGGCTTTCACTTTCTTTGCTACCTCTTTGGAAAACCATAATGGTCTCCTCTTTCTTTTCCTCTTGCTAACCTGCTTAATGCATAATTCTGTTGTTCTTATAATCCCCATTTTAAATACTGCCCACTGTTCCTCAATCCCTGATTCCTGTCCCATTCCCCTTAATGCCTCTTTCAAGCATCTCCCCATTTTCCCAAAGTCTGCCCCCCTAAAATCCAGGATACGAGTTTTTGTGTGGTTTGGTTCTGCTCTTTCTGTGTGACTATCTTTATACTTCCAGTCTAGCTTGATAGCCTGGCTTCGCTGATGCTGTATCTTCTCGTTCTCGGAAATTCCACAGGATGGGGTCAGGACATAAAAAAAAAAAAAAAAAATTCCAATTGTTGTTGAGCTGAGCTAACTTTTAATTTAGTTATTTAGTACACCTAGAGGTGCCAGTGAGACAGAACAGATTGTCGACTCTGTTGCAGTCACTGCAGTTATAGATTGGGCTGCACTTGGACCGGATTGCGCCCTCTAAACCAAAACCTTTTTGCCAGTAAATCCCTGCTGAAGGAATCAGTCTTGGTAAGTGCTGATCCACTGCATTTGGCCAGGACCGCTCCCTCCTTCTCGGCTGCACATGCAGGTCCCCTGCCACCAACATGCCCCAAGGCGGAGAGTCCTTGCATCACTCAGTGGACATCCTGGCCATCTCAGTAGGTATTTAGTAGCCAGCAAACTTTGCAAGAAATATCGAGAAACAGAGAGACAGCACAATGAGTAAAGGTCCCTGAGTGGTATCCAGTCCCAAACTATTCCTTTAGGTATTTTGTTGTATTCTATACCATCAATGCTGACAATGCAGGAAAATGATTAGTCTTGATTTATTTCCGTTTTCATTCTAAATTAATTTTCTTACTTTACAACCTGTTCATCTGATCTTTTTTCCTGCATTTGTATAATGATACTTGCTGGGGGGGTGGGTATGATGCAGATGTTCCAATAGAATAGAATAGACAAATGCAAGCTATACTGAATTGGCGGTAATAGAAAGATGGGGGGGGGGGTGATGCCCATACAAAGTCCAATGTGATGTATAATTTCATTATGTGTAAAGATGTGGCTGTATAAATATCTTGGCTAGTAGATTTTCCTAGTGTATTTCTCACAGGAAAGCTCATCCTACTGACCAGTACAGGTACAACTAGTGTACAGCATTTTTACAGCAGTGCTGCATGCTTTCGGTGAACATTTTAACCAAGACTTTTATTATTTGAAATGGCTCTTTGTTCATCTCTTGTGTGATACTCCTTCTTTCCCATTTTTGACTACTTTAACGTTTAAAAAAAAAATATGCTCCTTCCTTTGACTAACCTGAGGACCCCTCAGGACACTGGCATCGTCCCAACACTGACACCCCTGCCATCTCCTGGGACTTACCTCCCAAAGTCAGAGGTCATTTGCTTACTGAGCCCCACTTTGGTTTAACTCCCTCAACAGTGAAATTTCCTCAGCTGCCACCCTGGGCTCCTTTAAGTGGAAGTTGCAGCAACAACTAGTTGCAAATGCCGGCTGTAGCTGTTTTCACTAACCAGGTCTATCTTTAGCAACCTGCACTTACCTTACCACCCTCTCTACTTAACTGAATTGTATGCACTTCATCCTGCCCCCTCATCCCCTCCCCCTCTGTTTCACTCCCCTAAACTCCCACTCCCTTCCCAGCCCTCTCTGGCAGCCACCCTCCCTATCGTACCCTTCTTTATGAACTCCACCTGGATCCTCATTCTGCCCTGCCTTCCACCTCCTCTGTCCTCCCTCTCTTCTTCCCACCCTCCTCTCCCCTATAAACCTTGCTGATGAGGTCTTTAGGTTAACCCTCGCTTCCCCTTGTCTTCATCCCCTTGTCCTGTTCCCATATCTGTTCTGTCCTGTATGCCATGTGTCCCACTACGCCTACTGGGCTGTTTCTTGTCTCCTTTGTGTAGTCTCTCCAATTGCTTAATGCGTTACTCCTCTGTCTATTCTATTTTAGCCACATTTGTTTGCTCCACTAGTTGCCTATGTTAGTTCAATTGTTTGATTGTACTACTTTCTGTCCTTAAACATTGTAAATGATGTTAGTCGACTGCTGGCCTCATTATCCCTTCTTGTTATTATAACTCACCTGACATGAAACCCTATGCAAAGAGCTTTAGCTCAAAATGTTGTTTCCAAGATAAAAATAAATGATAAAACAATACCTTGTCTCCTGGTGCACTGCTTCTGTGGCTTGCCCCCAACAGTAGGGCCCTTGGGCCATCCCAAGTCTCTTAGGCAACTCCATGTAGTCACCAGGACAGAGCTCAGGTTGGCAGGGTGAATGCTGCAGGGTTGTCATTCAGCTGATGTTCCTCCTTTTATCCATTTGTGCCCTGCCCTCATGGAGGTGCAAGGCTGAGAGAGGGTGTCAGCACCATGTGTGTGTCAGCAGCCTCAGTCCAGTGGATTGACACCTACTAACCTGTCTTTCCTGTAATCCGCTCGCATCACCACTGAGACCACCCAGGTGGTAGTCACACAGTGGTAATGAAAGCCCTCGCTCTGCGGGATGCTCAAGCCTTCTTCCCTGGCTGGCTGTCTGATGACGGGCTCATTCTGGAACCCAGATCACCAGCATCACAAGCAGTACTGGTACTGCTCCACAGTGCATACCAGCTGAATTGTTTTAACACTATTTTACTTTTGAAATAATAAAAGGAACATTACTTTTTATATGGCTCACTCCAGGTTTTCATCATTATACTCCTGAGATCCCTTTTCCTTCTGACTTAAATGAACTAACAAACATCATACAGTGTTCCCTGCCCTTATAGGATAATGAAGATTCAAAAATGGTTGACAATCCTGCTGAAAACCTGATACAAATCATAGTAAAAAAGAATGAAAGAATGCTTCTTTTTATTCACATACAAATGCTGAAACCAACTCCAAAAGGTGAATGACGGGTTAAGGTGTGATCTAAAATGGAATAAAAAAGCAACTGGTCAAAATGTTTCCCATAATAAAAAAAAAAGTAAAAATATTTAAAAAATCCTATTAAAATTCACTGCTGCTTTAAACTATTTTGGAATGGCTGTTGGTTCTAGTCCCACACGAGGTCAAGACATCTGAACTACCCAGCGTAAACTTTGCTGGGCTGCTCAAGATGGGTGCCATCCTCGTGTATTAAAGAGAGCTCCCTTCTGCCTATCTGGGTGGAAGTTAAGTATCGCATGGCAGGGTAGTTATTTCCAGTCCATTTGTGCACCAAGTGGTATGTGTTAACAAAAGCAAAATTCACTTTGTCTGGATTAATATCTGAAAAACTCAGCAAACAGCTGTAGATGGGACTTCTCACAGAGCTACCATTAGAGAGGTTTCTAAAAAAAAAATACTGTTGGCACAAACAGGAGTCCAATCTCAAAATGACCCACTCTGGCACGTCTCTGAAAGCTGCTCTAAAGTAGGTTTACGAAATGAGTCTGCATTAGTGCCCACATACCACAGGCTGTGCTGCTGTGTAAACAAATTTCTGTTAGTCAGATTTTAAAAAGACAAACACACTTTTGCATCATGGCAACATGAAAGCACACACATTTAAGTTTTTAAAAAGATAAACAAACCAACAAGATCACAGGAATATTTTATTTATTTATTTCAATCTAGGATTGCAATACCTTTGAGCCGAGGCTCTTTTACAAAGGTTCCACATCAGCGTGTGCAACAGTCATCATTTTTAGTTACAAACATAACGTCACTGACTTACAGACATGTAATAACCAGTACAAAGACTTGAGCTATGAGCAAGACAAGGGAGGAGGAGGGGGGTCGATAGGGGAGAAGTGAGGGTAGGAGATCAAGGGGTAGGAGGTGCAGGGGTAAGGGGGAGTACGGAGGTGGGTGGGGCAGGAGGAGATACTGGGGAGGTGGGCAAGGGTGGAGACAGTGCAGCCAGGGGGCCTTGTCGAGGGAATATGCCAGGTAAGGTGTTAGGGGTGCAAAGACTGATTATAAGTGCTGGGTGCTGGGGCATGTGCAGCTGGAACGGTGGAAATGTTAAGATGGGCAATCGCAGGATACAAGCAGTGAGAGGCGCAGCTTGGACTTGAAAAGGCCGAGTGTTGGAGCAGTCACTATGTCGCTGCCAAGAGAGTTGAGCCAGTTGGATGCCCGCTAGGCAAATGATCTATGTCCTTGGGTCATGTGACATCGTGGGATATGTAGTAGATGGGAATTGGATCTCCTTGTAGTGACATTCCTATGTCTAGGCTTAAGGAGGGCACAGACACCAGGTGGGGCAAGTCTCATTATGATTTTCTTGGCTGTGATGCAGGTTTGGTATTTTATGCATTTGTCCAGTTGAAGCCATCCAGATTGGGAATAAAGGTCACATGTATGGGTATGGCGATGTAAGCCAGTGATGAGATGACAGGCCTTATTCAGGGAGGTCGCAATACGTTTGAGAGCAGTGGTAGTTGCAGACCCATATATGATAAGACCATAGTCTATAATGCTGACAATGGAGCTTTGGACGGCCACTGACAGTGCTTCTGGGGTTAGATGTTTCCTGTGCTGGAATAATATGCCTAACCTCACATTAGCACACTTTGCCACATTGCTAATATGGACAGCGTATGAGAGGTGGGGATCAAGGGTGATGCCAAGATACTTGAACGATTGTGTTTGCTCTAGGATGGCTCCTTGTTTGGTTGCAATGGAGAGGTGGAGTTGTTTGTTTTTGTTGTGGGGGCTGCAAAAGACCATAGACTTGTTTTTTTTCTGATTGAGAAGCAGTTTATGATTTAGGAACCAGGATTCGATGGAGGAGAAGGCTCGCTGAAGTTTATTTAGTAATTGGTTTGGATCATGGTCTGAGGTGAGGATCACAGCATCGTCAGAGTAGAGAGTTATTTGTTCTGGGCAGCTGTCCGGTAGTGAGTTTAAGAATAGGCTGAAGAGGAGGGGTCCCAGAATGGAGCCCTGGGGGACTTCCGAGCGGACCGGTCTAGGGTCCGAGAGTGTATCAGCGATTCTTACTGTTTGGGACCGTTCTTCAAGGTAGTTCTTAAACCAGCAAATGGTGTCGGTTGACAGCCCAGTGTTCTGAAGCTGGACAAGTAGGAGGCGGTGATTGACGGTGTCGAAGGCTTTAGTTAAGTCAATGTAGATTGAGCATAGTAGTTCACTGGAATCAAGTGCGTTGTGGATTGCACCGGTGAATTCAAGTAGGGCTGTGGAGGTGCTGTGCCTTTGCGGAACCCGTGTTGTTGCTTGCACAGGATGTTGTACGTATCCAGGTATTCTGTGAGCTGGTCCGAGATGATGCATTCTAGTGTCTTGGAGAGTGGGGGTAGTAGGGAGATAGGTATGTAGTTATCGTGGGCAGTTTTGTCACCACTTTTATGGACTGGGGTGACAGTGGTAGATTTCCATCTGTCCGGGAACTGGCTAAGGCTGAGGGAGAGGTTGAAAATTTGACAAATATGACAAATTGCAAGGTCACTTTCTGATCCAATATTACAAAGTAGCCTGCTTTTTAAATACCATTTTATTGATGCAAAACAAGCCCCTTGGGGTGGGTGTTATGTGGGAATTGATGTACTCCAGATTGGCTGATGGCAGAATTCCTTTTTGACAGGTGCACACTGGCTCCTACTCCTTTTAATATTGGTCACATCAAGTTTTGCAATATGGGTCTCTGGCGAAGGCAGAGCCATTTTGATTGGTCACTTTGGATAACTATATGCTCTTTCATGCTGCACCTTGCCCCAGCGGCTCATTTTTATTTATTCAAAATTTTTTTTATAAAACAGTAGAGTGCCGCGTTCACACGGCATCGGTTTTGCTGCTGCCCTTTTCCTTTCCAGCGATTTAATACTACAATGGTCACTGTTTCTTAAACAAAGGATTTTGAGTGGTGCAGGTGGTTTGACTGTTCAGATGGCACAGGAAACCACCTACACCACTCCGCAAACCCAGGAAAGGGGGGAATGTGTACACAACACCACGCAATGGAAAGTGCCTAAATGGTAGCATTCACACATGGGCAGAATTACCGATTTGGCCGTTGTAAGCCACTGACAATGTCTCACAGTCGGTCGTGTGAATAAGCCTTATATAGCAACTGCCATTTAATCCTGTGACATAAGTATTCTGTTGTGTTTAATCCCATAGGGCCTAGTTGTAGAAGGCATGAGAGATAATCAGCTGTGGGGGGATTCTCATTAATCATTAATCTGCCATGTTTTCATCATCACAAACAAAAGGGGAACGCTCCAAGCTGGTGGTGCACCTTGCAGTATAAAGCAATGCAGGAAATTTAGTGCCAAACAACAACATGTACATCCATACATTTGTAGTTGATTCAGGTTATAAATAAATTGTAAGTGCAAGCAGCACAACCTGCCTCGATGACCCAACCCAGCCTTTCACCCAGAAGTCCTGTGCTGTGTCAACAGTACCCGACTGTGCATTTTGTAACTGGCATCAACTACAAATGCTTGGAGGGATGTGTTTTGCCTGGCTTTGAACTTTCTGATGCTTTTCCTCATTATTCTGTGGAAAAATTAATTGATGTCTGTGATGCAGGAAATAGCCTTGATACTCTGAACTTTCTTTGCGCTAATCTTAAAAGGCCATTGTTAGTCATCTGGTGCCCTTGATTATCACCTGCAAATGGGCATCATTATATTAAAATTGTCCCCATAGACTTGCACACCCTTGCACTTGCCTAGGCACATGTCATTATGTGCCTGAGCACAGGGATGGATCAATCGACTGGAAACATATGAACATACGAATGTACCAGCAGAAACAGTCCACCCCATCTATCTAAGTCTGCTCCAGTGTGCAGCTACCACCCCCCTAGTTTTCAGCCTCCCCCACCCTCACTTTCCCTGTTCCCTGACCCGTGGCCTTTTAAAGCTTTTCACACATTTACATGATACCACCCATTCTGGTATTGTGTTCATTTTGCTACCACTCTCTCCGTTAAATAGCGTCTCCTCATTACCCTTCTAAATCTTCCCCCCTCCATTCTTAGCTCATGCCCCCTGGTGTCCCTCCCCCTCCTTAGCTTAAAGACCCCATCTGCCCATCCTTACTGATTTCCGTCAGATACCTGAAAGTCTCTATCATGTCCCTCCTGCCCCTTCTATCCTCCAGGGTGTACATATTCACATCTTCCAGCCTGCTGTCATAGTCTCTCTCTTCCATTTTGCATATCGTCTTCATTGTCCTCCTTTGCACCCCCTCCAGTAGACTGATATCATGCTTCAGGTGTGGCATCCAAAACTGCTCACAATACTCCAAGTGCGGCCTTACCAGTGACCTGTGCAGGGGCAGGATCACCTCTCTCCATCTGGATGAAAAACCCCTCGCTATGCACCCCAACATTTTGTTTGGTTTTGCAGCCTCCCTCCTGCACTGGGCAGTGTTTTTCATGGTCCTTCTCCTCCTCAGTAATCCCCAGCTCAAACCTCCCCCCAAGTCAGTATTCTTTCCTTGGTTTCTTCACCCTGAAGTGCATAACTTTACACTTCTTTGCATTGAAGCCCTGCTGTCACCTCTCTGACCACTCCTCTAGCTCGCTTAGGTCACCCTACAGCTGCTTCCATCTCTCCCCTCCATCAACCACTGCTCCCATTCTGGTGACATCTGCGAACAGACTTACCTTGCTCACCACCCCGTGCACAATGTCTGATATGAAAGCGTAAATAATAGTGGCCCCAGCAAACAGCCCTGTGACATTCTGCTCATCACTGGCTTTGGAGTTGAGAGCTCCCTTCCCACCACCACCCATTGCAGCCTCTCATTCAGCCAGCTTGTAATCCAGTTCATCATTTTTGCCCCTACCCCTACACCAGTTAGCTCCCCCAAGCTGTCCATGAGGCCCCAAATCGAAGGCCTTGCTCAAATCCAAATAAAGAACATCCACCACATGACCCTTTATCCAGCTCACCTGTCACCCAGTCATAATATTGTATCAGATTGGTTTGACAAGTCTTCCCCCATGCAAACCCATGCTGCCTCATGTCCTGGTGGCTGTTGTCCTCCAGGTACGACACCACTATTTCCTTTAGTATTGTTTCCATGAGTTTGCACACTATGAAGGTGAGACTTACCGGATGATAATTACCCGGTTTGTCCCTTGGTCTGCTCTTGTGTAACAGCATTACATGTGCCATCCTCCAGTCCAGTGGCACACATCCCGACTCCAGTGAGGTGCTGTACAGATCCGCCAGAAGCTCCACTGACACCTCCACCATCTCCCTCAGCACCCTGGGGTGGATACCATCCAGCCCTGGTACCATGTCTCCCCTCAGTGCTCTTAGTCCCTCTAGGACTTTATCTACCTCAATTCTTCCATCTGTCACCTTCTCCCTCCATCCCCACCCTCCCAGCCCACGGTGATAGTGGTCCCCTTTTCTTTCTTGAACACTGAGCAAAAGCATTAATTCAGTTCTTCAGCCTGTTCTTCCCTCTTTTCCGTCCAGGTGTTAGCTGCCTACCTTAGTGGAGCCAAAATAAGATTCCTTCCACTTCAAACTGTTCAAAAAAATTATCCACTCTTACAGCTCGAGTCTTTCACCACCATTTGCTACTACCACAAGTAAGACATAACTTAATCTTGGAAAATAACTTTACATTCAGATCTATGATGAATTTTTATGTTTGCTTGCGCAAGAAACATTTTGTGGCAGCTTGCTGGAGTACCGCATTGTGGAGGTGCAGCAGTGTTGTGGCCAGTGCTGGCAGTGCTTTTAGGGGCTGGTGTCTGTGATACCAATGGAGGAGCACGCTGTCGATGACAGCACTTTTGAAGCGTGTCCCCAATCTGAAAGAAATTCACTGCTGTAATCAAGGAACGCCACATCATTGGAGATTATGCTATTTTTCCTGAACAATCTGATGCTGGGGTGGAACCTCATTGCAGCAGCAAATAGCAGCTTGCCTTGTCTGGTGTCACACTTCCATAAACATGGCGGCGGCTTTTGCCATCTACCTCTCACAGTCTCCAAGAAAGCCAATGGGAGAGCCCAATCCCCCTGTTGGCGTGCCCCCTTCTCAGCTCATTTGCCAGTGAGGAGCCCAATCCTCCACAGCATAATGTTCCCTTCCCCTTTGTTATCTGCTGAGGGGGATGCCAAATCCCCTTCAGCTCATGCGCCCCCAAACTCATTGTATGTGCTGATGGGGTTCCCAATCCCTGTCAGCTCCAGCCCCTTCCCAAAAAACACCCAGGTGGCAGGCTGGGAGCCCACCCCAGTGTGTCTGATGTCCCTGTAAGTAGAAAAACCATGCTGCAATGTTTTTTGTTTTTTTTTAAACTTCTGAAAGCAGAAACGGTCCTTCATTGTGTCCACTACCCCCTTCCCCAACACGCACCCACCCTCTGCTAACCCCACTTCTGCACACCTCCCCACCCCCCACTCCATGCTTACCTCCGGAGCCCCACTCAATGATCTTTGGTAGAGCGGGAACATGTCAGCACTCTTCAAAGCCAACCGTGAACTGAAGAAATGCCGGTAAGCTGTATAATGGCATACATGGGTTTTTTTCAACTTAGGTGGATATCTCTGCCATTTTTGTGAATTTTGACACCAAATTTTCAACATGGGGTTCTTGGGACCCCACCTCATGAACTGAATCTCACTGTCATCTGGTTATTCAGTACCAAAAGGTGATTTTGTGGTCAGTGCATGGAATCACCTTTTGGGACCGATTAATGAAATGACAATGTCACGGCTCATGAGGTGAGCACTCAAAAAGCCTGTGTTGTAAATTTAGTGAGACAATTCCAAAAAATGACTGTGTTACCAGCGAGCATTGTGCAATTTCCACGCACACCCATAACTTCGAGAATTTTTAATATTTTCACTCCAGATTTTCATCATTGGCATTTTTCCACAGCATCTTATGAACAGTATAGCTGCCGTTGTTCACATCCTGGCTGAAATGTGTTTTTGCACATCCGGTGCATAATAGTGTGATCACTGTGGGAAATCAGTGTTCGGGACAGATTAGAAAAATCACAATGCCACTGTTCATGAGCAGAAGTCCCAAAATGTCTATGTTGAAAATTTGGTGACATAATTCCACAAAATTACTTTGTTATGAGCGTGTGTTGCATAGTTTGGAAGTTTGCGAATGTTTTATATTTTCACTCCAGATTTTCAACATTGCCACCTTTTCACACTTCCCTATGAATGGTACAGCTGCCATTTTTCACATCATGCCCAAACTGTGTTTTCCCACATCTGGTGCAGAAATGCACGGTCCTTGTGGGAAATCAACGTTTGGGACAGATTGACAAAATCACATTGCAACTGTTCATGAGTAGAAGTTCCAAATGCCTTCATGAGGTGATGGGTCACAAAAAGAACATGTTGAAAATTAGTGGTACAAATACCAACAAATCCCCGGGGCATTAGGGTTTCTAACCATAACATCCCACCCTGTACAGACTGATGGGCATTAGGGGTGAGCCTTTAGATTGCCATGCCTTTGGATTGCCGGCTGTAATGCTCACACCATTCCACCACCACCCCCACCCTGCAGCCAGTGACAGGCATCCAGGTGTGCCTTGGACTCTTCGGCCCCAGGGTTCACCCCATTCTCCTATACTGCACCCATTTCAGCATATGTCCTAATGGAATTGGGTGACTGTAAAGTCGTACACCCCAAGGCACACCTCAGCACGTGTTGGTCTCTGGAGGATAGGGTGAGGTGACATGGCATGAGCATTATGGGCAATGACCCAAAGGCACACCCTACTGCCAGTGCATCTCTGCAGGGTGGTGGTGGGGTTGGCGTCACTTCAGTACTTCACTGCCATTCCTATTCTGCATCTGTCTAACTCCTGTACTTCCAATGCTAATACCAGCAAGTAAACATTCGTCATTGACAAATGCTTGTTTGTAGACTGCTATGCATACCAGTGGCACATTGGGACATTAGTGTTGCTTCCATGTAAATTGAACTTTGCAACTGATTTGCTCACAAATAGGATTGCACAATGATATAGAGAAAATACTTGTCAATCGAAAGATATACAAAAATAGTGGTCGAGCTGACAGGTACAGTGGTAGAATATTATGTTGATACACAAAAACCTTGGCTTGGAAATGGCCTTGGGTCTCATGTCTCTCACTTAAAGGCCATTTGAGGCCAAATGCATTGCAGAGGAAGATGTACTTATTGTCTACAGAGGAAGTGTCCATGTGGATTGCTCCGAATCAAACAGGACTTGTGGATGTTTAGGAGGAAGCTAGCATTCCTATTGGCTAAGGGTGGGCACTGCAGCACACTTCAGGAGAGATTAGTGTGGATGACAGGGGAAACCAGACAAGAAAAGGGGCTGCGCCACAAATATATATACACATAACCCAATGAGAGTGCATAAATGCAAGAAGAAAGATGGAAGAGGGCATTGGACCCTAGAGTATAGGAATGCAGAGATGAACTTGTGAGAGAGTCAGGGTAATGCCTGAGATTGATTGACTGATTGACTGATGTAAATCTGGTAACTGGGAGAGGCACACTGAGCTGAGGCTCATTTCCAGATGTGACCTGTGGGAAGGGGAAGGGGAGAAGCATAATTTCAAATAAAAAACAGCCAATCAGGTAATGTGGTTATAATGAGGATGACATAAAGAACATAGGTTGAGTTCAGTGTGGACAAAATCATGAAACATTCCATACTGGAGGGTAGTATAGTGCAGTGATTTAAGGCTCTGAGCTGCAAATCTGGAGACCTGGGATTGAATCCCACAGCCCCCACTTGCATACTGTGTGACCCTGAGCAAGTCACTTAACTTCCCTGTGCTCCCAGGTTGCACCTGTACACAAACTTTCAGTGTAATGTGTCTCACCTGGTTAAACAACTGGAAAAAAATGAAATAGTTTACAAAACATCTGTGCAAACTGGGCAAACTCAAGCTGCATAGTGCCAAAGTAAATGCAGGCTGAGCTGTTTCTAAAAGTAGGAGTCAGAATAGGATGAAAAACTTTGAATAGGTTGCTGAAACTATGAGGTTAAGAGGGTGGGGGAGGTAAGGGGTTGTCAAAAGCAAGGCAAGGGTAAGGAAGGGTTCAGGAAAAGGGTTGACAGGAGCAGGAGGGAGGGGATGAGTTTAAGCTGGAATCTAATGGAAGGAAGGGAGGGGGAGAGATGTATGGAGGAGGGTAGCTGGTTCCAGAGACAGGGGAGGCCATATGAGATAGCAGATTTCCCAGCTGAGGAGTGTGAGTGGGAACAGAGAATGTGTGTGTGTCTCTTGAGGACAGGGAGTAGAAGGAGGTGGAGGAGAAGGATGGAATGGGGAAGACCAGATGGAATAGGTATGAGGGGAGAGACCCATACCAGTATTTAGACATGATGAATCACAGTGGAACTGGCAAAGTGAGGGTGGGGGGAGGATGGATAGGGAGGAGTAAAGGGAGCAGTGGTGAGCATGATAAGGTGAGTTGATAGCAAAGCAACAGAAAGCATTGCTGAGGGTGTTCAGTCTGGAAAAGAAGGTGGAGAGGGGAGTGTCACAAACCATGTCCACATAGTTGAAAACCAGGAGAAGCATTTTGGTGATCAGCTACCAGCAGACCTGGGGAGAAAGGCAGTCCTTATTGCAGTAAGGGCACTGAGTTTGGGGTGGAGTTTGACATGGATGGCATCAATGTGGCAGAGAAATCAAGCCTGCTATCTATCCATACTCTGAGGTACTGAAAAGCTGGGGCTACTTCAAACAGTGTGCCTTCCAGCATGGAGAAGACAGAGAAGGGGGCAAGCCAGGCCAGCTTCTGATTGGTACCAAAGTCACAGACACATTTTTTTTTGTGTGTGTATGTTGACCTAAAGTTTATTGGACTGGAACCAGTGCAGAACATTGTGAAAGACTTGTTGAAGCGAGACTTCCAGAGATGCAGTTGAGGGACTAGAGGTGTAGAGAACTGTATCATCTGTATACATGTGAATATGTGAGTTGGCACAGCTGGAGTGGATGTAATTTAGGAAAATGCAGAAGATGATTGGACCCAGAATGTAGCCCTGTGGGACCCTGGCCTGGATAGGGAGGGATGGGGAGATGGCACCTCCTACCCGTACTGACTATTGATGGTCTGAGAGGTAGGAATAGAACCAGTTGACAGTGGGGGCTCAGAAAGTGGCAGAGCTTAACTTACCAAGGAGGAGTGAGTGGGACACATAATCAAAGGCTTTGGCCAGATCTATGAAAATGGTGGCTGTGTTGTTCCCCTGATCCTTCGCTGAGAAGATGCAGTCAATGACACTTAGGGAGAATATGGTGGAATTCCTAAAGTCAGACTGGAAGGGGAGGAGGAGGTAGATTGGACAGAAGTTGCTAAGAGTGGAGGGATGACCCCCTTTATGGAGGGGGAGAACCCTGGCAATCATCCAAGGCTAAAGGACAGTGCAGAGGGTGAAGGAGAGATTTAGGAGGTGAGTAAGGGAGAGAAGTGGTGATAGGAGCTGACAGATGGAGAGGTTTAGGGTCCAAGCCATCTGGGCTAGACTAGGAAGGGTTACATGAGGAATGGGCAAATAGGGTCTCCTGGGGAGTGACATGGGAATCAAACTCTAGAGGGGGTGATGTAAGGAAGAGGGAGGAGAAGGGGGGAGTGGTGTGGAACCATGAAGTGGGAGGGAAGGGAGAGCACTAGTTGTAAAAACTCACTGAAGTGAGCAGCAACAAAGGGAGGATCAGACACTAGTGAGTCATTAAGTATGAGGACAGGGGGAAAGGACTGGACCGGGGGAGGTCAAAAAAGGATTGCATCACCTTCCAGAATTTTGCTGGGGAAGTATGATTATTCTGGTAGTTGGCCTTAAAGTAGAAGAACTTGGTGGTAGGAATGGCCTTAGTGCAAGAGCTCCTAAGTGCCCTGTAGGAGAGGAGGTCCAACGGATAGTGGGATCATTTATACCTTGCCCATGCTTGGTCATGGGTCTTGCATAAGTCGATGCGATCAAAGGTGATCCAATGGTAGTGAGATGATTTACCCCTGGATTTCCTGATTTGAGTGTGCTTGTCCCAGACAGAAGTAAAAATTGAGTGGAAGAGGAGAGGATCATATCAGTGTCTGGGGCAGTGAGCATGGGGGACAAGTCAGTAATAACCAGATCACTCAGTAGAGCTTCTTTGTTCAGTGACCAAAGGGACCTGGACTCTGTGTACTTTGGGAAGGAAGGAGGGAGCCAGACTTTCCTCACACAAAATGTCATGCAGTGCTCATTGAAAGCATCCGACAATATACCTGCTGCAGTTATGCGGTGGGGGTGCAAGTCAAGAACACAGTCAAGAAGGGTATGATTTGATGAGTGGACATTGAATCAGGTAGGTTCTGTGATGAGCTGTGAAAGGTTAAGTGGCTCAGTCCTGTGGGTGGTTGGCCTGGAAGTCGGGGAAACCCAATTAATGTTAAATTCACCCAGTAGGATGTGCTCAGCAGCAGAGGAGTGTGAGGAGAGAGTGGCTAGTGACTCCATCAGAGACAAGGGAGAAATTCTCAGTGAGGCATAGTAAACACCAATATAAATGGGTAGTGATGAGGAAAAGAATAGTTTAACTAGCAGAAACTCATGTGAAGAAGGTGCAGCCTTCCTGAGAGTGATGGTGCAGGAGAGGTTCTGGCAGACATAGAGGGCAATCTCAACTCCTTTTACCCATACTGCCTAAAGAAGTGGTAGTATGGAATGGCCAAGCTGGAATCAGCAATACTGGAAGAGAACCAGGATTCTGTGATGTAGAGGAGTTCTAGGGAGTGATGAGAGACCAGTATAGTGAGGAGATCAAGTTTAAGGAGGAGGCTTCTGACATTAATGTGGTAAGGACCAAGGCTTTGAGGAATGACGGGGGGGTGGGGGACCAGGGTTCAGTTCCACATTGCCAGCAAGGAGGAGAAGCAGATTAGGGAAGTGAAGAATGGAGTAGGAACACATCTCCTTGGCCAGGGGAAGGGGTGAGGAATGTGGAAGGAACAGAATGGAATGAATGGTGGAAGAAATTAATGTTAAAGGAATTACACCCTCATATCTCCTAAATGTTATTTGTTTCCATGTCAATAGACAACTCTTTTCATGTACTGTAGCTGTTAAGGATGTATGCAAATGCTTTAGTCTGTTTTCACAGTTCATAATAGGCCATTTTACTATCCTGGAGGTTCCATTTCGTGGTTGTTGAAATCTTATTGTCCCTGAGAGTCACATTAGCATATGAGAATATGATGCGTAATCACCCTTTAAACTCCCCAATATGCCTGTCTGCTTAATTAGTCTTAAAAGAAACAAGATGCAAAAAGGTGTAAAATACCACATTTACCTCCAGTGAGCTTTGAAAACTATCCAAGTTATAATGCAGTTTTTTTCCCCTGTAAACTTCATTCAGTTTATGAGTTTCCAGAGAGTTTTTGCAGGGTATTTTTTCTTTCAGCATATAGATACATGGTATGAATGGGTGGTCTGACATCATTTTCTCATATGGTAATGCAATTCTCATGGACAATGACATTTCAACAACCATGAAATGGAAACTCCCAGGTCAGTCACAGATGGCTACCATGAGCAGTGAAAACAAACTAAACCTAACACATATAAGCCCTAACAGCTACATGAAAGGAGTTGTCTGTTGACATGGAGACAAAATTTAAATGATATGAGGGAGTAGTTTTCCTTTAAGGGAGGGAGAACGGAGGAGACTAGGATGAATAGAAAAGGAAGGAAGGGGAGAGGAAGGGTGAAGGGGGAAGAAAGATGAGGGTGGAGGGTGCAGAGAGGGACAAGATATGGGGCTAGTGGGAAGAAAGGGGAGAAGCTGAAATCAGAAAGTAGAGCAGTTAATGTGGTAAACAGGTAGACTGAGACTAAAATGAGGCAACTTTTTCACACACTAGCAAAAACATCAATCCATAGGAAACTGTTGACTGTCAAGCATTTAATAACAGCAGGCAAATGGTATTAAAACTATGTTGTGCAGGCTAACAGATATAGCTATGATACTGAACTCTGGAGTGCTGTAACAGTTACATTAACTGAGTTTAGCAAGGTGTCAGAGTAAACAGCAGGAAAAAGCAAGCAGGCATACAAATGGTGAAATCAGCTAAATAAGATATGTACTGCAATATTATTGACATCAACGCTGTGCATGGTCCTGTATGGGAGTGATCAGAGAGGTGGATAGAGCCAGGGCAATAGATATACAGTAGTCTATCTGAACTTCGGCCAGGCCTTTGACACTGTGGTGCATGACAAGCTTCTGAGCAAAGTTCACTGTTGTGGTATGCATGAGCAACAGAATAAAGAAGGAGAAGCAGGGTAGGGAGGACAGGCAGACAAGATAGGATACTGATGGAAAATGAAGCCAACAGCAGGAGCAGCTGAAGACCAAAAGGCCAAGCAAAATTACATGAGATACAAGGAGCAATGCAGGCAGGGGAGCAAAGCAAGACTGGAACTCTGTGGCAGTCAGACAGCAAACAGTGCAGGGAAGCAGGCTGTACCAGGAGCTGAAGCAGGGAGACAGAAATGGCAGCAAAGAATACAACAGTGAAGAGGAAGCAGGCCACCATATAGTGAGCAGGAGGATCACTAGACCGACTGCAGCACCACAGAAGGACAGGGAGCAAGAAGCATGTAGCTGTACAGTACATCACCCATTCTTGCTGACCCACAAAGATCAGGTTCCACCAGTAAAAACTGTCTAACCAAGATTTAATCTCAACCAGCTGGAGGCCATTCAATCAGAAATTTCTTGTAGATGTTGATACAACACAGAAACTTCTTCTTGCCCATCTAATGTAAAAGACAGGTACAGTTGAGGATAATCTGTATAGCAGTGAAGACTCACACCATACCGTCTGATTAACCTTCCCAAGGCAACACATATACTGCAAATAACATGGGGACAGAATCAAAACCTAGAAAACCCCACAACTGACCACAACAGGACTCAATGAGTAAGAACTCGTAACAATGTGTTGGAATCTGCCAGACATGTAAGACTGAAGCCATTTCATGGCTCTTATTGTGAGTGCCCATATTCCTCAGACAACCTATCAAAACTTCATTATCCGTAGTATCAAATGCTGATAAGAGAGTGTGGAGAACAGCAACAGTGTGGTCCCCTCTATCCACTGCCTTGAATAGATCATTTAATACCTTGACAAACATGGTCTTCTTGCTGTGCCAAGCCCTGAAACCAGATACTAATGCTTTTTTAGATATCAAATTTGTCAAAGTGAACCTTGAGCTGCACCACCACTAGCATCTCAGTAATCTCCCTGAGAAAGGGAAGATCTGAAACTGCTTAGTAATTAGCCAGCTGATCTGAGATCAAGCATGGCATTATGCCTCTGAAAAACACCCCTTCTCAAGGGAACACTGGACATTCCTGGCAAAAGCTGAACCCTAGGTTTCCCAGCAGTCCACCAATAGTTGTGTTCACCCTGGGTCAAAATCGGAGAAAATGGGGCACAGCCTGGAGATCACCCTGAATACCTCTTCCACCAAAATAGACTGAAACTCACTCCAGAGCATCAAATGGCTGTTGTCACCTTATTACTGACCATGCCAGCCTCAAGCAGACCACCTGGAAGGATCCCTACTCTAATGGAGGACACTATCCAGAAGGATTTGACAAAACTCCTCACATTGATACACTTCCAGAATGTAGACAGGGAGACAGATTTATGTTTGAAATAATTTATTTGGTCTATTCTTACCTGAAGCAATCAGTGGTTACAGGAACTCTGACTTTTTCAGTTGGATTGCCCTTTGATACTTCTTGTAAAGTGCTCTCAGAGCCATCCTGTTTCCCACAGAGTTGGACATCTTTCAGGAACACTCAAACCTTCACCCTGTTGCCCAAACCTTTTTAGTTCATTATTATACCAAGGTAAGCTATGGTGAGAGATCAGTGGGTGGACTCAAACTGGAACAAGTAGGTTCTGAGCAGTCATGACGGCATTGTTACAGCCATCAGTGTCCCTCTCTGCACACCTCTTGCCTGTTAACCCTATACCCAACATGTCCAATACCTCTTTAAGCATATCTGCCTCAGGATTATGCTTCAGTTGATATTATATCATCTCTACAGGGGTTAGAGGTATCTGGGGGCTGCAATACACTGACTGGCACGGTGATCTGACAAACTGACTTGATCAATCCTGACATCCCAGATGTTCAGCCCCTGAGACAACACAAGGTCCATGGTGTGACCTATTTCATGTATAGCAGAGGTAACTGTCTGAGGCCCAGGTAATAAGTACCATATCTACAATGCTACCCACCGTGATAAAGCACTCTGTGATAAAGGTATCACACTTTTGTTTATGACAAAATGGAGTAATTTAGATTGGATTACTTTGTTCCTAGGGTATCCTAACAGAAATTTTGAAAGCCGGTCTTCGTCTTGGTGAGCAGCACTGTATTTGGACCTTATTTTTCTAGGCAGCACACTGACTTTGGCTGTATTGTATCACCTTGCTACTTGAAAGATCAGAGTTCACATTTTAAATCCAGAATCCAACATGTAGGCTGACTGTATGTCAGGCACTGTCACTGAACTGCTGGCTAAAAACAAGGATTAACTACTTCACCAGTGCTGTCACTAACCTGTTGCAAATTTACCACTGTGCTGTTTTCTTCCCTTCCCACTTTATGCCCTCGCTTGCATGGTGTAAAGCCTGGATTTCAGAGTCAAAGTTCACTGCAGGCATTCCTGAACATGCTGCTGTGCTACTGTAGTAGAAACCATCTCACTTTAACTTTGGTACATGCTTGAATGTACAAGATAAACAGACAACGAAAGAGGTAAATACAAAGCACAGCAGGAAAATTTAAATTAATTAAACATAACAGATTTTATATGAAAAAGTACTAACAGAAAAAAACAAGCAAATCTAAATATCTCACCACGCAATTCTTAGGATAGAGCATTGTACAAAGATTCAGTTCCCAACAGCACATGCAGTATCTGAGATATGGGTCCCTCCCTCATGTACACAGCTTTTTCTGTGAGGATTTGATACCGTCCAAGCACAAAGAGGAAACGAGCTCTCTTGGCTGTGCACGCTAGTGTATTTATTTATTTACTTATTTTAAAATTGGTAACTGGGAAAGGCACAGTGAGCCAAGGCTCATTTCCAGGTGTGACCTGGGAGAGGGGGGAAGGGGACTACAGAAAGAATACAATTACAAAACATCAGAATGCAGATTCATAAGCAACATTACAGATACAGAAGCAATGTGGCGACTTAGTATATTAACATCATAGAAACATAGAAACATAGACTTTGATGGCAGATAAGGACCGCTTGGCCCACCTAGTCTGCCCATTTCCCTACCTACAGGATAGGCCGCAGATCCTAGTTAACCAACAGCCTATTTCTTCCTACCCCCCACAAGAATTGCCTTATGTCCGTCCCATGCATTCTTGAATTCTCCCACAGTTTTAGACCCCACAACCTCCTCAGGAAGGCTGTTCCATGCATCCACTACCCTCTCTGTGAAATAATACTACCTCACATTGCCCCTGAACCGCCCACCCTCTATCTTTAAATTGTGTCCCCTTGTTCTTGCACGTCTCTTTTTCTGAAAGATGCTATCCTCTTGGACTTTGTTGATTCCACTGAGGTACTTAAAAGTTTCTATCATGTCCCCCCTCTCCCTTCTTTCCTCAAGGGTATACATATTAAGCTCCTTTAGTCTCTCCTCATACGGCTTCTCTTGCAGGCCCAGCACCATTGTAGTTGCCCTCCTCTGGACTGCCTCTATCCTGTCTATGTCCTTGCAGAGATGGGGTCTCTAGAACTGGACGCAGTACTCCAGATGGGGTTTCACCAACTGTCTGTACAGAGGGGTAACAACTTCCTGTTTTCTGCTGCTGATGTCTCTCCCTATGCATCCCAGTATACCCCCCGCCCTCCCTACTGCCTTCTCACATTGCTTGCTAACCTTAAGGTAATCTGATATGATTACCCCCAGGTCCCTTTCCTTTTTGTTGTTGTTACTACCCCCAATTGTGTATTCTTCCCCTTGGTTCTTGTTTCCCAGGTGCATTATTTTGCACTTCTTTGCATTGAATCCTAGCTGCCATACTTCTGACCATTCCTCCAACCTTGCCAAGTCCCTTCTCATCCTTTCCACGCCTCCTTGTGTATCAACCCTGTTGCAGATCTTTGTGTCATCTTCAAAGAGGCATACTTTTCCTTCCAGTCCCTCTGCAATGTCCCTTATGAAGACATTAAAAAGGACTGGACCCAATACTGAACCCTGCGGTACCCCACTAGTAACCCCTCTTTCTTCAGAGTGGACTCCATTTACAATTACCTTCTGTGTCCTGTTGTCCAGCCAATGTTTTACCCAGGCTACCACCCTGAGACCCACTCCCAGGCTGGTTAATTTGACTATTAATCTTTTGTGTGGGACTGTGTCAAATGCCTTGCTAAAGTCTAGGTAGGCCATGTCCACAGCCCCTCCCTGGTCTACTACTTTGGTCACCCAGTCAAAGAAATCTATTAGATTTGTCTGACATGACCTTCCCGCTGTGAACCCATGCTGCCTTGGGTCCTGTGCCCCACTGGCCTCTAGGAACTCAACTATTCTTTCTTTCAGAAGTGACTCCATCACTTTCCCCACCACAGAGGTCAAACTGACAGGTCTGTAGTTTCCTGCCTCTGTCTTGGTCCCACTTTTGTGAAGGGGAATCATATCTGCCTTCCTCCAGTCCTCGGGTACCACACCATCCTCCCATGATTTATTAAAAAGAGTAGCCAGTGGTTTCACTAGTTCCCCCCTTAATTCTTTTAGAATTCTGGGGTGAATTCCATCAGGCCCCATTGCTTGTCCACCTTCAGTTTTAGGAGTTCTTGCAGAACCCTTTCTTCTGTGAAAGGACTGGGATCGGCCCCCTATCAAGAGTGCTTCTGTTAATTGGATTAGGCACTTCCCCCTCCTCTTTTGTGAATACTGAGCAGAAATATTCGTTCAGTATCCCTGCTTTTTCACTGTCCGACTCTGCCCACCCACCCTTCATTCTATTCAGCCTCACTATCCCTCCCTTTGTCTTTCTATGCTCGCTGATGTACCTATAACAGGTTTTATCCCCCTTCTTAACCGAGTTGGCTATCTTTTCCTCAGTTTGGGCCTTTGCTATTCTGACTTCCCTCCCTGCTTCCTTTTGCCTTAACTGGTACAGCTCTCTGTTCTACTCCTTCTGTGTTTCCTTATACTTCCGGAATGCTATCTTTTTCTTCCTGACTTTCACAGCCACCTCTTTTGAGAACCATAGTGGCTTTTTGATTAATGCAGTGATATGTAGACAATCATGACAGAATACAATGAAAGTGCAAGGTGCCTGTTGGGATAGGTGAAAGTGTTAGTGGGGTCCTCAGGTGGATTCAAAAGTAGCCTCTATTAAGGGGGGGGTACATTCAGGAAGGGTGTCAGAAGAGAGAGAGGATGAAATCTCAAGAGGGTGTTGACAGGGACAAGAGGCTGGAAGAAGATGCCTTATCTAGCATCTAAAGGCAAGGAGTGAGGGTTAGAGGTGGAGGGGAGAGGGGAGCAGGTTCCAGAGGGAAGGGTGGCAGTAGGAGAAAGCAGCTTGTCCAGCAGAGGAATGAGGGTTGGGAATACAAAAGGTACAGGAATACCTGGAGCAGAGAGAGTAACAAGAGAAGGGAAGGGGAAGATGAGTAAGGAAAGGCAGAAGGGAAAGGACCAAAATCAATATTTAGCAATGAAGGAGGCACAGTGGGACAAGCAGTGTGATAGGAATGTGAGGATGGAGAGGGAGGAATAGATGGAGCAATAATGAGTATGGAGAGGCGGGTTGGTAGCCAAACCTAGTTAAAGCATGCATTGAGCTCATATGAAGTCAAAGGGCTGAGACTTGTTATTGCCATCAGCAACTGGCTTTGTTTTCTCTGTACCATCCAGTTCACTCATGTCAAACTGCAGTGAGTTTTGACCAGTTCTGGATTTGTTCTTTCATGAGGTAAACAATTTATGCTGGACATTCATATGGGAACTGGGGTAAGCCAATCTGCATGGTCTGTTGCCTCTGAGGTACAGCTCAATTAGCCCCCTTTCAGACATTAACCACCATATTCATCATGAGTGAAGGTATATCCCACCCCAGTATGTGATCTCTTCTACAATTTAAAGTTTTTCAAGTAGCAGTTTGACACACTGATGGAACCATTTTAGAAATCCATGAAGAAAAATAAATGTATGCATGTCTAACAAATGCGCACATTAAGGGGTATGAAGTCAGTCATTCACATGATGTCCTGGGACTGATTTTCAAAAGGCCGGGACTGGCGCAAGGAGCTTGCAGCAATAAGAAATGGTGCAAAGAGCTCCTTGTGCCAGTCCCTATTTTCTAAGGGATCATGTGCCATGGGGGGACTTCCTGTGCCAACAAGCCTTCTGAAGTCCTTGCAACAGCTGCACTGGTTTGCCATGGCAGAAGAGGGCATTTGCTGAAGCAGGGCTGGAATATCCCCTACATTGGGATTTTCCAAGCCCCCTGCCATGGGGCGCACAGACCCTGCAGTTAGACTAGTCACGAGTTGGCCTAAGCTGCTGGGCGTCAATGCTGCAGGCTGCGCTGGATGGGTTATGGCCCTGCGCCCCCTGTGGAAGGAACCCAGACAGCCCCCGCAACTGTCAGATCACCATTGGAGTGGCAGGTGAGAGCTCACACCCCCCCTGTGTGGTGGTGATGCTGCGTCTGCTCCTTCCCCATGGACTCGCACCGTCCCTGCTGCCCCCTCCATTGGGGGTGGTTATCACCCACATCCAGACCCATCCCAATCCCACACCCACGAGCTGGGGCATTGTCCAGATGACTTAGCAGCCACCCTGGTGTCAGGTTGGCAGGTTGCCATCAATGGCCATGATGCACAAGTCTGTGCGGCAGCTTGAGGTAGTCCCCTTCCATGTGCTATTTGGTTGGCACATGGGTTGATTTAGAGCAAACTTGGGGACTTTGGTGTTGGGATTTCTGTTCTTTTAAAATATGGTGAAGGGTTCCTGGCGCACCTGAATTTGCCATAGGCAGTAGCTCTCCACACACTGTGCTGATCTAAATCGGCATTTGAAAATCAAGACCCTGGATTCTAGACAGTAGTTAGATTTTACATGGATCAGGAAGACCTTAAGAAGTTGGGTGACTGATTGATGCTCCTAGAGATTCAGATTTAATGTAGCGAAATTCAGTGTGCTACACCTGCTAAGGAAATCAGCACTTTGTTAAAGTAGTAGCCAGTGACATGACACAGAATATCCAGCATTATAAAATGTGTTGGAAATGTCCTGCTTCCTGATAGGCTAAGCAAGTTCTGAGACCCATACCTTAATTCTCCACAACTGCAGAGGTTGAAACAAGTTCACATAGTGAGATTTGAAATGTGAGCAACTCACGTACAGAATTCATGAGCCATTTCAGTTATTCTTGATTTCCATTACAAACATGGCTGCCACCTAAACTCATAGAAACATAAAATTTGATGGCAGATAAGGACCGCATGGCCAACTCAGTCTGCCCATTTTTCCCCATATACAGTATAACGCAGATCCTAATCAATCTTAGGCTCTTTCAACCTCCCCCCTTATTTTTCAGTAAGATACCTTTATGCCTATTCCATGCATTCTTGAACCTCCCCCCAACTGCCTCTTGATCTGGGACCTCAACAGTGAAAGTCCATTAAATTCAGCAGAATACGTAAATAATTGAATGCTCTTTACACTCATGAGCCCCTCCTTATACACACATGATCAGATTTAAAAAAATCAAGTACAACTCAGAGTTTCCATTGCTGATGTTTCTTTGATGAGCATGAAAGATCCCCATCCTTTCCTTACCAGTTTGCCAGAGAACTCCCTGCTCCTTACCCTGCAGTGGATGAAATTGAGATTCTGGCTCCATTTGAGGCCTCTGTGTTTGTCTGTGTGTATTTCAGTGGAACTCTGCACAATTTCAAATTCACATATTTCATGTTACCATTACGTGTGTGTGTTGGGGGTGAGGGAACATTCTACTACTGCAATGCAGACTTTTTAATTCTTGTATTGGGAGGTCTAAAGCCCAAGGTTCAATGTGGGGGGAGAGCTCCTCCCACATCCCCAGTAAAGGCCAGCCTCCCACAGCAGTTCCCTGCTTAGCGTGTTGCTAAACTCACCTCCTTTGCAACTGCTGGACCTCTGCATGGCTCGTGTGACTGAGCCCCCTTCCAGTCCTTGTCTTCTGCTACCTGCTTGCTCACCCCCTTGTTCCTTCCCACTCCTCTCATTCCTCTGTTTCCCTTCTTCTTGTCTTGTTGTGTCCCCCAGCTCAGCTGACGCTATCTTCCTGCCATTTCTTTCCCTGCCCTTGCCGTGTTCTGCCATCTCCTGCCCTCCCCCCATTTTTCTGCTCCTCATTCACCTGGCTTGTTGTGCATTTCCCTTTCATTCTGCCTATGGGTTGTGTGCTCGGTTCCCTGTGGGCTTTACTTTCTGCCAGCATTGTGCCTGCGGGCTTCTGTGCCCCTGTTTGTATCCCTGTTGTTTAGGGACCTGTGTTGTTTGTCCCTGTCTCTGATTTCCCTGTCTGGTTGTGGTTTTCCTGCTGGCCAGCTTTCAGCCCCTGATAACTTCGCTTCTCTTCCTGCTGTTTCAGACCCCTCCTCTTTTCTCCCTTCTCTGCCTGTGTTTGGTTACCTCTTTCTCTGTTTTCATTTTCTCCCTCTTTCTGATTGTGTTCCATTCCACTTTCGCCTGCTGTTTTCCCTCCTCCCTTCCTCGTACCTTGTTTTCCACTTCTCTCCCATTCGCCGTCCCTCCTTTGGGTGACTATTCCATCTCATGCCCTGCTTCGCTTGGGGCTGCCACTTTTTTCCCCATCAGCGCTTCCTGGTGTGCTCCACTTCCTCTGCCTGCCTCCTCAATCTGCTCCCTCGCATTGTGGTCCTATCTGGGCTGCAGTGTCCTCCTCAGCATAGAACTCCTCAGTTTCTCCCAGCGGGCTGATACGTGGAGCATTGTCCCTTCCCTTGCTGCCTCCTGGAACCTTACTGCCTCAGGCTATGGTTCCCTGCCAGTTTTCTTGAGTTATGGCATGCCAACCTTCCTGAGCTTGCTCGGTGCTACCAATTCAAGCTCCTTTGCCTTATGACCAGATTCATTTTCTCTGCCCCGCTGATCCCTCACCTTCAATTTTTCCTTCCCCCCACACTTGCAATATTTCTGCCCTGTGCACTGCCTCATATGTGTTCTGCTCCTCTTCCCTGTTCTACTGTTTTGCATGTCATATAGTACTTCCCTGTGTCCCACTGATTTTCTTTCCCCTTTTCCCAAATTACTGATACTTCCCTGCTCCATGCTGGCTTTGGCTCATTTCTTTTTTTTATTGCTTGCTACTGCATTTATCCAGGGGTGCCCAAATGTGTCCACCATCTCATTTTCAGTGGGTTTTTCCTCTCCTTTCCCCAGTTCATGCATATGCAGCTTTCAGTGCAGGTAGGCAATGTGATCTAGCTCCACCACCTTTTTCTCCCTTACTTTTGGCCTTTCCCTGTTTTTGGCTTGCCGCTGCAGCACTCTTGGGGTGTGTTTCCACCCCCTAGCACTCAGCCCTTAACTATTGCACCTTATCTGCCTATTCCAGTTCTTTCCCATGCTCCCACGATATGTTTCTTTGTGCTCAAGTCCCTGTTGTTTTGTTTTTACAGCTTGATTCTACACTCATTCCTCACTTCCCTATGCATTGTTCCACTGATTTTCCACAGGTTTCTACCTGTCTGCTCCCCATAATACCCTGTGCTGCTGGTTCACCTATTGCTCCCTGTGCATTTATGGCTTCTGCATACCGTACCTTTGTGTGTTCCCTCAAGTTTCATCCAGCAGTGTATGTCATCCCCTCAGCTGCTCTCTACCTTCCTATCCTGCTCCTTTTGACCTTCTAGCCCTATATGCTGCACTCCCTTTCCCTCAAGTGACTTCTGACACTTTTTCCTCGCTCAGCCCATATCAGCAGTCCAGCACCTTCCATCCCTAACTCTGCCTATTGAGGCATAGCAGTGCAGTTAGGCTTCCCTTGTCTACCCGGGGATGGGAGCCTGTTTCCTCTACCTTCAGTCTCAACCAGTTTTTCTCCCAGTCAACTTCTGAACAACCTCCGTCCCTAACTCTTCCTGGTGTGGCATCGAATGAAGGTTAGCTCACCCCAACTACTGGGGATGGGAGGTTGTGTCTTCTATCTACTGTTTCAACTAACTGCATTCTATACCTGATACCCTGTTGCCACATTCCCTTATGGAACAGGACCACTTTATCCAATTTGCTTTCAATATCCTACCTTGCCCAGCTGCATCCTGCACTTCCATGGACTCGATGTACTTGTCCCTGCCTTGGCCTCCTCATGTTCTGGACTTGGACTGTGCCAGCTTATTCTGTCTCCACCCCTCCACTCAATCTGTCAAACTCCTGGACTTCCTTGCTGCTTGACATCCAACTCTCCTTCTGCTCCTTCACATCGTTGTTGTGGATTGCCTTCTGGCTCAACCTCATCCAGTCTTCAATCATTCAGCTCCATGCTGCCATCTCCTCCATCACTGCTGTGCCGGATGTCTCTGTTTCCTTGTTGCCTTCCTATTGGACATGTCTGCCCATATTCCCCTTGCTTCCTGCTGGAGCTGAGCCATTTGCTCGTCTTCGAGGATGTGTGCCTGAAGCCTTCTACAAGTTTTCCCTTGATTCTCTCCTTATCACATCCAGAGTTCTTCCATCAGTGATTCTTGTGACATTCCCTATCAGCACTTCCAGTTTGCCATCTCCTTCGTAGGTGGGAACTCATTGCCCATCACTGCTGCACTTTGCTACCAATTATTACTGTTTGCCATCTCCTTTGGAGGTGGGAACCCATTCCTCATCATTACAGCTCATTGCTACTAACTGTTCCAGTTTGCCATCTCCTTTGGAGGTGGGACCCTCACACCAGAACTTCACAGCACCTTGTACCTGAATTCGCTTCTTGGTTTAACATGGGTCTCACATCAAACCCTGATTCAAATACCTGATTCAGATTCCTGCATTCTATTCTGGTATGCTGTGGCACTTTCCCCAGTCCCATACCTTCCCTGCACCTGCTGATGCCTGTACTGCTTGACCTCAGCCATCTTCTTATCCAGCTCCATCCTTCTGTTAGTGGACTTCTGCTTGGTCTTTTCCCTCCATTCTGGGACTGCTGCTTTCCACCTCAGCACCCTGTGGCTCGGGGCTCCTGGACATTTGCTGTGTCTCTTTTTTGGGACATTCCTTATCGACATCCTGCATACCTGCTTGATCAACTACTTCTACCCATTCATCTGTCTCATACTCCTACCTCAACCAACATAAGAGCACCCTTCCACCATTCTATGGAGTACCTGTTCTTCTCACCAGAGGAAACCTTCTTTCAGCAACATCCCTTGAACAGCATTCCCTATAGACTCTTATGTCTCCATAGAATCATCAATACATCCCAATAACCTCCCCAGGACCCATTTCTGGAATTCCATTTGACTGGACTATAGAAGATCCTATCTCTCAACCAACTCTGCAGGATGCTTCCTTATATATTCTGTTCATTCAAGCAGTATGGGCAGCACTGCCTCCCATGTCTTCATAGGAGCCAAGATTTAGTGGAGTCTCCTTCACTCCTATCTTCCGACATGGAAACATGACCATAATTCCTTCCAAGGTGTACCAGCTCTAGAATAACCTTCACTGTTTAGGATAATGGGAACCACAGGATACTTCATAACATTACTCGCACCATCCATTATACCTTCTCCTCATAGTCTTCTCCTAAAAGCGTTGACTCTGTTTGACCACATTATTCACCTTGTATTCCCTGAATAGCCATTGGATGTTCCTAAGTCCTTCTCCAGCTACTATCCCAGAACATGTATCATTGGATATCTGGTGCCTAGCTGCCTTGCTAGAGTTACTCTACCAGAGCCATTGTTCCCTAGCCCTTGGATGTCACCTTAATTCATAAAGTTTTCTACATCTCTTGATCATGTCATCCCAAATCAAGCCAGCTACCCATCCAGTGGTCCTTCTAACTCATCTATCAGGATTACCTCCCATACTCCCTCCTGCGAATACCATCACTGAGAACAGGCTTCCATTGATTCTTCAGTCTGCTCATCTGTAATGACCTAGCTGTCTCACTATCCCAGTTATGCCCCACAACAGTCCTGCATCAGACTAAACATGCCTGGAACCTATTGCATTCTATGCTTGCTCTCAACTTCCTTTTGCCACATCAGTCTAGAGACTTATTCAAAGATCCACTCTTGGGCTCCCCACAGCATCCCTACATTGAATGTTCTAGCAATACAAAGCTGCCATGGCCACTTAAGTTCCAGCTACAGGCAAGGGTTCAGTTAATTTATGTTTTGTGGAAGTCAAATACTTCCATGAGTCAAAATCTGGAAGTCATTCCAATTTTTTGGAAGTCAAAATACTTCCCACATCACACAATTGGAAAGCCAGTATTCTAAGACGGAGCAATTTATGGATGTTAATACAAATATTAGTAGTAAAATACAGTTTCTTTTAGAAAAATCCATAATGTATTAGCTTCTGTGTCTTCAGTTTTGGAAGTCATCCAATTTAGTTTTTTACATTTGGAAGTCAATGATTTCCTCCCCCTTTATTTTGGAAGTTTTTGCCTTATTTTTGGAAGTCAAATACTCCTAAAATGGAGTTAACTGAAGCCCTGGCTACAGGCAGTTAAGCCACAGCAATACCTATATCCACCATTTCACACTAGCAGTCCTTCCTGAATATGAGGATATGCAAATCTCATTATAGCAACGATAACTCTATTCAACCCTCAGATGCATTTTACTGAACTTTCCAATTATTCCTATTGATATCCAGTTACCATCTTTACAGCGTTTCACCTTCCTTCATTGTCTTGAAATCTTCCACATTACTCCCTTCTACCAAGTATGTAAAGATTCTGTCTGAATCCTTGATCATCTCCATAAGATACCTTCATAGCAAAATATTGCACATTGCTGAACTCCAAGCATTGAAACCCTAATCCAGAAGTCAAAGCCTCTAATACACCACCATTTAGCCTTTTCAATTCCTGCATTCCCGTATTCAGCACCAAGATCAAGCTTCCAAGATCATTGCAAATATCTGAACCACTTGCTACTCTCCACAGGAACTAAGCACGTTATCTTACCAGTACCGTCTACGAAGTCTGACAGATTACTTTAAGGATTTCATAACCCATCATACATTCACACAGTTCGGAGTCTGGCAGCTCATTTAGTCAACTCATGCTCTTCCTGCTTGCACTAACTCCGTGCCCACATCGAATATCAATCAATATCACACTGGAATCCTGGACCACACTCACCCCTTTTTCAGCTGGACTTAATCCATATTTGGAATCCAGACATTCCTTCAGAATGGACCTGCCTCCTGAACCTCAGAATCGACTTCCTGAACACATCATTCAACAGACTCTGAAAATGAAACGTTATCTCTACAAACAGTTCACCTTTCTCAGACTTAGAATATGGTTGTAAGAACCCTAGGATCCTCTCCTGTTAGTTTGCCCTGAGGACAGGCGGGTTAGTAACCATGGGTCCTCAGAGGTTTCGTCCACCTAGGGGTTTTCCTCTCCTGCGTGCTACTTGTCATATGCTCCATGAGTTGGAGGAGGTATCTTTGGGGCTTTCTATTCCCTATTCACTACTCAGCTTCCCTACCAAGGGTGGGACTAGAGTAAAGCCAAAGTTTAAAACATTAGAAGTATACTCAAGCACTACTCTATTCACCAAAACATTGAATGGGAAGGTTAAAGCCCAAGGTTCAATGTGGGGGAATAGCTCTTCCCACATCCCCAATACAATCCAGCCTCCCATGGCAGTTCTCCGCTTAGCATGTTGTGAACCACTCACCATCCTCCCTTGCCTCCAGCTTCTCCAGCACACTGCTCACCCTTGGTGCTGGGATTTTTATTCCCTATTCACTACCCAGCTTCCCTACCAAGGGTGGGACTAGAGTAAAGCCAAAGTTTAAAACATTACAAGTATACACAAGCACTATTCTATTCACCAAAATATGGAATCCATAGTAAGCAATCACACAATGTATTGAATGCGTAGAAAGACAAAAGACTGACAGATGAAAACATCTGTGGAGGGACTATTTGACATTTTTTTAAGAATATTTTATTACATTCTTTGTGACTTTTCAAACTTTTATAATGTTTTCTTATAAATGTTTCTTATGGACCCATTTTATAAGAACAATAAGACATTTCAGGGCATTGGTTCTGCTGGTTTTACAGTACCACACTTCTGGGAGCTGAAGACACTCAACCTGCAGCATCGTGCTTTACAACGCCCCCTGGGTGTGTGGTAAAACTTGTACAACCAATGCCCCGTCATGTCTTATTGCTTACATATCACAACATATAACAGGAAATTCCAGTTTGTTACAATTGGATTTCTGTGATATTGCCTAATGTATACAGATACATAGTGCATCTTGTCACTGGCTACCACCTTAAAATGGCTCCCTGTTGTTAAGTGAGCCATCTGCTGCTCATCTCAATTTCTCCTGGATATTATCACAAACCTGCTTCCCCTTAGACTGCTTGGAAGGCTGAACCACCACTGGACTTGCTCCTAACCTCCTAGCTTTAACCTCCTCCAGGATAAGGAGGCAGTATAGTGCAGTGGTCTAAGGCTCTGAGCTGCAAATCTGGTGACATCCAGCAGACCAGACCTGGGTTTGAATCCCACAGCTTCTATTTGCATACTGTGTTACCCTGAGCAAGTCACTTAACCTCCTTGTGCTCCCAGGTCGCTCCTGTAAAAAAGCTTTCAGCTTAGTGTGCTATACCTGGTTAAACAACTAAATAAAAAAAATAAATAAGTGGCCCTAGTACTTTTTGCGTCAATGGTTGCGGATTCAGTATCATCTTCTATCCTCAAACTGCACCTAGGAGTTATCACTGGGGTTTTCTGGGCTACAGTGGATTGGCGAAGTGTATTTCCTCCTTAATTGGGTTAAGGGTAACAGAGTACCCCTTTCTCCTAATTGCCTATCCACTGCGAAGCTTCTGGGGTGCCTGGTGCTGGTACTGGTCTACTGTTCTTCTTTGCTGTATTTTGCCCTTTCTGGATCTGCTGCCTTGTCTCCTGCTGCAACATCATTTTCATCCTGCCAACAAGGCAGCAACCTGAGAGATTCCTCTACCTACCACTGGGCCTGTGACTGACCAGCCTACCTCCACCACAACAGTGATGATTCTTCTTTCCTCCACTATGATCTGGAACCAAAATCTACCAAGTCACCTTGCTTTGTTCTACTAGTGTAAGACTTTTACCTACCTGCCAACTCAAGGCAAGGCAATTTTATTTCTAGAGCACCTTTCCCGAATGTTCAGGGCCCTTGCAGGAGAACAACTACAGGTTAAACAATTAAACAAGCACCATATAAAATTAAGAGAAAAGTCATTACAATTCAGAGAAGGCTTCAGTAAATTGAAGTTTTCAAACTAGATTTAAAGGCCTCTACTCGAGGTGTTGCGAAGTTAAAGTTCATCCGCAAAGTTCATGCGAATTACTAAAAATTCACGATTCGTGGAATTCGCAGAGTTTTCGGAACACTCCAAAACTTTGATTCACACAATTTGCATGACATTTTCAATGGAATTCACCTTTTTCTAGCGTGATGCGCACATTTTGCAGGTGGAGTGCAAAATTCCCTAGCGAAATTTCACACTCTGCTGCAAAATCTATGAAATAAGTGGCTGCAAATTTCATGAAATCACTCCACAAATTCCATGAGAAGTGCAAATTAACTCATAGAGCAAATTTCACAGACTTCCCACACCTCTAGCCTCTACCAAGCAAACGTATCTTACAGTATATGGTCTGGCAAAGCATTCCATGGAATGGGTGCCACCACACAAAATGCTGTTCCTAGATTGATGAAGTTTACAGGTGGAACTGAACTCTTTTTAACTGCCTCCACAGAAACTAAACTTTGCTCCATTCCTCTGCTAGGCCCCTATCTTTGCTATTCTACCTTGCCTTGTCTGCTGTACAGCTGCATGTTGTTCCATCTGTTAAATTTTATCTTCCACTGCATCAGTACCCTTGCTAGTGCTTAGTTTGTCTTCTTCTTTTTTTACTGTTATTACTAGTGTTGCTACTTCCTGAGCTGTTGTAAGGCCCAATGTCACTAAGATTGTTTGGGCAAGATTTTTAAAGGGGATGGCACAAACACAAATCCTAGTTCTGGGATACAACCGGATCATCTGTAATAATAATAATAATAATAATAATAATAACTTCATTTTTAGAGCGCCTTTCAAATGCCAAGGCGCTTTACAGTGTTAAAACCTAGTTCCTTAAAAATATTGCAATTAATAAATAAAACTGCGATAAAAAATCATAACAATTCATAAAAAAGCCTGACTCCACAAAAATGTCTTGAGTGCCTGTTTAAAGCTTCCCATGGTCATGCATTCCTGGAGCTAATGAGGCAGAGAATTCCAGAGAGTAGGGGCCACAAACATAAAAGCACGGGCCCCAGAAGATTTCAAAGTAACCCTCGGAATCTTCAGCAACCCCTCGTCAGACAAGTGGAGCTGTCACACAGGCATGTAAGGAATCAGAAGCTCTTTTAAGTAGTCGAGGCCAAGTTCATGTAGGGCTTTGTAAGTCAATAAACCTATCTTAAAGGTGATCCACCACTGGATCAGCAGCCAGTGCAGATTGCACAGCACAGGGGTGATATGCAACCTCCTAGACACCCCAAAATGGCAAAATGTTTGCTATTTTAAAATGGCTTTGCAGCAGTTTCACCACAATACCATAGCTTGTGTCAAAAATGTGATTGCAAGAGGCTGTGATGCTAGATACCATCGCATAATGCGAGGATTTCAGTCTTTCATCACATTCAACCAGCACAAAGGGTTATGGTCTGTCCAAAGTTCAAACTCAACCTCCCCATAAATAAAAACGTAGTGCTTCTATCGCCCAGCGTACTGCTAGGCATTCTTTTTCTATCGTGGAGTGGCGTGTCTCCCTCTCATGCAGTTTTCTACTGATATATATGACAGGGTGCTCATTTCCATCAATAATTTGTGTTAACACTGCCCCAATGCCACAGTTTGAGGTATCTGTTTGTAGTATGAATGGCAATGTAAAATCTGGCGTACATAATACAGGTGAGGAAAATAATATTGCCTTAATAGCAGCAAATGCTTCCTCACAGGCAGGGGTCCATATCACTTTGTCAGTGTTCTGTTTCTTGGTCAGATTAGTAACAGCGCTAGCTAGTGTTGAGAAGTCAGGTATGAAGCGTCGATAATAACTCGCTAGCCCTAAAACAGATCTGACATCTTTTTTAGTTATGGGTTGTGGGCTATTGGCTACTGCCTCAATCTTTGATTTCACAGGTTCTATCATACCTCCACCTATTTGAAATCCCAGATATTCAGTTTCTTGCATGGCTAGTGAGCATTTTGATGGATTTATAGTCATGCCAGCTGTAGATATTGCATTCAATACTAATGATAGATGACGTAAATGGTCAGACCACGTTTTGCTAAAAATAACTATGTCATCCATGTAAGCTGCACTATACGCCACATGTAGTGACAGACGTTCATCCATAAGTCATTGGAAGGTGACAGGTGCACCATGTAACCCAAAGGGCATTATAGTGAATTGAAACAGGCCAATAGGGGTACTGAATGTTGTTTTTTCCTTGCCTGAGGCATCAAGGGGAACATGCCAATACCCTTTTGTTAAGTTCAGGGCAGTGAGATACTGGGCATTTCCTAAGTGATCTAGAATGTCATCTATGCATGGCATTGGATAACTGTCAAATTTTGATATATTGTTTAATTGTCTGAAGTCTAGACATAATCGTACCCCACCTTCCTTTTTCCTTACTACTACAATGGGAAAGCTCCATTCACTATGAAGTGGTTCTATGATACCTTGCTGTTGCATTTTTTTGAGCTCTTTCACTACATCTTCTCTAAGCCGTTCTGGTAATCTGTCTTATGGGGGTGTTTTGGGTCTCAGTGATTCGGTGAACCGCATCTTTTACCTTTCCAGGGGTTCCAGTAAAGGAATTAACATACTGTTGTAGCACAGTTTGTAACTCTGCTACCTGTTGTGGGTTTAAATGGGGATTAATAGTCACATCCTTGATATCCCCTTGTACCTCTAGCCATTGGTATACCATGTCTACTTCACTTACAGAAGATTCTGGGTGTATATATCCACAGAAATGGGTTTCTCTCTCCACCCAACATTTTAGCAGATTTACATGATACACATTTTGTCTCTTCTTCTTGTCTGGTAACTCTATTTTATAGGTTACAGGCCCCATTCATTTCAGTATTGTATATGGACCTTGCCATTTCATGTCAAGTTTATTCTCAGAGGAAGGTAGTAAGAGTAAAACCTTTTCCCCTTCTTCAAATTCTTTATTCCCAGTTCCCTTAGCATAATGAAACTTCTGTATGTCCTAGTGTTTTGTATTTATGTAATGTGCCTTTTGCATGTATTTCATTTTCCTTTGTCTAAGGTTATACATATCATTCAGCTTCAAACCTAATGGTGCTTTCCCTTCTTCCCACTCCTCTTTTATAAGGTCTAAAGGACCTTGGGGATTACTCCCATATAACAACTCAAATGGCGAAAATCCCGTAGAGGCCTGGGGTACCTCTCTGTATGCAAACATCAAGTATGGTAATAGTATGTCCCATTTACTACCGTCCTCCTGGCTATACTTTTGCAACATTTTTTTGAGGGTTTGATTAAATCGCTCTACCAAATTGTCCATTTGGCGGTGGTATGGGGTGGTGTATATGGCAGTAATACCTAAGATTTGATAAAGTCACTTCAACAATGTTGAACAAAAATTGCTACCCCTGTCAGTTAGGATCTCTTTGCGTATACCCACCCTGCTAAAAATCTTGCTTAGTTCTTCCGCAATCTTAGGGGCTGTGACATTTCGCAAAGGTATGGCCTCTGGGTACGTAGTGCAGTAGTCACAAACCACCAAGATGTACTCATTCCCTTTTGCATTCTTAGGGAAGGGACCCACTACATCCATAGCTATGCGATCGAAAGGGGTTGTAATCAAAGGGATGGGAAGTAAGGGTACCTTGTCCTTTTTACTGATTTTGGCAAATTTCTGGCATTCTGCACAACTTCTACAAAACTCTGCAAATTGGTCGTGAATGCCTGGCCAAAAGAAACTGTACAACAAATGTCTCAAGGTTCGATCTCTTCCCATATGTCCTGCTAGAGGTACATTATGAGCTATCTCTAACAACTGTTGCCTATATAGCTGGGGAACCATGAGCTGTTGGATTTCTTCCCCAGTTTTAGGATTGGTACATTTTCTATATAGTAACCCATTGTGTATCCAATATTTATCTGACACAACCTTAGCATTTGAAACCTGAGAAAAACATTCCTGCAGGCTAGCATCTTGTTGTTGTGCATCTTTAAATTAATTTCTTTTTACAACATTATCAATAACATTATCACATACAACATTATTTTGCTTTGATTGAGTCCAGAAAGTTTTGTCTTTTCTTTCCTGATGTCTTGTTTTCTTCTTCTTAACGGGTTCTCCACATACATCCTCAGAAAAAGGAAATATTTGCTCTAGTGTATTTTTAACCTGGGATCTAGTGACTATAGCAGAGAGATTAGAAGTTAACAGGGACTGGAATTGTGGATGGTCATGACCAGTAAGTACTGGAACTGGAAGATTTGGGACAATGCCTACCATCATAGACTGGACTTGTCCCTGTACAGTCAAAACAGTGTTATGTAGGGGGTAGTGATGTGTGTCCCCATGAATGCATGTGACCCCAGTAGTATATTTATCAAATAAAGGTGTTTGTTCCATAAAAGTTGCTTGGACCACAGTCTTTTTACTCCCAGAATCAAGGAGCCCTTGTACTGTCTTTTGTCCTACTTGCACTGGGATCATATACTGGCCCCAGTAAGCCAAAGCTAGATGAGTAGGTTCATTCCTTTTCTTAGGGCAGAAACTTGCTATGTGTCCCTTCCCACTACAGCCTCATCATATGATTTCAGGGTTATACCTTCTAGATGTTTTAGAATAAGTCTTTACTCCTACTGGAGGAGGAACAGTAGTGACAGCAGTAGGTGTAGTGGGGTATCTTACCATTAGGTGTTGAATGTCCATGGGGTATGGTGCCTTTTTGATGGGTTGGTCAAGCAGCTAAATAGTCCTCTGCCAGTCTAATTGCCAACTCTGACGTCTCTGGGTGGTGCTCCTTCACCCATAGATGAACGTCATGTGGCAATATTTGGATAAATTGTTCCAAGACGATAGCTTCTAGCACTTGGTCCAGGGTCCTTGTAGTAGGCTGCAACCATTTAAAGCACAGGTCCTTCAAGCGCATGTATGCATCCTGTGGATTATCAGCAGTCTGATAACGATATGTCATAAAGTGTTAACGATAGGTTTCGGTATTAATGTCATATCTTTTTAATATGGCAGCCTTTACTTGGTCATAATTACTAGCATAGGCTATTTCAATGTGGCTGTAGGCTAGTTGTGCTTTCCCAGTCAAATATGGAGCCAATCGAATAACCCACTGATCCCTGGGCCATGCGCATGCCACAGCCATCCTTTTAAATGTCATTATGTACGCTTCTATGTCATCAGTTTCAGACAATTTTACTAATTTAATGTCTTTATGACCACCTGCAGGAGGCTGCTCAGGAGGATGATTGGTGTCCACTGCTTGTATGGCTTGTAATGTGTCAGTCCTTCGAGCCTCACTCCCTTTTATCCTTCTCTCTCTGTTTCTTCTTCTCAACTTGGTGCATACATAGCCATTTCAGCAATTCATGTGTCTCTACTGGATGGATTTCCTCCCCAGATTCCCCTCCACTTGCCTATGCCTTCGGCTCTTCCTCCATGGTAGTTTTCACCTCTTTCTTTCTGATGACAGGATCCAGACCTAGTAACAAAGGTAGCTGATAGAGAGCTGACACCGATCGTGTAACCACTCTGGGTAGGGGAATAGAATCCGCCTTATCTTCTTGCATTGGTTATCCACCAGAGCCTTGTCGCAGACTCTCCAGCTGGAATATGCTGCCAACTGGATCCCACTTCTGACACCAATGTAAGAGGCTGTGGGACACAGACGGACACAAACACCGTCTTCTTGTAGATTCCAATGTTGTCTATTGACGAGTCCAGGGTGAAAACAAACAAAATACTGGCAGACTGATTTGTCATACAAAAAAATAAAAGAAACACAATAGTTCAGCTTAGAGTCAGCGATAACTTCAAACAAACAAAGAAGCTGGGAAGATATTTCAGCAGAACTAGTAATAACTAGTCTAATTAGGTGTTTCCACTACAACACCCGAACCGCATCTGACTTATACCTTTGCCTAGGCTGAATATATAGGGAATAAAACCTTCTGATAGGCTAAAATTCCTGTCCATCAAATAAATGGTAGTATTTTTATTTAACTTGCTTTAGAAGAGTCAGTAAATTATATCCTTACATTATCTGAATGCTGTATTACAAGAACAACAGTTTTACCAAGGTTTTCCCCTTTAAATAGCAAAATAAAAATAGCATTTCCTTGAGTAAACTCCTCCCCTTGCAGTCCTGTCTATAAAAAGATAGAAAATTTTGCCGGCCAGCTCTTAGAAAGGACTGGCAGGGAGGAATTACCAAAGCAAACACATAGGAGGCTGTATTCATGCAGACAATGGTAAATGTACTTGAATCTTTTTATTTCCCTTCCTTTCTTCCCTTTAAAAAAAATGTTGAAGTGCCAACAGAAACAGGAGGAGGGGGTTAAACTAACAGAGGAGGCTATTGACGGAATGATAGCAGTAGAGCTTTTTGGCATCTTCCTAGCCGACTACTGCTTTTCAATGAGCTAATTTCTAAGAATGTTTCCCACACAGATGGAAAGTCTTTCTGGCCACAGCTTTTCTGGCAATAGCTTCTAACATAATCTGTGACCAAACATTATATCTCCTACAGCGCTAACGCGGCAGCTGCACGAACGTGCGAACAATTGCATAGTAAATTCTGTGTTCGGTCGGGTTTAATTTAAGTCATAGCAACAGCACGATCGGGCTTGCTGCTAGCGACTTTTACTACTGGTGTTCTCAGGAGTTGAGGGAATGTATTTTATTCAAACTTAACTTTTGAGATTGCAATCAAGGGAGGCAGACCACTAAATAATGGCATTATTGTAGCGTTTGAGAGGACAAACGACTGATACATAAATCCTATCAGCGTCACCTCGCTTATTTAGCAGTACAAAGCAACTATAATGGACAACTTAATCTTATGCAAATAATTGTAAAAGAAATCCAGTCTGAAGTTATGACCATAGAAAAAGGGAAAGAGAAAGGGGTGGGGGCTGACAAGACAGGCAACATGAGAAAAAATAATAGACATAGGTGGCCAGCCTATATGCACAGACATACAAACAACAAGATGGGATTAAGAGGGTATTTTCTATCTCATACTTCATCCTAGCGGTATACCTTACTGTATACCCTTTTACAGTGATGCATGCATTAAAAAGGTGACATTTATGTCTCTTTTTAATGCAAGTAAGACCCAAAATGCTGCAGATCATGGTAACTGGCCATAAAAGTTAGACTTCCATTTACATGGTCAAATGTTCATGTGCAGTTCATGGGATTATGCCTAAAATGTTGTACAAGTAATAGACTGAAAATCTTGCCCTGGGAGATTCACAGTACGCTATCTGTAACTGTCCTACCACTTCTAGTGCAACTTGAGTAGCTGCAGCGCTACCTACTGTGACCTACATTCACCTGCAATATGGGTACCTGAAGACCTTGCTTGGATTTCACTTTATCCACCCTACACTTCTTATAATGTACAGAGTATATTGGTAGTCAATTATTTCTAACCTTATACTTGTTTGATAGGGAAATGCTTTCTTAATAGAAACATCGAAGTTGTTGGCAGATGGGGACCGTATGATCCATCAAGCCTGCCCTTGGTTTCCTTACCCCTCTTACTTAGCTGCCTGCTTGAATATCCCCATAACAGAACTAATATAAAGTAGGATTGCCATGTGTACAATTTTGGACTGAATAATTAGTTTTTTTCAGTATTTATCTGGTTATCTGTTTTATTCTGAGGTAGTCCAGTTTTTTATCTTCCCACATAGGGTTTTATCTCCTGGTCTGCCTCTGGCAGCTCCCTTCTTCCAGAAATCCCCCAGCCCTATCTCTCATCTTTCTGAGGTCCTGTCACTCATCATTCCTTCTTATATCCATGGGTGAGTGGCTCCCAGTAGGTGGTGCAGAGCCTGCAGAATCGTCAGTGTCATCCTGCTGTGGGTGGGATTTTTCTTCCTCCCAACTAGGGCTTTCACATGTTCTATGATGCACATGCACTGTGTAAAGATGCAGCATTATTCAACATCTGCATCCTGCTGTTGAACTGCCAACCACCTGCCATGCCACCCAGACTTCATCGGGTGGCAGTCAAGCAGCAGTACTCACTATTCATCCTCCCCAAAGGAGGAGAGCCATAACTGCACACTCCATCCTTCTTACCCTGGCTAGCACCTGAGCAACTCTGGGTAATGGGTGTTAGTGCAGGTGAGATGCTCAGTGCCTCAGCCCTCCATGTCATTGGGCAGGCCCTAGGTAGTCCCAATTTTAAGTCATTCTGAGTGCTTGCATACTATTAAAAACAGATTGCATCAAATTGTTCACTACTGTGGTTGCATGGACAGGTTACAAACAAGTTCTTATATCATACAGACCTTTGTTTGCAAAAACTGTCAGTCTGGGTGGCATAAAGTAAAGTTATTAAGTTCATTAGCAGCAAATGAAGCTTATCTTTTCTACTCTGCATTTTTAATATGGTGTTTTACTGCTGTGATTGGAACTCTTTTTCTACCTTTATATGCTTTCTTGTTTTCCTTTTTGTCTTTGTATTATATTTCCATATGTCTTAGATCCTTTTTGTTAAATTAATAATGCAATTGTCAATGCCTTTGTCACTACACAGGATCCCTCCTTCCCGAGCCTTTAGCAGATTCTACTCTCAGTTTTCATACTACCTGGACATTCCATGAATCAGTTATAGCATTTTGGGCCATTCAGATGAATAGTATTGGGTGGTGTAACTGATGGCATGGAATGTCTTCAAAATATCAAAAGAAAGAACAGTAGCTGCTGGGGTGACGGGAACACAACGTATATTTTGAGGCACCACAGACCTAGCTGATTCTTAGAAACTGATCAAAACATATCAGAGTACATGACTGACATGGAAAGAATAATGGGAGGGTATTTATCAGTGCCAAAATTATTTTCTGTAACTTTTGAAGTATTTTATGACATTACAAAAGCTTTTGTAGGAAGAGCGATGTACCATCAGTCATACAAAGGGGTGAATCCAGGAGCAGGGTTTGGGGTGTAGCGTTGAAAATGTTCCAAGCACAAGTGCAAAATATTGAATTACATGTGCAGTACTTTGCAGTGCACTCAGAACTTTGTTCCTGGTTGCATAACTTATTCTAAATCTGGTCTGCTGCAGTTCCTTTATATTATACAGGATGGGTAGTTGTTCTGCAAGAGGTTAAGTGCAACTGATTTCTTTTTCTTTTGCTTTTTGCTTTCAGCTCCACCCACCCATCCTTATACAGCACAGCATCATATCCCTTTTTGGTGTGGTTTTGTATCCAGTGTTTACCTCATATAAAGGAGGCAACCCTAATGTACAGCCAGGTTTTGCTGCTGTCCCACTATATCTACCTAGCAAACACTTGAGTACCTGTTCTGAACACCCCAGGAATGTGTGAGAGTATCGAGAGTTTCTAAAACTACTACAGCTGTTAATCTTCCTTTTTAAAACTAATGATACTGAACAATCTTTGCTGTTGCCTCCTAACACTCAAATTAGTGGCCCTACAACTTCTCCTGTCAGTGGTAGATTGGCCTATTGGTTGCATCTAATCAGGTCTCAGAATCAGAGATCTTTTGGGCTTTGTATGGCAACTATGTGTCTGCTGCTACTGCAGAACAAAAATGCTCACGGCTGCTCTGGATCACCTTCTCAATCCTTGACACAGGGTTTGGTAGTAACGCATTACAAGTAACGCATTACTGTAATCATATTACTTTGAGTGTAATGGGTATCAGTAATGAATTACTTAGTAGGAAATGTAAGTAGTGTAAGTTATTGATTACATTTTCTGCTAAGTAACTTGTTACTTTACCATTACTTCTGCATATTATTTTTGCTGACTTAGTGAAGCTGCTTGTTTATTAAATTTTTATTTAACAGAGGCATTTCTTGTTGGCACCAAATTTGGGGGGGAAGGGATTGGACAGCTAAGTCAGCTGTGTGCTGCTATTTCATTTGCCAGAATGAGAACGGTTAGCTTGAGCTGTTGTGATTGGGCTAGGAGTTAGCTGTCCACCAGTTAAGGCATTGGGAGTCAAGGTGGAGACTTGAAGCATGTGCAATTTTGTACTAAGTTTTGGTCACAGTGGCAGTTTAGTCTGTCCAGCTTCATCTGCTGGAAGTCAAGGCTGATCAGATCTATTTTAGTTTTGGTTGGATGATTATTCAGGGCTGGGTTGCCCAAGTGTTAAAAAAAAATGGCACTTCAGCAACCACTACCCGGGTGGTAATTTTGGTGACCAAGCAACTGTTTCCACTAAAAGGCCACTCTAGGAAAGGCATCAGGCTGCCACTAAAAACTTTTTGCCCTGACTACCTGCCTAATTAACTGACCACCTTTGTAGTCATCATGGAAGGACCCCCCCCCCGTCATAGGGAGGCAGTTGGGCAACATCAGTTTGGCGGCAGCAGCAAGCAGACACAGTCTGGGATAGGAATGGGACTCAACTCAACAAATTGAGCCAAACAGATGAGAAGAAGAGGTGAACATGAAGAACCACCATTGTAGCATCAGTGCAGTTCACCAGCCAGAGCAGTGATTAGGTAAGTGCTAAACAGTTACCTGCCAATAAAAAAATTTAAATAAAGTACACCCAATAATGTAGTGCACAGCGACAGCTGAGGACATAAGTGGCTTTTCCACCATCTGGTCTGCTGATCTGATGTTTGGGGTAGGAAAAACTAGACCCAGAGGAAAATTTTATAATAAATTGGCCGGTCAGTAATTGAGGACCAGGAGAGAAGAATAGCACCAGAGAGAATTATTTGGAGTTCAGGACGGTGATCAGAGATCACAGGGGAGGGTGGCATAAGACTAATAGCTACAGGGGGCACACTGTCAGATTCTGTGGGGACTTAAACCAACCCCACTTAAGTTATTATTAAACCAGCCAGGCAGCTATCATGGTGGTGGTGTGGGGGCAGGGGAAATGAGCATCAAGCAGAAGATAGTTATGATGATGGTGTGGCAATGTAGGGGCAACAGCACCAGAGCTGGTGATGGATGAACATGGTGCCGTGGGAGACCAAGGCACAATGCTGTTACATTCCAAGGGCTGGTGATAGGCGATCACGGCTTCTGGTGGGGGGAGGGTGTCATGGCTGAGGAAGGCATCTAATGAAAGAAAAGTCATGCAGCAGTGACATTTCGTATTGTATTTTATAACAGATGAAATTGTCTACAACATGCCTCAACTCAGCAGCAGTTTTTTTTTTATTATTTTATAGTCTTGTGAGATTTGAAGCTGCCAGTGGAGGTCAGAGACATTAGCTGAGCTGTGATGTGAATAAGCTTGGTATATCCAGCACACCCAAGTCCAAGTCCCATAACATCCACTTTCATACTGTACGACTCTGAACAAGTCTTTAAGCACCCCAGTGCTGGCTGAAAACAGGCACTTGTGTGTGTGTGTGTGTGTGGGGGGGTTACAGAAATGAAATGTACAGCAACATTTATTATTTTACAGTATAATCTGTGAGGGGCTGACAGAAGAGATTAGAGTAATGAGCTCATGAGTTATGATGTGATTTGTGAATGAGCTTGGTACAGATCCAGCAGACCTATATTTGATTCCCATAACCTTCACTGGCATACTGTGTGACTCTGAACATGTTTTAGCCACCTCAGTGCTCCTGGGTCACCCCTGAAAAGAAGCACTTGTGTCTTTTGTGTTCCAGGCAGTCACTTGGAGATGGTGGTGGGGGGATTACTCTGCATGTGGCTTGTATAGCTGCTGGTTCTCACACCTACTGGGTTGCCTTATGCCATGGACTTGTGAAAGTTGTAATAATGCCCTGCTTCCCCTACCATGTGTGAGGATGATAGTGACTCACCATGTGAAGAATGATGTGGGCCAAATGCCTGTGTATGGTCCCACTATGCCTTTAAGGTATTTCAGCAGGAACATCCATGTCCTGTTGTTGTCTACTGGCAATTATTGCACAGGAGTTGAAATTAGTACCAGCCCACTAGCAAATTGCTGGTAGATTTTGTAGTGGACTAATAAGGTTTTGCTTTAGCAAGCCCTGCAGGCTTGTAGTAGAGGAGGTAACATTTTCATAAGTATAAGCTGGGTCAATGGGGCTAATGGATTTTTCTAGTCTCTAGGAGGACTGCTGACTAGCGTGGCTGCATAATTGAATTTCAACCCTGCCCTGCTGTAATATGTTTAGTAACCTTATGGTATGTCTCTAGGCTAGTTAAATATTTGTCACTGACACTGTTTAAGTGGCTGCTGTAAATGAATGTATAATTGCATCAGCTGTGATGCATGTGTTTTCTTTGTACTAGTGGCCTGCCTGGCTGTGGCTTTTATTCATTTTTGCCACCCTTGGGCAGCCAGGGACCAAAGTACCAGAAGGTGAAGTGACTTGTTCAGTGTCATATTGTTCATCCATTACTGTGGATTTAAACTGAACCCTGGGATCGCCTCACATTTTAGGGCCCTCAATGGAGACAAAAGCTTAATGGACATCATACAGGGTTGAGGGTTTGACATTAAGTTGCCCAGCCAATGCCAGTAGCCCAGTGGGACCAGCACATGGGCTTTGTCAGAAGTGGCCCAGTGTCCTAGCCTGCTATCAGAGCTAGTGAGTGAGAATATGCAGTAGCCTGACAGAATATAACACTAGCCCAACTGGTGTGTTCATAGAAATTTCACCTCCTGAAGGGGGAAGCATGCAGCCTAAGGGCCGAATCTATTTCAGTTCTTTTTTCAGGAATTGTTGGAGTTTCCTGAGCTCATAAATATGTGTCATGACTAAAAATGTTTGACTTCTCAAAAGTAATATAAAGTAATATGAAAAGTAATATGCATTACAGTTACAGTTACTAATTACTGTTTATGCCAGTGTAATCAGTAACTGTAACTGATTACATTTCTTGGTCAGTAACTAGTAACTGTGACTGATTACTTTTGAAAAGTGACTTACCCAACACTGCCCTCTCAACAGATGCATTTCATACTAAAGGGCTTTCATTTAGTCAGTTCATCATCTGTAGTCTCCTTCCTGCAATATAATGGCATTAGTCAGGGAATGCATCACTTTGAAAAGGTAAGTCAGGACAAGGCAAATTTATTTCTATGGCACCCTTTTCCTGGGGCTTAGGGCACCATAAAAAATAAACAGACCGTAACAAAACAAAAACAGGATTCCAGCCATATATACACAGTATGACCATCCCATCCAATATCATTTGCTTGCTAACTAGTTCCAATTTAGAATAATAAATCAAACGATAAATAAATAAAATTAATTAGATAATTCAATATCAGATCAGGCAACATGCACAGATTAAAAACATGATGTTTCAGTGTCCCTTTGAAGGCCCCAACCAGGCTGGAAGCTCTAATGTGGCTAGATAAGGCATTCCACATCACAGGTGCAGCCTGTGTAAAGGATTTGTCCCCAGAAAGTTTCAACCGGGACTGTGGGACCAACAATAAACCAACATCAGAGTAGCAAAGAAGCTGGACAGAGGTAAGTGGGGTCAGGCAATCTTTCAGATTCTCAGGATCCAGATCATGTAGGGCCTTGAATGCCAACAAGTATAACTTGAAGATGACATGCCACTGAAAGGGAAGCCAGTGCAGTTCATGCAGCAAAGGGGTGATATGATCTTTGCAGGCTATCCCGAAGATCAAATGGGCTGATACATTCTGGACCAGCTGCAGGTGGCACATCAAACTCCCAGATAAGCCTAGGTAGAGAGTATTACAGTAATCCAGCCCGAATGTGACAAAACTATCATCACTGCTAGAAACTGTTTGATCTGGGCAATGCTTTGAAGATGGGAAAAGTCACTATGAAATTCTGTTAACACCTGGCTGTCCAAGGTCAAGTTCGAGTACATAGTGACACCCCCCTCCCCAGATTCCCAACCACGTCTACAGCTCCAAGGGAGGCAGTACTTAAAGATGGCAGCCAGGTGTTGCTCCCTGTCATATCCAACCCTTTATGACCTAGTTTGACAATCATCACCTCAGTCTTGCCTGGGATAAGACTTAACCAGTTGCAGGACATCTGTTGTTAATCTCAATATGGCAATGACACAGCACCAACCCCAAACCAACATTTGTCCTGTCAGATGCACATGACAGGTAAAACTGGGTATTGTCTGAGTAGCTGTTAAACTCTAACCTATACCATCTAATGATGTAATTCAAAGGCAACATGTACATAACAAACATCACAGGGCCAGGATTGAGCCATGAGGCATACCACAGCCCAAAGCACCCATCACAGAGATGAAATTACCCAAGACTACCTGCTGCATTCTTTCAGACTGGTAGAACTAAAACCAGTGCAAAAAAGCACTGGTGAGACCTATGTATTGTGTCTGGCATTCCAAAAGCACCTTATTATTAACTGTGCCAGGGCCGATGACAGACCAAGAATGGAATGATGCCCTCTATCTCTGCACATGAAGAGATCAATGAACACCTTGATAAGTGCTGTTTCAGTGCTGTAAACAGCAGCAATTCCAACTGGGGAGACTTATAGATGTCATGCATTTTCAGGTGAGCCCCCAACTGCATCATCATCACCTCCTCAATTACCTTCTCCAGAAAGGGAAGATTCAAGATAGGCCTGTAATTCAGGAGAATGTCAGGACCCAAAGATGGTTTCTTTAGGATAGACCCCACTACTGCCTTTTCAGAGTGGCTGGGAAAGCCCCTCCCTAAGAGATGACATAATAGTCTCTAAAATAATTGGACTCCACCCTCCCCATCCACAGCCAATATGCAGCTGGGTGGGCTCAGTGTTCAAATGACAGTAAGCGGGATGCCTTTCTGAGATAATCTGGAACACCTCATCATCCACAACTGGCCCAAACTCCTCACATGATGGCTGATAACCTTGTCCCATCTCAGGACTGGTATGGCCAGCCCGTGACTGCCCACTTGAGAAGATCCTGCACTGAATAAAGGACTTCTAGGATTGGAAGAACCAATTAAACTCACCACACTTCTTTTTGGCTGATAAAATATTACTGGACTGTAGTCTGGGAGGGTTAGTCAACCTGTCCACAGTGCAAAAATGTTGAGCTAGTCTGCTCTTCTCCACAGAAATCTCCCTTGACAGGAACTTATATTTTTCACGGTGATTGCTGATATTCACCATAGTGAATTTGCGTGCCAGTTTGTCCTCCAGTGAGCTGGATCTCCACCAAAAGCATTCCAACCTCTGTTTCTTAGTGTTCAACCACCTCAGCTCCTCACAATACCATGGGGAACAGCAGAGGGAAATCAAGGGATGAACATGGTAAGTTGCTATGGAATTGAGGGCAGCAGTAAAAGCCATATTATATCTTTGCACATCTACCTTGACTCTACTCACCCAAGCAGATATCCAGATTTCACACCTAATAGGTTCACAACTGTGATGTGTTTGCAAGGCTCCATATTTTTCTTAGGAGGTAACAGACCATCTCCATGGGGGGGGGACTAACATGAGGGTCCCCACAAAGGAAGGACATGGCATGATGATCTGACCAAATGTCTGGACTTGCCCTGACTTTTCTAATGGCAAGACCTGATGAGAAGACCTAGTCCAGACCATGGCCATTTTGGTGGGTTCCAGTGGCAACAGCTTGTCCTACACCCAGCTGTGTCATCAACTGGATTAACTACTGACCAAAATATGAGGTTTTATCACTGACATAGACATTAAAGTCCCCAAGAACAATCAGTCTTGGAATCTCCAAAACTAAGTCCATCAGTTCCTACAGGAAATAACTCTTGTGCCCCAGAGTGTACCTGAGAATGATCTGTCAGCCTGCACCTAGCCAACTCCTAAAAGTGACACATTCAAACAACTTGGTCACTCACATTGGGCATGTCATGAGTCCCAATGTAGATGCAAAGTAGAAGCCACCCTGCCCCCCTGCGAGCTCCCACCTCAGGTGATGTACCACTATAAACCTGTCCAGGATAGATGCTCCCAGTACAGGCTGGAGTCATCCCCAACAAGGTTTCTGTGATACAAACTAGGTCTGCTGAGGAGTCCACAATGAAACTTTCTAAAACTGCAGTTTCATTGATCAGAGACCTCACATTAAAAAGCATGGCCTAAAGTGGAGAAGCAAAGCTGGCTGGTCTAATTATCTCCTACCATTTCTTTTCCATCAGAGCCCTAAGTATTGGGGTCAGGAGTGCAGTACCACTATGTCAACCTTGACATCTCCCTGGCTACAGTTGTAGCCACCAAGTTGCCAGATATTTCCAAATATTTTGTGATATTCCTAAACAAAATCTCTCTGGTTACCTTACAGTGGTACTGCAGGTAGGAAGGGAGGACATTTCTCTTGTGATAGCACATACATTTCAGCAAATATCCAGAAATAAAAGTGGCTTCCACCGTATGTTATAATCCCCGAATCCTGAATGAACTCTCAAACTAATAATAATTCAGTCTTGTGCCACATTTTGCTGCAGCCCAAAAGAATTGTGTATGAAAGTTAAGCACCCTAAAAGGCAGCCTAATTTTCATTCTCAGTTGCTATGTGTTGCAGTATGTTGGGCCCCACTTGCATTAAAACAGTGGCACATACATTACCCCTTTGATATATGTTTCTGTAAAGCAGAGAAATTACTCCAAATTCCTTAAAATATTTCAAAAATTGCAAGCACATATTCTGGCACTTTTCATATGATATACTCACAACTCAGAACTGGGATATGTGCCTGCATCCTCCCCTTTGAAAATCCTATTACCTAATATCTTATAGAAACATAGACGTTGATGGCAGAAAAGGCGCATTGGTCCATCCAGTCTGCCAAACTCTAAGTAGAAGCAAGACCCCCAGGCAAAAGATGCAGCAAATTAATATCTAGAATGCATAAATTATAAAAGAATGTAGATAGTTTCCAGTGTTTGTGTTTTCTGTACACACACATACAATCAAAAACCTCGGACCCAGCTGAAAGCTCATGGATATATAAATATGTGTGCTGTGTCTCTGTGTGGAGAGTGGGTGTAACTGACTAGAAAATGTCAGATTTTTTTCCTACTAAAATCCACATGAATATAATGCAGACTTCTGCAATACAGAGACAAGCTGCATCATTCAGTACCAGCTGTAGATTACTGACCTGTCCAAGTACACAACTTTGAATCAACATACTTGTAAAACTGCACCACTGTTTTCACATCTTGATCTTCAAGAAATTATATATTACAAAACAACATGCCTCTATATCACCTGCTAAATGGTTTGAAGATACAGAATTGTGTTGGGAATCCAGACTATGAAATAATATCCCATCTGCCATTTTTGGGAGATACTTTTCCCCTCAAATCTGACTCCCTAACACAACTTGCCAGTTTTTTAAACCATATATGCATTCTCACAAACTTGTAATACTGACAGACCTAAACTTTAATTGATCACTGGACATAGGATCTCAAAATTTAAAAGATGCGATTTAAAAACTAGGTTTGGTCGGATTCATAAACAACCCGAAAAGAATTAATCCCAAGGGCCTTTGGGAGTCCACTGGCTTGGACCTAGTTTATTATCCAGTGACCTCACTATTATACTAAGTCTGGTGTAATCTGAGGCAATTAACATCTATCAGGTAACATAATGAATTAGAACTAAAGAAAAACTTGTTGGTCACTCAAAACAGTTACAATTGCCATCCCATTGGTGTGGAGGGCTGAGGTGCTTTCACCTTGCCTGCTACCATGTTAGTAACCAGGGTTCAGGAACAGACTTGAGTTGCTGGGGGTCAGCTGAGAGAGGACTGAGTGCCTGATGGGCTGCTCTTCCCATGCAGGGAGGAAGGACTTGTCACCTGTGCCACTGACTGCCACCCGGTGGAGTCAAGATGGCAGTTCAGGTTGGAGTAGCACAAAAGAGAGTCTGTGGGACTCTTGCAGTGCTTTGTGTACCTCTGCACACATGTGCTGATGTGCATGCCCCAGCAGGGGAAAGAAGAAAAGACTGGCAGAAAAATGGCAGGGCCAGCTACATGAAGATCTGTGCTCCAGCCCACTACCCTCACCACCACTGGTTTCCTGGGCTCTTATCTGGATGTGTGTCTCTGTGGAGGGGGGGCAGACCCCTCCAGTCCTGCCATGGGGGGGGCATTCTATAGGGGACTTGGAGGGCCAGATAAGTCTCAGATTAAGTAAATCCCAGGGTGATGGTTGCTGGCAGTGGGAGGCAGAGGTAGAAGCTGAAGTACTGTATCTCTGGCCACAGAAGAGATAAGCACATTAATAAAAAGATGATTATAATTTTGCTCATTTAAAAACTTTGATTACTTTAACTTCATGTCTGATATGGGAAATACAAACTGGGACAAACTCAACCTTGGGACCAAGCCACATAACACTGAGACCTCCACATTTGGGAAGAGTTTTGCGTTGCTTCGATGTGCTCCTTTTATGTGTGGGACACTCTGCAGCATTCTGAATGGGTGGTCACCTATCCCATGCCCAATCTCTTGGCCAAATGCTCGACTCTTTGTTTGGCTGGGAGGGGGGCATACAAGGGTGTGGAGGTGCTGTAATTTTCCAATCAGGGCACAATCTATGGGTGTGGGGGACTGGGAGAGAGGATGCAGATTACATGAGACAATCACCTGCCTATGTGCCCCCCCTGTGAACAACTGCAATACATCCCTTGGAGACCTGATCAGCCTCCCCTCAACATGCTCCCAGCATTCTGGGCTGGTATAGAGGGATGGGAGTAGACTGGAAAAGTTGTGTTTGTTTCACAGAAACATTACTGCCCCCAAAGGGGATACAAAAGTCCATGGAGGATTGCAATACACCATAATCCCACAATCCATACAGAACAGGGGATCTACTGGAGAGCCAACATAGACCTCCAGCTGGATGCCTGGTGTCCATCACTGCACTGCCCCTGGATCCACCACTGGCTTCTCCAATGTCATTCAGTGTGCAGATCCTAGGGGCCAGGAGTTGTGAATGCAAGCATATGCACTGGCATCCAAGGGTGTGGAGGTGATCACTCCAGATGTACAGTACATGTTTCACACATATATGGGGTGCCTTTGTGGATCTGGCCATCACTCCCTACTCTTGAAGATGCCTGGTATTTTTTCTCAAACTTTTTTTGCTATTTGTGATACTCATGTCCCACTTTGTGTAACAAGAGTTTAATTATCCGATGTCTCATGTTAACCCTCTCTTTTATTAATCAGCAATAGCCGAGATAGAAAGCATGGGAGAGGGCCAAGCTCACTAACTAGAATTCAGACTATAATGCATATTGAAACTTATGCAACAAGTACCTTTCATCAGCCATTCACTATGGTAAGAAAGTGTATTTCCAAAAAAACAATTTGGTGAAAATAGATTGCCAGACCCTAGGGCTTTCTGAAAATGTACTATATCTTCAGCCTCTAAATCTAATCTTTCCATTCATAATACCTTTACCATTAATGATATTTCTATCAATGACCCTGAGAAAATAGCAAATGCACTCAATTAAATTTTTATTGAACAGGACACTTGTTCTCCTGCAAATGAAGATGAGATAACCACTAATACTTCTAGTTAATATTAATTTGGAAGCTTATTTTCCTTTAAACTCCTCTTCAAAGAATCTGCATTAAAGGAACTGTTGGCCCTAGACTCAAATGAACCTGCAGGGCTTGGCAGACTAGAAAACATATTTCTAAGTAGTAAGTGCAATTTTACTGCAAATGTAGTGTTTGATGTATTAATTGTGCTGTGTTGTAATGTCTTTCATTGTTGTGAAATGCTTATACACCAGGAGTGGCTGGAAATTAATGTTTTGCAATCCAGTCAAACTCCTGTTGAAACAACAAAAAAAAGATATGTAGCCCCTGTTATTGCCTATCCCCTTTGTTCCTTGTTTGAGTGGTCTTTTAAGTCAGGCATCTTTTACTGCCAATGAAAGTCTGATCAGACTACCACAATTCATAATCTTGTCCCAGTGTTTAGACAACTATGTTATTTACTGTGTTTTGTTTCAAAAGTTTTAGAAAATGTTTCAGCAAAACAACTAAACATGTTTCTTACTAGCAATAATTTCCTTAATATGAATCAAATCAGCTTATTTTGTTTTTTGTTTTCAATCTTGTGTTTCTCTCCTGTTTTGCCAGCCTGCTCCTGTCTGCTGCAAACCCAAGCCACTTTATACACCTTCTTTGGTTTTAACACTGCTCAGCATAAGACATATGAGAACAGATTGAAGGATCTCAGTATGCACACCCTACAGCCCAGGAGGAACAGGGGTGACATGATTGAATAATTCAAAATACCTTAAGGGCATTAACATGGTGAATGGGTCAATCATGTTTCTGCACAAAAGGAACAGTAGGACAAGAGGTCATGACATGAAAATAGAAGGAAGTCGACTAATGGGAAATGTGAGAAAGTTATTTTTCAAAGAAAGGGTGGTGGGCACATGGAACAGGAGGTAGCGAAAGCTAGTACAGTACAGGGCTTCTAAAGGGGTTGGGAAAGGCACAAGGGAATCACAGAGATAGGTAGGAGTATACAGTCAAAGAACTAAGAATAGTCACATGGCACAAGCATCAGGTAAATAATCTGAGCAGACTGGATGGGCCTGGCAGTCCTTATCTGCCATCACCTTCTATGTTTCTATGCACCACATGCCCTTGATGTATCTATGTGGTGGTTGGAGCCAAGGTTGTTGGTGAGGGGCCAACAATGCCTGAATGGATACTGGTGCCATCCTGATGCCCAGGATCTTTTCCTCTTAATATTCACCCTGAGCTTGGCCTGTGTGGAATATCATACACACAAGTGCATGGTGGCACCCATGTGTGCTGGTGTCCAGTGGCCACCCTATCTCTTTGCTGTGTGCCTTATTGTGTTACCACCCAGCCTCCTTTTGCTGATAGGCAAATGGCAGAATGCAGTGCCCCCAGTCCCCAAGTTAGTAGAAGTGTCCATGATATCCTTGATCCTCCTGCTCCTGGCAGGTCTGTAAGAGACTCAAGTGCATTTCTGATCCCTGGTCACTGGCGTACAAGCAGAAGTGCTACTGATGTGCTATTGCAAAGGCATAATCAGGCCAAAGTTAGAACTTTCCATAGAATTGTCATTGCTTTGGCTATGATGACTAATGGGCTCCAGATTTTTGTTGACCGGGGACAATATGCTGATGCTATATTCCTTAATTTTTCAAAGGCTTTCAACTCTGCCAGCCATGAGATTATGTTTATAAAATTATTCCATCTTGATCTTAACAACTCATCAGTAAATTGATTTAAAAGCTACAGGTACCTAACAAAGAGGCAACAAACAGTCACTGTCTCAGGAACAAAGTCACAGTTTCTCTCAATAAAGAAAAGGATCACTCACGGTTCAAACCTTGGACGCTCTTTATCTCTTTATATATAAATGACATTGACAAAAACTTAAATATCCATTTTTATACTGTACAAATATATGCTGATGACACAATTATTTACATGCTAGGTGATAAACACCTTAGCATTGAGCAAACCCTGCAAGAAAGCCTCACATCACTACAAAATATTATGACATTTGTCTCATTGTCAATACTGATAAGACTAAAACTACTCTATGTTATTTGGATGTTGCACCATGAAAAGGCAGCTTGTGTAATTTTTCAGTAGTGATCCCTGGGTGTGTGACAATAGGTGCTTGTCTAGGTGTACTCTGGGAGTTGTGGTCCAAGTGTCTACAGTAGGACTACAGCTCCAAAGACATGAAGAGGGAACAGCAGCACTTTAGTTTTGTCAGTAGGGCACAAGTAGCTTCGTGAAAGGCTACAAACACTGCAGGGTATTTTAAAATGTAAATTGTTTTGCTTGTTCTAGGAGGGCTAAGGTAGTCACATGACACAGAACTCTCTCTTCTGGGACTGATGAGATTTAAAGTGAGCCCCGTATAAGCAGATCCAAAATCTCTTGTCCAAATGCTGTGAGACTGTCTATGTGGTGAGACAGACTTGGCAAGAGTTACTGCAAGCACAGAGCATTGAAAAGGCAGCATGCATAATTTTGTTAGTAGTGATCCCTGGGTGTGTGGCAAAGGGTGCTTGTCTAGGTGTACTCTGTGAGTTCTGATCTGAGTATTTGCAGTAGGACTACGGCTTCATAGACACGGAGAGGGAACAGCACCACTTTATTTTTGTCAGTAGGGCACAAGTAACTTCACGAAAGGCTACACACACTGCAGAGTATTTTAAAATATCAATTGCTTTACTTGTTCTACGAGGACTAAGGTAGTCACATGACACATTATTCTCTCTTCTGGGTCACACAAGATTTAAAGTGAGCCCAGTGCGAGCAGGGTGAGTATAAGCAGGGCGAGCATGCAGACACCATGCATAGAGACAGAGGGGAAGGAGGGCACAACACTCTCGGAAACTGAGCAAGTGCAAGGTAATTGTCTACTTACAGAAGTTGCTTACTCTACATATATCAACCTCCAGTTCAAACTTCAGCAAAATAAGATAGTAGTGCCTCTGCATAACTCAAGGGTGTATACTTCTCCTCAAGTCGAGCAAAGTTATGTACTGTGTATTATCTTAGCTTATTACTCAACATATGATAGTCATTAACCAGGCTTTAGTGAGAAACATGGAAACCTAGACTTTGATGGCAGATAAGGACCGCTTGGCCCACCTAGTCTGCCCATTTTCCTACCTACAAGATAAGCTGCAGATCCTTGTTAACCAACAGCCTATTTTTTCTTACCCACCACAACAATTGCCTTATGTCTGTCCCATGCATTCTTGAATTCTCCCACAGTTTTAGACCTCACAACCTCCTCATGTAGGCTGTTCCATGTGTCCACCACCCTCTCTCTGAAAAAATACTTCCTCGCATTGCCCCTGAGCCATCCCTCCTCTATCTTCAAAGTGTGTCCCCTTGTTCTTGCACATTTCTTTTTCTGAAAGATGTTGCCCTCTTGGACTTTGTTGAGACAGTTGTTTGGGTCATAGCCCAGTAATTTGAAAGGAGCCAGTCCCAAGTTGAGCAAAGTATATGCAAACAGGAGCATATCTAAGTTAAAGTAGAGTGATTAATCTACAGTAAATCTTGGTTGATGTTATACATATGTCAACTCTTTGACTTTGGCAGTGCTTTGCACCTATTTAAGGGACAATCAGTATTAATAATCATTCACACAATATTAATTAGACACTGATGAAGCCTTATTCAGTACACAATATGAATTCAAACATAGTTAAATTTGATCATGGATATCTAGGAATAAGATGCATCTTGTGCAAAACAAAATTAGTACTGAGGTGATTAATGAAGTACTAATTCATATTTACAAGGAATGTTCCCTAATTAGAGAGTTAAAAATTAAATTATTAGAGCTGGAAATGAAGGTCATCACACTAAAACAACAAAATCTAATAAAAGACGAGGAAAGTAGTCTGACCACTGGAATGAACAACCAAAGTGGATCCATTACCAACCTAGATACAAGGAAAAGGCACAGAGAATGGGATGATGATAGCATGTAGAATATCAAAACAAGGAAATTAAAAAAGGGAAGGAGGACCATGGACTTTAAAATAACATTGAATAACAGTTATGAGCCACTATTAACCTTGGTTAGCAATGACACTCAAGGAAATGAGACAGAAATAAAAATGACCATATGAGTTCAAACAACCTCAAGCACATGTCGATTTAATGGATACCGAATCCATTACAAACAATGAAAATGCTGATACAAATCAAGTAATTTCAAACAATCAGACAGATGTAAGTATACAAACAGCACCTGACGTGGATAGATCAATGAACAACACACGAGGGGCAAACACACCAGTGAACACTCAGTTACAGACTAGTGAGGTTGTAATAATGGGGATATCACAGGTATCAAATGAAGATATTAGTGAAAGGGTTGTCAGAACTGAGGGACCAAATGAGCCAAATAGATTGAATAGAGAACATACCATCAAACAGGTTTATGTCTTAGGTGATTACATTTTGAAATACACAAATAAATACACATCAGAGAAGAACAAAGAATGTATCACCACTAGTTATTTCCCTGGTGCTAAAATAAGAGTTATATACCAAATGTTACCCAATATAGTCAGAGAAATCAAATCATTCATCAACCCTGATAATACACTTGTGGAACAATAATATTCCCTGGCACTCAAATAATGAAATTAAGGAAGAATTTGAACTGATAAAACAAGAGGCAAAAAGACTAACTTGTAAATTGATCATCTCAGAAATCTTGCCAGTACTGTACCGCATGCAAGCCTATACAGATCTGAAAAAATATAAAGACTAAACAACTGGTTAAGGCAGTGGACACTTCTTGAAGACATAGATTGTATTACACATTGGGAGAATTTTGTTGATAAATCTTTGCTCTTCAGTAAGGATGGACCTCATCTTAGCTAAATAGTTAGCCTGGAGTTGGGACAGTCACTAAAAAGAACTATAAACAATTGTTTAAACTATTGAAAAAGGGGTGAAAGGTACAACAAAAAATGGTTAGTAATATCCAAAACCAAAACGGAGATGCAAGAAAATCAACAAAAAAAAACCAAAAGGTAAAAAGAGCTAAAAATATGGGCCTTAAATGCACGACAGCTTAAATTTAGGGAAAAAAAATCAGAATTAGAGATTTTGTTGATTAAAGAAGATGTAGATATTTATATGGTGGCAGAAACTTGGTAGGATGATAGCATCACTTGGAATAAGAAAATAGAAGGGTATACACTATATGTAAAAATAGAAATAACAAAAAAGGTAGAGGAGTAGCTATCTATATTAAAGGATCTGTACATAGTTCAGTCCATGATGTAATTGGAAATGAGAGCAGTACACAATCATTATGGGTCTCGTTGGACACAAATTTAGCCACAAAACTATATGTGGGGATTTTCTATAGACCACCTGATTCAAAAATTGCAGTTGATAAAATAATCAGTTCTGAACTAGAACATATGGCAGTTCAAGGAGACATAATCGTTACTGGGGATTTCAGTTATCCAGGTATTAACTGAATTAATCAATAATTTAAAACTATGTCAGAAAACAAATTTCTTGATGCTCTGACAACAGCAGATTTGAAGCAACTGGTCTATAAACCCACAAGAGGTGAACATGTACTAGACCGTATGATTGCTAACATAAAGGACTCAGTTAAAAACATTAGCTTTAGAGATAATTTGAACAACTGTGATCATAACATTGTAGAATTTAAACTACAAACTAAAGCAACACCTGCTAAAGGAATAACAGTTATGAAATACTATAATAAAGCAGATTTTTATAGAATTAGAAAAGAACTGAAAGATTGTAACTGGGATGACTCTTCATGAATAAAAAAGTCAAAGAGATGTGGCACATCTTAAAAAGCAAACTCCTACTGAGTGTAGAGAAATTTGTTCCTAGCAAAAACATTTATAACAAAAGAGGCAAACTTCCCATGCAGTGCACCAAGAAGATATTAAAAAAGTGTAACAAGAAGAAAAAACATTTGACAGCATGAAAAAGCTTAATACTAAAGAGGCAGTAGACAGGAACAAGCAAGAACTTAAAACATTAAAAAAGATGATTAGTTTGGAAAGAAAAAAACTTGAGTATAATATAGCACATAGAAATGATAACAGTAAAAGATTCTATGCATACATAACAAATCAAAATGAAAACATATGCAAATTGGACCTACCATGCAAGAAGTAAAGTATTAAAAACAGAAAAAAACAGCTGATGCTTTCAATAATTATTTTAACAGTGTTTATAGCACCAATAGCAGTAACAATGTTCATGACAGAGAAAGAAACTATGACATCTTGACTCTAACAGTCAGTGAAAAGGATGTGAAGAATTTGTTAAATAAATTGCAAGACAGCAAATCAGCAGGACCTGATAATCTGCATCCAAGATTTTTTAAGAAAATAAGCTCTCAACTTTCAAAACCACTGACAATATTACTTAATAAGCCCTTTGAAACTGGTGAGGTCTCACACTAGGGGAGGCTGGCAATTGTGCTGCCCCTACATAAAAAAGGATACAATACCATAGTATCTAACTTTAGATCGATTAGCCTAACATCCATCCTTTGTAAAACTGCAGAGACTGTCTTGAAAATCAATCTACAGGAGAACTTTGAGAACATCAACTTTAGTGATATCAAACAACACGAGTTCAAACATAACAGAGCATGCATTACACACTTTATGTTTTTACAACAAAGTAAATAAAATCTTGAGTGAAAAAAAACAGTAAATGTTTTTGATTTTGATTTTCAAAAGGCCTTTGATAAAGTGCCTCATTCCAACTTAATACAAAATAAGTTATACCATTGGAGTGGATCAATGTCTAATCAAGTGGATAGGCAACTGGCTTACTGAAAGGAAACAATGTGTTAGAATTAGAGGATGTTGCTCTGATTGGAGTAGTGTTGCCAGTGGGGTTCCCCAGGGCTCCATTTTGGAGCCAGTTCTTTTTGCACTGTATATAAGCAATTTACAAAATGAAATTGAAAACTGGATTGTTAAGTTTGCAGATAATTTGAAGCTAGGAGGCACTGCCGGTACCATGGAAAACATAGTTTGAAACAAGGCCTAGAGAAAATTGAGAAGTGTTCAGAAGAGAATGGTATGCTCTTTAGTATAGACAAGTGCTTGGTAATGCATATGGGAAAGCACAATAGACAACACACTTACAGTCTAAACCAAATCCCATTAAAAACAGTAGAAATAGAAAAGACTGTTATTTTCATTGATAAAAGTCTAAATTTCAAAGTACATCGTACAAAAAACATACAAAGATGGAATTATATGATAAGTAAGCAATAAGACACGATGGGGTGTGCATTAGACAGTTCTAATGCATGGCAAGGGGGATGTAGTGTGGCACAAGGCCACAGGCCGAGTGCATCCAGTCCCCTAACTGTGCATTAGAACTGTTTAATGCATATCCCTGGAGTGGCTTATTGCACTTATAAAATGGGCCTGTGTATTCTAAATGGGGGTTCTAGTTTTAGCTGTGCATTAGACACATCTAATGCACGGCTAACAACCAATCGGATTGCTTAAAATCGTTTGCTCATTTTATAAGGAACATTAAGAATAGCTTTGTTAATCACTTATCAAGCTGTATGTTGCCCCTATACAGGTGTTATAGAGCAGTTTCACTGATCTACCAATATTGCGGTGGTGTGTGAGCTGCCTGAGGCTTGAGTCTTGCAATGTTTAGTTTTAATTTTATATTACTTACTTCTTGTTGTTTTTAGCGGTGTTCGCCCATTTTTATTCTGTTTATCTTTCTTTTCAAATTTTTTTGTAGCTAGAGGAGCACTAAGGAAGAACTATTAAGTGCTTCTTTGCTATTAGTTTAGGCTTTCTTATGGTTTTTGCCTGCAGCCCTGCTTTGTTCATTTAGTAATTTTTCTGCATTTGGTGCCCAGCGTTGTCATAACTCCAAAATTTTTTACCCACAGATTATTTGCACAGTCTGGTGGGTTGCCAACTGTTATTGCATTTTTGCTGGTTTGCTGGTTTTAGTGTCGGTGGTATTTTTCCCCATCGTAGTTGTTGGATAGTCTGTGCCTTGGGAGCCTGTGGATTAGTGAACTCAGAATCTATGTTTGGATTACATGGACAGCTGATTCTTATCTGCATGGACTGATTTGCCTGTGGGGGATTGCTTTTTAGCTTAGGCTTTTTTCTCGTAACAACTCAGCTGGAATAACAGCTAGAATTACACTGCTTTTTATTGGTCAAATGTTCTTTGAAGATTCAAGGACTGAGTCTGGAACTCTGTTACTGCTCCATGAACAGAACTGCTAATTGGGGATGCCAAATTTTGAGAGCGATACTGGGGAGACAATTGGGACTGCCTTATAGTTACAGCAAAGGAGACTTGTGGGCATATCAAGAGAAGATATTGGATTATTTGCAGCAGACTTCTTTGAAATATTTGCAGTGTATGATCCAGGCTGTCAGACTGGTGGTGTATGAGAACTGGCTTAATTTGGTGCAGGGAGCTGATTGTCCTGATCCTTGGGGTGGGGTGTGATGGTGGGTGTGCGGTTGTGTGGGGGCCCTGGTCTCACCTTGCTAGGTAGCTGGTGGGTTTGGGCTAGTAGCCCTAGGGATTCTCCAGGGATCCTACTAGTTGGTGGGCCCAGGTGGTGACCCGCCTTGGTAGCCGTAGATTCTGAGGTTCATCCTGTTGATTGGATTTGTCAGGGTCCTGCTCCTGCTCCAGAGTTCATCAATTTCAGAAGAGGACTTTCTTGGGATCCCTTTATCCTTAATTATGTCCCCACTTCAGTGAGAGTGGTTTGGGGGCTGAAGAAACCACCTAGACATTAACATCTGCTTGACCCAGGAAGTGAGAGCTCCGGGGGGCCTTTGGTCTCCCTTGGTGGTGAGAAGTCCATTGGGGGCTGGAGAAATCATCCAGACATTACCATCTGTTCGACCCAGGAAGTAAGAGTTCCTGGGGGGTTTTGGTCTCCTCTGGTGGTGAGAGGTCCATTGGGGACTGGAAAAACCTGATATCTCCTGTTTTTTTTATTTATATTTGTATTGTATTATTAGTTGCAGTTTTAAGGATTTATTTTTGTGTTTGGCCTCTTGCTTCATCCAATCCGCTGCTCTGTACACATTGACGGTGACACTGTACTCATTTTAAATAATTGTTTTATTGCATATGATTGGGGGGAAGGGTTTGAGTATTGTTTTGTTGAATATGTATTTCGCGTTTTATGTAGGCTTTGGATAGTATACTTTTATTTTTGGTTGTTATTTTAATAATAATTTGGAATTGATTGTTATTTGATTTGGTTGGGATTAAGTCGTTGGGTGTTTTAAGAATGTGCTGGGGAGGCCAAATGATTGTCCGGCAGTATTCCCCCACCAGGCTCAGGTAATTGTACCCTTTTGAATGCCCTTATTTGTCAGTGGAGACTTACAAATGTTGTCAATCCTTCAGGATTGCTAGAAGGTGCAGGAAAGGTGTGAGAACTGGGCCTGGTGGAGGAATGGAAAGAGGAGGATGTATTGGGGTGGTGGGGACCAGGTGATGCCCTGGGGTAAAATGGCACCAGGACAGGGGTAATCCCTGTCTTGTCCCCATACCCGAGAGTCCAGCAATTAATGTTGGTCAGCAGTCGAGGTCTCCTCAGCATCACATCCAACCCAGGTGGTGTTATGTAATGCCAGGTCCATCAAAAACAATACTGCTATTATAGCCGATCTTGTTGAAATGGTGGATCTGGCATGTATCACCGAGACCTGGTTGGACAAAAATTCAGGCCTAGCATTGGCTTCTGCAGTTCCAGCTGGGTTCTCATTGATTCACTGCCTAAGGTTGGATAATAGGGGTGGGGGTGTAGCCATCTTTTATTAAGACCGAACTGGGTCTTGTGGATGTTTCAGTGGGGATTACCAGATTCTTTGAGTGTATCATGGGTGAGGGTGTAGGTCGCAGGCTACTCCCCATTTACCGTCCATCAGGTGATGGGGGTTTATTCCTGCAAGAGATTACGGACTTCATCGTTGACATGGTATTGGAGTCTCCCAGATGGATAATTCTGACGTACTTCAATGCATAGGTTGATGATGAGCTTTTGCCATTTGGTCAAAATCTCCTCCAACTAATGACAATGCTGGGCCGTACACAGGTGATTACCTCCTCTACCCATATAGAGGGTCACTCATTGGATCTGCCCTTCCTCCTGGGGATGGAGATCTCTAACTTGGAGGTGGAACCTGTCAGTTGGTCTGACCATCACACCATAGGGTTCAGCTGTGGGGTTCCCACAAATAGACCTACCCCTTTGGAGATGGTCCAGTACCACCCTTTAAGGGGAGTTACCCCAGATGGTCTATCAGCGGTCCTGGACCTATCGGGATTGCTGGGTGAAAGCACAAGTCCAGGAGATCTCATACTAGCCTATAATAAGGCAGTGGGAGATCCCCTGGATTTGATTGCTCCTGTTTGAGTTCGACCAGTCACTCTTCGCCCAAGGTCCCCTTGGTATGATGGATCCTTGAAGGAGTTGAGGCGTGTTGGTGGAGAGCTAGAAAGAGCATGGTGGAAGTCCTGTCTGAATGCTAACAGACTTAGATTGATAGAACATTATAAGGGCTATCAATCAGAAGTCACCTATAAGAAGGCAGAGTTCCTGTCCAGGGAGATTTCTGCTGCAAAGAATTGACTGGCTCATCTTTTCCAAACTGTTGACAGATTGTGCAATCCAGTCTGCCTCCAGTCCAGAAGAGCTTTTTCACAAATTAAGTGTGATGAGCTAGCTCAGTTCTTTGCAGATAAGGTTGCCAGCATCAGATCCGGAATCAGACCAGTTCTCTCTATGAGGGGTTGTAGAGGTCGACAGGAGGTGATGAGCGCTCGATCTGTCTGGACGGATTTCAGCAGACCAGAATTCACGGACACTGTGAAGATTATCCAGACTCTGCACCCAACCTGTTGTAGTTTGGATCTGGGCCCTGCCTCCTGTTTAGTGGAGTGTGTAGATGTTATCTGCCCAATCCTAGCTGAAATTGTATGGAGATCCTTGGAGAGCAGTGTCTTTCCAGACCCCCTCAATGACGCGGTCATTCGACCACTCCTTAAAAAACCCTCCTTGGATCCCGATGATCTAGCTAACTACCGACCTGTCTTTAATCTTCCCTTTGTGGGGAAGGTTATTGAGAAGGTGGTTGTGCTGTAAATGGATGTTCACCTTGTAACTCACAATGTCTATGAAGCCCTTCAGTCTGGTTTCAGGAAGAGGCATAGCATGGAGACTGCCTTTTTTCAGGTTCTAAATGATCTCCTAATGGCGAGAGATCAAAAGGCTCATACCATCTTGGTCCTTCTTGGTCTCTCAGCAGCTTTTTACACTGTGGACCATGGGGTGCTTTTGGAGACCCTGTGGTTTCTTTGTGGACTGTCAGGCACAGTCCTCAAATGGTTTTGATCATTCCTTGTAGGCAGGGTTCAGAGGGTGGTCACTGGAATTTATTCCTCTGATGCCCTACCCCTGTCCTGCAGGGTGTTGCAGGGCTCCATATTGGCTCCCATGGTGTTCACAGTGTATATGTTGCCATTGGGAGATATCATCAAGCAATGCAGCTTGAGTTTTCACTGCTATGCAGATGACACTCAGCTGTATGTGTCCTTTGTGCCCGGACAGGTTGATGTGCTCTCTGTGCTAAATAATTGCCTTTCTGACATCAAAGACTGGATGAGCTCCAGTTGGCTGAGACTGAATCTGGATGAGACTGAGGTGTTGGTTGTGGACCCAGGTCATCATGTGTCAGGCCTGTGGCTTAACGGTGTCCAGCTCATTGCCTCAGATCGGGTGCGGAACCTGGGTGTTATTTTTGACGATGGCTTAACCATGAAATCTCTGGTGTCAGTTGTGGTTAAATCCTCATTTTACCATCTGATGAATATTGCCCGGGTGAAACACCTGGTTCCACCGAGCGACCTTCCAACCTTGGTCATGCCTTCATTACTAACCATCTTGACTACTGTAATGCCCTCTACCTAGGGCTATCTGGGGTTGATATGTGCCACTTGCAGCTGGTGTAGAACTCTGAGGCCAGGCTGCTGACTGGTACCTCTAGGTCCAGTCACATAATGCCTGAGCTGCGCAGACTGCACTAGCTGCCAATTCAGTGGCGGATCACCTATAAGGTAGGCTTGCTTACCTTTAAAGCCCTACACGAACAGGGACCTGACTACTTGAAAGATCTCCTGACTCTCTACTCCCCAATTACCCTCTCCAATCTGCTGACAAGGGATTGCTAGAGATTCCCAGGGTTCATCTTAAAACATCTGGAGCTTGCGACTTTTTATTTGTGGCACCATCAATGTGGAATTCTCTACCTCATCGGTTAAGAGAATGCCTGATCATTAGTAGTTTTAAATCTCTGTTAAAAACTTATTTATTTTCACTGGCCTTCCCAGACTGATTTTAGATTTTAAATTTATATTGCTGTCTGCCTGTATAGTTATGTTTTTATATCTTGTACAGTGCCTTAATATTGAAAGGCGCAGTATAAATAAAGACTTACTTGCTTGCTTATATTAGACCGCATTTGGATTACGGATCCTCACTATGAAGTATACATCATAAAGGGGAGGTAGACAGGGCAGAACATGTACAGCTCAAATTCACAAAACTAATACCAGCCCTAAAGAACATGGATTATGAGACTAGATTGAGTAATTTAGGTCCCCCATCTCAGGGGGAGGGAATGGACAAGAATATGACAGACGCCATCCTTAGTATGGCAGAGAAGGAGGAGATACTTTTGATGGGGTCCTGAACATGCCAGATATTAACTGGGGCACCTTTGCTGCAGCCACATCCAAGAGCAGGGCAATTCTCGATGCCCTACAGGGGGCATGCCTCAAACAGCTAGTGTTGGAACCCACTTGGGAAGGAGCAATCTTAGACCTCATACTCTCAAATGGGGATAGTGAGAGGATCTCAGATCTAGAAGTGGGTAGCCATCTGGGAGCAAGTGACAACCAAACAGTGTGGTTCATGATAAACTCAGCTGCAGAGTCAAATCATACAAAAATGAGGGTGCTGGACTTCAGGAGGGCTGACTTTGGCAAGATGGGAGAGTGCCTTCAAAAAGCACAAGCAAACAGGCAAGAAGGAGGGGTGGAGTAACAATGGGGAAACATCAAAGCTGCCATCACAGAGGCAACAAGCCTTTGTGTGAAGCAAATAAACAAATCAAAATGAAAGAAAAAGCCACTGTGGTTCTCAAAAGAGGTGGTGGGGAAGGTTAGGGAGAAAAAGTTAGCATTTTGGAAGTATAAGGAAAGACAGAAGGAGCAGGACAGAGAACTGTACCAGTTAAGGCAGAAGGAAGCAGGGAAGGCAGTCAGAATAGCAAAGGCCCAAACTGAGGAAAAGATAGCCAACTTGGTTAAGAAGGGGATAAAACCTTTTATAGGTACATTAGGGAGCGTAGAAAGACAAGGGAGGAATAGTGAGGCTGAATAGAATGGATAGTGGGTGAGCAGAGAGGGACAGTGAAAAAGCAGGGATACTGAATGAATACTTCTGCTCAGTATTCACAAAAGAGGAGGAGGGGAAGGTACCTAATCCAATTAACAGAAGCACTCTGCATAGAGGAGTTGATCCCAGTCCTTTCATAGAAGAAAGGGTTCTGAAAGAACTCCTAAAACGGAAGGTGGACAAAGCAATGGGTTCTGACAGGATTCACCCCAGAATTCTAAAAGAATAAAGGGGACAACTAGTGACACCGCTGATTACCCATTTTAACAAATCATGGGAGGATGGTGTGGAACTTGAGGAATGGAGGAGGGTAGATGTGATTCCCCTTCACAAAAGTGGGAGCAAGACAGAGGCAGTAAACTACAAATCTGTCAGTTTGACCTCTGTGGTGGGAAAGTGTTGGAATCGCTTCTGAAGGAAAGAATTTGTGAGTACCTAGAGGCCAGTGGGGCACAGGACCCAAAGCAGCATGGGTTCACAGTGGGAAGGTCATGTCAGACAAATCTAATTGATTTCTTTGACTGAGTGACCAATGTAGTATGTGAGGGAGGGAGGGGCTATGGATATGGCCTACCTAGACATTAGCAAGGCATTTGACACAGTCACACACAAAAGATTAATAAATTAGCCAGCCTGGGAGTGGGTCCCAGGGTGGTAGCCTAGGTAAAACATTGGCTGGACAACATGACACAGAAGGTAATAGTAAACTGAGTCCACTCTGAAGAAAGGGGGGTTACTAGTGGGGTACCGCAGGGTTCAGTACTGGGTCCTGTCCTTTTTAATGTCTTTATACATGACATTGTAGAGGGACTGGAAGGAAAGGTATTCCTCTTTGCAGATGACACAAAGATCTGCAACAAGGTTGATACACTAGGAGGCATGGAAAGGATGAGAAGGGATTTGGCAAGGTTGGAGGAATGGTCAGAAAAATGGCAGCTTGGATTCAATGCAAAGAAGTACAAAACAATGCACCTGGGAAACAGAAAAACCCAGAGGAACAGTACACAATGGGGGGAGGTAGTAACAACAACAGAAATGGAAAGGGACCTGGGGGTAATCATATAAGATGACCTTAAGGTTGGCAAGCAATGTGAGAAGGCAGTAGGGAGGGCTGGGGGGATACTGGGATGTATAGGGAGAGGCATCACCAGCAGAAAACAGGAAGTTGTGATCCCTCTGTACAGACAGTTGGTGAGACACCATCTGGAGTACTGTGTCCAGTTCTGGATACCCCATCTCTGCAAGAACATAGACAGGATGGAGGCAGTCCAGAGGAGGGCAACTAAAATGATGCAGGGTCTGCAAGAGAAGCCATATGAGGAGAGACCAAAGGAGCTTAATATGTATACCTTTGAGGAAAGGAGGGAGAGGGGGTACTTCAGTGGAATCAACAAAGTCCAAAATGGTAGCATCTTTCAGAAAAAGAGATGTGCAAGAACAAGGGGACACAATTTGAAGATGGGGGGATGGCTCAGGAGCAATGTGAGGAAGTATTTTTTTCACAGAGAGGGTGGTGGACACATGGAACAGCCTTCCGGAGGAGGTTGTGGGGTTTAAAACTGTGGGAGAATTCAAGAATGCATGGGACAGACACAAGGCAATTATTGTGGGGGGTAGGAAGAAATAGGCTGTTGGTTATCTAGGATCTGCAGCTTATCCAGTAGATAGGGAAATGGGCAGACTAGGTGGGCCAAGTGGTCCTTATCTGCCATCAAAGTTGATGTTTCTTTGTTTCTAGGTCTCTATACCCTGGAAGACAGAAGAATTAGGGGGGATCTCATAAACATGTACAAGTTTATGAATGATGCTAAATTAAAGTCAGAGATGGGAACTGTACTATATGACAAACCAGATTATTTAAGGAGCCATAAACTTCAGGTCAAATTAAATACTGTAGTTAACAACAACAGATTAAACTTTCATGCATCGAACTGGTAGGATTTGGAACCAACTACTAGGTGAAGCAGTCTACAGTATCACATTGGGCACTTTAAGCAGAGACTAGATCTTGAATTGTTAAACAGAAACAAAACAAAACTAAGGCCTGATGATTCCCGCTGTTTTGGGTAGATGGCTTAAATGGGCATCTAGCCTTCTCCCATCTAAACCACCTAGTGTGAAACCCAATATGAAACTTCCCAGTGCATTGACGACTACCACAGTGAATAATAGATCACTGACTAATATCATCCAATACACATACGTTGTAATTATATTGGACTGCTCCTTAAATGGGGGCCTAATGTGGGACCTACAAATTGTTTGGTCCTACTTTTGGCCCCACTGTATCACTACTGATCAGACATTGTTCCTGAAGTCAGAGTTCAAATCATTAAAATGTTCATAATACCACATTTAGAATACATTGGTTATATTTATGTTAATGCAACTTGCTTCTGTACTCGGGAGGCTTATTCAACAGATTGTCCTGATTCACCTTAAATGCACATTGAAATACACACCACTGACTTCTATATCAAGGGCTTGAATGCATACCTTGGCTGCACTCATCTGTGAGCATTCCTATCTTTGCTGGCATGCCTAATAGCATTGCTGACAGTACTGTCTTTTCTCTGTGTTTCTCAGCAGTATGGGATACCTCCCCCCTTCTCATTTACAGACACCCAGTTGTAAGCCTCCCCTTTGTTAAATTATAGGATATTTTTGAACCAATCACTTTCATCTTCACTCTAATGTAGCCAAAGTATGCTTTGGGATACACTGGAAATTAGTTGTATCTCGTCTCCTGGCAATCATACTATACTACAGAATCATTATACTACAACTGCAATCATATCATACTACAAATACTACTAAAAACAGAGGTAGGAGCTACACATAATGTACCCTGAGCTGGGTTCCTCCTACTGCAGTGGAGGAGGGGACGGACCTGGCAGTCATAGCAGACAAGGGGATGAAGCATGACATGATGTTTGAGGCTCCGGCCAAGAAGCCAATGGAATCCTGGGGTGCATCAAAAGAGGGACGGGTGACTAGCAAGGCAGAGTAAGTTTTTTGCACCTCTACAGGGCATTGGTCAGGCCCTACCCAAAGTAATGTATGTAGCTCTAAGATCGTCTATACAAAAAGTTGTTGAGGCAGTCAAAAGGATGCAACTCAGGGCCTCCAAATTGATTATCGATATGGAAAATGGAGTTATGAGGGGATACTGCTGGACATTAACATGTTCACATTGGAGGAAAAGAGGCTAACAGGGTACATGGTCCCAGTTTTCTGCATACTCAAGGATATCAACAAGATTGAACAGACAGAGGTATTCAGTTTGGTGTCCCCAAGTGGGTCATGTGGACAAAAACTTAAGCCTGCAAGTGGTAAATTCAGGTTTAATGTTAGGAAGCACTTTTGCTTCCAGAGGACGGTCAAGCTATGAAACAGCCTACCAGTGGAGACACTGGATATAAAGACAATACAGGCCTTCAAGGTAAGCTTGGACAAATTGTTGCCGACCAAAGGAATCACTGAATACTTTGGGTTGTAGAGGGGGTAGGAACCTTCAAGTACTTGCATGTTTGTTCAGCACACCTATTTGTACTTGCTTATGACATATGGAACTGTGCATGATGGTCCTGGACTCCTTTCTGACCTGAAATTTCTCAGTTGCTATGAAAAAGTCCATATTTTTGAATCCCATAATGCAAGATAGTTTGTATTTATTTGTTCCCTCTTAGATAGGTAATAGAATATCTGTCATTGGTTCATTTTTTATTTATTTAGCTGTTTATTTCTTCATTTTATTCACTTTGCTATCTCATACATTTTGTAACTTGGAAAACCACCTTGGCCAGATCCATTTCCTGGTGAGAACTGTGGGAAGGTTACATGAGGAAGGTAACATAGAAACATAGAATTTGACGGCAGATAAGGACCGCTTGGCCCACCTAGTCTGCCCATTTCCCTACCTAATGGATAAGCTGCAGATCCTAGTTAACCAGCAGCCTACTTCTTCCTACCCCCACTCCCTAGAATTGCCTTTTGACTGTCCCATACATGCTTGAATTCCACCACTGTTTTTGACTTCACAACCTCCTCCGGAAGGCCATTCCATGCAACCACAACCCTCTCTGTGAAAAAATACTTCCTTAAATTACCTCTGAGCCGCCCCCCTCTATCTTCAAATTGTGCCCCCTTGTTCTTGCACACCTATTTTTGAAAGATGCTACCCTCTTGGACTTTGTTGATTCCCTTGAGGTACTTGAAAGTTTCTATCATGTCCCCCCTCTCGCTCCTTTCCTCGAGGCTATACATATTAAGGTCCTTAAGTCTCTCTTCATATGTTTTCCGGTGCAGACCCTGCACCATTTTAGTTGCCCTCCTCTGGTCAGTTTCCATCCTGTCTATGTCTTTGCAGAAATTGGGTCTCCAGAACTGCAAGCAGTACTCCAGATGGGGTCTCACCAGTTGTCTGTACAGAGGGATAATAACTTCCTGTTTTCTACTGGTGATGCCTCTCCCTATGCATCCCAGTATCCCCCCAGCCCTCCTTGCTGCCCTCTCATATTGCTTGCCCACCTTTAGGTTATCTGATATGACTACTCCCAGGTCCCTTTCCATTTTTGGTGTTGTTAGTATCTCACCCCCCATTGTGTACTCTTCCCCTAGGTTTTTGTTTCCCAGGTGCATTACCTTGCTTTTCTTAGCATTGAATCTAAGCTGCCATACATTTGACCATTCCTCTAACCTTGCCAAGTCCCTTCTCATCCTTTCCACCCCACCTTGTGCATCAACTCTGTTGCAGATCTTTGTGTCATCTGCAAAGAGACATACTTTTCCTTCCAGTCCCTCTGCAATGTTCGCTTATAAAGACATTGAAGAGGACCGGTCCTAATACTGAACCCTGCGGTACCCCACTAGTAACCCCTTTCTTCAGAGTTGACTCCATTTACTATTACTCTCTGTGTTCTATTCTCCAGCCAATTCTTTACCCAGGCTGTCATCTTGGGACCCACACCCAGGCTGGCTAACTTGTATATTAATCTTTTGTGTGGGACTATGTCGAATGCCTTGCTAAAGTATAGGTAGGCCATGTCCACAGCCCCTCCCTGATCTACTACTTTGGTCACCCAGTCAAAGAAATCTATCAGATTTGTCTGGCATGAACTTCCCGCTGTGAATCCATGCTGCCTTGGGTCCTGTGCCCCTCTGGCCTCTAGATACTCAACAATTCTTTCCTTCAGAAGTGATTCCATCATTTTCCCTACCACTGAGGTTAAACTAACAGGTCTGTAGTTTCCTGCTTCTGCCTTGCTCCCACTTTTGTGAAGGGGAATCACATCTGCCCTCCTCCAGTCCTCGGGTACAACCCCATCCTCCCATGATTTGTTAAAGAGGGTAGTCAGTGGTGTCACTAGTTCTACCCTTAGTTCTTTTAGAATTCTGGGATGAATCCCATCAGGCCCCATTGCTTTGTCCACCTTCAGTTTTAAGAGTTCTTTCAGAACCCTTTCTTCTGTAAATGGGCTGGTATCAACTTCTGTATCCAGAGTGTTTCTACTGTTTGTTTTAGGTACCTCCCCCTCTTCCTTTGTAACTACTGAGCAAAAATATTTGTTTAGTATCTCTGCCTTTTCACAGTCACCCTCTGCCCACCCTTCCTCCCCTTTATTAAGCCTCACTATCCCTCCCTTGGTCTTCCTTCGCTCCCTGATGTACCTATAAAAGGTTTTATCCCCCTTCTTAAGGCAAACATTCAAAATTGATGCATAAATAAATGCAAAAATTATAGAGCAGGGAACAAAAACACAATCAGTACAGTTAACTTATAAAATACTGTAAATTACAATGTATATACATACCAACTAAATACAGGAACAGCGAATTCAGTTTTGGGCTTAAGAGGCTTGGGGAAACATACAAAATACAGTGCTTCCAAATGAGTGGAGAGCAACTTAGGGAGGTGGTAGAAAAGAAAAAAAAATGGAATGTTCATAGTTTTGATAAGGAAACAGGAAAAAGGGGTGGTGGAGAAATGATGGGTACAAGTGAAGGAGCGGATATGCATTGACAGGGAAAGGAGAGGAGACTGTAGAGTACAGTAGCAGAAGATAACCCAAACCAGAATTTAGAGAGAAGAGAGGTACAGTGTGAGAGCCTTCTAACTTCCAAAAAAAGAGAGGGGGGGCAACAGAGAGGGAGCACTGCTGGATATAAGGAGGAGATAGAAGAACAAAGCATAAACAGAAGTGGAAAAGGAAGTCAGTCTGGCATGGGTTGATTTGGGCGCAATATTGTAAACCCGTGCACGGACTATTCGTCCCCAGACTAAACTTCGCGAGCAAATCGTAGCAGTCAAAATGTTGCAGGGACAAAAAGTAACCATAATTAATGTTGAAAATCACATTGGTCACCAGACTAATGGTTGACATGCTTTACCACCATTACTTATTAAAGGCTGCCAGTTCACTTCAAGGCTGGTGGGTGGCTCGCTGTAGCTGGTTGGGGACTCATTCAGCTGCACTGTCTCCCTAATGAAAATAACAAAAAAGACTTGTGTCACATTTCCTTTCAAAAAGCTCTGGATCCACCCACTGGTAACTGGCCAAAAAAAGTAAAATAAATCAATAGTGGGATTCCAGTGCAGTCGGCACTGATCACTGACATCGCGTCCCCCGCTCTGTTCTGCATCCCTTTCCCTGGCATCGCTTCACTTCAGATCTCCTTCCCACTGCAAAGATCCACTGACTTTTATGCATTTGGCCAAAGTAAGGGGATGTTAACGTTCTCTTTATTCCTACCAGGCTCAACTCTATTTGGCTGAACCGTGTAGGGACAATTCGTCCCCATAATAAATTTCTACATTATGCCCGTGCCCAATTCGGCTTGCAACAAATTTAATATCACTGAATTGACTGTTACATGCTGTCCGTGGCAAATTTTACCAAGACCAATTGTTCATATGCCTTGTAAACCATGTCCCCAAAAGCAACTAAGCAACTACTGCTTGACAGCCTGGTATATTATGCTGCAGATGATGCCAGATAGCAGTGAATGCAGAAGGGGTCATGAGGGGGCTCCACAGCTACTACCTACCCTCTCCCTCCACTGATTGCTGCATGATCCCAGAAACTCACTCCATTGGTGCCTGGCATGGCTGCTCATCCTCCAAGACTCACCAGCCTATCAGAGGGTGGAATCTGAACAAAAAGAAGCCCTTTAACTAAGGGCACAGGACTATTTCTTGTCAGCCTAGTCAACTGCACAGCAGCTGCCACCAGCCAGTAGTGAATGCAGAAAGGGTTGTGAAGGGCTCCACAGCTACTACCAACCCCATCCCCTCCAATGATCACCACAGGAGCCCAGAAACTCACTGTGTTTGAGCTCAGCATGGCTGCTTCTCTCCCACGATTCACCAGCTTATCTGAGGGTGGCATCAGATCAGAAAAAAGCTCTTTAACAGAGAGCATGGGACTATTGTTTGTCAGCCTGGTCTAACAAGCAGCAGATACTGCCAGCCAGCAGTGAATGCAGAAGGCATTATGAGGGGGTTGCACAGCTACTACCCACCCCCTTCCCCTCAAAGATCACCACAGGAGCCCAGACACTTGTTCTGTTGGAGCCCAGCAGGCCAATGCTCCTCCAAGTCTCACCACCCTATCAGAGGGTAGCATCTGATCAGAAGGAAGTTCTTTAACTAAGGGTGCAGGACTATTGTTTGCAAGCCTGGTCTACAATGTGGCAGATGCTGTTATCCATCAGTGAATGGAGAATGGGTCGTGAGGGGGCTCCACAGCTACTACCTCACCCTCCCACCCATCACCACAGGAGACTAGACACTTGGCTTTGTTGGAGTCCAGCATGGCTGCTTCTCCTCCAAGACTCATCAGCCTATTGGAGAGTGTCATCTGATCAGAAGGAAGCCATTTAACTAAGGGCAGGAGACTACTGTTTTCCAGCATGGTCTACCACACAGAAGATGCTGCCAGCCAGCAGTGAATGCAGAAGGGGTCATGAGGGGGCTTCACAGCTACTACCTCCCCCCTCCCCCTTACTGATCATTGCAAGAGCCCAAAAATCTGCTCCACTGGAACCCAGCAAGTCTGCTCCTTCCTGAGATGCACCAGCCAATCAATAGGCATTCTCAGGAAATATACCCACATTTCCCAAGCTGTCCATCCACACTGTGGTCCTCATTCAAAGAACCAAGTGCTAAGGATACTGTTATTTTTTTTTTTTTTTTTACAGTTAATCTTTTTATTGAATCTGCTTCCATGTAACATAGTACAGCTCAAGGGATGTTACACAGGTTTAAATATTATAATATGGTATATAGTGTAGATAACATGTTAAAGATATTGAACATTACCAATAATATATCTATGCTATATATTGCAATGATATTTATACAGTATGTTATTAATTGTCTGTACTACACGAAACAAAAGAGATTAAGTAAAAATTTTTCGAGGTGTAACCATTAACAACTTTATAACTAACAGAAGGAGCTGCAGATGTATAGTAATATGAAACCATATCAGAAACCATATCCCGAGGAAAAAAGAAAGAGAAAAAAAAAAAAACGAGAAAGGTTTATCAGTATATATTCTTTTAAGATTGAAGATAGTTCAAATAGTTCTGCCAACAAAGGTAGTATTCATTAAGTCGGTCTGTAGTTAAGTATGAGATTCGCTCAAGAGAAGAGGTGTGGGTTAAATTGTTTAGAATATCAGTCAAAGTAGGAGTTAGATAAGATTTCCAACGCATTAGATCGATCTTTTGGTTTGCATGAACAAAATCTGAAGCCATTTATGTTGGTATTTGTTAAATTTATATTATTATCTATAACACCTAGTATATAGAATTTAGGATTGAATGGGATATGTCTGCCAATAATTTTAGTTGCTAATTTATGAATAGATTGCCATAAGTTGGAAATAGATTTACATGACCATAATGTATGTAAAAGATCCCCGTTTGGGGTATTGCAACGCCAACAGTTATTATTAGGTAGTAAACCTATGTTATGCAGGTGAGCTGGAGTTTTGTACCATAGATGTAGTATTTTATATTGTATTAATCTGCTACGCATATCTTTAAACGAGTCGTGGCAAAGTTTCCAGCATTTCTTCCAGTGGAAATCAGATATGTTTACATTGAATACCCGGTTCCATTTATTTCTAGCCATAAGGGACTGATTTGGGAGCCTATCCCTGATTAGTTTATAAATAATACTGGTTAGGCCATGAGAAGTATTAATCCATTTGTTAATATATAGATGAGTCATCGGTGAGTTGTAGATTGTTGGATAAAAGGACTTATGGCAGATCTAACCTGTAAGTATTTCCAGAATTCTGTTTTGGAGATATTCCATTTAGTTTGTAGATTGCTGGAGGTGTCTAGTGTATTACTATTATCCATTAGTATATCATTTAAAAAGAGGATTTTTTTTGTATCCAAGATTTGCAATATATTGGTTTATTTTCCAATGTGAACTTTGGATTTCCCCAAATTGGCGTATATTGCATAGATGAAGGATCACTTTTGAGCCATTTGTGCATTTTAAGCCAGTAATATATGGATGAATTAACGACAGGATTCTTTTTGAATTTAGACATTAAGGTGAAATAAATAAAACTGTTAGGAGTTTGACCGGGGGATAATGAGGTTTCCATATCGTACCACAAAGGTACATTGCAATTAGGTTTAAGAAACCATTTGACCATTTGTGAGGCTCTGAATGCCCAGAAGTAGGCCGTAAACCATGGTAGACCAAAACCACCATGAGACCAATGAGATCTTAATTTAGTATGACTAAACCTTGGTATATGCCCTTCCCATAAAAAATCTCCCATCATTTTGTCGATTTTACGTAGGAAATGGGGTGGAATTCTAAGTGGGATACAAGCAAATAAGTAAAGTATTTTTGGTGTCATATTCATTTTAATTGCAGATATTTTTCCGGAAAAAGATAGGTTGAGGCTTTTCCATCTGTCCAAGTTTGTTTTAATATTTGTTAATAAGGGCTGAATATTTAGATCCCAGGTCTTATTTAAATCAGATGATATTTTTATACCTAAGTATGTAATACCTTGTGTGGCCCATCGGAATCTGGGACAGTCATTTATTAAGGTATCGCAATGTTCATTTAATGGTAATATTTCAGTCTTTTGATAGTTAACGCTAAGTCCAGAAAGTATGGAAAATCGGTTGAGTATATTATAAAGAGGTTGTCGGGATAGTTTAAAGTTTTCTAGCAGTATAAGCATGTCATCTGCATATGACAGTGATGTGTATTGTCTGTGGCCAATGGATATACCTTTTAGGTCATTATTCTGTCTAAGGAAGGTAGCTAGAGTTTCAAGAGCTAAGATAAAAAGGGATGGTGATAGAGGGCAGCCTTGGCACATGCCTCTCTCTAATTTAAATGGCTGAGATAGTGTGAAATTGGTAAGTACTCTCGCATGGGGATTAGTATAAATAAGTTGGATCCAGGAACAGAATCGGTCGCTAAATCCAAAACGTGATAACACCAGATAAAGAAAGTTCCAATTCAGCGAGTCGAATGCTTTTTCCAAGTCTATGGCGATAGCAACTGCAGGGGAAGGAAGAGATTTAGCTTTGTATATTAGGTTAATTAAAGAGTGTAAGTGATCGGAGCCCATTCTTCCCTTAACAAAACCAGCTTGAGATCTATGAATTAACTTAGGTATATACGGCTCTATACGGCTGGTTAAAATTTTGGCAAAAATCTTACCATCTGTATTGAGTAGTGATATAGGTTGGTAATTAGCCAGAATAGTAACATCCTTCTCTTTTTTTGGGAGGACCGTTATGATAGCATCTGTCATCGTGTTAGGTAGCTGTCCGATTTCGGTAGACTCTTGAAATACATTACATAATAGAGGAGCTAATTGTTCGATAAGGATCTTATAGAAATCCACTGGGAAGCCATCTCCTCCCGGGAGCGTCTGGCTTTAAGGGAAAGGATGGCTTTTTTTACTTCTTCTATGGTAAGTGGTGCATCTAGGGAGTATGTTGCTTCCTCTGTTAGACGAGGAAGTACAAGCTCATCTAGAAAGGAGGAGATATCTGAGGTGCTTGTAATGGAAGAAGAGGAGTAAAGATTCTTATAAAAAGTTGTCATAATATTATTGATGGAGTGTTCATTAGTACAAATTTTCCCTGATTGGTCTTTTAGAGCAGCAATATGACATTCCATTTGTTGCATTTTGAGTCTATAAGCAAGTATTTTGCTGCCTTTTTCCCCTCCTTCCCAAAATTTGTGCTTTATTCTCAATAATGCTAATTCTGTTTTCCTAGAGATTAGTTCGTTGATTTGCATACGTAATTGTAAAATTTCGTAATGTAAGGTCGAGGATGGGTCAGGGTTAGGACTATTTAGGTATTCAGTTTGTTTTATTTTAAGTGATTTTTCGAGGTTGTTAATTTGTTGTTCCCTGAGTTTCCTTCTATGAGTCGCAAACCCAATTATTTTGCCACATAGTGTGGCTTTGAGTGCTTCCCAAGTAACGCCCATAGATGTATCTTTAGGGTCATTAAATGTCATGAATTCATTTATTTGTGTTTTGATCCAAGGCAGAAATTCTGGATCTTTAATAGAAGGGATCTAGGTGCCATGAAGGAGATTTCATAGGGGAGAACCCAAGTAAATAAAAGTTTAACTGTAGAATGATCAGATATGATTAGTGGAAGGATCTCAACATTTGTTATATTAGCCGTGATTATGGAGATGTCGGCCAATAATCTATTCTGCTGTAAGTCTGATGACGGAAGGAGTAAAAAGTATAGTCCCTATCTCTAGGGTGGAGAGTTCTCCATGTATCGGTTAATCCAAGATCGTGCATTATTTGAGATGTTATGGCAGAGCTTCTAGGGTGACTGTCTAGTGAACCATTTCTCCTATCCATATGTATGTCCAAAGTAAGGTTAAAGTCCCCACCGATCAATAGAGAGGAATTAACTAAGTTTGATGAGATTAATGTGTGTAGTAAATTTTGAAAAAACAAAGGGTCATCTGAGTTAGGGGCATAAATGTTAACTATAGTTATAGGGCCTGAAGGGGTATCAAAAGTTATAATAAGCCACCTACCATCGGAATCTTTCTGAATAACAGTAGGTTTCCACTTCAAATTTTTGTGAATCAGTATGGCCACACCTCTCTTCTTAGATGCAGCAGAAGCTGTAAATACCTGACCTACCCAGTCATTTTTTAGTCTGAGGCTATCTTCATCCAACAATTTAGTTTCTTGCAATAGAGCAATTTGTATTCTGTGTTTTTTAAGGTGATTAAGTACTTGTTTACGCTTATTTGGTGTATTGAGTCCCTTGACATTCCAGGTGCATAGTGATATATTAGCCATCATGTATTAAATATTTTAATATGTAATAAAATAAGGATAGTGTCAAGGGGCTCAAATATATCGTTATAGTCAGATGAAGGTATATAAATCAGTTTGTTGTAATTGTGACAAATAAGCAAATCGTTGGCAGAGCTATAAGTAGAAATCAGGTAGAAAAAATGAGAAACATCTAATTGCTCATATACTGTGCAGCTCACCTCTAACATTATAACTATAACATAACAATATATCAAAGTTATATAATAACAGGAAAGAATAAATGTCATCTAGGATGAACTGAGAAGAAAAGGTCGGTCTAATTTGGGAAGAGAGAAAGAGGGAAAAAAAAAAGGGAAAAGGGAAGACCAAGACCACTTCTCTGTTCTCTAGGACGTAGCTGAACAATAAGGGAATTTGTTAGTTCCCTATAAATTGAGTTTAACTAGAGATAGATTATCAATGCAGAGTATTGTAATTAAATACAAGTCCCCGAAATGGGTGTAGTATATTGTGCTTACTCTACTTTACTAAGTTAAGTACGGTGCTATTCAAATAACATTGTCAAATCCAGCATCATAAATAGTAAATTAGAATGACTTGAGATCCAGTGATCTATAAATGTTATAATACTACCATTAGGGAAGAGAAAAAAGGAAAAAAAAAAAAATCTTATAACACATAGGGTCCAATAATGTATTATATAATTATCACCGGATGTAGTATGCCCTGTATTTATACCGTCATTATTATCATTGTGACGATCATCTAATATTGTGATTGGTTTAGGTTCCAGATAGGGGTCTTGTAAAGTCAGGATTGTCAGAGCTATGCAGTTTTAATATAGGCATCCGCATATTAGCATTATAAAAGGCAATATCAGCTATATTTCACTGTAGCCAATATTATTTTACAAAACAGGATGAATTAGATAAGTTATCCAGAAACACCCATTCATGTAAACTGAACCACTGAATATGTTAATCAATTGAAGAAGAGAGAAAAAAAAAAGGGGGAACTACAATGCATCATTATATCTAATTGTATAAATACAATGACCAACAAGTTATATGTGTCTAACACTATCAGGTATTATAAAAGTGCCCTCGTAGCATTTACAGTGAAAAATATTATATCAAACAAGTGGAAGTATCTGCCCTGTGATAGTAGGGCTGAGTGATCTTGATGTAATTACTAGATTGTAGGTATCTGCATGCATTATCAATCAGTTAATGGCATTTCGTGCATTATATAAAAAAAAGCACTCGTGCATCCATGACTTAAGCCTTAGAGAATGAGACATCGCGATCCGTGAACTTGCATGCCCTTACATTATATTTATCATGTCATTTTTCATGTGGAAAGCGAAATATTGTGTGCACAGATGACCACAATTGGCCAGTAAACAGTGAGTTAACTATATCGGATGGTCACATAACATATTTTAGAGCAGATTCGCCGCACCGCATTAAGGTAGCGACCCCCTCGATGGCTCAGACAGATGTGTCGGTTAGTATTTGTGAGGGGTATCTCCTTTGTTTCTGTTTCTCTCGCAATGTCTCTTTTTCGGGGGTTCATTTGCTTTGGAAGGAGAATTGTTTACACTGCAGGTCCAAGAGGTGCCTTCCAGATCCCGATCTTCCTCCACCACCAACGGATCAATCGAATTCTCACCACAAAAGTCACCCGAGGTGGGTAGATCCTGCAGCAGCGCATATCTGTTTTGAACAGCAACTCCGGGGGCAATAGCGGTAATATTAGTAGAAATACCAGAATCTGCACATTTAGAGGGACGATCTTGTATAACGGAGGAGTCGGCTTGCATAGTTGCTTTTTCCTGAGTATACACATGCGATTTTTGTGGAGTTACATTGGGAGGATCAGGAGCACTGGAGATGTTATCTGAAGATGTTGTGTTAGTGCTTTTTTCAATACTGTTAGTTGTATGAGTGTCGCCACTATATTGGGTCTGTCGGATCTCGGGGATTCTCTGTCCATATGCTGAGTAGCTATTCAAAAAGAATGTAAGTGATTCTGGATTGTTAAAATCTTTAAATGAGTTCTCCAGATAGACCCTCATAATAGCTGGATACCTAAGAGAAAACGAAGACCTATTTGGTGCATGGTACATCTGGCAGATGTATAGGCTTTCCGCTTTGTTGAAACCTCTTTGGAGAAATCATGTATATGTAAATGCTGCATCTTTGCCAAGAAAGTTGCCGATTTCTTTAGATTTTCTCATAATTAGTTCTATATTGGTATAATTTAGAAACTTGGCAATAATTGGTCTGGGTCTTTGCTCTGCAGAAGGTTTTGGGCCTAGCGATAGGTGGAGCGCTTATTATTAGCTCTGTACCAGCTTGAAGACCCAGAATTTATGGTAAGTACGTGCTGTAGAAATGCCGTGGTGTTTTTGGCTCTCACATCTTCGGAAACGAATATTCTAAGGTTGTTTCTACGATTCCTGTTTTCCATATCCTCAGTTCTGGATTGTAGCTCTTTAATGACACGATCTTGGGATCTGATGGTGGATTTTAATTCTTGTATAGCATCCTCATTAAGACGGTTTTGTTTTCTGTAAAAGCAAGTCTAGAATCGATGGTTTTCATAGTTTGAGTGTTTTGTTGAGTAGCAGATTTTAAGTCCTTCATGTCCATTGATAGTTTGCTGAACATTTCTTCAATTTTTCCTAGAGGATCCATTTGTTTATCAGAGTAGGCCATGATTAATTTTTCAGCCTTCCCCACTGAAACTGTAGAAGCTCTATTTATATTAAAAGAAAGGAGCTATGCAGAGCAAAAAGAGTATCACCGAAACAGCAGTAGTATGTTCTTCTTTATAATTCTCTCAAAATCAGTATGTATATGCCTTAGATGACATGAGATGATGCTGGATGTTGTTTGTTCAGAGGAGCTCAGAGTTTAAACCTCCATCTTGCTCAGAGCCAGGCCACGCCCCCCAAGAGTCAAGGATACTGTTATTGTCTGCCTTAAATCTGCCAAAGTCAGCCTGATGTCTGATGGTCTGTCAGCCATGCTGCTCCTCAGGCTATTGGACACTAATCATCTTCACTCCTAAAGATAATCCATTGTGCTGTTACAAGTGTTTGGACATATGGTTATGTGTTGGAGACTAGATATCTCTGTATCAGGTCTTGACACTGTAATTCTATTTGAAACTGATGTATAAGGCTTTTCTTACAATAACAATTACACAGTGAAACTACAGAATTTCCCCACAATCCCTCTCCTGTTCCTGCCCTCTCTTGGTGCTAGTACCATAATATTTCCATACTTATGTTCCCCTACCTTCCTTATACTCTAGACCTTCTCTTCCCAGTATAAACATTCCCTGGTACAGCCTCCTTCCTTTTTCTGTTCTACATCTACCCCAAATGTTCCTGGCTACTGCATGGACTCCCTATATACATAGAAACATACATAGATACATATGTAGAATTTGATGGCAGATAAGGACCACTTGGCCCACCTAGTCTGCCCATTTCCCCTACCTAAAGGATAAGCTGCAGATCCTAATTAGCCAACAGCCTACTTCCTCCTATCCCCTACTAGAATTGCTTTATGTCTGTCCCATTCATTCTTGAATTCCCCCACTGTTTTTGACTCCACAGCCTCCTCAGGAAGGCTGTTCCATGCATCCCAACCCTCTCTGTGAAAAATTATTTCCTCACATTTCCTCTGAGCCTCCTCCCCATCTTCAAATTGTGCCCCTTTGTTCTTGCAAATATTTTTTTCTGAAAGATGCTACCCTCTTGGACTTTGTTGATTCCCTTGAGGTGCTTGAAAGTTTCTATCATGTCCCCCATCCCTCCTTTCCTTGAGCGTATACATATTAAGCTCCTTTAGTCTCTGTCTCTTCATATGTCTTCTGGTGCAGACCATGCACCATTTTGGTTGCACTCCTCTGGACAGCCTCCACCCTGTCTACGTCTTTGCAGAGACAGGGTCTCCAGAACTGCAAGCAGTACTCCAGATGGGGTCTCACCAACTGTCTGTACAGATGGATAACACCATCCCAGTATCATTCAGCCCTCCTTACTGCCTTCTCACATTGCTTGCCCACATTTAGGTAATCTGACATAACTACCCCTAGGTCCCTTTCCATTTTTGTTGTTGTCAGTATCTCACCCCCACCTGTGTACTCTTCCTCTGGGTTTTTGATTCCCAGGTGCATTACTTTGCACTTCCTTGCATTGAATCTAAGCTGCCATATATGTGACCATTCCTCCAACCTTGCCAAGTCCCTTCTCATCCTTTCCACCCCATCTTGTGTATCAACCCTGTTGCAGATCTTTGTGTCATCTGCAAAAAGACATACTTTTCCTTCCAGTCCCTCTGCAATGTCACTTATAAAGACATTGAAAAGGACTGGACCCAGTACTGAATCCTGTGGTACCCCAATAGAAACCCCCCCTTTCTTCACTGGGGACTCCATTTACTATTACACTCTGCATCCTGTAGTCCAGCCAGCCAATGTTTTAATCACTATTACATAATGCTGACTCCATGTGGGCTGATGTGGCACATATCATTTTCCATTTTCCACAGTATTTCAATTTTACACAAGTCCGCTGTAAAATAATTGCGCCGTTTCTGTTGTTTTACATGAGTGACGCAGAACTTTATGTGAACTGAAGAACAAATATTCCATATTTAGTAGTGCTCTGGAAACTGGAAACCAGCCACACTAAATGCAAAAAACGTAGTGAAGGAGAGAGGCAGAGAGCAACTAGAGAGAATACATACATAGATACCTACGTAAGGAGCATATAGAGGGCACAGTAGAAAGTTAAATGAGATAAACAAGTTAGAGAGAGGGAGAACAGGTAGCACAACAGATAGACTGCCTTTAAAAGCTTCTGGCATTTTCTGTTTGAGACCATGTTTGGGGTTTTGTTTCAAGAATCATTTTGTTACTCTATTTTGAATATTTTGTTGTTTTGCACCACCGTCTACTACTGTGTATTATAATGCTGGCACAGGCAGACACAGCATCATCATCTGAGCCCCAGGAAGAGGGACAGGCTGGGCAGCAGCATGGTGGGAAAGAGGCACAGGCTCAGCAGAAGCATGGTCAGCAAGGGGTGCACCAGCAGGACACAACCACTAGCAGCACCACCAAGAGAAAGATTGTGCCACCATTTTCATGCAAGGAAGTGGCAATGTAGGTCAAAACAGTGACCAAGCATGCCACCTCCCCATTTGGGCCAGAAAAACTGCCCTTGGAGCAGAGGGTGGAATTGTGGGCCAGCATTAAGGCCACCATGGACTCTGATGGAGGTGAAGTTGTCAAATGGATGGTGAGACAACTTAAACAAAAGTGGGACAACTTACAATTGTGGGAACCTGAAGCACTGGAGGTGCTGGGAAGTGTGGTGACACACCCTCCCCAATTGTCACAGAAAAGGAAGAGTGTGTCGAAGGAAAGCAGCACTAGAAAGTATAGTCTGTTATTCATAATCATGATATTGTATGTATCATACATTATAAAAAGTGTCTAAGAAATGCTGAAATTTGATTGGCTAATTTGGCTGTTAGGATTCAGACAGCCTTTCATTAAGCCATGGAACATGGTATACTGACATAAACAGCCTGATCACCATCTCATGGATTCTTCCTGTCATTAGCATTATCATTTCATCCTCTAGCTAGCTATCATTGCTGCATGTGTAGGGAATGATGCTGTTGCATTCTGATCCGAACCAGCATTTTTAAATGGTCGGTGGAAGAACTATTTTACTAAATCTCTTTCTAAATGAGCAAAACATTCAAAAAGTATACTTTTTACACTTTTCTTTTGGAATAGCAATAAGGCATTACTAGGAGTTAGATTAACAGTCCGTTAATCACATTCTAGTGGCAAAACAGTTATCAGCTTTACCTCGTGGCACATTACTCATATAGGGTTGATTAACAGACTGTGTTAATTCAGCCCCTGGTCATGCCTTATTGGTAAAGTAAAACTGTTTAAGAATGTTGTATAGTTATATAAAATTACTGGTGCATGTAGTCAGTATTGGAACCGCCCTTTGTGAGCTTTGGAATGTAGGGGTGCCCATAAGGGTCCTACCTTTTAATTGACCCCCTTCCCATTATAGGTCATTGCAAGTGATGCGTGAGCTGAGCTAGTGGGGCTCACTTCGGAGCTACCATGGCTGAAATGTGGCAGCCCTCCCTATAATTCCAAGACTGTAATGTTCTCTGTCTCACCCTTGTGTCAGCTCAGGTATGGTGTGCACACATAGTGTGAACCAAAAATTAATAACTATACCATACATCATACATAGGAACAGTCCAACATATATATGAAGAAGCAAGCAGAAGCTGACCATGGGTCCACATCTTGAACTACTGTCTGAACCTGCCTCCCACTTCTCCATTGTCCAACTATTTCTATCCTCACTACCCATGGGCCACGATCATTAGATTCTCCCTATGCCTATCCTAGCCTTTGTTGAAGCTGCCCTGCCCACCATCTTCAACAAGACCAACTATTCTGGCACCACACTGCAAGTGTCCACACCACCCCTTTCAGTGACAAAGTGCTTCCATCCTGAACTCTGGCTCCATCCCCCCCCCCAGCAATTTACAACACATTTTTATTTACAGAAGACAGTACTATGAACCATATATGCATGTGATGGTATTTATTTATGACTTACGGCACCAAATTACATCACCTTTGGTGAAGGTCACGGACTGTTATGTTACAAATGAGTGTACTTGCAATGTCTTGGGAACATGGATTGGTTATACAACATAACTGTTATTGTACTGACCACAGCAGAATGCATCACCATCCATATTTCATCATTTATACAGTGTAAGTTCATGTCAGTCAGCTAAGTGCCCTCTCCCCCTCACTGAGTATAGTTGTTATCCAAATTAAAATGTTTATTTTCAGTGTTTGTTTGTTGTACATTAACCACCTTAAGATACATTAGTCCCTGCAGTCATGTATGGTCTTCTCTTATCATTCATGGCTCCTTACTGAGACATTTTAACTGTCTGTGTGCATTTATGCCTGATGTACATCATCTAAATTTCACAGTTTCATTGTGTATTGCACTGGAATGCAATACACTACATACATCCACTGTCATTTAATCCCATGTAGCAGTAAGCAATGCTGTTCTTCACTGCCTCAGATGTACATTGACTGATGGTGATATTGTTGTAAGTCATCCTCCTGGTATATAATGCTACACATTCATTGTAGTCTGAGGCTATTAGAAATATAGAAATTGTCTGCAGATAAGGACCGTTGGGCTCATCCAGTCTGCCCTTTAAACCCTTCACTGGTTTGTGGCCTTTGACCATATCTGGTCAGCTGCTTACTTACCGCCGCTCCTTCCCACCTCTAAGGTTCCTTTATTTATTTATTTATTTATTTATTTATTTATTTATTTAAGAGATTTACCAGATAAGCATACTGAGTGGGGTCCGCTCATTCCAGATGCGACCTGGGGGTTACATAGGTCGAGATAGGTACAGAATGCACAGCACTGCAGTGGTTAGACAACAGGTTCAGTAGACAACACAATACAGTGGTATGTCAACAGCTGAGAGTGGATATGCCTGGCCAAGGCATGTTTAAAGCTTGTCACACTCAATACTTGTGATTGTGACTCTAAAACCTAATGGAATTAGGCATACACCCTTTACTTGCCTAACCTAGCACTTATCATCCTTAACCCTCCCTTCACCCCTAACTTCCTCTTACTCAGATATAATTGGCACTTCACCTAATCTTGCCCAGTTCCCTAACTGACCATACCTAAAACTAAACTAAATCAATGAATCACTTTAAGTGGCTCCTTCCTAATTTCCTCTACCCCTACTCCTCTTACCCTTTCTCTCGTACCTCTTACCTTACCCTTTCACCTTTTTATGGGCACAACCCTCTGGGTGGCATCTCCTATAATCCTCTTCCATCCTTACTCCTTGTAATCAACTTAACCCCACCTCCATTATGCTATGTCCCACCTCTCTGGGGCTGGGAAGTCCCCTCTATGGCAATTTTCTGCACTACTCCTGTACCTTTTGATTGCTGGAACTTTCTACCTTAGGAACCATGTACTATTTGAAAAAGCTACTATATTGGATTGTTTAAGTCCTGCACCTATTTGTAAACCTTTAACTTCTAATTGTACTGTCTTTGCACTGTACTCTTTGTTATTTACTATATGTACTACTATAAGATGTGGAACCTTTGTAAACGAGCTGTCAAGCTCAAAGGTATTAATCCAAGACTTTCAATAAATAAACAAATAAAAATCCCTCCACTGTGCTTGTTCCCACCACCTCCCATGGCAGACTATTCCATGTGCCACCACCCTCTCCATGAAGAAAAAGTCCTCACATTTTCCTTTAACCTGCCACCTTCCAATTTCATATCCTGCCACCTCATTCTTGTGCTCCCTCTGTAATGGAGAAGGTCTCCCCCCTACACCCTCTTTATGCCCTTAAGGTACTTAAATGTTTCTATCATGCCTCCCCACTCCCTCTTGTCCTCCATTGAGTATGTATATTGAGGTCCTTTAATCTCTCCTCATAAGTTTTCTGGTGCAATCCCTGTACCATCTTTGTTGCCCTTCTCTGGACTGCCTCTACCCTATCAATGTCCTTGCGAAGGTGAGGTCTCCAGAACTGCACACAGTACTCCAGGTGAGGCCTCACTAGTGTTTTACATAATGGCATCACCACCTCCCACCTTCTGCTATTGATTCCTCTGCCTATCCACTCCGGCATGCCACTGGCCCTCCCTGCTGCCTTTGTATTCTGCTTGGGTACCTTTAGGTTGTCTGAAATGATAAGCCCTAGGTCCCTTTCCTCCCTGGTGATCATCAGAAAACGCTTATTTGCAACATTATTTATAGTGATTATGATATGAACTTTTCTGTCCTTCACCCCCCCTGAGTGTGCATATATACAATTGTCCCTTATATGATTATATGTGTTGCTGATCCAGTTGCTGTTGTCTTGTCCCCAATATTACATCAAGCAGGGCAGCCTTAACCATCGTATGGATTGATGATTATAGTATTTCTTGTTTGAATATTTTTTTTTTCTTCTGACTGACAAACCTTCATGTGAAGGTGGTTGCTGCTATCTAATGATTGGGTGGGGGGGTCCACTAGACACCAGGGAGATGAAGGTGATTTTTTTTTTAATTAAATAAATGGATGGGGCAGTGTAACTTGGGGGGTGCTTATTTAATGTAATTATGGCTGGTGACTGGCCGTGGGTGGGGGGACCACTAGACACCAGGGAGATGAGGGTGAATTTATTTATTTTTTTTAATTAAACAAATAGAGGGGTCAGGGTAACTTGAGGGATTATCTAATGTAATTATGGCCGGTGATCAGCCGGGAGGGTACCACTGGACACCAGGGAGAATTTTGGCCAGTAATCACTGGCCAAGTGGCCATAAAATTTCGAAGCAGGAGGCAAAATTACTATATCAGGCAGAGAAATTTCACCATGGGTGGTGAAATTTCACCTGCGGGTGAGAATTTCACCAGCTTCGAGGTGAAATTTTGTGCCCAACCGCGGGCTAAATTTCGCATTTCACCCAGTGAAATATTTCACGGACTGCACTAATTATGCAAAATGTTTAGCTGGGTGAAATTTTCCAATTTTGCACAACCTTATTCCACCAACACTTTAAGAATACTGAACTGTTTCAGAATCAGAATGTATGCATCATTCCAGTCATGCAGTAGTGCCACTAGTGCTGGAGGATGGATTAATGCTGACAGAAAGAATTCAGTCCACGCAATGCCGGTGATCAAGCTGTGCATGATGCTACTAACAGGGAGTAATAAGGCTGTTGGAATCATAACAGCTAATCAGATTTCAGCTTTTCTGAAACCTTTTTACAATGTGACTTTTGCCATAAACATTATAAGTAAGCAATAATCCATGACAAGGTATTGGGTGGGGATTCAATGCATGGCTGGGTGTGTTATGAGGCAACAGGCTGCAGGCTGACTGTCCTCACACCACCCCTGCTGTGCATTAAGTCCCCAACATAGCAACATACTATACCCTGGAGTGGGCTATTGCACTTATGTCATGGGTTACATTTAAAACAGGAAAATCCACAGAAAGGGTTTATTCTCACTCTTAAAGATCAAAAAAGGTAGTGTATCCTTGTCCTGCCACCTTAAAAAATAGTCCCATACAAATAATACACATTTCATTGTTCTTAACCATATAGAGATGTCACGCATACGTTATTGACATGAACTGTCATATTTCTTTTGAGCATATCATGCTGTATTATTAGCAATAGTCTGGCTGTCACAGAGAGAGGGGAGAGAGAGAGAGAGAGAGAGAGAGAGCGAGAGTGATAGAGTCATAGACAGAGACACAGTGAAGCAGTACACACTGCACAGGGAGGGCACATCAACCAGGACGCAACATTTGCAGTGCCTACCCATCTTGCATCTATTTTCTCCCTTAATATGCTACACTGATGGCACCAGTCCCTATGCATTTTGCTCTGTCTCTGACATGTCAGATCCTACAGAATGCTGCAAGACTTGTACATCAGATCCGGGGGGTACAAATGTCTGCCAGGCATCCTTGGAGGCCATGTGGGGGGTTCCTGCCTCCAGTTCTTCCTCTCCCCCATCTGTCCTATCCTGTCTCTGTCACTCACCCATGGATGACACTCCCAGTCCATGCTATACTGCGTTTTTGGGAAGTGGCACCCTGGCGTTGGGGGGGGGACAAGAGAAAAAGGGAACAGAGGGGTGACAATGGGACACCGTCAGTCAGTCATTCAGAAGCTGGTAAAGATAAAGCTTCCCTACACTGACACTTCAATTACTCCCGATGATCACTGAGAGCAGCACCTGCCACCCAGCCATACACAGCAATGGGGAGACAGTCAGTAAAAATAATTAAAAAAAATCATTTTTATGCCTTGCAAAAAGCAATAAATGATTCTTGCTTAAGGCTGTGTGGGTGATTGGTGGATTCGAATTAAGAATTGTAACACTTCCACTTGAAATCCCCACTTTCGAAGCATCAGGGGGTGGGCTACGCAGTCCACCAGGGGGACTTCATCACTAGGATATGATCAGCATGATCTGGTTCAAAACAGGTTAGTACCTAGTCATGTCTGAAAATCATGTCTTAGCAGAATGCCATACCACACAGCACACCACTAATACTGACACAGACTGGACACAGAATACAGAAAGTGCAGATGTCATTCTCAGATCTAATTGGAATGTATTTTGATATGTCGTATAGTACATATTTCTTTTTTTGTACAGACCAGATTGAGCAACAGCCACCTTCCCCACAGAGGCTCAGCAAAAGAGCCAGCAACCAGCAGGCATTTCTGCAGAAAGAGGTGGCAAAAATTACAGTGCAATAACAAGGGGCAGAACAGGGTGGTGCCAGTGGAGTTCCCCAGGGTGCATCCACCGCCAAGCAAGATGGCAGCCCTGCGCAAGCCAAGGGGCCTGAGGCACAAGATGCCAACATGATAAATCTGTAGCAGGATGTGATGGATATAAAAAAGGAGATGAGGAAGCTGAGGGGAGAACATCGCCATATCTTGCAATTGCTGCAGGTTCTTGCAGGTTGGCAGCATGCAGGACTGAGACTGAGTACCTGCAGGCGAAGTGGCCCTGGTCATCAACAGGGTAAAAAGAAGGGGAAGAAGTAGAAGAAGAAGGAGAAGAAGCAGAAAAGGAAGAAGCAGGACTCCAGTGCCACCCCATTGCAGAGAACTGGTGACAGACGTAGTTCACAGTGTTTTTATTTTTATTTTTTTGCTGCTGTCTTGCTGCTGGAGAAAGTGTCAGTCCAGCACTGAAAAGGACGATATTTAAATTTTTGTTGCTGTAGTAGTTGTAGTTGTTGTTGTTGTTTGTTGGTGTTGTTGTTCTTTCAGAATCATCTTTGTAATTGTACATAGTTCTTTTCGCCATATTTTTCAGAATAATTGTTGTTGTTACTGTTATTGTTGTTAACCTTCAGTTTTAAAATATAAAACCTTGAAATGTTATATACACCTTGGTGTTATAAGTTTCTTACAATACAGGCACAGGGACTACACCTGGGAAGAGGGAATTCTGGGTAGAGCTACAGGATGGGTGGTAATGTGTCGACAATCACCAAAGAGGAAAGGGACCCAGGGTTTATCATTTCTGATGATCGAAAGGTGTCCAAGCATGCAGAAAGCACAAAGGCTGTGGGGAGGGCGAGTGGCATGCTGGGGTTCATAGGCAGAGGGATCACTAGCAGAAGGTGGGAGGTGGTGATGCCATTGTATAAAACACTGGTAAGGCCTCACCTACAGTATTGCATGAAATTCTGTGCAAGGATATTGACAGAGTGGAGGCAGTCCAGAGAAGGGTGACCAAGATGGTACAGGGCTTGCACCACAAAACATATGAGGAGAGACTAAAGGACCTCAATGTGTGCTCACTGGAGGAAAGGAGGGAGCAGGGGCCTGAAGGACATGATAGAAACTTTCAAGTACCTCAAGGGCATGAAGAAGATGTGAGGGGGGACCTCTTCCAATGTAGAAGGAGTACAAAAATGAGGGAGCATGATATGAATTTGGAGGGGGGTAGTTTAAGAGGAAAAGTGAGAAAGTTTTTCTTCACAGAAAGGGAGGTGGATGCATGGAATGGTCTGCCACAAGAGGTGGTGGGATCAGAGCAAGCACAGTGGGGGATTTCAAACATGCCTGGTATAGGCACAAATGAACCTAGAGGTGGGAGGGAGTGATTGAAGTCCACTTACCAGTTAGGTTCAGAGGCCGCATATGAGTGTAGGGCTTATGGGAAGACTTGATGGGCCTAGCGGTCCTTATCCGCCGAGCCAACAATTTCTACATTTCTATGTTTCAGGGTATGTATATTGCTAAACAACATCAGTCCATCAAATTTCTTGACACTGGCTATGTGACCACTCCACTGTCTTGCATAATGTGTGACTCTGAACAAGTCACTTAAATTCCTCGTGCTCACTTGTCACACCTGGAAACAAGTTTTGGCTTAGTGTGCCTTTTCTGGTTAAACAATATTCCCTTTCCCTTTCCCTATGTAAATTTGCTTCTATTTCACTTTTACAAACCAAGCTGTTGTTAATAGTTTGTTCAGATGGGGCATGACTTGAGTAAGCAAAGTTGTTCAATTTTTGTGCATCAACATCAACACCACACTGTGTAGAAGCAGCCTAGGAGAAGGTGCTGTTGAACATGGGTGCCACAGGCCACAGTATCAAGATTTTTTATGCAGACAGTGCATGATACACTACATGTTCTCTTCTCATAGCTGAGTCTGGGTCTCAGGTATGACATATTGCAATGGAGGTGGGGGTGATACTGTGTAAGACATGTGATGGGGGGAATATGTGGGTATTGTTTAACATGGTGGTGCCTTGATCCTCATTCTTGTAATAGGTATAACCCCATAGGTCAATGCTTTTGCTATTTGCTCCCAAGTCCCAACAGAAGCCAATCTGGGGTCAGCCATTTTGTGGTACTACAATTTTCTTTCGCGGGAGCATGCCCTGAGCAGCGGGAGACTCGGAGAGGAAAAGGTACTGTCGCTGAGTGCTTTCCACAGCAGGTGGTGCTCCAACACATTCTTAATAAACAGTAAAGGCTGGACAAATAACCACGTCCGCAGCAATTTTTTTGGTTTTTCTATTTTTGGGGCGGGGGGCTGAACATTGGCCAGCTGGGATACTTGTAAACTCTCAACATTTCAGGAGAAGAAAACTGTCCACAGCAATTCTTTTGGTTTTTTCTATTTATTTGTGGGGGATGGGGGGCTGAACAGTGGCCAACTGCGATACTTGTAAACACTGCAGTTTTATAATTACATAAATGCAGGTAATCTCAGTGTGAATTTTCAGCATTGCTCATGATGTAGTAATCATTCGGTTATCACCAACTTTTTTTTGTAACACAGCAGTTGATGACTTATGCAATGCACACACTGATTCCAGGTGCCCTGCTCTGCTTCTTTGTTCTGATAATGTAACTTCTGATGCAAACATGTATCAGGATGCCTTGCAGAACAATTTCGGTTCACAGCACTCACATGGTACATCTTCTGTCTCCTTCTCAGGAGAACTCAGACCCCTCAGCTGTGTCTTCATCTGATGGCACTGTCACACTCTCCTCATCCTCTGACAAGTCCTGTTGTTCACTGCCTTCTTCGGCAGGATCCTGGAATGTTGCTGTTGTTGACACAACATACTGATTGGAGAAGAAATGAGAGTTCATTTTGACAAATGTTAGATACTCAACATTCCAATTAGACAGGCGGGGTTCAGCAATCAGTCACAATAGCCCCTACAGCACTGAAAACCCTTTCTGAGCTTACACTAGCACAAGGGCACATGAGGTACTCCATGGCAACAGCTGTTAGTGCAGGCCAGATTTCAAACTTGCTTCACCAATAGTCCAGGGGCTCATCATCAATGCTTAGCTGCTGAAGGTCATCCATATATGACTGCACCATATGACATGCAGAGATTTGCAGTTCTGTGTTGCCCTCTAGTGGGTGGTGTGTAGAGACACCAGTGCCATTCAGCATGAACCAGAGGGGATTTGTGACACCAGTGCTACCATGTGATCATGAGGGTGAGGGTAAGGGTGCACACACTGTACTAGTGGAGGAGGAGGATGCTGGGCAAGAAGCTGTTGCTGATTCAGGTTTCTGTACTATGACAGATTTTTCCACTCTTACCTCTGAGTGAGTCATCGTTTTTGACCTTGTCATGCAGGATGACCACATAGTGATCAAGATCAGCCTTTTCACCTGGAAGAAGTGCCTTCATGCTATTCTTGTACCTGGGATCAAGCAGGGTTGCCAGAATGTATGTCTCTGAGTTGTTAATGTGAATGACACTGGGATCATCATCACACAGCTGCATCATGCGGTCAGCCAGCTCTACTCCAACAGAATCTGCAGCCACTTCAAATTGCCCCCTTACATTGGCCAGTGCTGGCAGAGTGCATGCAGCAATGGTATCACCTGGCTCAAACATGCATTGTGAGTGCTCACAACCTGTGCCACCTGTTCGAGTGGATGGAGGTCTTGTATAACACTGTCCATCAAAAACCACTAGGATGGAGTGAGCAACATGGCTGCCTGTGCTTTACGATCATGCATGTGCATTACATACTCACAGAGTGGCTTGTACTGTTCATACAGCCTCTCAAGCATATACAGTGTGGAATTCCATCAGGCTGGCACATCAAGCTTCAAGCAGTGCTGTGGTACATTATTGGCCTTTTATAGCCAGTGCAGAGTGACTGAAATGTCTGCAGATTTTGTGGCTAACAGTCAACATAGTAGTCACTGCTTCAAGCTTCAGAAAGGACCTCCCAATGAAATTCAGCACATGAGCAATACAGGGGACACAATAAAAGCAGCCATCAGAAATTGATTTAATGCATTCCAGGCATTGTAACTGGCAACATACGCAGCCCAGAATCCATGTGGCTTTAGCCAATGTCTGATGGCCTCATTAATGCGGTCGAAAATACTCTTAGATGTATGTGACCCATTCGTACTCTACATACTCAATGTGGCATGTTGTCGTGGACAACCACTAGTACTGCTGCCAGTATTCAGGGAATAAGTAGATGAGGGATATGGGTAAACAGCATATACCCGAGGAAAATAGACACAGTATGCAGTAATGCGCATATAACTAACACCCGATGATGAGCCACTGGTCCAGATGTCAGTGGTGAGGTGAATGCTGGCTATTGCTGAGTGAGACAGGGCATGTGACATCATGCATGTGAGGTCATTATACATTGCTGGAAGAGCCTTAGTGCTGAAATAAGTATGACTGGTCAATTTATATTTAGGTGCAGCCTTCTCCATGAGTTCTCTGAAACCCTGATTCTCAACAAATGATAATGGTAAAAGGTCTGTTGCCAGCATCTTGGCAACAGCCATATTCAGCTCTTTTGTCACTGCGTGTTTCCGATGATATTTGGTATGCTTGGTTAATGCCGATCTGATATCTAGCTGCTTAAACATCACAGTGTGTTGAACTCTGGGGGGTGTTTTGGCTCTGCCAGGTATGGTGTTGCAGATTTTGGCTGCCTTGTACACCAGCAGGGACATGCTGGAAAAAGCTCTCTATCAGTGCAGTGGACAGATCAGCTTTACTATCTCCACTCAAGTTCAAGTTCAAGTTTATTGCAGGAAAGACTCCGTTGAGCAAGCTCATTCACAAGGAGATCCTGAGGCACATACACATACAGTTCACAATTACATAGAAAGGAGATATAAAATTTAGAACAACAAAGAAAAAATATATAATACAAGAGGTATACACAATAGAAGTCCTTATGCTATATATGCAGTACATTCCAGCTTTAAACTTGCCCTAAATTATGCAACACATTTCCGCTTAATAAGTAGAGGGCCAGTTGGTACCTAGGAAGTTGACTTGGCGTTGGTGGCCTAGTAGCACCTACATATGTCTTTTAATTTAGAGATAGCTAGTGTTTTGTAGGAGTTAATTGATACGATGCTGGTTAGCTTCAGCATGGCTTTTAATTGGTTCCATATGTTTGGGAGGGAGTATGAGACAGCTCTTTGGCCAGCTGTGCTACGTGCCCTGGGAACATCTAGTAGGATAAGGCTGGATTTCCTTAGGGAGTAGGTGCTATGCGAGATGTGTATGAGAGACGTTAAATAGACAGGCAGTTTGTGGAGTAGTAATTTGAGGGTCCAAATGCCAGCATGCAGGAGGCATCTGGTGGCATGAGAGGTCCACCCAACTGCTGCATAAAGATCACAGTGGTGGGTCCTGTACACAGAGTTAGTAATGAAGCAAAGAGCATGATGATAGAGTACGTCCAGTTTAGATAGGCTCAAGGTTGGGGAGGAGATAAAGATAATGTCTCCGTAGTCAAGCAAGGGAAGGAATGTTGCTTGGACAAGTCTTTTGAGGGTCACGAGAGAAAAGAGGGTCCTATTTCTAAAGAAGAAACCCAAGCGTGCTTTAAGCCTTTTTGATAGATCCTCAATGTGGTCTTTGAAGGAAAGCTTGTTGTCTATCCACATACCTAGATATTTAAATTTAGATACGACTTCCAAGGGTTCACCTAGGGAGGTAACTATGAAGTTTTTAGGTAGGGTATGTAGGGCACCAGACAAGGCAAGTCTCGAGAAAATCATTGTCTTGGTTTTTTTGGCATTTAAGAGAAGCTTGGCATTGATAAGGTTGCTTTCTAACTGGATAAAGTCAGCTTGGCGTGCTTCCCTGACTTCAGTTAAGGACGAGCCTGATGCGTACAAAACCATATCATCCGCAAAGAAATGTATGCTAGAGTTCTTTATGTGGGAGTCAAGGTTGTTGATGTACAGGGAAAAAAGGACTGTTCCTAAGACGGAGCCTTGAGGGACTCCTCTGGCAATTGGAAGGGGGGCAGATAGTAGGCCATCAGCTTTGACTTTTTGTATCCTTACCGTGAGATAACTGTTAAACCACTGTAAGGTAAGTGGAGTGGCACCTGTGTAGGCAAGACAGATGATTAGGAGGTGATGGTCTACAGTGTCGAAGGCCTTACTGAGGTCTAGAAAGACTGCACCAGTAACCTTCTTGGTGTCCATAGCATGGATCCAGTCAGTAGAGACTTTAGCCAAGGCTGAGTTTGTACTGTGCTTTGACCTGAAGTCAGATTGGGCCGGGTTTAGGAGTGAGTGCGCTTCAAGGTGATTTTTTAGTTGGTTGTATATAAGTTTTTCCAGCACTTTGGAGAGAATGGGCAAGATAGAGCTAGGACAGTAGTTGTTTAAGTCACAAGGATCTCCTGATTTGAAGAGAGGAAGAACATGGGCAGATTTCCAGCAGGATGGAACAGTGGCTGTGGTAATAGAGAGGTTGAAGATGTGAAGGATGGGGGCTGTGAGTTGGGCATAGCCTAACCGCAAGAAAAATGATTCAAGGCCATCGTTCCCTGCACTTTTCTTGGTGTCAAGGCTAAGAATTATGTCTTCTACTTCTTTGTAGCTAAACAGGCACAATTGGAAGGGATGAGGTGGAGTAGCATGTGTAGTATCTGGGCTAGTGTTGCTATTCACTCAGCTAGTGTATGGGGAGGAGTCGAATGCCAACCCAGCAGTGGCAAAATGAAGGTTAAGTTCTTTGAGGATTCGCAGTTTACTTTCAACCATCCCATCCTTGGCCAAAATCTTGGTGGGAAGGGAGGAAGCAGCAGGATGGCCTTCAATGGATCTCAGTGTCTTCCAGATTTTTTGAGAGTTCCCTTTGGCCTGCTCCAGAGTGGAGATGTAGAAGTTTGGTTTAGTAGCACGTACACTTTTAACACAGGCATTCCTGGCAGTTCTAAATGCCTGCCAGTCTGCCGGGTTCTTTGTGTGCCTGGCCCTAGCCCATAGCATGTCTCTATTGGTAAGTGCAGATTTGAGCTCTTGGGTGAACCACGGATGTGAGATTTTCCGCACCCTCATTTTAATAAGAGGAGCATGCTTGTTAATTAGGGTGGTGAGGTTGTCATTTAGGACAGAGATGGCAGCATCAGCAGATTTGGCAAGTTATAGGTCTTGCCACCTGATCGTAGCTAGATCAGTTAGGAAGTTTACTGAGTCGAATTTACGGAACGAGCATTTGATTCTGAATTTAGGGTGCTGCTGGGTTTTAGATTGGAATCTTGTACATAAAATGATACTGTGGTCACTCATGTCATTATGGAAAACTGCAGAATGTGAGATTTTATGGGGATGCGAAGTTAAGATGACATCTAAGAGTGAGCTGTTGGCACAGTTAGAAGCATTGATTCTTGTGGGTTCAGTTACTATCTGTGTAAGACCCAGCTCATCACAGATGGCTTTTAGGGAGTGGGATTTAGCAGTGAGCCAATCAATACTGAAGTCCCCTAAGATTATTGTTTCCTTGTTAGCAGCCAAAAGTTATGGATTTCAACACGTTAAGAATTTCTGTGCCTCCTGACGGGGGGTCTATAGCCACCAATGATTGTGATGCACTCTGAGGATGGAAGGTGAAGTTTAAGCAAGACAATCTCATATTCCTTGGGCTTAGTTTTACAGGAAATGCTGCTAACATCAAATTTTGATTTGGCGTATACAACCACTCCCCCCCTCTAATCCCTATCAGCCCTAAAGAGCTTGAAGCCCGGTATAGTAATTTGCGGATCAGTGTTGGTCTTTTTTAGCCATGACTCGGTAATTATAATCAGATCTGAGTCAGTGTGGGCTGCCCAAACTTGAAGATGATCAAGTTTTTTTGAGCAGGCTTAGAATATTGACCATCAACAGTTTCATCCCAGGAGCAGCAGCAAACTCCGACAGAGAAGTGATTTGAGTCAGGGGACCTGGATTTAGTTTGACATTGCCTGAACAGAAAAGGAGAATTAGAAACATTTTCTTGAGGGCATTTATCAGGTAGACGTGGGCTCTTTTCATGTGGGTTCTTGTGTGGTGTTCAGTCATTGAGGTACGTCTAGCCAGGGCATAGGAGATGCTGACATGGCCGTTCAAGGCTAGCGGGGAAGTGCACAGAAAGACATTGGCGAAGGTAGGAGGGCCAGAGGAGAGGGATGAGAATTAAAATGAAAGCCCGACAGATTAAGAGTAGGGAAGCAAAATGAAGATGCAGCAGAAACTATGATTGTGGGTTCCCAGGCTGGGATGACTTCTGACTTAGCATGGATCAATGCTTTATGAGTCATAGTTTTGCCAGGATTAGAAATAGAATGATAATGCAGGCCATATTGCCCACGATTGAGTACAGTGATTTATGTAGAAAGACCAAGAATCCCTCTAGTGGCAGGTCTGTATAACCTGCTAATGGAAGAAAAAAAAAAAACTTCTATTACACACTTGAAATGTGCTTAGTTCTATCGAAAATCTATTTGTAAAAAGTGACAGGTGGCAGAAGCAGGGGAAAAGTCCTGGCCAATCAGAGTGGGTTTGCTGGAAGCGCCCGTGTTCCGATTGGCTGCGCTGTCCCATACCTTCCAAGGAGCTGCGGGCGGGCATCCTGGTCTTGGTCTGTGGCTGGCTGGGTGCCGGCTGACCGTGGGGGAGCTGAAGCAGCCCCATTCAAGGGCAGGCAGCTTGAGAGAAGAAAAAAGAGCAGGTCTTAAATAGCATAGAGGTTAGGATGGGTTAGATTCGAGCAGTTTAGCAAGACAAAAGGGAGATAGACTTTTTGGCACCAAGGTAGAGTGCTTGGATGGGGGGGCGCAGGAGGAGCACTGAGACAGAAGAGGTGTAAGCACTTTAAAACACTAGTAAAAATTACAATCCAGCTAATACAGTTGAAAAACTTCTATTACACACTTGAAATGTGCTTAGTTCTATCGAAAATCTATTTGTAAAAAGTGCCAGGTGGCAGAAGCAGGGGAAAAGTCCTGGCCAATCAGAGTGGGTTTGCTGGAAGTGCCCATGTTCCGATTAGCTGCGCTGTCCTGTACCTTCCAAGGAGTTGCAGGCGGGCGTCCTGGTCTCGGTCAGTGGTTGGCTGAGTGTCGGCCAACTGTGGGGGAGCTGAAGCAGCCCCGTTCAAGGGCAGGCAGCTTCCAAGGAGCTGCAGCCGGGCGTCCTGGTCTCAGTCGGTGGCTGGCTGGGTGCTGGCTGACTGTGGGGGAGCTGAAGCAGCCCCGTTCATGGCAGGCAGCTTCCAAGGAGCTGGGTTTATAAAATGTTTGGTGGGGCCCAAGGGGTCAGGGGTCAAAGCCCCGCCCTGGGCCCAGGGTCAGGATCAAAGCCCTCCCTCCTGGGGGTCTATCACAGCAGATCCCCTATACATGGGGATCGGGTGTTAAGCCACACAACCATCAGACCTCTATTAGTGTAGCACTCAAGTTACGCTGCTTGCCCACTTATGGCATGCTCTACGCCACATTGGCCATTTTGTTATTTGTTTTATTAATTTACTTGAGTTGGGGGGCTTCACCACCCACACCCCTTGTTAAAAAACAAGGATATGTGTGGAGGCAGAGCCCCACAACTCAAATTAACTGACATAACCGAAATCAACAGCAAACATGACAAAAGTAGCCTTGTGCAACTACAGTATAGTGCAACAAGCATGCAACAAAATTACGCTGTATTCTCTGTAGCTTTGTGCTATGCTAATAGTGGTGGTCTGATATTCTACATAACGAAAGGTCAACAAAAGACAGCAGGAAAAAAAATGGATCTCTTGATCTTGCCATTTTGGATCAGTTCAGGGATGTTTGTTTTATTTTGTTATACTGTACTTGTAAACAGTTAAGCAATTTGCCCATTTTTTCTTGCAACAAGTACAGAAACAAAACAGAACTACTGGCAAAACTTCTAGGCAAGGCTAGCACCAAATCACTGTAATACTGTATGTTGTATAGAGCAAAAAGTCCACAAGACTAAACCCAGACTGAAAAAAAATGGCAAGAGGAGCAGTATCAGTAAAAAGTTTCAACAGTACACAAAAATCAGTTTTCAAACTTCTTCTCAGCTGAAACTTGACATATAGTTCCATTTTAATGAGCACTCATATAATACGAAGCACAGCACAACAAAGCAATACATTAACTACAAAGGTTCCCTTTTTGTGATTTGTCTATCTAAACCTCATATAAACAATGAAAAAAAATGTCTGGACTGTTATGCAATGAACCACTTGAAAATAGCTTCACAGTCCACTTTTATATCCTTTGAGTAAGCAGCTATAACTGCTGCTTATTCTCTGGTTTTGCAATCCCTGACTTCTGATGCGGACCTGTGCCCAGTCCCCCTTCCATACCATGAAGAGCTGGGATCCTGAGCAAGAAGATTTTTGTTGTACAGTACATTTTGAAAATAGTAAGTGCCCAGAAGTGTATATGATAGTTGTATCCATGGATTACCACAAGTTAAATTGAAAACCTTGGGGGACAGATCTTATAACTGGATAGCCCGGCTGTGGAATGGTTCAACAACAAAAATGGAAAGGGGCCTGGGGGTAGTCATGTCAAATGACCTAAAGGTAAGCAAGCAATTTGAGAAGGCAGTAAGGAGGCTGGGGGGATACTGGGATGTATAAGAAGAGGAATCACCAGTAGAAAACAGGAAGTTGTTATCCCTCTGCACAGACAATTGGTGAGACCACCATCTGGAGTATTGCATGCAGTTCTGGAGACCCCATCTCTGCAAAGACATAGACAGGATTGAGGCAGTCCAGAGGATGGCAACTAAAATGGTGCAGGGTCTGCTCCAGAAGCCATACAAAGAGATATTAAAGGAGCTTAATATGCATACCCTCAAGGAAAGAAAGGAGACGTGGAACATGATAGAAACTTTCAAGTAACTTAAGGAAATCAACAAAGCCCAGGAGGGTAGCATCTTTCAGAAAAAGACATGTGCAAGAACAAGTGGACACAATTTGAAGATAAAGGGGGGTGGCTCAAGGGTAACGTGAGGAAGTATTTTTTCACGGAAAGGGTGGTGGACACATGGAACAGTCTTCATGAGGAGGTTGTGGGGTCAAACACAGTGGGGAATTCAAGAATGCATTGGACAGGCATAAGGCAGTTCTGGTGGGGGTAGGAGGAAGTAGGCTGTTGGTTAACTAGGATCTGCAGCTTATCCAATAGGTAGGAAAATGGTTAGACTGGGTGAGCCAAGTGGTCCTTATCTGCCGTCAAAGTCTGTGTTCTATGTTTCTATGAGGGGTTTACCAGGGGCAACCCAATGATTGCTATAAATGAAGATTGTAATACCATTACAGTAATGTACTGTATGTGATCAGAACAGATGTGGCTTAAGATTGGAATAGGGTCATACTAGTTCCACTTACCCCAACCTGTTCCATCTAACCTTATGTGATGAGAATGGACACTCCTACAGGAATCACCCCTGGGCTTCCTGCAATGATGAGGAAGGGCTTCATCAGGACCATCTTGTAAGGAAGGCCCAGCAGTCATAAACTGCAAAAAAACTGCATCAGAAATGGTGCCAGAACCTCTTTGCAGCAACAGAGGTTTGCATTGGCTTTATCAGGATCATTTCTGCCTCACAACCTCTAACTGACAAGGATCCTGGTATGCAGAACATTTAGTGTAACAGTCCTTCTGCCCCTGTTTGCCCCACTAAGTCTATCTCCGAAGAGACTTAAGTCACAGAGGAAGTGGACCACAACTCTCTTCCAGTAGCGACATTTCACCAGAATCATTGGGGTCGTAAAAACCAATTTCAGTAGAACCATAGGGGCTATGTAGCTCCTCCACCCACTTTTTATATAAGGAAATGTTAGGAAAACCTTATTTTGGGGGTTGCAATGGACATCATAGGGGTCATAAGAGACTTGTTCACAACTGCTGGCTACCCCAAATGACGTCCATGCTCTCTTCCCTTTGAGTCAGTGGTCTGGTGATATGTTGCTTTTACAGCACACAAGGTTAAAAAATCAACATGTACTCTCTAGAACAAAATCCATGTGGACAAAGAGGACATCTTTTTAGTCCATTGGGGATGATTCATGTCATGCTGTGGGAATTCATTTTACTAGCTTTGATTTGCATATCACAAGACTGGTGGATGTCCACCCAGAGAAAGCTCTGGTAATTGATGCTTCCTGTGAGAAATTGCAATACAGAGTTATATGTGTCTGTGACCCCCAGACTAAATTCTCTGGCATCGACCTATTTAATTGAGCTGGGTGAAAGCTGAAAATTCTATGAAGCCGTGGCTTGGGTGATGCAGACTTACTGTGAGGGTTCTTGTCCCAGGGTCTGCCTCTCTGTTGGAATCTTTTGGGTTTATTTTTTTATTTATTTATTTATGACTTTGGTACCCGGGTGAGTGCACTGATCCCAGGAACCATTTTCAGGCACAACCCGGGCCACATACAATGGCACAGAAGTAAACTATAAGCACCATACAGAGAACAGTAAGCAGTTTAACAATGAGACAAAAACAAGAATACGATAGTATACAAGATCCAATGTTGCAAAATACAATAATTCTGATTTTAAGCAAATGGCAGAGATAACAAGCAAATGCCAACTGTCTTTTGTCTCCGATATATCAGGGTGGGCTGTTTGACATGACATAAATGTAAATGATGGCACAGCTACTGGTCGAGGTCTATTTTGCGGACTTCCACACTGTGGGTGGGGGGATCACACTCCTGTTCCTGTTTGTTCGGTTCCAATTTCCCCTGATATTCTGATTGCAAAAAGCAGCTGCCTCACAGGGTGTAGAGAAAGAGTACCACTTCTGAGCCCATTGCATGTAAAGGGTAGCAGGATATCACAATGAACAGTGAATATTATCCCTGGCCAAGTCTTTTTTCATAGATGCAAAAGGTTTGCTTCGCTCAGCCGCATCTTGAGAGAAATCTGGAAATAAAAATACTCTGTGACCATTCCAATACAGAGGACCCTTTTCTCTTGCTTTTTTCAAAATAAATTCCTTCTTGCTACATCTCAGACAATAGGCCGGTATAGGAAGCAGTGGAGCTCCTTGAGCAGATTTTGGCACCAAAGTGCTGTGAGACCGTACAATTTCCAATGAACTATCCTAATAGAAGTCAATTAGCTTAGGGATCAAAGTTTGCATAAAGTCATTCATAACTGGGTCCTCCGACCCCTCCTGGATTCCAACAATATGAATGTTGTTGTGACTACCTCTATTCTAGAGGTTGTCAGCTTTCTCCCAAAGCTGAGCCATCTGCCTTTCCATTGCTGCTATCCAATCTTCCTGGCCCAGAGTTTTGGATGCCACTTGTACGGAAATATGTTTGTTATCTGCAATTCTGATTTCTGCCACCTTGTAATTAATGGTTTCAGCATGTTCTTTATCTCCTTCAGGTTGGAATTTCCGGATGATGGTTGAAACTCTGCCACTTTGGCCTGCAGTGAACTATTCGCCATTCTCTGCTGCCTCATCTCAAGCACTGAGATGCTGAGATAGAGAACCAACTGCCCAGGAAAAAGTAAATCTGCATTCTGTTAGGGTTAGCTTGATTCAAACCAGTAAACCCCTCACATCTTGATCTATCAGATCATAGTTAAACACTACTGATTAGTGACTGGAATCTGTGTATCTATCACATTTAAAGATGACAGCTGAACGGATCTCAAAGATCAAGCAGCCATCTTGGTTGGTGGCTCTCTAGCAGCACCAAGATTTGTATTTTTTTTTTAGCTTTGTCAGGGAGATGAGTTGGAATCTGTCCATGACACTGATCAGCTGGGTGGCATCTTATAGATGAAATGAGGCAGTTGTACTCTGATAGGGGTGGCTGCCTCCTTTCAACTATACAACATTTCTGCCTATCAGCTTGCTTCTGGTTGGGTTGTCAGAGTTGAGCCTCCTGAGGACAGAGCTGTATTAGAGGCTACATGGGCACACTTCTGCTGTTCTACTCTGCCGATTAGACCCAACATGTTCACTTTGCACATGCACATGTACATGCAAGCAAACACAAAAGAGAGAAAAAAGTAACTTTTTAAACACTAACTAAACCTGCCTCAAACACCTAAACAGTTCAAAATCACAATAAATCTATAGTAAGATACTACATGTCCTAGATTTAATACTTCATATCTAATTTTTATCGTTTCAAACTGCAAATGTAAAAGAGTTTTCCAGCCTTCTTCTGCCCTGCTACACTGTCTCCTCTCAAGTCAAGGTTTTGCAGAACAAGAAAAAGTTAAAGCATACAGATAACATGTTTGGTTTGCTTGCTGCAAATGTGTTATGTATGATGTATTCTATACCTAAGGGATCATGAGTGTAAGGTCTCCTCTTGAGATGCCACAAGTCAGATCCAGAAAGGGTGCCAGGGATCCAGTGCACTGGCATTCTTTCTGTAGACGTAATAGGTAGGTCTTTATGGCGATGTTCTTTATGCCCTGTGTCATAGCACTAAAGGGATTAATATTGCCCCTCCTAAATCACTCGAACAGTTGTAAGAATGGTCTCACTTACGCGGTTAGGGTATTATGAGAACCATAAACTGAACCTTTGGAATATGCTTGAAACCACTCTTACACATGTAAAAATGGTTTTGGCATCTCCCACTGGTCGGAAGTGCTGTTTGTTTATATAACAAAGAAAATAGGGACATTTTTACCTTTTCCTTTGACAACAAATTTACTGATGCCAATGAATTTATTATTTATTGTGGGACACACTAGGCATGCATATGCCTATTTTCAGGCATGACCCAGGAAAATGCATTGCAGCATATGGGAGACAACAGAGCAAACAACAGTACAAGTGAACTATGGAACTCAATAGAACAAGCAGTATGAAGACATTAACAAGAATAAATAATTACACAGGTCAGAGCAAGCCATTAATTATACCAAGGTACCAAAACAATACATGACTAGTAAGCTGAAAAGTAAGGCAAAGGCACATGTGCAAGAGTGGAGGGGGATCTGTATTGCACTGTCAAGCTTTTAATTTGAGGAGTGAGACTTCTATTCACTTTTAGAGAGTGACAGCAGTGATTGGAAGTAGCTATGAAATGATTAATAGGTTTGGTTTCAGCTGAAGTGGTGGAGTTTGTCTGCTGCTGCCTGCTGAGAGCATCCCTTCTGCAGGAGTGAAGTGTTACAGTATGCGCCACTTGTACCAGACCAGTTTGGCAAATGCATTGCTGTCTGACGGAAGCAGCATCCAGTTCATCGTTAGGACAGAAATTAAAAAAAATATATGCCCATCATACATTGAACATGAATTACTGTACAAAACAAATGAAACAGACATAAAGCGGTGACTACAGAGGTGTCAACTGCTCTTTCAGTGATTATTTGTGTCACCCTGTGATCAGATGTTGATTACATCATGGTCAAACTTTATTTAAATTTTCTTTTTAAAAAATGTAGGTGCTAATTGACTGATTGGTTGATTGATTAAGTGATTAAAGGTGCTAAGAAAGTACTATGATTGTGACAACAGGTGCAACTGATGTTGCAGTAAGTAACTGACAAAGGTGAAAATGAGGTAATATACGGATGGTACATGTGGAGCGCAAGGTCCATTTTAAGTGGGAGTAAATGAATAGGACAGAATGTAGAATGGCATTTGACAAAAGCATATCGTCTGGTAGAACTGAATGTCTGTTTCATCCACGTACGGTACATTTGGCGCATACTGTATTTTGAAAATGGCATCTCCAATTTATTGCCTTACCCACTAACTAAAGGAGCTAGGCAGAGTTAGTTAGGATCATGATTCTCTGGCTTCCAGGAGAACAAGTTCTGTCAGATCCACTATGGCTGTAAATGATTTAACTAGATAAGTGTGTGTGAGCTTAAACATAAACATGAATGCAGGTTCAAAAGGATGCAAAGTAAGTTTCTCCAAAACAAAATTCAAGTCCTATGAGGAGGACTGAATTATGAATCAGTGGTTTCAAATGGAAAATTCCTTTCAGAAAGGTTCTTGAAATCTCCAACTGAGCTATGGTTTTGCCATCCATAGGAGGTGGTAGGCCAAAATGGCAGACAGAGGGACCTTCAAAGAAGAATAGCTGAGGCGAGATTAGAAAGATGTAAAAGGTACTCCATGACCTGAGGCACTGGGCAAGAGAAAGAGTCCCAACCCTTGGAGGCTGCCCAGATGGAGAACCTGTTCCATTTCATTTCATAAGTAGTCCTGGTAGAATGCTTTCTGGCCTTTACGAGGACCTGGGCCACTAGGGTGGAAACTCCAAAGCATGAAACAGCTATGTCCACAGGTTCCATGTATGCAGGTAGAGGGATATGAGGCCCAGATGCACTAGTCTGCCCTGCTTCTGAGTCAGAAAATCGTGGCAGAGAGACAGAGGTACTGGGGGTTCCATCGATAGCTGTTAAAGCAGAGGGAACCAAATCTGATGAGGCCAAAGAGGGGCTATAAGAATCATGTAAGCCCCTTCCACCTGTGGCTTCAGGAGAACCCTCTGAAGCACTGAGAAGGGAGGAAAGGCATACAAGAAACTCCCTGTCCAGCAAAGAGACAATGTTTTTCACCAGAAAACACCACGCCCGAGAACGAGTGAGCAGACATTGGGTAGTATTGTGTTGGATGTGGGGACAAAAAGGTCTATCTCTGGTTGACCCCACGGGTTGAATAAGCTTTCGTTCACCTCTTGATTTAGCTCCCACTTGTGAGCCCTGAAGTGGTGCCACTGAGACTGTCTGCCAGGATGTTGCTGATGCCTGGCACATGGACAGCAGTGAGGTGGAGGTCTTGCTGAACTGCCCAGTACCACAGTCGCATTGCCTCCCACCATAGAGGGTGCAAGCAAGTGCCTCCCTGTTTGTTCAGGTACCAGACCACAGACATATTGTCAGTCTGAACCAGGAGTGTCCCTGGACATAGAAGAGGTTGGAAGGCCTGGAGGGCATACAACACTGCCCTCATTTCTAACACATTAATGTGTAGAAACACTCCAGCTGAGACCATGTTTCCTTGGTCTGATGGTCTCTTAGATATGTTCCCCAGCCTTGACATGAAGCAACCATTGTAAGGGTTGTGGTAGGAGCAGGGGATTGAAAGGGAACCCCTGTGGAGAGATTGGACAACTCCTGCCACCAAAGAAGATCCTTCTTCATGTACCTAGACACTAGGACTCTGTGGTCCAGGTTATCCAGCTGCTGATCCCATTGGGCACAAAGAATACATTGGGTCACCCTAATATGCAGTCTGGCTAAAGGAACTGTAAGGATCGCAACTGCCATCAACCCAAGAAGATGGAGGATCGACCGAGCTGTGGCACAGCGTGAGTTAGCCATTAATCTGGCCTGTTCATGCAGGGTCTCTGCTCTGTCTGATGGGAGGAAGGCTCTGCCCTGGACCATATCCAGCACCACCCCAAATTCATTGTAGGCACTGGGGGGGGGAGGTGGGACATGGGATAGTTGACTGTTATTTCAAGTCTGGAAAAGAGGTCCATGGTAAAGGAGAGGGACTCCCTTTAGACTGCTTTGTGATGGGGCTGACAGATGTTAGTCATCTAGATACAGGCACAATTAGATCCCTCTGCAGCATAGGGCCACAGCCACCAATGCTAGGCACTTGATAAAAACCCAAGGTGCCAAGGATAGGTCAAAAGGGAGAGCCTTGAACTGGTAATGTTCCCCACCTAGAAGGCAAACCAATTAAAGCAGCAGTGGGCCTGGAATACAGGGATGTTCAGATAAACATCCTGCATGTCCAGCGCACAAAGCCAATGGCCCTTGTGGAACAGTGGTAGAAGTTCCTGGATGGTGAACATGCAGAACCTCTTGTACTTGATGTGCAGGTTGAGCATGCAAGTCCAAGATGGGTCTTAGGTTGCCCTTCATTTTGGGCACTAGGAAGAAATGGAAGTAGTACTGTCTTCCTATCTGTACTGGAGCCATGGACTCTATGGCTGTCATTTGCAGTAGAGCATGGATATCATCCCCTATCAGAGACAGGTGCCTTGGAGGATAATGGGAGAGGCCTGGGGGGTTGTCTGGAGGCCTGCCTAGGAACTCTGTGGTGTGACTTCTTGCTATTAACTGAAGGGCCCAAGAGTCCGTGGTTATATCCTGCAACCCCGGAAGGTGGAGGGCAAATCTCCCCCCCCATTGGTTTCCCCAGAGGATCTGGAGGAGGTAGGGGGGTTCCCCATGAGTCAGGAGGCTGAGGGGAGGGAGCCGACAGCTCCTCTGGGGGGCTTCTGGGACTTGGCAGGGGGAGTAGGGGTTCCTGATGCTGGATACCGGCATTTGATCTGGCATTTGGCAGGGGCCTCTTTGGTCTGGTGTCTCTGTTGCCGACGAAAAGGCTGTTTGTCTTTGTAACCCTCTCGGTATATGAAGCGGGCATCACGGATGGATTTACTGCAGTCCTGCAATTCAGTGATAATATCTTTGGCATCACCTCTGAATAATACGGATCCTCTGAAAGGGGCATCCAGGATGGAGGTCTGAATGTCTTGTGCTAGGCCAGCAATCCTGAGCCACAAATGTTGTGTAATGCAGACAGCAGTGGCTCTGGCGCGAGGAACTGAGTCTACTGTGCTATAAGTGGCCAGGAGGGCATGACAACAGGAGATTTTAGCCATTCTCACTGTCTTGGCAATCTCGGCCTTAATCTCATGGTCCTGGATAGCTTCTAGCTTGGACTCAAGTGAGGCCAGGGAAGATTTCTGGTAGGAAACCATATGAGCCATATAATTAAGGGCCCTGATGGTGCAAGTAGAGGAGGATCTGCATCAGGCACAGGAATGTCCGACACCAGAAGATTCGACACTTGTGGCCCTGACGGAAGGCCATCACACATTTGAGGAATGGCTGGAGTGCTAGACATACCATGACCCAGTGAAGGATCACCTGGTGAAGGGTCACTTGGCATTGGGGTGTGGGTAGAACCTGATGGAAGACAAGCTGTTGGCTGGGAAGCCGGAGTCTAAGATGGTGGAACCTGGTTGTCCAACGGGGCTTGAGTTAAGGAGGTCTTGATGGAGGGACCCTGGAGGGAATAACAATAGGTCCAGAAAGGAGGGAGAGGGGGGACATGATGGAAACTTTCAAGTACCTCAAGAGAATCAACAAAGTCCAAGAGGGTAGCATCTTTCAAAAAAAGAGGTGTGCAAGAACAAGAGGCACAATTTGAAGATAGAGGGGGGCGGCTCAGAGGTAATGTACGGAAGTATTTTTTCACAGAGAGGGTTGTGGATGCATGGAATGGCCTTCCGGAGGAGGTTGTGGAGTCAAAAACAGTGGTTGAATTCAAGCATGCTTGGGACAGCCATAAGGCAATTCTAGGGGGTTGGGGTAGAAAGAAGTAGGCTGCTGGTTAACTAGGATCTGCAGCTTATCCATTAAGTAGGGAAATGGGCAGACTGGGTGGGCCAAGCGGTCTTTATCTTCCGTCAAATTCTATGTTTCTATGTTCTATGTTTCTATGTCCAGTGGGTGAGCCAGGAAAAGACTGATCCAGCAAAAGAAGGGAAACATCCAGATTAGTGCTCACCTCCAGCTCTTGATATTCAGGCAAGCCCAGAGGGTCTGGTTGGGTCAGCTAGAGCGAGGAATCCTATAAAGACTGTTGCATGTCTGGCACCTGGTTCAACTCAACATCAGGGGTGTCCTGCAACCCTGATGGGAGAGCAACAGCTGTACGGTCCCCAGAGGAACCTGGGAGTGACTTATCAGCCACAGCCATGCAAATGCCAGAAGAACTAACATCCGACTTATTGGCCTGAGCCATGCAGACAACAGCGAAGTTGGAGTCCAGCTTACTGGCTGTGACCATGTGCTCCTCGGTGGAGTTGGGGAGTAACTTATTGACCTGGCTGCTGGAGATAGACCATGAAGAAGATATGGGCCTAAGGAGGACAATAGTGGTTCTGTCGTCCAAGAAGATCCCCGACTTCACCATGAGTAAAGCAGTCAGGGAAGCTGTGGTCTGATCCATCAGAGCAGTAGGAGACCTGGCAGTAGGGGGACTTACTGAGGTGGAGGATCCTCTGGTGTCAGTACTGCCTGATGGTCACCACCAAGTCGATGGAGCTCTATCCTAGTCTCGGTGCCTCTCCTTATCCTTTTTCTTCTTTTTGGGTTCTGACGTTGGAGAAGATTTTTCATGCAGATTCTGCAGCTTCTTTTCCATCAAGGCATGATGCTCCTACAGCAAGTGGGCTTCGAGCTTTTTCTAGTGCCTAATCTGTGTAGTCTGGTTGAAGGACTGACAGGCCGCACAGTCCTTGACCTGATGTTTGGGGCCTAGGCAGATCACCCAGCAAGAATGCTTGTCCACATGTAGGATCTGGGTGCCGCAGAACTTGCACTTCTTCTTTTCAATGCATCACCCAACTGTTCATGTTCCTGAATTGTACCTCCAAATTTATCCCATGCTGTAAACTTGTCACTGTTATTTATTTGCTTCACCTTTCTTCTATATAGCCCTCAAGATCTCTGTATTAGATCTGTTTATGTTAGACCTGTTTATACTGTATTTTACTATGTAATTGTTCTACCTGATGTTCTGTTCTCCATTTTATGCTTAACTGGACATTTGTGCAAACTGGCATTTTTGCTCACATACCTTTCAGTATAAAATAAAGATTGATTGACTGATTAAAATTTGCACTGACAGACCTGAACCACGGTAGTTCTGTAAAAATCCAAACTGGCCATACTGGGTGCAACTTGCATAAATACTGCTGGTCTGGTCACTCTGGCTGCACTGTTCAGTCCAACCTTTATGTACCTGGTCCACTCCTGAATGTCTGTTTTTCAACCCTTCCTTGGCATAGTTGAAAACAGAACCATCAGGCCCAGACCAGATAGGTAAAAGCCATATCAGATCGTCTGGAGTGAGTGGATCAGCAATATTTGCACAAGCTGTGCCCAGTCCAGATTTTACAGCTCTGATCCAGGTCTAGTGATCTGGTTTTTACTCATACCCCACTGCGTGTCTCTTAGTGACATACTGTAGATGGATGCAGAGTCTAACACATTGAAGGATGAAGTTTCAGAAAACCATTATCCTAAAATCCTGATGATTCCCCACCCCCAAGTCACACTTAGTCCTCTACCAAAGTCATGCTCAAATATTCGTGCCTCTACATCCACACCATTAAGCTTTTAATGCCATCATGCCTCTTCTGCTGCCATGAGCTACCCCATCAATGAAGTCTCATTCTACTTATGACAGCCCTCACCCAAACCAGGTAATTGTCCAGGGAGCAGCTCTTTACATCACATCAACTAAATTACTGCTAAACTCCTTATTTTTATACATTTTGTTGAGAAATGTTAGTTTTAGTATATCCATGGTCAGGGAAAAGGAATTTGTAAAAGAAATCAAAGCCCCATTTATCAGTTCGTTTAATCACAGTACAGCATGTTATGAACTGATCAGATTCTATGTGTAACCTAAGTCAAACAAAAATTAGACACACACATGCCTACCTATTTGCAAGTGAAGCAAATGTGGCTACTGTCATTCAGTTGTGAACACCTATAGTCATAAATTGCAGGTTAAGAATATTCAGTAGAATATAAACAGTCCAGAACTGCCTGCCAGAGAAAATGAAGTTGGTGTATTATTTGGAAACAGGCATCACTGGGACACTTTGCTATGGAATGTCCTGCAAAGTAGCAGAGTGATTGCACTTAGGATAGTTGTGTGAAATGGCTTAATGAGGTGTTCCTAGGGGCTGAGGACACAGCAGAGCTTATTTGTTATGCTGAAAACTCCAGGAAGAGTTTAACCCATTCTACTTTCAATAGCTTTTTATGATGTCTGTACTATCCATTGGTAATCTGACACAGAATGACTGCCAGAAGATAATAAGTTAACTTTCTGTGGGCTCAATTAACCCCTTGAGCCAGAGGGAAAAAATAGTGCTCTACAGCTTTCTATATACACACACACGCATGCAGTGTAGTAATGAGGCTTCAGCAGAGGAATCTATTTTTAATTCTCTGTCGTGTTGTTGGGTAGTAAAAATGACACCAGCCCTTTTCTGAATGCAAAATGTCTTCTGGGCTATGCCCACAGCCATAAAAAGGAGCCTGTCAATGCACTCTTTACTGACAGGCGAGTCTGGGTCATGGAGAGGATAAAATTAAAGGAGGTGTGGGCTGTTATAGCTTTGAAATGTAAAGTGGTATAAATATAGATCAGAACATGCAGCCTGGGCTCCAACTGAATCCAGTTCTAGAGCAACTTGTAAAACAGCTGGAAAACAAAATGCACGTCCAGTCATCATGCACACATAGTAACACTGTTAGTGTTCTATGTTCACTGAGGGCTGCCCAGCAGACTATCATGCTGGAAAACTCTTGTCGTCTTGAGGTAAGGTTTAATTAATTCTCTTGGACAGTTTTATAAAACCTGTGCACACCTGGGACTGGAGAAGGTGCTGTTTGTTACCATAAAAATAGTACATTTTACACTGGCTGCTCACCTTGCAACTGCCCCTCATTATGATGGCTGTCTCTCTTTTATCCATCATTCCTCATACTTTTAATGGAACTTTGCTGGGACTATGGGCAGTGGTGGGTAGGGATAAATGTGTTTACATTATCTGGGAGGTAGGCAGGTGATGGGTGAAATTTGAAGAGTGGTTGGGAGATTGGCAGTTGAAAGGAACTTTTCTTTCCTTTTAATTTACACCTCAATCGATTCTTCACTCTGCAAAAGCTAGGCATAGTGTCACTTTCCCAGCCATTTTGCTGGTGAAGCACCATTATACGTAAACTTCATCAAGTGAAGTAGTCACATTGCATGACTCGAAGCTGGAAAACATAATGAAGAATTTTGCAAAACAAAGTTTCCTGACTTGGCGCAGCACTATACCCCTGCTTCCTTGCATTGGGGTATATGCCATTTTTATTTCTTTAAAACTTTTGCATTATTGTGGATGCCTTTTCATTACCATTTTTCAGATAGATATAATAGAACCAAACTGTAACTAGATAGACAGACAGACAGACAGATAGAAAGATGGATAGATAGACAGGCAAAGCAAATTTTATTTACATGATGCTCTATCCAGCAGAAGTTTGGAGTGCCGTACAAGGAAGACAGAAGAGCAATACATCAATACATAATAATAACAGTAATTGACTAATAATAGGATAGACACTGTAGATTGACAAATAGACAGACAGACAGACGGATAGACTGATAGAAAGACAAACAAGTGTGAATGACTTGCTTTGTCAGTGGACTTGTCAAAAACCAAAATTTAAAATATACATAAGCATCATTTTTCATTTTAATATCCGGGGGGCAGAAAGATTTTGCATCAGTTCTTTGGTAACACTTCAGGTATTTCATGGGGTGATTGGCAGTGTTTCCTTTAAAAAGTGTAGCATGCAGTTTACTGGTTTACCTATAGTGGGGCAAAATCCCCACCAGCGACATCCCCAGCAGTCACAGACACAATGTCAAGTGTCAGCATTGTACTCTCAGGGATGTGTGTGTTTTCCTTCGGGGGAGCTCCACCCCCCACACACACACACAGTTTCCAAATATACAACTCCGATTGTGAGTTGTCTCAGGGAGGGGGCAAAACACTGGGCGATGCAGTGCCAGTGCCAGCAGGGAGCATCATAGCGACCTGATGTTGTTGGTCAAATTCTGTTGCCGTGATGGTCTTCGCTCTTGCAGTTTCACTGTGCAGTCGGCATACCCAGTTTACTTACAGCAACTTCTGAAAAATGTAGACAGAATATTTGCATTTTCTGAAAAATGAATAGTTATTACAAGAAATGACAGTTTAAAATAAGCATTCTTTTTTTTAACATCAGATTTTTTTTCATATATATATATATAATCAGACACCTCTCCAGGATTGATGACTGTTGTGTGATCAATGTTAAGTTATTTTATATTGTAGCCTAGGGACTGAAAAATCAGATCAGTAATTCGTTTTGAAAATGTTTACCAGATGTCAGATTAGATTCACAGAAATCAAAATAACAATTTGGCTTTGGCATTTCTTCTGCAAGTTTAACATTTATGGCCCTCTGTAATTGACTATAAAGTTGACTGTTACTAACCACAATTTCATGGGGCTGGGGGTAGTTGGCTGCTGAAGCTGCAGTATATCTAAATGTCATCAGAACCAGGCTTATAAATTCAGGGCCTGATCCATAGATAAGTGACCATATGTGAGATTTGTGCATTGCTGGCCACTGCAGCTCTCCTGACCCCATCCCCCAACTATTCACATTGGATGACTTCTTCAGCTTCAGGTCGTCCTTGTCTATGAACACAGAGCTCTGTGCTAGAATAGGGATAGTTCATTTGGGGGGAGATGGGTTAGACATCAGGCTAATAATGGGAAGCTTGCTATGACAGACTAGGAGATCCCCTGTTTCATTTGAGCATGGCATTTGGGTATACAGAAATCTGTCACAGACTATCATGCAGTATCTCTTTTTCATGGATTTAATCATTTTAGAAATAAAAAAAATGTGGTACTGTCTCTCCCAGATTTCCATGCTGCTTCAGAGTGCTGGGATGACCACTAGAGGGGACCAGGTTGGGGAGCAATACACTTATGAGACACACAGCTGGGGGTATGATGGATATACAACAGGGTCCCCTAGTGTCACCCCTCTGCCATCACAAAAGTCTCTACAGTGTACATTTGGCACTGTGGGTCAAGCTTCTACTTATTTTCTACACCTCAGTTACATTTACCTTTAACTTATATTGCTATACTGTTTTTGTGCTGAGACTTCCTCCACCCCATGATGCATCTGGAAATGAGCTGGTACCTGCTCACTATGTCTTTCCTGGTAAAACATTTGAAATCAGTCAGTCAATGGAATAATGTGTCAGTGGCCATAGAAAACAAGCCTGTGTTTCCAACGAGTGGTAGAGATAACAGCATATGGATCTCGAGTGAAACTTGAGAGTTCCATGCTGTTATCTAAACCCAGAGATGGAAACACAGGGCAAGTTGTATATGGTCACCCATGTTTTATTTTTTTATAGTTTATGGTTTTTGTGATATTGTAATGATGTGTGTGCAATTGGAGTGGACCAAGTGAATGAAAGTGAAAGAGGGAGCAGGGAAACAGCAGCAGTTTTTGTGAGAGGGAAAGTCAAGTGCACTGATTATAGAACATGCACAACAACATCATTAGAATGTGCACAACTTTTCAATTGTGTACAATAAGCTTTCTGAACTGGCTAAATTCCATACACAACAATCCCTAACCATGTACTATAAATAAGTAAGTGAATTAATCAATCAATCAATAACATCTATCCAGAGTGCAGTACAGTCCTTTAGGTGGTTCCTGAACAGACCCTTCAGCCCTGGTACTTCTTCCAATAGAGTTATGAAACCTATCACTGAACTGAAGAAACTGGCACCGAAAACCAAGAACTTACTTCAGCTGATTTTTATTGTAGTGCCTGTGATAGTGGTTGTCTTCTTTGATGGTACTGAACTCTCGTGAGTGTACAGTATATTGGATTTTTTCTACACTGCATAACAATGAAAATCATCTGAAGTGAGAGGTTTGTGATGCCAGTTTCTTCAGTTAAGTGCTTAGCTGATTTGACTAGGCATGTATGTGACTGGAGCATCTTTCTCTTTTTGGTTAGGGATCCCATTCACAGGAGGGGACATGTTTCTGATTGCTGTGGAGCCATAGGTTCAGAGAGCTTTTGTGGCACAGAGCTGCCTTGTGTACCCACATTGGATACTTTGGACGAGGCTTTTATTCCATAGCAGGCAAGTGCATTTCATCTTTCTTGGGGGAACTGTAGGTGCAGTGGATCCTTCTTAAGGTAGTCCATACAGTCTTACAATGAGAAGCAATGACTGTGCGACTCCTGTATAATAACTGAATGTCATATATTTATTCTTTTCCACCCACAAAAAAGAGCCATTGCAAATAGCACCATTTTATCAGACAAAGCATGATAGATCCTTATTGTATGAAGTAGATTCAATCTGAGAGTTCACAAGTATCAAAGATCCAAGGGTATCCATAATCCTCATAAAAGGTGAATTGACATTTGCCCCCTCTGTAACACTTCTGCTGAGTTAACGTGCACACAATGCTATAAATGCTTCACCATAAATAATTTTAACCAGCCAACAGAAGCAAGTCTCCAATATCATCATTATCCCATTTGCTGCATTGCAGTATTTGTTGTGGAAATGATTGTCATAAGCAATGTGATATGATTTCAGTTGTGTGCTTAAATTCTGCTGCACACCCAGTAACATTTACTTAGGTATTCCTCTATGGAAAGTACTGGTGCTTCCAGACAGCTGTGATTTAGTCCTATCTTGGGACAGTCTTCCTCTCAGTTATGCATTAGGCGATATCACAGATGTTTCATTTTTAAAAGTTGCCAATTTTGTGTAGAAATTGTCTGACTCTTTTTATATTTTTTTTAATTTCTCCTCCCTGATTCACTCCACTTACTATTGAACTGTATTGTTGTATAATTAAGTGATTTACAACTTGAAAATGGAGTTATAATTCTCCTTCATACACATGTGTGTACAACTAGAGATGTGCAAAATCGGGAAACTTTGATTTACAAAATACACCACTTCATGAATTTTCCTGACACTAAGAAGTGCAAAGTACCACTTTGCATTGTTCTTCATGTACCACTGTGCCTACTTTGACAAGTGAAGTAGAACTGAGCTTGCAAAGTACTATGTGAAGTGACATGACTGCTGTGCAGTTGTTTTACTTGAAAAACAAGAAAACTACTCCCATTCTCTGGGTCATGTTTAGCCATCCCCTCCCACCACACCAGATAGTTTTAAACTATAATCTCCTTACTTGGCCCCCATCTCCCTCCTCACCTCGTGTACAATGCAATATGTTTCTAATTTTTTGTAATTATCTATGCTAGTAATACCACTTGATCAGGTATTACTACTAAGCTACTCACCAAGTATTTGAATTAAGATATTCATATGTTGTACACTCCTGCATTGTTTCCTGCACTGTCCTACTGGACAAGCTTAAGGGTGATCACTTATCTGATATCAAGGTCAGGAGGTTCAGGTCCTGCCTGATAGATAGGTCCCAGGCTATCCTTAAAGGTGACAGCATCTCCCTTCTTCTACCAATCTAGTCAGGTGTTGATTTTCCTGAAAAATCTCCTAAAGGCTGATGGCTCCTCATACATGCACATGTATGTGGGCAGCACTGTGCTGTTTGACTGTAATCCAGCTGCCCTTATGTAAACCCTATGCCCCTATGTGTGACTCCACTGTTCTGTGCAAACCAGCTTTCCCTGAGTGCCAAAAACAAACATCTCCATTAACTTTGGTGCCAGAGAGCATCTGGCAAGAACTAAGACACTCTCTGTCTTTATGACCCTGAAAAACTCCTAGCTGAAAGAAGTTTTTCATTAGATACTGTACATGTGTGTCTAGTGGCACGGGGTCATAATGTCACAAGACATTACAGCGCAGCAATATATCACACTGCCAATATAGCACAATATATTGCCAATGTAATTGTTGAATGGGGCTGCACCCCCTGAACCCCCCAATTTAAATAACCAACTCTGGGGGAGCAGGGGGTTAACAGTTAGAATCCCACAAAGTGTGAAAAATAAAACAAATGTCATGCATCTTGGACCAGGAATCAAAACCCGGTCCACAGACACACTGCCTGCCTCACTTGCTGCCTGTGGCTCATCTCGTTGAGCCACGGCAGCTGCTCGCTGGGCCCTCCTCCCAGCAGAGGTCTTATTCTCTGCCTGGGAAGAGTGAGAGGGTGCACTACCATGCATACACCCTTTCGCAGTTTTGCACCCTCTCGCTCTTCCCTACCTCGCTGTTCCTGTTGTGTAGTTTTGACATGCGCTATCATGATAGTAACTTGGTAGGGTGTCAGACTGCACAGTTTTCTAAACTTCTCCTGTGATGTTGACGCCATCAACCAAAAACTCCTTGATAAGCTTTGGTGCTCTACATTAACAGTACCTGGATCCTCCACCCTGATGAGTGGGAGATTTTTGTGATAATGACGCTCTGACTATGAGGATATGGTCTACATAGCTGCCATTAAATCTACCCTTACCAGGCTGGACCCTCTCTTCCATTCTTCTGCCACTTTGCCCTTGGCTTCCTCTTGCATTCATCACTGTTCCCTCTAGTACTCCCTCCCTCTCTCTCTCCCCTCTTATGAGGGTTGGGACTGCTGTCACTGTGTTCACCCTACCAGCAGGTTCTTGTTTGGTTCACTCCCTCGCTTCTGTATCACAGCTTCCAGCTGCCCCTTTCCCTCATATCCATCTGCTGTCCCCCACCCACTTTTTGTTTACCCATGCCAAGTCATCAGCAGGACAGTTTGCCTTCTCCTAAAGTTTCCAATAACTATTGTCTAGCCTTACCTTCTTTATCCACTCCTCTTCCTCTCTCCTCTGTGCTAAAAGCCCTAGTCTATGACACCTCCTGAATCTGCTTCATCAGTTACCCTACCTTTATTCCCTTGTTATTTCTCCCTCTTCTCCCACTCTTTTCCATCCTTGCATACCTCACACATTTTTCTTTTCTCTATTTTTGACTCTTTCTTGCTACACACTAACCCCAATGTTTTGTTTAGCACTGCTTGTCTGAATTCTTTGTAAATTGTACTTCCTCATAATATTGTTTCACTGGGTATGTTTAGACCTTATGCAGGACATTATTGTACCCTGCTCTAGACATATACATGCCCAAATGAATAAAGACAGAAAAGGACTATAGGCTGGATTTTCAAAGAATCATATCACATTTGTGGCGAGATTGTGCAACTTGAGACATAACCATTGATCACATAAACTTGGTCTCATTCTATGTCCTTAGTAGTGGTGGGCAAAGTGGGCTCAATCTGCTCTGTGAAGTGATTCACGGAGCAAAGACAGATTTCGCAGAGTGCTCTGCAATGCAGTGCAAGTGAGTGACAACGTAGATGATGTCATACTTCCCAGTAACATCCCATTAACTGAACCTGAATCTGATGATCATGTCAACGATAGCATACAATGTGATACTCCATCCACTGTGGCACTTAACGTCACTCATTTTCCATGCAACAGTGATTCACAGTGTGGTGAAAAAATATCAGGTGATGGTGGTGTAGATGCTGATGATGAATGTGATGATGCTGATGATGATGATGTTGCTGTTGTTGCAACATGCAGTCCACATGTTAGCAGCCAAGCAGAAGATGTGGATGTGTGTGACAGTGACGTTGATGAATAAGATGATGATTTACTTGACCCCAGTTGGGAACCGGAGAAAAAGAAATTAAAAGTGGCTGTGTCTGAATCTGTTTGCAGGAATCCCCCATAAAAACCTTGTGATTTACTGTTACCTGTTTTAGTGGATGATGATGATGATGATGATGATGATGACCCAGTACTCAATATGATAGGTAGTCATGGTGATCAGTTGCAGTCCAGGTGTGCAGTGCCAGAAACATCACGTGCCCCCCCCCACTTCAGTGCTTAAAATAACAGACTTAAATAAGTCACATCATCATGGACATGTTAAAAGCAGAGCATCACAATCCCTTGTTTGGGATTTTTTTGTTCAAGATGCAAATGATGATTCAGTTGCAATCTGCCAGATTTGCCATGTGCGTGTGAGTCGAGGTAAAAAGGGGAGCCATCTTGGGACAGGAGGACAGCATACGCATCTTAAGAATAGGCACTTGGCTCTGTGGACCCAGCACAAGCTGGCAACTAATACCAGACTTGGGCATTCACCCGTATCACCGGTGGCAACCATAGCCAGTATGTTATCCCCTTCCATGACTGTTAAGCCCAGTAGGAAATTAAACATGTGCAGTAGTGCGGTAATAAGAGCAGAGGATTACTACAGGCATGATGAGGTGGAGGACCATAATGACTTTGAAATGTTGTCCAGTGCTGGTGAGAGTAGCAGTTTTTGTGGTGGTGGTGGTGGTGGTGAATGCAGTATGTCTAGTGCAAGTGGTACATCAACCCCAGTTGGCAAATCCGGAAAACTAATATCATTTCTGGGCTTGCCATCATCACCTGTGCAACTGTCTTCATCAAATGTCCACACTCCACCCCCTGCCAATGCCATTCTTCACAGAGCACAACCATTTGTGACCAAACAACACACACCGTGTAAAACGTTTAAGTCAACCCACGTTACAGTGTTTTTGCACGTAAGCTGAAGTACCCTCCAATCATACAGTGTTTCCTGAACTTAATGCTGCTGTAGCGGAAATGCTGGCAATTGATCTTTTGCTCTTCTCCTTTGTGGAGAATTCTGGGTTCTAGTGGTTTGCTGCCTGTGCCTGTCCAAAATGGAAAGTCCCATCCAGGATATACTTTTCTACCCGTGCTGTTCCCGAGTTGTTCCGCACTGTCTCAGACTCAGTAAGACATGCCCTTCAACATTCCTCCTCTCCATTCATCCATTTAAGTATGGATATGTGTACAAGTGGCAAAACAGCGGGGAGTTCATATCTGTGTATAACTGCACACTGGGCGTAGGTGCCTGGGGTTGTTTGTGATGCTGGTAGTGTGAATAATCAGTGCAGGAAGGTGGATTGTCGCGGTAGCAATCTTCCTGGAATTCGCCAGCATGCAACAATTACTATGCGCAGTGTGACCTGTTCACACACTGGTGAGAACATGTTGGACATGGTACTGACTGAAATTGACAGATGGCTAAACCCTCTGTCCCTGAGAGGTGGGTTCATAACAAGTGTCAGTGGGTCAAATGTGGTGAAATGCATCATGAATGGTGTTTTTTTTCGTGTTCCATGCATGGCCCACTGTTTAAATCTTGTGGTTCAGGAGTTTCTGCAGCACCCTAACATAAAGGAAATGCTGACCATTGCACGATGTCTATGCTCTCACTTTTCAAGATCTGGAAAGGCCCGTGACCAACTGCAGCAGTTGCAGATACATAAAAGGCTGCCTCAGTACCGCTTGAAGCTGGAAGTTGTCACCCAAATGAACTCCACATTATACATGGCAGAGAGGTTGTATGAACAATACAAAGCCATCACAGAATATCTTGTTATGCACACTAGCCGTGACAGTTCTGGGGCCTCCATGTCTATGACGACTGAACAGTGGCGCCACATGGACTCTAATAACAATTTTGTGGCCTTTTGAACATGTCACACAGGCAGTGAGTGGCGCGTCTGCCTCCATTAGCCAATCAATTCCACTGCTGCGGGTGCTGAGGCAGACATTGGTGAATGTACAGCATAGCCTTGATGTTGCCGGATACAGTGGTAGCAGTATGTTTCTGCAACACATGCTGACAGTATTCAACCAGAATCGTCACATTGTGAGCATTCAGCATAGTGACAACTTTGCCATGGCAACAATGTTGGACCCACGATACAAATGTGGAATTGCATCAGTACTGGAGGGAGGACCTGAACAGGTAAAAAATATCAGTGGTCAACTGGTTCGCTTGGGTCATGGCGCACAGAAGTCACGTGCCAAGGTTTGCAAACCTTAGCAGCATAATCCAGCTGAAGGTGTAGCTGGAGGACCGGCAAGCATATCATGCAAGGGTAAGGGGACTGTAGTTCCTGGTGGCCTGTCATCCAAAGTGGTTGGCGTCAACCTGCTTTGGGAGTCTTTGTCCCAAGTGGGTATATGTGACATCAATGATTCCTGGTAACAGGCTGATGCATCAACAATCGGACTTAGTGTGGCACAGAGAATGGTTGAGTCATATTTGTCTGAAAACAGGCATCTGACAATAAGTGAAGATCCTCTTTTGTACTGGAGTGGAAAGGTTAGTGAATGGCCAGAGCTGACTGCAGTGGTACTGGAGTACCTCACATGCTCACCCTCCAGTGTAAGTGTTGAGAGGGTATTCAGCACAGCAGGTGCAATAGTCAGGGATCATCGGACAAACCTGTCTCCTGCAAATGTTAGTTTGCTAACATTCATTAAAATGAATGAGAGGCACATACCAGCACAGACTGCAACCTCGGTATTCATACCCTGGCCTAGTCATGGTGGTCTTGCTGATACGAAATGGAGCATCCTGGTGGCACTGGCTGCCTGAAATGGCCCACCACTGATGTAGATGATGACACAATGGAGAAAGAATTTCCCAGTGGTCAGACTTCAGACATCGATGACTGTGAGGGCAGTTTTCTTTATAAGGATGATGATGTGGTTAATGTTGGCAGCTTTTAACTGCAGTATTTAAAAGGCGGTGTGCCTCCCCCACCCCGGACCACCACCACCGGGTCCGATGTTATTCAAGTCTGTTGCCACCATGAGGCTGTCTCCCCACCCTGGACCACCACCACCGGGACTGATGTTATCCAAGTCTGTTGCCACCATGAGTCTGTCTGCCCACCCCGGACCACCACCATCGGGACTGATGTTTTCCAAGTCTGCTGCCACCATGAGGCTGTCTCCCCACCCCGGACCACCACCACCGGGACTGATGTTATCCAAGTCTGCTGCCATCATGAGTCTGTCTGCCTCCCATGGACGACCACCACCACTTCGACTGATATTATCCAAGTCTGCTGCCACCACGAGTCTGTCTGCCCACCCTGGACCACCACCACCGGACTGATGTTATCCAAGTCTGCTGCCACCATGAGTCTGTCTGCCCACCATGGACCACCAGTCTACCAGTGCACCACCACCACCAGCTTCTTAATATTTAAATCATAAAGTGAGTATGTGCACTCATGTTTGTTATGCTGCTTCACTTCCTTAAAGTTGTCTGTTTTGCTTTCTGTAGCTTTTCAGAGCCGCAGTGGCAAAACACATACAGTACATTTATTTTGTTTCTTTTACAGGAGAACAAAAACAGGCTCCATTGCTAATATTACTCATTGGAAAAGATGCTGTAGCTATACCGTACAAAGAGGAAATGATGTAATGTCCATGTGAAATCCATTCTGGTAAGTATGAATATTTTATTTCATCCTTTTTCATTGCTTTGTAAAGACTGCTGCAAATATTGCAAACAACAGGTTGTCTTAGTAGTTGACAAGATGTGTCTCTGAAATGTAACTTAGTTGACAATAGGGATTGAGATTTGAGAACCAGGGAGGGACACATAACAATGAAGTTGTAACTTTTAAGAAGTCATTCATTTCTTTTCTTAGGAAAATTTGCAATACTTTGTTGTTCTGTCAAAGTGGTCTTATCCAAAAAAGTTTGTCAACATGATCAGGCACACCCCTCCCTGACCCGAGCTTGGGCACACATGCAACACGCAGAAGTCATTTCATTTGATGACCCTGACCATCATTAAGAACCGGACTCCAGAAGGTTTCTGTTGAAATCTGTGAAGAAATAAAAAAATAAGAAACCATTTCAGACAAAACTGAAAATATGATTTCCTCCCCCCAAAAAAGAAATACTTACCTTCATGTGCTGGAGAGTTATGCATTTCCATTTAAGTGCAACAAATTCTCATTGAGCACTGGACAGTGCACACAACAGTTCGGAGATGGAGTCACCTGTGTGTGATGTAGAACAATAGCATGAGTACATGTCCATGTCAGGTTCAACCCCCCTCATCATCATCACCTACAAAATACACAAATATACATATATATATACTCACCAAGGCTACTATTACTGTAAATCCAAAGGGCACCTTTCAATCCAGTTGAGATGATCACTTTTCACTTTTCTGCACACAAGGAGGATGCATTGTGGGCATGCAGAAAAAATCTGGGGACTCTGCCACCACTGCGAGCATGACTGAGTGCGCCATAAATTCTGGGGGACTTTGTATGTGCTGAAACACTCTCATTTCACTGTGTTACCACTTGTCAATTTTCTGGACACATGGAGGATGCATTCTGGGCTGGCAGAAAAATCTGGGGACTCTGTGCCACTTTTGTGTGCATGTCTGAGTGAGCCATTAATTCTGGGGGACTTTGTATGTGCTGAAACAGTCTCATTTCACTGTGTTACCACTTGTTAATTTTCTGGACACATGGAGGATGCATTCTGGGCCTGCAGAAAAAATCTGGGGACTCTGTGCCTCTTTTGTGCACATGACTGAGTGTGCAATTACTTCTGGGGGACTTTGTATGTATTAAAACACTCTCATTACACTGTGTTGCCACTTGTCAATTTTCTGGACACAAGACAGATGCGTTTTGCGGATGCAGAAAAATGAGGTACCAAAACAGCGCACACATACAAAACACGCAGACACTTAACAGAAGGAAGGTGCCCCAGAATACAAAGTGTAACACATACTGAAGATAACAAAAAAAGGACATAATTACATACAATGGTCAGGGATGGTGGAGGAATACATTTTATGACACAGCAAGGAAGGTGGGGGTGGGGAGACATGGTGTGAGGAAACAAAACAAATGTGGGATCCAACGGTGATCCAGCAGCAGTTCCAGCATGGACATAATTTGAAGCTGATGTCGCTCTATGCCATCCAGCCACTGCTCCACAGCACTCATCCTCTCACTGTTCTCCTCAACAGCTCTTCAGAGAACTGCCAAGTCAGACAGCATTACATGCACTTCTCTGGTGTCCACTCCTTCTACAGGCTGACCTGCTGGTGGTGGTGGTGGTGGTGGGGGTACTGGTGGAGCAACAGGTGCTGCTGTGGCCCTCCTCTTCTTAGGGATGCTGCTATGCACAGCGGCACCCTCTGCCACGGAATGGCCAGCAGGTGCAGACACGGTCTGTTCTGTGGCAGCCTGCCACTCCAACTGGTGGTGATTAAGCATATGGGTGCGCTGGCCCCCAGTCCCCAAGTGACTCCCCCGGGGGCCACGGTGCACCTCCACCACACATAGGCAGCACTGCACCACACTGCTGTCCCCCCCGACACAGTCAAACAACTGCCAAACAACGGAGGTGTGGAGAGGACCAGGCACAGGCAGGGGAGGGCCAGATGAACTGGCAGTAGGCTGCTCACACTGCTCAACAGTACTGATGGGATCCACACCTGGGCCTGGGGGAACAGGCACATCATGCTCCAAAGGACCTTGTGCTGGACTTGGTGGTGGTTGAACTGCCTCAGAGTCAGGAGGCAGTGCTGGTCCTGCTTCCGGGGGTTGGACACTCACAAGTTTAGAGTGGTCCAACACAAATGGGTGCCCATGCCCCCCCATGCATGCGCACGGTATGACGACATGTACTACCACACTATCCCAGAGCTGCCCCCCCCAGACATTCCGTCACCCTGCTCATTTCATGACACAAGCACAACACACACAGATAAACAGCTAAGTAGGTAAGAAAAATAAAATTTACAGAAAGAACAAATTAACTCATTGCCTCCACAGGAGCTCTCTGAAGTTGCACCACTTGTCTCCTGTACACTGTTAACAGTAAATGCTGGGCCTTTCTAAGCAAAATCAAGCTATACTCAGCATGCCACAAACAAATCCTAGTAGCTCAAGAACCATAAGTGCTAGACATAAAGTATGAGCAGCAAAGATATTCAGCATACTGTAAAATTACCTTTCCAATGGTGGTATGCAAATAATATGTAATTTTGTTTTTTTTTTCTATGCTGGTTGAAACAGCAAAAAAAATATTTTTTTCACTAAAACAGGCAGCATAAGCCATAAACACAATACCGTAAACAAATGTGAATAACTCCTAAAGTATACATGATATACACAAAATATCAGTGGCAAAGTTGTTCAGCACAACATTACCTTTCCAATGGTGGTATGCAAATAATATTATGTATTTTTGTTTTTTTCTATGCTGATTGAAACAGCAAAAACAAAATTTTTTTTTTCACTAAAACAGGCATCATAAGCCATACACACCATGCCATAAACAAATGCGAATAACTCCTAAAGTATACATGATATACACAAAATATCAGTGTCAAAGTTGTTCAGCATAAAATTACCTTTCCAATGGTGCCATGCAGTCAAATATATATTATATTCTGTTACACTATATATTAAAATATATAAGTGACTTCTCCAGATGTTGCAAGTGCACACTGAGAGTCAGTAGCCGACTTCTGCAGAAGTCCTCAGGACACACCAGTGTATTTTAATGATGTCTACAGGCATCTGCTATGAGACAATGAGTTAAGTAAAAAACAGTACAGAAAAGACAAAAAAATGTAGCTTTCAAAAAAGCTGTTGGGTTAACTATCAAATTTTAACTCTCCTCCTCTGCAATCAAAACACTCCTCTCTCTAGTACACACTCCTCTCTCTCAGTCTGCACAGGAGAAAGTGAAACTGTCTGTGTGACTCACTTCCTTCCTGCCTGGCTAGAGAGTATGTGACTTACAGTACTGTAAGCCATGTGATGTGTGGGGGGGCTGCCAAGTCTGAAACACCAAGTGGATCACTTAGAATCATAATGAGGAACGTGAAAGTCCACTGAAATCAATGACTTCGCCTTACTTTGCATTGTCATTCAGCCCAACGTGAAGTGGTAATGACAAGGCGTAGTGAGCACTTTGCATTGCCTACTCCGTACAGTGGAGTGGCAACGCGAAGTGCCCACTTTGCGAGCACTTCACCAGCAGATTTTAAATTTGCTGCATCTCTAGTCCTTAGTGCCTCAAGCTGTGCCCTGACAATAATGCCTGTGTCAAAATAGTCCTGCTGACATAGTCCATCTACATAAGAGTGTCAGCAGGAAGGAGGATAGTAACTATCAGCCAGTCAGTCTTACTTCAGTAATGGGGAAATTAATGGAAACCCACTGAAAGAAAGATTGTTTATCAAACAGTTATGTTCCTTTCGGTAGGGTTAACATTAATTTCCCAACCACTGAAGTAAGACTGACTAGCCTATAGTTGCAAACCACCTCCCTGCTGCCAATCTTATGTGAAGGGACCATGGAAGCTCTTCTTCAGTCTTTGGAACCATGTCTACTTTCAGTGTGCTGTTGAACAAGGCTATTAGTGGTACGGCTAGCAACTCCCTGAGTTATTTCAGTACTCTTGTAGGTATCCCATCTGATCCTATATCCTTGTCCACCTTTAATACTGCAAGTCCTTCAGGACTCTTTACTCTGAAAAAATGGACTTCAGCCCACATCCCTCCACCCATTCCTGTCACTTCCTACTGGTCTGCCCCCCCACCCCACAGCTTTCCCTTGGTCCTCTTCTGTGCAGTCTGTCCCTTCCACCTTTTTAATCCTCACTATCCCTCCCTTTCCTTTCCTTTTCTCACTCATGTATCTAAAAAGTCTTATCCCCTTTAACAATCCCTATGGCTATCCTTTCCACTGTCTGCACCTTTCCTCCCATCACCACCATTCCTGCTTCCCTCTATTTTACTTCATATACCTCCCTGTCCTGCTGCCTCCTTCAGTTAAAAAACTATTGTTAATTATTGCACCATGTCCTTTTCTTACCTTGGGCACTCTGTTGTGTTCCCATTGGTGAAATAGTCTTCTCCAGAGTTTTGTTTTTGATGTACATCACTTTATATTTTTTGGCACTGAATTTCAATTCCAGAATTGCAGACCTCTGCAACAGCCTCTCTGTATCCCATTTTAAGCTACCAATTCCTTCTTCACACTCAACCCTCCCACCTAGTTTTGCATCAGCTGAGAACAAATTCCTTTTCCCTGTAGCTGGAAATGTCTGAAGTTGGGGAACTTTGCTGCTTTGTAGCATTCCTTAGGAAGTTTCCCAGCATCATATATCACAAAGTGGCACTCTGCATAATTTTTCACCATTTGATATGCTTTTTTGCCAGCTGAAGACTATATGCAGGTGTCATTAACTCAGTTCTTCTTCATCTTCACCAAGGAAAGTGAGCACTTTACCAGATGATAAATGCACTTAGTATTTTTTAACTTAAAAAAAAATTCCATATAGCACAATTGTCCCAAACCTCTATCACCAGATCTAAGTATTACTAGTAACCATTCCATCAACCCCCACCCTTACTTACCTCCTCCTCCACCTCCCCATCTCAGACAAGTTTATAACAAATCTCCCTTCCCTCACCAGATCTTTATATTCCTGTGCCGCCCACCTATGCCCACGTGACTCAGTAACATACAGTACAAGGACATAAAAGAAGCCTCCACCTCAACCAGCCTCCGGCAATAGCCCTAATTCACCCCCCCAAAGAAAAATATAATGCTGCCAAATTAGCCTGTCAAATAAAAGAAATCCCTCACTGTGGTGACAAGCCATCCTGCCCTGTTCATTGGCCTTGCCATGAATGAATGAAATTGTGACATCTTCTACAGTAAAACCTGATTGGTCATTGTGGTCAGAAATCCAGGTGTTATTATACAGGAAGTCATTGTTTCACTCGCTGATGGTGGAGCCAATTATAAGGATGGTTGGTCACCATGACAAGGGATGGCTTTTCAGTTTTGAAGGGCAATTTAATCATGGTATCCTTTCATTTTAGGATGAGTGTGAGGGAGGATGGGTACCAGAGGTGGTGAGATAGGAATCTTCTCTTTTACTGGGTTGTTGGAAGGAATATGCAACTTGGGTGGGGGAAGTATGACTGATCATAATCTTTGCAGGTAGTTAGGAGAGGACAGAATTATGTGTCCCATGATGATGGGGACCTTACCAGTAATACTAAGGCCTGCTGGGTGGTGGTGGGACAGTTGTACTACAAGGGTGGAGTGTTTTTTTTTGTTTGAAATACTACATAAAAAAAGATCTTCACTGTGCAATGTTGGAGTGAAGTTTATTTACTGAAAATTGGTAACTGGGAAAGGCACACTGAGTCAAGGCTTGTTCTAGGTGCAACCCCAAGGAAGAGAAACAAGGAAACAAAGGGCCTGATTCTCAAAGAGCCCTGAGAGCACCATAAATTGTGGCAACCTAGGGCTGCATTGAACTCCAGGTACATCGGGGACCCTGCCCCCAATTCAATGTCCTGCACAGCCAGTATAGTGTTATGCTTGTGCAACTGTGTTAGTTTTATTTCTGGCCATTCACACTCTCTATTCCATAGGAATTACCACCCTGTAGGGGTACGAAAGGCAAGGAATCCTCGGAGAGGGTTCTACTCCTAGAGGTGCCATGGGATGATTCCCATGGCTAAAGGTACATACAAACATATGAATGTGCCAGCAGAAACAGACCACCCGGTCTATCTAAGCCTGCTCGAGTGTGCAGCCAACACCACTAGTTTGCAGCTGCCTCAACCCACCTCTCTTGTGTCATCCCACTGCCACCCCCCACCCTCACTCTTCCCTGTTCCCTGTCCCATGCCCTTTAGAAGCTGTTCATAGATTTACATGATACCACCCATTCTGGTAGGGCTTTTCATTTTGCTACCACCCTCTCTGTGAAATAGCGCCTACTCATCTCCCTCCTAAATCTTCTCCCCTCGATTCTTTGCCCATGCTCCCTGGTGACCCTCCACATCCTTAACGTAAAGACCCCATCTGCCCCATCCTTATTGATTTCCCTCAGATACTTGAAAGTCTTTATCATGTCCCCCCGTCCCTTCTATCCTCCAGGGTATACATATTGAGGTCTCCCAGTCTGCTGTCATAGTCTCTCCCCTCCATTCCACATATCATCTTTGTTGCCCTCCTCTGCACCCCTTCCAGCAGCCTGATATCACGCTTTAGGTATGGCCTCTAGAACTGCACAAAATACTCCAAGTGCTGCCTTACCAGCGATCTGTAGAGGGGCAAGATCACCTCACTTCACCTGGATGAAAACCCCTTCACTATGCACCCCAGCATTTTGTTTGCTTTTGCAGCCACTCTCCTGCACTGGGTAGTGTTGTTCGTGGTCCCCGTTATCATTACCCAAAGGTTCTTTTCCTCCTCTGTGATCCCCAACTTAACCCCACCCAGCCAGTATTCTCTCCTTGGGTTCTTCATGCCAAAGTGAACAACCTTACACTTCTTTGTATTGAACCCCAGCTGCCATCTCTCTGACCACTTGTCTAGCTTGCTTAGATCCCCCTGCAGCTGCTTCCACCCCTCCTCTCCATCCACCACTGCTCTGATTTTGGTGTCATCAGCAAACAGACTTACCTTGCTCACCACCCCATGTCCAGTGTCTGATATGAAGAGCCCAAACAATGCTGGCCCCAACACAGAGCCCTGTGGCATCCCACTCATCACTGACCTTGGAGTTGAGAGCTCCCCTCCCACTACTACCCATTGCAGCCTCCCACTCAGCCAGCTGGTAATCCAGTTTATCATTTTTGCCCCTACTCCTACACCAGTTAGCTTCCCCCCAAGCCGCCCATGAGGCACCGAATTGAAGGCCTTGCTCAAGTCCAAGTAAAGAACATCCACCGCATGACCCATATCCAGTTCACCTGTCACCCAGTCAAAATATTGTATCAGGTTGGTTTGACAGGACTGCATCGAAATGAACCCATGCTGCCTCATACCCTGGAGGCCATTGTCCTCCAGGTACGACACCAGTCTTTCCTTTAGTATAGTTTCAATGAGTTTGCATACTATGGAGGTGAGACTTACCAGATGATAATTACCCAGTTCATCTCTTGGCCCACTCTTGTGTAATGGCACTACATGTGCCATCTTCCAGTCCAGTGGCACACATCCTGACTCCAGGGAGGTGCTGTATAGATCTGCCAGTGGCTCTGCCAACACCTCCGCCATCTCCCTCAGCACCCTGGGGTGGATACCATCCGGCCCTGGTGCCTTGTCTACCTTCAGTGCCCTCAGTCCCTCTAGGACTCTACTTGCCTCAATTCTTCCATCTGTCGCCTCCTCTCCTCTTGTACCCACCCTCCCAGCCTATGCTGGTAGCGGTTCCCCCTTTTCTTCCATGAACACAGAACCAAAGTATTCATTCAGTGCTTCTGCCTGCTCCTCCCATTTCCATCCACTCCCCACCACTTTTTATCCTCACTATTGTTTCCTTGCACTTTCTTTTCTCCCTGATGCATCTAAAGAAGTCTTTCTCCCCCCGATTAATTCCCTGTGCTAATCTCAGCTCCCTCTGGGCCTTGGCTACTCTCGCTTTTCTGGTCACCTCCCTGGACCATCTTGCATATTCCTTCCTGTCCACTTCCTTCTCTGTGCTCCTAAACCTCTGGTGAGCCACTCGTTTTGCCCTCACCACCTCACAACTTCACTGTTCAACCGTCATTGTTTTCTTGCTCTGCTTCTCTTACTCTGTGCCTTGGTGCAGGCTTCTGTTGCCTCTTTAACCTCCCATTTAATAATACCCCATTTCAGCTCCACATCCATCACATGCCTTATGCCCTCCAGTTTCCCTTGCACTACTTCCTGCATCCTCCCAAAGTCCACCCCCCTGAAGTTTACCACCCGGGTAATCGATTTCTCTGGCTCCCCACACATCGTGATATTAAACCACACTGTTTGGTGATCACTGTCAGATAGTGGGTCCTCTACCTTTATTTCCCTCACTGCCTCCCCATTCAACAATACCAGATCTAAGGTGTTCTTTAGCCTAGTGGGTACAGTAACCAACTGTGTCAGGAGACCCTCCCGGATCGCATCCAGGAGCGCTTGTTCCCTAGCACTAGAGGTGACCAGAATGCTCCAGTCAACCCCCGGCAAGTTGAAATCCCCCACGATGACCATCGTTCCTTTTCTACATACCTTTTTGATTTGTCCTGCTAGCTCCCTGTCAAGCTCCTCAGACTGGGATGGTGGCCTGTATACCACCCCGAACCTTAGTTTCCTACCCCTTGAGTCTAGGAGCTGTAGCCAGATTGCCTCTGTTCTCCTTTCTTCTCCCTCATCCCTTGTGCATTTGATTCCATCCCTCATGTAGACTGCCACCCCACCCCACCCCACCCTCCTTATTGTCCTTCCTGTATAATTTGTATCCTGGGATTGCCAGATCCTAGTCCTGGTGCTCAGTTGCCCACATTTCTGTGACAGCTGCCATATCCATTCTCCACACTGCTAAGAGTGCCTGTAGCTCAGTGGATTTGTTTCCTAGGCTTCTTGCATTCAATGAGACCACCCTCCATAATGCCCCCTTCCCTTCACTAGCCTTCATCTTGTCCCTTCTATTCCCTCCTCTGTTGGCCTCCCTAAGTCCTTCCCTGCTAGCCTGGGAGGTAGGCTGTGACTCCATTCTATCGGATCCCTGCCTACCTGCTGTCCACTTGCCACCCCCCATCTAGTTTAAATACACCCTTGTCTCAATATACCTCTCCAGTCTGTGCTTTAATACCTCCTTCCCCTTCCCACTCAAGTGCAGCCTATCCCTTGCAAACAGATTGTTATTATCCCAGGTATTGCCCCAGCTGCCCACAACCCCATACCCCTTAGTTCGGCACCATTTTACCAACCATGTGATCAACTCCCTAATCCTCTCCTTTCTCACTGTGCTTGCCCAGGGTACTGGGAGCACTTCAGAGAAGGCCACAGACTCCCCAGTCTCCTCACACAACCTTCCCACTTCTTCAATCCTCTCCCTTGTTACCTCCACCATTTCCCCCGCTAGGTCATTTGTCCCCACATGTGCCACAATGTGCTGTTTCCTTCTAACCCTCTTTATGCATCTTAGGATTGCCTGTCCTGCCATGTCTGCCTTTAATCCTGGTATGGACTCCACTCATATCCAACTGTACCACTCCCCCTTGCCACCCCATCTGATCCCCTTGAGTATGGAGTCCCTCAACACCAGTATACCCCCTCCTCTTTCCTTGTGCTCATCGCCACCCCCCAACCCAGGTTCTCATTTTTGGAGCCACTCAAGACCGTGTTTTTACCATGTGCCCCAGTGTCTTCCCACCTGTCCCTCCCAATTAAGACCCCTCCCTCTCCACCTGTTTGACTGCCAACCTCCCTCTCCCTTCTCACCTCTCCAAGTATTATCTCTTCCCCTATCACACCATGCTCAGTCTCTCCCCCTTATAATGCCCCCACACCCTCTTCTTTGTGATTGCTATCCCTTATGCAGTCACCTCCTGCATCCTCCTTTCCATGTGTTTTCAGCAGAGTAAACATGTTCCCTATCCCCTTTGCCTTACTATGCGCTTTTTCCTCCCTCCTGCCTACTGCTGCTCCTCTTTTTCTAGGTTCTACTAGAGTCCACCTTTCATCAGCTGGCTTCTTATCTAGTTTGCCCCCTCCACCTCCGTTGATCTACTTTTCTTTCTCTGTGGTGCCCCCATAGTACTCTCCGATGTCAGCCCTCCTACCAATGAAATCCTACCCTCATCCCTCAACCTCCCCTGCTCCCTGCCCAGCCACTGAACCTCTTTCTTTAGCCTCCTTAGCCTGTGGCATATTGGGCACCCTTCCACCCTTCACGGTATATTCATCTGCATTGCTGCTCCACAACCATTGCACCCAACAATCCTACCCATGGTCCACACTACCTACACAGCCCCTCCACACTAACTATCCCTATAGCAAGTAGAATTAAGTAATTCTAGCACAGCCTCTAACAGTAATACCTGATCTATTCCAGTGGAAGGCCCCCCACAATATCCACCTATTACACCATTAGCAAACTCACTGCGGATGCTGTACTCCTATTTGAGACCTACCTATGCTTTTTCCCTGCCCCGTGGCTGCATCTTTGGATAGAAGTAAATCAGCTGCACCTGAGACCCCTTCCTTTAATTGCAGAGCAGGTGTTCCCTTATAAAGGAGTTGTGATCTGGGGATAGAGAGGTGGGGGTGGGTGGGAATAGGGCCCACACCTCACTCTCACAAGAGTGTATCAGCCCTGTGTCTGACCCTCACTGCACCTCCAAGCACTGCAGCCTCCTCTGGAGGAAGGTCCCACACAAACACCATATTAAACAAAGTTGCACTACTGCCCTAAACTCCACAGACTGCAAAAGAATGTAATGCTTATCCAACAACCAAATCCTTTCCCCTTTTGCTCAGCAAGAGAAGGTTCAGACAACCTCCGCCAGACCTCAACTGCATCTGCAGTTAACAGACCTCATATACAATGTCCAACACATGGAAATGACTGCTAAAAAAAATACTTTAAATCACTTACAAACACCCTTAACTGCTAAAGGTCCTCTCTCTCTCTCTCTCCCCCCTCTAGCTGAAGACTGAATACAATGGCTGTTAACCCTCACCTTCTATCAGCACGAATCCCCTGTAATATGATGTTTACACTTACAGGCCAGAGAGCCACATTTAAACACACAATCCCCAATTTGTCTAGTAAAATTCCTTAATCCTGCCCAAACCAAAGTTTAAAGCACAAAAAAGGCAGTTAGAAACAGACCTCAAATACAATGTCCAACACACAGAAATGGCAGATAAAAAAACTACTTTAAATCACTTACAAACACCCTCAGCAGCTAAAGGTCCTCTCTCTCTCTCTCTCTCTCTCTCTCTCTCTCTAGCTAAAGACTGAATTACCTTAGGAATCCCCAAAAGAAATGTAGTATAATCATATCCCAAAGAATTAGGTGACACAAAGCTTATGAGCAAGCAGTAATTGTGACATAGAAGTAATAACTGTAATGTAGTAGAGAAGCATAGACAGTTTGATAATGTAATGAGATGCTCAGTTTGATAATGTAATGAAATGCCCAGGTTTGTATAGCATGATACTAATGGTTTGCATTGAGAATGAGGGGATCTTCTAAGGAGAGAGGACAGGCAGGGCGTCCTCCACCTCCATCCAACAGCAGAACCTACTTAAAGAACCTGGGGGACACTACTATGCTAACTAACAGTTATGACCTGAGGCAATGGAGGAGAGAAAAAAAAAACTATGAGGAGGAAATCTCTGGGGATCCAAGGCCTAGGTTGCCTTCCCTCCAGGCTTGGGATAGTTTATTTAGTGATGGCTCTGCAACTGCAATTTGAAAACCCAATTAAAGGAAGCTGGAAAATATTCCAATTTGGAGGAAGGCTCTCACACAAACCCTCTAGTGGGAGCGCTGTGGAAGGTTGCAAGAAAACTCTGCAACAATACATGCAACCAAGATGAAGGAGGAGAACAAGGACTGCTGAGGCACTCACCTGGCCTACCCACCCTAAACTCAAAGCAGGTGAACCAGAGGCAGTCTTAGGGAGAATGCAGTGAAGGTGCCTTGCTAGGGGAAACCACTAAAGTCAATGGCTAACCATTATAGTGGAACACTAGAGCCAAAGGAGATTGTTGTAACCACCCTTCACTGCTAGTCTTAAATTCTATACCAGGAGCTGCTGTTATGTAGCAGGCAGCTATAGCCAAGCCAGGGGTGAGGACATCCCCAGCTATGGGCCAGGTGAGAAGGATTCCCGATCTAAGTTGGACATGCTCAAGATGTGGACTAAATGCAGAGCGAGACCATCGGCTGCAGGAACCCTGTGCCACAGTAGGATGGCTGGCATGCCCTAGAATTAGATTGAGAGCTGACAAGCTGGTGAGCTAATTTGCTGATCATAATGAGCAGTTTGTGCTGAGACCTTGCAAGGTCGAAAGCAGATTGAGTGCAGCAGACATCCCAGAGGCTGAAATCAAGAGGATGCAGTAGGCATGAGCAATCGATTGCATAAACAAGCGTGGACCTGTATGTAGGTCAGTAAACAGAGTAATGAGTGGACCTGCACGTAGGTCTGCATAACGTAGTAGCAATGAAACAGCATTGAATAGTGGGCAAGCCAAATAAAGGTGACAAATATTCAGGATTTTTGGTGACAAAGGCAGGATTTAAAACAGAAAATTTAACAGCCTCAGCAGGAGCTTTTTTTTTGCTGACCTCAGAGTATAATACAGTGAATAAATATAAAAGCAACATCCACATGGAGTACACTGAGTTGTAACTACAATAAACATAAATAAGGAGACACACTGCTATGAAATCAGGTGTAGCCAGGCAGTGTAATGAAGGTTAGCAGAATGAAATAGATGATTGAGCTGCATAGCTAGGTTCAGTGTAAGCCTTAGTCAGGTGAAATCAATTGAGTATGCAACATGGAACAGCTATGGTTGAGCTGAAACACACAAATAATGATTGCAGTTGCACTGTAGTAGTTTGAGAGTTGAGTGACTGAAAGCAAGTAGTAGAGCTCTGGAACAATATGCTAGGAGTTGAGAAACACAGCCCCAAAAATAAAACAAAAACAAAGACACACAAATACAGAACAGGAAACAAGGAAAGAAGAATCACACATGAAGCCAAAGGCAAAATATAAATCAGAAGCTGGAAAATAAACACAGAAATCCAGCAAAGACAAGCAGTAGCAGCAAGGAGAAGGGGCTCAGCCAGCCATGCAAGCCTCAACCAGCTCAGAGGACATTCAGACAGAGCCTTTGGCTGCTAAGAAAAAGTGCATCACAATGAGGCTGAGAGGAACTGCTCAGGAAGTGGGAGTGTCTGGCTGTTTGGCAATTGAATTCCAGGCATAGCCTTTCCAAGTCTGAAAAAAATAGGCTTCCTTGCACAAAAAAACCCAGGAGCTGCCACACTGAAGACTAGTGCCAAACAGGTGCACCTGCAGGATTGCCACAGGGATCTGGCTTTCCCCCTGCCTGGTGCAACTCAAAACAAGTCTGCCAGGAGGGGTCCAGGAGCAGAAGTGGCATAGGGGATGCCATAGTGATTTTGGGGAGTCAGTGGGCATGCCTGGGAGTAATCGGGCACCCAGCAGGGGTGCCGTTATTATAACTATTATTGCAATGGATGGTAGGAGGGTTCCAGGAACAAATATTGCCCGAGGCTGGGGCTTCTGCCAGGGCTGTGCCCACCTGGGGCCATGGCACTGTTTGTCCCTGGAACCCCTCCGTACCATCCATTACCATAATAGTTATATAAATGGCACCCCCACTAGGTGCCTAATCACCCCCTGGCATGTCCACTGGCTCCCCAACACCACTATGGTACTCCTTAGTCCCTTCTACCCCCATATCCCTCATTCAGAGCCCCTCTCAATTAACCACCTTGTGTGGCACTGGTAGAAGGGGCTTAGGTCACCTACTGGCCTATCTATATTGAGCCCCTTGCTGCACCCATGGCAGGTCTTCCTGAATCCTAAAAAAAGAGATGATGCAGTTCTGCCAGGGCTCAAGCCCCCTTGTGACCCAGTGCACCCCTATGTACTGTAGGTTGCAAGAGTGGCGCAGTGCCCCTTGGGTGCAGTGGCTCCCCTTTCTGATGCAGACCATGATTCAGAATCAGGAATGCTGCATCTTTTGATGCAAGGTGCAAATTGAGTCATTCTTGTTTGATGCAGGCACCTTGCATTCAGTCTAAGGGCTTTGAGAATTGGGCCCAAAATATACAATGTACAGTCAAAATATATAAAGTGTACATGGTAGAAAAAATGCAAGGTACAGCAAAAAATACAGTAATTAAACAATGACTATAAGATAGTAAACAGTGCAGATAGTATGTCAAAACTAAAGCACTGGTACAGGAACACTAAGGCTAAGTACAGGAGTGAGCATGGCAAAATTAGCTATGGCCAGGGTAGGATCAGGCAGGGGCAGGAAGTGGTTTGAGCTGACATTTGAGGAAGAAAATGGAAGGGTAGAGACAGTTGGTGGGAGAGAAATTGATCCATATGGAGTAAAGATGAGAGGAGGAAGAATTTTTCCCAGGAGCAGCAGAGCTGGAATGTGGAATGAAGAAAATATGACAGAGGCAGACAGAACAGTGGAGCGGGGAGAGGAAAGACAGGAGGACAGAGAAATTTTAATAGTGGAAAATTTCAGCCCACTACATGTAGTGCAAAGATCCCAAATTCACTGGCAAAGTTTTAATTCACTGCATCTCAGCTATACATGTAACCCTTCCCTGATGTTACTAAAATACATAATAAAATGGACCGGCACCAGTACAGACCCCTGTGGCACCCAACTAGTGACACCTCTGACACCAGAAAACTTATCTTTTAGGACTACTGTCTGCATCCTATCTGTGAAATGGTTTCCAGTCCATCTAGTTAGCACTTCTCTCAGCCGTAAGTTTCCTACCTTTTTTACAAGCTTCTTAATAGATGAATTGGAGTTCAAACCAAGTTCAAACTAACATCTCATGGTTCCCAGTCATTTACCCTAACCAGTACGTTCTGATGGTTGCTAAAATTTATGGAAAATCCAGTGATTACAGTTGAAGCTATCCTGTTGAAGGAAAATAGGAAGAGAGATAGGAGAAGGAAAAAAAAACCAAAAACTTTAGACTCTCATATTCAGAGTTTCAGGATCCTGGTAAACGGGACAGACTTGGACCCATGGACTGCTTTCTTATGAGTACACCATCAGACAGCACTGGGGGTGTAGAAAGTGTTGTGTCTTGCAACACTGACCCCATCTCCACCATGACTGAAATCTTAGAAAACCTGGAAATGGGAAAATGATTAGGAAATATGGATTGTACAACCTTGAGAAAAAATTGTGGTGTCTGAAATTGCAGGTGGTACTGACAATCCTAATTTAATTGTGAAACCACTTGAAAATCAGACTCAGATGCTAAACCTGAGTATGGACAAGAACTCAAACAAATTCAAAGTTTTGAAGATATGAGTAAATCTGACTTAATCCATATACTCAAGAAACTAGACTCTAACAAGATAAGCATTTGTCAATGCCGAATGTTTGCTTGATGGTATTGGCATTAGTAGTGCAGGACTTAGAAAGATGCATAATAGGAATGACAGTGAAGCATTGAAATAATGCCAACACCCACCCCCACCTTGCAGACACTGACAGGCATTGGGGGTGTACCTTTGGGACATCATCCATAACATTCACACCATTCCACCTCACCTCACCTCACCCTGCAGGCACTGACAGGTGTCGCAGTGTACCTTGAGGTCTTCGGCCCTTATGCTCACTCCATTCCATAAGGAAATAAGCTGAGATGGGTGCAGTCTAGGAGAATGAGGTGAACATTAGGGAAAAAGACCCAAGGCACACCTCGATGCCTGTCAGTGGCTGCAGGGTGGGGGTGGGGTGAGGTAATGATGGAGTATTAAGGCCAACGACCCCTGTCACCACCCCCACTGTCAGTCTGGTACAGGGTGGGCGTTATGGTTGGAAACTGTAATGCCTGAGATGTTTGTTGGTATTTTTACTTCAAATTTTCAACATGGTCTTTTTGGGACCCCAACTCATGAACAGTGGCAGTATCATTTCGATACTCAATCCCAAAGGCGATTTTGCACAGCGAGTGTGCCATTCAGTGCCACAGGTGTGAAACCACATTTCAGGCAGGATGTAAAAAAATGACAGCTATACTGTTCATGAGGAGGTGTGAAGAAATGGCAATGTTTAAAATCTGGAGTGAAAATATGAAAAAGTGGCAACGTTATGAGTGTACATAGAAACTGTGCAATACACGCTCATAAAACAGTCATTTTTTGGAATATTGACACCAAATTTTCAACAAGGCCTTTTTGGGACCTCCCCTCATGAACAGTGGCACTGTGATTTCATTAATCTGTCCCGGCACAGTGACCACACCATTCTGTGCCACAGGTGCAAAAACACATTTCGGGAAGGATGCAAAAAATGATAGCTGTACTGTTCATAAGGGGGTGTGAAAAAATGGCAATGTTGGAAATTTGCAGTGAAAATATTAAAAATAGATAAAGTTACAAGTATCTGTAGAAACCTGGAAATGGACACTCATAACACAGTCATTTTTTGGAATTTTTCACCAAATTTGCAACAAGGGCTTTTTGGAACCCCACCTCATGAACAGTAGCACCGTCATTCGTTAACTGGTCCCGAAATGTGATTCTGCACAGCCACCACAAAATCACCTTTTGGGACTGAGAAACGAAATGACAGTGCCAATGTTCATAAGGAGGGGTCCCAAAAACCCCATGTTGAAAATTTGGGACCAAAACTCCGAACATTGGCTGAGATGACAACCTAAATTGAACCTACCCCCATTGACTGCCATTATAGGGATTACCGTCATTTCTTCAGTTCCCGGTTGGTCTTTGAAGAGTGCAGACGTGTTCCCGGTCCACAGAAGATCACTGCTCCCAATCTCCGGAGGTAAGTATGGGTGAGGCAGGGTGCAGGGAGGCGGGGTGCTCAGAAGGAACGTGCAGGTTGTGGTAGGGGGCCTGTGGGAACGATGAGGAACCATTTTCTTTTTTTTTCAGGTTAAAAAAATGCCTCATGGGACTGTTTTCTTTTTTACAGGTGAAATTTTATAAAATGGATTTTGGCACACTAGGATGGGCTCCCAGTGTGCCAGAGTACTGGGGGGGATTAATGCCGACCCGCGTATTGGGCACCTTGCGGTTGGTTGAGAACATGGGGGTGTGGGAAGGCGTGCATCTGACATTGGGAGTGGGCATCCCGGTGTCAGAAACAGCAAATTAATATTTTATGGCACACTGTGGTGGGTTCCCAGTGTGCCACATTAATTGGGGGAGGGTGAAACATTCTGACATGGGGATTGAGCACCCCGATGTCAGCAGGAGATGGATAACGGAGGGTGTGGGGTGGGCAGCAGAAGTGGGAGGAAGGTAATTTGTTGTCCTGCTGTGTATTTGATTGGGAGGGAGGGGGGACTGCCACTGCAGTGACGAAACTGCCGCTGATTGCAGTGACAGATTTCTTTCAATTGTCTCGCTCATTCTGAAACTGTTGTCATTGGCAGCTTCAGCATTAATTGGTGGCCGACGAATGTGCCCATTAAAGCGTCCACTGGATTGGCCGCAACACTGCCACATCTGTGCAATGCTCTACTACCTCAATATGTTTCTTGTGCACTGCGCGTGCAAGTAAACTTAAAAATCAATAACTTAAACACAAACTTGACACTGCAACAGCTTTGTTATGTACTCTGAGGCAGCATACAACTTTTATCACTCAAAGCTACAAAATCTTGAAAATAAATCAGCGGATTTCGATTCTTAGATTTGTTGATTTACCTAGGTGGAGACACCAACCTATAAAACCTGAGACCAGATAAGAGATTTTCTTCTTTCTGAGCTCAGCTATAGAGACATCTCTCTGCCCAGTCTGTTCAAGATCTTTAGAATTCCGACCAGAAAATTTGAACTCTCAGCTCATTCACCCTGTGCTGAACCATGAACGGTATTTGAAACATTTTCTTTGCTCTCTCACAGAGAGTTTGTACTTAAAGCAGCATGACTGAAGGGTGCCTATACTTTTAAGGGCAGCAAAGTATATATTTATTTTGATGTTGTGCTACAGACCCAACAAAGCGATAAATAATGTGTGCAGTTCTGATTGGAAATTTCCAATTTAAATGGCAAACATTCTTTATGATATCCCTATAAAGTATGTGTCATTATAAATAACAAAACAAGATTATTCTTTGATGTGGACAAGTTTGCAGGAATAGTTAAACTTTAACAAGCTGCTAAAGTTTCCAGGGTGACTGTGACAATTCTGGAGATTCAGACTTGGCTGATCATTTGGATTCTGAGCCCATGTGTGATCTATCCCATATTAAATTGTCTGTTATTTTAACACCATTGACTGACTCTCTGCATAAACCAGCAAATATTTTACTGATCAAGATACTCTGACTAATAAATGACTGTCAGCAATCTAGTTTGTATTTTTGATATTGGACAAACAGTGACCAATCTTTTCGAAACCTTACAGATATAGAGGCTTAGCTCCTATTAATATCTTATTGACAGCAGGATTTATAAATGAGTTCTATGTTCATACATTGAATGAATAATTGAGGTACTATGAATGCATATTTGAATTAATGTGTTTTTTGTCATACATAATTGTTAGTAAATTCTTAACACAATCTATGATTAGTAAGTTCGTTTTGAAATATACTCATTTATGTATCAAAGAAATGGATCATTCTTATATAAAGCTAGTTTCACATATACAATTCTGTATAATTAAATATTGAAATCACAATATTTAGAATATTTTAGATTTTAATTATTGGAGTAAAGGTATACTATATGTAACTTGGCTTATTAAAAGTATTAATTAGAGTAGACACAAATTAGGTTTAGAATTTAAATATATTTGTACTATACATGTATCTGTATATATTTCTTTTGTCCTGTGTGTTTCCACATCAACAAAGATAATTTTTTTTAGAAATGTTATGGAATGTGTGCTTTTCTGAGAGTAAAATATTTTTGTGTATGTAGATTGTCCATATTTATTTATGTAAATATTTTTCTGCTTTCTTTTTAATTTTTCACTTTTTATATTTTTTTTCTAGTACCTCAGGGCCTGATCTAGCAACCTCCTTCCATCACCTTCAGTGAAACATAGAAACATTGATTTTAACAACAGATAAGGACCACCTGGCCCACCTAGTCTGACCATTTTCCTACCTAATTAACTCCTGATTCTAATTGATCAGTAGCTTACCCTCTCTTTCCTGCCACTAGGGTTGCCTTCTGACTATTCCATGCATTCTTGAACTCAGTAATTGTTTTAGCCTGTTTGATCACCTCTGGGAGGCTGCTCTATGCAGCCACCACCCTTTCTGTGAAAAAATAGTTCTTCACATTTCCTCTGAGTCTTCCCCCCATCCTCATATTGTGACCCCTTGTTCTTGCACATCTCTTTTTTTTGAAAGATGCTGCCCTTCTAGACCTTGCTGTTTCCCCTGAGGTACGTAAGTGTCTCTATCATATCGCCCCAACCTCCTTTCCTCCAGGGTATACATATTGATGTCTTTCAGTCTTTCTTCATATATTTTCTGGTGCAATCCTTTCGTCATTTTTGTTGCCCTACTCTGGACAGTCTCTATTCTGTCAATGCCCGGCTGGAGATGTGGTCTTCAGAACTGAACACAGTATTCCAGGTGTGGCCTAACCAATTGTCTGTACAGTGGCATTACCACCTCCTGTTTTCTATTGATGATGCCTTCTCCCTATGTACTCCAGCATCCCTCCAGCCCTCCCCACTACCTTTTCACATTGCTTGACCACCTTCAGGTCATCTGTTTTGTTCACCCCCAGGTCCCTTTCCAGCTTTGTTGTTGTTAATATCCCCCCCAGTTTGTATTCCTCTCCAGGATTCTTGTGGCCCCAGTACATGACTTTGCACTTTTTTGTATTGAATTTAAACTGCCACTCTCTTGACCACTTCTCCAATTTGCCTAGGTCTCTTCTCATTTTTTCCACCCAGACTGGAGTGACTACCCTATTGCAGATCTTGGTGTCATCCACAAAGAGGCACACATTAACTTCCAGCCCCTCTACAATGTCACTAATTAAGACATTGAAGAGGATCAGCCCCAGAAGTAAACCCCATGTCACCCAATGGTTACCACTCTCTCCTGCAATTGTATTCTGTTCACCACCACTCTGTGTGTCCTGTTGCTCAGCCAATTTCTGACCCATTGTACCACCTTTGGACCTACTCCCAGGCTGTGCAACAGCCTCCTGCATGGGATGGTGTCAAATGTTTTGCTAAAATCTAGGTAGGACATGTCCACCACCCCTCCCTGATCCACCACCTTGGTTACCCAGTCAAAGAAATCGATCAGATTTGTTTGACAAGATCTCCCTGCTGTGAATCTGTGTTGCCTCAGGCCTTGTGACTAGAGATGCAGGGACATTTTATTTTGCAGACACAATACCAGCGAAATTGGGAATTTTGCCCAGTGAAATATTTTGCAAAATTCATACATTTTACCGGAATTTCACCTATGCAAAATGCAGAATTTCATGGCTTGCTATAAACATTCTCAAAAAAGTGTTTTCCCCCCTTTTGTCCATGCCAACATTGAAATGTTTTTCCCTTCAAGACCCTGCTACATCCCTGGTATCTAGCAGTCCCACCTCCCCTTGGATTGCCATCCCACAATAAAGTATCCCCCTGCCGACATTGAGCTCCATGCTCCATCCATAAAATTTGCAATAAAAATGTATTTCCCTGGTGTCTAGTGGCCCCGCTCCCATGGCTGATCATGATCTCCTGAGATTCACACCCATTCCTTCCCCCATTGCCTGTAAGTGCCTTCACCATGACCACTGGGGCCAACATCAGTTGTCTTACTGTAATTAAAAAAAAACTTTCCCTGGTGTCTAGTGAACCCCCACCCCACCACCCTGTCTGTAGTAAGCCCACCCCACCCAAACACCCCCATCTATGACCCCTGCAGGCCACCAGAACAGCCCTCTACTTACCTCCATGGCCAGCAGCCCCATGGAGCTCTTTTACAATGAGCCCAATGCCCAGTGATCCCATTCAATGAATGAGCACATGCACATGCTCATTCATTGAATGGGCTCACTCGGGCATTGGGCTCATTTATAAAAGAGCTCAGTCAGGCTACCAGCCATGGAGGTGAGTGGAGGGGTGTGCCGGTGGCCCATGGGGGTCATAGATGGGCAGTGCAGGGTGGGGTTACTACAGACAGAGTGGGGCAATGGGGGATCCACTAGACACCAGGGATTTTTTTTTATTATAGTCAGACATGCAATGTTGGCCCCAGTGGCCATGGTGACAGCACATATGGGCAATGGGGGAAACATGTGTGAATCTTGGTTGGGGGGAATGATTGGTCAGGGGTGGGGCCACTAGACACTGGGAAATTAGTTTTTATTGCAGATCTTATGGATGGGGACAGGGCTCAATCTTGGCAGGGGTGATACTTTATTGTGGGCCAGCAATCCAGGGTGGTGGGACCACTAGACACCAGGAATGTGGTGGGATCTTGGTGGGGATAAACATTTTATTGTTGACATGGATGGGAGGGGGAAGCCACTTTCTTTTTCATTATTATATCACCCCCCTGGCTATAAATATGGAATTTTGACCGAGGGTGGTGAAATTAGCATTTCGTGGGTGAAATTCTGCATTTCGCCAGGGAAGATTTTGCATTTTGCACTGGCAAAATATTTCATGAAATGCAGGGATTAAGCAAAATATTTCACTGGGTGAATTTTTTTTATTTCGCACACCACTGCTTGTGCCCTACTAGCCTCCAGATATGCTACAATCCTTTCCTTTAACATGGATTCCATTATTTTCCCCACCACTGAGGTCAAGCTGACTGGCCTATAATTTCCAGCCTCCACCTTGCTCCCACTTTTGTATAGTGGTACCACATTCACCCTCCTCCAGTCCTTCGGCATTACTCCATCCTCTAGTGATTTGTTAAATAGGGCTGTCAGTGATGCTCCTAATACATCCCTGAGTTCTTTCAGTATTCTGGGATGCATCCAATCTGGTTCCACTGCCTTGTGAACTTTTACTTTTGAGAGCTCATTTAGGACTCTCTTCTCTGTGGATGGACTGGTGTCCACCTCCCCCCTGTGTGTGTTTCTACCCCTTAATTTTGGTCCCTCCCTTTCCCCTTCATTTGTAAATACTGAACAGAAGTATTCATTTAGAATTTCTGCTTTTTCCAGGTCCCCCTCTGCACACTCCCCGAACGTTCAACCTCACAATTCCTCCATTGGTCTGTCCTTTTTCTGATGCATAGAACCCCTGGTTTCTGACACACCATTTCCTGCCCTTCCTCACTTCACAGTCTGAACCCTAGGTAGGCAACCCATGGCTAGTCATCTGTGAGTGTGGCTTTGGAGAAGGACTAGGCCTCTGAGAAGAATACTTTACTTGGAAAGCCTTAGATGTGAGAGGGAGGAACTAGCAAGGAGGAGGCAGGGCAGATAACCCTGTTTTGTGCATGGTGGGATAAGGGGAATTCTTCTGTCTGAAGCCTACCTCTTATTTTGCACCTCATAGCATTACCCTTTATTTAACAACAGAGTGTGCTCTTGTGGAGTGACCTGGCTTTGTGCATGTCAGAGCCATCATAGGAATGGGAGAGCCCTTCACTTCTTTCAGAATTCCCCTGTCAGCCCTGTTCTAGGCAACTGATGCCTCTGTCTCTGCCTCTGTACATGCCAACATAGTGCTGCTTCATGGGGGAGTACTGCTCCTTCCAGACACCTTCTATACCTGGACAGTTCTGCAATAGAAGGAAGCATCCTCCTCATTGAGACAGGAGTCTTCCAACACAGGTGACAGAACCCTGCCTTATTGGTCAGTACCAGAATGCCAAGGCTTGGAGTCTGAGCCTGGATAATCTGGATTGCAAGTGGTAGCGCTGCCACTGCACTTGCTGCTGGCCCCTCATTTTATTTTTTCAAAAGCAAAAAATATATATTATAGTGGTGTGGTAGCACCACTATATTTAGGGTTGTGACGGCACTTTAATGTTAAACCCCAAATTTTGCACTTTAACAACTTCACAACCATTCAACAGATTTGCACAAAAAATTGCATGCATGGTTTCATGGGGTAGGTCTCTTGATGTGCTACATTATGTTCCAGTTGGATGTGCAGATTTGGAGATGTGGATAGGAACAAAAACATTAAAAACATCTCTTGTTGCTGTTTTGTTTGCCATCATGTAGCACAGAGATGGTTTGGAATTTTGGTCTAAAGTTTTCAGGGTAGAAAGGGCTTGGCTCATAAGGATTTCCAGTGGTGGTCTGGTGAAAAAAATATGAATCCATGCCAAAGTTGTTAAATTTTAAAAATTGTGGTTCTTAGCGTGCACAGTAAATACTTCAAAATAGCTGTATGAAGTTTTCACATGAGGGATCCTTTGTTGTGAGGAAAAGAATCTTTTCTGTTTGCCACCATCTTGTTTTTCATTTTCTTTGAAAAAAAAATCGAAAAGGTACACAAATGGCATTGTTGTGGAAGACCAACATATGTACAGTATGTTGTTCATGGGGACCCCCTTAGGTGGATTCTGCCATTAACTGTTTGAAAAAGTACCCCCAGAGTTTTTTAAATTCTTTTTGTCACTCACTTGTGGGTTTTTCATCTTCTTTGACATGAAAAATGTCCACTACACAGTGTTTTGTTGCTGTTTTTTTGCCATCACCTTGCAGCTAGATGGTTTGAAATTTTGGACTAGAAAGGGATTGGCCAACAGATAGTTCCTGTTATGGTTTGTCAAAAAAATATGAATCCTTTCTAAAGTTACTGTATTTAGTTTTAAAATTTTATTTCAGCAAAATTGTCGAACACACATGAGAGTTGGAGAAAGACTGAAGAAAGATGTAAATAAAAAAGGCATACATTCTTACCCCATGCTGTGCGTATTTTCTTTGATATGTGATTTACTGGTAAACACAACAAGATTGTTTCTTGATTTTATTGTCATGTGTTGGTGTTTTTGTTTTGTTTAGTATTTTTCTCATTCTTTTTTCTTATTTTAGTGTTGTAAGTTGTGTTTTGGTTAGTCATACTTTTGGGTTATGTTTTCATGTTTTTCTGGCATTCTTATGGATGCACTTTGAAATATGTCATTGGTGCTAGGATACCTTGTGATTGTATCGGAAGTCTCAATGTTCAATGAGACTTCAGATACCAGGTGCCGTGGCCACCATATTGTCTGCCCCAGAAACTGCATTCACTCTGGTCTTTCTACAGGATGTAATTTTTGAGGGTTTTGAGGGTTTTTTTTTCACAAAAAAAGGAAAAAAAATGGTGACCAAATGAAAAAGGATTTTTCCCTTCATGAAAACGAATTGGCCCCAAATTAAAAACTATTCCTTTTTTGTTTCATGCAGCTATTTTGAAATGCTTACTGATCATGTTCAGAACCCGAAATTTCAATATTAAATTAAATAACTTTGGAACACATTAATACTTTTCCATCAAACCAGCAAAGGGCACATCTGTGGGCCAAGTCCTTTTTACCCTGAACATTTCAGACAAAACTTCAAAACCATCTGGGCACTTTGGCTCTTGAAAAAATAACACAGCACCCCCCCCCAAAAAATAACTTTTTTCTCTATACAGGTGTCACAATCCACACATCCAACCATAACAAAACTTGGCAAGTCTAGAGAAACACTCCACGAGACCACGCTTGCAATCCTTTGTGCAAATCCATTGAATGTTGCAAAGTTATTAAAGTTCAAAAATCCAAAAATTGGAGTTTAAAATTAAACTGCCTACTCAACTCTAAATATAGTGGTGCTACTGTGCCACTATATATATATATATATATATATTCATGGCAAAAAACTTTGTTTAATGCATCAGTTAGGGTTGTTCCACAGTGACAAAAGTGAAGAAATTCAGTGTTAGAGTTGAAAGCCCCCCTTGCACCCCCCAGCCCACCCCCCCAACTGGTATCAGGGTGTGCGTTGGGATCGTCGGTCCTAACTCTCACCCCATTCTCCTATACCTCAGTTTGTTTACACATGTGATGGGGTGAGAGTTAGGGCCAACAACCCCAATGCACACCCCAATGCTGGTTGGGGGTGGGCTGGTGGGGGTGCAAGGGGGCTTTCAACCCTAACACCAAATTTCCTCACTTTTTCACTGTGGAACAATTCTAACTGATGCATTAAACTAAGTTTTTTGCCATGAATGTCCCTTCTTTATGACAATGAGGACTATAAATAGTGAATGGAATGCAGTGGTGGGATCGCAGGCCCTTCGTACCCCACGATCCCACCATGTGATGTCTTATGACATAGTAATGGTAACTGCTAAGCAAACGCAAGCACTAACAGTTACGCATATGGTGACACAAACGTAAATGGTAAAGTAAACGTTAAGAGAAACGCAAGCAAAAAGTGACGCCAAAGCGAACAGTGAGGCAAATGGAGATGCAATTGCATATGGAAATGCAACTAGTAACACGCACAGTCACGGTAACGCTATTGTAAATGCAAATGTTAACTGTTACAGCAACAATAACACCAAAGGGAACAGAAACGGAAATGCAAATGTGTACAGAAATGGAAAGCGTAAAGTGCACGGTGACGGTAATGCAATTGTAAATGCAGATGGTAATGGTAACAGCTAACATAATGCCAAAGGAAACAGAAATGGAAACACAAACGCAAGAGCGTACAGAAACACAAACCGTTACATGCATGGTGACAGTACAACAATTATAAATGCAAATGGTAACTGTAAGAGAACAATAACACCAAAGGAAACAGAAACAGAAATGCAAATGCAATCGCGTATGGAAACGCAAACTGTAATGTGCACGGTGGTGGTACCGCAATTGTAAATGCAAATGGTAATGGCAACAGCAACAATAACACCAAAGGAAACAGAAACACAAACGCAAGCGCATATGGAAATGCAAAATGTAACATGCACGGGCATGGTAACGCAATAGGAAACGAAAATGGTAATGGTAACAACAACGATTACGCAAAATGGAAGACAAATGCAAATGCAAATGGAAGGTTGGCCGAAAATGCAAATGGTAATGCACATGGTGACGCAAAGTGAAACACAAACAGAAACAGTACTGTAGACACAAATGGTAAGAGTAACGCAAACACAAGTGCAAACAGAAACACAAAGGATAAAGTACATGGTGGCGTACACGGGAAGTCTAACACAAAAAGGAACGGAAACACAAGTGGAATCGCTACGTGTAACAGTAAGTGGAGTGTACACCCTGGTTTTCCACAACAGCTGCATAGAGAAATACAGTGACTACAAAGAATGTATGCATAATAATGGGCCTGGGACCAGAAAATGAGCTGTTAGAATACTAAATTGCTTATATCTCAGGAACCGTACAACCGAGAGAAAAAATTAAAATTTTATATGAGTCATGACTTTCCTGGCTACATTTGCACTACACACTTAGCCCCCTAAGGGGCTCAGCATTTTTCCAATGAAAAGTCTGTATCTCGCACCGTTTCTGAGATACAGGCCCCGAAAGGCGCAGCAGACGCCACAATGTTAGTCTATAGGAAAAAGTGTCAGCTTCTGAGAACCGTAACTTTGCATCCCTGCAATATTTTTTCACCAGCCACCAAAATACATATTTGTGAGATGTTGGCTTTCTTCCTTCCAAATTTCAGCCTAAAGGACCAAACCGTTCTTTTGCAGCAGGGTGGCAAACAATTCCTTTAATTTTGGTCATAGTGTTGCAAAGTAGTGTCGTGATTTGCGACACTTTTGCAAAGGAAATCAAGAAAGTGTCTCAGGTGCAACACTACTTTGCGACAATACTTTTTCCAACTATTTTAAAAGCATATTTCTGGGGTGTTTAACCCCAAAATAAAGACATGCCTAGCATTCTCAGGCTTGACTAGGTAAACACAAAAAGAATTGTGTCCCTAGATGGTCCCAATTTTAAATGCCAAGCATTTCTATGATCTGTAACTGAAAAAAATGGCTGACTCACGACACTAAAGGGGTTATTTGTGACACTAAAAACTGCATTTGTGACACTGTCAAACTTTCTGTTAACTTTTCCCGTTGACTATAATGGGAAACTTGTTTTTTGAATAACTTTTGAACCGTTCAATATTTTTTCATGAAATCTTCAAAAGGCACATCAGAGACCCTGACCGCATGTTCTCTGAAGTTTTTGGGCCAATTGTGCAAACCGTGTGACCTGTAGGTGTGAGCAAACAAATTTGCAAAAAAACGTAAATGCGCTCCAAGATGTCACTTAATAACTCTGCAGCCGTATATCCAATCGGTAGAAAAGTTGGCAGATCCCAAGATCTATGGTTATACCCCGTGTCTGCCTGCCAAATTTCAGGCAAATCTGTTGAACAGTGGCAAGGTTATTAAGGTGCAAAATTTCACCATTTAACCTTAAATGGGGTACTCAACCTAACTCTGGTAGCACTATTGTGATACATAACATATATATATATATATATATATATATATATATACACACACACACACATATATACATATATATATGTATGTATGTGATATATATATATATATATATATATATATATATATATATATATATATATATATATATATATATATATATATATATATATATATATATACATATAGAGATAGACAGATTGATAGATACTGTGTATTCATATATCAGTCAGTCATCTTTATTTTACCCAGTGAAACACCATTGAGACAGATTCATTTACAAGGTGGACCTGGGTAGGTTCTAGCAAAAACACATAAACTAAATGTTGCTATAATTTATTTTATTTTATTTTATTTTAGCTTTTGTTGACCGGATAAGTACACTAGACAAGTAATATGCCTATTTTCAGGAACGACCCGGGAGGCATGAGACAATGAGACAATAGTCCATGTAGAGCAGATATGAGCTAGGCATAAATAATAGTGCATACATTGTGGCTAACAGTACAGTAAACCTCAAAAACTCAAACACAACATTGGTAGGGCAAGAACAAAAAATATTTACAGAATAATACAAATCAGTATTTACAATCTAAATAATACCTTCCCAGTCACAACAAGACTTATGGGATAGAGAAGGGAGCTGGGTGTCAGGTAAGGGGAAGTCAAGGGGGGAGGTGTAATGGGTAGGACAAGGTGAGGGCTAAGATGTCAGAGATGAGGGGACATCAAGGGTGGAATGTAGTAAAGGGAGGACAGTAGGGTGTTTAAGAAGAGGATGATACTGGGTTGGCAATGAGGTGGACAAAGGAAGACTAGTAGGGCATGATGTGTTTAAGATGTACAAGAAGAAGACAATGTACAAGTAGTATTCAGGGTTCAAGATACAGGGCTTGGCTAGTTAAAGCAGTCATAGCATGCAGTACTTTTCCAGACAGCTGTGCAGTTGAGCTTGCTAATTTAATGTATGTCGGATAAAAAAACAACAACTTAATAGCCCCTTTACACCATCTCCACCAAAACTGCCTGAGTACTGTTTTTTTTTTTTGGTTGTTTGTTTGTTTATTATTTTGGCCCCATCCATTTCTGTGAGTTAAGCAGCTGCTTTGGGTGCTGTACAAATACATTCTGAAATCATCATCAGCTATTGTCCATGCTGCTGTTCCTTGACAGGTCTACAGAGAGAATATCATAGGATAACTGTAGATACATCATCAACATAAATAACATTAATTTTGGCACTTTCATTTCTAGAGGCGTTGTATGTGCAGATGTATGTATATACTGTATAAATATTCTTAACAGTCTGTCCTTAAGGGGAACATAAACCTTTCATTTGTTTAAAATTTGGAGCAGGTTCAAAACCCAGTGACCTCAGTTATGCAAAAGCTCACAATACTAGTTTCGCTGCAGCATCTCCATTCAGCTGATGCCACTGGTTTCTGGAATGGATCAGTAATTATGAAAATGAATATCATGGGGGGTGGAGGAAGCATAAACAAGGGACCCCACAAAAAGGGGAATAAGATTATTTCACAGCACACTAACTAAAAAAAGAAAACTAGGGAGACTTATGGGATAGACGGGGGCTTGGTGTCAGGTAAGGGGAAGTCAAGGGAAGGAGATGTGAAGGGTAGGACAAGGTGAGGGCTAAGATGTCAGCGATGAGGGGAAGCCAGTGGGGGTGTTAGTAATGGGAGGACAATAGCGTGTTTAAGAAAAAGAAGGTACTGGGTTGGCAATGGGGAGGACAAAGGAAGACTAGCAGGGCACAATGTGTTGAAGATGTACAAGGGGCAGACAGCGTACAAGTAGTACACAGGGTTCAAGATACAGGGCTCGGCAAGTTAACGTAGTCACAGGATTCACTGAACTTACAAAGGAACACAGCCTTAAAGAAGGCCCAGTTTACTGGTATTGCAAGCTTTAGAACCTTTTGTATGTGGTTCCATATCACTGGAAGGCCATGGCTTATAGCTGCTGCTCCAAAGCGTATCCTGATCTTAGGGACAACCAGGGAAATCAGGGAAAGGCTTCTCAGTGAGTAGCAGCCCGAGAGACAGATGGGCAGACAGTCAGAAATGATTTGTGAAAGTTTGTTGATTATAGCCCTATAGGTCCAAAAGACTGCATTCCTATGGTGTCTAAAACTAAGTGAGGACCAATTAATCATGGCCAAAAGAATGCAGTGATGGGTACGATATGTCACATCCATGATAAATCTGATCGCCCAATGACATAGTGTGTCTAATTTAGACAAGTCAGAACCTGGGCCTTGCCCATAGACAAACTCTGTATAATTCCCGAGTGGTAGGAATGTAGTTTGGACTAGCCTAACCTTTGCTTCTTGTGTAATCAGGTTCTTAATCCTGAAGAAAAGACCAAGCCTCTGTTTCAGTTTCTTTGCAGGCTACTCCATGTGTTCCACAAATGAAAGTTTGTGGTCAATCCACAGGCCCAAGCACTTGAATTTAGTCACAAATTCAAGAGGCTCACATAGAAGGGTAGTGACCTGCAGGGCCATGGCAGAGTTACGCGCCTTTGGTGCAAGAACAAAGGGCGAAAATAACATTTCTTTGTGTTTTTTGGCATTATCTAATAACTTCAAGTGCAGAAGATTTTTCTGCAGGATGTTGTATTCGTCTTGCAGTTCTGCACATGCTGACTTTAGGGTGGGCCTCGCTAAGTACAGGACCATGTCATCTGCAAAGAGAAGTATATTGGTCAAACTGACCCCCGTATCAATATTGTTTATATGAATTGTGAACTATAGTGGGCCTACAATGGACCCTTGAGGGACCCCCCTTAAATGGAGTTTTAGAGGGGAAAGATCCCCACCAGCCTTGACACCTCTGGTAGTGATCTGTTAGATAGCTTGTGAACCACATCACGGCCAACCAGTCTAACCCAAGATTACTGAGAGCAGTGAGGAGCAATGCATGGTCGACTGTGTCACACTTTGCTCAAGTCTAAGAACAAAATGCAGACATTGTTGTTTCTTGTCCAAGGCCATTAGCCAATCATTCAACACTTTGACAAGTGCTGAAATTGTACTGTGCTGAGACCTAAACCCTAACTGTATTGGATTAAGAAGGTTATTACTCTTGAGGAATCACCTGAGCTGTGTGTTAACTACTTTCTCCAGCATCTTGGATAGAAAAGGGAGCAGGGAAATAGGGCGGTAGTTATTTAAATTGCTCTGGTCTCCAGACTTGAGTAATGGTATGATGTGCACCATCTTCCAGACTGCTGGGAGTACACCCTGAGACAAAGATAGGTTGAATAGGTGTGTAATAGGAGGAGGTAAGGTGTGATAGCCTAGTTTTAGATAGTAAGTCTCAATCTGGTCAGCACCCGCACTTTTTCTTATATCCAGACTCAAGAGTAAGTCTTCCATGGTTTTTACTGACATCTGAACAAATAAAAAGACTGCATTGTGTGTGGTAAACACTGGGGATAGCAAACTGCATCCTAACTGCACAGCTCAGTCTGAAGAGCATTGGCAGGGGAAGTATGAAACGCCAACCCTGCTGTGGTGAAGTGATCAGTGAAGAGATCAAGTATCTTATGCTTACCAGTATGCACAACCCCATCAGAGAAGACTTTGGACTTTTGTGTATATGTACAGTATAGACAATATGACACAACTTGAAAGTAGATATCATATTTATCTTCACGAGAGGCCAATGATATCACATGAGTGGCAAAGCACTCGTGAGATATATTAATGTCATTGGAATCGAGTGAAGATAAATCGATATCTTCAGTCAGGCCATGTCATGTTCTGTTTATGCAACATATCTTCTTGGACCACCTAATACAACCCTCACCCCCACAACACCCCTCAACACATTCCCCTACATACAGGTCCCCCCCCCAAGCTGACTTCAACATAATTTGTCGTCTCCCCCAACACAACCTCCCATATCATCCCCCAACACAACATGCAGCATCTGTGATTTTAAAAATGTATTTGGTTGATCCTGCCATTTTCACCCTGTGTTTCAAATAAGCACTTTCACTTTTTGTACTGTCATGTAGCATGACCAAATGGTGTCAATAACGGTAACTGACATACTGGCAGAGATTTAAGTTAAGGTACTCTCTGTTGAAAAACTTACAAAACTTTGGTGTTTTTCATAATTTTACTTAGTTTTTTTAGAAGAAGTCAGTGACTATAGAGAGACAAGTGTAAGTGAGTCAGCAGCTTCTGAACAGTAAATACTCGCATGAGTGTGTTGCTATAGAAACAGTGGCTTGGACTTGCGTCTACTATTCTGAAGCCGTTGACTCCCTCACTCTCCTCTCTTTACAGTCAGCGACTTCTTTTAAATAAAGCTGAGTAAAATTAAGATAAAAATGACAGTTTTCTAAATTTTGCAACAGAGAGTGACTTTTTAAATCTTGCCAGCATGTCAGTTACCAATATTGACACCACTCAGTCTTGCTATATTACAGCATGAAAAGTGAAAGTGCTTGTTTGTAATACAGGGTGAAATTAGCAGGATCAACCAGAAAAGTTTAAACATGACATATAGGAACATGGGGATAACAGTATGATATATAGGAATGTGGAGATATCACTATGATGTATAGGAACATGGAGATATCAGTGATATCTCCACTACCTGCCTCAAATAGGACTTTTTATCTTTTTATCTGTCTAGATATCCCAAAACATATGTTGTATTAATCACTCTCTGTCTGTCTGTCTGTCTGTCTATCTATCTATCTATCTATCTATCTATCTATCTATCTATCTATCTATCTATCTATCAAAAAACTTTGTTAATGCTCCAGTTAGAATCAAAGCAACAAAAGTTGGAAAATGAGGCATTAGGGGTTTCCTGTCCCTAACATCAAGATCTCATTCTCCCAAATCAAGAAGAAGAGCAGGTGTGTGTTGTTAAAGTTTCTCAAGCCTAACACTCACCCTATTCCATCTGTAAATATGGTCAAATGTGTAGACTTTATGAGAATGGGGAGAATGTTAGGCTTGAGAAACCCAAGGCACACCCCACACCTGCTCTCCTGCCTGGTTTGGAAGGGTGTTGTGTTAGGGTTAGGAACCCTAACACCTCATTTCCCAACTTTTGTCACTTTGACCCTAACTGGAGCATTAAGGAAGTTTTTTGCAACTTATTTCCTTATGTTTTGCATTAGTGCCTAGTGTCAGGCCAAAGGGTATGGGCTGGTGGGAGATGGAAAGGACCTGGGAGAACAGAGATCTCTACGCTAAGGATAGGCTTCACTTAAGTGAGGAAGGCAGGAAGGTGTTGAAACAGAGGTTCACAATTTACATAGCAAAAGAAAGGAATTTAAACTAGGAATGAGGGGTGGTAGGTGGGCAGGAGACATGCAGAGACCACAGGATGGGAAGCCAAATTAACTTAACCCCCATAACAAAATCAAAGGACTAAGGGGGAGTACTAGAGGGGATGCTAGAAAGAGAAAGCAGGAGGGGAGGAGGGAAGGAAAAGAGGTGGAAGGTGGTCACCTTGAAAGTTAGGAGCCTGGGGAACAAAACTGCAGAGCTACAGATTCTCATGGAGGTGGGGGAGGTGGACATGGCGGCAATTACCAAAACATAGGCCACCCATTACCAGGACTGGGACCTGTAAATACCAGGGTACAGGATATTTCACAGGGATAGAGTAAATGGGAAAGAGGGGGTGGTGCTATATGTGAGAGAGGGACTGAAGTGTGTTCAGGATGAGGGGGAAGAGGGCAGTATGGAGTCATTATGGATGGAAATCAAGGATTCCAAGAATGGGACTCTCAGGATGGGAGTGATGTAAAGGCCACATTCTCAGCCAGAAGGGCTAGACAGGGAACTAGTAGGACAAATCAGAAGGACCTGCGGGAAGGGTAATGTGGTGATTGTGGTGGACTTCAACCTTCTGCAAGTGGATTGGAGTACCCAGGCTACCATGAATAGAAGGCAGCAGGTACTGCTGGATGTCTTTTAGGACAGCTTCCTTCTGCAAATGGTTAGTGAGCCAACCAGTTTAGGGAACATCCTAGACCTTGTGCTGGCAAATGGGAATTTTGTGAGAGACCTGGGATAGAAGAACCACTGGCAGGAAGAGGCCATCACTTAATATGGTTCACATTGAATATGGGAAAAGAGGGAGTAGAATAAGGTACAATGGTGTTAGACTTCAGGTGGGCTGACTTCGGGAGGATGGGGGAAATAGTAAAAGGGTACCTGGTCAAAATTCAGCCTAATATGGACACTAACCAGAGGTGGGAGATCATACAGATGGAGATTGTGGAGGCAACTAAAACCTGCAGCAGGGTCCAGCGTAAGAAGATTTGGGCCAACAAAACTTAGCTGGGTGAGTAAGAGGGTCTTGGAAAGAGTAAGGAGGAAAAGAGATGCCTTTAGGAGGTAGAAAAAAACAGGGAGGGGGGAGGACAGGGAGAATTACCTGAAGGAACCGAAGAAGGTGACAAAGGCAGTAAGGGCAGTCAAGGTGACTAAGGATCTCAGGCTAGTGTAGGGCATTAAAGAGGGGGAGATGGGATTCTTCAAGTACATCAGGGAGAAAAGGAGTTGTAAGGACACAATATTAAGGATTAAGATGGAGGGGGGTGGGTGGAACAGGGGAAGAGCAGGCAGAAACGCTTAATGACTTCTTCTGCTCAGTATTTACTAAAGAGAAAGGTGGAGATATTCCTGGGGGGAGGTGGGAGGGCAGGAATGGAGGGAGAGGAGGTGACAGATAGGGTGATCATAAAGGGCAGGGTACTGGATGGCTTGAGAGCACTGAGGGTGGACAAGGCACCAGGACCTGATGGCATTTACCCCAGGGTACTGAAGGAGCTGGCTGAAGTCATGGCAAGGCCATTAGCAGGCCTGTTCAATGCCTCCCTGGACTTAGGGAGTGTACTGCAGCACTAGAGTATGGCTCATATGGTATCCCTCCATAAGAGTGGCCCCAAGGACAAACCAGGGAACTACAGACCAGTGAGCCTCACATCCATCGTAGATAAGCTGATGGAGACAATCCTGAATGAGATGCTGGTATCCCTTCTGGAGGTCAGTGGGCTGCAGGACAGTAGGCAGCATGGGTTTGTTTCTGGCAGATCCTGTAAGTCCAACCTGGAGGAGTACTATGACTGGGTAACTAGGTAAATGGACAAGGACCATGCAGTGGATGTCCTGTACCTGGACTTCAGTATGGCATTCAACTCAGTGCCACAAGGGAGGCTAGGTAGTCAGCTAGAAGGCACAGGGGCAGGGGTGAAGATGAAGGGGTGGGTAGTGAACTGGCTACAGGAAAGGCTGCAGAAGGTGGTGGTGGGAGGGGAACTCTCATCCTCAATGCCGGTGATGAGTGGGATGCTGTAAGGCTTGGTGCTGGGACTAGTGTTGTTTGGAATATTCATTGAAGACATTTCATTGGGCATCAAGAGCAAGATCAGTTTGTTTGCTGATGACATCAAGATGGGAGCAGTAATGGATGACAAAGCGGGATGGCAGGGGATGCAGGATGATGTATCAAAGTTGGAGACCTGGTCGGATACCTGGCAGCTGGGGTTCAATACCAAAAAGTGCAAGGTGCTACATTTTGTTGCGAAAAACCTAAGAAGACGCTCCCAGCTGGGGGAAGGGGTGCAGCTAGCTGAGACAGAGGAGGAAAAGGATCTGGGATTGTTTCTTATGGGATCAATGAACAACTCAGCACAATGTAGGAAGGCAGCTGCAAAGGCCAACAAAATTCTGGGTTGTATTGCCAGGGGTATACCCTCAAGGAGTGGGGAAGTGATTCTGTTGTTGTATAGATAAGTTGTTAGGCCACACCTGGAGCACTGTGCTTAGTACTGGCACCCACACCTGAAGAAGGACTTTATGTTACTGGAGGAGGTGCAGTGCAGGGCAACAAAGATGATCCATGGGCTAGACTTTACTCTACAAGAGCAGTCTGAGGGAATTGAACATGTACTCACTGGAAGAGAGAAGGGACAGGGGAGATATGATTGAAACCTTCAATTACATGAAGGGTATAAACAAGACAGGCACATAGGGTCTTTTCAAATTAAGGAAGGGGTGTGACACTTGAGGCCATGATCTGAGACTGGAATGAGGAAGGGTCAGGAGGGAGATGAGATGAGAAGACACTTTTTTATGGAGATTGTGGTAACCAGGTGGAACATGTTGCCGGCAGAAGTGGTATACCTTAAAACAGTGGGCTGCTTCAAAAGGGGCTGGGACAAGGCAAGAGGGAGGATCATGGAAGGAGGGGAGGGAAGGGGGGCAGCTGCAGAATAAGTGCTCCTAGCTGCACAACCGAGCAGACTCGCTAGACCATGAGGCCTTTACCTGCTGGCAATTTTGTATGTTTGTATGTAGTATAATAGTATTTTTATTTTACTGAGGGAACGTATGTTCCTTCAGACCATCCAGCCATCATTTTTCAGTATCCTTATGTTGGTGTGGGAGCACAGGGTCCTCCAGACCCTGCAGTCCCACTCATCCATCATTTTTCTGTTTCCTTTTTTTTTGTTGTGGGAGTGCAGGGTCCTCTGAACATTACACTCCCATCCATCCATCATATTTTGGTACCCTAATTTTCCTAAAGTTAAACATTTAAAACAAGCATTGTGCAAGTAAACACAGTGGTTTATATGATGTTTTAAACTTGTACATCTATGTTTCAGGATATGTACCTCATTATGCTGGTCAGTATGTCCCTCATTGTCCCTTATTTTGAGTGTTCCTGTACCTCATTCCATTGATAAAGGGTTGAGAGGTATGCCCCTCCCACCAGCTTCCGATTTCATATTTATATTTTAGTCTTTTTTTTCCATGGTACCCAGTGGTACCCTTACCTTTCAATAGTGGCCCAGGTTCCAATTAATGTTTTATTTAACAACTCTGGTGTCTAGTGCTAGTCTAGGGCTTCCCCAACAGCCTTGACTGCCATATTTTTTTATTATTTATATTTATTGTCATTCCCAAGCCCCCTGCCCAAAACACATTCCCTATATCTTATTTAGTGACAAAATCAGAATTTAATTGGTGTCCAGTGGCATCCCCTCTCTCCCAAATGCAGGTATGTTGCTGTAAATAAAGAAAATGGTCCCTCAATGTCTTATATTTTTTTTACTGTTAAAAAAAGTCCAATGTTAATTTCACCCACACACCCCAACCAACCTACCACTGTGCATACACCACTATCCACCTCCTAGACCCCCATTATGGGCTCATTTGCATGGCCTTTGGTTGGCTTAGCCTCCCCACCAGCCCATGCCACACATAGCTGCATTCCCTCCTGAGGTAGTGCCCTCCCATCCTCTGATCGCTATCCCCCAAAAATAATTTTATTCCCTGTAGTCTAGTGGTGCCCCCCCCAATTGCTGACCCCATAAGAAAAATACTTTTTCCATAGTACAGCGGTCCCTCCCCTTTCTCTGATTCCCTTCCCTAAATAAATGAATTTAATCAACATTAGTGCAGTGGTGCACTCCCCCATCCCCAATTGCCAACCCCATAAAAAAATACTTTCACCATAGTGTAGTGGTCCCTCCCCCCATCCCCGGTCACCAATCCCATATGACATAAAAGTTTTCCTTAGTGTAGCATTCCCTCCCCCTCCCGCTCACTGATCCCATATGAAATATAGGTTTTCTTTAGTGTAGTGGTCCCTCCCTGATCCCATATGATGTATATTTTCTGTAGTTTAGTGATCCCTCCCTCCCGATTGCTGACTCCATAAAAATATAAGTTGTCCGTAGGGCTGGTTCCTCCCCTCCATCAATATCCCATATTAAATTTGTTTTAGAGTAGTGGTCCTTCCCCTCCCCAATTTCTGACCTACACTACAGAAAACTTATATGTCATATGGGTTCAGGAATTGGGGAGGAGGAAGGGACCACTACACTATGGAAAACTTCTATTTCATCTGGGATCGGTGACTGGGGAGGAGGGAGGGAACACTACACTATGAAAAACCTTTATTTCATATGGGATCGGTGACTTGGTAGGGGGAAAAGACCACTACAATATGGACAACTTATATTTCTTATGGGGTCAACGACCGAGGAGAGGGAATGGAATGCAACCCTATGGACAACTTATATTTATTATGGGATCAATGATCGGGAGAGGGGATGGACTGCTACCCTATGGACAACTCATATTTCTTATGGGGTTGGCAATCGGGATGGGGGGATTGATACACTACAGAAAACTTATATGTCATATGAGGTGTGCAGTCATGGAGTGGGCAGAGTCCCCTACACTTATATTAATTATGGGATCGGTGACCGGGGAGAGGGAGGGACCATTACACTATGGGAAACTTATATTTCATATGGGGTCAGTGATCATCGAGGGGGCAGAGACCACTACACTACGGAAAACTTATATTTCATATGGGATCGGTGACCAGGGAGGAGAAGGGACTTTTACACTATGGAAAACATATATTTCATATGGTCTCAGTGACCGGGGAGGGGGGAGGGACCACTACACTACGGTAAAAGTCTTTTTCTTAATGGGTCAATGATCAGGGAAGGGGAAGGGGAAGGGCACCACTACACTACCAGGGATTAAATTCATGTTTTTAGGGATGGTGATAAGAGAAAGAGGAGGAGGGAGGGACCACTACACTACAGAAAAAGTATTTTTCATATGTCATATGGGATCAGCAATCAGGGAGGAGGGAGGAACAACTGCACTACAGAAAACTTATATTTCATATGTGATCAGGGAGGGGGGAGGGACTATGGAAGCACTGTATAGTCACAGATGTTTTTTTTAATATTAGCACAGCCTGATTAAATAAATATCTTCCCCTCAGTTATCAGCACAAACAGAAGGCAAAATATACGGCTGCCTGTCTATACCACAAGAATCCAGCATCTGGAAAAGATAAAAAATATAGTTTATTAACATGCAAAAAACACAGGTAGGCCCCCTTCCCAATGATGTCAACATTTTGCGTCACACTGTTGCTTTATCAAGACTAGAAAGGCTTTGACTCACAGATGTGCCATTTGCTAGTTTGGTGAGCAAATATCAATCCATTCCAAAGTTACAAAATTTTGAAGTTTCCATTGTTTTCAATGGGACATTATAGATGGTTAGCACCAAAAAGGATCCTTTGTCGCAGGCACATAATCCTTTTCACAGACAGATCATCCTGTGTCGTAGATGGGACATTCTTTTTCATGCTTCTGCCATTTTGTTTGACAGTTAGCAAGGGAAAAAAAACTAAACAAAATATTGTGGTTGATACAGAGCAAGACATGTAGCTTGCTTATCATAATCCCCTCAGCTGGATTTTTGTAGTTATGTGTGGTGGAAATGGCCTTTTTTTTTTTACATTATGCATTACATGTAACTTTTCCATAGCATAGTGGTCCCTCCCCCCTCCCTGGTCACCAGTGCCATATGAAGTTCTCTGGTAGTCTAGGGGTCTCTCCCCCCCTCTCCTGTTGTCTGAGCACTGTCTCCATTGAAAATAAATAAACCTGGTAATCTAGTGGTCTCTCTGACTCCCCATTGATCGATTGCCATCCCATTATAAAGAAAAATACCTAGTGGTCCCTCCACCCTCCCCTGAAGTCCGATTGCCATCCCGTATAGAAAAAAAATATCTAGCAGTCTAGTGGTCCTCCCCTCCCCCAATGTCTGATACGCCAGTCCCCATATAAAAAACAAATTACCTGGTAGTCTAGTGGTCCGTCCTCCTCCTGATCCCTTTCCTTGAAAAAGTATTCATAATCCTGGTGATCTAGTGGGCACCCCACCCCCAGCCTGTCTGGTAGTGACCCACCACCCCTCCCTAATCCCAATTCCCAGTCGGCGACTAGCGCAGCACTCCTCTCACCTCCACGGCTAGCATCCGACTAAGCAATGAATGGGCACCTACTGTATACAGTATTTGCTTATTCATTGCTCAGTTGGCAGCCAGCCATGGAGGTGGTAGGAGAGTTGTGCTGGTCATCAACCGGGAGTGGGGTTGGGGGTGAGCGGGGTGGTGGGTCATTATCTGACAGGGTGAGGGGCCACTAGACCACCAGGAATATGAATGGCTTTTCAGGGAGGGGGGATTGGGGAATGGGGAGGATTCACTAAACTACCAGGCAATTTGTTATTTTATATGTGAACAGGGATCAGACATTGGTGGATGAGGAGAGGGACCACTAGACTACCAAGATATTTTTTTTATAAGGAGATGGTGATCAGCTATTGGGGAGGGGGAGGGATCACTAGACTACAAGTTGTTTTTTTTCCTTATGGGAACGGCGATTGGACATTGGAGTAGGGACAACTAGACCACCAGGAACATTTTTTTTGCTATGGGGATGGCAACTGTATTTTGGGGGAAGGGCCACTAGACTAACATGGACATTTTTTATTTAAAGGGGGATGGCAATTGGACAGCGGGGTAGGATATAGGACCACTAGACTACCAGGGAATACTTATAACAGGAAATAGGATCCTGTTTTGCACAACAAGATCCTTTATCATGCTTTCCCTTTGACTACAACAGGATCAGAACAATTTAGAATCCTATGTCAAGAAAAAGGGTCCTTTATTGTGCTTTCTCATTGACTTCAATGGGAAAACACAATAAAGGATCCTGTTTTGTGACACAGGATTCTAAATCATGTTAACCCCTGTGCTTCCACAGCTACATATGTATATGCATCTATGGAGGGATGGGGCACAGGGCCCAGATGGCTGTCCGCTACCACAGACAAATAAGGATACTATTATACTATCTCCAACAGTAAGGAAATTAAGTGCATAAAACTTTGTTAATGCATCAGTTAGGGTTGCAGTGACAAAAGTAGAGAAATGTGGCATTAGGGTTTCCAGCCTTAACACCCCACCCCAACCTGACCCCAGTCCACGTCTCCCCAATCCCATAACACAGCTGTCAACCAGCATAGCCCCCCTCTCACCTCCATGGCTGGCTGCCATCTGAACTGTTATTGATCACCAATTGTGTACAGTGCAGTAAACATTAAAATATGCGCTCAGTGAGAGTTCAGTTGGCAAATGGTCATGGAGGTGAAAGGTGGGCTGTGCTGGTTGCCCACTATGCTTTGGGATTGGGGGACGATGGGTGGTGGGCACTACCTGCTAGGGTGGGGTGGGGGCCTTGACAACTAGGACAGGGTGATTTTTTAATTATTAACAAAATGGGCGACATTGGGGATGGGGGGGCCACTAGATCACCAGGACAGGGCCATTTTTAATATTAATGCAATGGATGACATTGGGGATTGGGAGTGGTGGCCACCTGATCACCAGGACAGAGTCGTTTATTTAATATTATTACAATGGGTGATATTGGGGACTGGTAAGTGGGGCCACTAGACCACCAAATATTATTTTCTACATTGATTTCAGGGACATCAGGATTGGGGAGAGGGGGCCACTAGACTACTAGGGAATAGTGGCCATATTTTATAATTTACAAATTTTCAGAGATCAGGAACAGGCATCACTAGACCACCAGGGTTAATTTCTATGTTATTACGGGTGATTACAGGTGATCAGGGTGGGGGGTTGCTAAACTTGGTGTGCTTATGCACAATTCTGCACACTGCCACAGCCTTGCAGCACCCTGTCCATGTGTGCCTCTGTTTGGTGTGTTGCTAGGGTTGCTACAAGCCATGAGATTTTGCCACTGGGACCCTGCCCAACACTGAATCAGGCGCAGGGTCCATGGCACATGGGTGATCATCAGAAGCCACCTTTAGTGCAGCTTGTGCCATGTTTTGAAAATTGGGCCCAATATGTCTTGTAGAGGCCTTCTAAATATGCCCCCACATGCACTTGCCAATTTATTAGAGTGCATAACTGTAAAATCAATGTTTGAATGCCAGCGCTACTGAATGTTTTTGATGGCAGAATCCGAAGCCCATTGTCTTCAATGTAGATATGAGTCAACACATTATTTTTCAGAATACAACAGTGGCAGCTGTCATCAACCCATCAGTTCAGCTACTTGAGGATCACCTGCAGACACACAATTGATTGTGTTGTTCTGGTCATGGTTATCAAAGATATAAGTATACTTAGTCACCCTACAGAACAGTCATCGTTACTCTTCTATATTACTGAGTTGCTTCAAGTTGTTTTACAGGTTGATTGTGCATTATTTGGCAAATTGCATTGTGTTGTTCTTCAACTTTTAACCACTGAAGCATGGCCTGCATGAAACATTTTTTGTATCTCTGGAATGCATTTGCAGTTATGTTCCAATGCAATGAAATACGGAATTTCAATCTGAGGCAACAATTTTGCTATAGTAGGAACTGTGCTGGATCCAGCAGCACTTATGTAATCAATGAGTAGTGCAAAAGAAACTCATTGGTGGATAGTTTAAAAAGGACTGTACTGCAGTTCTCCAAAACACTCTATAATAATTTGACACCTGCAAAATACTGTAGCTGTATAGTTTTTAATGCAACTTTGTATAAAGATCAGTTGTCTGGACCTTTGCACATGTATGAGCAATGATGGTTGACTAATGCCCTTATTAAAAAAACGTGAACACTTTTAAATCTAAAAAAAATGACTAAGCTCCCCAAACCTAAAACAACTGGTTTCTCTTGTGACATGTTCTAATTGTATAAAGCTGGACTGTCCAATCACATACGTTTGACTGTATGGTAGTGTATAGTTAGTATTGCCCTCTTTTATACTGAAATAGTTTGTTATTTATATTTGTTATGGATCAGTTACTGTAAGATGTGATATAACATCTATTATTTAAAAAAGTCTTATGTTAAAAAAATCACTGACTGTCAAATATCCTTTCTTGGGCAAGCAAAATGTGTTAAACACAATGTTTATAAAACACTTGAAGATATATGTGCAGGGAAATGAAAGCTCACCTGCTTCTGGGCTTGTTTGCATGCAATGTCATGTTTGCGTGTACTCTGGCCCATATGAGCATTCCAAATGTATGTGTACCGTGAACTGTAGCCAAACTTTGATCTGAAAGTCAGTCCTTCTAGGATTTCATAGTAAATTTGTAGTAGATAAAAAGAAGTGTTCCATTAAAAGGAATGTAATGATGCCAAGTCCACAGTAACAATGAAGAAATATCAGTTCATTAATTATCATTACCAATTATCATCAGGCGTTTAAATTTAATAGTCCATATTTTTAAAAGAATGAGATGAGCTGAGATAAATTGAAGTTGACGGAATTCACAAAGCAGAAAGACATGCGGCAGTGGTGAAAGAGAATAGTATAGAATGTTAACAATATTTTTCCTTATTAAACATACTCAGTGGATTTCTGTAGTCATATTCTTTTCTCTCACTAGATGCAAAAGGTGACATTATATGATTTGTTTCACTTACTGCTTATTGAACCAGTTTAAATTTTAAATAACATTCTGGAGAGGAAATGCCAACATTTATTTATCATTCTGTGGAATTCTTTGGTACTAATTTGCTGTGTTCTATTTTAAAAATGCTCTGTTACATTGGCATTAATCTTGACTGACAGATTTTGATACATGTATGAATCCATAAAAGCTCAGGCACAGTGGATACAAATTTAAGTCCTGGCAAGATGAAATGCAAAGCAGCTAAAACTATTAAAAGCTCTACACAGGATGGACTTTAAGTGCTAATGTATGTTTGACCTACTGTAGTCACAGAATGAAGTAGCAGAATAAAGTCAATCAAAAAATGTTTGTGTGTGGTAATTACAGAAACACTCCCCTACTTCAAAGTGATACTGGGGAAACTACACATTTTACTAAAAACAGACTTGTGATTGTAGGCAATAATCTTTCCAAATACAATATATTGAAGATAGCTAGAAAATTAGACTGGCAACACTAAAAGGTAAAAAGTTTATGCACTCATAACAGCACATTGTGAATGTCATTAATGTGTGTGTGTGTGTGTTGTGTGTATATAGTATATATATATATATGTGTGTATATATATATATATATATATATATATATATATATATATATCTCTCCAGTATATCTCTATGTCTATCTTTATCTCTGTCTGTCTGTCTGTCTATCTATCTGTCTGTCTGTCTATCTATCTATCTATCTACCTGTCTGTGTGTCTATTTGTCTATCTTTATTTATTTATGCCATACCTGTGAGTATATTTCAGGGCAGATAGTGATATGTTTGCTTCCTGGGGACCTACATTGAAAATAGCAGAAATAATCTCTCTGTAAGTCCAAATATACCTATAGCAGGTCCTGATTGGCTCATTCCCTCAGTAACAGTATTTACTGTATTCAAATAATAAAAACTTTAAAATGGAAAATGATAGCATGGTACTGTGAGCACGAAAGTTGTTCAGCATGAAAATATCTACAAAATGAATAGTGTTTCATTTATAGATACCTTCAAGATTTTTTACAATCAGCAAAAAATGGTAACCAATTCAATTTTTTTCACTTTTTTGGAGGTATGGCATAAATGAAATACACAGCTCCCCTACTGGAAATATTATCAAAATTTGTTGTTCTCATGCCACTTGACTCAATGACATCACTCATGGCTTTACCACTCTTGATGTTATTGGGTCAAAAGGCACTCAAACAAAAATATCGACAATATTTCCAGTAGAGGGGTTGTGTGTCATATATACTGTAGATATATATACACACCCAGCAGTTTTGCAGAATATGGCTTATCAGCATCTTCTCCATGGGCCACAATGGCATGGGTTCAAGTTCAGTGGCAGAAAACTGGGTTTACATCCAGCTCTAAAATTACAATGCTGTATTTGGAGTTGTGTCCTCATGGGTAGTATTACAAAAGGTCCCTGTTTGCTGTTTGTGGTATTTTCCAGTATAGAAGTTGAGGATCCAATAGCACTGCTTAAGAAGTGTAAGGGTTCATACTGATCATATGACTTCTAATCCCTGTTTCTGTAAGCATGATCCAGTTTCATTTCCCTTGACTGTGTTTTTTGTTGACTGTACAATACATGGCTACTCTGTTGGTTAACATGTTATTACTGTACTGTTACTATGCAGCCTACTGCTTTGAAATGTTGTTTGTATTACCAGTGTAGTGCACTGAGTCCTGCAAATTTTCTGTTCTATCACTGTCGGTAATTTTTTTTGCAGTCCATGTTTGCACATAGTGGTCTCTTTGATTCCAAAACAAGTCAACATGGTTAGGCATGTGTTATTGCAGTGATTTATCAAGACCAGATATATATGTATGCAGCTGTATAATGTTTAAAACATTTTTAAAAAGCTCATAGTGCCAAAAACAGCATACATACAATGTTACTTATTTTAGAAGTGGACTGTTGTTTTGATTTGTCAACTATTTTTTATTTTCCTTTTGCCAGTTAAAAGGGTTTCTACCCAATAGCAGTAGTTGGTAGAGATGCAGCGAATTTAAATTCCACCTGTGAAGAGCCTGCAAAGTGGGTACTTTGCATTGACACTTCACTACATGGCATTCCCCATAGGAAAGGCTCACTTCGCCTTGTGATTATTACTTTGTGTTATCATTCTACCTTTAATGTGAAGTAAGGTGGAGTGACAACAATATTGGCAGCACCCCACATACACACAGCCACCAGATTTAATGTGCATCCCCAAAGTACTACTGTCTTGTGTCCAGAAACTCCCCAGTGCTGACAGAGTGAAATGAGAGCTAAACAAGAAATGCAAAGTCTCCCAGAATTAATGGTGCACTCAGTCATGTGCGTAGTGGTCACACACAGAGTCACCAGAATTAATGTGCATCCGCAAAATGCTGCTATCTTGAGTTCAGAAAATTCTCCAGTGCTGATGAAATGCTACTGTCCTGTGTCCAGAAAATTCCCCAGTGCTGATGAAGTGAAATGAGAGCGTAACAAAAAATGCAGTCTCCCAGAATTAATGGTGCACTGCAAATGTACAGACAGATTAAGAGATTGCGCTGCGCACTCAAGAGATGCATACAAAAAGGCACAACAACACCTAACCAGTGCTCACAAGTCACAAATCCAAATCTGGAAAGGAATACCTTTCACCAGTTGTGGGATTAGTGCACAGCAGTAACAATCCACTACCAGTAAATATACAACAGTACAAAAAATTCATGCAGATGCAGTGAATAGCAGATTCACACTGCTGCAATTACTCTGTGGCACAATAAAAGGTGTCTGATTTAATTGCATGCATCTCACACACACACACACACACACTGTCTACAAGTAATGTGTAGCAAATTCAAAACCGTTAGTAATATAACTAAATGTTTTAAACAGACAAATTATTCACTGCTGCACCACAACAATCAGCAGAAAAATGTCAAGAATTACTGAAATATTACTGTGTGTACATTAACAGTTATACTAGAAAAATATAACCAAAACAGATAGACTGCCTTTTTCTCCCAGTTAATGTGCCTACACCACAGATACGCCCTCCCTAGAATGTAGAGAGCTAAGCAGGCTGTTCCATTAGACCCCAGAGCTGCCGTCAGCTGTCGGAATCGTTGGCTGTAATTTAGTGCAGTTGCAATTGCATTGAATTGCAACCGTAATTGCGGGCAGTTATATTTGTGTGAAGTCGACGATTCTGTCATGGCTTCTATATTGCCTGACAGTACTGCAGCCAGCCATTTTTGAATTTGTGTAAGGGTGAACGTTCTTCAGCTTCCAGCCAATTAATGTACCCCTAGTTCCACCAACCCTCTGCCAATGAGTAATGAGAGAGGGAAGAGCCAGGAGTTGTGTGCGCACTGCCTGCAACAGCAAAATGCGGCGAGATGGAGTTGAATAGCAGCGCAAGTACTCACTGTCCCCATTGTTGTAGCATAACTGAAGTTTTAAAATTGCAATTAAAGGTGATCAGCACTTGCAACTGTGCAGTTAATCAGTGAATATATGTGGAAAAAGATACAGAACATTACATTTCGGAAAAAAATAAACTAGTTTTGAATGTTAATGACAGAAGCTGTTAAACTAGGGGAAGAATGGAAAAAGGGCCATCTATTTTCAATTAAACTAGTAACTCAGATATGATTATAGTTTTTAATAAGTTACTTTCTGTAGACAACCAGTAATTACATGCAAACAAGTTGGTTTCCTTTTCTTTTAAACCATTTGCTATTAAACGTTCAAGCGACGTTACATACACACACACACACACACACACACACATTCAGACTACGGTTGTTTTTATTGCAACGCGGTTTCCTTTTATATGCAATGATAACCATATCTGGCCTATCAAGGAGAATGGTGATTATTGCGGTTGTTTTCATTATTGCAGCAGCTCATTTCGTGCCAGCCGAGCGACATCGCTGAAGTACTGCTCCTTTTCCTTGATTTGCGTGGTCCAAGTGTATGCCAGAGGGAAGACAGGGTGGTTCATGATGTTGTGATGAAGACCTAGGCTATGGTACACCCCACCCTGGAAGATATAGCACTGCGTGCATCATACTTCTCTACTGTTCCACATTAGGAAGGGTGACGGGATGGCATTTATTTATTTTTTCTTTACTAGGTGTACATAATAGTCATACGATACCTATATATTCAGGTATTACCTGGTGCCCTAAAATTAAATGGTGATCATAGCCCACTTGAAAAGGATGCTGTGCTGTGTCCAACATAGAAAAGAAAATCGGTATCTTACGTGGCAAATCCATGAGTTAAAGCAGAAATTTATAATAGTCGATGAATCTGTAGCACATTGAAAATAAACGTTGTACAGCAGCATATTGAAAATAAACGTAATAAGTGCACTCATTTCCACGGTGTTCTGAGTCTGTATCTCTGTTTGACGGTGTGCCCCCATGTGTCCCACCCACATTCTGAAGGTAAGTGTCCCACATGTTGTTCACCCATTTTGGGTGTCTATGTTTCACATTTCAGAGGTGAACAGTTGAGAGGCTCGCAAATCTCTGCGATCCGTCTAATCTGTAGGAAGGATAGCATTTCCTCCTCCGAGTTTCCGTTCATTTTGGTAATTTCTCTTAATTTATAAGGATTACTCTTCAGAAAAAAACAAACAAACATGAAATCGTGTTATCCACTAAAATAAACTCTAGTAGCTGTATGCCGTTTTAACAGCTGTTTTATAGGAACACCCCCTGACTAACTACAGAAGTCCAGTTCTTTGCTGGAAAGGTTTTACTATACGGGGTAATGAATTTTTATTTTTTAAAGACGGTCCAACAAAACCTCGAAATATTTTCTCAAAACTGCCCAGGCAGCAGACAGTGTGATTAATAGCAGGTGCAGTAGCTCTAACTTCACAAAAAAAGCTTTGTCATTTTGTTTTCAAAGACTCTCAGCCCCGAGTTTTTCTCGTGTGTGTGTGTGTGTGTGTGTGTGTAAGTAAGTAAAAGAAAAACACTGAGCGTTTCAGGGAGGGATTACAAAACACCTTCCCACTAGTATAATTAATGTACAGTTGCTGGGGACAGAGCCAGGAGGCTCTGGCCATGGAGTAATAGCACATAGCATGACACTGGGCACGATTCCTTGAATGGTGTGTGTTTATAATTACTACTGAGCATTTTAATGCTCTGATAAGAGGTTTGTAAAACTGCCTCATAACTGTGCAGTTGTAATTGCTCCCTGTCAGTCAGGAACCCCACATTTATTGAAAATGCTCAACGGTACTTATTAAAAAAGGACACATGAGCAGGTGTAAATTCAAATTTTACACACACACACACACCGAGATCAGAAGTTAAATTGGAAATGTTTAGGTGGGTAACTGTCACATCTAGATATTTAGATGGTGGAACTCTCCTATAGTAGTCAATGGAAAGAGATGACAGATGTGGTGGCACTGTATTGCAAACTTTTTAAAGATTGGTGGAACTGAGTTCTGTGGGCTTCTGCTCCATGTAATCCCTGGGCAGGACGCTTTTATAAATCCATAGAGCTTCACTCTTTGTTTTAATGCAGCATCTCACTTCTCCAATGTGTATCAAATTCTGGTTACACCCACCACCAATGTATTATGTATGGATATTTTAAACATTTAAAATCCAAGATCCCAAACTTGACACTGACACTCATACGCATTGACAAGTGCAGAGCTGTCTCCCTCTTGCTATTGGCTGCAGTCAAGCCTGTCCAGCAATTGACGCTTTGCTATTGGCTGATGCCAGTGTCAGTCAGGTCATACTGCCTCCATCCCACTCTGAACTGCAGTAAAGAAGGGGCAACTTTATGAAGCTGTCAGTCAGAGGAGTATCAAGGTGGTAGTACAATAGTCAACAGGTAGGAGGGCGCGGCTGCAAGCAACAAACCACAGATTAAAATGGACAGCAGTAGTAGTGGCACTATTACTACTCGAGTCATTCTTTCAGTGGATTTTGAGTTATTGATAATAAGAATGCAGCACCGGGCTCCTCTGAGCAGCAAGGCAAATGACGTCTATGGCTACGATGATGTTTTTGCTGAGGGCGGCTTCTGGACTGGCGGCGATGCCCGAGGATCCCGTGTTCTCATAGCTCAAGCCCATGTTAGTGGCAGTGGGGGACAGCAGCAGGGAGGCACTGCTGTTTGGGGAGTTCTCAAGAAGCACACCATGGTCCACACGATCCTGGTAGACAAGCCGACCAAGGTAGGAACCACCTGTCTGTGACTAGTAGCCATTTCCAACTTGGGAGACTTTGTCTGAGCTGAGACAGTGCGAGAGAGAGAGAGAGAGAGAGATGTGTGCTAACTTTAATTAACTTGGTTAGTGTACCACCCACTCACGGGAAGTAATCACTTTCAGTTCTTGTCTCCTTTCCCCTCCGTGGTTAAGATTCTTGAACTGTATTGAGGGCGACAGTGGCATGTGAGCATTCCAGGGTATTGGATTGCACTGGAGTAGTAAGCAGTTCCTCTGTCTACCTCCCCCGCAAGTAATTCTGCAAGTTCATGTGTAGGTCCGTTTTATAATGTAACCACCTCCTTAAAAATGGCTGCATTATTATGGAGTGGATAGTTAATTCCTCAATAACTGGTTATCTTCCAATACACTTGGAAGAAATAAAACTATATTGCTCTCTCTTGTATAACAGAGCAACACCCTCTGGTTAGGTTCTGTTTGTGTACTGTAACTTTTAAAATTAAATGTAAACAGTGTGTGTGTGTGTGTGTGTGTGTGTGTGTGTGTGTGTGTGTGTGAGAGACAGTAGTCATCAAGGCGAGGACCAATAGTACTGCTCAAACCATAGGTGTCTGGTTCGCAGTGTAGGGAGGATACCACAGCAGTAGAGTCGAGCACATGTGGGAGGCAAGGCAAGGTCGGAGCCAGGGAGATCCAAATCACACTATCAAGGGAATGGGAGAGAGTGAGCTGAGAGGCCTTAAGGACTCAAGAGGCCCACCACCGAGGCCGGAGAGAGTGCGCAGAGACTCTGAGAGTAGTGGATTGACACAGAGCAGTGAGGTCTGTGGAGCGGCCAGCCAGGGACTAATGTAAGGGACAGTACAGGCAGCCACCCACAGCAGGATACAGGAGGTGAGGTCGGACCTGGGGGAGCCTCAGCCAACCCGACCATCATCAGACAAGGGAGATGGGAAAGGGTGAATGTAAGCCCACTGTGGGGGAGGTTTAGCCAAGTGGCCTACTACTACTACTAGGCCAAGACCACCACTGGCCGGGCGGGTGGGGTATACATAGGAGGTGCCCCATGGCTTCCCATGCCAGCCAATGCCAGTGGACAACAGGAGGAGAGTGAGCAGGAGACTCTCAGTTGGTGTGAGTCGCTGTCTATTGGATTCGGTTGGTGGCCTTGTGGGGGAGTTGTGAAAAAGTGTAGTAGTAGTGGCAGCAGTGCAGATATGAAGGGAGGTGGGAGGGAGTTGCTGCTGTTGATGACTCAACCACCATGTGTGCAGCCAGGCAGCGGGCCACACTAGGCCAGGACGGTTCAGCAGCAAACCACTGTGCAAGCAGCCGATAAGCAATGAGACTGTGTGGGGTTGGCTGCTGTTGGGCACACAGTATAGTCAGCCGTATGGCAGGCGGGGCAGGCGGCCAGCCGTGGGTAGCATTAATTTGGCCTCTCAGGCTGCACTGCATTGAGAAGAAGAGAAGAAAGTTGCGGGGTTGACTCGGAGCAACAATGGAGGCTGGAGGAAAGAGACCGCGAGAGAGCTGACTCAGTGAAGTATTGTCTGAGCTGCCTTTGGTGTGAGACGACTACTCCTGGTAAGTGAAATGTTGATATCTGTTCTTTTCTGAGAGACTAAGTTGGATTTATGGCAGACACAGGTAGCAAGCAGCATTAGCATATATTTACAACTAAAGAAACAGTACTGTTTGGCAGCAGAGAAGGGATTTATTCTCAAAATTCAGCCATTTAGCTGTTGTGGTGGTGTGTTTTTTTTATTTGTTTTTTGTTTTTTTGGCAACTGAATTGGCTGAGGGAAGGTAGGGCTGCAGGCCTGACTTGGCTTGGCTGACTACTAGATAGTAAGTGAATGGTGGTGTGTACAAAAAATTAAACAAAGGTGAGAGATCATGGTGATTCAGGCAGGACGGGGTGGTCGCTGTACTGCAGTATCCCACACCAGGGTCTAAGCCTGCCCTGTTTATGTGGCTTCAAGGGTGGGGTGGGTGTAGTATCCCATGGAAGGGTCTAAGGGCAAGGCTGTTTATGTTGATTTGAAGGTGTACTACTGCAGTAACAAACATCAGGTTCTAAGGCTGTTTAAGTTACTTGAAGCTTCGGGGTGTACTGCACAAGTGCATCATCCCACACTGGATACAAGACTGGTTATGTGGCTTTGTTTTAGGAATGTACAGCAGCATCCCACACTCTAAGGCTGTTGTTGTGAGTTTACAGGTGTACTGCTGCTGCTGAAACCCACACCATGGCAGGTCTAAGCCTGTTTATGTGACTTCAGGGGTGTACAGCAACATCCCATGTGGGTATAAGGCTGTTTACATGGATTTGGTGGTGTACTGCAGCATCCAACACTGGATACGTGACTGTTTGTCTGTGGCTTTGGCTGTGTACTTCAGCATCCCACACCAGGGTTTAATGCTGTTCATGTGACTCAGGGGTGTACTGTAGCATCCCACACCAGGATTTAAGGATGTATATAGCTTTGAGGGTGTACAGCAGAGTCCTTCCGCACCAGGATATAAGGCTGTTTATGCGGCTTTGAGGCCGGGCCGGGGGTGTGAGGGGTACAAGCCAAGTGTGCTCATAAGGTATATAATGCAAGCAAGCAAGGCCAAACCAAAACAACGAGAATAATTAAAAAAAAAAGTGTTCGACAGTGACTTATATTGATAGTGCTGAAAACATTTGAGGTACCCTAGGTTTCCCATCTTACAACAAGAAATATGCTATCCCTGTTGACCTCAGCTCTTGGTATCGGTTAGTTGGTGCATTGCAGTGAATGTTTTCATCTCTTCTGCTCCTAGGCTGTGACAAGTTTCTCCCGGTATTTACTAAATAAATAATGTGCTGCCAAGTTTTTCCACTAATCGCACTAAAAAAGTAAAGCTTGCTAATGCATAAATCAAATTTAACAATGGCGGAAGTTGAAAAAATTGGTTGGAATTTTTTCAGTGAATCACAGTCATAAATTTTAAATGAGTTGAAAAAATCAGTCATAATGTGTTGTGAGTCAGTCATAGTTGTTTTTTCAACTGACTCTGGGGTCTACTGTTCCAGTGGCAGGGTTTCTCCAGAAGCAGCAAAGGATGACCTGAGGCTACAATGGTACTTATTAGGTCTAAGAAGTTCATGTGGAAGGAATGCTTATTATTCTTAAAGCATTTGTCTATTAGACAACCTAATAGGTGCTCATAGCAAGCCATTGGGGAGTACCAGCCAGAGGATTAGTATAAAGAGCAGTGACTGGCACTAATACAAATACACAAACATTATTATGAGACCCCATCTGGAGTACCACGTGCAGTTCTGGAGACCCAATCTCCGCAAGGACATAGACTGGATGGAAGCAGTCCAGAGGAGGGAACTGAAATGCTGCAGGGTCTGCACTGGAAGACATATGAAGAGAGACTTAAGGAGCTTAATATGTATAGCCTCAAGGAAAGGAGGGAGAGGGGGGACATGATAGAAACTTTCAAGTACCTCAAGGGAATCAACAAAGTCCAAGAGGGTAGCATCTTTCAAAAAAAGAGGTGTGCAAGAACAAGGGAGCACAATTTGAAGATGGGGAGGGGGGCTCAGAAGTAATATAAGGAAGTATTTTTTCACAGAGAGGGTTGTGGATGCATGGAACGGCCTTCCGGAGGAGGAGGTTGTGGAGTCAAAAACAGTGGTTGAATTCAAGCATGCATGGGACAGTCATGAGGCAATTTTAGGGGGTGGGGGTAGAAAGAAGTAGGCTGCTGATTAACTAGGATCTGCAGCTTATCCATTAGGTAGGGAAATGGGCAGACTGGGTGGGCCAAGCAGTCTTTATCTGCCGTCAGATTCTATGTTTCTATGTTACTGTGTTCAAGTCAGACAAATTATTCTTAATTTGTGAAAAGACGGGGGAGCAGTAGTCTATCAGGGGAGCATCATACCCCTTACAATACCAAGCCTTGTGTCTGGGGTCATACAATCTTTAAGTCTGTAATCAATGCCAGGTTACTGGTTAATATGTTTGATAGTGAATGTAACATTCTCAGAAATGGTCATGGAGGATTTAAGGTTAACACCAAGATACTTAAAAGTGGATACTTGCTAAAGAGAGGTACCATGAGTTGCCAGAATGTTAAAAGGGGTGTTAGATGAAATCATTTGACCAAGCCTGAATTCGGATCCTAATTACCAAGATTCCCACAGGTCACCTGTGAGCCTCTTATGGGCCACAGCCCACCATATAAATGATGAAGACAGAGAGTGGTTGCCATACAAGAAAGAAAGAAAGTGGTGGGACCTCAACTCATACTGGCATGTTAAAGTGTAGGTACCTGATTGATGAGTTGGTCACCTTGCAGTCAGTGGTCAGGCTAATCATGAGTTGACTGAATAATGAGACAATAAACCCATTAAAATTTTAAGATGATGGAATGAGGGCAAAATAAAAAAATGAAATTAACTTAAATGAATTGCAGATTTTCAAGCAGTGTGTGTGTGTGTGTGGGGGGGGCACTGGTACTATAACTGTTTGATTCTGATTTTGGCCACACAATAAGAGCACCCCTTCAAAATGTAAGAAAAATATATAGGAAATGTGATAAAATCTCTGTCGTAGATGTCCAGGTGGAAGGTCAATTGTAGTCCAGCAACCATCACATAGTGTGGTTTAGCATAGGGACCAAGACACAGTCTAGTCACACAAAGGCAAAGATCTTAGATTTTAGAAGGGCAGATTTTGATAAAATGGGGAGTTGTATCAAAGAGGCATTGGTGAAAATGGAGACAGATGGGGGATTTAAGGAACAGTGGAAACAACTTAAAGGAGCCATAGACCAGGTGATGAGCTAATGCATTAGGTCAGTAAACAAGGGCAAGAGAAGAAGAAAATCACTGTTGATCTCGAGAGAGGTGGCAGACGAGGTAAGGGCCAAAAGGGCAGGTTTCAGGAAATATAAGGAGACTCAAAGGGAGGAGGAGAGGGAGGTGTACCTAAGGAATCTAAGGGAAGCAGGGAAGGCTGTTAGGATGGAAAAGGCACAGACTAAAGAAAGATTAGTGCAGACAATGAAGAAAGGGGACAAGGCATTGTATAGGTACATTTGTGAAAGAAGGAAGACAAGGGGGAATTGTGAGGCTCAAATGGAATACAGGGGAGTGTATGGAGGGAGACATGGAAAAGGCAGACATGCTGATCTAATACTTCTGTTCAGTCTTCACTAAAGAGTGGGAGGGTCAAAGACCACAACTGCGTAACAGACTCGGGGGTGGGGGTAAACACAAGCCCATTCACAGTGGAGAGAGAGAGTCCTGGATGAGCTCACAAAACTGAAGGTGGACAAAGCAATGGGACCAGATAGTATACACCCAAGGATATTAAGAGAGCTGTGAAGAGAGCTAGTGGTACCTCTGGCAGCACTGTTCATGGAGTCACTCAACTCAGAAGTGGTTCCATTGGACTGGAAGAGGGCACATTTAGTCCCTCTACGCAACAGCAGTAGTAGGTTGGAGGTAGGGAACTGTAGGCCAGTTAGCCTCACCTCAGTAGTGGGTAAAATCATGGAGGTACTGCTTAAAGAAAGAATAGAGGCACACTTGGAATCCAGTGATGCCCAGGATCTGAGGCAACATGGATTCATAGCAGGAAGGTTGTGTCAGATGAATCTGATAAATGTTTTTCACTGGGTGACAAGGGAAGTAAATCTGGGGGGAGAGGGGCGGTAGACATCGCCTACCTCAATTTCAGCAAAGCCTTCAGCACCATCCCACATAAAAGGCTGGTCAACAAAATGAGTAGTCTGGGAATGGGGCACAAGGTGGTAAACTGGGTTAGGAACTGGCTAATGGTCAGGAAGCAAAGGGTGGTGGTAAACGGGATCCAATCAAAGGAGATGGGGGTGACCAGCAGGGCACCTCAGGGATCATTCCTTTGACTAGTCCTGTTTAATGTCTTCATTAATGACATTGCAGTAGAACTGGAGGGAAAGGGCTGCCTATTTGCAGATGACACCAAGATGTGCAACACAGTGGATACTCCAGACATGGTGGAGAGAATGAGGAGTGTGGCAACTAAGGTTTAATTCCAAGAAGTGCAAAATAATGCACCTTGGAAGAGGAAACCCTGGGGACAACTACAGGATGGGGAGGGAGTTGCTATCAACAAGGAAGAAAGGAACCTGGGGGTTATCATTTCTGATGACCTAAAGGTGTCTAAGCAGAGTACAAAGGCTGCAGGTAGGGCTAGTGGCATGCTTGGGTGCATAGGCAGAGGTATCACTAGCAGAAGGAGGGAGGTGGTGATGCCATTTTACAAAACACTAGTTAGGCCTCACCTAGAGTACTATATGCAATTCTGGAGGCTGCACCTTCATAAGGACATTGACAGGGTGGTGGCAGTCCAGAGAAGGGTAAATAAGTGCTTGCACTAGAAAACATATAATGAGAGATTAAATTACCTCAAAGTGTACTCGCTGGAGGAGAGGAGGGATCGGGGAGGACATGATAGAAATATTGAAGTACCTTAAGGGCATTAAGAAGGTGCAGGGTTGAGACATCTTCCAATATAAGAGATATACAAGAATGAGGGGGCATGATATGAAACTGAAAGGTGGCAGTCTGAAGGGAAATGTGAGGAAGTTTTTCTTCACAGAGAAGGTGGTGGACATGTGGAATAGAATGCCACAGGAGGTGGTGGGGGCAAGCACAGTGGAGGGTTTTAAACCTGCGTATGACAGGCATAAGGGTACCTTAGAGGTGGAAAGGAGGGGTGAAAAGTCATTGACTAGGTAGGATCAGAGGTCACATACTAGTGTAGCACTTTTGGGCAGACTGGACGGGCCTGGTGGTCCTTATCTGCCAACAATTTCTATGTTTCTATATTTTATGTTTCTATTAGACAGGGTTGAGCTGGCTAAATCCTTTTCATTAAAAACCTTCACTGTTTGCACCACCATACGTAGGGAGGGTGTTGAGTTTACAGATCACCCTAATGAAGATCGCCCTAATGTAAAAGGGTGAGGAGTTGGGAACAGAGCTGTGGTTAGCATTCTGCATTTGAAAACTTAGATTAGGTTCCTTGGGGGATGTTTGGCTTCATAAGATCACAGACAGGTGAATTTAAAGCAGCAGTGCAATGAATTGGGGAACAATTCAACCCTACTTTTTTTTCACTGTAACAGATTCCAGGCACATTTCAGTTTTATTTGTTGGTCCACCAACGTATGAGTATTTCATAAATGTTTTAAAGAGTTTGTTGTACCAAAAATAACAGGCAGAAACTTCTAGTAAAAAAAAGTAGTCCCTTAATATGTTTTTATGAAGTGGATTTATTTTTATATGTGCTTGTTGGATGGTTTTATACCTAATAATATTGTGTGTGATGTGAAAAGCTTTATCTGGAAGCAGGCATATAAGTTTTAGTCCTCCCACTACATCATCATCAGCATTTGACCTCAAAGGTTACCAAGACAATTGAAAAAAGCCGCCCCAAATGGCCAGGTATGCTTGCGAGAGGGAGTCGAAGCTCTGAAGTGAAACCTGTAGGAGGTTGTTGGGTATCACTGTGAGCGTTCATTTTTAGAGGGTCAATGGTGCTCTATGGCTGTTGTTTTATCAATGAATCTACTGAATAAATGATTTTTTAAAAGATGCTTTCTAGCTTGTTTTGAATGTTCTACATGAGTCTATTTTGCTTTGCCTGCAGTGGGTGGTGCTGGAGTCTTTTTGTTTGTTGCTCAAAGGTTAACAGTCAAGCAGCAGTAGATTGTCTCTGCTTGGTTTCTAGTGCTCCCACAATCAGTGAGGTCACAATGCTGATGATGTAAGGAGAAGAATTTAACTGGCTATGTTAACCTCCAGATAGAGTATTGTTCCACACAACACCTAGTTCTGTCAGGTAGAAAATCTTCTAATTATTAAAACAAAAAAGAAAAAAAATCAAATATAAAAAGCAATGACTGATTACTTCTAAAAGTTATTTTCCTCCAGACAAAAAAGATGGCTGCCACATTTGGCTCATAAATAGTATTGTAGACCTATTGTAGACCTGGCACGGGTGTGGATAGACAAAAAAAAAAAAAACTCAAGTAGTACAGTATAAGAGGTACCTAGAAAAGTATGCATGACAGAACCCTAAATAGTTTTACAGTATTATGTGTAGTTGAATCTAGTTTTTTAGAAAAACTTTTTTCTTGGCCCCTCACCAGTAAGACTAGGACACCACCTTTAGTTTTTAGTTTAATGGCATTGTTCTTGACTATGGGTTTAATTTAGGAGTTTATAGCAGTCCAGATATGTTGGGGGGGTGCCCAGGCATGGTGGCTGATGACTTTTAAGATAATTAGCCTTGAGTTTTTCAACCTCCTGCTTTCAGAGATTCCTCAGCATCCATTACTCATTCTAAGATGTAGCTGAGTGATTGGATTTGTAATCAACCCACTCCTTTACCTTTCTTTCATTTTTCCAGAGAGTTCCCTAGAAAGCCATCATGTTTTGCTACTTCAGACACATGTGTTAGTTAATGGGAAGTGATTATTTTGTATGGAAAATAATGCAATTTTGAAAAAGCCAAGGGCTGAGTTAACATGTGGCATTTTGTCCAGGATGGACCAAGTGACTTCTCTGAGGCCAGAGAGCAATTGTTGAGTAGAACCTGGAAGAGTCCTGGAAGGTCAATATTCTGTGAGGAGCATGTAGCACTTACTGAACCTGGCACAGAACCAAGTTTAACAATGATTTCTAGAATTTTGCCTAGCATTCAGCCCATCATGAATTGTTTATATACTGTATTTCACACTAACAAAAACTTATTACAAGAACACTAGACAAGCCTGCTGACTTAAGCTGGAAAGAGAGTTGTACTTACACTCTGTGGCAGTTACAGTCATGAAGGTCTGGTAAACCACAAATAGGAGGGAACACCTAATAAGGCACCTTTCTTTCAATCTGGTTTTAGGAAACCTACTCCCCTTTCACTTTTCTCCTTTGGCTCACTGACTCCATCCTTACTAGTATGACTCAGAGTCCGATCACATCTGCCATTTTTGTTGATCTTGCTAAAGCCTTTAACACAGTGGCACATCTCCTCCTTCTGGACAGGCTTAAAGCAGCAGGACTTTCTGATTCTGCAGTCAGCTGGTTTAGTTCTTAACTTGAGGGAAGATCTCAAGCTGTCTGGGTAGGAAACACCATTTCATTGCCACTCCCTGTCTATTCAGGTGTCCCTCAAGGGTCTGTCCTGGCTTGTATTATATTTTCCGTATTCTTGAATGATCTCCCCTCTCTCTGTTCCTCTGCATCCATTTATATGTATACTGATGATACAGTTATTTTTGCATCTGTCACCTCTTCCTAGGATATTGCCTCAGTTTCAGCTGGGTTACAACAATATTCCAATCCAGACTAGCTAACTTTCTCTCAAGGCAAAAAAAAAAAAAACAGCTTCCATGACTTTTGGCACCCATCAGAGACTTTCCAGACTTATCACTGTCCCTTCATTTTGTACCCTTCATGGTGCTATAAGTGAGGATGTATCCTCGTTTATGTACCCTAGGGTCAGGATTGGCCATCATCTTGATTTTTTGGTGCATATTGATGCCATTCACAAAAAGCTCCAGCCCATGCTTGGTGCACTGTACAGGAATAAAGCATGTATGCTGCCTCCTGTTTGCTAATAGCATGTTTTAAAGATAATTCTCCCTATTTTTGATTATGGTGACATAGGCCCTGATTCTAGAAAAGAACCACCTGGTGTAACAGCACTTGCGCCAAGTAGAATGGCGCAAGTAGCAACTTATGCCAGCAGTTGTGACTTGCGCGATTCTGCAAAATGGCCTGTGACATGTGGCAGGTCACTTGCACTGAACAGCTGTTATGCTGGCAGTTGAGCCATAAACTCCCTGCGACATGTGCTAGGGGGTTTACAGCAGCAGCTGCACCCCATTCCAGAAGAGCAGCAACAAAGTCCCCAATGTTGGGATTCTACAAGAACTCCTGGAGGAGAACCGGCAATGCAAGTTACACTTGCATTTACCTGGTGTAACTTACATATGTCCTCCAAGGGTCCTGTAGAACCTGGTCCATATGCCCCCCCATGCCCAGACCACCCCTGTTGTTGCCCCAATGGGCATCAAGCACGATCCCGCCTGATCCCTTTACTGCACATGCCCCCATACAGTAATGGCCCCACAGGGCTGCCTACACTAACTGCCCCCAACAATATGATATGTGCCCTGCAGGGCTGCCCACACCACCAGCACCTTGAATCCTCCAATGTGCAATGCCCTGCAGAGCAGCGCTGTCATCCCCCCACCCATCCCCTGACCCCGAGTCACAACTGCAAATGTGGCAAATACACTGAACTGGTAGTCTAGTGGCCCCTACCCAGCTGTGCCAGCCCACCCAGCACCCCCTCACCCATCCCCAGCTGGCAACTGGCACATCCCACCTCTCACCTCCATGGCCAGCTGCTGACTGAGTTCAGTAGGAGTGCATACAGAAAAGACACACTCAAAAATTAATTTCTGGTGCATCTTTTCTGTATCGCGCTCTGGACTCAGTAAAAGTGCTTCAACACGTGGAGGTGAGAGGTGGGCTGTGCCAGTCTCTGGCCAGGGACATGTGTGGTGCTGGGTGGCTGGCATAGTTGAGTGGGGCCACCAGACTACCAGGTAGTGTATTTGCCACATTTGTGGTTGCGAGTCGGGGCACGGGTAGAGGATGACAGTACCACCCTCTGGGGCATTGCACAAGAGGGGATTTTGGGGTGCTGGGGGTATGAGAGCCCTGTGGGGCTCATTACAAACACTTTGGGGGGCTGGGGTTGTGAGCAGCCCTGCGGGGCACATCATGGTCACGTCAGGGGCAGTTGGGGTGGGCAGCCCAGTGGGGCCATTATTGTTGAATTTGGGGGCAAGGGGGTGTAGGCAGCCTTGCAGGGCAGTTATTGTTGGATTCAGAGGCCAGGCAGTGTAGGCAGCCCTGTGGGGCAGTTATTGTTGGATTCGAGGGCCAGGGGGTGTGGGCAGCCCTGTGGGGTGCCTGTGGCTTGCGGGGCATGGAGGGGGCACTTGTGACCTATGTTGGGGCTTACGACATGCTCACCAGGTGTGCCTGCTGTTTGGCATACCTATCTGCATGTCACAAGTTGCAGGACTTAGCTGTGGAGACCCTGCCCCTTCTAGAATAGGGCACAGGGTCAATGTTGGAGTTGCGGTTGGGGCATGTTGCGTTTGGCAGTGACTTGTGCCAACCAGCTAGAATCGGTCCCATAGTCTGCAGTGGAGCTCTGAAATCCTCCCTTGCCAGACTGGACCCTCTTTTTTACTTTTATTGTCATTTTGCTTTAGATTGACCCCCTTGTACCCATCATTACTCAATCTACTCTGCCCTTGCATTTCCCTCCAGGTGTCTTTCCCATCATGTCTCCTTTATATCTAAAAACTGGCTTGGTTCCCTTCCATCCTACCTGACATCTCCGTTATCATCTCCTTCAACTTCCTGCTACCCATGATGTAATATTACTTTTTATTTCCTCATTATTCTTTCTAGAAAGTCTACTGCAGGTCAGCCTACTTTCTTGTATGATTTTCCCTAATGTCTGGTCATTCGTTCCCTTGTCAATTCACTCTGCCTTGTCTGTTTTCTCTTTAAAGGCTGTCCTTCTTGTCTATTTCTCTCCCTCCTGTAACTCTCCATGACTTTTCTTTCACCCCCCAATAATTTTGTCATGGCATTCTGTTTCTTTTTGCCTCTACTACATGAATCTGCTGTAATGTTATATTCAATTTTAAAATATGCTCCTTAAAAAATTTAAATTTGCTGTGTATGATCTTCCACATCCCCATACCCCAGGCTCACTTGGAAACAAGCTGTTAGCAGCTCAGTATGTCTTTCCTGGTAGCACTTTTAAGATAAATAAATACATAAAAACACACACAATCACTTCTCATGTGCTAATGTATCATAATTAATGGCTTCCTCTTTTTCCCATAGGGGAACCGTGGCGTAATTTGCCGTTATAAAGGAGCATTTATAATGGCAAACATGTGCACAGTTTCCCCCACTCTGCGCATCCGCCTTCTCGCGCTCCTCAATGCTCGATCGCCATCTCCTTCCCAACCGTATGTGTGTGTGGATTCAGCAGGCAGTTTAACATTTGAGGTAAATCAGTTCCCTAGTAGTTTATGTTTTAGATTCATCCTGTGAAAACATTGTATTGAACTTCTAAAAACACAACACGTTACTATGAACAGTAATAAATTGAACTCGTCGGGGTGTTGAAGAGATACTGGGGTGTTTTGCTGTGCTTAAGTTAAAAAAAATCGGGTCCCCACATTCAGTGCAGATTGGTGTACCTTTCATTGAAAGAGCAATTTTGCCATCAACCTTATTAACTAGAATATATGATTTATATTAAAGTGAAACTGAATCTTGCACAATAGTTTAAAATAAAAGTGAAAGCTGACTGCACGCCATGATGTGATCGGACTGAGGTGGCACAGCAGCTTTTTTTATTTTATAGAATTGCTGAGGGGAAAAAGAGAAACCCAACAATTATATAAAATAAAATATGGGTCTGGGTGTGTGAAAACTCGAATTTATACACACAGACCCATACTTTATTCTCTATTTTATATTTTTAGAGCTCAGGTGCTTATCAGTCCAGTTCCTATTCTGATCAAAATAAGGATGTGTGCAGTACTGTGTACCATAGAAATGCATAAGGAGTTGGACTACAGTAGCTCAGCTTAATCTCATTAAACAGAAACATTTGCTATGCTTGTTTATTTGTTGGTTCTGCTGTCCATAATGATTGTTTAGAACATATACTGGTTGTTGGCTTGAGTTTGTATGAGAGAGCTGTGCACAAGCAATACGCATCTCCAGAAGGAGCATACAGTAGCTCCCGGTTCCAAATGCAGGATTCAGAAAATATACCGTACTTACAATGAACCCTGCCTTTTGCAGATCTGCCCTATGCACATCCTAAGAGACACTATAAGAGTTCTATCCCCCTCAAAAATCTATTTGCAGTATGTAATAATTTACTGTCTGCATAATTTAAACTTTTTTTTTCTTCATGATACATCATGTTACCCAATACAGTATTTTAGTTCTCCAGTGTTCATAGTGTGTTCCACTCCCAGAACAATCTTGGGGGATGCAGACCTCTTAGCATAGTGTTGCAGTATTATTTGAACCTCTTTTGTCAGAAAGCATTTGTTTACTGCATAGAAATATTAGGGTCTAAGATTTCTATGGTTCACTTTGAGCAATCTGCTGGTATTACTTTTTACAACTCAGAGCAGAACAGATCAGCTTAGGCTGAGTGGCAGCTAAGAGCCCAGGTTAATGCATATTAGTAAATAAAACTATATCAGTATTTCTCAATTAAATGGTGTAGGGATAAAGGTGATGTCAGTTAAATGTTTCAGCTGATTAGGATTCAGTGTAAAACCAAAGTTCTGACAGTTACTGTGTTTTTCCACTAATCCCATTCAATCGCAATCAGCTTTGTTTTCTGTGTTGTTTAGTACTTATTGTTATTTATAATGCCATTGTCTTGCATGCAACATCAATGTGACTGTTTTTGTAAAAAACTTCTTTGTTCTGCATGCCAAATATCCATTTTTTCCTTTAATATGCTTTTATTTGGTTTTATAATTTCCATATCATGTACTGCAATACATCAAAAAAAATACAATAACTGCTAACTGATTGTCTTAATGTTAGACATCACACTCATCATCTCATAGATCAGAAGTTCAATCCTACGTTAAGAAATGTAATAAGTTATATTGTACAATGCTTGATTAACATGTCTGATATAAATTCAATAGATAATAAAGTAACCTAAAATAACTCATTTTGTCTAAAAGTGGGTTATCAATTTTTAAGAACACTGCTGGAGGGGAGGAACAAAGGGGCCTATGCAAATGGTGCCTAACAATTATGAGCTTCATCTTTATTAATTACCAGGATAACAAACAACAAAGATAGTATTTATCACCAATTTTTATCCCTGAACTTCTTGACAGTATCTGAGTAGTCTATCAATATTTCCAAAACTAATGTCTCCAAAAACATGTTCATCCATTTACTATAATTAAGTTGATCTAATTTTTTTGAGTTAGAGTCCAACAGTATTAATCATTTTGTTAACATTGTAGCAATGGCCAAAGTTCTTTCTTGCCAATTGTCAAACCTATGTCCACCAAAATCATGAAAAAAATCAGTAATTGTGGAGAGAACCTAGAGAGTTACATAAAGATCTTATCCAGTTCTTTTTGTGTAACTTGCCACCATTGATGAACCGTATGGCAACTGTACAGAAAGTGTTTTAAGTTAACCTTTAGATTACAGAAATGCCATCTGTCATCAGCTTTTAATTGCATGGCATATAAATTTGCTGGGGTCAGATAAACCCTTTCTAAAAGTGTATTTTTTTCCCTGCCTTACTTGCCCCTGGTCTGCCTCTCCTTCCGGCTGCTCATGACCCCCCAAATCTCCTCGCCCCGACCCCCTTCCCCTCACCTCAGATTGCAGCTGACCCAGGGGTGGTCCGGCGTATCCCTTCACTGGATGGGTCCCCCTCCTCTGAGAGGGAAGGCGCCAGGAGTGGGAAACCAGTGCACTAGTCAATCAGTCCCCGGGTGCTGCTGAGGTGGATTCCAGGGCATCAGAGCATCTGAGTTGGCAGGAGCTGGCAGCCATCATCCAGCAAACCAGGAGGCTAGAGTTTCCACTTTTTTCCCCAGGGGCGTGGCGTGCCATGGACGTCTAGGCCAAGCCGATGTTCACCACGCCCCTTGTGCAGTGGGGCTTGCTTAAGCTGTTGCTCTCCCGGCCTCCGCCAGGAGGCAGCAGACAGCGAGCCACATCCCAGAGAAAGTGAGCAGTCGTGGGGCACTCAAGTCTTCTCTCCCCGGCTGGCTCTCCAGCGACCTGAGTCCATTTCCGAACCCGGGTTGCCAGCATCACAAGCAGAAATCCAACCATTGTGCCAATGAGCTGGCTTCCTAAAAGTTTTAATTCTACACATTTATTCCATGCAAAAACATGTAAACTACCAGCTTGTTTCCAGGAGGATGCTAATTGATTTCCAGTTATACTAATACCCAGTTCATGAATCTTCTTTTCCCTATATGGATCTCTTACTGTCTTATGATTTTCATATATAATTTGGCAGAACTCCAAACCCTTGTTTTTCAACTATTTCAATATATTTTAAGTACTTTCAGATACAAACATTCATATTCTTATCAGAGAAAATATATTTCTTTCTCAAAATATTCAAAAACATGGATCTTGGAACCACATATTCAATATATTTAAGGTTATCATAGAAGTTTGGATTATTTTTATAATTTCCTCATATATAATAATTTTTTTAAATAATTTTATCATCTTCTGTGAAATCTTTCCATCTTGACATAGCCATCCTTTTTGTTAATTTAATGTTTTACTTGCTACAGTGGTGGTCTCTCACAATTTAGAGTCAGAATCAATTTATGAGTATAACCACAGTAGTTATTTTTTGTAGTTGGTTCAGTGCCAACCTTTTAATATACAGCTAATAAAATAAATACATACCTTCTTTGAAGTACTAAATAATTCCCAATAGAACAGCAAGTCTTATCACTTAAAATGAAAAGTCTCCTTATTTAATTAGTAGTAGTAGTAGTAAAAACTTTATTTTTCAACAGAATATAAACTTTAGGTCCCAAACAGACCTATTTACAACTCTGTCCTGCATTGGTCACAGTTTCACATGTAAATAAAAAAAAGTTTTTAAAGACAGTTAAGCAAAGGACCTTAATAATAAACAAAGCAAACATAAAATAATTATTCAAAGAAAGCTGGTTATTACCTGTTGATACTGTTATCACAAAGAAAACAGCAGCACATAATTTACATTACAAAAGAAAAACATTATGTTTCACAAACCCAACTCAAACATCTAGTCATACATCAACCTCCCCAAAGGACCTAATGAACATTTGGGATAATTTCATACATGTACAAGTCTCAGCCAAATATGTGCTAATGGCATAGATGAAAGTACTCAGTGTTTGCATATTTCTTATGGCTGGAGGGACTTCATTCCAAGGTTTGCCTATATTATAAGAAAGTGTCATTTGACCATATCTGCCACAAATGTTTTGAATCCTCATCCCTCTGTGAACCACATCCCTTAGATGGAAACTGTGATTACTTTTTCAGCATCAAAGTGTAGGTGAGTTATAATTAAACCATTTTTTATCTTAAAGACTAAGGCCAGCCATTGTTTTTTTCATTGTACTGCCATACTGTCCCATTTTAGTTTTTGGTACATTGTACAATGATGGGCATCATGGGGGCACTGTAGAATAAATCAACCCAACCTGTTATATGCAAGATTTAGTTAGTCAAGTAGATTTTGATTTCCTTTACCATAGACCAAGTTTCCATACTCAAGTACAGGCAGAATCCATTGCATTGCAATGGTGTGTCTCATTTTATGAGACCAAGGATACTGATCATCTCAGAGCACCAATTCTTGAGTTTACCTTTTATATTATTTCATTTATATGGTTTTCAAAGTATAATGAATTATCTAACGTAACTTCTGAATACTTTTATTGTTTTGTTGACACTAGTTTTACCCCTTCCAAAGTCAGAATCACAGTGTCATAAACATCAGTTGGACACATTCTGATCATTTTATTTTGGAATATCACTAACTGGGTCTTTTTAAAGCTTAAGACCAATTTTTAATCATTAAACCAACTCTGCAGGATATAAAGATCTGTTAGTAGCTTATCTACCATAGACTTATGATATTGTGTTATAGCCAATATTATGGTGTCATCAGCATAGAGTTTATTATTCATCATAGAATAATTTTTATTGTTTTCCAATAGGTCCATATCACAATCAATAGGTTATATACATTAAGGGATACAGTACAGTATTACTATGAGCAACATAGTTAACTATGGACATCTAGGAGGAAGTTTACACCAGGCTGTCAACTCAGCCAACAAGACTAACAACAATCTTAAAATCATGGTCTCATATCATTCAGTACAGATAGTAGTATCACCTTTAGAACAACTGTGCACTGTTCCATAAACCTGCATTCAGAAAGCAGAATATAAAATATTATTTATAACTACCAGTATAAACAAGTATAAACATTTCTCACATTTACTACTTTAGGTCTATTAGGGTCAAGTGTTGTGGCCAGAGAGTGGCCAAAGAGAGAAAAGGAGACACAGGTGGGAGTTAGTATGGGAAAGTACCAACGTATAAAATGGTTTGTCATAATCAACATGCAGATCTTTGTTTTGGGACTAGTCACTTGAGAGCTAGGTTCTGTGGAATATATAGGCAGGCAGGTTTTGGGGAGAGAGAGGAGGCACACAGCAGAGAGCTGAATTAAGGTATGCTTCACTTTTTTTATGGTATAGCAATAGTTGTCCTCTACTGGCATATGTGAGCCTTTCAAAAGTGGCAAGCCTGGCTAGTGCAGAGTGCCATAAGGAGACAGCAGGTGGGGAAGGCTGCTACCATGACATCAATATGAGCCTCTTAGCCTCTAATAGAAGAAGAAGAAGAATCAGCATTTATATAGCGCTTTTCATATGCAGTATCCCAAAGCACTTCACAAGCAATGCTAGACTGGTAGTGAAGTGACTGAATGCGTGGTGGTGGCCATATCGCACATCATCACCCACACACAGCCTGGATAATTGCATGAACCAGTTTATGGGAAGGGGAATATTGGCCAGGACACCGGGAATGTTCCCTGCTCTTTGCAAAGAGTGCCCTGGGTTCTTTTACTTCCACCTGGACACCCACCAGGACAACATCAGGATGAGCAGAAGGGACCTCAGTTTAACATCTCATCTGAAGGACAGCACACCCCAGCAGTACAGCACCCCCCAATACTGCACTCGGATGCCAGCGATTTTTAGGTGCAAGTCCAATCCCGGTGTAGGATGAGAATCCACGACCTTCTGGTCCAGATGTGGATGTGCTACCAACTGAGCCATGCTGACACAGTAGGGCTGTTAGAATTCACTCCCGCTGTTGTGGAACAATCTTTTTCAGTGAGGTGGTGTCTCTAAGTAAGAGCATAGGGTTGGAGAGATCAATGGGTTACCCTAAAACCCCTGAGTAGTCCATTTCCACTGTGGACCAAAAGGAGACCAGAGTGGGACATTGCCACAAGAGGTGTAGAATATGGGCTGGACTCTTATGGCATATTCAGCATTCAGAATGAGAGAGGGTACCCCATTTGTGGAGGGCTGCTGGTGTTTGATACCAGCGAAGCAGGATCTTGAGCTGAATCAGCTGGCTCTTAACATTCTTATATGCGGAGTGGGCCTTATGTAGGCAATGAGCCCATACTTCAGATACGAGGGGGCAATTTAATTCTCTGATTCATGAAATTCTACAAGCTTCTGTATGGTCTGGCTGCACCTCCCACCAGGTACTATAAAACCTAGCTGGTAGGCCCCAGGAAAAGGATTTTAAATGCAATGTGGATAGCCAGAGCCATTTTGGGTCAGTGATCTGGGGCCAACTAATGGACTTTACTGCAGTGCACAGCTGCAAAAATTTCCAGAAGTCTTGAAACTGAAGTGAATAGTGGGTTTTAAGCTGTTCAAAGGACATGAGCATGGTAGAGTCAGGTAGGTATAAGTCCTGAACTATGTGTATCCTGCTCTTTTCCCACGATGGCCAGTTGAATGGTTTATTGTCCATCATTAGGAGCTGATTGTGCCAGAGATTAAGGTACCTGAATGGTAACAAACATGCAGGTTTCTTGGTCCAGGCTGCAGCCATAAGGCAGAACCACGCTTCCTTGGTTTTAACCATGACTGTCGTGAATGTACTCTGTGGGATCGGGAGGTTGGTCAAAAGTAGGCCAAGGGGGGGTCTCCTGTAGAGTTTGAGCTTCTAGCTGAACCCACAGTGCAGGGGGAGAAAGTGTAGGAAGGAACCATTTAGTGGCCTGAGCTGTGAGGAAGGACCAGTGATATCCCTGTAGCCAGGGGAGTCCAAGGCCACCCCTGGACCCGTGAGCTCATAGCTTATGGATGCTCCACCACAGTCTCTTACCCTCCCAAAGAAATTGAGAGTTGTCGAAAGACCTTCTGTAACAGAGCAATAGGGAGGTTGTTGAGAAGATATGCCACTCTAGTCAAGAGAAGCATTCAGATCGCAGCAACCTTCCCTGGGAGGGAAAGACTGAGCAGGAGCCAGTGAGATACTTCAACAGTTAACTGTTCTAGAAGAGGGGAAAAGTTCCTAGATTCAGTATGCTTCCAGTCGAATGGTATGTGAATGCCCAGGTATGTGAGGTTGCTAGGTGCCCAGGTAAGCCCCAAGTCTTGTATACAGTCTTTGGAGCAGGCTGCATTTTTGGGGGTAACACTAGTTTTCCTTTGGTTAATTTTAAAACCAGATAAATGGGCACATGTGTGTAGTATATCCAGGGTTGGGCATAGAGAATCTTGTGGATGAGAGAGTTTAAGGAGCAGGTCATCTGTGTAGGAGGCAGTTAGATATGAGTGTTCTCCTACTGAGACACCTTTAATCCCATTAGTGGTCTGTAGTTTCCCAAGTAAGAGGGTCTAGTACAACCAGGAATAATAGTGGCGAGAGCAGGCAGCCCTGCCGAGTACTTCGCTGTAATGGGAAGGGTGGAGATATGTCTTTGTTAGTGAGGATACAAGCTAGAGGTTTGTTGTATAGTACTCGGATCCACTACCTAAAGTATGGGCCAAATCTGTAAAGTTGAAGTATTGCATGTAAATAAGGCCATTTGACAGAGTCGGAAGGTTTTTGAGAAGTTCACCATCATTGCAGCCATAGGGATAGAAGAGTGCAAGGACAGCCATTTAAGGTTGAGAATCAGGTGGATGTTATCAACAGAGGCTCTTCCTTTAGTAAACCCAACCTGTGAGGGGTGCACTATGGACGGTAGTACTTCCATCATGTGACTAGCGAGCATCTTTGCTGAAATTGTATTGTCCACTGATATTAGGGATATAGGTCGGTAGTTGGCACGGCTCAATTGATCATCCAATTTTTTTGGGAGAAGGGCGATGAGTGCCTCTAGCATGGTAGGTGGGAGGATACCAGTCGTGTGAGCCTTCTGAAGAGCGGAGAGCAATGAGGCACTGATTTCAGAGCTCATAAGTTGGTGCAGCTCAGTGGTCATGCCATCTGGCCAGGGGACTTTCCTTTAGCGAATTGGGATAGTGCCAGCCTTAGCTCTGACTCTGTGAAGGGTTTGTCCAGTGCAACTTTCATGTGTTCTGCCAGCCGGGGGATACCGGCTGTAGAATCGAAATCCCACAGCTGAGACTCTAGTTGACTCTGCTCCAGGGTGGTATGCGACTGGTACAGTTGTTGGTAAAATTGTTGCATGCAAGCGTTGATCTGCTTTGGAGTCAGTGACCACCTCTGCCCTATGATTTCTAAGTGCGTGGATGAGGGAGGCGGCTTGCTGTTTCTTTAGCTGGTATGCTAAGAGTTTACCACCCTTGTCTCCCCCTTCCCAATAAACATGTTTTGTCCTGGCCATTAGCCATTCTGCCTTTTGGTGCAGCATTGTGTTAATGCAGTATCTTAACCCAACTATGGTTCGGAGGTTCACCGAGTCTGGCCTGCCCGCTGTGGACAGTTTGAACTGGGCCTCCTGTGCTGTGAGTTTAGCTTGAAGATGGTTCAGGTTGGCTTGTCTAACCTTGTTTTTTTGGGCTACATATGCTATAAAGTGGCCCCGCAGGACAGCTTTAAAAGCCTCCCAGACCATAGCAGCAGAGGTGTCAGTGGCCTTGTTAATAGCGAAGTAGTCTTGGGCAGTCTTTCATACCATTGCTTGAAATTAAGGGTCCTTAATCAATAAGGGATTACAACACCACCTGGGGCTTGAGCCAGTTTGTCCTGAAGGTGTGTATGTACAAGAAACAGGGCATGGTCAGAGACAAGAATGTTGTCTATTTTGGGAGGAGACAATGTCATCAGCTGCAGATGGGTTAGATGGCCAGAAGTCTATGTGACTGTAGGTGGTGTGTACCGAAGAAAACAAGGAGTAGTCTCGCCTGGAGGAATGGTCTCTCTGCCATATATCAATCAACCCCCATTCTTTCATTGCCTTCTGCAATGTGAGCACCACCTTGGGGTGCGTCTGTGGCATTGGCTTTGATTTATTCAAAAAGATATATAGTGTTAAATTGAAGTCCCCCCCAGCATAATAGGGATGTTGGGGTATCCTGCAGACAAGGACTCAAGGGCTTGGTTAATGTCCAGAAAGAAGTCTGGGGGAGTCCACGTTTGATCTGTAGTTGTTGACTAGGATCTCATGGCCTCCTGGGTATGAAAACCTAGCCACCATCCAGCAGCCGTGAGCATCGGTGATAGCCTTGTCTGTTACCCAGGAACACGTTTTTCAGATGAGGATGACTACCCCCTTGGACTTGATTTGTGCTGAGCTGGCTAACACAGATCCCACCCAGGATTTTTTGAGCCACGATACGTTTCTTGCAGTGAGGTGAATCTCTTGAATGAGCATGATATCTGCCTGCAAGGACCGTAAGTGTTTGAGGACCAGTGATCTTTTAGTTGGGTGGTTCAGTCCCCTTGCATTCCATGAAATAAGTTTAACTCCCATCCTAGGGTTTTGTTAGACCTGAGGAAAATAGGTATAGAGGCTCTCACCCCAGGAGTCCAGCAGAAGACAGCAATAATGGATAGAGAAAGTACCTGAGGTATGTCAAGAAAGGTCAGACGGAGAGAGAAATCAGGATAAGCTGGTAAAATGAGAGGAGGACTGCAGCAACCTGATAACAAAATAAAGCAGGTAAATACAGTGCACTAGAAAACAGCAGGTAACACTATGTTGCAACTGCAAAAAGAGAGAGAAGTATGAAGACCCAGAGGTAGGCCTAGTGCTGTATTAGGCACATTGTCAGTAACAATGTTAACACAATTCTAGAACAATTCATACAGTCAATAGGCTATGGGTAACTTGGGTTGCACACATAGGTGCAGGTTTTCCAATGGTAAGGGGAGAAGTACACAGCCATGCTGTCCGAGTACCTAAGATGCGGATTTAGGAGTTTAACCGGTGTGTGCTCTGTGACTCCATCCCCAGCTAGCTATGATACATCAATGCTGGGTTAACACTCTTGTCTAGTAAGACTAATGGGTGTGGCATCCGGGGGTAAGGGGGGGAACAAGGAAGACAGGGAGAGGAGTTAATGCAGCTCCTTGTATTAAGCAGGAAAGCTAGTTTCTAGAGCGGGCATTAAGCACCGTATATAAGGGGGCCCTTGCGATCCTGGAATTTGAGAGGGCCCCTCCCAAGGGAGTGAGACACCCACCAGCAGGAGATAAAGAGCAGGGCAGGCTAGTGCTGGATTGGCTACCCACCAAAGGGAGGGTCATAGGTACAGGGTGGATGCCCACCCTCTGGTAGGGCAGCTTCTTTACATGAGGTGCTTCAATGTCTGGGAGGGTACATATATGCAGCCATCTGTGCCTCAGTGAGATTTACTGCAGAGCATTTTTGGTGGTTATCACAGGGAGGTCATGCAATATTATATTGGTGGGTGGTAAACCTCCCCCTACTACACACATTCACATGAGCCCCTTTAAGCAGTACTCATACTATTCAGGACATTCAGTAAATAGAAATAGAAAAAGTTATGAAAACTTCAGCAAATGAGTCCGGTGGGGCATCATCTCTGGTGGGAATTGAACAGGTAGCTGTGTTTAGTCAGTCCTTGGAAAGTGCTTCAGCAAATGTTAGTAAACCTGGCTTGATAGGCAGCATAGCAATATCTGTGTGATCATCTATTTCTGAGGGGAGGTCTGCCCATGGAGCAGTAGCTGCAGCTTCCATAAGAAGGTCATCAGGTATGTCCACAGGCTCAAGTTCAGTTTCCGGGGAAAGATCATCTTTGGTTTGTTTGGCTGGTGGGGCCATCTCCAATCCTTCAGGGGCTACATTATGACCGCTATTCAAGCAGTGATGAATTCATGCTGTTTGGCCTGGTACCTGCTGTGGTCTGGGAAAAAGAGAGTTGGCTGTAGGCTGTTGCTGCATGTTAAGAGTTCTCGTTTACCAGTCCCAGTGATGCTGTGTGGAAGGGAGGTCTGGGGTAAACATTTGAGTGTGGGGCTGTCCATTTATAAACCTGATCCCCTTGAAAACTGCTGCTGGCTGATTGGCACTCCCTAGTGAGTTACGGTGCCCTGGACTCCAAAGCTTCCTAGGAGTTGAAGTCCTTAAGAGCATCTGAGGCCAATGTTTACTGAGTCATATTTTGATCTCCTGAGGCATTTCAGCTATGATATTCCTCCCATCCCTGAAGGCATGCAGGTAAGCTAAGTGGCGGAAACTATATTTGAAGTGTTGTTGAGCTAGAAATTGCTTAATAGGAATGAAAGCTTTCTGTTGGGCCGCCACTTCAGCAGAAAAGTCTCTGAAGAAAGAGATTTTCACCCCAAGCCAGATAATTTCTTCCTTGCCTCTAGCTGCTCACAATACACGTTCTTTAGTAGAGTATTTGATGATATATGCAATAATGGGTCATGGCTGTGAGTTTGCAGAGCGGGATCCACTAGGTATCCGATGTGCTCTCTCCACGTCGACCGGGCCATGCCACCTATCCCCCAGCATTTTGGGGATTTCCTCATTCAGAAACTGCTCTGTGTTGGGGCCTTCCAACCCTTCAGGAATACCAAGGATTCTTATATTGTTTCTCCTCCCACAATTCTCTTGGTCTTCTTCCCTCCAACAAAGTGTGACCAGTTTAGTATCAAGCTCCTGGAGGAGTTGTAGGATTTTTGCTTGGCTAAATTCTAAGCCCTCTGCTTTTGTTCCACCACATTCATTTTATCGTTGAGGACATGCACTTCAGCCACCATGCCTGCTAAGGTTGCTGATATTGAGTTCACCCTTAGAAGTAATGTTTCTAGTAGAGTTGTTATGTGCTGGAGGGAGATGCCTACATCGGGTGGTTGAGAGATGGGTTCCAAGGTGGCAGCAGCCTGTCCACTCTGTGAGGATGAGAAAGAGGCCATATGGCAGCTGAGTTAATTCTTCGGTGGGTTTCAGGTGGCGATGAATTAGAGTAAGCCTTCCACCCGCCACATGAGTACCAGGAGCGATTTATAGTAGTCCAACACAGTAACATTATGGGAAAATTGCCACTGGGTTGGATCATAGTTTGTGGCCTATAGGGGTCTAGGAAGGGTCACGAGAGGACTGGCGCCAAAATAAAATTAACTGAATCCCGAGTGCAGTAAGACTCACACTGATCAAATGCTTAGAAGTTAAGGAGGCATATCGTGGCTTCAGGTTTGGAAAAAATCTCTGGATGTTGGCATTCTGGTTCAGATTATATTAGCTGGGGACCAAGCTGTTAGCTTAAGTGGCCATCTTCCTCAGCGTCCAAGCCACGCCCCATCAGGCATATATCAGCACAGAGTTTAATTTGTGTATCTTAGATACAGTTCATTAGTTTGTTTATATAAATAAAAAGGAACAGTGCTCCCAGTACAGAGCCATGGGGTACTCCTTATTTTAGGTATTCTATTTCTGAAACCTGTCCATCTACTACAACTTTGCTGTTTCCTATGATTCAAATAAGAAGGGAGTCATTTTATGTAATGGGGAGCAAGCCCAGTTGATATTAACCTTGCGGTCAGGATGTTATGATCTACAAGATAAAAGGCTTTGGACAGGTTAATGAGCACTGCACCCAGCAGACTCCCCCCCCCATCCAATGCAATGGTCACTTTATCCACAAGGTCCACATCTGCTGTGCACATCAAAAAACCTGCCCTAAAGCCTGATTGGTACTTGTTCAATTTGAAGTACTTTTCCAAACACTAATAGAGCCTATTTCACAAAGCGCCTCTGAATGACACAAAGGGCTTGTGCCATAAGAAGTGGTGCAAGGCGCAGCCTGCACCAAAAGATGCCCTGAGAGCAATTCACAAATGCAGCCTGCATTAAACATAGGCTGCAGGTATCAAAGGGGACTTGCATCATCCTTGTGGCACAAAATTAGCTGCGGCATGGTGCAAGGGGGCTTGCGGCAGACAAAGGCTGCTATATCCTCTAATTTCACATTCACAAATCCCCAGAGGGTACTTTATACCCTCAGACCCACCCAGGTTGGTCTGAGGGTACTTAGTACTGTGTCCTTCTGGGAGTGTTTTGAATCATGCGTCAATGTGCCACAGTCTCCAATCCCCAGCCCTGATCCCCTTTTAGTAAAGAAATCAATTACCTGGTGTCTAGAGGTCCCCCAGTCCCAATTCCCATTATTAAAATAATTACATTCTTGGTGGTCTAGGGGCTCCTACAGCCCTGATCCTCTGTTATTAAAATAATTATATCCCTGGTGGTGTAGCAGACCACCACTCCCATTCCCCAATCATCCATTATAATAGAAATACATATTTCCCTGGTTGTCTAGTTGACCCCACCCCCAACCCTGGCAGGCAGTGCCCCACCAGCCCACTTCCCCAGACCATTCCTGAGTCAGTGAGTGGCACAGCCCTCTGCACTCCACTGTGGCCAGTCCCCGACTGAACTGTCAAGGACAGAAAAATGACAGCTTGAAAACTGAAGAGCAAAATGCTGATAGGCAGACAAAATGCTTGTTGAAAACCAAAACAGCAAAGTCTCAATGCAGTGAATATCAGTCTGATGAAAGACTGATGCAAGAATGTTAAAACACCAGGCTCTTTACCCTTTGTGAAAGTCCATTGCCAAGTTAACTGAATATTATATGCCATTGCATAATTCCACAAATCAGGACATGCAGTCTCCCTTAACTTCCTGGCAACACACAAGAATTCCTAGGCAATCCTGGGATTTCCTCATCTCCATATTGTTTTTTAAGATTCTGTTTACTTTCTCACATAAAGCTGTCTTCCAAGGTCTTGCTACAAACTGGTTCAAAAACATAATCTCAGCATAATTATCATTTTGATTATGTCTACTGGCCCCAATAATGAGATAGGTTGTTTCATGCAATTGCATAAATCCTGCAGAATTTTATTAATACAGTACAAGAAATCACGTTCAGTTTTGGCATCTCTGACCTCTGTAAACATAAAATGAATCCTAAGTACTGGCATGTCATAGCATATTTAACAGGACTACCTAATATAATAACTTGCACCGATTTTTTTAATGTAGATGGCCAGTTATTATCTGTCATAATAACTAGCTGGTTATTATGGCAAACACGCACACACTGAGCAGCAGCTTCTGTCTTGAGGCACCCTCAAGTGCAGTGCTCAGTGAGATGGCCATTTTTCAATGAAAAGGGCATTAGTGAAAACAAATCCAAACAGGTGCTATTTTCTGCTACAAATAAACTGCAGCTGTTCCCAAAGTACTGTCCTTAATAACTTACAAACAGCCCAATATCAGAGAAGTTCCTCTGTACACACAGTTGATAGCACTGTTCATGCCAGCACTATTCAAAGCACACAGCATCATTGTTTCCTCTAGTAAAAAAAGAAATGTATACCTACCTACCTACCTTCACTATTAGCACCATTTGAGTCAGGTGCTGGTTCATCTCCGTATCCTGCTAGCTCATACCTCCCTGTGTCATTCAGTCAGTCACATTGATCACTGTCCCCTGCTGTGACTAAACATGACTGGAGGAGTGATGGAAAAAATTGATGGCCTATAATTATAAAAAATAAAATAAAGATAAAATTAAAAATAAAATAAGACCATGGGGTGGTCTGCCTCACTTGAATTTAATATACACCCTTGGTGTGTGATGCTTGAATAAACTCCCCAAGCTTCACTCTTAGGGTTTATGTGGTGTCACACACCTCAGGTCTGCATTCAATTCTCATAAAGCACACCAATACATATATTATTCTTTATATCACAGACATGCCCATTTCATACCCTGTATCCAATGGCAGAGAAACCTGAAAAATGGGAGAAACACTCAGTCTCATCCAGAATTTCTAATACAAAAAAGAAAGAGCTTTCTACCATAAGATGTACATCATCTGCACACTGTAGTAGTTCATTTTAGTAACTAAATCCCCTATTTCAGCACATTGCATTCTTTCATTGTGTCCTCAGTAAAAAAGGCTCTATTGCCAAAATAAAAAGTGTAGGTGACAGCTGGCTCCGCTGCCTAAAGCCATTGTATAATTGCAGAGGTTTGGAAGCACTGTATTTCAATAAATCTTAAAATAAGATTTTGGAGCATGATATACTATACAGTAGCTGTTTTGTTTGTTTGTTTTTAATGTTAAGCTTACATTGTCCATGCTCTAGTATTCAGGTACTGAAAAGAGATATGGCCAGTGAATAAGGTCAAAGGCCTTACTTGCATCCAGTGCAAAGTCTATAGTTTGAGTATGTTATCTCCATGTAAATATTCCAAAACAGCTTGGACATTTTTAAGGTCTAATTTCAATGTCCTCTCCTTCAAAACCTGTCTGATCTGGGTCAATGGCTGAAGCAATGAACTGGAGAAATCTATGAAGTACAGTCTTGGCTATGATCTTATAATCTGTATTCAGAAGTACTATGGGATGGTACCCTTCCGGGTTGCAACACATCATTTCCTTCTTTTGGTAATAGCATAATATCAGCTTCTGTTAACAATTCTGATTCAGCCATCCTTTCATCCATTTCTTAAATCATTCTACCAAGTCAGGGCAAAATAAGATCTTCAATGGTAACAGTGAATTCTATTGTCAACCTACCATGGCCTGGAGTTTCCCCCTTAGATAATTCCTTTATGGCTTGTTTAATTTCCTCTTCCTTAATATTGGTACTGACACATCCAAATTTCAGTAGCTTAATGAATTTCAAAAAATCCTAATCAGCTCCCATCTGTATTTCCCTGTTTTGCTGGTATACTTCTGAACCATATTTTAAAATTCTTCTTCAGTGGGTTTTACATCAGTTAACTCTTCCCATTTGTGTTCTTGTTAATTTGTACATAGGGCTTGGCAAAATTATTTTCTGGCAGTGAAATTCTGGCAACATTCTGATTTTGCTTCCATGAAATCTTGTGACATTTCACCAAATGTGTAACTTCAGTTATTTCCATTTAATTTAAAAAAGTGTGTGTCCACATTGCGCCAATGTTGGTATGATGTCTTTACCAAGGACCATGAAGAAGTTTACAAGTTTCAGATCTCTACCCTGAAAGATGACTGAGTTATAAGCCTCCAAAGTTTTGAACATTTCAAAATTACATTTGTCAGTAATGTAAACTACAGAATTTTAAGCACCTATAACTTTAAAACTAGAGAATGGAATATCACCTCTTTTCTTAGGTTCATTGACCTTAAATGTTAGACTTTGAGGCCACCCCATGACCACTCCATTTGGAAGCAAGCCCAGGAAATGATGTCAAGAGGCAGCCATGGCCACCTCTGATGCCTCTCAGCAGTTCATCTTGGTTGGGGGGTGATTGGTGGCAGGTTTCATCAACATAGCAACCCCTGCAGCTTGGCCAGGAAGCTTGCTCCTGCCACAGAGGAAGCTGTAGTTGTGCAAGGCTAACAGAGTCACTGTCTCCACCAAAGGAGATAGCAGGGGAAAAATTGGAGAAAAACCCGGTAGCCAGCTGAGTGATGGCTGGGTTCAGCCAGATCAGGGTATAGCCCTGAGAACAGGGTATATCCCTGAGAGATGACTGGGAGAAAAAACAATATGGAAAAAAAGACTGTGTGTGTGTGTGTGTCAACTCTCTAGTCGCTTGCTCAAAGGTTGGTCAAGTTATAAGCAGCCAAAGATTCCAAAATAACATCAGTAAATAAAGTTAAATTCCATGAGCGTGAGTGAAATTGTGGAACATTGTAATACTTTTGCTGAAGCTATAGCCTTACATGTTGCCCAGTCATACTCTTGAGATGTCGCCATAGAGGAAAGTAAAGGCTAGGTAAAGTGGCAATAAGTTAGCATTCATATGAGGTTTTATAGTAAAAGTATAGTGGTGCCAAGTGTCAGGGCACTATCTTGAGTGATGAACCATGAAGGGTAGTTATGGATATCACTGTGCACTAGCCTGAATTGTTGCAATATGCCAAATAACCACTACGGCTCACTAACTTAATGACTTGTGGAAGCACATACACGTGCAGCATTGTTTCTGTACAATGCCACCTGCTGAAACTTTAACAACCCTGTACACAACAATGTATATGTTTAAGCAATAAGTCATTTCAGGGTGTGTGTTAGTGTGTAATAATGTCATGCATCTGGTGGTTGAAGCACATGGCAGAAGGCACATTACATTCAACACCCAAGAAGTAATGTTATTACACATTATACAATGGCAAAGAAAATTCCTCTATTCTGATTGGTCAGTGTGTGCCTGGCACAGTGATGCTATTACACAATAACATCACTGTATTAAGACCAGGCACACACATAACCACATTGCAAGGCATAAAATCATGCCTCCCGTACACAAACAACCGCCAATCTCGCCAGCCCCTGTAAAGCACTACAGTCCCCCCCGAGAATGTCATGATCCCCAAACACCAGTTACTCAGAAAACTTAATAAAGCAAAAGACAAAACTAGCCTAATGTTTATGCCCATTTCTTTTCTTCTGTTTATGGTTTCGCAAAGCAAGTGGCTTCACTGAACCCACGGAGACCATAACTTCTGGTCGCGTGGTTCACTGAAGCCACTCTGTTCAAATGGCTGTAGTCTCTCATCAGTTTACTTTCACTAATAGTGCAAAAATGTCACCAAAACAGGGCATTCAGTTTCTTGCTGCCAAAAGAGAGGAGCGAGAAGAACTACAATGCTACCATTCACTCTTTATTGCTCCATCAGCGTGTGTGCTCACTCCTCAGTGCTTCCACGGTCCTCCACACATTGCCATTTAAAACCCCATAACAGAAGCCAAGAAACCCGTCTTACTTGAATTACATGCCCACAAACAATCCTGTTCCTATATGTCTGTCTCTGGGGGGGGGGGTGAGTGACAAATACACAGAACCACAGAATGACATTGGGCACTGGATCATGAACCACCAGCACCACCTACTGGACTACTTTTTGTTATATTTATAACATATGCCTCCTACACAAAAATAAAAGACAAAAATGTCACAGACTTTTTTTAACTTTTTATTATTATTTTTAAATAAGCCATTGTATAATAGCAATAAGGCACTCCAGGGTGTGTGTTATTGTGTAATAACGTCGCTCCTGGAGTGGTGGAAGTACTCGGCTTCACCTCGTGCTTCGACCCACCCCAGGAGTGATGTTATTACACAATAATACACACCCTGTCATGCCTTATTGCTTAAATAACACACATTCCCAGAGTACCTTATTACTATTATACAATGGCTCATTTTTTAATGAAAAAATAAAAAATGACAAAAAAATTTTTATTTTTTCCCCCATTTTTTGTGTGTGGAGGTATTTTTTTTTTTAAATTCCACTTTATTTTTCTACTACTTGATGGAGCTGCTACCTCAGTGATTCGTTCTATGTAGTTCCCCATGGCTTATAATTGTTTCACTGCTGTGTCTGACATCAGTCCCCCCCCCACAACTGTTTACCCACCCGTTAAATCAGGCTGTATTTGAACTTGCTTTTTTTTGTGTGTGTGTAAATGATAGTTTTTTATTCAGTTATTTAAAATGCAGTTCTTTGTTATGTTAACCAAGGAGTGTGGCTGCTGAGCCGAGCAGGGAGTGCGGCCACTGAGTGATGGAGGAGTGCAGCTACTTCAGCAGTGTTATGCAAAAGTCGATTACAGGTACTGATTTCTTCAAATTTGCATTTATTTTGAAGTTCTATTTTTTATGAATCTTGGTTCTGAGGAACTCAGGGATGCACAGCTACAGTGTATGAAGTGAGTGTGGTGCTGTTGTGGGCACATGCTACAACAGCCGCACTTCTGCAACTTCGGGCACTGAAAAGCCACTGTTATGGCTTTCTTTATATTTCCTTTTAAGAGGTGGGAGTGAGGAGAAGAGAAGAAAGCTTTTGAGCTCTGCTTTTTTATGTCACAATGACAAGAGGGAAATGGGATGGCAGTGATTGCATGATGTCAGTACTGACATGGTACTGTGAAGCTGCATCTTACTGCAGTTTGTAGGGGAAGATGATTGGTGGTATGATTTGTGAAGGTTTCATGTGGTCATGTAGGTGCTTGGACTTCATACAGTGATATTATTGTGAAATAACATCACTTTTTAAAGCACCCACAGACCAATCAGAATAAAGGAAATGTCCTTGCCATTGTATAATTATCATTTGAAAACAGTGACACCAATTGATGCCAAGTTTCAAGCTTTACAACTAGTTGCAACTTAGGCCATTGTAACACAACTATCTGGATATCTTTAGACATGATGGTGTATGATGCTAAGCATTACTGTTGCAGGAGTGTTAGAGGGTATGGCAGGACCATGATGCTAGTGCAGGTAAGGTGATTCAGTGGTGATAAGTACTTTGTAAAAGTTAAAGTCCACAAATGGAATTCTAGTGGCATTACATACTGTATTATGTGTCAATTAATTTTTGAGCAAATGTTGCCCATTAGTAATTTTTAAAGTATACAAAATAAATTGTAACCTACTAAACCACATTTATCCAGCTTAATTAGAGTCCAGGACATATTTAATTTGGTATTCATGCCAAGTCTTGAGTGTATACCTGCAATAGCAGTGCAACTTATCGCTACGGTATTATTTCAATCTTATTTTCAATAAAAAGTAAGATTTAATTAGAAAAACAAAATGTACTACTTTATATAAAAGGGAACACTGAGGCAATGCAGTTTTGTAAAAGGGTATTCTAAAGTTCTGAATTGATGATAACTATGTGACATGATTCTGATAATGTGCACCCAGAGTATGCTTAAACTAAAACAAAACAGTACCCTTCAAAAATCTCCAGAAGTCAAACAGTCTCAAATAAATACAATTAAGATCAAATGAAACTCAGTTCAATGAAAAGTACCATATACAGAGATGAGTTATTTTTTTGACAAGAAGTAGCAAACCAACACAAATTATGACATAAAATTTGAATTCTATTCAGTGAAGTCTCTTAAATGGATGAATACACTGCGAGTCCATTATCAGTTAGAGACAATATGAGAGATTTAACTAAAACGTTTTTAGAGTAACAGCACTTATCGCTTGTGAAAATAGGCAGTTTTGCTCATCTTGCCAACAAGTATAAAAAATAAAAATGAAAATGAAATGAAATAAAGACAATCTTTTAGCCTGTAACGTAAACCAAAATGAACATTAGCTGATTCAACCAAATGATCAATATGTGTATTAAATAATAAAAACTTATCCAAATAAAAAACAAACACTTAAAATAAACAACTGTTTCAATTATAAGGTCATGATCATCCCAAATCAGTAGAATAATAGATGACCAAGGCAACATAATTAAAATCAGGAAGGAATAGAAGATAGCTGACACTTAATACCAAAGAACCCAGATTTAAACTTAGACACATTATGCAACAATTCATTCATAGTCAACCATCTCCAAATGGGTGAAAATGTTTTTTAAGATCCAATAATACTGAGTTAGTGAAAATATAAAACCATGTTATTAGTATCAAGAATGGTTTGTGGTGAAAAAAGCAAATAGGAAGGTTGTTTAGAAATAATAAACAAAACAGGGAGCTATATTGAGCCCTGGGTACACCAATATTAATCTTGGTCAGCGAAGAAAAAACATTATTTAAAAAACCTTCTGCATCCTGTTGGTTAGACAATTATTAAACCATAAAATAACAATGCCTGACAACCCTATGTCCCTGAGCTTTGCAAGTGGGTGTCGTGTTTAATCAAATCAAAGTAGTTAGATAAATCTAAAAATATTGCAGCGTCAATATCCCCACTGTCAAAGCCCTTGGAGAGAGTTAGGGGATTCAACCAAAGCAGTCAGGTTACTGTGCTCATTTCTGAAATCATGGTCAGGATGTTATTTAGCTCTAAACAGACGTTTGCTTGGTTGAAGTCCACTATCCCCAAGATGTACAGTGGTAAAAGAGAAATGGGTCTATAATTTTTAACTGAAGTTCTGTGACCAGATTTAAAGTTGGGCACCATGGTCACAGCTTCTAAAGCCAAGGTACTGTGCTATTCTTGAAAGAAAAATTAAACAAGACCCTTAACAGAAACACCATTAGATCTGATTCCAGTGAAAATAATTTTGTCAATCCATCATCACCGTTAAGAATTTGATGTTTATGTGTTGCAAACAGCCCAGTGTTTTCTCAACTGTAATATCCCTAAATGTAAATGTTGTGCTCTGAACACAACAATCTTGATCCTTGTAGGAGAATGGTCCATGAGATGCTCTATCCTCCTCCCATTGGCCAGCTCACTGACTCCTGAAGTCGCTCCCAACCTTAGTTTGTTGATGCTGCAAGTGGTAGTACTACTACTGTACAAGAGGGCCAGCAATTCACTCCTTTTTTTTACCCTCCAGCCAAGTACTCTCCCCTAGTCCACATGGTTAATGGCTCATCACTGTCTGACTCTCCCTCTGTTGCTGCTCACATCAATGAGTGTTTTCACCACTCATGCTCTCCCATCCCCAACCCACCTCCAGGCTCCTCTCTTTTCCTGTCTTACCCTCTCTCCCCCTTATCTCACTCCCCAGTCAGGTTTGACTTTTCCCCCTATCACTCCCCAGGAGATCCTGCTTGCCTCACGCAACTTTTCCAAATCTAGTCTGGATGGCCTGAACCCTAAACTTCTCCATCCATGAGCTCCTGCCATCACCTCAACCTTGTTCACCTCCTAAATCTCTTCTTCATCCTTAGCATTGTCCCTTAGTCATGGAAGATTGCCAAGGTTATCCCCCACTATAATGGGGGTGATCCCTCCATTCCTGGCTATTTCCTCCTTATCTCCCTCCTCCCTTCTTTTGCAACGCTGCAGGAGAAAGTAGTCTACTCATGGCTTGCAGACTTTCTCCAATCCTCCATCTTCCTTTTCCCCTTCCAGTCTGGCTTTAGGAATGATCATTCCACCATCTCCTTCCTACTTATGGCCACTGACTCCATCCTCTCAGCTATAGATCAGAAGCACATCACAGCAGTCATTTTCATTGATCTGGCCAAAGCCTTTGATTTGGTATCCCACACACTCCTCCTGGATAGACTGAACTCATCTGGAATCTCAGTTCCTACTCTCAGTTGGTTTCTTTCCTATCTCTTGGGCCATCAACAGTTTGTATAGGTGGGAGGTGCTATCTACACACCCTCCTTTTCAGGGCTAGGGTCCAACAGGGCTCCAATCTGGGTACAATTATTTTCTCTATCTTCCTAAATGACCTTCTCTCCACCTCTGCTAACTCACATATTCACAGGAATGCAGATGACACAGTTGTGTACACTTCTAGCCCCTTGACAGCATCTGTAGAAGTGTCACTCCAGCAAGACTTTTACAATATTCTGTGCTGGTACCAGTTCAACCAACACACACAAAACAAAAACACAGTGTTTATGATCTTTGCTATCAGCCAGTTGCTGGCACAGATTGCCTCCTCCCCATCTTCTACATGCTGAATGGCACACCCTTTGAAGTAGTTCCAACTTTCAAGTACCTCAATGTGTGGTTAGATAGCAGGCTTGACTTCTCTGCCCACATTGATGCCATCCATGCAAAACTCCACCACAAACTCAGTGCCCTCTACCACAATAAGGACTGCCTTTCTGTCCATTTCTGCAGGGAGTTGGTCACCAAAATGGTTCTATGGTTTTTGACTATGCAGATGTGGTTTATGGCACCACCCCTCCACCTCCCTTGGCTGAATGGACACCCTTTGTAATGCCTTCTGCTGCTTTGGTAACAATTCATCCTCACACACCCACCACTGCTCCCTTTACTTCCCACTATCTGTTCTCCATCTCCCCTCACATTGCCTGTCCCACTGTTCTTCTATCATATCTCAATACTCGTTTGGGTCCCTCCCCTCATACTTATCCCATCTTCCCTCCCCTATCACTGCCTCCTCCTCCTCTTATTTACTGTGTTGTAGGGACCCAAACACCTTCTTCCTTGCCCACCCACAATCCTCAGCTGGGACATCTGCTTTCTAATACCACCTCCACTGTCTAGCTCTCCCCCTCCCTTCCCACCATTAGATGCAAGATAAAACTTCTCCCCTCCCTTCCCCTCCCCCTCCTTCCAACCCTCTTCCTTGGTTTCGGTCTTCCTTTATTTATGTATTTATGTCTTTGGTAATTGGGTTTGAGCTGATCCAAAGGACCGTTTTCAGTCATGACCTGGGCCACAAGGTGACAATAACATGAAGTCAACATACAGTGTGTACAGGAGAAGTGGATAAACACACCTCAGTATGAGGTGAATGAACAGAATGTACAGTAAACAACTTGTTATACAAACAAGCAATACAGCATGGACATGGGTTACAGCAAGCAATAATACAAATTACAGTCAGTAGTTACATGTGATTGCAAAAATGCATTTTCATGTTAAGATCAGGTACTTAAACAGCAAAAAACTGTGCAGGTTCAAACAATCAAATTTTCATGGAATTCTCAGAGATCAAATCAGGATCAGATCATAAAAAGTGCAAGGTGCAGTAGGATAATGGGGGCTAGGGCATAAGATGATAGAGGTGAGAAAGGGGGAAGCAGGGAGGAAGGAACAAGCAGTGAGATGGTCAAGTTATAAGGCATGGCTGGTTTTAAGGCCCAAGGGCTATTGTGGAGGGCATTGACAGGTGGCTACAGTCAGGAGCCAGTCTTTGAGGTTTTTGGTTTTGAAAGACAGGTGGGAGTTGGATGTGTGACAGATGATGGGAGGATATTCCATAGAGAGGGAGCAGAGACAGAGAATGCTTTACTACTCATGGCAGTGGAGATGTGTGGTACTTCCAGCAGAGGGACTGAGGATACTATAAGAGTCCTTGTGACCACCCTATCTATCAGAAGAGATGAGTAAGGGGACAGGTGGTAGTTCCTTAGTGAACTGTCCACCAAGCAGCCCATGGCATAGTCAAAATGACCTTGTAGTGGGAGCCACCCTAGGGACTGGTAGAGTGTGCAGTGATAGGTAGAGTAGGGATCTTGAAGGGCAAATCAGCAGATGGAATTGTATGTGTTTGTAGCAATGATTGTAGTGTGGAGGACACATGGGAGTAGACGGGACCAGTAGTCAAGGAGGAGCAGTAGGTTACCTTGTGCAGTGGCAAGGCATGGTTTGGCAGACAGAAGGTGATTGAGTCAGAAGGCCACGCCTAACTTCTGGTGGATTCTCTGCACAGTGTTGTTAATATGCTCAGAGAAAGTAAGGGAGGGATGAAGGGTGACACCTAAGTACTTAAAAGAGGGGACATTTTCAAGGGGGAAGGCCTGCTGGGGTGAGTACAAGGAGGGAAGAGCTGATCTTAGTGACATTGGCAAGGAATGATTTAGAGCCAAAGAGCATGGATTTAGCCCTTTTTTTAGTTGATCAAGAGTTTGTTGGAGAGGAACCATTGATGGGCAGAGCCATAGTTACAAGAGAAGGTGGAGGAGATGGATTCAAGTGATTTATCGCTATGATAGAGAACTAGGTCGTCTGCATAGAGGAATGTTTTTATCTCTCCCTTCCTTCTAACCTAATAGTCCTGGCCACTTCATTGAATGTTTATCATCCTGTTTCGATTACTCTTAGCACCAGCTTGCCCCCACCCCCAAATTGGCACTGTGCACTTCTTGATCTTACCCAACTGCACAGATGATTTGTTTGCTGATATAATTGTTCTCAATATGCAAAGTTTTTCCATTATTATCTGTACTGCACTCAATGTGTGCACTTTATGTCATTGTATCCACATCACCTGACCAGCTGTATATTGTCTGTAATTGTGATCTCCCCTTCCTCTTCACCAAGGCCACAGCTGGATATGATCAACTCAGTGTGCCTTTCTTGGTTACCAATTTTAAATAAATACATACATAAATATCAGCAGTTCTGCCAGGCATGATTTTAGCTTGAGCTAAGTTTTCTTCCAGGCTCTGTCTCTGAATGCATGAGAGTTACTTTACTTAGACGAAAAGTGGTCCAGCGTGCATTGTACAGCTTTATTCACTTAGTCTGAAGCAGTGCATGTCTATTATAAATACTAAAGATTTCAGATTTAAAATATAGTGTGACTAAGCTCAAGCCTATCCCAATCCATATTCTATAAATCTGGCATACAATTGGAACAGTCAAAGAATGTGATGGAGTAATAGGAGATGGTTGCATGCTTCCAAGATTGACCATCTTTTTGCAAATGCACCAGGTTGCCTTATGGTCACTAAATAAATCATTAAGAACCCAACTGGTATTAAACATCTCAGTCCTTTTAATAAAATTCAGGTTGAGCAGTAAGGTGTTGGACAGATTTTTATAGTTAAACTTTGTAGGGCTGTTGATCAGCTGTGCAAAACCCAGGTCAGGGATTAAATCCTGCAGGTCAGTTAAATTAAAGGTATTAGCAAATCTATATTTTTAATTTTTTTTATTTTTATTTGTTTAAAATCTTGGTAGCCAGGATATGCATTCTGAGCTGAGGATCATTTCCAGGTGTGACCCAGGGGAACAATGCAATAAGGAATATATGGTTGAACAAGATACAATATACAACATATTGGAGACTTGCAGAGCTTCCTAGTGATTGTATTGATGTCTGGGTTGGGAACTTGCAGTACAAAGAGCATAAAAGGTGATTGGATGTTAGACATGGATCTTAAAGCTTGCAGTACAACAGAACATACAAGGTGATTGGATAATAGACATGGATCATGAATCCTACAGTACAAATAGCAATGCAGTCCTGAGGTTATACATGATACAAAGCTAGTGACTGAGAGGCTTCTGGCTGAACATGCGGGGGGGGGGTTGAAAGAGACATTTAAGTCACACATAAGGAGGAATTTGTGAGAATGCTTCAAGGGAATAAGAACACCAGTACAACTGATTAAACATTCCAGGTCATCTTTAAAGGGACAGTAGCAAACAACTAAGAGGACTTGTTTGCCATTAGTTTTGGAAATTCCATGAGCTAATGCTGTACAAGTACTTGCAACCCAGGCAAGACAAGAAGACTGTTAAACACTTTGATACTGTGCTTTAGTGAGGAATAGGTTAATACTACTCCATCCAGTTTTCCATGGTCTTCTTTCCAGGACTGGTAATTATTTAGAGCTACTGTTGAGTCAGAGATTTTGTTGCTTAGCCATATTTCCATAATGTCAACAAAATCTGTGAGGCATGCAGTGACCCAGTCTTTCATGCTGTCAGTCTTTGTCATTAGATGTCTAGTGTTAAACTAGACAAATGAAATGCCACACTCTTTAAATACCTCCAATGAGATAATGGTAGATATGTGGGGGCCAAAGGTAACTTGTATGTCTTCATATTAAAGAAGCTAGAGGCACTGAAGAAGACAAAGGCTGGAAACTACAGACCCATTAATTTTATCCCATAGCAGGTAAACCAATGGAGAGATTTTTCAAAGAGGACCTAGCAGACTACCTGCAGAGAAATGGGCTCCAGGATAGCAAGCAGCATGGGTTTCTGGAAGGGAGGTATTGTCAGACAAACATGATAGTGTTCTTTGACTGGGTAACCAAGACAGTGGATAATCTTGATTCCATCAAACGCTACACCAAGAACCACTTTAAAATGTTAAAATAATGTAATGAAGACAAATTAAGAAAACTGAAGTAACATAAATGAATTGCACACTTTCAAGCAGCTTTTGGGTTGCAGTGGTAGACATGGCTGAAGTTGGCAGACTCTGCTCTGTGAAATATTTCACGCATTTCATGAAATATTTTGCTGATGCAAAGTGCAAAATTCTGCCTGCAAGATGCAAATTTCACTTGGAAAATGTGGAATTTCACCTGTGAACAGTGGAAGTTCACCACCTTGGTGAAATTCTGCCATTTGTGGACAAAATTCCACTGTTCATGAGTGAAATTCTGCACTTTGCTGGGGTAATTTTACATTTCGCGAGCAGAATTTCAGAAATTCTTACTCAAGAAATATTCTGTGGATCACTTGAAATTCGTGAAATATTTAATGCTGCAAAATTGCCAATTTTGCTGGAATTATGCCATCAAAATTAAACTTCAGCACATCTCTAGGTACTGGTACTATAACTGTTTGATTCTGATTGTGGTCACACACCTGGAGCACCCCAGCACAGTTTAAGTAAAATGTATAAGAAGTGTCTTAAATTCTCTGTGTATTTGCCATGGTTGGGCTTGCTAATCCTTTAACACTGCATTAAAAACAGGAGAGGTCTGGCCTTCTCCTAGTTAGTGAGCTCCCCAATGGTTACCTGTGAGTCTCATAAAGGACAGAGCACACTGTATAAAAGATGTAGCCAGAGAGTCATTTCCACACAAGAAATAGAGAAAATGGTGGGACCTCAGCTCACACTGGCATGTTAAAATTGATAGTGTATGTACTTGGCCGATCGAGTTATCACCTTGTCATCAGTGGTCAGGCTAATGATTCTGCCAAATGATGAGACCAAGAACCACTTTAGAATGTTAAAATGATGGAATGAAGACAAAGTAAGGAAATGGAAGTACTGTAACTGTAACGAAAAATTAATTGCTGGCTTTCAAGCAGCTTTTGGGGGAACTTGCACTAGTACTATAGCTGTCTGAAGTTGAAATTCAGTGCCAGAAAGTACAATGTGATGCACACAGGAAACAACAATCCCATGATGTATTATTGGATGAGAGTGGTTAAGTTGGATACTGCCTCTAAGGAAAAGGATCTGTGAATCATCATACACAACTTCCTAAAACAATCTAGCCAATGTAACAATGCATAGAGCAAGTCAACCAAAATGTTGGGGTTTATAGGGAGGGGGTTCTACAGCAGGAGAAAAGAGGTTATACTTCCTCTCTGTAGATCACTGGTGAGGACATATCCATAATGTACCCACTTCTGCAGTCCCCTCCTAAGAAAAGACAGGCTAGAAAAAGTGCAGCACAGGGTAACCAAAATAATTTAGGGCCAGCAGAGTAGATACAATGAAGATCAGCTTAAGGCTGTGAAAATGTGCTCACTAGAAACCAGAAGGAAGAGGGACAATATGATAAAGACCTTTACGTTCCTGAAATGAATGAACAAGGAAGATTGTGAGGAAATTTTCCACAGGAATGGTGAATCAAGAACATGGGGACATGAGTTGAAGCTTGTAGGGGCGAGAAGCAGGAGGAACTTGAGAAAGTTTTATTTTACAGAGTGGTCAAGCAGTGGAACAGCCTACCAGCAGAGGTGGTGAGTGCAGGACTACTAATGATTTCAAACACAGATGGTGCCAATAAAATGCATAATAGTTACCCAAGGGGAAGCAGTTGGGCAAGAGGAAGGTGAGATCAATTACCCTGTCTAGACAATTAAGTCCTGGAGTGGGATAGGGTTAAACAGGGCATACTGGAAAGACCAATGTTCTTTTTCTGCCAGCATCCTCTTTGTTTATATATAAACATGGTTTTAAATATGGGAAGCTTATTTTTAGAGTAGTGGCAAGCATGTACTAGGATACACAGTGACCAAGATAAGTGGACTCTCTTAGTGCCATGCTGTGTCCTGGGCTTTAAGATTAGTGGTTCAGCCAAGTTTTGGGACACAGCATGCTTTAACAAGGATGGCAACATAAGTTTGTTATAGTAACCATAGATTATAGGACCTGGGTAACAGAGCTCAGGGAGATAAGTGAGCTGCTAGTACTCCAGAGTAGCTCTCACTTAGAGTCAGGTGAATTAGCCTCAAGGGAAGCATTGTAGCTAAGGGACTATAGCAAATGAATTAAAAATAGGCCAACAAAATACAGAATAGTACGTAGGATTGGAGTATTCGATAACATGGGGTATTGAGAGGTATGTGTGAAACCATGTTTGCATGCATACATATATACCAAAGGAGAAGGTATAGTAAGTAGGTATTAACAACAATTTATGGTGATAAATAGAAACAAAAAGCATTTCAACAAATCTGACAGTAAGGCATAGTACACACAACAGACTGCCACCCAAAACATGAGAATGTCTTGATGGGGGAAAGGCATGCAATTGCATTAGAACATGAAGTACAAACACAGTTTGCGATAGGCCTGGCTACAGTTGAACATATTCTGCATACTGCACCCCTAGATGCCTTCTGCATGATACCCTTGGAAGGTGCCCTCCTGCTGAATGGCCCTAATGTAGGATTAAGTGCAAAGTGAAGCTGTACAGAAAACAAGGCAACGTGGAAAGGTAGATGAATAGGCCTAGTAGGGGAATGGTGTAAAGATCAGCTGTGTAATAGATGCAGTTAAGAGGAGTTATGTGTGTGTTAAAAGGGGTGTGGAGAGGGTGGGTTTAGGAGGATTGGAATGGAGGGAGATGATCTGGTGCATTCCTGGTGCATCAACCAACCAGGATATAGATAGAATAGGGAGGATGGCAGAGAGGGAATGGGGGAGCTGAGGGTTCTGGTACATCTGACAACAAATGGTCTGGTGAACCAGTGCATGGAGATGATGAAATGAAACTTCTGAAGATCAGGGGACAGATTGGCAGCATACATGGCATCCCTGACCATTTCTGATGTCTTCCCTGTGTGGGGCAGGGAGTAGAAGAAGGATAGATTTAGGAGGGAAGAGATAGAGGAGTTTAATGGGAGGCTTAAGTGATGGTGTCAGGAGAAAGGGTACTACCTTGGGGGGAACTGGGGGGATATTAGGGATAGGAGGCCCTTCAAGGTCATGGACTCCACCTGAAAAGAGATGGAGCCTGTGCACTTGAGCAGAAGTTTGACATCTATATCACATGGTTAAACTGAATGTGGAGGGAGACTGGGGCTAGCGGAACATCCATGACAGGTGAAGAAAGGGGGAACATAGCTAGTTACTTCCTCACATCTTGGGGCTAGTAAAAGCTCAGCAGGTATAGAAAGGGATGGGGTACAATCTGGACAAGTTATGGGACATTAGAGAGGGATCAATGTTGAATGTGCAAATGCCAAGGAAAACATAAGGCTAAGAGATCAGGAAAACACAAGGACTGAGATGGGTTCAGGGATCAGGGGAAGGTGGTATGCCTCAATGCCAGGAGTCATGGTAATAAAATCGGTGAGCTATAGGTGCTGATGCAGACTCTGAGGTGGAACTTGTCGTCATCATGGAAATGTGGGCAACAGAAAATAATAAATGAGACCTAATGGTTCCTGGATACTCATTGTTCAGGAGGGATAGAGAAAAATGTAGATGGGGAGGAATAGCCCTCTATGTCAGGGATCATTGAGGTGGCAGAGGATGGGTGCATTAGGGATAATAATAATAAGTCAGAGTGACTGTGTGTGCAACTCATCACAACCCTTGGCAAGAAGCTACTCATCGGTGTGGTCTATAGACCTCCTGGACAAGGGGAACAGAGGGACAGAGAGCTTGTGGAAGAACTTGAAAGAGGAGACGGCAAAGGGGGAACTAGTGGTGGTAGCTAATTTGAACCTGCTGGACATCAATTGGGATGTTATGGTGGTCAGGGGCACCAGAAATCCGGCCTTGCTGGATGTACTTCTGAACTGCCTACTGGTACAGTTTGTCAAAGAACCCACCGGGCAGACTGTCATTCTCAATGTGGTGCTTATTAACTCAGAGGTGGTAGGAGCAGTGAGAGTAGGAGATCCAGTAGGGAACAGTAACCATAACTCCATTTGGTTCAGTCTGGTCCTAGGGATGGGCAAGCCCCAATTGAGAATTGAAGTCCTTGATTTTAGGAGTGCAGACTTTGGCAGTGTGAGGGAGCTGGTCAGGGAATCGTTAGTCTGGGTGGACAATTTGGATGGGGTGGAAGAGTACTAATGGGGCCATTCTTGAGGCATCTAAGTTATGCTTGAGCACGGTAAAAGAAATGGAATAAGTTCAAGATACCATTATGTTTCCTGTAAAAGTCAAGGAAGTGTTGGGGGCTAAGGCTTCTACAAGCACAAAGAGAAGTGGGGGGGGGATGAGGAGAATAGTTACTTAGAAGTAAGGAAGCAAACAGGGCAGTTTGGAAAGGCAAAGTAGACACAGAACTGCATATTGCAGAAGGGATCAAGAGTATAGAAAAACATTTCTTTGTTTCTGTTTTTATTTTATTTATCATTATTTCAGAAGACACCTTTGAGCCAAGGCTCTTTTTACAAAGGTTCCACATCAGGGAAACAAAACAGAACTTATTGAGGACAATAACAAGTACAGTAGTTTCAAGCAGCCATAGGCTTTGTCGGGTACGTTAAAGTTTTCATATGGAATTACTATAATATGTGCAATGATTCACAGTATGTATGTTAAGTTACAGTAATTTGTGTATATTATTCAAGAACATATGTGCAATAGAAAAACTGTTGTAATATGGTTCACTACAATAAATTAGAAACTGCTAGGAGAGATGGTAGATACATGTAGAGAGAGCTATGGGGAGTGAATGTAGATAATAGTGGGGAAATAAAAAGGGAGGAGATAGGAGATAATGGTGAATAAAGGTGGACGGGACTTAGACAGGGGTTATTAGAGGGAAGGAGAGTAAACTTAGTTAGGAGAAACATTCACAGGAGGCCACTGTGACAAGGTGCTTATGCAAGTAACACTTGAAAGTGCCCAGAGTAGTGTCATTGGTAACAGCAGGTCGAAGCAAGTTGTACCAGGATGAGGTTCTTTATGTAAAGGAGCATTGTCCTTGGGTAGTGCAGCAGTGTGGAGCAGAAAAAGTAAGATATTCTGCGCTCCTGGTTAGGTGGAGGCTGTAGCTTCGGGCCAGTAAGGACTGAACCTTTGAGGGTAGGAGATTTAAGGTAAGGGGTGCGGACACCAGAAGGTGAATGAATGGACCTCTCACATAGGTGTGGTTAGGCCTAGAAGAATCCTTGGGGTGAAATGGAGCCTGGAACATGGTGTCACATGTCTAGACCCCATACCCAAGGTCACTGCCGTCTGCAGTTGGCAAGTAGCCGGGGTGGCCCCTGAAACCCATCCAACTCGAGCAGTGCTTTGCAATGCCAGATCTATCAAGAATAAGACTGCGATTATTGCAGATCTTGTTGGAACAACTGATCAGGCTTGCATCACCGAGACCTGGCTGGATGAAAATGCTGGCCCCATATTGGATGCTGCTATTCCGGCCGGGTACTCGGTCATACACAGCTCGAGATGGGATCTCGGGCATACCCAGGTTGCCGGTGTAGTGTGAGGTGTGGCGTTCAGCTCCTCAACCCTCAGCACCACCGGGCCGGCCACCCTCGGAAACATTGTAAGATGGTATGGGCTGAGGTTTCACTGCTATGCTGATGATACCCAGCTCAACCTGTCTTTTGCGCCTGACCAGGATTGAGCTGTCCCAGTCTTTAATAACTGCCTTGCTGAAATCCAGGACTGGATGAATGCGAGCTGGTTAAAGTTGAACGCCGGAAAGACTGAGGTGATGGTGGTGGACCCGGATCACCAGATGGAGGGGTTGTGGGCTGGTCAGCCCTCTGGACTTTTTCTTGGGGGCTCCCAGATCCCTTTGTCTGAATGGGTGCGAAACCTGTGAGTAGTGCCTGATGATGGGCTGATGTTACGAGCTCAGGTGTTGGCGGTCGTCAAGTCTTCCTTTTATCATCTAAGGAATATCTCCAGGATTAAGCACCTTGTTCCATCCGGGGTCCTACCTACCTTGGTCCATTCCTTTGTGACCTCAGGCCTGGATTATTGCAACTCCCTGTACTTAGGGCTACCTGGTGTTGATATCCACTGCCTGCAGCTCATGCAGAATGCTGCTGCATGATTGTTGATAGGGGCATCTCGAGCCTACCATATTACTCCTGTGCTGCTCAATCTGCACTGGCTGCTGATTAGGTGGCATATCACCTTTAAAGTTGGTTTATTGACTTATAAAGCCCTACATGGACTTGGCCCTGACTACTTGAAAGAGCTTCTTGTGCCTTACCGCCCAATGTGACAGCTCCGTTGATCTGATGAGGGGTTACTGGAGATTCCAAGGGTGTCTTTGAAATCTTCAGGAGCCCGTGCATTTATGCACGTGTCTCCTTCCTTTTGGAATTCTCTACCCCATCAGCTTCGGGAATGCATGACTGTGGGAGGGTTCAAACAGGAGTTGAAAACTTAGCTATGGCATCTAGCATTTATGGTACTGATTTAGTATGATCCTCATACTGCTTTTATTATATTGCTTATTACTGACTTTATTACTGTTATTTTATCTTGTTGTAAAGTGCCTTGATGACCTGAAAGGCGCTTATGTGAAACAAAGTTTTATCATTAATATTATCTTTTTTGCTAGTATATAGGTCTGGTACTTCAGTCTACCGGGGAGTTGGAGCCAATTTGCTTGCTTGTAGATGTCACAGGTGTGTGAGAGGCATGGAACAGAGGTCAGTAGATGACATGCCTTGTTAAAGCAATTGCTATTCATCGAAGTGCGGTGTCAGTGGCAGAGCCGTAGATCACAAGCCCATAGTTGATTATTGATATAACAGAGCTTTGAATGGCAATACTTAGGGTTTCATTGGTGAGGCAGCTCCTATGCCTAAAGAGAAGTCCTATGTGGGTGTTCACGATCTTGGCAATGCTCTCATTCTCTTCAGAGTATGACAAGGTGCTGTCGAGGGTAACCCCCAGGTATTTAAACAGTTGAAATGTTCAAGCAACGTCCCTTCACTGTTTGTGATAGATAGGCATTTGTTTTTATGTTTGTTATGGATGCCATGAAATGTCATTGTTTTAGTTTTTTTTGTGATTTAGTATGAGTTTTTGAGATTTAAAGCATGTCTCCACTTGCATAAAGCTCATTTGCAGTTGCAGTTGTAGGAGGGAAGGGTCAGGGTTGGAGGTGAAAATAACTGCATCATCTGCATATAACAAGAGTCTATTAGGACATGATGCAGGGAGATTGTTCAGACAAATATTGAAAAGCAAGCAACCCAAGATGGACCCGAGGGGAACTCCAGAGCGAGTTGGATGGGAGGGTGAGAGGGACTCACCAACTCTGACCTGTTGGGTTTGGTCACTAAGGCAGCTTTGGAACCAATGTGCTGCATCATCTGAGAGGCCAAGGCAAGATAATTGTTCAAATAGCAGGTAGAGGTTGACAGTGTTGAACGCCTTTGTCAAATCAATGAAGGTGGCACCAAGATGTCCCAGATCCAGAGCATTATGGATATAAGTGGTGAATTCAAGGAGAGCTGTGGTGGTACTATGTCCTTTTTTGAAAACCATGCTGCTCCTGACATTGCAGGTTATGGTTAATAAGGTATTCTGTAGGTTGATCAACAACTATTCTCTCCAGTGCTTTTGAGAGGGGGAAGAATGGAGATGGGTCTGTAGTTAGAGGTTAGGGTCTTATCCCCACTTTTGTGAATTGGCATCACAACAGCAGATTTCCATAGTTGGGGGAACTGAGAAAGCATTAGTGATCAGTTGAGGATTTTGGTGAGTGGGGTCAGGACTTTGTCAATGGTGAGGGCAAGGAGTTTCAGGTCTAAGGAGTCACCACTGAATCTGGACCTCTCAAGCACTTTGAACTGTTGTTTTTTGGCTAGGGCCTCTAAGATAGTTTTAAAGTAGAAAGGTGGATGGCCCTGTGTTATTCTTGCTTTGTCCAAGCCTGGAGATTCAGGTGGGGGGGGGGTCAAAGAAGGTTGGAGGAAGCACATAAATAAGATTGGTGAATGCTGCATTAAAAGCATTAGCCAAGGTGACCTGGTCCAGAAAGAGGCTACCATTTACATTGAGCATAGAGGGTGGTACTTTGGGGATATGACCTGTAACTTCAGAAAGATTCACCCAAAACTTCTTCCCAACTTTCCATGAGTTAGCGAGTGCGCTCCTGTAGTATCTTGCCTTTTCGTTTTGAATTGCTCTGGTACAGGCATTTCTTGCTGCTTTGTAAGCCTGGGTATCAGCCTGGGCATCAGTCAAATTGGCCAGATGCCAAAGATGATCCTGGGACCTCAATTTTTCCAGAAGCTTAGAGTTAATCCAAGGGTTGTTGAGGCCTTTTATCTTGCATTTTTTGAACGGGCATGGACATCACAGGCACTGTTAAAACTGTAGATAAAATATTCAGGAGCAGTGTCAGTTGTGGAGGCTGTGTCTATCAGAGACCAATCATGGTTTCATAGGAGGGTTTTTAGAGACACAAGTTGACCAGGAATAAGTCTTCTGCTGTTAATAGTTTTGGGAGGAGGCTTAGTGTATTTGTTCGACCAGGAGCAAAGGATTGGGGAGTGGTAGCTTAGACTGTCAGAGAGAACTGCTGTTTTCATGATGTGATCTGGGTGGTTCATGAAAACCCAGTCCAGAAGAGTGGTAGTAACTGTTCTGTAGTTCACCCTTGTGGGTGATTGGACCATTTTCAAGGTGTTAGCAGCAGTCAGTGCGTCCTTATATTTGTTTACACAAGAGGAGGACCAGTTCACATTGAAGTCACCAAGCAGGATTGTTTCTGTGTTTTGATTAAATGAGTGTATGAAGTCTAGTATGGGGTTTAGCCATTGGTTGGTCAGCTTGGGGGGGTATAGATTGATGCCACTGTCAGGTTTTTGTTTTGCGCTCCAAGCAGTATCTTCATGGCAAGGACCTGGATGTCATTCTCAGGGAGAGGCACACTGAGAACATGACCCTTAAGAGATTCTTTTAGGTAAAGGGCACAGCCTCTGCCTCTCTTGGACAGCCTGTCTTTTCTGAAGACTGTATACCCTGGATCAATATTGCTGAGTCCAGGATCATTGTGGAAAGCCATGTCTCAATTACAGACAGAATATCAGGGTTGTGATATGCTGTCCAGGCTGTGAGGGAGTCAAGTTTATTGAGGAGACTACAGATGTTGATACTTGCCAAGGAGATTGTCCCAGCCTTGACTTGTTCTTTGGCACCAACTCATGGGGGAAGGCCAGGGTTAAGGTGTACGTTTCCTGACATAAGTAGTAGCAACAGTATTAGACATTTCATGAAGTTCAGCTTTGGTTGTTGGAAAGTTAGCCCTTAGAGACAAGTACATTAAAAGTTGATTTCAATTGAAAATGTTGATGCCTGGTGGTTAAGTCAAAAGCCAAAAGAAATGATCAACTACTGAGGTCCAGAGTCACAGAATGTGTTAAAATTCTTGAAGGTGATGAACTGTGCCTGTGCATATGCAGGATGTGAAATCCTTTTGTTTGTATACTTCCTTTGTCATTCAAAGAGGTTGTTGAAAAGCCCACACACAGATCCTTTAGGAGAAGGTCAGACGAAAATGTGGATTCAAGCAGGACCCAGAGTCACTGAGTGATATATTAATGAAAAAAGAAAGAAAGAAGGGGGAAATCATTAGGCTGTCAGATGGTGGTAGGGTCAGGGTAATGGAACAGGATGGGCAAAAGGCTGCCATCCTTAATGATTATTTTTGTTTAATTTTCACCAAGGAGGAAGGTAGGCCCTTGGCTGAGGCATGCAGAAAATGAGAAAAACAACTGATAAGGGGATCTTGGAGATGAGACAACCAGTATTTACAAGTGGCATGGTTCAGAAAGGGCTGGTGGCTCTAAATATAAATAAAGCCCTGGGACCAGAAGGGTTGCATCAGAGGATTCTCAGTGAAATGGCAACGGAACTGGCTGAACCTCTGGTAGGAATATTCAACCAATCACTACAGACTGGGGTAGTTCTGAAGGACTGGAGGGTAGCGGACATTGTTCTGCTCCATAAGGGTGGAACAAGGAACAAGCAGGGAACTACAGAGCTGTCGGTCTGACCTACATTGTAGGTAAGCTGAGGGAGTCATTGAATTAGGAAGACTTTGTGGACAATCTCCGGAGCTACGGTCACCAGGATTGTAAAGAGCATGGGATCATGGCAGGGAAGTTCTGCCACATGAACCTGATAGTATTCCTTGATTGGGTGATGAGGGAAATGGATAGGGGCCATGCCATGGATTTGCTGTATTTTGACTTCAGCAAGACTTTTGGTTCAGTGTCCCACAAACAATTGCTGAAGAAGATGGAGGATCTGGGTACAGCAAAGGATATAGTGAACTGGATAGAAACTGACTAAAGGGTAGGCAGCAGAGGGCTGTGGTCAATGTGGTTACACCAGAAGCAAGGGAGGTAATAAGCGGGGTGCCACTGGGATCTGTCCTGCACCCAGTCCTCTTCAAGATGTTCATCACTGACATTAGAGAGGGTATCCATGAAAGGCTGTGTCTCTTTGTAGATGACATTAAACTCTATAGGAGAGTGTATAGCGATGTGAGAATCAGGGAAATGCAGACAGAATTACAAAAGCTAGAGGGGGTGGTCTAAGGTTTGGCTGTTGAAACTCAATGCCAAAAAGTGTAAAGTAATGCACCTAGGAAATAAGAACCTAAAAACAGTGTACTGGATGGGTGCAGTGAGACGTGACACTATGGCTGAGGAACGCAACCCAGGAATTATCATCAGAGACACCCTCAAGCAATCAAGCCAGTGCAACAAGGCTTATGGTAAGGCAAGTATGATGTTGGAGGGTATAGGGAGAGGCACTGGTAGCAGGAGGAAAGTAGTAATACTACCCCTTTATAGATCTTTAGTCAGGCCACACCTGAAATACTATGTCCAGTTCTGCAGCCCTCACCTCAGGAGGAATAAGGACAGGCTGAAGAACTGCAGGATGACAAAAATCATTCAGGCCCATCAGGGCAGTAGTTATGAGGAGCACCTCAAGGCACTGAACATGTGCTCACTGGAATCCAGAAGAGATGGAGAAGATGTGATAGAGACCTTCAAGTTCCTAATAGGAATAAACAAGGTAAACCACAAGAAACCTTTAGCTTTAATGCTAGTTTGAGGTTATAGGGCCATGAATGGAAAGTGACAGGAGTGAGGTTCATGGGAGACATGAGTAAGTATTGTTTTACAGAAAGGATGGTGGAGCTGTGGAACAGGATACCAGCTAAGGTGGTAGGTAGTAAAACAGTTGCTAGTTTCAGGTATGGTTGGGACAGAGTTAAGGACATTGTGGTCACTTGTGCCAACAGAATCATTAAAGAGAATGGTATGGAGGACTAGGATCCTTGATGGACAATAGGTGCCAGGGTTAGAGAGGGAACTTGGGCAGACTGGATGGACTGATGGTCTTTTTCTGCCATCATTATCTATGTTTCTATGTTTCTGTGTGCACAGTAGAAGAGTAAGCATAAAGGTACTAGTCATGCATTGGTGAAATAAACAAGGAAACATGATAGATTTTAGTTCAAGGCCATGATGTTGGGAGGAAGAATCAGCATTGTTCTGGTGAAGGAAGATTGGTCACTTACAGTGCTACTGGTAGTTTGTAGAGTCCTGAAACTCAATGTTTTGCTGACAGGATGAAAAGGATGTGCCAGTAGGGTATGAGGCAGCTCTGTGAAGGGCAAAGAAATGGCAGAGATGAGTAGCAGTCAATTAACAGAACCAGGCAGCCTTTGAGTTTATCACTTGGCAAGTCACTAGGTGAAAGGGGTACCTTCTACCCCAATCTACTAAAGAGAAGGGGGATCACTCTTCTCTCCCACTATGGCAAAATAAAGCAATGATGACCCCCCAGGTGCAGTTCAGTAAGGAAAGGTGATGCTGACTCTATAGCCATTGATACAACAGGAAGTAGGTTCTGTTATCATGAAGGAGTTTCAGGCTCAATGGTTCAGAGTTAATCCAGATGTGCTTCTGTCTTCCAGATTTACAAGGAGGGCTTGGAGCCCTGAGAATGTACTCCCTGGAGGAAAGGAGATGGGGAAGGGATATGATAGAGACCTTTAAGTACCTGAAGAAAATAAATAAAGTGGATGTGGAAGGTATCCTCAAGCTGAGGGACAACAGATCTACAAGGGGCACAGTTTGAAGTTAGTGGGGAGAGGTTTAGGAGGGATATTAAGAGGCATTTTTTCATGGAGATGGGGTGGACAAATGGAATGTACTGCCAGAAGAGGGGGTCTCAATGAAGACGGTGGGAGGTTTTAAGGGGGCTTGAGATAGGCATAATGGGAACCCATGGGACAGTGGGAGAAGTGTTATGAAGGATGGATGGGGGGCAGGGTAAATGGCATAAGCCAGGGACACTGCATTACTAATGAACAGAATCAATAGACCATTTTGGCCTTCTGCTATATCATATGTTCGTAAATTGTCCAAAAGAAAGCTTGTTTGGGAAAATACTCATGGCTATGGGACCCTGGGGATTCCAGGAGCAGTGTATAGCTTACTTTATATCATGGAACCATTCCAAGAGGATGATAATTATTGCCCTATAATGTGAGCATCCAAGTTCTTTGTCCATTATTAGCACTTCATATGACACAACTTTGTAAACTTTGACTCATCCTTTGTGGACAACTAAGGTAAACTAAAGGATGGCTTTACTGATTTTAATTAAATCTAAAACAACACGTTACTTTTAAATGCTGAACACACTAAATATACTGTACAAACGTTGCAATATGTTATCTGGCATCACACCAAATCTTGCTTAGTTGAAAGTATCGCAAAACTGTTCAATTTTACCAATTTTTTAAAATACACACAAGTACCTAGGAACCTGGCATGACCCATTCCTATTCTTTAATAGAGACCAGGGGTAGGTTTTTCAAAACAGCAGTTAGGGATGCAAATGAGGATTTTGCCTATGTTTCTATCTACTCAAAAGGACTACACCTTGATGTTATTTTCCAAACATGCCTCTGTTTGTAAAGGAAAGTCACAATTCATTATAAACAAATTAACTCAAGAGTGATTGCCATCTTTTTAAGGGATGCAACATTTGGATACAGTTAGACCACCTAACAACTAGATTTACAGTCTGGGCAGATATCCCTTTTGAAAGTAGGGAAAGGCAGATCCTGGATGGACCTGTCTGAAAATCATGCCCCTATCTATAATGTTATAATTGTTTTATTTTTTTGTTTATATTTCATATGCACGCACACACACACACACACACACACACACACATACGCACACACACACACACACAGAAATTCCAGTGGTTCTAAGAATTTACTTAGCTGTCTTAAATTTATTTAATTTTTAATCAGCTTAAATACTGTGTTGCTAAATTTCTTGAATTCACTGAATCTAGATCACATGTGCAAGCCATCAATTTATGTATTCTGACATTGTTGGGAGGCTTCTTTCATAGCTGACAAATTTTACGAATTTTCAAATATCTGTCTTTGGTCTTGGATATCAGTAATGTTCTGCTTTTAAAGTTTTAAGGAGACACAAAACTAGTTGTGCAATTAAAAATATTTTTCTCCTTGGAACCCTATTAATAAAATATAGTACATGTCTCTGATTCTTTAGTGTTATTATAGTACTGTTTCAGTTCATGTGATTGTACTGTGTGTTTGATGTGGTAATACTGCTCTCCTCACTGCATGATAAGTGTAGAAGTGTCATTGTTTTAGTATTCTAGATTAAAGTATTTTGAAATGTTAGTTTTATTGAATATTTCCAGGTGCTCTGGATTATTTACAAAATGTTATCCATTGGCTACTTCTCCAGTACCTGTTTGCTTAGATGGAATTAAAATGTTACATTTATCTAGAATTGTTCAAGAAGATCGAAAACAATCTGTACAGTATACTGCACATGCAGTTTATCATATCATATCATATCATATCAGTTTTCTCTCCCATGCTTTTTTTGCATTTCTTGCTTTCTTTTGATTGTCAAAACTGTATTGACTGTATCATGCTGATGATATTTTCCTAATTTGCATTTTAATGTAAGTGGTCCTCATCCTTCTATGTTACATTATCTCATGTGCTGCATCAGATGTATACTTATGTTATATGTTGTATCCTCCTGAGTCATGCCTGAAAATAGGCATTTCCTATGCCTAGTGCACCCACCCGCTTACCAAAAGCAAATAAATAAATACAGGCACCAGGCAGACATAAAACAGGCCTGAGTTTCAGGTTTGTTCAAGCTTAGATTTTCAGATTTGTAGTTAAGTACCTGCTTTTTACTAGTGTGCATTTAGGAGATATAATGCCCATTTAGGAGATATAATGCCCATTATATTCAAGTTACCAGTGCAGTCAGTAGTAGTGCTGTCACTGTGCTTTAGGGCCAGCTTGTGGACTGCATAAATGTAGATGGCTATATTTTAAAAACACGTCTTTGGAAGTTAAATATCTCCTTGTTTTTTACAAGGACATGATATAGATTTGGTAATCCTATTACACACCGTTTGGAGACATCAATCTTCCAAGATGTAATGGTCTAATACTGGTTTGCTGCAGCAGCCATCTTTATTATCTGCCTGCAATTGCTCATTGCATCCAAATTACTGATGTCTTACATAAGTAGTGACAGCGTTAAATATCCATTAGCTTGCAACACAATAACACTGCTACGGTATATCCCCTTTGTTAACAACAAACATATTTGGTAACTTGTGTAGTAAACCATGTAATTTTACATCTTGGGTTGTAGTTGACATTAGCTCTTTTAATCATACTGTGTAAAATAATTAATTTTGACCAGATTAATTAAACTATCAGTTGCATATAAGTGTCTTAAGAACTGGAAACAACCACACACATATGCTTAGCAAAGAGCTTACATTAACAGTGTGCATCTAATTTTAATTTGACTATTGACATTAAAAGACAGCAGCACACAGCCTCAGCTGCTTATAATCTTGCATCCTAAGTCCCCTTTTTCTTGTCACCGATTTGAATCAGTGTCATTGAGCTGTGGTTTCCTCAAGGTGTTTCTTATTGCAGAGTGCTGTGCACCTTGAGGTAATGTTAGTGTGGTTTCAGTTGGAGTCCCATTATGGTTTATTCCTTCAGTCTTGTACACTTGTATTTTGTTATTTTTTCTGACCAATCATTCTTAAATTTGGAAGCCACCACTCCCAGTATGTATCACTGACTAGAAGCATTAGAAAGTGTACATCAATGTGTCTAGTAGAGCTTACATGTTAAAAATAAATAAGATACATAGCTCCAGTACAGACATCTGGTTTGATTCCTTCTCCTAAATGGTATGCCAGGGGCTTAGCCAGGATTTGGTGGTGGGGGGTTTCCCGAACAATTCTAGGGGGATCCAGGGGCATGCCCCCCCTATAACATTTTGAAAATGTAGGTGTTAAATGGTGCAGTTTCATGCATTTTAAGCAATAACTGTAGAGTCTCAAAAAGTATCAAAATTCAAATCATCACTCTCATCCATCCCTGCAGTCCCAGGTATTTCAGCCAGGTGTTCCTTCTAAATTTTTTTTGGGGAGGGGACGTTATAGGAGCATATTCCTGGGGAGGTTAAGGGACGCTGTGAAGGATTGAGGGGATCCGATTGAGTGGGGTGACGGTACAAATAAGGTGAATAGAGAAGTAAAAAAAAAAACATTGAACTGGAAGTCGAGAACCCCCTCACCATGGTCATTTTTCCATCACCCCATATCATCATTTTTATTTAGCCCTCTTAGTTTATGTTGTTCATGATGTGACCAGCCAGCCAGCCATGTTTTCATTTCCTGACCTTAGACCCCCTGGTCACATCAGCCCCAGTGTGATGAATCAGCACAGAATTATAGAAATCCCCACTTCTAGGCCACTTTTAGTTAACCAAAATTGCCCTCCACCCTTGTAATTTTTCCTTATACTCCATCAAATCATGTTTTGTGTTAGAAGTAAGCCCCATCTAATTGCCTGCTCAGCTGCCACAGCACTGAAAATTGTCAGGTCGGACCCCCCCACATTGGTAATTTTTCCTTTCCCCTCCTGAATCCATGTTTAGTGTTAGTTTTTTGCCCCATGTCACCTCAGTGCTCAGCTGCAGTGCATTTTTATTTCAGCTACCTGAAATATCCTCCCTCCTGACTTTACTGCTGCACCCCGCTTGGTCACCCGTCTGCCTCCAGGCTTCTAACACCATCTCACTGAATGGCTGTAATTTTGCCTATCCCAGTGAGTACGTTGGGGCCCGGGTTCCTTTACTGCCTCCTTCCCCGAGATGCCCTCCCTGCTGCTGAGGCTGTCCATTACTCCCCCGTCTCCCAGACTGCAGCTCCATGTTGAATCCGCCTTACGGCCTTGAACACACTATGGGCAGCAAGCTAGCTGCTCAGAGCACCTCCACGGCAGGTACGGAATGAAGACTGCCAAGAGAGTGTGTGCATTCGGCGCATGGCAGCTCTCAGCATCATGTGACTGCCAATCTGTATTAACACGTGATGCAGAGCCAGGGTGGGCCGAGACCTCTTCGTGATCAAGCCGAGCACTGCCGGCAGAGGCAGGGCTTCATCAGCTGACCGGCCATCAGAGTTTTTTTAAAGTTTAAATGCCTGGGAATCGCGGTGCCAGTCGGAAAAGTTACGGCCATGGGCAGGGCAGCACAGCCTTGGTTTCAGGAGGCAGATTGACTGTTTGTAAGTAAATCTGGGGGAGGTCACATCATGAGTGACTCGACTCTCTGTGCAGAGTTTCTGGCTAAAAGAAATGAAAGATTTTTTTGGGGGGACACAGTCAGCAAGCGGGAGGTGTGGGAGGGTTTCTGAGCACCAGGAACCCCCCCCCCAGCTATGCCCATGTATGCTGCCTACATGTATACTAGGGCCAAACTATACATAAGGTTAGTTCTGCCCTAACAGGAATAGTGCCACATTCAGTGGATATGGCACATCTGAAAGTGTCTGGGGCCTTATTCAAATGGCACCGAAGTGTGCCACAAAGTGGACAGATCAATTGTGGTACAAACAGCACTGTGCCCATGCAAATGAGGGAAACCTTTTGTACAGTGGTATATTAAGAGGATATTGAAAGTGCTAAATGGCTGAGGCAGTGCTATTTACCACTTTCAAAACCCTACTTTTATCCTTGCACTAGGCAGCAAGCCCTCCCAGAACTGATGTCTGTCACAGACAAAACCAACAGTCTCCCCACCGTGATCCTTATTCGAATTATGTATAGGCTCCTGGTGATACAGTAGTTACTCCATGCTACCACAATCACCACTTTAATTATGCATAGTTCTGTGGTAGTCCAGTGATACCACCCCCCAATTCCTGCTGTAATTATGTAGAAATCCTTGGCAGTCCAGTGGTACTACCTCCCATCCCAATTCCTGTTGTAATTAAGCAGTAATGCATGTGTGCATTGTGCTGGGATAACAGCATGCCTCAGGTGGATTGAAGTACAAGGCTGAAGGCTAAGTGCTTCCAGCATCCAAGATGTGATGTTATCCCAGCACAATACATACCCTAGAGTGCCTTATTGCAATTATGAATTGGGACCAATTCCATTAGTAAATAAGGTATATTTAAAAAAATACACTCGGATATAGGTAACAATATAACAAATGTAAAACTAAGCTGAAGGAAACATTGAAAAGTTCTGTTTGTACATTGCAATAGTGCCTCCAAGCCAGAAGGTGATGCAAACATTGTATATAGCTAATTGTAATTATATGAATGAAAGAACTAGCAAACACCATGGTGTTGACTTTACGTGAGTGTGGGTGTCCACTAAGGTCAGGCTTTTTCTGAAATGCTGCCATGAGTGCTACAATATACCATGTCATATTTAAAAAACTAGACAGCAGTATTGGCATTTGCAACTGTGATCAGACTGGGATCAGCATCTATCAGTTGGAGTCTGCTGAAGACCAAATAGTGCACAACTGAATAGAAATGTAACATTAGTATTTGGAGCAGTCCCAAGCGGTCAGCGGTTCTTGAGCATTAATCAGCATACAACTAAACAGAGATAATGTATTTATAAACAAAAATAAAACCCAGAAACCATTTATTAAAAGTTGGTGGCAATGTGAAGACTGCTGGAGACACCTTCAGCGGCATTGAATTTCGTGGGGAAAAGTCTCCATTGATGACCATTTTGGCAGGCCTACTATGGCACTTTGCTCTAATAGCAGAAGGTAGGCATCTGGAAAGGAAAGAGAATACATCAGTTTGATAAAGAGAATTAAGTGTCTGCATTTCTTTTGGGTTGTTTGCTTCAGAGGGAATCTTAAACATGCTATGATTTAAGGGATGCCAAGCAGCTATGCTTACTATGAGCACTATGTGCACAGAAGTGATTTTAAGAGTAAAGAGGCAATATAGCTGACTGGATCTTCCTCAGGTGTAGTTGCACTGGGATATCGTCACAGGGTTCCAAGGTCCTTAGCCAATCAAGTTCTTACATTTTTTTCTACTCATTTCATAATTACGTATAGATCCTGGGTAGTCCAGTGGTACCCCCTTCCCAACCAGATCCCTGTTGAAATTATGTATAAATCTCTGGTAGTCCAGTGGTACCACTTCTCACCCTGATACCTGTTGAAATTATGCATAGATTACTGGTAGTCCAATGGTACCACCTCCCACTCTAGTCCCTGTTGTAATTATGTTCCCTAGTATTTTGTAATTATATATACAGTAGATCCCTTGTAGTCCAGTCATACCCACTGCCACCTGATTTCCATTGTATAATTAAGTAAACCGTTTCCCTGGTACAATCACTCAGCAACCACCACACTCCACCTCCCAAATGCCACTCATCTCACCCAGACAAGCACATTGTCATCTGTGGGTGAGATGATGATGACAACCAGTAGAACCCCTCCTCTGACCACCTCATCCAGCTTCTTTCTGAATGAATAGGACTGAGAACGCATACAATAGAAATTAATGTTTATACTGTATGTGAACACTCAGTCCCATGCAGTCAGATGACAGATGGCCAATGTGGTGAGAGAAGGGTCGGTGCCAGTCACTGTCTCCTTGCCTGCAGATGATAAGCTTTTTAGAGTGAGTTGGGTGTCAGATGAAGGTTAATGCGTGCTGAGTGGGTGGACTGGGGAGAGGGTGGTTACTTAGTCACACAATGGTGATTGGAGCAGGAGGGTGGTACTACTAGATTACCAGGGGTCTATACACATTTTCAGTGGGTATTGGGGTGGAAGGGGGTACCACAGGACTACAATAGAGCTATACATAATTTTAATTGAAATCTGAGGGGGGTGCAATGGGACAATCGTTGATCTATACATAATTTTCATTGTGATCAGGGTGAGAGGGGGTACCACTGGACTACCATGGATGTATACATAATTTTAACTGGGATCAGGGTTGGAGTGGAATACCACTGGATTGCTAGTGATCTTCAGTATACATAATTACAACTGGATCAGGTGGGAGAGATCTACCACTGGACTTCAAAGGATCTATACAGAATTACAAGAGGGACTTGAGGCAGAAGAGGAGTATCACTGAACTACCAGGGATATACTTATTGTTTGGTGGTGACTGGGGCAGGAGTGGGTAAAAATAATGCCAGGGATTTATATCTACCAGACTTAAGGTGAGGGAGTGGTGACAACCATCACTCTGCGAAATGCCTCTGCACACAGAAAAGAACAGAAGCATTGTGCGGAGGGTTCTACGTGATTATGGCAATCACTGAAAGGCGATCGCCATTAGGGCGAATGTACATTGGCGAAAATCCATTTTACTGATGTACTGTACACTCCTGGCACATGGCAAAAGGGCACAAGGTACAGGTTATTTCTTTCTTTATGCAGGGGGCTGTGGACCCCCCGCACCTCCCTACTAAAGGATTCTCAACTGCAGGAGGGTGCATGTCGGTGGGGGTACAAAACAGGGAAAAAAAAATTTTAAGCCAGGTGAGCAACAAAACAAATGCATGCCCATAAGTAAACTCAGCACCCTCACAACCCTAGCCAGCCACTGACCCACTATGCCACAGGTCCAGCTCAGCAACCCACCACTGCACTAAACCTCACAAACCCTCTCACCTCTTCTGCCTATCGCATGGCATGCTCGCTCCCCCACTCCACACGCACATGTACATATAGCCACAAGATGTCTCTATATCTGTATTCACCCCTCTGTACAGTAGCCCTGTGAACAGGCACCGCTATCGAGTCACCCTTTTTGTAGGCACTCAATAGCAGATGACCTTATCACAGGATACCTATGCAGAGCTGATAATGGCCACATAATGGCTTGCAAATGGACTCATTTATTTATTTCAGAAGTATTACCAAGGAAGACATACAGAACTGTTAGCTCATTTAAAGATGCATCCGGGGGGGGGGGAGGGAGTACATTACTGAATAGTAAATACATGAAAAAGAATAAAGTGCGTACAAAAATAAATAAAGCATAGAACAGCAACAGTACAAGAGGTAATTTCAGATAAAAATAGCTATTGGTGGAGGTAATGCAAAATAGAAAATACAGATAAAAGTACAGTTGTGCCATGATCAGAGGAACAGTTCCACAGATTCAATGCTTATAAAGTACAGTACACAGTAGCTGAACTACAGTTGAGGGGTTGCAATCACAGGGAGGCCAGACAACAGATCTGCACTTGTTTCATTTATTTATTTGTTTTATTTTTCAATTTTTGGCCAGAAGAAAACATGTTAAGCTGAGGCTTGTTTCCAAGTGCATCCTCAAGCTGAGCGAAGTTCAGTGACCTCCTTACAGTTACACAGTATGCAAGTGGTGGCTGTGAGATTCAAACCCAGTTATCCAGGTTTGCAGCTCAGTGCTCTTAAAGAACCACTAACAAGGTCCAGAGATGCAACTCATTCCAAGGAGTTGCCTGCCTGAGGAGTTAATTTAGCCAATGTTTGAATTTTTTGTGAGTGATTTAAAGAGACTACTTACATTTTAGTGCCCGGATTGTAACTACCGTGTATGAGCTATGCAGCCAAATAGTGCTGTAGTCCTGCCCCTTAAAAAAGCGTTTTGATGATGTGAGATAGGGAACAGTGTTGCAGGTGCTCCACATACAGATCAGTGGAATCAGAAAGGGGCTGTCTAAACGTATATGCAATGCCCTTGCTTGCCATTATACATGTATGGAAGCTAATATATAATATATTACAGCTCCATACATCCTTTTTATGTTTGCCATACGCACAAGCACAAAGCGAACATATTGCAGTACAACTGCTTTTTGATGGGTGTGACACTGTTCATCCAAAATAGAGCAGTGTCTTAGGGCCAATTCAGTGTCACTCCAATCATCAGCTAGGCTTACTATGACGGAGTTTTAGCTTGGTGGGAGGAAATGGCACAAACTTCAACAAGAATAGCTTATCCAGTCAAGAATCAGCTATTCCATTTGATTTGTGCTGCCCAGCAAGTCAAGCTGATCTGTCAAAGTCAGCCTGGAATGCGTGGATTGTCTGATTTGCTACCTGCTTAGTTCTGCTCATGCTCAGACACTGTAAACACCAGTCTCAAATATCTTGTTGGACTCTTTATTAAATGTTCTTAATCATCGCTAATTTCACTATTTTTACTGCATTAGTAGAAGCTGCTGTTCACAGTTGAAACTATCATGTAAAGCAGTCCATATAAGGAACACCAGGGATATTGTACTAACAAAATACCAGATTCTGGTGCACAATGAATAAGAGTAATCATTCCTCTAAATCCCCACATGAGATGAGCAGTCTGTGAAGCAGACATATCACGGTAGTTTGCAAAGTTGTATCCCAAGTTAAACAGCAGAATTTATCACAAGTTTGAGAAAACAAGATTTTCCACAGTGCAGAGCAGGAACACTTAACAAAGTTTTGCTCAGTGTCTAAAGGGTATTAAATGATGTTGCCTGCCAGCTAAGTTGCCTTTGATATCCCATGTGGGACCTCTTTAAACTATCACTGCCATTGCTTTGAAAGATTGAGTGAGTGAGAGATATCACCTTTTAGGCAGGAGTTGAACATTTTCTCCACTTTTGTTCATTAGGTGGGATCACAAGATGGCTGTGTTGAAAATGTGGTGTAAAAATATTAAAAAAACAATAAAGTTATGAGCCTGCATTGAAATTTGCAAATGCAGGCTGCTTACTTTGGTAATTTTCAATGTTCTGAACTCAAATTTTCAACATAGCCATTTCTTCACAGCACCTTATGAATGTGACAGCTGTCATTTTTCAGATCCTGACCAAAAAGTGTTTTTGCATCCCAAAGGATGATTTTGCAGTTGCTGCTCAAAATCACCTTTCGGCCAGGAGTTGAAAAATGTCTCTGCACTTGTTCATGAGGTGGGGTCATAAGAAGGCTATGTTGATAACTGGGGGAAAAAATATTAACAAACAACAAAGTTATGAGCCTACATTGAAATGTATGAATGCAGGCTTGTAACTTTGGTAATTTTCAATATTTTTACCCCAAAATTTCAACACAGCCATTTCTTCACGGCACTTCATGCATGTGAGAGCTGTAATTTTTCAGATTCTGGCCAAAATGTGTGTTTGTATCCTGAAAGGTGATTTCACAGTCATGCATGAAATCATCTTTCTGCCAGTAGCTGAACATTTTCTCTGCTCTTGTTCATGAGGTGGGGTCATAAGAAGGGTATGTTGAAAATTTGGGCCACAAGTATTAACGCATAAGGAAGGTAAACTACCCAACATCATCACATCTACTTTGTATTCTTAAATGTTAATAAAATGATTCCTTCACTGAAGCAATTTTCAATGACACTTTCACTGGTAACAGCACCAAACACCCCCATGACACCAGTGCAAATGGCAAGCTTTCAGCATTGACAAATGCTTGTTCAGTATTGCCACTGATGTACCACTGATAGCAATCTGTGTTAGGTGTGCCAGCTCTTTGCTATTATTCCAGTGCCAAACCACAACAGCTGGGGCTCCTCAGTCTCTAGGCATCTCCTGGCCTGTCTCTGGTAGGGTTGTCTCACCTTTCCATCAACAGGCAGTGATCTTCCTTTCTGTTGTGCCTCTCTCATTCCTTACAGAGTAGGGTAGGTGCCTGAATATGTCACTGTCATGATGGGTACATCATCATATCAATGGCAAAGTTTCCACTGGTATTCAATTTCTGGCCATTTTCTTGTGAAAAGCAATCCATACTGCAACATGCCCTTAGTCGGGGTAGGACTAAGGATAATGCAGTGCCAGATTTGGAAAAAGGGGGTTGGTTAGCTATGATAGCAGTGTACACCCAGTCTGGTTCTTCCATGCCAGTCCAAGCCCCACCTACATGCACAGGACTGCTTTTCCCTTGCCCTTCAAGGCACAGTCAAACAGTATTAGCCAGGGTTCTGCTTCTATTGCCCTTCCAGGTATAGCTTAACTGTAATAGCCCAGCCCCACACCACACATATGAAGTACGGTTGCTAGCTTCTTTGCCCACCACTACCAGTCCTGGAGGAGTACCTTCTCACCACTGGTACCAATGTAAACCCTTAGTTACTACTAGGGAGCTTAATATGGTGTTTCTCGGGGTACCAGACATGGAAATGGTGTAAGCTCAATGCAATTGCATGTGGTTGACTGGTGGTGATGCACTAAATAAAAGCAATGCTCTTAAATTAAAACCCCAAATCTGAAAGCTGTAAACCTCAACTGAGGTATTTGTACATCCTGACTGGATGATCAAATCCAGTAAATTCAATGTCACAGCTCAAAGTAAGTCCCTCTCCAGTTGGTTGGTCTCTCTCTCTCTCTCTCTCTCTCTCTCTCTCTCGGTTTCTTCAGTGGTGCAGGACCCTGGTGTTGGCTAGCAGATGGCTGTTTCTCCAGTCTCTCCTGAGCTCTGCATTCAGAAGTCACTCTTCTATACCAGGGTAAGCCATGTTGTGTTTTGGGAGGGGTGGAGTGGAGCCCTTGTTATCTGAGAGGTATCTGGGACTCTAGTTATTCAAAACAAAGTTTAAATAATATCCATCCTGTGGTTGCCAGGGCTAGTCCCATGCCCACTCTATCTCAAACTCTATTCATTGATACTTGAATGCCAGGTAGACTGACCAATCAGCCTGCCTAATATCATCAGTGACATATACTCCAATTCTCATCCCAGTCTTTTGCACCATGTGTCTATTCTGTCAGTGGGCTATATTAAGCAACTGAAGAAGGCAGGCTGCTAATTAATGAGGGAAAAACAACTTATAATAGCCTGGATTCTGACTTCAATTGCTCCCTACCCACATCCATTGATTTGGTGTCAGGAGGGGGCTCCCCATAATGAATAAGTATATATTGTGGCTTGTTGTGGCATTGGTGGACTGATGGGGGGTGAAATTAAAGTAAGTCTTTGGCTCTGGGCACAGTGCCAGGTGCTTGTGATTCTTTTTTTGAATTTCTGTTTCTAGGATGATAAGTTGTGGAACTGGAGGAAGAGAAATTACTGGGTTAGGGATGGGGTGTCTGGAGAAACCCAAATATATCATTTTCAGATCGGTTCCAAACTGTTCTGAAAATTTTCTGTTGAACAGATCCACTTTGGATAAGAAATAACTGCCAGATATGTGAGACTTCCTGTAGACTGTGAATAGTGAAGTAAATGAACTTCCAGGTGATGCTGTTCTACCTAGTACCTTTCATACACATGAAATCCTGAAGTACATTACAGACAGTACCATGAACAGCTGGCTGCATCCATGAAGTAAGCACAGAGCGATTAAACAAGATTTAATGAGATTAGGGAACTGACATGGAGGTTAGGTACAGAAAAATAAAGAGTGTGTGAAAGAGTGAAAGTGGGTTTAGCACAGAGAGGATAAGCTCAAGGTGTCACAGTGTATAAACTGTGGTGTTGGAATTCAAATATATATCCTCAAATGCACAGCTTTTTATTTTAACCTCATCCTCTAGGCTACATTTTCTGTATTTACTTTGTTGTAATTTCATACCAGGTTGTATATCAAATGAGCCATCAGATTTCATTGCATATGTGATAAGACATACCAAGAAAGAATATCTATGAAAAATAGAGAGCAAACTATATATCATAACCTACTTGTTGGTCCAATAAATGCTACTGTATCATGTCATTTACTTTGTCTATCTCTACAAATGGACAAGGAGATTATAATAATCACTCTGACATTTTCTCTTCAGGGGCTGCTCACATAATGTCGTTACTAGATCAATAACCGTATAATGTGTTTATAGATCTTCATAATGTGGCACAAGTCTTTTAATGAAAAACATTTGATTGGGCTTCAGAAGTGTGAAAAATTTTGTCACACACTGTCAATAGTTTGATGCGTGATGTCAATTGTCTATGTACGTTTTTTCAACTAATGTTCTTTGTTGGCATTCCTCATCAAATACGATATTTACAACTACACAGCGTAGTTTAACTAGGCTTCATTTCCTTCATGCCCCTTAAAACTACTCTTCCCCCTAATCAAATCATTAGGCTGTGTTTGAACTCCAGTGACCTCTGTATCTCTATAAATCTACTTAGGCTTCTTCTGTGCTGCATGATATTAAATGCTTTTCTAAACCATTTAAACTGCTGGTCTGTTATTATGCAAATGAATATCAAGGTGTGTGATAGTAGGGAGTATTACTTACTGAAACATGTTACAATACATCTTAAAGTTGGCAGTTTAATAAGGTGCTGTCCAGTTTGAAATTTGAAACAAACCTGTTAAATCATGTCATCATAAAAGTCTAAAATGGCACCAGATATCGTATGTGATGATGACAACAGAATGAGAACAAACCAAAGTTATTACTAATCAATTACTGTACAGTTTGTCTAGGGAATGTGTTAATCATAAAGTCTAAGTCATGAGTTAACTGTTTAACACTGTGAAGCCAGTTCACTTTCTAGCATAATGTTTTTTTTCCCAGAAATCTTCAGCAATAATGAGGAACAAAAATGTATTTATTTATTAAAATGCTTCACCAGGAAGGCACATTGAGCAACAGACTGCTTGTCTCTCACTGTGATTTGGGAGAAAGGGTACAATAAGAATGAGACATTATACATTCAAGTTATAAAGATCAACATAGCACACAATTAATTAAAGCAGTTGTTACAAACAGCGTTGCATACATATGTAATTTGTGAGAACAATTAATAAGTATAAAGGTAATAAGTGAACAAGTGCTATCACGAAATAAGGTGTGAAGGAGAGAGAGAGGATAAGATGACAGATAGTGCAGAGTCGTGTCCCAGGGAGACCCCTTCAGGATGCAGAGAACCCTAAAAGGGGACAGAGGACTGGAGTAGGGATTAGAGAGGGGGCGAGAGAGAGAGAGAGAGGGAGTAAGTGTGATTAATCAATCAATCAATCAAAACTTTATTTAACCAGGCATAACACCATTGAGCAAGCTCATTTTTAAAGTGGGCCTGGGCAAAAAGGCAGATACATAGTAAGCAATTTCATACAAGGAACAGTAACAGGCATAAGTAACTATAAAACATAAAGTAAACACATAATGAGTATAGTACAGTCAAAAACTAGTCCATGGTAAGGACAATGCAGGCCTAGTCACCCACCAGAGTAAAGTTACTAAGTGAAGCTTCTAGGATGAGACCTGGGATAAATAAAAAAAAAAGAAGTCAGAGAAGAGTGGAGGGAGATGGCAAGGAAGTAGGCGAGAGGGAGGGGAGCAGAATCAATTTGCTGTAGTAAGAGTGAAATCGTAAGGGGGAGATGGATGAAGCCTTAAAATGTCTTGAGGGTTCCCAGAGGGGAAATAAGGCCTAACCCAGAAAGAGAACCCTTTATGGTGAAATGAACCCTGCAAGGGAGCAGGGAATTTTAGGCGATTGTAAACCCTCCTGTGGTTAGGAATGGTAATTATAGAGGGATAGTGAGAAGGAGGAAATGAGAAATAACACCTGGGAGGGGATGAGGCCTGATCAATGGAACCCTCCAGGTTGCTGGGAACCCTACAAGGGGACTTGGGAGGTCCAGGAAAGGTAGATGGTGGAAGAAAAGGTGGCAAGCCCAATCACTATAGGACCGCTTCAGGATGCTGAGAACCCTGCAAGAGGAGTGTGAAGGCTAGAAAAAAGGGGGGAGAGAGTAGGGGAAGGGAAAACTGTATGAGAACTAGCACCTAGGAGGAGCTAGGGTCAGTAGAAACTGTAGAGTTGACAGAGGCATTAGGTAAATTCCAAAGGGGGACTAACTGTATGGAGCAAGATGAAGGAAATTAAGGTGGGTCATAACAGGAACAGTTAAGCGCAAGATATTTGGAGAGGGCAGTGCTGATGGAATAGAGGGAAGAGTGTCAAATTTGGGGAGGTAGAGAGTTACATATTTTAGGGAAACGGTGAGAGTACCCAGACTGGCCGGAGAGGGTGGAGCAGAGGGGTACAGTTAGTGTGTGAGTGTCAGTAGATCTGAGAGTGGGAAGGAAGAGGGGGTGTTATAAATGAGAGGGAGAGGTAGGAAGGGAGTTCACCCAGCCAGTGTTTAGTGGTGAATTTAGTGCAGTGTGAGAGGCATCTATTTCTAAGAGAGGGGATGGAAAGGGCTCAATAGAGGTCATAGTGGTGGGTGTGATAGGAAGCATCAAGGACAAAGTGGCAGAAGGAATTGAAGAGAGTGTCCAATCTAGTCAGGGAGGACTTAGGAGCAACACCATAGACTATGTCTCAGTAGTCAAAAATTGGGAGGATCATCTTCTAGACAAGATCATGCCTAACTGCAGGAGGGATGCAACTGGGGTTCCTGGGCAGGAAGGGAAGCCTAGAGAGTCTCTGCCTTGTGCCAAAGGTCATGGAGACTGTCTTCTTGGTGTTGAAGAATAATTGGTGGTTTGCAAACTAGAGCTGGATCTTGTTGAAGTTGTGCTGCAAGCTTGATGTTACCTGAGCTGGGCATGAGTCAGATGCATACAGGACAGTATCATCAGCGTACATGTGTATTGTGGAGGAGGGGGAGCAGACAGATAGCAGGTCATTAAGAAAGATGGACAAAAATGTTTCTCAGTTTACCTGATATCTGATAGCATATGGTACAAGATAGCATCATTTATTTTTTTTAAAGACTACTTGGAGTAACACTACATAACATATAGGTAAACCTTGAAAAACTCCCTAAATACTTTGCAAAAAGTCATCATACTTAAAAAATAATAAGAAATAATATAAATTAGGCTATGCACACAATGATCATTATTATTTTAGTAAATCATAGTTCTAGGATGCAGGAATAATGTTGTTTTATTTGATTTCCTTTTACACCATTAAACGGATTGATAAAGAGTGGATCCAGCCATTGGCAAAAAACAAAACAAAACAAACTGTCATCTGGAGAAATTCAGTGGCACTACATTACCTGAAATATTTGAATCTGAAGTCATTCTATTTTCCATTACTGAGGGCATTTACATTTAAACAGGGGCTTATACCTAAATCTCTTGTCTTCAGCTGAAGCCTATTTTGGGGGGGGGGGGTGCCCTGCTTGTGACACCACCACCATTTGCACAGTCACACATGGTGGAGAATTCCCAAATAAGCTTCAGCTATGTTTAACCTCTGTTCCAACCTGTCTTCTCTTCAGTTGAAAACATCTATGTTAATGCAGATTAGTGTTGCTACTGCAGAAAGCTCAAGCCCTCAAAGTTTGGGAATTGACTTTTATGGGTTTCAACCCAATACCCACAATGTTTGGAAGTGTTCTTGATGGTTGTCAAGCCCAAATCTTATCCCTCCGAATCCCTTCCCCTTTTTACCCAAGATCACACTACAGGCATGGGGCTATGCGTCAGTGGTGTGGTACCCCATCCATGGCCAACAAATACCCACCCCGTCCCATACCATCATGACCCAAGATCAAGCTATGGATCCAGCTCTATGCTACAAGGTTATGCTGGCTGATGTGAGCCTTCTTTGATCCAATTCCAAGTTGTACAGTTACCAGACAATTGTATGTTGACTGTGCATGATCTTGTGAATTGTATATAGTATAACATACAGAGTACTTAACAGCAGCATTTGGTTTCTCATATTGCATAGCTGGATATCTACTATGTACTTGCACTTTGTTTTATACAGCTTCAATAAAACACTGCATAAAATAGTAAACATGCCCCAGACATGTAACATGCTTTGAGTAGTTCCAAGTATATGTCATAAAGAAAGAAAGTTAAAAGTATTCGATATGTATTGCACTCTACTTACAAATCTTTAAAAAGTCTGCTGCTTTGCACAAGTTCCACAGTATTGTGTGCAAAGCAATCTATATCATAAATTGATATAGAACTCTAACAGTGCTTGACAAGTATTCCAGTTACAGATCTAAAATGAGTAGCATGTGCATTAAACACAAAACCTGTATGGCATGACTCCAGTGACCTGTAACTTGGTCTTTGGGCATGAGAATAGTGGGGATGGTGTGGGGATTAGGGCTACGATTTACACATTTTGAATATGTTGGCCCAGTAAGAGGTATCACACCACTTGATGCACAATATCATACGTGTAGCTTGGCCTTGGGCAAAAAGGGGAAGAGAGGTGGAGGCATGAGAGTTAGCTGTGACATCCCTAATAAAAACATTTCCAAATCTGAGAACAGAAGATGGTAACACTGATCCACATTCATAAATGAGATAATGATTTTCTTCCCCTGGGGGTGCTTATTACTGGGAAAGAATGCCAAAGTCTTATTGGTGCAATGTACTGTTGTACTGTCACACCCCATGGTTCTAAAAAAAAATTCAAAGCAGTTACTTTACCACATCTTCTTTTAAGCATATTCATTGAAAATACCATTTGTGAGAGATTATAGGAAAAAAGTTTAACACATTACCACATGTCAAAACCTCTTGTACTTGTTCATTCCACTCTGTCTCACAGAAAGTTTTAAGCAGCATAAAACACTAGATTTATTGCACCTTCACTGTTGTTGCACTTATCCCAGTATTACAAACACCTAGCCCGGCCATAGTGAAAACAAATATTCTTGATTTCCTTCCAAATCAGACAGGTGACCTGGAAGAGAAGCACTTGCACCTGCAATGTGCACACATAGGCATACTGATGTTTCACTGTGATGTCATGGCTTCATCAGAGCAACAGTCCTGTGCTGGGAGACATCCCAGTCCATACTCGGGTGTGCAAGTAGGTAGTGCATGACTGGCATAGATATATGGATGCAAAGAACATGACAGCAGAAGGGGACCATAATGTGCATCTAGTCTGCCCCAGATTTGTAGGTTTCTACCCCCCTTATTACTCAATCTGGATAATGATGCCCTTATGCCTGTCCCATGCTTGCTTAAAGCCCCTGATAGCTTTGGCTCCAATAGCCTCCGGGGGCAGGCTGTTTCAGGTGTCAACCACCCTCTCTGTGAAGAAAAGCTTTCTGATATTTGTCCAGAACTTGCTTCCTCATAGCCTCAGTCCATGCCCTTGTGTTCTACTATCTTTTTTGAAGTGAAAGAGTTCATGTGTCTGAATCGTGTTTACACCCTTACTGTATTTGAATGCCTCTGTCCTGTCACCCCTCTCTGTCCTTGTTCCAGGGAGTACATGTTTAAATCCTTTAACTTTTCCTCACATGTCTTCTGGTGTAATCCCCAGATAATTTTTCTTGCCCTCCTTTGTACCATTTCCAACCTGTCTATGTACTTTCTGAGGTGTGGTCTCCAAAGCTGTATACCGTACTCCAGGTGGGGCCTGACCAGTACCCTGTACAGTGGCAAAACCACCTCCTTCCTCCTACTTATGATCTCCCTCCCGATGCAACCCAGCATGCAACCAGCTCTTAGTGCTGCCTTTTCGCACTGTCTTCCCACCTTCAGGTTGTCTGTTATTATGATCCCCAGATCACATTCTTCACAAATTTTTGCTAGTCCCCCCCTCCCCGATAGTAGTCAGCTCTTGGATTGCTTCTTCCTAGGTGCATAACCTTGCACTTTTTTGCATTGTAATGTAGCTGCTATGCTGTGGACCATTTTTCCAGCTTCTCTAGATCTGACTTCATTTTCCTTACTCCTTCTGTACAATCCACTCTGTTGCATATTTTGGTGTCATCAACGAACAAACACACTTTTCCTTCGAGCCCCTCAGCAATGTCAGCTATGAATACGATGAAAATTAGAGGCCCCAAAACGGAGCCCTGGGGCACCCCACTGGTCACCTCCCTTTCCTCAGATACCACACCATTTACATGCACCCTTTCTGTTCTGTCATGTAGCCAGTTTTTTACCCATCTTACTACCTGATGTCTGACCCCCATGTAATCTAACTTTTTTACAAGCCTTCTGTGTGGGACTGAGTTGAGGACCTTTCTAAATTCAAGGTAGACTGCATCGATGGTCCCTCCCTTATACATAGCCTTGGTCACCCAGTTGAAGAACTCGATCAGGTTTCTTTGACGTGATCTTCCTGATGTGAACCAGTGTTGTCTATGGTCCTGTTGTCCACTGGACTCCAAGAATGCTATTTTCCTCTGCTTTAGTAATGATTCCATTACGTTCCCCAACACGGATGTAAGAATCACTGGGAGGACCTCTGGCAGAGTCAAGCAGTGCAACTGCCAGGGCCAGTATTGTGGGAAGACATGCCAGATGTCAGCATTCATTCACCATACTGTACATCATTGCACATCATGCCTCCCATGGGGAAAAATAGCAAAAACTCCAGCCCACAAGAATGATGCTCTGCCTCACAATTCCTACACCACTAACCATATAACTCAGCTGGGGAACAAGATGTAATTCTGTTGGGACCAACACAGGCCCATGGCCCCAGCCTCGGGATTAAGGCAGGAAGGAACACTAGTGGAGGTATCTGCTGGGAACCAAGCTTCAAATTCCATCAGGGGTGTGCCTATTCAGTAGCTCCAGCCTGGGAGGAAGCCAAGGGAACATAGCTAGAGGTAAGTCTTGGGGGTGAGTGAGGAGTTGGGGGGACTAGTGTTCAGTCAAGTCAGAGCCAGCAAAAAAAAATCACCACAAACCCTCTGTATGAGTAATGTAAAGCTGTTCCCTTTAGATGGTTGCCTGCTCAAGTTTATGAGTATTTACTGTAGTTAGGAAGCTTAGGTAATATGCTAGGTATGAATCACATAAAGATATAAAAATGCACAAGGTATAATGTTGCTGTCATGCTTATCAGATTATATTTGATATCTATGAAATGTTCCATATTTATAATATTTATTGTGCTGCTTCTTTGCTATGTGGTGCAGATGTGGACTTATGAAAAAAATTCACGTTGGTTTGGAATTCTAGCATTGGTCACTGCTGCTTTTTCTTCTCCTCCCCCCACGTCATACACTCCAAGAGCAGCTAATATCCAATAAGGACTCCATGACGGTCAGGTTACCGAGTATATAATGGGATGTCTCCCAGCACAGGACTGAAGCTGTAATGGCACAGTAAAATGTCAGGATATCTGTGTGCACACATGGCAGGTTGTGTCTTTCTCCCCCAGATCACCTATCTGGTGTAGAAGGAAAACAAGAAAAATGTTTTTATCTGTGACTGGGCTAAGTGTTTGCAGTACTGGAATAAGTGCAACAACAGTGAGGGTGCAATTAATCCAGTGTTTGATGCTGCTTCAAACTGCCTGTGAGACAAAGTGGAATGGGAGAGTCTAAGAGGTGTTAGCATGTGGTAATGTGCTAAGCCTTTTTCCTATGAGCTCTCACAAATGGTGGTTTCAGTGAATATGCTTAAATAAAAAAGATGCAGTGAAGCAATTGTTCTGAAGACTTTTTTGAACCATGAGGTGTGACAGTACAAAGTTGCGTTGCACTAACTAGACTTTAACATATTTCCAAACATTGTGGACATTGGGATGAAAACCATACTTACACATTCCCAAATTTTGGGAGTTTGAGTTTTGGCTGCAGCATCTTAAATCTACATTAATGTATTTTTTTTTGCAATGACTTTCCTTAGTTTTTGAGACCATAGAGGGGTGGCAGGATCAGGATTGTCAGGCGTAGAAGGCACCCTGGACTACGACAGGCACAGGAGAGAGGCCAGACATATTTAGTGGCCGTCCCCAGGGATTCCACCAGACCAAATGGCCAGGTAACCTAAGGGGCTGCTTTGTCTGCCAATCCCCTGTGGGCAGTGCTTTGCAATGCCAGATAGATCAGGAACAAGACTGCCATTATTGCAGACTTGATTTCCTTGGTTGATCTGGCTTGCATTACAGAAACCTGGATAGGGGATGATGCTGGCCCAGTTTTTGAGGCAGCCATCCCCTCTGGGTACACCGGCATGCACTGCCTCAGAGAGGAATGTATGGGCAGTAGGGTAGCCATCTGTTTTAGATCCAACTTGTGCTTCACTGTGCACCCAGTGAGAGCCTGGGTTACTTCAAGTGTGTGGCTGTCTGTGGGAGTCTAGGCTCTGGCTGCAGGATTTTCCTGATTTAGTGGGAGATTTCCTGCAGGAGGTTGCCAGATTTATCATTGGTGAAACATTGGAAGCCCCCAGATGTATTGTCATGGGGGATTTCAGTGTTAGGGATGATAATGAATCATCATGGCTTGGGTATAACCTCCTCCAGATCATGTCATCACTGGGCTTGTCCCAAGTAGTTTCCTCGACGACTCACCAGGGCGGGCACACATTGGACCTGGTGTTCTCACTGGGGCTTGAGATAAATGATATCAAGATTGATTGAGTGGCATGGTCTGATCACTGCACGGTGCGGTTCAAGTTCAGGGCTCCCACCAGATGCCTTCTGCCTACAGAGATGATGAGTTACTGCCCTTTGCTGGGATTGACCTTGGAGGGTTTTTTGATGGTAACCGATCTATCTAGTGTGGGCAATGCATGCGTTGGAGGCATTGGCAATGCAGTTGGCACCCATAATAGGATGTTATCTGATGCAATTGACTCCCTCACATCTGTCCATGTATGACCCAAATCTTCCTACTTGAGAGCCCCATGGTTTGATGTGGAGCTCAAGGAGTCGAAGAGGAAGGATTGGAGGTTGGCACGCTGCTGGAGGAAGACCGGGCTGGTAGAGGACAAACTGGCCTTGCGTGCAGATTATAATGCGTACCGGGGAAAATCAACATTAAGAAGGCAGAATTCCTGTCCAGGGAGATTGCTGCTGGAAAGAACTGATCAGCTGCACTTTTTCAGACTGTGGGCAGGCTACTTAGCCCAGCCTGTCTACAGCTGAAGAAGGCCTTTTCTAATGCTGAATGTGAAGAGTTTGCTCAGTTCTTCTTGGACAGGGTGTTCGGCATCCGGCAGGGAATTCCCTCAGTCAGTCAGTCCAGAGCTGACAGTGGTCACCTGAAGTGCCTTGAATGTACTTCATCTGATTGGGGAGAGTTAAGACTCATGGAGGCAAGTGAGGTCATTGAGATAGCGACCAATCTGAAGCACACTTTTTGTAAACTGGACCCGGTTCTGATGCGTTTCTTGATGAGATGTGTCGACACTGTTGGTCCAGTGTTTGCCTTGATTACCTATTGTTCCTCATCAGAGGGGGCTTTCCCTGATGTCTTGAAGAAGACATTGATGAGACCGCTCCTCAAGAATCCATCTTTGGACCCGGCAATCATGGCAAATTATCATCCCATCTCCAACCTCCCATTCTTGGCGAAGATTGTGGAGAAGGTAGTGGTGCTTCAGTTGGAGGAGCACCTAGTGATCTATGAGTTATATGAACCTCTCCAGTCAGGGTTTTGGGCAAGGTATAACACAGAAACTGCACTTGTTCAGATGCAGAAAGATATCCTCAGGGCTAGAGATTGAGAGGAAAGGACAATTCTTGCTCTCCTCGATCTCTCCTCAACATTTGACATGGTGGACCATTGTGTGCTGCTTGACCACCTCAGGGAATTTTGCAGACTCACTGGCACGGTCATCTGCTGCTTCATGTCATTTCTAACCAACAGGAGGCAAAAGGTTGTGATGAGGAATTTCTCCTCCACCTCTAGTCTCCAGTTGTGCAGAGTTCTCCAGGGTTCGGTCTTGTCCCCAATGTTGTTCTCTGTACATGCTGCCCCTGTGGGGATCATTAGGAAGTATGGTCTAGGGTTTCATTGCTATGCTGAGGATACCCAGCTATACTTGTCCTTTGCCCCAGGAACATCCAATGCAGCAGATTTGCTAAACAGCTGCCTTGCCAAGATCAATGACTGGATGACCTCCAGCTGGTTATGGCTGAACTCTGATAAGACAGAGGTATTGGTGGTGGAGTCAAACAGAGTGTGGGATAGGTTGGCCTCTGGTGCAGAGATTGGACTTGTTCTGGGATCTATCTCATTGTAACATCCTCTGAGGTGCAGAATCTCGGTGTTGTACTGGACAGGGGATTGACCATGGAGGCACAGGTGTCTTCCACTGTCCATTCCTGTTTTTTCCATCTCAGGAATGTTGCCAAGATAAAGCCTCTTGTGCTGCCTCTGGATCTCCTCACCTTGATACATGCCTTGGTGATATCAAGGCTTGACTACTGGAATGTGCTCTACCTTGGGTCATGGGAGGATCTCTCTGCAGACTGCAGCTGGTGCAGAATGCAGCTGCCAGGTTACTTATAGGGCAGCATAAATATTGTCATATTATACCGGTACTGTGTGAGTTGCACTGGCTGCTGGTCTAGTGGAGGATCCTCTTTAAGGTGGGTCTTCTCACCTACAAGGCCCTACATGCCAGGGATCTAGTTAGCTGATGGACCTCCTTACGCTGGCTGTCTTGGTCCACCCCCTCTGCTCCTCCTGTAAGGGTCTCCTTGTTATTCCCAGGATGAGGTTAAAAATGGCAGGTGACATGGCTTTTAGTGTTGCCGGCCTCGTCCTGTGGAATTTGCTCCCCTTGGGGTTAGGGAGGCCCCATCTTTGGAGGTATTCAAGGCCCACCTCAAGGCCCTCCTGTTCACCCAGGCTTTTCCTGACCTGGCCATTTAAGTGTGATCATTATGCTATGGTCTTTATCTCAGTTGTCTGCCACCATGTTTTTATTATATCCTAGATATATTTATTTTATTTTATTATTTATGGAAATCATTGCTGAGATAATACTGATTTTCATGTTCGCTGTGTGTATTCATCTGTGTATTTTATTCTTAAATGGCACCCAGAGCCTCCAGGATTGGGGGTCTTTTTTAAATAGAAATTGCCTTGTCTTGCCTTGATTAAATTGCTTTGTGCAGGCACCTCAAAGTCCTATGCAAAGAATGAGATGACTCCTAAGGTTCTTTGTGCCTCTTAACTTTCTTTTGTGGAGGTCAAGCTGCTCAGCCATTTTGGTCCATGTGCATCATTCCTAACTTTCTACATGCAGGGTCCTGCAGTGTGTGAGAATAACAGAAATTATTCTTTAGTCATCTGGTAGCCTCCAAGGATAGACACCAGGACAGCAGTGATGACTGTGGAAATTTGGAGTCTGAAGTCCATTTAGTGTAGATCATGATTAATTCTGGTAGGAGCATAAGGGATCACCAAGAGTGCTGATCCAAAGGGGCTACCTCAAGGGAATTCCCTGATGGCCTTGTGATGCACAAAGGATTTCACCAAAGCAGGTGTTTTCACTTTTGGGAGAACTTTTGGTCCTGTCCATGACAGCGAGATGCTTTCAGCTATCCTGAAGATGGAGAGATATCTTTTGCCAAAGACTGAGCTGCTGAAACAGGTAGGACATGGACTTATTTGTGTATGGAATTACAAGCTGGTGTGGATATTGGAGACATTATCTCTGTCAGATGGCCTGAGAGATTGCCAATCACTGCTTGAGGGCAGGCTGAGGCAGATACTGGTACACTAGGGCCTAGCACACTGCATTGTGAGAGTTAAGACTTGGTTAATGTGAGGTGTTAGAGCTTGGGTGGATGGCAGCTAGGATTGCCAGAGTGAATGTCCCTATCGCGGTGCTGCCTCCATCACACCAGATAAACTGATGCTGCAGTGTCATTGTAGTTAATGAAAACTGAGTGAACCCAAACTGTATAACAATGTAGTAACTCTGGTAAATTCAGAAGGCACCATATGAAAGGCTCTGTCCTGAAGTAAAACTTCACCATTGATAAATTGCAAGAAATAAGAGGAGTCATGGGGCTCTTGTAAGAGATGTGAAAGGTTAACACCTTTTTAAAGAGCAGCCGACACTTTCAGGAGAACTTTAACGAAACATAATATTTAGATACTGTCCAGCTTGCATTTCACATTAGTTCTGTATTTCTACTGCCTATTATTTTGTACTGAGGTAATTTGCATGAAAACAGTATATTTGCTCCTGAAAAGTTTATTCCTGCTGCTTTCTCCCTACCTGAGGTCATAATGCACTGCTTGTGACATCACAGTTACTTACAGGACAACAGACTGTGATGTCACAATATAGGATTATGACTTGAAGTAGGAGCTAATCTATAGAGGCAGATGAACTCTAAGGGATAAAAATCATGTATTCATGCAAATTTCCTGAGTAATAAATAATTAGGATCAGAAATCTATAGAATATATACAGAATACAAACTGAATTGTACCTAATTGTTATATTTTTCAAAGTTTTCTTCAACTGATTTGCAGCTCTTTAAGTTACCCTAAGGTTTTGACTTACTATATATCCAGGGTCAGAAGAGAGTCTGTCTTATAGTATTGAAAAGGACAGTGATTTTTGGGGCTGTGTTCTCTTTTGTGTAACTGTAAATATGTTAGTAAACATGACAACAATCCAACATGTAGCAGAGTAATTTGTTTCTGACAGTGCAGAAGGGGCGCCAAGCAAAGCTCATCAGGAAGTGAATGGAAAGGAACAGAACTACTAGTAGCTAGGGTATAAATGTATCTTATTGAAACTGATGAACAGTTACCACCTACCCTAGACATGGAAGGTACACCTGAAGTTAGGCACACCACTAGTCTTTGCCTGATGTCAAGACAGTGTTATTATATGGTATCATCCCCCAAATGAAAGAACAGGGGAGCAGCAATTGCTGAAAGAGATTCTTGCGGTGCATGCCATATAGTAAGGGAAGTGAGAGGACCAGAGGGAAAGCCAGAGTAAACAAATTCTGGTCAGAGACAATATTACTGTATTTATTTATTTATTTATTTATTTATTTATTTATTTATTTATTTATTTTATTCAGGTCTAGGATTACAAATACCTTTGAGCCAGGACTCTTTTACAAAGGTTCCACGTCATGGATTACAACAAGACAGTACATAAACACAGTTTGAAACATATTACGAGGTACATACAGAGAGCTATACAGTAAATATTGCTAACAGGGTATTATAAGGTGGGTGGGTATAAAGAGGAGGAAATAGAAGGGAAACAAAGAGGAAAGTAGGCAGCAGAAGGATATGAGAGCTGTAGGGGGAGATTGTAAAGGGAGGTAGGTGGAGGAGGACAGGTGGAAAGGATGGCAGAAGGGGTGGGACAAGGGGAAGGAGTGGGATGTGGAGGAAGGGAGGGGCAGCATCCAAGAGGCATTTTCAGAGAACAGGAAGTGCCAGGGTTGGGCAGGGCAGTGGGGTAAGTGCTAGGAGGTGGTGGACCTCAATGAGGCTACTGGCAATGGAGCCAGGAGCAAAGGATACATTTAACTGTGGAAAGATTTTAGGAGTGCTTTATTCCTTTTATTAACATAATGCTGCCCTGATGTCTGTGGAGAATTGTATCCATCCCCCACCCACACATACCAAAAGACACTCCACCCCCCCCACTGAACCTGAGACCCCGATGATGATGGTTAACATATTCGCCCCAACAGCAGCAACCCAAAAAGATTTGTTTAAAGCCAGTTAGTAGCTGTCAATCCCTTAGTGCAGAGTGCCTCCAAACTGTTCAGTATTCAATGACAATAAGGGCAAGAATGAATGGTGATGTACTTGGCTATAGTAAGACCTGATTGGATGAGTCTCAGCCAACCATGTTTTACTACAGACAAATACCTGTCACCATTCATTCATGCCCTTACTGATCTTACTGTTTGTCTCCCCACCCACCCTACAGATCTCCAGGTATCCAGCCATATATTCTATCCCCCACTCTCTGTGCCATAAGCAATAAACAGTTGTAGCAGTAAAGAACAAATAAATATTATTTATCTGTCCCCCAAAAGATGTCCACGTTGAACTTGTTTGTGTTTCTGTGTGAATGATAGTGCATGTTCTTGTCCCTGAGCTCCTCTCTCTCTCTGGTGGCTCATGTGAACCACAATGCCCAGCCTGAGCCTTGCTCTCTGTGATGGTACCCACTGACCTGCCCCGCAGATCTCCTAGTGTCCATGCTGCTTCAGTGCACCCCCACCCCGCCACACATTACAAGGAGTGAGAGTACTGTGAAGTGAGGCTGCATTGCTGCAGAGCTGTAGCTTAACCCTGGGCAGTGGGGAGAAAGAGACTTGGACTGCTGGGTCAAACACCGAGAAGGAGAGGCAGCAGCCCTCCCCAAAAGAGAGTGCAGGATCAAAAGAGGTAATGAGTGGCACCAGTGTCAGGGACCGAGCAAAGAGAGAGCCCTAAACAGTGACAGCAACATGCTAAGATGTGACAAGTAAGCAGAATGAGAGTGATCACCAGGTGACAGGCTGTCACTATTGCAGCACCACCATGGCAGTGAGAAATTAGGAGTAATGCAATGTAGTGACCAAAATCATGATGACTGGTGGCTCTCAGACCTGCACCTGAACAAACGTGCAGTTCAATGAGTGACCCATCCCCCAGCAGTGTCAACTCCCTCTCCCTCACCCCCACCCTCCGAGATAGACACAGCAACAGCAAGAGCTGCTTCCAGTGCAGCAAATATGAGCAGATCCAATGCATTCCATTCAAAGACGGTGTGAACAACCCCTTCAAAACAGAGAAGTGGAGTACAGTGTGCACCCGAGCCAGGTTGCCATCCATTTTATCACATTCACTCTTCCAGCACCTTGCTGTCGGTTTGACTCTCTGTTTGTCTTTCTGAAGCCCAGTGGAAGTAGACAGCACATGCAGAGAGGCAGAGAAAGTGGCAGCAAGTGTGCTGTGACCAGGACAGAGAGCAGTGCTGCAGAGTTTTCCTTTTGTCGTAGGGGAGAAGACATCAGAGAGAGAGAGAAACCAGAGACAAACTTAGTGTATCTATTCCACTACTGCACAAGAGGAGCACCCAGACAGAGCCAGAGATAACTATGTGGGTCACATATCTGCCACTTCACATTGACTAGCACAGTGCAGGGTGGGCACAGGATGGACACCCCTGGGAAGTTGCTGCCCCTTACACCTCCATCTTACATCAGCACATATGGAACAATCTGCAGTGGCCAGAGACTGATGTAGGTTACTCATCTTCCCCTCCACACCCATCCCACTCCACAGAGGTTGGCACAGTGGCAAGGAATCCTCCAGGTGGGCAGCCCAAGGCAAATAGTGGACTATGGCCTGGCAGAAGTTGGTGACTGGTGCCCCCTCCACAACCAATCCACAACTGCACATTGGCTGCCCCAGCCAGAGACAGAAATGTGAATTGCACATTTGCCACACCATACCTGGTTCTATCTAGCCTGGTAGGCTCCAGGTGGGTGGAAATGGAGTTGCGGTCCAGATCCAGTGGAAGGCTGAGGCCACTGGCACCCAACACACCATTCCCCATCTCTATACATGTGAAGCATTTTCTCCTTCCTTTCCACCTTCTGTATGGGCAGATCCTGCAAGACAAATATTGTAGAGTACTATGACTGGGTGAAGTGGGAATTGGAGAAGTTCCATGCAGTTAATGTCCTGTATTTGGATTTCAGTAAGGCCTTTGATTCATTGCTGCATGGGAGGTTTGAGGGGAAATTGGAATATGTGGGGGCAGGACCAAAAATGGTGAAATGGATCACAAACTGGATAAAGGGGAGGCAGCAAAGGGTCCTGGTGGGTGTGGGGGGGGGGAACCTCTCGGTGGTTAGTCTTGTACAAATAGTAGAGTTGGGGGTCTGGGGCTCCAATCAGACCTGCTGCTGTAATGGAGTTCAAGCCTGCCTGAATGCAACAGGATGGAGGGTTGCTGCACAGATGATTGCTACAGCCACTCAGGCACCACTGGGGATTTAAAACAAGAACTGGACTATGGTAGGCAGTAGTCATCCTCCTCCTCCTCCTACATTGATTGCTTGCAGCACTTGCCCAGATCCTACTCTCCTACCAGTGCCCACCAACAGTCAGTAGTGTCAGTGGGTGGCCACCGTTGGAGTGGTCAAGCGAGCTTCTTGATTTGTTACTAGCCCCCTCTTCCAATACTCTCTCATGACTTCCTTCTGTGTCTGGTTGCATTTGCTTGTTTCCAAAACACCCAAAAAACTTTTTTTCTAGTGTCTACTTAGATACAGAATATTAAATATATCAAAATAAAATGTAATTGCTTTGAAGAAGATAGAAGCCTTTATGTATGGTTGGAGAACGCTGAAATCTCATCTTAATTGTTTTACTTCCTTGTTGCTATTTTGAATTTTTAGGTTAAATCAAATATAATACAACAATTTTTTTTTGAGAAGATAGAAGCTTTTATTATGGCTCTTTTTGTTTTGAATCATGCACACCAAAGCATTGAAGCAGTCAGATCTCCATGATTTCAGCAGCCTTGCACCATCCCTCTGATTCTAAAAATATGTATCGTAATCGTTGAATAATCGTAGGTCTATATTCTTAACAAGCATACCTTTTTGTCACTATCCTTTCAAATGTTTTTAATTCATTATAATTACTCACCAAGAAGAATGATCATAATGAGTTCATTTAAGATTTCATAATTTGATCTTTTGCAGTTTTAATAACCTCCCAATCCTGGAGTCATCAATGTGTTTTATATACACATTTCTTTGCTCAGTTCATCAATGGTCCAGTAAGATTTAGAATAAAATAACTTTAGAACAAAACTGTATAAACTTTGGGTTTGTTTTGTGCAAATATTACCTTATCCCTGAGTTGAAACTGCTTAGGAGATTAGTTGTACATACTTTTGCATTTCTCCACACTTTTACTTCAGAAATTTGTAAAAAACAAAAATATGAAAAAATAACACTCAACAGTCCAATATGATTTAGAATAAAATAACTTTAGAACAAAGCTGTATAAACTTTGGGATTGATTTTGTGCAAATATTAATTTCTCTCAGAGCTGAAAATGCATAGGAGATTAGTTGTACATATTTTTTTATTTCTCCACACTATTACTTTGGAAATTGGCAAAAGAAAATATGAAAAAATAACACTTGACCTTCTGCACAAGTCTTGACCTCCCATAAAAGGAATGGATTAAAACTTATTGGGAGTCATTTAAGAGGTATCCTAAGGTCATGATTTAGTAAACTATACATTTAATGTGTTTTAATAATAGAAGTTGCCAAAGATGACATTATAAAAGAAAAATATCAGTGGTGCAGCATAGATGCCTAAGAGGTATCAAACCATTTGCTTCTAAAAGTTTCACAGACAGCCTGGACTTCTTTATGTGAGTGAACGTTGTTTTCTTCTGTGTCTTCCTTCTTCCCCCTATCTGATCAATGTCAGCTGCACATATAGATATTGCTGGCTAATAATTACTAAAATTAATTTGCTTTTTTCCTGAAAAGATTTAACATGATCCCATTCTGAAAAGATCTAATGTGCCCCCAATAAGCAGATCATTTTGTTTCAAGTTTTTTTTCATATTAAGAACTAAAAAATTTCATTGAAGTGCTGTATATTGCTAGAATAACTTAGGATCTGCTGTTAAATTGGGCATGAAAGGTGATAAATCATATGTTCTTGTCTCAGCAAAGTGGTTTTAGAAATCAGGCTGTCAGAAATGCAATAGCAGTTATGCAAAACAAATGTAAATATCTCTAAAAGTATAGAAGTTACTTATAACCCATCAACATGAAAGCTGTTCAGGATAAAAATACCTTTCAAATGAGCCTATTTATTAAGCTGCACTAATTATATTTTTTTAAACTATGGCCATCTGATTACCTGAATTTTCATTGTTTGGCACACTTTTCACCTTTCTGATGGCTATATTTAAAAGGATCTAATGAATTCAGATTAGTGACTACCCTCATTTGAAAGATCATTTTGTCCTGAACAACTTTCATGTTGGTTGTATATTGGTAACTTGTATACTTTCTGAGATATTTACATTTGTTTGGCATGACTCCTACTGTGTTCACTAGGAGAGGAAACAAAATGAGGTTGTTGGGAAGACCATATTTTATAAAACATAAAGAATTCATATTAGTGACTACTCTCATGTGAAAGGTCTTTTTGCCCTGAACAACTTTCATACTGTCTTTTATGTGCATCTTGAATAATTTTAAAGATATTTAGATTTGTTTGGAAGGTGTGCATATTTGTTCTCAGAGAAAAACAGCTTGGAATTCAATGTCCATCATTCTTAAAAGAAAGAAGGGAGTATTTGTAACTGCCATAGGGATTTGCGGTGTTATGGAAGGATACACTGAAAACTACTGAAAAATGTGTTCCACAGAAACCCCTTATCAAGCTAAAGTGATATGCCTGTAGGCTCCGTCTACAACCATAAAAATGGGAGTAATACATTCATTTTAAAAGCTGTCTTGCAGTACATAGATTTTGAAAATAATCTTGCCAAATATAGATTTATAAAACCAATGTGCAACATGCAGATGTTGAAAACTGCCATACAAAATGAAGAGTTTGAAAACCATAATAAAGATATTAAAAATATTCATGCATCATGTAGATGTTTATAAAATTTGTGAAGGATGTGTGTGCAAATGTTTTGATTTTTAATTTAAAATAACTAAATACTAATTATTAATTTTAAAAAATGGCCCTCATATTTAGTCATGGTCATGTGTGCTACACCAAATCAATGCTTCACTAAAAATCAATTGGTTGCCAGGGAGCAAAATTCAGAGAAAGCTTGTCCTGTCGCCTTTCTCAATATTGTGCTTCTATACCAAGCAAGCAAAATTTATTTAACATAGTAGTAGTAATAGTAAAAAGATTTATTTATACAGGAATAAGTAAATAGTATAATTTCACAAAAATGCCATTAGGGCCAGTAAGGCCCTCTTTTTAAGGCACATCTGTTTGATAACATAAACAACAACAATGTTTCATATAAAAAAGTATGAATCCATAATAAAAAAAAGGAAAAGGACAGATGAATATACATACAATCAATCTATTTTTTATAAAGATAGCCTAGAGATGACAATGTTTTATATATTACATATACATCTGAAACTTAATTCCTGTTTGATCGTTGTTTAGAACTTTCCCACTCTCATATCTTGGATTTTAACAGTTCTTGGGAAATTATTCCATGTTGTTGAAGCTTTATACTGAAATGACATCATTTCAAATTTATTCTTTATTTTCGGGACTTCTAATTCTCTAACCCCTGTTTTTCCTTAAGTTAAACTGGTGCGAGGGATGGGTTAACTTTTCAGCTAAACTTGTAGGGGAACCAAGTTTATAGGTTTTATATACAAAATTAACCCAACATTCTTGTCTACAAAGTTCTAAAAATGACCATGTTCAAGTTTTATACATTAAGCAGTGATGAGTGTCATATTTACATCATAACACAAACCTAGCTAACCTACTGCAACAAATAAGTTTTTGAAGTTAATTTTGATTTGCATGGGAGTAAATGTGGCACCCGTAATCGTTCAGCAGTAGGATCAGTTGGTTGGCTATAGTCAGTCTATCTTTTTACTAATACAGTTTGCTGCTCTCCTCAAAGCACCTATCCTAAAATTAAGTTTGCTGATTAGTCCATTTATACGCTGTTCAAAAGTTAAATTTTGGTGTATAGTAACCCCTAAATATTTATATGTAGAAACTTGAGTCAGTTTACTACCATTTTTTGCTGTTATTTGGAGAGTCTTATCATTGGACAGTTTTCCAGATATAACTGAAATGAATAACACAGTCTGGATCTTTTTTGAATTTATAATCATGTTTGAAGAAGTAAACCAGTTTGGCAAAATGTTGAAGTCTGACTGTAGCCTGGCTTCATCCTCCCCAACACTTGATCCCTCAGAGACCAGGACTGTGTCATACCTGTAGAATCTGATGGAGGTGGGCTTCATTAAGCTGGGAAATTCATATATATATATGATAAACAACAGGGTTCTAAGGATGGACTCCTGAGGGACACCATGAAACACTTGATGGGTGTAGAGCACCGGCCCTCCAGAGCCACCATCTGTGATCTGTTTCCCAAATATGAATGGAACCATTTCAGTGGTTAGTCTGCTACACCAATTTTCTTCAGACTGTTTATCATAATGAAATGATCAACTAAGTCAAAGGCTTTTGAGAGGTCGATGAACACCACACCCATGGGCCTCGACTCCCCGAGGGGAGTCAATATTAGATCTAAAGATTCCGTGAGTGTGGTGTCCATCAACAAACCTCTCCTAAAACCTGTATTGGAAATTGTTTAGTTTATTATATTTTTCCAAGTAGCTTGTGAGTTGGCTGTGGATAAGTCTTTCTAGTAGTTTTGAGACAATAGACAAAAGGGCAATTGGCCTAATGTCCAAGCCCTCTTTATGTATGGGAATGATTTTAGCTAACTACCATGAATTTGGAAAGGAGCTGTCCATTAAGCTTTTATTGAAGCGGTCAGTCAAAGGTTGAGTAACCTTATACATGGAGTCATTCAGCAAATGAACTTCAGTGTCATCGGGACCACTAGCCTTGTCTGTCTGTAATTTACTTATTTCTTTTATAACCTAAGTTTTGGATATTCTTTTAAACCAGAAATATGGTACATTATTTTGTCCTTCTGGACTACTTTCATATTCAAGTTCATGGGTCCCCTTTTTTGTGTTTTCCATGTCTGGTATATTTAGGTCAGGGATCTCAATAACATATTTATTTAAGATTTCAGCTGCATTATCTGTCTTGTATGACTCCATTTTCTAAAACTGTTATGTCCTTTATTTGTTTAGATGAATTTAATGAAAGATTTCAGAAATGCCCAATAATTTTTAGGATCTTTTGTGTCATTAATCTTATGTTTAAAATATTGTGCTTTTACTTTCCTTACTTCTTGACTAACTTTGTTTCGTATTATTTTAAAGTGGTCCCATGTTGTTTGGGTTAGGTTGTTATTCGCTTTCTTCCACAAGTAGTTTTTCTGAGAAATAAGTCTTTTTAATCTATTATTTATCCATGGTAGGTGGCTTGTCTTCCTCACTTTCTTTTTACAAGGAGCACACTTATTGCATACCTCTAAAAACATATTTGTGAACCCCTCCACAGCCAAGTCCAAATCTGGAATAAAAGAAATCCTATACCACTTTTGTTTTGACTTTTAAGCTGAAAACACTGCTTGTCATAGTTTTTTAAAACATCTGACTACCAAAACAGTTGGTTTTTAAGTATTTGTGTTGTTTATATCTGTATTTAGGATGAAATATACTATGTTATGATCACCTAGGCTGGGAGGGTTGATGTTCTTTCCTAATACTGCAACTCAGGAGAAACAAAGATTAGGTCTAATATGTTTCCTAAGCTGTCGACCCTGCCTCTTCTAGTTGGTTTTGATATGATTTGCACCAAGTTTAAACTTTGGAATGACTCATCCAACATTTGACCTCTTTTGCATCCCCACGCTGCATTGAAGTCATCCACTAATATTAGCTTTTTTCCCTTAGTAGTTTGAGCTATAGTCTCAGCTAATTTCTCAAAATGAATTGTCATCATTTTTATGGGGTGGGGGAGAGTAAACCACTCCAATCACTGAGTCCAAGGATAGTATATTAATCAGCATACATTCAATGCCTTTGATGTTATTAGAATAGCATATATACAAGTGGCCCAAGCATTGGTTTATATATAGTATTACCTCCCCAACCCTAGTGCCTCTGTCCCTTATATGGCTGTAGTACTGTAATTGCTTAATGAAATTTCATAATTTTCAATTTTGTTAACCATGTTTCTGATAGTGCAATAATTTCAGGTTTCTCCACTTCAACCCATGCATGAAATAAGTCCATTTTATTCACCAAATTATGTACATTATCATGCATGAATTTTATTGACCCAATTTTGGGCCCTGGATTTAGCTCAATGTCTCCACTAAGGATTAAAGCCACCCCGAGCACTGACCCATCAGTCCCATCAGCTTGATTGTTCAATACTAATTTAAATTGTGGTTGATAACTTTTCAATTGTTGCTTTATTAAAACAAAAGTATTTTGTCTTTTTATCAAACTTTTTCCAGCTGCAGTAAGGTCCGATGTGTGCAGTTTCCAATGGGATTGGCTCATCATGGTGACAGTATCTCCTGCACAAATAACACATAGTTGGAACAAACATGTTAATACAAGCAAAGTCCCCAAAATAAAACCAAATATTACTCTATTATGAGAGCTATTAGTCTGCTTTAGAGCCATAATTATATCTCTGGAGCCCGAAAACACTACTAAACACAATGTGTCTCCAACCTCCTGAGTGAGGACACTCACCAGATAAGGCAATAAATATCAGCTATTAATCCAGAAATATGTGTTAGTTGAGGTAAACCTTATTTAGTTTCTAGACCATACTCTTTATAAAAAATTCTATTTGGTTGCATCAATTGTACACAAGGAAAACTATCTATAAATTTATATACAGTAAATATAAACCTAGTATCTATCCTTTTATTTGAAGATTAAAAACATTCAAATCCAGTCCAAACATTTAAACCAAGTCAGACCTGTATCAGAGTATTTTTCATCTCTGAGTGGCACAGCCACCCATGTTTGTGCCACAAAACTTGCACTTGTAGCTAGAGCTTTGAATATCGGGCCACACTTCGGGTACTGTTCTAATTTACAATGCAGTTTGTGCACAGATGGAAAGATGTGCTGCAACATACCTCTATAGCGCCTCATCCCAAAAACGTGTAATCTCTGTACTTCTGGCCTTGAAATGGTGCATGTGGGGGGGAAGTGTAATCTATGGGGGAACATGGCTAACAGTTGAGTCCTGGAGAGGTGCTTGCTGGTGGGGCATGGTGGGGACAAAGCCAAAGTCAGCCAGCTTTCCCCAGCCGGGGTGAATAAACACCTTTATAGGAAAAAATATATCAAAATACTACTCTGAATCATAGAAGTTGTCAGCAGATAAGGACCACCAGCCCCATCCTGTCTGCCTGAAAGTTTTATGCTAGTTTGTGGCCTCTGGCTCCATCTGGTCAATGACTTTACACCCCTCCTTCCCACTTCTAAGGTTCCCTTATGTCTGTCCCAGGCATGTTTAAATCCCGCCACTGTGCTTTCTCCCACCTCCTCCTGTAGCAGACTAGTTCATGCATCCACCACCCTCTTTGAGAAGAAAAACTTCCTCATATTTTCCCTCAACCTGCCACCCTCCAACCTCATATCATGCCCCCTCATTCTTGTACTCCTCCTGTACTGGAAGATGTCTCCCCCAGCATCTTGTTTATGCCCTTCAGGTCCTTGAATGTTTCCATCATGTCCCCCTAATCCCTCTTCTGCTCCAGCGAGTACATATTGAGTTATTTTAATCTTTCCTCATAAGTCTTCTGGTACAAGCTCTGTACCATCTTAGTCACCCTCCTCTGGACCGCCTTCACACTATCAATGTCATTATGAAATTACAGCCTCCTGAACAACACTCTAGGTGAGGCATCACCACTGTTTTATACAATGGCATCACTACTTCCTGCCTTCTGCTAGTGATACCCCTGCCTATGCACCCCAGCATGCCACTGGCCCTTCCTGCAGCCTTTGTACTCTGCTTAGACACCTTTAGGTCATCTGAAATAACAATCCACAGGTCCCTTTCTTCCTTGGTGATCATCAGCAACTCCACCCCATCCTGTTGCTCTCCCCAGGGTTCCTTCATCCCAGGTGCATTATTTTGCACTTCTTCAAATTGAACCTCAGTTGCCACACTTCAGACTCTTTTTCAAGCTTCCCTAGGTACCTCCTCATTCTGTCCACCCTGTCTGGAGTATCCACCCTGTTGTAGATCTTGGTGTTATCTGCAAATAGGTAGACCTTTCCCTCCAGCCCTACTGAAAAGTCACTAATGAAGACAATAAACAGGACTGGCCCAAAGACTGATCCCTGAGGTACCCCACTGGTCATCCCCCTCTCCCTGGATTGGATCCCATTTACCACCACCACCCCCATGCATCCTATCTGTTAGTTAGTTCCTAACCCAGTTTACCACCTTGTGCCCTATTCTCAGACTGCCCATCTTGTTTACCAGTCTTTAATGTGGGATGGTGTTGAAGGCCTTGCTAAAACTGAGGTAGGCGATGTCCACCACCTCCCCTCTGAATTTTCCTCCTTCATCAACCAGTCAAAAAAATCTATCAGATTCATCTGACACAGCCTTTCTGTTGTGAATCCATTTTGTCCTGGATCCTGGGCACCATTTGGATTCCAAGTGTGTCACTATTATGTCTTTAAGCAGTGCTTCCATGATCGTACGTACTACTGAGGTGAGGAGGACATGTCTATAGTTCTCTGCCTCCATTCTACTACCACTTTTGTGTAGAGGGACTACATGTGTCCTCTTCCAGTCTTCTGGAACCACATCTGGGTTGAGTGACTCAGTGAACATGGCAGCAAGAGGTGCTGCTTGCTCTCTTTGCAGTTCCCTTAATATCCTTGGGGTGTATGCCATCTGGCCCCATTGCTTTGTCCACCTTTAGTTTTGTGAGCTCCTCCAGGACTTTAGCTTTTATTAATTTTGTTTTATTTTTACCTGTGGCTTGCATTCAAGGGTAGCTTGAATTTGAGGGTGACTTATTTTTCAAAATCACATTTTTAAGTGCTAAAAATGAAGTGTTACACATCCTGGATTTGACAAAGTTTATTGTTATTAGTCTGCTTCATATCAAAAAAAGTAAAAGAAGCATCAACTAAATTAATCAGTTTTACATACATGCATACATAAAGATGTGGCAGTCAGGATGCAATTCAGAAATGCTGTTGAATATCACAGCATGCTGCAGTTTACTGCAGGGGCCATTGTAAGTCAATGGCAATTAAGCCGCTTTGTTTTGTAGGATTTTGTGATGTCATTACTGCAAATTATTGTGCTTCATTACGGCTGACTCCACTGCACATACATACATGTATACATACATACATACATACATCATAAATACACACATACATACATAATGTCAGCAGATAAGGACCTATATGCCCCACCTAGTCTACCCAGTATTATCTCTGCTACTGAGCTCCTCCTCCCCCATCTTACTCATCTCTCCTTCTCCCCCAAGATTCCCATGTGCCTGTCCTATGCTTGCTTGAAACCTGATACCACTTCTGTTTCTGCCACCTCCTTTGGCAGGTCATTCCAAGCATCAAGCACCCTCACCATGAAAAAGTACTTCCTCATGTTACACTAAAATAGTCCACTTTCTAGCTTCATACTGTAGTCCCTAGTTGTTGAACATCTTTTCATTTAAAATAGGCTCCCCCTCTGTGTCCTGTTAATACCTTTTAGATATCTGATAATCTCTATCATATCCCCCTGTCTCTTCTAATCTCCAGGAAGTAAATGTCCAGCTCCCTCAACCTTTCATCATATGCCTTCCCTTGCATTCCCTGAAAAATCTGAGTAGCCCTCCTCTGGACCACATCCACCCTCTCAATATCCATCTTCAGGTGTGGTCTTCAGTTTTGAATACAGAATTCTGGATGAGGTCTGACCAGGGCTGTATTCAGTGGCATGATGACTTCCCTCCTTCCACTAGCATTGCCTCAACTTATGCATCCCAGCATTCTGCTTGACCTCCCACTGGAGCCTGGCACCGGTTTGCCACCTTCAGGTCAGATTAGATGATAACACCCCAAGTGCCTTTCTTGTTCCAAAACTGCTATTTCCTCCTCATTAATCACATACTTCACTCTCGGATTTCCATGCCCCATATGCATAATTTTTCATTTACCTGCATTGAAACCTAGCTTCCAGATCTTGGACCACCTCTCTAGCCTAACAAGATCCTCCTTATTTCTTTCTACCTCCCAGGGTGTCCACTGTATTACACATATCAGTATCATCAGCAAACAAACACACCCTACCCTCTAGACCTACTGTACAGCAATGTCACCAATGAAAATATTGAAAAGGTCTGGACCCAGTACAGATACCTATGGCACCCCACTCATGACCCTACCCTCCTCAGAGAGCAACCCATTTACCATCACCCTTTGGATTCTACCTGAGAGCCAGTTTCCCACCCACTTTACTATGGCCAATCCCACTCCTAGATCCTCCATTTTGTTTAATAATCTTTTCTGGGGAACAGTGTTGAAAGCCTTTCTGAAGTCCAGATAGGCCACATCCACTTTTAAAAACATGTCCAATTTTAAAAATAAAACTACAATAATGATCAGATTTATAGAGACCCACCCACAGTGTTTAATCTGCCATTATCTCAACTGTGGCTAGAGTCTGTTACTTGTATTTAAGAGTGAATTTCATTAAAAGTATTCAGTTTGACCTGTAGCTTATATTTGAGGGTGGCCTCATTACTATTATGATAAAATACAATAGTTAGTAATATTTTTTTCAGTGAACTGAGCATGTGTGAACAATAAATCATCAATAACATAAACATTAACATGTTGTCATCAAAGTACCAGAAAGATCTATAGCTCTGTAACATCTAACAAACCTGTAAGTTTGAAAATACAACTCTTTGTAGACTTTTTTGAGCTATTTTATTGGTAAACTGAGCATGTACAAACAAATTTCATTAATAAGTGTAAAATTAGGTAACATTGTTTTCACCAAAACACCAACAAGACATATTACTCCATAACATCTAACAAACCTTAACTGTTTTAGTTTTCTCTATCCTTTGGCAAAAAGTTTGGTTGAAAAATTAGCAAAAACACATAAATTCAACACTCTATAAATCCACACTGGTTAGGCAGATGTCTATGAAACTTTCCAAGTTAGTTGACCAAAGGACAGAGATGAAGCATTCCAGGTTTTAAAGTGGTAGCATCTAAGGCGATTCAGTTATAAGTGTTATCAACTGGCCATTTTTAAGGAAACCCCAACCTCACCTTAATATACAGGAACTGCTGTGTCTGTACATTATCAGTGATTCAACTACCTAGTGGAGAGATATGCCATGATTTAATTTTGACCAATATAACAAAGTGTCATTGGGCTTGCCACAAGCTAAGAAATCTGACCATGATGTGGTCAGTATGATCCCTGCTCTGGTCTGTCTATGCTCTAAAACCCATTGCAGCTCATCAGCATTTAGAAAGTTTACTAGAAAGAAAAAAAGTATCACTTTACAGAAAAATGTAACAAGCATTACCCAACAAAAACTGTTAATTTGCTTTAATTTACTGTGGAGTTTTTGGGCATAGATAGTGCAGCTGTGACAAAATTAATATCAAGTGGGTCAGCACATTGGCACTGAACGTGAGTGGCCAAATAGCTGCTGGATTAATAGTAGCGGTCGCATTGTCGTGGGCAATTCGCCACATGGACCACTGGTAACCGATGCTTTAGTCGATGGGATAACTAGTCGATGATATCAGTTGGCGACAGCAAACTTTGTCAATGGACAAAATGTTGACAGATTAGAGTTCAAAATGTTATTACATCAATTTAATACAATACAATACAATGCTCATTCTAGTGTGCAAAAAAGTAAAACTGTGGTGCAAATGCTTTTAAAATATACTCGTTCTAGTGTGCCAAACTGCGTAAATGTGCAAGTACATGTAAGATGTGCAAGTAGTCACAGAGTGCCTTTAAAGTGTAATTCATTTCGTGTTGTTCGTTCTAGTGTGCAAAAAAGCAAAACTTTAAAATTTAGACAACATTAATTTCAATAATGGTCGCTATGTCACTCAAATATTGTTTCTCTGACCTATTATTAAAATCTGAACAAATAGTATGAAAGAATTTTTTTTTTTTAAGTTGTTTAACCAGGAGTAGCACACTAAGCTGAAAGCTTTTTTACAGGTGCAACCGGGGAGCACAGTGACTTTCTCAGGGTCACACAGTATGCAAGTGGAAGCTGTGAGATTCAAACCCAGGTCTGGTCTGCTGGATGTCACTAGAATTGCAGCTCAGGGCCTTAAACCACTGCGCTATACTGCCTATACTTTATTTACACCAATGTACTTGCAGTATTTTCTAGGACCTTGTTGACCTAGCACAAGCTGCCTTATTCATAAGGACATTGCATGTTATTCCTGGTGTAATTTTCTTGCGAGTTTTGCATGAGTGGGAGGTGCGATTGAAACAGTCCTAGAGAAAGCTCTGTGCCATGCCTCAAGTGTGTTGTTACTGCATGGCAAATCCAACATCACCCGATTGTATTGGTTCCAGAACTCGACAGGAAACATAGCTTGATGCCTTTCTTTTTTTTATTTCTGGTCAAACCCCCTATATAGGTGTCTTCAAAATAGTCCAACAGACTTCAAAATCAGGGTCATCCTGCATAATCTCAAACCATGTCTCCACCTTGTTCTCTGGCACAAAAGCCAGTGCCAGGATTCATTGTACTTTATGGGCAAAGGCTTCATCTTTGATATAACAACTCTGCATCCCCTCCTGTTGCATTCTGTGGCACATTGCCTGCCCCAAATGAATGTTACATCCAACAAGCTCTGCACTGGATATCATCTCTTGTAAAACATTTATTGCTGCCATTTCAAAATCTGTCATTACAGAGATTGCCTGCAGCTTTCCACCAAGCAATTTTTTCAGATGTATAAAAAAATTCTGGTAAATGCTTTCACTTTTTCCTGGCAGAAAAGCGTACACACATGGCCTATTGACTCCATGCAATAGTGCATGACTAGTGTAGAGCTGGTCACCTTCTTTTGGGGCAACCACAAAAGTGCCATTGCAGAACCAGTGGTTCGCTTTATTGAGCACTCTAAGGTCTGTGTCACTTGCAAATATCAGTAGATTTGCTTCATTGACACTCAGAAACTGCTCACCACTGACAGTCTGTGAGTATTGAGCAACATCAACATCAGAGCTCCCAACCTGCTGCCACTGTTGGCGAACGTCTCACCTTAGGGTGTCTTTTGATGGTAACAAACAGGTGAGCATGAGTAACAGATACATTTTGGAGTGCCTGGTGCTCAACATTTCTTGTAGCCTCCTCCGACTCAGCTGCTCAGAGTTTCATGTCCGTGTGAACTGCGAGCACCTCAAATCTGCTATGAACAGGTGCATAATTGTGCTCTGAAGGAGGTAGAGTAATTGTATCCCCCAAAGTATAGACGGGCATGGCAGGTTCGCAATTCACATCACCAGAACACCTTACCTTGTACACCGTCTTTCTCCTTCATGTATACGTAATTGTCCAATGCAAGCTTTTGCTTGCCTTTCCATGTCTGCACATACCCAATGTCTGCTGATAGGTGAATGACTGAATACAGTTTTCATCACCATAAATAGGGAGAGCAGAATACCAGAGTGTGCTGGAAGTAAAACAGAAAACCAGAGCAGACTGAATATCAGTACATCAGAACTGACTGGATCACAAAAAGAATATGGCAGTGCTGTCAGTGCTGTCAGTGTTGCTGTCAACACAAAGAGCACTTAAACACCACTATTGGATCTACTACTGGAAAAACGTCACACTTGCTTTTTCTAATGGTTGCACCACATAACTGGCACCTTTTGACTGCGACTGCTTAAATGGCAGTGTAATATCCTTTCTAGCAATTACACATGACCTGTTGACCGTGACCGAAAATTGTCGCGACATTCTGAGCACTTGCCACACTGACAGTTGAGGTGCTGGATGTTACACTTTGCTCCATGCAAGAGACCCAAGTTTTGAAGTAGACTCTGATTGCTGGGGGATGGCCTTGTGGGAGGATTGTGCATCTGAGGGACTGCTCTCCTTTCTGGGGTAGGAAGGGCTACCATTCTCTGCCACCATGTGGAGGCCTGGAGGCAGCATGGGTCTGGAACAGAAAGAAGAGGGTGCTGTGGGACTCCATGGCATGCATTTGCCTCCACATGCACATGCTGACATGCGTGCCCCAGCATGGGGTTCAGGGGAGAAAACAGTGGAAAATGGTGGTGAAGCAAGGTATACATGGTGCTCTGCCTGCTGATCTGAAACCCACCCCACAACCAGGGACCTTTTTGGCCAGCTGGATTTGTGTCTCTGGGAAAAACAATCAAGACCTTGCCTCAAGGGGTTAATCCATGGGGGAACTTGAACCGAGCAAGGTAAACCTGAGAAGATGGTGTACGGTGCTGGTCAACTGGGCTAGGGCTGAAGTTAGCCCAGGCCTGCCTCAACCAAGGTGGCATAAAATGTACAAAAAAAATGAATATGCATTACAATAATGAAATCTCATGATCAGGGAATGAAGAGGTTCCCACTTAACATCATTATTTCTTAGACTGTAAGCTGCATGCCTTTTTATTGGGCAAGGACTTCAAGGCAAATAGGAAGAGAAAGGCAGAGAGTGTGGGAAGAATTAAAGAGTAAATTCAGTATCTTACTCTATGATGGCTGAAGAAGGGGCACACACTCAAAAGCCCTCTCATAGAGGAGGCAAGACGGTGGCCACACTGGGATGACCATCATTTTGGAGGAGAGAAAGATGAGCAAGAAGAGAATTTTAATTTTGTTTTAAAAATATTTCTTTATTTGGTTGACATGCTGTTTAGATTAGGGATAGTACGATTAAGGTTCTCTAGGGAGTCTAACTGAGTTAGTGTCAGGAGCGTAGTCTTTTTTTATTTTAGTGGGGTTTGTGTGTTGAGTGACCTCTGTTTTATCATTCGTTGGAGTTTTACCCAGGAGCTTTAACTACAACAAACAATGTTAGAGCAATGTCTATGAATATCGATAGCATACCAGACACACTTCCTAGGCCAACCTGTCACTACCATTGTTGAAGTAGATTCTGCCATACTTGGAGGTGGATCCATCATTGCTGGAGTCTCCAGAACTTGTCGGAGTCAAGATCTATTGTCCCAAGAACTGTGGTCTGTGGTATCGGGGGCTGTGTGTATGACCTCCATTTGGTTTGAGCTTCCACAGAGTGGAATATTGGAGGGAGCCCTTCCAGGTTCTGACCTGTGACCCAGTTGTGAACCACTACATCCCTACTGGAGGACAAGTGCAACAGCATTCAGGGACCAGAGATGCAGGTTGGACTCCATGGGGTTCTTGTTCAGCTGTTCTGAGTTCGAGGAGGTGTTAGCTGTGTCTCTCTGGTCCTGTTTGTGCCTCTGGGGGAGTTACTACGGTGACTTTTGTGGTTGTGGGGGCTGCAAAGGTGAAGCTTGAAGGACTGATTTCCTGGAAGAGTCAGTCCTCATTGGAGACAATATTGTGTCTTTTGACAAGAGCAATTTGAAAGAACTGGAAGGCCTACTAGTAAGTGGACTGGTACTTTTGGGGCTGGTTGGCCTTTCAAAAAAAAATAAAGAGATATTCTACCACACCATTTTCTCTGTGTGGAGGCAGTGAAAGTGCCTAAAAATGGTTGCATTTTAAACTGAAGTACGGTGAAACACAAAGTCCTAGGGAGTGAGAGTTCTTGGGAACCTGGATGCTATTTTAGTTTTAGCCTAAGGTGGTGACAGCACCTTTGGCCTTTCTTCCAAAGATTATACATGTCTGGGCAAACTACAAAATCTTCCATAACTCAAAAAATTCGGACTGTTTTGAATAACTATGACAGTATGCTGTGGACACTAGAGTTTGCACAGTATTTCTTTCTCCCATAGAAATGGTGGACTTTTGTTTTCTTTTCTGTATTGTGTTGTATTGGGATTTGGGTGGGGGGGTCATTTTTGGGTTGTTGGTTTTAATGCTATGTTGGATTGTGTGAGTGTTGTGTGTTTGTGTGTGTGAAGGGTGTGAGTAGTGGGTATTTGTGTGTGTGGAGTGTTGGAGTTGTGATTAGTGCATTAATAATTTTATTAGATAGCAGGGATGTGCTGGCCAGTAAGGTTGGTGGTCATGCACTACTCTCCACCAGGCTCTGTGATCTCCATCCCTTTGATGATCCACCTTGGTATCAAGTGTACATTCATTGTAGAATGCTGGGGATAGCCAGAAGGGGGTCAAAAGTTTGCAGAACCTGGTGGAGTGGAGGGAGTAGGCCAGATTGGAGTGGTGGGGACAAGAAGGCACCCTGGGGTGAAATGGGTCTAGGAGAGGGGTCCTCCCTACCTGGTTCCCATACCCAAGGCTCCACAGATAGTGGGCAGGATGCTGTATCTGCCTCATCTGGCAATCCTTCTCAGGCAGTGTTATGCAATGCCAGAGCCATCAAAAACAAGACAGCAATTACTGATGGTCTTGTGGCAACAACTTATCTAGCTTGCATCACCAAGATCTGGCTGGATGAAAATGCTTGTCCTTGTTTGGAATCAGCTGTTCCAGCTGGGTACTCAGTGGCACACTGCCCGAGAAAGGTTCATAGGGGTAGGGGAGAAGCCACTTGTTTTAAAACAGACCTGGAACTCACAGCCATCCCAGTAGGAGTGACAAGATCTTTTGAATGTATTGTAGCTGCAGGTGCAGGTTGCAGGATCCTTCTTATCTGTTGCTCACCTGGAGATGAGAGGGAAGTCCTGCAGGAAATCATGGACTTCATTGTCGACCTGGTGTTGGAATTCCCAAGATGAATTGTCATGGGGGATTTCAAATGCCTGGGTCGATGATGAACTTTGCAATTTGGCCAATATTTCCTCCAACTAATGAATTTCTTGGGGCTAGCACAGGTTGTTACCTCTACAACTCATACTAATGGTCATTCACTGGACCTGGTCTTCTTACTTGGGATGGAGGTCTTTTTTCTGGTGGTGGAGCTGGTGAGTTGTCCAACCACCACCCTGTAAGGTTCATGTTTCAGGCACCCTCCTAAGAGACCTGCCATATGGGGATGATCCAATACTGCCCTTTAAGGGAATTGTTCCCACAAGGTCTAATGGAGGTTCTGGACCTATCAGGCATGATGAGCATATGCAAGGAGCCTGGGGAGTTGGTATTAGCCTATAATAGGGCTACTGCAGGTGCCCTCAACTCTGTAGCACCTGTCCGTATTCACCCCCTCACGTCCCATCAGAAGTCTCCACAGTTTGATGAGACTCTGAAGGAGATGAGGAGGAGGGGTTGAAGGTTGGAGTGGCATTAGAGAAAATCTGGTCTGGCAGAGGACAAGTTTAGATTGATAGCCCATTATAAAGACTATCAATCAGCAATCTCCTGTAAGAAGGCAGAGTTCCTGTCCAAGGAGATTGTTGCGGCAATCAACAGACCAGCTCAGCTGTTCTGTACTGTCAATAGGTTGTGCAATCCAACCTGTCTTCAGTCTCGGGGAGCCTTTTCACAAGCTACATGTGTTGAGTTTGCTCAGTTCTTTGCCCATAAGATTGCCACTATCAGATCGGAGATCCGGTCGGCGCCCTCAAATAGGCCTTGCAGTAACGGGTCTGAGGTTGCAAGTGCTCGGTCTGTCTGGTCTGACTTTAGCCAATTGGCTATCATGAATTTTGAGTGGATCATCAGGAAGTTGTGGCTGACCTATTGTAGTTTGGACCCAGGACCAACACTCCTCTTGTTGGGATATGTGGAAATCATTGGCCTGGTCCTTTCCAGGATAGTCCATTGTTCCTTAGTGACAGGGGATTTTCCAAAACCCCTGAAGGAGGCAGTAGTTAAACTGCTCCTTAAAAAACCTTCACTGGATCCAGGCATCCTGGTAAACTATAGATCCATCTCTAACCTGCCCTTCGTTGGCAAGGTTATTGAGAAGGTGATGACTGCACAACTGGATGATCATTTAACAACTCATAACATCTATTATTCCCTCCAGTCTGGTTTCAGGAAGAGGCATAGTACTGAGACTGTTCTTGTCTGGGTGTCGAATGCTCTCCTGATGGCAAGGGATCAAGGGAGTCATTCCATTTTAGTTCTCTTCGATCTCTCAGCAGCATTTGACACTGGGTGTTGATGGAATACCTGCAGGTATGTTGTGGATTGACTGGTATGGTCCACAGCTGGTTTAAATCCTTTCTCAAGGACAGAACACCGACAATGGAGAGAGTGTTGTTGGATATTTTCTCCTCAGCCTCTCTACCCCTGTCATGTGAGGTCTTGCAGGGGTTTGGTCTTATCCCCCATGTTGTTTGCAGTGTACATGTTGCTGTTCTGGGATAGCATTAGGCAGTATAGGCTGAGTTTTCAGTGCTATGCAGATGACACTCAGCTCTACATGTCCTTCACTCCTAGGTAAGAGGAGATGGTCTCGGTCTTTAACGGCTGCTTTGCTGAGATTCAAGACTGGATGAGGACCAACTGGCCCAAGTTGAATCTGGATAAGACTGATGTTTGAACCTGGCCACCGTGGTGTGAGGGTGCAGGCTGGTCAGACCTCGGGAGTCTGGCTCAGGGACTCCCAGATGCTTACCTCAGATTGGGTGAAAAATCTGGGTGTTGTGCTTAACTGCGACCTGACACCAAAATCCCAGGTGTCGGCCATGGTAAAAGCCTTATTTTACCATCTGAGAAACATTGCCTGGATCAAACACCTGATATCCCCTGTTGACATGCCAATACTGGTTCATGCTTTTGTGACCTCTCACCTAGATTACTGCAATAACCTATACCTAGGTCTATTGGCTGTAGATCATCACTGATTGCATCTAGTGCAGAATGCAGCAGCCAGGTTGTTGACTGGCTTACCAAGATCTTGCCATATCACTCCTGTGATCCGCTGTCTGCACTGGCTGATGATAAATTGGCAGATCACCTTCAAGGTCAGTTAGCTGACCTATAAAGCCCTACATGGCCAGGGACCCAGCTACCTGCAAGACATTCTTTAATCCTACCACCCTTCCCACTCTCTCCGCTCCACTGATGAGGGATTGATAAAGATTCCCAGGGTTAAATTAATCTCTGGCCCGGTCATTCACTTTTGTGGTTAATAAGTTTTATTGATTTGACTTATTAAGATTATACAAACATTAAAACAGTCAGATACATTGCAAAGATCTTACAGACTGTTACATATGTCTGTAGAAGCAGAGAATGGAACATGCTGGCCAAATAGTAATGAACTGAATATACTAGCCAGGTAAGCAGTAGGATAATACTCTGTGCCTGGATGTATAACACCTATCCAGCTGGAGATTAACTTTGAAAGTATTAGCAGTTGGTGCATTGCATTATGGCTAACTCATACAAACATATCTTATCTGGTCCCATCCTGCTAGTTTCTACAGTATTTGGCAAAGCATCAGAAATTATGAGAGGTCCAGGGCTGCTGTCCTCTACTTTACACCTACAAAATACAAGAGATCACACACACAAAGCAAACAGGTCTTCATTGTCAGAGAAGATACTAACCTTTACTGATATTATACCATGTCATCCATAGAGCAGGGTCCCCTATAACTCAGTAACAATCTCTCCAGCACTTGCCCCTAAATGCACCATGAGAGGAGACCATTATAGTAGCATGGTTATGCCTATTCAGCCAATTCCCTCCCTAGGTTTCAAAAACAGAAGGAAGGGAGTCCAGAGGGTAGTATATTTAAAGAGGGTATTGGTCACAGTATGTGATATTCTGGCCCAGTTGGCTACTTGAGCCATGGAGGTAAGTACCTCCCCCAGGGAAGGGATTATCTGGGACTGCCATTTACATAGTAGGAGTTTTCCAACCTTCATACTGAGTGTCAGAAGTAGTTTCAACTCAGAGAGACGAAGGTGAGTGGCCGGGGTCTGGAGTCCTAATAACAGCAACTCAGGGGACTGAGGCACAGGCTTCCTAAGTATTTTGGACCCCATCTCACAGGTAGCCTGCCATAGGGGTTGGATCAGCCTGCAGGACCAAAGTATATGGAACAGGTCACCTGGGAGTTCCTGACACCTCCAACACAGGTCAGACTGAGCCAGCTTTGCCTTGGCGAGGACTACAGGAGTACTGTACCAGGAGTGAATTATCTTGTTCTGTATTAACTGACTGCTGGTGTCAGGATATGTGCCGTGAGCTAGTTTTAGGCAAGATTTCCACTCCAGGTTCGTAATAGGGGCATTCAGTGCTGTCTCCCATTTATGCTTGGATTCCTCTGCTTGGGACGGGATGGTGCTCCGAATGGCCGTATATACCCAGCTTGACTGTCCTCTTTCTAAGGCCAGCCATGACTCTACCTGGGAGATTTGTTGCTCATGGTGCTGCCTATGACTGTACGTAAGGATGGCACTTCTAATTTCGAGGAATCACCAGAAGTCTTGGGGAGAGATCCCATAAGAGCTCCGCAGGCCCTCAAAGGAATTAAGGGTATCTGTACCAGGAATGAGCATATCTTTAAGCAATGAGATACCACCACATTCCCATGAGGGCCATGAAATTGGTTGTTTATTGATGCTAATCTCATTATTGCCCCATAGTGGGGTAAGTCTTAGGGGAGATGGAGAGGCACCCGACTTCTTATGCACCTTGGCCCAATATTCCAGAGAGGGACCTATAGTAGGATGAGAGCGAGTGCCCTTAGGAGGATGGTTAAATAACAATAGTACCAAGTGAGTACGCTGACATACCTTTCTCTCCATATCCAGCCACTGAGGAGTGTTGTGTTCAGGGAAAAGGAACCATTTTAACATCTGAGCGAGCTGAAAGGCCCATTTATACCCCTCTAACCACGGAAGGCCCCAGCCCCCATCCAACCAATGAGCTCTGAGCTTATTTCTACTGTACCTAGGTTTCTTACCCTCCCACTAAAAGGATCCCAACAGGGAGTCTAACTTAGTAAACCAATAACGAGGTATTTTCAAAGGAATGTGGGAGAGAAGATACATAATTTTTGGTGCTGTGACCATTTGAATTGTGGATATTTTACCTACAAGTGACAGTCAAAGAGATTTATATCTGTCCAGTTCTGTACAAAAGGAGGCAAAAAGTGGTTTCATATTCAGGTTCCAGATTTTATGCAGATTAGGAGAGATAGTAATGCCCAAGTAGGTAATCCACTCTGGGGCCCATCGGAGCCCATGCTGAGTAGCCATTTGAGAGGAACACTTAGAGTTTAAAGGTAGGACCTCCATCTTGGCCTGGTTAATCTTGAGCCCTGAAAATGTAGAGAAATATGACAAGGTGGACAGTAGGGGAGGGAGGGAGGTGATGATATTGGCTATAGGGAGCAACAGGTCATCCGCATATATAAGAGAAGGGTATGCCCTTGTTCCCACCTGGACCCCGGAATTTCGAGGATTTTGCCTAATAGCAGCCGCCAGGGGTTCTACTGCCAATACAAAAAGTAGTGGGGAAAGTGTGTAGCCCTGATGGGTACCCCTACCCAGTATGAATGGGGGATACAGCATCGTACTGGTGAGTATCCATGCAGCTGGGGATGAATATATTGCCCCAATCCAGGCCCAAAACCCTGCCCCCAAGCCCATAGTGCAAAGTACTTGTTGGACATAGTCCCACTCCAGGGAATCAAAGACCTTTTCAAAATCTATTGCAATGGCAGCAGCGGGGGAAAATAATGTTTGAGCCTTATGGATTAAATTTACCAATGATCTAATATGGTCCGTGCTAAAGTAGCCCTTAACAAAAGCCTACTTGGGATGGGTGGATCAAACTGGGAAGGAGAGGATTAAGTCAATTAGCTAATATCTTAGCTAGCATCTTGCTATCAGCATTCAATTATGAAATAGGGTGGTAGCAGGACGCTTTAAGAGGGTCTTTACTTTTTTTTTGGTAGGATAGTAATAGTCGCCTCCCTAAGGGATGAAGGGAGAGACCCTGTTTGCAACGACTCAGTAAATACTTGTTGCAATATGGGAGAGATTATGGGATGTAACAGCTGCCACACTTCAATAGGGAAACCATCCCCTTCTGGGGCCTTTTCCTTTTTAAGGGAGAGGACGGTGTCTTCCACCTCCTAGGTTGAAATCGGGGCATCTAGGGCATTAGCTTGGGCTTCCAAGATTTTGGGGAGATGTAGGGACTCCAGAAATGGGCAGACCCCCTTGGGGTCCAGGGTTCTGGAGGATTTATATAATGAGGAGTAAAAATCCATCATTATTTGATTAATACCATGCGCCAAGGTCTGGGTCCTACCCCCTGCATCCTCTAAAGCAGCTATATGCCTTTCAGAGCAAACTATATACATTGTGCACAGTGTACCATGCAATTTGGGGATATAGAGGCATCTCTTCAGCTGCAGAGTCCTGCTGTAGGCCAGCCCCTATTCCCAGGGCATTATCAAGTGGTATCTGTCCTTCCTTAGCACTACCTGAGTGCGGGGGGGAGGTTTCCCTGAGAGAATCAAGTAACCCAATAAGTAGGTTGGACCATGTGGCTCATTGCAACCCCAGAGGGTTGAGAGAGCTGCTCCAGTGGTGTAGCTCAGAAGCTGGGATAGTTAAAGTGGGACTACACAATGCTTCTAATGAGGCGGGAGTTTGCAGGAAAGAAAGTGGGGGAGAACTGCCCACTATTTCGGCAAGCCTAGGGTTATTGCTGATGGGTGCCAACGTGTTCTCACAACAAAAATCTTGGTGAGGTCAGGCTCATCACACCTATAAAAAGTGTACTGTAAGTCACCCAATGCGGGGGCTGGGAGATCTCCTTTTGATAGAAAATAATAATAAAAAAAAAATACCAGAGGGGCACAGGCCCGTGCCATTCACCACTTAGGGCCTCACATAAAACACATCCTGGCTACCCATTCAGCTCAACAGTTTATGCATGCTGTCAAATACTTTCATATTATATGACACAGCTTCCCAGCGGACCTCACCCCCCCCACACACAAGTAAGCAAGGCAGAACACACAAAAGTTCTGCTGTTTAATCAGATGGTACAAAAAAGGGCTTCTTTACCATCTAGACATGTCTGGACCTTTGATCAGGACATCCACTGAGAGCTTGTTGGTAGGCCTCATTGAATCCCTCCCGGTATAGGAGTAAGGCATCTTCTCTGCTATATGGCAGTGCAAGTCAGGGGTCAAGGTTGGGGTGAAAAGGGGCTCAAAATTTCCCTTACATGGGTAACATGGAGAAAGAGTAGCAGATGGGTCAGCCAAGGAGATTGTCCACTGACGATCAATTTAGACACCCCAAACTTGCCCCATACCTACAACTCCATGGGGGGTTAAAAGAACAGGAATAGAAAGAAAATAGAAGGATGACTACTTATCTGACCACTCGGGTGGGTTTTTTCTGATCGATTGCCCTGGAGATGTAGAGCGCTCAGGACAGTCCACACTGAAGATGAGATCTCTGCTGGTAGAGGAGGCCTCCCTCGTAGCCTTTGGTGGATGCTGCCCTCCACTATCTGTAGCTCCATTCTGCAGCTGGTGAGGAGTTGTTGATGGGGACAGGTAGCTGGGCTGCAACATAGGAGTAGGCCTGCCTTCCTCAGTTGAATCCACAATGCATGGGTGTTGATCTGGAGAGCTGGGGCATAAAGCTTTATATCTATTAGCAGTGTGGTAGGCCTGTAATGGATCTGGAGCAACAGCGTCCATGCTTGTGACCTCCTCTGTGTCATCTTGCCCTCTCTCCGAAGGATGCTCCCGGCGGCCGTGTTTCTTTGAGGATTGCTTCTTTCAGTGTGCTTTTTGGGAGAGTTCCCAGTGTTGCTCCCTGAGGTCTTGCCAAACTGCAGGCCTGCTCACTGATGGAGAGGAGCTGCAATCCAACCTGTCGGTAGCAGTTTTTGCCAAAGGGGCTCCCAGGGTAGTGGTGGTGAATTCTTGTGGCCAGTTGCACCATAAAAAATCCACAAGTGCATCAGGAGATTCAAAACTCTTCGGGACCCCATTATGCATAGCCCGCATTGTGGCTTTGTAACGCAAGGAGAAGGACATTCCAATACTGTGCATTTTATGCCTTGCCTCAGAGTATGCTTGGCATTTGTCCTACAGATCCTTAGAGAAGTCCTGAAAGATGTGGATCCTATTCGATCTCCACACTACATGCTGTAACTCACAAGCTCTAGTTAGGACTTTCTCTTTGTCCCTAAAATCAATAAATTGGGCTATGATAGATCGTGGTCTGCCTGGGCCTGAGACATGGGGGCTAATGTATGGTGTGCACGTTCCACCTGGAGTGGTGTTGATGGGTCCAACTGCAGCATTTCAGTGATGGCTAATTGTAGAAATCCCTCAGTATCTTTGCCTTCTACATGCTCAGGTAAGCCCAGGAAGCGAAGATTATTATGGCGACCTTGATTCTCAAGGTCATCCATCTTACTGCGCAGCATCTGTATGGTCTGTTGTTGATCTCTTAATTCTGCCCTTAAGTCCTGAACATGCCCCTCCACCGCCAAGACCCGCTGTTCGGTATGCAGCATCCTGGCTTCTAAATTTTGAACCACTTGGGTGTTATGATTTGTTGCCACAGTGACTTGTGCCATCTGGGCCATAAGTTGGCTGAACATCGCCTCAACTGACGTTTGCTCCCAGGTTTGTGGCAAGTGGTTTTCAGCCATATTTTCAGGCCTACCTTGTCCAGGAGGCTCTTTAGTAAAATAGCAATTTCCACACAGCAAATGAAGGCTTTTTGTATCAATGATGCTAAATTAGTGTAGCTTGAGTATTTCCCCACAAGTTACAGTAGAGTGAGGATATAATACCAGCTGGTAGAAAAAGGATTTTAAAGGATATTTCCCTCTGGATTGTGGAGCTGATCTTTAAGCTGTCATCCAATTTAGCGCCCCTAGTGGCCATCATCAGTTGCTTTTGTGGTCCCAACCCTGTGGAATTCTCTGTCTCATTAGGTTAGAGAGTGCCAGGCCAGTGACTGGTTTAAAATTGATTTAAAGACCTTTTTATTTTGCCAGGCCTTCCCTGACGAGATTTAATTACAGAATTTTAGTACTGATGATTTTATTAAGGGGTAAATCCTAATTTATGATATGATTTATGACAGTGTGTAAAGTGCTTTGACTTTTTGAAATTTGCACTGAACAAATAACGTGTTTATTGATTGAATTCAGATCAATAACAATTTATTCACATACATTACAAGCAATCACATTCACTTAATTCCTGGAGTATATCTGTTTAGCTTTCTTTATTTATGTTACAATTACCAAAAGGCTTCAATTTTTAGTGTTCAAAAGACGGGTAAGCAGAGTAACAGAGCTTCTTACCTAAAGAGATAAATGAGTGTAGGAACATGTTAGAACATCTGTTTTCTTGCTTTTTGCCATTTATGAGAATGCATTATTTCCATGATTTGAAAGCATTGCATCATATGTATACAAATGATTTGTGTTGTGCAACATCTTTTCCAATTCACGAAAAACTAAGTTCTAAACAACAGCACATACATCAGTGCAAGCCAGGATTCAGTGCAGTACCTTGGTGTACTCCTGCAAAATACTACATTATACTTTAAGGAACAGTATAATTCAATGGCAATTAAGCCCTTTTGTCATGCAGTGTTTTGTGACATGACATTTACTACAAAGTACTTCATTCCAACCTGGCTGGCTCTGCTTGGTTTACTTTACTTGGTATACTTGGTTTAACAAGAAAAAAGTAGGCTGGATGGCCATCACAATTGCCTCCCAGTCCAAGCAAGTGAATTATTTCCAGTTTTGCTTCAAAAGGAAGGAGCTGTCTAGCCCTGTTTTACAGCTAGTGATGGTAGTTAAATCTACCAGCTCATGGGGCAATTTATTCCATGCTCTAGCAGATTGTATAGTAAAGTAATTGTCCCTTTTTTTGGCATGTGCCCAGGGACAATAAGTTGTTTGTTGTGGGACCTTAGGTTGGCTGCTGTTATGCTGAAATTGAGACCATACTGGGATGATAAATCAGGGTTATGAAGAATTTTGAATAACAACAGTAAATCCCCCTTTTGCCTTCTCTTCTGCATGTCAAATAGCCCAGTCTCCTTTAGTCTCTCTCTCCATAGGTCATATGTTTTAACTGCAGGATCATTTTGGTCACCCTCCTCTGAACCCTCTTCACCAGGTCAATGTCTTCCATTAAACATGGATTCCAAAAAGGGTACCCAAAGTCTAAATAAGGTCTTATGTATGTACATTACAAGGAAGTATACATGCTTCATTTCTAGATACATATGATTGTTGAATGCTTTTTTATCAATCTATTTGCTGCTTATGTAACTTTCTTACAGTGGTCAGAGGCTGATAATTTGTTATTAACAACCACTCCTAGGTCACTTTATTTGTCTACTATCTATAGCTTTATCATATTTAGGGTATAGGGATACAATGAACTGTTCCTGACAAAATGAAGAACAATATATTTATCATGATTACATTTAATTTAATTTTTAGATTCCCATGCTTTTATGCATTCAAGATCATGAAGCAAGGATTGGTACTTGGTGACAGCGTACACCTCACCACCCAGTTTAGTGTTGTCTGCAAATTTAGAGATGATATTCTTGATGTTACTGTGAATATCACTTATAAATAAGCCAAATTGTGTTGGGCCCAAAACTGACCCCTGAGGTACCCTACTGCTGACTGGACCCTCATGATAAATGTCCAATTACCCTGACAGGCTGGGTTCTGTGAACTAACCAACCTTCCACACATCTAACTAAACTTAGACTAAGGCTGCTGTATGAAAGTAGTAAACAGTAACATATGTGGAATGAAATGAAGAGGTAAGATTTCAAACACTAATTGGAGCCACACAAGAAAACTCTTTACCTTGCATTTCCAGCCTTGTGATTAGACAAGGGCTTCAAAGGGAAAATAAGGATAAAGGCACATAGTGGGTGGAATACAGTAAGTGAAAGATTCAGTATTCTGGAGCTGTGATAGATGAAGTAGAGACACCCCCCCCCCCAAAAAAAAGAAAACCCTCTCACAGTTCATTCATATATACATGTATGTATTTACAAGCAAATAAATTCACTTGATTCCTGGAGTACAGTACATCTGCTGAGCCTTGTATATTTATGCTACAATGACTGAAATGCTTTTAGTCAAAATGCAGGTACAGTAAGCAGAGTAACACAGCTCTTTACCTAAAGAGATCAATGGCAACATGTCACAACAGCTGTTTTTTTGTACCATGTATGAGAACACATTAATTCCATGTGTTGAGAAACACTGCATCATGGGTATGCAAATTGGATGGCTATACAACATCTCTGCAATTCACTGAGAATCAAGGTTCTAAATAGTAGCACATATGCAAGTAGTAAATAGTAACATAAGTAGAATGAAAGGCAGAGGTAAGATTCCAAGCAGGAATTAGGAGTTTCACAAGAAAGTCCTCTACATTGCATTTTTCCAGTCTTGTGACTGGGCAAGGTATTCAAAGAGTAAAGGAGGAGAAAGGTGGAGAGTGGATCAAATGAGGCCAGAGACTCAGTATTCTGGAGTTGTGATAGGTGAAGTAGAGGTGTGCCCCAAAAAGCCCTCTCTCAGCTCAGACTGATACAAATATGTTTGCCTGCTTTTCAAATGAACATAAAAATTAATATTTAAGTAACTAGCACCATGGACACCAGATACTATGGGCCCTCCATGTAGATGAAGAAATTGACATGGATGTAAAATATTCCAGGGTACTTGTGAGACAGATGGAGAAGTCCACTAGGGCACTGGTAACATGTCAAGTCCTCTAGAGGAAGCTGACATGGTTGGAAGCAGTGCAGACAAAGCCACAAAAGTCCAAACTGCGCATCTAGAATACAGCCGGGAAGGAAAGACAAGTAAGTTAAAAATTTTCACGGGAGTGGTGGTCCATGGTGACATGGTGTTGTAATAGTAAATCTTACTTTCACCCAAATCCACACGAGTATTCTGTATGCATGGGTTTGAGTTTTTCAGCTTTGTCTGCGCTGTTTGTGCTGTGCTCGATTTCTTCTCAATGACATGACAAGGAGCCTAGGGCACTATAGCTGCACATAAAATTTCACTTCACCTAAACGAGTGCATTGTCCACACCATTCCTTAGAGACAATTAGAAAAGGAAACATATTAAGTTTCTCTTCCTTGTCACTAATGTCTCCCTGGTGAGAGCACACATACAGTTAAACACAGGGAATGTTCATTTCAGGGGCACATAGATTTCTTGCCTTGACTAGGACATTCATTTGGGTGATAGTTATCTGTGTCCTAAAAGGTATAAAATACAATAACATGGTACATATTCATTAAACATATGTTTGTGGGTTATATGTTGTAGCATTACAGCTATCAATTATCCTTCTGGTACTGTACAGTCTTTGATACTTCCTTTCCTGCAGAGGGATAATCCTATTTATTGTACCATCAATCCCAAGCTCCCCATGCATCCTACCCTCAGTTCTAGCTCACAGTAAGACAACATTCCTGACCCTTCCTGGGCAACAGAAACATACTGTACCTTACTGCCAAAGCTCAGAACGTGTTTTATCTCTGCAACCAGAGAAATTCAACAGCCGCAGATGGAGGAGTTCTCCTCGACTCCATCTGCACTCAGTCTTACATTCCTATAGGACACCGCCTAATATTACATAATCAGAGGAATGTTGTTCTGCAGCTTACATAGAAATGCTTTTTGGAATCCCAGAGAATTGAAAAAATGTCTGAAAAACATTTTGGAAGCACATTTCACAGGAGGAATTCCAGATTCTGCACAGTATCATTAAGGTTATTTAAAACCAAGATGAGATTCCCCCTGTAGAACTATTAAAATCCCATTTCTGCTTCACCTGGTGCACGCTGAAGGTCTCCCATCTGACTACAGACCAGTGAACATATTATGTAGCTTCTTATATCTATTGGGATCAGGCTCCCAGGTGGTAATACTGCAGGCAGACAGATAGGCATACAGCCAAAGAAGGTAGGCATGCAAGGCCTTACTGTAAATGCTGGTCATACAGTACAGTACAAGTCACATTAAACTATTCCTCCAATGAGTTGTTTTAGCATTTCTGAATGAGTTGCTTAAGCATTACTAAATCCAACACAAAGCCCCACACAGACTGTTTCTAAAGAGTTAAAATGCAGCTTTGCATTACATTTTGACTGTACTACAGATGCCTTTCAAATGGGCTGCAACAACAGTTTACAAACATTCCTCTTGAGCTAGTTAAGCACTGAAAAACAATACAATATGAGTTGCCATTGCATTGGCAATTGTAAACAACAATGCTAAACCAACTCATTGGTGGAACAGTTTAATGTGACTTGTGCTGTAGTTGCTTGAGTTTTTGCCCATGGAATAGGGTCTATGCATTAATGGGCAGACTGCATTATGTACCACTAATCTGCAGTGTGTAGGAAACCCCAATTGAGAATGCTGCACACAGGGGGTCCCGTGGAACCCCGGTGGCATTCATGGAAGCAAAGTGTGCCTCTTCTGCAATTGATCTCCTAGCAGTTGTCATAAGCTACACACACAGATGGTCCAGGGGAGTGTCAGGAGGCATGCCCACACTTCACACTGTTCATGAAGGTGTGGAGTGCTGGATGAGATGAGAGCAGGCTATGTAGGCAGGTACCCTGCCTTAGCTGCTGCACAGACTCCATATAAAAAAAAAAAAAACACCAGCCATGGTGGGACATAAATCTTCTCCTGCCATTGCCACTCATCACTCCAGGCAGGCAGGGAGGGCTGTGGAGAGCCATTCAGGCAGTCACCTGTTCTTTATTATAATACTGGACTGGCAATGTCCCATAATTCCCTGCTCCACATGGAGCAGAGGATCCACTGTAGGACCAGGTCAGGCATCTGACTGGATGCCCATCTGTGTCCTCCAATCTTCCCCCCACACAGCAGCACACTGGGAGGGCAGGGCCATGGTCATGCATCATGCCTTGGCTTGCATTAGTACATGCCACACCTGCACATCTGTCCATGGGTGCAGAGCTGCATGGGCCAGCTACATGCCTCTCATGTGTAACTGGTTCACATTTTTGCATTACCTACATTATGCACAACATCTGCTTACCCTTTCTCTGAATACAGGATTTTAGTGTATCAAAAGTACATTCATATCAGGATTTATTGCTTATTGCCTAATATGTAGGTTAGATAGTTCAGTGGAGACTCTATTCTTATGATTGTAAAAGTGGCCTAATGTGCATTTTTAGGGTATGAGAACTGCAACGCTAATGTAAGATATTTGATACCCCAGTAATGTATTGTACGACCAGTCTTACAAATGTAAGAGTGCTCTTTGAGGCAATATTAATTCATAATTTATTGAGCTTGATCAATAACATATTAAAAATGTTAAGACTTCAACAAAATGAGTTCATTTCCAGGGCACCCACACATGAGACATTCTTTACAGAATAAGAATGTCTTATGCACAAAGGGTTGGAGTGCTTTGATTGGTCAAAAGTCCTCCCTCAGTCTATGGTATACTGTAATGTAATATAATTACTCGAGACACCCATTATCACACTATTTGAGTAGTTTCAAAAGTCATACTAATCTGCAAGTGCCGTAATAACTGGTTATTATGGCTTTTGAAAGCTCACACTCCACTGTTCACAAATGCCACAGTTGGAAGTCATGGTCACAATCCCCCTGACAAACTGAAAATACTTACTGCTGCACTTTCTCTCCTGGTCAACCAGTATAGTACGCTTCATGAAAGAAAAGTTTTTAGAAAACTGCCATATTTGTGTTCTGTGTGCAATTTTTTTCTGAACAAATAAAATTGTACCAGTAATCATAAAAAAAATAATGCCTAGTGAGGTGTATGTTGATGTTGTTTATTTACACACCCTCAGTGAGTGATGAGCTCATAAACCTCTCAAGTGTCACTCTTGAGGTTTATGACTCATCACTCACATTGGCTGTGTAAAAAATCATCATAACACATACCTGTCTAAGCATAATGCTCTATTTACAGCTGCCTGGATTTTGATTTTTATGTATGCAAAACCTTTACTTAAACCTTCTTTGAATTTGGGATTTCACTATATCAGTAGTATAGTCAATATCAATGAAGCTGATCAGCAAATGACTCTTAGGTTTTACATTGTTTCAACCATTATATATGCCAGAAAGATCATAGTTACTTAGATTATTTTCAGTCATATAGGAGTCACTGGATAGTTTGATAGTTTTTGTTTGACCAGCATGTTTTGTACAAAGATTACAAAATACACAAGTGTTTGGGGCCCCACAGGTCCCTTTTTCTAGTGAATAGCCTGTTTTAACAAAAGAAGGGGACCGTGGGGCCCCAAAAGCATGCATACTATATTTTCTTTGAATAAAACTTATGTTGGTCCAACAAAAGGTATCAAACTATCCAGCAACAACTGTTTTCCAAGGATCAATATGGCTAAAATGTCTTTTCTTCAACCATATATAAAATTGCTTACTCTTAAAGTGAAGTTAAAAACAGCTATGGTATTTCTTAACCAAGATATATAGGATGGTGATTGTAGTGCCTGTGGGTACTTAAGTTTACAGGATTCATTCCCCAGGAAAGATGAAATGTCTTCATACTCACTATAGTTTTCTTTTCTGGTAGCTCCAACATTGTCAATGGGATTAATCACTAATGGGTAATGTGTACCCCTACTAGGGAAAATGGTACAGCCCAAGGCTATAATCAGCATAGAATCCTAGGCACATAAACATTCTGGACAGCAGCAACTCTCCAGTCACTTTTGTCTATGCAGTGCCTCTAAATATGTGAAAACAGATCAGTATATATCATACCCTTCAACTTGTCATGAAACACATATAAACCGCCTACATGGACAGAACATTAACCAGAATAAGATAGAGTAAATGGTTCTCTACCTCATCAGGCAAGTTGGGGGATAGAACAAGGCTTGTCTTCCAATTCTCCACTGTTATGGAAGCTCCGTGTGGTACTGAGACAACTAGAAGAGACTTGTCAAATGAATTAATGCAAACAGATAATGCTCGAAAAAAGACTGCAGGCAGTGTAAGCACTCACCTGTAACAAAAGAGGCACCTTATTTTTCATCAATATCGAACTTGTTGCCGGTCCGGTGACACTGAGAGTTGAGGCGCTGGATGTCACAGCTCATGCCACACTAGCAACATTAGGAGTCGGCAAGGGAGGGAGGGAGAGGATTGAGCATCTGATGGACTGCTCTCCTCTCCCGGGGAAGGGAGGATTGTCATCCTGCTCCTTGGCTGCCCGCTAGTGAAGACTGGAGGTCAGTGCCAGAGGCTGGGAGACACACAAGCATGGAGACATGACATGCATGTACGTCCACTCATGCACATTCATGCTGCAAGGGAGATGAGGGTGTAAGGAAGAAAATGGGAAAAGGATCTGGCAGGCTTCATGACACCGTGGCACCGCAACTGACTCTGGTGACCCTGGATATCTGGATTGTGCTTTGGGGGACATGGCCCTCCCCCATGACCCGGCCACAGAGCGAAAATCCATGGGCGAATTTCAGGGGAAGCCTAGGTAAGAAGCAGAGCCACGAAAGAGAAACTGAGCCCTCTATGAGGTAGGACATAGCCTGCCTGCCAGCCAGAAGGGAAAAAGCAATATGGAAAAAAAAAAGGAAAAAAAAATTAATCTGTTAATTGTGTATGCCAGTAACCAATCTTTGAATGTGGAACTATTCTTTCTTTTTTTTTTTACAGATATAGATATATTATAGGGGTGTGGTCGCGCACCTATAGCTAGAGTTGAGCCCACCTCAGTGTGCCAAAATATGTATTTATATTTTAAAATACCTGTAAATAAAGAAAACCATACCCTCAACATCTTTAATTTTTCTTTTTAAACCTGCAAAAAAGAAAATGGTTTATTGTTGTCTCCCCAGTCCCCCTCCCCATCCCCACCCTCCCACTGAGCACCAACTCCCTGCTTCCCCTTAACCATACTTACCTCCGGAGGTCAGGAGCAGCAATTTTCTATGGACTGGGACATGTCTGCACTCTTCAAAGCTGAACCACAAACTGAAAAATCAAAGGTAAGCACTGTATAACGGCAGTCAATGGGGGTTTCAACTTTGGTTGATATCTCAGCTATTTGTAGGAATTTTGGTCCCAGATTTTCAACATGGGGTTCCTGGGACCACACCTCATCAACACTAGCACTGTCATTTTGTTACTCAGTCCAGAAAGGTGCTTTTTTGGTTGCTTCATGGAATCACCTTTCAGGATTGATTAACAAAATGAAAGTACTACTTTTCATGAGGTGGGATCCCAAAAAGCCCATGTTGCAAACTTGGAGAACAAATTCTGAAAAGTGACTGTGTTACAAGCATGTATTGCACAGTTTCTATGCAGGCTCTTAACTTCACCAATTTTTTATATTTTCACTCCAGATTTTCAACATTGCCATTATTTCACTTCTTCCTAAGAACAGTATAGCTATCATTGTTCACATCCTGCCTGAAATGTGTTTTCACATCTGAGGTGCAGAATGGCGCTGTTGCTGTGCAAAATCAACTTTCAGGATGGATTAACAAAATCACAGTGCTACTGTTCATGAGGGGAGAAACATAGAAACATAGAATTTGACGGCAGATAAGGACCGCTTGACCCACCTAGTCTGCCCATTTCCCTACCTAACTGATAAGCTGCAGATCCTAGTTAACCAACAGCCTACTTCCTCCTACCCCCCACTAGAATTGCTTTATGTCTGTCCCATGCAATCTTGAATTCACCCACTGTTTTTGACTCTATGACCTCCTCAAGAAGGCTGTTCCATATATCCACAACCCTCTTTGTGAAGAAATACTTCCTCACATTACCTCTGAGCTGTCCCCCTCCAGAAAAACCCATGTTGAAAATTAGGTGACAATATTTCAACAAATGACCGCGTTATGAGCAAGCATTATGCAGTTTCTATGCACGCTCGTAGTGTCACCAATGTTTCATGTTTTCTTTCAAGATTTTCAACATTACCATTTTTTTGCACCACTTCATGAATAGTACAGGTATAATTTTTTAAATTGCGCCAAAAATGTTTTCCGCACCTGTGGCACAAAAGTGTTACAGTTGCACAGGATTACATTTTGACAGGGATTTGAAAGCTTTCTGTACTGGGTACATGTGGTGAGGTGATAAGAAGGTTATGTTGAACATTTGGGGGGAATTATTTAAGATGGCACAGTTATGACTGTTTGTTGCAATTTCACTATGCTTGCTCGTAACTTAATGTGTGGTAGCACAGGGGTCAGACAGCCCTGTGTTTCCACAGCTACATACATATGTACATCTGTGGAGGGATAGGAGCACAGGATTCAAAGGAACCTGTACTCCCACCATGACATATGGATACTGTAGTACTATCTAGATGGAGGGATGGGAGCACAGGGTCTGAAGGACCTGCACTCCCACAGTAAAATGAAGATACTATTATACTATCTCAAAAAGTGAGGCAATTAATAGCAAAAAACTTCATTAATGCATCAGTTAGGGTTGAAGCTACAAAAGTATGGAAATGAGGTGTTAGGATTGAGCCCCTGACCTTCCCACCCTACCGCCCCACCCCCATCCTCCACCCATCAACAGGCATCGGGGTGTACCATGGGGTCATTAGGCCTAGCTCTCACCCCATTCTCCTATATTGTACTATGTCAACCTGTTTACACATGGAATGGGGTGAGAGTTTGGCCTAATGACTCCATGACACATCCCGATGCCCATTGGTATGTGGAGTATGGGGGTGGGATAATAGAATGGGGAGTTAGGGGCTCAACCCTAATGCCTCATTTCCATACTTTTGTTGCTTCAACCAAAACTGATGCAGTAATGAAGTTTTTTGCAGTATATATATATTCATTGCAAAAAACTGTGTTAATGCACCATTAGGGTTGCAGCATCAAAACTAGGGAAATACAACTTTAAGGTTGACAAGGGTAACACCACACCCCCACTGTACATGCAGGAACAGGCATGATGGATGTGTTTTGGCATTTTGACCCCCAATGCTCACCCCATTATCCTATTCTATACATATTTTAAGTTACTCATGGAATGGGGTGAGCTTTAGGGTTCATAATGCCAAACACATCTGTCATGCTTGTTCCTGCATGCATAGTGGGGTTGTGGTGTTACCTTGTCAACCCTATGATCAAATTTCCCTACTTTTGATGTTGCAACCCTAATGCTGCATTAATGCTGTTTTTTGCAATGAATTTCCCATCTTTTTGAGAAAGTGTAATGTAAGTGATACGTGGTTGTGGGAGCACAGGGTACTCCAGGCCCTGAGCTTCCTTCATGCTACCATGAAAACATAATGTTATCCATTTCTTACTGTGCAGGGCCCTAAAGGCCCTGTACTACCAAATATCCATAACTGTAGAGACATTGTAATGAACCCTCATGTCCCTGTAGGATCACAGGGCCTGGAGAGCCCTGCACTCCCAGTACTGCATAATGGCATGACTCTCCACTCCCATTTTTTGCTTAATGGTATACATGTGTGGGAACACTGGCCCTCTGGGCCCTACACTCCCATTTACACATAAGTACAGCGACATACCGCAGGCCTAGAGACATAAAAAGGAACCCTTGTAACATAAATTTGGCAATATGTCAGTATCCAAAGCAAGTATGGGAAAAATTCCACTGCTGTTATAATCAAGACTTGGGAACCTCCACACATGCTTAGTCCACCTAAAGATGGACTAAGCAGCAAATAGCAAAAAATTTGTATCTTGAACCATTTTTGAGATATGGGCACCGAAAGGCAGTGCAGTGTCATTCTATGGAAAATTGCACAACTTCCATAACCATTGAACCATTGTAAATTTTTTCACCAAATCAGCAAAAGGCATATCTGTGGGGCAAGTTCTTGCCACACTGGAAATTTCAGACAAAAAGCCCTAACCATTTGTTTGCTATGATGTGGCAAAGAAATGTGTGGTTTGGGGCTGGTTTTCAGATGTACTTTCATGAAAGAACAGGTATTTTCATGAAAATACCATTGGTTTGCAAGGGGGAACTTTTGTGAAAGTACTGAAGGACTTTTTCAAAAATTCCCCCATGTCAACCAATGGTACTTTCATGAAACTACCTAATGCTTTCAAGAAAATACCGTACTTTGCAAAACTGCCTGGTACTTTCGTGAAACTACCTGGTACTTTCCTGAAAGTACCAGTGCTTTTGCAAAACTACCTTGTGCTTTTCACAAAACTACCTGGTACTTTCATGACAGCACCAGTACTTTTGCGAAACTACCTGGTGCTTCTGCAAAACTACATGGTACTTTTGTGAAAGCACCAGTACTTTTGTGAAACTACCTGGTACTTTCACAAAACTGCCTGGTACTTTCACGAAAGGACAAGTACTTTTGCAAAACTACCTGGTACTTTTGTGAAACTTATATGCTTATGAGGGAGCGTGGACCCTCTGGGCCCTGTGCTCACACTTACATGTAAGTACAGGACATACCACAGGCCTAGAGAAATGAAAAGGAACCCTCATAATGCAAATTTGGCAATATTGCAGTAACTGTAACAAGTATGAAAAAATTCCACTACAGTCATATTCATGACTTGGAAACCTCCATGCAGGCTTAGTCCAACTAAAGGTAGACCAAGCCGCGAGTAGCAAAAAATAGTTATCTCAAACTGTTTTCGAGATACGGGTGCCAAAAGATGCCATGGGCAGTGCAATGTTATCCTATTGGAAATTGTGCATTTTCAGAGAACTGTAACTATGGAACCAGTGTAAATCTTTTCACCAAGCCACCAAAATGCACAATGTTAGGGCAAGGGTTTGCCACCCTGAAAATTTCAGCCCAAAAGCTCTATCCATTCTTTTGTTTTGAAGTGGCAAATAAACATGGGTGCAGATATATTTTTCCCATTGGATAACATGGGAAATTTAAACTTTAATTACTTTTAAACAGATTAATATTTTGGCCTGGAACAATCCAGCATTGGTTATGTGAAGAAATAATAATGCATTCAAAAGTTATTAACTTTTGACATTTCGAGTTCTGAGCATGCTCAGATCATGGTGCACATATATTTTCCCCCCAGGCTATAATGGGAAATGTTAAACTTTAATAACTTTTGAACAGATTAATATTTTTTTGTCAAACTTCAAAAGTCACTTTCCTGAGCCAGTCTGCATATACCCTGAAAATGTTGGACCAGACAGACAAACCGTTAGGGCAGAGTAATGGTTGCAAAGATATTAAAATGAAAATTTTGAGTTTAACATAGAAGTGGCTGTGCAACCCTAATTTACTGGCCCTATTGGGCCAGTATAAATAATAAGAAAAAATACATATATACATATATATGTGTGTGTGTATGTATATATATATATATATATATATATATATATATATATATATATGTGTGTGTATATAGATATGCATATATATATATATATATATATATATATATATATATATAAATATATACACACATTATGAACTGTATATATATATATATATATATATATATATATATATATGTATAAATGGGTCCTTGAGAGAGAAGGTCCCTCTGTATTGGGACACAAAACAGTGCATGTTCAGCTAGGTTCACTTAGTCTAAGAACCATATACTTCTGGGCTTCTCCGCAGCTATTACGAGAAAACTTTCTCTTGAGTGCCTTATTTTGCATATAACCATGGAGAGGAGTAGCAGAGGAGGAAAGGCATACGCTCTGCTGAAATTCCATGCCAGTGACATAGCATCCAATGCATCCACCTGTGGACACCAGTAGCGGCTGAAGAACCACTGCACTTGAGTATTGTGGCTGGATGTGAACAGGTCAATCTGTGGACAACCGAATCTTCTGGACAGAAGGTTGAACACCTCCAGATTTAGCATTCATTTTCCTGGATGGACATTCTCACGGCTTAGCCATTTGGCCTGAATGTTCAACTCCCCCATGAAGCAAACTGCTGATAGGGATAGAAGGTTCTCCTCTGCTCACAGTAGAAGATTGATTGCTTCCTTTAGCATCTCTGTGCTTTTTGTGCCCCCTTGATTGTTTATGTACGCCACCATGACACCATTTTCTGAACTTATTTTCATGGCTCTCAACTGCACCTGATTCTGAAAATGAAGAAGAGTGAAGACTACAGCCCTCATCTCCAGGATGTTGATGTGTAGGTGCTGTTCCTGTGCAGACCAAGTCCCCTGGATGGGAAAGTTGTCTAGCACTGCTCCTCAACCTGACTGACTGGCATCGGTTCTCAGAATCAACTCTTGGGGGTCTTCCAAGTGAGTCCCCTTGTCCAGATTCTCTAAACTCACCCACTAACTCAGGGACTGCCACAGGAAAGGGGATGTTGAAATCCTAACTTGATAGTCTGCCAAGGTCAGATCCCAGGCAGACAAGAACGCCATCTGGAGGGGTCACATTTGAAGGTAAGCCCTCAAACCAGCTATACTGTTGCTATCATGAGGCCCAGTATTCACAGTAGGCTGTGAGCTGAATCTGATGATTGGATCCTCAGCCACTGAACCTCTCTCAACAGTATCTCCTTCCTGGCTGATGGCAGGAAGATCTTCCCCACACTCATCTTGAACACCACTCCCAGTTGCTCCAGGTTCTGTGTAAGTTCAAGACAACTCTTCTCCCGATTTACTACCCAGCCTTGGGACTCCAAAATCTCCAGAGTCCTGGTCACTGACTTCTCACCATGGAAGATGACAGTGACTGAATGAGCAAGTCATCCACGTAGGGATAGACATGATGACCCTCCTGTCAGAGTTGAGCCACTGTGACTATGAACACCTTTGAGAACACTCTGGGTGCTGATGCCAGCCCAAATGGGAGTGCCTTGTACTGAAAGTGTTGCCCGAGGACTGGAACCCGAGAAACCTCTGATGAGACTTTCAGATGGGAATGTGGAGATATGCATCCTTCAGGTCTTTGGATGCTAGATAACTCCCACCCCATGGTGGACAGCCTGGACGATTGATCGTAAGGACTCCATCTTGATGGTCATATGGTGAATAAATGTGCTTAGGTGTTTCTGATCCAGAATAGGTCTAAAACGCCCCAACGTCTTGGGAACTACAAAATAAATTGAGTAGAATTCCTAACCTTGTTCACTGGGAAGCTCTGGAACAATCACCCTAATCTGTGTGAGGTGATCCAATGTCTGCAAAACTGCGTGCCTCTTCATGGGGTCCTTTTGTACAGGTGATGGCAGAAAGTGTCCCTGTGAGGGAATGGTTGAAAATTCTATTGCATAACCTAAAGCTAGAATCTCCATAACCAAAGCATCTGATGTTATCTGGGCCCATCTTGTGTAAAAATTGTGTGGTCTTCCACTAAGGGAAGGGAGGCAGAAATGGACCCTCATACCCTCATTGTCAGGTGCCACATCTATGTCCTGGGCCTCCGTTGCATCTTCAGGCAAGGGTTCCTCTGCTACTATTTCTTTTGAAACCAGAATAGGATCCTTTACTCCTCTGGTTAGCAATGTTTCAAAAGGGATGAAAACACCCTTGATATTGCCTGTGTCAGCTGCATCCTTGCCCTTTTTAAGTTGAAATGGCCTTTAGCTGCTGTTTTAACACTGGAAGGTGGTCCTTTTTATCCTGGATATCCTTCAAATTATTATCCAGGCTGAAACCAAACAATGAGCCTCACTCAGAGGCTATGTTAAATAGCTTGGACATAGATGCCTGATGAGCGACCCAATGTAGAAGCCACACCCCATGCATAGCAGGCACAATGTGATAAGAGAAGTGAGCTGACATGTACATTCTCCACCAGAAAGGTGGATGCCAAGGATACCAACTGAAAAATGCTTGCCCCTTCTGAATCTGGGGGAACAATGCTGTCCAGGATTGAAACCCACATGTTTAAGGCTCTGTCAACAATACAAGATGCATAGGCGGTGCCAAAGTTTATGCTATTGGAGGCAAAGGCTATTTTGCATAAATCATCCACTGTCTTGTTATGTGAATCCACTAATGCTAAAGATGCTTCAATTTGGATAGTCATGTGTCTGACAGAATAATGTACACCGTTATCCGTCAGGGGAGGAGTTTCCCATTTACAGCTATTTTCCTCCTAAATGGGGAAGCACTGTACCTTAGGTTTTAGCAGATATTTTCTTTAGTCTGCATCTACCCATTCCCGTTAAATAACCTGGTCACAGTGAACAAAGTTTGGAAAACACAGCAGAGCAGAAGAAGATATGGACAGGATAGGACTACATCTAATGCCTCCATTGATTGCACTTTCTTTAGCTGCTATGTTCTACAATCCTGAGTTATCAGATAGTAAAAGGATTTGACATCAAACAGGGGAGGGATAGCAATCCTCCTTTTTGTCTCCATCCACTCCCCTTCATCTTCCTCCTCAGATGGTTCATCCTCCTCATCCTCAAGTAACTTGTTCAACTTGGATTTTTCTCCAAGATCCCAGATATTTTTGTCCTGGCCCTCTGTATGATCAGGGTCAGGGTCTGGCTGCAGGTCCATATTAGCAGCCATGTCCATCTCTGGCACTCCTGGATGTGCCTGTGTTGGCCCCCCTGACCTGAGATTCGGGTTGGATATGACTAAAGGAGTGTCCTGCAGAACATCGGGGCCCAAAAGCTCTCCTAGGAACAGCAACAAAGATTTACGCAATTCTGTTTTACCACTGCCAGCCGATACAACAGTTGTACCCCCCCCCCAGCTCAGAGTGTTGACTGGGGGAAATTGTAAAAGATGTATTAGCATGAGAAACACAATGGGGGCAAAAGGAACCTAGTGGAGAGGGTCACATTACCCTTTAACAGCTCTTACATTGTTTGACACTAGAGGTCTCCAATAAGCTACGGTGCCCAAAAACAAATAAAGAATACCATGGAACATGTCTGGAGTTGCCAAAACACCATTCCACCAGAAACAAAAACATTACACTGAAGGAAAAACTGCCACAACCCCCACCTTCCCACTGCTGGGGAAAACACACAAGCACACACACACACACACACAAACATTTTTACCAGCCCATAAAACCAAAAACCATAACTGCTAAAGTAGAAATGATGGCATTCAGCCAGTAGTGCTGAGATGACAGGGAATACAGCTGCCACATCAAGCACTTGTATAAGTGCTGGTGCATGAGTTCATGAACATGTGTGTTCATGAAATCACAGCGTTACACGTCAGGTCAGCACAATGAGGGGGGCATGCATCTCGACCACAGACACGCAAATAGGCAAGCTGAGGCTTAGAAGCCTCTTGAAAATGAAAATACAGTACAAGCCCTGTGGTCAGGGATCTGACACAAGGCAGGAAACTGCACAGCTCAAGAGATCCATTAAGAATTGCCCAGAAGCTGTAACAACAGTTACCCCTTTAAAAACTGCCTTACAGGGAGAACATAAAAAAAGTTTGCAGAGAGTCTCCTATTAGTCTTCTTTATTTTTCTTCTTGTTTTTTTAAGAAACTAGGCAGCACCCCAAGACCAGGCAGTAAAATGAGGGAAGTACCCTCTCTTAGAGCAGAGAAAAAATACCTACCACCACACAAAATAAGCACACATTAGAAAATAGGCTAAAGGATCCTAGCTTCCCAATTGGCTAGGACATGATCTCAGTGGCGGGTATTTCCTGATAGAGCCCGCTGAATAACAAGTTCCCATTTGGGGTGCCCCATTACTTGGGATATTTTTGGGCACCCCAAATTTTGAAACAGAGCAACCGCCATGTTTTTTGCTTCACTAACACTGAGTTGGTTGTCAGCTCCCCACCGACCCCCACACGCTTGTGTGGCTAACGCTATTCCTCTGGCTATTCTCCAGTTTGGTTCCACTGTCTTGAACCAAAAGCTGCATTAAATGTGCTTAATTGTGAACATGGTCACACTCCCTCTGAAACAACTGTATTTTACCTCATCGGGAGCAGAGTGTGAGAGGTGATGTCGGCGATCAGTGCAGACTGCACTAGTGCAGGTGCCCCATGGCTGCAGTTTGTGGGAAAAAAATGATCACCTGCCTGCACTAGTATTCTGCTATTAAATTTATTTATTGTACTTACTTTTTCCCATTAGTTTGAATGTGGTCACAAGTTCTTCAGCAGTGGGCACTGACAGAGGCGGCTGCGGCAGCTGTGGGATGGGTGAGCGGGAGCAGATCTGGAGAAAGTGGCTCAAGTAAACATTCTTTCCCTGATGCTCGATGCTGCTTTGAATCTCCCTCCTGCTGCCATGTTGATCTCGGACATATAAAAAAACTTTTAGAAGACTTGGTCTGCACTTGCTAGTTTTATGTGCAAGCCTTGCGCAAAGTCACCCACCTAACTTCCACAGCTCAGTAGTGAAAAATAAAAACACTCTTCCAGGAAGGCTAACAAACTAGTGTGTGCATATTAGGAACAACTCATACTTAAGAGCTCCACCTAGTGATGACTAGCGGGCAAACTGCTGCCACCTGTACCTGTAACCATGGCAATCACCTCCAAAAATGCAGGCGGAGGAACTATTTTATTACAAATCTTACTTTCAATAAATTTTTCATTAACATTTTTCTTATTACACTTATTTTTTTGACAGTGATCATTTTCTAAGCGCAATAATACCGTCCAGGGTGGGCTTATATTGTGCTATACCAGACCTTCCAGGGGCCATAAGGCCCTCCACCTGTGATGTCGGGCCTCATTACACCCCTGGGTGGTCCGGTATAACACAATACTGCCCACCCTGTCTGGTATTATTGCTTACCTAGACACCCTCTAGTCCTTGGGGAGGGGAGTGAGCACCAACGCCAGATTAGACAGAAGGAAAAAACAGGGAATGCCCAAAAAACGATATCAGGTACTTACCTAAGGAACAATGGTAGAAGGAAAACCAGAGAACTTCTACAAATAAGCACTCTTGGCTAGTGTGGCAGCCAAGGACCCCAATCTAAGCACACAAGGCAATGGAAATGGGAAATGAAGAAAGCAGGCTAGCCAATTTGAAAACCACATCTTAAGAGACATGATTTAAGTTAGAGGTGCTCCTTGTCACCAATTAGGCCCAACATGCAATCCAGAATATCAGCCCCAAATGTAAAAATCTAATTTTTTTCTTCAGAGAACATCCTATGCTTCTTCCCCTGCAATGTCACAGCACAGACTAGAAAATTGCTGCTGTCCAGAATGTTCCTGTGCCCAAGATTCTATGCTGATTACAGCCTTGGGCTGTGCCATTTCCCCTAGTAGAGGTGCACATTACCCAAAGAGATGAATTCCATTGACAGTGTGGAGCAATACAGAAAATAGAAATGAGGGTTTTTAGGGTCTGAAGATTAAAGCTTTTAAACGTTTGCTTATGTAACATTACTATCTTATCTATGTGCCTCATTTCTCCCTTCATTGCCTATCCTGTTACTTTCCTCCTTTGTACTTGTTCCCTAGGACAGCCCACTGATTTTACAGTCGGACAGAAATGTAACAGTGAATGCAAGGAATCACCTCGGGCAGCTCACCGGACAGCTGACTGTAGGTGAGTTTAACTCTGAATCTGATTTTCACTGCCCAACAGATGCATGTAATTTTATGAAAAAAACAATGTTTCATGTTTATAAAGCATTAATGCTACTATGTTATCATATATTGTAAGTGTACAGAATTCATCCTTTTTTGCAATGTAATAGTTTTTCATTAGAGATGCTATTACTTTATAAAATATATGCAGTTTGACACATAAAAAAATAAGGGTGTAAAGGAATAAAATAGACTTCTTTTTTTATTTTTTGTTTTCATTTTTTATTTATAAGCAAAAAAAAAACTATATTCCACAGAGAAGGACAAAAGGAGGTATTGGTTCAAAGACCAAAATGCAGTGTACTAATGATAGGATATGGTTATTACTCTCTCATACCTGTTACAACATGTAGAGATAATCTGTACTCTGAAAGGAAGACAATAATTAAAAACAAACAAAAGAAAAACACATATTAACTTCTGAAACTGATTCGTAATACGGCAATGCTACATGACTTGTCAGGATTAAGTTAATCACATTATGGATAGAATGTATGGAGGGCTTTGTGACCATTGGGTCATTAAATCAGGAACTGTTATCATTCATGTTTGTATAAAAATGCCATGATGGAGCAGTCCAGTGATAAAGGGACCATAACTTGCCCCTACTGTTGATAACAGTGCAAGGGCCAGATATTCAAAACTTTGCACCGGGGCTAAATTAGCACTGCCTGGTGGGCAAACTTGTCCCAGAGCACAAAGCAAGCCATCATGATGCCGTGGATGGAATAGCAGCTCGGAGAACCCATCTCCTCCCCAGCTCTACCTTATAGAGAAAATTTAACAGTAACTAATTTGTTGATCCCAAAAGTACATCTGCTGCATAGCTTCCAACAGCTTCCTGAACCTGCGACAAAATAGGTAAAAGCAGTCGCAGTAGTGGCCGGGAGAAAAAGCCAAAACAAGAATCAGGCTTACTTAAGAATGGAGGCAGAGATGCGCCAGGCACCTCCCCCGCACACACCGCCACAGATGCCAAAGAAGAATTGCAAATGAGCCAAAGGACAGCAGGGGGCAGTTACTAAAGTGGGTTCACCATCGACTTCAGGACCACCAGCCACCCCTCTCACGGAGCAGAAATTTTTAGAAAAACTAAATCCCTTTCGAGTAGTATTCCAGGAACTTACCTCAGAAATGAAGGCTATGAGAACAGAACTTACTGATACTAACTGAGCAATCAAAGATGTTATGGCCAGGACAGCCTCACTGTGGGATGGATTGCAACAGTTGACTCTGAGCTCCTGGCACTGCACCAAAGATCGAGTAAGATGGAGGTTAAATTGGAGGACCTGGAAGGCCATAGCTGCCGAAATAACATTCTAATATTTGGCCTCCAGGAGGATTCAGAAGGGGCGACCCCGATCACTTTCCTGCAGTGGCTGCTAACCAAAATAGGGGGTCCCTCGCCTAATAACACTACCTATGTGATCGAGAGGGCCCTTCGTTCGCTAAGATCTAAACCGGGGACTGGGCAAGCACCAAGGCCCCTGATCTTAAAATTTCTTAACTACCTAGATAAAGTGCATGTGTTGGGAAAGGTTAGGAGCCTTCAGGAAATTCTATGGGAGGGACAGAAGCTGAGATTTGCACAAGACTTCCTAGCAACCATAAGGCAATGAAGGGCTACCTACCACCCCATTGTCACAAAATTAATCGCTGCCAGCATCAAATTCAAAGTCCAGTATCCATCCAAGCTATCAGTGTACCATCAAAATTCTTGGAGGAGTTTCGATACAGCTGAGCAAGCTCATGCAGAATTAGCAGGGATGTTTCCAGATCTGTTCAAGCTATGCTGAATTTACTGCTAGTCATGGTGTTAAGTGAGCAGACAACTGAAACAAATGGTGTTGCATATGGATCTAACTAATAAATATTGGCTTCAGTAAATTGTAGCTATGGTTCTGGATCTCTCTGAATTATTGCAGAACAATGAGGGCTCATAGTGAAAGGGAAAGACGAAACTTACTGCAGAAAATGAGTAAGAACTGACTTTATCCTTGATTTTGTTCTCCCTCCCCTGGTTTTTGGGCTCCCACTCCTTCTAGACGATGAAGAAGCCAGGAAAGGAAGAGATGGAATAATCGGGAAGGATTTACCATGCATGGAACTATTACTTTTTTCTGTGTCAAGGCCTCAATACGCTGTACTGTCACTTTTCTATATTACTCTAATGACACTCATAGTTACTGCCACAAAAGGGCGCTTAAAGTCTGCAGATCGATTGGATTACTTAACTTGCTTTATTTTTCACTTCATCTGTAGAACTGCATCTTTTGATAAGGAGCAGCTCCATACCACTTGGATCAGAGGGTAGACTGTGCCGCTTCTGAACTAAGGAGGAAATATGTTTTTTTTATATATATATATATCCCTGCCATTCGAGGAAAGACTAATTAAGAGGGCGTGATATGCACTTGCCCTGTGTTATGGACTACAGAACTTGTATGGTAGACAAACTACAGACTTGTGTGCATTTCCACAGTGTTCAAAGCTGCATAGAAATGGCAGGTGTGTCATTAATTAATACTCTCAAGAAGATCTGAACATTGAAAGAGTTCGCATGGGTTTCAAAGTTTGGTTACTTCTTCCCCCCTCCCCTCCCTTTCTTTTTTTTTTTTTTTCTCCTCCTCCTCTGGCTTTCCTTCTCCCCCCCTTTTTCTTTTTTCTTCAGCAATTCTGCTTCTCCTTCTCCCTTCTTCCCCTTCCATAAGTCACAATGCTGCAGGGATACCACTGTTACGCTAAATAAGATAACATCATTAGAAGCAAGTACTGGAACAATGAAGAGGGACTGAAGGGGCAGAAGAAGGGTGGGGGATCAAACATTAAAGAAGGTCTTAATGATGTTTTTTAAAAATGCTGATATGAGGGGACTTGCTTGTAGTGTCTTATAATATCATTGTTTACCCCCTCTTCTCCCCCCCTTTTCTTTTTTTTTTAACACATGCTATATTCTCATTGTGTGGAGCTGGGGAGGGAAAGGGGTAGATCTGGATACTGCAATTTCAAGAAGGGTGTTGCAAACCAGGATGTAGGGAGGGGGGAGTATGTGGCCTTTGGGTGGGGGGTTCCCCGGGCTTTCTCAGGCCTGATGTTTTGGTGGCCTGGGATTATGCAATATAAGATGACTGGGAGATGGCCGTAGGAGAGCCTCTGCAAAATGGCTGTGTACAGGGAAGGGTGATGTACAGCAGAGGGAGGGGGAGGGAGAAGCGGGGGCTTAAAGGGGAATGGAGGGTGGGTGGGATCAGGTATGCAGCACAGCAGCTGTTTAATGAGGGTTATCTTAAGGATAACCTGAGTAATGCTATTACTCTTGGTTTAAAGCTATATAACCCAGTAAAATACTGTCAATAAGGTGACTCCATATAAAATATGTTCATGGAATATAAAAGGGTCTCAATCTCAGGCTAAACGTGCAAAAGTATTGTTGCATCTTCGTAAGCTTGGCATTGATATCGTGTTTCTTCAGGAAACCCATTTGCCTCCTTCCCAGGTCTCACAATTAAAAAGATCCTGGGTTGGTCAGGCCTTTGGGAGTGGACCGGATACTCGGAAGGGAGGGGCTGCCATTCTTGTAGCAAGAAGAGTCCCGTTTTGACTTATAGACACTATAGTAGATCCTCAGCATAGATATATATTGATTAAGGCCCTGTTGGGCCAAACGGAGGTAGTGCTTGGTTCCATATACGGCCCCAATATGGAGGACCCATCCTGTTTTGGTTCCCTTATGAATGATCTTACCCCATGGTCCCATTTTCCCATACTGCTAGGAGGAAATTGGAACCTTGTTTATTGTAATATTATAGACCGTTCTCTGAGTCATTCTCTGTCTCTCTCCCCAGCGCAGGTTGCCATCAGAGAAATGATGGACTCCATTGGATTAATCGATCCTTGGAGGGCCCTTTACCCTCACCAGAAAGAATACTCATTCCACTCTATTCCACACAACTCATTTTCTCTCTTCGATTACTTTTTCATAGATGTGGGACACCTCTCAGCTATAACAACCTGTAATTATCTCCCCCAAGGTGATCTCAGATCAACATCCCACTTTACTAGGTTGGAGTCCGGGCCCGCCCATATCTAGGGACAAGGTCTGGAGATTTAATTGTCAATTATTTCGATCAGAATATCTGAAGAATCAGTTGGCTGGATTCATTTCAAAATTTATTGAGATAAACGCCCCCTCCATGACCAAGACAGACATGCCATGGGGTGCCTTAAAAAGTACAGTTAGAGGAGAAATAATTTGCATGGCAACGGTTAAAAAAACAACAACCTCAAAAGTCTCTTCTGCTTTGTTGCGGGACATCAGGGACATGGAGACGTCACTCTCCCCGAACTCCACGAAGGATCAGTTTAAAGCCCTAGACATTTTAAGGGACTGATATAACTCAATTCTGACTGAACAGGTAGAGTATCTTCTTATATGCTCTAAGATTAAGTATTTCAATCAGGGCGACAAAGCCGGAAAACTTTTGGATTTGCGACTTAAGGCACAAGCCCCAGATAGAATTATTCCCAGTATTCAAAACTCTGCAGGACAAATAGTTACTTCCCTGAGAGAAATTACTAACTGCTTTCAAGAATACTACAAAACTTTGTATTAACATACCTCTCACTCTTTTTGCCCAGAAATACTAGAACAATTCTTACAGCCAATACAGCTCCCGCAACTTAACATATCCCAAGTAAACTTGCTTAAAGCCCCAATCTCTCAGGGTGAGATAACACAGGCTATTGACTTTCTCCCCACAGACAAATTGCCAGGCCCAGACGGATTCACAGTAGAATTCTATGTTGTAGGTGCCGTATTGGTCCTTTTAAAAAAACAGATCCAGAAACAAATGATTTGATACCTTTTATTGGACCAACATGGATGTTACAGAAAAGAACAAGGTGCTTTAGCTTTCGAACCAACCAGGTCCTTCTTCAGAAGCTTTGTGGCAGTTTTTCAAATATCCCATACTATTAACACCAGGTTATATAGAAAAAGCAGAAATAATTCTCATTGGCTTAACATATACATTTAAAACATAATAGAAGATTACGTCAGAGAAGCTAATTAACACCAGTATGCCTTAAACTGAAGAGCCTCAGAAGGGCAAAGGTTATCAAGAATTCTCTACAGCCAGAGAGTTCTTGTCACATAAATTTTAAAATGTCTCAGTATGCCAAGAAAGCATTCTAGTGATAAAAAAAAACCTTGGAGTGGCATTCTCTCTAATACATGTAAGATGAGCTACAACTTACATTCCAATTGTCCTGGTATATAAAAGGCCAGATAATGCGAGACAAAATCCTGAAATTAGGTATAACTGCAAGTTGAAATCAAGCCTCAAATTAACCTACACATATAAACATGGTGCATGAAAGTATCACTTGTAAGTGTAAGTGCACAAAAAAATAAATAAATAAATAAAAATTTCTTGTCAAGGACCCCCAAGAAAATGAGACCATGAGCCTGATAAATGCGGATTTCAACACAGAGTCTGTGTATAACAAAAATGCACAGAATCAGTCTAAGCAATCTAAATGAAAACCCAAAGGAATTACACCTTTAATGAACCCCCAAGTAAATGAGATATGCATCTTAATACGAGCAGTTAAAAATGTGACAGTGTGAAATCCACCCACTGACAACTAATAGAAGGAAATAAATGCACACTATATGTGAAAACTAAGTGTTCTAGCCACATAACAACTGCCCCATGCCACGCTCCACCCACACATATGTGTGTACATACACCATACCACACCCCCATACACACACACACACACACCTGCACACCCCACACAACCACAACACACAACAAATATAGCAAACACATTCCGCACACACCACACCACACCACACAACAAACAAAACACACATACACACCATACCCACAACACACAAAACACAACACACAACACACACACATACATACATACATACATCAGTATACACACACACACACTCAAACGCACTCACCACAGTGTTAAGGTGAAAAGTCAACAATGTAGATAACCATAAACTTACAAAATCAAAGGCCCGCTGAAGAACTAAACTGTTTATGTCCATCTTTTTAAAGTAAAGGTCTATGTAAGTTTAAGTGGAATAATGTGTCATGTACCCAACATCAATGTTCAATCCATCCGCCACCATATTGAGAAGTAAAATAAGTCTAATTTCAGAAGCCCGTCTCTGTTGTGTACTGCTGAAATGTCCTTTTAAGACCATCACAGACATATCTGAGATTGAGTGGTCATCCTGGGAGAAGTGCTGGGCTACTGGTTTCTCAATCATCTTGTGATTAATAGAATGTCTGTGTGAATTCATTCTAGTGCAGAGTTATTGGCTTGTCTCCACATAACCTGTTGAGGACATTTCTTGCATTGGATAAAATAGACCACATTACTTGATGTACATGTATAATTCCCTGTATCCTGAATAGTCTGTTTTGTGATGTAACCACACAGTCTGAAGTAGAAATGAGGTTACATGTCTTACATGTGCGTTGATGACAGGGTCGTGTACCATATGATGTCATGGTATTCTGTTCCGGTTCAAGTTGACTCCTAATAATCAGGTTGGTTAAATTAGGTGGCTGTTTAAAAGACAGTAGTGGTAGTTCTTGGAAAAAACAGTTAAGGGTTTCATCCTCACTAATTATTGGATCGAGATCCTTAGTAATCTTACGTAGGAGTTCAAGGTCAGGATGGTATGTGACTACTAAGGGTATTCTGTTGGTAGTCATCCGTTCCTTATATTGCAGTAGCTGTTCTCTTGGGACCTGTGTTGCACGTTCCACTGCTCTGTCAATTTACCTGGATGAGTGTCCCTGCTCAATAGAGGTGTTTTTCAACATCGCCAGATGTGTGTCTCTGTCTTCCTCATTTGAACAGAGGCGGTGATACCGAAGAGCTTGATTATATATAACAGATTTCTTTGTGTGGCTCGGTGATTACTTTTCTTGTGTAAGTATCTCTGTCTGTCTGTTGGTTTCCTGTAAAGACAGGTATGTAGGGTACCATCCTTAATAGTGACAGTGGTATCCAGAAAATGTACACTTGTGGCAGAATATTCTAGGGAAAGCTTTATAGTTGGGTGGAGGTTATTAAGTTCTTGGTGAAAATCTTTAAGCGTGTCAGTGCCCTCTGTCCAAATTATAAACAAATCATCAATGTAACGGAAATAAGTGAGTGGTTTATGTGTACAGTGCCTTTTTGTGTGTTGTGGGTATGGTGTGTATGTGTGTTTTGTTTGTTGTGCGTGGTGTGGTGTGGTGTGTGCGGAATGTGTTTGCTATATTTGTGTGTTGTGGTTGTGTGGGGTGTGCAGGTGTGTGTGTGTGTGTGTGTGTATGGGGGGTGTGGTATGGTGTATGTACACACATATGTGTGGGTGGAGCGTGGCATGGGGCAGTTGTTATGTGGCTAGAACACTTAGTTTTCACATATAGTGTGCATTTATTTCCTTCTATTAGTTGTCAGTGGGTGGATTTCACACTGTCACATTTTTAACTGCTCATATTAAGATGCATATCTCATTTACTTTGGGGTTCATTAAAGGTGTAATTCCTTTGGGTTTCATTTAGATTGCTTAGACTGATTCTGTGCATTTTTGCTATACACAGACTCTGTGTTGAAATCCGCATTTATCAGGCTCATGGTCTCGTTTTCTTGGGGGTCCTTGACAAGAAATTTTTATTTATTTATTTATTTATTTATTTTTTGCACTTACACTTACAAGTGATACTTTCATGCATCATGTTTATATGCGTAGGTTAATTTGAGGCTTGATTTCAACTTGCAGTTATATCTAATTTCAGGATTTTGTCTCTCATTATCTGTCCTTTTATATACCAGGACAATTGGAATGTAAGTTGTAGCTCATCTTACATGTATTAGAGAGAATGCCACTCCAAGGTTTTTTTTTTATCACTAGAATGCTTTCTTGGCATACTGAGACATTTTAAAATTTATGTGACAAGAACTCTCTGGCTGTAGAGAATTCTTGATAACCTTTGCTCTTCTGAGGCTCTTCAGTTTAAGGCATACTGGTGTTAATTAGCTTCTCTGACGTAATCTTCTATTATGTTTTAAATGTATATCTTAAACCAATGAGAATTATTTCTGCTTTTTCTATATAATCTGTTGTTAATAGTATGGGATATTTGAAAAAACTGCCACAAAGCTTCTGAAGAAGGACCTGGTTGGTTCGAAAGCTAAAACACTTTGTTCTTTTCTGTAACATCCATGTTGGTCCAATAAAAGGTATCAAATCATTTGTTTCTGGATCAGTAGAATTCTACAAACTTTTCAAAGAACAAATTAGACCAATACTTTTAGATACCTACAACTATATGTTTGAGCAAGGTATTACTGACCCTGCTTTATTTGAGGCCACTATTGTGGTTATTCCAAAGCCTGATAGGGACCCTCTTCAGGTCACAAATTATTGTCCGATCTCATTAATTAATGTTGACATAAAAATACTGGCGAAAATTATGGCCACTAGGCTATCCAAGGTCTGGCAAAGTGTAATAAGCTGTGAACAGGTTGGCTTTGTAGCTGGTAGGGTCTCATCTGACCACATGTGCAAGTTGGCGTATTTGATCTCTGCATCCAGGGACTCTAGAATTCCAGCTGCTTTGGTGTCCCTGGATGCAGAGAAAGCATTTGATAGGGTCTCCTGGGAATACTTATTCCATTTCTTACAACTTTATAATATCCCAAAACAGTATATACAATGGGTCAAAATATTATATACTTGCCCCTCAGTACGTATACTATGTAATGGGCATCTATCCCATCCCTTTCAGCTACAACAAGGAACAAGACAGGGGTGCCCACTTTCCCCCTTCTTATTTGACTTATATCTGGAACCACTTATTAGATGTATTAAATTATCCCCAAATATTACAGGTATCTCTATTGGGCCCAAACAATACAAAATCTCGGTCTATGCCGATGATATTTTACTTCATATAACTCACCCTTCAAAATCGGCCCCCGCCGCTCTCGAAATTATCAGAACGTTTGGGACTTTTTCTAATTACAAACTCAATATTACAAAAACAGAAGTGATGCCCTTAAATGTTCATACATTCCAGGCTGAAATTGCTCACCTTGGATTCCGCTGGACCAGAGATAAGTTAAAATACCTAGGTATATATCTCTCCCGTTCAGAGACCAGGATGAAACAATACAACTTGGACAAAATTCTTATGCAGATTAAAATGGATCTCTCCCACTGGGCCATGTTGCTGTTAACTCTCTGGGGACGGGTAAATGTTCTGAAAATGAACATCCTTCCACGAATTCTGTACTCCCTACAGATGATACAACCTTTTCTACCCAAAGCATGGTTTACCCAGGTCGACAAAATTATGTCCAATTTTCTGTGGGGTGGGAAGACATCTCGTCAGGCTTTTTTTAAGCTGCAGAGGAATAAGAATAATGGGGAGTTACAACTCCCGGACCTGCTCCTTTATCAGTTCTCCATTGTCTGTTCGGTCCTAACATATTGGATGAGGGACAATTTAGGTCAGGAGAGTGTTCATTATATTCCCTTGTGGTATCAAATTGAGCATAGTTTACTCTCTCCACACAACATATCTCCCAAGGCTCTCATTTTCTCCCCTCTCAAAAACTTGCCTAAAGCTCTCAAGACCACACCTATGGAAACAACGCTTCGAGTACATTCCCAAATGTATAACTTTTTTCAGATATCTTTGGTAAAGGATGCTTCCCAGCCTATATGTGCTAATCTGAATTTCAAAATAGGGGGACTGCCCCTTTCGAACAACTTCCGGCCGGGTAACACCCAACTGAGAGTTGTGGATCTACTTCATGAACACACACTGATACCTTTTCAAACAGCCAGCTCACGGTTTAACCTCCCTAAAACCTTTTGTTTTAAATACCTCCAATTGCAACATATGCGCCTGCAACACTTTGGAACAGGATACTGGACACAGTATCTAGATGGCCCCCTTTTGCAGGCTATCCCTAACTTACCTTCCTCTCACCTCATTTCCCACTTCTATTGCCTCCTAAGAAAGGCCATAGAGGAAAAGCAAGGCGAGACGCATTACGTCTGGAACCAAGTACTACCTCCAAACACCTCAGCTCCTTGACCATGGCCAAAAATTTGGTCACAATTGTACCAAGATGTGAAATGGATCAGATACCGCATCTTACAGTTTTACGTTATACACAATTTATACTACACCCCAGCTAGGCTTTATCAGATGGGGAAAATCTCCTCAAATGTATGTTCACGGTGTAAGGAAAGGTCTGGCACTCTGTTGCATATACTGTAGGAATGCAACAAGGTCACGCCTTTCTGGGATAGTATTAAGTCCAACTTAGGCCAGAAATTTGTTTAATAGGAGACTATGGTGAAGTTCTATGTGGCACCCAATGAAAATATATGACACTAATATCAGTGTGTGCAAAAAAAGTGATTATGCTCCACTGGTTAGACCAAAATATCCCTACATATAATGAATGGCTAAAAGAGATACTATTTGCCCTGCAGGCTGAGAACATGATTGCTCACATTGCATGGAGATCACAATACTATCAAAAAACATGGGCAGCCTTACATACTCTACTGACTATTTAGTGGATCAAGGTTATCAAATAAGTAGGTAAGGCAAGAAGGAGATAGAACCACAAGAGTGATATGACTTCATTAAAGATGATCCTCCCCGACTACCTTACCTCGATTACAGGGAATGATGGACACTGTTGCTGCATACCTGAAAGGGAGGGAGAAGGAGGGGGGTTTGAGGAGGGTGAAGTAGGAGGAGGAACATAAAGGGTCTATGTAGTCAGCTGAGACTGTAATATTTGAATATAACTGAGACCAAGTTTACAACATATACTTTATAAGACTTTGTATTGCAACAGGACCTATCACAGAACACTGTTTACACAGAATGTATATGTCAATGCTCATGTCAATGTCTGAGTTAAATGATATCTTAACTCTTCCTACAAATGAATAAAATATATTCAATTTGAAAAAAAAAACCAAGCAAGCCATATTCAAAAGGAATAGCCCAGGGCAAACAGCTTCTGAGTATAGCATGGAAATGAAGCCAGGCAAACTGGGCTGGAAATGCAGGGCAAACTTAGCCCTGGAATAAGACAGCTCTAAATATGGCAACCAGGAAGTGCAAACCACAACAGCAACACAGTGCACAGTGATGTGAAGGTAGGTAGTGGTGAACTATGTGGCCAATGTGAATGCCAGCAAATGCATGGACCCAGTACAGCTGCAGGCAGCAGCGTATGTGAAAGTACAGTGTGCAAAACTGTAAAATATTCCCCGAAACTGTTTGCACAGCGCTAACACGTTTGTGCGTGTTTAGTGCAGGGCTAAACTGTTAGCCCAGTGCAAACACGTTTGCCCGGCGCTAAACTTTGCCATATTCAAAAGTGACAAGCAAATGAGCCTACTTAGGTAGTCTGTGGGCAAACAACCAGATTAGCATCTCATTATGCCCTGATCTGCATGCAGTTTACGCCGAGCTAACTGTTTAGTCCTGCGCTAAACCCATGCAAACATGTTAGCGCTGCACAAATAGCTTGGAGAATATTATACACTTTTGAACACTACTTCCACATGCACTGCTGCCTGCAGCTATACTGAGACAACACAGCATAGGCACAGATGGTGGTGGTGCTGCATGCAACTGTCACACTGTAGGTCATGCTACAGTGCACAGCAGACACTACAGTAGTAAGGGGGCCAGTAGTGTGTGGACACAGCAATGCCTATAGTGCTTAGGGCAGTGATGATGACTGCACTATACACAGTTAGAGACTCAACCTGCAGGTGTTTACTGACAGTGGACATTACTGTTACACTGTTGTGTGACCCACAGATGCTGCACCTCTGGCATGGGATGCTCACAGTGACATATACATGTCCGGCTTTGTGTACTGTGGCAGTTGTATAGCTGTGCGGTATGTGGCCGGGGGGCATATATTATCCGAAAGGCACACTGGTGTTGGGGCATTCCCAATACTGGCCCATGTGCACTGCATGATGTCCCAGCCTTATGGCAACACCTGGTCTGTGGCACAGCCTGGCCACCCATACACTCCCCTCAACATCCTCCATGCCCACAGTGCATGTGTGCTGGCATCTGTTGGGTGTCCCTGAAGTGTGGCCCGCGGGTGTGTGCTGTATGGCCACACTGCCATGCTGTCCACTGGCTGCAGGGTCACCACTTACTGCCTGGCATGGCTGGGACTGGTGGCAGATGATGGCATTATTGTGATGCCATCAGTTAGCAGCATACTTCCTCTATGTTTGACTTTGTCTATGTGTCATATTTATTTGTTAGGGTCACGCAAAACCTGTGCATAACCCAAGCAAACACAGCGCAAAGCCATAGTGTCATGCAAAGCTGATTGCCCAGAGTTAAGACAAGCTTTTCCTGTGTGGTAACGTGCACCACACTAAGTGTCGCACTAAGTCACGCAAAACCACTTTGCACAGTGCTAGTCGTTGAACATGGTATTTCGCCTGTATTCATGTCAGTTTGTCCCTTGCATACATTATGATTTTGCCCGGCTCTAATGCAGTTTGCCCACGATCTTTGGCCTTTTGAATATAGCAGACCCATGCTAATCCCACACTAAACCTGTGCAAACGGTTTTTGCCCGACACAAAGTTTTGAATATATGGCCCCAAACCTGTAAGAGCAAAATCACAAACTGGAGAAACAACATGTGAAATAGGATTCTGGCTATTCAAGTCCACATAAACTATGAACAGCAGATATATAACTAACAGACACATAAGAGTAACATAAAGGGCCCAATTTTAGAAGGCTGACACAAGGAACCACAAATTTTGATGCAGAAGTGCCCAAGAGATTGCCGAAACATGTGCCAAATTTTTGTACATTTGGCACAGTTGTGACATTTTACTCAATTTATGGCAGCTTGCACTAAAGTTTTGGCACAAGCCCTGTAAATTGAATCCCACACAGTTGCAAAGTTAGACCGGGGGAGCTGGTCTAATTCTTTGTGACCAGCGAAAAAAGCATGTGACAGGGCTTTTGCAGTAGGCGGTTTCTAAAATCAGACTTGATGCAATGTTAGCCGCAAGTCACCACTTGCATCCCATTCTCTGCCGCAAGTCCTTTGTGGTGATCTAACGAGTTTGTGAAATTGGGCCCAGTAAGTTAATAATATCTGTTTTAGATATCTGTATATTGGTTAGTATTTTACAGGGCTAATGCTAGAAGCTCTATTGGGATGAGAGTGAGCAGTGTCACGGGCATTTCTCCCAAACTTAGAGGATTCACAACCACTTTGCAAAAATCAGCATCTTGTTACATATAATGCATATAGCCCACTTTACCCAATCTGGAATGCGATTCCTTATAACTCCCTCCACCAATGTAGCATACTTTGGGATCGGCTTGTATTCTACCTAAGTAGCATGACATTTTAATAAATAAAGATTATATGGGAGCCATAAGAATGCAGTATATAATACTGTTGGGGCTGCACTTCCATAACTTAGCAGAGAGGGGAACATATATTGATTACACAGAGTACCTTAAACCACGTGGGGCATACAGTATAATCCATTCCAATATGCTCCTTTATTGCCCCATCCCATTCCACCAAACACAGCAGTAATACAGAACTATCATGTATTCATTTTATTTAAAGCTCAAAGTTCAATGTCCAGGGGTGATAATGAAAAACTAGCAAGAAGCCCCCATCTTTCAGTCTGCAGAGACCTCAGAGGTTGAGTTCTGTGTCTGTTCAGCTGACATTTTCACAGTGAGATTCTGGGTGTCCATTGGATCTATGTGTATGAATGTTTTACCCTGGTCATTCACCCCCAGTTTTGCCAGCATCAAGTAATAGGTAGGTACATTTAGTTCCACAAAGCTCAGGTGTATACCATCAACAGTTCTTCTCCTTTGCTGCATAGAGTTGCTCAGGTTGGGGAAGATTCAGATAGGGTGGTCCATGAACCACAGATCCTTCTGTCTTCTCACTGCCTTCAATAGCCTCTCTCATTCTCATATGCTCACAAGCACCACCATGATAGCACAGGTAGGAGGGTTTGGGCTCATTGCCTTATGTGGTGGAATTCTGCACACTTTTTCTAGTCTCACACCAGCATGTTCCTAATTCTGAATTTAGCCAATGTACAACAAAGTTATTTAAATTCTCCCCTTCACTTTGCTCTGTTATGCCTAGGATCTGATACGCTGCTTATGGGCCAGGTTTTTAAGGTGTTCCAGCTGTAGCTGGAGCAAACTGTGTTCTTTCACCAGGGACACTGTGCCCTCATAACTGTTGTGCTTGCATCATTTGCTGCTGTCTGCTCCACTTCAGTTTTTCCTTACTAAGCCACCATTTGAATGTTGCAAAGGTACAACCTGTCTTTTTTTTTTATTTATTTCTGCTGCAGCTTTAGTTAAAACTTTGTGGCTGTGGCAGATAACTTGGATTGAATGTTCTGGTGGGGTCTTATGCTTAGCCAGAGTCTTTGCTGTTGATACTGTAAGGCTGTCTTCCCTGCTTTTATCTTGAAAAGGTCATCATTCACATGTTTTGCTTCATAGATTTGCTCATGTATCAGTTTTTTAGGCTTACACCTTCATGACTTCAGATCTTCATGAAAGCTGCCAATTAGGTATAAAATGGAATCAAATAAACTGTTTTCACCCTAAATTAATGGTATGAACTCCATTGAACATGTCTACATAGGTTAATTGCTGGCTCTAACCCTAGCAAAATAGCATTTTAAAAAGAATGCTGCAGTGAAGTTTAACTTCTTTGGTGAAGTTGCTGCACAGTTGCAACCCTTTGACTTCATGAAGCTGTGAAAAGTTCCTACTGGCATCACCAACTTTGACTATTCCAACTTCACAATGTTTTTTCAGGTGAAGTGGTACTTTCTTCCATGAAGTGGCAATTCTGTGAGATATGTTTGGTCACTTTGTGGAAGAGAGAGCCACTTCATCTGGCAAAAAAAGTTGCCAAGTCATCACTTTGAACTTTGCTAAGTGCCATTGAAGCTAAGTGTTCTCAGCTTTGCACATCTCTACTTATATAAATGTCTTCATTTCTGTCCAAGTTTCCAGTACTACCACTGTAACTGTATTTGCAGTGTTAATCCCTTGCAACAAATCCCCTCCCTCTCCTACTCTCCCCTTCTCAAGTAAATGCTGTTTGTGCCATTTGCCATCACAGCATATAGACATAACAAATATATTTTCAATGACATTTATTCTAAACTTGGCATTATAGACATATTTGGAAGGGGTTGAACTGAACATTGACTGGGGTTGAAATGTTTTCCATCAAAGACAAACTAGGCCCAATGTCAAGGAGTCAACATAAAAGTAAAGGATTATTCAGCAGAAAACAAAGGAACTGACTGCATTCAAAATGTCATCCAGGATGTACATGTTCCCCAAATTAATTTTGAATACAGCCAAAAATTCTGCCTAAAGCCTCTAGAAATATGGATTGTAAGGTTACGTTATTTAGCATGCTCAATATGCCACAGCCACCATGTACAGAATATTATACACAGGCCTCTAGAATTGTTATAGCTCTGTCACCATATAACTGGTTGCAAAACTTGCTTCCTGTTACAGGCATTATGTGTTGATATAAAGCTCACCATTCTTGAGAGTTTAATTTAAAAATAAATACTAGATTTCCAGCTACCCAGTCTTTTGTCCAATTTTTGTTTTGTCCTGGTGTCAATGTCTGATGTCATCAAGGACATTACATAGTACAGTAGGTTAGCCAATAGCTAGGCATAAATCTGCCACAGGAGTAAATCAATTATTCCTCAGAAGTGGAACACAACTTCTGAAGGTGCCCACAGTAGTAGCCCTATTGCTGAGCGTAATGCTGAAGTGGCTCAGAGAACTAGGGCCCTGATCATACTCAAGTACACATGTTGGCTGGGAAGAAAAGCTTTGCTTAGCAACAATTCTTTAAGATGCAAATGGAATATAGGTGTACATCTTTCAAAATTCTGCTAATCTGGGTAGATGTTGTTTTATAAGCTCCCTGTGCTGTGGACAGGAAAAAAGATAGCTCTACTGAAACAATAGTAAATCCATCTTCCTGATGCAAATGCTGTATGAATACTCCACAGGAAGCCATATTTAAACAACACACCTACAGTATGCAGTAAGTATCCTGCTGCCTGGCTATTTTACTTTACTTATTAATTTATTTATTTGTTTATTTTTTTTTGTACAATTAATTTATCATGGATTTCCCAAATGAGAGGCATATTTTTCTTTCAGATGGGTTCTGTATCTACTCAGTTTTAGAGGTATAAGGGATTAAAACACAGGGAGACTAAATTATATATAAACTGTGACAGAATGGGATAGTATACATGACAAAATTAGAACTTAGGCTCTCCTGTTTAATAGTTTTGTGTTTTTCTGTAATTTAAAAAAAAATATTTTACTGAGTTTTTTCATAACATGAACATACATAGCACCAGTTCAGGACACGTTCATGTTCAGAGAAAGAAAGAAAGAAAGAAAGAAAGAAAGAAAGAAAGAAAGAAAGAAAGAAAGAAAGAAAGAAAGAAAGAAAGAAAGGAAAATAAACATGGCTCACAAAGTTAAGTCTTTGCCCAAGCACTTGCCTCCCACCCCCTTTTGCCCTAGCACTTGCCTCCCACTCCCTACCAATTGGCTCTTTTCTTTCCCTCTGCCCTTCCTATCCCAGCTCCCACTGACCCTCCCTACCTCACCCTAACAGTATGCCTCTGCCTCTCTCTCTTCTGTAAGACACTGGTATGCCATGTACTGTGCCTTACCACAATTTGTGTAACTGTTTATCATTGCAGCCCATGTACTGTTGAATCATTTTTGTACTCTGTATGTATAATTTACTGTAACTATATTGTATCTTCTTGTGTTAATGTATCTGACGTGGAACTTGTCAACAAGCATCCACTCACAGGTGTCATCCAAGATTTCAATGAATAAATAAAAATAATAAATGAATAATTAGCATACAGAATAAAGGCAAGTTTATAATAAAGAAAGAACAATTAATGTACTTTCTGAGAAACCCAATTACTCATCAAAGGATGAATACTCAAGGTCAAATAGCTTCATACATTTCTAGATGAGCTGCTGGGATGGCAGTGTAACAGGGGATAATCAATCTTTTGTCAGTTACCAAACTAATCTAGAACATCAGCTTCTGGAGAATGGTGGTTACTTGGTGAGGATTGTAAGAATTCCTCAAATGCCAGTAATTTTCTATCACAAGTAATTTTGGAACCTCTTGATTTATATACTAATTTCTCTAAAGTAGTGTAGTCTTCTAGTTCTTTCAACAAAAATTGCCTGTGAAGAGGAGCCTTCATCTTTCCAGCTTGTGAGTATGCTTAATTTAGCAACAGTTAAGGCCATATAAATAAACATTTGTTGCCATTCTGACATATCTGGCAATTTCTCCAAATGTCAAAGCAGAACCATTTGATGTTCTAGTGTTATCTGAGTGTTGGTCAGATGAAATAATGTATTCTGTATAGCCTGCCAATATGAGCTCAATTTTGGGTATAGGAACAGTATAGGTATAAGATCCCTTGGGATGATGTTTACATTTGGTACATGTGCTAGACTATTGGGATGAACATTTTGAAAGCCTATCTGAAATGTAATAAGCTCGTTTGATTGAAAAGAGCTGGATCTGTTTAAATTTACATTGTATTGGTACTTTGTCTTCCAGCAATTGTTCAATATATCCTTCCAGTCTTCTTGAGAAATTTCCATGCCCAAAGAAGCTTGCAATTTCTATGTGGTATCAGCCCAATTCCCTGAAATTTCTGTAAAAATATGTTTACGTAAGAAATAAATGATGCATTTTGTTTCATGTGCATTGCATAACATAATGGCAATGCCTGAATGCTCATGAAGAGTATCCATGGGCCCAATTTAGAGGTTAGAGAATGCCTTACCTGAGCATACTTAAAACTGTGATGCCCCAGGATAGCATACTGATTGACCAGGTCATGGAATGAATTAATTTAACATTACTGTACAAGTACCCCAAGAGAACAATTTATTTTTGTTCCCAAACCTGAAACCCTGGATCATCAAGAAAGGCTGGATACATTGGTTTCACCATAAGGGGCTGATGGTTGTGTATTGAAACAAGACCCCATAAGCCTGTGCATTGAATGCCATATTTTGAGTAACTATGCAGTAACAGCATTTCCTTTGGACAGAGTAACATTTGATTCAGAAGAAGAATATATCAAATCTGTGAGCCTTTGCTTCCCTGTCATCTGATTCTCCAACACAGTACCTGTGTATTTGCTGTCCATAGCATACCATGCCTTCATTCCCATCAGCTGAGCAACCCAGTAATATTTTTCAAAGTGGGGAACCCCAAGCCCTCCCTTCCCTGGTGGTAGTGTGAGCTGGTCACAGTATGAGTTGGTCAGTATCAGTGGCTCAACAGGTAGCACACACATCTCTGAAGCCAAGAGATCAGAAGGTTGTGGTTTCTATCCCCACACCAGGCACTTGGGTTAATATCCAAATACTGACACTGCAGTGCAGGATGAGGGGGTGCTGCACACCTGATGTGCCATACTTCAGATGAGACATCAAACTGAGGTCCCATCTGCCTGTTCTGGTTGTAGTTCAGGTGGATATTAAAGATTGCATGGCACTTCTTGAAAAGAGTAGCAAACTTTCCCAGGTGTCCTAGCCAAATTTCCTCCCATTCACTAGAAATACCACCAACAGCTTAATCTGGTTCAAGATCAGTTGGCATTCATCTGTATTCCCCTTCCCCTGGGTCATGCCTGAAAATAGGCAGAATTTGTCTAGTGCACTTACCCACTCAACAAAAACTAAATAAATAAAATAAATCATAGCTAACATGTTAGGTTGTATTAGCCCAGAGCTGCTATGTACATTATGCAGCACCCTGAGCCTTGCTTGAAAGGTGCTTAAAAAAACATTGATGGGAATAGATAAGAATGCATGTTCTCATGTAATCCTCACCTGGGCTAGGCTCAACAGAAGGGTCAAGCCCAGGGACTGGTGGGCAGGTGGGTGTCTGGTTTGGCAAGATGGGGTGCAGATAGAAAAGTGGATGGGAGCAGCAGTGGCAGAAGTAGACCAAATTTGCCAGTTGGCTAGCTGAGATGAAGTGGGATAATAAAGGATATTACGAATTAAATAAACTGAAACAGTTCCTGTTGGACCAGTTATATCCTAAACACATTACATAAACTCAGGAGATTTTGTTTTGTGTTATTGTACTTTTTGTAATGTAATATACACTGCTTGTATTACTGTTGTGTCTGACTAAAATTGTTAGTTGAATGTCAGGCATGGCTACAATGGGATTTAGACTCAATCTACCTCCTTGTAAAAATGAATAAAACAAAAAGAAAATTGAAAAAGGGATCAGTGTCACCTAGGCTTCATCACTTCTGGCCACTTGTCCACAAGTGACATCCTAATTCTCTGCTTGTAGCATCAATCATACCAACAAAATATTCTGTTGCAAGCAGAGGAATATGATGCCAGGTACAGACAAGCAGCAATATGTAAATTCACCTATGGGGACAGATAGCTACAGTAAAATCAGAAATAGATTAAATAAAACTGAAATGTTCGTAAATATTTTTTTTGGGGTGGGGCAAAGTGTTCCTAAGGATGTGCTTTTTCTCAGGGAAAAACACCCTATTATTACCAATAGTCAAACCAGATTTTAGTTTCTGTAACAAATTTCATGCAATGCTGCTCATTGGTGCCTGCTGGTGCTTTGAATTCGTGTTATGTTTTAACTAATACAGTACCAATAACTTGGTATGTTTTTGCTGCATGTGATACTTCATGAGGTTTAAATATTGTGACTACCTTATATCAGATTTTTTTACCAGTTTTGGGGGTAAATTGTTTTACCGTTATTCATATTAGTTAGCACTATATTGTGCTGAATTGGTTAAACAATATCTTTAGTGCTCAGGACTATAAGGAATAAGACTAAGACTTGCTTACATGTGCCTACTTAAATTCATGAATGCTATTACTGCTACAGGTAGGTAAAGACAATTGCTAAGCATTAATTTACTACTTGATATAAAACAATACACACAAAAATAGTGTACTGTCTTTTGATTGTTCAGGCAAATGAGGTTTGGGACTATTGGGAACTAATGTAGTGCATAAATATTACTGATAGATGTTATTCTCTTAAAATTAAAAAAAAACTAGTTCTAACATTAATATTACTTTCTCTGTTGGGGAACACAGAGTTAAATGCTGGACCCATTCATTTACATTTAAAGCAACAGTGTTTTTTTTTTTAGTTGGCAAATATTTTCATCATATACTGCAGTTATGTTGACAAAAATATATATTTCTGACATTCTCAGCTTCATAAAAAATGTTTAAAGTAGCTGTCGTAACTATTTTTGTAACTAATAGCTCAAATTGTTAAATATGGCTGCCACTTTAAATATTTAAAATACCTTTTTTGTTGAGGGCATCTTTTAACTACAGTCTGGAACTGCCCTGTGGAAGTACTGCAGCATGATGGTGTTAGCATATGTTTGTAATAGTAAATAGCATGCACCACATCTAAATATGTATTTTATTCATGGTAGGCATTGCACAGGAGCAATAACTTTTTAAAAACTTCAAAACAGCATGCCTCAGTTCAGGAATGAAAGAAAATAAAAAATAAAATGTGTATGTTGATGTTTTTGACAGAAACACATTATTAATAAAAAGTAATACAATGAATAACAAATACAACTGCTTTAAATAATATTTCCAATTTAGAAATTGCTACATTTTTGTCTACTAAAAGTAGTTAAGATTCCATTTGAATATGTTATTTATTCTCACAGGAAAAATGACTAGCAGATATGGTTGAATCAAGGTAAATGACTGCAGGTATTATAGCAATAACTGAATCTTGGTTGAAATCTATAGTAAAAGGCTGACCCATTGGCGCAGAGGCATGGCTGCCATCTGCCATGCTGATGAACTGGGTTTGGGAGCGGACCCAGGAGTTTGAGGGTTGCCAGGCAAAGTAGGACTGAGCATGCCCTGGAATGCTCTCCTACACTGGGGGGAGGTGGGGTTGAGTGTTCAATACAATGCGGACCCCTAGCAGAGGCCAGGGGTACCACAGTGATTGGTGCCAGCATGTACAGGGGGCAGGGTACAGATTTGCCATCATTGCACTTCCTGACCCCCGAGGGAATCAGAGCACTAAAAATACCTCCCCTGCTAATGAGCTGGCTCCATCGCTGTCCACTCTGGCCACCTAAGTCTGCCACTGGCAGCCCCACTCAGGGAGGCAAGCCAGAAAGTATGAAGGAGCAGGTTGCCGGAGCCTGACGAGCCCATTCGTGGGGCTAGGGAATGCCCAGCAGCAAAATAATAAATTACAATAACAAAAAAAATCCATACTAAATGATAAGGAGGTGATTATGGAAGAGAACATCATTAGAAGGGATATATTGCATAAAATAACAGAATGAGGGGTACTTTTGTACATAAAAAATATAAAATAGATGAATTAAATGGGTTCATTAGGAAGTGGTTATGAATGATTAAAATGGAAATCCTTTAAGAAAGTTTAGAACAACTTGGAGTATAGTGTGTGTACAGCCCATGAAGTAGTGTTGAATGTTGACTTGATGGCCTACTATCAAACCTGGATAATTGGTTGGTAAAGGCATACTGTGTGTGGTGCTACAACAAATGAATATGAATTGGGCAAAAACAAATTTCAAGAGGTATGAAGGCAAAATTAGTTGATTAAATTTAACAAAGCTTATAAAGCCATCCACAAGAAGGAAGAAAAACAAAAAGAAAACATTCAGTCACATACAGAGTGATGGCAACTGTGACTGATAGGAAAAACGTGGCTGGACAAAGGCCAGACTTATTGTTATTCATTCACTTTTTGTTTATTTAAAATGCATTGACCAGGACAGGAACTTAGAAACAAAGCTCTTTTCCAGGTATGACCTTTGAAATAGGTTGCAAGGAGGAACTGAATAACATAATGTGTTAAATTACAATGTGCAATGTAATAAGTGACCACCTGCCAGTCTCTTGCCTGTGGAGTGGTAAAGAGGAAAAAAGTTAGGATAAATTATAGTATTTCAAAATTTGAATACAGTAATACACAAACTGCTTTTGACCAAATTGTTTTAAGTTGACTGATCATTCAATGATGCCATACTAGACATTCATCTGACTGTTGACCTTTTCACAACTGAATTTACTCATGACTTTAACTGAAGTTGTGAAAAAGTCCTGCCACTCACAAAAAGGAGAATAAAAGGTAAGGATTTGTTCCAGCTTGACAGTAAAACCATTAAACATCATTCTATGAAGAGCTTAACCATGAATAACATACTAACATACTATTTGCCAGCAGATTAGGCCTTACGGTCTATCGAGTCTGCTCGAACCTTAGATCCTTAGTTGGGTGCCGAGGCCTTCCCATCCCTTGTGCTCCAGAAACCCCTATCATCCATCCCCACCCCCCCGGGACAGGCCATCATCTGATACATCCACTTTCTGTGTCTGTCCCACCCTCTCTTGAAGCCCTCCACTGTGGATCTCTGAACCAGCTCGCCAGGCAGTGCATTCCAAGGGTCCACCACCCTCTCAGTGAAAACCTTCTCCTTTCCCCTCACCCTTCCACCTTCCAACTTCAAACCATGCCCTCTGGTGTTACCTCCTGCTTTAGTCCAAAGTTCCCTCCATGTTTACCCTATTTATTCCTTGAGGTATTTGAGACCTCAATCATGTCCCCCTGTCTCTCCTCTCCTCCAGTGAAAACAGGCAGAGCTCCTCAAGTCTGTCCTCATACGTCAAATCCCTAGCCCTCGTATCATCTTAGTTGCCTCCTCTGTACCACTCCAGGGCTGTATGTCCCTCTTCAAGTGTGGTCTCCAGTACTGTACACAGTACTCAGGTGTGGTCTAACCAGTCCATTGTACAGCGGCAGAATCACTTCCTTGCTCCTAGAGGTGATCCCCATTGATGCATCCCAACATCCTGTTTGCCTTGCTAGCTGCTCTCCTGCACTGCTCCAGAGTTATTCATACATGCATCCACCATGACCCCTAGGTCTTTTTCCCCTATTGAGGCCTCCAGTGCCTCCCCTCCCAGGGTGTACCTGTGTTTAGAGTTTCCCCGACCAAGATGCAACACCTTGCACTTGGTGATATTGAAATTTAATTTCCATGTGTGAGCCCAGCTTTCCAGGGTGCCCAGGTCCCCTTGCAGGGCCAACCTCCCCTCTTCTCCCTCCACTACTGCTCCCATCTTGGAGTCATCCGCTAAGAGACTCATTTCACACCCTATAACCTCCCTGATGTCCGATATGTATGCATTAAACAGGATTAGACCCAGGACCAAGCCCTGCGGTACCCCACTACTAACCTCTCTAGGGTTCGAGAGCTCCCCACAGACCACTACTCTCTGGGTGAGTCCAGCTAGCCAGTTTTCAATCCATCTGACCATCAAACGGCCTACTCCTAACCCCATCAGTTTCTCCACCAGACCATTGTGGCGGACAGAGTCAAACACCTTGCTGAAGTCCAAGACTAATACATCCACAGGCTTTCCCCTGTCCAGTTCTGATGTTACCCATTCGTAGAACTCCACAAGGTTGGTTTGACATGACGTAGCTGGCACAAACCCATGTTGCCGACTATCCGGACCTCCCACCTCCTCCAAGTACACCCCCAATCGTTCCTTTAGTATACTCTCCATTAATGTTCCCACCACCGAGGTCAAACTGATGGGTCTATAGTTACCTGGTACTTCCCTCGACCCCCCTTTATGGATTGGCACCACATGTGACTCTCACCAATCCCTAGGTACCCTCCCTGTCTCAAGTGACCTGTTGAAGAGCTCCACCAGGAGTGCAGCCAGTGTGTCCGCCAATTCCCATAGTACTCTCGGATGAATGCCATCCGGCCCAGGAGATTTGTCTTTCTTTAGAGCCTTGAGTGCTAACCACACCCTTTTGGTGGAGATAGCATCATCCATCCCCTCCACCTTACTGGCCTTTTTATCCTTATCCAGATGTGACACCCCTGGGGTACCTCTCCCTCCCTCTTGCTCCATTTCTGTTGCTCCCCTGATCCCACTTACTGCCGCTTCTATCCCCTTCATGCCTTGCTTTGTAGATATCCCATCCCACTCCCTAGTGAACACAGAGGCAAAGTACTCGTTAAATACCTCTGCCTGGTCCTCACCTCTTCCATCCACCCTCCTTCTGATCTCAATCTGCTGAGATGGCCCTTAGTTTTTCTCTGCTCCCCAATGTACCGGAAGAACCCATTTTCCCCTCAATGTATCCCCTGCACCAGCAGCTGCTCTTTACTGGACTTTGCTCCCCTCACCATACGGGTGACTTTTCTAGATGCAAGATGGTACACTTCCTTATCCCTATCCCCTCTTGTTGTTTTATATTTTTTGTAGGCCACCTTCTTTTCTCTGACTGCTACCTGTACCTCACTGGACCACCAGCATGGTTTATGTGACCTTGCTCCCTTACGTTTCAACTTAGCGCAGATCCTGACTGCCTCATGAAGTCCCCGGTTTATGACCTCCCATCTCCTTTCCACACTTGTCATTGATGTAATCCCCTTCAAGTGATCCTTGAGAATATTTCCCATGCCCACAAAGTCTGCCCCCCTGAAGTCCACTGCCAGTGTCCTAGATCTCACCCCCCCCCATGCTTATTTGAAACCAGACAGTATTGTGGTCGCTCTCAGTCAGGGGGTCCTGTACAACCATGTCACTTACCAGATCCCCATCTGCCAGAACCACGTCCAGGACATGACCCTCCCTTGTGGGCTCCATCACATGCTGTGTTAAGAGCACATCTTGGAAGCCGTCCAGCAGCATCTGCTCCTTGGCCACCTTAGAGGACATGGTTCCCCAGTTTGTACCTGGCATATTAAGGTCCCCCATCAACACCACTCCTTTCCCTTTTGGTCCACAGTGGGCAATGATGTTGTCCAGCAAACCATCCTCTAGAACATCACTCATCCCGGGGGGCCTATATACTACACCCAGCTTGACCTTATCTCCTGCTGGGGATCATAAGGTGACTCATAAGGCCTCCCGTTTCCTCTGCCTCTTCTACCCTAGCAATTTCTATGTCATCGCTAATGAACATAGCCACTCCACCCCCTCTGCCCTCCTTTCTATCCTTCCTAAGCATAGTGTACCCCGTGACGTTTAGGTCCCAGTCATGGTTTTGTTGTGCCGTCTCACTGACTGCCGCCACATCCACCTCCCCTCGAACAGCATGGCCTGGAACTCTGGCAACTTGTTTTCCAAGCTCCTGGCATTTACAAACACCAACCCCACCCTTATCCCTGATCTTCTTTGTCGAACTCCACCCAGATTCCTTATACTTCCATCCTCCTCTGCTCCTCCTGAAACCTCCACCCCAGTCTGTTTCCCCTCCCCTTGGGCTTGAAGCTACTCCTCTCATCTGGAGGAGGGCTCTGGTCAGTCCTCCTTATCCCTTCCCCCTCAAAGTTTAAACCCCACCTTTCTTGAATGTAGTCAGCCATCCCTGTTTAAGAACTTCCTTCCCTAATGGGCAAGATGAAGCCTGTCCTTGGCATATAGTCCCTTATCCTCCCAAACTCCATTCCAGTTCCCTAACACCCCAACCCACTCTCTTCACCCCACCTCCTGGGCCAGTCATTAACCTCTGTGATCTTCATTTTTCTCCACTGAGGCCTTTGGTACTGGCAATATCTCTGAAAGAAATGTTGCATCCATTATCCCGACAGACTCTGGCAAGTTCTTGGAACCTTGATTGGATTTCCAAAACACTATTTCCCTCTAGATCGTTAGTTCCCAAATGCACCAGGAAATCTGGTTTCCCTCCACAATCCCTAACCATTTCATACACCATGAACTTTGCTCTGTGCACTGTCAGCCCAGAGATACTCACTACCTTCACCTGGCTATGGCATCCACCACCCTGTCCCTCCCACTGGATATCCCTAATCATCGAGTCTCCCAATAACAGAACCTTAACACCACCATCATCCTTATGGTTACCTCCACTATGCCCTCTCAGCCTCCCTTCCTTCCCTTTATTCATGATCTCAATTCCATAGGAGTCTTCCTGCCTTATTAGAGACCCCCTTGTCACCCTCCCCTTTCTGCCTCCCTCATTATTTTGCCCACTTAACTCAAACCCCCTCTGAATAGGTGTCCCCTTTAACCCTCTCTTTATCCGAACCATTTATCCTGGCCCTGATGGTTTTCCCTTCCCCCACACCACCATCCTCCCCCTTGTAATAGTATCCCTGCCTCCAGAGGCTCTCTGTGGGTCCCCTTTAGCTAGGGCCCCATCCTTGGTACTAACCCCCCTGCTGAAGGGGGGCTCCTCTCCACCTCCTTGTCTCCCAGTTTCTCTCCAATCATGCTCTCCTCCCTCATGTCTGCAATATGTTGCATCTCCCCATTTGCTTAACATTTATGTTTCCCTTCTCCTCTGGGAATATTTCCATCCTTTCCATTGCGGTCTGTGATGCCCTATGGGTATCCAACTCCCTCCCGGCCTCTGTATAAGTTTCTCATTTCCACCAACCCTTCCTCCCCTCTAGGCTGCTTAGTAGCTCAAATTTATTGACACTCTATGTCAGCCTCCATCAAGCAACCAGAGTTTCCCCTGACTGCACCTCTAAACTGCCCCTCTCCTTCCCCTCTTGCTCTGTTCACCTTAGGAGCTCCCTTCCCACAGTCTGCTGTTTTAGGCTTCTGCACAACAGCCCCTCCTGACTCTTCCCCCTCCACTCTCTTTGTATTCAGAATGTTCCCCCCGTAATCTTTCCCCTTAGCGTCAACATCCCTATCTAAGGGTCCTCTGTCCCTAATATCCCCACTCCTGCTTGCTGTAACATAACATCCTGTAATTTCAGAGCATTGCCCCAGCCTCCCCTCAGCCCCGCCCTTCTACTGCCCATATCCACACCCCTTATCCTTGGACACCCTCCCCAGCTCCCCCAGCTTACTCCTTAACCAATATACTTCACTCCTGATACAAGATAGCTGTCTACAGAGTGGGAAGCCTCCCTCTCTCCAGGCCCAGTTGAGAATTATTGCCATCCCACTGCCTATGCAGCCTACAACCCTTCCGAAGATGCCTGCCATGGTGGAATATGGCCACCCTGTTTATCCCCCTCTGTTTATAATGGCACACCCCCTTTTCTCAGTCCCTTTCCCCTGGAATACAGTTTCTCTCTATACTGACTGCAGTTATTTACAAACCCAATTTCAACCCCACCAATAAAGTTCCCAAGTCTCACAAACACATACAGTCCAGTGTGTGTTCAGTCCCACTAACAGTGTGTGTATGCAGATATCAGGTACTGTATGATGTCACAGGCCCACCAGCTCCTGTTGCTTCAAATTTCAGTCCCAAACAGAAATACTCAGCCCTTCAATCCCAACCCCAGTGGCTTTTCAGTATTTAAGACAGCCTACAAAACAGGGTGGGTGGGAGGGCTCTTACCAAACACCAGGCAAACAACACATTTAAATTTCACTCTAATTATCACTGCCAAACAACTGTTCCCAAGCCTCCAAAGTTACAATATCACTGCCCAAGTAACAGTTCTAACTCAAGGTAATAATTTTTAACACAAAGTACTAATTTCACTTACAAAACTATTCAAATATTTCAGTTAAAACAGAATATAACCCCAGACCTCTGTCCTTACCAGCCTGCTGCTTATGTTCCCAAGTGAACAATGAAAGCCAAGGTAATTCTTGTTAAAGACAAGGTAATTCCTGCTAATATCCCCTTCCCCTAACAACAGGCAAACAACACATTTAAATTTCACTCTAATTATCACTGCCAAACAACTGTTCCCAAGCCTCCAAAGTTACAATATCACAGCCCAAATAACAGTCCTAACTCAAGGTAATAATTTTTAACACAAAGAACTAATTTCACTTACAAAACTATTCAAATATTTCAGTTAAAACAGAATATAACCCCAGGCCTCTGTCCTTACCAGCCTGCTGCTTATGTTCCCAAGTGAATAACATACAGGAATTTTCAAAAGATTAGCATATTTCTTAATAATGTAGGAATTAATGCAAAATACGCATCAACTGCACAAAAAGTCAGAATTTCATAAAAAATATGAAGACAACTTGGGGATTCAAGACTGTTTTGGCAAACAGTACTGTAATAGAATTACTGCACTCACAGTTGATAAAATGTGAGTATTGATACAGCAGATGGCAGTGTTAATGGAAAATGAAATAGAGATGTACTCCAATGAAAATATTTCAGATCTTAGTAATTATATGGATTCTTTTGATGAGTATGCTGCTAACTTGGATAAAAGTATAACACATCCTGAAGACAATAATACTGGAGGTATAATCTCTGTTTAAGATTAGTGAAAGCAATTGAAGTATATGTAAACTCTTAACCAAAGGAAACAGTATAAAGGGTTGTGATGTAATCAGAGATAACATTTTTAATACAGGTGTTCCTGCTGTATGTTCCCCTTTAGGGAAGCTTATGAATCTCTCAGTTGCGCTGGGAGAAGTTTCAGAAGTGTAGAAGTGCTGAACAGTTATGGCAGTTTTAAAATTGGGGGATAGGAGAATGGCAGGCATGCATCACCTTATTTTAATTTGGCAATTTATGGGAAAATTCCAGGAAAGGTTAATGCTTATTCAGTTAGTCGATCAGCTCCATCTCTATAATGAATATACTGTACTCTTGAATATCATGTTTTTTTAAAACAGAAACGGGACTTCAACCTCTTTAGTCAAGTTCACAAATGATGCATACTGCCAAGTAAATCTAGGCAGAATGGTGCAGCAGTACTTGTGGATATGACTAAGACCTTCAATTTAGTTAACCTTGCTACCGTATACTCTTGTACAAACTTGCAGATTTTGGAAAGGTGTCACATATGACTAGCTGCATTGCCAGTTATTTGCAGTGGAGACCTGGATTAGTTAATGGAAGCTCAACAAGTCAAGAAAAGATCCTATACAACACCACTCTGGGATCAATATTAGGACCAATACTGTCCTCCATTTTTATAAACTCGATGTATTGAGTGGTTCTGCTTTACAGTACACTACCAGTATCTTCCAACAACAATTTAATACTTAGGTTTCATTCTTAATCCAATTGGTTCCAAAATGAGCCTTCTCAAAAGATAATTTCTTTGAAAGGAGATATCTTTGGAACTAGAATGCTGGGAATTTAATTTTGTAAACAAAAGCTTGAAGATATGACAATATTGATATAGTACCCAAGGTACATATTACATTTATTACATTGTTAATGTTTATACATATGGTATATTGCTACATTGTGATAACATATTTTACGCTGATCAATAAAACATTAAAATACAGATAAATGAAAACTATACCAAGATAACACATCAATATTGTGCTAACTCCAGCTTTCATAAAACAAAAGTAAGTTTTTATCCCTCATGGTTTCAAAGTTATCCTTTTCTAAAAATATTTTCCAAGATATTGAAACAGTTTGTGTTGCACTAACAAGATATGTGCCATACCAAGGCTGAGTAGTTTGGCTGACAGCCTGTTAATGTGACCATTGTTATACTGAAAGACAGTCACTGTGCAACACTAATCTGAGCCAGGCACACTTGCAAATGCCAAATAACGCATACATGGTGTAGGGGAATAAAGAAAGGGTTTTGGAAACATTGGAAGGCTTAGGCAACACTGTTTACCATTTCCAAAGCCTACTTTTATCCATGCACAAACTGGTGCCATGTGTTTAAGGAAATGAGTAGTGTAGCTGACAGCCACATAAAAAACTTGAGGATTGAAGAATACATAGAGAACTTGGGGATTCAAGAATATTTTAGCAGTTAAACATTTTATTGTTTAAGTATAAAAGGTACATACATGCATATATATATATATATATATATATATATATATATATATATATATATGATATCTTCACCTGAATACACAGTAGTTGAAATTAATTGACATACAGTTAACCATGAATAGAATACAAGGTAATGCATTTTGTATAACATTACATCCTGAAATTGGCTGGAAATTTCCAACATAAAGTTGTTCAAGTTAATTTATTTTTATTACATCCAAAGTATTATTCTCGTTATTTATTTGTGTTGGGTATTATAGCTTAAAACCTTGATTCATCATTGTGTTAGTATATATACTATATTACTTGTACAGTAATTTAATAAACAAACAATAAAATAAGTTCACCTTGTCTCCTAGTTATTGCTTAAACCAACCCTTTTAAGGTTGAGGCTAAGGTTTCATATGTCAGGTGCTCTCTTGAACTTATGTAAGTGGGGTCAGAGTTCTACCTTAATGTACCTTGTGTACTTTGTATATTTACTAAGTCAGTATGTGTGGAGAGTAGCTACTGTATGTAGCACCTATCAAACATCTAAACTACTACAACTAAACTACTACGTTCTACTATCAGACAACATAAAAACTATGTACATTTAAAGCAGGTTATTTTGTGAGAAGCTAGGTGCCTCATGGGCAGACTATAATAAGCTTTGTTATGTTGCCTGTAGTTGAGCTTAATTATGGCTATGGTTGTGGTTTAGTTGGGGTGGGGGTGTAGTGTCTATTGGATACTCTCTGCCCTACACTTTGTCAGTAACAGTGTGAATCACAGGCATCTTATGATTAGCCTGTGCCAGCTCTTGGGTGTTTTACCACAGAATCCCAGTGGGCAGAGGTCAGTAAGGGCTGAGATTGTATATATTAAAAGAAAGGTGCCCAGATCTGATCATTTTTATTTAGGGTGTCAGAGGAGATGTGGGATAGCTTTTCATATTTTGCTAGCACAGTTAAGTTATCTAGTATTTCTTTAAGGGTAGGGGTTATTGTGGATCTCCATCTGCAAACTGTGGGTCTTTTGACTTGTACGCTAAAAGGGATAAGGAAATCCCATTGATTTTTTGAGAGATGTAAGTCTATTATCAGGGCCTTTGAGCCCAGTAGATATAGATCTGCTGCTAGTGGGAACTTGGTATTTAAGATGTGTTGTAGTAAGTTGTGGGCTAGCTTCCACATATCTTAATCCTAGGGCATGACCATAATATGTGGAAAAGATCTCTGTGCATATTGCCACATCTTCAGCAATCATCTGAGTTTATTAAGCTAGCTGACAATAAGACTGCTGGTGCTCTATACCGCCAAAGAAGTAATTTATTTTGGATGAGTCTGCAGCTGGTGTCTTTGATAGGTTTATGTGCAGCTGCCCAGCAGGCTTCCAGTTCATTTTCTGATATTTCTCTTCCTAACACCTGCTCCCATTTCTCTTTTGCTTTTAAAGTTTGGTCAGGGATGTTGTCTTGTACTATGGAGTATATAAGGCTAGTTCTGCCTTTGGCTTTGGCTAATAGAAGATGAAATGGGTTCTGGTTTGATGAGGTGTGTAATTGTTTAATCTTCTTAACCAGAGGAGCTGTAACATCCCTGATCTGAAGAAAACACCAGAAGTCCTGTTTTGGTAAGTCATATCTTGTCTGAAGCTCCTGAAATGATTCCATATATGGTGATCCTGGGATTAGTAGGTCTTGTATTGTATTAATACCTTTCTTTTCCCAGGATATCCTGTGTATTGATTTCCCCTATATCTTTATATTGGTGGCACCCCAGAGTGGGTTATACTTAGGATGAGCAAGATCAATTTTAATCAACTTCCCTAGTTTTTTTCCAGGTGGATATGGATGATGCAAAGGTAGATAAAAGGGAGGGAGTTTTTTTAGGGTTCCCATAAATGTATGTGGTTGGCATAAAGCCTTTTATCTGTGATGACTCTGTTGTGGACCATAGTGAGGGTGATTCAGAGTTCTCGAACCATCTTAATGTTTGTGTGACTCTATATGCTAGGTAGTAGCCTTTTATCCAGGGTAGGCCTGTGGCAGCGCTGCCTTGTGCTGTCAGCTAGGGAGAATCTTGAGGCATGTTCTTTTCCTTCTATAAATAAATCTACTCTGCTGCAGCAGTCTTTTCTAACCTTTTCTAACTTATCTTACATTTCCCTTTTTCACATTATGATAGAGTGGCCACCTATCATAATTCCTCTCTATATCTTCTCAGCTGTTTTCCTTTTTTATTTCTTTGCCTCAAGATCCGGGGAAGTTATTTCCTCTGGAGTGTTCAAAACCTGAGAGTAGTATAATAACACCCCCCCTTTCAAGCAGATTGCATAGCTATAAGTAATGCTGAAATTTCAGCAAGTAGCCTGCTTTCCCTAAAATAATTAATGTTAGACAAATGCAGGAGTCTAAAACATTTTTTCCCTGCCCTGAAATATCCTTACAGGTTTTCCAAGACTAAGGCAAATTCAAGCCTAGCTCTACTGTTTTACTTTACTGTCCTAGCAACACATTGTACTCTGTTTCAGGGACTTCTTACATAGACCCCAGTGTTAAGCTTGGAAATAGGTTGACTGTAGGAGGGCAGCAACCCAATGTAAAGCTCATTTATAGGGTACAACCTGGAGTTGGCTCCTCCTTGTGGGTGGCTCCCTTATTAGAATAAAGAGCCCTTGTGTATTTATGCTGCATTTTAGGCTCCAACCGTTATAATAAAAGAATATGTGAAGGTTTTTGTTTTATTAAACTTTAGTTTGCCAGATATAGCTATGTTTGATTCCCCAACTTATTGTATTAGAGTAGATTATGTGAATAATTTCAGAATAGGGGAGGATCAAACTAGTCAGCTGATCAATTATACCTGGTCAGAGGAATATTTAAAGAGCTTCAGTGCACATTTTCCATAGAGATGTTGGGGAGAGAGTATCTCTCTTTCTTTGGTGAATTTACATAGATGTTGGTGGGAACTGGACCTAAGCTTTTTTCCACCCTATGTGAGAAGTATTTCCTAAAAGCTCTTGTAGAGCTAGGATTTCTTTTGTAATTTTATACCAAAGTGTTTTCTTTTCATTTTTTTTTTTTGAAGTTTATGGTTATCAAATAAACAGTCCTCAAGAACTTTTGAGGTCAGAACTTGAATTGCTGTCTCTGGTCTTTGCTTATTTGGAGTTATCAAAACCCACACTTTATGTCAAAGTGGTGTCAGTAGTGGGATTAACTGGTTGTCTAAGGTACAGAGGGAGAGACCAGTTGGGACCCTGAACAGGTACTCTGATAACTCATGTGCAGAGATGGCATCTGGAACAGAGGAGAAGAAAACTGGGATGATAACCAGAGCACAGATGGCCATTACAGGAGAACCCTTGCACCCAGGCCTAGAACCGGTTGTCCGGAGGAAGGAGCCCATGGCTAAAATGGAGATACAAAGTGAGGAAGAGACAGAGGAGGAGTTGTACCAGAAAGCTCCTAGAGAAGAACCCCCAGAGGATCTAACAAGTTTGGTACGTTGGTTGGCTATACGGCAGATGGAAATGGAGAAGAAACATGATCGAGAAGCACAAGAGAGGCGGAGGGAACTGAGACAACAGGAAATAAGGTGGGCAGAAACAGTTAAATTGTTACAACAAATGGGGACAACTACAGGGGCTAGTGGAGATGGTAATACCTCCAACCCTAGAGACATTAAGTTAACAAAAATGACTAACGCAGACAATGTTGAGGTTTATTTAACAACTTTTGAATGGGTGGCTCAAGCTTGTAACTGGCCCCAGAATCAATGGGTAGTGCGTTTAGCCCCCTATCTTACTGGAAGAGCCCAATTAGCATATAGCCACATGGATGCAAGAAATGCTGACAAATATGATCTAGTAAAGACTGAGATTTTAAAACGATATGATATTAGCACAGAAACTTACCACCAAAGATTCCGTACCTTAAAATACCACCCCCAAGATAATCCGAGAGAAACTTTTACCCGGTTAAGGGAGCTCTGTTGGAAATGGATCCAACCAGAGGGAAAATCAAATACAGCCACATGGAAACCTTTGTGGTGGAACAGTTTTTACAGATCCTACCCCATGAGGTACAAATATGGGTGAAAGAAAACAAGCCCGAGACTGCAGAGAAAGCTATCTCTTTGGCTGAAGACTTTTTAACTGCATATCAGCCATACCGGAAGGTGAATCCTCAGTCCCAGGAGGGACCAACAGGACGAACTGTAACTGAGGTAAGGCCCAGTGTGGTTACTACATCAGACTTTAAAAAAGACATTAATAGTGACTTTAAAAAGAAAATGTTTCCTTCAGATATTGTGTGTAGGAATTGCCAAGGTAAAGATCATATAACCAGGTATTGTACTAGGAAACGTTTGGACAACACCCATTTAGCATTATTAAATGCAGGTTATTTTATGACCACCGTGGAACTGGGTAAGCAAAAGGTGATGGGACTGATTTATTCAGGCGGCAAGAATACACTAATAAGACCTGAAGTATTACCCACTAGAGATAATTTACAATCAGGGCCTGATATGAATGTAGTATGTGTACATGGGGATGCCCATCAATACCCTACAGTAAAAATTGATGTAACAGTAGATGGGAATTGTGCAGAGGTAACTGCAGGCCTTGTACCTCAATTACCAGTACTGATTTTAATTGGTCACGACTATCCTGAATTTAAATGGTTACTGGACAACAGGGAGTGCATGGCTGCAGTCACCACTTGATCACAACAACAAATGTTACAATCATTAGGAGAAGTGTTTCCTTTTCAGGACGAAATGTATGAACAACCTGGTAAAGACAGAAAATCAAGACATGATAAAAGGAAACTAAAACAGAAATGGAAACAGGAACGATATAATCTAGTTGACCCAGTATCTTCCATTTTCGAAGAGTGTAATATGACTAAAGAACAAATTAAGGATACCTCTCTACTACCATTATTTCAGCAGGTAGGGAAGGATTCTATGCCAGGTAACCCTAAATTGATGATACAAAATGGAATATTATACAGGGTATGCAAAAAGGAAGATACAGGGAACAGGTGGAGCAGTTGGTAGTCCTTTAATACACAGAAACAATTTAATTCATCTAGCCATGACATCCCCTTAGCGGACATGCAGGGTGGGACCAAACTCTTAATAGATTATTACAAATTTTGGCCAGGAATTCTAGCAGGTGGCTAATTATTACCAAAATTGTGCTGAGTGTCAACATGTCGGCCAGGTGGAGCGAAAGGAAATAGTACCTATGATACCCATACCCTTAGTAGACACTCCCTGTGAAAGAATTGGAATAGACATTATGGGACCATTAATAAAGAGTACAAGTGGGAATCGCTTCATATTGGTAATTTGTGACTATGCGACAAAATACCCTGAAGCCATTCCATTACATACCATCACCACCAAACGAATAGCTGAAGAACTAATTAAGGTGTTCGACAGGGTAGGGGTCCCTAAAGAAATGTTATCTGACCAAGGGAGTAATTTTAATGCGGCTCTATTAAAAGAACTCTATCAGTTATTGGGAGTGGTAGCGGTACGAACATCCTCCTATCACCCCCAAACTGATGGACTCGTGGAGCGCTTCAATCAAACCCTTAAACGCATTATAATTAAGTTTATACAAGAAGAAGGGACTAACTGGGACAAACTCTTACCATTTTTATTATTTGCCTATCGGGAGTACCACAGGCCTCCACAGGGTATTCCCTTTTCCCTGTTATGTGGAAGAAATCCAGAGGACCCTTAGATGTGGTAAAGAACTATGGGAGGAAAGAAATGAAACATACTAGCATAGCAGTATATGACATCATTACCCCACAGGTTAGTTCAGTATGTACAAAAGGCCCACGAGAACAGTGTGCATGCACAACAGGCACAGAAAAAAAGATATGATCAGGGGGTGAAGGGTGAAAAACAGTTCCAAATAGGAGACAAAGTACTATTATTATTACCCTCTTCAAGTAATAAATTATTAATGAAATGGCAAGGACCATATCAGGTTTTATGACAAACTGGTCCGGTAAATTATGAAATTGCCACCCCTGACATTAGACCTGGAAAGAAAATATATCATATGAATTTACTAAAGAAATGGTATGAAAGACCAAAGGAAGAGAACAGTCTGATGGTACTCCCTGAAACTGAGAAAACTGATTTTGAGCTAGCCTATGGATGTCTGGAGAGTTCAAAAGGGCCCCAGGATATAGTTATAATCCTGCTTTAAATCAGGCACAGCAGAAGGAGATACATAGACTAATACAGTCATATGATAATATCTTTACCAGTACTCCAGGTAAAGCCAAAGATGTAGAACATCACATTCGTACCCATTCTGGTCCAATAAGAAAGAGACCGTATAGACTCCCAGAATGAGTTAGGGAGGAGGTACAGAGTGAAGTACAGAAATTGCTTTCCCTTGGTATAATAGAACCTTCTAACAGTGCATGGGGATCCCCAGTGGTGGTGGTACCAAAGAAGGAGGGGGGCATTTGACTATGTCTTGATTTCAGGGGTCTTAATCAAGTTGCCCAGTTTGATGCCTACCCTGTGCCAAGAGTTGATGATATCATTGATAAAATAGGAAATGCAAAGTATATATCAACTTTAGATTTAACAAAAGGTTATTGGCAGATTCCCTTGGCAAAGACAGATAGAGAAAAAACTGCCTTTAGTACCCCTAAGGGATTCTACCAATTCCGAACAATGCCTTTTGGTCTACATGGGGCTCCTGCCACTTTCCAGCACTACATAGATCAGATTTTGGCCCCATACACCACCTTTTGTGCAGCCTATTTAGATGATGTAGTTATTTTCAGTAAAGATTGGGAGTCCCATATGAAACATCTTCGGACTGTTATTGATGCAATCAAAACTGCAGGGATGACAATAAATCCAGTAAATGTGCCCTGGCCATGTATGAAACCAAATATCTGGGATTTTACTGGGTAATGGACTCATTAGACCTCAGATAGACAAAGTAGAGGCAGTAGCCTGCAGTCCTAGGCCAACCACAAAAAGCAGGTTAGAAGTGTTTCTAGGTTGGCGGGTACTATGGGTGCTTCATTCCTAACTTTTCTACAACAATAACGCCACTGAACAGACCTAACAAAAAGAAAAGTGGGAATTGTGTCAAATGGTCCGAGGAATGTGAGCAAGCCTTTATAGCCATCAAAGCTGCCTATGTTCATCTCCAGTCATAATAGCCCCAACTTAGAATATCCTTTTGAGGTACATACCGATGCCTCAGGTACAGGCTTAGGGGCGGTGTTGAGTCAAACAATTAATGGTGAGGAACATCCTGTAGTTTACATATCGAGGAAATTACATCCTAGAGAGCAAAAATATAGTACAGTGGAACTTGAATGTTTAACAGCCAAATGGGCAATTGAATCCCTATGTTTTTATCTATGGGGTGCCCCCTTCATTCTTATCACAGACCATAATCCTTTGTGCTTTCTGTCTCAAACGAAAGACAAAAACAACAGAATAATGCGATGGTACTTGGCACTTCAACCATTTGATTTCACTGTACAACACAGAGCAGGTAATGCTCATGCAAATGCAGATTATCTCTCCAGACATTAAAATATTATAGATGATGCATGGGAATAATATGACACCCCAGGGTAAAAAGAAGTAACGTTGTATAAAAATATATATTTTTTTGTTTTGCTATAATGGGACCCTGGGGTGGAGTTCTATGGTGAGGGTGGGCCGGAACTCCATCCTACCTATTGGATTAAGGTAGGTTGTCATAGAAACCTGAGACAGGTTTATGCTTAACTGTGGGGGTATGTGGCAGCACTGCCTTGTGCTGTCAGCTAGGGAGAATCTTGAGGCATGTTCTTTTCCTTCTATAAATAAATCTACTCTGCTGCAGCAGTCTTTTCTAACCTTTTCTAACTTATCTTACATTTCCCTTTTTCACATTATGATAGAGTGGCCACCTATCATAATTCCTCTCTATATCTTCTCAGCTGTTTTCCTTTTTTATTTCTTTTCCTCAAGATCCGGGGGTGGGGTTGGGGAGAGAGTTATTTCCTCTGCGAGTGTTCAAAACCTGAGAGTAGTATAATAACACCCCCCCCCTTCAAACAGATTGCATAGCTCTAAGTAATGCCGAAATTTCAGCAAGTAGCCTGCTTTCCCTAAAATAATTAATGTTAGACAAACGCAGGAGTCTAAAACATTTTTTCCCTGCCCTGAAATATCCTTAAAGGTTTTCCAAGACTAAGGCAAATTCAAGCCTAGCTCTGTTGTTTTACTTTACTGTCCTAGCAACACATTGTACTCTGTTTCAAGGAGTTCTTACCTAGAGCCCAGTGTTAAGCTTGGAAACAGGTTGACTGTAGGAGGGCAGCAGCCCAATGTAAAGCTCATTTATAGGGTACAACCTGGAGTTGGCTCCTCCTTGTGGGTGGCTCCCTTATTAGAATAATGAGCCCTTGTGTATTTATGCTGTCTTTTAGGCTCCAACCATCATAATAAAAGAATATGTGAAGGTTTTTGTTTTATTAAACTTTAGTATGCCAGATATAGCTATGTTTGATCCCCCAACTTATTGTATTAGAGTAGATTATGTGAATAATTTCAGAATAGGGGAGGATCAAACTAGTCAGCTGATCAATTATACCTGGTCAGAGGAATATTTAAAGAGCTTCAGTGCTCATTTTCCACAGAGATGTTGGGGAGAGAGTATCTCTCTTTCTTTGGTGAATTTACATAGATGTTGGTGGGAACTTGACCTAAGCTTTTTCCACCCTATGTGAGAAGTGTTTCCTAAAAGCTCTTGGTGAGCTAGGATTTCTTTTGTATTTTTATACCAAAGTGTTTTCTTTTCATTTTTTTTTTTTTTGAAGTTTATGGTTATCAAATAAACAGTCCTCAAGAACTTTTGAGTTCAGAACTTGAATTGCTATCTCTGGTCTCTGCTTATTTGGAGTTATCAAAACCCACACCTTATGTCAAGGCCCCATCCTCCTTTGGTCGAGTGTGTTCTTAACTTGTTCCTGTTAAATCTTGGTTATTTCCCTTCCCAAATATAATTTCCTAGGAGTTTGTCTATTCTTGTAAACCATGAGTTGGGGATTGTTATGGGAATGTGTAAGACCAAGTATAAGATCTTAAGAGCAATAATCATTTTAAAAGCTTCTATTTTCCTGACTAGATTCAAATTCAGGGGTTTCCATCTCTCCAGGTCCATTTTTATTTTTGTGACAAGCGGTTCCAGATTTCTGGTTATAATGTTAGTTATTTTTGCTGTGATCTTGATTCCTAGGTATATTATGTGGTCCTCTGCCCATCTCAGATTTAAAGCTGTAAAGTGGGGTTCTAGGCAACGTTTCTTAAGTGGTAAAACTTCTGTTTTACTTCGATTTATCTTTAGTCCTGATATGTAAGTGAAGGTGTTGAGTAAATGGATCAGTGGATGTACCGATTGGTGTGCATCTCTCAGAATTACCTAGAGGTAATTTGTGTACATTAGTGTATTGATCTCTGTCTTCCCAGTCTTCACCCCCAGTATACCCTGGTGTTCTCTATTGACCTCCCCTAGGGGTTCTATTGCTAGAATAAAAAGGATTGGTGACATTGGGCATCCCTGGTGTGTCCTTCTCCCTAATGTAAAAGGCGTTGATAGAGTGCTGTTTGTTAAGATTCGTGCCTTTGGGTTGGCATAAATAGCTCTGATTATGCTGATGAAAGTTGTTTTAAAGCCCATTTTATGTAGTATAACATAGAAGTAGTGCCACTCTACTGAATCAAAATCCTTTTTGAAGTCGTTAGCCAGTGCAGCAGTTGGAGTGGGAGGAGAGAGTGACAGCTGCATCATGTTTATTAACGTTCTCATATGATCAGAGCTATATCTTCCTTTAATGAAGCCCACCTGAGAGGGGTGTATTAGGGATGGAATCAGCTTCTCTAATCTGGTCGCCAATATCTTAGAAAAAATTTTACTGTCAGCTGTGACAAGCAAGATTGGTCTATAATTAGCTGGCATTTCTTTATCTTTCCCTGGTTTTGGGGAGAATTGTTATGGTTGCCTCACACATTGTGGAGGAAAGGTGCCTGTTTCTTGAATTTCTGAGAATAGTCTCTGTGTGACCGGGGATACAACCTGTGCCAGAGCTTGGTGGAACTCTGTTGTTAGTCCACCCCCACATTGTGCTTTTTTGTTTCTTTCAAGACAGGATGGGTGTTTTAATTTCATCATTTGTGATTTTCTGGTCTAAGGCTGTGGCCTATCCTGGGGCAATTTTAGGGAGGTTTAGTTTCCCTAGGAAGTCTTCAAGTGCCTCAGGATTATTGTTCCCTGTTGTGGTGTATAGTTGGGTATAAAAATATTTCATTAAGTCATTAATTCTTTTTTCTGAGGTATGTTTTATACCATTTATATCCCTGAGGGTATTAATATGTCTCTTGATTTGCTGTTCTTTTAGTCTGTAGGCTAATAGTTTCCCACATTTTTCCCTTCCTTCCCAATATTTGTGTTTAAGATGCATAACTGCCAATTCTGCCTTCCTTGCTGTTAGGGAGTTAATTCCATTACTTATTTTTAGTATTTCTTTAAACAAAAGGGACTTTGGTGATGCCTTTGGGTTTGATTTATATTGTTGCTCTAAGGCTATTAATTTATTTTCCATATCTTTGAGCTCATGTTCTCTCCTCTTGCGCCTATAAGCAGCATAGGATATGATGTCCCCCCCACATTGTAGCCTTGAATGCCTCTCATAGGGTGGCCATCGAGACATCCCTTTGTGTGATTTATTTTGAAAAAATCCTCAACTGCTTTGTTGAGCCATGGGATGAATTCAGGGTACAGTAATAGTAGGGGATCCATCCTCCAGTTAGTTGATCTGTGGCTTATCAAGCCATGTAGAATGTCAAAATGAAGCAGAGCATGGTCTGATATGATGAGGGGTTTAATGGATGCTGCTATTATCATACTGGTGGTTTGGGGTGAGGTGAGCTACATATTGATCCTGCTATAAGTTCCATGTCTGCTTGAATGGCAAATGTAGTCTCTAATTCCTGGATTCAGTGTTCTCCAGGCATCTGTAAGTGCATTTTCTGACATCCATAATTTGACCACTCTAACAGCCCTAGTGTGAGATTTGGTGGTGCCTCTACTTCTGCCAATGTCTGCCTCCAGTACCAGGTTGAAATCTCCCCCAATCAGCATTGGAACATTTTGATCATTGAAAACTGCAGTTTGTGCCGCTAGATGGTGGAAGATTTGTGGGGAGTCTGTGTTTGGAACGTACAAGTTACCAATCACAAGTGGGCCCTGAGGTGTTTGGAATAGGGCTAAAACCCATCAACCTTCTTTGCCACACTTAGATTTTATTAAATTCCATGATAACGATTTATGGATGAGGATTGAGACCCCTTCTCATTTAGATTGGGCCAGACTGTGAACTTCTAGACTCACCCATTCCCTAGCTAACTTAGTGGATTCATCATGAGATAATTTTGTCTCCTGCAGTAGTGTTACCTGTGAGTGTAGTTTTTTGAGATGGGTCAGAACCTGTTTACGCTTTATTGGTGAATTCAACCCCCTTACGTTCCAGCTATGTAGTGTAATTTTTGTTATTTAAGGTGGGTATGTTGATTGAATGGATTGTAATGAAAAACATGTAGCTGTTCTTGACCCTGCCAAACCACCCCTAGCTGTCACATATAGTTTTAGTCTCATAGTTTGTATCTCTAAGTTTTTAGCCTCATAGTTTTCTGTAACCACCTGCATAACAGAAAAGTATTTTCTGTCATCACCTGTCTTTTTATGAATGAACACAAATTGTTGGTCGTATCTTCGTACTGTACAATGTATCTCGGATCATGTTTGAAATCTTTAGATTCTTTCTTAACCTTATCAGAGTCCTCATAGATTGTGGGCTGGATGAGATCTATCATCCAAAGCCCTCTGTGAGCACTGTGTGAGGGTGTTGTGGCTTGCTAACTTTTAAGTATTATAGGTATCAGAATATTATAGAAAGGTGTGCAGTGTGTAAAGCACTGGCAACCTTCTTATACTGAGTGTCTCATCAATTTTGGTTTCTGCTTCTTCTAGTGTGTAGTCTTGAAGCTGAGTTCTGCTCTCTACTGTCCCCCCTGACCTTTAGTGCATTGCTGTGGTCGCATCTATATTTTTTTGTAGAGAAGCACTGAGGCGGAAAAAAGAGAAGAACAGCTTCTTTCTCAAAAACGGATGGATAAATCTATCACTATTAATCTACTGGGCTATGATTCTATTCCCCAGTCTGGTAATGCTGATCTATCTACCCCCTTTTTTGTGCTGCAGAAGAAGTCTATGGAGGAGGTTCTAGTAACCTAATTAATTAATCATTATAACCTGTGTAACAGAAAACCTCAATATGTAAAACAACAATATCATTATAGCATACAACACTGCAGTATTACACCAGAACATGCATATAAGGGTGCTGTTGTTTCCTATAGATTTGAGTATTCAGATTATTCAGATTTGCATTAACCTTTCTAAAACATATATATATACATATATGACTCTACACTCTGCCTTTCTATGTAACATTATGTAATGACATGCCAGAGGCATAATGTTATCCCTTGGTAGCTGTATATCTGTAGAGGGTAAATTTTGATACATCATTTTACATTACAAATTTATTTCTATAATGACAAGAAGTGAGACAAAAGATCAGGAAAACAGGAAGGTCTCGTGATGAAATGAGCATCAGGTAGTGTACAATCTCCGTATTGTCCAGAAAACTATTATGCAGTCACATATCTATCCTCTAAGCAGTATGTTGCATGACCTATTCTCCAGCAAAATTACCTACTGAAATTGTATCCCATCAAAGGTGTGTTCTGTTTGTGTTTTGTTTGGAGTATTTATAACCACCATGAAAATAGAAAGAAATTCAGAAACTGTGCTCAGATTGATTTAAGATGCATTAAGGTATATGTATATAGTGAATTAGGTTAGGTTATTTTGTATACATACCAGATGCTCATGTTTATTTATTTATTATTATTATTTTTTTTAGCACAGCTAGCCAGATTGCTATGAGCACACGGACTGTAAGAGACCTCTCCCCCAATCATCTCACTGCATATTAGATGAAGCACATGCAGCACATCATTCCTCTAGGCAGCCATCGTAAAATCAGTTGAACCCTACAAGATAGCACTTGCGAGGAGCGCAACATTTCTACCACCCCTGCTAGCCCAATTCTGGACATATAGCCTGAGCACAAGTAAGGAACTCATAAAAATTGGCAACATGCAGTGAGAGACTTGATTTCACAGGCTTTTAAACTTCTGAAAATGAGTCCCTTAAATATATACAATCCTAATGATTTAAGTTCCTTCCATAGCAGGGTATCTCTCAGGAGCAGCTGTGCAACTCTATGCCTGAGTAAGTCAAAACACTACACTCCTGCTAAAATCATCCCAAAATATCAGAACTACACAATGCAAATTGAACTTCAGAGAACTATTTAAATTTTACTAACATGCAAATGTTATGCAATAAAAACCTGAATGTAGCACACAGAGCATCTACTTAGACCATTGTGAGTAGCAAACATTTACTTCTAGTAGCTCTGCAATTACACTGCTGTTAATTGAAGGTTACCATATGAGTTACTCCAGCTTCATGGTCAAAGTGAATCGAACATGCCAAGTTATTTTTTTTTTCTTTTTTTCCTTTTGGCTGCTCAAGTGTTTTCAGCTGCCGACTGGCCATTTGTATCTGCCTTTTAGTTCAATGGAGGAAGTGGTTGGTATGCCGGCCTACATAAGACCTCTTATTCGAGATGCAGTGATGTTTTGGCTACAGATGGCACTTTGTCAATTACAGTCAGAGTTTCAGTCATTGAAACTGTCATGTCTGGAGTGCTGGTTAATTTCAACAGGTAGTGAATGGAATTATTAGGTTCTTTCTCTGATGTGGAGGGTTTACAATTATATTCGTGAAATTAACCTCCTAGTTGGATAAAACTTCATAGCTGTTCTTAACTGGGAAGCTCTTGTGGATTTGGACTTCAACCTCAGGCACTTCGATTTCCATTTCTGGCTCAGGATACTGACTTGCATTTTGGCTGTCTACATGTTCTTCTGTCTTTGAAAGATCATTGGTGCAGTTATCAAAAAGAATATTTTTTCTTTGTTTTCTTTTGCTTTTGGGTGATTGCTTCCATACCCCTTGGGTTGGAGTCCCAGTCACACTACTGCTTTGATTATGGACATTTGCAGCAGGAGATTCATCACTTTCTCTGGGATGAATTCTCTGGTTGGATGTTTTAGGTGAGCTGCTCCACATTTGATTTATAAAATCCATACCTGAGGCAGGAGTACTGATAACATGGTCTTCCCTTTTATTACAATCTTTAGCTGAGCAAGGTAGCAGAGGGAAAATGGCACCCCTAGTTTATGTAGAGCTTGCCTTAACGGGATAAACTCCCTTCTTCGATTGTTCAGGTCCCTGGAGTAGTCCAGGAAAATCATTATGGGGTGACCTTGCCAATTCAGTTGCTTTAGATCTCTGGCTCTTTTTAATATATTTTCTTTTATTGGGAAGCGTAGGAATTTTGCTATAATCGGTCTTGATCGTTCGTCCACTTTAGGAAAAGGTGCCAAAGATCAATGTGCTCTCTCAATGTCAAAATGGGGATCTCCTGGTAATTTTAACACTTGTGGAAGAGCTTGAATTAAAAAAAGAAACACAATCCCCTAGTTCAGCTTCTTTGGGAAACCAATAAATCTGAGATTGTTCCTACAGCCTCTATTTTCAAGGTCATTGATTTTGTCACATAAACAGTGTATAAGGCTGTCTTGTTGTTGTAGTCTGCCTGAGTTGTCTTGGCAGGTTTGGGTGTTAGCTTCTATTTTCTTTTCTGTTGCTACTGCTCTATCTTCTAGGGCTTTAACTTTTTCTGTGTTTACTCTGCTTTGGATTTTCAAATCTTGGAGTTCAAATAATAGTTGTTGGAACATAGTCTCTACTCATTCAATCAGCATAGTTGGCATAGTTGGCTCCATGATTGGTGATGCCATGAGACCTGAGATGTGCCCTCTCCTCAGATTTTTGAGCACCGAGTATGATTTAAAATATCCTTTTTTTCAGTTTCCTGAAGTGACAGTATTAGTCCTGAAGTTGTCCTCAATCGAAATATGAGTATAAATGTTGTGACCTGGCTTTTAATAATCAAGGATTTTGACGGGTGAGGGATGGAGGATAGAGAGCTGTCAAAGATTGCTGTTCACTCCATGAGCGCTCGATTCAAGAATGTTTTTGCAAACTGTACTGTAAATGGCTTACTGAATATAAACCTAAGAAAAAGTGAGTATTAATAAAGAGGAAGAAAGCTTTAATGGAAGATAAAAAAGCAATGTACTTCATTGAAAATGTTTAAGATCTTAGTAATTATATTGTATGGATTCTTCTGATGAGTATGCTGCTAACCTGTATGAAAGTACAACACTTACTGAAGATAATAAAACTGTAGGTATAATATCAGTTTAAGATTAGTGAAAGCAATTGATGTATATAAACCCCTAACAAAAGGAACAAGTATAAAGGGTTGGGATGGAATCAGAGATAAAACTCTTAAAACAAATGCTCCTGCTGTATGTTTCCACCTAGGAAAGCTTATGAATCTCTCGGTTATAGTGGGTGAAGCTCCAGAAATGTAGAAGTGCTCTACAGTTATGGCAGTTTTTAAATCTGGGGATTGAAGAATGGCAGAAATCTATCACCTTGTTTTAATGCTACAATTTCTGGCAGAACTGCAGGAAAAGTTTGTGTTCATTCAATTAGTCGATCAGCTCCATCTCTGTAATAAATGTACTCTTGAATAGCATGTTTTTTAAAACAGAAATGGGACATCAACCTCCTTAGTCAATTTCACAAATGGTGTATACTGCCAAATAGAAATAGGAAGAATGGTAGGGTCGGTATGTGTAGGTATGACTAAGGCCTTCAGTTTTAGTTAACCTTGCTACTGTACAATCTTATACAAACTTGCAGATTTGGGAAAGGTATCACATATGGCTAGCTCTTTTGTCAGTTATTCACTGTGGAGAACTGAACTTGTTAATGGAAGTACAATTATATCAAGAAAAGATGCTACACAACACCACTCCTGGACTAGTGCTGTGCAGAATGTGGAATGTGGCTGGCAGAATTAGCACAGAATGACCATTCTGCCAGAGGAATTTCTGTTGTAATTTCATTGGTTCTTCTGCAGAATTCTGCCTACTGCGAGCCACAGAATAATATTCCATGGAACAGCATTTTTCCACAGAAAATTATTCCACAACAATTTCTACGGAAAACATTGAGATCTGAAGAACAATATTCTACAGAACAGCATTTTTTTCCGCAAAAAATCATTCTGTAATGTAAGTATTTCCAGCTACGGAATTCCACCATTCTGTTTCTGGTGGAATTTTGCAAAATTCTGGTGGAATTTTGAAAATTCCACAGAATTTTGTTCTGCCAGAATTTAAAAAATTCCACTGAGCACTAATTGGGACAAATACTGTCCTCCATTTTTTTTTAAACTGGATGTATGGAGTGTTTCTGCATTACAGTATATTTCCAGTATCTTAAAACAACCATTTAATACCTAGGTTTGATTCTTAATCCAATTGTTTCCAAAATTAGCCTTCTCAAAAGTTAATTTAAATGCTCCCACCAGAGAGCAACACTGTCCCACATATCATTGACATATTTACAATGGAGCAATTCATCACATCCTGCCTTTGGATAAATACCACTGACCAAGAAGTGGGGAAAAGGCCATTTCTTTTGGCCAGGCAGATCATGCAGCAGCCAAGGACAGGTAAGATCCTATTTTTCCCAGTTTAACTCCAGATGAGATAAAAGCACTGGTGGTGGTAACAAATCTGCACCCAAAGACGTTATTTACTATAACTGTAACAAGCCAGGCCATATTACAAGAAAATGCCATAAAAATATGGATGATGACACTGGAGCAGATTTGGCATTAGCAAATTGGGGCATGTATTTAACAGATGTCAAGGTGGGAGACAAGGCTATGAAGGGACTTATCAATTTGAGAAACAGACAGACCCTAGTGCATGTTGATGTGTTGGGAAAACACTGTGCAGAAGGACCAGGTACTGGTGTCATCTGCATCCACAGGGACACTCAATAATATCCCACCAACCAAGTTACTCTGAATATTAATGGGGTGTCACAAACAAAAGTGGGGGTAATACCTAAGCTACATTTATTTATTTATTTATTATTGAAGTGTTTCAACAGGAGCGCACACTGAACAACAAGTGGATTGACTCCCAGTGCAACCTGGGGGGGTTACAATTGGATGAAGAATTAGACATACAGTTTAACATTTAACATATCCAAGAAATTAAACATTCAATTACATTTGTAACAAAACATACAGTTAAAAAATTTCATAAATAATCATACAGTTGCATTTGTAACATAACATACAATTAAATATATCATACCTGTGGAACATACATTTAATTACAAGTGGAATATCTGAGGAACATAATACAGAAATTTAATGTAGCCTTGGAGCCAACTCCTTGCAGGAATGGATCACAGTTAATAGGCAGATTATTTAAAAATTATTGAATGAATGAGATCCAGTGGTGGGACATCAAGAATGGTAGAGGGGTAGACAGGGGAAACCAGCTGGGAGAAGGAGAGGATAAAGATGGGGGAACATTACTGGAGAAAAGTGAGCAAAAAAAATCTGTTGTGAAGGGCAAGTTAACACAGGGCTAGAGCAATCTGGGAGCACCTCAGACAGAGCAAAAAGTGCAAATTATTAGCTCAAGTGAACTAATTCCTTTGATTAAGTGCAGGGGGTTGGGGGGCATGAGAAAGAGGTGGGGATAAGGGATATGGAAGGGAAGGATGAATCATACCTGGAACTGGCTTCTTCAGAGTGTGGAAATCACTGCCAGTGGTGGAATTAGGTGAGGACTTAGAATAAGGGTAGGAGTAGGCAAGGACAAATAGGGTAGAGACAGAAGAGGGGGTGGTATAGGGAAGAAGGAGGAGGAGGGGTTGGAGAAACTTGCCTAAGACTAGGTCTCTTCAGGTTGCTGAGAATCCTGCCAGAGAACAGAGTCAGGCAAGGATGAGTTAGGTAAAGAGGATGGAGGGGAAAGGGGAAGGAAGGAAGAGTCATTTCCCAGTGCTGGACCCCTCCAGGATGCTCAAAACCCTGCCAGGGGGCAGACCTAGGTGAGGAAAAGTTGGGAAGAAAGAAAAGAAAGCATGAAGGGAAAGGAGGGCAGAGGAGGGAAAGAAGAAGCTTGCCTAACACTAGGCCACTTCAGGATGCTGAGAACCCTGCCAGAGTGCAGAATCAGGTGACAGCTAGTTGGGTAGAAAGAATATAAGGGGACGAGAAGTGAAGGAAGAGTAATTGCCCAGTTTTGGGCCCCTCCAGGATGCAGAAAACCCTGCTAGGGATAGAATTAGATGAGGACAAGTTGTGCAGAAGGAATGGGGGGGATAGAAGAGAAAAGGAAAAAACGGGGAGTGAAGAAACTTACCTGAGAGTAGACATCACCAGGGTACTAAGAATCCCCACATAGGGCAGATTTAGGTAAGGACAAGTTGGGTAGAAAGGAGTGAGAAGGGGAAGGGGAGGGGAAAGAGGAGGCTTGCCCAGTGCTAGACCCCTCCAGGATTGTGAGAACCCTGCCAGAGGTCAAAACTAAGCAGGGACAAGCTGGTAATGGAAAACAAAGGTTAGGGGTAGGAGTGAGGGGGTCAGCAGTGAAGGGAGAGGAGAACATGCTGAGAAGCAGGCTCGGGGGAGGAAGGTTTAATAGGGAATGTGAGTCATGGAGAGGACCAGAGGTACAGGAGAACTATTAAGGAGGGTTAACACAGGAGCAGGTAGATGAGAGAACGTTAAGTAAGGCAGAGGCAAGGGAGTAGGAGGAGGAGGAGGAGTGCCGTAATTGGTGGGGGGTTCCAGATTTATGGGAAACGATGGGCAAAGACTGACTGACCAATGAGAGTGGTTTGACAAGGGACCAACAAAGTGCAAGTGTCAGAGGATCTGAGGGAGTGGGGGGGAGGGGGAAGAGAATGAGCATGAGAGGTAGGAGGGAAGTTCTCTTAACCAAAATTTAGAAGTGAGTTTGTTACAATGAGTGAGGTGCCTTTAGGCAAGTGGGGCAAGGTACAGGGCATGGTAGAGGTCACAGTGATGAGTGCCTGATGGAGCATCAAGGACAAATCAACAGAAGGAGATAAAGAAAGTGTCCAGTCTGGTTTGGGAGGATTTGGGAGCAGCACCATAGACTACATCACAGTAGTCAAAAATGGGGAGGATCATCTTCTGGACTAGTATATGCCATGCCGTAAGAGGGATGTAACTACTGTTCCTGAATAAGGCACCAAGCTCAGGGCACAATTTTGTAAGGATGACATCATTGTGGCCAGAGAAGTTGAGGTGTTGGTCCAACCAAACACCAAGGTATCTGAATGAGGAGGTGTCCTCTAGGATTGTCCCATCAAGGATATGGAAAGATGATAAAGAGTGAAGCCTAGAGAGTCTCTGCCTAGTGCCAAAGGTCATGGAGACAGTCTTATTGGAATTTAGGAATAGTTGATGTGAGGCAAACCATAGCTGAACCTGGTGGAAGTCATGCTGAAAGGTGGTTGCTACATCAGCTAGGCATTTGCCAGAGGAGAAGAGGACGGTGCCATCAACATACATACTGTATGGATAGAGGAGGAGGAGGAGGGGGAACATACTAAGGGCAAGTCATTTAGGAAGATGGAGAAGAGAATGGGTTCAAGCACTGAGCCCTGTGGGACTCTGGAAATAGAGAGGTGGGGGGGGAATTGTATCCTGGATCTTGACAGATTGTGTTCTGCCTGAGAGGTAAGCTCTAAACCAGTTTTATCCAGTTTACCTGTACCTGTGATTATTGGAAATGACGTTCCAGGATTTGCTGAGCTAATAACAGAGGGAGCAAACCCTATAGCTTCAGCAACTGTCATGACAAGAGCACAGGCAATGAAAATCTCTGATAGCGGGGACATTTTTCCTCTTAATGATTTTGATTTGGACTTGTTTGAGCCAAGTTGCAAGACCTGGGAATCCAAGAAAAAAAGAAGATGCCTGGAGGAATCTCACTTGCCCCTGTTTGCCAGTGTTTCTCACACTATGTGCAGCAATCAAGAAGTCTTCTAGGAACTGCTGCCAAGAAATTAATGCTAGGACTGACCTCTGCTTGACATGTTCTTGATTTCTCACATTAAGTAATGTTTAGTCTGATGTAAAGATTTCTTAAGAGTTGGTTTAAGTTTGAGAGAGGTTATTAAGGTAGTGTGATTTTGCTATCTGCCCTGATCCCTGTGCCCCTACTCTTAGAGCTGTAAGTCTGTGGACTGCACCCTTGACCTCTGTGTCCCATTGAGGCTGCTGCAGTGCCCCGAAACTTGTTTCAGAACCTCCCTGCCTGTTTTTTTTTTCAGCTCTGTGCCCTGTGTTAATCAGAGCTTCTTCTCCAACTGCATTAAGGCTACTGCTTTCTTCTGTTGAGCATACTGCAGTGTCCTCCCAAACCCCCAACTTGCTTCAGGACTTCCCTGCTTAAACTATCTCTGTTTAATTCTCAACCCCTCCCAAACTGTTAATTTCTCTTTTGTTTTCTGACTGCCCTCCCCCGCCTGTTCGTTTTCCATTAGCAGATTATATATTTTAGCCACTAGAGGGCCCAGTTATAAGCACACTTGCCAAATCCAACACAATACAGTTCCTGTCTCATCTTACTTATTGTGTGCTCAGTCTATCATTATTCATCAGTCTTTGCCCCCTTCCTCTTCTACTGATTGATACTGATTTTTACCATTTGCTGCTTATACTCTTCACCCACTAGAGGGGTTTCCCTCGAACCGTGCCAAAGCTGCCATATATCTCCTTAACCTCTACTACTCCTGGACACTCTTCCATTACTGCTTAGCTGATATGGGTAGCTACACTGCATTACTAAGTCTGCTTTCCTTCACCCTCTTGGTACAGACCTCACACCGACCAGAGCACCTTTCCTCCACACTAGGCAGCTCATCCCCAGACTACCCCCCAGTGACTCAGCCCTCCCCCACCCTCGACACACCTGTGACCCCCCAACAACCCCAACCTGCCAACTTCCCCACTCCCTCTACCCTCCAAGTCCCAACCTGGACCCATCTCTCCCCTGCCATTCCTACCCTTTGCACTTTATCTATCCCATGAACCCTGATTGTAAAGTCCTCAGCTGGGTGTCGACCCAAGGGTCTCCATCGCCACCAGCAACTAACTAGAATAATTACACTGCTATTATTATTATCAGGTAATGTACACCCAAACCCAGCACCTATGGCTTCCAGACCCTCTAAACCCTGTACTGCAACTGGCCTCCACTTTGCATCCTTAAACATTTGCAGTCTCCTAAAGAAATCTGTGTCGTTCAACATCAACATCAACATCAACAATGCTGGGTCGTTCAACATCAACCAGACATAATTGCTCTGGTAGAGACTTCAATCTCCAAATCCACCCCTGACTCCGCTATCACCCTCCCTGGATATACCATCTACAGGGAAGACCGAGTAGGCAAATGTGGTGGTGGTGGTGCACTACTAGTAAGGGACTCCTTTATAGGTCAGGTACTCCCAGCTCCTAAACTTGATTATGGAGCCCAAGCCCTCACCTTAAAAATCACACCTGACCTCGCCTGAGGCACTCTCTTCCTCACGGTCTCCTACATACCCCGGAGGAATCAAAACCTAGTGGTCCAGTCCCTCACTGACTACCTCACATCTCTCCCTCACAGAGTGGAGCAAGTCATCCTAGGTGATCTCAATGTTAACTGACTTGCTTCCACTGCCTCCCATATAAGGGACTCCTTTTCTGCCCTGGATATGTCCCAGTTAGTCACCCAGCCCACCAGATTCAACTACTCTACTGGCATCAGCACTCTTCTAGATGTTGTTATATCTAACCGCGCCTACAAAATCTGGGATATCACTGTCCTCCCCAACTCTCTTAATGATCAACTCCCCAGTCCTCTGTCTCTGGTCATCCTTCACTCTGAAGCCAGTGTCCCAGGCCACTCTACACTGCCGTTTATGCCCAGAGGCCTCAGAAAATTAAACAATACCTAGCCCAGCTAGACTGGTCCCCTATCCAGTGCATCCCTGACATTGACTCAGCTCTTCACCACTTCACAAATGCCTTCTGTAAGGCTTGTGACCTTTTTGACCCCCTCACCAGGATCCGCTACAAAAAATGCAATGCCCCATAGATCATCCCAACCCTCCTCCAGAGACTCAAAAACAGAGATGGTCTCTGGCACATTGCTGTAGAGTCTAGAAAGGTGTCTGATAGACAGGCCTACAACACAGAATGCAGTAAGTGCACTTGGACCATTAGGCAGGCCAAGGCAGAGCACTACCAGACCACTCTCGCTTCCACTTTGGGTTCAGCCCGGACTTTCTGGGATAATATTAAATAGCTAAATGGGAAGTCCCGCTCCCTCCACCACCTCAGTTCTCCATCAATGGCACCTCCACCACAGATCCACCTCTTATAGCCGATTGCCTTAACACTGCCTTCTCTGACCTAAACTCGGTCCTCCCCAGCAGCTTCTCTGACCCAATCCCCACCTCTCTCCCTCCGGTCCTGCATTGCCCACCATTCTACCTGCACACCCTATCCCCCAAAGAAGCCAGGCCACACCTGCTAAAAGCCTTAAGCAGCAATAACCCCAGCAGTGACTCCCTCGACTCCAGGATCCTCTGTATGGTCTTGGACGAAGTCCTAGTCCCCTTGACTGACCTTCTAAACTGGTCTCTACACCTGGGTCAGTTCCCAAGTGCTTGGAAAACTGCTGAAATCACACCCATACATAAGAGTTGGGACCGGTCCCCTCCAACAATTACCAGCCGATCTCCATCCTCCCCCCACTCTCTAAAGCCCTTGAAAAAGTGGTGTTGATCCAGCTCTCTGAATACCTAACTAAGTATGACATTATGTGCCCAGAGCAGCACGGTTTCTGCCCAGGACACAATACAACCACAGCTCTCCTGGAATTCTCCCAACACCTGCATGCTGCTCTTGACTCTGGCAGCCTTGCAGGAGCAGTGTTCATTGACCTCTCCAAGGCCTTTGACACTGTCTGTCATCCCCTTCTACTCGACTCTCTCTCTACCAACTTGGCTTCTTTGGTGGTCCCATTTCCTGGTTCTCTAGCTACCTCTCTGCTAGATCCCAGTGTGTCAAGATCAGTGGCTTTCTCTCCAGCACTCTTCCTGCTCACTCTGGGGTCCCTCAGGGCTCCATCCTGGGTCCAATACTTTTTAGTCTCTACCTCAACACTCTCCCCAGCTCATGTAGTGGTAAAATGCTCCTCTACGCTGATGATGCAGTCCTCATTGCCTCACATCCCAATCCCACCTCCCTCCAATTATCCCTCCAGCAAGCTTACAACCAAGCCAAAAGGTGGTTCAGCAACCGCAGACTGGTCATTAACCTAAAGAAAACCAAATCAATGTTCTTCTCCCACCACCAAAATAAAGCTAATAATACCCCCCTCTTGATTATCCCCAGAACTCTGCACCCGCTAGAACAAGTGACCACATACAACTACCTAGGCATCATGTTCAATACTGCCCTTTCCTTCCACACCCACATTAATGACCTGTCAGCTGCCATTAACTCTCAGATTGGCCTGCTATACCACCACAGGGACTGCCTGCCTCATGTTGCCCATAGGCTGGCCATCACCTCCTCTGTCTTGTCCTTCATGGACTATGGCTTGCCCATCTATGCCGCAGCTGACAACACTGCCCTCTCCAAAATTCAACTCTCCATCAATAAGGCCTGTAGGCTCCTGACCGGTGTCCCCTGCCACACTCACACCTGCCTTCTTTATACTAATACCAATCTGCTCAACTTTGAGGAGCAACTGCTCTACCAGACCTAGGACTCTCCCACTCCTGGGGGTATCCACCTCCCTGCAGCAGTCATCATCATCCATCACCACCCATAGCTCTGTTAAGGCCACTTTCAAGGTGCCCAGAACCAAGACCTCTCTTGCCCAGAGATCCTTCCTCTACCGAGCCCCCACCTGGTTCAACTCCCTCTCTAGTTGCATCTCCAATTTGCCAAAAACTGGGTCCTTCAAAACAGCCCTTCAGAACCATATCTTTAATACCTGCTGTTGTAAGTGCAACTAACCCCCTGTTGTAATCTGTGGTACCTGCCCGCCTTGCCCTGTGGCTCAACAACGTCCACTGGACAACCTCTCCCTCCATCAGACCTACTCCTTCCCTATTAGGTCCAAACAGGGATGTAACCTGCTATCTTCTCTGAGGACATACTATATCCATAAGTGTAACTCACAGTTTTGTAACACTATGCAACATAAGTAACATACAAACTACTACATTATGTGACCTAAGTGTATCTACGTTAAATGTTCCTTTTACTGCACCTGCAATGTTAGCCACTGTTTTAATCTGCACTGTAATATCTGTCTTGATGTCTGCCCCCCCCCGTGATGAGGTGCCTTTGTAAATGAGTCTCTGATTCAAAGGTTGTAAATCCAAATTGTAATGAATAAATCAATAAAATAAAAGAAACAATGGCAATAAAAGACTGATGGTCATAAGGGGTTAATATATGAAAATGCTAAAACTAAAATAATAACTGACTGTGATTTTGTTTTAGAGCAAGCTAACAATGCTTCTTTCCATGGTTATTTTAAGCAGCAGGGGTGAAACAAAAATAGGGTGAACCAATGTTCAAAAAATTGAATGGGTTACTGTAGAGTGTTTGGTTAAACCTCAGACACAGAAACAGATAGAACAATTGGTTATACTACAAATGTATCGAACTGAGTTGTTACAGATAGCACATGATAGTTCTACAACTGGTCACTCAGGGAGGGATTGCACCCTTGCCAAATTGCTGTTCAGATTTTACTGACCTGGAATTTATGAAGATGTTGCTACATATTGCAGTTATTGTACTGTATGTCAGAAAGTAGCCCCACATGACTAAAAAAGACAAAGTGCCCCTGGTGCCCCTACCCTTGATAGATGTGCCTTTTGAGAGAATTCCGATGGATGTGGTTGCCCTCCCTAGACAAATGTAAACAGGGTAATCAGTTCATTTTGGTAGTATGTGACTGTGCTACTTGATACCCAGAGGCAGTTCCAATGGGTAATGTTACAGCCCCAACAGTGGAAGCAGAGCTTGCCAAGATTTTCAGCAGAGTGGGCATACCTAAAGAGATTATTACTGATCAGGATAGTAATTTTGGTGCTGCATTATTGAAGGAACTGTGCTGACTACTAGGCATCACTACCATAAGAACCTCCTCTTATTACCTTCAGACAGATGATCTTGTTGTGCAGTTTAATCAAACTTTAAAATGCATGTTAAACAGGTTTGTAAAAGAGGAAGGAAAGATTGGGACCAATACTTACTGTAACTTCTTTTCACTTACAGAGAATTGCCACAGTTCTTAACAGGTTTTTCATCATTTGAAATGTTGGGTGGTAGACAACCTAGAGGACCACTGGCTTAAATAAAAGAAACATGGGAGGATAATCCCACTCAGAAAACAACCTATTACATCTTACATCTGTGCCCTGAAAAAGAAGTTGGCAAAATATGTTGAAATTGCCCATGGTAATCCGTAAGAGGTCCAAAATCTGCAGAAGATGTATTATGACTATGGGATAAAAGGAAAAGTTTTTAAGCCCAGTGAAAAGGTCTTGCTACTGTTACCCACTGCAGAAAATAAACTGTTACTCAAGTGACAAGAGCTTTAGAAAGTGCTTAGACATACTGATACAATTAACTATGAGACTGAAACTCCTAATAGGAAAAATCCTACCAAGATATACCATGCTAACCTTTTGAATAAAAAAGGTTGAAAAAACACCAAAGACTGCTTTGTTAGTTTTGCCAGAAACTTCTACAGAAGATATTGGTATAGCTTATGACAGACTGGAACAATGTGTAACTGCTAATCCTGTAAAGGTGAATGTTTCCTTAACCTCTGAAAAAAACGCAGAAATGTGTAACTTGCTAAAGACACTTAACAGTACTTTTACCGCAGTGCCAGGCCTAGCAAAAGGGGTTGAGCATGTAATAGTGACAGGGAATGATCGCCCTATTAGGCAAAAGACATACATATGACCAAAGCAGTTAAAATCAGTTGTGGCTGAGGAAATACAAAACATGAAAGAGTTGGGCATCATAGAAGAGTTGAGAAGTGCTTGGTTATAACCAATGGCAATTATAAATAAAAAAGATGGGGGTGTAAGAATTTGCCTTGATTTTAGAAAATGTAATCAACTGTCTGAACTTGACACTTATGCTATGCACAGGATAGATGATTTGATGGACAGAATGGGATTTGACAAGTACATCAGTTCCCTTGATCTCACCAAGGGTTACTGGTAAATTCCCCTAGTGAAAGATTCCAGAGACAAAACTGCATTTGCAACTCCTACTGGATTTTGTCAGTTCACCACCATGCCATTTGGTTTACATGGTGCACCCAATACATTTCAGTCATACATGGATGCAATTTTAGCTTCTCACACTGGTTATTGTGCTGCTTACCTGGATGATGTTGTGGTGTACAATCCAGACTGGAAAAGCCACTTGGAACACTTACAAGCAGTTATCCAATCTATCAATATGGTAGGTCTGACACTTAATCCTATCAAATGTGTACTGGGCATGCAGGAGACCAGATATTTGGGTTATGTTTTGGGAAATGGAGAAATTAAGCCAGAGAGTTCTAAGACAGAAGCTGTAGGTAACAGTCCTATGCCTAAAACAAAGAAAATGTCAGGTCATTTTCTGGTCTGCCTGATTACATCAAAGATTTGTTCCCAGTTTTGCCCATTTAGCTACCCCCCTCACTGAACTCATGAAGAAATGGTTCCTGAATAATGTGAAATGGTCCCCAAAGTGTGATGAAGCTATTCATGCCATTAAGACTGCATTATGTTCAGCCCCTGATTTAAGAAGCCCAGACTTTAAGAAACAATTTTTGTTACAGACAGATCCATCACCGGTAGGCCAAGGTGCAATCCTGAGTCAGAATATACAGTAGATGGGAAGGAACATCTTATTCAATGTGTCAGTAAGAAATTGCACAGCAGTAAGAAAAAGGTACCCCACCATTGAAAAGAATGCCTTGCATCAAAGTGGGCCATGAAGTTCCTTAAGTTTCATTTGCTAGGAGAGTACTTTGTACTTAGATAATAATCCTCTGTAAGCTTAATCAAATAAATGATAACAATTCCAGAATCACAAGGTGGTACCTGGCACTACAGCCATTTAATTTTAAAGTGATGCACAAATCTGGAAAACAGAATGTCAATACTGACTTTCTACCGAGATATGAATCAGGAAGTGAGAATTCCAAAGTTTGAAAAAAATGTGTTGGTTTAAACTTAACTGTTAGCTCTACTGGTTGTTATGGAAAAAGGGATGCTGCAGTTGTCCAGACCTGTAAAGGTTATAGGGTAATGTTAAAGGAGAATTAAAAGAAAGTTTTTGAAATATGTTTTTTAAAACAGCTTCCCTCTTAAAGAGGGGATACATGAGAGGGTTAAATTAGGTCCTGTCCCATTAGTTATGCAGAAAGAGTAAAATGCAAGTGTCTGTGCTAGCCTCTCCTTTTCTGTCTCTTGTCTGTCTGATTGTGCAATCAAATTTTCTTGTGGGAAGTAGGAACTAATCACTGACAGTTTTGTGATTCTCTGCCTCCCACTATCTCTCTCTGCCTTCAGTTGCTGTTTCTATCTTTTCTTCCTCCTTGCCTATCTGCAGTTGTAAAAGTGTATGTGAATCTTTGTGTGAAACTGGGATCCCTTGGTTTGAAAATGTATATCGTTATACTGTTGAAATGATTACAAAATGCTGTTTGGAACTAAGAGGGTTAACCTTGAGATGCAGCACAAACCTTTTTACAGAGTTGTCAACAGGAGATTAGTTTTAAGACACTGTGTTCAATTTTGTTGCACCTGCAAAGAAATTGACAAAGTTTTGATAATCTTTTATGGGAAACATGATGCCTGTTAGCACGTTCAGGATCCAGTCGTTAATCACCAGGCAAACACTTCTGATAAAAGACAACAATCTTTGGTTGGACTGAGAGCAATTTAAGCCAGTGGCCGTCTAGGTTGTCTACCACACAACATTTCAAATTTAGAGTTAGAGATATCCTCAGAGGAATGACTTTATTTTGTTTGAACTGTCTATGTTTACAAACCATTCTGTATATATTTATTTTATTTTATTGTTATTGGAAATAATAAAATGCTACTTGAAAATTGTATAACTGCTCCTGGTTTTCCTGTGCTTTCTGATCTATGTTTTGACTACAAGGACTTGTTTGTGGAAGATGGTAGTCAGCCAAAGTGGTAAGACAGGAGTAAGTACTGGTCACTGTCTTGAGGCTGGGGGTAAAGGGGTGGCATTCTTACAGGAGTGTAATGGGAGTGGAAAGAACAACTGGACTACTAGGGGTGTGGGCTCATTTTGGTGTATGGGGGATAGAGATGTGCAAAGTGGGGAAAATTCACTCCGTGAAATAATCAGTGAATTTCCCTCACTTCGCATAGTAGATCCAGGGGTGAAGCCCAAATATGCCCCCCCAAAAACTCCACTAAATGCTGAGTTTGAAAACGCTATTGGAGGAGTTTGGCAACTCAACCAGCAAAGTTGTTTTTTAAATTGGTTATGCACCCCCCATCGCCAATCCCTAAGTCCCGCACCCAAAAGAACATCCCAGGTGACTAGTGGCCCCCACCCACCTCTGATAGACCCCTACGTGTAAAATGACTCCCCTCCACCCATTGTGGGCTGTGTAATAATAAATTAAATGCCAGCCCCCTTGCCAATTGCTCATCTGAATGTCAAATACAGTGGAGTCAGCCACAAAGAAGCACAGTAACTTGAAGCAATGACATATCACAAAATCCTTTATGACAAAAGAGCTTAATTGCCATCGCCTTACAATGGCCTCTGCAGTAAACTGCAGCATTCTGTGATATTCTGCAACATTTCTGCATTGCACCCTGGCTGTCACATCTGTAAATTGTAACATCCCTGCTGTCTGGTGGTCCCTCCCACCTCTGCTGATCACCCACCCATTGTGAAATTATGAAGGTACCCCCATGATCACCAGGTGCCACAGAGAAGAGATATATTTCCCTGGTGTCCAGTGGACCCCCTTCCTATCCCCATCATCTAATGCCCACTCTCTGGTGTCCAGTGGACCCCACACCACTCACCCCTGCATGCACTGCCCCCCACCCTGCTCCTTAACCCAAACCCTGAGCGGGCCACCAGCACAGCCCTCCACTCTCCTCCATGCCAGGTGGCCCAACTGAGCACTCAGAGAATGAGTGTGTACTTGTACAAGCATGTGCTCATTCATTGCCAGCTTGCCGTCATTCTTTGATGCTATTGGAGTGCAGAAATGGGCGGAGGGCTGCTTTGGTTCCAAGTGGGGGAGGGAGCAGGATAAGGGAAATGGTGTTGTGTACCCTGCCCCTCTGCAATCTACCAGAGAAGCCCTCTGCTCTTTTCTGCATCCCATTAACATCAAAGAATGACTGCAAGCTGACAATGAATGAGTGTATGCTTGTATAAGCACCCATGAATGAGAGCATGCTTGTACAAGCACACGCTCATTCACTGAGTGTTAAGTCAGTTCACTGCCATGGAGTAGAGTGGAGGGCTGTGCTGGTGGCCCGCTTGAGGTCTGGGTAGGGGGGTAGCTGGGCTAGAGGGCAGTACATGCAGGGGTGGGGGGTGTGGTCACTAGCACCAGGAGTGGCCATTTAATGATAGGGATAGGGATGGTGGACCACTAGACAACAGGGAAATGTGTCTCTTCTCTGTGGCACCTGGCAATCGGTGGGGGGGTGCCATCATAATTTCACAATGGGTGGGCAATCAGCGGGGGTGGGGTGGACCACTAGACTCCAGGGATGTTACAATTTATTTGAAAATTGGGTGGGTAATTGATGGAGGTGGATTTAATTTAATATTACAGGGCCTGACATTGGCAGGGGCGGCAGTTTCATTTTACATGTGGGGGCTATTAACAGGGGGGGGCACTAGACATCAGGGAACAGAATGGTGGAGGGGTTCCATCCATGCCATTTCAAACGTCTCCTTGCTTTGTTTTTTTTTTAAATGCAATTTGCACTTTAAAATAAGAACAAAAAAAACAAAGCAAGGTGAAGTTACAAATGGCAAATTTTAAGCTAGATGGAAAAACTGTTTTAATCCTGCTAATCTGCCCCTTTTCCCTTCATTTTTCCCCAATGTATCTAAAGAACCCCTTCTTCCCTCTCCTAATTTCCCTGGCCAGGTTCTGCTTCTTCCTTGCCTTAGCCGCCCTCACCACCCTAGTGGCCCTTCTGGCCATCAGCTCGTACTTCCCTCGATCCTTTTCACTTCTTGAGCACTTGAATTGCCTATAGGCCACCTTCTTTCCCCTCACCACCTCCTGAACCTCCCTGGGCCACCAGCAGGCTTTTCAGACCCTACCGCATTTTTGTCTTACTCTTGCAGAGGTGCTGGTAGCCTCTTGCACTCCCCTCCTGATGATTTCCCACCTACTGAAATACACTTCTTCAACAAGGTACTTAAGTTTACCAATTTTGTTTAAAATCCCCAGTGTTGCTCTAATAAACAAGCTTTTTTAAAGAGTATTAGTACAGTTCAGCTTTTTAATAAAACTCACATATTTTGATTAATAATATATTTTTCTGAGATGTACCTCCATTGAATTTGTGCCAAAATGCACTCAAATGTCAGATACAATGAATTCCATTGTCTGGCCCTTACAGTAGCCTAAAATGCAACCAAAACAATACATGTGAACATTTAATGTTTAAGAATAGAATGGTACTGCATTTAGTAATGCTAAAAAAATAATTGAATAAGTGCCACCACCACCACTCAGTGCCAAGTATGTTAAAACTGCTCACAAGAGCCTGAGACCCCATAACTGAGATGATTCCCTATCTGATGCATTCTTTATTTTGTATGATGTGCTTTCAAATATTGAACATCAGACGTGAAGCCCTGAAAATTATAAACATGGAAACATTACATTTTTTGCAGTCTGAGATGGTTAGTTTGAAAGAAAACTGACACTATAAATATAGAAACATAGAAGTTGTCTGCAGATGGGGACCGTACAATAAATCAAGTCTGCCCTTGACTTCCTACCCCCTACTTAGCTGCCTATTTATGCGTATCCCACAGTGTCTGTCCCATGCCCACTTGAATTCCCCCACTGTCTTGGCTCCTACTACCCCACTCTGGCAGTTTATTCCACAACACACTCTGTGAAGCAGAATTGCTAATTATTGCTTCTGAACTTTCCTCCTTTAAGTCAAAGGTTGTGCCCTCTAGTCCTGCTGTAATCCTTTATATGAAAGAGGTTTGGCACATGCACCCTGTTGTTGCCTTTAAGGTATTTGAATGTTTCTATCATGTCCCCACGATTCCTGCATTGTTCTAGGGAGTATAATTTGAGGTCATCCAGTCTTGCCTAGTATGGTTTCTGATGCAAGCCCTGCACCATCTTTGTTGCTCTTCTCTGTACTGTCTCCAGCCTATCTATGTCCTTCCTGAGGTGTGGCCTCCAGAATTAGACACAGTACTCCAGGTGAGGCCTGACCAGGGACTGATACAGGGGCATGATTACTTCATGCCGTCTGCTCGTGATGCCCCTCCCTATGCATCCCAGGATACCACTAGCCTTTAGTGCTGCCTTTTCTCATTGTCTGCTGACCTCCTCTCCCACCCAGGGACCACCAGGGTCACTGCCGTTGCCTCAGAGGTTGCCAAGAAAGAGAAGCAGTTGGACCATGGTGAGCTCAGGGAAGGTGAGGGTGGCGGAACACAGGCGCATCCCTCCAGTTGTACCTCTCCACAATTTCTATGCCGTTCTGGAAAAGTGTGGTTCCTCTATGAAGGCACCCACAGTGGAGACCAAGGAGGATGCTGGGAGCCTCCACAAAGGAGACCCAAAGGAGGGTGGCATGGGACCCCACAGGGGAAGGAAACTCCTCCTGGTGGGGGACTTGATTGTTAGGAAGGCAGAACTGGGGGAGGAAGGGGAGAGGGAGATAAGGTGCCTGCCTGGAGCCATGACTTGGAGGGACAGAGAGCGAATCCTCAGGATTGCAGAAGCATCTGCACAGGGTAGGAAGCTGGATGTCATTGTCCACCTAGGGACAAATGACCTGGCTAAGAAAGGGATCAGAGCAGTGCAAGAAGCATTTGTGGAGATGGGGAGGCACCTTAGACAAATAGCACACATGGTAACCTTCTCTGAGGTGCTGCCTGTCTATGGCATGGGTGAGGGTAGGGTGCTCCACACCATGAGATTCAGTCAGAGGTTGAAAAAATGGTGCAGAGCTCAGGGATTTGGCTTCATTCAGGACTGGGGGTCTACCTGGAAGGATGCAGGTCTATACTGGTGTGATGGTCTGCAACTGTCCAGGAGGGGAACCAGGATCATAGGTGATAGGTTTAAATGCTTCATTGGCAAGCATTTAAACTTGCCAAGGGGGGAGGCACTGGAGAGGAGCAGGGAAATCTTAGCCCCCCCCAAAAAAAATCAGGGTACAAAGTGAGGTAGACACCAACATAGAGATGTCGATAGGGAGAAGCACAGAGGTAAATGGAGAAAGTGACAAATGCAGTAAGGACAGGGATGGGGAAAAAAGGGGTAAGGCCATCAAGAAATGGAGGGTAATGAGTACCAACGCCCGTAGTCTGAGCAACAAGCTCCCTGAACTAGTGGCCTTGATGGAAGAGGGATGCCTGCATATCGTAGCAGTCACACAAACATGGTACACAGAGAACCATGACTGGGATGTTAACATACCAGGGTACACAACCTACAGGAGAAACAGGGAAGGGACAAGAGGGGGCAGAGTAGCTCTCTATGTAAGGGAAGGGATAAAAGCAACTGAACAAAAGAGTAAAGAGGGAGGGGAGGAGGCACTGTGGGTCACCTTAGAAACTGAAAATGGCACCACAATCCACACAGGGGTTGTTTACAGACCCCCATGTCAGGGGGAGGGAATGGACAAGGATATGATAGAAGACATACTTAGGATGGCAGTGAAAGGGGAGATACTGTTGATGAGGGACAGTTAAATGCCAGATGTTAACTGGAGCACCTTTGCTGCAGCCACATCCAAAAGCAGGGCCATTCTTGATGCCCTTCAGGTGGCATGCCTCAGACAGGTAGTTTTGGAACCTACTTGTGAGGGAGCAATCGTTGACCTTGTACTCTCAAATGAGGACAGTAAGAAGATCTCAGATCTAGAAGAGGGTAGCCATTTTGGAACAAGTGACCACCAAACAGTGTGGTTCATGATAAACTCAGCAACAGAGTCAAGCCATACAAAAGTGAGGGTTCTGTACTTCAGGAGGGCCGACTTTGGCAAGATGGGAGAGTGCCTTAGAAAAGCACTAGCAAACAGGCTAGAAGGAGGGGTGGGACAACAATGAGGAAATATCAAAACTGTCATCACAGAGGCAACAAGCCATTGTGTGAAGCAAATAAACAAATCAAAATGAAAGAAAAAGCCACTATGGTTCTCAAAAGAGGTGGCGGTGAAGGTTAGGGAGAAAAAGATAGCATTTAGGAAGTATAAGGAAACACAAAAGAAGTAGGACAGAGAACTGTACCAGTTAAGGCAGAAGGAAGCAGGGATGGTAGTCCGAATAGCAAAGGCCCAAACTGAGGAAAAGATAGCCGACTCAGTTAAGAAGGGGCATAAAACATTTTACAGGTATATCAGGGAGCGTAGAAAGACAAAGGGAGGGATAGTGAGGCTGAATTGAATGGACGGTGGGTGGGCAGAGAGGGACAGTGAAACAGCAGGGATGCTGAATGAATACTTCTGTTCAGTATTCACAAAAGAGTAGGTGGGGGAGGTGCCTAATTCAATTAAAAGAAGCACTCTGGATAGGGGGGTTGATCCCAGTCCTTTCACAGAAGAAAGGGTTCTAAAAGAACTCCTAAAACTGAAGGTGGACAAAGCAATGGGGCAAGATGGAATTCACCCCTGAATTCTAAAAGAATTAAGCAGAGAACTAGTGACACCACTGACTACCCTTTTTAACAAATCATGGGAGGATGGTGTGGTACCTGAGGACTGGAGAAAGGCAGATGTGATTCCCCTTCACAAAAGTGGGACCAAGACAGAAGTAGGAAACTACAGACCTGTCAGTTTGACCTCTGTGGTAGGGAAAGTGATGGAATCACTTCTGAAGGAAAGAATTGTTTGGTACCTAGAGGCCAGTGGGACACAGGACCCAAGGCAGCATGGGTTCACAGTGGGAAGGTCATGTCAGATGAATCTAATTGATTTCTTTGACTGAGTGACCAAAGTAGTAGACCAGGGAAGGGCTGTGGACATGGCCTAACTAGACTTTAGAAAGGCATTTGACACAGTCCACACAAAAGATTAATAGTCAAATTAACCAGCCTGGGAGTGGGTCCCAGGGTGGTAGCCTGGGAAAAACATTGGCTGGACAACAGGACACAGAAGGTAATTGTAAATGGAGTCCACTCTGAAGAAAGATGGGTTACTAGTGGGGTCCCGCAAGGTTCAGTACTGGGTCCAGTCCTTTTTAATGTCTTTATAAGTGACATTGCAGAGGGACTGGATGGAAAAGTATGCCTCTTGATGACACAAAGATCGGCCACAGGGTTGATACACAAGGAGGCGTGGAAAGGATGAGAAGGGACTTGACAAGGTTGGAGGAATCGTCAGAAGTATGGCAGCTTGGATTCAATGCAAGGAAGTGCAAAATAATGAACCTGGGAAACAAAAACCCTGGGGAAGATTACACAATGTGGGGGGGAGGTAGTAACAACAACAAAAATGGAAAGGGACCTGTGGGTAATCATTTCAGATGACCTTAAGGTTGGCAAGCAATGTAAGAAGGTAGTAGGGAGGGCTGGGGGGATACTGGGATGTATGGGGAGAGGCATCACAAGCAGAAAACTGGAAGTTGTTATCCCTCTGTACAGACAGTTGGTGAGACCCCATTTGAAGTACTGCATCCAGTTCTGGAGACCCCATCTCTGCAAGAACATAGACAGGATGGAGGCAGTTCAGAGGAGGGCAACTAAAATGGTGCAGGTTCTGCAAGAGAAGCCATACGAGGAGAGACTAAATGAGCTTAATATGTATATCCTTGAGGAAAGAAGGGAGAGAGGGGACATGATAGAAATGTTTAAGTACCTCAGTGGAATCAACAAAGTCCAAGAGGGTAGAATCTTTCAGAAAAAGAGATGTGTAAGAACAAGGGGACACAATTTGAAGATAGAGGGGGGATGGCTCAGGGACAATGTGAGGAAGTATTTTTTCACAGAGATAGTGGTGGACGCATGGAACAGCCTTCCTGAGTAGGCTGTGGGGTCTAAAACTGTGGGAGAATTCAAGAATGCATGGGACAATCATAAGGCAATTTTTGTGGGGGGTAGGAAGAAATAGGCTATTGGTTAAATTGGATCTGCAGCTTATCCTCTAGGTAGGGAAATGGGAAGACTAGGTGGGCCAGGAAGTCTTTATCTGCTGTCAAAGTCTGTGTATGTTTCTATGGAAGTCATTTGATATGATCACTCCTAGGTCTCGTTCCTGCCTGGTAGCCACCAGCTGCTCCCCTTCCACTGAGTACAGTTTCCCTTGGTTACACTTTCCCAGGTGCATGACCTTGCATATTTTGGCATTGAATTTCAATTGCCAGGTCTTGGACCAGACCTCCAGTTTTTGGAGATCGGCTTCCATGCTTTGCTGTCCCTCTGTTGTGTCTACACTGTTGCCGATTTTGGTGTCATCTGCAAACAGGCACACCTTTCCCTCCAGTTCATTCACAATGTCCCTGATGAATATGTTGAAGAGGATCGGCCCTAGAAGTGAGCCCTGCGGGGCCTCGCTAGTCACCCTCTCATCCACAGACAGAGTGCCATTTACTAATACTCTGTGAATTCTCCCATGTAACCAGTTTCTGACCCAGTTTGTAACCTCCGGCCCAATTCCCATATTCTCCAGTTTTTTGACTAGTCTCCTGTGCAGAACGGAGTCAAAAGCTTTGCTGAAGTCCAGGTAAACCACATCCACTGCACTTAAACAATTTAGTTTGCTTTATCTGCAGTGTTAATGTGAAGCACAAGAATGAAAACTGAAAAATGGTGACTCCTGCACTGAGGGCTCTAGCTCCAATCTGTCCTCTTGAGCCCACCTGCAAACCACGCAGAGTAATGTAATAGTCATATCCATGTTCTCGGTATACTTGTGAGTTCAGTTGTATGGCGACTGACATAATTCACCACTCGTGCGAGTGGTGACCGGGCTGCTTACAGGCTGGCTCTGAAGTCTGAGTGGTGGTTTTGGCCACTTAGGCATGGAGATTGTGATATTATAAACTTGCTTAACCATTTTATATATCAGAGTTTATTACCATAAACATTAAGAATAAAGGAGATGCAAGAACAGGAGAAAGGGAACAGAGTGAAGGGTGAAGACATCTCAGGAGCCACGGGAAAGGGGAACAAGACAAGTTGCTTCATAAATCCTATTCAATGCACATAAATTAAACTAGCCCTGCCTTATACACGCATTGAACACGTACTATTTACAGTAGTACGTGCACATATGGAGCTCAGTCGTTGGCTGGCCATGGTGGTGAGAGGTGGGCCATGTCAGTTGGTGGCTGGGTATGGGTCAGGGGAGTTGGAGTTGTCTGGCACTGCCAGGTGGGGTCAGTAGGCTATCAGGAACCACATGGATCTTTTGGCAGTTTGTATTACAGCTCAGACCTGGGAAACAGGGAATTGGAGCTTGGGGAGGTCCTCTAGCCATGCGGGGCATTATTCACTTATATTAGTGCATGAGTGGAGGTCCTCTAGCCCTGCAGGGCATTTTTCACATATATGGGGGGATTGGAGCATGGGGTGGATGCTAGCTCTGTGGGGCAATATTTACATATATCAGAGGATCGCGGTATGAGGGGGTGGGTACTTAACCTCTGGGGGAAATTTGTACATATATCAGAGGATCGGGGCATGGGGGGTTGCACCAATTGAACTCTGGGGCATTTCACCAAACATGTTTTGGGGATTGGGGGCATGGAGGGTTCAAAAGCCCTGCTGAGCTTATTCTACTGCTTGGGGGATTGGGGCTGGCTGCACACTACACAACCCCAGGTGGACACAAAGTACACTTACACCAGCTATTAGCTGGTGTAACTGTACTTTGTGGTGGATGTCCTCTGTGGGTTGTTCGACAATAGCAAAACTGGGGACTTGGAAGCTGCCCTTCCAGAATAGGGAACAGCTGCTGCCATAAATCCCCTAGTGCAATGTTGCAGGGGGTGTATGGTGTAACCAGAGCCATAAGTCTACTTTGTCACAGGCATCCTGCAACTTGTTACAGGCTGCTTTGCAGAATACCGAATGTCACAACTCCTGGCGTAAACTGCTACTTGCACCATTTTTGGGGGCACAAGCCAGCTTATGCCATGCATAACTCTTTGAGAATCAATCCCAATTTCTTTCAAAAGAGATAACTGTGTGACAGGAGCTGTAAGGAATTTATGTTTCTTAAATTAAAGCTTGGAGTTTGTTTAGTATCAATATGCTACACTAATGTGGCTTACATACAGTATACCAAAATTATCAAATATATTAGGAAATTTATGATATTAAATAGTAGAAACCTCACATTCATATCTAATGTCTCTAACAGCATAACACACATCCCACTACTTTCCCTCACTGCTTTTAATCTTCTTGCACATTTGCAGGATTCACCTGTGAAAGTGTTGGAAGATAATAAAATACCAAAGGATTTAAAAAGTATAGACAAAAATGCACAAGAGTTAAATGGAGTCTTGGGTACAGACTTTGCTCCCATATATATATATATATATATATATGGTCAGCACTGATGCTAACAGGCATAGCACTAAGCTCGCTCAGCGTAGTATATCTGTACAGAGCAGGGCCATACTCAAAGTGCACTCATGCCATGCACAAGAGATAGCTTGATCACACTTAATACATCACTGCACCCAAGCAAATGAGAAAGCCCTCTTGCATACAGGGCACAGTAGTATATTCATAGGGTTTTGTAAGCACTAACAGGCTGCTATGTTATGCTCCCAGAGCCCTGTTCTTATTAATATGTTCAGTGGTGCATGACACCCAATCCCCGTTGCACCCCAGCAGCACTGGTGTCAGTGATGCCCACCTCCTTCCTTCCATTCCCTGAGTAAAGTATGTATTTCTGCCCTAATACTCTAATGTTACTCTCTTTCAACCAGATCCCCAAGTACATGAAGGATTTCTTGCACTTTTCTTCTCAAGGAGTCAAGTGGTACCCTCTCCTACATGATCTCCAAGTAAATTGACATTGTGTTATGTTGATATCCATGGCACTCCATTATTTACATCATGGGTTTGAGCCCACCTTATAGGCTATGATGCACATGTTACACAGTATCAAATTTTGCAGTATACCTTGATCCCAATCTCTGGGTAAACTGACACTTCTTTCTCTTAAAGACTACTGGTGCCTCCAACCTGATTCCCATTAAAGCATTTGTAACTCCCCCCCCCCCACACTGTGCTCCCCAGCTCAGCCTCTTAGTACTCCCACCCCCATCTGCACCCACCTTACACATACATACACTCCCTGCTGGCAGACCTGGAGACATGGTGACTGTCACAGACCCTCCACTGCCCACCTTAGCCAACTACTGTCTTACCGACAGAGTTAGTGTGCAAATGCTGTTTCTGCAGTACGTACATGCTTGCTCCCTCTCATGCAAATGGCAGTCATCTGAGATGGTCAAAGATGGTCTGTGCTGGTCACTGTCTCTGCCAATCTGATTGCAGAGAGTGTATGTATGGATGGGAGAGTAGTAGAGTTGCTCAGATACTTTAAAATATGATCTGAGTTAGGATAGTCAGATGATATGATAATCCATTTCTGAATCTGACTTCCAATCCTAGCCTCAGATGCCATCAGATGTTGGGTATCCTAACATCCAGTTATCCTTACCCCTAACTAACATTCCCCCCACACTGCCACTGTAAAACCCTGTAAAACCCGTTACCCAAACCAACCCATAAGCCCCAACCTTACTCCTCCCTCCAAGCCCCTGAGAACACATATACTTTACTGAAACTGAATGTTGAAAAACAGAATTCCTTAGTCCTTAATTTACAATTAGTTCAAACCTTTACACAATATCACCACTGGCATAACACCAATGTATTCATTACTTATTTTCTTATTTACATGTGGACTATGCACTAGAATAATAATGGCCACAATGTTATACCGATTCACATGTGATCATAGCAAAATCATTTACATAATCCACTATTAAATGTTATAATATGACTTGGACTGTTCTTCCCCATTCTCCAAATATCACAGACTAACTAAAATAAATCATGTTGAAACCAGGATGCGGTAAGTTCAATTTTATAATTCTAATATATAAAATTAAATTATTATTGCACCAACCCATTATGCCATACAAATTATATTTTTGTGACAATAAACCTCTCCATTGAGTGTACGTCCATTCTAAAATAATATAACAAGCACCTTTATCAACACCTCATGATCACATGGTCAATACATGAGACATGAAAGAAATGATCATCAAATGTTAACCTGCAAGGACTATTGATATTCAGAATTTAATATTAACAATTTCCAATATATTTAAGCAATAAGGCACTCACAGGGGTTAAATATTAATGTTCTAGTTAATCACCCCCAGGTGGCAAATGTGGCACAGTGTGCAGATGAGTACTACATGCCCCCAGGGGTTGATTAACTGGAAAAGTAACATAATCCCTGGGAGTACCTTGTTGCTATTATTAAAAACGGTCCTTTAAAATATGTTAAATTATCTGATTTATTGTTTTTTTTTTTAATTCACCATTGTTTGCAATAAAATATTCTTTCCACAGTTGTATGGAGTGCTGAGAGATTATGAGTTCTGCTTCACCCTGGTTGCCATCAAGACAGTCTTCCTGGCTGAAATATGTACACACAAGAGATATACTGCCAATGTCTTTGTAAGTCACACCACAGCTGCTGACTGAACCCCTGCCCCCCCACTCTCAAACTGGTACCACTGGTGATCATCTTAAGCTGCACTGTGGCTGTTGAGTCTACTCCCCACCACAAGGTCACTCGCTTGGTAAGCCAATTGTTTTTAAACCTCACACAATGGTTTTTACAACACTCAGATCCAAAGTTCTCAGCACTGATCATGCTCAGAGCAATGCACTATACTGATAATGCCCAGTTCCAGACAATCTGACGGCGATCATGGTCACAGATTTTACCTTATACCTGCTTTGACACTGAACCACCAACTGCAACCACTGTGTAGCCCTTTCACTTTCCCACCAGTGCCCACATCCTAGACTGATGCCGAGATTGTCAATTGCATGGCAGTTCAGAGGTTCCTGTCACTGATACAAAATATCTTGTCCAACAAGAAAATCTGCCTCCTCTCTATTGTACAGAAAATTTATGGCATTCAGCACTTAAATGATGAAGAACCACCATTCGTTAGTGCTATACTTTCACTTTCCAGGTGATCACACTCCGTATTCTGTGGAGTAAATCACTGGTGATATACATAACTACATTTGTGTCCCTTGCTGTAATCAACACAGATTAATAAGGAAAAACTAATGTGGCTTCCATTTTGTTTGTTAACGTGAGGAGGTACTTACATTTCATTAAAATATTTCATTGACACTGACTGCCAGTTTTGTCTGTGAGCCTAATGATGGCTCTGAATTCTACAAATGGAATTTATAAAAAATGTAGTACCAGCCACATCAATACTCCAGTGATTAAGCTGTACAAGCACATTGATTAAAAAATTAATATAGGGTTCTCAGAAAATGAACAACTAATCAGACAGATGAACATATGAAAAACGCCAGCAGATACAGGCCCTAAGGTCTACCGAGTCTGCTCGAGTGTACAGCTGTCCAATTTCACTAAGTAGCTGCCCCCCTTTCTGGTAGTAACCCTCCTACTGATCCTGTCTCACCCCTCTTACAACTGCCCACTGACTTCAATGATGCCCCTTCTCCTGGAAGTACATTCCACCATGCCACCACTCTCTCTGTGAATTAGTGTCTTCTCATCTCTCTCTTGAACCTACCTCCCTCCAGTTTCAAACTGTGCCCCCTAGTGTCCCTCCTTCCTTTTAACATAAAAATCCCATCTGTGTTGACCCTGCTTATGCCCTTCATATATTTGAAGACTTTAATCATATCCCCTCTTTCCCTCCTTTCCTCCAGGGAGTACATATTGAGCTCCTTTAGACTTTCTTCATAGGGTTTTTCCCTCCATTTCTGTGATCCTCCTGATTGCTCTGCATTGAACTCCCTCCAGCAGCTTGTCACCTTTCTTTAAGTAGGAACGCCAGAACTGCATGCAGTACTCCAGGTTTGGTCTGACCATCGACCTGTACAGTGGTAAGATAACCTCCTTTCTTCTTGAAGTGATATCAGGCTGTAGCATTTCTGAGACCCTTTAAATAATCTTAAATGTAAACTCATACAAATCAAAATCACCTAACACCTTTGTTACACAATCCATGCAGTAAGATCCTATATTACAAGGCAGTTATAATCCAAAACACAAACACTGATTAGACAATAAAAAGAAGCATTCTTATTCAGAGGAAGGATTTTAACTTTATTTCACAATTCAGGCCATGTGGATGTAAAGATATAATTTATTCATCCATTCTGAGTCCCTTATTAATAACATTCTTAGCCAGTCACCTCCTATTGCAAGTGCTGTTATATGATACACAGCATGAAATTTAAATGTGGAGGTGGTGCATCTGTGGGCATTCCAAAAATAGCCTCCCAATGCATACTCTCTAGTTCCTGTACAAATGTTCTTGTATGCACTCTTTTTTTGTAATATACCTTTTTCTGAGTTTTTCGTGGGTTTTCTCCCTTCCCCCCCCCGGAGCCCACCAGTACAAAGCTGTACATGCATGTGGAGGTGCACACGCACACCAGAAGTCAGCTCGGCCCCTTCCATCCACCCATACTGCCACTCTGCCCACCTACATTACCCCATCAGACCTCCACCCGATGGGGACTGGACTACGGGAGGGTCAACAGCCCACCCCACCACCTCCAAGAGAGGAGAGCAGACTAGTGGATCTCTCAATCCCACTCCTTCCACCCCCTATGCCGGCACTCTGACAACCCAAGGACATTCCCAAACAAGGGTCACCGACATAGCGTGAGGTGTGGCATCCAGTGCCTCAGCCCTCAGTGCCACTGTGCAGGCTGGTATGCATTCTTTTGAAGGATGAATAGTCCTCCTTACATACAGTTTTCTACAGATACACCACCCAACATGCACTACAAAAGGGGTTTCACAGTTCACATAGTCCTTTAAAGAATATGTCTTACCAGTATTAGGATATAAAATGTCATTGCCTTCCTGTCCAAACTTACAGATGTTGCATGAATGGCACACATGAAGATCATGTCTATTTATCACTTTTTATGTTTGCTTGCACACATGTGCAAGAAACATAGTGCCATCATCAGGGATTTCGGAGGTGTGTCACCTCCTCCTCCAATTCAGTCAGTGTGTTGGCAGGCATGGCCCCTGTAAGCCAATGCATGCTGGAGCTGTCTATGACATGCTCCAAAATGCAGTGGTATACAGTTGAAAGGGGGAACTACACTTCAGTGAGCAGCGATAAGATATTGCCTGCTCGTCGCAGCTCCCCTACACACACACACACACACACACACACACACAGAAGCACGCATACTGCGTGCTGCCCTCGCACACGTATAGCCGACAGGGGTGCCCAATCCCCCATCGGCTTGTCCTGCGCTCCCCCCAAGCCTTCCACATGCCACGCTGGGTGCCCACCCCAGCGTGGCAACTGATAGAATAACTGACGGGGGTGCCCAATCCCCCGTTGGCTCCACTGTCCTCACCCCCCCGAGTACTGGGTGCCACGCAGGGAGCCCACCCCAGTGTGGCAACTGATCATATGGCCGATGGGGGTGCTCAATCCCCCGTCTGCTTCATGCCCCCCAGCCATCCTTGTGCCATGCTGGGAGCCCACCCCAGCGTGGGAAACGTCCCATGTCGTCTTTTTTTTTTTAACCTGCAAAATAAAACGGTCCCACGGCGCTCTCCAGGCCCCCCACAACCCGCACCCACCCACTGCGCACCCTACCTCCCACACCCCCTCACCACATACTTACCTCTGGAGCTCGGAAGCGACGATCTTCGGTAGACTGGGAACACGTCTGCACTCTTCAAAGCTGACCGCGAACTGAGGAAATGTCGGTAAGCTGTATAATGGGCTAGATAGAAGGTTTTCAACTTTATTGCATATCTCAGGCATCTTTGATTTTGCATCAAATATGGTTTGGGATTCTTCTCATATCGATTACTGTCATGGATATTCGGCTCAGCGGGTGATTTTGCAGTCACTGCGCCGAAATCACCCTTGGGCCTGAATATGCGCCATGACAGTGACATCATTCATGAGAGGGTCCCAAAACTTCATGTTGAAAATTTGCGCAAAAATTTCAAAATGACTATTTTACTTACGCATGCTGTTTCAGTTCCTACGCAGGCTCATAAGTTCAAATGTTCAATTTTCACCCAGATTTTCAACATTGCCATTTTACCACACCTTCTTATGAGTAGTACAGCTGTCATTTTCACATCTCACCCAAATTGTGTTTCCGCCCATGTAGCCTAATGGCGCGGTGGTGTCGAAATCAATGTGCGGACAAATTAAGAAAATCACAGTGACACTGTTCATGAGCAGAGGTCTTAAAATGGCTATGTTGAAAATTTGGTGAAAACATTCCTAAAATGATTGTTTTAATGTGGGTGCATTGCAGTTCCTATGCACGTCATCGTAGTTCGCGAATTTTCAATATTTTCACTCTAGATTTTCAACATTGCCATTTTACCACACCTCCTTATGAGTAGTACAGCTGTCATTTTTCACATCTTGCCCAAAATGTGTTTCCACCCATGTAGTGCACAATGGCGCAGTCGATGTGCAAAATCAATGTATGGGACGCATTAAGAAAATCACAGTGACACTGTTCATGAGCAGAGGTCGTAATATGGCTATGTTGAAAATTTGGTGAAAGAATTCCTAAAAATGACTGTTTTACAAGCGTGCATTGCGCAGTTCCTATGCGTGCTGGTAAGTTTGCGAATTTAATATTTTCACTCCAGATTTTCAACATTGCCATTTTATTACACTTCCTTATGAACAGTACAGCTGCCATTTTTCATATGTCGCCCAAATGTGTTTTCAGCACATGTAGCTCATAATGGTGCTGTTGGTGTGCGAAAGCAATGTTTAGACAGATTAAGAAAATCACAGTTACACTGTTCATGAGCAGAGGTCTTAAATGGCTATGTTGAAAATTTGGTGACAAAAGTCCATAAATGACTGTGTTACGAGTGAGCATTGCGCAGTTTCCACGCACTGTAAGTTCATGACTTTGTAATATTTTCAGTCCAGATTTTCACCAGTGACATTTTCCACACTTCCTTATGAACAGTACAGCTGTCATTTTTCATAACATGGCTGAAGTGTGTTTCACACTTCAGCCGCAGAGATGCGTGGTCGCCGGGAAATAATTGTTCGCAAAGATAAAAGAAAATCACAGTGACACTGTTCATGATCGGAGGCACCAAAATGCCTTAGTTGACAATCTGCTGTAAAAATCCCAACCCAATTATATTATGGGTATGCGCTGGACAGTTTCTATGCACGTCGTGACTTCACCATTTTTTTTATATTTTACTGCAGATTTGCAACATTGCCATTTTTACACCTCCCCATGAACAGTACAGCTGCATTTTACATCCTGTTCGGAATGTTTTGCACCTGTGGTGCTAAATGCCCGTGTCGTTGTGCATAAGCAGCTTCCTTAACAAACTGATATTCCCCTGTTCATGAGGTGGGGTCAAAAAACATGTTGAAAATTTGGAGTGAAAATACCAACGTAATGCCTAAGGTATTAGGGTTTCAGCCATAATGCCCAACCCTGTAGAGAATGACAGGCATCAGGGGTTTGACTTGGGATTCTTGCTTGTAATGCTCATACCATTCCACACCCTGCAGCCAGTGAAAGGCATCGAGTATGCCTTGGACTCTTCGGCCCCAAAGTTCACCCTATTCTTCCTATATCGCACTCCATCTCACCGTATTTCCTAATGAAATGGGTGCGATAAGGGCCAAAGACTCCAAGGAACACCGTGATACTTGTCAGTGTCTGCAGGGTGGGTGGTGAAATGGTGGCCAATGTGCCTGACGACCCAAACGCACACCCCAATGCCTGTCACTCTCTGCAGGGTGGTGGTGGGGTTGGCTTCAGTTCAATACTTCACTGCCATTCCTATTACGCAGCTCCGTAACTTCTACACTACCACTGCCAATGCCAGCAAGCAAACATTCGGCATTGACAAATGCTTGTTTCTGTTCTTGTTCGCATGGTGACTATGTACCAAATAATCGGATAAATTCTTGCCATTCCTAAAGGTGACCATAGGAATCTAATGAGAGATACAATTCTATTCTTTATCTTCTGAGAAAATTCCTCTTCTTTGTCTCACAATTTTTCTGATCACATATGCCAGTCTATATAAGTCTGTTACAAAATATCAACTGAGATAAATAATTTTCCACTTTCAATTTAGATGTAAACAGTTTCTCTCTTTGGCTCTCTGAAGTTTTCTTTCTGGTCTTGCGTTTCACCCTTGTTGAGTACTCTCTATCATAGAGTCTGGTAGACTGCATCCCCACCTCTTTCTCATACAGTAGGTATTTTTCAAGAATCAATTAATTTTAATTCTCAGAAATTGACTATAGTGGATGCTGTCAATCAGAGTCCTGGGTGTGCAATTTCAGCCCTCGATACTGTTCCCACTGAGGGGTTTTCTCAAAGTTTCTTTTTTTTTTTTCCCTTTCCCCAAAAAAATGTAATAACTCCAAAAATACTTTTTTTAGCATCTGTACTGTATGTATACTGTATATTTTAATTGTTCTGCTTCAACCATTGCATGAATTCCTTTAGTTGAACTAGCCCCTCCACCCCAGACACATATAATATTGTCCATAAAATGATACCATTTGACCATGTATCAGAGGTGGGGGTTCACATCAGTGAAGATCTGTCGATTCTTCCTCCAGGTAAGAAAGAGGTTAACGTGTCGGCATGCTAGTGCCACCACAATCACTGTCCCACATCTCTGTAGGTAAACTTTCACCATCAAAGACAAATTAGTGGTGCCAAAGCACAAACTTCAGAAGATCCAGAACAAACCTTTGGGTTGTATCTCATCATTCAGGATCTATTGACATAAATTCCTTTACTGTTCTCATCCCACATCCTTGATTATTGCATGCATAAATAAAAACATATCAATTGTTATCCACTGATACACTGTGTGCCAATGAAAACCCTCCATTTTTCTAATCATGTCCATACCATCCCATATATAAGTCGGTATTTTTTGGAACCATTTTCTTAATACAGCATATAGATCCACAAATCAGCAGGGAACCTCACCGGGCAACCCAATGCATGAGACAATGGGCCACCCAGGAGAGTCCCTCACAGACATGTGGACCTTTTGGTGGGTATAAAATGTAGAAGTGATGGGATGGCTCGTTTTCAAAAAATCATAATCACCTTCAGTAATAAGTACACTCTCAAATGCTTTGTCTAGCATTTCATCAAGAATGCATTTGTCATGTGTTAGACAAAAAGTAAGGGATTTATAACATTCCTGGTCCCCTAACAGTTCTTAATTTCTGCAACATACTGACCAGCATCTTGAACAACAATCATTCCACCCTAGTCCACTTTTCTTAATTGTAGTCTCTGGCATCTTTTTTAATTCCAGCAATGCCTTATGTTCAACAGTGGGCAGGTTGTGGACTTATTTATGCTCAGTTTGTTTCAATAACTTATTGGTGTCACTTTGTACGCCTTTTCATATTCTCTAATTTTAGAATGGTGGTGGGCATTGGGGCAAAAAGTACTGTTTGCTTTTGCCCCTAGCGTTCCCAGCTTCCCCCTACCAATTAATGTTCTTCAGTTATTCTCTCACCAATAGACATAAAAAACATTTACATATGTCATCAGTTTTTCAGTTCTACTTGCAGAATTTTCATTTATATCAGTCTTTATCCCATACATCATCTTTCGTTCTTCTTGATTAATACTAATACCAAGTCAAAGTTGTAATCCACATTCACACCAGGATTTACTCTGTCCTCCATTGTTGTCTGTATACTGTAGCTTGCAAATATACATGGGTACTTTCAGCTCTTTGGGCTACTGGATCAAACAATTTGTAAGCCCCCTTCTCAGTAATAACTGTCACAGAGTAATATAGCCCATCGGTGTCCCATCCCATTGGTGAAGTTATTGTATTGCTAAAAAGAATCATTTGTCCAATTTCCTGATAAACTTAAAATGTCCAACTATAACTTAAAGGGATCAACTTCTGTTGTTACGGTAGTATAAATGTCCATCATGTAGATAACACAGAGACTTGGTCTGCAGTTAATTCTATTGATGAAATGTTGTGAACAGGTGCATGTGTCACTAGTTCTTTGTTGACATCACAGAGTTCCCACCTCTTCCTCCTCCATTTCCTTTTTTTCATTTTCCACAAACACATGAGAGCATGGGGGGGGGGTTAGGGGTTCAATCAACAGCTGCGGTGCCACTTACAAAGGCACCAGCAGTATTATGCTTGTGTGTACATATTTCAGCCAGCAAGACTGTCTTCACAGCAACCAAGGTGAAGTAGAACTCATAGTGCCCGATTCATCAAGGTTGGTGCACGCTGCACTGAAGGCAGCTTGCGTCAACCACTGGTTTGTCAGGACCATGCACCCAATTTACTATCAGGCAGAGTATTGGCAGAAAAGTCCAACAGCTTGCAGTAACCCTGGCACTGCACCAAACAGATGGCATAACTCAAAGATGTGCTGCAAGCCAATGGGGCAGCCATGCGGCAATAGCACCATGGACTGAAGTCCATGGTGGATATCACCCCCTCACCCCAATCCCGGTTAAGAAAGGCATAACAAAACTCTGGTGGTCTAGTGGTCCCCCAATCATCCCCAATCCCTGATATGAATTGAAAAAAAAACTGGTGTTCTAGTGGTCCCCGCCCAGCCCCAATGCCCCGTTCTTTATATTAAAACTGCCCTGGTGTTCCAGTGGCTCCCCACCTCAGCAGACAATGTCTAACCACCTCACTCTCCAACCCAAACAGAGCCAGTGACCAGCACAGGCCTCCTCACCCCACCACGTCTGGCTGCCATCTGAGCTGTAAATAAGGAGCACATACTGTGTACAGTACATGCTCCTTGTTGACAGCTCAGTTGGTAGCTGGACATAGTGTTGTGAGGAGTGCTGTGCTGGTCACAAGCTCTGTTTCTGGTTGGGGGGAGCGGGCTTGTGGGATACTGCCTGCTGAGGTGGGGGGGGCACTAGATCTCCTGGGCTGTTTTAATATACCAAAAGGGGGATTGGGGTGGGGGAGTGCTAGACCAGCAGGGTTTTGTTCTATTCATATCAGGAATTGGGGATAATTAGGGGACTGCTAAACCACCAGTTTTGTTTCTATTTATAACAGGGATGTTATAACAGGATGGGGGATAATTGGGGGACCAGTAGACCACCAGGGTTTTATTTTTCTATTCATAACATGGATTGGGGATGATCAGAGGTCAGCTAGACCACCAGAGTTTTATTTTTCTATTCATGACAGGAATCAGGGATGATCGGAGGTCCGCTAAACCACCAGAGATGTTTGGTCTATGTTTTACAGGGATCAGGGCTGGAGGGGCACGGCACATTGCCACAGCTGTCAAAATCCACCCAGAGGCCATTTTAAGTACCCTTAGAATAGCCCTGGCTGGCCTAATGGTACTTAGAATGTTGACCTCTTAGAGGGTTTTGTAAATACCAAAATGGGGGATATGGCAGCCTGCTTCTGCCACAAACCCCATAGCACCATGCTGCAGCCCATGTTGTGTGTCAAGGCTGGTGCAAGCTCCCTTTGGTGCATGCAGCCAGCATCTGATGTAGGCTGCCTTTCTAAATAGCTCCTGATGCATCTTTTTGGTGCAAGGTGCCACTTGCATTGTTCATGTTTGATGCAGGCACCTTGCATCATTCTAGGGGCTTTGTGAATCCAGCCCAAAATCTCTCAACACTCCAAACCACTGTGGAAGAATTATTTTATTACAAACAATAGTGAAGTTTAAAAAACACAACTATACTAGTTATATACAGGATAAAAAAGAAAACTCTGCAGTCGAGATTTGGTTTGTTGTAAAAGTGCAAGGTGTAAGGTTTATTTGGCAAGAGGCCTGACTAAGACTAGTAACCCCTAGCACCTCAAGCCTTCAGCAGGCCTTCCAACAGGGGTGAAGGGGGTGGCAGCTTAAAAATGTTATTAATGAGGGAGTCAGAATGGATGTATACATTACATTACATTACAGCTTTTACATCTACGTGGCCTGAATTGTGAAATGGATTCAAATATTGTGTGGAGCCCATTGGACACAATACTCCATGTGTGGTAAAACAAGGGACCAATACAAGGGGACCACAACTCTACTATCTCTGCTCTTAAAATTCCTGTAGATGTGTCCTATTATTCAATTGGCTTTACTAGCCGCTGTTCTACATTGTTCTGTTGGTGGCTAGTTGTCAGTAATCATAACTCCTAAGTCTGTTTCAATTTTTGTCATTGCAGTGATGTTTGCATAGAGATAATATTTAGCTTATTTGTTGTTACCACCCATGTGCCTAATCTTGCATTTCTCTAGGTTTCATTTTATTTGATTTTATTAGTGTCCAATCAACTATGCAGTTTATTTCAGATTGGAACTAAGTTATAGATTTAATGTAATTGACTATACAACCTATTTTTACATCATCAGCAAACTTGGACATCCAAAAATCAGATGTTGTCTGCAGAGGTGCTACATTAATAGTGAACAGTATGAGTCCCAGTAAGGTTCCCTGTGGCGCACCACTGGTAACGTCAGCCCAGGAAGATGAGGGACCAGCAAGACATACTTTTTGTTTTCTCCCTTCTAACCATGATTTGACCCAATTTACCATATTAATGTCAAGGACTATTTCGATTGGTTTCATAATAAGCTGTTTGTGTGGTAGGGTGTCAAATGCCTTGGAGAAATCCAGGTACAGGATGTTAACAGGTAAGCCAACATCTAGGGCACTACTTACAGGGTTAAAAAGTGTAATAAATCTGTCTGGCAAGATCATCCTAGTTGAAAGCCATGCTGGCTTATGTCTGCTAGTCCTGCATTCATTATTTATTCACTTATTTCATCTTTCACAACACTTTCTATTAGTTTGCTGATACTCGAGGTTAAACTAATTGGATGGAAGTTGCTATGGTTATGTTTCGTACCTTTTTTGTAGATAGGAGTTATGATGGCATTTTTCCAGTCTTGTATAACCAAACCTTCTCTGAGTAATGTATTTATGATGTCAGTTAATGGTCCTGATATAACATTAGCTAGTTTAGTTAATAAGATAGGATGTAGACCATCAGGCCCTTAAGTTTTATCTGTGTTTAAGCATTGTGGTCTATTGGCCACAACATTTTCATCAACTGTGTGGACTTTGTTTGGTAGCCCTGAACATAGATTAGACCATTCATCAGTTGTAAAATCTATTTTATGCATGTAAACACTTGAAAAGTAGTTGTTAAAGACTGTTGCTTTACTTGGTTCATCTCTTATTTCTTTATTATCAGTGATCAGTAGTCCTACCGATGTTTGGTCTTTTACATGCTGCTTAAGTAGCTATAGAATTTCTTTTTGTTGTCTTCTATTGAGGATGACCGGCTTAATTCAAACTCTTTTTTTTAATTTTTTTTTTATTGCTGATTTGCAAATTTTGCATTTTGATTTATAATCTTCAATATTTTTAATTAAAGGATTTTTTTGAACTTGCAAAAAGCTTTCTTTCATTTTTAATAAGTATACTGATGTTACTATTAAACCAATTTGGGATTCTGCCCTTGTTATTATATTTCATTTTGGGGGGAATTAATTGGTCTATGCAATAATACAATCTATCTTTAAACTTCTGCCACTTTGCTCCTAATGTTATTCCTTGGAAATCCTCCTTCCAGTTCCATTCTGCAAGGTAATTGTTTATCTGATCATAATCTGCTTTTCCATAACATCTTACTTTGGTGGAACCGAGTAAGGGTTTCCAAACAATATTAATTTCCAGTTGTACCATATTATGGTCACTGTTTTCAAAGTGGTTCACTCACCATACAGTCAGTTCTACTGTTTCCTATATTACTCAGTATAAGGTCAATAATGTTTAGACTCCTTGTTGCCTCACTAACTAGTTGTTTCATGTTGTTGAGTGCCAAAAAGTCCAGGATTTTCCTATCCATTGTTGATGTGATTTTATTGTTAACCCAGTCAACATCTGGGAGGTTAGTTTCTCATCACTATGGTGTCTGATCCCGTATCAATGTTTTCAAGTTTCATGACAATGGCAATATTGTGTAAAGGTTTGACCTGAGTGTAGGTCTGCTTTTAACTTTAGCAATTTAAAAGTTATCACAATATTTCATGGGGTCCAAATATCACTAATGTGAATGGGATAGAACACTCAGCTGTACCTTATCATGCGTTTTGTAAGTGTTGTCATTTTCATTTGAATATGCAAATATGTTTGCCATTTAAACACATGGTTCTATTTCAAACACCACTTCCTGACATCCTGTTAGAGGCACTATGTGGGAGTGATTGATTTGAAAAACTGCTGCACGAAGTAAAATAATTTAGTACTCCAGCTATGGTATGTGCTCCATTTTTTGGTTGCTGTACAGACCACATACCTGACTAGGTGGTGTGGGGGGGGAGACTTGTCCCAAAAGTAATAACAAAATTAAGATACGAATAGAGTTCAACCAGTTATACACTGGAATGAGGTGAATAGATAGTCACCTAGCTTTTGGCTCCTTTGCTAAACTGCTTGCCTTTCTTAGTGATTTACTGCACAATCTGCATGTACAATAGCTCTGTACTGCTGACTCTTATAATCACTGCAAGTGCTGTTGTCTCCTGTACCTGTCACAGGTCACCTATGGTGCATGTCATTGTTGTTAGATTGTTGTAGAACAATGTTTTAAACTGCAATCTCTACTGCTTGCCCTTTAGATTTTCCCTATTTCCAATTGACTGCTAAAGTCTTCTTACTAAAATGTCTTCCAGCACGGCTTGTTCAGTCACATCTTCTAAAATAATCTTTTTAGGGTTATCACTCAGTGTGATCTTGGCCATTCACTCTGCCATTCTTCTTGTTGCCCTCCCCCACCCAACAGCTAGCTGTTTACATGTAGCATGGTCTGAGAATACTCCTCTAGGAATATTTTGCTAACAGCCATTTCTGCTCCAGATATAACAAGTTATATTACTGATAAGAAGCCCTTCATGTATCTAGTTTCCAAATAATGCTAATACAGTTCAACTTGACTTCTCCCATACTGAATGCTCTACAGGGCCATGCACTTTGCTGCTAACACTAGGTGACACTGAGCCAAACCTTGGACCTATGCAGATCACCTTACCATCTATCAATAATCCCTGCTGGTCATCTCTTCATGGCTTCAGAATTGCCCATATAAATGTATAATAATATCCTGGCTAATAAAGCTGAATTAGAAACTCGGTTCAGTATTTACAACCCGAATTACTCGCACCTCACTGAAACCCAGTTAAAGCCTTCCTAGGCTATAATTTTATTCAGAAAGGCAAAAGTTCCTCTAAATGCTGTGGGGAGTTCTAATATATTTACACACTCACCTGAACTTTTGCAACCACCCCTATCAAGTACCTACTCCTCACCAGTATGAGTTCATTTATTCTGTGATCTAGGGGCAGTGCAAAAAAGGTATAGTTACTTGTGTTTATAATCCCCTTCAAAAAACTGTTGATGGCCTCCCTATACTGGATGAGCACTTCTCCACATACTCAAGTTCCCATAAACTAATTATGTTTGGTGATTTTAATCTTCATTGGATTTTAGCTAAATTGTAAAAAGTTGATTCTGTCATAAGAAAATCAACCTCTCACAGCTTATTTCAGACCCCATTAGTATCTCCTCTGAGCTTGAAGTACTTCTTGTTGGATATGAGCTTCACAAAATAGTCAGGTTGTGTAACAATGTCTGATATTCTACCTGACTCCATAAGTGACTTCTGTCCCATCGTTGTAGCCTGGAATGCATGTCCCCTAAAAAATCCCTCCAGAGTGATTTGCTTTAGAGAGATTGTCTAGGCCGCAGTATGGAAATGTCACTCTAGATCTTGTTAATGCTGTTTGGTCCCACCTGTATTTCAGATTCTCTGTTCAAGTCATTTCAGTTTTAATTTCAAGTTAATTGTTGATCATTAAAAGACTGTTACAGTTTTATACAGACATATGCTGAAAGTGCACAATAATATAACAATAGCAATACACATCATAAGAATAAATACAGATATCATACTGTACTTATGCTAGACATGAAAAACATCTATAATCATAAGTATTTCAAAAGTATAAATACTGTATATTATTGCACTGTTCCCTTTTCTTTTACTTTATTTTCTTTCTTTTTCTTAATCTTATACTGTATGCTTAACAGAATGGGAAAAAAATGTGATAGATGATGAATTATATAATCATCCTTCATGGTCATCAAACAGGAGACCAGTTTCTCCCATCATAGACCAGAGTTGACAGAATAGGGCCTAACCACAGACTCCTTGCTTTATCATACCAGATGCAACTTATTAAAATGTGTTCTAAATGTTCTATCTTGCTAGTATAGCAGTCATATCTTTCAGCAGAGAGAGAGAGAGCAGAATTCTTCGAGTATGTGGCTAACACAACTTTACTCCTAAATGTTCTAAATCTGTAGTAAATGAAAATTATGATTTTCCTGGGACATGTGATGGCATCTGAGTAATATCTAATTTTGTGTCTAACATATTGTCAGTGAATCATGGATAACATTTTTGAGTATTTCAGACAGCTCCAAAGCCTTTGCTTGGTTGATTTTACTTACTTTTTCTCTGATACATTTCTTATATTTTAAACGTATTGTAATATTTCTCATTGCCATGTCTCCAGAAAGGTTCTACTGTAGGTTATATTCCTTATGTAAATTTTATGAAGATACGAACATATGAACATACGAATGTGCCAGCAGAAACAGACCTCCTGGTCTATCATGTCTACTCGATTATGCAGCTAGCTCCTCAGGTTGCAGCTGCCCCTCCTCCCACCCCCCTTGTTCTGCCCTGGTTGCCCACCTCCTCACCCACCCTTACCTACCCTCACTCTCTGTCCCATGCCTTCTTGAAGCCATCCACATTTTTGCTTGATACTACCCTTACTGATAGAGCATTCCATCTGGATAACACTGTCTCTGTGAAGTAATGCCTTCTCATCTCCCTCCTGAATCTACCGCCTCTATTCTTAGCTCATGTCCTCTAGTATCTCTTCTATTCCTTAGTTTAAATGCCCCGTCCTCTCCCCCCCTTAATGATTCCCTTCAGGTACTTGAAGGTTTCAAGTCATGTCCCCTTTATCCCTCCTCCCTTTCACTGTGTACATATTCAGTTCTCCCAGCCTATTCTCATAGTCCCTTCCCTCCATTCCCTGAATCATCCGTGTCACCCTCTGCTGCACTTCCTCCAGCAGCTTGACATCCCACCTCAATTATGGCCTCTAGAACTGCACACAGTACTCCAAGTGTGGCCTGACTAGTGACCTGTAGAGGTGCAAGATTTCCTCCCTGCATCTATATGTGAACCCCCGCGCTATGCACCCCAGCATCTTGTTTGCCCTCTCCACTGCTTTCCTGCATTGAGCAGTATTGTTCATGCTCCCCATTATCATTACTCCCAAGTCCTTTTCCTCCTCCTTGATCCCAAGCTTTTCCCCCCCAAGCCAGTACTCCCTCCTTGGATTCTTTACCCTGAAATGCATAACCCTGCACTTCTTCGTATTGAATCCAATCTGCCACCTCTCTGACCACTCCTCCAGCTTGGTGAGGTCCTCCTGTGGTTGCTTCCAACCATCCTTCTCATCCTCTACTGCACCCGTTTTGGTGTCATTCATGAACAGGCTCACTCTGCTATCCACCCCATGCACAATGTCTGAGGTGAATAGCCCAAATAGCAGCAGGCCCAGTACTGAGCCATGTGGCACCCTGCTCATCACTGGTCTAAGCTCAGAGTCCTCCCCCCCACCACTACCCTTTGTAGCCTACCTCTTAGCCAGTTTGAAATCCAACATGCTAGCTTTGTCCCCACCCCCACTCCAGTCAGCTTCCCTTCTAGTTGCCTATGGGGCACAGAATTGAAGGCCTTGCTGAAGTCCAAGTATAGGACATCCACAGCATGGCCCCCATCCAGTTCCCTTGTCACCCAGTCATAATACTGTATAAGGTTGGTTTGGTAGGATCTCCCTGAGGTGAACCCATGCTGCCTCCCATCCTGGATGTCATTGTCCTCCAGAAATGCTACCAGCTTCTTTTTAAGTATCATCTCCATGAGCTTCCCTACTATGGACGTGAGACTGACTGACCTATAATTCCCTGACTCATCCCTTGGACCACGCTTATGTATCAGCACCACATGGGCCATCCTCCAGTCCTGAGGCACACCACCCATTTCCAGAGAGGTGTTGAACAGGTCTGCCAGTGGTTCTGCCAGAACATCTGTCATCTCTCACAGCATCCTGGTGTAGATACCATCCGGCCCCCATGCCTTCTCCACCTTCAGAGCCCTCAGTCCCTTCAGTACTCTACTACTCTCAATCAGGCCATCAGTCACCTCATCCCCCCTCCCCACCTCCTCATGTCCATGGTGGTATTGGTCCCCCTTTTTCCTGCCTGAATACTGAGCAAAAGTATTCATTCAGTGCATTTTGTGCATGTCTCAGCCCTTTTGATGGTTTGCATTCCATCTGCAGCCATTTTAACTTTTTCTTCCAGCACAATTTGGGAAATCTATCCTCCAGCATCCAAATAAGCTTTAACCAATAATTTACCTGGTGTGTTTCTGTAGTGATTTTGAAACAACTGAATCCTAATTCAGTCCTTAAGTAGATAATTGGTGTTGATTTGCTAACACTCAATGTTTACTGATATAGCTGCGCTGCATGTTTTTACAATTCTAACACCATGTCTTCTCCTAGCTTTCAACTGCATACACTGCTGTTAAAGCATCTCTGGCCTCTTTTCTTGAGGTTTTCATTGACTTACAAAACAAGCATGCCCCTGTAATCAGGTGATGGATACATGGCTCTACCACATTGGTGACTTGTTGATGCTGACATGGACCAGAGGTAAATTCTTTGAAATGCTCTGGGATACACTCTGACTGGACGAAATATAGGAAGAGGCGAAATGTTTGCAAAGTTAATATCGACTCTCATAACAGCTCTTACAGTAAAAACCAGTTTGCCAGTTCGGTTGGGGATCCTTGCAGATTCTGGAACAACATTAAGTGTCTTAAGGTCATAAACAAATTCCACTCCTTTCTGACGTTAAGCTGGATGTAGTGAATTGAAATTGCCTCAAGATCATTGCAAATGCTTTTGATGCAACATTATCTGCCCTTTCTGCATTTGCCAGTGGTCCTAATAGTTCCTTCTCTGCAGCTACTACCATGCCATGAACTGCCACTCATTCTCCCCTTCTTGTTTACCTCAGGATACTGAAAGTGTCTGAAGACCACAAACTTCTGGCCAGCATTAACCCTAATAATAACTCAGGCACTGACAATCTGGAACTGAAACAGCACAAAATGGGTGTTCCATTTACATCTGTCCAGTAGCGCATATATTTAACCTCTCTCATATCTGGAGAGGTTCCAGATATATGGAAAATTTCCAGGGCTGTTACTGTATATAAGAATAGTGACCATGAGTGCCTGGATAACTATGGTCCAATAGCCATTCTCTTGATTCTAACCAAACTGAGTTAGAAAGTGGTGGCTGTGCAAATTATAGAGTAATTTATCAAATACAACATCCTATCAACTGCTCAGGATGGTTTTAGAAAGGGGAATAGCACACCTGCTGCCCTAATCATACTTACTAATTGCATAAGTTAAGCTATGGATGATGGGCTTATAACTGCAACTGTTATCTTCAACCTCACCAAAGCATTAGACCTGGCTGACCATTCTCTCCCAAGTGTTACCCTGTCTACCCTTGGTGTCTCCGTAGCTGCAAACAAACTGTTTATAAATAATCTGTCTAGAAGGAAGCAATAAGTTGTTTTCCTCTGTGTAAACTTTAGCTTATTTAACAGTAGGGGTTCCACAGTGGTCCATTATAGGCCCACTTCTTTCATTCTTTTTATCAGTACCCCCCCCCACCCCAAGAGGTGGCTATATATTATAATTCATTATTGCATGCAGATGACTTGGTTTTATAACACAGTTCCACAGACATCTCTTTGACCAGCCATTATCTCTCAGATTCATTTGCCCTCATTTAATCCTGCATACGCAAAAACAGGCTGGTACTTAACTATAAAAAAATGAAGGCCATGCTGTTAGGTCAGCATAGAAACATAGAGGTTGTTGGCAGATAAGGACCTCTTTGCCCACCTAGTCTGCCCAGTTTTCTCTGCCTACCATGCCACTGCAGATGTTATTCAATCTCCGGTCCTCTCCTTCCCTTGCCTTACTACTAAGGTCCCCTTGTATCTGTCCCATGCATGCTTGCATCCCATCACCATTTTGGTACCCTCCACTTCCACTGGAAGGCTATTCCAGGTGTTCATCACCCTCTCCATGAAGAAGTATTTCCTCACGTTTCCTCTGAGCCCACCCCATCCAACTTCTTAGTGTGACCCCTTGTTCTTGAGCTTCTTTTTCTATGGAAAATGCTACCTTCCTGTACCTTACTAATACCTATTATACCTATTCCAAATTGAAGCTCCATCACAGTACACCTGGTTATCTATTGCTTGTGCTAATGGCTCTCCATTGGAGGAGGTTCCCACTATAAAATTCCCACGGGGTTACCTTAAATCAGTCAATGCATTAATCTCCTTGTGTCTCATCAGTATGCAACGCAATACGTTCTAAGCTGGGCATGGCCTACAGAGTTAAGCATTGTCTCTCCTCAAATGTTCACCTCTCAATAGCCCAAGGTGTTCTGCTTCCTTGCCTCAATTATGGTATTCTGGCCTATCTTAATACCTCCAAGGCAAACTTCAACAAGTGGGATATGGCCTATATTAACATCTGATAGTTTGCATTAGCCACCCCACTGGTTCACCTACCACTGCCTACTCTGCTTGGAGCTTGGCTAGTTACCTACAGATGTAGGTTGCTCTTTCCATGTAGGCTGCTTTGTAGACAAATTGCTCAGATATTGCTCCACTCTCCATTTAGATAATTTTTTTCAGTTCCCAGCCATATCTTACTGCCTGCAATCTACTGCATTCCCTGTTCTGCTTGAATGCAGAAGTGCAACAGCCCTCAACCACAGTTTTTTTTCCAACTGTGTCCCCAAAGCCTGGAAATCTCTGTCCTCTTCTGTGCAGAATGTTCCCATTCATGTAAATTTTTTGTAAATCACTACAAACTTCCCTACTTTGGTTGGGCCCCTGCATATGATTAATGCCCCAATGGTCATCCTGCTATACCAGTGCACCTATCAATGCACTCTTGCATGTGTTGGTATTGATTACTTGGCTATTTGCAGTATTTTCTTTGTTGCTTATGCTGCCCTTTTGTGCGATGGTTTTTACTGTCCCTACTGTACACATGCTCATACTGTTTTAAAGTTATATCCATTTCCTTGTTCATGTTTTTTATTGTGAAGCACTCTTAGACTCAGAGGTAGGGTGCTCTACAAATAAAGGCTACTACTACTACTACTAATACTGTTACTACTACTACTACTATATACCATGAAACATTTTTTGATCAGTTGTTTATCAAATCAATATTCAGAAATCACCAGCCATACAAGAAAAGACTCAATTCCACTTCTTTTATTTTACTCAACAAGGTTTTTTCACAGACGATCCCCTGGCCATGCCCAATGTTTTACCTTATGTGGGCTTCTTCAGAGGCTAGGATCTAAATATGATAACATGATACATTTAGTATTCAAGTCTGTAACAGTGATACATACAGAAAAAAGTTTATTTTTAAATCAATGCCTTATTAGTTTTCTGTTGTAGTGACCAAACATCACACAGGCTATATACCTTTCCACAGATTTTGCATTTTATTCAGAACCAAAATGAAATAACACTATGAAATTATGTATCTGTTGTCACTAGTCTTTGTTTGGTACCAGTTGTACAGCACAGGCTATTTAAAGTAAAATGAAAAATTCTAAATTATAATTCATACCTCAAAGGTAATGATCTCTTGCCATTAAACTCTCTGTAGTTCCTAGTTTATGTTTCAACCTAAATATAAAATAAATAAGTCAAATATTCTGATGTTAGAGTCATACAAAATTCACCTTACTCATATCTTAATAAATCGTAAAAGACAGTAATTGATAATAAATCAAATAAAACAGCTAATCAGACCTTATATTTAAGACACTGTTAATAGTGCAATTATTTGATTTATAAGAGGTGAAATCAGGGCATAAAATTCCTATAAAAAATGTAATATTTTCTGTAAAAAGTATGTTTTCCATTGTCTCTCGCTATCATTTCAATCAAACACCATATATCTTAATTGTTTTATTCAACCCTATTACATCTTAGTAATGTAACCCCCTACAAATGGGGGTTCCCGAAAAGTCTTCCTTGAGCTTGCCTAAATGCTCACTGCCAGGCTGGTGTCCTGCATTTTAGCAGTTTAAATGTGATTTCCAGAGAGTGCATGTATAGCCTTTGTGTACTGTCTCTTTAAGAGCTGCCTGGATTGTAGTCATAAGTAATCTGAGAAGGAGCTCTGTTGAAAGATGTAACTATTTACTGAAAATCATTTAGAGTGATAATGATAATGTAGTTTGTCTAACCTGCCTTCTTTGCAGCAAGGACTGTTTTGTTTATCTCCACTATCTTGGTCCTGGACTGCAAATTGGACCAATCAGTTCTGGTGGGACCTAAAATGGAGCCGGACTACAGGAGCTGTCTGGAGTCAAAATCTGTAGGAATTGTAGTTTGGGGCTTTTGGTGCCTTTTTGCACCTGAAGGGGGAGCCTTTCTTGTGACTGACAGACAGATCAGCCAATTTAACCTTTTGGATCTTGGAGATTTCCCAGACTGCTTGCAATTTTCAGTTAGTTCTGGGCTGAGAAGTGAAGAAGTAACAGCTCAAGTGATTTGGGTAAGAGTTCTGTGTAGTTTTGCATGGGAGAACTGTGAAAGGTCTGAGTTGTGGCCTGCATGCTTGCCTGCTGCCCCTGAGAAGGAGAGAAGAGAATTATTTCAGACTAAATCCAAGTTTGTGAGAACAAAGTAAACCATTGATTTTTACCAGGCTCATACGTGAAGAAGACTAAAGATTTTGCTGAATGCGATCAGACTGTCAGGATTTCCAGCTGCTTTTGAATCCCCAGTTTGTGCAGATACTTTACGATCGTGACCGGAGAGGGTTTTGCCTGGTACAGTAGAATTTCCTTACCTGTAAATGTGCTGTGAGTTGTTAGTGGGTCGTGATTTGGTTCCCCACTGTGTGAACTCTGTTCTGCTTGCTGAAAGCTGTATCCATCCCAAAACAGACTGTATCTGAATTTGTCTCCATTTGGCCCAGGCCTTGCCACACTGGCCCAGCCAGACTACCTGCTGAACAGAGAAAGCCATTGATGAGAGACCTGCCTGGGGATCAGCCCCCTGCTCCACGCTTGAACAGGAACGATGCCTCAGCGAATCGTGTTGCCCTGCTTCTCCTGGCACTCCAGATCAGCCACCTGCAGTCTCTATTTTCTTTCAGCTTGTGTCTAGTCTTGGGTATCATGAGTAATCATCAGGGTATCTCCCAGCAATAACAGACTAATCTAAAAGTGTGTCATCTGATTGTCTTGTTGTTTTCCGTTTATGAACTGAGCCCTCTGGCTGTGGATTACAATTAGTGTGTGCGGTGCATGTTGTTTTATTCCATCACAGGGCCCCAACAAGCTGCAATGTTCCTGGCTAGCCCACCTTTCTCTATCTGGGTACCCAGAGTGTGTGACTGTTTATAGACCTTGAAGTGCATGCATAACTGTTCAAATGATAGAGTCTTTAATCAAATTGATTATGCCCCTCCCTTGTTCAAGTCCCTTAAATAAATCAGATCTAAATCTTTTTTGCATTTACTCTGACTGTGGTTCCAGTCTGTGCAACAGTACTGTACTACTGTTATTTGCTGTGTATAACCTTGTTTTACATGGGGTCCCCAGGTCCAAGCCAGAGGAAAGCCCTGGTGGTAAGTGCAAACAGTGTGGGTATTTGTATAGTGTATCAGGGGTATTGAGAAAGTGATTATTGCGTATGGTTCCAGCCACTAGTAAGGAAAGAGGGGGGTTACAGTGTCCAGAAGGGCTGTGCCCAGGTTAGCTTGACCACTACCATCCCTGACCTCCAGGTGGAGGCACGCACTTCAGAACTCAGGCCCCTTAACCTTCTACTAGCCAAGCAGGCAGGGGTAGTAGCTCTTGGGATAGTGCCACCTAGGGGTTACAGTAACATTACACATTAAACTGCTTTCATTTTCTAAAAAGTCTAAGCTGAAAATTTTGGGCAAAAATGTGAAAAAAACAACTAAGTTATGAAGAAAGGTTGAATTGTTTGGATGTTTACTCAACTTTATTTTTGCAGATTTTGGCCTCAGACATTCAGTATATCTATTATTTTACCCCACCACCTGACATGATAGATGTCATTTTTCAAATCCACTCCAAAACTTGTTTTCACTGTTACACTGCAAAATCATTTTTTGAATGGGATTTATAAAATTCCACCTGTCTTGATCAAAATGTCAGGTCATAAAAAGACTATTAGATATTTTGGGTCAAAATGTGGGAGCCCACTGAAAATCAGGTATTGGCCCTCCACTGGCCTATCCTGGGTAAATACAATCTAAAAATGTGTAAAATCAGGACACCACTAAAAATGAGATATTGCATCTCATATGGTCTATTCTGGGTAAATATATAGTAAAAATGTGTAAAAGCAGGAACCCAGTACAGCAGAGCTACCACTGAACTGTGCATCAGTGCAACTTTATCCTGGGAAAAATTCCTTATGGAGCAAAATTGTGAGCTCCCCCTGGTGTGCACCCCCTTTTAGCTGCTCCCTTTCCACACCCCTTTTCTCCCTTGCCCAATACTCTGTTGCCACCTCATTGTTCCTTTGTCCTATTCCCTGCACTCTTTGTGAGGTCACTGTGCCTCCCTCTTCCTAACCCCACCCCTCTTTCTCACCCATCCTCTTCCCTCACTGAGCGCCACACTTTTTGGCCTGGGTCATGGGACAATGGGTCCTGCCCCTTTTAAATTGGGCAACCCTCTTTGTAAAAGCTAGACTCCACTGAAAATGTAAGTTACCTTTCACCTGGACTACTTGGGTAAATACATTGTAAAAATGGTAAAAGCAGGGCCCCATTGAAAATGAGAAATTGCATCTGGGCTGTGCTATCTGCAGTAAATACAGAGCAAAAATTGGGAAAAGCAGGATCCCACTGAAAAGAAGATAGCATCTGAGCTGTGCTATGGTGTCAGTGTGGCTCAGTTGGTAGCACATCTGCCTCTGGACCAGAAGGTTGTGGGTTCTTGTCCCACACCGGGATTGGACCTGCACCTAAAAATCGCTGGCATCTGAGTGCAGTATTGGGGGGTGCTGTATTGCTGGGGTGTGCCGTCCTTCAGATGAGATGTTAAACTGAGGTCCCTTCTGCCCATCCTGGTGTTGTCCTGGTGGGTGTCCAGGTGGAAGTAAAAGAACCCAGGGCACTCTTCGCAAAGAATAGGGAACATTCCTGGTGTCCTGGCCAACATTCCCCTTCCCATAAACTGGTTCATGCAATTATCCAGGCTGTGTGTGGGTGATGATGTGCGATATGGCCGCCGACACCACACATTCAGTCACTTCACTACCAGTCTAGCTTTGCTTGTAAAGTGCTTTGGATGTATGAAAAGCGCTATATAAATGCTGATTCTTCTTCATGCTAGGCAAATACATTGCAAAGATGTTTTAAAGCAGAACCCCATTGAAATGAGATATTGCATCTCAGCTGGGTTATCCTTTGTAAATATATTGCACAACTGTGTAAATACAGGACCCTACAGCAGAAACCAACTGAAAGTAAGATGTTGCATCTAAAATTGATTTGTCCTAGAAAAATACATTATAACAGCAGGACCAAACTATAAATGAAATAGTGCATCTCACCTCTACTACCCTGGGTAAATGCAGTAAACAACTGTGTAAAATCAGGACACTGCAAGTGACATGTTACATCTCATCTGGTCTATCTTGGGTAAATACATAGCAGAAATGTTTACAAGCTGGACCCAATACGACAGCAATGCCAGTGACAAGCATTGACAAATGTTTGTTTCTACTGTTATTTTATTTGGTACTTGCATTGTTGTTTTGTTCTGTAACTCTCCCAGGCTGTACATTAAAAATAGACATTAAACATAGAAACATAGAATCTGATTGCAGATAAGGACCGCTTGGCCCATCTAGTCTACCCATTTTTCTACCTAACGGATAGAAACATAGAAACATACAAGTTGATGGCAGATAAGGACCGCTTGGCCCACCTAGTTTGCTCATTTCCCTACCTAGAGGATAAGCTACATACAGTATCCAATTTAACCAATAGCCTATTTCTTCCTACCCCCCATCAAAATTGCCTTATGTCTGTCCCATGCATTCTTGAATTCTCCCACAGTTTTAGACCCAACAACCTCCTCAGGAAGGCTGTTCCATGCATTCACCACCTTCTCTGTGAAAAAATACTTCCTCACATTGCCGCTGAGCCATCCCCCCTCTATCTTTCAATTGTGTCCCCTTGTTCTTGCACATCTCTTTTTCTGAAAGATGCTTCCCTCTTGAACTTTGTTGATTCCACTGAGGTATTTAAACATTTCTATCATGTCCCCCCTCTCCCTCCTTTCCTCAAGGGTATACATATTAAGCTGCTTTAGTCTCTCCTCATATGGCTTCTCTTGCAGACCCTGCACCATTTTAGTTGCCTTCCTCTGAACTGCCTCCATCCTGTCTATGTCCTTGCAGAGATGGGGTCTCCAGAACTGGACGCAGTACTCCAGATGGGGTCTCACCAACTGTCTGTACAGAGGATAACAACTTCCTGTTTTCTGCTGGTGATGCCTCTCCCTATACATCCCAGTATCCCCCCAGCTCTCCCTACCGCCTTCTCACATTGCTTGCCAACCTTAAGGTCATCTGATATGATTACACCAGGTCCCTTTCCATTTTTGTTGTTGTTACTACCTCTTCCCATTGTGTAATCTTCCCCTGGGTTTTTGTTTTCCAGGTGCATTATTTTGCACTTCTTTGTATTGAATCCAAGCTGCCATACTTCTGACCATTTCTCCAACCTTGTCAAGTCCCTTCTCATCCTTTCCACGCCTCCTTGTGTATCAACCCTGTTGCAGATCTTTGTGTCATCTGCAAAGAGGCATACTTTTCCTTTCAGTCCCTCTGCAATGTCACTTATAAAGACATTAAAAAGGACTGGACCCAGTAGTGAACCCTGTGGTACCCCTCTAGTAACCCCATTTTCTTCAGAGTGGACTCCATTTACAATTACATTCTGTGTCCTGTTGTCCAGCCAATGTTTTACCCAGGCTACCACCCTGGGACCCACTCCCAGGCTGGTTAATTTGACTATTAAAACTTTGTGTGGGACTGTGTCAAATGCCTTTCTAAAGTCTAGGAAGACCATGTCCACAGCCCCTCCCTGGTCTACTACTTTGGTCACTCAGTCAAAGAAATCAATTAGATTCATCTGATATGACCTTCTCACTGTGAACCCATGCTGCCTTGGGTCCTGTGTCCCACTGGCCTCTAGGTACTCAACAATTCTTTCCTTCAGAAGTGATTCCATCACTTTCCCTACCACAGAGGTCAAACTGACAGATCTGTAGTTTCCTGCCTCTGTCTTGGTCCCACTTTTGTGAAGGGGAATCACATCTGCCTTCCTCCAGTCCTCAAGTACCACACCATCCTCCAATGATTTGTTAAAAAGGGTAGTCAGTGGTGTCACTAGTTCTCTGCTTAGTTCTTTTAGAATTCTGGGGTGAATTCCATCTGGCCCCATTGCTTTGTCCACCTTCAGTTTTAGGAGTTCTTTCAGAATCCTTTCTTCTGTGAAAGGACTGGGATTGACCCCCCCCCCAATCCAGAGTGCCTCTGTTAATTGGATTAGGCACCTCCCCACCTCTTTTGTGAATACTGAACAGAAGTATTCATTCAGTATCCCTACTTTTCACTGTCTCTCTCTGTCCACCCACAGTCCATTCTATTCAGCCTCACTAACCCTCCCTTTGTCTTTCTATGCTCACTTATGTACCTATGAAAGTTTTTATCCCCCTTTTTAACCAAGTTGGCTACCTTTTCCTCAGTTTGGGCCTTTGCTATTCTGACTACCCTCCCTGCTTCCTTCTGCCTTAACTGGTACAGTTTTCTCTCCTGCTCCTTCTGTGTTTCCTTATACTTCCTAAATGCTGTCTTTTTCTCCCTAACCTTCACCGCCACCTCTTTTGAGAACCATTCTTTTGCCTAGTGCACTTACCTGATTAAAAAGATAAAAAATAAATTATGTTTTTTTTTTTGCAGTTTGCAGACCCTCTTCATTGAGCAACTGACAACATAACCACCATAACTCACTTTTCCACCAACTGGCATCACACCTCACCACCGTCACTCACTTTTCTATCTACTGGCATCAGAGAGGAATTCCATGCTCACTTGTGAATATTAGTCTCTATGTCACTGGCCCAGCCTGATTCTTCCTTTTTACAGCTAAATGCATTTGTGAAGCATCTACATAACATAAAGTTGTATCTTCACAGCCTAGACAAGTGGGAGACCAAAAGATACTTGTATGGTTAATTAAGTGCAACTCCTGAAGGACCAAGGAGACCAATCATCTAAAATATGCAATCACTGTATAAACTGTATGATAAGTGGTACAGTATTTATTTTAGTCTCAGGTTTGAACATGGAGACGTAGCTGTTACTACTGGCCAGCTTGCAAATGGATGTCTCTTTACTGTAGATTGCAAGACATTCACTACACTACTGCTAGATATTGAGAACAATTAGATTATATACTGTATAACAGCTGGCCCTTTAGTAAGTCCCTGACAGGGAATTAAGTTTGTATTTTTCCTCTTTTTCTTTCTGACATTCAGACAGCTCATTAATTTTGGAATGAACATGCCATTCTACCTGTGAATGGCTTGTGGTAAAGGACATTAAAATGAAAAGTGAAAGTGCTGGCATTTAGTAAATTTTATTCTGATAACTCCAGAAATTTCATATAAAATGTAATTAGGAACTAGTCACTCCACAGGTATCAAACGTAGTCTATTACTCGATTACTAGAGCAGAATACTTAAGCAAGTGACACAATGAATGGTTTGAATTTAAAATGTTTGTCTGATGAATGGACTCATTAAAACCTCTGCACATTGTAGATATGAGGCAACAATACAGTTAAGTTTTATTAAAATAGAGATTGTATATACCCATAAAAGTATTTTCATTAACTGGTAAAGTGGCCCAAACTAGAGTGAAGGAAAACTAATAATGACATTCATTCAACCTTGAGAGCAAATACGTGACAACTTTCTGAAACAAGGACATAAACAACTAGCTCAGGATATGGTGTTGAAATAAAGGTCACACTGTTATGACAAATTGGGAGAGTTTTGGGGGAGAACAGACTTGTTTGACAAGGACAGATTGTGTCTCAACTGTATGGTACCATGTTACTAGGGAACAGTCTCAATGAAGCTATCCATCAAGTATTGGATTTAAACTTGATATGAATGTGGGTGGTACACTGGTGGGCTATGCAAAAGGGTGACTGACAAAAAGTTCTGCACTAACTAAAATGCAAAACAAACAAAAACATTCTTCAACTGGGATCGCAAGGAGGATAACTGAATTAAACTTCATGGTCACTAATGCTAGAAGCCTAACTAATAAACTGGATAAATTAAAACATTAAGGTATACATATAATTATGATGTAGTGGACATAACAGAAGTTTGGTTGGGTGAAGGAAATACTTAGAGAACAAATATTATGGATTACAGTAAGGAAAGATAGGGAAGGAAGGAAGGAGAGGGGAAGAGATGATGTTCCACTGTTTATCACAAATATTATACCTTTTGAAATTTCATGGATGACACTGTGTGTAAAGATGCTGTAAAATGGTTTCCTTTTGTGTCTGTTACACTTAATGGTCTCAGACCACTGGACCTGAGGCTCTGCAAGATGATTACTGATTAGCACAAATACAACAGAATATACCTGTATTCGGGTTGCTGAGCCCAAACACAAATACATTACACATTTGACTTGTATTTGTGCAGAGGCAAAGGATAGCAGGCTTTCTTTCCGCCGTTTTTTTTAATTTTTCTCACTTACGTTTCTTTAGGCATGGGTTTGGGCATTAATGTTAGCTGAGCAAGAGGAGGCAGTCAGTGAGTGGAGGTGGGCTAGAGTTGTGGAGGTGTGAGAGGTGCAACTGACTTGGCCAATACCAGAGAGGGATGTTTTGCAGTCCTGCAAACAAGTTGGTCGTGGTGATGAGTTCAGCATGTGACCAGAAGGCTGCAGGCAGGGCAGCACATTATGTGCTCATTCAGTACAGGGGCAGGTTGTGTGAGCAGTTCAGTGTGTGCATAGTTGGACTGTGGGGATGATTAAACATACAGGGCAGTGTGGACTGGTTCTGAAATGTGCTTTCCATGGGTGAGAATTCTGCTACTACTGTGGTAGTCCAGTACTACTAAAATGAAAAAAATGGAAGAAAAAAACAAAACAAAACAGTATTGTAGAGGGTGGGGGTAGAGTGGCAGAGGGGCAGACCTGGCTGCACAGTGTAGACTTGTGGTGTGGACACTCTGGGAGCTCTACATCTAATCCTCAGAGACAGAGTGCTTGCTTCTTGGACAAGAAAAACAAGGCAAGTCTACAAGAAACTAGAATTATAAAACAAAAGTCTTATTAAGGAAAAGATAGTTTATTTTGCTGAAAGAGGTAGGAGACAAAGGTAGGGTGGCGGAGAGATCAGAATCTCTGCCTCAGAAACAGACTTCTTGCTATCTATTATAGTGGTGCTATTGTGTCACTATATTTAGGATAGAGCAGGCGCTTTAATGTTAAACCCCAGTTTGTGTACTTTAATAACTTTTCAACCATTTACCAGTTTTGCATAAAAGTTTGCACTTGTAGTCTTGAGGGGTAGGTCTCTGAATGTGGTAAGGTTTGCTCCAGTTGGATGTGCAGATTCTGAGATTCAGATAGTGCAAAAAGTGATTTTTCTGGAATTTTTTTTGTGACATCTGTAGTGCCCAAACAGTTTGAAATTTTGTTCCGACATTTTCAGGTTAGAAAGGCCCTTGCCCATAGATGTGCCTTTTGCTGGTTTGGTGAAAAAATATTACTCCATTCCAAAGTTATTACATTTTAAAATTTCAGTTCTGAACATGTGCAGTTAGGTCTTCCAGATAGCTCTATGAAATGAGAAAAGAATCCTTTCTAGTGTGGGTCAAATCGTTTTTTCATGAGGGGAAAATCATTTTTCATTTTCTGCCATTTTGTTGTCTATTTTTTCCCAAAAACCATTTCAAAATCCACAAAAATGACATGCTGCATGTCTTTTAAAAACAAGCACCTGAACCTATCTCAACAAGACCCTTTTAGTTAGATTCTGGTGTTTGTTTTTTAAAGTTGGCAGAATACATTTTCTGGGCACCTAAAATCCGGGATGCCCAGCTTAGTGAAAGGAGCAGTTCACCTGCGTTCTCTGTGTGAGGGACTGTGCACTGGAGTGAAGTATGGAGTTCCTATAGTATCTGGGGAAGATTTTTTCCTGACTATGAAGTGATCATATTGTATACGCTATGCTTCACCTATTAAACATGCTGCACTATAACACAAATATGTAACCTGAATGTTAAAGCCAACTAAACTATACAACAGTGGCTGACCAAACCACTAACAAGTCAAGGCAGAGACAACTTTGTACTACCCCTATACTGACCTCCTAGTACAATATTTACATAGTTCATTTATTATAGTAACTTTGTTTCCATGACTTGTATAAGGTTTCTTCAGTCTCATTTTTTTAATTTTTGGCCCCGTTTGCCTTTTTTGATTTGTATTTTCCTCCCCACTGTTCCTTCATGCTGCCTGCATAGTGTACTACAGCATTTTGGGTGGTATAGTGGTAGTCCAAAGTTGTCTTTGCCCTGACTGGTTAGAGGTTTGGACAGTCCCCATTGTATAGTTTAGCTGGCTTTGTTCAGCATGTTCAATAGGCAAAGCGTAGAGGTATATGGGTAGCACATGAATATGGCGAAGACAAAACAGTGAAGCACAAACAGCAACTGCATAATTGTGAAAACTAAAACAGCAACCTGTAAGTTACAGTGACACTACTGGAATGGTGAATCCAGTGATATAGCCTACCCCAGTGTCAAGAAGCACCTCAGAGTAGTATAATTAGAGATATGAGGGGTTCAGGGGGCATAGCCCTCTGTGGGGGGTGTTGGGGGAGAAGCAAAAAGGTATATAAAAGACTGAGAGGTATGCAGCTGTGTTAAGTACTGATGTCCACCACATACCTGAAACTTGCATATATGATGGTCACCGACATTTAAGGGCTCTGTTTGTGCAGTCACCTTTTTGGGATCGCCGTTTTGATGGTTGCTGTTATGTTTTCACCATTGTCACGTGGAACCAGTATATAACAGGTTCATAGTCTGCAAAAATCGACCCCAGATACTATACATTGCAAATTGAATAGTGATGATTATAACCAGAATGTCAAGATTACATGGCTATGGGCATGGACTATGTGGTAATTAGAATGGTCTTTTTAAACCCACTCTTAATGCCATTTTGTTTCCTTTAAATAGCTATTGTTTAGGAATGAGATGAGATTTATAGGACCTGGGACTTCCTTCGGTTTCCTACCATTTTCCCTGTCTCCCCCTCTCCCCCACATACACACTTATATTTTTAAAGAAAGGGGAAACAAGTTCCAAGTAGCGGGCAAGCACAGAAAAGTTTGACACATTGGGCAATTTAAAATGAAGGGTCAAAACTGAAAGGGATAGATATTTTTTTAGCCGCGATAGCATTTACTGTGTGCGTGAATTTAAGTATGTTTTGTGTATGGCATTTGTAAGGATTTTTTATGGCATTTTATAATATACATTAATGAATGAAAAATATTAATAAATGCCCTATCCTCAGCAATGGTGGTGGTTGGGGAAGGGGTGCAGAATAACATACTCTACAAGCACCTATACTGAGATAAATTTGAATGTTGACACCCGTATTGTTCATCAGAGTGATGGTAAAGAAGACAACAACAGAAAAATTTGGTAAAAATATGAACAAACAAAACAAAAATTACAAAAGTAAATAAAAACAAAACATTGAAATGAATGGACCCATTAAACTTTTTAAAGTTACAGCAATTCAGTATTGTCATTTCAGTTATGCACTACATAAAAAATAAAATAAAAATAAATAAAACATAAGGACTCCTGCACTTACTGAGCTGAACTTTCTGATGAGGCGCTGTTAGCAGGAAACCAGTCAGTTCACATGATGGCTTATTTTTTTGTCACTCTATTTCTCTCAGCCAGCACCTGCATTTGCACTTTACTGTTTAGCAAATTATGCACGCAGTGAAACTTTGGACATTCACTTCTGCTCCTGTGAGTAATAAGGCTGTATTTTTTTCTTGACTTAGTGGTGCTGGTTTCTTGCAGCATATATCTGACCCTGGTATTGTGCAATACTCTCGTTTGTTGATGTAAAAAAAAAAACATATGGGAGACTGTAGTTTGAACTTTTTATTCCTTTTTATAGATACGTTTTCTTTTGATAGCATGCTTTAGGAATTCATTGCTTTGTTATTTTTTTCTTGAGTTTCATTTGTATTTTTGATTCAGTTGTTTTTTGTTTTCTAAATAATGTGACGTTCATTGTTTGATATTTCTAAATTGTTTTATTTAATAAAAAATTGCCCTACTCTTGTGAAAAGTGCCATGTGTTCTTTTCCTTCCACCTGGACTGCCATCACACCACCACCAGAGCAGGCAGAAGGGACTTTGGCTTAATGTGTAATCTGAAGGACAGCACAGCCCAAGCATACAGCATTCCCAGTACTGCATTTGGGGGGCAGCATTTATGGTATGAGCCCATCCCAATGCCAGCCTGGAACCCACATCCATCTTCTCCATAGGCAGCTGTGCTATCAGCTGAGCCCTGCTGACACTTCAATTTCAGAAGCTTTAAGTATCAGACAATACATTTGCTCAATGAAACACACTAACACTTCCAAATCAATTGTGTAGTTATCTTATCTAGTGAGGTAACACACTATTGGCTTATAAAAAACAAGTCTGTTTTACAACTATGTAAAAGAAAAAAATGCTCATAAATTTATATCCACTGGATCTCATGTACTTTACGGTGTTTAGATCTGCCACCATGCTGCCCCACGCTCTGCCAAATTTATGATGTGATGACAGGTAGAGCACGGGGACGGGCTACATTTTAAACTATGGGGAGTAACTTCACGAATAATTTTTATATTACATTGATCATGTGGTGATGAATCTAAGGCACTGGGCAACTAACAAGGGCCTTGTTTGTCCCCCAGTGCCCTCATTTCATCACCACATGATCAATGTAATATATAAAATTGGTCGTAATGTCACCACCCATAGTCTATAATGTGGCGCATCCCCATGCTCTCCCTGTCATCATGTCATAAAGTTGGCATTGCACAGGGTAGCGCAAGGGTGGATCAAAACACCAGGAAGTATAGGAGACCTAGTGGATATATATTTACAAGTGACAAGTGTTTTTTCCTTTGCATAACTTGAAATCTTTGGGGCAATTACTCACAGGCAGCATTTCCCTCAGGTAAGGCATCGAAATATGTGGTGTACATTTGTTTTCAGACAGCTTGTTGAGTCTCTTTAAACCTTCACAAAGTTACTTCCTCTCACTCATGGAGGGAATACTCATGGAAAAATCTTGTGCACCTGCATGATAGGTTAAATGTATGCATCACAGAGGTGCCCACTGCCGGTGTCAGTGCAGAACACGGCTAGCTACATGGAGAGATATTTTCTGGTCCTGTCCCAAGATGCTTCCCTTCTTCTGGGCTCTCCAAGAAGATGCTATTGACTTGTGGGGACCACAGGCTCAATTTCAAGAATCCTATTTTTATGCCTACTGGAAGGCCATCACACTTCAAAAGATAGACAGTTGTTAAACACTGCTGTGATGACAGCCAAAATATGTAATCACTAAGCTTTGGTTATCTCCCACTAGCCCTACAGTACAGATGTGGAGAGGTATAATGTGTATGATTTTTCTGTTTTGTACCTCAATGCTCTTGGTAACTGTGACTGCACTTAACTTCTGCTTTGTCTCTCTATTTTGTCCAATAGCTTCTGACCATACCCATTTTTTGGTATGCTTTATGTGAATGTGTGTCTACCAGTTCTGTTTCTCCCCTAGCTAGACCATATGACTTGTTTACCATGCTATTATGCAACAGTTGTATTCAGTAATAACTTCACTATTCTTGATGTTATCCTTGTTGTGTATAAATTTCTGTGGCTGTTTCTGCTGATGTATTTGTTGTTCTGTCAGTTATCCTGCTTTATGTACCTGATTATTGATAATGCTGTACTGTATTTTCAAATTGTACTCTCCCGGGTTGTACCTGAAAATAGGCAGGTTTTTGCCTAGTGCATTTACCTGGTTACCAAAAGCTAATAAATAAATAAATATGGAGACGCTTACAGCTAATTTGAATAATTTGCTGTCCAAAATTTGAATTGTGATGGAGACATTGGGTCTTATTCATGATGGCTGTACTGTATACAGTCCATTAATTGACAGCTCATTCAGCACCCAGCTGTAGTGGAGTGTGGAGGGCTGTGCCAGGTGCTGGCTCTGGAATGGGATAGGGGAGCAGGGTGGTGGGGCATTGTCTGTGTGGTAGGGGTCCACTAGACAACCAGGTTGAATATGTATAGGAAAATGGGATTGGGGCTTGGGGGTTCCACTGGGCCACCAGGGATGTTTTTTTTTATTTAATAAATGGGATCAGGGGGCTGATCAGGAGTCTGCTACACCACCAGGGATTTTTATGTATTAATGGGGATTGGTGCTTGGGAGGGTCCACTAAACCACCAGTGATGTTTTTCTTTTATTTAGAAAAAATTGGAAATGGGCTGACCAGGGGTCTGTAGTAATGGTGATTAGGGCTGTGAGGGGCACAATAGCCAACATGGACTGCTGTCCAAGATGTTATTTCCTGCACAGCCACCCTGCAGCCTGTGGCACACCTTCCCTATGCACCGTATATTTGGCACGGGGCCAGGGTAGCCGCAAGCCATGGGACTTTGCTGCCAGGACCATGCCCAATAGTAAATTGGGCACAAGATCCCTAGTGCACCAGTGATCAGTTCAAGATGCCTTCAGTGTAGCTTGCGCTGACCTTTGTGAATGGGCCCAATGTGCGACACTGGGAAAGATGCACAAGGTAAGAAAACAACCTGCTGCCACCAAAATGTATTGTGTCAGATCTAAAGTAGCAAACAAAGCATGACACCCATAGTACAGTCTATCCCACATTGTGTGCCATCTTGCTATAATCAGTAGCTGTAACATAGTACCTGAAGGACCAACAGAAAGCAACATTTACTCTGCAGGACAAGGCCAAGGTGTTGCATTCGTCATCATTTGTCATCTCAGATGCTGGGTGCATCAGTCCACCAGCCTGACCCAAAAGTCATCTTACACCTTGGCTGGCCTAGTGTGGCTCAAATTAAATATGACAATGCATAGTGGTAAAGTATGTTTAAGGAATAGTGTTTCGTAACTTTAGGTGAGGCAACTAATCTTGGAGACAAAGTTACCACAGCCCATGCTTTAGTCTTACTTTTCCAAACTTGTTCTAGTTGTGTAGCATCTGCAGTGACATAGGTGGGGGGGGGCATGATGCAAAGTAGGCTGTTTCATTAAGTGTGTGTTCAATTCAACTAACACAAAAATAATACATTGTGTGACACTGGGCAAGATGCACAAGGTAATAAAACAACCAGTCTGCTACTAACCTTGGGCACTATGCACTATTTTGGCACAGGTATGTGAAAAAAAACACATACCCCGCCCACTCAGCTGCACACCCACAGACAGGTGCACCCATACCAGCATGCACAAATGCTGGCCACCTGTCCGCGGCTCCACCCCCCTGTGGCAGGACTCCACAGGGTGGCTGGGGGGAGGAGTCATTGTCCCAGGTGGGCATCCAATGGGATGCACCCTGGGCTCTCTAGTGGATCCCTTGGGTAGAGAGGCATGGGTCTGGGGCTATGCATGCTGATTGCAGGCACCCAGACCTGCACGGTACCATCCTGTCCTGATGTCACCTCTCACATCTAGTGAAGGGCACTCACCCTTTCAGCTGCCCCTTCTATCTCCAGCTGCCTACTAGTCAGGGGCAGCATGGTGAGCCCTGTCCTGGTCCCCCAGTGACTGGTGGCCTGTGTCCATGGGGGCATGCAGTGAGTTATGGCAGGGTCCCCCGCCATAACCTGTGTCCAGCTCCACACCTATGTGGCCAGCACTACTTGGGTTCGTGCATACCGCGTAGTGCTGGCACACCCCTGGAATGCCCCCTGCCTGTCCCTGGCACATTGCTGTAGGCACAGCCAGGGGATCAGGAATGTAACTCTTGCATGCCCATGTCATGAATGCCATGCTGCCACTGCTCCATGGCATTCACATGCACGATGCCACACACCCAGTTTACACAGACGCGTTGGCATCGTGCACAGGGCAGTTTGTATGTTGTGTGTCTTTTTTAACGAAATTGATACCCTGTAAAATAATACCTGTAATACGGTAAGTAATTTGTATAACGTGAATAAGCACATTTTAATGCTGATAATAACTTAGAAAATACTCAAGTCTGAAGAGGCCTGAAACTTTCATTAATAATGGATTACCTTGAAAAAATGCAAATATAAACATCAGTGGCACAAATATTAATATCAAAAATCAGTCTCTTGCACAGCCCTGCTAAATACACAGATTTAATTTCACTGCCCAGTGTTGCTGGAAGCTACTACAGAACTTTACATGAGGTAAGGAGGTATATTATTTGAGAAGAACAAAGAGATTGTGCTTCTTTTCACAGCAACAATGGTTGGTTGCTGGTAGTCCCTTTTTGTTGGGAGGGTTAGGGAAGGTACAGATGCTGACAGCAGCCCCAAAACAGTATTTGTTGCTGGTAGAGTAAGACAAATTACAGTTTAGCTGGCCACAGCAACACATAGTCCTTGGTGCTTTATTTGCCTCATGGTTCAACTTGTTACTTGTTTATTTGGATTTTGCTATTGTTTTAGATTGACTATTGCTGTTCTTTGTATCTGACACTGATACTAATTGTGTTGCTTGCACGCATGTGCAAGAAACACATTGCTTTCAGCAGTTAGGGAGAATGCCTAAATGTGTCAAGAAATTCAGGCCACATCACCACACAATCAGCTTTTTTGGTGCATTACAAGCTACCAAGACAGCTGATTGGTGTACTATGGTGATTGCTTCTCCGTCGGCCTCTCACAGTCCCCAGGAAGCCAACGGAAAGCCACCACCCGCCGTTCAGTGAGCCTTCCTTTTGAAACATTTCAACAAAAAAAAATAATAAAATAAAAAATCCAATGGGATGCCCAATCCCCTTGTCGACATGATGCCCTCCCCAGTTAACTAGAATCTGCAGCTTATCCAATAGGTAGGGAAATGGGCAGACTGGGTGGGCCAAGTGATCCTCATCTGCTGTCAAAGTCTATGTTTTTATGTTTCTATTTGCCAATGGGGTAGCCCAATCCTTGTCAGCATAAAGCACCTCCCCCCATTTGTTGTTTACAGACGGGGGTGCTCAATCCCCCCTTGGCTCATGCATCCCCCCAGCACACTGTGTAGCCCACGGGGGTGCCCAATCCCCCATCAGCTCCACTGCCCCCCAAACAAACTGCCTGGTGCCACGCTGGAAGGCCACCCCAGTGTGGCAAAAGTCCCCTGTCGTCTGTGTAAAAAAAAAATGGTCTCTTGCCCCCTTCCCCAACCCATACCAACCCTCTGCGTATCCTACCTCCCCACACCCCCAGTTCACTCCACACTTACCTCTGGAGCCCAGTGTGATGATCTTCGGTGGACCAGGAACATGTCTGCACTCTTCAAAGCTGACCACAAACTGAAGAAATGCCGATAAGCTGTATAGTGGCATAAATTTTTTTTTCAACTTTGGTGCATATCTTGGCAATTTTGGGGAATTTTTTTCACCAAATTTTCAACATGGGGTTCTTGGGACTCCACCTCATGAACTCGGTCACTGTCATTTTGCTATTCGGTCCCGAAAGGTGATTTTGCAGTCACTGCATGGAGCCACTTTTTGGGACTGATTAAAGAAATGACAGTGTCACAGTTCATGAGGTATGCCCCCAAAAACCCATGTTGAAAATTTGGTGAAAAAATCCCCAAATGACTGTTTTATGAGTGTGCATTGCGCAGTTCCTATGCACGCTCACAACTTCGAGCATTTTTAATATTTTCACTCCAGATTTTCAACATTGCCATTTTACCCCACCTTCTTATGAACAGTACAGCTGTCATTTTTCACATCTTGCCCGAAATGTGTTTTCGCACATGTAGTGCACAATTGTGTGGTCGGTGTGCGAAATTAATGTTCGGGACAGATTAAGAAAATCACAGTGACACTGTTCATGAGGTAGGCCTCCAAAAACCCTATGTTGAAAATTTGGTGAAAAAATTCCCTAAAATTACTGTTTTATGAGCATATGTTGTGCAGTTCCTACACACGCTCATAACTTTGAGCATTTTTAATATTTTCACTCCAGATTTTCAATGTTGCCATTTTACCACACCTCCTTATGAACAGTACAGCTGTCATTTTTTACATCTTGCCTGAAATGTGTTTTTGCACATGTAGCACACAGTGGCACGGTCAGTGTGCGAAATCAATGTTTGGGACAGATTAAGAAAAGCACAGTGACACTGTTCATGAGCAGAGGTCTTAAACTGGCTATGTTGAAAATTTGGTGACAAACATCCATAAAATGACTGTGTTACTAGCGTGCATTGTGCAATTTCCACACACCCTCATAAGTTCACAAATTCGTAATATTTTCAGTCCAGCTTTTCAACATTGGCATTTTTCCACACCTTCTTATGAACATTACAGCTGTCATTTTTCACACCCTGGCCAAAATGTGTATCACACTTCTGGCAAGGAATAGTGTTCATTGTGGGAAATCAGTGTTCAGGACAGATTAAGAAAATCACTGTGACAGTGTTCATGAGCGGAGGTCCCAAAATGCCTGTATTGAAAATCTGCTGTAAAATATCTCCAGACTAATTACATTATGGGTGTGTGTTGCACAGTTTCTATGCACACTCGTGACTTCACCAGTTTTTTTTATATTTTTGCTCCAGATTTTCAACATTGCCATTTTTTACACCTTTTCATGAACAGTACAGGTGTCATTTTTCACGTCCTGTTCAAAATGTGTTTTTGCACCTGTGGTGCCAAGTGGTGCAGTCACTGTGTAAAATCACCTTTCGACTAACAAGTTGATAGTGTCACTGTTCATGTGGTGGGGTCACAAAAAGCCCATGTTGAAAACTTGGAGTAAAAATACCAAGAAACAGCCAGGGTGTTGGGGTTTTCAACCATAACGCCCTACCCTGTAGGGACTGACAGGCATCAGGGGTGTGATTTGGGATTGTCGACAGTAATGCTCATGCCATTCCACACCCACCCTGCAGCCAGTGGCAGGCATTGAGGTGCACCTTGGACCCTTTGGCCCCAGAGTTCACCCCATTCTCCTATACTGCACCCATTTCAGCGTATTTCCTTATGGAATGAGGTGAGTGTAAAGCCCAAATACTCCATAGCACACCTCGACACTTGTAAGTGTCTGCAGGGTAGGGTGAGGTGAAATGTCCTGACCGTTATGGGTGATGACCCAAAGGCACACTCCAATGCCTGTCCATGTCTGCAGGGTGGGGGTGGAATTGGCATCAGTTCAATACTTCACTGCCATTTCTGTACTGCATCTGCCTAACTCTTGCACTTCCACTGCTAATGACAGCAAGCAACACTTGGCATTGACAAATGCTTGTTTTTATTCTGATTTTGTTGTTGTTTTAGTTCCTGCTGTTTCCTGTATCTGTCCCTGCAGCAACCCCTGAACTGTCTTTGTTGCTACAGTCCAGAACCGGTTTTGTTCAGTGTTCAGGATGGTCAGTATAGTCAACAATATGTGCTATACAGCACTGCATTTAAAAGATAAAAAGTTCTAAAATTGCCTTGAGGTTAGCAGGCTGGGAGCATACCAACATGGAGAGGGTATTGGAAGGTAAACAAGTTGATGTGTTTGCATTGGCCCGTTGCATGGGCCACATGGGTTCAGTGTCTGTCTGGCTTCTGTGTTATTTTCTTCTCTTCTCCTCTTGCATCCTCTGGCACCAGAGCTTTGTCAGAGAATGGTACCATACTGAAAAAGTGTACTGAAATCATTTTTAGTCTATCTAAATTTGTATAAAATCAGCAACATAAAATGCTGCTAGTTATTTCTGAAAATTCACTGTAACTTTATTTTCATGGAAAGTGACTGCTCAGCAAATACAGAAAATATAAAATGACAGTGAATATAACCCATTACACACTATCTGAGTTAAAGTGGGCAGTGCACCTCTCAACTACTAATGGGCCTAGCATACAGACCACCAAGTCAAAATGAGGAAGCTGGCATTGTCTTTGACAGTCAGATGAGAGCTATGTCTACAAAAAAGAAAATTATTATGGGACATTTCAAATACCCTCGGGTAAATTGGTGTAACAATTCAACTTCAGAGTACAAATCTAAACTCTTCATACGACATTACAAGTTTTTGTACTAGATCAAATAGTACCTGACCTGACTAGGTTGGTGTGATATTGCATCTTGTACTCACTGATAGTGTGCACAGTATCTGAGATTTGACTGCAGCTAGAGGCTTGAGTGGCAGTTAGAGGTGTGTGAAAAAAACCTTTGCAGACAGAATTTAAGTGAAGGGCTGACTTTCGCTTCAACAAAAGTTCAGAAACCCATTTCCAAACTTTTGTGGCAATTTCACCTGCCTTGCATCCAACTTTATCCCTGGAGTCCAGTGCCCCCACACCCATCACTGATCACTGACCAATTGCACGAAACCCCAAAAAGTAAAATAAATCCCTGGTGGCTAGCGGTCCCTCCCCCTACCCAATCACCCACTCACTTGACATCCATTTAAAAAAACAACCCTTGAGACTAACAGTCCCTCCCTCCAACTGATCATCACTCCATGTCCACCAGTAGTCACCACTACTGGACAGTGACGTAATGCCCCCATCCCTATCCCTCATAAAGTAACACATTGTTTTTCCCCTGGTGGTCTAGTGAACCCACTCCCTGCCTATCACCAATCCCAAGTATGTCGTTTTTCTTTAAACTTATTACCTGGTGGTCTAGTAGCCCCTGGCCTCCCCACCCTGGCAGGTAGTGTCTGACCCTGCTCCCCCATCCTGAAATGGAGTGGGCAACTGGCACAGCCCTCCCCTTCCCTCCATGGCCAGGCAACCCACTAAGAAGTCAATGAATGAACGCGTGCTGCTACAAATTCCATGCACTTCACCCATCCTGGTTATTTCTTCAAAGAAGCCCCACTCATTTTCTCACCCCATTGCTAATAAATACCCCCTTCTCCCCCTAAAGCCCCCAACCCCCAGCTTCAGGTGTCTTGTAAACTGCAAAGAAGAAAAACATACCATGGTGGAACAAACAACTTCTTTCTTTGGTTTCTGAATCAGAACGAATAGTGAGTGACATCTATCCTAGTAGCAATACCTGACTGACTGATATCCAGGGCAGTGTAGGTGTACTCTATAATGTCAACACCTCACCAGCACCTATGTGTAATGTTGTCAGAATGGGAGCTTGTTCTCAAGAAGCCCAAATGAATCTTGGATTTAAGATGCTTGACTCCAAGGCAGGGAGGATATGAATCATCTGGCATTCGTACAACAGCCTGTATAATTAAGCAGCAGTGCAGACTGTGAAGGCCGCTGGTTATCTAGCAACTGATGTAAGATGGCAGCCTTACTGATCCAAATTGTTGGATCTCACAAACCAGAGTAATAGTATTTCAAGTGGTTTGCCAGCATCTAGGAACATTCTCAAATATATGATATGTAGCTGTAGTACAGCTTTTAATTAATTAAAGTTCTAATGTTTCTCCCCATTATTCTTTATTACTGATGCTCTGGGGACAAAATAATCACCTGCCTGCCTGTCCCTGGGATGTGCACCAAGTGAAAAGCATTAGCAGGCACTAGGATCCAGGAGATGCTGTCACCTGTAAAGCTGGGCTATGGACACCATGGTGTTGCATGTTGAGAGATGTCCATTCAACCCTACATCCCATGGTGGTCTCTTCTGTGCGTGTGGCAGTTTTGGCAAGCAACAGAAATGAGAACAGTAGGTTACATGTGATATGAGTGAATGCAAAATAGCGAATGCCATATCAGTGAGTGCACATCACAGAAAACAACAACAGCGATGTACGCTACAGTGGGACCATAAACAGTGATGGTCTGGACCGCACTCCACATGCATGCACAATAAATGTACATCCTTTTTTGTGTGGGGGGGCTACCCCTTGCCCTCCACACCCCCCTTAATAATTATAATCGACTCCGAATGGGAGCCTGACACTGGTGTACAGGAAATGTTTGGGAGGGGGCTATTTGGGGGAGCAGCCTGTGAATGGGGGATCACCAGGAGGGCAGGGGAACAAGGAGTGCTATTTAAAAAACTAAGTACAAACACTAAAAGAAAACAAAACATGAGCTCCTACTCAGATTAGAGCCCAGGTCCTCCCACACCAGAGGCATACACTGCTTCCACTGAACCAAATGCCCAGCTGTGAACTGCCAGGCTGAACTACCTGCTATATTCTCCATCATCTTAGATCACTCCTACTGTTGCTCTCTCCATCTTTCATTATTGTTTTCCTGATTTCCTCACTGTTCCCACTGTTGCTGTTTTTCCCCACTCACTCTATTCACGCGTGCTCAAATTGAGTTGCTCAAATTGAGTTGCTCAATTTGAGTCACCCATATCACTGGATAACAGAACTGTGCCATGGTAGGACTAGACTATGCATGTGTTTATTGTCATAGTGCATGTGCAGTTGCCTGCCTTCCTTTTACTCTGCACTGCATACTTAATTTCTCTGTGTGCTGCACTTGCAGTAGCAGCCTAATATTAGCTCTTGTTCACAGGCAGCAGAGTTTTGTGGATACAAATTATAACCCCTTTTCAGGGTGGTCTACTAAGAGGAGTCTAGGTGAGACTTATGGAAAGTTATTGTACAAGCTAGAAAACCATATTTGAGAGCAGTTTTCAGGGCAGACAGACAAGGCAAAAAGAGGGGAAGACTATATTTAGAGATAACAAGAGGAGCTTAAAGAGCTGAGTCAACCACATAAAACCCCGTTAAAGCAGAAGGGCTCTAGAGACAGGAGATGGAGAGGCTGAGTAAAAGCCCTTATTAGGGTTATTAAGTGGGGGAGACTTTTAGTGCCAGGCTATACAGTAATACAGGATCAGAGGAATCTGATCATCTTGTCTTGGCAGAGCAGAAGGGGCTACTACTGAGAGAGGGTAGAGAGAAAACTGAAAGCCCTCATCAGGACAGTGAAGTGGGGGGGCACACTAGTTAAATCCTTTTCAAGGCCATGTGCCAGCCAATGGGTAATATTTAGTAACCCTTTTTAGGGCACCATAGAATGGGCACTATCAGTTATTAAGCCCTTTTCTGGGCACAGTGACACCCAGGGGGCAAACTAATTATTATTAGCTTGTATTCAGAAACAGAAATGCAGAATTAGTATACAAAAATCAACAAGATAGGTATAAATTCTGTGGGGCAGTCGAAATAAATATTGCATATTGCATGGACAGCCATCCACAAAAAATTATTTCTAGCCCTGCTTGATGATACTTGCATGGAAACTGTATCTTTGTCCAATGGTTCTTCTTCTTATTCTTTGCGAAACCAGAATCACACTGTGATGTCACAAAGAGAGGATTGTGACTTCATCAGAGGCTAGTGCAGGAGCAAAAGATGAAACAGGGAGAAGGATTGCATTTTCATGCAAATGTCTCCTGCTGCACAGAATAAAGGAAGAGCAATTCAGAACATTCATTAAAGTCGCATTGTGACTGATTATTATCTTTTAAAAGAATTTAACATATACTAGAAAATCACTTTTAGTGGTAAGAGAATGTAATTTATTTACTCTTGATCTTTGCATAACAAATGGTTAAGAGAAAAAAAAAAAGAACTGAACCCCTTAAAGTATAGATGGTCAGTTTTCTTTAAATAGAAATTATACAATGGCAAGAAAATTTCCAGGGCTTTGATTGGTTAGTGTATGCCTGAGACAGTGAGGTTATTATACGATAACATTACTGCATTGATTTGTTGGATTGTTCTTTGGAACTCTCTTCAGAAACAAAGATATATTGCTACACTAAAAATCTACTAAAACCTTTATTAAATATTTTTTTTTATTTTGTATAACATCAGCATTATAATTAATAGAATAGTAGAATCTAAGGTGTGTTATTGTATTACTCCTGGGGTGGTGAAAGCACTCAGCTTTGCCTCATGCTTCAACCCACCCCAGAAGTGACTTTATTACATGATAACACACACCTTGTCGTGTCTTATTGCTTAATAAACTTTCAGATCAGAGACCTAAAGAGCTTGCATTTGTTCAAACTAGTCAAACAACCAATGAAACTGATTCATAAAATGAATATGAGAATAAGAAGACAACATGACAGTGTACATTTTGGTGATACAATTGCAGGCCTCAGGTGTGTTGTTAGGACCAAGGTGCAGCTAAGTGTTTTTAAATGTAGTGAAGAAGTGTGATTATATCACCATCATGGCACACCCTAGAGTGTCTTATTGTGCTTCTAAAATGAGCTGTAAATATTTGATGTAATATGAATAAATTTAAGAAGAAATTATTTAAACAAAAATTAAAATTAGGACCTTTCATTGAAATATGCTTCTTTTTTCACTTTGATAACAAAAATGGTCCTTTTTCTGGTAACTGGGAGAGAGCAAAAACAATAAAAAACAAAGAAAACCATGTGTGGCACTAATTTTTGTAAAATAAATCACCTTATTTGCATTTCAGACCCATACATGTATTTTAATAGAAATGTGTTCAAAATCCGGACCTCCAGTGATGTCACCAAGCAGCATGGAGAAATAGCACTAGATCTCTGCTCCTGCCCCTGGTAAACTTCAGCTCCACAGACAGCTTTTTTTAACTATTTCTGCTCAGAGTTTGCATTACAGGAGCAAGCACGCAACTGCTACCATTGGGGGCCCAAAAAACAAGAGTAAGCAGACCAGAGGCAGTCAAAAACCAAGAACTCTTCTTCTGACCTACCTGCATTATTCAAGCTTGAGTTCCAGTGCAGCTTCTTCTCCCAGGCATGATGCCTAACCATTGGTAGAACAAGTCACCAATGAAAGACTGCTGAAATTATTGGTAGTCTTTTGGAAGGAAACCCAGTCAGCATTTCAACCCCTCCATATTAACATGGACAAATTAAAGAAAGACAGCCAGGACCTGGCAGAGGTAACTATGTAACTCACAGACTGGATGGATGTATGAGCCTACTACTGTTGCATTTCCATCATAGGCAGCAACAAATGGAAAACAAATGCACTGATCTAGAAAGCCGCCTGCATAGAAGAAAATCTCCAAATATATGGAGTGCTGGAAGGGCAGAAGGGGAAAGAAATTACCAGCTCTGTGGATAAATTGATTCAAACTTCTCACTCCCTAACAGTGGACTTCCCTTAGAGCTTGAGAGGATCCATCAGGCCCTAGGACCTAGACCAGGACTGCAGGAATAGTCAAGTTCTATCATCATGAAATTTCTAAAATTTCAAACCAAGGGACAAATACTGCCAATGGCCTTGCTGCAGGAAAAGGTATTTTGGGGTGAGGCACAAATATTCTTTGACAACAGTTTTGTGCCACCCATTTGGCAAAAGTGAAAGGTATATGCACCCTGTCTTCAGTCCCTTAAGAAAGTTGGAATAAAATGTCAGACCCCATATCTTGCTTGGCTGAGGGTCCCATTTTCTGAAGGGGACAGTTTATATCACACTGTGGAGGAAGCTAAGCAGGATGAGGACTCTAGATGCCATAGCCACCACAGGCACATAATCAGTGCTGTGGGAGCTACTGGTGGTGGAGATTGGCAGGAGAAGATGACTCGGAGATGCCAGAGGAAGATGTAACTCAGCAAACCATGCATTCACAGGGTACTTACACACCATGGGCCTATGCACTATGGCAATGCGCTGCATAAACTGGGTGCATTGACATAGCTAAGTCACAATGCTGTGGAGCAGTGGTTGCATGGCATTCATGACTGTGGCACAGAGCTGGTATGCGTACGATCCCCTGGCCATGTGAACAACAATGTGCCAGGGCAGGTGGGTGGTGTACCTGGGGTGTGCCAGCACTACATGCCATGCACATGGTAAGTAGTGATGTGCACTGTGCACATAGGGGCCGGCTGGTATGTCAGGGACAGCCCTGCTGTGAGTGTCCCTATGTGCCCAGCCCCAACGCATACCGAACAGTAGAACAGCCCTGTGACCAGCAGGCAGTCTCCCTCCACATGCAGCTTGGGCCAGACCCAACCTTGTACCCCCATGGCAAACACCCCAACATACACAACAGTGTGCTCCCCACCCCGATGCTGCACCCCCCATCCCAGGGCTGTGCCACTGTGCCCATGAAGCCCATCAGGACACAGTGCTGGAATGGAACCCACTGAGACATGGCTGCCCCCCCACCTAGCTGCACCTGTCCTTGTATTGTACCCCTCCCCCGTAGGGTCACCTGACCTGGGTAGCACTCAGCACCCACCAACCACACACATAGTCAGGGGTACCCGTATCCCACTCCCTAACCCCATACTGCCCCCTGTCTCTTGAGATCCCCTAGAAACATTACCCCATGTATCTGCAGCATCGGTGCCATGGTTGGAGATGGCCAGTGCCACAGCCCTCCTCACATCTCCATGGCAGCTGGCCATCTGATGCATGCAGGGGTGTGTTGCCGATGCACACCCATATATGTCAGACAGCTGGTGGCTGTGGAGGTGTGTGGAGGGCTGTGCCAGTGGTCTTCTCGAAACATGGCATCGATGCTACAGGTATGGGGGTGACATTGCTACCACTGGGGGCGCCTGGATTGGGGGTTGGGGTGTGTGTGTGTTGCCACATCGGGGTGGGCACAGATGTGTGGCAGGATGGGGTTGGGGTCAACCTGATGGGGTTCCTGCAGTGTGCTGTGAGGGCACTGTGCATCAGGGGCTGCACCGGGGTGCTTGGAGTAGGTATTCATGCACCCTGACCCATGTCACACCCACAAGGGATCCACTATTGGCCCAGTAGGGGGATCTGATTGGATGCCCACCTGGGACCATAACTCTGCCCCCAGCTACCCTGCAGAGTCCTGTGCACTATGGGGGCAGGGCATGGACAGATGGCCACTGGTGGTGCATACTGGCATTTGCGCACCTGTTCACAGGCGCAGAAATACATGGGCTCGATATGTGCTTTCAGCGTGTATTTCTTGCCCATTAGTGCATAGGGCCCAATAAATGTGTTACTAAGACAATTTCAGAGACAAAGTACTGTAAATCTCTTTTCTGCTGACCTATAACTGGAAAGTGATATGCCTTTTTGTTATTTCTGTGCAGAGAAATACTCCCTGTGGCATCTATAACTGATTGCTAGTACTGTACATATTTCATCTAAGACTGCATAAAGTTTATTCAGCCCTACAAACATGCCTTCTGCAGGTATGGTGGGGGTGTGTGCTTGGGTGTCATGGGTGGGAGCCTGACCCTGTTACCTGACCTGTCTGCACCTTTTAAGCCTGCAAGGGAGATAGCCGCTCCTTTTACTCTGCTTCACTTGCCAAGTTATGATGCTACACTTGGCTATTGTAAGGGAGATTTTGATGGAACAGATTGGCCTCTTTTTCAAATCATGTAGTCCCACTTTATTTTTATTTTATTCAGTCTTGGATTACAATACCTTTGAGTGCAAGGCACTCATTTACAAAGGTTCCACGTCAGTTGGGAGGGTGAACAAATGTTTTAGTGGACAGCAGCTTTTCATATTTCTTCTGTTACATGGAACTTATGACTTTTGCCTCCTCTGGGACATCATAAATAATATTTTGATTTCTGTTCACACTTTCCCCGTGGTATGTCGCAATTACATTATGGAGTTAGGAGCAGCAAAAGGAATGTTGGACACCTTCTCTTGCTACTCATGCATGGCTGCAGTAATAGCAGGATTTTCCTGTTTGGAAGGGCTTCCCACTGCTGTGCTTCCCACCAGGGAGGCACTCAGTGGGCACTTTCGCTCTTGAAGGGTCATTGTTATCAGACTCCTATAAGGAGTGTGGACATTCCAGTACACCCTACCTAGGAAACTCTTGGTGGAGTCTGGTTGGCTATTAATGGTTTGGTATATGCATTTCAGAGTTGGCAATGGGTTTTACCATAATTCCTTGTTCTATGCATTTGCTGCTATGATTAGGAGGAGTCACAATTTCTCCTTGTTCAGCTGTTGTTTGTTATTTGTTGCTAGATGTTTTTCACTTTTTCTCATTTCTGTCCAGTGTGATCACAGGGTTGTACTATTTGATATCATAGATAGCAGTTCTCATGTCAGTTCTGGCAGAAAACTGTAGATCACACAGAGTCTTCAGATCAGCATGGCCACACTGCTCAGTAGTACTTAATGGTGGTAGCTCCTGTAAAATTACTGTCCTTTAACATTAATGGGAGGCATAGCCTGATCCTTCATACTTGGACAATGCATTACGTTAAGAGGGACCACACAGATGTGATTTTCCTCCAGGAATCCCATTTGTCCTCAGAAGAGCACACAAAATGTGTACATTTTGCTTTTCGGTTGTAGAAGCCTCTTCTCACCCTCAGGGCAAGCAGAAGGGAGTGGTCACACTTTTGACAGGTAATACCAGATTTTACCTTCAGGACTCTTACTTTGGACCCAGATGATCAATATATGATCCTTGGTGACCATGGTGAGTGCATATTTATCCCCCCCACCCAACACCTCTGATAAGAAAGTTATGCAGCAGTTGTTAAAAAAGTTTCTGATGTTAATGCAGAGTCTGCTGATAATAGGTGAAGACATACATTTCTCTTTATACCAAGAGTTGGACAGCACCATAAGAGATTTCAACTCCCCCTGTCCAAAAATACTTTAAAGCAACTCTGGAGCATCTGGGCATTATTGATGCGTAGTGGACATTGAATCCCAAGGATAAGCAATACATGCACTAGTTCACCAGGCATGCCGGTCATACCAGGCTGGAATATGTCTTTGCATCGACACAACACTTGGGTGGTAGGGACATAGAAGGGGGTCCAAGGTTGTTGTTGGATCATTCCCCAGACATCTTTAATTTGGATCTTGGGGAAATAAAGAAAGTATATCCTGTGACAGCTTAATTTGGCCCATCTTAGGGATAAAACTTTTTAAGACTTAATTTGATAATTGGTAGCAGAATACCTTGTGACAAATGCAGCTGTGGGCATATTTATTAAAATCCAGGTCAGACTGTACCAAATTACAAGTCCCTGTACTGTATTCTGATCAGTACTTTATTTATGTAAGTCACTGGGGAGGGCAAGGGATTTTAATTCATTGACCTTTTTTATAAGGGGTTACAGAAGCTGATGTGAGTTGATACCAGATCTATCCAGGAGTGGTGCGTGACATCTCCAGAGTTAGACCTTACCTTTGAGGACTGGAAAAAATATGCCATTCTCACAATAAAAGTACACCCCCTCTCATTTTTGCAGCAAATTCTCTTAGAATCATCAAAATAGATATTTTCAAACTCCAGCAGTAAAGGCCAAGTACATGGAGGAACACAGGGCTACAGTCTGGAGGCCCTGCATGCTGACCAAGCACATAGTTTTTGATCTTGCCCATTATATAACCCTTCTGGAGTGAGACTGAGGACAATCTCACTAATATGTTTGCTTGTCCTTCCCCTTCCCTAGTTTGGCACTTCTCAATATCTTTTCTCTGAGATCTAGTGTAAGAGGGAACCTTAATGTTTGGTTTGCTATGTTATTACTTGATGCACAAAAGGCTGTCACTAGATGGTGGTTACAGCCTGAAGTGCATACATTCCAGCAGTGGGAGGCATTTAAGCAATATACCACAACAGGGTGAGGGTGATGCCAGGATTTACCCATGCTGGGTGTGGTTCAGTCACGAGGCCATAGACCGGGTTAGTGAGCCACACCAGAAGTGGGTAAATCTTGGCATCACCAACACCCTGGAGTGGCATATTGCAATTATACAATGTGTCCATTTATTTTTTATTTTGGTGAGAATTAAATAAAGAAAAAGACTAAGAGGCCCAATCTTCAAAACTCAGCCTCAGGGCAAAATTAGCACTGCCCGTCTTGCAAAAATAGCCCGAAGCCATTTGCATGCTGTATTCAAAGGAACAGCCCAGGGGCTAAGTCAGTTGAATATAGTGTGCAAATGAAGCCATGCAAACAGGACTGAGACTGCAGTGCAAAAATATCCTGGCAAGTAAGACAGCTCTGAATAAAATAACTGGGAAGGTCAAACTGCAACAGCAGCCCAGTGCACACAGAGGTGGAGTAAGGCAGAATTGCAGTCAGTGGCCAATGTGTGTGATAGCAATGAAGTGTTTCACAACACCTGAAAACAACATCACAGACCAAAGACTGCAGAATTGTGCTATGGTACTGACAAGTTTGCCCAATGCTAACACATTAGTCTGGGGCTAGATTTTGTTATAATCAAAGCTCCTATGCAAATCAGCCTACTTAGGCAATCCGTATGCAAACAGCCATATTAGTATCTCATCTTGACCTGCTTTGCATACATTACCATGTAGTTTGCTTGGTGCTATTGCATGGTGCGCACAGATCCATCTGTATGCCAGACTGGAACTACTGATCAGATGCCACATACTGGGGTGTGCAAACAGCAACACCTGTGCAACAGTTTGGTAGCTGCAGGCTATGGGTGTCAGCAGGCTCACTCAGTGCATTCCTCTCATCCTTTCATCACTGAAAGGAGAGACACAGACACTCCAAATGAGGGACATTGAAGGACACTGTTCCACATACTGAGGGACACATATGCAAACATGGAGATACAAGCTCAGAACATAGTGGAAGACAGTATGCTTACCTGTATAAAGTTTATGCTTGAGTCAGAATCCTAGAATATTAAACACATATGCTTTAAGGTCTGAATGTACAGCACATTCACTTTGTGAACAGTACCTTTTGCCCAAGGGTCGAATGAGGGACAGAGCTATTTTGAGGGGTCATATGAGAGACATCCCTCAAAATCAGGGACAGTTGAGGGGTAGGACTCAGTGTACACTGCTGAGAACAGTAACAGCAGGAAAATCAAAGGTCAATATGAGCCACAGGCCAGGGAAACAAACACAAACAGAGCCTGATGTACATAAAGAACTCTCCCCCCCTTCAGTGCTTTACTGTAAGGTTGTGGATTGTCTCTGGAGGATGTGTGGGTGCTACACTTAGAGGCTATGACTGCGTGAGTGAACTGACCCAGTCTACGTGCACTAATGTTGGTGTGAATGGACCTCGGTAAGATCGTGGATACATATATATTTACACAATGGCGGTGAGAGCTATTCCAGTGGAATAAATGGAGATATTCTCATTGCAGTAAGATAAATGCTCACTGCAGTGAGATAAATGCTGATGACATCAGTGGAGTGAGATTTATTCCATTTATCCATACTCTGCTGATGTCACCACTCACTCAGTCTCACTCACTCACTCACTCACTCACTAAACCTAGTATTCTAAATGAAAGTAGCAAGTAAAGACCAAAAGTGACTTCTCAACTCTTTAACCTCTTCTGTGAGGAGTGCCACAGGGGTCCATTCTGGGACCTTTGTTGTTTACAATTTACATCAATAATATTGATACAAGCATAAAAGATGCCAACTTACACCTATTTGCAGACGATACAGTTATGTACATAAGCAGACCAACACCTGAAGCTGCATACTGTGACCTCCAATCTGACTTCAACCAGCTGCAGATTCAGCTCATAAAACAAAAGCTGCTTTTAAATGCAAAAAAAAAATGAAAGCAATGCTATTCTCGTCCTTTATTGAGGCTCCAAACCCAACCACCTCTGGATCTTTTCCACTGTTTACTACATTACTTGGCGAACCATTAGGACATGCAACAAATTTCAAATGCCTGGGAGTCTGGACTGACAATCGACTATCCTTCACTAACCATATTGAGGAAATGACAAAAAAACTAAGACAGAGACTTGGACTATTTTATCGGTTCAAACACCTTCTCACTAAATAAGCCAAGATGAGGTTGGTCCAAATTACCTTCCTTTCACTGCTAGATTACGCGAACTTCCTCTATAGCCAGTTCCCTGCCACAATGCTAACCAAGCTTAGTACACTCTACCATAGAGCACTAAGGTTTATCACTGGCCTCCCCTTTTTAACACACCACTGTTCCCTATATGCAGCTGTGGGGTGGACTTCCCTACCCTCTAGACATCAAAGAAATGCTGCACTTTGGACTTATACAGCTATTACCAAAAAAATACCCAGTACATTTTTGATTGCTTTCCACTAAGTTTGGTGGGTAACTATACACTAAGAAGTACCCCCTATATCTCTCTGAAAGTACCAAAGGTAAAAATATGTTTTGGTAGGGCTGCTATAAGTTATGTACTGCCCATTCTGTCGAACAAGTTACAAAAAACATTGAAACTCATCATTCCTCCCAACCTGTCTGTCTTCAAAACTCTATATGCTCGTTCATATAAGGAATCCTGCAAATGCTTTCCTTGCCCATAATCTTCTCATTTTGCTATAGATAGTGCACTTCTATATCCTATCTGGCTTCGTTGCTTCCACCTCTGCCCATTTGTTTCCATCCATCTCCTCACCCTTAGCTCCTAAATACCTTATTGTTGGTCACTGTGCTTGATGCTTAAATATTTTTGATTCCCACAGTCATGTTTGATTGCCCTACCTACCACTAATTAGGCAGGAACAGCACTCTATGGTTCCTGAAACTTACATCCCTTATTTCAGCACCTCGGCCCCTCCCTCCCTTCCTTAATGCTCCCCACCTTTACTGCCCTTTCACCTTTTTTCACTCTCCCACCTTCCTTTTTGCCCTTAAGTTACTCTCCCCCTCTTCACCTGCTGTGCTCCCCTAGTCCCACAAATTATTTTTTGATTGCTGGAGATATATTGTGGACATCTGCTATAACATGCCTGTAAATATGCTTATGTTTCTTGTGCTGGTTCTTGTGTATATATTGTCTTCATTTACCAAAATGCATTGTACTCACTAATACTACCACTTTCTAGTTGACACTCTTCTGAATACTGTAACTATTGTCATCTTTGATGTCTTAATTGTATTGTACACTGGTCTCGAATCTATCCAGGTCCATCTTGAAAATGAGTTTTGCTTAATGATGATCGCCTGGTTAAATAAAGATTTGAATGATTGATTGATTGTTTGATTGATTGATTGATTGAAAGTGCTTCAGGAATCAGTTTCTGTTTTTCACTGAAGCCTGCAATGTACTCAATTAGCATTGCAAAACACACTTACCTGGGTCCCATGGTTTCTAACACTCCTAGCCCATTACTATGCTAATCTCAGCTTTAAAACAACCTGAATTCTAAAGCAAACTCCTTTACAAAGTAGTTTCTCTTTCTCAGTGCAAGCTGCAACTAACTCAGTTAAAACTGCAAAACACAATTGCCTGTTTCCCATTGTGTTTCTAACAATCCCAGCCCTTTCAGAAGCACTCCCACACCCTTAAATCACACACAAACAGTGCTGTCAGTATATCGTCGAGGTTAGAGTAATGAGCTCTGAACAAGCTTGCTACATACAGCAGACCAGACCTGGGTTTGATGTTCACAACGTCCACTTGCATACTGTGTGACTCTGAACAAGTCACTTAACTGCCTAATGTTCCCAGGTCACTCTTAAAAATTCACTTAGTTACCAATGAATAAAAAAAGCATGCAAAACATGACAACACTACTTCAGCTCCTGCCCCATTGTATAAATAGTGCAGATCATGTGCTATGGGAAATATTCTCACTACTGCAGAGTGAGATCTGCATTCTTACTCATGCCTTTGGCACTAGTGAAAACACAGAGCTCACTCTGCAGGAGTGAGAATATTTCCCATATCACACTCCCGCCCATCATGTATCCCATATATATATATTTATACAATGGGGGTGAGACATATTCCAGTGAGATAAAACAAGTTATTTTCACTGTAGTGAAATAAATCCTGATGACATCAGCAGAGTTAAAATAAATGGCATTTATTACACCCCCAGAAACATTTTTGCAACAATGAGGCCTTATTGTATAAATAGGATACATGATGTGCACTTGTGTGATATGGGAAATATATTCAGTCCTGTACAGTGACCTCTGAATCATCACTCATGGCTTCGCCACTCGTAAGTATTCAGAGGTTACTCTAGAGGAGTGAAAATATTTTCCATATCACACTCGTGCCCATTATGTATCATATATAGATATATATATATAAATAGGCTACATGATGGGCAGGAGTGGGATATGGAAAATATTCTCACTCCTGCAGAGTGAGCTCTGTATTCTCATGAGTGCCGAAAGGCACAAGTGAGAATGCACAGCTCATTCTGCAGGACAGAACGTTTTCCAAATCCCATGATCATCACATCATGTGTGCAATTTATACAATGGGGGTGGGAGCTTTAGGAACATTTTTCTGTGTATGTTTTCTGTTTCTGTGTGTTTTCTTCTCTTTCTGTGTGTGGTGTGAGTGTGTGTGAGTTTGTCTGAATGGACTGGGAGTTTGAGAAATGCAATAGCACACAGCTGAGTGTCTTTTGCAGTGTTAAGTGAGTAAGTCATAGGTAGCACTGAGAAACTGATTTGTGAAGGAGTTTCATTTAGAATGCAGGTTGCAGTGAAGATATCCTCACTCTGGTGACATTAGCAGAGTGTGGATATTTGTCAGATATCCTCACTGTGCTGATGTCATCATGATTTATCCCACTCCAGTGGAAATAACACTATATATTCTACTAAGATAGCTTGCACCCATGTTGTGTATATATATATATATATATATATATATATATATATATATATATATATATATATATATATATTGCATACATGCTCTGATTCTGTGGTAGTCCAGTGGCCACCCCAAGCCCCGATCCCTGACACAGCGTGTAATAGACTATGTTTATTTTTCTCTGGTAGTCTAGTGGCCCCCCTATCCCCAATGTCCCTGTTTTACACATATGAATAACCCCTCAAACATTGCTGTTACAGTAACCCCCCCTCTTCCCAGGCCCCAATGTCCCCATTTGTAACACTGAAGATATATCCTCAGTCATTACTAGGTCTCTGTTTCGCCCTCCCCACACCCCGATATCCCCATTTGTAAACCCATAAATTGATCCCCATTCATTAAAGGTTCAGCAGTCCCCTCACCCAAACCTCGAATTTCCCATTGCCAAAACAGAAGAGCATGCCCTGTCATTGGTGGCCAAGTGTCCCCTCCACCACCTCACCCCAGCAGGTCATTCCAACCACCCCACTCCCTCCCATGCCAAAACAGAGCTGATGCCGGCACAGCCCTCCACACACCTCCACAGCTGGTGCAGACTGAAGTGTCACTGAGTCCTGTACTGACTCGTACAGCATTCGGTGACAGTTCAGTTGGAGCTGGCTGCAGAGGTGTGAGGAGGGCTGTGCTGACACCTGCTCTATTTCAGCATGGGAAGGGTAGTAGGGTGGTGGGAATGACCTGCTGGGGTAGAGAGTTGGGGACACTTGACCACCAATAACAGGAGTGTGCACTTCTGTTTTGACAACGGGAAATCTGGGGTGCAGGGAGAAGGGACCATTGAGCCACTAATTAATGTGGATCAATTTATGGGTGTACAAACAGGAATTTTAGGGTGCAGGGAAGGGGGACCACTGGCCCACTAATGAATGGGCATCATTTTACAGTTTTCCAAATAGGGATATCCAGGTGCAGGGAGGGGGAGAACACTGGACCACTGATGCATGGAGATACTGTTATTGTTTTACATATGGGGGCTTTGGGGATCACAAAAGGGGGCCACTTGACCACCAGGTTGTGTTACCTCCATGCACCATGCTGCTAGTAGTGCTGCTGTGTCCTCGCCCCCCATTCTTAGTTTGCCCAGAGTTACCACATGTTTTTCAGTGGTGGTATTTAATGCCAAACTACAGGTCGCTCTATCAACTGTAGTGTGGTGCTATTCTTTTAAATATCCCAGTGCCCCGGTATTCATGGGCCCGCCCCTCACTCGGTCACCTATATACATTATTTTTAAGCACCAGATCTATCATGTTGCACCGGTGCTATTTTTACATTTGAATATTGCTTCCAGGCAAAATAGTGGTGCAAATTCAGTGCAAGCAATTTGCACTCAGTGCAAGGCTTTGAATATCTGTCCCCTACTATTTAAAGTTTTTTTTTTTTTTTATGTTTATTGCTGCCCCGCATAAAGTAGTTCTGTGTAGTTGGGGATATGCTGTCCTGAGTTTTGTGTTGCCAGTGAGATGCTTCCTTTGCTGTCCATCTGGTGCGAGATGGAGGGAGTGAGCTGCGTTTTTTTTTTAAGTATAAAGGGACTCTACAGAAAGACAGGTAAAGACAGGCTCCTTTGCTTCTTTTGGTCAGGGAGAGAAAAAGACTTTCCTGTGTCCTGTCAGACTGGTTTCTACTCCCTCTCAGCTTGCAGTTCTCAAGTGTGCATGCAGGTGCTGCGCTGGTATGGCCATGAAACAGTGCTGAGTTCTGATCGTGAAAGAATGAAACACACACACACAAAAAAAAAAATGAGAGAAGGACTAGACTGTTTTGACACTATCTTGTATAAAATTATGATGAATTAATAGGGAATGATCTGACACAAGAGTGACAAGCAGACATGAGAGTGGCAAGCACAGAGGAAACACTGTCATTTAATTTAGGTCAGCAGAGAGCGTGATCCTAAAAGGAATAAGCTAGTAATGTTTTTTTTTTCTTTTTCGAGAATAAAAATAGTTTCGCACCTTGTGAGATGGCTTTAGGGACTGTTAGGGTCTGTTACATTTAATCTGTACTCCATTTTAAGCTACTGTTTTACTGTTATGGTTTTGCCAACAGCAATATGATGTTCTTTTCCTCTCTTCAGGGGTTCAGATTGATTCACAAACTGGGTACTCCAAATGCAGCTAGCTGGCACTTCTTCCCATGGGATGATACTACAATTTGCAGTGTGCAAATCATGCCAGCAAGCCAGTCAGGGCTGGTGCCAGTGTTTTTTAAGCCATTGTATAATTGATAATAACATGTATTGTATGGAACAGTTGACTTATTTGATAAGGGACTGAGCCTCCCAGTTCCTGGACATTTGGCAACACAGGGTATTGTTAATTACTAATACTGACCCTCCAATTATGCAATGGATTAGAAGGTATTTACAAGACTGATATTAGTCTACAGAGTAACCTAGAATGATCACACAAATGTTGTTTTTCTGTCCAAGTTTATTTATTGACTCATAAACATGTAACAGTACAGTTGGTGACCCAAGTGCACATCTTTGAGGGCAAACGGTCTGCTGAACAAATTGAATAAACTGTGATATGTTCAACGATCACCAGTCTAATGTATGGAATGAGATCTCTGTATTCCTCTGTTTTGTTCCACATTTGTTTTGTTGGAAAAAAATATTTTAATAAACATTAAGGGCTAGATATTCAAAGGGGTTGCACATGGTGCAAATGAGGTGCACCAGGGCAACCCCAGAACTGCACCGAGGCGCAATATTCAGAAGTGGGAATTGTACAGCGTAATTCCCAAAGCACCGGGGTGAAATGATAATGTATGTGGCACATCTCAAGGGGGCGTGCCCATGGATATGTGGCACATCCCGATATTCAGACCAGGATGTGCGGCACATATGCTAGCACAATTCTGAGATGCGCCACATTCCTGGGCTCAAAGTTGGGCCTGTAACAGAAGGCTCAAGTGCAGTCCACCCGCCGGCGTCCCACTGTATTGCAATGCGTAATACAGTAGCCACCAGCTGTGGGTGGCTACCCCCAAAGAACATCATTCACAAGCACCCAGATATATCCCTGGTGGTCTAGTGGTTCCCCCCTTCCCTCCTGTACCTCCATTCACTAAAAAGTAAAGCCTGTCAAATCCCTGGTCTAGTGAAACCTCCCCTTCCTGCCAGTAACCCCGATTGCCATAATAATAGGAATATATTCTCCCTGGTAGTTTAGTGGAACCCCCTTCTCTGCCTGTAACCACTATCATTGTATCAACAGCAATGACCTGTCCCTGGTGGTCCAGTGACACTCTCACCCCCCCCGCCCACACAGGACACCCAGCTCCCCCATACTGTGGACCAATGGGCTTGCAGATGATAATGTAAGCTGTCAGACAGTGGGCAGCTGTAGAGTTATGAGGATGGGTTTGCTGCCCGCCGCTGACAGGAGAGCTGGGTGGGCTGGGGGTCCTGTGTGTTGGGGGGGCCACTGGCCACTAGGGATAGGATATTGCTGTTGGTATGAACATTGGGGTTACCGGTGGGGAGGGGGGGGTTCCACTAGACTATCATGGAGAATATGTTCATATTAATATGGTGATTGTGGTTACCGGTGGGGAGGGGGGGTTCCACTAGGCAAGGCAAGTTTTATTTAAGAGACGCCCATCCCAGAGGCTTTGGGTGCCAAACAAAAATCAAAATAAATACAAGACAACATAATAATAAACATTTATATACAATATTCCAAACAATTAAAACAGAATTTACTACCCTTAACAGCAACTAAATTCAGAATACCTATAAACTCAATCAAACATTGATTTCTAAAAGACAGGTAGGGACTATAAAACACAGTCCAGGAAGGCCTGATGATACAAGAAGGCCTCGAGGTGGGCCTTAAATACCTCCATAGAAGGGGCATCCTTGATGGCTAAGGGAAGCAAATTTCACAGGATGGGGGCAGTGACACTAAATGCTTTGTCACCAGCAGTTTTTAACCTCGTCCTTGGAATTGCTAGGAGGCCCCTTAAGGAGGAGTGGAGAGAGCGGACTGAGATAGCAGGTGCAAGAAGGTCCTTCAGGTAGCCAGGGCCCAGGTCGTGTAGGGCCTTAAAGGTGAGCAAACCCACCTTAAAGTGGACCCTCCACCTTACTGGCAGCCAATGCAGTTGACACAGCACCAGAGTAATGTGACAATATTTAGGCTGTCCTGTCAACATCCTCACTGCCGTGTTCTGCATGAGCTGCAGTCAGCATAGGGTACCCCCAGAGACCCCGAGACAGAGTGCATTATAGTAGTCAAGCCTGGAAGTCATGAAGGCATGCACCAGAGTGGGGAGGTCCAGTGGCAGGACTAGGGGCTTTATCTTGGCGATATTCCTCAGATGATAAAAACTGGTACAGACAATGGATGCCACTTGAGACTCAAGTGTCAATCCACCGTCAAGAATAATGCCCAGATCACGCACCATAGAGGAGGCCTTCAGTGGCACAGAGCCAAGACAAAACCCTGTCTCTGCACCAGAGGCCAACCTATCACACCCTCTGTTCAACTCCACCACCAGTACCTCTGTCTTACTGGGGTTCAGTCACAACCAGCTAGAGGCCATCTAGTCATTGATCTCAGCAAGGCAGCTGTTAAGCACTTCCACTGCACAAGATGTTCCAGGGGCAAAGGAAAGATACAGCTGGGTATCATCAGCATAGCAGTGAAAACCCAGACTGTACTTCCTAATGAGCTCTCCCACGGGCAGCATATACATGGCAAACAACATCGGCGACAAGACCGAACCCTGGGGAACTCCGTATGACATCTGACCAGGGGAGGAGGAAAAATTCCCCATCACTACCCTCTACCTCCTGTTGGATAGGAAATACTCAAACCAGCAGATGACAGTGCTAGGGAGTCTGCAGAATTCCTTTAGGCGATCAAGTAACACTCGATGGTCCACTGTGTCAAATGCTGAAAAGACAGATCAAGGAGAACAAGAATTGTCCCCTTCCCTCGATCTCTAGCCCTAAGGAGGTCATCATGCACCTGAACTAGAACAGTTTCTGTTGCTCATACAGATCATGGGCCACAAGATGTTCCTCAAGCTGAAGTGCCACCACCTTCTCCACAATCTTACCCAAAAATGGGAAATTGAAGATAGGGCTTTAATTCGCCTTGACGTCAGGGTCCAATGATGTTTTTTTCAGAAGGCTTCTCACCGATGCCTTTTTCAAGACATTGAGGAAGACCCCCTCCGACAAGGAGCACTGGACAGTCAAGGCAAACACCGGGCCAACGGAGTCAGCACATCTCATTAAGAAACGAGTTGGCACTGGGTTCAGTTCACAAAAGGTGTGCCGAAGCTTGGAAGCAATCTCAGTGACCTCAGCCATCTCCACCAGTCTAAACTCACCCCAACTAGGTGGAATGCTCTCTGGTAACCCATGGCAGCCACTATCAGTGAGACTCTGGTCCACTGACGGAACCCCCTGTTTCATGGCAGACACCCTGTCTGAGAAGAACTGAGCAAACTCCTTGCACAATGCATTTGAAAAGGCTACCTTCGGCTGTAGACAGGAAGGATGAAGAAGCCTGTCCACAGTCTGAAAGAGCACAGTTGGTCATTTCCTCCCAGCAGCAAACTTCATGGACAGGAATTCTGCCTTCTTATGGTTGATTGCCCCCTGGTATGCACTGTAGTGCACACGTAGGGCAGGTTTGTCTACCTCCAGGCCGGACTTCCACCATCAGTGCTCTAATCTCTGACCCAAAGTCTTCATCTCCTTGAGCTCCCCATCATACCAAGGGGACCTCAAGTGAGAAGACCTGGGTCATACATGGGCTGGTGCAAGGGAGTCAAGCACACCAGACAATGCCTTGTTATAGGCATCCACTGCCGTGCACAAACCCCCAATGTGTGCACTGTCCACACTAGATAGGTCAGCCACCACCAGAAAACCCTCAGGGGTCAACCCCCTCAAAGGGCGATAGCTGACCATCTCTGCAGGGGGAGGGCTATCAAGGGGGGCCCCGAACTGGAACTTCACCATGCAATGATCGGACCAAATGACCCAATCAGTTCTAAGACTATTTATCTCTAGCCCCAGTAAAAACACCAGATCCAACATGTGACCACCCTAATGGGTTATGGAGGAAACTCCTTGAGCAAAACCCAGAGATGACATCATCTGGAGGAAGTTGTAACCAAGCCGAGAAGATTCATCCTCAGCCCAAACATTGAAGTCCCCCAGCACTAAACATCTGGGGGCATCCAATGTTTCCCTGATGACGAAGTTGGCCACCTCCTGCAAGAAATCTCCCGCCACTCCAGAAGGGTGGTAAATCAGGAGACTCAAGAAACCTGCACCTTGACCCCCACGGATGGCCACACATTCAAATGAATGTGGTGCTCACACTGGTTTCAGGGTGAAGCCCAGCTCAGATTTAAAACAGATAGCTACCCCACACCCCCCCCCGCGTTTCACTCTGGGGCTGTGCACTACAGTATACCCGGGCGGGATGGTGGCCCCTAGAACCGGGCCAGCATCATCACCGATTTACTTCTCTGTGTTGCAAGCCAGATTGGGCAAAGAAATGAAGCCTACTATAATTGTAGTCTTGTTTCTGACCGATCTGGCATTGCAAAGCACCACCCTCAGCAGATTGGTGGACAGTGCAGTCCCTCTGGCTGCCTGCCCACTCAGACTGGTGGGAACCCTGGTGACAGGAACTAAATATGCCTGGTCTCTCCTTAAGGCCTGTCTAATCCCAGGGCGCCTTCTGCACCCCACTACCCTGATCCTGCCACCAACCGCTACCAGTGATTTGACAGACTTTACTTTCAGGTGAAGGGCGGTATGGGATGGGGAAGGGGGAACCACTGGACCACCAGGGTGATTTGCACATGTGTTCTGCAGTGATCAGATGTACGGGAGGGGAAGGGGAAGCCACTAGACCTAATCTGACAGCACCGCATGCAGTGCAGGGTGTCAGGTACATATCACCTGCCAGCCCTGCACAGCAAATGCAAATGGGGCCATAATGACATGCAAATGGCCCCATTTGCACCTTGTATGTATTATTGTCCCATTTGCATACTGCTAGCTGAATATCAGGAATGTGCACACAGCAAAACTCTGTTGTGTTGACCCAGTTCCCATTCTTGGTATTCAGCCCTGTCTGGGGGGATGCACCAACGCATCATATTTGTGCAAAGTACATTACCTAATATATTCAGAAGAGATGTGCCATGGCTCATCTCTTTTGAATATATCCCTTAGTTACTGCAGTGCAACTCATTTGCACTGCACCACCACTTGCACCAGTGCCAGGTACATTTCTGAATATTGGGCCCTAAATAAAAAAAAAATGTTTTCAAAACTGTTGAACCTGCCAGTTGTTTTTTATTTGGGGGGGTATGTTTCTCATGAAAAACCCATATACTGTGTAATTCAAATGTATGTATCTTTATTACTTCAGTAATTTATTTAAGCAGTTTGGGTCCACATCCACCTCTTTCTAATGTAACAGTGTTTTTCCATTTGTCCTCTCTTTGTTTAAGCAGTCATATTTCCTTGACCTGTTTCTTTTCTTATCTGTCTTTCCCCACATTCAGAAGATGGAATGTTTACCACAGAATACAGGAATTCAAAAATATGCACAGTACTACTGGCAGAATGTTCCCCTCCCAGTATACTGTACTGTACATATATTATAGATTGAGGGAGCTCTCCCAACCAATCAAACATAGAAACATAGAAACATAGAAGTTGACAGCAGATAAGGACCGCAAGGCCCATCCAGTCTGCCCATTTCTTTTTCTACCTTACGAATGTGCCATCGGCCTTTGCTCTGTCTATGGCCCATCTATTCATACTCATCTGTATTGCTCCCTTATGCCTGTCCCATGCCTGTTTGAAGCCCTGCTCTGTATTCATATCTACCACTTCCTCAGGTAGGATGTTCCATGTATCCACCACCTTTTTTGTGAAAAAGAACTTCCTCACATTATCCCTTAATCAGCCTCCCTCTAATCTCATACTGTGTCCTCTTGTCCTGCTATTTTTCTTAAATTGAAACATGTTAGACTCTTTCACCTTGTTAATGCCCTTAAGGTGTTTGAATGTTTCGATCATATCACCTCTCTCCCTCCTTTGCTCTAGGGTATACATATTGAGCTCCATTAATCTGTCCTCATATGTTTTCTGATGCAGTCCCTGCACCATTTTGTTTGCCCATCTCTGGACTACCTCAATGTGGTTAATTTCCTTGTGAAGGTGTGGCCTCCAGTATTGCATGCAGCACTCCAGATGGGGCCTAACCAGCGTCTTGTAAAGAGGGATTATTACCTCCATCTTATGACTTGTGATACCCCTACTAATGCACCCCAACATCCACCTAGCCTTACCTACTGCTTTAGTGGTCTGCTTGGATGATTTAAGGTCATCTGTGATGATGATGATGCCCTAGTCTCTTTCTTCCCTTGTGACTGTCAGCAACTCCCCCCTCCCAACCTATAGGAGGCTTCAGGGTTTCTCTTCCCTATGTGCATGATCTTGCACTTCTTTGTGTTAAACCCTAGTTGCCACTCTTCTGACCATTTTGCCAAATTTATCCAGATCTCTTCTCATTCTGCCCACCCCATCTGGAATATCTACTCTGTTGCAGATCTTGGTGTCATCTGCAAACAAACAAACCTTACCCTCCAGTCAATCTGAAATGTCACTGATGAAGATATTCCTTTCTTCTGTGTTTGAGTCAGTCTTACTCTCTCAAGTTTCACACATAGCTGCATTGAAAATGGGCATGTTTGGGTGAGTTTTTTTCAAATTTTTAATATATTATCATTCAAGCATGATCAATAGCATCACAGAAACATAGACATTGTCGGCAGATAAGGATTTCTTGGCCCACCTAGTCTTCCCTATATTCCCTACCTACTGTGCTACTGATAAATAAATATCAATAAATATTAAAGAACTCCTGACACAGTTGAGACAACTTTGAAAAAATATAATATTCAGACATACCAGTAGCTTATATTTTGTATGTTACTCTGTAATTCTTTTCTTTATTTCCTTATTCTGTGGGTATTTCCATCAATAAAGTATCTCTGCTCTTTGAGCTCTGGCTGCCTGCCTACACCTGATATCATAGTTCTGTTTATGACATCAAAATATGTTGCTGTGGAGAAAATTATGATGTCATAAACAGGAGACTGATGTCATGTGTAGAAAAGCAGCCTAAGTAGATAAAGTCTAGGGAATATGTATCTTGTTTTCATGCACCTGTTTTCAGTAATAAAGAAAATGGAGAATTAATAACTGAACATATATGAAGTACTAAAGCACACACAGACTCGCGCATGCGCGCGCGCGCGCAACACACACACACACATACACACATCTCATGTGAAGCCAGAGTCTCAATTTTATCACTGGCAGGGTAAGCAGCAAAGATTTGATAAGGTAGGAGGAGGATTTTTCATGGGCAGCAGAGAAACATTAGTAATGAAAGCTACTTCATTTTTTTTTAATTTGTATATGTGTGCAATGAGAGGGTAATGATCAAGAAAATAAAAGTTAAGTTGTATTTTTTTGTTAGCAAGTAAATATGGCAACCATGTTTGTGATGGAATGTCATTTCTGGGAGTAGGGGGATTGATTTTCCCATTGTGTCAAGTGGATACTAACAAATTCAGTCAGGTTTAGGACCAGGATGACCATGCATTATGCTGTATTATTGCATGTCACTTGGCTGAATTTACTCAATTAAATTTCTTTTTTATACCTATTTTATAATAAACAAATATTTTCATCCACAAACAGACAATGCAAATACAGGTATGTACAGTATTAGAGCTACAAATCAATGAAAACCAAATGTTAACTGAGTCAACTTTTAAAAGTTTGAGCCAAGCTGTTTGATACTTCAGATGTCAGTGGTCCATATATGGTTAACCATTCCTACCAAAAAAGGCTTTATCCTCTTTTATTGGAAACCATCAATAAATGTTGAATTCACAATTTAATAGAACAGTGCCACAGTTCCATATAACACAGATACATAGTAGTCATTTTATAAATTCAAATTGTAATGAGAATGCCTATGCCCCTTTGAAACTCAGTATCTGCCAAAAATGAAAACAGCAGATTTAGATGATTCAACTCAAACAAGAGCTTTAGATAGCAGAATATTGGACTGGTGAGATGTCCTGAATTTAACTGTTACTTCAATTTATGGTACCAGTAATTAGATTTCCTGTCAAATAAATTCTAGTGATTTTTTGTTACATTAAGAGTTATAGTTATTTATTTGAAAATGTTTACCAGGTAAATCATACAGAGAACAACAGACTGCTTTACAAATGTGAGCTGAAGGATAGGGAGAGAGGTACAGGACTAGCAATAAATATAGAATAATACATGGAGAAGTGTGTGTAATGAGGATTTTATGCACACCCAGGGTGTACAATGCCTCATAAACCCCGAGAGCGAAGCTCAAGGGGTTTATCAAGGCATTGCACACTTAGGGTCTGCATAAAATCTCAGTTGACACACACTTTCCCATTTTTTTATAATAACTGGTTCCTTTGATTTTTTTGTCAGACAGGAACTTTGTTGAACAGCCTAACGTCGGTCTTGGTTTTTCTTAAGAGTGTTTCTTTTTTCTTGCTGCTGTATGAATTTTTGCCTTTTTTAAGTCACTAGGTTGCTGAAATGATGATGAATGTGTCATTTTTTAGGTGGGTAGACAGGTGTTAGTAGACCACTGGTTATTTTTCATTTCTGTGAGAAATGAGTCTTTCTTCAGCCACATGTAAGTTAGATTCTTACTTAGCGGTTTCAGCAAAGTTAACGCAATCAAGCTGACAGTGTGGGGAGCCAGTAGCACTTGCCTGACAGTGATTTTAGAATTTTTGCAAAAGGTATTTAATCAAAGTCTGTTATACATGGTGATTAGACACATATGTGTATAATCAAACTCCATTACACGTGGCCATGTATAATCACCCTTGTATAATGGTGTTTGACAGCTTCTGTCCACAGCTGATAATCATCACTAACCAGTTATGATAAAAATAAAATACTGACAACACACATGTAATCAGGTCCTCCTCAACATGTGCTTTATTTTGCTTGCCTTTATTTTTGATTGACCACATACTATGGGCAGAGCTAAATTATTTATGTTTTTATTGGAGAATCCAGTAAAATTCTTGAATTTGACTGTCTAGGTATTGGTGAATGTAGCAAGCATTCACAGAATTTGTCATTATTCACCAGAGCAGTGCATCATCATTCCAAGTATTTGGTTGTAATATATTTTCTGTTATTCTTTTAATTATTATTTTATTTTGATTAGTTTAATTTGCTAAATATTTAGCTCTCCTTCATTCTATGTATCTTTATATGTAATAGAAGCTAATAAAACTCAGAGAATAGAAGCTAAACAGTAGAATCCTACTAAATTCAGAAACTGGACCATCAGTTTGACACCTTAACAATGGAATGTGATATCTTCATTCACATTCACCTTAAATGACAGTAGCCCTGAATAAGGGCTTCTCTGTGCCATTTAAAGATGCTGTGAACATTAGCACTTACAACTGTTGGCAAGCCTTTTTTGGAAATAACTAATTTTTCATTAGTCAGTTTTTGACTGGATTATCATTTCTTCACTGTAACTGGACATTAATCTGGTTATTGCTCCCCAACAATGATATGTAATTGTAATATCGTACATACCTAAAAATGCATTTATCGTACAAGGTATAGTATGAAATACATAATATTCAATTTTCAGTATGTATCATGAATGTCAAAAAATACCATACTAACAGGAGGTAAATACGTACATCAGAATAATTCAATTAACCCATTTAAAATGCTTCTTAAATGGAAGATTTTTATAGAGCAAGCTAAATACATTTATTAAACCAAAAGTCAATCAGAAAATTGTCTCATTCAAGTTTCTCAACAACCCAGGAGGACAGGAATTGATTTAAATACAGTAGCCTCCCCAATTTCTCTACCCTATTGCTTATGGTATCAGATTTAATAATTACTGAAATGGTACATTCAGCCAAACTAGATGTTCAAATGCACTTTAAACTGCTTTTACTACTCAAAATAAACATTCACACTTTTTCCGTCTTTTGCTACTAATGATTTTGCAAACTCTTTTTTTGTACTGACTTTACCTTCCGAATTTCACAATGTTTGAATGTCAGACCTGAGGATGGCAGTATTTCAGTAGTGACCTATTAAGGTTTTCCACACAGAAATAAGTACATTCTAGTTTAGACCAGCTCTCTTAAAACTATGCAGGAGTTCTAAACACTCTTACACTGCATATTATAATTCCAAGCTCTGTCTGTAGATAACATAGTCAAGGGACTCACCTGTGTAGATAAATTGGGGAAAAACATCACATACTAATTAAGCAAAGCCAAAGAAATGATTCTAGGGCTGATACATTTTTCATAACAAGAGCTTTTTACAATTGCCTCCAGCTTTTCATCAGTAGAGAAAATTCCCTCTGCATCTACACAATGACTTAAATAGGTCACACCGTTCTGTAAGAAAATGTACTTCTGTATATGCACTTTCAGTCTGCACTGTTTAAATCATTTTAGGACAAATTTCAACAGTTTGAGGTGTAACTACTGAGATGGATCATGTATGGAAATGCTGTATTAGTAACAGATGACACTGTCTTGAAGGGGAATACTCATACTCCAAACTGCTGCCATGTGAACATAAGGTCCTATTTTAATAATCTAAACTGTATCAAAAATGTTGTTGCCCACTTACTTTTGTCATGATTGATGTTAATTTATGGTCAATCCTGTGACTACCCCTTGTTCCATGCCAGCCTAATGCACATCTTATACTGTCACATGGATGAACTTCTGATTATGTTCCCAAGGGGCACATCCATTGGGACCACTACACCATGCATTTTAAGTATGATGGTGCAGATTGCAGAGACAGGGAGGGAGAGATTGGCTACAGCAGTCTCAGCAGCATAAAATGCTACAATATGTGCTATACATCATTCTATATAAAATGCAGGACTTAGATGGCCTGGGGCTGAGATCCATGCCACATTATCAGACCATTAGCCATGAAGCATTGTGACATTTATTGGTGCCATCAGTGTGGGGGGGGGGGTTAGAATCTCAGAAACAACCAAATATCAACATCAATTATAACAAAAGTAAATGGAAAAAAACATTTTGTACAGTGCAAATTAGTAAATCCAGACATTATGGACCAGTTGCAGTAGTTTGGGTTATAGTATGGGACTATTCCCCTTAAACATTGAAACACATTGTCTGTGAATTACTTATGCACATGCCATTAGCATACTGGCTATTCTATAAGATAGCCAGTTTTATAAAATGTGCTGAAGAAACCCATCTTCCTGATTGGCTGACAACACCTACAGTATGACCCAGGCAGGTATCAGGCAACAGAGATCAATAAATAACTTCACCCTTTGCCTGTTTGCCTTTTTACCGAAGAAATAACTCAGCTGAAATCAAATGCTGAAATGTCAAATGGTAGCCATTTTCTTTGCTCCTTTAGAGAACAAATGAGTCCCCCCAACTGCATTCACTTTAATCAGCTAGCACAGACTGTACTTTTTAACTTATTTATTTATTTGTACATCAGAGTACCTTTGATCTATGTGCTCATTTGCAAAGGTTCCACTTCAAGTGTTGTAACAAATAAATTTGTATACAGGCAGCATAATGAGCATGTGTCAATACATTCATTACTTTAGTTACAGGCAATTCAGGTGAACATTTGTCAGAACAATAATAAAGCAAATGTACAATGCAAGGTTGTAACAAATCAGTAGATTACAATATGTACCTTTGGGTTAGGAAAGAAGAGGAAGGACGGTGGGTGAGGGAGACAGGATATAAGGTGGTACAGCGTTGGGAGGGGGATGGGTTGTGGAAGATGTGTCAGGCTGACGTTAGGGGTTAGGATATGGATATACATGTGGAATCTTGGGTGAGTTCCTTCTTGTGGGCCCTCTTGAACAGAGACATTTTAGGTAGCTCTGAGATGGAGGTGGGAAGTTTGTTAAACCAGTGTACATTCGAATATACGAAAAGCCAGCAGAAACAGGCCTCATGGTCTATCTAGTCTGTTCAATTGTGCAGCTAGCCCTCAACTGGCAGCTGCCCACCCTCCCTCCCACTTAATAATTACACCCCCTCACTGTGTCCCAACCCTCTTAAAACCTCCCATCGACTTACTGGATACCACATCCTCGGGCAAAGTATTCCACTTATCTATCACCCGCTCCATGAAAAAAATGCCTCCTGATTTCCCTCCTGAATCTTCCCTCCTCCAATCTCAGGTGATGCCCTCTCGTGTCCCTCCCTCTCCTATTTTGGAAAATCCCTTCAGTATTGGTCTTGTTGATCCCCTTTAAGTATTCAAAGGTTTCAATCATATCCCCCAATCTCTCCTCTCCTCCAGGGTATACATGTTTAGCTGTCTCAGCCTGTCCTCATAGGACCTTCCCTCCAGTCCCTGGATCATCTTAGTCACCCTACACTGTCCCCTTTCCAACAATCTGATGTCCTTCTTCAGAAATGGGCACCAATACCACACCAGTACTCCAGGTGCAGCCTGACCAATGACCTGTACTGGAGAAGGATCACCTCCCTGTTTCTGGAGGAGATTCCCCTTGCTTTACACCCCAGCATCTTTTTGGTTTTAGCTGCTACCTTCCTGCATTGAGCTGAGTTGTTCATACTGCCTGTTATAAGAACCCCTAGATCTTTTTCCTCCTCCGTGCTTCCCAACTGTACCCCTCCCAGCTGATAGTTCCTCCACCGGTTCTTAGCTCTGAAGTGCAGTACCTGGCACTTCTTAGCATTGAACCCCAATTGCCATGTTTCTGACCACTCCTGTGGTTTTCTCAGGACGTCCTGCAGCTCCCTGCACCATTCAGTGTTGTCTACCACAACTCCCATCTTCATATCATCTGCTAACAGACTTATCTTGCACTGGATCCCATGAGAGATATACTAACATGACATACTAACATACTAAGATGCCAGCAGAGTAGGCCTAGTGGGCTATCGAGTCAGCTCAAAAATCAGCACCCAGTCAGGATACCGTTGCTGATCTCCCTGCCTTCCCTGTATATCCCCCTGACCCCATCCCCCACTGGAGTTACACCTCCAGGACTGGCATTACTTAGTTTTACCTTCCCATTGTACCTGTCCCAGACCCTCTTAAATCCCTCCACTGAATTAACAGCCACTAGTTCTGCAGGCAGTGTGTTCCAGGGATCCACTGCCTTCCTGGTGAAGTAGTGTCTCCTAGTTTCCCCCCAAGCTTCCTGCTAACCTGCCTCATGGAGTGCCCTCTGGTGCCCCCACCTCCCTTAGCAGAAACACCCTATTTAGACCAACCCTATTTACTCTCTTTAGATATTTAAAGACCTTGATCACATCCCCTGTGTCCCTCCTCTCCTCCAGGGAGTACAAGTTGAGCTCCTCAAGTCTCTCCTCATAGGATCTTTCCCCCAGACCCTGTATCATCCTGGTCACCCTCCTCTGGACCCTCTCAAGAAGTGCAATGTCATTTTTCAAGTATGGATACCAAAACTGCACGCAGTATTTGAGGTGTGATCTAACCAGGCAGTTATTCAGTGGAAGGAGCACCTCTCGGATCCTCGAGGTATTCTCCCTGGCTATGCACCCCAGCATTTTATCTGCCTTGGCTACAGCCCTTCTGCACTGTTCTAAGTTGTTCATTTTGCCATCCATAACCACCCCGAGGTCCTTCTCCCCCTGTAGCTGGCAGAGTCTTCCTTTCCAAGGTGTACATATGTGCCGGGTTTCTGGTCCCTAGATAGAGAACCCTGCACTTCTCTGTAGTAAACCACAGCATCTAGGTGAGAGACCACTTGTCCAGAGTCTCCAGGTTCCCTTGTGTGGCTAACCTCCCCTCCTCCCCTTCCCCTACCGCCCCCAGCTTCGAGTCATCAGCGAAGAGGCACATCTCACACCTGATGATGTTCCTGATATCTTCTATGTAAATGTTAAGCAGGAGTGGCTCCAGCACTGACCCCTGTGGTACCCTACTGATGACCCTCCTGGGAAATGAAACCTCTCCACCAACCATCACCCTCTGAAAATGCCCTGTTAGCCAGTTCCCTATCCACCTAACCATCTGAACCCCCACCCCCATATCCATCAGCTTCTTCAACAGCCCTGGGTGTGGCATCAAGTCAAACACCATGCTGAAGTCCAGAAAGAAGACGTCCACTGCCCCTGCCCTGGTCCAGTGCCCTTGTCACTCAATCATAGAACTCCACCAGGTTAGTCTGACATGATCTGCCTTGGACAAAACCATGCTGGTGGACATCCATCCACTATAAATATCCCAAACAGCACTGGTCCCAGTACCGATCCCTGTGGTACCCTGCTCATCAGCACCCTCAGTGACAAGAGTCCCCCCCCCCACTACAACCCTTTGCTGCCTTCCCTTTAGCTAGTTGGTTATCCAGCTGACCATCTTTGTTCCCACCCCTATATATTCCAGCTTCCCCCTAACCTCCCATGTGGTACTGAATCAAAGGCCTTGCTGAAATCCAAATACAGGACATCCACCACATGGCTCTTGTCCAGTTCCCTGGTCACCCAGTCATAGTACTCAATTAGGTTTGTCTGGCAGGATCTACCCAAGACAAACCTGTGCTGTTGACTGTCCTGGAGTCCTTTGCCCTGTAAAAATGTACTAGCCTCTCCTACAGCTCAGCTAGCAAAGGCTTGATAGCCCTGGTTGGTTCAACATTTGGGGACTATCACTGCATGTCTTGCCATGCTCCTGGTGGTATACTGGTTATGCAATGGGCAGAAGCATGAGGCCACAGCAGGGGGAACCAGGTCACCAAGTGTCTTTTTGTCCAATTAGATGCTCTGGTACTTTACATGTTCTTGCAGGGGAAGCCGGCCCATGAGAAAATATAAGGTACTGCAGTGTGAGAGCCTGGCAGAGCCCATGACAAATCAGCAGGCCTTACTGAGCAGTATCCTCACCCTGTTCAAGACAGTATGAGAGGTGGCTCCATATACTGTGAGACTGTAATCAAAGAGTGGGATGACAGAGCTTGCTATGGCTAGGCTTCTGGACTCATTGGTTATGTTCAGGCACTGTCTGAAAAGGCTGCCTGCTTTCTGTTGGCCAATCCAACCATGTTGTCCACATGCTCAGTGAAGGTGAGGAACTCATCTAGTGTGACAACCAGGTATCTGAATGAGGACTCTTGTTCAAGTAGAAGACCCTGGTTATTCAGAATGCACACAGGGGAGCTTTTCTCTTAAGATTGGTACCAGCAAAGTGCATTGATTTGTTTCTTTTTGTAATTAAGGACAAACTTATTCTGCTTGAACCAATGTTCAAGGGACCCAAAGCTGATATGAAGCTCCCTGATGATATCCTCATGCTGAGGGTTGCTCTTGAAGATGACTGCATCATCGGCATAAAGCAACAGCTGTGTTTGGGGCAAGAACCAGAAAAGCCATGCATGAATAGACTAAAAAGAAGAGGTCCCATTATTGAACCCTGGGGAACTCCAACAGAGACTTGCTTTGCTTCAGAGAGCACCCCATCAATTTTGACTTTCTGTGTGAATCCAGAGAGGTATCAATGAAACCAAGACACAGTCTCAGCGGAGAACCCAATGCACTGAAGAGGGTAATTAACAGGGTCAAATGCCTTGGTAAGATCAACATATGAAGCACCTATTAGATGTCCTTAAGTTCTTCCTCCTCACCACAAAACAAACCAGTTGTTTTATTTTCAAACTGCTACCACCATCGAAGTCCCATGCATACTTCTCTGCAGTACAAACGCTATTGATATTGCATAGTGATGGTTTTTCCATCACTCCCCCCGCACAGCTGTAGCTCGACCAGCAAACAACTAAAAAATGTTCTCTGAAATTAACTTTTTATTTAAAAAAAACAAAAAAAAAAGCAGAAAGTGCCCTTAGCACCGCAGCTTCTTGATCAGTACTACTGGAGTCTTGGCGGCACAGCACACCTCCTCTACCACACTGTGCTCACTACAGTCCCAGTACAATACTGACTACAGTCCTGATCACTACAGTCCTGACCACCCTCACAATGTGTACCGGGCACTTGAAATTTATTTTGGTCAAAGGAAAATAATAAAGAAAATAAATTGAAGAATCTGAGTTTGAATTGCTACTATGGGTGTGGTGGAACAGAAGTACAACTGCAGAGAGGGTTCCATGTGATAACGGTGACTGCCTAAAGGTGATCACTGTTATCGCGAAGTCAGAGTGGTGAAAACCTTTTCGGCACTCTGACACCCTCGGTGCATGGAACAATGGCACTGGCGACTTAGATTTTCATGCTTTCTGTGAGGGGTTGCACACCCCCGCACGCAGGGGACTTCACCCGCTGGACCTTCCTACTAAAGGATTCTCAACTCTGGGGGGGGGTGCATGTTGGGGGGGGTGAAAGCAAGAAAAATAAAGGTTCAGGCTGGGCACAATAAAATTGCACCAATGCCTGGACCCAAACCCGGTACCTCACCCACCCCAGCCGCAGGCCAACCTCCGATGCCACGGCGCAGCTCGGCAACCCACTGCAGCACCACCCCCTACATCCTCTATGCTCCCTCCCAGCCCACGCTCACCATGCTCGCTCCTCCCCATGTGCACATGTGTACATATAGCAACATCCTGTTGCCCAATTCGACCACCCCCACATCCGGTCACCCTATCCTACCCTCCCCATCGCCATTCGGGATTTCACCCTGAAGGCGTCGCTGTTACGGACGGTGCCCTTCTCCATGCACCCACATAACAGGCTACCATAGAAAGTGAGCAGTGGAGTTGTGAGGAAAATGTTCTCAATACAGGGGTGCCCATTACTGGTAATTCTACAAGTGGAGGGACTACTTTACATGTAAACACTTTCTAATTCGTTTTTCTTAATGTTATACATTTTTAAAATTTTCTTTTCACATTTTGAAGTAAAATCTTAAAAATACCTATTTTCTAAGTGCAAAAATAGACTCCAGGGTGGGTGGTATGGGCTATACCCACCATTCCTGGGCAATAAGGCACTCCAGTAAACAGTATCAAAGAAGTCCCTGACTGGCTGGGGCAAAATGTAAGTAAGCCAGACGCCTCAGCACCAGGCACTGAGCTCTCTTGGTTTCGCTGTGCTGCACTGTTTTTATGGCTATGAGATAAAGAATGTAATTCTTCACCACATTGTTTCTCTGTGTTCTCTAAGGAAAGGGGAATAGTGTCCTCTACTACTGTGCATTCTGACTACAGTATCAGGCCTCTTTACAACCCTGGGTTGGAAGGTATAGCCCAAAATATCCACCCAATAGTTTATTATTGCTTGCGTATTAAAAAGAGGCCCACCTCTGTTGCATAGCATTCCCAAAGATTTGAATTTTCAAGCCATGTTGTTCTTCTTAAGAAAATTTAAATAAAAACTGCCTATTTGTCACTTTCTATACACTTACAGCTGAAGCTCATTCTGTAGCTGAAGTCATAATCCCCTGGTTACAACAAAACAGGCTGTTGCTGTGGAAATCATTATGACTTATAAAGCATAATATTATTATGATATTAGTTCCTGCATAAACTACAGTTGTAGATGAACTGTAACCGACTGGCAGTATAGCCTAGAAGTTAAAGGAACAAGCTGTTAATGAACATGATACACCCACCAAACCTGGGTTTTATTCCCACAACCTCCAGTTACACACTGTGAGACTCTAAGCAAGTCACTTAACCAAACCAGTGCTCCTGGGTCACCCCTGAAAACAGCGACTTCTGCTAGTGGACCTTTTCTGGTTACCAAAAGAATAAAAAAAAAAAAAAAGAAAAGATAAATCTCAGTTTTTTATGGGACAAAAATTAAACTAATGAATGAAGTTGTTTTCAAAATTAGGTGCAACTGAATTCTGAAGATGTCAACAGTGATTTTTCTGATAACAACTGGGCTCAACCTCCTCATGGAAATTGACCATTATGTTTTACTGTCAAAGATGTTTCTAGTATTTACTGCATGAGTCAAACATGCTTAGCCCCCACTCCACAATCTTCATAGACATGTTCCGGGGGTAGTATACTGATCAGCATCCAAGTGACAATTGATTGTGACTTCACAAACAGCATGGCCAGAATATTCAAAGATCCTGGTTTGCCCTTGCAAAAAGTTTGCAACAGTACCAAGCTAGTGCCTGGAGCAAACTACAGGTATGTTGGAACATACTTGAAGCACATAGTAAGCTCTAAAAGCATGGTACACCATACCAGTCAAATGATCCAGTCACTAACCAGTTTCATCCTGAAATGCCAACTCCCCACTGCCCACATGAGATGTGAGGCTAACAGGGAACAATGAATCTTGCAGAAGAAATGAGACTACTACATCCTGAAAATGGCAATTGCTGTTGTGGAGCAATCTGCCATATTTGGACAGATGTGTCAGCTGCAATGAAGTACAGTGACTTGCAGTAACGACATGTCACAAATAGCAGTGGGCGAAGTGGCCACAATTCGCTCTGTGAAGCAATTCGCGGAGTAATAAGGTATCCGTGAAGTAATCCACAATGCGAAGCAAAGTACTTCACATCATAATGAGGTACGCGAAGTCCATTGATAACAATGACTTTGCGTTACTCTGCCTTCCCCCCAACCACTTCTGCACCAATTTTAATGTGACGTACATAGAAATCAATGTACTTCACATCACTTCATCTTGTTATTGAGCTCCAAGGCAAATTTTGCAGTGATTCATGGGATTGCAAGTCACATAGGCTCTAGATTGTTCTGCACAGCCTTAGTTCTGTGTAGTGTGTGTGTAGTCGTAGCTGGAGACAGTTTGCTGTCAGAACTCTGCTATTGAAACCCTCTAAAAGCTGTTAAGAAAACCTTTTTGAGCCATTTTTTTTTTTGCTCAAAATTTAGTACATCGATTGTAGGAAACCCTCCTGTGCTCATATCATCGAGTGTTTATTGTTTGTGTGTGGATTTTGAATGTTAATTTAGAACATTCAGTCTGTGTACTGACAGACACTTAAAGTGTGCTTTGGGGGAGGGGTGTATTTGTGGTGGAGATAGATTAACTGGGAGAAAAAGGCAGTCTTCTAGGGATCAGCATTGCATCGGACATGCAACCCAACCTCCCCCCAGAGTAGGAGAGCAGTCCAGTGGATACTCAGTTCTACTCCCCTGGCTGGCCTTCTGACTCCCAGGTCAATTCTCAAACCTGGATCATTGGCATCGTAGACGGCAGCCATGTCTCTGAGCCAACGGGCCATCTGCAGCATACACATCTTAAGAACAGGCACAATGCACTGTGGACCCGGCAACAGATGGCCGCTAATGCCTTAGTGGGGCTTTCACCCTTGTCATCAACTTTACTGAGCATGATATCCCCTTCTGTGAGTGTACGACCAAGTAGGAGTGTCTGCAGTAGTGATGAAATAACACCAGAGGATCACTACAGGCATGATGAGGGGGAGGATTATGATTTAGAAATCTTGTCAAGTGGTGGTCAGAGTAGCAGTGGTGGTGGTGGTGGTCAATGCAGTATGTCTTATGCAAGTGGTACATCAACCCCTGTACTTAAAATGAGGAAAATAACTTAATTTGTGGACTTCTTTCTTGTGCATCCCTCTTCATCACACGTCCACACCCCACCCCGGCCATTCGAAGAGCAGAACCATTTGTCACACCTCGTGCAAAACATGTAAGTCAGCCCACGTTGGAGAGTGTTTTTACCCATAACTTCCTGCCTGCCTGAAACATGTGACCTACACTATGTAAGCCATGTGATGTGAGTGGCCTGCCTGTGAGTTCTCACTCTGCCTTAAAGCAGAATAAGGCAGCGTGCACAACACAAAGTCATAATTACAATGCGAAGTGGTGGTGTGACAGTTTAAAATTAACACTTCATGTAGCAGATCACTAATGCGAAGTGGCCACTTCGCGTCCACTTCATGGGCAGAATTTTACTTTGCTGCATCTCTAGTCACAAAATCCTGCATGACAAAAGGGCTTAATTGCCATTGACTTACAATGGCCCATGCATAAATTGCAGTAACCTATGATAGTCTGCAGCATTTCTGTGTTTCATTCTGGCTTGACACATCTGTATATCCCTATGCACATGACCCTATAGTACTAGCAAGGTGTTATGGAGTCATTTGTGTTCCTTTTTGGCTTCATTACAGGCAAGGAGTTAGCGCTGTTTGACCCCAGGTGACCTCATGGCTGCCTGTATATCTTCCCTGGATGTCTAGTTCTCCCATGCTGCCTAATCACTGCCCAGATATTAGGAATTACAGTTTCCTGGCATCCAGTGGTCCCCACAATTGCTTTACCACCTGGTATTAGGAAATATAGTTCCCTACTGTCCAGTGGTCCCTCCGATACCCCATATCACCCTCATACTATTAGGAACTACAGCTCCCTGTCAGTCTAGTGTCCGTCTACCTGATCACCTGCCCAGAATTAACAGCTATATTTCCCAGGTGGCTAGTGGTCCCCTGTCCCTCCAGTTGCATCAAAGATTCTCCACTTCATTCTGCCAGCTCAGGTACCTCCACAACCTCCCCCAACTCCCAGACACTTGAGATGCCACTGTTCCCCTGGTTACTGTGACTGACACAGCCCTACCACTCACCACCATAGCCAGCCACTGCCTGAATGGAAGGGAGTGAGCACACACCTAATAGAAATATCTGTTTCTACAATATGCATGCACAGCTAACCAGTGTGGTGAAAGGTGGGGTTGTGCTGCTTGCTGTCTCCAGGGGGGAAATATAATTTCAGGGTGCATTTCTTTTGGATGCACTCAGCCTGCGGTCTTATGCTCAACCACCCAAGAACTGACATTATCCTAGCAGAACACACACACCTCTCTCATGCAGTACGTCTTATTTCGAACATGTTCTTTTAAAAAAAACTAATAGTCTGATGCACCCAACCTGTGCCAAGCATATAAAGCAGTACTTCACTGACCCACCAATTGTACAGGGCTAAATGTTTTTTCCAGTGTGTTTTTTATAGCCAGAATAGTGCATATTTTGGGGTTTTGAGTACTGTACGTATGAGAAGCAGCTTGTATAGGGCTACTCAACATACCCATTGTCCATTAAGCACACTCTGAAATAATTTAAACCTGCAGATTTTCACAGGCTTGCTGAGTAGCGATATTTTCTCATTGACTCACTGTCCTTCCACCTAATAATGGACATTGCAAGTACTCTAGATTTAGAATCTCTATCAGTATTTGCACATCATACATATTCATCTTGCTGATGAAGTGGAGGTCGGGGTATGATGGACCTACAGACCATTCCAAACCATACATTTCTATGTTACTATGCCACTATATTATTGACATCCTTATATGCCTCATAATATTCCTAATATAAAAAAACACATTTTATGATTGCTCAGATTCTGTAGAATTCATTAACGTACTGAAGCTGGTATTTTTTTTAAATGCTTCCATTTTCTCAGAGAAAGTGATAAAAAACAGATGTTTGTGCAATCATATCAAAACTTATTTTGTTCCAAATCCTGGATGTGCTCTCACTGTATTCTTCCAAGCTCTAGGAATTGGGCTCTCACTGTGTTCTTCCAAGCACTAGGAATGCATACATTATAACCAGATTATCACAAAGTTGAAAATACAGCAAAGTACCATACCAGTAACTGTGGAATGCAGGAGACGAATGCACCAATGTTTTGTGTTGCTGTGATGCTTTCTTTGGAGGTGATGTTGGTAAGTGAAACCTCCATTTAAATATTGCCTCATTTAAAGTAACAGTGTGCACTATTGTAACAGCTACACCAATATCCTGAGACAGACACATAAAGATACCTATAATACATGTTAAATAGTGCAAAAAGCAGCCTCATCTGATATCATAATAATAATACAATTTACAAATGCTCGTATTCCATCAAGATTCACAATAAATTACTGTATAACAAAATAACAGATCAATTAGAGGCTCATACCATATTACGATTCATACTATGGTAGTTGCAGGAGTGAGTAGGCATAAGCCCATTAATGCTTCTGCAGTATATGAAAAATCAACTATAATATTTTAGAATACCCCCTGATAGAATTAACTTATCAAGCTTATTTCTGAATTCCATTTCAATTTTACTAATAATAGCACCCAGTGAAACTGAATTCCATGGATTAACTACCCTATGAGTAAAAAAATATATAGTATTTTTCTTGTAGTGAACATTTTTCCCATTATCTGAAGTAGGTTTCCTCTTGTGTCCATTTGATTTTGCTTAAAAGTCAGACCCAGTTTGTATATCATGTATGGATCATTGGATGACATAAAGCATGAAGAGTAATCCCTTCTCATGTGTCTCACCTCTAATGGCATGAGGTCAGGTTCCCTTTATCTAGTCTCTTATGACCAACTTTTAGACTTTTGATATTCTTTATTTTCTTTGAAATTTTTATAACTGTTATGTGACTTTTTTTTAATAGGGGCACAATATCTGGGATGCATAATCAAACTGAAAGCATACATGCACTCTGTATAAGGGTGCTAGTACTGTAGTTTCTCTTGATCTAATATTCCTCTTTACTGCCACCACAGTCTTGTCTTCAGTTATGGATTTATCTGTTTAGTGCATTCTGTGTCATTGGTCACAATTACTAAAAGGTATCTTTCATTAGAGGGGACTGAAATAGTATTACCACTTAATGAATAAGAAAAACATTTGTTTTTCTGATCTACTGTAGGTGCATCACCTTGCATTCATCCAAGTGGCTGCCCAGTTTGTAATTTGGACAAGATCTGCTTGTATTCTAGTAACTTATGACTCTGTTTCACAGGGATCTACCACCTTAGAGACATCAGCTTAGTTCACTGCAAAACTATTTAGATTTTCAGTGAAAACAGATATAAAAAATTGAAATATCACAGGACCAAGTACAGAGTCTTGTATAGCACCCTAGAAATTATACCTTTGCTGAATAGTACCTATTTACCACCACCCTCTGGGATCTGTTCTCAAACCAGTTTGAAATCCAGTTGAATAACTTTGGGTAAATATTTGTCATTTTTAGTTTTGAGACAATAGCCCAGTGAGGAACCAAACTGAATGCCTTACTGTAGTTAACGTATAGTATTTAGCATGAAATTTTCTTGTCTAGATTTTGACTAATTTTTTTTTCTAGATGTACAAATGACTGGTTGTACAGCTTCTGTGTTTAATAAAATCATGTTGATCTAAGTCCAGGTCAGATAAATTGGATAATATCTCACCCTTAATTATGCCTTCTAACATTTTACAGAGGATAGGGATAAGACTGATTAGCCTATGTTTACCTGGTGAATGTTTTTCACTCTGTTTTAAGAGAGGGTCTCATGTCAGCTGCTCTCCAATCGTGTGGGATAATTCCAGTGTAGATTGTTTCTTCAAAAAGTTGTTTTAATGGGTGCAATAGATGTGTTCCCATAATTTTAATCATATGGTCTGTAATGTTGTCCAGGCCCAGTAAGGAATTAATTCTTAACTTCGTAATTGTTTCTTGTATTTTGTCAGTAGTAATTTCAATATTGTTGCAGTGACTGATGTCCTCACCAGTTGTCCTTTTTGGGTGTAAACACTTCACAAAAGTAATTATTTAGTACTGCTGCCATTTCTTAGGTAGCTTTATACTTTCTCATTAGTAACCAGTGGGTTTGCCTTGCACTCGTGTGTTTTAAATAGTTAATATAACTAAAAGATGCCTTATTGTTATTGGTACCTGCGTTTTTGGCCAATGTATTTTCCATGTTCTGTGTTGTCCTTCTTATTTCCAATTTTCATTGCTTTTGCAGTTTTTTTAAAGGATTTCGATTTTACAGTAGATTTTGTGTCGCAATATAATTTGCTTAACTTTTTTTGTTGATTAGTTTTTTGCATTTTTAGAAAGCCACTTTGGTCTCATTCTATCTCTTTTATACTGTTACTTTTGGTACATATTTTTTACTGATGAAAATAACAATTTCTTTAAATATTGCCTGCATTTCATGTGTGTTTTTGTTCTTAAGTATAAAAGACAAGTGCTTGTTTGCTAGCTCTGTATTGATTTTTTGTAATTCAACTTTATAATGGTATATTAAGTAATACCTTTATTGCTATGCATTGAAAAGCAATCTGAAAAAAAAACAGTGTTCACTGCTGTTCAGTCATGGACTACTGTGACTGTTTTTAATTATTATATTTTCAGTACCTAAGACTAAATTTAATGTCTTAGACCCCCTCATTATTTCAGTCACATATTGGTTCATGCAGTTATTTACAGATGGAGAAATTTTTTTTTCCTGCTGTGAATTAGGCAGTATTTGTAGTTCAATTTACATCTCTCAGATTCAAATCCCCCCGAAATATGACTTTTCTAGAATCATATGCTCTTCAGCTTCCATCAATATTTCATTAGTGGTTTTCAGTGATGCTTTTTGTGGTGTATTGCAAAGGCCTACTGAAAATTATCCATTTTTATCAGTTTTTGATCTAATACAAAGTGTTTCAGTGGCAGTAGTGGATGTCATAGCAAAGTTGGCAGGGGCAGCAGGATGACCTGACCAAACTGGTGGAGTGATCGGAAGTGTGGCAGTTGGGGGTTCAATGCAAAAAAGTGCAAAGTTCTGCACTTTGGAGCAAAGAACCCAGGGAGGAGTTACCAGCTGGGAGGGGTACAGCTAGGTTCCACTGAGGAGGAGAAGGATCTAGGGGTAATTGTAATGGGGAAGATGAACAATACAAGCAGTTGAGGAGGGCAGCAGTGAAAGCCAACAGGATGCTGGGTTGTATCACGGAAGGGATCTCCTCCAGGAGCAGGGAGGTGATCTTGCCTCTCTACAGGGCACTGGTCAGGCCACACTTAGAGTACTGTGTAAAATTTTGGTGCCCATATCTGTAGAAGGATGTGAAATTACTGGAAAGGGTGCAACACAGGGCAACAAGGGTGATCCAGGGATTGGAGGACAGACCATATGAGGAGAGGCTGAGAGAGCTGAACATGTACTCCTGGGATATGATTGAGACCTTTAAGTATGTAAAGGGGATAAACAAGGCAGGCACTGAAAGGATACGCAGGCTGAGGAGGGGGAGGGACATGAGAGGGCATGGACTTAGATTGGAGGGGGAAGATTTAGGAAAGAAATGAAGAGACACTTTTTCATGGAGACGGTCATGACAGAATTGAATGCTCTACCAGAGGAGGTGGTAACCTGTAAGACAGTGGGCAGTTTCAAAAGGGGATAGGACAAGGTGAGGGGGTTAATTAGGAAGGGGAGGGTGTGGGACAGCTACAAGGTGAGGGTGCTAGGCTAGCTGCATACTCAAGCAGACTTGATGGATCAGGTGGCTTAGTTCTACTGGCATATTTGTATGTTCATATGTGGGAATGTTTTCACAGTACCCAAGATATCTATGAAACTATAACTTACTTTACTGTAGAGTGCAATGCCCCCACCCTTTTTGTCTGGTCTATTCAGTTTAAATAAATCATAATCATCAATTTGTTTTCCCTAATCATCACCATCTCTGACCACCAAGTCTCTGTAATGGCTATAATATCAGGATGGAGTGTTACTGTAAAGGATGACCTATAGTTTGTCTGTTTTTTTGTCACAATTTGTGCATTTAGTGATATACATTTCATGTTTCTAAAACTAGGAGAGCACTTTACATTGCCTGAAAGTTTAAATGATGTTACAGCTTTTGTGGGTGGAATTTGTCCCCCCCTTCCGTTTACTAGTTTAAACACATCATACCAAGGGTCTTTTGGAAAGAATTTCCCAGGGCCTTTGCACTAAGTATGTTAAGATGTAAACCATCTATTGAGTATAAATGCATATTTGATTTGAATGTATCCCAATGGTTAATGAACAGATATTTTCTTTTCTACACCAACTTGCCAAATGGATGTTGATACAATTTATAGTCTGATTTTTTTTTTCTGGATGGGCTTTTGGTACTGGTAGGATGTTTGATATAGCAACCTTGCATTGTTTTGCCTTAATCTTATTACCCACAGACATAAGGTCAAATCAAATATATTTTTAATGAAATCTGCCAAAGTCATTCATACTAGCATGAATGATAACTGAGGAGTTCTTACCTAGGATTAATTTATCAATATACTTGTCTGTGTCTACAGTTCTTACTCCCAGGAAACAGGACACTGTGGTATTTAGTTTATCTGATATGCATCTGTGACTGTATGAAAAATGAATAATAGAGTCTTGTCACAGGGTGCTCCCCTGTGATGAGTACAGGCCCTAATATTCTTCCAAGTATCCCCCCCAAAAGAGATAACGCTCTGAGGTATAAAATACTAGATGCTGAATAGTGAAGGCATTATATGTTTCTACATGTGAAATGTAGAAACATATAATATATAAACATGGATATATTAAAGGGGTATTGCTTCCATAAAAGTGGAAGTACCTTAAGTGCCCCAGTGGAGCAGACACAATATGTTTTAAGAGTTGTCTGTTTCACAGCTTTGCAGGACCCTTTTAAAATAGCCTGTTAGGTCCTTAGTTTTTCTAGCATTATCTGTTAGATTTGGTTGAACAGATAGCCTGTTATACAGAAATATAATGAACTAGCAAAATTATTAGCATTGCCTTTCTCTTTTCATTTTGTTACCTTATGCTGCATTTTTGGGAGCATTGGTTTAGTTAATAGAAGAAGGAATTACCAATGTGCTCTACTATATTTTAGTAGAAGGGGGAAACTATTGTTTGATTCTGGCAGGAGTTCTGCAGTTTTTGAAATTCCCCCTCCCCAAGGACATAGAAAACCTTAAGAAAAGATTTTCATTTGCAGCTTAGTTCATGCTTCTAATGAGCCAATAGAAAAGAGTTTTACTTTCCAAATTAATAGTTGTAGAGAAGGGAGAGAACCTGAATAAAATAAAAACTAAGATAACCTTTGTTGTTAGCAACCCCTCTGAAACAGAGCTCTCTGTGTTGAGCATTTCAGTAAACTAAAACTCTGTGTTTTATTTAAAGTGTGGAAGTATGCTAGCTTCTAAATGAATAAAGAAGTTGCACTAACAAAACACATGTAGGAAATTAGACCAGGGAGTCCCTAAATATGGCATGGTGTGCCCTTTGGCAAAGAAGTAAATTTAAAGTGAGCAATATATTCTTGTTTGCCTTACCTGTTGGACTGCATGGGTGTTCTATAGGGCTGGCAGCCCACAGTCCGTCTGCTTTTATAGAAGTTGTAATGAGCGGTTTCACTATCAAGGGAGGGGCTTAGCCTTATTGAGACTAATTAACTCTATGCACATTGGTTTAGGACATCAAAGTAAGGTTATGGGATTATTTAGTACAAATACTGTTATACACTTATATACCTAATGTTTAGGAATGAAAATGTAAAGTAAAAAAGGGAACCTGTAATTTGTTTATTTTGATTTTTCAAAAAGGAGGAGGGTCATCTGATTATGATGTCACTCCCCAGATATGTATAAAAGATTACCACTAGGGAGTTAAGATAGAGGATGTCAGTTGGAGCTGACTGCCAGAAGCGGTGGACCTCTGAAGTAAATATGTTTGCAAGGAGATAGCCTGGTGGCACTGCTGGGCAGAGCAGTGGCTCATCCTGAGTGTAGCTCATCTGTTCATTATTTTGTTGAGACTTTGAAAAATATCTGAACTAACTTTATTTGCCTGATTTCTGTGAATCCTGAAGTCAATGTTTCCTGACAAAAATAAAATGATAAGTGCCTTTCCAGCACTTTTTATGCACCAAGTTTGTGGGTCTGCTTGATTTGTTATCCTGACTATCCCAACCCAGCTACAATTGGTATCAGAAGTGGGATACCGGCTGAATGTCGATGGTATAGTGGGGGAGTTCAGTCCAGGGTGCCAGATTTGGCATCGCAGGATAATTGCAGACAAGTGCATGGTGCCAGAAATTTGAGTGTCTGAGGGAGCTAGTGACCTGGGAGAAGCTCCACCAAAGATGGATGGAGATTGGATGGAAGAGTTGGCGAGGCTGGTACACTGGCTTAGTGGTGAATGGCTGGAGGCAAACCAGCACCGAAAAGAGGCTGACCAGCGCAGGAGTGAGGAAGAGTACCGCTGCAGGGTACTAATGAAGGAGGCCAGACTGCGAGATGCTAAAGGAGATGTGGCAAAAGCGATGGAGGACCAGGACTCGAGGGTATGGGAGGAGGTGGATCCTCTGTTGGATTTAACAGGGCATGCTGTGGATTTATTGCTTACAGAGTTACCAATATTTCTGGGCTGTTACCTGGTGGAAGATGATGAAGTCAGTGAGACCCCAGGTAAGACTATATTCGGACATTGTAGACTGGGGGAGAAGTCTACAAGCAAGACTGAAGAAGCCATTGAGGCTGAAGGGACACTGTCTTGTTCTAATACCCATGAAATGTTTAATAGCATGTATAATACTGACTGGGGTAAATTGCAGGCTGAGGATCCAGAGGTAGCCATGTTAAAGCAAAATGTTATAGAGAAAGAAGGTAGCCATGTTAATGGTAATGGTGGGTCAAAGCCAGGGTGGTGGTATGAACAGAAGGATGGTGTCCTTTACCACATGCGGCCCAACCCCTGCACAAAAAGTATAGATGCACAGGTTGTGGTGCCTGTGGCCTATAGGCAACATGTAATAGAAGCTGCCACTTCAGTCCCTGTGGGCACCTGAGCCATGGTGGGGTGTTGGCTAGACTCACTCCATTCTATTATTGGCCAGGTATGTATAAGCAAGTAGCAGTTTATCTAAAGAATTGCCATGCGTGCAACCAGACAGAGGTTCCTGCTACTGCTGGGAATAGAAGGTATCAGGTTAGCAGAAATACTAACACAGGTACTGTAAAGAAAAGGTACCAAAGGGAAGGGACCACCATGAAGTGGCATTCTTGGAGGCGAGGGAGACTCCCACGTAGGCCACTTGAAGGGAGGTGGTAGACTGGTACATTACTGATTGAGATTTTAGACCATGTTGAGTAGTACAAAGTGGTACAAATCCCAAAGGTTGTCTGTAAGAGAATAGGCTGGGTATTTCACAGATATACAGTACCTGTTGGGGACTGTACTTGCCTGGAAATAGATTTTAGGAATTCCAGGTAATGGTGGAAGACTAAAATACTGCAATATATAGTATGCTTAATGGTTAAGGTAACGGTCACTGCTGGGTATATACCCTGAAGCAAAAATGGCCTAACTCCATCCCCTTCCAGGGAAAGGAAGGTGGAGCTATGCTGCCTGATTGGTATGGACCATTTCTTCTATAGATCTTCTAGAAACTTCTGTCGCGACAGTCTTGCTATCCTGTTCTTATCTATTTTCATTTTTCTAGTTTGATAGGCTGGCCACCTACAGACAATTTCTTCTTATCTATTGATCTTTTCTTGTACTGCTGATCTGTTTTTCATTCTCAATGGTCCAAGAGTATTAAGGTTAACAACATTACAAAGGTTAACCATAGTGATAACAGCGGAATGTGCACACATTGGAATATGTGCTGGGTATCATGTCAGAAATGGCTGAGAGTTATTATCCAGACAATACTGGTTGCCAGGGTTATAGGCATCTTGTTTTTTTTTAGGCACATAACTGAGTAATATGTTACCCCAGGGAAAAGTTATGTATAGCGTGTTGTATCGCAACTGGAATGATAGCTAATGTTATGTTTAGCAGGCATATGGGACCCTGGGGTGGAGCTCTAAGGTGAGGGTGGGCCAGAGCTCCACCTTTCCCTATTTTGAAAAGGGTATGGATCTTCGGACAACCAGTAAAATGGTTGCCCTCTTAGGTGAGGAGGAATGTCACAGGGTGCTCCCTGTGATGAGTATAGGCCCTAATATTCTTCCAAGTACCCCCCCCCAAAAGAGATAATGTGCTTAGGTATACAGTACCAGATGCTGAATAGTGAAGGCATTTATGTGAAATGTAGAAACATATAATATATACACATGGATATATTAAAGGGGTATTGCTTCCATAAAAGTGGAAGTACCTTAAGTGCCCAGTGGGGCAGACACAATATGTTTTAAGAGTTGTCTGTTTCACAGCTTTGCAGGACCCTTTTAAAATAGCCTGTTAGGTCCTTAGTTTTTCTAGCATTATCTGTTAGATTTGGTTGAGCAGATAGCCTGTTATACAGAAATATAATGAACAAGCAAAATTATTAGCGTTCCCTTTCCGTTTTCATTTCGTTACCTTATGCTGCATTTTTGGGAGCATTGGTTTAGTTAATAGAAGAAGGAATTACCAATCTGCTCTACTTTATTTTAGTAGAAGGGGGAAACTATTGTTTGATTCAGGCAGGAGTACTGCCGTTTTTGAAATACCCCCCCCAGGACATAGAAAACCTTAAGAAAAGATTTTCATTTGCAGCTCGGTTCATGCCTTTAATGAGCCGAAAGAAAAGAGTTTTACTTTTCAAATTAATAGTTGCAGAAAAGGGAGAGAACCTGAATAAAATAAAAACTAAGATAACCTTTGTTGTTAGCAACCCCTCTGAAACAGAGCTCTCTGTGTTGAGCGTTTCAGTAAACTAAAACTCAGTGTTTTATTTAAAGTGTGGAAGTATGCTAGCTTCTAAATGAATAAAGACGTTGCATTAACAAAACACATGAAGGAAATGGGACCAGGGAGTCCCTAAATATTGCATGGTGTGCCCTTTGGCAAAGAAGTAAATTTATAGTGAGCAATATAATCTTGTTTGTCTTACCTATTGGGCTGCATGGGTGTTCTATAGGGCTGGCAGCCCACAGTCCATCTGCTTTTATAGAAGTTGTAATGAGTGATGTCACTATCAAGGGAAGGGCTTAGCCTTATTGAGACTAATTAACTATGCACATTGGTTTAGGACATCAAAGTAAGGTTATGGGATTATTTAGTACAAATACTGTTATACACTTATATACCTGATGTTTAGGAATGAAAATGTAAAGTAAAAAAGGGAACCTGTAGTATGTTATTTTGATTTTTCAAAAAGGAGAAGGATCATCTGATTATGATGTCACTCCCCAGAAATGTATAAAAGATTACCACTAGGGAGTTAAGATAGAGGATGTCAGTTGGAGCTTACTGCCAGAGGTGGTGGACCTCTGAAGTATATACGTTTGCAAGGAGATAGCCTGGTGGCACTGCTGGGCAGAGCAGTGGCTCATCCTGAGTGTAGCTCATCTGTTCATTATTTTGTTGAGACTTTAAAAATATCTGAACTAACTTTATTTGCCTGATTTCTGTGAATCCTGAAGACAACGTTTCCTGACAAAAATAAAATGATAAGTGCCTTTCCAGCACTTTTTATGCACTAAGTTTGTGGGTCTGCTTGATTTGTTATCCTGACTATCCCAACCCCGCTACAAGTCCCCTATAGCAATTTTATTTACAGGTGAATTTTCAGCTGTGCAGGTAGAATTTTGCAGAGAAGGAACGTTTTGTTCCCCAGTGGGTTCAATTTAATTAATGAATTAATGAAGAAAGACAAAACATATGATATTTGCCCACAAATGGTGGTGCAATTCATCAAAGAAGATTATACTCATCCTCTTCAAAGTGTTATTGTACCACTTACAGCAGGATGTCAAAAAAAGTCACTGTCATAATGCATAGTTTTAACAACAAGACTTCATAACAGGAAACAGAAAAAATCATAATTAATTTAATGTAAACTACATGTACATACCTGTAGTATCTATTCACCAAAATAGAGTCTATAATTGAAAAAGCCAGATATACAACTGGACACATGCAGAATAAACATCAGTGAAGGAAAACATTTGTATGTTTATCCCCACAAAAACAAAAAAAAGGTATTTTGCAGCTTAAATCAGTGGCAGGAGTACATCACCAATGAATGACACTGTATATACTGTACATGCTTATGGCAACACATTATGTTAATGCTCATTATTGTTGCTAACAGACAAAATGCAAGCCCCACAAAGGTTGGTAATGAATTAGTAACTCTTATTCACCCTACTACATTCCCTAGTCTCATGATGCAAGACCAGTATGCAGGTTCAGAGCCATGTGTTTATGGTCTAGTACCTCATACAGGGCCAACATACTGAAGATTTGCAAATTGCAGACCTAATACCCCGGACCCTACCTCTGTGACCCAAGGACAACCACAGGTTCTGAGTCATGTCTCACAGTGAGATGTTGTTTTATACACACTGTACGAATTTCAAATCTGTAACTAGAATACTTTAGGAGTGCACACCTGTGAAGGTTTATGTGCATTATGATGTGTGGTACAACTGGCACAAAATAGTGAAGTCTCTGCACAAAGTAGCAGAACTGTTTGAAAATTGTAACTACTAGGGCTCCATGTCACTTGAGCGATGGAATTACGGCAGTGACAAGTATGATGACGGACACTTCGGCCATGGCAATAATGGCGATGGTAAGTACAGAGACCGCAATAATGGTGACTATTTCTTTTCTGTGGGAGACTTTACCCCATGCACCCCCTTACTAAAATAACCTACTCTGAGGTTGTAGCACCTCAGGGAGGGGAGAATCCAGTATCGCTGTTATTACCATCGCCATACTTTCACATGTGCCGTAATTGCTATTGACCACTTAATGTCACTCAAATTGTCATTGCCATAATTCCTTTGCTCACTTGTCATGCTACCAACTACTAGATACATTTCACAAGTGTAGCTTTCTTTCTTTAGGCACATGCTTATAAAGAGTTGATGTACAATGCACCCTCTGTTATCTGCCACCCTCCTTATCTGCTGGCCTGATCGCCTGAATCATTCTCTTTCTATGGAAATTCTCTCTATTATCCACTACCCTCTCCATCCACTATCTGCCATCACTTTCTGGTGTACTGACCAGGGGCTTGATTCTCAAAATAAATTGCATGCTGCAAGCCCTACTGTAGGTGCACCGAACACACAGCACAATGAGCTTGAGAATTCCCTAGCCAGCAATTGGGATTCTCAATCCCGTGTACCACATGTTCCAAGTTAGTTTTGCTGGTCTAACTTCAGGGACCTTTTTATGCAGTTTGCACCAAATATTTGGTGCAAGCCACTGTAAAAAGGGTAAAGTGTCACAAGTGCACGTGACCTACAGTATGAGAATCAGGCACACTGTGCGGCACTGTGTTTGGGGCAGTGCTAGGTTTGATGCAGGGCTTGTGAAACCCTGCATCCACCTTTTAGAATCAAGCCCCATTTCTTTTTCATGTTACATTTCTTCTGTCATCTGACACATCACTGGCACTGCCACAGTGCATTATGGTCCTGATTTTCTGGTTGTTCTAAATTTCTTAATAAGAAATATTCTACAGTGCCCTGCTAAGGACTATGTTACATTTTAGAATAGCTGAGCTATTTCTAACAATGTCATTAATGAAGAGATCATTGAAACAATCTGTCAGGGATGAATACAAGAAAGATTTCAAATTAGAAGCAATGGTTCTTGATTTTATCTTTGTTTTACTTTTCCAGGAGATAATGCAAATTGACCTGGACTAGTGCAGCTAACCCTTTACCTGTCTTCCTTGGCCAGTGCAGATCTTCAATGGCTGTCAATAAAGTTAAAAAAAATATCCCTACATTAGCAGGCTGTAGTCCTAATGCTAATTTCCCTCATTGTTTCAGAGGACCAGGTATGATTAAAGGTGACAGGAATTGATTATTTATGTACAGCTGTTTGAAATGTCTCTATTTGCATAAATTATGTTCATACCTCTAAAGTATTCCAATTTAACTGTGCCTGAAGAAAAGCTGAAACTGTCATTTGTGTTTTGTATTGTTTTCTTTGTATGGACAACATTTCATGCAGTTCCTTTCGTGGAACCAAGAATTTTGGAGTTTTGACTCTTTCACTTCATGATTTCAGAACCCTGGGCACAGTACTGATCGGTTCATGCTCCCATTTCTGAACCATGAAGTGACATAGTCAAAACTCCAAATTCTTGGTACCATGAAAGGAACTGCACAGAGTGCTGTCCATGGAAAGAAAACAATAGAAAACACAACTGACAGCTTCAGCTTTTATTCAGGCACAGTTAAATAGGGATCCTTTAGAGGTATTAATATAATTTATGAAAATAGAGACATTTCAAACAGCTGCACATAAGTAATCAATTTCTGTCCCCTTTAACAGCTCTTTAACAGATGCATTTATCTGGCACTTTTCAGTGTAAGGTGGGGACCCCACAAAAGACTCACTGTTAGTCGCTGTCACCCTACTGTTAGGGTTTCAACCCCCATAGGCATCAAAGTGCCTGAGTTTAAAAAACAAACAAACACATATTATGGTTGTTCACATCCACTAGAGATTGTTGATATAGCTGCTGGCTTGATTCTGATTATATTTTTCTTTTAAAAAGTGAAAAAAAAGATTGCCCACCATACTGGTGTTACCACACAAAAACACATTTGTTTACATTTCTTAATCAACTCCCACTGCATTTCTCCTGGACTTAGAAATGCCTCTAACACAATCTAGCCACTACTTATGTAGTGGGAGTAGAGGAGACTATTGCATCCTAAATGACGGCACTGTTTGCAGGTGTTACTAATGTTCAGGAAGTTTGCAATAGGAGTTGATCAAGGATTTGAAGCAAAATAAGGTTGGGTATTGGGTAATCCTAGATCCTTTCAACCTGTGAGGAGGGTATAGCTATACATTAGCATGCATTTCACTTCTACTAAGCAAGGAGGCTGACAATACAACTAGCAGCATCATTGAGTTTTAGAGAAGGATAGCAATTATAAAATGTGGGTTCTAAACTAGAAATAATATGATGCTAAAAGGATGACAGTGTCCCTTTAAACAGGAGAACTCTCACAGCACTTTTCCAGACTTTGTGGGCATTGGGTTTACAGCCTTAATAGTTCAATGTCAACCTTTGTGAGGTTTGAATTTTGTGTGGCAGCAACCCTAATGAGAATTAACATACTTTGCCATAAACGTTCTTACCTTTTAAGAAACGTTTCTGTGTGTATGTATGTATCTGTTTGCAGGTGTTTTTTTTTTACAGTTCCCCATATTTCATTTTTTATGGATATAGTCAGCTTGAGTGAAGGTTTTTTTTTCAAGTATGACTTAGAAGTCATTCTTAAAAATGGCAGTCATTGCATTTGAACTGATCAGCTCACAGTGTGTGATACCCATTTGGAGGTGCAGATAAAATGACTTTAATATAAATCATACAGTAACGTAAGCCTATGGAAAAAAACATATGACTAAACAAACTCTAAGATGATCTCTGAAATGGTAAGGATAATAATATTAGCACAATACAGTGGTCTAGTGGACCCCCCCAATTGTCCCTGTTCTGTGCTAATATTATAGTCCTTGTTAGTCCAGTGCCCCCTCAATTGCTCCTTTACTGTGTTGTGATTATTATTATTGCTATCTCTTGCAGTCTATTGGACCACTCTCCTCTAATTGCCCTTGTACTGTGCTGCTTTTATAATCCTTTGTGGTATAGTGGACCCCTCCTCCTATCACTTCTGTACTGTGCTAATATTATTTTCCCTACTAAACTTGTGGTCCTCCCTCAATAGTCCATGAGGTACAATAATATTTGTGTTCATCCCTGGTAGTCTAGTGAACTACCCCACTGCGTGACAAGTAATCCCCCACCAGTACATCTGCTGAGGATCCCTGCCTCACACTGCCCCCATGTGGGTCATGGCAACCAACAAAACCCTCCACTCACCTCCTCAGCTGGCCACAGGCTGACAGTCCCAGATCAGGATCATGAGTACTGTAGAAACAGCTGTTTCTACAGTACTAATGCTCACACTCTAGGACTGTTGGACAGTGGCCATACAAGGAGGTGGGCTGAGGGCTGGGCCAGTTGCTGTTGTCTGGCTCAGAGCCTGTGACCAGGATGAGGGGGGTGTGGGGTGGGAGTGTCATCAGCGAGTGGTCGAGGGAGATAGCCTTTCATTTGGTGGGGGAAGAAGGGTCTGCTAAACTACCAGGGAAGCATATATAAATATTATTGCACATCATGGGGAGAGAGAGTCACTAGGCTCTCAGGAATAATAATTGCAGAGCACAGGATGATAGAGTGAAAAGGGTCTGCTAGACTACCAGGAAAATAATATCACAGCACAGGGCAATTGAGTGAGGGTACAGTGAGGGATGTCAACTATTTATTTATTTATTTATTGCAAAAGTTTCACCAGGAAAGACATACTGAGCTGATAACAGCTTGTTTCCAGATGCATCCTGGGGGAAAGAGGATGTGGAAGGTCATACACAAAGGGTAACCCTAGGAGGCATATGGTAAGTGTGGTCCAGCCCCTAGCCTTATCATCTGCTGAACTTCACTGATCTTCACTGACTTGGAGAGAGACCAGTTATGGAGGGCTGAGCTTCACTGATCTTCACCGACTGAGAGAGAGACCAATCATGGAGGGAAGGAAAACTCTGACAGGTGCAGAAGCAAGGATTCCTTGACAGCAGTTTACCTGGGTGAATCCCCCTTGGAGTGCAGAGTCCAGGCTCCTTTCTCCTCTGAGGCAAATTTTGTCCTTGCTTGCTCTGCTTAGACCCAGCCAGTGGCTGCTCTCTCAGCATAAGGAGAAGTTGTAACACTTACCCAGAATTCCTGGCTGCTGTATCTATTGCTGAAATAATGGTCAGCTAATAGAAAGTGCTCAGCTGGAGAAAACAGATTAGACACAAAGGGCACCCCTAGGAGGCATATGCCAAGTGTGCTGTAGCCCCTAGCCTTACTGTCTGCTGATCTTCACTGACTGCTGCACCCACTACTGAAATAGTGATTGGCTAATAGAAAACTCTCAGCCAGAAACAGCCAGAAGCAACAGCTCAGACACAAAAGGCAACCCTAGGAGGCATACACCAAGTGTGACCAGCCCCTAGCCTTACTGTCTGCTGAGCTTCACTGATCTGTGACTCTCAAAAGGAGAGCAATCTCAGCATCAGGGGAGGCAGTGGTGGGCTACTAATTGCCACCCACCCACCCTAAACTTTTTTTTATTTTTATAGTCACAGGTTTAGTTAAGACATACCTGCTGCCTTCAAGCACAAGAGCACACTCATAACTGGCAGAAGCTACACCCACAAAGGTACAGCTTCATCTGCTAATGGAGGGCAGACCTCAAAGTAGGGAAAATAAAGAGGGCAAATCCAACCATCATCACAGGGTAACGAGATGCCATCTAATATAGGGATGGACTTTGTTAGCTGTAGAATCTGTGGGGTCCTCCATGAAAGACGGACCTTGTGCAGGTCAGGAAACTGTCCCACCTGTTGGATGATAGAGGACCTCAAGGATCAGCTCAGGGCAGCCTGGGCTGAAATAACATGTCTTAAAAGCAAACTGGCCAGTAACACTCCCCTGCAAACCAGCCTTTACCAGCCTCTTGGACCCCTCTCCCAGAAGAAAACTGGACCTGGGGGATGACAGATGGCTAAGGGAAAGAGTTGGAGACATTGGCACAAAAAACAGCAGGTCAACCAAAATGTACAGCAGCACATCCAAATTGAAAACATGTACACCCCCCTAGCATCTATGCCAAACGCCAAGGCAGAGGATGTGGAGGTGTGCCACAAAGCAGTAAAGAAGACCAACGTCAAGGCAAAAAATGTGAAGCATAACATTAGACTCAAAAGGAGGAACCTTTTTATCATTGGGGACTCCATTTTTAATGAAGTGGAGCCCCATTTAGGGGACAGTACAAACACAAGGGTAATGGTAAGATGTCTCAGAGGATCATCAGCTTGGAGGGACACTGACTGCATCACAAAAGTCATACAAAAGGAAGCTAAGGGCTCAGACACCCTGGTCCACATAGGGACAAATGATCTAGCTTGCAGATCATTCAATGAGAAAAAGGAGCACCTGATCTGCCTAGGGAAAATGTTGTCTTCTGTTTCATCCAGCTTCGCCTTTTCTGAAGTGTTGCCTTTTTGGGAAAAGAGGGGCAACAAACAGAAAATCAGGGAGCAGGAGATCAATGAATTTAATGAGTGGCTAAAGGAACAGTGCCTTATAAAGGGATTCCACTTCATCGGTGACTGGAATGACTTCTGGGAAAGGGAGTACTTCCACTTCGATGGTCTACACCTAACAAAGCAAATGGCCTGGGCACTCCATCAGAAATGTGACATTTATGCTAGTAGTTTAAACTAATGGGTGGGGAGAAGGAAACCATGCCTGAGCCCTATTGCAGGAATCTGGTTTCCTCTCCCCCACAAATAGGGAGAATTACTTTGGGACTAAACTCACAGAGGAAAGTTAAAGACAAAGGATATGAAATGGTGGTAGGAAATACCAGCACAAGAAGTAGTAAAATGGTGGTGAAAGCAAAAACTAAGGAGGATGGGTATGCAAACAAATGTGTTAACCAGACATGGAAAGCAATGTCCATCAATACGCATAGTCATGTAAATAAGATCCCAGAACTCACGGCCACAGTTTTGGAGGCTGACCTTGACTGGGTTGCTGTGACTGACACTTAGATCAATGACAGTCACAGCTGGGATACAGTAATCCCAGGCTACAACCTATTGAGAAGAGACCAGAAAGGGAAAAAAGGGGGAGAGGTAGCAAGCTATGTGAAGGAGGGGATAAAGGTGACAGAGCTCCATGGAGCACAGAACGAAGCAGAGGCCCTGTGGATCATTATTGTATCCAGTAGTGAGGCTCTGATAAGGATGGGAGTGATCTATAGGCTGCCATCAGAGGAGGAACAGAGGGACAAAGGTATCCTGGAATTCATCCTAAAGATGTCAGAAAAAGGGGAGATTGTGCTGGTGGGAGACTTTTATCTACCAGACACAGACTGGAGCTCCTACACAGCTGCATCAATGAGGAGCTTCAACATCTTATTGGTACTATGTGAGGCAGGCCTTGAGCAGTTAGTAAAGATGCCTACAGAGGAGAGGGCGGTCCTTGACCTAGCACTTACTAACAGCAACCAGATCTCAGGCTTAGAGGTGAGTAGCCACCTGGGCTCCAGTGACCATCACATGGTATGGTACATAGTCAATAAAGCTGAGGAGGCTAGCCATACAAAGCAGAAAGTCCTAGACTTCCGGAAGGCAGATTTTAATCTTATGAGAGCATACCTGAAGGACAGTCTGAAATGTGGGACAGATGGAGGGTGGAAGAGTATTGGACCAGATTAAAACAGACAATAACCACTACCACAGTACATTGTATCAGGCAGATCAGCAAGCCAAGAAAAAAAAAAGATATCCACTTTGGTTCTCAAGAGAAGTAGTAGTCAGAGCTAAGGAAAGAGGAAAGCCTTCAGAAGATGCAAGAACTCAGGTAGTGACCTTGATAGAGAGGCATACAGGGAGAAGCTGAGTGAGGCAGGAAAAACTATAAGGGTTGTAAAGTACCAAATAGAAGTAAGGATAGCACAGGGGGCAACCAAAGGGGACAAAACCTTCTACAGGTAGATTGGGGAGAGGAGAAAAAGCAAAGGTGGAATCATAGAACTGAAGAAGGAGGATGGCATACAAGCAGAAGATGACAAGGAGAAAGTGAAAATCCTTAACAAGTACTTCTTCTCAGCCTTTACACAAGAGGAAGACAACAACGGACCAGCACTAACCATAAGGAAATCACCGCTGATGGAGTGGACATGAGTCAAATCACAGAACAAAGAGTCCTGGGAGAGCTCAACAAGCTGTGAGTGGACAAAGCAATGGGACCTGACGGCATGCATCTAATGATATTGAGGTAACTTGGAAAGGAATTAGCAGCTCCACTAGCCGCACTCTTCAACAAATCTCTGGAAAGTGGGGTAGTCCCAGAGGACTGGAAAAGTCCTACGGTGGTGCTACTACATAAGAGCAGAAGCAGAAATGAGGCTGGAAACTACCTTCCAGGCAGCCTCACCTCGATAGTGGTAAGATGATGGAATTCCTTCTAGAAGAGCGAATTCTGACTTTTCTAGAAGTGAGCGGGCAGGTGGACCCAAAGCAACATGGCTTTACTGCAGGATGATCCTGCCAAAACAGCCTAGTGGAATTCTTTGACTGGGTCACTAATACAGGGACCGGAGGGGGGGGCACAGTCGATGTGGTCTATCTTGACTTCAGCAAGGCCTTTGACTTGGTCCCCCACAGACGATTGATTAGCAAACTCGAGCACATAGGAATGGGCCCAAAATAATAGCATAGTGAGAAGCTGGCTAAATGGAAGAATGCAGAGAGTGTTGGTCAATGGAGCATTGTCAGGGGAGTGGATGGTGACAAGTGGGGTTCCACAGGGGTCAGTGCTGGGACCAGTCTTGTTCAATGTGTATACCAGTGACATTGCTGATGGTCTGGAAGGAAAGGTGTGTCGGTTTGCAGATGACCTGAAGCTTTGCTGTACAGTGGATTCACTAGAGGGCTTGCAAAAAAATTAAAAAGGATCTGTTAAGATTGGAAAGCTAGTCAAGAGACTGGCAGCTGAAGTTTAACATGAAAAAGTGCAAGGTGATGCATAGGGGAAAGAAGAACCCGGGGTGGAGTACCATCTGGGAGGGGAGAAGCTAACAGCTACAAAGCAGGAGCGTGACCTGGGAGTCATCATCTCTAATGACTTAAAGATGGGGAAGCAATGCAAGAAGATGGCACAGAAGGCGAGCGCCCTTCTGGGTTGTATAGGGAGAGGCATCACTAGCAGGAGGTGTGAGGTGATAGTGCCACTCTATAGTTCCCTGGTGAGGCCCCACCTGGAGTATTGTGTACAATTCTGCAGGCCTCATCTCAAAAAGGACATTGATAGGTTGGAGACAGTGCAGAAAAGGGCAACTAAGATGATTCATGGCCTACATCATAAGACATACAGCGAAAGACTGAAGGAAATTAACCTCTTCTCCTAGGAACAAAGGGGGGGGGCATGACTGAGACCTTCAAGTATTTGAAGGATATCAAGAAGGTACATTCACAGGACCTCTTCCAGATTAGTAGTTGCAGACAGTAAGACAAGAGGGCATGACATGTGATTAAGGGGGCTAGGTTTTGGAGTAACAGAAGAAAGTTCTTTTTTACTGAAAGAGTGGTGGACCCATGGAAAAGACTACCTTAGGTGGTGGTGGAGGTAAAGACAGTCAAGCAGTTTAAATCAGCATGGGACAGACATGTCAATAAGTTAACAACCTATTCCAAGTAGGGGGTAGGAAAAAACATGGTCAGACTAGATGGACCTCATGGTCCCATCTGCCGGCACATTCTATGTATACATCTATGAATAAGCAAAACCAACAGAACAGTTGTAAAATAAGCATTAAAAAAAGCTATACAAAGCAGGTATAAATATAGTCATGGTGGCGACAGAAAACATTTCAATTAAGGAATAGATTAAAATGCATGGTAAAATGGTGGGAGGGGAGAAAAACAAAGTGTGATTTAGGGTAAGAGGGTCAAGGACAGTTACATGAGGGAGAGTGTAAGTTACTAAGAAGAGACTTTAAGGAGACAGCAGAGAATCAGAATGAATAGATAGGGGAAGAGAGGATCAGAGCTTAGGAAACAGTAAGAGAAAGCAGATTGACCAGCAGTAGTTTTACTGGAAGGAAAAATGGAATGTGAAGTACCTCAGTGGAGAGAGTAGCTGGAAACAGAGGGAGATATTAAAAGGGATGAGAGGTAGGAGGGAAGAGCACCTAACCAGAATATAGAAATAAAGGAAACTCAATGGGAAAGGCCCCTGGCATTAAGAGAAGAAAGAGAAAGGGCAGAGTAGAGAAAACAGTGGTGGGTACAAGGGGGAAGTCCAGAGTTAAATAGTGGGTCCAATCTGTCAAGGGAGGATTTAGGTGCACCACTATAAAATAGATTGCCATAATCAAGGATAGAGAGAATCATCTTTAAGATAATCTCATGGTGTATAAGAAGTGGGATACTTGCTTTGTTCCTGTACAGATCACCAAGTTGGGGTGGAGTTTTTGATGAATGGCATCAATATGAATGGAAAAATCAAGATGACAGTCAAAACAAACTCCAAGGTACTTAAAAGAGGATACATCCTCAATCAAAGCACCATCCAGGGTGTGAAAATATGGGAGAGGGGAAAGTCTGGAAAGCCTCTGACAGATGCCAAAAATCATAGAAATTGTTTTTTTGCCATTGAGGGTTAACTGGGTAGACCTGAACCAGTGCTGAATATTTTCAAAATCCAGCTGTAATTGTGAGGTAAGATCACAAGTACAGGAGCCAGATGCATAAAGTACTGTATTGTCAGCATAAATATGAATGAACACCAAAGAGCAAACAGTGGGAACATCATTTAAAAATATGGAAAAAAGAATAGGACCTAGGACAGACCCCTGAGGGACACCCAAGCAGATAGGGAGTGGAGAGGAAACTGAGTTACCTATCTGGACATTTTGAGACCTATCCTCAAAGTAAGAATGGAACCAGCTGACTGCAGAGTCAGAAAGACCTGCTGAGTTAAGCTTGTCCAAAAGGAGAGGGTTTGCCACTGTGCCAAAAGCATTAACAAGATCAACAAAATTGGCAGACGTAATCAGACCCTGGTCCATACCTGAAAGAATGGAGTCTGTGAGCTGATGGAGGGACATAGAAGTGGAGTGAGACTTCCTAAATCCAGACTGAAAGAGCTAGACTTCCAGGGACAAAAATACTAGCATAGTGCAGGGCTAATCAGTATGGGGGGTCCAGTAGACTACCAGGAATCATAATAGTAGCACAGTACAGGGGAGGATGGTGGAAAGGTTCTGCTAGACTACAAGAGATCATAATAGTAGCCCAGAACAGGGACAATGGGTGGGAAGCGAGTCCACTAGACTACCAGGGATAATAATATTAGCACAGTATTGTAAGCAATATATCGCCCCTGCACTGTGCTATTATTATTATCCCTGGTAGTCTAGTGGACCCCTATTGCCCCTGCATGTCCTGTACTGATATATTATTATGAGCCCCGGTAGTCTAGTGGATCCCCCCTCCCACCGAGTGCTCTCATACTGAAATACTATTGTAATCATCCCTTTTATTCTTGTGGACCCCCTTCCAAGGATCACCCTGTACTGTGCTACTGTCATTATCCCTGATAGTCTAGTGGACTACCCTCCCTTGACCGCCCTGTACTGTGCAAATATGATTATTCCTAGTAGTCTAGTGGACCCCCTCCCCATGCTCACCCATCAGGTGCAATAATAATTATATGTTTTCCATGGTAGTCTAGTGGATCCCCCCACCAAGTGACAAACAACACCTCACCAGCCCATCTGCTGAAGACTCCCAATTCTCACCCCCCACCCTCACCCCTGTAAGCGTGACCAGTGCAGTCTTCCACTCACCTCCACAGCCATTCATAGTCTGACAGTTCCAGAGTACAGGATGAGAATAGTAGCACACAACAGGGGCAATCAGCAGGGTCCACTAGACTACCAGGGTTGTTACTAATAGCACACTATAAGAGTGATCTGGAGGTACACTAGACTACCAGAGATCATATTAATATAGTAGAGTAGACTAGTGGACCTCCTTCCCCCCAATTGCTCCTGTACTGTTCTAATATTATTATCCCTGGCAGTCTAGTGGACCCTCCCAAATTGCCCCTGTACTGAGCTATTATTATTTCCCATAGTAGTCTAGTGGACACCTTCCCGTGCACACCCCTGTACTGTGCTACTACTATTATTATCCCTTGCAGTCTAGTGTTTCCCCTCCCTTAATATCCCATGAGGTGCAGTACAATTTATATATTCTTCCTTGCTAGTCTAGTGGTCTGCCTCCCACCACAAGTGACAAACAACTCCCTCACCCGCTAGTGACTCTCCGTACCATAGCAACCTCACCCCAGTCAATGGCTCTGTACCAAATGACAGTGACCAGCACAGCCCTCCATTCACCTTCTCATTTGGCTGCCACCTGACAGTCCTCAAGTGCAGTTGAGGGTATTGTAGAAACAGCTGCTTCTACAGTACTTGCGATCATGCTCTGGGACTGTCAGGCAACACCCCACCAGGGAGGTGAGCAGAGGCCTTTGTCTGATGCCATCAGTTTGGATTAGAGCCAGTTACTCGGGTTTGTTGGGGTGCAGGACCGGGGTCCTCAGCAGGTGGGTGGAGATTTGCTTGTCACTAGATGGAAGGAGTGGGGCATGCTAGACTGTCAGTGAATTACAAATAAATATCATTGCACCTCAAAGACGATTTGGGGCAGGGGCATCTACTAGTCCACCTAGGAGAATAGCACAGTACAGGGGCTATGTGGGGAGGGTATCACTCTTAATGTAACAGCCTTTAGATGCAAGATTGATGACTTTGTCAATGATGTCAAGCAATCCCAAGTTATTAGATTTATAAAGTGTCTTTTGCTCCTTATTGCAGAAATTATTAATATGTACAAAATGAACACCAGGGGCTTGATTCTATAAACTCAGCACAAGCCACACCAACAGTGGCTTGTGCTAATTGCTGGTACACCAGGGACCCTGCACTCAATTCACAATGAGGCAGGGTCCCAGCACCAATGTCTCACAGCTTGTGACACATGAGGCGGTGCACCAGAAAGACGGCACATCTGGTAGGTATGCCGTAAGCTGCCCGGTGGTCCAGCAGCACTCTAGGGTGGTTAGCTATAATGGGTAGGTAATGCAAAACATCTCAAACAATAGGTGACTATGTATAATGTACCATCAGCACAATACTACTATAACTAATCATCAAGAAGACAATGCCAGTATTTACAGATGGGTCAGACATTGCCTAAATGTACCAAGTACAAGTATTACAAAGTAGGTACTGTGGGAACAGGACATATAATCCATTATTTGGCTATAGTAACATGTCCTAGTGTCCCTATTGGTGACACAAGATTTAGTCATTCTACAATGTGTTGTCCTCTTATGTTACAACCCTTGGTCGGGAGTGGCACAAGGACTGCTAGACTAGCCCTGGCCGGTCTAACAGTACTTGAAAATGTGCCCTCTTGGAGGATTTACAGAATCCTGATTTATGGGACATGGCACCCTGTGTCTACCACAAGCCCCCTTGCACCCTGTTGCACCCAGCAGCTTTGCACAGACCTGCCGCAGGGCTGTGCTGGTGCACTGGGTCACTGTTTGGCACAGGGGGCTTTTGAGAATCATGAAGGCCACAAGTTTTGATGCAAGATGCCCCTTGTGCCGCTGTTGTGTGATGCAGGCACCTTGTGTCAAATTCAGGCTTTTTAGAATTGAGCACTAAGGCTCAGTTTGACTGATACAACCTTTTGTACTGACTGACCACTGCTTGTATGGAGCTGGATTGCTGGTTGCAAGTAATTAATGTGTTATTTGTTTTGCTGCTCCCACATTGATGTCATTATTTTCTAAATGTTTCCTTTCACTGTATAAAGAAACCATGTTACCTGCATCATCTTAATTATGCACCCTCTAATTGATCTATTATTTTGACACAGAAATTTATTGTAGATCTTGATGGAGTGAGATCATTTGTATATTGTGTTACATTGATACTACTCAAACCACTTTTTGCACTATTTTTTGAAGTTTATGGGCACCTTTCGGTGTTTATCTTAGGGTTGAAGTTGTTACTTCATGAACTCTGTCACTTCATATAGGGCAATATTTAAAGGGAGGTTTCCCTAGCCAACCCTGCCTTCTTTGAAAGGGTCAAAGGAATGCAAAATGATGAGGTGTCAGTCTTCTCTGTACAATAGTAGCTGAGTGATGTGTTCAACTTTGTGATGATTTGGCATTAAATCACTTCATATCTAGGAGTAGAAAGGAGGTGGAAGGGTACACCACAGCTTTACTAAACACAAGACTAAGCAAGGAAAGATTATGGAGTGGTGCAATGCAATTGTTGTGGGGCCACAGTCTTTTAGGACACCTTCTATAGACTGAGGTGCTGTCCCATAAGTACTGTACTCACATCTGTGGGTTTTGGACAGAGACTGCTGGACTCTGGCCCAAACTGCCAAGGATACAGAGGATTTTCTGCCCCACCCAAAAGCCAACAAGCCTAGTGCTTCTCTCTCAGAAGATGCCGAGGCAGAAGCAGAAAGGATTGATCTTTTTGGGGCTCTTGGAGGATTGAGGAGGTGAGAAGTGTGCACCTTCTCAGCCTATACCACTGCAGGACTCCTTCCCTATACTTGAGGGATGGGGGACCCAAAAGCAGACACCTGTCATAGTGGGAAGGGAAGAATTCAGGATCTTTAGAAAGGGAGGCCACAAGGAAAGCAGAAAAGGTCACCAGCTGATGAGGAAGCATGTTGGTGGGGGACTTTATTATTAGTGGGATAGACTTGGGTGTTAGGGGAGGAAGAGATAGGGAGGTGAAGTGCCTGAGAGGTGGTTCGACTTGTAGGGATGGACAACATATCCACAGGATTGCTAGCACAGCAGGAGATGGAAAGGAGCTAGAGGTCATTGTCCATCTGGGGATAACTGACCTGGCATGCGACAAGGTAGTAATAGTACAGGAAGTTTTCAGGGAGCTGGGGACGGCCTCATGGCATGCATGGTGTCTTTTGCTGAGGTGTTGCTTGTGTACAGCCGATGAGATGCAAGGGTACTTCACATCATGGCATTTAACAACTGATTTGAAGGCATGGTGCATGGAGGAGGTCATAAGCCACATTGAGGACCGGGGGCCAACCTGGGAGAGTATGGCCCTCTATAAGAGAAATGACCTGCATCTTTCCCAGAAGTGATTGCAGTCCTTGGTGTGAAATTTAAATGCTACATGCATAAGTATTTCAGCTAGCTGGAGAGAGGTAGTAAAACCAAAGAAGGCAAACATTGCCCCCCCCCCCACGTGATGGAGAATCAAGGCGGTAGGAAGGGTTGAAGGGGAGTAAACTCCATTAGAGCAGGGGTAGAAGAAGGCAGTGGTGGAGACAAAACAGAGAAAAGGGGGGTATAAATTAGGTAAACAACAGTAAAGGACTGAAGGAGACAGGGAATGGTGAAGGAAAAAAGAGAAGAGGTGGGTCAGGAGAACTTCAGAGAACAAAATGGGTGGGGGTTGTTGAAGTGAGCAGGAGGAAGTGAGGTGTGGAGGGCTATGTGCACTAATGCATGGTGTCTTGTAAACAAACTTCCTAGCCTGTTCTGTATTTAGTGGCCATAACTGAGTGGTTGTACACAGAGCACAAAGACTGGGACATGGCTGTACCATACTACTCTCTGTTCAGGTGAGACAGAGCAGGTAGGAGGGGAAAAGGGGTTGCATTATGTGTGAGGGAGGGAGGGAATAAAGGCCATGAAGGTATGGGGCACCTGTAGGAAGAGGTAGGGTTGCAGGTGCTGTGGCTGTGGAGACACTTTCCATACTGGGGTAGTGCATAGACCTCCAGTTCAGGGAGATAATTTGGATATGGTACTTGGGGAAGCCATCATCAGAATGGCAAGTAAGGGGGAGGTGCTGCTAGTTGGTGTCTTCAGTCTTCCAGACAGAAAGAGGAGCCTTCCAACAGCAGCTTTGGCAAGGAACAGGGTCATCCTTGACTCACTGGAAGTGGCTTTTCTTGGGCAGCTGGCCAAAGAACCCACTAGGGATGGGGCAGTGCAGGACTGGGTGTTTACAAACAGGGACAGCTTGCAGACTTCCCAGCGGGCAGTCTCCTGGGTACCAGTGAACACAGTATAGTGTAGCTTAACATAAAGACAGGAACAGAGGGCAAAGGTTGCCTCAAAAACTGCCTCACTAGGTATGTTCTCAGGGAGGGGTAGAGGCACAGTGGGGAAAAATCAGGGATAGCATAATTAAAGCAACCAACCTGCAGTATGCATGAAGGAAGTGAAAAGAAGGGAAAAATATGATTATGGTTCTGTAAGGAAGAAGCCAAGGCAGTGAAGGAAAAATGGGTGACATTCAAGAGGTATAAGGAAACACAGAGGGAGATGGACAGGGAGCTATACAAAGTAAAACACAGGAAAGCAGGAAATGTGGTAATACTAGCCAAGCCACAGAGAGAAGAAAGGACAAGCAAAGAGGTCACTAAAGTGGATAAGACTTTCTTCAGATACATAAGTGAGCAGAGGAAAGCAAGGGGAAGGATACAAGTATACAAACACATGAAGAAGCCAGCAGAATACAGCCATTTGATCTATCTAGTCTGCTCATATTGCAGGGTCCATAGCTTAGGCTACTGACCCTGGCCCATCCCCCAATCCTCCCATCCTTTCTATCTGCCCCTCCCTTGACCCTTACTTCTCCTTATGTCTGTCCCATCCTCTCTTGATGCTGATCACCTCTTCTTGCAGCTCATTCTGACCAGCCACCACCCTCTCCATGAAGAAGTGCTTCCAAGCCTCTCTCCTAAAACTCCTCTCCTCCAGCTTAAAATTATATCCCCTCATGTTTCAGCTACCACTTAGCTTAAAGAGACCCTCCTTAACCACCCTATTTATCCCTTTCATGTACTCAAAGCTCTCAATTAAGCTCCCTCTCTCCCTCTTCTCCTCCTCCATAGAGTACATGTTCAGAGCCCCCAACCTCTCTTCATATGCTTTACCCTGCTGTCCTGTGATAATCTTTTTTGTCATCCTCTGGACAATCTCCAGAAGGTTAACATCCCTTTTATGGTTGTGAGCACCAGTACTGTACTCCATATTCCAGATGTGGCCTCACCAGCAACCTATACAAGGGCAGTATAAGCTTCTTTCATCTACTGCTGATCCCTCTGGCTATGCATCCCAACATCCTGTTTCCCTTCTGCTGCTTTCTTGCATGTCATGAAGTATTTCAGGTTGCTAGTGATCATCACTCTCAGTTCCTTCTCTGTCTGTGTTGCAAATACCTGGACCCCTCCCTGGTTGTACTCCATCCTGAGAATCATGACTGCAATGTGCATAACTTTGTATTTCCTAGCATTGAAGCCAAGCTGCCAAATCCTGGCTCACCTCTTGACCTTCTTCACATCTTTCTGTAGGTCCTGTATCCCTTCAGCTATGTCCACCCTCTCAAAGAGATTGCTGTTCTCTGCGAACAGGCACACTTTGCCTAAATGCCATCTCCAGTATCATTGATACAAACATTGAACAACATCGGTGCTTGTAGTGAGCCCAGTGTAACCCAACTGGTGACCTTCTTGGTATTAGATAACTGCCCCCCACCACCACCACCATCTGGGTCCTGTTCCTCAGTCAGTTTTCTACCCATCTATTCATCTTCTCCCCAACTCCAAGGTCCAGCAGCTTCCTGATCAACCTCCTGAGGGATACAGAGTCATCATCCCTAATGCTCACCCCATTCTCCTATGCTGTAACATCTCAGCTTCCTTACACATGGAATGGGGTGAGCATTAGGGCTGATGACCCCCAAGGCACACCCTGACGTCTGTTGCTGTGCGTAGGGTGGGGGTTGGGTGGTACAGCTGATTGTGAGGGAGGGTGGTGTGAGGTGTTAGGTTTGGAAACCCTAACACCACATTTCCATACTTTTGTTGCTTTAATATGAACCCTAACTGATACATTAATGAAGTTTTTTGCAATTAATTTCCTTACTTTTTAAGAAAGTGTAATCTTACCTTTATGTGGTTGAGGGAGCATAGGGCCCCTCCCAACAGTCTATATTGTGTTGTGGGAGCACAGATCCCTCTTTGACCTGTGCTCCCATGCATGCATATTGTAATTGTCCCTGATTTTCATGTGAGAGTCGGTCACTGCTCTCCAATCTAACCATAAGTGTACAGACATTTGGCCCGATTCCAGAAGGGGAGATGCCGGCATAAGGTGAGATACGCCAAACCCCATGACATATCTCACTACTTATGCCAGGTGATACGCCAGCCACTATTACAAAAGGTGAGATGCACCATTGGCGTATGTGGACTGCGACAATTGCAGGATACGACAACACTTGTGCAACTGCGGGTTATGACAGCAATATAGCCCAATTCCAGTAGGGTGACTGTTGTAACCCGCAGTTGTGTTTACAAGAGATGCAGTGGCATACCTAAGGTATGACTGCTCGTACCTGTCTTATATGGCATCAGACAGCTGGCACCATTGCATGCCTCCATGTGCAGTGCCCCAGCAATGGTGCCAGGTTAACCCCTATGCCCCTACCTATACACTCCTGCTCCCACTCCCCCTGATCTGCCCAGACCCCTGCAGGTCCATTTCTGGTATGCCCCCCAGATGCCTGTGCCATGCATCCAGCCCCTCCCATGCCCCCTGGTGTCTGCTGAGGTGGTCCAGGGCTGGGGCGGCTTCAGGGGGTTGCCTGTCACTTGCCATGAGTTGCAACATGCACTTGCGATATGCCATGCATGGGCTACCACCACACGCATGGCATATCTTGCATGTCGCAAGTGCTGGGACCCTGCTGCTTCTGGAATCTGGCGTAGGGTCCCTGGCATAGAGGTGACCGGAGTAACTCACAACTGCGTGCAAGTTACACTGGCCTTCTTCGAATCGGGCCCATTGTAATTAATCCTCCTCTACCTGTGGGAGTGCAAGACAATCCAGGCCCTGTGCTACAATCACTCCATAATGGTATCCATTTGGAAGGCCCTGCACTCCCATGTCTCCATAAGTGTAGAAACATTGTAAGTACAGTGCTTCCTCTGTTATTCACCCAACTTGGTGCCAGTGTTTTTGGGTGGATAAGAGAGGGTGGTGGATAATAGAGGGTGCATATTAATTGATAGAACTGTACCTGAAAATAAAGAAAATGTTTAATGTTAAACATTATATGAGGAGATTGCTGGTGTCGACATAGTTTTGTATATAATGTTTTGTTTTGTTGAAAAAGTATGGATAAAAACAGTGAACAAACATTTTAAAAGGACTTCAATAAATACAGTACAATAGATAATCAGTACTGTGGTACAGTGAAGTAAATTGCATTAAAGTGCATCTCAGATAAACATAGCAGAGCAGTATGTTGTGCAGTAATGTTCATGTCAGTTTAAAGTAATCTGTAATAGACATTTGCCTGGCTCTAACAGAAGCAAGTTGTTTTATCTTGCAATGAAGGACTAAGCACTTCTGAATAGCAGACTCATCAGTGAGCTCATATGATTTTAAAATCCTAAGCACAGTGTTTATTGCCTCCTTAGCCCAAGAACAGTAGGAGGTTTTATTTCCTGTTCTTGGCTATCTTGGCTATCATCATCATCCTCTTGGGAATCTTGGGGCTCTAAGAAATCATCAGGGACATTTACATTTGCAACCATTCTGACAATATCATCATCAGTGACGCTTTAATAAACCTCACAGTCAATTTCAAATGATAAATATTCAGCAGTTGAAATTCTCATTTTGGACTGTATAGCCATGGCACCAGATGCAGTTCTTAAAAGGTCATTCAGTTCAGGGCCATCATGCTCAGGAGGCACTCTTGCCATGGACACAGGTGGAGGTATGATGCCAGTGTGATACCAGCAGTTTTGTATTGTCTGTGCTGTAACAGAGTCCCATGCCACGTCAATGAATCTAAAGGCATCACTAAGCAACAGTGCCTGTTGGTTCCCACTGTCTGTACTGTCGATTAAATACTGAAGGTGCTGCCTTCTGTAATGACCTTTAAATGATTGAATAATGCCTGAAATGAGTGGTTGTAAGTGGCTTGTGGTGGTTGGTGGGAGAAAGTGGATTTTGACATTTCCAAATGATTTTGTGACAATATGTGTTGGAGTATTGCCCAGAAGGAGCAAAATCATCCTTTTTTTTTCTCATGAAAGTGTTTAGGTCATTTAACCTCTGTGCAAAAAATGGTTGAGTCCATCCAGGCCTTCTTGTTATCCCTGTATTCAACATAAAGAATGGCATTAAATGTTCTGAAGCACCTTGGACTTGCAGATTTTTCTATCACAAGGGGTTTTAATTTTTTCAGTGCCATCTGCACTGTAAGTTAGAGCAACTGTTATTCTGTCTTTGCATCTCTTGACACCTTTTATAAACTCATTTGTGGATAGTGATCTATTAAGCAACATTTTGAAAAACAAGCCTGTTTCATCCATGTTGAAACAGTCCTGTGCAGAATACTGCTCTGCTACATGTCTGGCACTAAGCATGCCTTCACTTATAACCTCTTTACTAACATCAGCACTTTCCCCAGATATAATGCTGCAGGCTATGTTGTTTCTGCTCTTAAATTTCTGGTGCCAGCCATTAGAGTATGAAATATTAGTGGCATTTAATTGTCCACTAAAATACTTAGCTTTGTGTTTCAGAATCTCATCTATGACAGGAATATTCTGTGCCCTTGTTTTGCTGAACCAGAGAAAAAAATGCCTCCTCTAAGGCTGCATGATTTGGTGTTCATTTGGATTTCCTGGAGTCGGCAGCTGCTGTTTTGGACCACTCCTCTTTTCTAGCAAGGACATCACCTATGGTCCGCCAAGTCATTGGCTTCCCCACAGTGTGGAAAAATGACGAGCAACCTCTTGCTGGGTTGGATATGGATTATCACCTGCAAATTTAATGATTAGGCTCTTCTGAGCTGTGGTTAGAGCAAGACATGTTAGCTTTCCATATGCTGCCTCAGCTATCATTCAGCTGCAGACTTGCTGGTTCTCACTTCTGTGTCACCACCAGCACCCCTGACCCTCAACCCTGGAAGTGATGCTTTTATGTGGTCCGGAGTGGTCTAATTGAAATTGAGAATGAACAGCAAAAAAGAGCAACATTGGAACTCTGTACTGCAGTAATTACCATTTTATTTGTGTTTAAACACCATAAAAATACCCTCCCCAAAATGCTTGTAAATCAGCAATGTACTGTACAGACCAGCATGAGGGGAGCTATGGAGAGCAACAGATGAAATGTGGGTAACTGAGGGTAACTGACAATTAGTGACAAATGATGCTGCTAACATCCACAAGAAGAACATTTCCTAAATAATCTAATACATAATTAAATTAAAATGTGACTTTTTCAGTACTTTGATGGCATGCGTTGTAAGGTGAGTGGCGTAATGACACATGACATTAGCTTAGATGGCAGGAGACAGAAGGAGATTACAATCAGGTAGCAGGCAACTGGGGAAAAGAAAATCAAAAGTGGACTGCAGACACCAAGGGAGGCAGATGAGAGAGGGGGTTAACATGGGGAGGTGATCGGGACCAGAGGTAAGGTCAGTTGCAGCTGAGAGTGGCAGATTATCAATGGGTGAATAAGTGACGGAGAACTGTAACCATCACCTCCCTGTGGAAGTGCCAGGCTCTGCTGGTCCTTCACTTCTGTCTACAAATAAGTGTAGAGATATTGTAATTTACTCTCATCTCCCTGTGGGAGTGCAGAGCCACGTGGGCCCTGTTCTCCCATTACTGCATAATGTTATCCATATGTGGAATCGCAGGGCCTGGAGTGCCCTGTCCTACCATCTATTCATAAGTGTAGAGACCATGTAATAAACCCTCATCTCCCTGTGAGAGCCCTCCAGGCCCAGCAATCCCATGACTGCATAATGGAGGGCCCTGCTCTCCCATTACTGCATAATAGTATCTATATGTGGGAGTGCAGAGCCCTCAGGGCACTGAACTCCCATCTATCCATAAGTGTAGAGACAAAGCGCGGGGCAATAGACATTCCATGTAACCCTTGTGCTACAAATGGCACAGTATCACAGTAACTACAGGGATATTGGAATAAATTCCACTGCAGTTGTAATCAAGGCCTGGCAACATGCATACCTGCTTAGTTCACCTAAAAGTGTACTAAGCTATGTTTCACAAAAAATCTGTATCTTGAAGCTTTTTTGAGATATAGCCACTGAAAGGTATCACAGCCGTCACAATGTTATCCTATGTGCTATTTCTAAACTTCAGAATGTTATAACTATGGAGCCAATGTAAATTTTATCACCAAACCAGTAAAAGGCACATCTGTGGGGCAAGCCTTTTCTAACCTGAAAATTTCAGCCCAAAAATCCTAACCGTTTAATTGCGGTGAAGTGACAAAGAACAATTTTTTTGAAAGTACTGCCTCAAACTGCAACACTACTTTTGTGAAAGTTTCATGCTCTGTGGCATTACTGCAGGTGTTTTGTGAAACAGTGCCTCAATTTGCCACACTTTCACAAAGTAGTGTCACAATTTGTGAAAGTGTCGCAAAAGTAGTGTCGCAAATTTGCTACATCAAAACGGCCTGATTAAAATAAGCATATTTCCAGGCATATAATCAAAATAGTGATGCCAGCATTGTGTTCCATGGACCCCAGTTAGATAAACACAACCACAGGTGTTTATCACAGGGCATTATTTTTTGAATTATAACATTTTTGTGTGTTGCTAACTGAAAACAGATGGCGGAAGCACAAAATTACTTTCCCATTTGCTAAAGTAAAAAGTGCTTTCACAAAAGCAAAAAAAGTGCTTTCGAACAGCACATCTAATTTTTCCCATAGGATATAATGGGAAACTTTAAAGTTGAATAACTTTTGAACGGATTAATATTTTTTCACCAAACCTTCAAAAGGCACATCTGTGACACAGACCCCATATATTTTATCAATTTCAGACCAGACCCCCAAGTCATTTTGGAGATGCAACACGAAAAAGGATTTGAACCTAAATGGTAATTTTCACATAATTTGACACTACACTTCTCCTTAACTGTACATCTGACTGGAATGAAGCTTACAAGATCCAGAGATCTATGGAACCAGATGGTGCATGCAAAATTTCAGGCAAATCAGTCAAACAGTTGAAAGTTATTAAAGCGTAAAATTTGGGGTTTAACATAGAAGTGACAGCTGAATCCCTATCTGTAGTGCCACTATAATGTATTTTATTTATTTATTGAAATGTTTCACCAGGAAGACACACTGAACAACAAGTTGCTCATCTCGCTGTGCGACCTGGGGGGGGGGGTACAGAGGATATTAGATTAGACATACAATTAACATTTATCAGAACAATGGATAAAAACACATACATTAGCATTTAAAAAAGATACATACATTATACATTTCTGGAGTGACTTTAATGGATTAATATGTAGCAGGACTGAGAATTATACATATTGTAGTATACACTGCCCAGACAGGGTGGGAAGTGCAAGTAGATCAGGTATGAGTAAACTAATAAATATTTAAGTGCTAAGAAGTAAGGAGTTGGGGTAGCTGAGGGGAGTGGACAGGGAGGGTCGGGGACGGAGTGGTGCTAATACATATTCATTGACAAAAAACTCCATTAGTGCATCAGTTTGGGTTCCTATTACAGTGACAAAAGTATGGAAATTTGGTGTTAGGGTTACCAACCCTTCCACTCCCCACCCTCCACACACACCAACAGGCATCAGGGTGTGTCTTGGGGTCACCAGACCTAATTTTCACCCCATTCCATGTGTAAGGAAGTTGAGATGGTACAGTATCGGAGAATGTGGTGAACTTCAGGTCCAAGAGCCCTTAAGGCACACCCAGAAGCCTGTTGGTGTGTGGAGTGTTGGGGTGTGGGGTGGGGTGATGGGGTTGGTAATCCCAACACCAAATTTCCATACTTTTGTTGTTGTACTAGGAACCCTAAGTGATGCATTAATTGAATTTTTTTTGCAATGAATTTCCTTACTTTCTGAGAAAGTATAATCTTACCCGTATGTGTTTGTTGGGAGCCAGGGCCCTCCTAGTTCTGCACTTTCATTGGCCTATTCCATGCATGCATATTGTAATTGTCTTTGATTTTCATGTGGGAGTGCAGGACCCTCCAGGCCCTGCACTCCTACATAAATATAAGTGTAGTGACACTGTAATTAACCCTCATCTCTCTATAACACTCCCATCACTCCATAACAGTATCCATTTTTGGGCCCTCTGCTCCCATCTATCTATAAGTATACAGACATTGTAATGAACCCTCATCACTCTGTGGGAGTGCAGGCTCCCAGTATTGCAAAATGAAGGGCCCTGTGCTCCCATTACTGCATAACGGTATCCATATGTGGGAGTACAGGGCCCAGGGGCCCTGCACTCCCACCTACCAATAAGTGTAGAGACACAGAGCAGGCCTAAAGACATTCCAAGTAAACCTTGTGCTGAAAATGGTGCAATATCACAGTAACCATAGGATTGTTGGAAAAAATTCCACCACAGTTGTAATCATGGCATGGCAACCCGCATACTTGCTTAGTACACCTAAAGGTGTATTAAGCTGTGTTTAGCAAGAAATCCACAAAAACACCTTACAGGTCTGAGTAATGAAATGACAGTGACATTGTTCATGAGGTGGGGTCCCAGGAAGTCCATGCTGAAAATTTGATGCAAAAATACCTAAAAATGGCCAAGATATCAACATATGTTAAAAAGCCATTGACAGCCATTATACAGCGCTTACCTTGATTCTTCAGTTCACAGTTTGGCTTTGAAGAGTGCAGACATGTCCCGGTCCACAGAAGATAACAGAAGACAACCTCTGGTGGTAAATATAGGGCCTGGGGGGCTGTGGGGTGGTGGGTTGCTCAGTGGGAGGTTCAGAATGGGTGGTGGAACAGGAAGACAATGAAGAACCATTTTCTTTTTTTCAGGATGACAAAAAAAAGATGTTGGGACTGTTTCTTTTTTCACAGATACTGGAAGCAATGGGACACTGGGTTTGGGCTCCCCAGTATCTCATAGTACTGGGGGGACATACCTGGGGACACTGTGAGCAGAATACCTAGTGTCCCACACTGTCGGGGGGGGGAGTTGTAGGTTGTAGTGTTGACACAGGGATTAGGCACCCCGAAGTCGGCAGAGACATTTTTAAAAAAATACGTATTTTGGTTCATTGGGAGTGGACTTCCCAGTGTCCCACACTGGCATGGGGGAGATTTCTACTCCCGACACAGGGATTGGGCACCCCATTGTTTGCAGAAACTTTTTTTATCTATAAAACGTGCCTCAGCCCACTTAGAGGCAATAACATAATAAAATATCCTTTTATTAGGTAAGCACCAACAGGTGTTTACCTAAATGGAGGATAAGGAGTAAAATTCTTGGCTTATTTTTGGAAAACAATATCCAGGAAAGATTTTGTACATTTACAGGGCCTATGTTTTGCTTTTTTTATTGAAGTAGTGCCACAAATTTGCAGTATTCGTCATGAAAACTGCCTTAAATTCGCGGCAGTTTGTGCATCACAGTGCCATCACTTACGCAAAAACTGCCCCAAATTTGTGGCAGTTTCACAAATATAGTGCCACAAATTTGTGACACTACTAAGGGCCAATTAAAACAAATATTTCCGGCCATGATTTTAAAAAAACTAAGATCTGGATCTTGTTCCTTGGGCCCCGATCAGGTAAACACAACTGCTGGTGTTTACCAAGAGGCAGTATTTTTTGAATTACAGTGTTTTTTTTTTTCCCTATCACTAACTGAAAAGAAGATGGTGGCAGCATGGCACTAACTTTTCCATTTGAGGCAGCAAAAAGTGTTCTGCAAAAGCAGAAAGTGCTTTCGTACAGCACATATATTTTTTCCCATAGGCTATAGTGGGAAACTTTAAAGCTTTTTAACTTTTGAACACATTAATATCTTTTCAACAAACCTTCAAAAAACACATCTGCAGCCCAGACCACATATACCCTGACAATTTCAGACCAGACCCCCAAGTCCTTTTGGAGATGTGGATGAGCAAAGAATTTGCACATACAGTAAATGGTAAACTACATAGTGTCTGGCACTCTGCAGCTCCACAACCACACCTCCAACCAGAAAGAAACTTTCCAGATCCAGAGATCTATGGTACCAGACTGCACTTGAAGAATTTTGGGCACATCGGTCTTACTGTTGCAATGTCATTAAAGTGCTAAATTTTGGGTTTAACATAGAAGTGCATGGGCAACCCTAACTATACTGGCGTTATTGTGCCAGTATAATCATATGTATATATATATATATATATATATATATATATATTTAGAGGCAAAAAACTCCATTTAATGCATTAGTTAGGGTTGTTCCACAGCGACAAAATCAAGAAAATTCAGTGTTAGGGTTGAAGGTCCCCCCTGGGACCCTCCCGACCACACCCGCCACTGGCATTGGGGTGCGCGTTGGGGTTGCCAGCCCTAACTGTCACCCCATCAGATGTGTGAAGAAGCAGAGGTATAGGAGAATGGGGTGAAAGTTAGGACCGACAATCCCAACACACACCATGATGCCGGTTGGGGTGTGGGTGGGGGGTCCAAGGGGGGCTTTCAACCATAACACTGAATTTCCTTGCTTTTGTCACTGTGGAACAACCCTAACTAATGCATTAAACATAGCTTTTTGCCTCTAATTTCCCTTCTTTTTGAGAAGTATAATGAGAAATAGTGAATGTAATGCAGCGGTGGGAACGGCCTGCCATGTGATGTCTTGTCACATAGTAACACGAAGCCCACAAACGCAAATGGTAATGCACATGGTGACGCAAAGCAAAACTGATAAACAGTACTGTAGACAGAAATGGTTAAAATAACACAAACGCAAATGCAAGCACAAGTGCAAATGGAAATGCGAAGGGTAACACGCATGGTGCCGTAGATGGGAACAGTAAGTGAAATGGTTATGGAACCACAAGTAGAAGCAATAAGAATAACAGTAATGTAAGCACACAGGCTAGTTTTCCCCAAAAGCTGCATAGAGAAAGACAGTGAGTACAAAGAATGTATGCATAATAATGGGTCTCGGAGCAGAAAATGAGGAGTTGGAATAGTAAATTGCTTATATCTCAGGAACCATACAACATAGAAAAAAAATTAAAAGTCATATGATTTATGACTTTCCTGGCTAGTTTTGTTAGGGGGCTAAGCATTTTTCCAGCGAAAAGTCCATATCTCGCACCGTTTCCGAGATATGGGCCCTAAAAGGCACGGCGAACGCCATAATGTTATAATATGGAAAAAAAAGAGAAGCTCAGAGTGCCTTAACTTTCACTCCCTGTAATATTTTTTCACCAAACCAGTAAAAGGCACATCTGTGGGATGTTGGCTTTGTTCTCTCCAAATTTCAGCCCAAAAGACCAAACCATTCTTTTGCAGCAGGGTGCCAAAGAATTGCTATCATTTTCACACAGCCTGGAAAAGTACTGGCAAACTTTGCAAAAGCTTTCGCAAATTCATTCAACACTGTCACAAGTGCAAAAGTACTTTGTGAAAGTACTTTTTTGAGAAATCTGAAAAACATATTTCTGGGGGGTTTTATCCCAAAATAAAGACATGCCTAGCATCCTCAGGGTCAGACTAGGTGAATACAAAAATAATTAGATTGCTAGAGGGTCCCAAATCTAAATGGCAAGCATTTTTCTGATGACCAACTGAAAACAAAATGGTAGATTTGCGACAGTAAAAGAGCCATTTGCGAAAGTAAAAACTGCATTTGCGACACTGTCGAACTTTTTGTTAACTTTTCCCATTGACTTATAATGGGAACTTGTTTTTTGAATAACTTTTTAACCGTTTAATATTTTTTCATGAAATCTTCAAAAGGTACATTGGGAACCCTGGCTACACATTCCCTGAAGATTTTGGACTGGTTGCACAAACCATGCAACCTCTAGAGATGACCAAAAAATTCAAAAAAGCGTAAACGTGCATGCGCAGATCATGCTTATTAACTCCGCAGCCGTATATCCAAACAGTACGAACGTTGGCGGAACCCAAGATCTATTATTCTTGATTGTGTATTTCAAATTTCAGGCAAATCTGTTGAACAGTTGCAAAGTTATTAAGGTGCAAACTTTTAGGTTTAACATGTAAATGGCTCCTCAACCCTAACTATGGTAGCACTACCGTGCTACCATAATATAAATATTTAGATAGATAGATAGATAGATAGATAGATAGATATCGGATACATGATGGGCATGAGTGTGATATTGAAAATACAGTATTTTCACTCCTCTAGATTGACCTCTGAATACTCATGAGTGTTACTATAGGATAGGGCATCATCATTCATTCGTCAGCAGGGCATTGTGGAGGGAGGCATCTCTCTACAGTGCTGGATAGTTTCCTTTTTTTATAGATCAGACTACCATTTATCCTTTTAATTTTGAGGCTGGGGAGGAGGGAATTTGTGGCCCCGATGATGGCAGAGTGGAAGTTCCCAGTAATTTTCTGACTTGGTGGGATGGGTATGGGGTGGGAAGAGGTGGGAGGTGTGTTTTTACCAATGCAGTCTGGCTATGGGAAGGGAATAAAGGGATACTATACATTTTAAAAAACTGGCAAGATTGTGGAGGGAGGAGGGAGGTGGTAGCTGGAGGGTGGTGAGGTGGGGTTATTATCTTTAAGAGGGTCTTGGTAGTGGGAAGAGGTGGTAACAGTTTGTCACAATGGGGGAAGAGGTTGTTACACATTTGAAAAGCATTTTAAAAATGCAACTTTTGATTGTTTTCTTGGGTGAAGTGTTTTGTCTGGCAAAAGCTTCAAGTAATGGCACTTTACCTATACTTTCACCATTGAAGTGCCTTTACACATTGATTTTGTCAGGGGAAGGTACGCTCTTTGCCAAGCAAAAACTATGTGAAGTGCACTCTTCAGTGAAACAATGTCATGGAAACATTGTGAAGTACAGCATGTCACAAAGTGAATTTCCCTGACTTTGCACATCACTGCTTATATTTATTCATAATTATATATCATGAAGTCATTCTTAGTTAATCAGAATTATTTATTTCTAAACATTCCTGGTACACTTATAACCATAAGATGGTGTCTCATGCACAAAGTTCTAAAATTCTGAAGTTCTAAGTTCAGTTGATAAAGTCCATTTTCCATAAAGGGGAATCTCTAATATTCTTCAAGGAAAAACATTTTAAGCCAGCCTGCTGGTACAGCGGTAGAGCTACCATTCTCAATGCTGATGACCTTGGTTCAGAACAAGACTGGGCCTCAGAGGGTCAGCCAGGGGGAGGCAGGATCGAGCACCCAGAGGATGCTCTCCATCTCCAGGAAGGGAAGGTGTTGCAACTCGCTGCACTACCACCACCTGGGTGAGCACGGGTGACAGTGCAGGGATTCCACAACTGATAAGAAGGGACCCTTAGACCGAGCACATGGATTGGCTGTACCAGCTCTGTGGTGCACCAATCCCATTACACTCTTAGCGGGGTGGGCGGGCTAACAAAAATGGGAAAAATTAAGCACAGACAGGAAGGATGAAGCCTCAGCCTGCCCCTCATGCTCACCACTGGAACCAAGCCACCTTCCACCAGTGATGCTACCAGTCTTCACCTCCACCATGGGTGGCCAGTTGGACAGTGGGGAAGAAATGCCATGGAGCTGAAGGTGTACCCAGCCCTGGGAGGTAAGCCAGGTGGGCAGCACAGTGATGGGTCGCAGATGGGCTGGTGGTCCCGACCAGATGGGTGATAAGTTCTTGGCCTGGCTGTATAAGGACAGAAAGCTGGCTGAGGTGGAAGGAGGTTGTAGCTTGGCCCAGAGTGGTGGACAAACTATGTTAAAAAGAAAAGAAACACATTTTGATTTAAAATTTTATTTTTTTTCTAAATAAAGGTTTTAGCATGCTTTATAATATGTTTGTACGTACAGTTACTGTGTCTTTCATGGCTATATGAATTTCTTCTGAAGTCCTTTGTGTGCCAGAACTGCTCAACTTCATTTCACTTTTCTCTCATCCAAACACATTGTTAACATACTCTTATACCATAAAAGCAGTAAATTTACATATGAACATATATTACTAAATAAACCAAAACAAAATCTTCTAAAGACAAAACATTCATTATCTCAATCATGTTGCCTTGTCATATAAATACAAAAAATACATAAAAATAACCCAAAACAGATTTTTATATTACATTACTATCTTTTTACTACTTATTATCTAATACATAAAACACATACTATAAAAATAAAAATAACAGAAGAGATAATGTAAAATAATTTTAATGCAAAAATATAATTGTAAAATGTATGGTGCTGCAGAGGAGGATATAGAAATTGGCATGAGATAAAGCAGAGATTTGAGTTTACAGGAGAAAATACACATTGAGGTCAGCAATGTATGGAAACTATTACTGTAGTTCACGCAATGTCATGGCACTTTTAGTGGGTTTTTCAGACTTTGTCACAAAATCACTAGAAGTAATCCACAACAAATGCAGGCCAACAGAATATGCCACATATATAATACTATAGTATTGTAATTCATATTAATTGCTGATCACAAGGCTCCCCCTTCTTGTAGTCGGTTTTATGCAATCCCAATTTTGTCTTACAGGCCACATTGCCCCTTCCACCACTCAAACGGACTGAGACCATGTACAGTACTTTGGAGAAAATGGCCACAGCCATGAGTTTATTAAACAATTGTAACACCATTTACAGTCAAATCAGTGTGATGTACACAGCAAGGTAGTCATGGCAAGACATTCTTCAAATGAAATCATCATTATAATAGCCATCCTCTTTCCCAGAGGGTAGCCGACAGAATGGATACTAACATACAATGTACTCCAGCCTTCAAGACATGAGGGATGCCTTTGGGCTGGATACTGATGCACCTTCCCTCATCAGAGGGTGCTGAAAAACAATGAGTAATGCCTGAAGAGGCTATCTTTCTGACTTCCTCCCAAAGTGGTAACTCCAGCCAAGTGGGGCCTTTCCATTTGCCAGCCTCAAAGTGGCCCACCTGCAAAGATGTGTGATTCCCTGTTACCCCCTCTGTACAGACCTTACAGGTCTACAGTACCACCACAGAATGAGCATAGCTCTTGATACTCATCACACCGCCACCAAGCACTTTACAGTACTACTTTCTTCACAGCACCTTATAAGCCAACTATAAATCTATCATACTCTAGATCAGACAAGTGCACACCATCATGGGCATAACATCAGGGTACTATTACAGTAGATTCTAATTAAGTGCACTTTGGATTAGTGCACTACTTTCATGTTTCCCAATTTTTTCATATATATTACGTGTTAAAAATTCTGCTTAAGTGCATTCTGTATAAGTACACTTTGTGGTTAAGAACACTGTCCCCCATTGAACTTGCGCATGTTAATCACTGCAATTCACTCTGCATTTGTGCACCAGTTTTTTCATTGTCTCCTAATGAGGTGTTACAGGTGTATTTAATACCTCACCCTGAGCTGGTTCAGTATTCTCCACAGGCTGGCAGAAAGAGAACGGAGAGAAAAAAAGTGACATTAACACTCGCCCAGAAAATCCAGGTGCTCCGGCGATTGGAACAGCAGAATGTAAGGAGGACAGAGGTCACCTCTGAATTTGGAGTCGATGTTTCCACTGTTATTACATTCTTTAAGTAAGGGCAAACTGCTGTCTGACTGGGAGAGATGTGAAAACCAAACAAGAACAAGAAGGAGAGCAGGGAAGAGTGAGGAGGTGGAAGCAGCACTGCTGCGATGGTTCACTGCAGCCAGGTGTATGGATGCCCCTGTTAATGGGCCAATCTTTGTAAAAAAAAGCTGAAGATCTTGCAGCAACCATGGGGCTAAAATTTACTGCCACAAGTGGCTGGTTAAGCCACTGGAAAGAAAGGAATGGCATTATATTCAAGAGGTGTCACGGGGAGAAGAAAGATGCCGATGAAGAGTTGACTGACACCTGGTTAACCACTATGCTCCCGCAACTGTTAAAAGATTATCCTCCAGACTGCATATTTAATTGTGATGAGACCAGACTTTACTTTAGAGCTACATCTGAAGGGACACTCTCATTTAAATCTTTGACCGTGATCTCAGAGGTGTTAATAACACTTTGCCAGACTGCCAAAAATGCAAACTTCGACTAAATGCACTTTCCGCTTCAGTGCACGATTTCTTTGTGCAAAATGATCGTGCATTTAAGCAGAATCCTCTGTACTACAATTTCATAGTAACCAGGACAGACCCCCAACAGAGTCCATAAATGGCTGATTGCCATGTTGGTCAATCTGTAGGCTCTCTCAATTACTCTAGGACCCTGGGCATGCTGCCAATGCCTCTTTTGGATGATGTGTAACCAGATATTGTGCACCTCTGACCAGATATCCCAAAACAAAACCATGTCCTCTTTCATTTGTCACAATAGTTCGAGTGACTTCAAAGCCCCCAAATCATTGCCTCCTAAGTCCATCAACAGGACTCTAGCTGGACCTCACAGCTGTGCTTCAGCCATGATCTAAGGGAGAAAATCACCCCATCTCATCCACCACAATCCCATCCAGTGGACATGTGCATGATGGGGATGCATAAAAAGGTTCATGCCTCTTTGAAAATGCCTTGTTCTGATAGCTACCCAATGTATGAAGAAATCCCACATATTCACGGTCGGTTGCCTTGGGATCTTCCACCTGCCAGAAAACAAAATCAGAGGTTAAGAAAAATTAGATTGCACGTATCTTTCAAGAGCCTGTGACCTCCAATGGCAGAGGGTCTGAATCTGGCTGTCTTTAAGCCCTTCTACCCTAGTGTATGTGGCAGCCCCATCATGGAAAGAATGGATATTGAACTCCTTTGAGTCCACCTCCACCTCCTTCATGGTCTTCTCCAAAACATGACAAAACTTGTATGCAGTTGGGGGGGCCATCTTCATGCCAGACAAATGAGACCCTTCCCTGGCCATCCGGTGGAATATAAAGTCTTGCACCCATGCCTAGATGTTTCACTGCACCCCAGAGGGGCGACCTCAAGCTGCATGGCTGCACCAGAATTCCCGGAACAGCCTGTCTGTCTTGATATTTTGCAATTGGATGAACACCCCAACTAGGGTCACTGCCACATCACCATTCCCCAAGGCCAGTGGCAAACTGGGAGATTTGCTTGGCTGTACCAACTCAGATACTCAAAAGGTCCCACAAAAAGTCACCAAGAACATCATGTGGAACAAACGTGCCTTCAATGGTGATGAGCACACCCTTGGCAGCTCATCCAAAACTCATTACAACAGGGCCAGGCTAATCAGCTGTCCACCATTTGGCCACTTTGGGACCCCATGGGCCAATCCATCCAACATCTAGCAAAGGAGAAATATCTACATGGTGTCTTCCTTCCTTGTGACCTTAGGAAGACATAAACTATCAGCTAGGTGTTGCCCCACAGCACCTCGAGAGGACCCTTCTTAATTCATATTGTGGTCATATGAGCATAGTTGCTCAACTGGGATTGGCCACACATTCACCCAGCCCCTGGGCCTAATGGCCACTCAAAACTTTCTCCACCCCCTTCTGGTACTCTGCCTGAATGCTGCACACTAAGGAACTCCTGAGTAGCTCCCAGGTATCGGGATCATTAATTCCCAGAGGTAGGCTGGGACTTCCCGGCGGTAAGTTTCGCCTTCAAGAGCCAACTCCCAGCATCTCTGCCACTACAAACAAAAACAGCATCAGTAATACTGTTATCTGTTCCTGGTACATGCACAGCTTTAACTCTGTATTAAGAACCAAACATTTTAACAAAATGACCCACATATAAGGATACTCAGTTGCCCTTGTTTCCCGGCCATTAATAGTGTAGAGTACCCCTGTGTTGTCTATTCTGAATGTCACTTTTCTGTCCTTAAACTGTACCCCGCCATGACCAGGGCCACAACTATGGGGAAAAACTCTAGGAGAGTTAGTTGCCTGAGTATGCCCTCTTTTTCCCAGGCATGGGGCCACCACCTCATTCACCACTCATCCTGAAAATATGCCCTGAAGTCAAAGCCCTCAGATGCATCTGTAAAGATCTTGGGCCTCTGGCTGATGATCAGCTCTGGTCAGATTGACATTCCACTGAAGCAATTTGGGAAGGCCAGCCACACCCTGAGATCCCCCGTCTGTTATTCTGACACCCCTATCCGGTGGTGGGACTTACTGTATCATGTGCCAATAGTTCTTAATTGGCGAAGAAATATCCTGCCCATTGGTTTGACTTTGCAAGCAAAGTTGAAGTGGTCGAGCCCTTGCTGCAACTCATGCAAGGTAATTCTGTGAACCTTGCCTCTACCATAAATAGGAGGTCGCAGAATGCTAGAACCTTCTCCAGAGGCAACTGAAATTCAGAGGCCACCATGTCCATCTCTATGCCCAAGACAAATAAACTGGTACAGAGGACTTCAATCTTGTTATAGTGCAAGGGGACTCCCAGATCAGTACATACTGGATGGAAGGCCTCCATTAACAGGCCACACATGGTGGTAGCTGATTGCCTCATGAACAGAAAGATGTTCTTGATAGTCTCGAGGATGTGACCAACCAGTTTTGACCTAGGCCCAGGTCCAACCTGACTTTTGATTGGGTGTGTGGACCTGATTGGATCAGTGGTTGCTGAGATTGTCCAGTGTTCCTTGGGGAGTGGAGTCTTTCCTATGGCCATGAAAGAGGCCTTGGATAGACCCTTGATGATGAAACCCTCATTGAATCTGGAGTGTCTCACTAACTACAGACTGGTCTCAAATCTCCCATTTTTAAGGAAGGTTTTAGAAAAAGCTGTGGCCATCCAGCTCAACACTTGTCTTTCCTCCTCCATCACTTATGAGTATTTCCAGTGTGGATTTAGATCTGGCCATAGCATGGCGACCACCCTGGTGAAAATGTGAAATGATTTCTTGATGGCGAGAGACAGGGGAGAATGTGCCATCCTAGTTCTCCTAAATCTCTCAGTGGCATTTGACACTGTGGACCATAAGGTGTTACTGGACCAACTGTTGAACTGGTGTGGACTAACTGGTAATGTCATCAACTGGTTTAGGTCCTACCTCATGTATAGAGTGCAAAGGGTGATGATGGAGATATCCTCATCCAACCTGATGCCTTTACTCTGTAGAGTTCTGTGGCATCAGTCTTGTCACCTCTGCTGTTCACGGTGTATATGCTACCATTAGGAGATGTTATCAGGCTGCATGGGCTGGGTTTTCATTGCTATACCGATGATATCCAGCTATATCTGTCCTACACACCTGGGAACCAGATGGCAGCCTTGGTGCTTAACACCTGCCTGGAGGAGATCCAAAACTGGATTACTCAAAACTGGCTGCAACTTAACCCAGACAAGGTGGAGGAACAGGTGTGGATCCAGGCCATCGATGTGATAGAGGGGGATCTGGGAATGTCACCAGGTTGGTGCTGGGAGGCATTTCCCCAGCTCAGTCTATTTGGGTCAGGGACCTGGACATTGTACTTTATGGTGGTCTGACATTTGAGGAACAGGAGTTGGACATTGTGCAAGGTGGTTTTTACCATCTGAGGAACATTGCTCAGATCTGGGCCCTGATACCTGCTGAGGACCTGGCCACCCTACTGCATGGCTTCTTCATGTCCAGATTAGACTACTGCAATGCTTTGTACCTGGGGCTATCTGGTAGCAACCTCCACTGTCTTCAGCTGGTGCAGAATTCAGCAGCTAGACTGCTAACTGGTGCATCAAGATCTCATCATATTACGCCTGTCCTCCATGAACTGCAGTGGCTGCCAGTAAGGTACAAGATTGCCTTCAAGTTTGGATTATTGACCTATAAAGCCCTGCATAGAAAGGGACCAGATTACCTGCAAAACCACCTGGTTCCTCACTGCCTGTCTCGCGCTGTCTTTTCCTCTGAGGACTGCCTTCTGGTAGTTCCCAGGGCTAGGTTGTGGCATTCTGAGGATCGTGATTTCTCAGTTGCCTCACTGACCCTGTGGAACTCATGCCAAGACATTTGAGGGATGCACCCTTAGTGGAAACCTTTAAAAAAGGACTGAAAATGTTCCTATTTAATCAAGTGTGTGATCTACATAATGTATTTTAACCAGAAGGTCATGTATTGTACTAACTGTTGTTTTATGTTATAGATAGATAGATTGACTGTCTTATATTTAAATGCTACATTGCGTTATTGGAATTTTGTATTGCCTGATGTTTTTAAATGTTTGTTAAGCACTCTGAGTCTCCAGGAAGGGTCACTTTATAAATAAAGTATTTATCTATCTATCTATCTATCTATCTATCTATCTATCTATCTATCTATCTATCTATCTATCTACCTATCTATCTATCTTCAGATAGTGCACTACCTCTGAATGTCCTGCCAGCACATGGTGGCCCAATGCAGAAAAGTGCTGAATTGTTCAAAGGCAGTGCACTCCAGTGCACACTCTATTGGCATACCATTATCTATATGATACAGACCCTCAAATTTCATGACCAGCAAATGCTGGTCATCAGGGTACACAAGCAACAGTCAAAAAGTGGACCTTATGTCTGCCTTTTCTAGGACAGCCCCACACCCCTCTCCTCAGATCACCTCAATCACCTTGCTGAATAGTACATTAGACGTTGCCATGCAAGCTGGATCAATATGATGACTGATTGAATCCCCTACCAGGTATGACAAATGATATATCATCTACAATTCTCCCAGGGCCTTCTTTGTAACAAGCCCAATAGGGGACAGTCTTAGATGAGTCCAGGGAGGTGTTGCAAATAGCCCGCTAACCATACCTATAGCAACCTCTTTATCTAGCTTGGCCCGGATGACATCTGGTTGATCCCTGGCAGACTTCAAGTTCTTCACCCCATAGAACTGGTGTGAGCCATTGTGCAGAGTCCTGAAACCTCCTCTGAAGCCATCTGCCAAGCTGTGAGCAGCTGCCCTCTTCAGGTATTTTGCTACTCACCTATCAGTGAGATCTGACTTTATTGGCATTGGGAGGCCTGCTTTTCCAATTTCAAAAGGGTCAAGAGAGGATGATCCACCTTTTGCACTGAGTAAATGGGTACAGGTGGCCACAGGCCATAAACACACATGCTGGTATTTACAAAACTCTGACTTATATGTACCTTGATTTTAGTTGCAGTAATGCCCTCCTGTCCTCTCCCACTGCTGCTCTGCCTCTTCTCTTCAGCGATTGCAGTCATCTGAACAGGAACCCCCTATCGGAATGCTGAAATCCCCCACCGATGTCAATCATGCACAATAATGGGAAGTCCAATATGTCCCAACACCTATCTGGCCGATTCTGCTTTCCCCTATGAGATCCTCCATCATATTTTAGCCATCCCCAGTCTGACTGTAGTATGTTCACAGATCAGTCACCTTTTCTGGATTCTCCAGTATCAATAATCCTGCAAAGATAGTGAAGTTGGCCAACCAGTTCTACCATGTGTACTGGATTTTAACCTTGTGCTTATTCTTCACTAGCTCTGGGTGAAATGTATCTTCTGCCAGTGAAATTCCAATTTCACATCCACATAATTTCATGAAATTTCCATAAGACTTTTGTGAAATTTTGCCAACATTTTAATTTCAATTATTTCCATCTAATTTACAAAGTATTTGTCCGAAGTGCACCACATTTGGAATCTATGATGACTTTACCAAGGCCCATTCAGAAGTGAACCAAGTTTCAGATTTATGTCTTTAAAGGTGATCGAGGTGTATACCTCCAAGCATTCAGAACTTTTAAAATTACATCTCCTAATTATGTAAACTGTACAACTTTAAACCCCTACAACTTTAAAACTATGGAACAGAACATCACCAATTGTGTTACAGTAGGTTCATTGATCCTAAAGATTAGACTTTGAGGCCACCACCATGTCCTAGCAGCAAAGCACCGTACTGTCATGCTGACAAACTTGGTTTATAAGCAAGCCAGAGAAGTCACATAAGGAGGGAGGCCATGGCTGAGACATCTGCCACTCAGCAGTTTATCTTGGTGGGAGAGAGTTGGTGGTGGGTTCCACCAACACAGCAACTACTGTGGCTATGCCAGGGAGCTTGCTTCTGTTGCAGGGGAAGATGTGGCTGTGCAAGGCTAACAGAGGCACCATCACCACCAAAGGAGATGGGAGGGAAAATATTGGAGGAAAACCTGGTAGCCAGCTGAATGATGGCTGGGTTCAGCCTGATCAGGTTATATCCCTGTGAACTGGGTATATCCCTGAAAGATGAGCTGACACTCAGGAGAAATAATATGGAAAAAAAGAGGATGTGTGTGTTAGCTGTTTAATTTTGTGATCAAAGGCTAATCATGTTATAAGCAGCCAAAGATTCCAAAATAACTGCAGTAATTAAAGTTGAATTTCATGAGCTTTTGTGAAATTGTGGAATGTTGTCATACTTTTATCAAAGTCATGTCCATGTATTTTGCTCAGTAATACACTTGGATTGCCATTGTAGAGGTAGGTAAAGGCTGAGTAAACTTGCAATTAGGTAGCACTCATAGAAAGCTCCATATAGTAAAAGCATAGTGGTGCCAAGTATCAGGTCGCTATCTTGAATGATGAACCATGAAGAATAGTCATGGACATCACTGTACATGAGCCTGAATTCTTGCAGCATGCCTATATCACTATTAGGAAGAACATTATGCCACCTGCTGACTGTTCAACAACAGTATAAAGAATTGGCACCACCCATATCTCTGGCACTTAGTGCACAAGTCACTGAAACTATAAGTAATGAACAAAATTGTTTATTCCAACTGGAATATGAAGTAATTTCACCAGCTCTTCAACAACCCTGCAGATAACGATGTATATTTTTACTATTTGAAAATAGTGACATCAAGTGACTCCAAGCCTCAAGCCATACAACTAGTTATGGCTTAGGCCGTTGTGACAGAAGTATATGGATATCTTTAGTCATGATGGAGCACGATGCTGGGCATCACTGTTGCAGGAGTGTTGGAAGATATTGAAGTGCCATCATGCTAGTGCAGGCAAGGTAATTCAGTGGTGATAAGCACTTTGTGAAATTTAAATTCCGCAAGTGGAATTCCAGTGGCATTACCTAGTATGTGTTCATGAATTTTTGAGCAAATTTTGCCAGTTCTTAATTTCTAAAGTACCCACAGTACATTTTAAGCTAATATACCACATTTATCAAGCTTAATTATATTCTGGGGCATATTTACTTTGATATGCATGCTGTACCTTAAATATATACCTGCAACTGCAGTGGAACTATAAACATTCACATATTTTGAAACTTTTCACACTGTTTAACAAATAATTAATTTGTGACATTTTGCACTCCTGTAACCTACAACTTACACAACCAATTACCTCTCTATTTAGCAGTTTCTATGAGTCTTTATAGAAACTGCATATACATATTTAATTATCTAGCTCCAAAGGTGGCCATGTTGTAAGCAGAGAAATGTTGTCAGAAATTTTCACATGAATAATAAGTTGCCAGACTTTGTGCCTCTATATCTTCCCTACCCCTCATCCTGAAGTCATGAATCTTGGCATCCTCTTAGGGTCCCTTCCAAAAATACACATTTCAAAGTGCAGATCTCTAGCTATGAAACTGACTGAGTTCTGACTAATTAGACAATTTTGGAAAAATTCTGCAAAATTTCATGAAATCTCATGGAATTTTGCAAACATTCCATAAAACAGGAAGTTGGTAATTTTGCCCAGCCCTGTTCTCCTCCACCTCATGATTATGTTTCCTTTGTTTTTCGTCTTCAGGCTCCTTGAGTCAGTTGAGTAGTGTGAACACATCCATATACTCCACATTTTCTATCTGCTGGTGCACCTTACATAGAAATATAAAATGTTTTGGCAGAAAAGGACCAATTCACCCACCGTCTGCCCAGTTATTTAATTTATTTATTTATTTATTTATTGAAATTTGTTGACTGGGCAAGCCCACTGAGACAAAATACTCCTTTTATAGGGGTGACCTAGAATTAATTACAAACAGTAGCAAAAAAGAATGCAAATAGGATACTAGTGCACAGAAAACAGATATGAAATTATAATATTGCACAATGCTGGATATCATTATTGCATGAATCATAGTACAAGAACAAGTCCAGGGTTATTTACACTTCTGGTTACACTGGGCAACATGAAAACAGACACAAGGAACATGGTTACAGCATAAGTGTATGTGTGGCTGGCCACTCTAGCATTCAGCAAACTAAGTCTCTTGTTACCATGCAGAGATTTACAGACAGTTATTAAGAGTGGCAGACTGGGTCAAAGATTACAAATAGAATGACTGCCAGCAAGCAAAGGAGACTACCATTGTAGTTGTCCTCTGCTGAATTTCCTCCACCATGATCCTGTGTTTTCAGAGATGCAACCACCTAAACTATACACAACATTCCAAGTGTGGTTTCCCTGCCTATACTGTCCCAGCATACCCTAACTAGTCTTTGGTGACTTTCCTCCTTTTAATTAATTTATTTATTTATTGAATTTTGATGACCGGGTAGGCCCACTGGGCCCTGGAGGTCCCCTTTTCAGGGGCGTTCCGGGAGTTAACAGTTATTACATGGTAAAAGAGACAGTACTTTTTATTCACTAATATTCCCCTACATCTATCCCACGTATGTCTGAAACCCCCACAGTTTTTGTCCTTACTACCTCTTCTGGCAGGCTGTTCCAGGCATCCACCACTCTTCCACTGAAGTAGCAGTTCCTTACCTCCATCTTAAATACCCTCATTCTGGCTTTATGCATGCCCTCTTATTCTATTGCATTTTTTATCTGAGACAGACTCCCCTCCTGTACCCTGTTCACACCAGTGAGGTATATGTAGATCTCTATCATGTTCCCTCTCCCCTCCTCTTCTCCTGGGTGTAAATTTATTTATTTATTTATGAGATTTACCAGGAAGGCATACTGAGCAACTTGCTCAATGCCAGATGCGACCTGGGGGCCGAGACCCAATACATACATGAAATTAATACATAAGCAGTACAATATGGGAAAGCAAAGGCTTACACCTTTAAACATTTGGCTGAAAGTTACAGACGGGGTAGATACATACAATGTAAAGGATTGGAGGGTAGTGTACATTACCTATACATTTAGACTACAATGACATAATAGTAAAAATTATTAGTTGAAACAGGAGCAGCTGGAGGAGAAATGCTCTCTGAGTAGTAGGTTGCGATGGTAGGGGTTTGGTGCGTGTCTTATGGGGGCAGGTAGGGCATTCCAAATCTGTGGGATTCGGTAGCTAAAGGCGGCCTGGCCTTTGGTTGTGCACATAAACGAGATGTGTAGTAGTCTGGGGTCTGTGCTCCTGAGGGAGTAAGCAGATGGAGGTTGTTGGGTATTGAGATCCCTCAGTCTCTCATTATACAGTTTGTCATGCAACCCACATACCATTCTAGTTGCCCTCTACTTGACTGCTTCTACTGTGACCCTGGGTTTCCTCAGATGTGGCCTCCAGAACTGTACACAGTATTCCAGGTGTGGTTTAACCAATTATCTACACAGAGGTAATATCACCTTCCTCCTTCTGCTTGTGATACCTCTCCTTATGCACCCCCACATTGCAGTGGCCCTGCCCACTACTTTGTCACACTGCCCTGTGACTTTTAGATTGTCAGATACTATAACTCTTATGCCCCTTTTCTTCTTAGTGACCAGCAGTACTCTACCCCCTACCAATTTGATACTCATCTCCTGGACTTTTATGCCACAGGTGCATCATTTTACACTTTTTGGTATTGAACACCAGCTGCCGTGTCCTTGACCACTCTCCAAGTATTCTAAGGCTCCTTTTCATTTTCTCTTTCCCCTCTTGAATATTCACACTGTTACAGATTTTGGTGTAACCTGAAAAAATGCATGCATTCCCTTCAGACCCTTCTGGGATGTCACTTGTGGAGATTTTGAACAGGACAGTCTGCAAACATAAACCCTATAGCACCCCACTGGGCATTCTCCCCTTATTAGAGTGATTGCCATTCACCACCATGCTCTGCTGGTTATCCATTAGATAGTGGTTTTACCCACTTTACAACTTAGCTCCCACCCCTAGACCCCTTCAATGATGCAGAAAACTGGTTTAAGGAGAGCATACTAGTCACTAACCTCAAAAAAAAACAAGGCAATGATATTTTCCCATCACCAGAACAAAGCCAGCAACAACCCCCTCCAAATCTTCCCCAGCACTCATTAACCACTTGAACAAGTTTAGTCACACAAATACTTTGGGATCACCTTTGACTCGGCCCTCACCTTTCATGCCCAAATTACAGCCCTTGCATCCACCACTAATGCTTGGCTTGGCATCCTCTACAGTCACAAGGACTGCCTCCCACTTGATGCCCTCAAGCTTGCCATTACGTCCTCAGTAATGTCCCTTGTGGACTATGGCCTTCCGGTCTATGGTGCTGCTGACTCCACAGCCCTCAACAAGATTTGACTCACCCTAAACAAGGCTTGCAGACTCATGACCAGTGCCCCTAGGCTCAGCCACACTTGTCAACTTTATGACACGTCCAAACTCCTTAGCCTTGATGAACACCTCTGCTACCAAACTTGCCTACTAACTAAGAAGATTCTACTCAGGCTCTCCTCCCCTGGAGTTTCTGTCTCCATCCAACTTACACCTTCCACAGTCACTACCCAAACTGCTGATAAGGTCACCCTACTAGTACCCAGAACTAAGACCACCTGGGTACAGAGGTCATTCAGCTATAGATCCTTGTCCTGGTTCAACTTGCTTACCACAACCATTTCCAGCTCCACCAAAATTGCCCCCTTCACAACTGCCTTACGGAACCTATTGTTCAACACCCGCTGCTGCACCTGTCTCTAAAAGATATTCTGCTGTTCTCAAAACACTATTGATGTAGCCCTCTGGGCTGAACTCCCCTCACCACACACCCCCCACTCCCCCATGACCTCCCTTTTCACTGCCTGTACCTGGTGGTACTAAACCTGTCAATTCTGAAATGTTTTTTAATTACTATTTGTGTTCAAGCAATTATGTAAAACTATTCTATTCTGTATGATTGTATTCTGTAAGTATGTTGACTCTGTATGTCCTCTCTGTGATGAGGTACCTTTGTAAACAAGCCTCTGGCTCAAAGGTTGTAAATCCGATTACACAATAAATAAAATAAATCAAACTTTTTTATTTGTCTCCTGTGTGATACAATGTTGAAGGCTTTGCTAAAGTCCAAATAGGCCACATCCACTTTCCTTCCATGATCTATTTCTCTGGCTATACACTAAATGAAATCTATCAGATTTGTCTGACATGACCTCTCCTTCATGAGTCAAAACTGTCTTTAGTCTTTTAACCCCTGGTTTCAACATATTTCTCTAGCCATTATTTGAACTGGGTTTTCATTAATTTCCCAACCACTGATGTGAGACTGACTGGTCTATAGTTGATGACCTTGTCTCTGCTGCTGTTTTTATGAAGTGGAACTACACCAACTCTACTGTAGTCCTCTGGAACCTCTCCTTTTTCCAGTGATATGTTGCATAAGGGTGCCAGTGGTGCAGCATGCTCCTCCTTGAGTTTCCTTAGCACACTTGGATGTATGGCTGTGTCCACTTTCAGGGTTGTAAGTCTCTTCAAGATGTTTTCTTCTGTAATTAAACTTGGGTTTGCTTCCTGCCCTTCTGTGCTCTTCTGCACCTTTTTTGTCTGTTCCCCTGTGAAGACCAAACAGAAATATCTGTTCAGGATGTCAGCTTTTTCCTGACAATCCTCTGTGCAGTCACAGTCTACCAGCTTCCTTATCCTAACTATCCCACCCTTTGCCTTGTTCTTATTTATGTACCTGCAGAAGATCCTGTCCCCTGCTGCTTCTCCTTTGGCTGTTCTTTCATCTCTTTGTGCTTTTGCTTGCCTCACTGAACTCCCTGCTTCCCTGTGTTTTAGCTAGTACTTCTCCTTATCCTCCTCCTATGTATTTCTTTGTACTGTACCTCCTAAGTGTCATCTTTTTTGTTTTCCTTCACATTCATGGCTACTTCCATAAAGTACCATAGATGCCATTTTTTCTCATGATTTTCCTCACTTCTTTCACATATAGGCTAGTTACATTTATTATATCTTCCTTAATTTGTCTCCATTGTTCATCCATCCCACGCTTGCCATCCACTATTGCTTGGATGTTTCTAAGACAGTTTCCCATTACTTTAAAGTTTGCCCTTGTAAAGTCCCGGACCCTCACCCTAATGTGGTTTTCTTCTGTACCCTTCTTGATACTAAACCATACTGCACAGTGATCATTGGCTCCTGGGGACTGCCCACTGTGGTATCTGTTACATTGTCCCTCTTAGTCGGCACAAGGTCCAGTATTGTCGCTTCCCTAGTGGGTTCTCTTACTAACTGCTTATGAAATGCTCCCTGTAAAGAATCAAGGATTGCTCTGTTTCTAGTCAAAACTGCTACTGAAAGGCTCCAGTCTACATCAATGAGATTTAGGTCCCTAACCAGCAGCACCTCCCCTTTGTTTTTGATCCTGCTGATTTTTTTCCTTTATGCCTTGTCTATTTCCTCCACCTGTGCTGAAGGCTTGTATACTGCCCTGTGTAAATAATAGCCCCTGCTCCTATCTCTAGTGTGACCCACAGCAACTCTAACCATTATCCTGCCTCTAGAGTCCCTTGCATTTCCATAACCCTGATACCCTTCCTCACATTCAGTGTAACCGCTCCACCCCTCCTCCCTTCCGTATCCATTCTGAACTAATTGTATCTTAATATATTCATATCCCATTCATGGTTTACAGTGCACCACAACTCAGATATTGCCAGTATATCCAGATCCTCCTCAACTATGATGGCCTCCGGGTCAAAATGTAATTTCCAAGATTTCTTGCATTGGTGCACATGGATCCCCAAACCTTAATCCCTCCCTGATTACAGTCCCCTTTACCTCCTATCATTTCTGCCTGTAATGCTTCCAGTGACTTCACCTAACTTCCTTTTTTGGGGGGGCCCTTTGTTTCTTGTCCAATTTATCTCTTTCTTCCTGCTTTTTTTGTTTGTATGCCCCTTGTCTACCACCCTTCCCACCCTCCCTTCATCCTGCTCCCAGGGGGTTTTCTCCCTCTGTGCACTCCTTCTCGGTTGCTTTAACCTGTGGAGGGGACATTTTTGCCTCTTTTGGTTATACAGCCCCCCTGTCAGTTTAAATGTTCATCCATGTAACGTTTAAACCTTCCACTGAATACTGAGGTTCTCCTCACAGAAGGATGTAGGCTGTCATTTTGCATTGGTCCACATCCTTCTAGGTCATCCCCCAGTTCCCAATGAATCCAAATCCCTTTTCTCTGCACCATGCATTCAAGAGTGGATTCTGAGGAGTCACGTGATGTCTGCTTGTTGAGTGGCAGCAGGGGTTTGGAGCTCTCCCTTCCCGTCAACAAATCTGATAAAATCGGCGATTTCCTGACCAGTTAACGCCAAGTTTTAATCCCTACCGGCACTGTTATACTCCGCCTGTCGGCCTTCGGGCGTTTTTTGTGGTACATCTCTAAGATCTGCAGGGAGATGGAGGTGGACAAAAAGCAGGCCGCAATCAGGCATACGCCGCCTGCCACGCTGGAAAAGCTGTCCAAAAAGCCACGGAATCAACCCGGTTCCACCTCCGATAGAATGGGGGATAAAAATCAAGCAGCTAGCCCTCTCTCTGAAGAAAGATTCCTGCAAGAGATCGCTCCTTTAAAAGATGTGCTACAATCCATCACCACTGATCTGAAGTCTATTCGGGGGGATCTGTCATCACTCACTACGAGGGTATCTGATTCGGAGGCCAGACTATACTCTCTCGAGCAATGGAAACTCACTGCCAAGGCTGAGATGACTTCTTTAACTCAGCAAATCAAGAAATTACAGATGAAAACAGTGGACCTGGAGGGCCGCAGCTGAAGAAACAATCTAGTGGTCTTGGGCCTACAGGAGCTTGAGGAGGGAACTGACCTCATTGCATTTTTGCAAAAATTTCTGTCCAAAATAGTAGGCCCCTCAACCCTTAACCCCCACTATCATCTGGAATGGGCGCATAGGTCACTAAGGCCCAGGCCTCCACCGGGCTCTCCCCCATGACCTATTATTATGAAGTTTCTCAGCTATGTAGAACGACAGCATGTTTTCAGCAAGTCTCGGGAATTGCAGTCTATCATGTGGGGATCAGCTAAACTACGCATCGCTCAGGATCTGACAAAAGAAATCAGAACGAAGAGAGCTGCTTTTCACTCTGTTGATCAGAAACTGGTTGCTGCAGGCATTCCCTTTCGCATGCTCTACCCTGCCACCCTTAAAGTTACTGTCGTGGCAGTTCCCATAGCTCTGAATCCTGGACTTGGCTCTCAAGGACTTGTCTGCTAAACTGCCCAATTTGTTTAAAGTAAATGGCTGAATTGATGCCCCTAGTTTAATTTTCTTGGCGAGGTTCTCCCTGATATATTTGGGGCTTAGTGCTTTAATAGTGTTTCTTTTTTTTTTTTGGTAGTTGCCTGATTTAATCTTACCTGTTTGGCTGTTCCTGAGGTCGCCGGGCTGACTGGGGACTTCGAGCGGCTGGGCGCACGATGATTTAGGCTGCGATGGTCCTTTTTTCTTTCCCTTTCTCTTAAGGGTACAACTACCCGGAACCTCCCTGGGCTGGCTGATGTTTCCTGGCTTACTGTTTTTTTGGATGGACCGTCTCGGTCCCACGGTCATTAAGCTCCCCCGGAAAACAACCTGCTCTCATTGTGATGGTGCCTCCTGATCGAGTCTCACTTCACCTGTTTTCTTGCCCCTTTGTTCCTGCCCTCATCGACGATGAGTAAGTCCTCTTCACTTGGGTCTCCTACGCTGGTAGGGGTACTGGGGCTAGTTTGGGAAAGCAGCTGTTTCCTGATTCCAAGCCGGACAGTTGTTGGTGGGAGGGGATACTTCTGAGTCCCTTGCGAATACTCAAAGCTGCATTGCGAGCTGATAGAAGGGGGGTCTGCAAACCCAGTTCCTAGATTAGGGTCTCCAGTAACTTCTCTGGGTTGGATGGGGGTTGCCCTCCTGTTGTGGCTTATTGAGTTCTGGTCACCTTTCAGTCTGCAGGACCCCTATAGCCTGATGGTTTCTGGGTTTGCATTGGGGATCTGGCTGCCAGGCTCTCACTGTTCCTGCACTTGCTTTAGGTTTGTTTATGCCTGGTGCCGATTTGTAAATAGTTGGATGTTTTTTGAGGGGGTTAAATGGGGCGGGGGGCGGGATGTTCCAGCCTATTTGGGTTCATATCTGATTTGTTCAAAGTTAGCCCTATTTCAATTGCCTAGGATATTATTCCCTTGGCAAGCCTCTTTTGATAGGCTATGGGAGGCTGGAACTAAGGGGTTTAAGTGTGCCTTTTGTTTTGGATCATACTTGCTTACTTCTGTATCTGCTTTATATTTGAAATGGCTTTAAATTCTCTCAAATTTGCATCGTGGAATGTGCGTGGGCTCAGAGGGAAAGTCAAGAGAGCTCAGGTATTTAAGCACTGTGACTTATTTCATGCTGATATCTTGTTTTTGCAAGAAACTCATCTAACCAATGCGGAAACAAAATGGTTTCTTCGGTCTGGTTTTTTGCAGGTGTTTGTTGCAAATGGGTCCAGTTCTAGCGAGGTGTGGCGATACTTATTAAAAAAATGCGTTAACGTTTTTGGTAAATAACTCGATAGCTGACCCTGAGGGAGATTTATATTGATCAAGGGTTCTCTTAATGGGACACTACGGTCTTAGGATCAGTGTATGGCCCAATAGGGGTAGTCCGAATTTTATGTCCCTAGCAGACAAAATTAGTGACATGCTCCTTCCCAAATTATATTAGGTGGCGATTGGAACCTCCTCCTCCCACGTGTTAGATAAGGATCCTAAGTCAAACTCTCGACCTACTCGGCTCAAAGGTCTTTGATGGACTTTATCCATATGCTGAGGCCTTTGTGACCCCTGGCATCTTTCCAATCCCTCCCTTTGCTCCTTTTCATTTTTTTCCCAACCCCACGGGTCCTGGTCTAGGATAGACTATATTCTGATAAGCAAAACTCTTCTTCCGTTTCTCCTCCAATCCGGCATTGAGCCGATCATTCTCTCTGACCATGCAATTGTGTGGACAAATATATCCCCAGGCCCTAACTTTCAAAGGGACACTACACAGAAGCTTAATACCCAACTTCTTAAAGATCCCCAAATCGTGACTCACATCAAGACCCTTATTTCGTCTTTCCTGGAGAATAATCTTGGATCCACTTCTAGATTTGACAGCATTTGGTGCTCCCTAAAATGCTACCTTAGGGGCGAGTTAATTAAGCTTGCTTCAGCAAGGAAAAGGGCTCGACTGTCTCGGGCATCTTTTCTTATGGCTAAAATTAAAGAACTGGAGAGTTCTTGTCTCATTTCTTCTCCCCTGTCCTCCTTTGAAGCCCTTCTGGCAGTTAAAAACAAGTATACTGACCTCCTTAAGGAAAAAGCTGAATATTGTCTCGTTAAGACTCAAGCCAAATATATTGAGCATGGTGAGAAAGCTGGTAAGCTCCTGGCTCTAAGACTTCAGACACTAGAACGTTCCAGATTAATCCCGGCTATACAATCTTCTACTGGCTCTATTGAAACCTCTCCTAGGGAAATAGCAAAGGTCTGTGAGAGGTACTATAAAAACCTTTATAGTGCCTTCCTCTCTGCTTCCCTATCAACATCTCAACATACTTAAGGATATTGATATTCCATAACTTTGCCCTCCCACATAACTACCCTGACCACTTCATTTCACTCTCTGAAATTGGGGTTGTCATTGCCTCTATGGCTCCTGATAAAGCACCGGTCCAGGCGGGTTTCCCACTAATTTTACAAGGCCTTCTCCAGGAACTTGCCCCAATACTCCTCAAGCTTTATCAGTATCTTTCTCTGCTATCATGGTAGACCCTACACTTCTTGAAGCTACTATTATCCTAATTCTTAAACCGGACAAAATTCCCACGGACCCGGCGAGCTACCGGCCTATATCCCTCCAGAATTGTGATATGAAAATTCTCGCCAAGGTGTTGGCTGAGCGGATTAAGAAGATATGGACCTATCTTCTTAGCCCTGAGCAGGTCGGTTTTGTTCACTCTCGTTCTCCATCTGACCACCTCAGAACCCTCTCCCATATTTCTCATCTAGCCCAAACGTCCCATCTCCCCATGGCCCTGGTTTCGCTAGATGCAGAGAAAGCATTTGATCGCGTGGACTGGCCCTTTCTCTGGGCCACTTTGACCAGGATGGGTTTCCCAGTTTCTTTTCTTAAATGGATCCAGGTTCTGTACGATTCCCCTTCAGCTAAGATATACTATAACGGGGTTTTCTCTTCGAAGTTTCAGCTGTATACTGGTACCAGGCAGGGTTGTCCCCTATCACCTTTCCTTTTCAACCTATATCTCGAGCCTCTTCTTATTAAACTTAAGTCTTCCCCACTTATTAAAGGCTGCCGAGTGTACCAGCAGGACTTAGTCCTCTCAGCATATGCTGATGATATACTTCTACATATTACCCACCCTGCTGCTTCTCTAGAGCAAGCAATACTTCTCATTAACCAATTTGGTAACCTCTCTCAATATAAGCTGAATATAACTAAGTCTGAAATATTTCCCTTAAATGCCTATACATATAAACACGACCTCACTAAATTTGGAATGCATTGGTCCCCTAAGTCGATTAAATATTTGGGTATTCATTTTTCCTCGGACTCAGCTCTACTTAAAAAGCTTAATCTGGATATTCTCAAAACTCAAATTCAACAAGATTTACTAAGATGGTCTAATCTTCCTATTTCCTTTTGGGGTAGGATTAATATTGTTAAGATGAATGTCCTTCCCCGTATCTTTATCCCCTTAACCTATTGGGTCTTTGGCTGCCGCTCTCTTATGTGCAACAGTTTCACGTGGCTTTCTCGAAATTTGTCTGACGCGGGAAAGGGGTTAGACGTTCATTTCTGAAACTCTCTCTCCCAGAGACAAAGGCTTTGGCTTCCCAACCTTTTACTATACTACTGGGCCTCATTTATCTAAATTAGGAGATGGATCTCAACTCATCGATCCCCTTCCCCCGGTTTGGCTTCAAATCGAGAAACTGATCCTTTCGGAATCTAAGTTAGATCCTCACGCCATCTTTTATACTCCCATCTCCGTCCTCTCGCAGTGGATAACGGATCAAACAATCCTTACGTCTCTGAAGTCCCTCTTTCAGTGTTTACAGTTTTTAAAGATCCCTCCTAAATTTGACTTAGGACAACCTATTGCCCTTAATCCCAACATTAAGTTGGGCAACTCGATGATTGTCCCTGACTGGCTCCCACATATTAAGGGCACTACTTTGGATCAGTACTATGAGCAGGGATCTCTTCTCTCATCATCTGACATTCTTGCCAAATTTGGTATTCCCATTGGCAGAGTTTTTAAAATATATCAATTAAGGCACCTCATTGCTGAGAAGTTTGGTACTCAGATTAGGGAATCCAAGGTTCAACCCTTCCTTTCTCGCATCTTTACTCTTGCCTCTAAACCACACTCTGTTTCTGCAATATACTCCTTTTTACTGGATTATAAGTTTCCCAAGCCTACCGCTGGGTCTAATATCTGGCTTTCTCTACTTCCCGATGTTACCTTGAACTGGTCCCATATTTGGAGAGATCTACATAGATACCATACTCAGGACAGGCTTAAACTTACCCAATATTATATTCTGAACAATATGTATTACACTCCTAAGAAGCTTTTCCAGCTCAATAAGTTAGCTATCTCCCACTGTACCAGGTGTTCGCATTGTGAAGGGAATCCCCTGCATATTTTCTGGTACTGTATTAAAGTAGCCCCACTCTGGTCGGCCATCCAAGACAATTTGGACCCCCTATTGGGCCTTGCCACTCTTTTTACTCCTGAAATATGCATTTTAGGGGATTATAGTGCCATAGATTGTATTGAACGTCGATATCATATCGACCTTGTGTCCAGTGCGGTTAAGAGATTAGTTCTTAGACATTGGACAGACCAACGACCTCCCTATTGAATGGTTGACCCAGCTCTCGGTTTGTCTTAATGTTGAAAGGTTGTCAGCCAGTTTGCGTAATCATATGGACCTGTTTCAGAAAAGGTGGGGGTAAATTATATACCCTGTATTTACACCAGTGATCTCGGCTTTTCCTCTGATGCCCAGAAACTTCTTCCTCTTTCTTATTTCTTATCCTTGTCCTCTGCTCTTCTGAGGCGGATCTGCCTGTTGAAATATTTGTAAATTTATTAGTATTTTTTCAGTTATGCGGTCATTTGGCACACTTTGCCTGGGAGGGGGGTTGGGGGGATGATATGGGGGACAGGGGAAGGGAGGGAGGAGGAATGGGTTGTCGGGGGAGGTTGGTTGGGTTTTTATTTTTCTCTTCTTTCCTTACTTTATACCATGTATAGACAATTGGCTTAATTTATGCTATGTTCATGTTATTTCTCATTCTGCAAATTTAATAAACTTGAATTTCAAAAAAAAGAGTGGATTCTATCTTCTGAGGAATATTACCCTTCTACCACCTGAGGACCTGACCTCACTGGAACATGCATTTGTCATGTCTAGACTGGACTACTGCAATGCCCTTTACCCGGGGCTTTCTGGAGGTAACCTCTGATGGCTGCAGCTGGTGCAGAATGCAGTGGCTTGAATATTTTTGGGTGTACAAAGGTTTGATCATATTGCGCCCATCCTCTGTGAACTGCACTGGCTGCCAGTCAGATGGAGGATTATCTTCAATGTCGGATTACTGACCTATAAGACCTTACATGGTAGGGACCAGTCTACCTGCAAGATCTCCCCATGCCCTACCTCCCATCTCAGACTCTCTGTTCTGCTAACAGTTGCCTTCTCAGTGTTCTGTGGGTGAGGTTGCAGAACTCTGGTGACTGATCCTTTACAGTGGCCTCACCCACCCTTCGGAACTCTCTTCCTCAACAACTACGGGAGGTACCCTCAATGGATTTCTTTAAAAAGGAATTAAAAACCTTGCTATTTCACCAGGCATTCAGTGTTTTTTAATTACTATGTTTTATGATAATTGGTTTTCTTTGTATTTTTTGCTGCTTGTTCTGTATTGGATTTGTGTATTGTTAATGTTTTATTATGCTTTTAAATTGTATTGTAAAGTGCTCCAAGTATCCAGAGAGGGGTACTATATAAATATAATGTCTATCTGTCTGTCTATCTATCTATCTATGCATTCAACCAGCTGTTGAGGTTCATGGTGCGGAGTGACCTAACCTTCCTTCCATGAATAACACCATTCATGTTCTCTTTTTAAGATCCACCCCAGCTTCTTGAGTAGTCCTGCACAACTCTCACTGCTTCTGTCAGGCTTACATATTCAACACATGCTGGCTATGCTGTTCCCTGCACAAATGCTGGAGTTGTAGGTGTGGTACTTAAGATGTGATTCAACCCTGCAACAGTACCCCTCTGTGGGGGATCCACTTGCTTTTGCTCCTGGGCTACCATAAAAAATAAGACATTGTTCATCTTCTGCTGAAGCATTGATGTACTAGCTGGAAGACCACCCAGCTGAGGATGGGTCAGAAGCTGAGATGCAGCCAAACATTTTCAGTGGGGTTCTTTCACCATCAGTCCCAGTCACCAGTATTTAATATTTTAATATACTCCTCCCCACCCATGTGCCAAACACTCCCCTGCCTTCATCCACCTGACCAATCACTAGAACCAGTTGATATAAAGCCCCCCAACCCCCTGGCCCCACTTCCTCATCCCCCACCAGCATTCAGCAAAGAATCGGTTCTCATTGACTAGTACATAAAGAAAACAGCCCCCAGTGCAGGGCACCTGCTCTATTCAGTGTCTATCTTGGTAATGGCACTGGCAAATGAATGAATGGTGATGAAAGGAGGCAGTGTAGTGCAGTGGTTTAAGGCTCTGAGCTGCAAATCTGGAGACTTGGGTTTGAATCCCACAGCTCCCACTTACATACTGTGTGACTCTAAGCAAGTCGCTTAACTTCCTTGTGCTCCCAGGTCACACCTGTAAACAAGCTTTCGGCTAAGTGTGTCTCTCTCCTGGTAAAAAAAATAAATAAAATAAAATGCCTTTGTTCCTAGTTAAATCTGGTTGGTTGAATTTCAGCCAATCACGTTTTACTAGGAGCAAAGATGTCATCATTTACATAGGCCAATCCAATGCCATGTTGCAGAACTGTGATTGTCCCCCCAGGTCTAGCAGTATTCAGGATTCTGAGTGATATCTCTATTTTTTTAATTGTGAATGAAATAGGAGCTCAGCATACCATTTTAATCTGGGCTTTTAGGGGGTTGCTGGGGGCAGGATTGTATTAATAAAAATAAAACTTAAATGTGATAGTGAAATTCAACAGGAAAGGAGGGGGAGAGGGAGGATGATGCTAGCAGGAGAATTGGAGGGAGTTTATGATACATAAAAGGGTTTAGGAGGTGGGGTAAAATGATAGCACAGTGGGTGGGGGAGGTATTGTATGCAATTTCAGAGGTTTCTAAAAAATAATAATAATTTTGTCAGTGAATCTGGTGTGCCTCCTGGAAAACTCGGAAGATTCAAGAATGACAAATTTTGCAAATGCATGCCAACTCCGTAACATCTCTACTCCTGGATTCCAAAACTGCTGATCTAACCACTCAACCATATTGCCTTTTAAAAACTTAAGTTGCATTTTTTTATGTTGCATATATTGTTGTTTCTCTCTTCGCACTCACACTAAGCCTCCTTGGCCTTTTCTAAGGTTCCCTTGTAGGACAGGGATGACAGGGAGAGTAAAATAAGAAGTGAGGAGATAGATCAGTTTAAGGGATGACTTCAGAGATGGTGGTGGGAGGTAGGTACTGCTTTGTGGGGGATTGGGGGACTTCTCAGACAGGAGACTCTTTATGGGTGATGGACTTCACCTGAAAAGAAAGAGGGCCTGCATTCAGGGGTAGAGGTTTGATGTCCATATCAGACATTTAAACTGACTGTAGGGGAGAATGGATAAAGCTTTAAACCCAGCTTGAGTGGCTCCCAACGGAAACTCACCGCTGTTATGTTGTGGGCAACTTCATTGACAATATTGTCAGAAATGCCAACCCTCAAAACCTTGTTGAGACCCTTGTTCTTGCTACACCCTTCTACAACCTGAGATCCAGCGGCTCCCATGCCCTCCTGGTACCTAAAACCCACACACAAATGGGTGACCGAGCCTTCGTTGTGTATGCGCCCATGGTTTGGAACTCTCTTCCAACTAGCAGTTGCTCCTCTCCCTCGCACGAGAGCTTTAAAGCCTCCCTCTGGGGTTTTCTCAAAACGGCTGTCACCTGTCTCTGCACTAGACAAACCCTCTCAGCCTGAGATGGCCCAACTAACTGAGATGCTACCTAAACATTATGACTTGAGCAGAGCACAACTGTGCTCATACTCCTCCTGTTCTCACAGCATATATAAAAATGGACCATTTTGGCCCACCGGCAAAACAGGGTGAGCACTATAACTGTGCATTCCTTTCTCTCATACTGGGCCCACTCTATCCCAACTGTGACTCCTCCTTATTCTAACTGCTAGCCTTACAACTTGTTGCCTGGAGCGATGAATTCACAGTGCACTTCTTCCTACTGACTGCAATGTTTAATACTTTATTGTAATACCTGTTTTTGTTATTGTTGTCTTACAATGTCCCTGTGTTCTGGTCACTTTATATTAACTCTTCACTACTATTTGCCTGATGAAATCTGATGCTTGTAAAGTCCCTGTTGTGCTAATTCTATGTAATGTAATCCTCCACTTATGTTTGCCTGATGTTCATGTATGTACCTTGTAATGTACCTTGTAATCTCCCGGGTCGCACCTGAAAATAGGCACTTGGCTGTCTAGTGTGCTTACCTTGTTAACAAAAGCAAATAAATAAAAAATAAATAAATAAAGAGGAACCACAGTGTTAGTTAAGAGGAAGGGGATCCTAGCCTCTACTCTTCCATATATAGGGGATCATAGCAGCACAACCAGTACAAAGAGAGCTGAAGACCTAACTAGACAAAGTGAGGGAACATTAAAGAGGGGGAATACAAAGGGTGCAGACACCAATAATAACAAGTAGCTCAGAGGACAAGGGAAGTGCAGGGGTAGTAACAAACTAGGATCAGGGATCAGATGGAAGGGGGTATGGCTTAATGCCTGGATCCTAGGTAACAAAATCAGCAAGCTTCAGGTGCTGATTGTGGACAGTGAGGTGGACCCTACGGTCATTGTCGAAATGTGAGCTTTGTGAAATAATGACTAGGAGCTGACAGGCCATGGGTACTTAATGTTCAGGAGGAATAGAAGAACAAGTAAAGGGGCAGAAGTAGTCTTTTTTGTTAAAGATGGCTTTGAGGTGATGGAAGATGTGTGCATCAGGGGAAGTAATAGGAAGACAGAGTAACTGTGGGTGAAACTCATAGCAGCTTAAGGCAAGAAGCTGTGGTTGAGGGTGATCTATAGACTTCTGAGGAGGGAATGAACATCAGACCTCGAGGTCAAGGGGTGGAAAGGGACAGAACTTGAAACAGGAGTAGCAAAGGGAGAAGTAATGGTTGTGGGTGAACTGAACCTACCAGACTTCGATTGGAATGTTCCATTAGCCAGGAGCACCAGAAGTCAGGCACGCTGGATGCCTTACATAGAGGATAGTGTATGGGCAACAGTGAACAACAACAGTGTTGTTCACTTCGAGAGGTTGTCATGACAGCCGTTGAAACCTTGAGAGCAAAGCTCGAGAGGTTTGAGGGTGTCATAACACCTCGAGAAGTGAATGGCACTGTTGTTGTTCACTGTTGCCCATACACAGCCTTTTACAGTGTATGGGCAAAAGCTGTACCCTGCAACAGCGTAAGACTATCACCATGGTCGCGCTGTGATGTCGATGACTCCCTGCCGCCACCCCCCCCATGTAAAATCAGTACAGTTCAGCCAGTTCCACAAAGATAGTCTTACTTCCAGAGTTTTCAAAATAAATACGGCTGTCCTGTTGTTTGCAGGCCACTATTGAAAAAACAGCACTTACTCTAAGATTTTGATGTCCTCCTGTGCTGTCGGTGAACTGCGTGAACCGCAACTTGCGCATGTGCAAATGCAATCTGAGCTGTTGTACCATCGTTGTGACGTACCCATGATGGTACAACAACATCGTGACATCACATCAATGGTACAGCAACTCTAGGAAAAGCTAGATTTTTAGAGACAACAACGTTCTAACATACACTATAATACTGTCTACTGGTACAGATAGTTAAGGAACCCACTAGGCAGACCACAGTTCTATGATGTGGTGCTCAGCAATCTAGAGGTGGTAGGAGCTGTGGGAGTAGGGCATCGACTGGAGAACAATACCTTAGCTCTGTTTGGTTTGAACTGACCTTTTGGTCAGGGAAACCACAGTTAAGAGCTGATGTCTGTGATTTTAGAAGGGTGGACTTCAATAGGCTGAGAGAGGTGATCACGGATAAGTTAGTAGGAGTGGATAACATTCAGTGCTAATTACAAAAATGTTGACCAGTACAGCAGTATTTTCCAACAACTGTGGAAAAAAATACTGCAGATTTACTGCATATCATGAAAAAAAAAATTATTCAATGCATTTTTTTTACCGCAGTAGCAGTAAATCCATTTTATTTTTTTTCTGCGGTTAGAAGAAAATACCGCAGTACCAGCCAACTTTTTTGTAACTACCACTATACATGGGGCGGTAAAGAGATGGGGTTCAATTAAGGGGGCCCTTCTTGAGGCTTCTTTGGTATGCATAAGAACAGTAACCAAAATGAACAGGTATAAGAGACTGCTATGGTTCTCAGCAAGGGTCAGGAAAGCAGTGAGGGCAATCTACATGTACAGAGAAAAATAGGGGGAGAAAGAATGGGGAGAAAATTTACCAAAAAACAGTAGGAAAAAGGGAGTAAGGTAGGCAAAAGCAGACACAGAGCTGCATATTAAGGAGGGGGTCAAGAGCAGAGAAAAACAATTCTTCAGATATATCAAGGAAAAATGGAAGAAAGGAAACGGAATCATAAAGTTTGCTGAGGGGAGTAGGGTAATAGAAGAGGACAGGCAGAAACCAGCCATCCTTAATGATTAACATTTACTCAGTTTTCACTAGGGAGAACTGTGGGCCCTTGCCAGAGAGTGGAATTAAAGTGGCCTTGAAGGGGATCCCAGAAATGAGGTAGCCACTATTCACAAGTGAAAGGGCCTTGAAAGGGCTGGCAGTCCTAAAGATAGATAAAATCCCATGACCAGATGGGTTGCATCTGAGGATACTCAGGGAATTGGCAGTGGAATTGGTTGAACCTCTGGTAGGTCTGTTCAATAGATCACAAAGGGTGGGAGTAGGTCTGATAGATTGGAAGGTGGTGGACATAGTTCTGCTCCATAGAGGGGAACAAGGAACAGGCAGGGAATTACAGACCTCTGATCTTATCTCTATTGTAGGGAAGCTGATGGAGACACTTGTCAAAGAGGACCACTTGGACTACTTCGAGAGCTACTGTCTCCAGGATAGTAAACAGCACAGATTAGTGGCAGGAAGGTGTCAGACTAACTTGATAGTTTTCTTTGACTGAGTGATGAAGGAATTGGATAGGGGCCACACTGTGGATGTGCACTACTTCAGCTTCAGCAAGGCTTTCAACTTGGTGAATCAGCAACACTTGCTGTAGAACATGAAAAATTTAGGTGCAGTTAAGGTCACAGTAAACCTGATAGGTAACTGACTAAAGGGGAGACAGCAGAGGATTGTGGTTAATGGGATTAAATCAGAAGAGAGGAGGGTCATGAGTGGGTTACCACAGGGATCATGTCCTGGGCCCGGTCATCTGCAATATTTTCCTCAGTGACATTGGTGAGAGAATCCAAAATAGGTTGAGTCTTTTTCATATGACATTAAGCTTTGTGGGAGGGTGGATAGCAAAAAGGGAATAGAGGAAATGCACAGAGACTTACAGAAGCTAGAGGGGTGGTCTAAGGTTTGGTAAAATGAGTGGTCTAAGGTTTAACAATTAAAATTCAATGCTAAAAAGTGCAAGGTAATGCACCTAGAGAACCGAAACCCAAGCCAGAGTACTGGATGGGAGAGCTGAGACTCAGTACTAAGGCTCAGGAATGAGACATTAGAGTATTATCAGTGACTCCCTCAAGCAACAAAGTCAGTGCAGCAAAGCCTATGGCAAGGTAAGCAGGATGTTGGGATGCACTGGGAGGAGTATTGATAGCAGAAGGGAAGAGGTAATATTTCCCATATATAGATCCTTAGTGAGGCCACATCTGGAGTACTTACCCAGTTCTGGAGTCCTCACCTCAGGAAGGATAGAGATATGCTGGAGACTGTGCAGCACAGGGTAATAAAAAATAATTCAGGGTCAACAGAGCAGGTCCTATGAGGGGCACCTGAGGGGACTGAATATGCAGTCTCTGGAGACCAGAGGGGAGATATGATAGAGACCTTCAAGTTCTTAAAGGGAATTAACAATGTAAACTGCATGGAACTATTTAGCTTGAACAGTAGCTTGCGATCACATGGACATGAGTGGAAATTAACAAGAGGAAGGCTCAGGAGGTAGATGAGGAAATACTCTTTTATGGAAAGGGTAGTGGAGCTGCCATGTAACAGTCTGCCAGCCAAGGTGGTGGGTGCAAAAACATTGGTGGTTTCAAGCACGGTTGGGACAGAATGAATGGTATAGTAGTGGCTCAGGGTGGCAGAATCAGGGTGGAGAATGGGGAGAGCTTGGTCACTGGAGGGACAGTAGGTCCCAAGGCTAAATAGAGAACTAGGGCAGACTGGATGGACCATTGGTCTTTTTCTGCTGTCATTGTCTATGTCTTTATGTGTCTGTATTTCTTCTGATTGTCTTCACTGCAACCTTCTTATGCTGTTTAGATTTGTTTGCTTTTGCCTGTAGTCAAGTAGTAGTGAGATATAGTCCACCAGCTGACCAAATATGAAGCTATTCTCACAAGAGAAGTATCCAATATGATTTATGATGTTGTAGCATTTCATACAACTGTTAAATTGGTAGTGGCAGTGAGGTAAGTCAGTTTCTTAGGCTTGATGGTTCCAGTGATTTCAGTATCCTGCAGATGATATTTTTCAGCTCTTTGATTGAGAACAAATTAACAACATCTAATATTTGACACTTCTGTAGGAAGATAATTAATAACTTAAATCTGAGTTTCATACCTTCAGAGCCAACTGCTGACATCTGTGTCTTGGCTGTTTTCTGGAGCTGCTATTGTGCCTTCTTATATTAAGGTTTAGTTTTATTGTGGTTCCAACCATAATTCATAAATCAGGTGGTAACAGTTCTGCTCTACCGAATACATACCCCCCCTAGAGGAAAACTTGCTAAGTGTAGATAAGTTGCTGGGGAAATTGTGGTTCACATTCAGAGTATAACACAGGTACAGTTAACATGGACACAAATATAATCCAACCTAACATACTGAATCTGCACCACTGAGGTAATGTACTCTATTGAAGAGTTCTCATCCTGAACAATACTTTGTTCGCTCGTGATATTTGTATGAATGTCAGCCTTTGTACTAATATAACCCTACCCTTTATTCAATAAATAAACATTTCACTTTATAATAAAATCATAAACTAGAAAATAATGTTTACTCATAAACAGAACAAACTAACTTCATCTTAACATTCCCAAAATGATTTTTATATTGTATAGTGCTTAAAATTAGACTGCATTTTGAAAGCTGTAACTTTTGAACTGTTAGGCCTAGAAGTTGAAGTTTTGTTTAAATGAAAACTTAGAGTCTGATCAACATGAATGGATCATAATGGTTGCCTGTATCACTGTCAGTTGCTGTGTTGGTCAGTTGCTGTGTTGGTAACCTGGCTACAGAAACAAACTCTGCTCTGTTAGGGTCCAGACAGGAAGGGAGGAGTGAGTGTCCCATGGACAGCTCTACTTCTTTGGGTGGGGGGCGGGTGATGTGTATTGCTGTATGCTTACCACCTAGCAGAGACTGGGTAGTGAAGCAGAAGACATCACACATTAGAGGGCCCTGATACAGATGAAGATAGTGTGCCATACACATACACATATGCATGTATGACTGCATGTGAGCAGACCTTAGAGAGGAATAAAAAATGGAGGAAAAACTATTTATCTGGGAGGATGACAACAGCACCCTTACAGGCTCTGTACTGCTGACTGTGGCACCTACCTACCATATAGTGGTCTTGGGAAAGTGGTGGAGGTGTAAGTCCTTGGAAAGGTAGGTGATGGGGCTCAGAGGCCATCAGAAGAGGGTTAGTTGGGGCAGCTCAGGAGCAGAAAATGTAAGTTGAAAAAAAAATAATAGGACATTAAAATGTTTTTAAACATTTTATATTTTTTTATATTTAATAAGAAAGTTACAGGAACAATAAACATCAAAACAGCAACTTAGCTGACTACAATATTTCATTTAAAAAAGTTAAATTTCTAGCTCTAATGGTTCCAAAGTTATCCCATTTAAGGTAATTATCTTTGGAAAGGTCTAACTTTAAAACTATTGGAACTAGAAGACTAATTTGTTTTAAATACAGGCTTGGAGTTAGTGCATTAAGAATCAGACCATATATTATTATATTATTATTTGTATCACTATATAAAATAATATGGCAATTAAAAAAATTCTAAAAATAATTCTGAGTTTTGGTATTACTGCACATTAATTAAAAATTGTAGTTTACAGCCTCATTTTCATTCATATTTTGCCCATAATCACATTGCGAACATTTCACTCTCCTTTCTAGCAACTCCTACTGTCTTCTTAGCTTTTGAAGGCTTTGCTTGTGAAAACATCAGAAGACACTAAGTTGCCATTGAATAAAAATGATTTTTAATGTGCTGACTGTGTACCTATGACCTTTTTAACTGGTAATAGGTAAAATATTTACCACCCCCAAAAGAAACGTTATTGTACCACAGATTTAGTTCAGGAAATATATATATTTTTTATTTCATTTCATTTGAGGAGTATTCCTTGAGCAAAGCTCATCTGTGAGGATGCCATACAGGATTGTATGCATTTTTGCATTTTGTATTCTTTGATAACTAGGTAAGGCCCACTAGGCACAATACCTGTTTTCAGGGATGACCTGGGTCACACAGTGTGCAAGTGGAGGTTGTCAGAATCAAACCCAAGTCAGCTAGATGTACCACGCTCATTCACCAGCATATTTAAAATATAGTACAAAGCAGTTGTAATAATAGAAAATATCATATCTTAAAGCAGCAGTAGAATGCAAACTGCTTTCCCCCCAAACTAGTGTCAACTTCAGTTAATAAAAATATCTGTTATGTCTACTATTCAAGGTATCTCTTATCCTATGCACCACATATTTTGTTTGTATTTCTTGATCCTAACTGTTTCCAGGTCTAAAATTGTATTTTGAAGCTGAATATGGCAGCTGTCTTTTTTCTTGGTGGGGGGGAAACAAAGAAGAAGATTCATAAAAAAATGAGATTTTGGTTGCAATAGAAAATTGTACCACCAAATAAAACTAGTAGATGCCTGTAATCTTTTATATTGAAAAAGAAAGGTTTTTTTTTGCATAATTTTATTGTATTGCTGCTTTAAAATAAACAGCACTATTACACAAAAATGTAAATAAGGTACAAGGCAATACTTTTTTAGTGTAGCAATCAGAATGGCTAAACAAATCAGAAGATTAAGTCTTGCACTCTTTTTAACGGAAGTAAAAAAAAACTATTCCGTATAGGTTAGTAGTGTAATTAATGTGATAATGAGCTCACCAAAATACAGATCACCTGCTTATTACCATTAATTGATATTGATTTTTTCAATGAGACATTGATGAGGTTACATGATCACTTGAAATTCATTTAAATTTTCAGACAGAGAGAACCTTTGCAGTTCTAGACTATCAGATAAACATGCACAATCTAATTTTAAATGAATATATGTTATTCAAATCCTAATAGATTATGTGAGTGATGTACGTTCCTCTAGTACATTACTATTTTCAAATGCTGGAAAGGACTGACAGACAAAAGAAGGAGAAATCATGAAACAACTGCTATAGGAAGGCTATTTTTTTCAGCGTAATTATTTATATATAGGATCATGGTTAGTCAATTAATAATGAAAAACAAATTACAGCTTCCAGTTAGGCCACATTGCCCAGTAGTGCACATCTAGTCATGTAGATCCTACAACAAAAAAGATGTACTAGTCAGCATTCTATCACAAAAGCCCCTTAGTCTTAAACATCCTGAAATATGTATTCTAAAGACTGTGCCCATACAATGCTGGATATTGTACTGTTGTTGGGAGATTTTTTCTGATCTCTATATTATTGAGAATATCCCTCTGGTTGGTTAGTGTAGGTTTTCTTTCTTTTGGAACATCACTGAAATGGAAAGAAAAAAGAAAGGCAGGGAACATGAGATGCACAATTCATTATTGCTATGTAAATTTGAAAGAGCACATCATAAAACTCCAACTTAGAAGTTAAAAAGGTAGCCTGGTTTCCAGCAAAAGTATAATCATGCTGGAATTACAACTCTTTTTTTACAAGACATTTACACAAGATAGCACGGCTAAGATGCAACATCTCCTGCTCCTACCCATTTCTGAAGCAAGGTGGCCTGGTGTGCCTAGAGGTTAATTGACTTGCCCTTTGTTGCATCGGTATTTGCTCTAACAGGTTTGAACCCATGATCTACAGGTTCCCAAGCTGATGCTCTAGCCATTAGAGACATCACTGCCACTTAATTACAGTAATCTAATTACACAATATTCTATAGAAAAAGGAATTATAACCCATTTCATTGCATAAAAGAGATTTTGGATGAAAGCAGAATTTTGTCATAGCAAAGATAGCTAGAAGAGAATAAGATTGTCCATAAAGTTGCATCATCACATTGATACACTAGACCAGTAGAGGACTTTGTGAGTGGCCTTGTGGTGCATTGTCACACAAACTGCTAGAGAGCTGTGGTGGACTTCTGCTCAAAGAGCAACTGCATCATCATCTTCATTTCACCAGACCATTAGTGGGTTTTACATGTCCCTATGGGCTACTCATAAAGCAGCACCAATGGTGTAGAAGTAGAATGAGTTTCCAGAAATAGTGGCCAGTGCAGAATCCATCATCTGCTTCAAACACAGATAGGAACTGGCACATTGTAACAGTACAAACAAATGAGGACACAAGGTTAGGTAGTTGATCAAAAGGGGTGAGTGAACTAGGCAGGAGGTGTCAAAATAGAGTCAGGGCCATTGGTGGACTAGCTCTGGTCCAGTATTAGGCTAGATGCAGATGTAGGCAGTCAATGGGGTAGATTTGATTTTTAATTTGGCCTTTTTCGTATGTCAGTATCTTTATTTCTATTTTAAGTTGGAAGTTAAGTATGAATCTTCTGTGGTTGATAGTGAAGGGTGTAAGGCTCATTCTCCAAGTCTCTTTTTATTTGGTAAAAAGGTTTGTAAAATAAAAGACTTGAAGAATGAAATAAAGCTGTTGCATCTCACACAAACAGACCCTTCTTTTGTGACACTTGAACCTACTTTTGTGACTCGCATATCCTCTCTCATGAGATTTAGTGATCACAAATGGGAGAAAAGAACAGAAAACTGCATCATAAACAAAACCATCTATTAAAATTTAAGTCTGAAACTTTTGTTGTTTACAGTGTAGGATAAAAGATTCATGCTTTAAGTGTTTTGTGTAAAAAAATACTTTTTAAGTATTATAAGCTTGAAGCAAGTCAAGAAAAGAGGTCCTCCTTTCAACCCTCATAAACCTACTTTCATGACTCAAAAACTCCCTTTTACTGGATACAACCTAACGTTTGCAACACTTGAGGCCAGAATTTCAAAAAGCCACTAGACTGCCACAAACTTGTGGTGATCTAGGGCTGTAGTGCACCCTGGCTGCTGCAGAGACCCGGTGCTGTAGTCAGGAAGAACGAGGTCCCTGTGGCACAAATCTGGGGGTTGCTGCACTCGCAGGCATGGATCAAAACAATCTGTGCACCTGGTGGAAATGCCTCTGAGATCCAGCTGTCCCCCCGCCAAATGCAACAGCAGAGGAGCCAGGATGATTGGGGGTCTGTGGCACACATTGGGCAGGCATGCAAAGTACAGGGGCAGCATGGGAAAACATATTAGTGAGGTTGCACCCAGCAGGGGTGCTGTCATTTCAACACAAAGCAATACAACATGGATGCAACTGAATGCTAGTCTATGCAGCACAAAATGTAATCTGTACTAACAAGCTCAATTCAGGCAGGATCAACAGCTAAAAAAAACACATTAAATGAATAGAAACTGTGCTGGCTCAACCTGCCTGCAGTCTTCATATCAAGCTAAACACTCACAGATCTAACAGAAAAAGAAAGGCATAGAATCCATTCTGTTATCATTGTAGCCTGACTGTTTTATATTAAATCAGCAGTGCCAGGTAGCTGGGAACAAGTTAGGATCTGTCACCCTGGCGCTGTTCATTTAGTGGTACGTTCCTTGATCCCAGCCCAACTATTTTCTCTTAGTGACCATCCAAAGAGGACAATCATGTATAAAAGAGATCTTGAACAAGGAGGGTGTCTATACCCTCACCCCCTGCACAGCACCAAGAAGCTGTGGATTCCAGGCATGATTCCTGCTGAATTCTTTCAGATCAGTGATCATTCCAGGACCACAGGGACTCCTCCCACTAGTGCTGTTCATTTAGTGGGAGAAACCTGGTGCCTGGTGCCACAAACAGAAAGTCAGCTAAGCAAACTGAATTCTTTCAGATCAGTGACCAGTCCGGGACCAGAGGGACTCCTCCCACTGGTGCTGTTCATTTAGTGGGAGAAATTTGGTGCCTGGGAATTTGTAGGTGCTGGATAATCTGGAATTTGGACATGATACAACATGTCAAATAACCTTTTCAGAGAAGTGTAAAGTTGTTTCTCAGAGTCCAGTGCTGGTTGCTGCATTCAGATCACATTTTGCGCTGAAAAGGTTATTTGACATTTCGTATCATCAGCGGTATCCATTTGCGCTATATTTCATGCATGCTAATGCTTGAGCTGAAATGCTTGTGCTGAGTTGACTTGATACCCATTTCCAGTGGGGTCCTGATTCTAGCCATTTTTGTAGTTTATTTGACTGAAGCACTGGCAGGTTAGATGAGTTGCTCAAGGCCACATTATGAGAATTGTGCTGTAATGGTGTTTGAACTGGTGAGATTTTCCAGTTTCCAACAGTGCTCTAACCAGTAGACCACAATGCCTGGGGCGGGGATCTCAAAAAGTCAGCAGCTGCCGGAAATGTTTTTTAAACAGTTTATTAATCCAGGATAACCCATACAGATGGGGTCACAAAGGATACAAACTTCTTTAGGGAGAAAACAGGAGAGAGAAGAAATTTTAAATTAAACAATACTTACCTGATAGTCAAGGTTGCTGACATGGGGTTGGCATTCTGTCAGACCTCTAGAAATAAAGGAAAATGGGTTAGTATAAATAGCCAAGCAACATTTCCTGCTTGTTTGGAATAATATTCCTGAAGGGCACTGAAACATTATTTTTTTTTTTTTAGTGTCTAGTGCAATAAAATATGTGTTTTCTTTAGGGTGTTTTATGCACATGTTTTACCAAAAAGCTTGATATGATGTGTGCAATATAGATTTTAAATAGTATAAACTAACAGAGTTCAGGCCAGCTGGCAGTGTGTGTGTGTGTGGGGGGGGGTAGTAGCCTTCTTTGAAGGGCCAAGTTGGACACCTGATTATTACTACAAAGATATATACCCCACATCATTCCATGCACTCCCAGCATTGCACCTCACCCACCATGTGATGGCACTGGGTAAACCTTTGCCCATGGTGCAGAGGGAAGAATGACTATCTTGGTGGGGGTGGATTTCCCCTTTCCAGTGTTGTGAGGCAGTGGGTGAGGGACATAGGAGGAATATTTCAGGAAAGATCTTATAATGCCTCCTGTTAGAATCCTTACTGTACCATCCAAAATAATTATTCTGGGGTCCTTTGAGGTGTAATCCTGTATACCTTGATAATATCTTGGGAGTTAGCAATGCCTAGAGTTTCCAGCAGTCAGCCAGATAAGAATTGTAAATCAAATACTTTTTGGCCTATACTCTCACTCCCAAGATCCTTGATTTCACAGATCAAACTGCATTCTGCAATTGTTGAGCTGTTCCTTTAGTATAGACTCCAATTTTATGGTTGCAAACACCAATGCCAGTGCCTTACCAGAACTGCTCACTGTATCTTTCACAGCTGTGGCCATCCCCTCCATTTGGTTCTCCACTACCACTGATTTGGTGGAGTTTATGTCCAATGTTTTGTCTATTTGGTCAACTACAGCAGTAAGTGCTATGACTGCATGTTCTAAAGAGTCCAGGGAAGCTGGCTAAACTGTATATCAGCTCCAGTTGAATCGGTCCTCAAGGCATGCTGCTGTCTTGTTGTTTTGAGGTCTAACCATGTAGAGCAAAGAAATCTTTATTTAATTGCTCCTTGACCCCAGGGCAGGCAGTGGAGTCAGCAGGCAGTGGGGTCAGGGGGAGGAAACAAGCTGCCGATCATGGCAGTGTTTACATGCTCTTTGACCCCAGGCAGGAGTGGGGTCAGGAGGGAAGAAAGGAGCCTCTGATGGCAGCAGCATTTACTTGCTCCCCAACCCCTGAGCAGGCAGCAGGGTCAAGGGGAGGAAAGCAGAGGAAAGGAACCTCCAATCATGGCTGCATTTACTTGCTTCCTAACCCCAGGGCAGACAGCAGGCTCAGGGGAGGAAAGGAGCATGACTAAGCCATTTATCCCTGTCATCCAGGAGTTACAGCACTCCACTGAACTTGTGTAGGAGCCCAGATTTCATCCAGCCTGCTCTGCAACTCTCGCATGTTCCAGCTGCAGTGGCCAGCTCTGCTCCTCCCCAGTCTTTAAATAATCATTTCTGTTCCAGCTGCATTCTGCTTCCAATTTCATGACTAGTTTGCCTGATTTGAACTGGTAGGTATAAATATAGACCTTCTTCCCAAAAGTGATTTGAATTAGCATGTCATGTGAAATGTCCAGATACTATAACTTCCACTTTATCCCATCAAAATGTTTATGCTTAAGTCTTGTAGTTTAAACTGGAACTGTCATCTTCAGGATTTCTTAGTGTCTGAAAGTCCATAAAAAGCTAATCTGAGTGAGTCAGTGTGCTTACCTGTGAGTCTTAGCAGTCCAGAGTTATTCATATGTAAATCATCCTGTTATTAAGTGCTGGGGGCAGCCATTTGTTTTAAGTTCCTGACAGGCAATGTTGTCACCATGGGAACTTAACCCTGCTTTGGCTGTAGATAACCCAACAGGTTAAATAGGAAATCGACTGTATTATTAAGTGTGTTTTAAGGTGTTATTACAACACTTTCTACATTTATAATAATTGTATTGTATGTACATTGAAAGAGCAACTGACACGATCTGTCCAAAAGTGCTACATTGCAGAATTCGAATAAGCATACCCCCAGTAAATCTCATACAAAAATCTAGATTTCTACATTACTTTGTTTTAAAGTTATGAGCTATTTTGCAACCCTGACTTCACTACCTGTTCAAAAAAAAACCTGTTTCAGTGAACAGCTGCTGCTGATGTCATCTAGGGGACTCACAGTCCAGTACTCCCTGTCTACAAGCTTACACAACCTGTTACTCCAAAGTTGTAAAGATCATGTGGAATGGTTTTCACAAGTAAAACAGGCAGCACCAGTCAGTAAACATTGCTTTTAAGACTATGTGCATTTCAGTTTTTGTAGCAAAGCAGACAAAATGTTGTTTGGGTGCCTCTGTATTGTGGTCCTTTTTTCCAGTGTTGCTGGATGCTGGGTCATAGCACATTGTTGTGGGGTTTGTAGACTGAGTAAGTTTTGGATATGATGAAAGGCTGAGATCATTCACACCTATCATTCAATTAAGGTGATTTCTGAGCATGGCACTTTAGAACAATCATTCAATCTCCTTGTAAATGGGAGTGGGAGAGGCAATGCTGTTTTTAAACCTTATGAGGAATATCTGATTTAGCCAGTAAAATGCTTTCTCCCTGTCAGGCTGTTTTTACCTACATTCAGGCTAATCTATGTTCTACTCTACATTGCAATTATCATTTTACCAGTGCTAACACTTCCACCCCTAGTAGGAATTAACACATATCAGGCCCCTATCAAAACATATTGTAAATCAAACACTGACAAACAGCAGTGAAGTTACCAATATTATAATACTAGCAGCAACACAAATTCCTAACAGGCACAGTAGAGTAGCACTCCAAATGGCTTCTGCAGCCTGGAAGCATGCAGACTCAGCATCCAGCAACCCTGGAGAAATGGACCACACCAAAAAAAAGCATTGAACAATACACTTTTGTCAACTTTGTTACAAAACCCGAAACACATATATTTCTTATAGCAATGTTTTTTTGCAAGGTGCTGCCTGTTTTACTTTTGACAACTATTTCACATGATCTTTAAAACTTTGGAGAAACAGGTCCTCTAAGCTTACTGACAGGGAATACTAGACTGTGAGTCCCCTAAATGCCATCAGCAGGAGCGCTTCACTGAAACAGACTGTTTTGAACAGGTAGTGACATTGGGGTTACACAATGGCTAATAACATTAAAATTAAGTAATGTAAGAATCTAATTTTTGGTATGAAATTTACTGAGGGGATACTTATTCGGATTCTTCAATGTAGCACTTTTGGTGTCAGCGACTCTTGAAACTAGTGAGTTATCACCTTTACATTTCAAACTGTTAGTAAAAATAATCCAATATAATTCTGGAATTGTTACAGTAGAAATTTCCATTCTTCCAATGTATTTCAGTAAGAAACTGTTATCCTGTTAATGTCATGAAAAAAAGTTAACTACTCTTAATCTCATTTCAGGTTATGCATGTTTTAACAATGTTGTCTATCTATGTGTTTTGCAATTAATAAACAAATAATCATGTCCTATTGTTTTTCTTTTCAAGTCAAATCTGGATAGAAAGAGCATAATATTTTCAGAATCTTAACACGTGCTCAGATTGTTTTTACTGTCTTTGTCCAGGAAAGGCACACTGAGCTACAGCTTGTTCCCAGGTGTGTTTTGGGAGCACAGGATGGTTAAGTGACTTGTTCTGATCACACAATATAATAGCAGAGCATGCTGGTATCAAAACCCATTCTGCTGGATGAATGAAGCTTGTTCAGAGCTCTTTGAACCTCTAGGCTGTACTGCCAGCTGATAATAAAAAAAACTACACATTTCAAGGCTGGCCCCATGATGCCAGGCCAGTAGGTATGTAGCCACATTTGCATCTTCTAGACCTGTGTTCACACCCAAAATTGTAAGAGAAAAGGCTTTAAAAAAGGAAATGAAAAAAGACAGAAGCTGGTGCTGTGGCTGCCGCAGAAATTTATATTGACATGAACACAGTTAGGGTTTAGAAATCCTGATATTGAGCCGTAGTACCTGTTGGCACCACAGAGTCAGCCTTGAGATGTGTAGTTTTTGATGATCGGTTGGCAGTATAGCCTAGAGGTTAAAGCAGTCCTGAAGATGGATTATTTTAACTAATAGCTTAAAATGTCAAGATGATAATACACATACAAAACAATTATTATAAATGTAGAAAGTGTTATAATAATACCTTTAAACACACTTAATAAAACAGGTGATTTCCTATTTAACCTGTTGAATTATGCGCATTCAAAGCAGGGCCAATAACCCTCAGTGACATCATTGCCTGTCATCAACCTAAAACACATGGCTGCCCTTAGGTCTTAATTACAGACTGATTTACATATGAATAACTCTGGACCGCAAAGAATCACAGATAAACACAATTACTCACTCAAATTAGCTTTTTATGGGCATTCAGACATTAAGAAAATCCAGAAGATGACAGTTCCCCTTTAAGACAGATCTGGGAAAAGCCAAACATGGGATAATTCAAATATAATATTTTTCTTGTCATAGGCAGTAATATTTGATTCATCACCACTGAAGGGGTTCCCCTTCCAGATATTACCTTTAATTTTAAATGTCCAAAACATCCCTCAGAAGGATCTTCATATTCTGCCCCCCCGAGCTATTGCTGATTTTTTTTTTATTCATATAAACTTAAGGGTAACTTCCCCTTGATTACTTCTTACTTGAAAAGCCAGGGCATTGACACATCACCTCTATTTATATAGCTGAGGTATTCTCCTGTTTTCTGTTTAAATGGACAATCTGTTTTGCTTATGTAGTAAGTTCTACATGTACATTCCTCTAAGTACACTAATTATCACTGATAATTACTTTGAGGGATGATCAAGTGGTAATAGGTTTGAAAGTATGGCTCTTTGTAATTTGTAACACTGATAATTTATCATTGTTACAATTGACAAAGTGCCATACTTTCAAACCTATTCCCACTTGATCATCCCCCAAAGTAAGCAATTTTAAAATTGAAGAACAAAAAGCTACAGCATCCACAAGCATAGTTGCTCACTGGAGGTGGTGGTAGCTAGTTGGGTCTTTCTGCACTCTAATTGTGCTTCTGAAAACTGTGGACTATTTGTGCAAATTTCTTCCTCTCTTGTACACAAAATGTGGACTTTGTCTAACATATTTTCGTGACCTGTTACCAGGCTGTAAAACATGCCAATGTTTTAGGATGATCTTTTCATTTGTTTTGACACCCATGATCTAGCAGCAGGTGTATGCAGCTCGTCTGGCTCGGCCACAACAAGAATGGAGAAGAACACTGTTTTTTTTCAGCTATGCAATTCCTAAACATACAAAGTTTAAAAGACTAAGTATATTTTTCCTGCAGTACATGTCTTTCTGAGGTAAAGTTTCAGCTGGCACAGTTAATTTGTTGATCAGTCTCCACTAGCGAGTTTTAGTCAGAGAACATATACTAAAGCAAAGTGGCTGAAAGAAAAAACAAGAGTGGCTCTGCTGCTGGGTAAGGTAGACTGTCGCCGAGTTGCAGTGCTGGTGCGGTAGGGGAGGGGGACAGACTACTGCAGAGTGACTCTGAATACTTATATGGTCCGTACTGTCCTTGGCAATATGATTTTAATGCAAAAGGATCACTACACATAAAAGAAATTATACTTTGAAAAGCCAAGCCACTACTCTGGCTATGCACATAAGAGTCATGGCTCGACTTTTCAAAGTTTCTTTTACATGTAACAATCATTTCACATTAAAAATTACATTGGCAATGACAGTTCTAATGATATAAGTATATACAGTGTGCTATAAAATTTCAATGTCTTGTAAACAAGAGTTACAGTACTTCCAAACCTGAAAGTGAACAGGAAGTGAGCGTGGAGCAGGAAAATATTTTGGGGGAGAACAGCACTGTGGTGAATGGTGAGCACCACATGTACTTTGATTCCACTGTGGAAAGACACAGTCTAGGAGTCCGGTCACATGCTTTCACCATCCCTTCTGTCTCCTATGTCATAGAAATACGTCAGCCTGGCTCTGCCCATGCAGCGATAAAAACTACGTTGATGTGCAAGATAGGCTTTCTTCTTAAAGTGACACAAGTAAGAAAAAGTGATATTACGTTTGTTTAACTTTATCTCTGCCTGCTCATCCTCTACCCCTTCGAACCTCATCTAAATAAAATGTCAAATCCTAACCCAGGTTACATGCATATGTTTTAACTTCATAAATAAATAACATAGCATGAGGAATAAAGTTACACTCCATGTAGTAAAAGACAAAGTTACAGGAAATCCCTTTGTTCTCTGTACTTTGCTCCACTCGGGGGAGTACATTTCATTTAGATTTCACCTGGTAAAGAGCCCAGCTTCACATGGCAAATCAATACATAATGGAACTTTCCCACATAATGTGCTGGTAATGGCTACTACTTATATGTGTAGTTTTGCCAGTCGAAGTAGCACTTCACTAGCAAAGAACTATGTGAAGTGTAAACTGAAAAAATAAAAACAATTGCTGAATGCAAAACCCACACCCACCACCTGTGGAAACATCACCTACCCCTCCCATGCCTCCTAGATAATTCAAATGGGTTCCCCCACCCATCCCACTCAGCTAGCACCTACCTCATTCCCCCCTCCAGTCCAAGTGAAATTCCATCAATAGTATAGGGGCAATTGAAGGTAAAATAAATTCCCATTAAACACTCACTCAAAGGCTTGTATACTTTTAATGACACTTCACCAAGGCTGGGGGGGGAGTGGGTGCTAGAGGGGGCTTGGTGGGGAGATATGTTTAAATGATCTGATAGGTGGGTGAGTAATGTTTGTACAGTGGATGGCGGCAGGGCTGGCATTTAAAAACATTTTTGGTTTTTAAACAACTAAAAACGTTGCCAAGCAAATTGATGCAAAAGTTAAAAACCTGGTTATGCTACATTGAAGTTGTCAACTTTCCACCAACTTCATTAGCAAAAGTTTAATTTGCAACATCTCTAACCTCATGATGAACTCTTCTCTGTTATGCTGTCAGACATGAAGATGTAGCATACAGACTTATGGCATGACATGTAGGTTTGCTGCATTGTGTAACATGATGCAAATGTCTTACATGTGCCACTTGCAAAGTCCACTGCAGCTTGTCCCAACATGTGTTATGACACAGTCTCTTTGTGAGTCTCAGGTCTGGAAAAATATACTGTAGGCTATCTACAGTATCTAAAAATGAAACTACATTCATTACCAAAAATTAACTTAAAGCATTCATTAGGGCTGATTAGAAAAGTGACAAAGATAAGGAAATGCAATGATAGGGTTTTTTGAACACTAATTCCGCCCACCCATCTGTAACCCCTTTGAACCTATCAAATTGAATGACAAAGCACAAACTCATTTTCAAAACATACACCATGATTTAATATCATAAATAAATGACATGGCATGAGGAATGCAGTTACTCTATGCTCCATGGCCATGATGACCACAGGACCCATTTCCATCCTATTCAAAACTCATTTTAAAAATGCCCTTCTAACCTCTTCTGTATGAAATGTTTCTCTTAACCTGGGATAGTAGAGATTCTTAGGTCAGGATGCAGACCTCTAGGGAGTTCTCCAAGCAGTTGACTGCTTAGCTGTTAGTCATGTTTTATATCATATAGAAACATAGAAACATAGAATTTGACGGCAGATAAGGACCGCTTGGCCCACCTAGTCTGCTCATTTTCCTACCTAACAGATAAGCTGCAGATCCTAATTAACCAACAGCTTACTTCCTCCTACCCCCCACTAGGACTGTCTTATGTCTGTCCCATGCATTCTTGAATTCCCCCGCTGTTCTTGACTCCACGACCTCCTCAGGGAGGCTGTTCCATGCATCCAAAACCGTCTCTGTGAAAAACACTTCCTCACATTACCTCTGAGCCGTCCCCCCTCTATCTTTAAATTGTGCCCCCTTGTTCTTGCACATTTCTTTTTCTGAAAGATGCCACCCTCTTGGACTTTGTTGATTCCCTTGAGGTACTTGAAAGTTTCTATCATGTCTCCTCTCTCCCTCCTTTCCTCAAGGGTATACATATTAAGCTCCTTTAGTCTTTCTTCATATGTCTTCTGGTGCAGACCCTGCACCATTTTGGTTGCCCTCCTCTAGACAGCCTCCACTCTGTCCATGTCTTTGTGGAGATGGGGTCTCCAGAACTGAACACAGTACTCCAGATGGGGTCTCACCAACCGACTGTACAGAGGGATAACAACTTCCTGTTTTCTACTGTTGATGCCTCTCCCTATGCATCCCAATATCCCCCCAACCTTCCTTACTGCCTTCTCACATTGCTTGCCCACCTGTAGGTCATCTGATATAATTACTCCCAGGTCCCTTTCCATTTTTACTGTTGTTAGTATCTCACCCCCCATTGTGTACTCTTGCCCTAGGTTTTTGTTTCCCAGGTGCATTACCTTGCACTTCTTTGCATTGCATCTGAGCTGCCATACATTTGACCATTCCTCCAACCTTGCCAAGTCCCTTCTCATCCTTTCCACTCCATCTGGTGTATCAACCCTGTTGCAGATCATTGTGTCATCTGCAAAGAGACATACTTTTCCTTCCAGTTCCTCTGCAATGTCACTTATAAAGACATTAAAAAGGACCGGTCCCAGTACTGAACCCTGCGGTACCCAGCTAGTAACCCTCCTTTCTTCACTGTGGACTCCATTTACTACTTCCCTTTGCGTCCTGTTGTCTAGCCAATTTTTTATCCAGGCTACCACCTTGGGACCCACTCCAAGGCTAGCTAACTTGTGTATTAATCTTTTGTGTGGGACTGTATCAAATGCCTTGCTAAAATCTAGGTAAGCCATGTCCACAGCCCCTCCTTGGTCTACTACTTTGGTCACCCAGTCAAAGAAATCTATTAGATTCATCTGACACGATCTTCCCATCGTGAATCCATGCTGCCTTGGGTCCTGTGCCCCACTGGCCTCTAGGTACTCTACAATTCTTTCCTTCAGAAGTGATTCCATCATTTTACCTACCACTGAGGTCAAACTAACTGGTCTGTAGTTTCCTGCCTCTGTCCTACTCCCACTTTTGTGAAGAGGAATCACATCCACCCTCCTCCAGTCCTCAGGTACCACCCCATCCTCCCATGATTTGTTAAAGAGAGTAGTCAGCGGTGTCATTAGTTCTACCCTTAGTTCTTTTAGAATTCTTGGGTGAATCCCATCAGGCCCCATTGCTTTGTCCACCTTCAATTTTATTAGTTATTTCAGAACCCTTTCTTCTGTAAATGGACTGGTATCGACCCTTGTCTTCAGAGTGTTTCTCTTGTTTGGTTTAGGTACCTCCCCCTCCTCTTCCTTTGTGAATACTGAGCAGAAATATTCGTTCAGTATCCCTGCTTTTTCATTGTCACCCTCTACCCACATTCCCACCCCTTTATTAAGCCTCAGTATCCCTCCTTTGGTCTTTCTTCGCTCCCTAATGTACCTATAAAAGGTCTTATCCCCATCTTAACAGAGTTGGCTATCCTTTCCTCGGTTTGGGCCTTTGCTATTCTGACTGCCTTCCCAGCCTCTTTCTGCTTTAACTGATAAAGTTATCTGTCCTTCTCCTTCTGTGTTTCCTTATATTTCCTGAATGCTATCCTTTTCTCCTTAACCTTCCCTGCCACCTCTTTGAGAACCATAGCGTTTTTCCTTCATTGTGTTTTGTTGATTTGCTTTACACAAAGGCTTGTTGCCTCTTTGATGGCTGTTTTGATTACTCTCCATTGTTCCTCCACCCCTCCTTCTTGCCTGTTTGCTAGTGCTTTTCTGAGGCAGTCTCCCATTTTCCCAAAGTCAGCCCTCCTAAAGTCCAATACTCTTGCTTTTGTATGGCTTGATTGTATGGTTGTGTTTATCGTGAACCACACTGTTTGGTGGTTGCTTGTTCCCAGATGGCTGTCCACTTCTAAATCTGAGATTCTTTCTCCATCCCCATTTGAGAGTACCAGGTCTATGATTGTTTCCTCCCAAGTGGGTTCCAGTACTAGCTATCTGAGGCATGCCCCCTGTAGGGCATCAAGAATGACCCTGCTCTTGGATGTGCCTGCAGCAAAGGTGCTCCAGTTAACATCTGGCATATTCAGGTCCCCTATCAACAATATCTCCCCTTTTTCTGCCATTCTAAGGAAGCCTTCTATCATTTTCTTGTCCATTCCCTCCCCTGAGATGGGGTCTGTATAACCCCATGGTTGTGGTGCCATTCCTGTCTCCAGGGTGACCCAAAGTGTCTCATCTGCTCCCTGTTTACTCTTTAGTTCTGTTGCTTTGATCCCTTCCTTTACATAAAGAGCTACTCCTCCTCTATTACCCTCCCTGTCCCTTCTGTAGATTGTGTATTCTGGTATGTTGACATCCCAGTCATGGTTCTCTGTGTACCATGTTTCTGTGACTGCCACAATATCCATGCAGCCCTATTCCATCAAGGCCACTAGTTCAGGGAGCTTGTTACACAGACTACAGGCATTGGTACTCATCACCCTCCACTTTTTGATGACCTTACCCCTTTTAGCCCCATTCCTGTCCTTACTGCCTTTGCCTTTTTTGACATTTACTTCTGGCCTGCTCCCTAATGACTTCTCTACCTTGGTGTTTACCTCACTAATTACTGTTGTTTGTGGGGGGAGGCTGAGATTTCCCTGCTCCTTTTCATTGCCTCCCCCCTTGGCTAGTTTAAATGCTTGCCAATGAAGCATTTAAACCTCTCACCTAGGATCCTGGATCCCCCCCTAGACAGATGCAGACCATCGCAACAGTATAGGTCTACATCCCTCCAGGTGGCTCCCCAGTCCCCAATGAAGCCAAAACCCTGAGCTCCACACCAGTTTTTCAACCATTCATTGAATTCCCTGGTGAGAAGTACCCTAGCATCACCCTTGCCATAGACAGGCAGCACCTCTGAGAAGATTACTGTATGCACTACTTGTCTGAGGCCCCTCCCCAACTCTACAAACTCCTCTTGCACTGCTCTGATCCCATTCCTAGCCAGGTCATTTGTCCCTAGGTGGATAATAACATCCAGCTCCCTCCCTTGTGCAGCTGCTCCCACGATCCTGAGGATTCACTTCCTGTCCCTCCAAGCCATGGCACCAGGCAGGTACCTTACTTCCCTCTCCCCTTCCTCCCCCATTTCTACCCCCTAATGATTGAGTCCCCCCCAGGAGTTGTTTCCTTCCCCTGTAGGGTATCATTCCACCCTCCTGTGGGTCTCCTTTGTGAAGGTTCCCAGCATCATCCTTGGTCTCCACTGCAGGTGCATCCATAGAGGAACCACTATCCACCAGAAGAGCGAATGAATTGTGGAGAGGTACAGCTGGAGGGATGCAACTCTGTTCCACCACCCTCTCCCTTCCTGAGCCCACCCTGGTCCAGCTTCTCCTCTTTCTTGGCAACCTCTGAGGTAGTGGCATTGGCCCTGGTGGTCTCTGGGTGGGGGAGGAGGTTATGATGTTGTGTTAGTAGTTTATGGTCTGGTGTCTAATCCAATCATGATATTATTGTGTCCTAGGCTGCTAGCCTCTTTAATCTTATTGTGGAGGCTCTGTGCCTATTACAGGGCTTAGTACTTTGGCCCTAACTGAAATTATCTTTATTCCAGGGTCATGTACTGTGGGCCCTAACTGTCATTTATCTGTATTGCATTATTGTATGACTGTATTGATTCTACCTGTACCATTTGTTATGCATGATTCTTTGTCTGTTCTCTCCCTTACAAAAATGTAGGTGTGCTGTGCACATGCAGAATGCACGTCACATGCTTAATTGTGCATTGTTTGCATTCAGTCCACATACACAAAGTGATCCTAAGCAAACCAGGTCTAAAAACCAAATCAGGTTCGCATGCTGCAAGCTTGACATGTGCACAGCAGGTAAGCTGGTGTGAACATCTCCTAAAAATGACATCAGTTCACATGCTGCATGCTTGACATGAGTGCAGCAGTTAAGCTGGTGTGAACATCATTTAAACATCACATCAGGTTCACATGCTGCACGCTTGCCATGTGTGCAGCAGCTAAGCTGGTGCAAATCTCATCTAAAAAAATACATCAGTTTCTATTTCTTATTACTGCTAGCAATTAGAGTCATTAAAATTCATTTTTATTTGAATTCCCATAACAATTAGGAAACTCATTAATTCTGATCCTTTTGCAAGTTATTTAAAGGCTTTTGATTTTTATCATTAAATCACCATTAATTTGTAAAGTATTGTTTGTTTACTGCAGTAAATGCCTAGGACATAGCCAGTCAACATCCCCCATTCCAGATGTATGAAGAGGGGCCTCTGTTGTGAAGCCTATCCTTTTTGTTTTGGACTAGAGGTGGGTGAAGTGGCCAAAATTTGCTTCGCAAAGCAATTCACAGAGTAATGCGGAATCCGCAAAGTAATCTGCAATGCGAAGTGGAATACTTTGCGTCATAATGAGGAATGCGAAGTCCATTGATCACAATGACTTTGCATTACTTAGCCTTCCCCCAACTACTTCTGCACCAATTTTAATGCAAAGCACATAGAAATCAATATACTTCGCATCACTTCACCTTGTTATTGAGCTCCAAGACACATTTTGCAGTGATTCATGGGATTGCAGGTGACATGGGTTCTAGATTGTTTTGCACAGCCTCACTACTGTGTAGCGTGTACATAGTGGAAACTAGAGACAGTTTGCTCTCAGAGCTCTGTGATTCAAACCCTCTAAAAGCTGTTAAAAAAAAACCTTTTTGAGCCATTGTTGTTGCTCAAAATTTAGTACATCGATTGTAGGGAAACCCTCCTGGGCTCATATCATCGAGTGTTTATTGTTTGTGTGTGGATTTTGAATGTTAATTTAGAACATTCAGTCTGTGTACTGACAGACACTTGAAGTGTGCTTTGGGGGAGGGAAGTATCTGTGGTGGAGGTAGATTAACTGGGAGAAAAAAGCAGTCTTTCTGTTTTGGTTATGTTTTTCTTGTATAACTGTGTTAATGTACATACAGTAATATTTTCAGTAATTCTTGACATTTTTTTTCCTGATTGTTGTGGTGCAGCAGTGCATAATTTCAGTTTGTTTTAAAGATTTGGTTATATTACTGAAGTTTTCAGTTTGCTATGAATTACTTGCAATGTGCATGTGAGTGTGTGTGCGATGCCTGCCATCAGATTAGACACATTTTACTGTGCCATAGAGTAATTGCAGCAGTGTGAACCTGCTATCCACTGCACCTGCATGATTTTGTACTGCTTTGTGCTTTGTGATATCTTGGTTTTGGACTGTTACTGTAGATTAGATTATGACTTGTGAGCACTGGTTAAAGTGTTGTTGTGACTTTGCGTCTGCATCTTTTCTTGATTGCGCAGTGCAGTCTTAATCTGTTTGTGATTTTGCATCTGTTTAGTGCCCAATCTCAATCTGCAAGCCACAGTTGTTGGTTCTTTTGGCTTTACATCCACAAGCTCAGACTGAAAGTTCAGAAATCTAAATTTGTTTAGAATTTTCTTGGTGATACCCCAAAATGCCTGCATAGATGTGCAAGCAAAGCTGTTTCTGGCTATAGCACTGCTGCCAGTGGCAAGATTGTCTGTGGGTGTGGTAGTATGCAGAAGTGCATAGCTGATGTCAGTGAAGGGATTTCTCCATCAATGTTTTTTTACAATGCAATCTGTGGATGTACTCATAGTTGGAGATGATGTTGTCCCAGCTGGTGGTGTTAGTGCAGTTTCTGCTGGCATGAGTAATGCTACCTCAAGTCCCACTTCTGACCAGATAACCATTTCAAAAAATATAATTGCATCTAAAGCTGTGACTGACAGTGTAAACAATGTCCTACTCCTCATTAACGTCCCCATGGTAGTTGAACATGATTCTGATCCTGGCAATAACTCACAATGTCACATTTCATCCAGCGCTATTGAGGTCATACCTTTGCCATCCAATGATTCAAAGTGCGGCACAAAAATATTGGGGTGATGATGATGATGCTGTGGTTAGAACATGTTCTCCACATGACAGCATCCAAGCTGAAAATGTGGATGCAGATGATGTTGATGAATATGATGATGATCTCAGCGACCCCTGTTGGGAACCACAGAAAATGAAAGTCAAGGTGGTTGTGTCTTGGTGTGTTGGCATTAAATCCTCCCTCCTCAAAAAAGTTGTGATTTAGTGGTTCCTGTTGATGATAATGATGCTGACCCAGTAATAATTACAGATAGCCATGGTGGTCAGTTGGAGTCCAAGTGTGTCCAGCCTGAAAAATCATGTAACATCCCCCCCCCCCCATTTCAGGGGTTAAAAAATCAGAATCCAATAAGCAGCATCAGGAATATGTTAAAAGTAGGGGATCACAATCCTTTGTTTGGGATTTCTTTTGTCCAAGATGCAAATGATGAGTCAGCTACAATCTGCCAGCTTTGCCATGTGCATGTGAGTCGAGGTAAAAAAGGGAGTCATGTGGTCCCTGGGGGCCAGCATACACATCTTAAGAACAGGCACATGGCACTGTGGACCCACCACCAGATGACAGCTAATGCCATAGTGGGGAGTTCACCCTCATCATCAACCTTACCGAGCATGTTATCCCCTTCCATAATTGTAAGACCAAGTAGGAATGTCTGAAGTAGTTATGAAATAACACCAGAGTATTACTACAGGCATGATGAGGGGGAGGATTATGATTTAGAAATCTTGTCAAGGGGTGGTTAGAGTAGCAGTGGTGGTGGTCAATGCAGTATGTCTAGTGCAAGTGAAACATAAACCCCTGTACATAAAATGGGGAAAATAACTTAATCTGTGGACTTGTCACCTGTGCACCCCTCTTCATCACACGTCCATACCCCAACCCCGGCAATTTGTAGAGCAGAGCCATTTGTCACACCCCATGCAAAATGTGTAATTCAGCACATGTTGGAAAGTATTTTTGCCCGTAACCTCCTGCCTGCCTTCCTGAAGCATGTGACCTACACTGTGCAAGCCATGTGATGTGTGCAGGCTACCTGTGAATTCTCACTCCACCTTAAAGTGGAATAAGGTGGAGTGCACAATGTGCAGTTGTAATTACAATGTGAAGTGGTGAAGTGAGTGTTTAAATGGGCACTTTGCATATCAGAATACTAACGTGAAATGGCCACTTCGTGTCCACTTCATGGGTGGAATTTTTCTTTGCTGCATCTCTATTTTGGACCATGCAAATCCCTAATACATATTTATGCAGGGGTGTGCACCATTGAAATGAATGGAAGTATTTTTTTTTATTACTATTTTATACATTATTGATGGAGAGTTGGAGATTAATGAAGGCCACCGCTTGACTAACAAGGGCCTTTCTTGTACAACAGTGGCCTTCATTATTCTCCAACTCACTACCATAATGTATAGAATAGTGATAAAAAATAACTCCATTCATTTCAAGGGGGTATGCCCCAGCACTCTGACCCATGGCCATCATCTTTTACAAACTTCTGCCTCTGGCTCCCTAGTACTCAAGTAAGAAACTTTTTACTTATATTTATACTTGTTGGATTGTCTGTAGCAGCATGGCCATACCCGCTACAGTGTGTGTGCATTGTGGGGGGGGGGGACTGGCCATGTTGCCGACTTATTGCTACTTTTGTATTTTCATCTTAAAGTCTGTTTGTGTGGACGTTTTTTAAAACTATGAAGAGAAAATAGTAGGAGTACAGGCCAGACAGAAGTAATTAAGTGGTTTTGTGGGTAGGTTTATGTATTGGTGTGGGAAAAACATGTGCTTCCATTGGTATGTGTGCTTCAGTTCAACTGTGAAACTGAGATGAGGGAGAGAAGAAAACTGAAATCATAACAGTGGCTATAAGCATGTTGCATGTGTGCAGATGTATTCAGACAGAGTATGTATTAAAGTACAAGACAGTCATATGTGTGCAGACAGTTTTGCAGTTTGGCTTTGTGGTTAAAGGCACTGAACTGCAAGCCAGGCATCTTAAAGCATGAAGATATGGGTTTGAATCTCATCAACCCCCCACTTGTGTATTGTGTGATCATGTACAAGTCACTTAACTTTTATGTGTGCAGTTATCAGTGACCACTTACTTTCTGCACGCATGCCACGTGCATGCAGTCTTTCCCAATTTAACATACAAAATCATGGTTTCCACACTTGCTTTCTGAACAAACGCATTATGCATGCAATCAGTTCCAATTTAACATCTAAATCATACTTGCAGCGGGCATATTACTTGGGTAGTTTTATATGTGCAGCATGAAAACATTTCATATAATTATTTCTGTAAGGGATGTTCCTTATTGATGGTTCAGGTCATTCATTAAGACAGTCCCTCAGACCAGTGTACCTATCTGGTTACCAAATGAGTAAATAAAAAAATAAATAAAATATGTTGTGAGACAAAAGGCTACAGCTCAGCCCTGTATCTTGCATCGTAAGAGGCCGGATACTCTCCAGCTCTGCACCACTGCTTGCTCTGCCTTCCAGAAAATGGCAGGAGCCCTTATTTATACCCACTTATTGACCAAACAAACAGGGCACCCCACTGCCAAGGAAATTCCAGACCAATCATAACCCACAAATTTGAAAGAAAGAGAGGGAGAGAGAGAGAGACACACACACACATGCACATGATCATGTGCACACATGTGCACTCATGCACATACACGTACACACACCCATGAGTACACATACACGCACACTACCACTATACAGAGGACTTCTGTTTTTCTGGATTCTGTTACCCAGATGCTCAATTCTAACTCCCCATGCAATCTTCCACCAAAAAACTGATTTTCCTCCACACACAGTGTTGTTAAATCACCCCAATTCTATTTCAATAAAAAACATCTCTGCTGACATATTCATATGCTACCAACAACCATATAATTACTACACTGCATCTTACAAACTGATTTTTTTTGCGTCAGTAGCAGTGTGACATTAAAAAGTGCTGCAAAACACAGCAGAAATATACATCAGTAAAAAGTTTGTTTTTATAATTCACATTTACATCAGACAGAAAGGGAACTGTGCAGCTAAATCAGGGGCTTGGGCTACATTTGTAGAAAGAAGTACTAGGGCAGCTGTTCAGTTGATTATCTATATGAATACCCCTGAGCACTCGATGTGTGTGTGTGTGGGGGGGATAGCAGGGGCAGTGCGAAGCCTCCCAAAAACATGTAACTACGAAGCTCATCTGATACTGCCTTGATCTGGAGTCTGAATACAATTTATTCTTCCATCCTTGGTGATGTTCTAGCAGTCTGACACAGCAGATAGGCCTCATTATTTGCAGATAGTGTTGGACTTATTTATTTCAATTTAATCACATAGCACACTGTAGTTCATGGAGAAAGAACATCTCATTTACAGGGATGCCTTGTCTGTGGTGATAGACAGCTTCAACAAAACAGGTACATTACATCTACAGTTTGATATTAGTTGACAGGGTAATATAAAACTTTCACATTTTGGGGGCGTGGCTTGGATGCCGAGCTAATGGCGGCTTAATTTTCCTGCTCTCCCGTTCCCTGGATGACATCCATGTTTTTTGCGATGCAATTCGGGGGTGATCTTATCTGAAAATGCACTGGTTTTGTTAAGTTTTTCAGCTATAGCTACCAGCTGCCCCTATTTTGTGTTTATGTAGCCCACAGTGTGAGTACTAAGCTGATGTTAGCACTGCAGTGTGCTATGGCCTGATTAAGCTTACTCTAGTCAGTGCTCAGGTCCCTAGCCATTAACAACCCTTTCAGTGTACTGGTGGGTTTAGCAACTTTCTTCTGTGGAGTGTGTGCTTCATCTTTTATCTGGGAGCTGTGTTTGTGAGGGTTTAAGTACTGAACTAGGACCATCTGTTAGCCTTGGAGGCGATAGTGGCAGTATGGAGGCTTGCACCCTACCCCCACCTCTCCAGGAGCAAGCGCTAGGCTCCAGCTCACAGGTGGCGGTCACTGATTCTCTACAGTACATCACAAAAATGCTGGAGGCCCTTTTGCAAAGAGTTGATGGGATAAGCACCACACTTACCAGGAACGTAGCCGATTTGAGATGGCTGGAGGACAAGTCAAATGTGTTGGAACAGAGAACAGAGGTGCTGGAGCGGCAGCAGGCCCTTACCTGGTAGAGGCTCCACAACCATGAGGTAAAGCTGTTGAGGCTCTGGGAGAGGGTGGAGGACCAAGAGAACAGGGGGCACAACAATAACATACAGATTCTGGGCGTCCCCGAAAGCACTGAAGGGTCCTGTATGGAGGACTTTGCTAATGAGTGGTTGCTGAAGTGGTTGGGGGATAATTGGAGAGGGCCAGTGGAGGTGGAAATGGCTCACAGGGTAACCCCCTGATCCAGATCTCAGAGCTCTTCTCCCAGGCCCATCATCGCTTGTCTCTTGTGCTACTCTACAAAAGAAAAAGTCTTAAGAATGGCCCAAGAAAGGGGTGACATTACCTGGATGGGTGGACATATCTTGATCTTCTGGGACTTTTCACAGGAGGCTGCGGCCTGCAGGAAAGCTTTTATCCCTCTAAAAAATATTCTGTCAACTAATGGGTTCCGGTATGGTTTTCACGGGCCAGCATCTCTGTACATGGTCAAAGATGGAAGGGAACTGCTGGCTGAACATCCTCAGGAGGCAGAGGCCTGGATCCATGCTTTTTGGCCTCAATCCTTAAGAGTACTACAGTTCCCAGATGCCTCTGGGAACCTGGTGCACCCAATATGGTGAAACGGAACCATGGCAAAGGGAATGCGGTTCCCAAAGACAGATATGCAGGGTGGACTTGTCCCACCAAAAAGTGTTCCCCCAGAGCATCACAACCACATGGGGAGCAAGTTAACAGGCCTTATATCTTCCCAGTCACTTCAGATCTGGCCAAGAAGAATGGAGATCTGCAAGTCAGTCTGCTTAAACACCAACTGCAAAGCAGACCGAGACGCAGGTCCAGAAGTCCCCTTCCTCCTCATGGCTCCTTGGTCTCCTCTGCCCCTCTGGTAAAATTACCCAGAGAGGACTCCGCCAGCAGCGATGACAATATAGAGCCAGATGAAGTCCATATGGACATGGCAGTTCCCCTGGATTGGGTCAAGAAAATGGAGAAACTCCAGGATGCAGAAGTGGATCCCTCACTCCCTGTCAAACCAGGCTGGAAGACCTTTGCCAAGGTGGTGTCTGCCAAGGAACCAGTGGAGGATGGCACAGGTGGCAGTGTGTGTGGCACTGATCACCCAGGCGGAAAAGGCTGAACAAGGACTGGGCAACTGGTCATTCCCAGGCCAGCCAGCTAGAACTCTTGAACTGTGGATACCGTGGTTGTAATTTGCTTCATCCTTTTGCCCTATAAGGGTAGGGTGTGGGTGGGGCTTAGTGAGGGGCACTTGTGTGTATAGAATCATAGAATCTGATGACAGATAAGGACCGCTTGGCACACCTAGTCTGCCCATTTCCCTAAATGATGGATAAGCTGCAGATTCTACTTAATCAACAGCTTACTTCCTCTTACCCCCCACTAGAATTGCCTTATGCCTGTCCCATGCATTCTTGAATTCTCCCACTGTTCCTGACTCCACAACCTCCTCAGGAAGGCTGTTCCATGCATCCACAGCCCTCTCTGTAAAAAAATACTTTCTAACAGTACCTCTGAGCCGTCCCCCCTCTATCTTCAAATTGTGCCCCCTTGTTCTTGCACATCTCTTCTTCTGAAAGATACTACCCTCTTGTACTTTGTTAATTTCCTTGAGATACTTTAAAGTTTCTATCATGTCCACTCTCTCCCTCCTTTCCTCAAGAGTATACATATTAAGCTGCTTTAGTCTCTCCTTGTATGTCTTCTGGTGCAGACCCTGCACCATTTTGGTTGCCCTCCTCTGAACAGCCTCCACTCTGTCTATGTCTTTGCGGAGATGGGGTCTCCAGAATTGCATGCAGAACTCCAGATGGGGTTTCACTAACTGTCTGTACAGAGGGATAACACTTCCTGTTTTCTACTGTTGATGCCTCTCCCCATGCATCCCTGTATCCCCCCAGCCCTCCTTACTGCCTTCTCATATTGCTTGTCCACCTTTAGGTCATCTGATACAATTACTCCTAGGTCTCTTTCAATTTTTGTTGTTGTTATTAACTCACCCCCCATTGTGTACTCTTCCCCTAGGTTTTTGTTTCCCAAATGCATTATCTTGCACTTCTTTGCATTGAATCTGAGCTGCCACATATTTGACCATTCCTCCAACCTTGCCAAGTCCCTTTTCATTCTTTCCACCCCACTTTTTGTATCAACCCTGCTGCAGATCTTTGTGTCATCTGCAAAGAGACATACCTTTCCTTCCAGGTGCTCTCCAATGTCACTTATAAAGACATTAAAGAGGACCTTTCCCATTACCGAACCCTGCGGTACCTAGCTAGTTACCCTCCTTTCTTCACTGTGGACTTTGCTTACTTTTACCCTTTGCGACTTGTTGTCCAGCCAGTTTTTTATCCAGGCTACCACCTTGGGACCCACTCCAAGGCTGGCTAACATGTATATTAATCTTTTGTGTGAGACTGTGTCAAATGCCTTACTAAAATCTGGGTAGGCCATATCCACAGCCCCTCCCTGGTCTACTACTTTGGTCACCCAGTCAAAGAAATCTATTAGGTTCATCTGACATGAACTTCCTGCTGTGAAACCATGCTGCCTTGGGTTCTGTGCCCCACTGGCCTCTAGGTACTCAACAGTTCTTTCCTTCAGAAGTAATTCCATCATTTTCCCTACCACTGAAGTCAAACTAACTGGTCTGTAGTTTCCTGCCTCTGCCCTGCTCCCACTTTTGTAAAGAGGAATCACATTTGCCCTCCTCCAGTCCTCAGGTACCACCCCATCCTCCCATGATTTGTTAAAAAGAATAGTCAGTGGTGTTACTAGTTCTACCCTTAGTTCTTTTAGAATTCTTGGGTGAATCCCATCAGGCCCCATTGCTCTGTCCACCCTCAGTTCCAAGAATTCTTTCAAAACCCTTTCTTCTGTGAATGGACTGGTATCAACACCCTATTCAGAGTTTCTCTCTTGTTTGGTTTAGGTGCCTCCTCCTCCTCTTCTTCCGTTGTGAATACTGAGCAGAAATATTTGTTCAGTATCCCTGCTTTTTCACTGTCACCCTCTGCCCACATTCCCTTCCCTTTATTAAGTCTCTGTATCCCTCCCTTGGTCTTTCGTCACTCCCTAATGTACCTATGAAAGTTTTTATCCCCCTTCTTAACTGAGTTGGCTATCTTTTCCTCAGTTTGTGCCTTTGCTATTCTGACTGCCATCCCTGCCTCCTTCTGCTTTAACTGATAAAGTTCTCTGTCCTGCTCCTTCTGTGTTTCCTTATATTTCCTGAATGCTGTCCTTTTCTCCTTAACTGTCCCTGCCACCTTTTTTGTGAACCATAGTGTTTTTTTTCCTTCATTTTGTTTTGTTGATTTGCTTCACACAAAGGCTTGTTGCCTCTGTGATGGCTGTTTTGGTTATTCTCCATTGTTCCTCCACCCCTCCTTATTGCCTGTTTGCTAGTGCTTTTCTTGTAGCTGTATGGAGTACCCCCTTCCTGCTATAGCCCCCCCCTTATTTTAGAGGCTGGGGGCACATTGACATGGGTTTGTAGGTGGGGGCACGCAGTTCCTGCACCTGCTACGCTGATCCTGGCTCCCAGTGAGGGCAGTGGGTAGACTTCCCCACTTTGCCTCCTGTGGGAGGCAGCAGTTGCATCATGGCTACTACTACTTTGAACCCTATACCTCCCCCTGCCTCCCCCCAAGCATGGCTATGAGCGAACTTAATCAGTTCCTTCTGTTCACGGTGGATCTTCTGGAGAGCAGCAGCTACCCTTCCCGCTGCTTCACTCCCTTTCCCCTTGGATAGCACCAGCCTAATTTTGGTCTGGCTAGCTGTCTGGAACAGATTTTTTCTTCTTCTGCAGTGATAAAAGGTCAGACTGGCTTGTATTCAGTTTTGATGGTTACAGTGGGCAAGAACACTGACTAGCAACCAATGGTGGCTCCCATGTTTGTGGGGCCACTCACTGGCACTACGTTTCTGTTGAGTTTAGTGTTGTTAGGCACTGGTAGTTTATTAAGGGGGGTTCCCCCCTACCCTGTATTTCCCCTACATGTTGGAAGGGTTTCATTGTTTCCCTTCCCTTATTTAAGCATAACCCCCCCAATTGCTCAAGAGGAGAAGCTTGTCCAGGGAAGGGCAGGTTATTGGTGTTGATTAACTTCTCCACTCCTCAATTGGATGCATGAGATAGCGCAGCTGTATCGGTATTACCCTCGTGCACCAACATCTCTGCTACTTTAGTGACATACAGGTTATTCCTTGACTTTCGTCTTCACACTGAGCGAACCCGTTGGATTTACTGGATGTCCCCCAGTGGTTCCCATCCCTGGAGCTTCGGGTGTTAATTGCTACTGCGAGTTACTCTATATATATTTGTAGTGCTTTTTGGTTTCTAATACATAATCAAAGTGTTTTGTGCTTCTCATTCTTCTTTATTTCCACACCTAGGATTAGCATAGTCATCAGCTACCTCTCAATCCTCCTATCAATTTAAGTGACTGACCTCCCAGCTCAGAAGCATCCACCGGCAGAGGCTTACTTAGGGGACTCCTCAGTCCTAACCCCAACTAAGTTTGGGTTTATAGTTGTCACTTTGGGAGGTAAGTGTACTTTTCCTACACACCTTTTGGAGATGGCAAGAAGCCAAGGGCAGGGGTGGAGATGTGTCTCCTGGAACGTTAAGGGGCTCCACCATTCTGTTAAGTGTACCAAGGTGTTGCACCACCTTCGCTTGTTGCAAGCGGATGTGGCCCTTCTCCAGGATACACACCTCACAGCCAAAACAGTGCAGTGACTTAAAAAGGCCTGGTTGGCAAGGTTATTGCTAGTTTGGCTCCCACTAAATCGAAAGGCATTGCCATCCTGGTTCATAAAGCCTCCCCCCGGTGGAAGATCTGGTGAAGCATGATTCTCAGGGATGCTGGATCGGGGCTAGATTCTCTTTCCCTGGGGGTAAGGTGATATTGGTGAACATCTATGGGCCTAATGTCGACTCCATTGAATTTCTGAAGAATGTAGGCCAGGCCATCGAATAACTCACTGATGGACAAAAGGATATTCCAATACTCATGGGGGGTGACTTCAACCTGGTCCATGACATTTTCTTGGACAGGTCTCAGCCAACCCCCAAGCACATCCCAATGGTAGAGCAGCTCTACAGGAGTTGGAGGAGGAATGGGGCCTAACTGATTTGTGGTGGAGGGATAACCCTAGGGGCAGAGATTACACCTTTTTCTCCCCGGTACATAGTACCTTTAGCCGTATAGATTACTGGCTCATGAATAAGGATGCTGCCAACTGCATTGATGAGGTTAAAATTGGGAATATCCTTATTTCCAATCATGCCCCGATCTCCTGTACCTTCCTGCCCATGGCGCAAGGGAACTCCTTCACTAGATGGAGGTGCAATCCTCTGCTCCTATCAGACCTTGAGTTTTGCTTCTTCATTAAGGATGAGGCAAGCGCTTACTTTAGGAACAATGCAGGAGGGGAGGTGAGTCCCAGCGTGGTATGAGAGGCCTTCAAGGCGGTGTTGCGTGGTCATATAATCTCTTATTCTGAGGATAAGAATAAGGTCTGGCAGGGGAAGTGGACGCACTACAGGCAGAACTCACCACCTTGGAAAATAGATTCAAATCATCCACGTAACCAGACCGTACCCTTCTGAATTCTATTGTTGGGTTGAAGTATCATATTAACACTCTGTTGCAGAGGAAAGCAGAATGGTTGCTAATTAGATCGAAACATCGGTACTGGGAGGGAGGGATAAGAGTGGCAGGCTTCTGGCATACCACCTAAGAAAGCAGCAGGCAGCCTCCAGGATCCATGCCCTGATGGCCGAGGTGGGGAGAGTGGTCTCTGATCCTGTTGGTATTAATGCCACTATGTGGGCCTTCTATCAGAAGTTATATCAGTCCAGCTTCAGTCCAGAGGGGCCCAGCCTGGCTAATGTGTTGGAGGAGTTTTGTAAAAGCATTTCTGTTCCACTACTTCCCTTGGATTTGGCCGAGAATGTGGAGGCCCCCATTACCCAGGAGGAACTTCACTCCTCTCTCTCTCAATTGGCCAAGAAAAAGGCTCCCAGCCCTGACGGTATTACAGTGAAGCGTTATCAAATCTTGCAGGAGGAGATTTCTACTCCCCTCCTCCAAGCTTTGCAAGTAGCACATGGAGAATGCTACCTGCCCATGACCATGAGAGAGGCCCTCCTCACCTTGCTCCCTAAAAAATCATTAGCTCCACTTGATTGCTCCAACTATCACCCAGTTTCTCTTCTCTTGGTAGACACAAAAATTGTGGCCAAAGTCCTAGCCAATAGGCTAGTGAATATCCTCCCCCTGCTAATTCACCCATCACAGGTGGGCTTCTCTAAGGGGATGTCTGGCGCAGATAATGTTAGGTTGGTTCTCAATTTGAAGTGGCTTGCCAGACAATCTGCCACACCAATGGCTGCTTTGGCCCTAAACTTCACAAAGACCTTTGACTCAGTTGAGTGGCAGTATCTTCATCTGGTCCTTTGTATGTATGGGTTTGGACCTTGTTTTTGATGATGGGTATCGGCTCTGTATAACTCCCCTACTGCCTGAATTCTCACCAACAAGGACATCTCCTCCCCATTCTCCCTCCAGCAGGGGACTAGGCAGGGCTGCCCTCTCTCTCCTCTACTGTTCCTGCTGGCAATAGACCCCCTAGTGAGGAAGCTGTTGGCAGCTAGGGACATATCAGGGATCCCTGTAGGGGGTCAGTCATCCCTGGTATCTGCATATGCTGACAACATCCTCCTTACCATTGCTAATCCAACCCAGTCCCTGCCCCGCATCTTTGAGACTCTACAGGAGTTCACCACTCTTTTGGGACTAACCATCAACGGGAAGAAAACCACTCTCTCACCCTGGAACCTGGCTTGCTCTATTGGTTGCATTTGGGGTACTGATATTACGTGGGCCCCCAAGGGATTCTCTTATTTAGGAGTTTTTGTTCCCAGTAGGTGGAAGGACCTTGAGACCACCAATTTCTCTCCCCTGCTCAGCTCGCTGATGGCAGAGATTAAGTGTTGGCATAAGCTCCATCTCTCACTCAAAGGGAAAGTGGAGGCAGTGAGGATGTTCCTCCTTCTGAGAGTTTCCTATCTCCTCCACAACCTGCCTATCCAGCTATCTCCAAAGCTCTTTAATTCCCTGGACAGAATCGTGGCACAACTGCTGTGGGAGGGTAAGCCAGCCTGGTGGGGATACGGCAAGCTGTGGGAAAACTGGATGAAAGGGGGGCTTGGGCTACTGTGGTTCCAGGCTTACCAGTGGGCCTGTAGGATGGCCCAGGCTACTAAGTGGGTTAAGCCACCTACACCCCGAACAACGCTTGGGTCTCGCTGGAAGGTTCACTATTAGGGGATCAACCCCTGTGGTCCTTGTTAACACATAAGCGTTACCTTCCTTCCGGGATCTCACCTATTATGGCAGAAACAGCAGCAGTCTGGAAGGCTGGTATGGCCTCGTCTCGAACTCCTCCTGCTACCTATGCTCCACATCCGGATCATACTCGTTTGTGGAACAATAACCGCATTCAGGTGGACGGTAAGCCCTTTTGTGGCAGGGCTGGGTTACTAAGGGTATCAGAGTCCTCAGAGATTTATATATCCCCGACATATCTGTGCTCAAATCCTTTCAGCAGTTGAAATCCCACTATGGCCTTCCAGCTCAGGATTTATAGAGGTATCTCCAGATGAGGAGTGCAGTTCATGCTTACCTCTCTCATACTATAGTAGATGATAGTATAATAGACTGACATTGCAGAAGTGACTGGCAGGAAGGTTCTTTCAGGTTATTTGTGATACCCAACCTAACTGCATGGTAAAATGTCGGCAACTCTGGGAGATGGATGTCCAGGTGGATATCTCTGCCCAAGCCTGGTCAAGGTGTATCCAAGCCTCTCATGCACAATACAGGGATTCTAAGAGCCAGGTCCTCCAGCTTAAAATATTACTTTGAAGGTATAGAACCCCCTCTGTGCTTCATTCTATAGGGCTTCTCAGTCATGCTAATTGTTGGAGGTGTCGGCATGTGCTGTGGACCTGCCCAGGGTTGGCCTCTTTTTGGGAAGCAGTTTCAGATGATTGCTCTCAGGTGGTAGGCTGTAGGGTGAGACTAACCTCGCCAATGATCCTGTTGGGAGACCCTCAGTGCTTGGCCCACCTGCCTACGCCCCTAGGGCAGTGGATTCTTGGGGCAGTGATGGAGGTGAAAAGGCTCATCTTTATGCCCTGGAGGATGCCTCATACCTCACTCATATCCACTTGGCATGCCACACTTACAAGGTTAGTCATTTTTGAAAGGCTTTCCTACAATACACATAATCAAATCTCCCAATACCAGGACAAATGGGGTCTTTTCCTACACTCCTATCTATGTAAAGTCCCGCTGACCCCACCAGGCAATCCACCCCTTTAGGCAGAGTACTCTATTAATCTTCTCTTTTGAACACTTATCTCCTCTATTTAACAGTATCCAATGCCCTCCATCAAAAGGTAGAGAGGACTGACTCCACCATGCAGGAGGTGCAGGGAGTGCTATTGCAGAAAACCTCCCCATGTTTTTGCACTTTTGCTCGCTGCAGGTTGCTCTGAGCTGAAAGATCGAACTCTGCTAATGCATGCCTCATCAATTTGTAGCACTACTGGATGTTCCTGGAGAGGGATTATCGGCGGATTGGGAGGTATGCTTCTCTTATGTCTTCAGAGTATGGTGTAAATAATTAAGTATTTGCTTTATTTGATGAGGTCTGTTTCTGTTGCTTGAATGTATGCTTAGATTGTAGCTGAAAATGATAATTTGAATATGCTGTTATGCTTTTAATTCACTTGTTGAGCATTATGGCGATGTTCTGACACAATGCTGTAAGGTGTGTGTTGTACTGTTGAATAATCAATAAAATTATTTCATGATAAAATTAAAAGTTCACATTTCACCTTGCAACATTCTTTAGTTCATCCTTGAACATATGAAAAGAGCTGATATTATCAAAATAAAAAAAGAGAGTAAAGATGGGTGAAGTAGATAAAATTTGCTTTGCAAAGCAATTCACAAAGTTGGCAAAATTCATGAATTGCCGACTTCATGAAGATTTTACAAGGTGAAGTTATCCTTTTTCTAGGCAAATTGACTAACGTTATCCTAATTTTGCCTAACGTTGCCTTATTTTTGCCACTTTTCTAGCTGAAGTTAGGCGAAGCTGCAAAGTGAGAACTTCGAAATAATTCTCAAAAGCGAATTTCACAATTTTGTAGGAATTTCGGTGGTGAAGTAAAACTTCAGAACTTCTCTAGAAGAGAGTAGATTCCATGGAAAGGCAGAGCTGTGATGAAATGTCAGCCTTCCAAACTTTGATTGCTTGATGCAACATTGGCATTTCCAAAACTTTGGCACTGTCTTTAAAAGCATATACAGTTACTTACTTATACACCGGTTCATTTAGATATTGGTGCAAAAGTTAGTGTAATGTGTCAAACAATCATTTAAATCCCATGGAACAACATGGCATACATTCTCCAAAAGCCAAAGCACTTATTTTTCCTAACATTAAATATCTCTACTTTTTAGGCATAACTTAGATTTTTGAAATAAACTTCCTAAAGATCAACTTAGGGTGCTGAACAATAACTCATTCGAGGCCAGACAAGAGAGGGGTGATATGACACAGTATGATAGAGATGTTCAAGTGCCTGAAATGAATAAACAAGTAACTATTCAACAGGAGTAGTGAATCTAGAAAATGAGGACATGAATGGAAGCCGGAAGAGGGGAATTGTGTTAGTCGTGTATCCATGGCACTCCAGACATTACCTCATGGGTCTTAGCCCACCTGATAGGCTACAGATGCACATGTGACCTAATGTCAAATTTCACAGTATACACTGGTCCCAGGAGTCCCTGCTTCTCCAGTTCTCTTGTGCATCTGAAAGGCTAGCAAACAGGAGTCCCTGCTTAGGAGCCTAAACAAGGTAAGAACAAAGAAATTTAGCTGGCTCTTTAATTGGTAACACAGCTGCTCCTCATTATCTAAGGATTAACTCCGTGGTATAGAGATGCAAGAGCTAGATTGTTTTTTGTAAGCTTTAAATGTTTTAAGGGGAGCTGAAAGGATTCTTGATTAAGACCTAGCAACAAGGCCTGCTGGCCACCTCTGTCTAATTTCTTTACAAAGTTTTGTCTACAAAGCATATTGTCCCTACTGGACAATCAGGTTTTACAAAGAGCAGGACAGTTTATCTTTCTATCCTTCTAGTCGTTTTTTTGTAGGCTTTACAAGAGAAATTCTCAAGGTCAGGACTGTTGGTATTTTTAAGGATCTGCAGTGATCCTAACAAAGAGAAGGATATTGTTACTTGTAGGCAACAGTAAATATGTAGCGATCGCTTTGCCTTTAATCATTTTGTTGATTTCATAACAGTAATTTGCAAGCGACTTGGTTTGTTAGAGATTTGCAGATTTTCAGTACTCCTAGCAATGCAAAAGGATATTTAGTATGGGGTAATTCAGTACAGTTACAACAATCGTTGTTTTATTATTGCATGCGGTTGTTGAGCCGAATTATTGCCTTAGGATAACATGGCTGAGCTTTGTGAGCGAGAACTGTTGGTTTCGTCGAGCTCTTCGTGCCCCACTCTCACTCCTCAACAGAAACAGCTCACTCTTGCCTTAAAGAAAGCTACAGGCACTGCCGCTACCTTGAATTTTGCGCCGCTCGGTGCCATCAAGCTGATCCTCACCCCAGCCGCATGGCAGCATGCCACACTCCTTTCTCCTACCCAGCTGCATGGTAGCGAGCCCCCCTCCCCCTTCAATGAGCCATTCCCTTGCCGTGCAGCACTCCAATGTGCTTACACTCCACTTCCCTGATTCAGGGTTTCTCCGTACTCCCGGCAGTGAGCTAGCGCTCGCTCCTTCTGCAAGGAGGCATGCCATCCGAGAAGCAAGAGGATCGTGCACAATGGCGAGATATTCGAGAATTCAGACACTCGGAAGATGGGGGCAGATGAGCCGAGGAATTTAAATATAGCTCGAGTTTATGTTAGCAGCTCTTTCCCCATAAAGAAATTGGCTTTATTTTTTGATTCTACTGGTGCTTTATAAAGATGGCCCATTGGCCAAACAATTAGCATGTTTTAACTTTCTACATTTTTGTTGCTTAATTCATTTTCATAAACAAATGTGTAAATACAATAACATGGCAGACAGATTACTAGGCTGCTTTTCCATATAGGGCAGGCCAAGAAGCCATGAGAATCATGAAACTATGGTGACCATTTTGATCAGGTCCACCATTTTCAGACTTCAAGCAGCAGTTAGTTTAACTTTGTTAGTTTACCGAGGCATTTCGGACTAGATCTTACAGCTTATGTTTATAGTTGCAGTCCTATCAATGCTCTCTTGCTGTATCCCCTTCCCCTTTGTTCCCCTGCACAGACCAGATAAAAACCTTACCTATCCTCTGCTTTCTCCACAGATGACTCAGTGCAGTTGAGAGGGCTAGTTGGCTACGGTGCCCTTCCCCACCCCTAGCCCCACCGATTGCAAGCGGACAAGGGTACGGGACTATCTGCAGTGAACCACCGGGCTTGCTGCTTCCTTCCAGAACTCTGTTGTGCTGCTGGAATTTGTCCCCGCTGATGCAGGGTGTTGGATCCCACCACCCACCCCACCCCACCCTTGGTGAGCACTCCCTTTATAGGGAGCTGTAACCAATCAGCCAATTTTCCCATTAGCAGCTTATATTGTTTAACCACTAGAGGCTGCTCTATTGCCTGATCTCCTGTTTCTCTGGCTGTCATTGTGCCTCCAACTGTTAGTGTCAGGATGATTACTATAATTGTTCTGCTTGCCATTTGCTCCTCCCTACCCAGTCCCCCCCCGTCGTACCCTGATGTACCCCAGCCCCCCCTCCATTTGGCTGCAGTCTGAACATTTGGCAGCTAGTCTTATTCTGGGTAACCACCAGCCCCCCCCCGTGCACCTGTTATAGGGGCTTGGCAGTTAGCTCACACTCCTCTTAACTACCATGCAGGCCTGCCTTACCAAGCAACCCTGGCTGCTCCCCTAGGGGCTGTCCTTATCCCAAAACCTCAATATGCAACACCGTCATCCACCCAAGACTTTCATTACCTCCTTCAGGCTTACCTTAATGCTCAAGCAATACCCATTCCCACCGTCTCCACCACTTTATCACATTCCCTGATATCCCGCTACAAAAAGAGGAAGTGTTCCAGGTACCCCTCCTCAAGATTCCTCCTTCTCCTCCTCCTCTTGTCTGGGAATATCCATCCTAATCCTGGACCACAATTTGGCATGATGCCACCCCAACGTACCCTGGGCCAGTTACACATTGCCTCTCTCAATATTTGTAGCATCCTAAAAAAGTGGGACTCCTTCCAGGCCTGGGTACTTCAACATCAACCTGATGTCATTGCAGTGTGTGAAACCTGGCTCACCCCTCGGACCCCAGATTCCTCCATATCATTGCCCGGCTTCACCCTTTACCGTGCAGATCATCATGGTATACAAGGGGGAGGCTGTTCCCTCTACACTAAGGATACCTTACAAGGTCACCTACTCCACTCCCCTCATCTGGGGACTGGCACACAGGCCCTCACAGTTAAGCTGGCTCTGGGAAGAGACCAAAACCCATTATACATTACAACAGTATACATTCCCCCAAGGGACCAGAAATCAGCTTTCCAAGCAGTATTGTCACATCTGGACACATTACCATCACAGTCAGAACTACTTGTGCTTGGTGATTTTAATATCAATTGGCTAAGTAAGGATGCCATCCCACACATTGATCTCGCCACAGCCCAAGACCTAACTCAATTGGTCACTTCCCCTACCCGTTTGGATCCACGTACTGGATCCTCCTCCGTACTGGACCTCATCTTTTCCAATCGCCTGGGCAAGATTCTGAATGTTTCTGTCCTTCCAGACGCCCTCAGTGACCATTCTCCAGTTCTCTGCTCCTGGTCCTATAAAATCCCAAGATCCCCTCCCAAAATAAACTTGGTCCTGGTAAATTGGCACAACTAAAAGTGCACCTCAGGGCCGTGGATTGGTCCTTCATTTTTAATACTGTAAACCTAGACACTGCCTTGGACTTATTTAACCGGTCCTTCAATAATATCTGGGATCTCTATGCACCATTCACGAAAAGAATGGTTAAAGGCAATCATGTACCTTGGTTCACTGAATGGCTCAAGACTTTAATGCGAACCAGAGACTCACTATTTTACCTCTCCATCGAGTCCGGCCTCCCCCAAGATAGACAGAATTATAGAATGGCCAGGAACAAGTGCACCTGGGCCATTCATAGGGCAAAAGCAGAATACTATAAATCCGCCTTAACCTCGTCCTGGGGCTCTAGCCGTAAGTTTTGGAACAACATTAAGGAAATTTGAGGTAAGGTCCCCAACCTGGTCCCCTCCCAAGTCTTGTCAAATGGAACCTTGACCTCTGACCCTACTCACATTGCTGCAGTGTTCAGTGATGCCTTCTCCAAACTTAGCCATGTTCTCCCCCTGAATTTCTATGACCCACCTGCTCCTAGCTCACCCGCCCTGCAGCCCGGTGCCCCCCCTTCTACCTTCACTGCATCTCTCCCATGTCAGCTGAACCATATCTTATGGCTGCCCTTAGTCACGCCTCCTCCAACACCGACTCCCTTGACCTCAGAATTCTTCGGCTCTCCCTTAAGGAAGTCCTTGCCCCTCTCACCCACATTTTAAACCTCTCCCTCTCCCTAGGCAAATTCCCTGCCATTTGGAAATCCGCCTACATCACGCCTATATTTAAAGGTGGGGACCGCTCCTCTGTTAACAATTACCGCCCTATCTCCTTACTCCCCCCTCTCTCCAAGGCCTTAGAGAGGATAGTGTCAGATCAACTCACTGACCACCTCAATAAATATGACCTACTCTGCAAACAACAACATGGTTTCTGCAAAGGTCACAGCACGACTACTGCCCTGCTTGATCTAACATCTCATATCCACACTGCACTGGATAAAGGCCATATCACAGGTGCGATCTTAATTGACCTCACCAAGGCCTTTGATACCGTCCACCAATCACTACTCCAAACCTCTTTGCTCAACCTGGGTCTCTCACAGGAAGCAGTGGGATGGTTCGCTGGCTATCTTACCAACTGGACCCTTCAAATTAAAATTGGCAATACCCTATCACCTAAATCTCCTGTCCTCTCTGGGGTCCAACAAGGGTCCATTTTGGGTCCCCTCCTTTTCAGCCTCTTCCTAAACTCCCTCCCTGCATCCTGCACCTCCAACTTACTACTATATGCAGTTGATGCTGTCATATTCTCCTCCAGCCCTGACCCCTCCCTACTCCACCACTCCCTCCAGTCCTCCTTTAAGGCTGTTGAAAGTTGGTTCTCCACACAACGCCTTACTATTAACTATATAAAGACCAAGTGTATGCTATTTTCACATCCACAGAATTCCAGAATTGGGCTTTTCCTACAAATACTATCAGCGTCCCAGACTCCCCTTGAATTTGTGCATTCGTTTAAATACCTGGGCATCACTTTGGACGCTGGCCTTACCTATCATGAGCATATACAACAATTATCCAAGGCCCTAAATATCCGGCTAGGGCTCTTGCACCGCTATAAACATTGCCTTACCCCAGAGGCCCTTAAGCTTGCTATTTCCTCCTCGGTACTCTCCCTGCTAGACTATGGTCTCCTGATTTTTGGAGGGGCTAGCTCCTCAGCCTTTGATAGTCTTAGACTCATCCTAAACAAGGCCTGTCATCTTATATTAGGATGTGACAGACTCACCCATACCTGTGCTCTATATAAGGACACCAATTGGCTGAACCTTGCCAACAGAATCAAATTCCACACTTGTGTCTTGGCAAAAAAAATTACCCTTGGCCTCTCCCCCACTGCACTCACCCCTTTAATCACTAAGGACTCAAAAGTTAAGCACACCCGTAGCTCTGACACCCTTCGTTTCTCCATCCCCTCCTGTTGCACAGCACAGTTCCAAAGATCCTTTTGTTACAGGGCTCCTTTGTGGATGAATAACCTACCCTCATCCTTGTGTTTTGATCATAGAATTGGACACTTTAAAATGCACCTCAGGGCTCATCTTCACTCCACAAGTGACTGCGTCTATACATGAATCGGTGCCACCTCTTCCGTCTACATCTGACAGTGGCCTCTGGCCTGCCTCTGCAATCAGCTTTTAATCTCCCCCCCTCCCAGGGATGTTAAGCCCATTTTTTTTTTCCCTTGAACTGCCTCAAACTGTACTAATTCTTAATTGTTAGCCTAACTGTTCCTGTTATTAACATAATTCTACTCTGTAATCAAGTACTGTATTGACTATCTGTCCTCACTGTATTGTATATCTGTAGATATTCTATGTGATGTGGAACCTTTGTAAAGGAGTCTTTGACTCAAAGGTATTTCTGATCTCTGTAATAAATAAATAAAAATAAACTAGTGGCATCCATTTTGAGTGCAGCCACCATTTTGAATGCAGCCACCTCCCTTTAAATACCAGCCCTCAGTTTCTGGCCTGGCTCCGATCACCTCCCACAGCGGGTCGGAATGCCAGCCCTTAATATCTTGCTTGTCCTTTCAACCACCTCACACAGTGGGTTGGAAGTAGACACAGAGGGGCCAACACCAGAATATAAGTAATTTGGGGCTATTTGGTGATGCTTTCAAAATCCTTATGTCCACTTCGATCACCTACCACAGTGGATCGAAGCACACTAAGATGGATACAGGGCAGTCAAGTGGGTCGAGACAGAATTGGCAAGGTTTCACCTAGCACCTTCTGGTTACCCAGTGTGGGACAGCCCCCTCTATTAACCACCTTTTTTTCCTTATTAAGTTTGCCATTTACAAGATTTAAGAGGTGTGGTCACTGGTTCACCCATCTGGTACCACATCTAATTCTCCCTTAACCGACAACTTTTGTTGTCCAATTATGTCTTCCAGATGGCAAAGACAAAAAGGTGCACTTCATGCAGCACCATGCTCCTCCCTCACAACCCAGGACTGCAGTGTCCAGCCTGCCTGCATGAGGATGATGACCTGTCCACTTCGCTGGACCCAAGCATCCTGTGAACCAGCGGAAGTACGTGGGCTAATCCAGGGGCTCTCATCATCCAAAACCAACAGGCCACAGCCGCCATGATGGAAAGTCAGCAGAACTTTATGATGCGAGTTATAGAAGAAACTGGAGGAGCTCGCACAGAACTTGTCCCCAACTCCTAACCCCAGACCAGAACCCATTCCAGCTCCCACCGACCACGATGATATGGACCTACCCCAGGAACCCGAACCTCCACTACCAGACAACAGACAAGGAGACGAAGATCCACAAGATGAGGAAGATGAAGAATCAGAAGAGGAAGGGATGGACACCTCCCAGCCCATTCCAGCCCTCACTTCTTAGTTATGTCCCTTTGATCTCATTCCAGAGATCATGAAAGCTATAAAGCTCATAATGGGGTTTGAGGAGAGCACTCCGGAACCAGAATCTAAGCTCAACCCAATGAAACAACAAAGACAAAAGTGTAAAGACATCTTCCCAGTATGCCCTGCGATCGATTACATATTCACAAAGGAATGGGAGTCAAACAAACCAGGGCGCATGGCAGAAAAGGAAAAACCTGGACAGAATGTATCCTATCCAGGAGGACAGAGCCCAACTCTGATGTGTGGCCCCTACTATAGACCCACAGATTGCCACCCTCAGCAAGAAAACAGTCTTGCCCTGGGAAACCATATCCCTAAAAGACCCAACAGACAAGACGGTAGAGGACATGTTAAAAAAGATGTTCGAGATCACTGGTATGGCAGCACGGGCCGCCACCACAACAGTCTACGCAGTCCGGGCACAGATCAGATGGCTGGAGGAACTTTTAGAAAAGGCAGATCCCAAGTCTAGAGATGCATAACTGCTAGAATGTTCCTTAGATACTGCAAAATACTTGGGGGATATGGCCATAAATACGATCAAACTAGAAGCCAGAACATCAGCCTTAACTAATAGAGCTAGGAGGGCTCTATGGTTAAAACTATGGGAGGCAGATATTGAATCCAAGAATCTGTTACAAAACACTCCCTTAAAAGGAAAGCATATCTTTGGAGAGGGCCTTCAGGAGTACCTAAAGCAAAAAGAGGAAGGCAAGGAATTAGGAAGGAATAGCAATAGGCCCATGTACCTTCCGTCAGGTAGACATAGGTTTTGGGCAAATTACAGGTCTCACCAATGGAGAAGGCAGAACCAATTTAGTCAGACCAACTCCTTTCTAGGCAGGGGGATCCACAACAGCAACACCAACTGTGGCACCCCCCGCACCAGCTATACCTCCTCCCTTTCCTCCTCATTCAGAGGAAGAAGCAAGTTCAGGGGAAGAGGAGGCAGAGGAAAGATGCAATGACTACCATCACAGGGAACGATCAGCAACCAGTTGGCAAAAAGGGAAAACAACCTGTTCTCCCCCAGTGGGAATGAGATTCTCACTATTTGTACAACATTGGGTGGACACCACCTCAGACAGATGGATACTGGAGGTGGTATACAGAGGATATGCAATAGAATTCAACCAGCGTCCACACCAAAACAGGTTTGTACAATCCCCTATGTCCAGAAGAAGGGCATCTCACCAAGTACAACAGATCTTCCTGGAGCTAGTTCAGAACAAGGACATCCAGCCAGTCCCCATCCAAGAACAGGAAGAAGGGGTTTACTCCATCTTCTTCCTGGTCCCCAAAAAGACAGGGAAGTTCTGCCCAATCCTGGATCTGAAGTACCTAAACATCTTCATCCACGCTCAAAAGTTCAAAATGGAAACACTCCGCTCAACCCTCAGGAGCATCAGGGTCAGAGACTTGCCGTCTTTTGGATGAGACGTTAAAACCGAGGTCCCATCTGCCTGGATTGGTGGTAGTTCAGGTGGATGTTAAAGATACCATGGCACTTATCGAAAAGAGTAGGGGAATTTCCCCGGTGTCCTGGCCAAATTTCCCTCATTCACTATAAATACCACCAACAGCTTAATCTGGTTCAAGGTCAGTTGGCATTCATCTGTATCCCCCTCCCCAGGTCGTGCCTGAAAATAGGCAGGATTTGTCTAGTGCACTTACCCGGTCAACAAAAGCTAAAATAAAAAAATAAATAAAACCTCTATCGACCTAAAGGACGCCTTCCTTCATATACCCGTGCACCCGCGTCAATGACGGTACCTACATTTCCACGTATTGGGACAACATTTCCAGTACCAGGCACTGCCCTTTGGCCTAGCGTCTGCCCCAAGGACCTTCACAAAAGTGTCAATCGTTCTGGCAGCACATCTAAGGGAAAAGGTGGTGGACATCATTCCCTACCTGGATGACTGGCTGATCTGGGCCAGGTCCGAGACACAGGCCCGGAGGAACACCCATCTAGTAGTGCGTACCTTGGAAGAGCCCGGTTGGGTAGTCAACTATGACAAGAGTTCATTGTTACCAACCCAACAACTGGAACATCTAGGGGAAGAAATAGACATGGCCGTAGGTATAGCCAGACCGTCACAGAAGCATATAGACCACATAGTGGGTCTGGTAAGAGTCCTAAGGGCATGCCATTGACCCACCATTGATCAAATAGCACAGGTTCTGGGATGCATGTCCTCCTGCATCGATCTGGTCCCATGGGCCAGGTGGCACATGAGGCCTTTGCAGACATACCTACTGACTCAGGGCTCTCCATCTGAGGACAACCTAGGCGTCAAGATTGCTCTACCTCAAGAAACAAGACATTCTCTTGCCTGGTGGTTAAGCAGGCGCAACCTCCGGAAGGGAGCCCCTCTCAACCTGTCCTACGAGATCACTATAGAGACAGACACCAGACTCACGGGTTGGGGGGCATGTCTAGGCCACCCGACAGCACTGGGCCAATGGGCACCGGCGGTAGCCAGGCGCTCCATCAATGTCCTGGAGATGAGAGCCACATTTCTCGCACTAAAAGCTTTCAAGAATACCGTTCAAGGATGTAGCATCCTCATATGCTCAGACAATCAGGTCACAGTGACCTATCTGTCAAAACAAGGAGGCACAAGGAGTCGAGCCATGCTGTCCGAAGCTTCAAACGTGTTGACATGGGCACAAAACCACCTCAGACACATTGGGGCCATCCACCTAGTGGGCAAATTGAATGTCAGGGCAGACTGGCTAAGTCAACAATGGGTACACCCCGGAGAGTGGCAACTCCACCCAGAGGTGTTCCAGTTAATACAGAATGGGTGGGGGCCTGTCACTATAGACCTCATGGCCAGGGAGGCAAATCACCAAGTGGAGACCTTTTTCTTGAGATACAGTGACAGGAAAGCCAAGGGAATCAATGCACTGTCACAGAACTGGACACAGGACAAGGAGTATGTCTTCCCAACAATCCCTTTGATTTCCCAGGTCCTGGCCAAGATCAGGGAGTCTCGGAGACTCATCATTCTAATTGCACCATACTGGCCATGGAGAGCATGGTTCTCCATGGCCATGACCATGAGAGTAGACAGGTGGCATCTTCCACGCAGACCAGACCTACTGACTCAAGGTCCAATGACCCACCTGGCACCGGACTCATTCTGTTTATCGGCCTGACTCCTGAGATGCAGAGACTGCTGAAAGCAGGTTATCGCAGCGCAGTCATCACTACCATGCTTCAGTCCAGAAGATCATCCAACACATCCACTTACGAACATCAGTGGAACATTTTTTCTGCCTGATGCCACGGTAGGAGCACTGACCCCACATCAGCAGACATGTCCACCACCTTACTGTTCCTTCAACAGGGTATGGAGAAAGAACTATCCCATTCCTCCCTCAGAGTACAGCTTACTGCTATAGGGGCAGCTATAGGACCAGTGGGCCTACATAGTCCAGGTTCACACCTGGATGCCGTCAAGTTTATGAGGGTGGTAGAAGTGATGAAACCCTGAACCAAACCATCTGTGTCACCTTGGGACCTCACACTGGTGCTAGACGCTCTGGCGCTGCCACCATTCGAACCCATTCAGGACAATGGGCTATATTGGATGGGGCTCAAGACCTGCTTCCTCATAACCATATGTTCGGCCCGCAGGGTAGGGGAGATCAGGGCATTATCATGCAAAGAATCCTATACCGTTTTTGCCCCCGAAAGCATATCTCTAAAAACAGTACCCTCATTCATCCCGAAGGTGGCATCCCCGTTCCACAAGGAACAGACTATAGAGTTCCCAGCCTTATACACTCAGGGAGAGACCGGGGTGAACTCAATCCCTCATCACCTGGACATTAAAACCACCCTAGCAACATATATTGACAGGACTCATAGCATTAGAAAGACTGAAAGGCTTTTCATCATAACAAAAGGGCATAGACAGGGCATGGCAGCCTCAAGGACTACAATTGCCAGTTGGCTAAAGAGGACAAATCAAGAGACATATAGACTCAAGGATGTCACTCCCCCAGAGGGCATCAAGGCGCATTCTACCAGGGCAGTTGCCACATCCTGGGCCAAAAGAACCAACGCATCTTCTGAGGACATAAGCCGAGCAGCAACCTGGATGTCCATTCACACATTTGCAAGATATTACAGACTAGCGGCACTGTACAAACAGAGAGCCTCCTTTGCCACCAAAGTTCTTTCGGCAGCCTCCTCATATACACACTCTTAGTCACTCTGCCCCACCATGATGGGAAGATTACTGCTGCTTAAGTACCCATGAGGTAATGTCTAGAGTGCCATGGATACACGACCAACACAATGGGTGTTTACTCACATGGTAAAGGTGATTGTGTTGGTCGGTATCCATGGCACTCCAGGGCCCTCCCATCAGAGCAAGTGGACAGACTTGAGTGGGTATAGATTCGGAGCTAGAATAGGTTAGAGACAATCTTGTTAGGCATACTAGATGCCTGTGCATTATCATTGTAACAATAGGAAATAAACCATTATGGTTATGAAGCTTGAAGTGGTCTCCCAATCCTTTCTTATGAGTATGGTAAATAGAAAATGCTGTATGTTGTTGTTATTTGACTAACCTTGTTTCAGCTTGGAAAGACTTTCGAACTGGAGAAGCAGGGACTCCTGGAACCAGTGTATACTGCGAAATTTGATACTAGGTCACATGTGCATCTATAGCCTATCAGGTGGGCTAAAACCCATGAGGTAATGTCTGGAGTGCCATGGACCAACACAACACAATCACCTTTACCAGGTGAGTAAACACCCAGTACAGGAAGGACATGAGAAAGTTTTATTTTACAGAGAGAAGGGTTGAGCCATGGAGCAGTCTGCCAGCAGAGACAGTGGGCACCAAAACCATTAATGGTTTTGAGCACAGCTGGGATAAAGTTGAGGTCTTAGAAGTTACTCAGGGATGTAATAGTAAGGCAGAGTGCAAGGTGGTGGATAGTATGGCAAAAACACTGTATAGACAAAAGGTGTTGGGTATGATAGGGTGTTATGGGCAGGCTGGATGGACCACTGGTCATTTTCTACCATCATTGTCTGAATTTCTACGTTTTTATGTTTCTTACTTAAAAAATAAAAAAAAAAAAACAAACAAACAGATAAAGCACTATTCATCTCCTTGACCAGCTGTTGTCTGAATAAATGGCAAGTGCAGTTTATGAAATACATGCACACAGCATGTGTTGCAGAAATCCCAGTTTGTGATGCAAACCGGGATTTGTGAAATTCACAGTGTGTGTGTTCCTAAATCATAAGTGCAATTTATTCAGATGGTTACCTGTCAAGGAGGTGAATAGGGGGTTTCAACCAGCTGCCATCAAGGCAGGAAAGTGGAGGCAGGTGAGATCAAAACTACTGTACTATTGTGCTGCAAGGGATAGGATTTTGTTGGCCACATAAGTCTGTAGGAAATACCAGGCCACCAGTGATCGGCTCTCAGAGTAAACTGATTTTTCTAAAAAAACAAACACTAGTAATGTCTGACAATGGGGTGATATTCTGTTGTTGAAAAGAATCTAAAGGGGCCAAACTGGAACACAACCACATTGTATGGGCTTCTAGTGGCCATATTAATGTGCAGACATAAATAAGCTACTAGGGATAGACTTCATGTGACCAGTTGATACCAGCCCATTTACAGAAGAAAGGGTTCTGAAAGAACTCTTAAAACTGAAGGTGGACAAAGCAATGGGGCCTGATGGGATTCATCCCAGAATTCTAAAAGAACTAAGGGTAGAATTAGTGACACCACTGACTACCCTGTTTAACAAATCATGGGAGGATGGGGTGGTACCCGAGGACTGGAGGAGGGCAGATGTGATTCCCCTTCACAAAAGTGGGAGCAAGACCGAAGCAGGAAACTACAGACCTGTTAGTTTAACCTCAGTGGTAGGGAAAATGATGGAATCACTTCTGAAGGAAAGAATTGTCGTGTATCTAGAGGCAAGAGGGGCACAGGACCCAAGGCAGCATGGATTCACAGCAGAAAGGTCATGCCAGACAAATCTGATAGATTTCTTTGACTGGGTGGCCAAATTAGTAGATCAGGGAGGGGCTGTGGACATGGCCTATCTAGACTTTAGCAAGGCATTTGACACAGTCCCACACAAAAGATTAATATACAAGTTAGCTAGCCTGGGAGTGGGTCCCAAGATGTCAGCCTGGGTAAAAAATTGGCTGGAGAATAGGACACAGAGGGTAATAGTAAATGGAGTCCACTCTGAAGAAAGGGGTTACTAGTGGGGTACCGCAGGGTTCAGTATTAGGACCGGTCCTCTTCAATGTCTTTATAAGCGACATTGCAGAGGGACTGGAAGAAAAAGTATGTCTCTTTGCAGATGACACAAAGATCTGCAACACAGTTGATGCACAAGGTGGGGTGGAAAGGATGAGAAGGGACTTGGCAAGGTTAGAGGAATGGTCAAATGTATGGCAGCTTAGATTCAATGCTAAGAAGTGCAAGGTAATGCACCTGGGAAACAAAAACCCAAGGGAAGAGTACACAATGGGGGGTGAGATACTAACAACAAAAATGGAAAGGGACCTGGGGGTAGTCATTTCAGATGACCTAAAGGTGGGCAAGCAATGTGAGAGGGCAGCAAGGAGGGCTAGGGGATACTGGGATGCATAGGGAGAGGCATCACCAGTAGAAAACAGGAAGTTATTATCCCTCTGTACAGACAGCTGGTCAGACCCCATCTGGAGTACTGCGTGCAGTTCTGGAGACCCAGTCTTCGCAAAGACATAGACAGGACGGAAGCTGTCCAGAGGAGGGCAACTAAAATAGTGCAGGGTTTGCACTGGAAGACATATGAAGAGAGACTTAAGGAGCTTAATATGTATAGCCTCGAGGAAAGCAGGGAGAGGGGGGACATGATAGAAACTTTCAAGTACCTCAAGGGAATCAACAAAGTCCAAGAGGGTAGCATCTTTCAAAAAAAGAGGTGTGCAAGAACAAGAGGGCACAATTTGAAGATAGAGGGGGAGCGGCTCAGAGTTAATTTAAGGAAGTATTTTTTCACAGAGAGGGTTGTGGATGCATGGAGCAGCCCTAGCGGAGGAGGTCGTGGGAGTCAAAACAGTGGTGGAATTCAAGCATGCATGGGACAGTCATAAGGCAATTCTAGGGGGTTGGGGTAGGAAGAAGTAGGCTGCTGGTTAACTAGGATCTGCAGCTTATCCAGTAGGCAGGGAAATGGGCAGACTGGGTTGGCCAAGTGGTCCTTATCTGCCATCAAATTCTATGTTTCTATGTAGCCAGATGGAGTTTTGTTCAATAAAACAATAGTAATGCGTGACACCGGTGATAATTCTCAGTGCCAAAAACAAACTCCAGAGGGAAACTAGCAGAAACTACTAGAGATAGGTTCCCAATGGCCACATTATAATAGACACAATACTGAGTCACTGAGGATGGATTCCTGATAGCCACATTATGCTAGACACAATATTGAGCCACTGGGGATGGGCTCCTACTGGTCACATTACACTAGACTCAATAATGATCCACTGCATATATAGGTTCCTGATAGCCACACTATACTAGACACAATATTGAGCCACTAGGGATGGGCTTCTGCTGGCCACATTATTACTAGATACAACAGTGATTCACTGCATATATAGACTCCTGATAGCCACACTATACTAGACACAATACTGAGCCACAAGGGCCGGGCTCCTGCTGACCACATTATACTAGACACAATACTGAGCCACTAGGGATGGGCTCCTTCTGGTCACATTATACTAGACTCAGTAGTGATCCACTGCATATATAGGTTCCTGATAGCCACACTATACTAGACACAATACTGAGCCACTAGGGATGGGCTTCTGCTGATTACATTATACTAGACACAGTAGTGATCCACTACATATATATAGGCTCCTGATGGCCACATTATATTAGACACAGTACAAATCCACAGGGAATGGGCTCCTGATGGCCACATTTAATAGACACAATACTCAGCTGCTGTTTAGATAGGCTCATGGTGGCCGCATTCACTACATAAAGTATCACGTCACTGAGGATGAGCTCCTGATGGTTCCATTTTACTGCTAACACAAAACAGAGCTACTGGGGATGGGCTCCTGATGGCCAAATAATACTAGATACAATACCATGCCACTGGGGATGGCCTCCTGATGGCCACATTATACTAGAAACAGTACCAAGCCACTGCATAGATAGGGTCCTGGAGACCACATTATATTACACACAATACCAAGCCCCTAGAAATGGCTCCTGATGCCACATAATATTAGACACAATACTGAGCCATTGTGGATGGGCTTCTAATGGCCCCATTATAGCAGGCACAATACTGAGCCACTAGGGATCAGTTCCTGATGGCCACAATATACTATACACAATACTGAACCATTGGGCATGGACTCCTGATTGCCCTATTATACTATACATACACACAATACTGATCCATTGGGGATGGGCTCTTGATGGCTCTGTTATACTACACACACAATACTGATCCACATGGAATGGGATCCTGGTGGCCCTATTATACTGTACACACAATACTGATCAATTGGGGATGGGGTCCTGATGGACGTATTACACTGTACACACAATACTAATCGATTGGGATGGGCTTCTGATGGCCACATTACATTAGAGACGATGACACCAGACAGGATGCAATGCAGTTCTTTGCAGTATTACTGCAAAATACTGCAGTATGCTGCAGTGAGCAATGTAATTCAATGGAAATTAAACACTTTTGTTGCAGTATGTTGTAACAAGTCATTTACTATAAGATATTGTATTGCACCCTAGATGGCTCTGCTGTACAATATCAAGCTACTGAGGACTGCCTCCTGATCATCCCATTATACTAAAAACAATACTGATCCACTTGGGATGGGCTTATGATGGCCTCATTATACTAGACACAGAACTGGTCATATGAATCATAGACAGGTATGACCTATAGCAGTCGTGTACTCATCGATAAGCTTGACCTTTCTCAATGATCATATCCCAGAATTTAATTTTCTCTGAAATATAGTACTTTTTCAGATTTCCCTTTATTTCTTTTTTTTTCCGTACTTAGTTTGTAGGATTTTTCTAGTGTTTTCTCCCCATTCCCATCACCATGTCTCGGCTTGGATATGGGATGCATGGAGGCATGCGCAATTTGCACTTTGACACACTCTCCTTTCATGTCATCCCTTCCCACCTGTGCCATCACCTGACCGCCACCTGGCAAAGGCAGAACTAAGGAGGGGAGACTACCTCCCCGGGAGAGGAGAGGAGAGCTGCCATTAGGCAGCTCAGTCCTGCTTTCTCTTCACCATGCCAGCTCCCCGGCGACCCGAGATTGTCCCGAACCAGGGTCGCTGACATGGCACAAGGTAAGGCGTCCAGCACCTCAACCCTCAGTGCCACCGGGCCGTCTTCAGATTTCCCTTTAATAGAAACATAAAATTTGTTGGCAGATAAGAACCACTTGGGCCACCAAGTCTGCACATATTCTCTACCTACAGTATCTCTGCTGACCCTACTTGATCATTGACTTTTTCTGCCTCACCCCATTCCTTTCCACTAAAATTCACTTATGCCTCTCCCATGGTTTCTTGAACTCCAACACTGTTTTCATCCGGACCACCACTGGTAGGCTGGTCCATGAATCTGCTACTCTTTCTGTGAAGAAGTGATTCCTCACATCTCTTCTTAATTTACACCCCTTCAGATCCATAACATGTCCCCTTATTCGAGCACCTGTTTTCTGAAAATAGAATTACTTTCCTCCTGTATCGTGTTTACCCCTGTTAGGTAGGTATCTATCATATTTTACCTCTCCCTCTTCTCTCTTAATGATTCCATTGTCTCAATGATTATTACCAACTCAAGAAGGTTGTTCCACATTGCCACTACTCTCTGTGTTAACCATGAGTATCTTTTTAATCTTTATACAATTCCCTTAGATACACAGACACATACATACATACATACCTAGAATATGTCAGCAGATAAGGACTGCCTGGTCCATCTAGTCTGCCCATTTGACCTACCTTCCCTTACACTATAGATTTAGCTGATCTGTGGCTTCTCCCTTTCCATGTTTCAGTTATTCCCAAGTGTCTGTCTCATGCATTTTTGAATTCCTCTTCCATTTTTGCCCCTACCATCCCAGCCGGGAGGTTGTTTAATTTGTCAACTACTCTCTCTGTAAAGAAGTACTTCCTCACATTTCTCCCGACCCTTCCTCCATCCAACTTCAGGACATTTCTCCTAATTCTAGTGCATCCCCTTATCTTAAGGTGCTCCTCTCTTGTTCCTTAAGTATCTCTTTGAGGTACTTAAACATCTCTATCATGCCCCCCCTCTGTCTCCTCATTCCCAGGGAATACATATTGACATATTTCAGCCTCTCTACATATGACTTCTGGTGCAACCCCTGTACCAGTTCTGCAGCCCATCTCTGTGCTGCCTCCACCATGTCTGTGTCTTTACTAAGATGAGGGCTCTAAAATTGGACACTGTACTCCAGATGATGTCTCACCAAGGATCTGTACACTGGCAACACCACCTCCCTCTTTCAGCCAGTGAGGCCCCTCCCAATGCACCCCAGCATCCCAATGACCCTTCTAACCACCTTTTCACACTGTCCAGCCATCTTTAGGTCCTCCTATATAATCACTCCTACAGTAGATCTCGCTCCTGCTTGGTGGCCGACTGTACCTCCCCTCCTTCTTAATTGTTTTCAGTGCTCCCTATTATCAAATTGGCACTTCTTAATCTCTTACCCTAGGCATTTCCACCAGTCTATATCCTTAAATATTCTGTAGATCAACATGTCCCTCTCAGCCATCTTTGTTCAAATGTGTACAAGTTTAACTTACACCTTCTTCCTTTATATGTCTTATCCCTCATATGTTTATAATTTTTGCTTGCCCTTCTCTTGACCCCCTCCAGGAGCCTAATCCTCTCTTTTTCTGAGGAGCAAAACATTGCCCACTGTTCTCCAAATGAAGTTTCACCAGAGCATCATACAGAGTCATAATTACCATGCAATCCCTACTTGAAATGTTTCTTGCAGTACACCCCAGTATCCTATAACATTTCATGGTTACCTCTGTACAATGACCCCTAAATTTGAGATCCTTTAAGACCGCTGCACTCTAGGCATGATTCATTAATCTCTCTGCCATTTAAGTAGTACTTGACCCTGTGGTTCTTTTCTGCAGGTGCACCACTGTGCACTTCTCTACATTAAAACTCAGTTTTTGTTAGTGCTGAGTTCTCTATTTGATTCAGTTCCTTCATGAAATTATCTATTGCCTCACTGCAGTCGATTATTGCACCAATCTTTGCATTATCTGAAAATTTACACAGCCACCCCACATTCTTACACAGCATGAATGATACATAAACTTTTATAAGAGTTGGTCCCAGCACAGAGCCATGAGGAAAATCATGTGTGACTTGGCCCCACTTTGACATGTGCCTCTAAAGAATGACTGTCTGCCCCCAATCTTCTAGCCATGTCTGAATCCAGCTTATTAACATCTTATCAAGGCCACTCTTATCTATCACTTCAATCAAGTCTTTATAGGACACTATCAAATTCCTTGCTGTAGTCTGAAAAAAAGCAACTCCACAAGCAATCCATTGTCTGATGATTTACTACAGGTTCAAAGGATCCATCCTTTCTGAAGTCATGCTGTGTGTTATCTACAAACTTTTTATTATTTATATATATATATATATATATATATATTTCCTCCTTAATTATTGTTTCCAGCACCTTCCCCACCACCGATGTCAGACTCACAGTTCTACAGTTGCTGTGCTTAGCCCAAGAGTCCTTTTTGTAAATGGGAAACTCTGCTATCTCCCGCCAACTAGTAATCACCTTCATCATATTGAAGGATATTAGAAAAATAAAAGTGAATGAATCAGCAAATTCTTCTGACAACTCTTTGATGACTATTTGGTGCAACCCATCAGGATTCTGAGCCTTAACTGGATTCAGGCTTCCCAAAAGTTTTTGAATATGTTTTACTCTTCAAAATTATCTCTGAGTCAATCTCATTCTCAAGACTGATGGTGTCCCTGTTGGTATCCTTATGAAAGTTGGAACAGGAAAAAAAATCATTAAAAATGTCCACCATGTCTTCTTCCTTTGACACTTGTCCACCTATAAAGGTCCTGTGGCTTGCTGGGTCCATTTTGACAATGAATATATTTATGAAATTATTTATAATTATCTTTAGCACCTACTGCCAGCTTAAATTCAGTAATCCTTTCACCCAGTTTTATTTCCCTTTTGCATTTTTTACTCTGCGTTTATATTTAAAGCATAGTTTTTCATTATTCTTTTTTGGTTGCCTGATACATTTTCTGTTTTGTTCTTCAACCTGTTCTTAATCCTCCACTGAGAATCAGCTGCTGATGGCCACATTACACTAGACACAATACCGAGCTTCTGGGGATGGGCTCCTGGTGACCCCATTATTCTAGACACAATACTGATCCACTGAGGAGCCATTTGTGATGGTCACATTGTACTAGACATAACACCAAATCTCTGGGGTTTGGTTCCTGATGTTTCCATTATACTACAGCTTATAAAATGGGCAAAACATTTCAATGAATTTGACTGGCTGAGAGCCTCTCAGAGCAATGTCCTTATCAGTGCATATTTAGCCAATCTGCAGTTCTTCACAAGCACTCGCTGCAGTGCAGCTGTCATAACATTGTGCCCGTGCTGTCATTCTCTGGCACTGTGAACTGCTGAGTGGGCATTCTGTGAGAAACCAACATCACTGCTTGGCCAAGCCCCCCCTCCCCATCCACCTACAGCAACCCAGGGTCCATAACTGTAGTATCCGGATCATTGACAAAAACATTCTCACTTGTCTTTTCCCTTATTTAAAATATGGAACTGTTATCTTTTTACACCTCTTCAAAAAGCCACTAGCGATGAGCACATGCTCCCAAGATGTGGTTTTCAAACCATGGGTGAAACTTGGTTCTCCTGTTCTGCTAAGAATTGGAGCCAGCTGAATGCAACGCTGAGCATTCACCTGAGAAGCCAACCCTGAAACAAGCCGGAGCTCCATGCCCCTGCTAGATAACAGTCCCACCCCCCACCACCACCACCACACACATAAAAACAAAACTTGCCACAGAAAGAATGAAGCCGACTATGGTCTGAAAGCGAAAGTCACTCTCACAGCTCACCAACCTGTCCATCTGCAAACCCGTCAATGACAATCTCTGAAAAGAGAGCATGGCAACCCAATGTATGTCCCTAAACATAAAACTGAAATGCCTCTTTCAAAAAGACCAAGAACATGAAGACTCTCCAGGCAACACAAAGTTCAAAGGGACAACAATGTAAAACGCGAGCTGCTCACTAGGGCAGCTCCTAAGGGACATGATTGTTCCCAACCTCCTGTGCTGCTGCTCAAAAGCTCAGGGTGCTTCACATTAAATAACTTTTTAAACCATTGCTCCCACAGCACACAAGATAGAACTTCAATACAGCTGTTGCCTGTCAGTCCGATCGACTTGACAATGTCAGCGCTGTCCCCTGGACAGAGTCTGCGCAGTACGTGCTCCTATCTTGCTTACTATCTTCCATTGCACTGTAGAATATGAATTAAAAAAAAAATTACAAAATAAAATAGCCTGTCATTGTGTTGCTCATGGGGGTGGTGTGTGGGGGTGGAGGCACTCCACTATCATCCCAAAACACCATCACACCTAGTCCAGCTGGCCATAATAGGGGGTCTATTTTTTTTTTACTAGTTCAACAATTAAAAACATTTTTTTTTAAACCTTTTGACATTTTGTTTTTCATTTTTTTTTAATAAGTATTAGGGGGCCCATTTTATAAGCTCAAAAAGACACTCCAAGGTGTGGGTTATGGCCTGATAAGAGCACTTCCTGGGTGCTAAAGGAACTCGGTGCTAGCATCTCAACACTGGTGGCCCCATGATTACTGACCCCCTGGATGTGGCCTCTCATTTCAACTCCTTCTTTATGGACAGCACCTCATCTCTTTTGGGCGTCAACCCTCAAGCCACCCAATCATCTCAGCCATCCCACCCCCAAAATACTCTCCCATGCAATACCTTTGACCTCCACCTGACTACCCCGGCTGAAGTTTACAAAGCTTTACGTGCCCTAAATCCTGTCAAGGGTAAATGTCCTACTGGCCTTGACTCCAAACTACTCTACTTGTTGGCCCCAGCCATCACTGCCCCCCTAGCAGATCTCTACAACCTCTCTTTCTCTCTTGCTGCGGTCCCCACTGAGTGGAAACACGCTGCAGTCATCCCGCTGCCAAAAGGCGGTGACCCCTCGACACCCAGTAATTACTGCCCAATTTCCCTGCTTCCTATCCTAGCCAAAATCCAGGAAAAACTAGTTCTTTCTCAACTCTCCTCCTATCTTGATTCCTCTTCCTTTTTCACACCTTATCAGTCTGGCTTTAGGAAGACCCACTCCACCACCACCTCCCTCTTAAGACTCACAGACTCCATACTCACTGGTATGGACAAGGACCTAATCACCTCTGCCATTTTTGTTGACCTGGCTAAAGCTTTCAACACTGTCTCCTATACACTCCTGCTATCTAAACTCTTGCACAGAGGAATCTCAGACTTGGTTGCCAGGTGGTTCCAGTCCTACCTGCTAGACAGATCCCAATCCATCAGAATCGGCAATGTCACCTCTGCTTCCCTTCCTGTCACCTTTGGGGTAATGCACGGCTCAGTCCTTGGCCCTCTCCTGTTCTCCATCTTCCTCAATGACCTGTCGGATGCCTGCCCCAGTACATCCATTCACATGTATGCGGATGATACAGTTTTGTACACACTCGGAGCCTCAACTGCTGAAGTAGTGACCAGACTCCAGAAGGACTTCAACGAAGTTCAGGGCTGGTTTCACTCAAATCAGCTTTTTCTCAGTGCCAAGAGAACTATCTCCACGATTTTCGGCACAAGGCAGAGACTTTCAAGGCAACCCCCCCTTCCGCACCCTTGATGGAAGTCCTATTGAAACATGCTCCACCTTCAGGTATCTCGGGGTCTGACTTGACCAGCACCTTGACTTCTCTGCACACATTGATGCCATACACAAAAAGCTCCGCCCCAAGCTTGGTGCACTATATCGAAACCGTGGCTGCATCCCATTGCTGGCAAGGCATGCCATAGTGCAGAGGATGATTCTTCCCATCTTTGACTATGGGGATGTAGTCTACAGTGCCCCTCCAAAGTCCACCCTGGCCAGACTGGACCCCCTCTTCCATTCCTTCTGTCGCTTTGCTCTTGACTGTTCTCCTAGCACTCATCACTGTATCTTGTACCAGACCTAGACCTTCCTTCTTTGCAGGGCCGGCGTCTAGTCCATTGTTCGAGCTTCATGGCCAAATACTGGTCTCAGTCCCTCCCCATGTACCTCATCATGGACATCTTGGCCCACACCCCCCAGGGCTATACACTGAGAAATAAAGACTCATGCCTACTGCCTATCCCTCACATGTCAACCTCGGCAGGCCAATCAGCTTTCAGTTTCCGCTTTCCCAGCCTCTGGAACTCTCTCACATCAGACATCCGGCATGCCACACCTGGTAGGCACCTTAACTCCCTACTCAAAACAAACTTCCATCCTATCTGCACTTGCACCCCTTGGAGCTCATCAATCGATTGTCCTCAAACCCCTGCATCAGGGTAATTACCACTGGCACACACCACTCCCAAATTTCACTGTTCCATCCACTAACCTGATGATGGAACCTCCCAGAAGTCTACTGTCATTGGGTCTCATACTCCCCCATCGTAAAAGCTCACCACACGAACTATGTACTTTGTACATATTAACATACTAAAGCAATGGCTATGTACCTGCTTGTGAATTTGAACTCTACCTTGCTAATGTTTCTCTTATGCATCTTGTAAATTGTCATTACTGCTTATGTATATGTTTGTATGCTCTCCCATTCTCTTATGTATATTATGTATTTGACCTTACTGTATATGTTTGTATGCTCTCTTATTCCCCCCTACCCCCAGGGCACATCTGGAATTGAGCAGTAATCTGCTCAGCATGCCTCCATGGTAAAACACTTAAATAAATAAATAAATAAATAAATAAATGCCTCATAACACACCTGGGGTGTGCTCTTATCAGGCTATAACCCACACCTCATCATGTCGTATTGCTTGCATATTATACAGACAATACTAATCCACTGAGAATGGACTCCTGATGGCCATCTTATACAAGATACTATGATGAGTCACTGTGGATGGGCTCCTGATGGTCACATTATACTAAACACAATGCTCAGCAAATGGAATGGGACCCTGATGACCACATTGTGTTAAAATACAATACCCAGCCACTGTGGATGGACTCCTGATGGCCACAATTTATTACATACAATACCAAGCCACTGTGGATCAGGTCCTGTTTGCCCCATTATACTATAGACACAATACTGATCCACTGCAAAAGGTCTCCTGATGGCCCTATTATACTATACACAATACTGAGCTACTGGGTATGGGTTCCTAGTGGCAACAATATACTAGACAAAATACTGTACCAAGCCACTGGGGCTGGGTTCCTGATGGCCACATTATACTAGACACAATACTGAACCACTTCGCATATACTCCTGATGGCTACATTGTACTAGACACAAAAGTCACTGGGGATGGGCTTTGGATGATCACATTATACTAGACACATTACAGAGCCAATTGGGATGGGCTCCTGATGACCACATTATACTACATACAGTACCATGACACTGGGATGGGCTTCTGATAGCCACATTATCCTAGATCCAATATCAAGCCACTTTGTTTCATCTCCTGCTGGTCACATTATACTAGACACAATACTGAGCTACTGGGGATGGACTCCTGCTGGCCACATTATACAAGACACATTACTGATCCACTGCATATATAGGCTCCTAATGGCCACATTATACAAGACACAATACTGAGCCACTAGAGATGGGCTCCTGATGGCCACATTATACTAGACACAATACTGAGCCACTGGGGATGGGCTCCTGCTGGCTACATTATACTATACACAGTAGTGATCCAATGCATATATAGGCTCCTGATGGCCACATTATACTATACACAATGATGAGCAACTGGAATAGGACCCTGATTACCACACTGTGTTTAAATACAATACCCAGCCATTGAAGATAGACCCCTGATGGCCACATTTATTACATACAATACCAAGCCATTGGGGATCAGGTCCTGTTGGCCCCATTATGCTTTAGACACAATACTGATCCACTGCAAAAGGTCTCCTGATGGCCCTATTATACTATACACAATACTGAGCTACTGGGTATGGGGTCCTGGTGCAAACAATATACTAGACAAAATACTGTACCAAGCCACTGGGGCTGGTTTTCTGATGGCCACATTATACTAGACACAATACTGAACCACCACTGGGCACATACTGCTGATGGCTACATTATACTAGACACAAAAGTCACTGGGGATGGGATTCGGATAGCCATATTATACTAGACACAATACTGAGACAATTGGGATGAGCTTCTGATGGCCACATAGTACTACATACGATACCATGCAACTGGGATGGGCTTCTGATAGTCACATAATCCTAGACCCAATATCAAGCCACTTGGTATTAGCTCCTTCTGGCCACATTATACTAGACATAATACTGAGCCACTGGGGATGGACTCCTGCTGGTCACATTATACTAGACACAATGCTGAGCCACTGGGGATGGACTCCTGCTGATCACATTATACTAGACACAATGCTGAGCCACTGGGATGGACTCCTGCTGGCCGCATTAATCTAGACACAATACTGAGCCACTGCATATATAGGCTCCTGCTGGCCACATTATACTAGACGCAATACTAAGCCACTAGGGTGGGTTCCTGCTGGCCACATTATTCTAGACACGATACTGAGCCACTGGGGATGGGCCCCTGCTGGCCACATTATACTAGACACAATATTGATCCACTGCATATATAGGCATCTATTGGCCACATTATACTAGACACAATACTGAGCCACTAGGGTGGGATCCCGGTGGCCACATTTTACTAGACACAGTACTGAGCCATTGGGGATGGGCTCCTGCTGGGCACATTATACTAAATACAGTAGTGATCAACTGCATATATAGGCTTCTGATGGCCTCACATTATCAGACACAATACAAATCCACAGGGAATGAGCTCCTGATGGTCTCATTTACTAGACACAATACTCAGCTGCTATGTAGATAGGCTCCTGGTGGCCTCATTCACTACATAAAGTACCATGTCACTGGGAATGGGCTCCTGATGGCCAACTAATACCAGATACAATACCATGCCACTGGGGGTGGCCTCCTGATGGCCACATTATACTAGAAACAATACCAAACCACTGCATAGATAGGGTCCTGGAGGCCACATTATATTAGATACAATACCAAGCCCCTAGAAATGGCACCTGATGCCACATTATATTAGACACAATACTGAGCCATTCAGGATGGGCTTCTAATGGCTCCGTTATAGTAGGCACAATACTGAGCCACTGGGGATCGGTTCCTGATGGCCACAATGTACTATACACAATGCCGAACCTTTGGGCATAGACTCCAGATGGTCACATTATAGTAGACACAATAATGATCCACAGGGATGGACTTCTGAGGATCCTAATATAGTATACACACAATACTGATCCAATGGGAATGGGCTCTTTATGGCCCTATTATACTATACATACACACACAATTCTGATCCATTGGGGGTGTGCTCTTGATGACTATAATGTACTACACACACAAAATACTGATCCACAGGGGATGGGCTCCAGATGGCCCTATTATACTGTACACACATTACTAATCAGTTGAGGATGGGCTCCTGATGGCTACATTATATTAGACTAAATACAAATCAACAGAGAATGGGCTCCTGATGGTCTCACTTACTAGACACAATACTCTCTTGCTATGTAGATAGGCTCATTGTGGCCTTGTTTACTACATAAAGTACCATGTCACTGAGGATGAGCTCCTGATGGCTTCATTTTACTGCTAACACAAAACAGAGCTACTGGGAATGGGCTCCTTATGGCCAGCTAATACCAGATACAGTACCAAACCACTGGGGATGGCCTCCTGATGGCCACATTATACTAGAAACAATACCAAGCCACTGCAAAGATAGGGTGCTGGAGGCCACATTATATTAGACACAATACTAAGCCCCTGGAAATGGTTCCTGATGCCACATTATATTAGACACAATATTGCGCCATTGCTGAAGGGATTCTGATGGCCCCATTACAATAGGCACAATACCGAGCCACTGGAGATCCACAAGGAATGGACTCCTAATGGTCCTATTATACAATACACACAATACTCATCCAATGGTGATGGGCTCTTGATGGCCCTGTGATACTATACACAAATTACTGTTCCATTGGGGGTGGGCTCTTGATGGCCCTATTATACTATACACACACACACACACACACACAAACACACAATCCTGATCCATTAGGGATGGGCTCTTGATGGCTTTGTAATACTACACACACAATACTGATCCACAGGGGATGTGATCCTGATGGCCCTATTATACTATACACACATACTAATCAATTGGGGATAGGCTCCTGATAGCCCACATTATACTAGATACAGCTCAAGACCAGCTGTATGTAATAAAAGCAGTATTATTGCAAATACTGCAGTATGCTGCAGGGAACAGTGAAATTCAATGGAAATTAAACACTTTGTTGCAATAGTTTGTGATGTAATTTACTATAAGGTACTGCACTGCACCCTAGCTGGCTCTTCTGTACAATATCAAGCTACTGAGGACTCCCTCCTGATGTTCACATTATACTAAAAACAATACTGATTAACTAGGGATGGGTCTATGATGGCTTCATTATACTAGACACAGCAGTGGTCATAGAAATCATAAACAGGTATGACCTATAGCAGGCTGTTTACCCATAGATGAGCTTGCCATTACTTAATGGTCATATCCCAGAATTTCATTTTCTCTGAAATGTAGTACTTTTTCAGATTTCCCTTAATAGAAACATAAGATTTGTTGGCAGATAAGAACTGTTTGGGCCACGCAGTCCATGTATTTTCTCTACCTACAGTATCACTGCTGACCCTATTTGATCATTGAGTTTTTCTACCTCACCCCATTCCTTTCCACTAAAATTCACTTATGCCTATCCCATGCTTTCTTGAACCCCAACACTGTTTACATCCCCACCACCACTGGTAGGCTGTTCCATGAATCCACTACTCTTTCTGTGAAGAAGTGATTCCTCACATCTCTTCTGAATTTACACCCCTCCAGCTCCATAGCATGTCCCATTGTCCCCTTGTTCTTGAGTACCTGTTTTCTGAAAAAAGAAATACTTTCCCCCTGTATCATGTTTAACCCTGTTAGGTAGGTTTCTATCACATTTTCCCTCTCTCTTCTCTATCATAATGACTCCATTGTCTCAATGTTTGTTACCAACTCAGGAAGGTTGTTCCACATTGTCACAACTCTCTGTGTTAACTATGAGTATCTTTTTATTCTTTATACAATTCCCTTATATACATAGATACATACACACATACCTAGAATTTGTCAGCAGATAAGGACTGCCTGGCCCATCTAGTCTGCCCATTTGACCTACCTTCCCTTACGCTATAGATTTAGCTGATCTGTGGCTTCCCCTTTCCCTGTTTCAGTTATTCCCAAGTATCTGTCCCATGCATTTTTGAATTTCTCTTCCATTTTTGCCCCACCACCACAGCCGGGGGGCTGTTCAATTTGTGTACTACTCTTTCTGTAAAGAAGCACTTCTTCACATTTCCCCAACCCTTCCTCCTCCAACTTCAGGTCATGACTCCTAGTTCTAGTGCATCCCCTTTGAAAGATGCTCCTCTCTTGTGCCTTATTTATCCCTTTGAGGTACTTGAACATCTTTATCATGTCCCCCCTCTGTCTCCTCATTTCCTGGGAATACATTCTGAGATCTTTCAGCCTCTCTTCATACGACTTCTGTTGCAGCCCCTGTACCATTTTTGTAGACCATCTCTGTACTGCCTCCAACTTGTCTATGTCTTTCCTGAGATGAGGCCTCAAAAATTGCATACTGAACTCCAGATGAGGTCTCACCATTGATCTGTACAGTGGCATCACCAACTCCCTCTTTCAGCTGGTGATGCCTCTTCCAATGCACCCTAGCATCCTGATAGCCCTTCTAACCACCTTCTCACACTGTCCAGCTGTGTTTAGGTCCTCAGATATAATCACTCCTAGATCTCTCTCCTGCTTGGTGGCCAACAGTATCTCCCTTCCTTCTTAATTGTTGTCATTATTCCCTACTATCATACTGGCACTCCTTAATCTCTTACCCTAGGCATTTCCACCAGTCTATATTCTTAAAGGCACTGTAGATCACCATCTCCCTCTCAGTCATCTTTCTTCAAGTGTGTACAAGTTTAACTTACTTATAATTATAAATCCTTTTATACGTACATTAATAACAAAAGGGCAAATAGCAGAACCTTTTGCCCACTTGTGGATCAAAATAAGGGAATAATTACTAAAAATACTGAAATGGCAGTAGAATGTAATAATTATTTTGTTCCTGTTTTCAATCAGAATAATATAAATACCTCTTTAACCCATATGGACCTGGATCTTAGGTTAACTGTACTGAAAGAGGACATTAAGAAAAAACTAATCCAGCTGGACCAAAACAAAGCACAGGGCCCTGATTTGATATATCCTAGGGTACTTAAGGAAATGGCAGAAGAGTTGGCAGGTCCAGTATCTTATTTTTTTCAGAAACCAGTTCATGAAGGTATTGTCCCTGAAGCATGGAAACTGGCAGAGCTCATTCTCATTTTTAAAAAGGGATCTAGGCACGAGGCCTATACAGGCCAATAAGTATGACCTCAATATTGGGGAAAATGTTGGAATCTTTTTTGAAGGATTACGTTATCAATTTCCATTACACCTCGGGTAATATGGACCCAACACAGCATATCTTTGTAAAAGGGAGAGCCTGTCAAACCAACCTCTTGGAATTCTATGGAAAGGTCAGTAAGGCTCTGGATGAAGGGAAGCCAGTGGATGTCATCTATCTTTGATAAAGTTCCACATGATAAACTAATAGAGGTTTTGATAAAGCAGGGATTACCAGGGAACATTACTCTCTGGATAGAGTCATGGTTAGCAAACAGGAAGCAGAGAGTTTGTATAAGAGGCGAACACTCAAATTGGGTCAATGTGACCAGCGGGGTCCCACAGGGATCAGTTTTGGGTCCCATATTGTTCAATCTGTATATAGCAACTATGAGCCCATTACAGGATGTCTGGCTCTCTAAATTCGCAGATGATACCCACACTGGTCATGTTGTAAGCAATAGGGAGGATGCTGATGACATGCAATCTGCCCTTGTAAGACTAGAAAAATGGGATCATGATTACGGCTCTGTTTTCAACAAAAACAAATGTATAGTACTGCACCTGGGGAGGCATAATAATAAATACCAATGTCAATTAGGGAAAATTGACCTAAGTGAGGTGTATGAAGAGAGGGATCTTGGCATAAAAATTACAAATGATTTTAGCTTTAGACCTCATTATAATCAACTTATAAAAAAAGCTAGCAGCATACAATATTGCATAAATAGACATATTAGCAGTAGAATCAAAGAGGTGCTGCTTCCTTTGTATACTTCTCTGGTGCATCCACATCTGGAATACTGTGCCCAAGAATGGGCCCTAGGGTGCAGAGGAGATACAATAAGCTTAGAAAGAGTACAAAAAATAGCCACACGTAGACTATATGAGGCACAGGGTCAGTGCTATAAGGATCGGCTCTGGATATTGGGTTTATATACTTTGGAATTTAGAAGAATGAGAGGGGATATGTGCTTTGTTTGTTTTTTGCTTGTTTGCTTCAGCAGTGTTATCTTATGTCAATTAAATTTATGTGCAGTAGGATTCTTTGCATGTGTGTTGCACCATGCACATCTGAACCCAAGGTTCATTCGGACTGAGGGCAGTATTGTACTGTTAAACTTCTCTGACATCATCTTCTGTTTTTTTTTAAATGAGTATTTTAAACCAATGGGGATTTTTTTCTGTTTTGCTCTGCATTATCTAGCTGTTATAAGTATTGTATTTTCTAAACAACTGCCATGAGCTTCTGAAGAAGGACTGGTTGGTCCGAAAGCTAGAGCACTTTGTTCTTGTTGTTACATCTATGTTGGTCCATTAAAAGGTATCAAATCATTTGCTTCTGGATCTTTGTTTTTAGAGCACTTAATGATAGTGATTTATGGGAACAATTAAATCTGGTACTAAGGGATTAGATATATAACACCAGAGCACACTCTCTACAAATTTATAGGGAGAGAGTAAATACAGTTAGGAGAAAACATTGGTTAACTGTGAGGATTATAAAAATCTGGAATGAGCTTCCTTTGGATATAGTGACTAGTAAAACAATGGATGAATTCAAGCATACGTTGGATAGTTACTTGATTAGTAATAAAATCTTGGGGTATAACTAAATTTTTTTGGTTAGTATAAGGATCTTTGATCTATTGAATTGCTCTGATTTACCTATGAAACCTATGAAACCTTCTCTTTTCATATGTCTTATCCCTCATATGTTTAAAATTTTTGGTTGCCCTTCATTTGACCTCCTCCAGGAGCCTAATCACTTCTTTTTCTGAGAAGCAAAATATTGACCACTGTTCTCCAAATGAGGTCTCAACAGAGCATCATACAGAGTCATGATTATTACCCAATCCCTACTTGCAATGTTTCTTGCAGTACACCCCAGTATCCTATAACATTTCATGGTTGCCTCTGTACAATGACCCCTAAACTTGAGATAATTTAAGACTATTGCACTCAAGACTTTCTCTAGGTATGATTCTTTAATATCTCTGCCATTTAAGTAGTACATGACCCTGTGGTTCGTTTCAGTAGGTGCACCACTGTGCACTTCTCTACATTAAGACTCAGTTTTTGTTACTGCCAAGTTCTCTATTTGATTCAGTTCCTTCATGAAATTGTCTATTGTCTCATTGCGATCAATTATTGCACCAATCTTTGTATTGTCTGCAAATTTTACACAGCCACTCCACATTCTTACAATGCATGAATGATACATAAACATTTAAGAGAGTTGGTCCCAGGCACAGAGCCATGAGGAAAATCATGTGTGACTTGGCCCCACTTTGACATGTGCCACTAAAGAATGACTGTCTGTCTCCTATCTTCTAGCCATGTCTGAATCCAGCTAATTACCATCCTATCAAGGATCCTCTTATCTATCACTTCAATCAAGTCTTTATGAGACACACTATCAAATTCCTTGCTGTTGTTTGAAAAAAAAATCCACAAGCAATCCCTAGTCTAATGTTTTGCTACAGGCTCAAAGGATCTTTCCTTGATGAAGCCATGCTGTGTGTCATATACCAGCATTTTGATATATATATATATATATATATATATATATATATATATATATATATATGTGTGTGTATATATATATGTGTGTGTGTGTATATATATATATATATATATATATATATATATAGATAGATATATAGATATATAGATATATATATATGTAATAGATAAACCACTCTGAGGGTGTGTGATCATGCTCTGATATAAGGCACGTATTGGTGGCATTGTTACGCACAAGGCCACATTACACTAGGCCCAATATCAAGCTACTTGGTGTCAGCTCCTGATGGCCACATTACATTAGGCACAATACCAAGCTACTGGGACTGGGCTTCATGTGGCCATATGTAATTATTTTTATTAAAATATTAATGTCTGATTGAGAGGGGCGCAGTCTCATAATGTCGCAAGACATTATGCTGCTTGGCATATCACACTGCCAATACAGTGTGATTTCTTCCATGCCACATAACACTTTTTTTGCGGGGGGATCCACCCTCTGCACTCCCTGTTATGGGGGACTGCACCCACCAAACCCCCTCAATAGAGATTCTCAACTCCGAGAGGGTGGTTAACTCAGGGAGCACGCAAACTGTTAAAAATAATAAAAGTTTCTGGGACCGGGAATCAAACCCATTCCCAGATGCAGCGCCTGGGTTCCTCGCTGCAGTGGCTCAGTCCATTGAGCCACTGCAGCTGCTCAGTGGAACCCCATCCCAGCAGAGGTCTTATCCCTGCCTGGGATGTTTCGAGTGGTGCAATACCACGTACAGCAGTATTCGAGGTATTGCACCATTCGCTGTAAGCTACAGTGCCATTGGGGTTTAGCTATAATGTCATACACTATTAAGCATGCGGCCTTGTGACCCAGTAGGGATCCAGCGGGGGAACTTGCATTGAAACATAGACACATAGAAATTGATGGCAGAGAAGGACCACTTGGCCCACCTAGTGTGCCCATTTTCCCTAACTACTGTTATACCACTGCCTCTACTTGATCTCCTGTGTTAGTCACTCTTACCTAGCCACCAAGGTTCTCTTATGCCCATCCCATGCATAGAAACATAGATACATAGAAATTGATGGCGGATAAGGACCACTTGGCCCACCTAGTCTGTCCATTTTTCCTAACTACTGTAATACCAAAGACCCTAATTGATCTTCTGCTTTATCCACCCTTACTTAGCCACCAAGGTTCCCTTTTGCCTGTTCCATGCATTTTGAATTCCGTTGCCATTTTTACCCCCACCACCTCCACTGGGATGCTGTTCCATGCATCCACCACCCTTTCTATAAAGAAGTACCTTTTCACGTTTTTCCTGAGTCTACCCCTTCCAATTTCATAGCATCATCACTTGTTCCAGAACATCTTATTCTCTAAAAAATACTTCCCTCTTGTACCTTATTTGTACCTGTGAAGTACTTGTAAATCTCTCTCATATCCCTCCTCTCCTCCAGGGTGTACATATTGAGGTCCCTTAATCTCTCCTTATAGGGCTTTTGGTGCAGACCCTACACCATTTTAGTTGCCCTCCTCTGGACCACCTCCACTCTGTTCTGTCCTGTTCTGCTATGGAAATGAAGACCTCCAGAACTGGACACAGCACTCTAGATGAGGTCTCACCAATTATTTGTACAATGGTATCACTATCTCCTTTTTTCTGCTGGTGATTCACATCCCTATGCACCCCAACATCCCACTAGCTGCCCCCACTACCTTGTCACACTGATTGGCCACTTTAGAGTCATCAGATATGATTGCCCCCAAGTCCCTTTCCTGTTTGGTGGCCATCAGTACCACTCCCCCATCATGTATTCCACCTCATGATTTTGCATTTCTTCACATTGAAACTTAGTTGCCACACTCTTGACTACTCCTCAGACTTACTTAGATCCCTACTCATTTTTTTCAAACCAGCCCCCTGGAGTGTCAACCCTCATGCAGATCTTTTGTCATCTGCAAAGTGGCTTAGCTTCCCTTCTAACCCTTCTGCAATGTCATTAATGAAGACATTAAAGAGGTTTTGGCTCAGTACTGATCATTGTGGCACCACACTAGACACCCTTCCCTCCTCAAAGTGAACTCCATTTACCATCACCCTCTTTCACCTATCTCTCAACCAATTACTTATCCATTTTGGCACCTTAGGATCCATTCCAAGGCTGCCCAGCTTGTTTACCAGTCTCATATGTGGAATGGTGTCGAAGGCCTTACTGAAATCCAGGAAGGCCACATCCACCGCTCAACCTCAATCTAATTCCCTGGTCACCTAGTCAAAGAAATCTGTTTGATTTGTTTGATGTAATCTCCCTCCAGTGAATCTATGCTACTTCAGTTCCTGCAAGCCACTGGATTCAAGATATTCTACAATCCTTTCCTTCAGTAGTGATTCCATTAATTTCCCCAATTCCAATGTCAGTCTGGCTGGTCTGTAATTGCAAACCTCTTCCCTGCTTCCACTCTTGTGAAGTGCTTCCGGTCACCACTTGTGTAAATTCCTGTGTGGAATCACCTTATTTAAAGAAGCCAATTATGCAATGCATTTTAAGCCAGTTTAGGCAGCACTCTATATTTATGAGTAGCCATTGCAGGCATTTCAGAGCTAAGAAGCTAGTGTAGGGACTATACCAAAAGGGTCCCACTGTGGAGTGGTGGTATGGCTTGCTCACCTTGGAATTCCAATCTGAAAACTAAAAGGACCCCATTTTTCATGGAGTTTAAAGTAAGAAAAGCCAATAGGCAGTTAAATTGTTTAAATTTTGAATATGTACCATGTTTTTTCCTGGGGGGGGAGCATGGGATGCCACACACCAGTAGCACCCGTTATCAGAAATGTGAATTACATTTTGAGCAATGCAAAGGTTTTGAGTGTGCTTTTTGGTTGTCTCTGCCCAGCTTGTTTGCCAGTCTCCTATGTGGAATGGTGTTGAAGGCCTTACTGAAATCAAGGAAGGCCACATCCACCGCTCAACCCTAATCTAATTCCCTGGTCACCTAGTCAAAGAAATCTATCTGATTTGTTTGATGTGATCTCCCTCCAGTGAATCCATGTTGTCTCAGGTCCTGCAAGCCACTGGATTCAAGATATTTTGCAATCCTTTCCTTCAGTAGTGATTCCATTAATTTGCCCACCTCCAATGTCAGGCTGACTGGACTGCAATTGCAAGTCTCTTCCATGCTTCTACTTTTGTGAAGTGGGACCCCATCTGCCATTCTCCAGTCCTAAAGAAATGCTCCCATCTCCAGCGAGAGGTTGAACAGGACCATCAGTGGTGCTGCTAGCACCTCTCTATGCTCCCTTGGTATCCTTGGATGTATCCTGTCTGGCCACATTTACCATCACCCTCTTTCACCTATGTCTCAACCAATTACTTATCCATTTTAGCACCTTAGGATCCATTCCTAGTCTGCCCAGCTTGTTTACCAGTCTCATATGTGGAATGGTGTCGAAGGCCTTACTGAAATCCAGGAAGGCCACATCCACCGCTCAATCCCAATCTAATTTCCTGGTCACCTAGTCAAAGAAATCTGTCTGATTTATTTAATGTGATCTCCCTCCAGTGAATCCATGCTGCCTCAGTTCCTGCAAGCCACTGGATTCAAGATATTCCACAATCCTTTCCTTCAGTAGTGATTCCATTAATTTCCCCACCTCCAATGTCAGTCTGACTGGCCTGTAATTGCAAGCCTCTTCCCTGCTTCCACTCTTGTGAAGTGGGACCACATCTGCCATTCTCCAGTCCTCCAGAACTGCTCCCATCTCCAGCGAGAGGTTGAACAGGACCATCAGTGGTGCTGGTAGCACCTCTCTATGCTCCCTCAATATCCTTGGATGTATCCTGTCTGGCCACATTGCCTTTTCCACTTTCAGTTTTGTGAGTTCCTTTAGGAGTCTCTCCTCCAAAAAATTGACTAGTGTCTACCTCTCTTCCATTGATGTTCCTGTTGCATATCTGTGGTCCTTCACCTTCCCCTTCTTCTGGGAATACTGAGCAAAAGTATGTGTTCAGGAATTCTGCTTTTTTCTGGTCCCCCTTCACACACTCCCCTACTTCCCTTGTTAGTCTTACAATCCCTCCCCTGGTTTTTCTTCTTTTGCTTACGTACCTGAAAAATGCCTTGTCCCCTTTATTGCCTGAGCTATTTTCTCCTCCATTTGTGCCTTTGCACTACTAACTGCTATCTCTGCCTCCCTCTGCTTCTCCTGATACACTTCCCTGTCCTCCTTCCTTTGTGTCTCCTTATACCTCCTGAATGCTAACTTTTTCACCCTTACCTTCCCAGACACCGCTTTGGAGAACCACAGCAGTCTTTTTTTCCTCTTGCTTTTGCTTACTTGCCTAATGCATAGGTCTGTTGTCTTCACTGTGGCTCCTTTCTGTTTCACCTGTTGTTTCTCTACCCACCAAAATCCCCCCCCTTCTGCCAAGCCATTACGGAGGCAATTTTTCCGTCTTTGTAAAGTCAGCTTCCTGAAGTCCAGGACCCTTGCTTTCATGTGGTTTAATTCCGTAGTCTGTCAAGTTGTTGACTCATTTTGGTCATGGCAATTATGGTGCCACAAAAAGTGCAACAGTGAATGGGACAGTCTTGATTTTAGATTGCCCCTCACTCATGTTGCCCTTTACGCCCACACAGCTTCTATACCCTCCAGGGCATGCCCACCCTGGAGGAGTTTATATGAAATTTGGGGTGGTATGGGGCAAAGCCCTTCTCTAAAGCAATCCTTTCCTAGGATGGCACTTTGGCGCTGTAACTCCTGGGAGACAAAACGCCTGGTGCTGTAATGCCAGGTGACATTTTGCTTGGGCCATAATTGGCATCGGCAAAATGTATGTCACTGTGGCATGGGTGAACAGTTCAACTTGGCCACAGATCATAAATTTAACTACACCGTTCAGTGATCAGTGGTCCCCAGGTGGTCACCCACCATGACGTTTCCAACACTTTCCCTGTTGGTGAGTGCTAGGTCGAATATTGCTCCATCATGAGTGGGCTCACATACTACTTGCCTGATTAATGCCCCTTACAAGGATTCCATGATATTGCTGCTCCTAGCTGAAGTTGCAGGCAGGATGCTCCAGTCTACATCTGTCAAATTGAAGTTCCCCACCAGCAGCTCCTCCCACTTATTCACCATCTTATGCATGGCTTCCACTAGAATCCTGTCCATCTCCTCCCCCCTGTGCTGGAGGTCTGTAGATTACCCTAGTATAAATAGCGGCTCCATTTCCCATCTCTTGGGTGATCCATAGTGCCTCCAAACCTCCCTGTGTTCCCTGTATTTCAGTTGCATTTATGGAATCCCTCACATAAAGAGCCACACCTCCTCCCTTCTTACCCACCCTGTCCTCCCTAAACAAAGTATAGCCTGGTATGACTATATCCCAGTTATGGTTTTCACTGCACCACAACTTGATAATAGGGACAATGACAAGGTCAGCCTCTGCAATTATGGGCACTAGGTCTGGGATTTTATTTCCCAGACTCTGAGCATTTGCATACTTGGCCTTCCAAATTTTGCTACCATCCCTCCTGTCACTTCCTCTTTTACCCTCTTACCTACTCTCCTTACCCCCTCTGCCTTCATTCCTATCCCTCTTTTGTTCTGCTACTCTGCTTTTGTTGTTTTTAGGTACCTTTGAGGATTTCCCTTCCTTAGATTTCTCCCTACTGACCACTTCAGCTTGCTGGGGGAGCAGTTTGATTCTTCCTGATTCATTCCGGTACCCCCCCACGGCTAGTTTAAATACCTGCCAACGAAGCATCTAAACCATTCACTGAGGACCTTGGTCCCCCTTCCCGATGGATGGACTTCCACTGTCAGAAGCAAATTTCTGGGGGCAGTTATGAGTGGTCATTAGAGATGGGATCCCAGTGGCCACATTTTTTGCTTTCTAAAAGATGGAATTACCAAACCACCCAGGAAGGCTCCTGAATTCTGGTTTATTTTGTTTAAATAAAAATTGACACTGCTTGCTTTGAGTGTGGTCACAGTATTAAAAATGCAGAATGAGTGGTGGTAACAGTGGCCACCAGGGATGGTTCCTGGTGGCCATCTTTTATTTTTATTAATTTTTTTTATTTTATTGAAATTTTGGATAACACCTTTGAGCAACTGGGCCTTTTACAAAGGTTCCACATCAAGGACATTGCACAATTTAAGACAAGAAGAAGCAATTAATAACAGGTAAACATAACAGTACAGTTTAAACTCAAGGAGCCACCAATGGCTTTGTCAAGGAACAAAATGTGAATTAAATAAGTGATGCAGTTGGAAAAGAAAACACAAACTTTGTACACAATTATCCTGGGCAGATACATGAGAAGTAGTGATCTCACAAGGGCCAAGAGAGGAACATAGGTATGTTCTAGATGTGAACTTAGATGAAGGAAACAAATCAGTGTTCGGAGGGGGGGACTGAGGTGGGAGGAAACAGGAGGGCAAGGGAGTGGCTAGGGAAGGCTGATGAAGGATATCTGAAAGAGATAACAGCAAGTGAGAAGGGTGCTGGGAGAGTGCGTAAGTGTGAGGGGAGCCAGGAGAGCAGGTAGAGCAGTTAAGTGAAGCAGCTGCAATAGGCACTGGCAGCCAAATGCTGTCGAAGTGTGTACTTAAAGAAACTGAGATTTGAGGTGTTGGCTGGTTTCTACTGGAAGGGAGTTGAACCAGTTTGAGGCCCTTATTTTGCAGAAGTGGTGTCCTTATGAGGTCTGGTAGTGGGGAATAGAGAAGGCTAGGCTTTCTAAACACCTGGTTAGGTGGGCGGCACAGTGGAGGAGTTAGTATAGTCTGAACCCCAGATGGCAGAAGGCCTAGCAAAGTCTTCTTTGCAAGGATGCAGGTCTGATACTTTAGTCTGCCTGATATCTGTACCCAGTTAGCCTGTTAGTAGATATCAAAGGGGAGAAGGAAGAGTGTAAGGAGGGGGATCTGGACAAGGCAGAAATACTGAACAAATACCTCTGTTTAGTATTCACTAAGGAGGGTGAAGGTCAAGGACCACTGTTGGGTTGCAGAGACAGTGGGGGGAGAGAAGTGGACTCCAGTCCATTCACAGTGGAGAGAGTTCTGGAAGAAATCACAAAGCTGAAGGTGGATAAGACCATGGGGCCAGACGGCATCCACCTGAGGATATTAAAGGAACTGCAAAGGGAACTAGCAGCGCCTCTGGTAGCCCTGTTCACAGAGTCACTCAACACAGGTGTCATTCCAGAGGACTGGCGGAGGGCACATTAAGTCCCACTGCACAAAAGCAGCAGTGGAGAGGAGGTGGGGAACTACAGGCCAGTCAGCCTCACCTCAGTAGTGTGAAAGATCATGGAGACACTGCTGAAAGAAAGGATAGTGGCACATCTGGAATCCAGAGGTGCTCAGGATCTGAAGCAACACAGATTCACAGCAGGAAGGTCATGTCAAATGAATCTAATAGACTGTTTTGATTAGGCGACTAGGGAAATAAATCAGGGAGGGATGGTAGCTGTCTCCTACATAGATTTCAGCAAAGCCTTCGACACAATCCAACATAGAAGGCTGATTAACAAAATGGGTAGTCTGGGCATCAGATACAAGGTGATGAACTGGGTTAGGAACTGGTTAGCAGACAGGAGGGAGAGGGTGGTGGTAAATGTGGTACAATCTGGGGAGAGGGGGTGATGACTGGCTTACCACAGGGATAAGCAGTAGGAACAGTCCTGTTCAATGCCTTCATTAGTGACATTGTGGAGGATCTGTAAGGAAAGGTCTGCCTGTTTGCAAATGACAGCAAGATCTGCAACAGGGTGGATACTCGAGAAGGGGTGCAGAAAATGAAGATGGACCTGGAGAAGCTTGAAAGATGTTCAGAGATGTGGCAAATGAGGTTCAATGCAAACAAGTGCAAAATAATGCACCTGGGTAGAGGGAACCCTGGGGAGTGCTACAGGTTGGTGGGGGAGGAGCTGACTCTCAACAAAGAGGAACGGGACCTAGGAGTTATCATCTCTGATGACCTTAAGGTATCTAAGCAGTGCACAAAAGTGGCAGGGAGGCCAGTTGCATGCTGGGGTGCATAAACAGGGGTAATTGTAGCAGGAGGTGGGAGGTAGTGATGCCATTGTATAAAACATTGGTAAGGCCTCATCTGGAGTATCAGACCTGAGCAAGGACATAGATAAGGTGGAACTATTTGGAGAAGGGCAACAAAGATGGTGCAGGGCTTGTACCACAAAATATGAGGAGGCACTATGGGACCTCAATATGTACTCACTGGAGGAGAGGAGACAGCAGGGGGACATGACTGAAACTTTCATATACCTCAAGGGCAAAAACAAGGTGCAGGAGGGGGACCCTTTGCAATGTAGAAAAAGTACTAGAACAAGGGGGCACAATATGAAATTGGAAAGGGACAGATTAAGAGGTAATGTGAGGAAGTTTTTCTACACAGAAAGGTTAGTTGACAGTTGGAATAGTCTGCTACAGGAAGTAGTGGGGGCAAGCACAGTGAAGGGGTTTAAGCATGCCTGGGACAGGCACAAGGGAAGCTTGAGAAGGGAGGGAGTGATGAAAAGCCATTGATCACATAGGGTCAGTGGCAACATACAATGTATAGGGCCTGCAGGCAGATTGAATGGGCCTAGTGGTCCTTATCTGCCAAGAATTTCTATGTTTCTATGCCTCTATCATGTGTGCGAGATTCGAGTAGATGAGGTGAGGAGCTGACATGCCTTATTGAGGGCTAATACAATGCGGAGGGTAGTGTCAGTGTTTGATCCATAAACCGCAAGACCATAGTTGATTAAGGAGGTAACTGAGCTCTGGATAGCAAGGTTTAAGGCTTCAGCTGTCAAACAGTGCCTATACCTGTACAGCAGGCCTATACAGGTATTCACAGCTTTAGCTGTGTTATGAATATGCATGGTGTAAGATTGAGTCCAGTCAAGGGTCACACCCAGGTACTTAAACTGGGTAACCTGTTCCAGCACAGAGCCTGCTTTATTGTTGATTAGCAGTTGTTTGTCTTTGTGTTTGTTGTTGGTACCATGGAACAGCAATGTTTTGGTTTTTGAATAGTTAAGGATGAGCTTGTTCGATCTGAACCAGGTTTCAACTTCAGCAAAACTTCGCTGAGAATGGACAGAGTGTTTTGTGAAGATGACTGCATTGTCTGCACATAGGAGAATTCTGTCATGGCACGAGGCAAGGAGATCATTCAAAAAGATGCTAAATAGGAAGGGTCTGAGGACAGAACCTTGGGGGATGCACAATGGGACTGGAAGGGAGGTCAAGAGGGAGTCATCGATTCTGACCTGTTGTGTGCAGTCACAGAGGTAGCTTTGAAACCAGCGGGTGGCATCTGATTAGAGTCCTAGGTGGGATAGTTGTCCGGTCAGTAAGGATCAATGTGCCATTTACTGTAAGTTACAAAATACTGACCCACTGAGGTAACAAGGTCAGGAATCTGGAAAAAAAAAACATCAGCCTTAAAGTTAAATATTTTAAAGCTGTCTTTCCTTAGTCTAGTTCCTTTGTTACTTCATATGTAGGCTGGGATCCAAATCATAGCACCAATACAACTTAAAGTGCAACTTAATAGATTTTTCAAGAAAATCAAGATCACAGAATCTGAAGTCATAGGACTGTAGTCTAAGCCATTACCTGACATATGAAATGCTTTATTTCATTCACAAAGTATTTTTAACACTGTTTCATCACATTGAAAAAAATGTACATAAATTGGAAAGTCCTTTAAAATGACTTCTCTGGTACCAGCCTAAGATGACCGTGGTATGCCTGTGTGATGATGTCAATGGAGTGAGAGCGCTCCTGAGTGATAATATAATGTGTATAGGGGTCTGGTACATATAGTTCTTTTAACACCCTTGGACTGCATGTATGGGTAAAATCCTTTCTACGTTGTTCTGTATAGAAATCAAAGCCTTTCCAAATGCTGTTGTACCACAGTACAAAAGATCATGGAACCTGATCGTACCACACTATGGTACAACAACATTTTGAAAAGCTTTAGAGGTGCTAACAGACAGCTATACTGAGTGTAAGCCCATCTGACAGCAGCAACTGCAGCATGAGCCAAATAGGCAGAAGCAGTGGCTGCATAATCACTGGAACCCTGAATGGGAACAGCAAAAACTAGATAAGTAAAAAGAAATGCAGGATCAACCAGATATTTGAAATAAGTCACAATTAACCACTTCCTCTGAGTCCATATCCTCTCACTAAGCGAGACGTACACTGTTATGTTTTTTTTTTAAATCTCTCCCACATCCCTGTGACAGCCAGTAGAAGGTTACACAATTAATGTAGGTATGTCTGCTCCCTAGCAACCAGCCCTAACTCTAGGAACATGATGGAGCAATGCAGATTTTTTTATTTTTTCATTTCAAAAATAAATAACTGCAAAAACTTTGGCAAGAGGGGGTTATACAAACACAAAAAAAAGAATAGTGCATGGGCAATGATATGCCCAACCAGCCTATTTTGCCACCTCAGGGTTCTGAGTGTCAATGACCTCTTAAGCTTCACTCTAGAGGTCTGAGGGTAATCAGAACCTCTTAGTGCTACAATAGAATGGTTGTGCATGGTTTCTCATGCACTATTCTATATAGGCTATATTAGCTACATCATCATAGCTGTCATGCTGCACTAGCTATGCAGCTACTGCAGCATAACAACATCACATTACACAACCAGGAAGTGGCTAGGGCAATGAAAATCAGAGTGAAGGAGAGCGGCACACTCACGGAAAAACAAAGTACTGTAAATTAGTTTAAATTATGTACTTTCAGTAGCAGATGGCATCCTACACTATATAAAAAACAATGAATACCTAACTATTGGTAACAAGCTGGGTTAGCACATCTTGAGGTCACCCATGGCGACTGAACAACTCATGCTATGCTCTTGAGGTTCAAGCAGTCACCATAGCAACCTCTCGATGAACAAACCAGCTTGTTATCAATAGTTAGGCATTCATTATTCTCTATACTGTACATGTGTGAAGAGAGTTTCACTTGCAGAGGGTCTGATGAAGCTTGGCATGGATCCAAGTGAAATGTAAGCCTGTACTCTGTTGTTTCCACTACATGTGTTTTTTAGCCTACAAGCACTTGAGCACTTTGTGATAAAATAAACTTTAAACCATCTGAGTCCTTAGTTTGGGTGCTATTATTTTTCCATGCCTGCCTTATTGTTATTTCATGTTTATGAAAGATCTGTCTATGGCAAACACAAGAGCAAAAATCATTTTGTATGCCGATGACATGGTCATCCTCAGTTTAGGTCCAGGAATCAGCCAGATCCAAATTGATTTGCAACAGAGCTGCAATAACTTAGCTTCGTGGTAGACCGAAAATAACATACAGCTGACCAAACCAAAAATGAAAATTATGTTATTTGGAACACAACAGAGACTTACACAGGCTAGGGAATTACCTTGCCATCTACTGGAATTTGGATAGTAGGGCTATGCAGAATGCAATACTATGTTGTTGGAATTGCTGTGGAACTGCACTTCTGCTTCTGAAATTCTTTGTTGAATTTCTTTTTAAATTCCACGGAATTTTGAAAAGCATTTCTGTGCAAACCATTGAATAATTATCCACAGATTATATAAACCATGGAATAATTTTCTGCAGATTGCAAAAAATCTGCAGTTCATATGAACTGTAGATTATTATTCCCAAAAAAACATTTTGCATGCAGAACAATGAAATTCAGCAAATGATGAAAATCTATGGAATTGTCTAAAATTCTGCAGAATTTCATTTTGTTGGAAATTTAACAAGTTGGTACATAACTTTAGATCTCTAGCCATTGTTCTTGATCCTACCTTGAGCTTTATCCCACATTTAAATACTGTTTCAAGGAAAATAAATCAGAAATTGGAGTTCCTTTTAAGAAATTAAAAAGCATTAATTAAGGAAGCTAGGTTTTGATTGAAAAGCAAGTACTGCTGCCCACTATGAATTATGGTAGCATGCTTATTTCCCACAAGTCTCCCCAATTTCTTTTCTAAATACTAGTCTACTATGAATAGTATTTGTCATTTTGCACTTCAAGGACCCCTTTGGACTCACTGTTGGAAACTGTTTAAAGCCTTGAATATTCTCTCTCTTCCTCTGGTTGTTAGGATAAAAGCAACAGTGCATGAATGTGGTGAAAATTTTGACCTATACTTTTTTTTTTCTATTTTAGGCTGCCCATTATATATTGACTTGTAGAATACCCTTCTTACCACAATTTGAGTCTGATTTAGTACTTTTTTCACATCTGAAATAATAAAAGGAGTGATCCATTTAATATGGCTTGGACCAGGTTTTCATCTGTACTCTTGGCTGTTTTCGTACATCAGTTGTCTAAAACCACTTCTATTGTGACTAAAATGAACTAGCATTCAGCAGGCAGTGCTCCCTAACCTTATGGAACAATAGGTGGTCAGAAACAGCTGGGAATAATGATGAAAACCTGATCCAGGCCATATTAAAACTGCACTCCTTTTATTATTTCAAATGTGAAAAAAAGTACTAATGTAGACTCAAAATGGAGAAAGGGTATCTTACAAGTCAAGAGATAAGGGTCAATCTAAAACAACATAAAAAAGTATAGTGCAGAATGTTCACCGGATTCATGCACTGCTGCTAATCTGTCCAGTCTTGCTCAAAAAATCTGTAGAAAAGCAAATTCTTCTACTCTATTTGCAGTTTATCTACAAGAATACATACACAACAAGAAGTTCCAATGCAGTTTGTTTTAATCTAAGACAGTTGAAGTTAAATATGACTCAGTGCTCCATTTCTAGGGTGGGTCTGTTACTTTTAAATAATTTGGATTCATCTATTAGAACTGATACTTTCCTTTCCTGTTTTCAACATGCATTTGCTTAAATTTATGCTACTTCTGATACTTGCAAATGCTTTGTTGCACCATGATGATGTTGTATTAGGTGACACGTGATGTATTTTTTGTATTTTGTCATTTGCAATTTATCTTGTACTGTACTTTTATGTCAGACTAGCTAAGAAAGGACGTGTCCCCATCTACTTTATGGTTAGAAATAAAAATAAAACAAACAAAACAAACAATATTTACAGACATTGCTGAAGTAAAATCCTTGACATCCATGTGATCTACAGGTGATATAAGGCTCTTTCAGAGCTATCCAAATTATTAAGAGATACACAGGCATATACTGTGATGAGGTACTGCAGTTATTCAGACATATTAATAAATTACTCCATGATGAACTGTTTTTATTTATTTATTTATTGAGATCTTGGAGTAACACCTTTGAGCAGAAAGCTCTTTCAGAGGTTCCACATCAAGTATGACACAAACAAGAATACAGATATGTTCCACAGATATAGATGCAGCAAGAAACAGTTGAAAATTGTCTCCAGGCATAAATTCTAACAGTAGTTATGCAATCTAAGCATGTACAGGGTGCAGAGTCAAAACAAAGGCTAGAGTTTCACTAGGTTACAGTATCATAACATGAGGACACTTGTTTAAAAGGAGAATTGTACAACTAGCAACATAAGCAGATAACTGGACTGTGCCTGAGTCAAAGAAAGAAGGAAGGTCTTGTATCAATAGAAAGGGACAGGGGACGGAGCAGGAAAGTGTGGGGAGGGAGAAGGCAAGCAGAGGTGGAGGTAGGATGGGGATAGATAGGAGGGAAAGGGAAGAATAGCTAGGTAGTCAAAGTGGAATAAAGGGGAGGAGGGTGGGGAAAGGAGGGGTGGAGGAGAGTAGGGGAAGAAGAGGTGGTGTAGGTAGTGGGGTGATGATGATGAAGATGTATTAAGGTGGTAGGGAGGAAAGTGGTATGGAATGACAGAGGGCAAAAAAGGGAAGAGGAGATAGAGGGAGGTGGGAGGGAAAATAAATAATTTAGGCAGGAGTAGACAGTCCATGAAAGTGTTAACTTGGCCTGGGGCCCAAGAAACGGACATGAAGCATAACATTTTACTAATCAATAGAGATCACAGAGATTGCAAATGGTAGAGTAAGGGAAAGGAAAATTAGAGTTAGCAGTCACAGGTTGCCAGTGAGATTAGATGCTGCCGGAGTTTTTTCTTAAAGGAGCCCAGCAAAGTAGCATTGGTTATGTCTGGAGGTAGAGAGTTGTACCACTGCAGAGCTCTGTATGTGAATGCACATTGTCCAAAGGCAGTGTGGCACTGTGGGATTCTGAAAACCTGTTTGCCAGAGCTTCTGGTACTGAGTGGGTTACATGCAGGGGGAAGATGGGCTATTACACCAGGGGGTAGCAATCCCAAAGTGACCTTTTTTGCAAACAGACATGACTGGTATATGAGCCTGCCATCAAATTGTAACCAGCTCACCTGGGTATAAAGATCACAGGTGTGTGCCAAGTAGTATACTAATGCTGCAGCAGATCCCTGAATGTGAAGACTATCACAGCGACATGATTTAGGCAAAATCTACATGTCACTGTGATGATCTCTGCAAGTCCCTGAGACTGCCTCGCAGGGTGTATTGCCTGGTCCAACTCCAACTCAGAGTTAGAATCCTAGAGACTGGGGGGTTTGGGGGCACAGCCCCCTATAGAAAAATGGAGGCATCCCTGACACTGCATTGCCAACACTCAGCACTGTGGCTGTTGCTGTCGGGGATGTCTCCATGGGAAATGTTGTGGCGGCATGGCAAAACCGTGTCAAGTGTGCGGCACCAGTAAGAATGCAATATGCTTTATTTAAGGCCATTTTGATACATTGGAGGGCAGTGTCTGCAGCTGCACCATAAATGACAATACCATAGTCCGTGAGAGAGACCACAGAACTGTGGATGGCCAAGTTCAGTGCTTCTGGATTGAGATTATGTTTATTCCCGAATAGAAGTCCTAAACACTGGTTAATGGCTTTGGCAGTTCAGTCAATGTGCTGGGTGAAAAACAATGTAGAGTCAATAGTTTTACCCAGGTACTTGAAATGGTGACCCAGTTCAAGAGGGGAGCCAGTGTCATTAATGATGGTAAGCGGGAAGATTTTGTGTCTGCTTTGAGAGGTCAAAAACAACATTGTCTTAGTCTTGCTATAATTAAGGATGAGCTTATTATCCTGAAACCACTTCTCTACAAATGTAAAGGATTGCTGAAGTTAGTCCTGGAGAAGGTGAGGGTACCTGTTGCTGGTAAAAAGGACAGTGTCATCAGCGTACAGAAGTATGTGGTAACAGCAAGCTCCCGGTAGTGAATTGAGAAAGATGTTAAAAAGCAATGGACCCAAGATAGATCTCTACAGGACTCCAGAGCATACAGGTCTAATATCGGACAGGCAGTTGAAACATGTTTGACTGATAGTTCATCATGAGAAACTCAGGAAGAGTTTATTGTGTTTGCTTGAAAAAGTGATGCAGTACTAGATTTGTTTTGAAACAGCATTTACCACTACAGTAAGATTTTATTATAAACAATATTCTTGGAAATGCTGCAACATACATGATGAAGAACTTAAATATTTGGCTATACACACACATCGTCATATTGATCGAGCTGGGTCAATGGGGTGCATCAACGGTGGGAGATGCGGTAATGCTTCCTATGTTGGGTAGTGGATCTCTTGTTGCTGATGATAGAGTTAAGAATCTTGGTGTCATTTTGAACTGCAGGTTGACACTTGACTAGCAGGTGTCAACGGTGATCCAATCTGGCTATCTATCATCTTCAAAACATCGCTAGGATTAAATTGCATCTGGTTCCTGCTGAGCAGATAGTGGCTTTTCATGTTTTAGTTACCTCAAGGTTGGACTAATGAAATGGTTTGTACTTAAGGTTATCTGGAAGTTTAATGCAATGCCTGCAACTGGTCCACAATGCTGTAGGTCAGCTGGTGGCAGGAACTTCTTGGGGGGGCCATATCACACCAGTGCTGCATGCACTGCACTGGTTGCATTTGTGGTGGTGCATCACCTTTACAATAAGCTTGTTAACATGCAAGACTCTGCATGGTCTGGAACCTGACCTCTTGAAAGATCTGCTGGTTAGGTACCTCTCAACCCGACCCTTCCACTCCACTGATGCTGGCTTACTTGCGGTTCCTTCTTCCTGCATGAGACAATCAGGGGAAAGACCCTTTGGAATAGCAGCTCCAATGTTGTAGAACTCTCTTCCTTGGAGTATCCACTCTGTTGGCATGCCAGAGGTCTTTAAAAAATTGCTCCAAACACATTTATTTTAGCAGGCTTTCCTCAGCTATCTAGTATCAGATAGATAGCAGTTAAATGTTTTAAATGGCTGTGGTGTCTTTATTTCTTGGTATGTTTTATCGTTTTATGGGTTATGCATTTTTATTTAAATGTTTTAAATTATGTTCAGTGCCCTGAGCCTTCAGGAACAGGCACTTAGATAAAATTGCCTTGCCTTACTACAATGCCTGTTACACCCTCCCACAAGGCAGAAAGAGGGAAAGTTATGGTAGTGTGACAGTGCGGATGGTGGTGTCTCTGAAGGAAGTGGCCATAGGCAAATCCCAGAAATCCCAGACAGGATGTGACTGGAAACACCAGAGACCACAAAATGAGACATGAGGGGGCAAAAAGAGTAACTTATAAAATCTTTCTAAATTTGTCAGCTTATATTGATTACTTTTTACTTGTTCTGTAAGGGGACGGATTTATTACATAGAAACACACATATAGAAACATACTTATGTAAACTTGGAAGAGGCTCTACGTCCGGCAAGACCACCCACTGCATCATTAACAGCAGCCTTCTTCTTTTGTGTCCCTAACACATAAGTTAAGACTGGACACACACTCACAGACATAGAACAACATAATCACTTGACTTCTGTTCTGTATGACTGCATGAGTGAATGTTGCAATTGTGGTTGAGTTGGGGAAGATTACCACTGTCAAGCTTCTTCTGACTCTAACCTTGCTGCTACTCTGTCTGATGCATGTTCATTGGTCACCACTTGTTCCCCTCATCTACCCAACTCAGGCGCTGTGGTGGAAAAAACTATAGGCATTATGAGTGTGGCTGTACAAGTGGTGATGGGTCATATGACTGATAGCTTGATGCTGATGGTAAAATGTCTTTAATTGTCAGATTTGTCACAGCCAAACATGTGCATGTTCAAGTCTGCAGTCATGCACAGTTATGTGAAGATGGATGAACTATAAATACACCTGCTTGCTGAAACTACTGGCTAGACAGAGAGAGAGAGTGATATGGATGGGAGACTGCTGGCATGCCAGAGAGAGAAATCAATTCATTTTACATCACATAAACACAAAGTAAAACTAACAATTTTTCCTCAAAACGGAGGAACCTTGTGGTATAATACTCCTTGGAGTTCTGTTAGTGTACTGCTATACAGTACAATATTAGTGCTCTGTACTGTTGTTGGAGCCAAGAAACACTGCAGTCTGAGACTGGCAGTAGCTCTTCTGCTGCTACTATCCTGATTTTGTGGCATGGTCTGTCCTGCTGCTGACAAGAGAATGAGAGAGAGAGAGGGACAGATTCACTGGTGAAATAAAAAGAGAAAACACTAAAATAAAAAAAAATAAAAAATAAAAATTTTCCTGAGTGTGTATTAAGCAGTACTGCAGCAGTCAGAAGGGTAAATTGAAAAAAGTGGTGCTGCCTCTTCAAGGGAGAGGGGTTACTACTAAGCATTATGAAAATGATAAGATACAGTGGGGCTTAGTGAAGGCCGATGCAACAGGTGGTGTCTTCTGCCCATGTGTGTGCATTGTGACAACATAACGGTTAAACTCCAGAATGTCTTATTTAGTTTCTAAAATGGGTTTTTAGTGAAAGCCTTTATTAAATAATTTTGATATGACTTAAAATACAGAAAAAATATAAAAAAACTATTTATACATTTCAAATTAATGTAAAATAGTTTTTATACCAGTTTTAGATAGCACCCACAAAAAAACAAAATCCACGTTTTTTTATTTGCCTACTCTCAAACTACCTGTCGCCTCTGTCCCCCAGCTGAGTTTACTTTACACAGTTTCAAGCTACCGAGGCATCCCACCTCAGTCCACCAATCAGCACAACGCAAGATGGTAGCCATAAACAGGCAAACTGCATGTTTTTGTTACTTTACCCAGTCAGCCCCTGTCAGCACATGCAGCCCCAACAAGTTGTTTAACTTCATGGGGTTTACTGAGGATATGGGGCTCATTATGAATGGTATAGTACTGTTCTGAACATTGAAATCTTTATGGTCATGTTTACTGCTCAGTTCCTGATTAGAGGGACTGTGAAAATGTTGGACGCTGCTACCAGGACCATCCATCCCTCCGCAGTAGCATGAGCTCTATATGCCCCACTGTTCTATGTAGAATGGGGATGTATCAGGCACAATATCAGTGGCACATTTATGATTTAAGAAAAAAAGAATCAATGGTTTCCATGCTGATGCTGCTAGTACTACTCTTTAAAGAAATACATGTGAGTTAGGGACTAAGTGACTGTATTTAAGTTATAATTAGATGGAGACAGCTTGGTGAGTTAGTGAATATAGGCCACGTCATTACTGTCGTATGTGCAAACTAGAGCTGCAGCAAAATAAAATTCCACTACGCAAAGTGCCCATTTTAAACCCTCACTGCGCCACTTCATGTTGTAATTATGACTTCGTGTTGTGCACTCCGCCTTGTGGAGTGAGAATTCATAGGCCCTCACATACATCACATGGCTTACACAGTGTAGGTCACATGCTTCAGGCAAAAACTCTCTCCAACGTGGGCTGAATTACACGTTTTGCATGGGGTGGGACAAATGGCTCTGCTCTGCAAATGGCTGGTGGTGGGGTGTGGACGTGTGATGAAGATGGGTGCACAGGTGACAAGTCCACAAATTAAGCTATTTTCCCCATTTTATGTACAGGGATTGACTTGCACTAGACATACTGTATTGACCACAACTGCCACCACCACTGCTACTCTGAACACCACTTGACAAGATTTCTGAATCATAATCCTCCTCCTTATCATGCCTGTAATAATCCTCTGGTGTTATTTAATCGCTACTGCAAACATTCCTACTTGGCCTTACACTCATGGAAGGGGATAACATGCTCAGTAAGGTTGATGACGAGGGTGACCACCCCTCTATGGCATTAGATGCCATCTGGTGCCGGGTCCACAGTGCCATGTGCCTATTCTTAAGATGTGTATGCCGGATCCCCATGCCCAGATGACTCCCCTTTTTACCTTGAATCACACGTGCATGGCAAGGCTGGCAGATTGCAACTGACTCATCATTTGCATCTTGGACAAAAAATCCCAAACAAGGGACTGTGATCCCCTACTTTTAACATGTCCCTGATGCTGCTTATTAGACTCCATTTTTTTAACCCCTGAAATGGTGGGTGTGCTACATGATTTTTCAGGCTGGACACACTTGGACTCCAGCTGACCACCACGACTACCTATGATTATTACTGGGTCCTCATCATTATCATCAACAGGAACTGCTAAATCACAATTTTTTTAAGGAGGGGGGATTTATAGCCAACAGACCCAGACACAACCACATTGATTTTATTTTTCTCTGGTTCCTAACAGGGGACACTGACATCATGATCATCATTATATTTATCAACATCATACGCATCCACTTTTTCAGCACGGTTGCTGTCATGTGGAGAATATGTTCCAACCACAGCATCATCATCATCTTTGTCATCACCGGATATTTTTGCACCATACTTTGAATCATTGGATGGCAAAGACATGATCTCAACAGAGCTGGAAGAAATGTGATATTATGCGTTATCGTCACCAGGATCAGAATCATGTTCACCTGCCATGGGGCTGTTAATGGGGAATATGACATCATCTACACTATCAGTCATAGCTTTAGACTGAACTATATTTTTTCAAATGGTTAACTGGTCTGAAGTGGAACTTGAGGCAGCAATACTCATGCCAGCAGAAACTGCAGTAACACATTCAGCTGGGACAACATCATCTCCTCCAACTATGAGTGAAGCTACAGATTGCACTGTAAAAAACATTGATGGAGAAATCCCTTTACTGACATCAGCTATGCACTTAAGAGTACTGCATGCCCATGGACAATCTTGTCACTGGCAGCAGTGCCATGGCCAGAAACAGCTTTGCTTGCACATCTCTTTGCAGGCATTTTGGGGGATCACCAAGAAAATTTTGAACAAATTTAGATTTCTGAACTTTCAGTCTGGGCCGGTGGATGTGAAGCCAAAAATAACAACTGTGGCTTGCAGATGGAGATTGTGCACGAAACAGATGCAAAAGCACAGACAGATTAAGATTGCACTGCACAATAAGGAAGAAATGCAGACACAAAGTCACAACAACGTCTTAACCTTAACCAGTGCTCACAAGTCACAATCCAATCTGGAAAGAATACTTTTCACCAGTTGGGAGTGGGGGTGCAGTGCACTGCAGTAACAGTCCAAAACCAAGATACCACAAAGCAGTACAAAATCCATGCCAGCAGGTGCATTGGATAGCAGGTTCACACTGCTTTAATTACTCTGTGGCACAATAAAATGTGTCTGATTTGATGGCATGCATCACACACACATGCACACTACAAGTAATGCGTAGCAAATTGAAAACTTCAGTAACGTAACCAAATCTTTAAAACAAACTGAAATTATGCACTGCTGCACCACAACAATCAGCAAAAGAGTCAAGAATTACTGAAAATATTACTGTGTGTACATTATCACAGTTATACAAGAAAAATAAAACCAAAACAGAAAGACTGCCTTTTTCTCCCAGTTAATCTACCTCTAACACAGATACGCCCCTTCCCCAAAGCACACTTCAAGGGTCTGTCAGTACACAGACTGAATGTTCTAAATTAACACTCAAAATCCCCACACAAACAATAAACACTCGATGATATGAGCACAGGAGGGTTTCCTACAATCGATGTGCTAAATTTTGAGCAAATAAAATGGCTCTAAAAGGCTTTTTTAACAGCTTTTAGAGGATTTGAATTGCACAGCTCTGAAAGCAAACTCTCTCCAGCTACCCCTACACACACACTACACAGAACCGAAGAAGTGCAGAACAATCTAGAGTCCATGTGACCTGCAATCCCATGAATCACTGCAAAATTCACCTTGGAGCTCAATAACAAGGTGAAGTAATGCAAAGTACGTTGATTTTTCATGTACTTCGCATTAAAATTGGTGCAGAAGTGGTTGGAGGAAGGTGGAGTAAAGCAAAGTCATTATTATCAATGGACTTTGTGTTCCTCATTATGATGCGAAGTACTCTACTTTGCATTGTGGATTACTTCGTGGATTCTGCATTACTCCGTGAATTGCTTCATGGAGCAAATTTTGACCACTTCACCCACCTATAGTGCAAACTAAATTTTACTAGGAGTGGGTATGTGATAGCTTGGCCTTAAAAGAAAAGAAAAAGCTGATGGATATGTAGATAGATGACTGTCACAATGTTATTTTTAAATTTCTTTTTTATTTTTAAATATGATTGATACTGCTTTAGCAAGATACATTGGGAAAAAGTAAAGGATTTGTTCCATGTGATGCATTCTGGTTGGCAGGACTTGCTTTACCTGTGCTGTAGTACTCCCACAATGCATAGCTCCCAGCCAATCAGGATGTAGGATTTTCCCTACCATTTTTATAGAGATTCCTGACTCCATATATATTCTACAGGCTTAAAATGGATCTTAAATGAGTTAAAAGTAATCACTGTGTTGTGCACCACAGTCAGTGATTGAGATTGAGGCAGGGTCTCATAGTGTGCTTAGAAACATGGAATTTAACAGCAGATAAGAACCGTTTTGCTGATCCAGTCTGCCCATTTCTCCCTACCTGCACTATTACATCAGATCATGCCTGATTTACAGCCCTTTCTCCCTTGCCCTTCCTTTCCACTTTGATTTTGTGCTTATCCCATGCATTCATGAACCCCACCACTGTTTTTGCCCCCACCACCTCCACTGGAGTGCTGTTTCAGGAATCCACCACACTTTTTGTGAAGCAGAACTTCTTCACATCTCTCCTGAATCTACCCATTCAAGCTTCATGGTATGTCCCCTTGTTCTTGAGTATCTTTTCTTCTGAAATATACACCCCTTCAGTAACTTATTTACCCCCTTGAGGTATGTGAAGGTCTCTATCATATCTCCCCTCTCCCTCCTCTCTTTCAGAGTGTACATATTGAGGTCCTTTAGTCTCTCCTCATGGGGATTTTGTTGCAGACCCTGCACCATTTTAGTTGCCCTTCACTGGACTGCCTCCACTCTATGTCCATCAGGAGATGTGGTCTCCAAAACTGGACACAATACTCTAGATGGAGTCTTACCAGTGTTCTATACATGTGTGTATGTACAGTATTTTGCAAGCTGGTTTTGCTTTTTTACTTCCTATGGCATTTTTGTCTTATAAATTTATAGCTTAGCTTTGTTGTGTAACTTTGAAAGCTCAATGTAAGATCTGAACAGGAACACCTTGTAAATAGTGCACTTAAATAACCTAATGGTGTGTAAATCAGTAAAGCCCTGTATAAAAATAAAGCTTACTACTATTACTACTATACAAAGGCAACACCACCTCCCTCTTTCTGCTAGTGATACCCCTCCCTATGCACTCCAGCATGCCACTTGCCCTCCTTACCTCTCTACTTCCTTGTCACACTGCCTGGCCACTTTTAGGTCATCCAATATGATTATCTCCAGTTCTCTTTCCTGCTTGGTGATTATCAATAACACTCCACTCATTTTGTACTCCCCCTCACCAGTTTCTGTGCCCTAAGAGACTTATTTTGCATGTTTTGCATTGAAACCGAGCTGCCATACCCTTGACTACTTCTCTAGTTTTTTCAGGTCACTGGTCATCCTTTCCACTCCCTTGTAGTGTCCATCATATTGCCAATTGTGGTGTCATCCACAAAGAGGCAGACCTCCCCTTACAGCTCCTCTGCAATGTCACTTACAAAGACATTAAAGAGGACTGGTTCCAGCACTGATCCCTGAGCCACCCCACTGGTGACCCTCCCTTCCTTGGAGTGAACTCCATTTACCATCTGTTGCCTATCCCCTTACCAATTTTATATCCAGTTTACAACCTTTGGACACACTTGTAAGCTACCCAGATTGCTTACTAGTCTTCTATGTGGAATGGTGTTGAATGTCTTATGGAAATCTAGGTAGGCCATGTCCACCACTACACCCTGATCTAGCTCCTTTGTCACCCAGTCAATAAAAAACATCAGATTTGTTTGACATGACCTCCCCTTGTGAAACAATACTGTCTTGGGTCTCATAATGCACTGAATTCAAGATATTCCACAAACCTTTCCTTTAGCAGTGATTCCATTAACTTTCCTACCACTGATGTCAGGCTGACTGGCTTATAATTGCCAGCCTCCTCCCTACTACAACTTTTGTTACTGAGATTACATCCACCCTCCTCCAGTCCTCAGGAGCTACTCCTGTTTCTAGTGAGCTGTTAAATAGAATTGTCAGAGGTGCAGCCAGTATTTCCCTGATTCCCTCAATACCCTTGGATGCACCCCATCTGGCCCCATTGCTTTGTCCACCATCACGTTACCAAGTCCCTTCAGGACTCTCTCCTCCAAAAAAGACCTAGTGTCCACCTCCCTCCCTCCAAAGTTTTGTTACTTTTTTGTGACCCTTCCACATCTTCTTCCTCTGTAAACACTGAACTAAAGTGTTTGTTAGGGATGGATGCCTTTTCCTGGTCAATTTCTGCATAGTTCCCCCCTTCCCTTTTTAGCCTTTCACTACCATCCCTGGTCTTCCTCTTTCCACTTACATATCTAAAAATGTCTTGTCCCCTTTCGTTACCTCCTGGGTTAATCTGTCTTCAGTTTGCACAATTGCACTCTTTACTGCTTCACCTGCTTCCCTCCGTTCACCTCAATACACCTCCCTATCCTCTTCTCTCTGCATTTCTTTACACCTTCTGAATGCTACCCTTTTAGATTTTACCTTTGTAGACACCTCTTTCAAAAACTATAGCAGTCTGTTTTTCTTCTTGCTTTTGCTCACTTGTTTGATGCAGAGGTTTGTTGCCTTTATTATGCTCCCTTTTATCTTTGCCCACTGTTCTTCTACCCCTCCCAGGTTACCTATCCCTGCTAGGTTATCCCTCAGGCATTCAACTATCTTTATATCTGCTCTCATGGAATCTAGGACCCTTATTTTTGTGTGGTTTGATTCTGCAGCTGTCCTTATATTGAACTACACAGTACGGTGATCACTGGTCCCCAAGTGGCCTCCCACCTTGAAGTCTTCAACACTGTCTCTATTAGTGAGTACCAGGTCCAGTATTGCCCCATCACAAGTGGGTTCACTGACAAGTTGCCTGAGAAATGCCCCCTGCAGAGAGTTCAGGATGTCCCTGCTTCTAGTTGAATCTGCTACTATGAGGCTCCAACCCACATCTGGCAGACTGAAGTCCCCCACCAGCAGCACCCCTCCCCCCTTTCTACCATCTTGTCTATGGCTTCCACCAGTACCTTATCTAATTCCTACCTCTGTGTTGGAGGAAACCCCTGATTCTGAAACAGAACTCATACATTCCTACATGGATACCATGAAAAACTCTGAGTTTTATGAGATGAGCTCTCTTCAAAGGATCTCCTTTAAAAGAAACTCCTGTAGGAAACAGGTATGAATGCTCTATTGATAAAAGGACATTATAGAGCAGGAGTACAGGTGACACATGCCAAAATACCAAATACTCTGTGCTGATTTTCCACCACTGTTTCCCCTTGCTCCTATCCAGAGATTAATATGAACTAAAGTAATAAAAAAAGAATAAAAACATATGGCCATTAAACAGGTATACATTCAATGAACATACAGTACCTGTACAGTCAAAATTAATATAGCTGCATATTAGCTGACAAAGCCTCCTACAGTATTATGTAAGATCACTTATACCCCAAGCCACAAGCAAAAAATGGAAAGGGAGGTCCAATTCAATCAGTACAGTAATCAGGGGAATTCTAAATACAAAAACAAGTAGTAAATGTAGTACTGAAATATAGCTTCTGTAAATAGTAGATGTATTGCTGAATTATTAACCAAATTTGATACTATAAATGGCATACATATTCCTCCAAGGCAAAATTCAATTAAACAAAATAGATTGTATTGAAGTGAGATACCAAGCACCCATGCTGTACGAATTACATGATTTCTTGTTGAACATACAACATTCCCTTTCAGCAAAGTCATAAACCATTCACTGATAAAAATTATGAACAGAACATCATTAGTCTCCAAATAATGTCAAGCAATTTAACTTTAGATGTATCTTAATGGATCAAACTACCAAAATAAATCTTAAATTGATCCCTAAAATGTAATAAGAACAATTGATCAGGGGATAGATTGAGAACAGTTTTACAAAGGGAAACAAGACTAATAGGTACTAATAGGTAATAGGCTTTTTCCAAGGATTTAAATGAAGAAACTGACATTTTCCATACATTTTCAGCAGATCCCCTTAGGTTTTCTGATCCATTATTCTCATTGAGCACTATACATGAAGGGGCGGAGTGGCTATGCACTCCATATCTTGAGCACGCAGCCACTCAACACCCATTGCACCCCCTTGTGGGATGCACAAGCAGGGGGTGTGCAGACCCAACATACCCAATCCCCCACATCCATGGACCACACTGTGCCAGGGGCATCACTACACAGCATTCGCTCAGTGACATAGTGCTGGCCACATGGGTGAGGAGGGTGGTGCAAGGTACGTCATGGTAGACCCTGCCATAACCCTCTGTGCAGCCCCATGGATTCCTGCTGTTGGGCTCGGTGGAACATGGACATGACCCCCAATGCTACCATGGCCCACTAGGCAGTGAGGGGGACTGGGACTGTCAGTCGGGAGAGTGCCCAGCACTGACTGGGATGTATGGGAGGTAAAGGGAGGCAGTGGCAGGGCTGGGGGGAAGGGGGACACACAACCAACCTCTGGGTGCAAGGATCTGGGTGCCTACTGTAGGCATGCACTTCCCTGGACCCACACCTCGCTATGTGAGGGATCCACTGTGAGACCCATGAGAGACATCCCATTGGATGCCCACCTGGGTCTGCAACTCTGCCACTGTCCACTCTGTGGAGTCCTGTGCATGGGGGGGAGGAGCTGTAGACAGGTGGCCAGCTTTGGTGAATGCCAGTATGGTATGGGTGCATCTGTCCATGGGTGTGCAGAGATGCTGCTGGGGTATGCAACTTTCCCATGTACCTCTGCATGCTTTGTGCATAGCTCCCATTACGCGATATGCACAAAGAGATGGAGTGACCATGCACAGTATATTTTGAGCGCTCAGCCACTCCTCACACATTGTGTCCCCCATGCGGGATGCACAAATGGGGAGCGTACAGACCCAGCACACCTGATCCCCCACATCTGTGGACCACACCACACTAGAGGTGTTCTGGGGGTGTGCGCCAGCACTACATGGTATTCATTAAAGATGTAGTGATGGCTACATGGCTGTGGAGGGTGGTGCAGGGTATGCCAGGGTAGACCCTGCTGTAACTCTATGCTTGCCCCCATGGAAGCCTACTGCTGGGCATGGCCGAACATGGACACGACCCTCCCAATGCTGCCATGGCCCACTGGGCAGTGAGGGGGGCTGGAACTGCCAGTCTGGTGAGTGCCCAGCACTGACCAGCATTTATGGGAGGCAAGGGGAGACAGTGGTGGAGCCAGGGAAAAGGGGGACACACAGCCTACCTCTGGGTGGGCAAGTCCAGGTGCCTGCAGTAGGCATGCACTACCCCGGACCTGTGTCTTGCTACATGAGGGATCCACTGTGGGATCCAGGAGGGGCATCCATGACTTTGCCCCTAGATGCCCTGCAGAGTCCTGCATGCCGGGGGGGAGCCATGGACAGGTGGCTGTGCATTGGTGAATGCTGGTATGGGTGCACCTGTTTGGGCTGTGCAAAGCTGAGGGTGGGGTATGCCACTTTTCCATGTACCACTGCCCGCTTTGTGCATAGTTCCCATTATGTTTTAATCATCAACTTAGGATTTGTTTTGGTAGTTTGGTCCATTCATATTTGGGAACTATTGATATTTTGTTCCTATTTTTTAAGTGAATTGTTTACAACCTTGCTGGCAGGTGATGTTGTATGTTCAACTAGGAATCATGTAGTTCATAGAACCCATGTTCTTGGGATCACACTTCAATGACATTTATTTTGCTTAATCGAGTTTTGCCTGATTGGAGGAATATGTATGCCATTTATAGTATCAAATTTGGTTAATCAGCAATACATCTGCTGTTTACTGAGGCTATGTTTCAACAATACATTTACTACTTATTGATTTTGAATTTAGAATTCCTCCCACTTACTGTGCTGATTGAAATGGACCTCCAGTTTAATTTTTTCCTGATTTCTCTGTCCCCCCTTCCTCTGTTCTATCTATCCTCCTTCCCTTTATTTCTAATAATTCATGTAGAGCACTGACTCTTGTGACTGAAATTTGGGGACATCTTTAATATCCTTTTAATGAATTAATTTGGCTATCTCAAAACATATGCTGATATTGATTACTAACTTACTGCACATTTATATATTCAATTGAAGCGACTATATTTTGTTTTGTCCCTATCACTCAATCTGTGCTTTTCTCCATTTTGTCTTTCTGCCCCCCCCCCAGCTTCTACTTTAAGGGGAAATTCAATGTTTGCCTACCAAGTGTCAGTTCTTTCAGCTAGGATCATACTTCTCAACTGTCTTATTTTCAGGGATGTCCCTGAATTTGCCTCAGCATTTTCCTCTGTCCCTCCTAAAATTCGTGTTTTTGTGACAGAACAATCACAGTAGGCATTGTAAGCAAAACATAATGTCAAACATCAAAGTTACAGACTCATTCTTCTTTAGAATTTACATCTTACACTAACCCCTTTATTTCATTAGCTTTCTGAGTGAATAGTATCATTTTTTAAGATGTGTCCCTGATTTTGTATCTTTCTCCCTGATTTTGTTCAGCCTTGTCCCTGATTTATGAGGCAGGAGGTTGAGAGGTATAGCTATGATCTTGTCCCTTAGAGCCTTGACTTGTGCCATGGAAACTTATAATACACAGTATACCACTACTGTAGCTGACTTTGGCTACTAACTTTCTACACAATTTTTGTGAACTTATTTGTTTTGCATACCGTATGAGCCATTTTTCAATCATTTTTCGGCTGCTCCACCCCTCCTCTCCTCCCCCACTCTTTAGTTATGAATATTTAATGTTGATTAGGCCAGTAAAAGTTTCTTAGCCCAGATTAATCATGTGAGTGGAATTTATGAAACTCATAATGTTTCCTAATAAATGAATTTGGCTTAAATGGAGTTGGTTCTAATACTGATTATAGAAATAAATATTTTACATGCATTATTTATTTGGTGTAATTTTAGTTACTCTGTAACTACTTATTCTGTTCCTTTTTGTTCATTTTCCCAATATTCTGTTATCTTCTTTCTGTTACCTCTTCCATCCCACCCCTTCACAGAGTATCCGATATTAGTAGTGATGGTCAACAATTTAATACTTACATTAATCTCAATAGTAGCATAATGGTATAGTACAATTTTTTTGTGCTTTAGAATATGCAAAGATTTTGGTGTGATTTTATTCTTAAGGAGCATATCCTCCATTTTAATGATTTGAAACACACAATGACATAATCTAGAAGGTTCTTTGAACAGTTTAATTGTTTTTTATGTATAAAAAAGGTTCTTTGTTGCAAATGTATTTCACCATGTTATGATATATACAGGGTAATTTTCAATAGATTTTTTTAAATTAATGTGTGTTATTACTCACTTGATTTGCATCACATTTTTAAATGATGTGTAAATCTTTGCACTGACATGGTATAAAGGGTGGACATGCCTGATGGCCACTAGATCTGCCTCCTGACAAAGACCCATTTAGGGTTGAAGCCCTAGCGCAATGGATCCTAGTCATCATCTCTATTTTGCCACAACAAAGTACTTCTACTTTTACTGTACTTTCTGCGACAGAGTGCTAACTCTTTTGCCATTATTCTGCATAGCGACCTTTAGCCTGATTGCCTCACAGTCCAACCCATCTCTTTTCCCCAGGCCCTGCAAAGTGTGTCACCGTTTGTCGAAAATGTCATCAAACATTTCTCACTGGGTCTAGGATCATAGTGCAGAGGTGCAAAACAGGTGGGCAAATGGGAGGAGGAGGAGGCTTCAAAAAATTCAAATTAACTTAAATCAACATGTGCATTAAAATTATTAAAATTAACATACTAACATACTATTTGCCAGCAGATTAGGCCTTACGGTCTATCGAGTCTGCTCGAACCTTAGATCCTTAGTTGGGTGCCGATACCCTCCCATCCCTTGTGCTCCAGAAACCCGTATCATCCATCCCCACCCCCCTGTGACAGGCCATCATCTGATACATCCACTTTCTGTGTCTGTCCCACCCTCTCTTGAAGCCCTCCACTGTGGATCTCTGAACCAGCTCGCCAGGCAGTGCATTCCAAGGGTCCACTACCCTCTCAGTGAAAAACCTCCTCCTCTTTTCCCCCTCACCCTTCCACCTTCCAACTTCAAACCATGCCCTCTGGTGATGCCTCCCTGCTTTAGTCCTAAAGATCCCTCCATGTTTACTCCTATTTATTCCTTGAGGTACTTGAAGACCTCAATCATGTCCCCCTGTCTCCTCTCCTCCAATGAAAACAGGCAGAGCTCCTTAAGTCTGTCCTCATCGTCAAATCCCTAGCCCTCGTATCATCTTTGTTGCCCTCCTCCTTACCTTCTCCAGGAGCTGTATGTCCCTCTTCAAGTGTGGTCTCCAGTACTGTACACACAGTACTCAAGGTGTGGTCTAACCAGTCCATTGTACAGCGGCAGAATCACTTCCTTGCTCCTAGAGGTGATCCCCACGATGCATCCCAACATCCTGTTTGCCTTGCTAGCCACTCTCCTGCACTGCTCAGAGTTATTCATACATGCATCCACCATGACCCTAGGTCTTTTCCCCTATTGAGGCCTCCAGCGCCTCCCTCCCAGGGTGTACCTGTGTTTAGGGTTTCCCCGACCAAGATGCAACACCTTGCACTTGGTGATATTGAAATTTAATTTCCATGTGTGAGCCCAGCTTTCCAGGGTGTCCGGGTCCCCTTGCAGGGCCAACCTCCCCTCTTCTCCCTCAACTACTGCTCCCATCTTGGAGTCATCCGTGAAGAGACTCAGAATTGAGAACATATTTATTTTTTCTCATTGGTAATACTTGATTGCTCTATCACAGCATTTGAGCAAAGTCTTAAACTGCCCCAAAATCTGTCTGGGTAAACTAATACACACATCAAATGGTCCTACTCATTTAAACCTGCATTCAGACATTTATTCTGTGAATCAAATGGAGAAATATGTCTATTTTGTGTGAGAACCATACATAAACAATAAAACAGTCATGCTGTAGAAACATAGAAACATAGAAGTTGATGGCAGATAAGGACCGCAAGGCCCATCCAGTCTGCCCATTTCTTTTTTCTACCTTATAAATGTGCCATCGGCCTTTGCTCTGTCAGTGGCCTATCTATTCATAGTCATTTGTATTGCTTCTTTATGCCTATCCCATGCCTGTTTGAAGCCCTGCACTGTATTCATAGCTACCACTTCTTGTGGTAAGCCATTCCATGCATCCACCACCCTTTCTGTGAAAAGAATTCTCACATTCCCCTTTAATCGGCCCCCTCTAATCTCATGCTGTGTCCTCTTGTCCTGCTATTTTCTTATATTTAAACATGTTAGGCTCTTTTACCTTGTTAATGCCCTTAAGGTGTTTGAATGCCTTGATCATATCACCTCTCTCCCTCCTTTGCTCAATGGTATACATATTGAGCTCTGTTAATCTGTCCTCATATGTCTTCTGATGCAGTCCCTGCACCATTTTGGTTGCCCTTCTCTGGACTGCCTCAATTTTGTTAATGGCCTTGTGAAGTTGTGGCCTCCAATACTGCGTGCAGTACTCCAGATGGGGCCTAACCAGTGTCTTGTAAAGAGGGATTATTACCTCCCTCTTATGACTTGTGATACCCCTACTAATACACCCTAACACCCCCCTAGCCTTACCTACTGCTTTAGAGGTCTGCTTGGATGATTTCAGGTCATCAGTGATGATGATGCCCAAGTCTCTTTCTTCCTTTGTGACTCCTAGCAACTTCCCTCCCAGCCTATAGGTGGCTTCAGGGTTTCTCTTCCCTATGTGCATGATCTTGCACTTCTTTGCATTAAATCCCAGTTGTCACTCTTCTGACCATTTTGCTAGTTTATCCAGATCTCTTCTCATTCTGCCCACCCCCATCTGGATCATCTACTCTGTTGCAGATCTTGGTGTCATCTGCAAACAGACAAGCCTTACCCTCTAGTTCATCTGCAAGGTCACTAATGAAGATGTTAAAGAGGACTGGCCCCAGGACTGATCCCTGAGGTACCCCACTTGTGGCTTGCATCTCTTCTGACTGTATACCATTTACCACCACTCTCTGTTTTCTGCCCGTCAACCAGTTTGCCACCCAGTTGACCAACTTCTGACCCACCCCAAGCCTACCCAGCTTATTTATCAATCTTCTATGTGGAACAGTGTCAAAAGCTTTGCTGAAGTCAAGGTAGGCGACATCAACTGCTCCCCCTTGGTCCACCACTCTGGTTACCCAGTCAAAGAAATCTATGAGATTAGTTTGACAGGACCTTCCTTTTGTAAACCCATGCTGTCTTGAATCCTGTGCCCCCATGGATTCCAGGTGTTGCACTATCCTTTCCTTAAGGAGTTCCTCCATAATCTTGCCCACTACTGAGGTAAGACTGACTGGTCTGTAGTTCCCCGCCTCCTCCCTGCTACCACTTTTGTGGAGCGGGATCACATGAGTCCTTCTCCAGTCTTCTGGGACCTCTCCTGTGCTCAGAGACTCACTAAACAGTTCTGCTAATGGCTCTGCTAGTTCCACCTTTAGCTCCGTAAGTACCCTGGGATGTATGACATCAGGTCCCATTGCCTTATCCACCATGAGCTTAGCAAGCTCTTGTAGGACCCTTTCTTTTGTGAAGGGAGTAGTGCTCACCTCCCTCCACCCTGAGTCCATGATGCTGAGCTGTGGGCCCTGTCCTACCTTCTCTTCAGTAAATACTGAGTAAAAGTATCTATTTAGGATAGATGCCTTTACAGGGTCCTCCTCCTCACATGCTCCCCTTTCTCCATTAAGCTTAGCAATGCCCCCTCTGGACTTTCTCCTTTCACTAATGTATGTATAGAAAGTCTTGTCACCTTCTTTTACTGTTCGTGCTAATTTTTCCTCAGTTTGGGACTTTGCCTGCCTTACTGCCTTCCCTGCTTCCCTTAGGGCAGTTTGATGTGCCTCCCTATCTTCATCCCGCTGTGTTCCCTTATATTTCCTGAAGGCCAGCCTTTTGGCTCTGACCTTTTCTGCTACTGTATTTGAGAACCAAAGTGGTTTCCTTCTTTGCACTTCCTTTTCTGTCTAACACAATGGGATGTTGCTTCAAGTATTGCATCCTTAATGCTTGCCCACTTTGCCTGTACCCCCTCACCTGTGTTTCTTTTTGCCAGGGCTAGCTTAACTCTGTTGGCCATCTTATCAAAGTCAGCTCTTCTGAAGTCCCATATTTTTGTCTTGGAATGGGATGATTTAGATGTAGTAGCCAAATTAAACCATACCATGTGATGGTCACTGGAACCCAGGTGACCTTCTACCTGGAGATCTGTGATCCCTTCCTTGTTAGTCAGTACTAGATCTAGGATAACCCTGTCTCTCCTGGGTTGCTGTACCAGTTGTTTGAGGCCCTCCCCCTGCAGGGAATCCACTATGTGTCTAGTTCTGGCAGATGTTCCTGCTGGTATTGACCAATCTGTATCCGACATGTTGAAGTCTCCCATTATCAGAACCTCCCCTTTAGCTGTCATGTTTTGTATATCTTCTAACAGTAATGTGTCTATTTCCTCCCCCTGGTCTGGGGGCCTGTAGACAACCCCAGTTCTTATGGCTGTCACATTTCCTGTTTCCAAGGTGACCCACAGTTCTTCTGGCTCCTTATGTGTATTCTGAATTTCTGTAGCTTTGATATTTTCATTGACCTACAGGGCCACTCCTCCCCTTTTGCACCTCGGTCTCTTCTGAACAATACATAGCCAGGTACTGAAGTCTCCCAAGTGTGGTTACTGGTAAACCACGTCTCACTAATTGCTACTATGTCCAGTTTAGCCTCTGACATTATTGCCTGCAGGTCTGGGATCTTATTTCCCAGGCTGTGAGCATTTGTGTACATGATTTTCCATTGGCCAGATTTTGGTGTGTTAGTTGTTGGGTGAGGTTTGGCATTACCCCTGTGCATCGTATGGGAGACAAACCTTTTTTCTTACCTGGTGATGCAAATGAACTGCAAACATGCTGAATCCCTGTTTGACCACTAGCTGAGGGGAGGGTTTCTTCCCATTTGACGTGAGTGCTGCACCCTCTCCCCATTTGCTAGTTTAAATATTCTGCAAAGATGTCAAACTTCTGCCTCAATGCACTGACTCTCCTTAGTCAGATGCAGTCCATCAAATTTAAAGAACTTTTGCTCCCAGAACTGTTGCCAGTTCCCTACAAATCTGTGTCCTTTTTCCTGGCACCAGCCCTTGAGCCATGTGTTTAGCTCCTCTATCTCCCCTTCTCTGACCTTCCGTCCATCTGCTCCCCTCTCCCAGACTGGCAGGATCTCAGAGAAGGAGATGCTGGACAAAATAGATGATAGTTTGTCACCAGCCTGGTCAGGTGTTCCTTGGTCTCCACAACTGACCGGCTGTGAATCATTAGTTCCTATGTGTACTAGGGCATCAATGTTTTCTCCTGCTTTGTGAACAATTTAAGTAATGCGGTCAGTGTCTCTCAAGCTGATGTACCTGGGAGACATCTGACCATTACCCTGGCTGGAGATGGGTATCAACTCCCGAATCATGGAGTCTTCTATGATCAAGTTTTTGATTTCCTTTTGCTTTTTGTTTTGGTTCCTGATTTGGTGAGTTTTGTTGTGCTAGCTCCTGTGCTGCAGTGTCCTGCTCTGCAGTGTCTTCTGCCTCTTTGTTTGATTTCAAAGATAGAGGCAGATACCAGTTTGTAGTGTTTATATGGTTTTTGGAGGTAATATGCTGGAGAGCAGAGAGTGATGGGGCACCCGATTTGCCCCTTCTAACCACCTGCCAACCTCCTGGACCAACTACCCTCTGCGGTTGAGGATTTTCTGTTGGATGCTGGGGAAATGGCGGGTGGTTCTTATAATGTATTTCCTCTTGAATATGAAATTTGAGGCATGCAATCTCTGCCCATGCCACCTGGAGTTGAGCCCTAAGATCTCCAAAGGCCCAGCATGTAGGACAGTGTCCTAAATCCTGCAAGACTGTCCTTCTGAAAATTGTTCCACAGTACCTGCAGTTAATGATATCCATTCCAGATAAGTTGCTGGGTTTATAACCTAGTCAGAGTAATTAGAAGGAAAAAAAAATGCAGGTAATGGTTTGATTGTGTTTTGTTTAACTTGTTATAACAACAAGTTAAATTACTAGTGCCCCTTTAAATGAGCTCACCTTGTGGAGGCTACACTGATCCACCCCTTCCTGCTCTGCCTCAGGATATGTCACAACTGTGGTACCCTATAAAGGGAGTGTAGTGTGGGGTGGTTTGGGATGGGGGTGGGTGGCTGGGCCCTTCCTCTGCCAAAAAAGAAAAACCACAGATGAAAGAAAAAGGAGGTAAGAGCAGAAACAATCAGTCAACAACAAATGCAGTAACCCTGAAAGCTTATCCTAATGTTAGGTAAAACTGTAAAACCTGTAAAGCACCACCTGTAATAATTTCAGAGAAGATATACGCTGTAAGAAACACTTTGCTACAGAGAAAAATAAAACAATGAAATGTTAACAACAAACAGTAGCAATCCCTGTGAGTAAAAAATAAAAACAACACCACATAGTAAATCTGCTTAGCCAAAACAAGTCTTAATCCTTTTCCCTTGCTCTGGTAAGTTTCTCTACTCTGCCTTTCAAGCAGTCTTAGAAGGAAAGAGCTCAGGTGAAGCTAGGTGCCTTGGCCAGCAAACCAAGTCTTCTACCATTCAAGTTTGCCCCTTTTGATTCAATGATCATAGGACTATTCACTCCATTTCACATGGCTGACAGGCACTTGAACATGGAGGTTTCAGAACTGTGGATGAATACAATTTCAGCTGGTGGGGTACAGTGCAGGTTGTATACATGTCACTCATTAATTTTGTGTTAGTCTTTATGGCTTTTCATGGTTAATGGATACCCATTACTAATGAATGAGTTGGATAATAGCAGAGGGTACTGTTCGCTACCATTTTTTGTTGTATTATTGTTTGTTTTACTTTATTGTTATTAACAAAAGGCATTGTTTCTTTTCAGTTTTCTTTATTTTGAACTGTACATATGTTGTACTATATTACAATTTATGAAAATTATTTTTTTCAATAACAAAATTCCCCTACTCACTACCTATATTTTTAGTGAATTGTGAAAATTTTGCTCAGACTCAGGCAATTTCTGTACTGTTTTTGAGAAGTGCCATGGAATCTTTAACATCCACCTGAACATCCACCAGAACAGGCATAAAGGACCTTATTTTAATGTCACATCTGAAAGATAAAAACTCAGGAGTACAGCACCCATCCCTCCCAAGTTACAATGAAAGTACTAGTCAGTTTGTGTCTATTCAGAATGACTATTCTGCAACATCTTTACTTTGGCAAGATTCAGTGTATCAACCGAAAATGCACAATGTTTGACATTTCAGAAAGTTAGCATTTGCTGCTTTGCTTTCAACTATTCTGAGTTCTGGAAGGTTATCCACTCCTGGTTATCCCCTCCCAACTGGTCTTCCTCTCCTGTTCTCAACATTGATGACTCCCTCATCTCTGACTCCTCTATTGTTGCCTCTTCTTTTAACTCCTACTTTACTACTTGTGCCTGCTCTCGTCCCCATCCCTCCATCCATCTACCTTCTTTTCCTACTAATCTCTCTTTTTCCTTCTTACTACCACTGCCACGACTACACTTAAGACACTGCTTGCTTTTAATCCTTACAAATGTAGCAGCCATGATGGCCTTTATCATAAACTTCTACTTTCTCTGCTCCTGCCATTGCACTGCCAATTAATCTACTCTTTAGCATTTCTTTCTCCTCTACAACTGTTCCAGATGCATGGAAATAGGCTACAGTTATTCTTATCCCAAAAGGTGGTGATCCATCCTCTCAATGTAACTATTGTCTTATCTTTCTCCTTTCCACTCTTGCTAAATTATAGGAACACCCTGTACTACTGCAACTTTCTTCCTTCTTTCACTCATCATTCTTGACTCCCTTTCAGTCTGGTTTCAAAAAATCTCACTCCACCTCTACTTCCCTACAATGGCTTACTGACTCTGTCCTTACTGGAATGGATCAGGGACTGATCACATCTACCATTTTTTGTTGATCTTGCTAAAGCTTTTGACACAGTGTCACATCCCCTCCATCTTGATAAGCTAAAAGCGGCAGGTCTTTCTGACTCTGTAGTCAACTGGTTTAGCTCTTACCTTGGGGTAGATCACAATCTGTCTGGATAGGCTGCTCTACATCATCTCCACTCCCTGTCTGCTCAGGAGTCTCTCAAGGGTTTGTCCTGAATCCTATTCTTTTTTCCATATTTTTGAATGACCTTGCTCTGTCCTATCCTATATGTCCATTCATATGTATGCTGATGATACAGTTATTTTTGCATCTGGCTCCTCTTCTCATGACCTTACTTCACAACTTTATCTGGACTTTGATAATGTTCTGCATTGTTTTAAGTCTAACCAACTATCCTTCAACACTAAAAAAAAATGTCTCCATGAGTTTTGGTACTCATCAGAGGCTTTCAAGACTTGCCTCTCTCCCATCTTCTCACACTCTTGATGGTGCTATTATTGATGATGTTCCCTCTTTTATGTACCTTGGTGTCTGGCTTGAGCATCATCTTGAATTCTTCTTTCATATTGATGCCATTCAACAAAAGCTTCACCCCAAGCTTGGTGCACTTTATAGAAACACAGCAAGTATCCCACTTCCTATATGCTGCAAGATTGTTTTATAAAATGATTCTTCCTATTTTTGATTACGGTGATGTAGTCTACAGTGGAGCTCCCAAATCCACCCTTGCCAAAATGGATACTCTTTTCAATTCTTTTTTGTAATTTTGCTTTACATTGTTCCCTGTACACTCACCTCTGTTCACTCAACTGTGTTATTTCACTCCCCTCTCTTGATGCCAGTCACCTTTCACACTGTGCCTCCTTTATTTCTAAATTCTGGTTTGGTTCTCTTCCTTCCTACCTTACTTCCCTCTTATACCCTCCCTCAGCTTCCTGCTACCTTTACATAATATTGCTTCTCAATAAGCTCCCTGAACTGGTGGCCTTGATGGAAGAGGGATGCCTGGATATCATAACAGTCACAGAAACATGGTACACAGAGAACCATGACTGGGATGTTAACATACCAGGTTACACAACTTACAGGAGAGACAGAGAGGGCAGAAGGGGGGAGTAGCTCTCTATGTAAGGGAAGGGATAAAAGCAACTGAACAAAAGAGTAAACAAGGAGGAGAGGAGGCACTGTGGGTCACCTTAGAGACTGGAAATGGCACCACAATCCACACAGGGGTTGTATACAGACCCCCATGTCAGGAGGAGGGAATGGACAAGGATATGATAGAAGGCTTACTTAGGATGGCAAAGAAAGGGGAGATACTATTGATGGGGGACCTTAATATTCCAGATGTTAACTGGAGCACCTTTGCTGCAGCCACATCCAAAAGCAGGGCCATTCTTGATGCCCTTCAGGTGGCATGCCTTAGACAGCTAGTTTTCGAACCTATTCATGAGGGAGCAATCTTAGACCTCATACTCTCAAATGGGGACAGTGAGAGGATCTCAGATCTAGAAGTGGGTAGCCATTTGGGAACAAGTGACCACCAAACAGTGTGGTTCACGATATACTCAGCTACAGAGTCAAGCCATACAAAAGTGAGGGTTCTGGACTTCAGGTGGGCTGACTTTGGCAAGATGGGAGAGTGCCTTAGAAAAACACTAGCAAACAGGCTAGATGGAGGGGTGGAGCAACAATGGGGAAATATCAAAACTGCCATCACAGAGGCAACAGGCCTTTGTGTGAATCAAATAAACAAATCAAAATGAAAGAAAATGCCACTATGGTTCTCAAAAGAAGTGGCAATGAAGGTTAGGGAAAAAAAGATAGCATTTAGGAAGTATAAGGAAACCCAGAAGGAGCAGGACAGAGAACTGTACCAGTTAAGGCAGAAGGAAGTAGGGAGGGTAGTCAGAATAGCAAAGGCACAAACTGAGGAAAAGATAGCCAACTCAGATTTGAAGGGGGATAAAACCTTTTATAGGTATATCAGGGACCATAAAAAGACAAAGGGAGGGATAGTAAGGCTGAATAGAATGGATGGTTGGTGGGCAGAGAGTGACAGTGAAAAAGCAGGGATACTGAATGAATACTTCTGTTCAGTATTCACAAAAGAGGAGGTGGGGGAGGTGCCTAATCCAATTAACAGAAGCACTCTGGATGGGGGGGGTCGATCCCAGTCCTTTCACAGAAGAAAGGGTTCTGAAAGAACTCCTAAAACTGAAGGTGGACAAAGCAATGGGGCCAGATGGAACTCACCCCAGAATTCTAAAAGAATTAAACAGAGAACTAGTGACATCACTGACTACCCTTTATAACAAATCATGGGAGGATGGTGTGGTACCTGAGGACTGGAAGAAGGCTGATGTGATTTCCCTTCACAAAAGTGGGAGCAAGACAGAGGCAGGAAACTATAGACCTGTCAGTTTGACCTCTGTGGTAGGGAAAGTGATGGAATCACTTCTGAAGGACAGAATTGTTGAGCACCTAGAGGCCAGTGGGGCATAGGACCCAAGGCAGCATGGATTCACAGCGGGAAGGTCATGTCAGATGAATATAATTGATTTCTTTGACTGGGTGACCAAAGTAGTAGACCAGGGAGGGGCTGTGGTCATGGCATACCTAGTCTTTAGCAAGGCATTTGACACAGTCCCACACAAAAGATTAGTAGTCAAATTAACCAGCCTTGGAGTGGGTCCCAGGGTGGTAACCTGGGTAAAACATTGGCTGAACAACAGGATATAGAAGGTAATTGTAAATGGAGTCCACTCTGAAGAAAGAAGGGTTACTAGTGGGGTACCGCAGGGTTCAGTACTGGATCCAGTCCCTTTTAATGTCTTTATAAGTGACATTGCAGAGGGACTAGAAGGAAAAGTATGCCTCTTTGCAGATGACACAAAGATCTGCAACAGGGTTGATACACAAGGAGGCTTGAAAGGATGAGAAGGGACATGACAAGGTTGGAGGAATGGTCAGAAGTATGGCAGATTGGATTCAATGCAAAGAAGTGCAAAGTAATGCGCCTGGGAAACACAAATCAGGGAATATTACACAATGGGGGGGAGGTAGTAACAACAACAAAAATGGAAAGAGACCAGGGGGTAATCACATCAGATGACCTTAAGGTTGGCAAGCAATGTGAGAAGGAGGTAGGGAGGGCTGGGGGGATACTGGGATGTATAGAGAGAGGCATCACCAGCAGAAAACAGGAAGTAGTTATCCCCCTGTACAGACAGTTGGTGAGACCCCATCTGGAGTACTGTGTCCAGTTCTGGAGACTCCATCTCCGCAAGGACATAGACAGGATGGAGGCAGTTCAGAGGAGGGCAACTAAAATGGTGCAGGGTCTGCAAGAGAAGCCATATGAGGAGAGGCTAAAGGAGCATAATATGTATACCCTTGAGGAAAGGAGGGAGGGGGGACATGATAGAAATGTTTAAATACCTCAGTGGAATCAATGAAGTTCAAGAGGGTAGCATCTTTCAGAAAAAGAGATGTGCAAGAACAAGGGGACACAATTTGAAGATAGAGGGGGGGGACGCCTCAGGGGCAATGTGAGGAAGTATTGTTTCACAGAGAGGGTGGTGGATGCATGGAACAGCCTTCCTGGGGAGGCTGTGAGGTCTAGAACTGTGGGAGAATTCAAGAATGCAGGGACAGACATAAGGCAATTTTTGTGGGGGGTAGGAAGAAATAGGCTATTGGTTAAATAGGATCTGCAACTTATCCTCTAGGTAGGGAAATGGGCAGACTAGGTGGGCCAAGCAGTCCTTATCTGCCATCAAAGTCTATGTTTCTATGTTTCTCATTTCCATGCTATTCCTTCTAGGAATTGTACTGCTTATCAATCTGCATTATCTTATTGCTTTCCGAATCTTTGGTCCTCCCTTCCCTTGTCTATTCACTCTGCCTCTTCTGTGTTCTCCTTAAAGTCTCTCCTTCATGATTTTTCTTTTCTCTCTCCTGCATCTGTCCTCTACCCTCTTTCTTTGCCCTCTCACTAGATTTTTCCTGGCAATCTGTTTTCCCCATACAAAGGTATATGTAATTCTGATTTGCATTTAAAGCTTACTATTTCTTAATTTGAATCATATTATTGTGTAATATATATATATATATATATATATATATGTGTGTGTGTGTGTGTGTGTGTGTGTGTGTATATATATGTGTGTGTGTGTATACATATATATATATATATATATATATATATATATATATACACACACCTGAGACTGAGAGCTTTCTCAGTAGGATATCCTGTGTTATATCCACTGGAGTGAGGATAAATCCTGATGACATAAGCAGAATGAGGATATCAACATTTATCCACACTCTGCTGATGTCACCAGCGTGAGAATACCTGCACTGCAGTTTGCATTCTAAAGGAAACTGCTTCAGATAACAGTTTCTCTTCCTCACTGAACCTGCAACCTACTCAATTAGCTTTGCAAAACACTCACACCTGTGTCCCATTGTGTTTCTAACACTCCAAGCCCACTACTGTGCTGATCTCAGCTTCAAAACAACCTGAATTCTAAATGAAACTCTTTTACAAAGCAGTTTCTCTTTCTCAGTGCTACCTGCAGTAGTTTGTCTTTCTCAATGAGCCTCTGACTTACTCAATTAGCTTTGCAAAGCACACTTATCTGTGTTTCTGATTCCCAGTTCATTCAGAACACACACACACTGACACAAGACACCAAATGAGTAGGAAACACACAGAAACAGAAAAAAAATGTTCCAAAAGCTCCACCCCTGTGGTATAAATCATACACACGATGGGCAGATAGTGGGATATGGAAAATATTCTCAGTCCTGCAGAGTGAGCTGTGCATTCTCACTCGTACCTTTGGCACTCGTGAAAATACAGAGCTCAGTCTGCAGGAGTGAGAATATTTTCCAATTCCCACTCCTGCCCATCATTTATCCCATATATATATATTTACATAGTAAATGCTTTATATGATGTTCCCCATCCCCTTCCCCCAGAATGCATCTGGAAACAAGCTGTCATGAGCTCAATATGTCTTTCCTGTTGAAACTTTTGACATAAATAAATAAGTACATTATGATTCCCTAATAATATGCATCACACTTGGGTCCCTATTAAGAAAATTGTTTCTCCCATTGTGGCAATGGTAAAAAGCTTTTAGGCAATTACTTAGTTAAGCCATGACTACTATGAATTAACACAATGCACATAGAAAAAAATAACACAAGTGGGTTCAGAGTTTAAGGTATATTTTGTCACCTGCAGCTTTATTTCATGTCCCAAACGTTAGTACTACTACAGTATATGAAATGGCTATAGAGTATAATGCTGATACTATTTTTATTTATTAAGAGAATCTATAAGATGGACTAATACACAGGTCCCTTTTCTTAGCCATGGCCTGGGGTTAACAGGGAAAATAGTACAAAACTATACATCAGTTTAAACAACTTCAACATATTACATCAATTTATATGATTTCTATGTATACATTTCATCAATCCAGGCAAATTACAGGGCAGTATGATAATCACATAGAGAGCAGAAACATTTTGATGTTTACTTTGAACACTGTTACTTGTTAAGTTAGTCAGGGGTGCACTAGCTTCGAATGCAGTTCTAGAACAGTTTATTAAATCATGAGCAGCTTCTTCACCACTTGGTAAAGTCACAAAAGTTGACTAGTCAATGTTATGCATTAGTACTGTTTGTTATAGTGGATGGCTGGGCTGAATGTAAAAAATGTGTTAACGATACGAACATCCAGATTTTGCTGCAGAAATGTTTGCTCAGTGATTTATTATTGTTAATTATTAATTTACATATATTATGCTGTAGTACTACAATATGTCAGCTACAGTGACTGGCTGAGCTGAAATCTTTTTTTGATCGGTTAATTGATGCTTTGCAGCAGTATGCCAGTATGTTTGTAAGGACAGAGATGTAGTGCACCATACATATTTTGACTCACTTGGTGTGATTGGTTAGTGGGCAGAAAATATATGTTTTAAGTTAAATTTCTTGTTTAATTTTTTTTGTTTGCTTAGTAAAAGAAGTAAAAAAAAGTCAACACTGCCACCTTATAGGTCATGTACTAGAACACGTAATGTAGCTGCATCAAATGGGTAGGGTGGGCTTTAATTAACTACTGAGCCATATATACTTTTGTGGCCTGTCCTCTGCCACTGTCATCAAAAGCATGGCCCTCCACAGCCATAATGGAAAATAAAATAATGGCTTTTGCATCTCTCAATCTGTCTCCCTCTTTCATGACTAAGAGAACTATATTTTAGGAATTTGTTGTCCTATGGATTCCTAAAATTAATTCATGTTTAAGTTCAATGTCCCGTCAAAAGTACTCCTGAGTTGAGTCCCAATCTAGCCCGGAAGTATTTTAAAATAGAGTGAGGTTCCCTCCCCCTTGCTTTGCTGGGTTATTGTTGTTACCACTCCTAGTATCTGCACGTGTAGTCCCTTCAGTACATTATAAGCAATTCTACTGAAATTTTCATAAAAAACTGTGTCTTAGTTTTCCTTTTGAACTTTGTCAAAGAGCACAGATTTTTTCTTTTATTGTGCATGTATTGTATTGCATTTAATTCACTTATTTATAAATAATCAGAACCAATCAGACCCCCCGTGTTCCTGTTCTTAATAGGTCTCAGAATGTTTCCAGGTTCTGCCAACTCTAACATAAATATTCAAATAGTTATTGAATTGATGAACCAGTAAAGCCAGTTTAAAGAAATATAGTTTATTTATTCTGACATTAGTAAGAGATATTTCATTTCTCAGCACATCCCTAATGAATCCTTATTTAGCATGTCATAGTGTCCAGAGAATTGATTCAGCAATGCACCCCATTATGAATGACTGTGAAAGTTTATTTAGTGTGAAATAGTATCTGTAATCAGGTAATTAATTAATTTGCATATCTCTGCATGAAAGACAAAAGGACAAATATCAGTCCTGCAACTGCCATTAACAGAGTTAGCTATTAAATTATTAACTTTAAATTAAGTATTATTCAGAAGAATGCTTTAAAAATATTTCATTTACATGCACTAATACTGCTTTCAAGCATCGTTTTTTTGGCCTAACTGACCTTTTAATCTGGTAAATTTGCCTTGACCCTACATTTCCTCTCTTGGTATACAAGTACTGCACCATCTGTTTTGCTTTTAATGTCTTTGACCAGACAGGCACTGTATTTACATAAATAGGAGGTGGTGTTATGTGAATGACCTCCACATTATGCTGCTCATTATATGACATCTAATTTGTATTGTAAGACATCATGAAAAAAGTGTTCCTATGGACATTCTGCCACAGTTCCAAACAAACTGGAAACTCAGAGAATTATTATCCTGTATCCCCATTCTACTGGAAGATAAACTGTGCTGTTTAGACGCAGAAACTGGATGTCCAACACTATATAATTAACCTTGAATTATTCACACCCTGCCATAGTGTACTGGGCTTTTCAAGTGTTTTTTAGAAGTTTTTTTCTCCTCTCAATGCCATTAAATTAAACTTAATATATCCAGGTATCCTTCTGACTCTGTCCCAACATGTCCACAGTAAATAACCCTACATACAGTACTGTACTGAAAAATTACAATACCAGTGCATATGAACTGCAGGTCTTCTGTCTCATCATCCATTGCTACTGTCACTGGCTTCCACCTCCCATATCAGCACTACCAACATTCACACATGTGACTATTGCACTATATCAGTGGCCAGCACTTCTGTATACCCACAGGGGCCTGCACTTCTTCAGACAAAGGATTTGGATATTGTGGATTTGTATATGTGGCTGCAGGGGCCTGTGCTTCTACTCACAGAAGTAGTGTTGTGGTTTGAGTAGTTTGGATTTCTTTCTGCAGCCAGACATAAGTGTGTATGCATTGTGATGTTCGAGTTGCGAATGCATATCTACAAGGGTAGTACATCAGTGCTACTGTATATGTGTCATCTGGAAACAGTTGTATGTTGTCTAACCTGATGATGACTGTCTGTGGTTGCCTTTGTGGTCTTGTCTTTTTCCTGCTTGGGGGTTGGGATGTTAGTTTTGAACACTCCAACACCACATTTCCATACTTTTGTGGTGTTAGGTTGAACCCTAACTGGTGCATTAAAGCATTTTTTTTGCAGTGAATATATAGTTATAAAGTGTGTGATTTGAACTGTATTCATTGTCTCATAAACATTTCCATTTTTTGCAAATTAACAAATGTTGCACCAGACACACTAATAAAAACCTTTTGGTGGAGGAGGGACTAGGTTTAGTGGGGTCACACATGTTGTTCATAAAATGTGTTGTGGACCAGTAGGTCTCTGAGGTTAGTGCCATGATTAAAAAGTAATCCTAGTGGATAGTCCAATGTGTTCAGCCTATACTGGGTCACTGTAAATCGTGGGTCAATTTTTCTGGATAATTGCCCCAAATCTTCCAGCCATAGAACTGTGTTCTCACAAACGTGACCACATTTTAATTATTTAAGTTGTTTCTCCTCTTTCACTGGTGCCTAGGGGTGGGTGAAAATGGGATTTTCTGCTTTCATGGAACTTCTGCAAAAATCTGGAAACTTTTGCGGAAGTTTCTGAACTTCGTCCTGTGGTGAAGCGGAAAACTTCTGCAAAATTTCACCCTGTTCCCCTCAAAATAAAATAAGCCATGGTGGCTAGTAGTCCTTCCCCCCCAACCCACATTTAAACAAAATATCCCTAGTGGCTAGCAGTCCCTTCCCCCACCTGATCACCCACCCGACCTGTAAAACAATGCCCTTGGTTGTTGCATCCCTCCCCCACCCCATCACCTGCCCAACAAATCAAATGTCACAAATGCTCTGGTGGCTAGTAGTCCCTCCCCTCCACCCAGTCACACAACTATACAGCATCCAGTAACCCCCCAATCCCTATCTCCATCCATAGTCTGTTTATAAAAAAAAATCCCTGGTGGTCTAGTGGTTTCAACCCCCATCCCTAATCCACAGTGCCTGAATAAATATTTCATTGCCTGGTGGTCAAGTGACCCCCAACCCAGCAGGTGTCCCACCATCCTGCTCCCACCACAATAGTAAACCCTTGCAGAAGGACTAGCACATCCCTCCTCTCTTCTACATGGCCAGCCTGCCAACTAAGCTGTCAATGATTGAGCATTTTCCTGTCAGGAATGTTCTCATTCTTTGATAACTCAGTGGGTGGAGCTAGCCGTGGAGGGAGAGAGGAGGGCTAATCACTCACAGGGAGTTTACTATGAGGGGTGGCAGTAGTGACAGTGGGGTGGTGGGACACCTGCTTGGCTGTGGGGGTGGGGAACTAGACCACCAGGTAATTAAATATTTATTCAGGGACTGCAGATCAGGAATGGGGAGGGGGGTTGAAACCACTAGATGACCAGGGAATTTTTTTAAAAAACAGACTACGGACAGAGATAGGGATGGGGGGGTTATTGGACACTGTATGGCAGGTGACTGGGTGGAGGGGAGGGACCACTAGCCACCAGGGCATTTGTGGCATTTAATTTGCTGGGCAAGTAATGGGGTGGGGGCAGGGATGCAACAACCAGGGGTATTATTTTATAGGTCAGGTGGTGCAGTGTGATTGGGGAGGGGACTGCTAGCTACCAGGGCATAGGGATAGGAGTTTTCATGTGGGGCAGATGGGAGAAGGGACCACTAGCCACCAGGGATTACTGGAAAACTAAGCTTCTTTAATTGATTACTGGTAGGGGAGGAAGAATTTCCATGAAAGTTCAGAAATGGATTTCCAAACTTTTGCGGAAGCGGAAGTCTGACTTTCACTTTAGTTCCACCAGGGAAATATTTTTTTGCACACCCCTACTGGTGCCAGAAGGAAGATAACAAACATTTCATATCCACAGCTATGGATGGATTACAGGGTGCATCTATGATCCCACTATTACATCCCATAGCCAAATATCAGTCTTTTAGCTTCTTTGCTTGAATATCAGTGTCAGTTAGGACTGAGAAATTTCCCCTAATTCTTAGAAACTGGTTATAGGGTATTAATTCAATGAGGAATCTTGGATGTGAACCGTGCACCCTTAAGGGAAAGCTTGTGGTTGTTTTTTGACAGTCATTGAAGTGAAAGAGAGAGAGAGAGATGGTTGCTATAGCAACCGTCATGCTTTACTGTCTGCACTACTGAAGCTGCCAACTAGCTCACTTTTTCCATTGAGTCAGCAGCATTTCACTAGTATTTTGATTATCTGTGTCACAAAGCAACATCATTTTAATATTATTCTACCTAAAAAGTCATTTATTTTTCAAATGTGGTGCCCAGACAGACATTTGCTGACCTACAGTAGTAAAAGTGAAAATACATTTGAAGTCCAGGAGTGACAGCACAAAAGAACTGGCAAAATCAGAAAGAGAATGTATTCAATTTCATAGAGAACTGTATGCTGGGGTTTGCAAAACCTCTTGTGGAATGCACATAATGTTCTAAATGATATATAGCATATCATATGTTTTGTGCCAGTCTATTTCTGACACTTTATGTGGAAATGTGGAGTGATATCCAGGGCTGGTCTGGAAGTAAGCAGGTTCTGGGGGCCAAAAAGAAGATCAGGCATGTGGACATAATGGGATTATGAATGGTCACGCTGTGTGTTTTGTCCAATCACAGAGTAGGATTTTCAAAGGTTTTTTCTACCCATTGTATAAATACAGATATCTATCTGTCTGTCTATCTATCTATCTGTCTATCTATCTATATTTATAAAATGGGTAGAAAAAATTATGTCTGTGATTTGTTGGAACACATCACATGACCGTGCGTATATAAGAGCATGACCGCACACCTGCACTTTTACGAAAAAAGAATCAAATAAAACCTATGTTCAAAATCATTTTTCATATCAAAGCATATTTTCTTTCATATGAATGAAAAATGCATACGAGAAAGGATCCCTTGGTACCAAAAATAGAATTTGGACTTAGTTTTTTGATTTTTTTTCAGATTCTTCTTTTGTATATAGGGATCCTTTTTCATATGCTTTTTTCGTTTATATGAAAAAGGATCCCTTCCTATGAAAAAAGAATCAGAAAAAAATTAAGTCAAAATTATTTTTTCATAGGAAGGGATCCTTTTTCATATGGGACAATTATTTTTTCTTATGTCCATATGAAAAAGAAAATTGGATTACAAAAAAAGATTTTTAATTAAAAAAAAAGACATTTGTGTGTTATTTCTCCACAAACTAAGTACAGAATCTACCTACAGGTTCCCAGTTAGCAAAATAAATGTGTTGGTGTGTGTGCAGGATGTCATTTTTGTGGGTTGTAAATTAAAAAAAAAAGATGGCTGCCATATGAAAAAATATTTTTTCCTCATGAAAAAGGATTACCACTATATGAAAAAAGATAATATTTTGTATGGACCAAATACTTTTTTTTTTGTTCCAAGCAGCTATCCAAAAGGCCATGCTGAGCAAGCTCAGAACTGAAATTTTAAAATTTAATAACTTTAGAATGGAGTAATTTTTTTTTACCATACCATCAAAAAGCACCACTGTGGGCCAAGCCCTTTCTACCCTGAAAATTAAAGACCAAAATTCCAAACCATCTGGGTGCTAGGTGATGACAAAAAAAACAAAAAAAATGACAAATGCCAATTTTCTTTTACTTTTTTCACTATCTGGCTCACGGAATCCATTCATCCAATCAGAATGAAACTTGGCATATCAAGAGATCCACCCCCAAGACAGCACATGCAGAATTTTATATGAATCTGTTGAATGGTTGTAAAGTTATTAAAGTGCAAAGTTTAGGGTTTAACATAAAAACTCATGCACAACCCTAACTATAGTGGTGCTACTGCACCACTATAATACAGCCAGGATGATTTGGAATTTTGATCTGAAATTTTCAGGGTGGAAAGCGCTTGCCCCAGAATGGTGCCTTTCATTCATTTGGTGAAAAATATTAATCCATTCCCAAGTAATAAGGATTTGAAATTTTGGTTCTGAGTATGCTCAGTAAAGACCCAACTAAGAATGTTCAGAACCAAAATTTAAAGTCCTTATAACTTGGGATAATATTTTCTCACAAATTAATGAAAGGCGTCATTCTGATGCAAGCCCTTTTTTGCCCTGAAAAATTCTGACTGAAATTCCAAACCATCTGGGTACTAGAAGATGACAGAGAAACAGCAAAAAAGTCAATGTTTTCCTAAAAATGCTCTATACGGATAATGGAATGCACACATCCAACCAGAACAAAACCTGGCACATCAAAAGACCTTACCCTCCACACCGCACATGCAAAATTTTCAGAGCGAACCTTGAGAGGTCCATGCTGTCATCTCAATCCCAAGATGGAAACACATGCTGAGTTGTGTGGTTGCCCATATTTTATTTTTTATAGTATATGTTTTTTTACACCGGAGTGATAGAGCCCCACTGAAGTAAAAACAAAAAATTGTGCCATTTATTTTTTTCTGTTCTATGATCAAAATCAAATATACAGACTTTTGAAAGTTAAAAGGTGCAACTTTGGGCACTGGGTGGTTAGTAAGTAGGTAGGTGTGGAATACATGAACAATTTAAAATTCAAGTCTTTATTTAACCAGGCGTTCATCATTGAGCAGAAGCTCATTTGCAAGATGGACTTGGGTGGAGCATGAACAATTGTATATACAGGTCAACACAGGTATTTACAAGGCAATACAGATAATACTCTTTACAGAGAGGAAGAAAAAGAAGTTCATATGTACATAGAATTATACAGATATTGTACAGATTACACGTATTTACATACATAGAAGTGTCTATAGGAAGATAAAGCAGGTTATCTAAGGTTGCAGGAGGAAGTAATGGAAGAAAAAATAAAATAAAAATATACACCAGGTAGAGGTGAAGGTAGGGGGAAGAGAGGGAGGAAGTAGGCAGAGAAAGGCTAGGAGGGCACAGTGCACAGAAAGGAGTTGGTAAAGCTGGATGTAGAGAAGGTGGATGGAGAAAAGGGTATATGTGAGCCGGGATTGAATGCTATAAATCACGGGCATGGTAGGATGTCACAACCCAGGGTAGTGAGCTCCTATCCGAGGTTGGGAAAGGAAGAATAAGGGGATGGATGGGCCTAGTGTTGATAAGACAGGGGGATAAGAGAGAGAACAATTAGGCTGGTGAGGAGCAAGCTAGGGGGGTCAGTACTTAAAATTGGGTCTAGGCGTGGCTATATACCAGTGCAGACACCGGTACTAGGTCTGAGTGGGTGAAGCAGTTTCATACTTCTCTGATTGTATGGAAATAAAGCATCTTGAAAGCATTTATACTGATTAAGTGCTTAATTTGAGGGTTTTGTAGATCGTTCCATAAGGTAGGTAGCACAGAAGCTTATGGCTGCCCTGCCTCGAAGCAGGATTTTGCTTTGGGTACTTTAAGTGTATATTGAGTAACTTCTAACGCTGTGATTTCCCAATTATACTCAGGGGAAGACAGCAGGAGATATAGTAAGGCAGCTTATTAGAGATGGCTCTATAGGTCCAGAGAGCGGCGTTCTGTGGCGCCTGAACTTTAGTGATGTCCATCCCACTGCCGCATATAGGGTGCAGTGATGTGTGTCAAGGGGAGTCCTGTTATAAACCTCAGTGCTCGATGGTAGAGTGTGTCCAGTTTAGCCATATAAGAGTTGGGGCATTGGCTGTAGAGGAAGTCAGCGTAATCAACCAATGATAGGAAAATGGATTGGACCAGTTGTTTCTTGGCATCTCTGGTGAGAAATTGGCTGATTCTAAAAAACAGCCCAAGCCTTTGCCGAAGTCGTTTTAGCAAGTCCTCGATATGTTCAATGAAGGAGAGTCTTTGGTCTATCCAAACTCCCAGATACTTGAATTTTGTAACAAATTCTAGTTTTTCACCTAGAACTGTGGTAATTTGAGGAACTGTCCCACTGGACACAGGGTTAGCTGTATGGATAAAGGAGAGAGGACCATCACTTTAGTTTTTGGCATTAGGAGTAGCTTTTTGAGGAGTTGGCTTTGCAAAAGGTTGAATTCTGACTGTAGGTCATTGCAGGCAGCTTCAGGTGTTAAGACTCATGTAGAGAACTGTATCATCTGCAAACAGATGGATGTTGGCTTCTTTTATACAGTAGTCGATGTTATTAATGTAGATTGCAAAAAGTAAGGGCCCTAATATAGAACCTTGAGGCACCCCTCTTTGCAGAGTTTTTAAAGGGGACAGGCCTCCTTCAGCTTTAACTTGTTGAAGGCACCCTGTAAGATAGTCAGTAAACCAGCTCAGAGAGGAGGGGTCCACACCTATGGTTTGAAGGGCGGAGAGGAGCAGACTATGGTCGACGGTGTCGAAAGCCTTGCTTAGATCAAGGAAAACAGCACAAATAAAGTTTTTGCTCTCAAGATTACGCTGCCAGTCATTAGTAACTTTGGCGAGGGCTGTGATAGTGCTATGTTTAGCTCTGAATCTGGACTGCATAGGATTTAGCAGTTCCCTAGACTCAAGGTGAGTCCTCAGCTGTGCATTTACAATTTTCTCTAGGAGCTTGGACAGGACCGGAAGGAGGGAAATTGGCCTGTAGTTATTGAGATTTCATGGTCACCTGATTTGAACAGTGGTATGACATGTGCTGTCTTCCATATAGGTGGTAAGGTGCCCTGAGACAGGGATAAGTTAAAAAGGTGGGTGACGGGTATTGCTAGTACGTGGTAGGCAATTTTTAGGAAGTAAGGGTCAAGGGAGTCGGCCCCAGCACTTTTTCTAGTATCCAACTGAAGCAAGAGGTCCTCTACCTCTTTCAGTGTGGCAGGTTGAAGTGAGAAAGGCAGCAAAGCTATCGGAGTTTCAGGCAGTTGGCTGGCAGTCTGGGAGCGAAGTATGTTTGCAGGGGAGTTATCAAATGCCATGCCTGCAATAGCAAAGTGGTTATTGAATGCGTCAAGTATATCCATCTTTTCGGTTATAGTCAAGTTGCCAGAGGTAATCTTGGTGGGAGTGAATTTCCTGGGAGTGGCCTAGCAGATCACTGATTGTGTTCCAGAGCTTGATTGGGCTCTTTGTGGCAGAGTCGAGTTCGGATTTGAAGAAGGTGGCCTTGATTCTCTGATTGTTTTGGTACATAAATTTACAGTCTCCTGAACTGGTCCCAATCCTCTGCAGTGTTCAGTCTGCGTGCTTTTTCCAGAGCTTATCTCTTTCTAGAAGCAAGGACTTGATCTGAGGGTGAACCATTTACAGGTTTTGGTCCTAGTTCGAACTTTAATAAGGGAGCATACTTATTAAGGGCCCTTGATAGAATGTTGTGGAAGATATTGTAAGCTAGACGTGTCGTTTTGGCCAGGTAGAAATCTTGCCACTCAGGGGAGTACTTAAGCTCGTTTAGGTAGGCATGTTCATTGAAGTTGCACCTGGATCTCTTCATAGAGAACTTGCTGATGGGTGCTGGGTTGTTGGTGGATCTTACTCCCGCAATAAAACAATGGTCGCTGGCGTCTGAGAAGAAGACATCAGCGTGGGAGAAGAGATGAGGTTTGCTCACCATTAGCACATCCAAAAGTGTACTTTTACTGGGGTTCTTCACGTTTGGGCACGTTGGTTCAGTAATAAGTTGCGTCAGCCCATGTTCATCACAGAAGGATGCAAGGGGGGCAGCTGTGTTAGAGAGCCAGTCAAAGTTGAGGTCTCCTAAAATAATAGTTTCTGGCAGCCCCTGTCCCAACTTGTCACTTAGATATGACACAAGCTGTAGGCCAGCAGACGGTGGTCTGTAGCATCCTATTACGCAGAGTGCAGTAGTCTGTGTAATTTCCATTTTGAGAATTAGGCATTCGAATTCGCTGGCAACAGATGCCGAGGATAAGCAGGAGGCAGAAAATTTGTCTTTAACGTAGATAGCTACCCCTCCTCCTCTGGCATGCCTATCAGCTCTGAACAAGGCATAGTTGGGTATGTTTACTTCTCTATCAGTGGTGCTGGGTCTAAGCCAAGTTTTGGAAATCACAAGTATGTCAGGAGAGGTATGATTTACCCAGGTTTGTATTAAGGTTATCTTTTAGAGGCTACATACGTTAATATGCAAAAGCTTATTCCTTTTAATTTGCTAGTTCTGCTGGCAAACATAGCTTCTGGGGGCCAGGGTTGAGTTCTACGTTGCCTGAACAAAGCAGGAGGATAAGTAGGATTTTCTAAGGCGCTAATTATAAGCTTAATTCCTGCCTTTCTCCCATCTAGTAGATCTGATGTTTTAGGGACTGGAAAGTAGCTACCATAGAAGAGCTGATCTGTTGTAGCAAGAGCTAGTACCCCTACACAATAGGCGGGAGGAGATAGAAGTCTGTGTGGTGGGAGGTGGGCCTTGTGGTGGGGAGTGTTATAAGTACTACTGGTATGTGTGGTCCAAGAGCAAGGTTCAGGTACTGGTACTTGGAATCACGGAGGCAATTAAAGGATAAGTTGCCATGTGGTATACAGCACAAGGTGCCATTGTAGACCAAACATGATGGTAGTTCAGGTGTCCAATGCTGGGCAGCTGGTATCAGCAGAAGAAGGGCAGTAAAGGAGCCATATAGGGCCCGACATGATGGTGCATCAAAAGGGCCACTCAATTAGCCCAGGGGCCAGTGGGGTTGGATTAATGCAGCTTATCAGTAGCTTTCCAATCCAGGTCGACCCAAATTTGATAGCATTAAAGATATTTAGTGGTGAAGGCACAGCCAAGGAGAGCCTATGCGTTTAGTAAAGCGAGGCCTGAGAGTTGGATCCCATAGGCTGGATAGAGAAGAGGATCACGAGCTAAGTCTCTATTGGTGGGACACTGCGCCAGGGGACGTGGACTAATATTTTGGCAGGAGCTACTGTATTTAATAATCAGCGGAGGTGGGGGAGGGGGTGGTCGAAAAAGTTGCAGCAGTTGCCGTACCTTGTAGGGCCTTGGGTCCGTATCTACAGTCTCGAGCATTGGCTAGAGGGGTGCCGACCACCCGGTAGCCGGGAATCCCGCAGCTTAGGAGCTGGGAACCTGGGCGACAGTTTCTTGGCTGAGGGAGCGAAGGAGAGTGAGGGTTAATAAAGTGGATTCACATAAAGGGTTAGACAGAACAGTGGGGAGTCCAAAATTTGCAGAACAAAGGACGGTATGGTACCAGCAATGCCAAAAGAGGTAGTGAGTAGTAGTAGGTGGTTGCACCCCAAGGTAGTTTGTTTGGTGTTGCTGGCCTGCTTAACTGCAAGCTGGTTTATAGTTGAAAGGGTATATAGTCGAATTAAGGTGAGGTCCCAACAATAGGGCAGGTAGAGCAGTAATTGAGAGGAGTTAGATGGAGTGGCTGGAGAAAAGGTTGGAGGAAATGTGGGATCCTGTGGGTGGGACACTGCTTTAAAAGGGAGGTAAGAAAGTGGGTCAAGTCAGGTATTAAAGACAGGGAGGCCAATAGCATGAAAATGTGCAGCAGTGGAGTGACCAATCTGCTGCTAGGCTGAGGAAGGGTGGAGTAAGGGTCTATTTAATACTGTGAGGGGAGGGGAGGGGGGGGATGGGCAAAAAAATTCAGTCCAGAACAAAGCACAGAAAGAGATTTCCCTGAGACCAGGAAGCACCAGGCGTTGGAAAATCAGCCAAGGAGTACAGCTGCCAGTCAGTGCCTGGTTCCTCCACTGGGCAGCCAGTCAAAACAGTGGCATTCAAAACCACGAGTTTCAGAGGTCCAGTGCGTACCTGAATCTGTCCGGGGGTCAGTCAGGTGGTCTGTTAGCTGTGGCCTGCTCGGAGGGAGCCAAGGCCACAGGAGCAGCTAGGGAAGCCCACAGATGGGCTGTCTGTGGAACAAGGAGGGAAACACAGAGGATTAAATACAGCTAGAGTACAATAGCAAGCTCAGTGGGGGGCAGGCAATGGGGAAAGAAAAAGCATGAGGTGAAGAGGTGGTAAATGCAGGGCAATTATTTGGAGCTAGAAGAGGAGTTAATGGGGGGTCGTCTGTGCTTTGGCAACCGGGATGTCTGAGGAGGACAGCAGCAGCAGCAGGGGGTGTAAGGAAAGGGTTTGTAGGTAAGGCAGAGAAGAAAGTAGGTGTTTAGAGAGACAGCATTACAAGTGGGACAGAAATTAATAACTGGCAGAGTGACCAGTGTGGGAAGGGGCAGAGTTCGTCATTAGGGCAGAAATGGAAAACTGCAGCAGTCTTGCTCAGTAGCCAGGTCAAGCAGTCAAACATCGGCTACTATACAATACAGTTTGTCCAGCACTAAAGTAACACTGAGAGGCTAGACTAGTGGCTTGTAATAGACTAGCTAAGCTGGCAGGTAAAGTAAGACCAATTGATGCATAACATATGTAGATTACATTAACAAAAATTCAGTCCAGAACAAAGCACAGAAAGAGATTTCCTGAGACCAGGAAGCACCAGGCATTGGAAAATCAGCCAAGGAGTACAGCTGCCAGTCAGTGCGGATTCCTCCACTGGGCATCCAGTCAAAACAGTGGCATTCAAAACCACAAGTTTGGAGGTCCGGTGCGTACTGAATCTGTCCGGGGTCAGTCGGGTGGTCTGTTAGCTGTGGCCTGCTCGAGAGAGCCAAGGCCACAGGAGCACTTGGGAAGCCACAGATGGGCTGTCTGAATCTGTCTGGGGGTCAGTCGGGTCTGTTGGCTGTAGCCTGCTCAGAGAGCCAAGGCCACAGGAGCAGCTTGGGAAGCCCACAGACGGGCTGTCTGAATCTGTCCGCGGGTCAGTCGGGTGGTCTGTTAGCTGTGGCCTGCTCGGAGAGAGCCAAGGCCACAGGAGCAGCTTAGGAAGCCCACAGATGGGCTGTCTGAATCTGTCCGGGGGTCAGTCAGGTGGTCTGTTAGCTGTGGCAACATTTTTGTGTACACAATAACATTTCCATTATAGAGATAGGAGACTCACAAAAACATTAAAGTAATCACGGCAAGACTGCACAAACACATTTTGCTATGTTTTGTTTTCTTTGTCACTTCATTGTGGCAAGGTGGATTTTACTCTTGGCCTGACATATTCAGGGTGGCAAGCCCTAGTCCCACAGATGTGCCTTTTTGTGGATTGGTAAGAAAACATTGAACAGGTTCATAGTTATAGCATTCTGAAGTTCAGAAATGTTCCCACAGGATAACATTTTGGTGTCCATGATGGCTTCTGGTGCCCGTATCTTGAAAACGGTCCAAGATATGGATTTTTTATCGCAAAAATGCTTAGTGCTTTATAGGGGGACTAAGTACAGAAGTAGGTTAGAACTCCATGAATACCATGAAATTATATTTTTTTTTCTACCTTGTATGGTTACTGAGATATTTGGTAATTAGGGTTCCAATTGCTCATTTTCATGTCCGTCGGCCACTATTACATCCTCAGAGTTAGCACTCACAGCGCTTTGTGGTGCCCATATCTCATAAAAAATGCAAGAGACAGATTTGCTTAACTTATATTACAAGAACTACTCACTGTCATGATTACAACAACATTTGAATTTTTTTTCCTAGCTGCCACAGTTACTGAGATATTTGCAAATTAGTGTTACAAGGATTCCTTGCCTTATAGGGCTGCTGTATGGCTTCATACTTATGTGTAAATGGAAGCACAGGGCCCGGAGTACCTGTGCTCCCACATGACACATATCATTATGCACAAATGGGCAGTTTGTCGGGAGCACAGGCTCAGTATCCTGTGTTCCCACCAACACATCACATTTACTTCTTACATTACAATTTCAAAAAGAAAGGACATTTTGTAAAACTTATTGCATGGGTTAGTTGTTTCCACACCAACAAAAAGTGTGGAAATTCAATGTTAGGGTTACCATCCCACCCCCACATCCTCTCCTCAAAACCCTAACTCCACATTCCCCACCCCATCCCCACACACATATGTAAGACACATGCAATATTGTAAGACACTGTACCACTGGCACAGCAGTAAGCCAATAATCACAACATGGTACTGATTTCACATAACACAATGTAATGAAAAAAAAATACAGTAAAATTGATTGTACTGCCAGCACAGTATGATAACACATTACTGCAGGCACGTCTTCTTCATACAATGATACTTAGTCTGTACACATTTTCAAAACATTGATTTATATGTGGCATAATTCAACAATTGTGTCACTGCAGGTATTGCTGCTACCACATAGGCATGTGGTAGCAGGACAGATAGATCTGACACATACACTGTAGTTTTGAGATACTGCTCAGGTAGGAAACTACCACCATCACATGTTGTTATACTACTGCGTTACCTGGAAATACTCATTAAAAGTATGTTATGGTTACCTTTGCATGTTACAACTGTTGTTGTTGCATCTTACTTGTAAACTATGCTACAAACAATTGCTTTTATTATTACCACTGTTTCTTATTAGGACTGACTCACTGTATCAGAAAAAAAAAAATGCAAACATCCAATGGCTGTTACTAGGCTCATGCAAACTGTCATTTCTAATACACTGTGTGTGGATAACATACTTGGGCATCTGATTAAATCTTGTTATTGATGTTTGTAATGGAAAAATGCTTACTGTGAGCCATCACTCATGATTGCCCATCGTGTGTGTGTGTGTGTGTTACCCCAAGGCACTATGATGGCAGTAGAACTCATACAGGTGGTGGACCATGATGATGCCTGCATCTTGTGGAACGTTTAGAGAGTTGTATGCTACTTCTGTTACCTGATCCTGCTTGTCTCTGGTTGGTTGTCTTGCCTTGGCCCTTCCCTTGCTTGCATATGTGTGCATGTGTGTGTATATGGGGGTAGGAGTGGGGGGAATGTAGAGTTAGGGTTTTGAGGTGGGGCATGGGGCTGGGGTGGTGGTGTGGTAACCTAACATTGAATTTCACACTTTTGTCGGTGTGGAAACAACACTGAAGCATTAACAAAGTTTTTGCAAATATACATATACATATATATATATATATATATATATATATATATATATATATTATTAATCTGTTCTAAAGTTATTCAAGTTTAAAGTTTCCCATTATATCCTATGTAGAAAAAATATATGTTCCATGTGACAGTGACAGATTCTTTAGTGAAAGCACCTTTTTCAGATGCAAATGTCCTCAGTACTGTCATGTGGTGGCCATCTTGTTTTCAGTTAGCGGTAGGAAAAAAATTTATAGTTTAAAAACTACTGCCCCTAGGTAAACACCAACTGTTGTGTTTACCTACAGCCACAGCCAAAGACATGGCCAGATATTTCCTGACATTTCTGTGATATTTCTAGAGAAATCTCTTGCTTTCTCCATTTACATAATAGGGACAGCAGAGAGAAACTCTTCAGAAATTTTCGGAAATATCTGGCCATGTCTGTGGCTACTAATGTAAACGGGGTCCTAGGAACAGCATCCATACATCAGAATTTTAAAATAGTACTCATAAATGTGTTTATTTTGATTGGATTGTTCATACTGTCACAATTTACGACAGGGCAAGCACAAAACCTTTGCAGACTTACAAAAATTTCACGATTGTACTGTCGCAAATCTGCTGAAACTGTCTCAATTGGTGACAGTATTTCCCCAAAAATTACCATTTCTTTGACACCTCACTGCCTCCATCAGTCCCATAACTACAGTACTCAAAAGTTGTGAATTTTTCCCATAGGTTAACATTGCTGTGTCTGCCAAAAGCACTGTTTCTTTGCCACTTCACTGCCACTACACGGTTTGGGGTTTTGGGCTAAAATTTGCAGTGTGGCAAGCCTTTGCATAACAGATCTACCGTTTACTAGTTTGGTGAAAAAAAAAGTACACTGGTTGCAGAGCTCCAGCACTCCAAAACTGCAAATTTTCCCATATGATTACATTGTGGCAGCCACAGTGCCTTTTTGGTGACTATATCTCGAAAATGGTTAGATATATAGATTTTCCGAGAAGCACAGCTTAGTACACCTCAGTACGCCTAAGCATGCATGGAGGTGGCTAGGTCATAAATACAAATGTGAAAGAATTATTTCTGCAGTTGCTACAGTTACTGAGATATTGCTAAATAAACATTACGAGGGTTGCTTGGAATGATTCTAGGCCAGTGCTATGTGTCTGCACTTATGTTTAGGTGGGAGTGCAGGGCCCAGAGACCCCATGCTCCCACCTATGCATACTATTTACAGTATGCTAAACTGGGAGCACTGGGGTCTCCTATGCTGTGCCTTTGCACTCAGGGGTGGGTGGGCACACAGGGTATAGAGGGCCAACACTCCCTTATATGGATGCCATTTTGCAAACCTGAGGACATAGTTATGGGTGGATGAGAGTGCAGGGTCTGGGGGGCCCACACTCCCATCTATCTATAACATTTTGGAAACATGAGGACATAGGTATGGGTGGGTGGGAGTGCAGGGCCCAGAGGGTATGTGCTTTCATGTATGGATACCATTTGCAAACCTGAGGACATACTTATGGGTGGGTTGGACCACAGTGCCAAGAGGGCCCCCACTCCCATCTATGGATTCCATTTTGCTAGCCTGAGGACACAGTTATGGATGTGTGGGAGAGTAGGGCCCAGAGGGCCCGCACATCCACCTATGGATTCCATATTAGTAACATTTCATTATCTCAGAAGAAGGGAAATTAATTACAAAAAACTATGTTAATGCATCAGTTAGGGCTTATTTCACACTGACAAAAGTGTGGAAATTCGATATTAGGGTTACCAACCCTACCACTCCATGCCCCACCCCCACCCTCCAAACATCAAGAGGCACTGGTGAAAGCATTGGGGTCATTGGGCCTAATTATCACCCCATTCTCCTATACTGTACCACCTCAGACATGGAGTGGGGTGAGAGTTTGGCCCAACAACCCCAGTCCACACCCCGATGCCTCTTGGTGTGTGGAGGGTGGGAGTGGGCATCGGGTGGTTGGGGTCATAACCCTAACATCAAATTTCCACACTTTTGTCAGTGTGGAATCAACCCTAACTGATGCATTAATGAAGTTTTTTTGCAATGAATAGATAGACAGTCGGACAGACAGAAAGACATGTATTATAGAGGCATGATCATGCCTCTGTTGTTAAGGTTCAGTCTTCACTTCTATGCTAAATTCAAATTTTGGACTTTAGTAACTTCACAACTGTTGCAGCGAGTTGCATGACATTTTGCATGCACCTTCAGGTACTGTACCATAGATGTTTTGATGTGGCAAGTTTCGTTCTGGTCAGATCTGAAGCGGCAGAGATACAGAATGTTAAAAAATGTCATAATTACCATTTTTGGTGAAATTCTTTGTCACTCTGCTGCTTAAAAATGGTGTGGAATTTTGGTTCCATATTTTAGGGCACAAATATGTTGGGTGACAGATGTGCCTTTTTAAGATTTGGTGAAAAAAATTTTAATTTGTTCCAAAATTATTAAATTTCAATGTTTCCTATTATTTTCAATGAGAGCAATTAGATGTGAGCCTCAAAAATGGATTCTTTAATGCAAATGCAGAATCCTTTTTTGCAAACGTGTGATCCTTTGCCACAAATGTGGAATCAATTTTTGTGCCACCTCCATCTTGTTTTCAGTTAACAGTGACAACAGAATTAAATAACTTAAAAATTGCATGGGCTTACTAGACAACAGATGTCTTTACCTAATTATGAATAGTACAATCTGATTCTGGAGTTATTTTTTTGATAAGTCACTTAGAAGTGCATTTTTTTAACATGCAGACAATTCTTTTTCACAAACCATGGAAACCCAGAAACAGGATCTTTTTTAGCAATTTGTGAGAAAGGTTTTTTTTCCGCAAATTATGAAAAAGGATTGATGAAACAGGATCATTTTCTGGAATTTGCAAAAAAGGAATTTAATGACAGCTGTTTCTTTGTCACTGCACAACTCACAAACACTTTGGAATTTTGGATTGAAATTTTCAGGGTACAAAACGATGCCCCACAGATGTGCCTTTTTCTGGTTTTATGAAAATATAGTATTGTGCTCTGTAGTTCTGTGGATTAAAACTTTGCTTCATTTCCCATAGGATAACATTGTAATGGGAGGTATACAGAGTTATGTCTTTGTCATTGTACTGTAAAGAAACAGTTCTGCAATTTTGTTTGGAAATTTTCAGTGTGCAAAGGGCTTGACCCACTGATGTGACTTTTGCTAGTTTCATGAAAATATAATTATATGTAAATATCTATATCTATATCTATATCTATCTATCTATATATATATATATATATATATATATATATATATATATATGATAGATATATAAGATGTATTATATATTATGCTGGCACAGTCACACCAGCATAGTTAGGGTTGAGTAGGCACTTTAATGTTAAACCCCAAATTCTGCATGCTAATAACTTTGCAACAGTTCTATGGATTTGCATGAAATTTGGAATGCGCAGTCTGGTTTGGTAGGTCTCTTGATTTGCCAAGTTGTGTTTTGGTCAGACTTATGATTTTTGCACAGCAAAGCACTGAAACACGTTTTTTGCCATTTTGGACACCTTTTTTGCCCATTGTGCTATGACCACTCCATTTTTTCATCTGGTCTGAAACGTTAAGGGTAGAAAGAGTTTGAGTCAAAGAAGACTCCAGCATTGGTTTGGTTAAAAAGTTAAAAAGTATGAATCCATTCCAAAGTTATTTAACTTTTAATTTTGGGGTTCTGAGCATGCTCAGTTCATTCTAAGATTTATATGTATTTTTTTGTGAAAGGTGATTGGGCTCACAGTCAAGGATTTTATCAGCTCACAAAAGTGGATTTAAAAAATTCCAGTCTGTGAGGAAAAATTCCCCTTTCACAAGCACCCATCTTGTTTTCATGTTTTTCCCAAAACAAAATGTTGTATCTTCCTCCACAGGTGACTTCTTGTTATAATATGGCATAGATTTTGTTCAGGGTGATGCCCTCTACAAACCTATAAATTTGGTTTGCTTCAGTTTGGCCAAAAAATGGCTGTTTCAAATTTTGAAATTCTTCTTTTGTGACTTGCTTCCAATTCCCATTCATGAGCTAACAGAATCACAGTCCATGAGCCAATCCCCTATCGTGAGGTAGCAAAATCCTTGACCATCACTTAGGGACCAGATGGCCCTTCTCGCGGATGAGGATTGATGTACGGGCAAGGATTTTGCTGCCTCATGAAAGGGGATTGGCTCATGGACTGGGATTTTGTCAGCTTGGGAAAGATGATTGGGTTTTTGAATCCCATTTTGTGAGCTGACAAAATCCCAGTCCATGAGCTGACAGAATCCTTATCCATGAGCAATCCCCTTTCATTAGGTAGCAAAATCCTTAACCATCACTTAGGAACCAGATGGCCAAAATCTGATGGTCAAGAATTTCTTGTGGACGGCAATATTTTGACAGCTCGCGAACAGGGATTGACCTCACAGTCGGGGATTTTGCTACCTCATGAACTATGATTTTAAACATGTTGCCACTGCACTATGAATAAACAGTTTGGTCTTTTGACTTGAAATTTGCAGGGTATTAAGAGGATGCCCCAGAGATGTGACTCATGCTGCTTAGGTGTTGAAAAATTAATTGGTCCCATAGATATGCTATCACAAAGTTGTGATTTTTCCCATAGGATAACACTGTGGCATCCATAGTGACTTTCGGCACCTGTATCTCAAAAACGAAGCGAGATATGGATTTTTTCACTATTCACATCTCAGATCGCCTAAAAGATCTAAGCTGCAAAAACAAATTTGGAATTCATAGATTACACCTGCAATGGCATTTTTTTTCCTAGGTTGTACTGTTACTGAGATATTGGCAAGTTAGTGTTACAAGGGTTCCTTTTGAGGGCTATTGGATACTGTATGGCTCCATAGTTATGTGTAAGTTTGGGCATAGGACCTGGAGGGCCCATGCTCCCAGAGATGCATATGATTATGCACAAATGGGCAGTTTGGTGGGAGCATGATTCCTCCTTCTTAGTCCTCACAACTTGACCCCCCAGAGACAGCCTTCTGCACCCCTACATTAGACCCTGTGTTCCCAACATCCCCCATGTCTTTGAACTTCCCTTGCCCCCTATCAGTGCAGAACACCTTAACCTGGACCTGCGATGACACCTCTTGTGTTGCGGCTGACTCCATATCCTTGTTTTGCCATGGGGCCTGCCTTGCCCCAACCAGGGGTGGCTCCTCCTTAGGGTACTCCTCCTTGCTCTTACTAACCCCTGAGACCCCCCTCTGGTTTGCTATTATCTCAGATGCCCCCCACCCTCCACCCTCAGCTCCCTGGACCCCCTTTGCCAACTTTCCATTTCCCCCATCCATGGAGTATGTCCTGCTGCCCCTTCATCCCTGCCTTCTGCACTATTCTGGCCAGTCCCCATAATCAGCCCTCACTTCTCCCCCTTTTCCACCTCCAGTCCAGTTTCATCCTCTTCCCCCTCCTTCCTGAACAGCAGAGGTGCAAATCTGTTTTTAAACTGGAGGGGACTACAGACCAGTCAGCCTCACCTCAATAGTGGGGCAGATCATGGAAGCACTACTGAAGGAGAGATTGGTGAAACATCTGGCTGTCAATGGACTGCAGGACCCAAGGCATCATGGTTTCACCAGAGGGAGGTCATGTCAGACCAACCACATTGAATTTTTTGACTGGGTGACTAGGGAGGTGGATCAGGGAGGGCAGTGGATGTGGCCTATCTGGACTTCAACAAGGCATTTAACACTGTGCTACATAGAAGGCTTGTGGGGGCATGTGTGACTTTGTATTTTCTTGAAACTTGGCTTCCCAGCCAAATGCCCTTTGGGGTAACCCTTGCCTCAGTGTTTACGCACAGAGGTTCTTTGTCTTTTAAATAGTTTTTTATTTTAATGGGTTCACCACAATATATCCCAGGCACACTGCCTTAGGGGTAGTTGGTCCATTCCACTGGGGTGTCAAACAGATGAGGCATACTGATGAGTCCTGGTAGGACAAAACACGTGTCTATGTCTTCTGTTAGCACCCTTTGCAAACTGTGTGAGAGGCCTTTCGGCACCATGCAATTCTGCTTAAAGTTGGACCAGCATAACATTCTGTGGTGATTTGCATATGCAGCTCATGATGCTTTGCATTGTGGGGGCATGTGTGACTTTGTATTTTCTTGAAACTTGGCTTCCCAGTCAAATGCCCTTTGGTAACCCTTGCCCTCAGTGTTTACACAGAGGTTCTTTGTCTTTTAAACAGTTTTTATTTTAATGGGTTCACCACAATATATCCCAGGCACACTGCCTTAGGGGTAGCTGGTCCATTCCACTGGGGTGTCAAACAGGCGAGGCATACTGATGAGTCCTGGTAGACGACACGTGTCTATGTCTTCTGTTAGCACCCTTTGCAAACTGTGTAGAGAGGCCTTTCGCACCATGCAATTCTGCTTAAAGTTGGACCAGCATAACATTCTGTGGTGATTTGCATATGCAGCTCATGATGCTTTGCATTGTGGGGCACGTGTGACTTTGTATTTTCTTGAAACTGGCTTCCCAGCCAAATGCCCGCTGAGTAACCCTGCCTCAGTGTTTATACAGAGGTTCTTTGTCTTTAAATAGTTTTTATTTTAATGGGTTCACCACAATATATCCCAGGCACACTGCCTTAGGGTAGCTGGTCCATTCCACTGGGGTGTCAAACAGATGAGGCATACTGATGAGTCCTGGTAGGATGAAACACGTGTCTATGTCTTCTATTAGCACCCTTTACAGAAGCTATGTGAGAGCCTTTTCGACACCATGCAATTCTGCTTAAGTTGGACCAGCATAACATTCTGTGGTGATTTGCATATGCAGCTCATGATGCTTTGCATTGTGGGGCATGTGTGACTTTGTATTTTCTTGAAACTTGGCTTCCCAGCCAAATGCCCTTTAGGGTAACCCTTGCCTCAGTGTTTACGCACAGGCGTTCTTTGTCTTTTAAATGAAAGGCTATTACACAAACTGGGGAATATGGGTATGGGCAGGACAGTAGTGCAGTGGGTAGGTAACTGGCTGGGCAGCAGGACATAGAGGGTGGTGGTAAATGGCTGTCACTCTACAGAGGGAAAAGTGACCAGTGGGGTAGCACAGGGATCAGTGCTGGGACCAGTCATTTTCATCATCTTCATCAGTGACATTGCGCAGGACCTAGAAGGCAGAATTTCTGTGTTCACTGATGACACAAAGCCATGTAACAGACTGGACACACCAAAGGATGTAGACAGAATGAAAAGGGACCTGCAGAAACTTGAAGAATGGTCATGGGTTTGGCAGTTGAAATTCAATGCAAAGAAGTGCAAGATAATGTATATGGGGCACAAAAACCCTGGCACAATATATCAGTTGGAGGGTGAGGATATAGCATGCACCAAGCAGGAAAGAGATCTTAGGGTCATCATCTCTGATGACCTCAAGGTAGGGAAACAGTGTGACAAGGCAGCAAGTAAAGCAAATAGGATGCTGGGATGCATAGGCAGGGGCATCACCAGCAGGAAAAGGGAAGTCATAATTCCACTATACAAGACACTAGTGAGGCCAAACCTGGAGTACAGTGTACAGTTCTGGAGATCTTACCTATGTAAGGACATAGACAGGGTAGAGAAGGTTCAAAGGAGGGCAACAAAGATGGTACATGGATTGCATCACAAGTCCTATGAGGACAGGTTGAAGGATGTGAATATGTACTCCCTGGAGGGGAGGAGGGAGAGAGAGGGGATATGATAGAGACATACCGGTATCTTACAGGGAGGAACAGGATGCAGGGATATACTATTTTCAAGTGAAAAAGATGTTCCCAGACTAGAGGGCATGGGATGAAGTTGGAGGAAGGATGATTCAGAGGAAACGTGAGGAAGAATTTCTTCACAGAATGGGTGATGGACAAGTGGAACACCTTGCCAGATGAAGTGGTGGGGGCTGAAACAATCATGGGATTTAAGAATGCATAGGATAGACATAAAGGAATTCTGGAGGTCGGGGTGAGGGGCAACAGACTTCTATGAACATAAAGTGAACTTACAAGCTCAAATGGGCAGACTTGGTCCTTGAAGGGCCATAGGCCCTTATTTGCCAACACTGTCTATTTATCTATATATCTATGTAAGCTCTATGCCTGTTACCTTGCTTCCTCCTGATTGTACGTGCCCCTCTTTTGCTCATGTCCATGCCCCTCGTCCTCCTCCCCCAACCATCTGCCAACAACTATGAACCTTTTTGCAATCCCCCCAATGCTCTGGGGCCCTCTTTTGCCCTTGTGGTCCATCTCCTCCACCATCTATTTTGCATGGGTCTTTGATCCAGGGGGAAGCAACTGGACGCATTTGGCCTGCCACATTTCTCCCCTTCCGGACCCCATCCTCATCTCCACTGCCCAGACAGCCTGTGTATTTCCCTCCTGTTTTCCTGCTATTTGTTTGTGAACCTGGATGCAGCTACTGGACCCATCAGCCAGTCCCATTACTCCACGTCCAGCCTCCATCACCATGCCCCTGACAGGATGACCTCCATCCTCCTCACCCCTTCTTCCTAAGCTCCTCCTTAACCACCATAGCTCCTCTCTTAATATTGTCAGCTGGCTACAAACCATACACCCCCTTGTCCTCCATGCCCAATCCAATACCACAGTGGACCCACACCCAGTACACCTCACAACTCTGCCAAAGATGCTGGCCCTAGTGATGTGCGGCCCCTGCCTCTTCTGGGTCACCATCCTGTGTTGCTTGCCCAACAAGAATTCGGATCCCAGTAAAGTCCCCTCCCACAATCTCTCTGTTCCCTGCTTGCAAGTCAAAGCAAATATATATACAGCACTTAATTATATATGCAACAATTCTAACACTCAGCAGTCCCCTGTTCACAGTTCACAGCAAATATATGCAGTACTTAATTATACAGGTAACAGTTCTACCACTCAGCAGTTCAACACAAATATGCTGCACTTAACTGTATAGGTAGCAATTTCCAATAATGCTAGTCCATAATTACCACGAGTCCCAGTTTGTCCAGTTCCTTGAGTATCTTCCCCTGCAAAAACCCAGCCGATCATGCAATTACAGCTCCTTCATGAAAATTATCCTTTGCCCAGCTGTGAGATCCAACGTGCAGACCCGCGTTCCTCCAGTTGTTCTCTAACTCCATTAGCCACCCTGTCTCCTTCTGATGACTCCACCTCTAATATATATATATATATATATATATATACACACACACACACATATATATGTATAGATGGAGAGAGAGAGAGAGAAAACATGATGGCAAAGTGTTGTACCAGAGGAAATTATAACATTGAGGGGTTGAAAAAGCCATAAAGCATGAGCCCAAAGGGTGAGTGGCCTTTATGAGCTTGTTCAACCCTGAGATGGTATTATTCAACAAGTACTGTATATACTCGCATATAAGTCGGTCCGTGTATATGTCGGGGACCATTATTCAGACCTTAATTTCCTGCCTCAGTGTTTGGCCCATGTATAAATCGGGTGCATCTTTTACATCTGAATTTCACTAAATGGTACTGAATTTTATAAGCAAATAATCAAATACAAACAGAACATGAAATCAATGCAAACATTTCATCTCAGTTTAAAATCATCTGTTTTGTTTTAGTCTGAGTGCACTGATGTTACTGGAAAAAACACATTTATTGCAGTCTACCATTGCAAAGTAAAACTGTGAGCAGAAAACTTGTAATTAATGTAATAGAATGCTATTGAATAAAATAGTTACAGTGGGTGTGCGGGCAGAATGTAGGCGGGTGAAATTCCCTGACTTAATCGCAATGCTGGATATGAGAAATGGGATTTTAAGCTGAACAAGAGATCAGCAGTCCGAAGGGAGCACTTTTTTTGTTGACTGCATGTTGAAATCTGGGTGAAGAATCCTAACATCATTCAGTTGCTAAATTTCTTAAATGTTTTTAAATGTGTCTTAATAAGGGTGAGCAGCATCAGTGAATACAGACAATAGAGAAAAACAGGCAGTAGGTGTTAATCAGGCAATGGTGTTAATCATCTGGTCAGGAGATGTTATTAATTAGGTGTGAGCTCAGCTCAGCTCAGGAGGTAGAGGCAGTCAGGAAAGCAGAACTTTTGTTTTGTTTTGTTTTGTTTTTTCTATTTCTTAGTGACTTGTGTATAAGTCAGAACATGAGTTTGGAGACAGAAATTCACTCCCAAAAATCTGACTTATACGTGAGTATATACAGTATGCCGGACTTTGCCATCTATTATTTTATATAATACATACGGATGGGCAGAATATGTACAGTAAGCAGTATTTTCATGTTGCCACAGGAGTTTTATTTTAACATAGACAAATTCACTGTACACTGGGCATTGTTCAGTAGATGTTCAGTGGTGTGAATGGCTCATTAGTTAGACTAATTTTGAGCTGCAACAGTCTGTTCATTTGCTGCCAAAAAATGTAATGCAGGTCTGTGCAGTCTCAGTTAAATCCAGGGTTGTGGAGTTTTGGGTGTATCTTTCAGCAGCTGCTGCCATTTGAGACTTTTTGAAGCTGTGTGAGTACTCTTGCTTGGTTGTGTTGCCATGGCAACATGGACCATTCCTTTGCTGAGGACATGCAGTTCCTGACACAGTAGATGTCACTATGTAAGGTGTAGACAAAGTATTTCTGTAGTTTGTGTTGGCCGCTGCCATATCTAGGTCAGTGTCCTCATGGTGTGGTGCTGGCATGTTAGATTTGGTATCCTCATACAGAGAAGTGTGTTTGTAGAGTAAGGCTGCATCTAGAATATGGAGTTCAGTACTGGTGCCCACACCTCAAAAAGGACATTAACCTGCTGGAGAGGGTCCAAAGGATGGCGACAAAGATGATAGCGGGTCAGCAGGGTAAGGCATATGAGGAGAGGTTGAGGGCACTGAACATGTAGTCCCTGGAAGACAGAAGAGAGAGAGGAGACATGACTGGGACCTTCAAGTACCTGAAAGGGATAAATAAGGTTGATAAGAAGAGTCTCTTTAAGCTGAGTGGCAACCATAACATGAGGGGGCACAGTCTTAAGCAGGAGGGTGTGAGGTTTAAGAGGGATGTGAGGAAGCACTTCTTCATGGAGAGGGTGGTAGACACTTGGAATGCTCTGCCAGAAGAGGTCATCTCATTGAAGACAGTAGGCAGCTTTAAGAGAGGCTGGGATAGGCATGGGAAAAGGTAAGGATCATGGGTTGGGAGGATAGGAAGAGTGGGGAGGGAGGGCAGGGATATTAGCTCAAGCTGTGGGCCCTGCAATGTGAGCAGACTTGATAGACCAAATTGCCTTCTTCTACTGGCTTCTTCATATGTTCATATGAGTTGTGCGGCATCCCCATGGAGTCCTGGGCTGCAGGTAGGCTTTGTAGGGGGATTTAACAAAGTTTCAGCCTTTTGCATTTGTGGCTGTTTTGTCTGAAATAGACGATTTGCTCAGAGTTCAGGGGGAATTGATGGTATTCCTAAACTACAGATCAGATTTGTAGGGGGATTAGCCAAGCATGTGGTGGGTTGGTGGCCAGAATATATGTTCATATTACATTGTGGCTGTGGTAGTTGAAAGGCAAGAAATGCTGCGGGTTTGCATGCAGCATTTTGGGCACTCAGTGTCTGCATGTAAAGTTTGTTTGCTAAAATTGTGACAGCTGATGTTTCTGTCTGTTCAGTTAGGTTCTGCCTTGGGGGATGGGGATATTTTCCATGGCTGCTTGCCTGAGTCTTTACATGTGGCTGGGTTTACTGGCATTTTCCACTGTTGCTGTTGTTTTTTGAGATGGTGTTTGCCATGGTTTGTTCTTTTGATTGTAATTTGGCTTAATTTGTGGTGTCCAGAGAGTATCCCAAGTAATAGTAGGTTTTGTGGCTTGTTATTGTACTATGCTTTGTGAAATAATACTTCAAATTAGTTTTTGTTCATCTTCTGAGAGTTTTGAATAGCTGTTGAGGGATTTCAGATTTTTCTGGCCAGATATGTGTGCTATTACTTACTGTACTTATTTACTATTTCTGTGGGTGGTACAGTTGTTATACACGTGTGTATTACATACTGTAATAAGGTACTATTCCTGTGTGTATTTTAGGTGTTATTATTGTGTTTATTACATGTTCTAGTGTGAGTGTATTATGCTGCTTCTTGCATGGTGTAATAACATTTTAATATGCATGCTATTACATATGTTATTATAATAGTATTATATGTTGTAATAGTGGTATATGCATTTATGCTTATTTTGTACTATAATGAGTGTCAAACAATATATAGGGATATATATATGATGGCAGTTTCAATGGGGTTCTGGGCTGATCAGTTAATTATATACATAGCTATAGATATAGATATAGATATAGATATAGATATAGATATAGATATAGATATAGATATAGATATAGATATATAGGGACTTGCAGTATAGCCTAGAGGTTAGAGTAATGAGCTGTGAATGAGCAGACAAACTAGAAATTCTGCATTCACCCACTCAAATAAAAGACTGCTCAGCATGTATAAAGTACTCCTTTTTTAATAATGTGCCATATGTGCACAAACACTCAAACCTGACTTGTTTTGGAATACCAGTTCCTTTTTCAAAGGATCTGAGGTAACATCAGAGACACACCATTTATATACTATTAGTGATGACATCATCAGACAGTGTCTTAAAAACTTTTAAAGCAAACATACTACAAATAAAGTGCTAAGTGCAAAAATACCCACAAAATTATTTAAAATATATACACAGTATATATGACACTTTATTAAAACAGGAGCACTTTGTACATGCTGAGCAGTTGAATGGGTCTGCTTCTTGGTTCATATTCCTGCACCCTCCTCCAAGTGCACACCTCTTTTTTGTGAATTTGCTTTTAGTCTTTGAGGTTAGTGCACTGGTTACTGCATCACATTATGAGCAGTGTAAAACTCACTTGACTGACTTTACAGGAAGATTTTTTGCTGCACAGCAGTAAAAATCAGAAGTGCACCATGAATGGACTGCCTACAGCATCTTTCGAAAGAACGCCAGATATGGTGTTTCCAAGTGCAGTGTCTATAGCCTCTGCATCTGCATTTAATAGAGACAATGGCAGTGATCCTTTTGCCATTGTGAATGTCCTACTCACCGATGCTGGCCAGTTGAGTCCATTCCTTCTTGAGATGGACAATGTTGAGAATAACAGAGGTGGAACAGCAAGCTCCTTATGGGAAGCATTTCATGTTCTGGAGAAGACCATGAGCAAAGCATACAAATCCAATGGAACATTACAAATCGTGAGGCCTATTTAAAAGTGCAGCATATACCACAGGGCCTGCATATTTTGAAGGAGCCTGCTTTTGGACTTGACATGGAGCACTTTATGCAGCAGTGGAGAAGGATTCTGGATGAGGCCTCAAACAAAATCATGCAGCTGATAATGTAATTCGGTGAACAGGTGAGTGAAACATTAAAGACTGACATGAAGGAACAAGAACAGAACATTTTAGCTTTCAAGGAACACTTAGATTTTGATTTTCTTAATAACAAACTGAAAGAGACACTGGAAAAGCTAGATTGTGAACTTAAGAAGAAGAAACTTGCAAAGTTTAAAAGGGATTTTGAAGATTATCAAAATAATAAGGTCTATAACTGGAAGAATAAAACACAAAAGGGTATTCTACAGGGTGAAAGGAGAGTTTCATTTAGTCTTAGTACTGACAACAGTAGAAATGAGATGGTTACATCAGGTGAGGATTCATTTGATATGCAAGCAAAGTAGACCACCAGAGGAACCTCTCCCCAGGAGAAGTACGTGAAATAATAGATGTCAATATTTTCAGACTCCCCCACAGAGCGGGCCAGGCAAGGGGCAGAACAGAGGAAACAGGGGAAGTGGAAAATGAGGACGGAGAAGGGGAGAAGGGGAGAAGGGGAAAGACAATGGGTGGAAAGGCAACAGCAGCAGGCCACAACACAAGAATGGCCAATGAACAATTATCATGTACACACAGATACCTTCCACCAACAGCAACAACCTCAATACCTCCCATCCCAACCCTAGCAATACAGAACTCAGAATGCTCACCCCAATAATTAATCAAATTATTACCCCCGTTGGAGAACATGCAGAAAGTTCAGAAAGTGATCGATCTTTCAGATAGACCCTTAACTGCCATTGAAGAACAGATTTTAGATAAGGGACTTACTTTTGCACGAACAGTTGTTATTAATAAATTTGAAACTTTCCTGGATTTACAGAAGTTTTGCAGGAATCTTATCCTAAAATCCTTCTTCAACAAACAACAGGGACAGTCTGAGATATCAGAGACCATAGGGTCTGCTTCTAATGGGGATTGTGATGGGTCCAAGTCAGGAAGGTGGAGACTCAAATGTAAAACATTTTAGTGGACCATCACTGTTTTATCCACCACCCAGTGTGGCAATAATAACTTTTCAAAAAGTATGTGAAAATGAGCTGGAACAGTTGTTTCTGAAATTACCACATAAACATTATGACAATGTGTCTAGAAATGAGAGATTGTTGATTGATAACCTTAAGAAAAACCAGACTGTTTTTATCTAACAAGCGACAAAGGGGGCGCCGTGGTTATACAGAACACTACGACTATATATACAAAGTAAATAGACAGTTGTCAAATACGATATTTAATATGAGACTAGAAACTGATCCAACTGTTTTCTATAAACATAGAATAGACAAGTGTTTGTGTACCACAATAGAGAGAGGTTGGATTAACACTAATGTGAAAGATTTTTTAACTGTAGACTTCCCTATACATGCAACATTCTACACTTTGCCCAAGATACATAAAGAGTTTGCCCCCGGAAGACCTATTGTGAGTGGAGGGATTCCTCACAGAGCCTTTGTCACAATATGTAGATTATTAATTAAGGCCATCTGTGACCAATTAATGATCTTATATAAAAGACAAAAGGATATTCTGGAGATTTTGGATAACATGTTAATAGGGGAGATGTCCTATCTGATTATTATGGATGTGGAAGCATTGTATTCGAACATCCCCCAAGAAGAAGCTCTAGATTGTTTGGCCTATTATCAGAACTCTAGGGCAACTGTTGTGGAACCTTGCATGGAACTTCTGATAAAACATTCTGGATTTATGCTGAAATTTAATGCATTCTCATTCCTAGGGAAATATTATTTGCAAATGAATGGCAGAGCTATGGAGGGCCATGTTTGTACCAAGTGTTGCAAATCTTTACATGGGTAAATGGGAGGATGTACATATAAGGGACCCGAACAGTAATCCTTATTTTGGACACATTGATTTATATTATCAATTTCTCGATGATTTATTCATTGTGTGGAATGGTGACAGTGCAGAGTTTGAAAATTTTGTTTCATATCTACATATGTCCAACCCCCACTTATGGTTCACATACTATGCCAGTAAGATCAGTATACTTTTTTTAGACCTCTGTATCAGCAAAGGGAAAGGGGTAATGTCTGTATGGACGTTTATACAAAGTCATGTGAGAGAAATAATGTATTAGTCTCTTCCAGCTGTCACCCCAGGCATATAATTTCTAGCATTCCCAAGGGTCAATTCCTTCATCTCAAGAGGAATTGTAGTAATGTTGAAAATGTTGAGAAGGCTGCCCAGGATTTACAAGAGAGGTTTATTGATAGAGGTTACCAAGCAGAACATGTGAAGAAGGTATACCAGAAAATAAGAGTGACATCTAGAGAGGCTACCATGTGTAGTCACCAAGAGGTAGAGGGAGACAATACTAACTTAAATGTTGTCACCAGTTACTCAAAACATGCCTCTAAAGTGGCTAACATTGTGAGTAAGAATTGGAATATTCTGAAAGGTGACTAAAATTTACAAATGTATCATGCACCCCCCCCCCCCGAAAATGTCTTACAGGCATGCTGAAACCTTAAAGGACCAATTGATCCACAGTAGACAGCCCCTTCCTGCATCACATACTTGGTTAACACCAAGACCTGGATGTTACAGGTTTCATAGGTGCATTTTCTGTCCCTTTGTATCAGTTGGAAAGGAGTTAAACAAATCAGAAAGTACAAAGATTTACCAGATTAGAGAGCTAATAACTTGTGACACTACAGGAATTATTTATTTAGCAAACTGCACTTGTGGAGCCTTCTATTGTAGCAAAACAAAGAGACATTTTAAGAGCAGGGTGGGTGAGCACTGCAGGGCCATCCGTAACTGGGACCCTGTGTATGCCACTGTGCTCCACACATTGCAGTATGCTAGTAAGGAAGAACACACTTTCTGATTTATGGGCATACAGAAAGTCCATAGAAAGCCAAGAGGGGGTGATTTTGATAATTTTATCTTAGAGAGAGAGAGGGTTTTTGAATATACACATTGAGTGTATAAAAATGTCCGGGCTTGAATGAAAGATTTGATGTTACACCCTATTTGAAGAAAAGAAAAAGAAAATAATAGATATCTGTAAGATTTTAAGGTAGAACAGTTGTGGAAGAAGAGATGTGTGTTTCTTAGAGGGGGCACAATAATAGTAATAGTAAAAAATTTAAGAAATTTACATATTCATGTTTGATATATTATATGAGATGAGCTGAGAACTGTATTAGTCATGACAAGAGTGGTGATCACAGACAAAGAATACAGATTCTCTCTTTTCCATGGTTAGATTTATCGAAGAAGGCATGCTGTAAACACTGTTATTATATATTGATTAGTTAATATCTGACATAAGAGAAGCTGAGGACTGGATAAATTATAACATGTTTTATGACAATATACAACAAATCCAAATCCTCGCTTTATTATTTGGATTTATTTATGGTACTGGGCATGCTGTAAACATGAAATAGCCATGGAGATTTTGCCCCCAGTATGTTCATATGGAACAACTATTGGTCTCACGAGAGCTCACTTGAAAAGTGTATCTATTCATATAGGAGTTCATATACATAGATTTCAGGAGATTTTTATTGTGATGGAGGTTGTTATTAAATATTGTATAATTGATGGGGTTTATATCCCCAGTTTTAGCAGTACTGTGTATATATATTTTAAATAATTGTGTGGGTATTTTTGCACTTAGCACTTTATTTGTAGTGTGTTTGCTTTAAAAGTTTTTAAGACGCTGTCTGATGATGTCATCACTAATGGTACATAAATGATGTGTCTCTGATGTTACCTCAGATCCTTTGAAAAAGGAATTGGTATTCAGAAACAAGTCATGTTTGAGTTTTTTGTGCACATATGGCACTTTATTGAAAAAGGAGCACTTTATACATGCTGAGCAGTCTTTTATTTGAGTGGGTGAGTGCAGAATTTCTAGTTTGGCTGCTTCTTGTTTCATATTCCTGCACCCCCCTCCATGTGCACACCTCTTTTTTGTGAATTTGCTTTGAGCTGTGAATGAGCTTGGTACATCCAGCAGACCTGGGTTTGATTCCCACTACCTCTTTGTGTGTACTTTGTGACTCTGAGCAAGTCATTTAACCACCCCAGTGCTCCTGGGTCACCCCTGAAAACAGGCACTTGTGCCTAGTGAACCTTACCCAGTCACCAAAAGAATAATAAAAGATCTGTATCTACAGTATATCTATTGCTATATACCTACATCTACCTCTATATATTTATCTATAATATAGGGGCATGGTAGCTTCCCTATATGTAGGATTAAGCAGGGCTTTCTTTGTTGATCTTTAATATCTTTATAACTGTTCAACAGATTGGCATGAAATTTTGCATGCACGGTCTAATGGGATAGTTCTTTTGATGCACCAAGATATGTCTCAGTCAAATGTGCAGATTTCAAGCTGTGCATAGTGAAAAAACATGAAAATTCACCAAAAAATTTCCATTATCGATTGCATGCCCCCACCCTGACCGCCCACTCAGGACCTACCACCCCGCACCCCCCCCACACACAGACCATCACTCACCTGAACAGGTGCTACAGTGAAGATACACTGTTCTAAGGGAGACACATCTTCCTGCAGGAACCGATGACTGCAATATGAGAAAGTTAGGTAAGTGTGTTTCAATGTATTTCAATTGGTGCATAACTTCAGCATTTTTTTCATATTTTCAAATCAAATTTTCAACATACGTTTTTTGTCACCCCACCTCATGAACAATGTTGGTGTCATTTCACAAATCCTGCATGAAAGGCAATTTTGAGGTCAGTTTGCAAAATCACCATTTGAGCAGCATTTCAAAATGTTCACCTTACTTGTTCATGAGGTGGTGTCATAAGAAGGATATATTGAAAATTTGGCATCAAAATATGTCAGAATGGCAAATTTATGTGCATCTGTTGACATTTTGCTGCACTCACTCGTAATGTCTTAATTTTCAGTATTTTAACCCCAAATTATCAACATAGCCATTTCTTTTACACCTCCTCAAGAATGTCACAGCTGTCATTTTATCAAATCTTGCCCAAAATGTCTTTTCATGCCCCGGCATGGAATGATGCTGTGGTGGCAAGGAATGATATTTTGGTGTGAATTTCAAAGTTTTTACTACCAGATTCATGGGTTGGGGTAATAGGAAGGCTATGTTGACATTTGTGTTGCTGTTGTCCATAAACATGCATTTCCGCATTTATGGAGGGATGGAGGAATGGGAACGCAGGGCCCAGAGGGCTCCATCACACATAAAAGGATACAATTGCACTAGCTCAAAATGTACAGATGCATGGGAGTGCAGGGCACAGAGGATCCTGTGCTCCAACAGGAAAATAAGGATACACTTATACTATCTCAGAAAGTAAGGAAATACTTTGCAAAAAACTGCATTAATGCAACATTTAGGGTTCTGTATAAAACAAAAAAGTAGGGAAATGTGGCTTTATGGTTTCCAGCCCCAAAGCCACACCCATTACCCCTAAAACAACTTGAAGTGGAGTCTTCCTTGGTGTTGTCAACCCTAAAGCCTTGTTGATCCATGAATGATGTTACACAGAGATGATAGGGAATATACATTTTTCTCTACTCCTCATCAGTCTTTTTCTAGACAGGATTATTTTCTTCATATTGCAGATCTCCTCCATAGATTACTGATCTGTGATCATGCCCCCAGAGCTATCTCAGATCACAATCCTGTAACACTAATCACAGTTTCACCAATGCTACTGAAGCCAACAAAATTTGGTGTCTCAGCAACCAGCTCCTCAAAGGCCGATGCACGATGGAGAAGCTGAAGGGCTTTATCAAAGACTTTATGCAATCTAATGTTAATTAAATTCATAGCATATATACTCCATGAGCTGCTTTTAAGGCTAGTATTCATGGTGAGATCATTCAATTAGCCACTATTCACAAGAAATACAGGGACCAGCAAACTGGTAATCTGCTTACAGAAATTAAGCAGATAGAATGAACACTGGGCCCTCATACCTCAGAAGAGGTTTGGGTGAACCTGAACAAGGTCAGAGTGCAATACTGATAACTTACTCAAGAACATGCAGAACATATTATTTTTTGATCTAACATCAAATACTTTGACCAAGGAGAAAAAAACCCCCAGCAAATAATGGCCTTTAAGACTGCAGCAGCAAGAAATGTCCAGATTTATTGCCCGGGTCAGGGACCAATCAGGTCGGCTGGTCACTGTTAGAGAAATCATGCAACAATGTCATCACTAGAAACATAGAAACATAGAAACATAGACTTTGACGGCAGATAAGGACCGCTAGGCCCATCTAGTCTGCCCATTTCCCTACCTACAGGATAGGCCACAGATCCTAGTTAACCAACAGCCTATATCTTCCTGCCCCCCACAAGAATTACCTTATGTCTGTCCCATGCATTCTTGAATTCTCCCACAGTTTAGACCCCACAACTTCCTCAGGAAGGCTGTTCCATGCATCCACTACCCTCTCTGTGAAATAATACTTCCTCATTGCCCCTGAACAGCCCTCTTTCTATCTTTAAATTGTGTCCCTTGTTCTTGCAAGTCTCTTTTTCTGAAAGATGCTACCCTCTTGGACTTTGTTGATTCCCTTGAGGTACTTGAAAGTTTCTATCATGTCCCCCTCTCCTTCCTTCCTCAAGGGTATACATATTAAGCTCCTTTAGTCTCTCCTCATCACGGCTTCTCTTGCAGACCCTGCACCGCTTTAGTTGCCCTCCTCTGGACTGCCTCTATCCTGTCTATGTCCTTGCGAAGATGAGGTCTCCAGAACTGGACACAGTATTCAGATGGGGTCTCACCAACTGTCTGTACAGAGGATAACAACTTCCTGTTTTCTGCTGCTGATGCCTCTCCTATAAATCCCAATATACCCGGCCCTCCCTACTGCCTTCTCACATTGCTTGCTAACCTTAAGGTCATCTGACATGATTACCCCAGGTCCCTTTCCTGTTTGTTGTTGTTACTACCTCCCCACCCATTGTGTATTCTTCCCTGGGTTCTTGTTTCCCAGGTGCATTATTTTGCACTTTTTCTGAATCCTAGCTACATCGTCTGACCATTCCTCCAACCTTGCCAAGTCCTTTTTCATCCTTTCCACGCCTCCTTGTGTATCAACCCTGTTGCAGATCTTTGTGTCATCTGCAAAAGGCATACTTTTCCTTCAGTCCCTCTGCAATGTCACTGATGAAGACATTAAAAGTTGGACCCAATACTGAACCCTACCAATTTGCCCACTAGTAACCGCCCCTTTCTTGAAGTGGACTCCATTTACAATTACCTTCTGTGTCATGTTGTCCAGCAATGTTTTGCCTAGGCTACCACCCTGGGACCCACTCCCAGGCTAGTTAATTTGACTAATAATTTTTGTGTGGACTGTGTCAAATGTCTTGCTAAAGTCTAGGTAGGCCATGTCCACAGCCCCTCCCTGGTCTACTACTTTGGTCACCCAGTTAAAGAAATCTATTAGATTCATCTGACATGACCTTCCCGCTGTGAACCCATGCTGCCTTGGATCCTGTGCTCCACTGACCTCTAGGTACTCAACTATTCTTTCCTTCAGAGTGACTCCATCACTTTCCCTACCACAGAGGTCAGACTGACAGGTCTGTAGTTTCCTGCCTCTGTCTTGGTCCCACTTTTGTGAAGGGAATCACATCCGCCTTCCTCCAGTCCTCGGGTACCACACCATCCTCCCATGATTTATTAAAAAGTAGCCAGTGGTTTCACTAGTTCCTTCCTTAATTCTTTTAGAATTCTGGGTGAATTCCATCAGGACCCATTGCTTTGTCCACCTTCAGTTTTAGGAGTTCTTGCAGAACCCTTTCTTCTGTGAAAGGACTGGGATCGAACCCCCTATCAAGAGTGCTTCTGTTAATTGGATTAGGCACTTCCCCCTCCTCTTTTGTGAATACTGAGCAGAAATATTTGTTCAGTATTCCTGCTTTTTCACTGTCTCCCTCTGCCCACCCACCGTTCATTCTATTCAGCCTCACTATCCCTCCCTTTGTCTTTCTACGCTCGCTGATGTACCTATAAAAGGTTTTATCCCCTTTCTTAACTGAGTTGGCTATCTTTTCCTCAGTTTGGGCCTTTGCTATTCTGACTTCCCTACCTGCTTCTTTCTGCCTTAACTGGTACAGCTCTCTGTCCTGCTCCTTCTGTGTTTCCTTATACTTCTGGAATGCTATCTTTTTCTTCCTGACTTCCACAGCCACCTCTCTTGAGAACCATAGTAGCTTTTTCTTTCGTTTTGATTTGTTTATTTGCTTCACACAAATGCTTGTTGCCTCTGTGATGGCAGTTTTGATAATTCCCCATTGTTGCTCCACACCTCCTTCTAGCCTGTTTGCTAGTGCTTTTCTAGGGCACTCTCCCATCTTGCCAAAGTCAGCCCTCCTAAAGTCCAGTACCCTCACTTTTGTGTGGCTTGACTCTGCAGCTGAGTTTAACGTGAACCACACTGTTTGATGGTCACTTGTCCCCAGATGGCAACCTACTTCTAGATCTGAGATCCTCTCACTGCCCCGTTTGATACTGAGGTCTAAGATTGCTCCCTCACAGTGGGTTCGAAACTAGCTGTCTAATGCCTGCCACCTGTGGGCATCAAGAATGGCCCTGCTCTTGGATGTGGCTGCAGCAAATTTGCTCCAGTTAAGATCTGGCATATTCAGGTCTCCCATCAACAGTATCTCCCCTTTCTCTGCCATTCTAAGAATGCCTTCCATCATATCCTTGTCCATTCCTTCCCCTGACATGGGGTCTGTACCTAACCCCTGTGCGGATTGTGGTGCCCTTTCCAGTCTCCAAGGTGACCCACAGTGCCTCCTCTCCTCCCTGTTTACTCTTTTGTACAGTTGCTTTTATCCTTTCCTTTACATAGAGAGCTACTCCTCCCCCTCTTCTCCCCTGCCTGTCTCTCCTGTAGGTTATGTGCCCTGGTATGTTAACATCCCAGTCATGGTTCTCTGTGTACCATGTTTCTGTGACTGCTACGATATCCAGGCATCCCTCTTCCATTAAGGCCACCAGCTCAGGGAGCTTGTTGCCCAGACTACTGAGCATTGTTACTCATTACCCTCCATTTCCTGATGACCTTACCCCTTTGCCCCATCTGTCCTTCTTGCCTTTGTCACTTTCTCCATTTACCCCTGCCCTTCTCCCCTATCGACACCTCCATGTTGGTGTTTGCCACACTTACTACCGTGATTGTTTGGTGGGGGCCTAGGATTTTCCTGCTCGTTTCCAGTGCCTCCCCCCTTGGCTAGTTTAAAAGCTTGCCAATGAAGCATTTAAACCTATCACCTAGGATCCTGGTTCCCCTCCCAGACAGATGCAGTCCATCATGCCAGTATAGGCTTGCATCACTCCAGGTGGACCCCCAGTCCCCAATGAAGCCAAATCCCTGAGCTCCACACTAGTTTTTCAACCACTGATTGAATCCCATGGTACGGAACACCCTAGCCTCTCCTATGCCATAGATGGGTAGCACCTCCGAGAAGGTTACTTGACCAAGGCCCCTCCCCAATTCCACAAACTCTTCCTGCAATTCTCTAATTCCTTTCTTAGTCAGGTAATTTGTCCCTAGGTGGACAATGACATCCAGCTCCCTCCCCTGTGCAGCTGCTCCAGCAATCCTGAGGATTTGCCCCCTGTCCCTCCAAGCCATGGCGCCAGGCAGGCACCTTACCTCCCTCTCCCCTTCCTTGCCCAGTTTTACCTTCCTAACAATGAAGTCCCCCACCAGAAGTTGTTTCCTTCCCCTGCAGGGTCCCCTGCCACCCTCCTGTGAGTCTCCTTTGTGGAGGTTCCCAGCATCCTCCTTGGTCTACACTGTGGGTGCCTCCATAGAGTAACCACACTTTGCCAGAATGGCATAGGAATTGTGGAGAGGTACAACTGGAGGGATGCGCCTCTCTTCCACCACTCTCACCCTCCCTGAGCCCACTGTGGTCCAACCACTCCTCTTTCTTGGCAACCTCTGAGGCAACGGCAGTGGCACTGGTGGTCCGTGGATGGAAGAGGAGGTCCCACAAATCATGGCCAATTCAGCCTGGAGATTAGCAACCTCCTCCCTCAGCCCAGAGAGGTGCCTGCAGATGGGACAACACCGCATCCTCCAGAACATCTCCAGGAAGACTGCTGCTCCACAGCCACTGCACTGCACCACTCCAATCATGTCTTATTTCTGGCCCCTTAACTGTTTGCAATCCTTACTCTTTCCTCTGTTTTTTTCTCTCTCCTTACTTTCTGCCTGTAGCCTTTAAGCTCCTGATTGTCCTGTTCTGAGACAAGAATATCCTATATTTCTCAGTAGACCACTTACTTGTTCAGAGGCAGACCTCCAGCAGCTAGAGGGGGCCGGAGAGCTACTCTTGCCCTTTTAGGATGGTGGGTCCTTGATGGTTCTGTGATCACTCACTTCCTGACCCTAAACAGGAAGTTCCTGTTGTCAGTCAAATCCTGTGCCTATAAAAATAGAGCTTGCTTTGGGTGGCGGGGTGGAGGGGAAGGAAGGAAGGCAATATAGTCCCAGCAGAGAAGTTCAGTCACACAGCAGTCCTTTCTCCTGGTGTCTTCTGCCAAGCTATTAGCAGAATCTTTCTAAGGAAGTCTTTAAATGTAGCTTCCTTCTAGCTAAGCCACTCTCCCTACTTACCAGATCTTTCTACAAGTAATTTAAACCTCACAGCAGTTAAGTCCTTTCAGTCACCTGAGATTTACACCTAGATGACTTTTCAGTTACCCATTCAGTTCAGTTAACCCAAACACACACTTGGTTTTTTTTTGTATGTTAGTTTTTTTACCCTAAATTAAAGGTCCAAATACAAAAGTTCTTCTACTTTAGTCCCAGCAGAGAAGTTCAGTCACACAGCAGTCCTTTCTCCTGGTGTCTTCTGCCAAGCTATTAGCAGAATAGTTTTTTTTAACCTAAATTAAAGGTCCAAATACAACTACCAACAATTATGTAGCCTAGAGGACTCATCTTCTGATGAGGGGATAGACCACTATCTCACCACCATACCTCTCCCCCAACTAGAATACACACAAATTGACTTTTTATGGATGGTGATATTGATGAAGGAAATCAAGTTAGTGATTCAATCCCTCACCAGAGATACAGTCCCCAGTCCAAACAGCTTTACCACTTATTTTTATAAAGTACTGGTTGATGATATAGCCCATCTTCTTTTACAAATGTACCAGTAGTTATGATAATGGACTCACAGAACTTTAGCTCACAGAAGCAATTTTACCAAAACCTGTAACAAATTCCACATTAGTGGATAATTATTTTCCCAATTTCCCTCATTAATGTTGACATGAAAATATTATCCAAAATATGGACCTCCTTGCTGATGCAGGTCTGAACTGGGATTCTTTCACTGGCAGCAAACAGGTAGGCTTCATGCCATGGACATTCTCCTTCTACCTCTTATGGAAATTAACTCATAGCTTTTCCACATCCACATATGGCTCAGAACCAGCTGTCCTGGTCTCCTGGATGCAGAAGAAGCTTTCAAGAGTTACCTGAAAACACTTGTTCCAAATCATCTTGGCATACAAAATCCCAGCACTGTTTATCCATTGGATACAAATATTGTACACTGGGCCAAGGGCAAGAATTTGAGGCAATGAAGCATGTTCAGACTATGTCATACTATATAGGGGGGTCTAGACAGGGATGTCCCTCTGTCACATATCCTGTTTAACTTATTCCTAGAAACCTTGCTCCTCCACATAAAGTAAAACCAAAATATCCAGGGTATCTGCATAAGTCAGCAAGAATTCAAACTACCAGATTATATCGATGACATACTCCTTCACCTAAAAAACCCTGCCTCCTCCTTCCCAGAGGCCCGAGAAGCACTTATTACAAATGAAATATTGTTAAAATGAAGATCATACATCTAAACACTAAATCTTTCAATCAGATATTACTGATGTGGAGCTGACATGAAGGGCAGAGGGTCTTAAATACTTAGGGATCGAATTGTAATAGTCCCACAAACAAATACTAAAACAAAACTTAGATGGCATAGTAACTCAAAATCAACATGATTTATTTATTTATTTATTTAAGTTTTGGTAACTGGATAAGTCCACTGAGACAATATAGTCCCTTTTTCAGGGTTGACCCGGGGTCTTGATAAAATAGCTGAGAGACAATTGCTAGAATACATTGGCAAAATACAATGGCAGATAAGGAGATACAGCAAGTACAATGGCAGACATTGAGGTACAGCATAAACAATGGCAAAAAAATAGAGATACAGCATACAGGTATTTACAAAAATTAGTCAAACAAGGAATAAGTACTTCAAAAACAATCAAAGTTTTAAATGTATATACAATCAACTTAGAATAGCAACTAAGTGCTAAAGGAAGAAGGGAAGGAGGTGGGAAGGGGTGGAGGGGGAAGGGAGGGGGACAGACAATGTGGAAGAGGGGATGCAGGTCAGAATGCATGGATGTAAGGCAGAATGCATAGATTAGCTGGTGGAGAAGCACAGTGTTCAGTGAGGGGCAGGGATAAAGAGGGAAGTGAAGGGTGAATCATCAGTGGAAGCAGAAGCAGGATACAGTGACCGAGAGTGAGGCATACAGATTGGATTGAAACGTGGAGAGATAGGAGCAGGAGAAGACAGAGGTGGGGAGGGAATTCCAGTCTGATGGGTCTGCAAAAGGAAAAGACCTACAGGCAGTGGCCAGATATAGTTTTGGAGTAACTAGACGTGGGAGTGAGGCAGATCGTAGGGCGCAGGGAGCTTGTCTTAGTCGTATAGTCTTAAAGAGGCAAGGGGGTATGAATTTATGGACAAGCTTGAACATGAAGCTCAGGGAGGAATACTTCAGTTTTGCCTCATAGGGTAGCCAGCCCAGAGAGGAGAGGATGTTGCAGTGGTGAGAGTGGGCATTTGCCCCCAGGGCAAACCTCCCCACCCTATGATAAGCCTGAGTGAGAAGGGTCAGGAAGGAGGAATTTGCAGAGAGTAGTAACAGAGCTCCATACATTAGGAGTGGCAGAAAAGATGCAGTAGCTGTCTTATGGCAGGAGGCAGAGGAAAGGAAGGGACAGATGTGATAAAGGAGACCAAGTTACTGGTATAAGGATTCGACAACACAGGAGACATGCTGGTTAAAGGTGAGAGCAGTGTCCAACAGGATACCCAGATATTTGAAGGACTGGACACAGTCAAGCATATTACCATTGTTTGAGCTAATGCTAAGAGGAGGAAGAGGAGACCTGATGGAGGGTCGATGAGTAAATACCTTGCTTTTAGTTTTTTTCGTATTAAGAATGAGGTGATTGCGGTTGAACCAGTCCTCAAGGGAAGCAAAGTCAGATGCAAGTTCTCTGCTAATTTGATCAATATCAGGGGAGAAGCAATAGATGATTACATCATCTCCATAGAGGTGCCCAGAAGCCCCTCAGCAAAAATTGGGCAGGTCGTTAATGAAAAGAGAGAATAATAGAGGACCCAAAAATGGATCCCTGAGGGATACCATGAGTGATGGGCCTTAGGTCAGAGACTGTTCCAGCCCATTTAATCCTATGATTATGACAGGACAGATAGTTATTAAACCAGTTTAGAACACCAGAGTTGAGGCCAAGGACATGTAGCTGTTGAAGGAGAAGACCATGAATGACCAGGTCAAATGCTTTCATGAGGTCAACAAATATGGCACTGCTAACAAAGCCTTGATCCATCACATGGAATATATCAGTGGTAACTTTTAACAGGGCTGTTAGGGTGCTGTGATTCCTCCAGAAGCCATGTTGACAATGCACAATATTTGGCCTTACTGCTGACCATGTGGAGGATGATGGGGGCAAATAAATATAATACAAATGACTCTGAAACCCAAACTCTTCTACCCATTAAACATGATTGCTCTGCACATCCTTAAGAAATGGTTTCTGAACCTACAATGAATGTTACCTCACTTCCATAGGGTGAATAAATCACCATAGAGAGCCTATAGGAAATGGGCTACTCCTAAACAGACAAATGGTTTCCGTCTGTCTAGCATATGGCTATATTATTTGGCCATTCAGAGGAGCAAATACCTGCAATGGTTTAAAGAGATACTAAGACAGAATTCACCAACTTATACAGCCCAATGGCAGGAGATAGAACAGTCCCTCTGTAAGGAGTACAAAATATACATTAAATCTTTACTATATATTCCAGGTAAACTTCTGTGGTCATTCAAGGTACCCCTGTAGAGAGATCAGATAGAGCACATGCTCAGTTATGTAAACTTCTAAAACTTGATCCAGTGCATGACATTACCCAACTTTTGTTTGCTAACCTTAACTTCAGGATTGGTGGCATCACAATCACTCCTCACTTTTTGTATATGGGTACCATTTTCTCAGTGGAACAGTTGACACAGGGTGGCATTATGATACCATTTGATACCTTTAAACAACAACTTGGGACACAGAATAAAGATTGTTTTGTATTTTTGAAACTCAAAACTATACTGACAGAACATTATAGGTTGCAGGCTTGATCTAGAAAATATAGGGACACCTTGGATAGCATAGTGTCAATGAGCTGACTTCAGATAAAACTGATTGATTAACCCATATTGGGACTCAATGTTCCACACGTGTGCAACCCCTTACATGGGCAGAATTTGAAAAGACACATTTGCATATATATTAAATCTTACAGGTACTGACTCATGCAATTCAGATTTTTACACAGGTACTATACCCCTTCCAAAAAAGCTGCATGCTATGGACAAGGTGGTATTGGATACATGTACTAGGTGTCAGACACTAGTGAAAACACTGTATCACATTATATTGGAATGTAACAGAGTTTGTTCTTTTTGGCAGACTATTCAGGACAGCTGTAACCCATTGTTGAGATAAGATCATGCCTTCAGCCCTGAAATATGTGTTATCAGTGATTTCAGTACTAGCTTAATTGGCCACCAGAAACACCATAAGGCTCTCATCATAGCCTGTGCCAAATAGATAATTATCAAACACTGGCTTGACACTGAGGATTCCAGTTTTAAGGAATGGCATAATAAGATCGTATTTGCATTAACTGTAGAAAAAAATGATTGCCAGCTTGTCTGCCTATTTTTATACTTATCAACACAAATGAGAGAAGCTACATGCTCTCTTATTTCTACCTCAGTAATATAATTTGCTCTTTGGGTGAAGAATGGTAAGACTCTAACATATCTTTTACTGCTAAGACCAGACCAGTTGGGCACATAGGGCTCCTCCCAGTATGGGCTAGTCTGCCTTATGCCTATATTTTATAGTATTGTATCCAGGGGTGGGGAGGGAGTTTACTAGTTATGGCTTGTTTTATTGTTGCTTGTTGTTTTCTTGTGTATTACATGAAAACATTTTATTAAAGTTTATCAAATTAAAAAAAAGAAGGGGGTAAGCAACCTTGAGGAGATAGGGGAAGACAAGTGGTATGGGGGTTGGGCACCCCAGTCTGCTTATTGCTTAAAAAACAACAAAAAACAACGTGGGGTGGATGACCTGGATGGGAGGGGGTAGAAAGAAGCAGCACAACAGATGGTCACCCCTCCTGTCTGCTTATCTTCCAACACTGTCTATGATGAGAGCAAAAAAAACCATGTTAAGTACAGGGAAAAAGGTACTTTTTCAGTTTTTTAGCACTCCACATCTCAAAAAACTGTGCTAGATACTGTCACAAAACTTTTCACATTTTGAGACTCTTACAGCCTGACCATGTATGCCAAATGTTGGCCTATTTCATCAATGTATGCCAAAGTTATTAAGGTGCAAAATCCGAGGTTTAACATTGAACTGCAATGCAAACACATAAATGGCAAATATTTCTTCATGTGAGAAAAACAAAAATAAGACAAACTGCTTTGCCATGGGTGCTTTTTACATTGGAAAGGTTCAAAGACTGTTTTATTTTGCTGGTTAGCCTATCTGTTTAGTAACTGCACATTCATTTTGTTTTGTTAAATATTTCACAAGATGAACACATAACGATTATTATCATGTGTTTGTGTCTACAAACACTGTTGTCATATTGGAAGTTATGCTTTCATATGACTTACTGATGTAAACGCAGGAAAAATGGTCAAGCCATTGCTCCATAAAAAAAATATTAAATATGAAAAATGTTTGTCCCTGTTAGCACGTGTTTGCTTTTAAATGTTGAGTAGTGTGATGTTGAGTCTTTTGTACAGATTTGTTAGTTTTCTTTAGGGAAATGGGAAATTGCTGAAATACAAGCAATACAAAAACATTAACTATTAAAGCTATGTGTTCGTATGTTGAAACCATGTGTTTAGATTTTCGTTTTTATTTCACATAAAAACTGTTTAGGCAAAACCTAGTTTCAAAGGGTTTAGAGTCAGGTATAACAAAGGACTACAAATACAGAGTACATTCCAAGTATACAATACAGTAGCAATACAATTTAACACATTTAGACACATGTAGGGCAATGCAGTACAATAGGTGCTAACACAGTACTTAGTAGCACATAGGTATCATGTTGACATTGCATCCTAGATAAAATGTAATGGACATTTATACATTTGGGATTACATTTTGGGATGCCAGTGATGAACAACTGCATGATCAAGGAGGAGAAAGCAAGGAGAATAATTGGATTTAACAATTCAATAGATCAGTCAGATTTTAAGGAGTTGGGCAGGTCACTCCATTATTTAGTAAATCAGTATGAGAAACAAAATTGGCCAAGGAAGGTTTTTCTTCAAGAGAGTGGTGGGGTGTGTCTCACAACACCACTGCTAGTGTATTTACTATCCACAGAATTAAACATGGTCTGTAGGCAAGGGGCCAGAAAGCCTGTTAATGCTTTACAGCTGGTGACCAAGGTGTGATAGAGCATCCTCAAGCTGAGGTTTGGCCAGTTCAAGCTGTTGCATAGCACATAGGTTTGTGTGTAATTGTTTAGATCAAGTGCAAAGTGGAAGGCCCTATTGAGGAGACCCCTGACTCTGGACATCATACTGTCACTTGCAGAGCCATATACCACAATCCCATGATCAGTGATACTTGTGATGAAGCACTGCACAAGTAGTATCTTAATCTCATCGAGGAAATGTTTTTGTGCCTGTAGAGGACCCCTAGCCTAGAGCTGAGTGCCTTAACCAAAAGGCTGACATGTGCATTGAATGATAAAGTGCTGTCAAAAGTAACCCCAAGATTTTTAAAGGTTAGCACTTGTTCCAAGGTAGTCCCAGTTGTGGTGGTAATGGTTAGAATGGGGGGGGGGAGTGGGTGTTGTGACAGGCACCAAAAAGCATACATTTGTTTGTGTTCAGCATGAGCAGGTTGGAGGAGAACCCTTCCTAGATGGCAGTAAAGTCAGTCAGAAGCCTCAGTCTCAGTTTCTCAAGGCACTTGTCACTGGAGAAGATGACCGAATCATCCACACAGAGTAGAATATTAGTTGCCCTGCAGATGTCAGGTATATTATTTATAAATAGGATGAACAGAAGTAGTCCTAAGATTGACCCTTGGGGAACCTCAACGGTGACTAATCTATCCTGTTAAAGTACATTACAACATTTTACTGCTTGGGTTCTACCACTCAGGTAGCCTTTGAAATAGCAGGCTGAATCTTCAGAAATGCTTAGATTAAGTAGTTTCTGGCAGATGAGGGCATGGTTTACAAGGTCAAATTGTTTGGTAAGGTTTATATAAATGGACCCAGCCATTTTTCCTCTGTACAGGGTACAATAAATTGGGTCAGTAAACTCAAGGAGGGCAGTCATTGTCCTGAAGCTTTTTCTAAACTCATGTTGCTCATTTGTCAGTAGCTCATGCTGACTCAGGTATTGGGCAAAGCTCATCATTTTCTACTGTTTCTACGTGTTTTGATAGAGGGGGTAAGATGGAGATTGGGTGGTAGTCAAATGGCAGGCTATGGTCACCCCTTTTAAAAACTGGGGTCATGTAGGCTTTTTTTTCATAGTTCTTGTACTTGCCCTGTGGATAGGGACAGACTTAAAAATACTCTGAAGTGGGCAGGTGACTTCGATAAGTATTGCTTCGAGCAGTTTCATATCTATGCTAGCTGGGCTAAGTCTAGTCTTAATTCTGGCTCCTGCTAGGTACCCATGTGTATCAGTCCAATTTATCCTTTTGAAGTAGAAATTAGGTATAATGGGGTGGTTTGGTACATCTCCAACTGCAGCAGAGTGGGTAATAGGGTCCTGTATGTATGACGTTAAGTCTCTAAATGTTTTGTTAAAGGAGTTGGCAATGTTCTTGTCCACTTTAACTGTGATGCCACCAGCTACAGTGGAGTGGAGCAGTGCTTTTTTTAGAGTGGCCCATGATGTTGATGATGCCCTCCCATAGTTGTTTAGGATGGTTAATGAGTTTTCTTCATTGGATTTTGTAAAACTCAGCTCTGACTTCTTTAATCCAGAATTTTACAGTATTCCACAGCTCCTTGTATTTTTAAGGTATTTATTTTGGTCAACATTCGGGCAGTGTACTGTATATGGTGCTGGTAAGTGCCTGGGAGGGGGAGCTTGAGGGACATGACTGATGGCAACTGCTGCAGTATTGTTGTTTTTTTGTTGCCTCCCCAAAGTCAGCAGTCATGTACTCCTCTTTCAACTGCTTCTATAGAGATTTCAGTCGGCAGTCACAGACTCCACTCCCAAGCATGAAAGAATGAAGCAATCCATGTTATAGTGATGAGGTGGCAGTGAACTATAAAGAAAAAAAAATCTTCCAAGGCTTTTCTGGCTTTGCTTTGCTTTATGTGATAAACTTTGGGGGGGGGGGGCAGGCTAGCAGTACTGTTATCAGTGCGTGGTGGTATGCAGCAACAATTAATAAGTTAGTTGCAAGAATTATTGAGCTGAGCACTCCCAATCTCAGACCAAAAGTAATTTCTTGTTCTATTTAGCCCAACTATGGTCCCAGTTAATAAAGCTACAAAGTACACCTGGCCCCTGACCCCTGCGTTTTTGTTATCTGGGACAGATTTATTTAAAAGTTAGCTGAACTTTGATCCTAGCCTAGCACTGCTATTTGGAAGAAGCAATGTTGTACTCTGACTTTCATTCAGACTAGGAAAAAAAACAGAAAGCTCCAAGCTGCCTGTAGGACTTTATTTAGTATTTATTTATTTGTGTTACTCTTTACATTGTTTGGCACTCACTACATAATTACAAAATGATTCTTAAAGGCCCAGGTGAGTTGGTAACTGTAGTTTTCATCACATTGATAGTTCTAGGACCTTTCTTGCTTATGTGCTTTCTTGCTGTTTGGGATAAACACTGCTGGGTACTTGCTGCTTTTTTGCTGAGAGAGACAGAGGGAGAGAATGGAGGGAGAAGAGAGAGAGAGAGAGAGACAGAAGTGGAGAAGAGAGAGAGAGAGACAGATGGGGTTAAGAGAGAGACAGACACAGGGGAGAAAGACAGAGAGAGAGGCAGAGGGAAAGAAAGAGAGAGAGAGAGAATGGGGGGGAGAGAGAGAGAGAGAGTGGGGGGAAGAGAAAGAGGGGAAAGAAGGACCATGCCTCTCAGCTTTCCCTGATTTTTAGGGATGTCTCTGATTTTGCCTCAAAATTTTCCTGTTCCTCCTACAATTTGTGTTTCTGTGACTGAACAGTGAGTATACTGTATGCTCACAATATTGTCAAACAGAGTTACAGATTTGCTCTTTTGCAGACAAAGTATTTTACACCAATACTCTTATGGTGCCTGCTTCAGGGGATAGAAACAATTGTTTAACAGTGTTCCTCATTTTATTTCTTTGTCACTGATATTTTAAGCCATGTCCCTGATTTATGAGGGAGGGGGTTGAGAGGTATGAGAGAGGGAGAGAGACTGAATGAGAGGCAGATGTGGGGGTGGGGATGGGGTAGAGAAGAGAGGGAAGGAGGAAAATAGAGTAAGGGGGAGGATAGGGATGAAGAGAGATGGTGTCCCTCACTTGAATCTGTCATTACTTGAAATTTTTCTGGAAACTATTTGTGGTGTGCCCACTATTGCTTGCTATAAATCTGTGGCTGGGGGTGGGGAGAGAGGAGAGAGTGTGCATGTGTGCTTGTGTGTGTGTGTGTGTGATATCCTCTTTACTACCCCCAGAGTTTATTCACACAGCTATCAGTGAAGCCAATTAAAGTTGTAAGACTGGGAATAAGAGATATTCTGAAAACAAACATAATCCATGGTACACTATACCTCAGACTCGTTTTTCACTTAACCTACTCTCTCAAACTAAAAAGGGAGCATGGGGGTGTATGACATGATCAAGTGGAAATGTTAAGCTATGCCCATTTTTGTACAAGTTTTTATATGTTAAATAATATGAATGCAGGTCATTATTTTATCCAGTACTGCAATGAAAAATGCTGAACATAAAGTATTCTTTCATAGCTGAATACATTTTACCTATATCTTAATGTCAGGGTGACATTCACCAATAGGCATAAGGGGCAGTTGCTATGGGTCCAAAGTAGAAGAGGGCCCCCAGAGACAGTTCATTTTATTTAATTGTTTTTCTAGCAGCTGTGCTCCTGTGTTTGCCAGCCACACTTTATTTTTAGTTGTTGGTGGGGTAGGGGGAGAAAAACCGAGCCAAAGCCCTGAAGAGTGAGTGAAATGAAAACAGCATGCAGAGTGTGCTGTTCTAGCGCAAGTCACCCTTTCAATTTCATTCCTAGGCTCCATTTAGATGTAGTGCAACAGAAAGTGGTATTCAGTCCTCTAAGTGTTAACCAAGCCACCCAAGTGTTCTGTGTTTTTCCCCTACTTTGACTTAAAATACTTCACATTTGTTGGGTGGCTGCTTTCTAGTTGGGTCATGGCTGTGAGTGCCTGAGTTCTACTAGATCGGGTAAAATCTGCAATTATTTTGAAGCTTGGCAATGTATTTACTGTTTTATAGCGTAGGCTAAATTACTAACATTTTTAACAGTAGTTTGTTGTCCTGTCTCCTGTGAGAGAAATGAATGGAAGATTGGGTCTCCTTTATCGTGGGTTTAATGACTGCATTTAAACCTGCATGTCTCCACACCTGCATATTCCATCACAGTGGGCTGGGCAGGAACAGTATCCCCCTCCCAATTATTGCAAAACAGGAAAGGGGTTAAATGCAAGGGGCAGGGCACCCTACAGGTAGGGCAGGGGGCTCAAAGTTTATGGTGGGGTTGGTTGTGTGAGACACTATTTATTATACAGAACAGGGAAGCACTAATGGGGAGGTGCAGAACAGGTGTGTGATTAGTAGGGGCATTCACTGTGTACACTTTCAAACCTGCACATCAGGGTAGCCAGAGTGCACACTGAGTAGCAAGCAACTGTGCCAGCTACATTAGCCATGGTGCGCCTTCTTTTTACAATGACCCTGGGGGTGCCCAATCCCCCAGTGTTGCAACCGGAAATCCTTTATGTTTTTTTTTTCACACATCAAAATAAGAAAATCATCCATCATTGTCTGTTGCAGCGTTATCCCCCCAACTCATCCACTCAGCCGCCCCAAACCTTTATTTACCCACCAGAAAGTCCAGTGCCGTAATGCTGTCTGACCGCAGACATGTCTTCACTTTTCAAAGCTCATCACTTCAAAGATCATGAACTGAAGAAACAGGTATGCAGCACAATGTATTTCAATGGGGTTTGAACCTAATGCCAAAAGTGCCAAACACCACTGCAAATACCTGCAAGCGAATGTTCAGCATTGACAAATGCTTGTTACCTTCTGTGTCAAGTAGCAGGAATGTCTGAGAGATTTTAGTAAGATAGCTCTAGAATGGCCTCTATATTTAAGTAATTGTGCTGTATATTACAAAATACGGCAACAGTGAAAGGGGGGCAAAATGTCTCCCTGGGCCTGTGTAGTAGCACAGTAGGCAGGAGTTATGGTGTCATGCCACATGGAGGTGTAAAAGGATTCCTTAGTTGCAGGTATGTTATTAGCTGCTGCCAACATTCCAATTAAGGCCATAAGATGTATGCTAAGGTTTTTACTTGAGAAGGTGGCCATATTTTGAATCTGAGACAAGGTGGGGGGCAACTGAATATATGTTTCCCTGAGATGATGTATTGTATTTACTTACTGTAAGTGCAGCAAGTAGCATGGTTTACCTACATATGACATCACTGAACAATTAGATTGGTATCAGTGTTGGCCATCTAAGGTACAACACCTTTGAGTATCGGAACCCCTGTTTCACAGTATTGCAAAAACACAGGTAGATTATTTACATGTAATGACCCATTTAACAGGCAATATGCCCATCTAACAGCCATCCCTAGGCTGCCTGTTTTCACTTCCTTTAACGCTCAATTAAAGACCAGGAAGGTAATCTGGTAGTTATGGGGGCAACATCAATGAGAGCAGTACAGACACAGCTTGTTGCTTTTACTATAGCTTAGCAAGAGCAGGTAAATTATCTTGTTCAAAACTAGGGGCAACAACTATATGAAAAGTTCAAGGCATATTTGGTTGCAATTTTTGTGACTGTCTAGCAAAGGCATGTAACCTAATAAACTAAAGAGTTGCAACTCTACTCTGCTAGCAGTTAGAGAGGCACAGTTGGCTGATATATCCTAAAAAGACTGAAGGAGACTGCACTGGCTGTGGACTGTACAGTTAAACTCTAAACCTGAGGAGTAGACAAAAAAAGAGCAGCTGATTCAGTAAGCAAGTAGAGTATTAGGCAGAGTAGGCAAAACAAAGCTGCTAATTCAGTAAACAAGTACAGTATTAGGCACTGAATGATAGATTGTTTGTTAAAGTCTAATAGGGGGTAGTAAGCAGTCTATGCAGAATACCAAGAAAACAACTATAATAGCAGTTAACTGGGTACAGTATGTTGGAATTTCATAGAGGGCTGCAGTTGTACTGGCTTGGCTAAGTAGTTTTACTGAAGGCAGATGAAACAGTACAGCTGGGTAGGTAGGTAAAATTCAGGGTTACCCAGAAAGGGTGTTGGTAAGGTAAGGGGTAAGGGGACATTTTTTAACCAGGAAAGGAACACTGAGCTGAAGCTTGTTTCCAGGTATGACCTGGGAGCACAAGAAAAGTTAAATGACTTGCTCACGGTCACACAGTATGCAGGTGGGGGCTGTGGGATTCAAACCTAGGTCTCCAGGTTTGCAGCTCTGTGCCCTAAACCACTGTGCTATACTGCCTTAAAGGGACTTGGTAGATTCTGGCATGTAAGCCACTCAGGAACAGGGATACAAACCAGTCCCTTGTGAGTCAGATCGTGTGGAGGCTGTCAGTAGGTGCTGGAATTGGGCAGTGTGGCTGTCCAATGGCCAACTCTAGACTAACTCCTAGCAGACTCCTTTCATTGCCCTATGCTCTTGAACCTTTGGTCAAAGACTGTAGCAGAGGATCGCTAGTGGAGTCACCCTAACAAGGAATGGGTTGCCACAATCAGGACGGATGGCAGGTTCCACTGGGGAAGGAATACACGCCACTCTAGATTGATGTCTTTGTCTGAATTGTGCCATTTACCAGTGGTCAGAAGGAGGGAGAGTTGCATAGCAGTTGAAACGAATTCTGGATGACCCCTCAGTCTGAAGGCAATGGTGGAAATTGCTAGAAATAGTAACCTTCAAGTTATGCTTTCATATGACTTAGTGATGTGAATGCAGGAAAAATGGTCAAAACATTGTTCTTTAAAAAAGACTAAATATGTAAAAGTGATGTCCCTGTTAGCATGTGTTTGCCTTTAACAGTTAAGTAGTGTGCTGCTTGAGTCCTGTTTTTAAAGATTTGTTATCTTTATTTAGAGAAACAAGAAATTGTTGAAATACAGGTAATATGAAAACATAACATTTAAAATCATGGGCTCCTGCCTTCAACAGTATGCCATAGGTGTGGGAGCGAGGATGGAATGTTAAACCATATGTTATGGGACAGTCAAAAAATAGTGCCATTTTGGCATGTCATACAGAACTCCCATGATCCTCTTTTAGGTCTGGAGGATTTATTTACTCCTGAAGTTTGTTTAGTTAGCATCTATCCACCCAGCCTACCTAACGTACGTAAAGCCCATATGGCATTGATTGCTATAGTGGCCAAACTCATTATTCTTCACCATTGGAGAGACACTGTGGCATTGCACTACAAAGAGTGGCATCATGAAATTATCCTGGTCTTAATGATTGAAAAGCTTATTGCATTTCTACAACATTGTCAGCATCTCTATCATACTACAGTATGCGCCAAATTAAATGGACACACTTGTAGAGGACATCCGCTTCTAACGGACGATTCCCCATTGCCCAAAGCCATTTATTATATGGCTCAATATTAAAATAACCTGATCAAGTGGACCTATTATTCCACATTTAGCAGCTGCTGAGCAGCTAATTAACAACTCCCTTGAAACCTCAGACAGGTGCTAATTGTTAGTTTGTCAGTATTCAGGTGGTGTTAACTCTATGGTGTTGTTTTTCAATCACTTCAGCACTTCAGCCCAGTATTTAATGCGTTACTCACTAACAGCATTCATAGGCCAGGAACCCCCAAGAAGATGACAAGAAGATAAAACAGAAGTGGAAGCTGAGGTTCTAGTCACACCTACTATTGTCAGAAATGCACTCTTGACACTTCACAGAGCTGCAGGTGATATTGTCCCTTGGTGGGGTCAGGTCACACTAACAGAGTCCACCTGGAAGAACTACACACTCACTCCAAAGAAACAAACATTGATTGTGGATTACTTGTGCCCAACCCAAGATTAAGTAATAAATAAAAGTTAGCACAGTGTTTGGGATGCTAGAACAACGTTCACTGAAGGAGCTGTAATTCACTTGTTTGTTATGTGTTACTGTATCAGTTTTGTCTGTCATTGTCGGTCATCTGTACCCGTCCCATCACATTCAAAGATCCTGTATTGTGGCCTCATTGATGTAATGGATGCTGCTTGAAATGGATTCAATGGCGTATGTCAAACTAGTCCATTACAAGTGGCACATACTGTACATGGGAGCCACAGTACACTTTAATATCTCTATCTCCCTCAGATAAATAATAGTTCTTACCTATATCCAATAAACATTCAGTGCTTGATTATAAACACTTGGGGCTTTCTTCTGTCTTGGCTCATCAATAGAGGTCATAGGCACAAGGGAAGGGTATTGGGATCCGGGGGCGGGATGGAGAAGAGAGACAGTGTATGATAGGGAGGTTTTGTTAGCTAATTTATTTTGTTTCCTCTGATATTACAGCCACTGTTACTGTGTATATTACTATTCATGTATTGTTTACTGTTATGGTGTTAAAAAAAATCAATAAAGCTTATTTGATTAAAAAAAATCAAACCATGGGCTCGATTTTTAAAACCCTGAGAAGGTCGCAAGTCTCTGGTGTGCTGATCATTTGGCACATAGGGGCTGTGGTGTTCTCCCAGCTGGCAATCAGTATTTTCAGTCCTGAGCACTAAATGCCACAAGTTAGACCAGCTTTTCCCTGGTCTAACTTGTGCCATTTGGGAGGCCCTTTTTGTATGGGGCTTGTACCAAATTTTTGGTGCAAGGTGCCATAAACTGAGGAAACTCACAACTGCATCAGATGTACTAAAATCGGGTACAGTTGCTTCAAAGGAGTTTGCCGAAGCTGTGCCAAACAATGGGGTTGATGCAGAGCTGGATACAAGCCCTGCATCTCACTTTGAAAATTGAGCCTATAGCCTCACTTACAGTTTTCAAGAAAGCTTTAAACTATGAATTAAAAAGAGTACTGTGAATGCTACTCTACTCTGCATAGGCATGGAGTCTTTCTGTTAACAGTGTATCTGGGTCAGTCAGATCCTTCTGTAACAAACCATCTGTATACAATTTATATTATTTATTTATTTTTATTTTATTTATTTAAAATTTGGTGACCGGGTAGGCCCACTGAGCCCCGAAGGTCCCTTTTTCAGGGGCAACCCGGGATAACAATACATATTTTCATACAGAGATAGACTTGGGTTACAGAGTAGTTTCAGGTGTGTGAGCAGGCTACAGCCATGGTTATCATCATGCATCAGTCCTTACAAATATGTTGACAGTAGAATTAACAAAAGGTGCAGAAGAAATGTAATCTTACATGGTAAGCTCATTGTTTACTACTGGCATGGTTCAGTGGAAAGTTAGCTGTGGTACTATGTCTTGAGGGAAGCACCGTGGAACCTGATAAGTGCTAGGAGGATCTGGATATTAGGAGGATAGAAGCAAGTGGGGGGGTTCATGAGCCATGGCAATGACAAGTGCTAGTATCAGAATATAGGCTTTGAGTCTGGTGCGGAAGCTCATCAGTGAGGAGGCTTCCTGCACTAGGGGTGTGAGTTTGTTCCACAGGTAGGAGGCTGAGTAGGAGAATGATCTGCCACCAGCGTTAGTCCTGACTCTGGGAACTTCAAGCAGTGTACGTCCAGATGTCCTTATGCTCCTGGGGTTATGTTTGAGTGCGATAGTTTCAGCGATGCTGGGTGGAGCTGAAGAACTGAGTAGCTGGAAGTTCAAGCAGAGCAGGGGTTAGTGGAGACGAGAGGTCAGCAAGGGCCAGCATAGCTGGGCAAATGTGTCACAATGGTGCCTTCATGAGTGGTCCTGGGTAGCAAACTGGGCTACCTTGTTATACAGGATTTGCATCTTGGTGATCTCCTGCTTGGCCATGCCCTGTAAGATCAGGGCAGCGTAAGTCAGGGTGGGGAGGAGGACACTTGTGGTGATTGAGGTCCTGGCCTCAGGGATGAGCTGGTCTTTTAGCCAGTACAGAATACAAGGTTTGCAGTGTATGGTCTTGGTTACCTGATTCACATGGTACTTGAAGGTAAGGCAATGATCCAATGTTAGACCTAAGTATTTTAAGGAGGGCACAAAATCAATGTTGTTTCCTGAGAGAGCAGTGAGTTGCAGAGATTTAGACCTGTCATTTCCATGGGCGTTGCATCCGAATAGCATCACCTTAGTTTTGCCTGCATTTAGGACCATTCTATTTGCTCTCATCCAGGCCTGGAGAGATGCTAGGTCAGCTTAGAGAAGGGGACCTAGAGCTGCAATGTTATCCAGGGATCAGTAGATGATGGTGTCATCCGCGTACTGAATGACCGAGCTTCCCCCACGGTGGAGGCTTAGGTCGTTAGTAAATATGGAAAAAAGGAGTGGACTGAGGATTGAGCCTTGTGGTATTCCCTCTGTAAGGGGTAGAGGACCCGAGGCAGCACTCTTCCAGATGACCCTCTAGGATTGGCTCGATAGGTAACTCCCAAACCATTTGAGGGCGAGGGGGTCTAGGCCAATTTTATCCAGTTTTAGTAGCAGGAGTTTGTGATCCACAAAGTCAAAAGCCTTGGACAGGTCTATAAAGACGGTGCCAGTGGGTGTCCCATTATCCATTGCTCTGAGCAAGTCATTCGAGAGATGGATGAGTGCTGTGTCAGTCCCATGGTTAGTTCCAAAACCATGCTGTGAATGTGCAATTAGCTGATGGGACTCCAGGTAGACATGGAGTTGGCCATAGACTAACCTTTCCTGTAGCTTTGCAAATGTACTGAGCAGAGAAATAGGCCTGTAATTGCTTATGTTTTCCCTGGAGCCACCCTTGTGAATAGGGTCCACGTTGGCATGTTTCCACTGGTCCAGAACAGTCCCTTCAAGTAGGGATATGTATATGACCTTGATGCAAGCCATGCTTCACCCTTTGAAGATCAAGCCCTATGTGTTCATATACTGAAACCACGTGTTTGTATCATGAAAGTTATGCCTTCATATATCTTAGCAATGCAAATGCAGGGAAAATGGTCAAACCATTGTCCCTTGAAAAATATTAAGTATGCAAAATTGTTATCCCTGATAGCATGTGTTTGCCTTTAAAAGTTAAGTAGTGGGACCCCCAGTGGGGCAGAGGGTTGAGACACTGGCGTCTTACCTCATCCCATGCCTGCGACCCGGGTTCGGGAATGGACTTGGGTCGTCGGGGGCTGGCAGGGGTGGGAGAAGATCTAGCATCTGTAGGACTGCTCTCCACTCCTCTCCTGGGGGTGGGTAGTGGGGTCTTGTTGCACCGCAGCGGCCTCCAGTGGAGACCAGAAGCACTGCTGACGCATGCAAGAAAGAGGGAGTAACTAGAAAAAGCGGAAATACCACTTCACAGTAGCTGGATGACAGCTGCCCGGTGCTGTGAGGCCATCAAGGTCCTACCGAGCTCTCCGCCTCAGCAGTATCCCTGGGGCTAAAGTAGGAGTGCTGGTCTGCCCCTTGGCTGGTGCCTTCCCCCTCGGAGGATGGGGACCCATCCGGCGAAGGGTTACGCCGCGTCACCCTGGGGATCGGCTGCGATCTGAGGCGGAATCTCGGAGGGCGTATGGGTCGGAGGACTGCCTTGGCAAGCCTGAAGGAGTGGCTGCCGTGGAGCACGTAGGGGTAGAAAGAGATAATGCAAAAAAAAAAAAAAGTTAAGTAGTGTGCTTATAAGTCCTTTTTACAGATTTGTTAGTTTTAGAAAAATAGGAAATTGTTGAAATACAAGTAATACAAAAGCATAACAATTAAAGCCATTTGTTTGTATGCTGAAGCCATGTGTTTAAGCCACACTGGGTGAACACCTGGGATCCAGTGATCATTACACAGTGTGGTTCAGCACGAGGACAGTGGCAGAGTCAAGCCACACAAAGTTGAGGGTCCTGGATTTCAGGAAGGCAGACTTTACTAAGATGGGGAGGGATATGTCTCAAGCATGCACTGGAATGGAGGGGCAAAAGGGAGGATTGGAAGAGCAGTGGGCCCGTCTGAAAGGAGCCATAGTGGAGGCAACAAACCTTTGCATTAGGCAAGTAAACAAGGACAAGAGAAAAAGAAAGCCAATATGGTTCTCAAAGGTAGCAGCCGGGAAGGTAAGGGTGAAAAAGATGGCTTTTAGGAAATACAAGGAAACACAGCTGGAGGAGGACTGAGTAGTGTATCTGGATAAACAGAGGGAGGCAGGGAAAGCAGTCAGGAGTGCAAAGGCACAAACAGAGGGAAAAAATAGCACAGGAGATAAAGAAAGGAGACAAGACCTTTTATAGGTACATTAGTGAAAAGAAAAAAAAAACAGGGGTGGGATAGTAAAGTTTAAAGGGAAGAAGGAAAGTATGTGGAAGGGGACCTGGAAAAAGCTTCAATACTGAACAAATACTTTTGTTCTATATTCACAGAAAAAGAAAGTGAAGGACCACAGTTAGGCAACATGAACAAATATAGGAGGGAGATGGACACCAGTCCATTTACAGAGGTCAGAGCCCTAAAGTAACTCACAAAACTGAAAGTGGACAAGGCAATGGGACTGGATGGGATACAGTCAAGAATATGACGGGAACTATGGGAGGTGCTGGCGCCATCACTGGCAGCACTGTTCAATGAGTCACTTGATACAGGAGCGGTTCCAGAGCACTGAAGGAGGGCAGATGTAGTCTCTCTTCACAAAAGTGGCAGTAGGGATGAGGTTGGAAACTATACACCAGTCAGCCTTACCTCAATCATGGGGAAGATTATGGAATCACTATTTAAACAAAGGATCGTGGAACATCTTGAAGCCAGGGGAACACAGGATCTGAGATTTTATTTTTTATTTATTTATTGAAATGTTTCACCAGGAAGGTACGCTGAGCAACAAGTTGCTCATCTCCCAGTGTGACCTAGGGAAATAGCATGGGTCTGCGAGATAGAATTGATTCACAGCAGGAAGGTCATGTCAAACAAATCTAATTGAGTTCCTTGACTGGGTGACTAAGATCGTGGATCGGGGGGAACGGTGGATGTTGCCTACCTGGATTTCAGTAAGGCCTTCAATACCATTCTACATAGAAGACTTGTGAACAAGCTGGGCACCCTGGGAGTGGGTCACAAGGTGGGAAACTGGGTTAGGAACTGACTGCGTGATAGAAGACAGAGGGTCGTGGTAAATGGTACTGAATCTGTGGAACGCAGGCTGACCAGTGGGGTGCCACAGGGATCAGTCCTGGGCCCAGTCCTGTTTAATGTCTCCATAAGTGACATTGCAGAGGGGCTGGAGGGGAAGATGCACCTATTTACAGATGACACTTAGATCTGCAACAGGGTGGACACTCTGGAAGGGGTGACAAACATGAGAAGGGACCATTGATAAACACGAGGAACAGTCCAGCCTGTGACAGCTGAGATTCAATGTGAAAAAGTGCAAAATCATGCATTTGGTGCACAAAAAGCCAGGGGATGATTACATGTTGCGGGGAGAGAAACTGATGGTCACCAAACAGGAAAGGGATTTGGGACTAATTATATATGATGACCTAAAGATGGCCAAACAATGTGCCAAGCTGTGGGGAGAGTCAGTGGGATGCTGGGGTGCACAGGGAGAGGTATCACCATCAGAAGGAAGAGGTGGTGATGCCACTGTGCTGATCATTAGTGAGGCCTGATTTAGAATATTGTGTCCAGTTCTGGAGGCTGCATCTCCATAAGGACATAGTCAGAGTGGAAGCAGTTCAAAGAAGGGCAACAAAGATGGTGCAGGGACTGCACCAAAAGTCATATATATTCCCTGGAGGAGAGAAGAGACAGGGGAGATATGACAGAAACCTAAAAATATTTAAAAGATATAAATAGGGCATCAGAGGGTAGCATCTTTCAGAAAAGGAGATGTCCAGGAATAAGGGGGCATGACATGAAGTTGGAAGGGGGTAGACTGAGGAGTAGCATGTGGAAGTATTTTTTCACTGAAAGGGTGGTGAATGTATGGAACAGACTCCAACGGAGGTGGTGGGGGCTAACACAGTGGGGAGATTCAAACATGCATGGGACAGGCATAGGGGAACCCTAGCAATGGGAACGAGGAGGTAAAGCCTGAGATTAAGTAGGGTCTGGAGCTTTTACAGGAGGCAGGGAAAATGGGCAGACTAGATGGGCCTAATGGTCCTTATTTGCCATCAATTTCTATGTTTCTATGTTTGTATCATAAAAGTTATGCTTTCATATGACTTAGCAATGCAAACGCAGGAAAAATGTTCAAAGCATTGTTCCTTGAAAAATACTAAATATATATACTTTTTTTCTGATAGCATGTGTTTGCCTTTAAAAGTGAAGTGGTGTGTTTTTAAGTCCTTTTTACAGATTTGTTAGTTTTAGAGAAATGGGAACTTGTTGAAATACAAGTAATACAAAAGCATAACTATTAAAGCCATGTGTTCATTTGCTGAAAACGTGTGTATGAATCGTAAAAGCTATGCTTTCATGCTACTTAGTGATGTGAACATAAGAGAAATGGTCACGTCATCACTCCTTGGAAAAACACCAAATATGTAAACTCATTGTCCCTGATAGCATGTGTTATCCTTAAATGTAGTGTGCCTTTGAGTCCTTTTACAGATTTGTATCAAAAAAGTTATGCTTTCATACGAGTTACCAAAGTCAATGCAGGAAAAATAGTCAAACCATTGCTTCTTGAAAGAATTCTAAATATGTAAAATTGTTGTCCCTGATAACATGTAGTAGTAATAGCTTTATAGGGCCCCCTTCCCAGAAGGCTCAGAGCACCATACAGAGAGAAAGAAAATAAATAGATAAAACAGCCCAAATAACTCAAATAATAGTTTAAAATATATTCACTGTAGCAACAAGATCATATATCATCACTCTCAAAGGTCTGATTAAACAAGAAGGTTTCCCATTTTAAAGGCCTGCACTGGGTGGGCCTTCCTCAGTTCCCTAGGCAACAAATTCCATAACAGAGGACTGGCTACTTCAAAAGTGTTGACTCCGAGCCAGCCCAGTGGTTCTGAGGGATGAGGCACTGGATGCTAAACCTCTCTCCACACCGGTGACATGTGTTCAGAATTGAGTGCAGGCTGTCGGGGGTTAGCAGGGGGGAGGAGAAGGATTGGCGTCCACCGGACAGCTGTCTTTCTCAGGGTGGTGAACTCTGGCAGTTAGATTACCTGGTTTTGCAGCGGAGCTAGGAGTAGGGAGCACCAATCCCACACATGGGGGATTGGGAAGCGACACAGACACTAGATGGGGTCGTGCATGGAAGCGTGCGTGGCAACAACGTGGGAATCATTGCATGCACCATCCCAGGGAAGAGAAAAACCAGGAAAAAAGTTTGCCCCCAGAGGATGAAGGAGGGAGCTTGCAGGCCTAGTACCTGACTAGCCATGGCACAGGGAAGTATCTATCCGGTCTCAGGGGGAAGCCCCCTCCCCCAACCCCACTGGGGGGTAAGCTCTGGAGCCACTCCTGTGCCGGCTGGTGGATGCCGGAGCGATGAGGCTGGGGGTCCCTCCAAATTGTGAGGGCTGTTGGGGTCAGGAGCATAAATACCATCAAAAAAAAAGTGTTGCCTGCAGAGGATAGCCCACAGGACTAAAAGGAGGCCATCCGCAGAGGAGTGAAGAGGACATAAGGATTGGCATAAGGATTGGACAGGTTGCAGGAGCTTTAACAGGTAGTCCGGGCCCATGTAGGGCTTTATAGGTTAAAAGACCAATCTTAAAGGTAACTTGCCACCTCACTGGCAGCCAGTGCAGATCATGCCGCACCGAGGTCACATGGCTTAACTGTGAAAGGCCAGTCAGCAACCTGGCAGCTATATTCTGCACCAGCTGCAAGCATCACATGGTACCTCCACTAACCCTGAGGTGGAACATATTGCAGTAACTGAGCATAGACTTTCACACACATATGCAGCAGGGTTGCCAGGACTTCAGGAGGGATAAGGGAATAAATTCAGTTGATATTCCTCAGATGGTGAAAGCCACTCTTAACTATGGCTGACACCTGAGCTTCTAGTGTCATCCGTTTGTCAAAAATTACCCCCAGATTTTTCACTTTTGCAGAGGCTGACAGATTGGATGACTTGAGATGATGTCCTGTCTCCTCTATGATTACTTCTGCTTCCCCTTTCTGATCTTGTTTGATCACTAGCATGTCAGTCTTATCCAGGTTAAGCCTCAGACAACTAGATTCCATCCATTACCCGATTTCAGCTAAGCATAAATTTTGCACCTTGGCAGTGTTTAGTGTCCCTGATGTACAAGACAAATACAGCTGGGGATCATCTGCTTTGTGGTGAAAATTCAACTTGTACTGTTGAATGATCTCTCCCATGGGCAGCATGTGCACTGCAAACAACATGGGTAAGAGGGCTGAACCTTGGGACAGACCAAAAGACAGGGAAATTGGGAATGATGAGAAAGTACCCATCATCACTCTTTGCATCCTATCCCTGAGATAAGACTCAAACCAGCAGATGATAGTGACGGTGAGTCCAACATCCTCCTTCTGATGATCCAACAATAACCAATGGTCCACCGTGTCAAATGCTATTCCCCCTTGTCTCTTTGTCTGAGAAAGTCATTATGCATGCTGACTAATGCTATCTCAGTGCTATGCCATGATCTGAAACTAGATTAGAGGAGCTCATAGAGGTCATGGGCTGAGAGGTGTGCCTCAGACTGCAGTGCCACAACCTTATCGATAATGTTACCTAAAAATGACAGGTTAGAGACTGGGCGATAATTCCCTGGAACATCTGGGTCCAAAGCTGGCTTCTTAAAGAGGGGTCAAATCAGTACATCTTTCATTGCTGCGGGAAAGACCCCATTCAACAAGGAGCACCAAATTATCCCAGTGAACACTGACTCCAGAGACCCAGTGCAACTCACTAAGAGATGCATGTGGCCTGGGTCTAGTTCATGAGACGTGGGCTGCAGCTCTGAAATCACTTCTCAGACCTTGTCCATCAAGATCAGCTGAAACTTCTCCCAAGACTGCTGAGTGCATCCAAGGGATCTTTGTCCAACTCTTCTGGGCCATTACAGCCCATCTGGAGAGATCCTAACCTGAACACAAGACACTCTTTCCAAGAAAAACCAAGTGAACTCTTTGCACTTGGCTGTTGATGATGCTCTTACTGACTGAAGACAGGCTGGATGTAATAACGTGTCCAGAGTACGGAAGAGATGAGCCAGTCAATTTCTCCCAGCCGCTATCTCCCTGGAGAAAAATCCTGCTGTTTTATGGGACATTGCCCTTTGATATTCATTGTAATGAATTTTCAAAGCCATTTTCTCCTCCTCAACCCTGGACCTTCTCCACCAGTGCTTTAACCTCTAACTCCTGTTATTCAACTCCCTGAGCTCCCCATCAAATAATGGGGACCCTATCCATGAAGCCCTGGGTAGTACACGGATCAGTGTTACACTATATAAGACTTTGTTCACCGCGCAATTATAGCTTGAGACTGCATTCTCTGATGTTATTTCATAAGCTGCCAACATCTCCAAGATGTTCATCATTGCTAGTAGTTCTTCCAGGCCAAGCCATTTTATAGGGTGGTTGTTAACCATCTCAACAGAGGGAGGGCTAGAGGAGGGCACCCTGAAGGAGAACTTCATAGTGAAATGATACGACCAACTGACCAAACCAATCTTGAGGTTACTTACCATGGACCCCAGGGAGAAGACCCAGTCCAAGGCATGCCTGTCTTGGTGAGTCATGGAAATAACAACTTGTGCAAGGCCCAGTCATTCCATCAACTGGAGGAAATCTCTTCCAAAGTGCAAGAGTTCATCACCAACCCAGACATTAAAGTCACCCAGAATAAGCCATCTGTATGTCTCCAGCACCACCCTGACAATGAAGTCCATGATTTACTGCAGGACCCCCCCCCCCACATGTCCCGGAGGACTGTACACCAAAACGATCCTGCACCTGGATCCCCAAACACAGACATGCATTCAAGTGATGTGGTTCCCCCACTAGGTTCACCATAAAGTTCAACCCAGTTCTAAAACAGATGGCCATCTCCCCTCCCACAGTCCCTCCTCGGGCAATGAACCATGGAGAATCTAGCTGGGATTTCCACCTCCAACACAGACCCAGCATCATCACCAAGCCAGGTCTCCGTGATGCAAGCCAGATCAATAGAGGAACCCAAAATTAAATCTTCCATAATGGCAGTCTTGTTCCTCATCAACCTAGCATTGTATAACACTGCCAAAAGAGGACAAAGTGAGACAGCTGGCCCACTGACTACCTGACATTTGGTCCAGTGGTAACCCTGGGTATGGGAACTAGGCACCTTTCACCTCTCTCTAGTTACCATTTTTCCCCAGTGCATCTCATGGTCCTGACTATTCTAATCATGCCTCCCCTTTAGTGCTCCTCACATCCCACTGCCAACATCATTGTCTCCTCACAATCCCCACTTCCCTGTGTGTTTGCCTTTAAAAGTTAAGTAGCGTACCTTTAAGTCATTTTTACAGATTTGTTAGCTTTATTTAGAGGAATGGAAAATTGTTGAAATACAAGTAATACAAAAACATAACTACTAAAGCCATGTGTTTGTATCTTAGAAAATGGGCTTGAAAAATAAAGCATCCTGATTGGCTGAAAGCCATGGTCAGGCATGCATTTATTTTTCAATAGATGCACAGCAAATAAAAAGTCCAAGCTCAAACTTGTCTTATGCCCACAAAAGTAGCCTTGTGCCTAGCTTGCTTCCTCATTGGCTGAAGCAGTGAGCACACATTTCAAAGTGTCGCCATTTTTTTTTTTACCTTAGCGAGTGACAGAGACCAAATGAGCCCACCACACACTAAGTCAAATACAGACCCCTGGCAAACTGTTGTTTTATTTAGCAACACCACATTGCATGTCAGGTAGGTTCCTGAGTACTCACTCCTGCTGAAAGCCGACACCTACATTGCGATCTACTGCAGCTCTGCCTCCACCCAAGTGTCCGATACAGTCCCCTGGCCGGCTGGCAAACTTTTTTTTTCTTTACGTTTTATTTAGCAAAACCACATGTTATGCCAGCTCGGTTCCTGAGTCTACGTGTTCCTGTTTACAGCCACTTGCGACATCATGGCTCTCCTCCAGGTCTGCCCCCCCCCTGCCTCCCTGTCAGTGCCCTCTACTTGAAATCTTACACCCTCATTCAGGTTGCACTGCCTTATTTCACACTCTCGCACATATAGTAGCTGTACTGAATATCAGTACCTGCTGTCACCCAGTCCAAAAATTAGCACAATGATGGAGAACTCATAAATGTACTTTTAGCAGGCTTACTTTTCTACTCACAAAACCGTTATTCACAGCTGATCCTTGCCACTGCTGAGCATATCCCAATTGGCGCTGACCTGGTCCTTGCCCTTGATAATATCATGCTGGTACAAAGGACCCAATAAATAAATTAAAAAAAATACAAAGGGAACATAAACATAAACAGTAATTTAAAATAATAAACAAAGAAATGTAGCAGTCTGCGGCTCCTTCCCATTCCATTGTACTACATTTCCGGGCGTCATGTCTTCTGAGCACCTAGGATGTATGGGCTGCATCTCCCCTAGCACAGAAATCGAGGCAGCAAACACAAATATGTACATAAACATAAATAAAACAGATAATTAAACAAAGTGTTGCAAGTGTTTGTGCGTTGTGGTAACCATGACAACCAACTACCAAACCTTTAACTACAGCAGCTCAAGTAGAAAAAAAGTCCCTAGGTTAAAAAAGAAAAAAAAAAACACTGCAATGTAAGCAGAGGAACTATTTTGTTTTACAAAACAAATAAAATACTGATGAGATTTAACATTTTTACATACAAATATTTATTTTTTTAAATCAAAAAAAGTTGTCAATTTGCTAAGCACAATAATACCCTCCAGGGTGGGCTTTATTGGTGGCATCGAGCCTCATTATGCCCCTGGACAATCCGGTATTTCCCAATAAAGCCCACCCTGTGGGGTATTATTGCTTAGGTAAAAGTTATGCTTACATATGACATAGTGATGTGAATGCAGGAAAAATGGTCAATCCATTGATCCTTCAAAAATACTAAACATGTAAAATCGTTGTCCATGATAGCATGTTCATAGGTTCATAGTTTATTTCAAGTGCAGTGAGCCGAAGCCCTTTACTGAACTTGCCACCATTTATAGATGGAATATATATTTTTTATCCCCTGTATATTTGTCAAGATTTTGTTTAAATGATGTTATATTCTTGCTATCTGTTATTTCTTTATGCAGTTCATTCCAAGCAGTTATCACCATCTGTGTGTAAAATTTACTTCTAACTGTAGTATTGTTCTCCCCAAGTAATTTCTGGTTATCAGACCTTGTTAAGGAAACACCTTTGTTATACCTCAGGCTTAATGTTTCCTTCATGTTGGGATCTTTTATAGTTTTATAGACAAGACATAGGTCACCCCTTTACCTTCTGTATTCAGTGGAGTATAGACTGAGTTTCTGAAGTCTGTCTTTGTATCCCAAATGCTTGGTTGACTTTATTTTTTCAGTCATTTTCCTCTGAATTGTTTCCACCAGTCTTTGTGTTCTTTTGTTCTCTGGGGCACAAAACTGCACACAATACTCCAGGTGTGGTCTCACAAGAGCAGTGTATAAGGGGACAATAACTTTGCTGTCCCTACTTCTAATATTGCTCAGGATATAGCCTAAAATTCTTTGACACGTCTTCGCTGTCTAAATTGTGTGCCTGTCAAATGTGAGATCATTGGTGATGAATACACCTAAATCTTTCTCTTCTTTAACACTTTTTAATATATCATTATTTAATTTGTATGGATACATGTGTTTACCTTTCAAAGTTTCTAAGGAGATCTACTGGGAAGGGAGCTCGAGCTACTGTTGCATAGATTGTGACTCAGCCCCCCCCCCTCAAGTCCCACATGCTGCATATGCACCTTTTGTAAAAATAACACCTGTCATAGTATAAAGGGAGATTTTAATATCTCCTTACATATGGGCAATGGGGAGGAAGAGGCAACACTGCATCATCATCTCGTGGTGTTTGCTAGCATGATCTCCCAGGGGGCTGTGCTCTGGTTGTCAATATGCCAGCTACAGCCCCCGGAAATAGTATTTGTACAAGCATTCAGGTATTTTTTTAAATGAATAAATATTGGGACTCGGGGGTTGGGGAGCTCGTGCCACAATCTATGCAACAGTGGCTCAAGTTCCCTTCCCAGTAGATCTCCTTTAAGTAGCATGCTTTTGAATCCTTTTTACAGATTTGATAGTTTTATTTAGAGAAATGGGGAATTGCTGAAATTCAAGTAATATGAATGCATAACTATTAAATCCATGTGATCTTATTTTGAAAACAAAATTTCACATTAATTATCTGTGTTCTTTTTAAGTCATACACACATAGAAAAAAGGGTATCCGGTTATTATAGTGCAACCACAACAGCGCAAGTAAAAATAGCACATACAATTAAGCGCACGTCAAAAATATCGCCAGTCAAAATATCGCTATTCCAGAACAGCGTGATGGTTACTAGTTGTTTCTTAAACAAACTTGTCCTGACAGTGCAATAAAATTCTGCAGCCAACCAAAGCTCCACAGATTCACATCCCTATCAACACAGCACAGCACTACTTCTACTGACTGTCCTCCTTGTATCTTCCTCACATGCCACTGCTTCAAAACAGGCTGAATGAGAGGGAGATGAAGAGCAATAGGCAGCACAGGCAGCACAGCTTGAGGTCCTAAAAGACTGGCACAAGTTCTTTACTTCAAGACAGGTTGTACAAGAGGGAGAGCAATTGGCGGCACAGCTTGAGGTCCTATCCATCAGATGTGGGACTGGCACACTGGTAGTTTAACGATACCCTCCTCTCAGCCCGAATCCTGTTATGCAAAAACATACACCCCATGGCCCACACACTCAGTTTGATTTGTGTTACCACTCACTGGTTGCTATGTGTTGCAAGGCAGGGTGGGGGTGGAACTAGATGCTGGGTGAGAGGTGTGCATGGACCATTGATGTGCTTTTTTACAAGCATTAACATATGCTGTTTAGTGTAGCCGATATTTTGCTGCTATGCTATTTTGATGTGGCGCTTTAAAGTATGCACTCATAAGTGCTGCGCTATTGCGGTTGCGCTATTTTAACATTGAACCGAAAAAAATATTTTTATGTGGCTGATAGCTGGTTTTTGAGATCATTATTTTGTTCCTCACATACAGACTCACACTATAGGTGACAGGAGATGGTGGATGGGCCATAGTGTATTCCTGAGGCTGCACCCCCTCCGTTTTAGCAGTGGTGAATGAAATGATGACCACTAAGGGGATGTGAGGGGTGATGAGGGGGTTGGGGCCCACCCTCCTTCTGCAATCCTCCCCCAGTAATATTATAGCAACAATGAATGAACAGATGCCCACTGAGGGGATGTGATGTGTGTGGGGTGGGATGGGCCAAGGCCCAGTCTCTTGTCTCTTCCTACCATTGTAGCAAAAGTCAATATACAGACAACTACTACTGTGATCCTCCCCTCCCCCCACATTACACAAACAGTAAATGAACAGATGACCACTGAGGAGATATGTTGCATGGGATGATGGGCCAACATGCAGTGCTGGCCAATCCCATTCTCATATCTTTTACCCACCCCTCCATTGCAAACATCAGTCAATGTATAGACAACCATTTAGATGATGTGAAGGCTGGAGTGAGGTTTAGAGGAATGGGCTGAAGTGCAGCCAAAGCCCATCTCATTTTTGCCTATCTTTCCCACCCTCCTCCTGCATCACAGCAACAGTGAATGGACAGACAACCACTATGGTGAAGTGGGGGTTAGGGTGGTGGGTTGGAAGGGATGGGTGGAGGTGCAGCCTTGGTCCATACCATCTTTGAGGCCCCATTGCAGCAACAGTGAATGGACAGATGATCACAGAGGAGATGTGAAGGCTGGAAGGTTGAATGCACCTCTCTGTGTGCATTGCCTGGGGCTGTAAGGTAGTATGATGTATTTTATGTTTTTTCTATTTTGTTAGTTGGTTGTTGAAGCACAGCTGGAATTATCTCCACTGTTTTGCTTATTTCATTTTGCGATGAAGGGAAACTCATTGCAACAAAAACTACCTTAATGCAAACATTAGTGTTGAAGAATGCAAAGCACACAAAGTAGAGAAATGGAAAAAAAAAACATTAGGGTGTAGGTAACCAAGATTCTTGATAAATCAGTGATGGGGTGTTCTTAGAGGCTGTCAACCCTAATGCCCATCCCCTTCCCTGAGCAAGCAAGGTCAGGCATGATCTCTTTTGTTCACTCACTGCCCTTAGTAAAGAAAGCTATGACTTATTTTTGTTGGCAACATGTGGCGAGCTATATGTCTCTACCTCCAAAGAGTGTATTACTTTGAGACACTGGTTTGGAGCTTTACCTTGTGCTTCGGACAGGAGGCTACAGGCTGGTGGGGGAGGCATTAGTGCTGACAACCCCAAAGAACAACCCACCACTGCTTCACCAAAACTCTGGAGAACCAAAACCCCCTTTTTTTTCATGTATCTATTACTAGATAGAGAGAGAGAGAGAGACAGACAGACAGACAGACATATAATCAACTTCTGTACAGTTGCATAGTTAAATTTAAAAGTCCATAAATACTTGCCACTTCGATTTCCACAGAGCAGTTTAGGTCATGTACTGCTAAATGTTCACCCTCACATCTATAAAAAAAAAAATTCTGGGAAAGTGATAGCTATGTGCATAAGAAATGATAAACTCAATAAAACTAGATTGTTAATTATGTTGTTCACATTTATCCAATAAAGGGACACAGCCAAGCTGCAGCCTGTTCCATTTTTTACTGATTACTGAAGATCATGTCCCCGCTCTGTGAAGCAATGTCATTAACCATGCTGCTCAGAATACAAAGTGGGTTTCATCAAGTGGAAAGTGTGAAAAGAAAACCCTGATAGAAAAAAGTGATGTATAAATCCCAGATTATGTATAGTTCCTGGTTATCTCAGCGTGTTTGAGAAATACAGTATGTTATGGTCTAATAAGTTGTCACAGACTGAATCTTTTGATCACATGCTAAATCTGAAATGTACCTCTACATACCTTTTGTCCAGGGAATAAGAATAAGTAAAATCACTTAAAAAATAGCAAGATTATGATCGACGCATAATAATATTGTATTATTTAACATTTTAGTCTAATTTAAATGTAACACTGTTATAAAAATTAGGGATACTTTTTTTTAGAGTTTTCCAAGTAATAGATTCCTTGAGATTGCTTGCTGTTTTAATAAGAAATGGTCCTGGCATCATTAGCAGATACATTTGAGGGAACAGCTTTTCTCTGAGGATGATCTGATGTTGAATTTACATTCAGTGAACATGTCAAACTCTGATATTTTGCCACTAGGAAAGCAGGTCAGAAGGAACCTATTTCCCTCTCAGCACATCGACACCTTGATGCACGGCACTTTTCACAGAGAAAATACTCACTGATGATATCCAAACTAAAGCCAACACCAGAAAAGGAACAGCTAAATTATGATGGCTAGATCCATAGACACAATCTGAGAGCCATCACAAATGGAGGACTAAATATCCCCAAGATAAATTCAAACTATGGTAAGATGCTGTTGAACTCCCATATCCATAAAACCTGGAATGCCTTAATTCCTGAGATTAGAAACATAGGGCTTGATTTTTAGAGCCCCGAGGATTCTGCAAGCCCCTGGTGTGCAGAGACAGTAGTTTGGCACAAGGGGCTTGCAGCATTCTCCCAGGGATCAGGATTTTCAATCCTGAGTACCAAATTTATTTATTTATTTAGTTTTTGTTGCCCGGGTAAGTGCACTAGACAAATCCTGCCTATTTTCAGGCACAACCCGGGGGAAGGGGATACAGATGAATGCCGACTGGCCTTGAACCAGATTAAGCTGTTGGTGGTATTTTTAGTGAATGAGGAAAATTTGGCTATGACACCGGGGAAATTCCCCTACTCTTTTCGATAAGTGCCTTGGGATCTTTAACATCCACCTGAACTACCACCAATCGAGGCAGATGGGACCTCGGTTTAACATCTCATCCGAAAGACGGCACCTCAGAAGTGCAGCACCCCTCTCATGCTGCACTACAGTGTCAGTACTGGGATATTAATCCAAGTGCCAGATGTGGGAACTGAACCCACAACCCTCTGATCTCCCAGCCTCAGAGGCGAGTGTGCTACCTATCACAAGTTAGACCAGCTTTTCCCTGGTCTAACTTGTACCATTTGGGGGACCCTTTTTTATGGGGCTCTCATGAAATCAATGGCACAAGGTGCCATAAAGTGTGGAAAGTGTCTCAGCTACATCCAATATATTAAAATCGGGTGCCGTTGCATCGAAGAAGTTTGGCACTGCTTTGCCAAACAATGGGGTTGACGCATGGCTGGATACAAGCCCTGCATCTTGCTTTGAAACTGTGCCCATAGCCTCCCTTACAATTTTCAAGAAAGCTTTAAACTATGAATTAAAAGAGCACTGTGAAAGCTGCGCTGCTCTGCATAAGCATGGAGTTTTTCTGTTAACAGGGTATCTGTGTCAGTAGGGTCCTTCTGTAACAAACCATTTGTATATAATTTTTATTATTTAATGTCTGTTGTCATTTTAGTTGCACATTTGATGTCGTACATATTATTTGTTCTTCTCTTACTAAGCTCTATGGCCCCCCTATTCAAAAGACCCCTGCAAACTTGCGCAGGTGCCTGTATCATGCATCTCCTTTGAAAATGTGGGCTTATGATCCCTAGTTCTTGATCTATAATTTTTTTTTAATGTACCTAACCTGCACTTTTACAACAGGACAACATTTTAAACTGGGCTTTTTGCCCTAACAGTTATGTCCTGTATAAAAATAAAGGCTTTTACTACTACTACTAAGATATTGGCAAGCTAAATAACCAACAGCAGCCAAACGTTTAATGCTGCACACATCTCAGTGCCATTACTAGCTCCCTGTCAAGTACAAAGGACCAGTGGCAAGATGTGGGCTCCTTTTACATAGAAAAGAGTGAATCTTGATCAGGAAACTTTCAAAACCATCATAGAATTGTACATTATCCTTCTAGTTAGCTAATTGTCACTTCACCTAATTGTAGTTTCAGTCACACTAATACAATTGTGCTGTAGAGGACAGAAGAGAGAGGCTCAGGGTAAGCCCACAATGGAAGCTGCAGACCCTACAGCAGGAAATGACAGAATTAATTTAGCAGACTGGGAATAGATGCATGGGGAATTTTGAAAGATGTTTGACAAATATTTTTCTTTACTGAGTTCTGGTAATATAGCGCAGGGTAAAGAAAGCCGCATGTATTTTTCTCCTGAAGTAAGAGCACGGTAGATTGTATGTAGTAGACTGGAAATGTGTAGGGGGATTTTAAAGGCTTTATTTGACAATTCTTACTGACTACTGGTGATGCAGCAGAGCACAACAATCCTTCTTTATTACTTTTTTCATGTGTTTTTTGTGGAGCCCGAAAGTCAATCAATAAGTTAAAAGTAAAGAATAGACTGCTGTGTGAGACACATGGTCACAAGTTGAGATGCAGCAAAGTTTTAATTTGCTGGTGAAGTGAACCCGAAGTAGTCCCCTTCAAATTTGCATACCGCTATGCGAAATTTCCATTAAAAAGTCAAAATTTGCCTTACTTTGCATTGTCCACTTCAAGTTCACTTCGAGTTCCATCTTGATAAGGCAAAGTCATTAAGAAACAGGCCACTGATCACATGCAGGTTGATGAAATAGAGGGGTGTACTGCAAGGTTTCTTTTGTTGTGCACACTTGGACTTTGACTAAGCATCAGAATTTATGACTATTACATCAGGCTCAGTAACAGACACAGCTACATCTGAACTTTGAGGTGGGGGGGAACTGACTAACAGACTGTTTACCAACAGCCACATTCACTTTCTTTCTGTCCGATTCACAAACGGGGTCGCTAGCATCATCATCATAATCAACATCCACAAATTCAGTTTGGATGCTGTCCTCCTGTGGAGATATTCCAATCACAGACTCAATATTATCATCCGCACTTTTTTCATCAACATCTGAATGCTTGGATGGCCTAGCATCAAGATTGGAAACATGAGACTGCGAGTCATCATCATGATCAGAATCATGTTCAACTACTGTGGGGTGGGACATCAACTGCACTCAAGTCTGCAGATTCAACCACATTTTCCCTACATGATAAGTTTACCAGGGTTAAACTTGTAGCAATACTCATGCTGTTATCAACTATTAACTCATTAACTTTACTACTAGATGGGACAATAGCATCTCTAGCCAGCACTGAAGTGACTGATTTCATTATGAAAAACAGTCTGAGAAATCCCTTTACTTGCACCAACTACTAACTTTCCCTTCTGCTGTTTGCTATTATGGACATGGCCACAACCACTTTTAACACTGCTAGACTTGCTAGCTCCTGATGAACCGACCTCATCATTACAACTTCCATTGCTAATAGTCTTCTTCACAGCAGGGCCACAGTCAGAAACAGCTTTGGCTGACTGTCTCTTCTCAGGTATTTTTTTAAGATTACACAGAAAATTAAGAGCAACTTTATATTTCTGCACTTTTAGGAGGATGGAAAGAAAAACCCTAAATCTAGCTGCACAGGCAAAACACAAGACTTGTCCTGGAATCCTTAACCAATCTTCCAAAATATGATAGTCAAAAAAAAAAACGTATTTTGATGGGGGAGGGAGGGGCTGCAGTAGCTACCTACACAGAAGCAGTGAAAAATACTGCAGACAGGCTGAGAAATTCAGAGTACAGCAATTGCAGTGCCACAATAAAATGTGTATTAGTTGACAGCACACACACAGATTAAAAGTGAGGCACAGAAACGTTAACTGTTCAGTAAAGTACAACACTGACAGACTTTTAAAATGACTGAAAAATGCCCAGCAAACAGAAAAAAATGAGAAACTATTAAGTGAAGCTTGCCTGTGTGTACCGCAACACAAAAATAATAAAACACTAGCCAACAACACTTGGAAAAACTGCCTTTCTCACTAATCTCCCTTCTACACCACAGATCCACCCCTCCTCCTGAAGCACACTTCTACAGTGCCTCTCAGTACAAGCACTGAATCAACTAAATTAACATTCAATTTTCACAAAAACTCAATAAATGCTTAATGATATAACCACATAAGGGTTTGCTACAATTGATCTACTAAATGTTGACACAAAATTGTGTGGCAAAAGGGCATTTTTAAAGGTTGTTTGAGGGTTTGGATCTCAGAGCTCTGAAAGCAAACTGTCTCCAGCTTTCCGTACACATGCTATGATGAACTGAGGCTGTGCAAGACAATATAGAGCTCATGTGACCTTACATCCCATGATTCATTGCAAAATTAGCCTTAAAGAGCACAAAAACAAGGCAAAGTAACGCAAAGTCCATATAGGACAATGGGAACATCACATTACTTCGAGATGTGTACTAATTCACTTTGCTTTGTGGAGTATTATGCGAAATTTGGGATCTACATGAAATACTACGCATAGCGAATTTTAGGCACTTCGCCCACCTCTAGTCACAAGTATGGTTGTGCCTCATTGGGAAAATTTGCTTCATGAAATTCTTTATGGATTTTCTGACTTTACTTAGTCTGAAAGGACACTCCACCTAGTTTTAAACTCTTGACATCAAGTGACAACCCCTCCACCCTAACCACACACACTTTTTCCTATTGATCTGTAGGTACAAATTGTTATTTCCACTGTTGAGTGATGACTGTTGAACCAATTGTCTTTATTATTGTTCACACTGTCCCAAATGTCATTTTTTTGTACATGATGTTATAACAAGTGAACACCATTTAATTAATGTGACTTATCGCGGTCACTCCTGAAAAAGGCACATAAATCTCAGTGCGCCCATACAGTTATCAAAATCCAATAAATAAATAAAACACCCAGCTTCCTCCCTTCCACCAAGCCCCTGAAGTTTAAGGACATATGAGTCCAGCGCCTAAAAAAAAAAAGAAAAGAAAACCGTTGCACGATGGAGTGATTGTGCTCTCATCAGTGTCCTGCAATACATGAATAAATGATGACATGTCCTATAGTAAAAGCTGATTGACTGCCTGTCAGTGGTTTGATGCTTGATTTCAACAGCCAAGGTAATTTTTAAGGGGTGGATGAGGTGGGTGAGTATGGGATTTGGTGTAGGTGGCAGTAAAGGATATATTAAACTATCTAAACTGACATTTTTAGCCGGCCTGGTGGTGCAGAGGGCTGAGGCACTGGACGTATCACCTCGCAGCATGCCGGCGGCCCGGGTTTGGGAACGAGCTTGGGTTGTCGGAGGTTGGCACAGGGGGTTGGCGGGAGGAGCAGGATGGAGTAGCCGCTAGGCAGTGCTCCTCTCCAGGGAGTTGGGGTGGCATCCCTCACTCTCAGCTACCCCCTGATGGAGGCCGAGGGGATGCACAAGTGAGGGTGCCATCTATAGGCCAATAGGGGCAGGTGGAAGAGGGCCATTACTGGGGCTGTAAGGTGCATGCATGCCTCCACACACATGCATCCTTCTCCTGGGGTCCTCGAGTAAAAAGGGCAGAAAATCAGAAAAAGCAGCCAGCGGCAGGATGGCAACCAACTCTCTGCAGGCACTGCTCCCAGACCGGGCATAAGGTAAGCCCCGATAATTCCAGGGGACGGAGCTTGGGGAGTCAGTCAGATAGGGGCCACATGGCACGAGGAGAAACAGAGTGGAGATAAAAATAAACTGACATTTTATTACAAAAAATATGTCACAATTGTGGGGGGAGAAGGGAGGTGGGTGCTAGAATGTGGCAGGATGGAAGGAATTTATTTGTAATAGCATGGGTGGTAGGAGAGAGTGGTGATGTCCACAATAATAAAAAAGGGGTTTGTTAGAAAAATTATTTGTTATGAGAAGATGAGGGTGAAGTCAGGAACTCTGCAATGCTATGTTAAGTGGAGAATAGAAAATGGTAAATTAATATGTGAATTTTGCTGAAAGGAGTTGGACTTGTCATTGAATGTTAAAATTATCCTCCTAGTTTTTGACTACAGGGATACCGAGTACAGTGAAGTCTCAAAATGTATGCTTACTGCTCTGAACTCTCTTCCCTATTCATTCTGCCATTTTGGCCTTGACTTCTCAACTCCTGCCCCCTTTATAACCTACTCTCCTCCTACTCTCTAGGGGAAGGCACTTTGCCCACTGTGCTTCATTCATTTCCAAATTCTGGTTTTGAATCCCCATCTAATCTCAGCTTCCTTACACTCCTGTCTCCCTCACCCCTCATTCCCCCATCAACAAATCTGACTCTTGCTCTCTCTTTGACCCTCATTTGAAGTTTTTTGTAGATCAACCGGCTTTCTTCTTCAGGTTCTTCCATTATTGGCCCATCCTTTGTTATTCTGTGAAGGACCACAGAGGGCAAAGCACATACAACAGCACATTATTTAGTGAAGTCCCAGGGAAACGTAGTAGTAGTAGTAGTAGTAGTAGTAGTCAGACCACTGAGTGGGCCCCGTCCCACATCCAGGCTTAGGTTTTACAGGCATTTGTGGCATAGATGGTAATGTGTCATTGGAAAATGTCACAGCTTGTTGACAACTGATGCTTTGCACCACCACAGTATTGCATTACACAGTACTTTGGTTGCCCTTGTATATGTCTTTGCTGGTTTATGAGTGCCTGTATCTGAGCATTGCACTAGGTCAACCAGCAAGGAGGTGTTGTCCAGATAGATACAAAGGTGCTGTGTAAGCAGAAACAATATTGTTCAAATGAGTGCCTTCTTCTCTTGAATGTCATTTAAAGGAAAGGTTGAAACATCTCTTAGTGAGTCTCTGTAAAGTCCAGAAAAACATTATTCTTTTTAATTATTAGGCAGTCTTTACCACCACAGCACATGTGAGAAAATGGGTGAATCATCGGTGACATGCAGCAAGGCAGGTTCTCCCCCATAGAATGTCACCACTTGGCCATGCATCATCACTTGAAATCCCATGGCCAGATGCCACAGTGTAATTAGTATCTACATGAGAAGGAAAATTGCTGTCTTGCTGTCAGCTTCTGAAAAACAAAAGAGAGAAAGAAGAGGTCTACAGAGCCCTGACTCATTACATTAGTGCTGGATGCATTATTTTCATACAGATGTATGTGCTCCTGGTAGTGCTGTCCAATAGAGAGGGTATCCCTTGAATATGAGCCAGCAAGGCACTCATAAAAGTTCATGATTGTCCAACATCTGCTGCCACCCAGACATCACTTGATTTTCATATGTGAATATTCTTACATTGGGATATGATGTAATGTGGGCCTTGAAAGGGAACACATATATCATTGTTTAGTACTTTGTTAAATGTAATTGTCATTCCTCAGGCAAAATAAACTGATATTCTGTACTAAGAAAGTATATTTATACTTCTGTGATTTTTAAAGTTTTCTCATTTAGCACATGTCTGAACATAGTCATTCTCGTGCTCCTACAAATGTATAGATGTTATAGCTGCCTATCAGGCAAGAGCACAAGATCCTGTAGCCAGGCAAGACACTTAACCATAGCACAGCATATTCCGCTCTAGGCATCTACAAGGGCTGGATGGAATTGTTGGGTCTGTGTCAGGTCTATTTGGGTTAGGGATGTCAGTTTTGAACAGGGCCAATTTAGAGGCCAAAAGGTGACTTACTGGGTACTTCGAGACCCAAGCAAAACGTACAAAGCCTGTGCTACACAGACTTGATGGTTTATCATGGAAGAAAGGTTTATTTTTCTTTTGAAGTTTCATATCATGCTAGAGCCCAAAGTCCGATAGCTATGGAAGATAGGAGACCCCAGCATGGAGACCTCAAGATGGAATCTCCAATACCAGATAGGTTCAACACCTTGAAAGACTCACTGGTACCATCTCAGTACTGTTTACGTCTTGCTTGGCCACATGGAATAAAGCTGCCTTGAAGACCATCAATAGGCATATGATGGCTGGATGAAAATTCAGGCCCCATAGTGGAGGCCATGTCACCGGCCAGGTACTCAGTGATACACCACCCGAGATTGTACTGCAGGGGAGGGGGGGTTGCAGTCTGTTTCAAGACTGAATTGGACCTCACTAATGCAGTAGTGGGTGAGGCTGTGTCCTTTGAGTGCACAGTTGTAGCGGGTGTAGGCATTCAAATCGTTCTCATCTTCCGTCCACCCAGAGATGGGAAACACTTCTTACAGGAAGTAGCAGACTTCCTCATCGACATGTAGCTTGAGTTGCCCAGATTATGGCTCTGGGTGAGTTCAATGCCTGGGTCAACGATGAACTCTAGCAAATTTGGCAATCACTTCCTCCAATTAATGTCTTCTTTGGGCCTTACACAGGTAATTTCTACTGCTACTCATAAATCTGGGCACTCTCTGGACTTAGTCTTCCTCTTAGGGATTGATGCATCCAACGTGGGGGTGGAACCAATCACCTGGTCAGACCACTACACCATGAAGTTCAAGTTTTGCACCATTCCGAGAAGGTCTTCCCTGTGGAGATGGTCAGGTACTGCCCATTATGGAATATTACTTCTCAAGACCTTACGGCAGTCCTTGACCTATCATTCCCCATGTTGGTGAGCAGTAATCCGGAGATGCTGGTGGCGGCCTATAATGTGGCCGTTATGGCGGCCCTGGATTTTATTGCTCCAGTTCATGAGTGTCCCCTATCCCTTCACTCCAGGTCCCTTTGGTTTGATGGGACACTGAGGGAGATGTGGAGACAGGGTCAAAGGTTAGAGCATTGTTGCCGCAAGTCTGTCCTTGATGTCGACCACCTTAGATTGATGGAACATTATTCTATTTATCAATCTGCAATCACCCGTAAGAAGGAAGAATTCCTGTCCAGGGAGATTGCAGTTGCTCTGTATCGACTGGCTCAGCTGGTTCGGACTGTAGACAGACTGTGCAACCCAGCCTGTCTGCAAGTTCAGAAAGCCTTTTGCAATCAGAGTGCGAGGATCTTGCTCGTTACTTTGCAACTAAAGTGGCCGACATCAGGATGGACTTCTGTCTGGCAATCTCTAAGGATGATGTCGTAGAACACTGTGAGTTCACAGTACCTCAATTCTCTTGTAGTTCCTCTGGTCGACCTGAGTTCGTGGATATTATGAGGATCATGCATAGTGTGTGTCCCACAAGCTGTAGTTTGGATCCTGGACTGACACCCCTAATTTTGGGTTGTATTGATACCATCGGTCCAATCCTGGTGCAAATAGTCTGGAGCTCCTTGGAGTCAGGTGAGTTTCCTAGCTCCCTTAAAGAGGCGGTGGTAACACCTCTCTTGAAGAAAGCTACCTTGGACCCAGACTGTATCTCAAACTACAGACCCATCTTTAACCTTCCCTTTATTGGGAAGGTTATTGAGAAGGTAGTGGCTGCCCAATTGGAAGACCATTTAACCACCCGTAATATCTACAAATCCTTCCAATCCAGTTTTCGTAAAAGACATAGCACCGAGACTGTGCTGGTTCGGGTGCTTAATGATCTTCTGAGGGTGAGAGATCACAAAAGATGTTCCATTCTGGTTCTCCTTGATCTCTCCCAGCTTTTGACACTGTGGATCACCTGGTGCTGACAGCATGATTGAGGCAAATTTGTGGAATGTCGGGAACTGTTTTACAATGGTTCACCTCATTCCTCACTGGGAGATCACAAAGAGTTGTGTTGGGAGTTCTTTCCTCTGGCCCAACTCCTTTGTTGTGTGGGGTGCCTCAGGGTTCTGTGCTGTCATCCATGTTATTTGCAGTGTATATGCTGCCCCTCTGAGACATTATAAGATGGTATGGGCTGAGGTTTCACTGCTATGCAGATGATACCCAGCTATACCTGTCTTTTGCACCCGACCAGGATGGAGCTCTCACAGTATTTAACAACTGGCTGGAAGAAATCCAGGGTTGGATGGATTCTAGTTGGTTAAAGCTGAACTCAGAGAAGACAGAGGTTCTGGTTGTGGACCCGGGAGGTCAGATAGAGAGGTCATGTGATGGCACGCCTCTGTAATATTTCTTGGTGGCGTGTCACTTCCAACCTCTGAATGGGTGCGTAGCCTTGGGACTGTCCTAGATGACAGGCTGACATTACAGTCTCAAGTGTCAGCCATTGTCAGGACTTCCTTTTACCATCTTAGGAATATCACCAGGGTTAGGCACCTTATTCTGTCTGACTCTTTGCCAACTTTGGTCCACTCCTTTGTGTCCTCACGTTAGGACTACTGCAATGCCCTTTACTTTGGGCTTTCTGGGGTTGAAATTCATTGCCTACAGCTGGTGCAGAATACTGCAGCCTGGGTTCTGACTGGAACAAGTAGGTCCTGTCATATTACCCTGGTGCTGCGCGAACTGCACAGGCTTCTTATATGGTGGCGGATCACCTTTAAAGTCATTTTATTGACTTTTAAAGCCCTTCACGATCAGGGTCTGGCCTATCTGAAAGAACTTCTGGTGCCTGAGGGATTGCTAGAGATTCTGAGAGTGAGTTTAAAATCTTCTGGCAGCAGAACATTTTCTCATGCTGCTCCCACTCTCTGGAATTCTCTACCATGCCGGTTACGGGAGTGCACCTCTGTGGAGGAATTAAAGAAGAATTTGAAAACTTCTCTGTGGCAAATGGCCTTCTTGGATGCCTAAGTTAATTTTATTCTTCTGAGATTTTATTTTGTATTTATTAATTGATTTTACTATTTGATGTTACTATGATATGATTTTATTTATATGTATTACTGATTTATATTTGATGTTGCGGTTTTAATGTGTTCAGCGCCTTGGTATGCTGAAAGGCGCTATACAAATAAACTTATTATTATTATTATTATTTATTATTATTATATATGGGACAGGGCTGAGCACACAAAGGTAGAACATTTTACTATTTATGTATTGCTGTACATGTCTGTTTACTGAAACACAGTCTAAGATCAATTCATTAGTTACAATCTGTAAGGGCTCAATACAAAGACATAGATAAGTAATATGCACAGCCTATGGGAACTACAGTATAAATCACATTAAACTATTCCTCCAACTTAGCATTTCTGACTGAATTGCATAAGTGTTGCTGGATCCTGCACAAAGCCACTGCACACGCTGTTCCTTCAGTTAAAATTAAGTTTTGCATTGCTTACATTGCATTGTGACTGGACAGCAGATGCATTCCAAATGAGTTACAAAAACATTTTATGAACATTGCTCTTGAGCTGGTTAAGCATTGAAAAACAATGCAATATGAGTTGCCAATGCATTGCCAACTAGCCACCTATCTGCCCACTCCCGATGTGTCAAAATCAATGGGACACATTCCAAAACTTATCCCATCCACTCAGGGGTACTTCAGGGCTCCATCCTGGGACCCTACCCTTCTCACTCTACCTAAACACCCTGCCCAGTGCATGCACTGGAAAAATTATTCTGTATGCAGACAACGCTATCATTTTTGCCACCCACCACAATCCCCTCTCCCTCCAGGACACCCTACAACAATCCTATAATGATGCTGAAACCTGGTTTAAAGAGCACAGACTCGTCATTAATCTCAAAAAAACCAAAACAATGCTTTTTGCCTGCCCCCAAAACAAAGCCAGCAACTTCAAACTCCTTATCCTCCCTAGCACCAAACAACCACTTGAACAAGTCAGCTCTTGCTAGTACCTTGGGGTTTCTTTCGACTCAGCCCTCACCTACCACACCCACATTGATGCACTTGCATATGCCACTAATGTGCAGCTTGGCATCCTCTACCGTTATAAAAACTGCCTCCACCCGATGCCTTCCAACTAGCAGTTACTTCCTCAATACTGTCCCTTGTTGACTATGACCTGCCAGTATACTGTGCTGCTGACACTAACGCAATAAAATTTGCCTCACCCTAAATAAGGCCTGCAGGCTGATTACTGGTGCCCCAGGCTCACTCATATGTGTCAGCTCTATGACAAGGCAAACCTGCTTAATCTAGACAAACGGCTACGCTACCAAACCTGCCCCCTATGAAAAAAAACTCTTCTCGGGCTATTCCCTCCCGGGATGACAGCCTCCATCCACCAAACCCAACCCACTGTCACTACACAAACCTCCTGCAAGACCAATCTACTGGTCCCAAGATCCAGGACCACCCATGGAGAGAGGTCCTTCTGCTACAGAGCTCCATCCTGGTTTAACTCGCTCTCTGCCCCCATCTCCGATGTCCCCACAATCTCAAACTTCAAAACCGCACTTTGGAGCCAACTGTTTAATACTCGCAGCTGCTCCTGTCTCTAAATGAGACATAGCTCACTTCGTACCTGACAACGCTCACTGGGCAGCATTACACCTCACCGCACATAACCTCACCACATTGTATATTGCCACTGTTATTAACCAGCTGTTTTTTGCTAGGTTGTATCATTGTAACAAAACTGTATAACTGTATAAATGTATGTAACCACTTGTGCTTGCTAAGTTATGTGACTCGTATGCTGTAACCAAAAAATTTGTTCCGTTTGTCCTCAATGTAACAAGGTACCTTTGGAAATGAGCCTCTGGCTCAAAGGTTGTAAACTGATGTACAAATAAATAAAAATAAATAAATAAACTGTAAAAAGAAATGCTAAACCAACTCATTGGTTAGACAGTTTAATGTGACTTCTTCTGGATGTTCTTACAATAATTTATAATTGGCTCATGAGATGTGAAAACAAGGAAACATGTCTGGCCTCATCTCAGACATCTACTTGACCTTATGGTATTTGCCAGTATATGTTGCTGGTCCCAAAACATCCACTCACCCACCACATCTTCTGCCAGAATACTGTTTCATGGATTCATCAGCCTTTCTCTGAAAAAAATACTTTCTCACATTACCCCTGAGTCTACACCATCTATTCCATTTGTCATATAATGGCCCCTTGTCCTTGAACATCTTCTTTTATGAAAGATGCTACACTCTTGTACCTTATTTATACCCTTAAAGTATTTGAAAGTCTTTACCATATCCCCCTTTCTTTCCTTTCTTGCAGGGAATGCATACTGAGATCCTCTAGTCTCCCCTCATATGACTTCTGGTGCAGTCCCTGCACCATTTTTGTCCCGTACTCTGAACTGCTTCTACTCTATGTCCTTCCAGAGATGCGGCCTCCAAAACTTGACACAGTACTCAAGATGATGTATCACCAATGTTTTATACTGAACAATGGCATTACCACCTCCTTCTTTCTGCTGGAGAAACCTCTCCCTCTGCACCCTAGCATTCCACGGTCTCTCCTCACAGCATTCTCAGATTGTTTGTCAAAGGCAAGGCAAACATTTATTTAAAAAATGCCCAATCCCAGAGGCTCTGGGTGCTGTATGAACAGTAAACACAACTTCAGAAATAGAATCATTAAATACAGGAAAAGAAAAAAAAAAGAAAAATTTTAACAACCCATCATAATAATACAGAATATAAAATTAATAATCTAATCAGATCAATAAATTAATCACTCAATCAGGAAATGCCTGAGCAAATAGGAGGGCCTTAAAGCGGACCTTGAAAACCTCTAAAGTAGGCGCCTCCTTAACCCCAGAGGGCAGCAAATTCCAAAAGACGGGAACGGTGACATTAAATGCCCTGTCGCCAGCAGATTTCAACCTCTTACTTAGAATCACAATGGGGTCTCCACAAGAGCAACATGGGGGCAAGCAGAGAGAGGAGGTACAAGAAGGTCAGACAGATAGCCAGGGCCCTGACCATGTAGGGCCTTATAGGTGAGAAGACCCACCTTGAAGAGGATCCTCCACCTGACTGGCAGCTAGTGCAGCTCATGCAACACCGGTGTAATATGGCAGAATTTTGGCTGCCCAGTTAATAACCGGGCAGCTGCATTTTGCACTAGCTGCAGATTGTGGAGAAATCCTCCCATGACCCTGAGGTAGAGCACATTACAGTGGTCAAGTCTTGATGTAACTACGGCATGCATCAAAGTGGGGAGGTCCAGAGGTGGAACAAGGGGCTTTATACTGGTGACATTTCTAAGATGGAAAAAACAGGAGCGGACAGTGGAGGATATTTGCGCCTCCATCATCAGACTCCTATCCAGAATGACACTAAGATTTCACACCCTAGAGGAGGTCTTCAGTGAAGCAGATCCTAGAACAAGTCCAGTCCCTGATTCAGAGGCCATCCTATCACACACTCTGTTCGACTCCACCACCAATACCACCGTCTTATCTGGGTTTAGTAGCAACCAGCTGGAAGCCATCCAGTAGTTAATCTCAGCAAGGCAGTTGTTTATCACAACTATCGCGTTGGATGTTCCTGGGGCAAAGGAAAGATATAGCTGGGTATCATCAGCATAGCAATGAAAACCCAAGCAATACTTCCTAATGAGCCCTCCCGAGGGGAGCATGTACACTGCAAACAACAATGGGACTAATACTGATCCCTGAGGGACTACGCAGGACAGGAGGCTAGGGAAGTAGGAAAAATTCCCCATCACAACTGGTTGCCTTCTGTTTGTTAAGAAGGACTCAAACCAGCAGATGTGGTGCTGGTGAGTCAGCATAGATCCCTAAGGTGGTCAAGCAACACACAATGGTCGACAGTGTCAAAAACTGAGGAGAGATTCAGGAGAACAAGAATTGTCTTTTCTCCTCCATCTCTCACCCTGAGGACATCATTCAGTACTCGAACAAGCACGGTTTCTGTGCTATGTCTCACCCAAAATCCAGACTGGAAAGGTTTATATAACTCGTAGGTCACAAGGTGCTCCTCCAACTGAAGCACCACTACCTTCTCCACTACCTTGGCCAGAAAGGGAAGATTAGAGATAGGTCGGTAATTTGCCCTTACCTCTGGGTCCAAAGATGGTTTCTTTAAGAGTGGTCTCACCAATGTCTCCTTAAAGGCATCAGAGAAAACCCACTCAGATAAGGAACAGCAGACAATCAGAGCAAACACTGGGTCAACGGTGTTGATGCATCTCATCAAGAAATGCGTCGGCACAGGATCAAGTTCTCAAAAGGTGTGCTTCAGATTGGTTGCCAGCCCAATGACCTCACTTACCTCCACTGGTCTGAACTCCCCCCAACTCAGAGGACTGCTCTCAGAACACTTCACGTGACCACTGTCAGCTATCACATTGCTGACTGGAGAAACACCCTGCCGGATACTGGACACTCTGTCTGAGAAGAATCAAGCAATCTCTTCCCATTCAGGATCAGAAAAAGCCTTCTTTGACTGTAGACAGGCAGGATGAAGTAGCTTGTCCACAGTCCAAAAAAGTATAGCTGGTTGATTCTTCCTGGCAGCAATCTCCCTGGACAGGAACACTGCCTTCTTATGGTTGGTTGCCCCATGGTATGCATTATAATGCATATGTAGGGCCAATTTGTCCTCCTCCAGGCCAGACTTTCTCCGGCAGCACTCTAACCTCTGACCCATTCTGTTCATCTCAATGAGAACCCCATCATACCATGGGGACCTCAGGAAGGAAGATTTGGGTCATACACGGACAGGTGTGAGGGAGTCAATGGTGTCAGATAGCACCTTATTATAAGTGCCCACCCCAACACCAACACCTCCAATGCATGCATCAGTCACTCTAGATAGATTGGCTACCGACAAAAAACCCTCTGGGGTCAACACCCGAAAAGGGCAACAGCTCATCATTTCAGTAGGGGGAGGGCATCCGGTGGGAGCCCCAAACATGAACTGCACCGTGCAGTGATTGGATGATACCACCCGATCAATCCTGAGATTATCATTCTCAAGACCCAATGAGAACACCAAATCCAACATGTGGCCACCCTGGTGTGCTGTGGTGGAAACAGATTGTGACAGGCCCAGCGATGACATAGTCTGGAGGAGGTTATAACCAAGCCGGAAAGATTCATCATCAGCCCAAACATTGAAATCCCCCAGAACAATACATCTGGGGGCTTCCAATGTTTCACTGATGACGAATTTGGCAACCTCCTGCAGGAAAATTTCCACTGCCGAGCATGGTGGTAAATAAGGAGAATCCTGCAACCTATGCCCAGATTCCCACAGATGGCCACACATCAAAGGAACTTGGGATTCCCACCAGGTGCATGGTGAAGCCCAGGCTGGATCTACAATAGATGGCTACTCCACCACCCCTACGTTCCTCTCTTGGGCAGTGTACCATGGTATATCCAGGTGGGATGGCAGCCTCAAAGAGTGGACTGGCATCATCCTCAACCCAGGTCTCAGTGATGCAAGCCAGGTTGACCAAGGAAATCAAGTCCGAAATAATTGTAGTCTTGTTCCTGATCGACCTGGCATTGCATAGCACTGCCCTCAGGGGATTGGTGGGTAAGGCAGCCCCTCAGGTTACCTGCCCACTCGGACTGGTGGACTCCCTGGGGACAGGCACCAAACACGTCTGGCCTTTTTCTTGTGCCTGTCATAATCCAGGGCACCTTCTAGATCTGATAATCCCTGTTTTACCACCCTCCATTGTGCAAGGGGCTCCCCACTGCCCAAGATCATCCTGGCCCCTTCAAATCCCCACCTACTGGCAATGCCTAGCACTAGTATTAGAAACTGGGAGGCAGGTAAAGGGCCATAAGTCAAGCAGATGGGATGCCTCATACACGATCCTGGCCCCCTCTGGCCCTCCCAAATAACCCAGGCACATTAAAGTAGGAAATAGTAGACAGTCCAAAACTAATTAGAGAATCCACATATTCCAACCCTCAAACACACATATGTTTAAAAGAGTTTAGGTTGCCAAAACAAAAAACAATAAACAGTCTAAGCTTATTTCTAAATTATAACCATTTCAAACATATCACAATATTTTACTATTTGAAATAAATTCCATTTCATACTACAGATAAACCCCCCACCCAATGGAAATGCCCTCTTAGTGCTGGTCAGTTCTGCATTCCAGGGAAAATCCTTGAATAAGAGATCAAACACAGACAATGGCACAAATCCAAAAGGGGGGGGTGATAAAAACAAACAAACTCAAAGACAATTCCAACTAAGTCTAAAGACACAGTGCGCTAATCTTATCAGAGCTAATACACACTCATCAAGTCATAAATCAAAGCTCAAATCCCCCGAATATAAATTCAATCACTAAGGCTTGTTTGGTAACCTTCAGGTCATCAGATATGATTTTCCTTGGTCCCTTTCCTGTTGGGTGGCTGTCAGTACCTCCCCTCCATCATCTACTCCTGCCCCGCATTTGTGTGCCCCAAGTGCATGATCATGCACTTCTTTGTAATGAATCTTAGCTGCCACACCCTTGACCACTCCTCCAGCTTGCTTAATTCCCTACTCATTTTCTCTCCCCCTCCTGGAGTGCCAACTCTGTGGCAGATCTTCATGTTGTCTGTAAAGAAACATACCTTCCCTTCCAGCCCTTCTGCAATGTCACTTATGAAGACATTTAAGAGGACTGGTTCAAGCACTAATCCCTGTAGGGCCCTACTGCTCACCCCCCCCTTCAGATTGAACTCCATTGACCACCACCACCCTGTGTGTCCTATCGCTCAGTCAATGTTTGACCCAGTTTACTATCTTGGGACCAACCCCTCCCTGATCAATCTCCCTAGTTACTCAGTCAAAGAAATCGATCAGATTTGATTGACAAGATCTTCCCGCTGTGAATCAGTGCTCCCTCAGAGCCTGTGCTCCACTGGATTTAAGATATATCACAAACCTTTTATTAGTGATTCCATCAGTTTCTCCACCACCAAGGTCAGACTGGCTGGCCTGTAATTGCCATCCTCCTCCCTACTCCCACTTTTGTTGAGAGAGACTAAATTCACCCTCCTCCAGTCCTTTGGTACCACACCAGTTTCTAGTGAACTATTGAACAGGGCTGTCAGTGATGCTGCCAGCACATCTCTGAGTACTCTTAATACTCTGGAATGTATTCCGTCTGGCCCCATTGCTTTGACTGCTTTAAGATTAGTGAGTTCTTTTAGGACTCTCTCCTATGTAAATGGGCTGGTGTCTCCGTCCCTCCCAGTGGTGCTTTGTTGACTAACTGTGGTCCCTCTTCTTCCTCTTCTTCTGTGAATACTGAACAAACATACTTGTTCAGGATTTCTGCTTTTTCTTGGCCCCCCTCTTCAAACTCACCTCCTTCTCTTTTTAGTCTCACAATTAAACTCTTAGTCTTCCTTTTTTTCATTAACATGCCTGAAAAATTTATTGTCCCCTTTTGTTATTACCTGGGCAATTTTTTCTTCTGTTTGTGCCTCTGTGCACCTGACTGCTTTCCCTGCCTCTCTCTGCTTTTCCAAATACGGTTCACTGTCTTCTTCTCTGTTTGTTTCCTTGTACCTCCTTAATGCCACCCTTTTTGCCCTTGCCTTCTTGGCCACTTCCTTTTAGAACCATACTGCATTTTTCTTTCTCTTTGTTTTGCTTACTTGCCTAATGCAATGGCTTGTTGCCTCTGTTATGGCTTCCTTAAGATTCTCCAGTTATTCCTCCACCCCCCATGAAGCTTAGGATATGTTACCATGCACCCCACCCAACCAGTGAAAATTGTCCCAGCTGTGGCAGTTTTTGTAAACTGGCCACAGTCCATTCTGTTGGTCACTTGAAAGGTGACATTTATAAGAAGAGTGTGACACTACTTCCATAGTTGTGTACAAACCATACAACCCATAACCTATGGCAGGCTCCCCATATGGCTTACTGCTCTGTAAAAGGATATAGATATATGTACAGGTTTCATGTGTTTCATGTAACTGTCCCAGTCTGCCTGCAGATATGCCACATGGACGCATCCGCACACCAAGCCATCCAGCTGGGTATGAGTCAACACTTCAGTCACTTGCCAGGTGAAGCTCCTGAAATGGAGCTTCCCTAAAATGAAAGTTAACCACAACATGACTGATCAGCATTGCATAATTTAAAACCATAAATTCTTAACTGGCCTTGTGGTGCTAAGGGTTGAAGTGCTGGACTCCACACCTCGCTCAACGCTAGTGACCCGGGTTCAGGAACAATCACAGGTTGCTAGAGTGCCAGCCGGGGGGGGAGGTTGGAGTGGACTTTCCCCTCCAGGGTTGAATGCCTGCTTCTCTGTAGTCAGGCTCCCATTGGGCTGAGGTCCAATGGGTGTGCAGGTGGCAGGAGCAGTGACTTAAGTCTGGGGTGGGGTGGAAATGGTCACCAGATCCTGGTGTACATGTGCTCCTCCATGCACAGGTATGCATGTGTATGCTTTGACCCCAGGAAAGGGGAGAAAAAAAGGACAAAAATACAAAAAAACTGTAAATGGAAAAAACAAACATAAATTCTTTACTTATAGGATGTTGGCATGTCCAGTGACTACTCCAAGTTTTAAACCAACTTTCTGCTTCATACCTTCTGCTTGCACTGACATTGGTCAAAAGGTTATCCTAACAGAGCCACTTCACAAGGAACAATATCATCTTTGTAAATCTGGTCATTACACTGTTGTCACTAATTACACTCCAACTTTCAATGTGCATATTACTCCACTCTTACTAGATTTACAGATGTTGCTGTACCATAAAGGTGAATAATCCCCTTCAAATCAGCACTGACATGCATACTGTAAGGCTTGAAATGAATTAGATAATTTACTTCATGACAGTGTTGATCTTTTCATTTTAAATTCTAGACAGAGATTAGCTTTAAATTGTTATTTTAGTACTCATTGCATTCACAATGCTTTGTGAGTATGTTGAAATATTCTCATATATTCCAACCTAATTGACATAGCATCATTTTCTTTTGTGGGCACTACTTTGCAAAATTATTTTGTATTTTTGCAAAGAGTGTTAAAGCAGGGAATGTAGGGATATAGCTCATTAGATTATTAGATATGTTAGTGCTGCATATAGGATATTGCATACATTACTATACATATGGCTTTTGTTAGAACAAGCTATAAGCTAGGCCTTTCTTTCAGTTTTTCAGTGCAGCTGCACTGGGTTCTCAACACAAACACACACACACACACACACACACACATACTCACAAACACTGAGTGGAAATTCACCAGAATTCTTCCAGGTACATCAGTGTGGAGAGACATTGACCGCTTTGCTAAAATTGTTCAGGAAGCAGGAAAAAAATATTGACATCCTGGTACACACAGGGACTAACGATCTCACCAGCCGGTCAGTTGTGGAGACCGAGGAACATCTGATCAGGCTGGGTGACAAACTATCATCCATTTCATCTGGCATCTCCTCCTCTGAGATCCTGCCAGTCTGGGACAGGGGAACAGATGGACGGAAGGTCAGAGAATGAGAGATAGGGGAGCTAAACATGTAGCTCAAGGGTTGGTGCCAAGAAAAAGGACACAAATTTGTAGGGAACTGGCAATAGTTTTGGGAGTGAAAGTTCTTTAAATTTGATGGACTGCATCTGACTAAGGAGGGAGTCAGTGCAGTGAGGCAGAAGTTTGATGTCTTTACAGAATATTTAAACTAGCAAATGGGGAGAGGGGTGCAGCACCACATAATTCGAATGGGAAGACCACTCCTCCCCCCTCAGCTAATGGTCAAACAGGAGTTCAGCATGTTGTAGTTCATTTGCATCACCAGGTAAGGAAAAAGGTTTGGCTCCCCATATGACACACAGGGGAAATGCCAGACCTCACCCAACAACTAACACACCAAAATCTGACGAATGGAAAATCATGTACACAATTGTTCGCAGTCTGGGAAACAAGATCCCAGACCTGCAGGCAATAATGACATAGGCTAAACTGGACATAGTAGCCATTAGCAAGACATGATTTACCAGTAACCACACTTGGCAAACTTCAGTACCTGGCTATGTATTGTTCAGAGGGGATTGAGGTGCAAAAAAGGGGGGGGTGGAGTGGCCCTTTATGTCAATGAAAATATCAAAGCTACAGATATTCAGAATACACATAAGGAGCCAGAAGAACTTTGGGTCACCCTGGAAACAGGAAATGGGGCAGTCATACGAACTGGGGTTGTGTACAGGCCTTCAGACCAGGGGGAGGGCATAGACACATTACTGTTAGAAGATATACAAAACATGACAGCTAAAGGGGAGGTTCTGATAATGGGAGACTTCAACATGCTAGATACAGATTGGTCAATACCAGCAGGAATATCTGCCAGAACTAGAAACATGGTGGATTCCCTGCAGGGGGAAGGCCTCAAACAACTGGTACAACAACCTACAAGAGACAGGGCTATCCTAGATCTAGTACTGACTAACAGAGAAAGGATCTCAGATCTCTAGTTAGAAGGTCACCTGGGGGCCAGTGACCATCACATGGTATGGTTTAATTGGCCACTAGAACTGAATCATCCCATTCCAAGGCAAAAATATGGGACTTCAGAGGAGCTGACTTTGATAAGATGGCCAACAGAGTTAAGCTAGCCCTGGCAAAAATAAATACAGGTGAGGGGGTACAGGCAAAGTGGGCAAGCATTAAGGATGCAATACTTGAAGCAACATCCCCTTGTGTTAGATGAAAAGGAAGTGCAAAGAAGGGAAACCACTTTGGTTTTCAAAACAGTAGCAGAAAGGTCAGGCAAAGGCTGGCCTTCAGGAAATATTAGAGAACATAGCAGGATGAAGATAGGGAGGCATACCAAACTTCCCTAAGGGAAGCAGGGAAGGCAGTAAGGTAGGCAAAGGCCCAAACCGAGGAAACACTAGCACAAACAGTAAAAGAAGGTGTCAAGACTTTCTATAGATATATTAGTGAAAGGAGAAAGTCCAGAGGAGATATTGTTCAGATCAAAGGGGATAAGGGGGCATGTGAGGAGGAGGACCATGTAGAAGCATCTATCCTAAATAGATACTTCTGCTTGGTATTTACTGAAGAGAAGGTAGGGCAGGGCCCACAGCTCAGCACCATGGACACAGGGGGGAAGGAGGTGTGCACTAGTCCCTTCACAAAAGAAAGGGTCCTACAAGAGCTCGATAAGCTCAGGGTGGACAAGGCAATGGGACCTGATGGCATACATCCCAGGGTACTAAAAGAGCTAAGGGTGGAACTAGCAGAGCTATTATCAGAACTGTTTAGTGAGTCTCTGAGCACAGGAGAGGTCTCAGAAGACTGGAGAAGGGCTCATGTGATCCCGCTCCACATGAGTGGTAGCAGGGTTGAGGCAGGGAACTACAGACCAGTCAGTCTTATCTCAGTAGTGGGAAAGATTATGGAGGCACACCTCAAGGAAAGGACAGTGCAACACTTGGAATCCATAGGAGCACAGAATCCAAGACAGCATGGGTTTACAAAAGGAAGGTCCTGTCAAACTAATCTCATAGATTTCTTTGACTGGGTAACCAGAGTGGTGGCCCAAGGGGGAACAGCTGATGTCACCTACCTTGATTTCAGCAAAGCTTTCAATACTGTTCCACATAGAAGATTGATTAATAAGCTGGGTAGGCTCGAGGCAGGTCAGAAGTAGGTCAGCTGGGTGGCAAACTGGTTGACGTGCAGAAAACAGAGAGTGGTGGTAAACGGTATACAGTCAGAAGAGATGCAAGTCACAAGTGGGGTACCTCAGGGATCAGTCCTGGGACCAGTACTCTTCAATAGCTTCATCAGTGACATTGCAGATGGACTGGAGGGTAAAGTTTGTCTGTTTGTAGACAACACCAAGATCTGCAACAGAGTAGATGATACAGATGGGGTGGGCAGAATGAGAAGAGATCTGGATAAACTTGCAAAATGGTCGGAAGAGTGGCAACTAGGGTTTAATGCAAAGAAGTGCAAGATCATGCACATTGGGAAGAGAAACCCTGAACCCACCTATAGGCTGGGAGGGGAGTTGCTGGCAGTCACAAGGGAAGAAAGAGACTTGGGCATCATCATCACCGATGACCTGAAATCATCCAAGCAGACCACTAAAGCAGTAGGTAAGGCTAGGGAGATGTTGGGGTATATTAGTAGGGGTATCACAAGTTGGAAGAGGGAGGTAATAATCCCTCTTTACAAGACACTGGTTAGGCCCCATCTGGAGTGCTGTGTGCAGTACTGGAGGCCACACCTTCACAAGGACATTAACCAAATTGAGACAGTCCAGAGAAGGACAACCAAAATGGTGCAGTGACTGCATTAGAAAACATGAGAGGACAGATTAACGGAGCTCAATATGTATAATATGTATACCCTAGAGCAAAGGAGGGGGAGGGGTGATATGATTGAAACATTCAAACACCTTAAGGGCATTAACAAGGTGAAAGAGTCTAACATGTTTCAATATAAGAAAAATAGCAGGACAAGAGGACACAGCATTAGATTAGAGGGAGGTTGATTAAGGGGTAATGTGAGGAAGTTCCTTTTCACAGAAAGGGTGGTGGATGCATGGAACGGTCTACCTCAGGAAGTGGTGGATATGAATACAGTGCAGGGCTTCAAACAGGCATGGAATAGGCATAAGGGAGCAAAACAGATGAGTATTAATAGATAGGCCATTGACAGAGCAAAGGCCGATTGCACATTCATAAAGTAGAAAAATAAATGGGCAGACTGGATGGGCCTTTCGGTCCTTATCTGCCATCAACTTCTATGTTCAAAATTTGGTGAAAAAATGACAAAAAAATAGTCATGAGCATGCGTTGCACAGTATCTACGCACGCTCATAACTTTGATAATTTTTTATATTTTCACTCCAGATTTTCAACATTGCCATTTTTTCACACCTTCTTATGAACAATATAGCTGTCATTTTTCACATCCTTCCCAAAATGTGTTTTCGCACATCTGGCACACAATAGCTCAGTCGCTGTTGGAAATCAACATTTGGGCAAGATTATGAAGTGACCCTGTTCATGAGCAGAGGTCCCAAATTACCCATGTTGAAAATTTGGTAAAAGAATTCCCAAAAATTACTGCATTATTGGCATGCATTGTGAAGGTATCTACACATGGTCGGAAGTTTGCACATTTTTCATATTTTCTCTCCAGATTTTCAACATTGCCATTTTTTACACATCCTCATGAACAGTATAGCTATCATTTTTTCCCATCCTACCCGAAATATGTTTCCACACCTGTGTCTCCCAGTGGTGCAGTTGCTGCGCGAAATCACCTTTCAGGATTGAGTAACAAAATGATAGTGCCACTGTTCATGAGGTGGGGTCCCAAAAAGCCAATGTTGAAAATTTGGAGTGAAAATACCAATAAACACCCAGGGCATTAAGGTTTCCAACCATACCCCCACCCTGTAGAGACTGACAGGCGTCAGGAACATAACTTGGGTTCATTGGCCATAATGTTCACAGAGTTCTACCCCCCCCCCCAGAGCCACCACTGACAGACATTGAGATGTGCCTTGGGTTCTGTCACCCTAACATTCACCCCATTCTCCTATATTGCACCCATCTCAGCTTATTTATTTATGGAATGGGGTGAGCATAAGGGCTGAAGACAACAATACACACCCCGACACCTCTCGCTCTCTGCAGGGTGGGGTAAGGTGGAATGGTGTAAGCTTTATGGCCGACCCAAAGCCACACTCCCAATGCCTTACAGTCTCGGGGTATAGGCGTTACTTCAATACTTTACTGCCATACCTATTTTGCATTTCTAACTCCTACACTACAAATGCTAATGCCATCAAGCCAACAATTGGCATTGACAAATGCTTGTTGTGTATAGGTGTGACATTTGCAGGTCTCCAATCCAGTGGTCTACTGCCTGTATCTAAGGTATCTTGAAAGATATTACAACAAGGTTTGCTTATATGGTTACACATTATTTTTAACATGCTGCATAGTCTGATCCTGGGGAAGATTGGGTTTTAAGTTGTGATGTTTTTCTATGACTTGCACTTGGGTTATTACTGCTGAAATGTAGGTTGCTGGTATCAGTATATTCTTCACTTTTGGAGCATATATGGAGCCAAAGTTGTTGTTAAAGCAATTGGCCACATCAGCGGGTTCTATGGTAAAACTAATGTTTTCTTCTAATGGCCCAACCATATTCCCTGATTTCTTTAGTGAATTTGTATAGCCACATCATTGTTACCCAATAGTTTTGTTGGCATTCCTAGAAAATAGTATGCCATCCTTATCTTTGCTGTCCTTATAGCTCTTTGGCACCTGCATTCTATTGCTTGGTAAATATCCCAATTTCTTTCTGTATTATTTTTCTTGTGGCTCATGTATGCACTCTTTTTTATTTATTTAACATACAGTATGCTTAAATTTATTTATTTGTTTATTTAGCTTTTGTTGACCGGGTAAGTGCACTAGACAAATCCTGCCTATTTTCAGGCACGACCCGGGGGAGGGGGATACAGATGAATGCCAACTGATCTTGAACCAGATTAAGCTGTTGGTGGTATTTTTAGTGAATGAGGGAAATTTGGCCAGGACACTGGGGAAATTCCCCTACTCTTTTCGATAAGTGCCATGGGATCTTTAACATCCACCTGAACTACCACCAATCCAGGCAGATGGGACCTCGGTTTAAAGTCTCATCCGAAAGACGGCACCTCAGAAATGCAGCACCCCTCTCATGCTGCATTACAGTGTCAGTACTGGGACATTAACCCAAGTGTCAGATGTGGGAACTGAACACACAGCCTTCTGATCTCCCGGCCTCAGAGGCGAGTGTGCTACCTACTGAGCCCCTGACACTGATATACAAATATACTAGGAGACAACCATTTGGGTCTGATTCCTTTACTTTTATACATTTTAATTTTGGGAATACATTTATTACTAGTTGATGTTATGATTTCTTTTAGGAACTGCCATTTTTCTCCACTATTACATTTATGGAGTAAGTGTCCCAGTCTATACTAGTCAAATAATAATCTATCTCTTTAATGTTCACTTTTCAGTACTGAAAAATTTCAACGGTTCCATGTTCAAAGAAATGTTTTGTTAAAATATGAAAAAGTATGGTACCATGGCCGCTATTACCAGTGGGGGCCCCTAATGTGCAGATTTTCAATGCTGTTGTCATTATTACTTAAAAGGAGATCAAGAATCCTGTCAACCCTAGTTGAAGCAGTGACATACTTGGACAGATCAAGTTGTTCTAAGTGGTGGGGAAAATACCTTTTGTTTGTACCAGCTTGATACTTCTCCCAGTTTATGTCACCTAAGTTGAAGTTTCCCCATTATAAGTGCCTGCTAGTTTGCATGCATTCTCTTATTTGGCCAGAATATAAAGTGTCTTTACCAGAGGAGTTGGGGGGTCTCTACTACTGCATTTAGCAATAGAGGGTTCTGTTGTGTGGGATCATTTGGTTATGCTGCCTTCCAAGTAGTATTAGGAAATGTAAGTATTCAATAAATGTATTACTTACTTCCTTTTAGAAGAGTGAGTGTGGTGGAAGAGGGTGCCATGGCCAAGATGTGAATCTTTAACCCGAGGGTTACTCCACTGTACCACTAACTTGAGGATAAGACCAGCGGTATGTTCATGGTTTCTGTGCACAGAGATGGAAGGGTGCTGCTGACATGTGGCAGAAAAGGCAGTATGTAGATGACTGGAGGACAGGGACAGAAGCAGTTGATTTTTGATATAGTAAACTTTTTATTTTTTCAGCTTGGCTGATGGCTGGAGGATAGGGACAAATTAAATGATTTCTGCCATAGTAAACTTTTTTTTTTTTGGCCCTTCTAACCTTAGAAGCCACTTTCTTCTGGCGGTCTTATGCTCACTCTGCCTACCCCCGGTGCCTCTCAGACAGCCACCAGATCCACCTCCATGCTGTCTCAGCCTCCACCCCCAGGGCAGAGAGGAGGGGGACCCCACATATGCCCCTCCAGTCCATTAGCGTGTGTGTCAGGTGATCTTGGTCAGTCTCCCACAAGAGCAGGGTTATGGTGTTTGGTAGTTAGATCCTCCATCTATGTCTGCATTCAAGGATCCATTTTCCACTTTTTTCTGTCCCCTCCCACAGGACGTTGGCACACTAGTGGTGCTTAAGGGCAGCACACATCATGATGTGCAAGTTTCCGGCCCTCTACCCACGTCCTCCCTCCCTCCCATCTTTTCTGCAGTCCCGCTGCACCTCCACCCGTGGTCATCCAGGTGGTGGTAGAGTGGCAGGACATGCATCCCACCCCACCCAGAGGAGGAAATCAGCCTCTGGGTGCTCAAGCCTCCTCCCCCTGGCCAGCCCTCCAGCAGCCCGAGTCCATTCCCGAACCCGGGTCGCTGGTGCTGCAAGCAGCAACCCTACCACTGTGCTGGCTGGCTGGCCCATAGTAAACTTCTAATTTTTCATTTGTTGAGAGAGGAAGCCAGGGTCAGGCAGTGGGTAACTGACAGGAAAGCTAGCACACAACTCAGAGCATGTATCCCTGAGTGGTAATCACTGGTGTGTGTTAGTGCTACCTGTTAGCTGTTTAAATAAAAAAAAAAAAATGAGTGTACATGTGTTTGGGAAGGGGGAATGAAAAAAAAAGTAAACATTTCTGCTAGTTGCATTCAGGAAGGGGGGTTGTTAAACAGCTCTGTAGCGCATTCGGTAAGCAAGAAAAAAAATGGCGGGAGGTCACATTTTAACATTTTTAGTGGCACCGTAATTTTGGTAATGAAGCTGGTTGGCACTGGCACTTTTATTTTATTCAGGCTCTATTGTCTGATAGATGCCTACCTTGCCTAAGGCCATCGAGAGCCCAGAAAATCCTTAACCCATTTTCTAGGCTAAAGAAATGTAGTGAGTGGTGGGCTGGAGTCTTGAGCCCAAGGGTGAGAGACTTCAGTCACCATGATATACATTGGTATAGCATAACCCCCCTCCCATGGATTTGCCTTATTCCATTTATAAAATGTTTAATAATGTTATTTTTTTTAGCAGTGTAGTATTGTTTTAACTTGGTGCTGTATCTTTAGATGGTTGATTTTAGGACCCCCTGCCCCAGCGTAATTTAATTTATACCTTGGTCAGTCACTGAGTATTATCTATTTTACTGTACTGTGCTGTGACTTGTATTCAATACCTGTTACTCATTTTTCAGTTCAGCTTTCTTATTTTATTTTGGCAGGGTTATGTTAACTATTTCATCACTGTTTATTTTAAACAGTTACTGAAATCTTTGTATTTACCTTTCTGTCTCCTATTAATCCATTTTCTCCCCTCTCCCACCCCTTCTCCCCTCCTTGCTAGTTTTATACTTTCACTTCCCTTTATCTCACCCCCTCTATTTCCACCTTGTTACCCCTTACTATCATCGCTCCATCTCCTCTGTCTCCTCAAACCATGTTCCTTCTTATCCTCACTATCTTCCCCCTATTATTTACTCTTACATCCATCCTTCCAACTTCTCTTCCTACCTTGCCAATATCTCTCTCAGTTCCTCATTCCTCCTCCCCCTCTCTTCCATCCTCTTGTCTCCTCCCGCTTCTTTACTTTCCATGGCACCCAGGCCCTTCTACCCTCCATTCACCATGTATCAATTTAGCTTTCATTCACACCATACTGTCCACACATTGTGAATCTCTTGTATATACCACGACCCTTTATCTCATAAACCTCCGTATCTTGGAGGCATATATCTATCACCTCCAAGTTGCTTATCATTCTACTAATCCTCTCTGTGTGCGATATAAAACCCAACCCAGGGCCATCCCATTTACCTCCCATCGACATCTCTAAAGGATTAAAGGTACTCCGTCTCAACATCAGGAGCCTTCTCCCAAAGATAGATTTGCTCCAGCCTCTTATGTTTAGCTTAAAACCCAGTGTGATGATTATCACTTAAACATGGCTCTCCTCCAAAATCCCTGATTCTTCCATCTCCATCCCTGCCTACTCCCTTATTTGGCAGGACTGGTCAACCGGGGTGGAAGGTAGCCATATATATTGCATCATCCATCCAATATTCCCTCTGCCTCTCTATTAACTCTCCATCTGCCTATGAGCTCTTGCTACTAAAACTTTCCTTCCCCTGTTCCCTTCATATCTTTGTAGGGGGCATCTCTGCTGCCCTAGCCTCCCCTCTTCCTCCATTTTAAACATTATCACTAATCTCACTACCCACTCTTCAACTGGTAAACACTTTATTCTTGGAGATCTCAATATAAATTGGCTTCACAGCACTCAATCCAAACTCTGTAACCAAATCTCCTCCCTGAATCTCACTCAATTGATCTCTGACCCAACCCACTTAAACCACAAATTGGGTAAGCACTCTCTAACTGACTAGATGCCATTTTCTCTCCCCCACCAGGTATTCACATCAGGAATCCTGCCAGATGTACTTAGTGACCACCACGTGGTCTATTGTGTGTGTAAAATCTATCTCCCCAAAGCACTGCCAAATATCCACCACCTCCTCTCTTTTAGGTCACTAGACTTGTCATCCCTCGGTATTGCCTGGTCTCCAATTGCAAATGACTCCTCTGTTGATTTAGCTTTGGCCTACTTCAAAACCCAGTTCTTGAATGTTTGGGATCAGCACAGTCCAATAAGAAAAAACAGAGTCCAAGGCTCTCATCTCCCATGGATATCATCTTAACTTCTGGCCTGTCAGCATGCATGTGACAAAACTTGGCAGACTTATAAGGCCTCAGGTATTCTTGTTGATTTGCTAAAATATCGATTTCTCCGGAATGCCTGCACTAGAGCCGTCAGACTGGCCAAAACAGAATATTTCTCCTCCACCTTCCTGATACAATATTTCATTTATCAGTAGATGGTGTATTATAAATCAGATAGAACAAAATGTAACATTTGCATGAATGATAATTATTATCATTAGACCATGTGATTTAAGTAATTTGTATATGCTGATTGTTTGGTTCCCCATATGTAATTGTTATGTAAATGTTTTTGTTTGTCTCTAAATGTATGTTAGGTTTTTAGGCTGGACCTCCTTGGAAAATAGTTTTTCTACTCAATGGAGCTTATCCTATTTTTGTTCATATTATATGAATAAGAATAACATTTTTACTACTACTACTACTACTACTACTACCTTCCAAGAGAAACTTAACATCCCCCTACAAATTCTGGAAGGTGGTTCATGCCCTTTTCTCTCTCCTCTAGCCCAATCCCCTTCCCCTTTCCTAAAGATAGGTGATACCACTATCTCTGACCATACTTCTGTATCTATTGAATTCAACACCTTCTTTACCACCTGTGCTTCTACCCTTCTTGCATTGCTATTCCCCTCACTCTCTAACCTGACAGCTCCTTCTACCCCTTCTCCCTCCCCACCACTCTGCTACTCCTTCTCACCGGTATCAACCAATGATACCCTAAAGGCTCTACTAACCCTTAATCTCCATTAAAACTCAAAAGCCAGGATATGCTTGACCTAAGATTCTGCACCTTTCTGCTCATGCCATTGCTCTTCCACTTACCTACCTTCTGAACCTATCCTTCTCATTGGGTACTGCCCTGATGCTTGGAAACTTGCCACTGTTGTCCCTCTTCCCAAGGGCTATGATTCTTGAAATCTGGATAATTATCAGCCCAATATCCCTACTCCCAGTTCTTGCAAAACTCCAAGAGCACCTGGTACTGGCTCAACATTTTCCTTTGCTTGATTCCTCCTCCTTCTTCACACCTTTTCAGTCTGGTTTTCACATGTCACATTCCATCGCAACCTCCTTGCTCCAGCTCACTGACTCCATTATCTCTGGCATGGATCAAGGCCACATCACCTCTGCCATCTTTGTCAATCTGGCCAAAGCCTTCAGCACTATTGCCCACACCCTGCTTCTCTTCAAACTGGCAGCAGCTGATCTCTCTGAGACCACCATTAGCTGGTTCAGTTCCTACCGTATGGGTAGGTCCCAATCCACTAGGATAGGTAACTCTGTCTCCCCCCCCCCATCAACACTGGTGTCCTTCAAGGTTTGGTCCTTGGAACAATACTCTTCTTGAGGAAATTCAGTGCTAGGGTTGAAAGGCCCCCTTGGCCACCCCTGCCCACACCTCCAACCGGCATCGGGGTGCACATTACGGTTGTCGGCCATAACTCTCACCATATCACATAGCAGAGGTGTAGGAGAATGGGGTGAGAGTTAAGACCGACAACCCTAATGCACACCCCGATGCTGGTTGGGGGTGTGGGCAGGGGGGGCCAAGGGGGCTTTCAACCCTAACACTGAATTTCCTCACTTTTGTCGGTGTGGAGCAACCCTAACTAATGCATTAAATGGAGATTTTTGCCTCTAACTTCCCTTCTTTTTGAGAATGATAACAAGAAATAGTGAATGTAATGCGGCTGCGGGAGCTTGGGGCCTCCCACCACATGATGTCGTATCACATAGTAACATTGTGCCCGCAAACGCAAATAGTAATGCACATGGTGACGCAAATCAAAACAGAAAGAGAAACAGTAATGTAGACAGAAATGTTTAAAACAATGCAAAAGCAAGTGCAAATGAAAGCATAAAGATGGCAGCACATAGTGGTGTGAGATATGAGCAGTAGTGAAAGCGAGGAGCAACTCATAGTGAAAAAGGTAACGGTAAAAGTAATGTAAGTGCACAGGCTGATTTTCCCCAAAAGCTGCATAAAGAAAGACAGTGAGTACAAAGAATGTATGCATAATAATGGTCCTCGGAGCAGAAAATGAGGAGTTGGAATACTAAATTGCTTATATCTCAGGAACCGTACGACGTAGAAAAAAAATGTAAAGCTCGTATGATTTACGACTTTCCTGGCTAGTTTTGTGATTAGCCCCCATTAGGGGGCTAAGCACTTTTCCAACGAAAAGTCCGTATCTCGCACCGTTTCCAAGATACGGGCCCTGAAAGGCCCGGCGAACGCCGTAATGTTATCCTATGGGAAAGAAAGAGAAGTTCGGAGTGCCATAACTTTAGCTCTCTGCAATATTTTTTCACCAAACCACAAAAAGGCACATCTGTGGGATGTTGGCTGTGTTCCCTTCAAATTTCAGCCCAAAAGACAAAACTGTTATTTTGCAGCAGGGCTCCAAAGTATTCCTGTAAAGTGTCAGACGCCATAATGCTATCCTATGGGGAAAGGCGTCACATTTGGAGTGTCGTAACTTTGTCGCCATGTAATATTTTTTCAACAAAACACTGAAAGGCACATCTGTGAGATGTTGGCTGTGTTACCTCCAAATTTCAGGCCAAAACACCAAACCGTTCTTTTGCAGCAGGGTGCCAAAGAATTGCTGTCATTTTCCCACAGACTAGAAAAGTACTGTTGAAGTTTGTGAAAGCTTTTACAAATTCATTCGAGTGTCACAAGTGCAACAGTACTTTGTGAAAGTACTTTTTCCAGAAATTTGAAAAACATATTTCTAGGGTGTTTTACAAAATAAAGACATAGCTAGCATCATCAGGGTCGACTAGGTGAATACAAAAGAATTAGGTTGCTAGAGGTCCCAATTTTAAGCATAAGCATTTTCTGATCACCAACTGAAAGCAAAATGGCAGATTTGCAACAGTAAAAGACCATTCGCGATAAAAAAACTGCATTGCGACACTATGAACTTTTGCTAACTTTTCCATTTACTTATAATGAGACTTGTTTTAATAATTTTTGAACAGTTTAATATTTTTCACAAAATATTTGAAAGGACGATAGGGACCCAGGCATACGTTCCCTGAAGATTTCAGACCAGTTCGCGCAAACTGTGCGAGCCTGTACAGCGACAGTAAAATTCCAGAAAAGCATAAATGTGCACGCAGATCACGCTTAATAACTCCGCAGCCGTATATGCGACTGGTACAAAACTTGGCAGATCCCAAGGCATATGGGTCTTGACCATGTATTCCAAATTGCAGGCAAATCCACTGAACAGTTGCAAAGTTACTAAGGTGCAAAATTTGGGGTTTAACATGCAAATGGTTCCTCAACCCTAACTATAGTGCCTCTACTGTGCCACTATAATATGTATATATTGCTACCATAGTTAGGGTTGAGGCATTTCTATTAAACCCCAAAACTGCACATATCTTTAGCAACCAGATTTAGAATTTGGCTGAAATTTGGAATATACAATCAAGAACCATAGACCTTGGCAACTGCAGTTTGTACCAATCGGATACACAGCTGCAGGTTATTAAAGTATTGATTTGCGTGCATGTTTCGCTTTTCTGGGAATCTCTGATCCATGCGTACAGGTCTCCGCGGTTTCTTCGCGACCGACAAAAATCTTCGGGGAACATGCCGCCAGGGGTCCCCAATGTCTGCTTTGGTGGTGAAAAATATGATAAGCGATTCAAAATTATTCAAAACAATTTCCCGATATAAGTCAATAGGAAAAGTTAACAAAAGTTCAACACTTTCGCTAAATGCATTTCATTTTGCAAATGGGCCTTTACTACACTAAATCGGCCATTTGTTTCAGTTGTGATTAGAAAATGCTTGACATTTAAATTGGAACCCTCTAGCAACCTAAATTCTTTGGTATTCACCTAGTCGGACCCTGAGGATGCTAGCCATGTCTTTATTTTGGAGTAAAACACCCAGAAATATGTTTTTCAGATTTCTGGAAAAAGTACTTTCACAAAGTACTTTTGTGCTCATGAAAGTGTCGCAAATGTTTGCGAAAGCTTTCGAAAATTGCGACAGTAATTTTCTAGTCTGTGGGAAAATGACAGCAATTCTTTGGCACTGCACTGCAAAAGAACAGTTGGGAGTTTTGGCCTGAAATTTGGAAGGAACGCAGCCAACATCTCACAGATGTTCCTTCCAGTGTTGTATTGAGAAAATATTGCATGGTAGCAAAGTTACAGCACTCCAAAGTTGACAGTTTTTCCCATAGGATAACATTACGGCGCCCGATGCATTACAGGAATCCTTTGGCACCCTGCTGCAAAATAATGGTTTGGTCTTTTTTCCTGAAATTTGGAGGGAAGACAGGTAACAGCCCACAGATGTGCCTTTCAGTGGTTTGGTGAAAACATATTACAGGGAGACAAAGTTATGGTTCTCTGAACTTCTCTTTTTTCCCATAGGATAACATTACGGCGTTCGCCGCACCTTTCAGGGCCCGTATCTCGGAAATGGTGCGAGATACGGACTTTACGTCAGAAATAGTCTTAGCCCCCCACTGGGGGCTAAGTACAAAACTAGCCAGGACAGTCATAAATCATACAACTTTTAAATTTTTTTTCTACGTCGTACGGTTCCTGAGATATAACCTATTTAGTATTCCAAGTCCTCATTTTCTGCTCCGATACCCATTATTATGCATACATTCTTTGTACTCAATGTCTTTCTCTATTCAGCTTTTGGGGAAAACCAGCCCATGCGCTTACATTACTGTTGCCATTGCCCTTTCCGCTTGCAGTTCCATGCCCGTTTCACTTACCGTTGACGTCTACACCACCACGTGCGTCATCCTTTGCGTTTTCATTTGTGCTTGCATTTCTGTTATTTTTTGCCATTTGTGTCTACAGTACTGTTTCTCTTTCTATTTCACTTTGAGTCACCATGCCCATTGACATTTCCGTTTGCAGGCACCATGTTACTATGTGACAACACATCACGTGGCAGACTGTTCCCGTCTATGCCACTGTGTGCATTGCCCTTTCTGTTGTCATTTGCGCTTGCATTACCATGTGTGCCACTGTTAGCACTTCTGTTTTCGTTGCTCTTCCTGTTACTATGCCACAAGACATCATGTGGCGGGCCCCGTGCTCCCGCTGCCACATTACATTCACTATTTCTCATGATCATTCTCAAAAAGAAAGGAAATTAGAGGCAAAAACCTCCATTTAATGCATTAGTTAGGGTTGTTCCACAGCGACAAAAGTGAGGAAATTCGCTGTTAGGGTTGAAAACCCTAACTCCGAATTCACCCCCAGCACCACACACACACACACACACACACACACACTCATGCAAGTATGGGGGAGGACCAAGTCAACACAACCAATGACAGACATCCAGCAGTAGGTGACAGAAATAACAAGCAATTGTCTAAATGTACTACGAGACATTCCCACCCACCTGACCAGGTACTGCATGCTCAGTGGAGATCAACAGCAAAACTGAGGCCATGTACACCAAACGTACACATCCCTGATTGCAGCTGCACACAACGTACCACACTTAGTAGTTGCATGGCCTTACCTACCGATGTCCCACACCACACCACAACTGGTACTGTGCAGTTAGTCAATATAAATGCTGAAGGTGCATGATGACAGTTGTAGAAAGGTTTTAACACTAGTGAGTATACATTAATTAAGAAGTACATAAATTAACTACAAGACACTAGCATGCTCAAGATAAAAGTAGTGTTACATTTAGTATGTGATTTACATAGTAGTACATTTACTGCAACAGTTTACTCAAGATAGAGAGGCTGATGTAAACGTATGGAAAAGCATTGCCTGTTCAACGCTGTGAAATTCGTACTGCCAGTATCAGATGCATTCTTACTGATGAAGGTGTACTGCTGATGTACATACATAGACCTTCAGTGTGTTTCAATACTAAAGATGCAGTAAGTATTCTTTGTAAGAAACAGTGTAATTGCATGGATCAGGCCAAGCAACTTCTAAATATCATAGCACTACTGAGCCAACAATGACGCACCTGTATCGGAGATGTATATAGGATAGATTTTCCTGTAGGCACTTACTGAGTATGTTGTACCTGATAAAGACAATCTCATTGCATCTGTGATGACTAACTTATTCAAATAGTAGTGCATTTACTATTGTTGCAATGAGTGATCTATGCCACTTATGGATACAGTGTGATTTTTTTTAACAGTTGTTTCATACTCAGGCTGTATGCCTAGTGTTTGGGTTTTGCCACACTTCTGTCACTGATGCTATCAAAGTGATAACTATGTTAATTGTGGTACAACAGGAATCAAGTAGGTATGGTGTAGATATAAACAGAATGTCTTTTATTATTGATTTAACTCACAATGGGGTAAGTGTACTAGGACAGCAGGGGTTATTCTCTATCACTGACTCTGTCAGTTATAATCACACTAAGGTTTCGATGACTGTAATGATCAAGTTACACTGTTCATCTTCATGAGTTCATATTCACAGCCATTCTCCAGTAACTAGACAGTGTATGGTGTAACTGGGTGGGACACTGTGTTGCAAAGCTGCTGCAGTGCCTAGCAGAGGAGAGTATCTACCATAAAGACAATTAAGCAATAAGGCATGACCAACAGTTATGTTAAATGGTCTATTAATCACCCTGTAGGGGTTTAATGTTGAATGAGGCATAGCAGAGTGCCACATGTCGCCAGACAGTGATAAACTGACCATTAACATAATACCTGGGAGTGGCTTATTGCTATCATAATAAAACTGTTTTTTTAAACAGCATTAAAGCATGTTCATCATATGGTTAGGTTCTACATGTATGTTAATAAAAACTAAACATAAGGCTGTTACAATGTTTACAGTCAATTAGAAAGCTGCATTTCTCAAACCCTTGTTATAATCAGAGATATTATACCTGTACAATTCCTTGGTTTTGCTCAACTCTATTGCTCAGGTGGCCCATCACATGTGGTGTTGTCTGGTGTGGGGCATTGGTAGGTAAGGCCATGCAACTACTAAGTGTGGTACGTTGTGTGCAGCTGCAATCAGGGATGTGTACGTTTGGTGTACATGGCCTCAGTTTTGCTGTTAATCTCCACTGAGCATGCAGTACCTGGTCAGGTGGGTGGGGATGTCTCGTAGTACATTTAGACAATTGTTTGTTACTTCTGTCACCTGCTGCTGGATGTCTGTCATTGGTTGTGTTGACTTGGTCCTCCCCCATACTTGCATGTGTGTGTGTGTGTGTGTGTGTGTGTGGTGCTGGGGGTGAATCGAGTTAGGGTTTTCACCCTAACAGCGAATTTCCTCACTTTGTCACTGTGTAACAACCCTAACTAATGCATTAAATGGAGTTTTTGCCTCTTATATATATATATATATATATATATATATATATATATATTTTTCTTTTCCATAGAGCTTTTTGCTCCCTGTTGTCACCTCCTGCCTGTTTCGCAATGGGGAGATATAGCTTTTTTCTGGTGTTTTATTCCCTGTTCCCAGGGCCCCAAAACAAAGTTGTGCCTCCCTGTGGAGGTGAGCATGCACTCCGTGGCTCCGGTGATGGCCCCTTCCCCCCAACTGGCCTAGTGCCAAGTCTCTTGCTGGGTTTGGCACTACCACTCAGTGGCAGCCAAGAGCTCAGGAGACTCCAGATCCCTCCCCAGGAGAGAACAGCTGCCTATCAGCAGCGGACTCCAGCTCCATGCCTGCCCCTCCAGCCAACCCACAGCAACCCGGGCCCATGCCTGAACCCAGGTCATCGGCATGGTGCAAAGTGTGGTGTCCAGCAACTCAAACCTCAGTGCCACCTGGCTGGATCTAGATGCATATATTTTTATATGAATATTTTTTAGCATAGATGTGTCTTCTTCATTCTGGTTTATTGCACAGTTTCATTTTTTTATTATAATTGCTATACCCTTTTATGTTCAACTGTATCTTGTACGATTTTGTCACATTTCTTCAATTTCATGGTATTTTATAATTTGCTATGTATATTGTATCCCATTCTCCCCTTACCCCAGGATGCTTCTGGAAACAAGCTCTTTGTAGCTCATGATGTCTTTCCTGGAGAAACATTTCAAATAAATAAAAAGGACATTAGCAAAAATTAGATATGCAGCAGGGATTAGGTTGAAACTGGTAAGATGCACTAGTTGAGTATGGTTGCACTGCAAGGAGTGGGTTATTTTGTTGCTTTAAATAGGTATTCATGACTTTTAACTTCCTGTACTTTCTATGTGATTTGTGAGGCAAAGCTGGAAAAATGAGCTGTGCTTCTTGTACTTTCCATGCGATCTGAGTCACAGCTAAAATCCTAAAATGTTTAGATGTCATGTGACCTCACACAGGTGGCCTTTAGGGCAGTTCATGAGATTCAAGCAAGGAGTCTGTGCTGTCCTTTGTTTGTTTCTGCTTGCCAGGTAAGTAAGTGGATATTTTATTAGCTTTTAGACCAGTGTTTCTAGAAGTGCTGCTGATGGTTTAATGACACATGTATGCATGCTTCTGCTGTTGTGTAGAATCATAGTTTTGAAATATATTGTGTGTTTTCATTAGCTGTTTAAATGTTTTCTGTGTATGAGCAACACATTGGTGTTTTGGGTTTTGGATTTGCCAGTAAGAAGTATTGTATATTTTTCTTAAAGAATTGGATGGATTTCCTTTACAGTTTGTGACTCTTGAGCAAAAATATTTCCTTTTCCCCCTGGGGTGAGACACTGATGGGGCACACTGATGAATCCTGAGTGAGATGAAACACATATCTATGTCTTTTGTTCTCAGCCTCTGCAGATTGCGTGAGGCCCTTTGGCACCATGCATTCTTGCTTAAAGCAGAACCAGCCTAAATGCATTAATGGTGCTTTGCATATACATCCCATGATGCTTTGCATTATGGGTGTATGCATACTTTTGTATTTGTTTAAATTCTGGCTTTGCTGCCAATGCCCTTTTTGGGTAGTCTTTTGCCTCTGTGCATAGGTTCTTTGTCTTTTTTAGCTTGCTTTCTTAATTTGGGCCCACCATTACCCAAATCCATAAGACCATACAAAGGTGGGTTAGTTTTCCCCCGGGGTGAAATTCAGATGAGGCACAGTAATGAATTCTAAGTAGTATGCAACACATCTGTCTTCTGTTATCAGCCTTTGCAGACTGTGAGTGGCCCTTCGGCACCATGCATTCCTGCTTTAACTAGAACCAGTCTAAAGGTCAATTGTGATTGTCATACTGGGTGGGATTCTCAGAAATGCACCAGAGGCAGGTGCAACAGCTGCAAAGTGCATGTATACTGTGCCAGTGAGCATCCAACGCAATATTCAAAGGCTGAGCACAATGGCAAGTGACAGTGCAAGACGGCTGAATAACGCAGGGATACACCATTGCGCAACCTGGGATGCACAATGGAGCAAGGCAGGAAGCGCAAGAGCACAACGTGGGCTGGGCAAGGGATAGAGGTGCATGGGCCATAGCACAGGGCATCCGGTACAGTGTGGAGCAGGCCACACTGCCACCAGGGTGCAGGGGATGACTGGAGGGAGGCAAGGCAGGTGCACAGCTGCAGGCCCTGACCACGCAAACCACAGTAGTGCAAGGAGGTGGAGTGACACCAATGGCCACTGGCAGGCAGCCATGGGCAACACCCACAGGATGGCATGGGACATGCAACTGGGACCATAGCTGACAACACACCTTTTGACAGCACACAATACACAAGCCACACAGCCCAGCTGGGAACACGCGTACACCCCAGGGCACACACACAGGCCACTGGGCACAGACCACCAGACACAAGCCCCAGTTGACCCCAGACATACCACACAGCCACCATGCAAACCACTGCAGCATGACACCATATGCCAGCTGCAAAGCAGACACGTACACAGATGGTGAAACAAACAAAAATGACTACAAACTATATACAGGGGAACAGGGACGAGGGCAGGGAATGGGGTTGCCACAATCAGGAATGTAGGCTGGGGAAGGGGGCGGGGGAACAGGGGTCATGGCTAGGCAGGGTACAATAGAGGATTGGGAGGGAGGGTCAGGGGAAGGGAGGGTGAAGCAGGCCAATGGACCCCCAAGATGTCCACACCTACCGGCGCCTCATCTGTTTTTGCCTCTGAGGCCAGAACAGGGCCTGCATAATGATGCCATCCACCACAAGGGTGGCTGTGGTGACCCTCAGTATACTCTCCAGCAGCAGTGTGTAGACATCCACCTGATGGACACCTAGGACAAAGGAGGGGACAAAGATGAGTGCATGCCCACATGACTGTAGTCCATCCACCGTGCACAGCGGACAGCGGTGACATGTGCCCTGTAGGTGGCACACAGCCATCTGCTATGTACGTGCCCACATGAGCCGCCATCCCAACAATCCACAGCCATGCTCAGCACTGCACACCACTACCAGCCATCCTCAGCACGCTACAGCCATGGCTACCATGCAAATGGCATTACGTGGGGATAGCAGTGGCCTGGCTTGGTCCCAGATGCACCCACAGCCCACGTGCAGCAGCCACACACACATGCAAAAGGTGCAGTATGGTGCAATGGACCATGCTGGCAATGCGTGGCTGTAATGGCTATGTGCATGGGGGACTGTGGCCCACCCCTACACCACACAACAATGCACACTGACAAAGTACTTACCTGCAAGCTGCGGTCTGACTGGCACCTGTCCACCTGCACCTCCCAACTGGCCAGCATCCCTCTGCCATGTGCCACTGCTGTCCTGCTGCCATCTAGCAGTGGCACTCACCATCCAGGCTCTGCATCAATCTTCAGGACCTAGTAGGGAGACAGTGAGAGGCAGACATCAGCACTGGGCAACAACCCATGTGCCCCCCCCAGCGCAGCATACACCATGTCCCTGTGTAGTGGTGGTGCGGTGGCACAGCACACCTATGGTGTGCTGCCATGGCCGGCGGCATTCCCAACCACAGCCCCCTCACCCCCAACAGCACAGAGTGGCACCTGGTGGCACCCCACAGAACAGCAACATGGCACAGTGGCAGATATGTGCGCTCACCTCACTGTGGCACTGCGTCCCTCCGAACACGTGCCTGCAGTGTCTTCAGATGGTCCGGATCCCTCCTCCACAGGTCCCTGTTCCTGTTGCGGCACTGCTCCCCACTATGGCGTGACCCTGTGGCTTTTTCCAGCTCCTAGGCTACCTCCTGCCACACCTCTGTGCGTGGCTGGTCCAGGGGCACCTGCCCATATAGGGAACCAACATGTGGCTCCACCAATGCCACCAGGTTGACTAACTCAACCTGGCTCCAGGTGGGAACTATCGGTGTGCTCCGATGAGGCATGCCTGCAAACTACACTGCTGAGCCAAAATGGTACTGGTGAGTGCACGAGACACACATGCAATGGATGTGCGACACACCTGGTGATGTGCCACCATCCCCCATCATGCATGCCTTGCCAATGCGCGATATGGTTGGGGCATCGCTGGAACGTGCCACAGGCACCCGGGGGTCAAGGGATACATGCAGGGGTCAAAGGTCTTCATGCACACTGTGTGCAACAGTGCACCAGGGCATGGATAGCATGGAGCACTATAGGGTCCAGTGTGCCCCATGGGCCATGTGTCAATAGCGTACGGGCGCCATTGGGTGTACAGCGCACGTGCCCAATAGTATCAGAGTGCTGTGCCGCCTGTAGCGCACTGTGCATAAGGCACGCTACCAATGTAGGAGACGTCAGTGCACACATGCACTGTACCATGCAGAATGCACTCGTCATACAGTTGCGCCATGACTTGTGCATGTGCATCCCCACTGTGCCATGTGCAATTCCATGATATTCAGCAGGCATATGCAGATGAGCTGCTTTGCATATCCACGGAGCATCGGAGGCATTTGCATCTCATTACAGTTGCACTTTCCCTCATTTGCATGTGATGCGCTATAAAGGCACCATGGAACTGCACAGGCACCAGTTTGGTATTGCATCCTTCACAGGTAAGATTCCAGGCTGTGGGCATGTCAGGACAGTGGAATTGGGGGGCACCTTGTGTGTGGCAGCCAGCTCTAACCACATGTCCCCAGCCACAGGAGTGAGCATGTCAGTGCAAGAGGAGATTGAGGAGCAGGGGCCTGCATGGAGGTGCAGGCCCAATTTCATGAGGGCTGAGTGCAATGCCCTGTATGACACTTACCTGGACCAGAAGCCCCTTTAGAGTGGCTCCACAGGCACCCCACAGGCCAGGGTGAAGATATGGGAGGGAGTGGCTAGGGCTGTGAACCTGCAGGGCAGACATCAGAGGTCAGCACAGGAGTGCAAGAAAACGGTGGGCACAGACCGGAGGCAGATAAAGAACAAGGTGGCTGTCATCCATGCCACATGGGCTGCCACAGGGGGTGGAAGGCCTGAGGTGCCACAGCTGACACCGCAGGAGGAGCTGGTGGCTGCATCCATGTGGCACAGTGCCGTGGAGGGTGTACCCAGTGGTGGATTCCAGAAGGAGGGAAGCTCATCGCTGCATGGTAGGTACAGTGGAACATGGGGATGGGGTGAGGGGGTGCAAGGGGCAGGGGTGCATGATGGTGGCACTAACATGTATGTGTTCCTTTACAGATCCTGAGCACCTGTGTGCAGCTGCAGGGTGGCAGTGCCCACCTTGTGGGCTGACGTGGACCTGGAGGACTGCCCATCCACCTCCACTGGAGTCCGGGGTCTGGACCACTGCCAGACCTTCTCCACTGTCTGACCAGATGCCTGTGGCATGGGTGCAGATGCGGCCCAGGCAGTGTTTCAGCGGGATGCCAGTCATGGCATTCTGTGTGCTGAGACACTGATTGGGGTGGGGTCTGTGTCTGATGACAACATGCCTACTATCCTGGACAGTGGTGATGCCAGCCGGGGGGCGGAGGCACCCCTACCATGCACCAGACACAGCAGCGCAGCTGGTGCCCAGGTGGCACTTGATGACCTTCCGGCCACACCGTCTGGTGAGACAGTGGTCGACGTACCTGCAGCACTGCCCATACTGTGTGGGCGGTGGTGGTGCAGCTGCCCCAGTGCCATCATGTGCACAGTGGCTGGAAGGGCAGCAGCAGGGCGGTGCCAGGGGAGTTTCAGCTGCAGTGGCCACTGCCATTCCAGTGCAGACAGTACAAGCCCAAGGGGGCCCCACTGTGCAGCCCCCAACTGCATGCGGGGCCATGCCATGGGGCCATGCAACTCCTGCGGGTCGGCGAAACGCCCAAGCCCAGGGTGCCGACCCTCTGACCGAGCACACCCATCTGCTCCAGGCATCAGTGGAGCAACAAATGTTGGTCATGGCAAGGGTGCATGCACTTCACACGGAGCTGCGCCAGTCCGCAGGGCAGCATGACCCGGGACTTTGAGCAACTCCTGGCCAAGGGCACAAGCATGTGGGAGGACACGACTGCAGGCCTGGATCAGCTCACTGCTGCAGTCACGGCTGGCCTAGCACCACTGGCCACCCTGGTGTGGGGCCATCCACAGCAGTCACCACGGAGTGCATTCTGCACCCCTCGGTCCCAGCATCATGCGACCCTGGCATTGTCATCACCAGGATCCGCTGTAGGCATTCTGGGCATACCTGGAGTGGGCCTATTCTGGGACCTGCAGACACCTGCGAGGGACCGGTCATATACTCACAGCGTCACACCTGGGGGACCATCTGTGACACCCCCTGTGGCTGTCACACAGCCAGAGTCTGCTGGGCAGCCTTGGCGGGGCTGTCCATGTATCCATGGCAGCCATGCAACTGCACGGCTGTCATGATCCACCTCCCTCCCTGTCTGCTGCCTGCCGCAGCCCTGTATGCAAAGTGGTGCAGTGTGTGCATGTGCATACCAGGGCCATGCGGTCCATGGCCCAAGCAACATGCCCACCCTATGCACACCAACCCAGCCACTGGCCACCGTGGCTTGTGTATGATGATGCCATCACATCACCGGCTGCCACTGTGCGCAGGTGTTCAGCATCTGACACATGCCCATTGGTGGCTTCGGGGTGTGCATGTGTGGCTGCCCGTGTGACTATGCATGTGTGTGTGGAGGTGGGTGGGGCCATGTGTGTGGGGTCCGTAGTGCCATACGGGGTGCTTCCACAGTGTCCTGTCCCTTTCCATCAATGCTGCCCTCCAGCCATGTCTGTTGTGGGGCCCAGCCTGGCATGCCTGTATACTGTGCCCTGGTCCCTGAGTGTGGTCATGTTCACCTACCTGTGTGCACTGTAGTGCTCCTCTGCAATAGTGTCCCGGTGCTGCTGGGCCATCCTCTGCAGCCGGGGTTCCTGTCATCTGGAGGGGCGGCTGCCCACCACCGTGTGGCCCGGTGTCCACATCATCCCCACTGCTGTTCCCCTCTTCAACCTCGACAGCTATCCCATGGTCAGTGGCCATGTTGTGTAGCACACAGCAGTCCAGAAATAGGCCACAGGCCTCTGAGGGACTGTACTGTAGGGCACCACCAGGCCTGTGCAAGCAACGGAACTGTGCCTTCAGCAGTCCAAACACATGCTCGATGATGTTCCATGTGCTGGTGTGTGCCTCATTGTATCTCTCATGCGCTGGGGTCGACGGGCACCAGTGTGGGGTAAGAAGTCAGGGCCAGAGTGGGCATCTGCTATCACCTGTGTGGGGACATGATAAGTTAGCACCGTGGTCTTTGTGGCTGCCCCCCGCCTACACAGGCAGGCCCCCTATGACCCCAGCATTGCATCTCCCCCCCAGACTCTTCCCTGCTGTGCAGGGCTGCACATTCCAACTGCATACTCACTTACTAGGTGGCCGGTGGGGATGTCCCCACTCTCAAACCTGTGGCACAGTGCAGACTGGTGCCAGATGAAGGCATTGTGTACTCCTCCAGGGTGTGTGGAACAGACATTGATTATGCACCCCTTGGCATCACACACCACCTGGCAGTTAATGCTGGGGTAGCCTTTCCTGTTGATGTAGGCCACCCACTCTGGCCCTGGTGGTGTGCAGATACCTACGTGGGTGCAGTCAATGGCCCCTAGCATGCCAGGCATACGTGCAACCCTGTGGAACTCCTGCATGTTTGCTGTACGCTCCACCTGTGTGCTGGGGAAGTGGATGTATTCCACAGCATGTGGCAGCAGTGCATTGAGGAACTGTGTGAGGAGCCGCGACGCGGCTGACTGGATTATGCCTGTGGTGTCCCCTGTTGGTCTCTGGAAGGTGCCCATGGTGAGCAGGCACATTACGGCCATGACCTTTGCCTCCACTGACAGGGCGTGGCTCCATCTTGTTGGTGCCTGCATCTCATCACTACACAGCTCACAGAGCTGCCTTAGAATTGCCTGGTTCAGGTGGTACAGGCCCACAATCTCGGTGTCACTGTACTGTTCGAATGTGGTGTGGGCACGGTACCAAGTGTTCCGGGCATACTACTGCTGGGCCCTTCCACGGCCGCGCCACTCAGCCTCCCGCCTCCTCACATCCCTCATTACTGCCTCCATCTGGAATATTGCACTGGCCATGGCCTGGCCTGTCCTGCCCCCCCGGTGGCTGATGTCCTGGGCTACTCTGGCTGTGTGCTGCTGCCTGGGCCCCTGCACTGGGTGCACTCCTGTACTGGGGACCCACACACACCCTCTGATCAGATCACGCTCACAGGCACAGTTTGGGTTGCACTTTCTGTCCCACGGCCCATTGCACTTCCTGCCTCTGTGCCTGTTCTGCACCCCTGCTGCTGTCTTGCCTGGCCACTGGACCTCTTTCTGTCTCTGTCTCTCTCTCTCTGTCTCTGTCTCTCTGTCTGTCTGTCTCTCTCTCTTTCTGTCTCTCTCCTCTACTCCCATGGGTGCAAGCCTCTGTCCCCTGCTTGCTCCATCCTTTTATGGGTCTAACTTTGCTCCATGCATGTCCCTGTTGCTCCACGCTTGCGCCATTAGCTTGCTGTTGTATATCGCACTGTGCAACTTATTCATGGCTACGCCCCCTACACTTGCACATGCATTCATTTGGGTTGCGCTTTGGTGCACTGTGTTTTGCACTGCACATTGTCACCCACTGAATATCGCTCATTGACGCATGTCCACTGTTGTGCTGGTGCATTTCACTTGCGCCTTGTGCAACCACTTTGAATATCTCACCCATTGTATACTGTTTATCCATGATGCTTTGAATTATGGGGGCATATGTGGTTTTGTGTTCATTTCTGTAGACCAGATAGTGAGGGAAAAAATAATTTCAAATTATTAAACCACAAGACAACCTAACTATATACAGTAAAACACATATGGGAAAACACAGTGCTTAACTATCAGAATGTATGAAATGTTTCAGAATGCCAATGGTCTGCCAATTGTCTGTTGAATAATTCTGCTTGTCTGAGATACACATGAACAACAACAGATCACACCCATGTACAATAGATGACTGACAGCTATGAACCATGAACAACAACCCTGTGCTGTCATTGATTTCTATTGTTCAAAATGTTCCATCATACACCTTAAATAAAGTAAGCACTGTGTCCTATTCTTCCTGCTCATTTGCTGCCTGCTATATACAGACTTCCTTTCCTAATTTGTCTCGGCTACTCTATTCATTTCTTCATGCTTCTTCTAAAATTTCCTTTCTCCCTTCCTGCTCTTATAGCTAACTTTGTCTAGCTTTCTGTTTCCACTTCTTGCTCTCGCTGAGTTCCCCTACTTTACTCTCCAATTTAGATGTTTTTGTTTCTCTTTTTTTGCACTCTGTAAGCCATAATGACCCTCCCATAGGACATTACCATTCTCCTACCATATTTTTCCCAGCATCTCTGCCAACACACATATCCCATATGATCAGAGACATTTTTTAAGTTCAAAATGGGTTGGGAATTCTCTGAATGCTGGTTGGTTGAGAGAGTTTGGAACCCAGTGCCTTAGAAGGTGATAGCCACTGGGTTTGGAACCCTCCCAGCAACCAGGACACAGTGTACTTAAATATCCATGCCTCTCATAAACATTTCTGGCAGCCATGTTTTAAGGTAAAACATCTTAACTGTCCTAACTTGCCATAAGTACCTAAACTACATTTTACCACATTTTTAAAAACTCTCTACTCCACCCATGACTTATTAGACATATAACAGATAAAAAGAAAACATTTAAACCCATCTACTCACCTTGTCTTGTTTTACTTTGTTACTTACATTTATCAGGCCTCCATTTCTTGATCTTGATTGTTGTTATATTTTACTGCACTCTACATCCTCTACCCCCCCAACCCCCAGCCCACCTGCATCTAGAAAGGCACTGTTAATAGCTTAGTATGTCTTTCCATGGAAGGCTTTTAAAATACATATACTGTACCTCCATTCACCCCCCCACCTGCTCACTTCACACGTGCTACACCTGCTCGCTTACTTACAGTATTTAAACAGCCACATTTCTAAAAGACTAGGGCCACTACCTAGCTGTGCCACTCTGTTGCCCTGCCAGTAACCATGGTAGAACATGGCACCATTGCTTCCTTGCTCTTTCTTTTAGCATTAGTGCTATCAGACACACAGCACAAACTTTTCTGTCTCTCTGTCAATCGCCATCATTATAATTCCTCTGACGTACAACCTATGTAATGAGCTTTTAGCTCACAGGTGTTAATCCAAGATATTAATAAATAAATAAATTAGGGAGAACAATAAGAAGGAACTAAAATAAAACAAATAATAAGGCTGTCCAGAATACAAAACAGCCTGCTTTTCATGACTGGCTTATGCCTTTCACAGGTCACAGTGCCACATGAGCTATCATAGGATTGTGGTTTGTACCTGTGTCCAGTATAAGAGTCACTCAACACCTAAACTTATTACAAAATGGTCTTTCTGCAAGTTCAATCCAGACAACTACCTGTCAGACTTAAGAAATGTTAAATGGCAAAGCCTCTACCTTGCCTCCACAGTAGATGAAGCAGTTGGTTATCCTCAATGATAATCTTACCTCCCTAGCCAGTAAGCATGCACCCCTAATAAATACTCAAGTTCACAAGTTCTTTCATCCTTGGTTCACCCCAGACCTTAAATCTGTACTCACTCACAGGGACAAACTATGGTCCAAAGCCAGGTGTACTAGGTGCCCAGCTGACTGGCAGGCATTCAAAGCAGCTAGGAAAGCCTGTGTTAAACATATACATATTGCCAAATCAAACTATAATGATTCTAAAATTGGTTGAAGGTTGCCAGGCTAGCCTCTCCATCCCTTCAAAGATTCATATCAAAAGTGTCAACATCAAAAACCATGACCAGATCTCAGAAGTGCTCAATTCACACTTCGCGACTGATGGTTTGGTGTTCGATTCATCCCCCTATGCTGATTTTGTCAATCCTCCGCCAGTCAACAGCCCTACTCAATCTCCACTCTCTCCAACCCTTTTAATTGCAACCCATCACTTTCAAAGAAGTAGAAGACCTTCTTATCAACCTGGATACTAGAAAGGGTGATGGCTCAGATAAGTTAGAACCATTTTCAAAACTAGTACACTTCTACTGTACAGCCCCCGTACTCCACATATTTAACCTCTCCATTGACATAGCTATTGTTCCCTCCTGCTGAAAATATGCCCATATCACCCCACTATTCAAATCTGGTGACCCCTGTGATCTCAATAACTACAGACCAATTTCTATTTTGCCTGCCCTCTCTAAAATCTTTGAAAAACTCATCTATGCTCAACTAAAATACCATACCAAAACTCACTCTCTCCTCAGCCCCTCCCAATCTGGCTTCAGACCCAATCATAGCACTATCTCGGCCCTCACAAAACTTGCAAATGATTGGGTTACCGCGATTGACTCCAAAAAGATCACTGGTGCCATCTTTTTGGATCACAGCAAGACATTTGACACTGACGACCATGACCTAGTGGTCAGCAGCCTCCTTAACCTAGGTGCCAGCCCCTCAACTGCCCAGTGGTTTAACAGCTACCTCATGGGTATATCCCAGAAAGTTATGGTCAATGGCTTAGTATCTTGCTCACTACCCATCACTAGGGGTGTCCCTCAAACGTCCATTTTAGGGCCAATCCTTTTCTCCCTCTATATCAATACCCTTGATGCTAATATTAAAAATTCCAAGCTCCATTTCTTAGCGGGTGATATAGTCTTGCATACATCAAAATCAACCCTCACCAAGATCAGGAACACACTCCGAGCTGACTATGTGCAACTCAAATTGAATCTCATTAATACTAAACTGATACTAAATGCCAAAAAGACTAAAACCATGTGCTTTACCATTAATAACTCTGTCATCACTCCATCAATCCTGACTAATGTCTCTATTGTCACCTCCCTAGGTGAACACCCTGAAATTGTTCCAAAATTCAGATACCTGGGAGTCTGGCTAGATAGCAAGCTTTCTTTTAATGCTCACAATGATAACTTTACATGCAAACTCAAAGCCAGGTTAGGCTTTTTCTTTAGAAATAAGTCCTTATTCCCAACTGAGATTAGGACTAGACTTGTTCAAGCCACCTTCCTGCCATTACTTGATTATGGAGCTATAATCTATGATGCTACCTCAGCATTCAGCCTTCATAAATTGGATGTCCTCTTTGATCGAGCCCTTCGGTTCATAACTAGTTCACCCTATCAAACCCACCACTGTGACCTTTCTGCTGCTTTTGGCTTGACATCACTCTCTACCAGACACCTGATGCACTCTGGTATATGGACACTTAAAATCCTTCTGAATAAGTTCCCAGGATACATATCTTCCCTTGTTCATACATCTCACTGTACATACTCTCTCAGGAAATTGGACCTCATCCTCTTAGATATTCCTAGGTTTCATACTTCCTTTGGTAAATGTGCCATCTCCTCCACCCTCTCTTCAGTTTGGAACCACCTCCAGTCTGTACCTAAACTTACTAGCTTTGTTTCTGTCAAATTCTTCAAAGCTTTAGCTGGAATTAAACTAAAAGACACATGCAACTGTAATTAGAACTTGCCTTGATTCACCTGGGTTCATCCTCAGGCAGCTTGCTAAACTCAAGCTGTGCTTTGTAAATATTTGTACATAGTGTATGTATACAAAATGTCTCCATGTACCCTGTTATTATGCACCATGATTGTATGTGTTCTGTACCATGATTGTACTCTTCTTTGTCTTGTATATGTCTATCTTCCTGATTCATACTCTCAGGACACCTTGTGAATGAGCCTGCTCAACTGAGGTATTCTTGCAATAAACTTTGACTTGACTTTACATAGTGGCATTCTGGGACAGCAGCACCATACTGTGATTGGAGGAATAGGAACTATTTTTTTTTTACCAATATGTCATTTTTCTGATTTTTTTAAATTTTATTTTCTATATTGTAATTATTTGCAAGGGTACCCATTTTATCTAATTTTATAAGCAAAATAAGACGGTAGTTGTGAGGATTAATGCATGACATGGGGTAGAAGACACTCAACACAAGCACCTTGTGCCTTACAACACCCCTTGGGTGTACATTAACCCATGACAACCATCATTGCATCGTATCTTAATGCTTACTTTAAAATGGTTAGAAACTTTCCAGGTTTCTGATTGGATAAGGAATGCAGTTTACTGTGCTCTTATCCAACTATAATGTGACAACCAGTCCTACTCAGTGTCACATGGATGCTGCACAGCCAGAGATCCCTACCTGTGAGACCATTTTCAAAAGAAACTTTCTAACCTGTAGTCTGATTTTACTGAACTCTGCCAACTCATAGCACACCAGACCAGCCAGCAGCAGTGCAACTCACTTGCCTCATTCTGCTGAAACTCCACTGAAAAGGAAAGATGTGAACTCATGACAAAATCTTGTTTTTCTTATTTAAACAAAACTTCTCATCGAACTGTAGCCCAACCATGATCATATTACCACACTGTAAATCACTCTGTCAAACCACCCACCTACCTATTCCACAATAGAGGTGTGCAAAACTGGCCAATTTTGTTGTGCAAAATATTTCACAAAATTCACCCATTTTATTACATTGTTCATGGAAGCAAAATTCAGAATTTTGCCTACATAATGTACAATTTTACCTGCAGAAGGTGACATTTTACCTGTGGAATGTGAAGTATCACCTGTGGAAGGTGAAATTTCACCAGCAGAAGGCAAAATTTCACCTTTCATAGGAGAAATATTGCATTAAGCAGGAAAAATTTAGAATTTTGAACCTGGCAAAATATTTTTATTTTGCATGCCGGAATTGTTGATTTTGCCAGAATTTCACCGGCAAAATATAATTTCGCAACATCTCTATTCTCCAACCATCCCACAACATCTCTGACACTTCCTGGTATAACAGACAGTAGTAAGACTAAACTGCTGTTTGCTTGTAGTAGAGCACAAAAACAGAATGCAAAACAAAAGCCACACACTATGGCTGCTGACAAGCGACAGGCTTGCTCCTGAAAAAACTGCTAGGAAGCAGGGGATTGCACTGCAGGCATTCCATGAGATCATTAATAAAATGACAAACAAAATTTAAAAAGCAGCAAAACAAAATATTTATGACTCTGGTGTTGGTGAGAGGGGGGAGTCCTCTGCTGCAACAACATAGGAAGGCACAAGTAGCACCAGCTAAATGGGCTACTCTGTTGATCCCTGCCAAGGCGCACAGAAAAAAGTAGAAAAGACACATAAAACCATTGATCTTTGGGTGTGGGGACTGGGGGGGGTTAAGTGGGATAGACAGACATTAGCTTCCTGAAAATTTAAAATGGGTTTAAACATGTTCTATAGCTCTGTATCCAAAGGAACTATTTTCTTCAAACATGGAAAAAAGTGAAACAAAAAAAGATTAATAAATAACATTTTACTTTTCAAAATGCAGTATCTTCTTGAGAATCTATACTGAAAATATTCTAGACGTTTTATAAGCAGAAAAAGACAATTCAAAGTGTCTATTTTGGGCTGATAAGAGCACTTCCCAGTTGCTAAAGGTGCTGGGCACAAGTGCCTCATGCCTCATTATGCAACTGGGGTGTGCTTTTATCAGTCCATAAACCACACCTCGTCATGTCTTATTCCTAACATATACTTATGGTGTTTCTTATAGATTATATACATTATCACATCCTATTTGGGCAGACAGAACAGCTCTGCTTTGCCTTGTGATTCTGTCATCCAAACAACATGAGATCACATTCTTATTCTGCAAGAAATACTCCCAAGTATATATACAGTATAAACATATGAAAAGTGGTGTCTCATGCAAACAGTTCTGGAATTCAAAAGTTCAATGTTTATTTGGCAAAGTCCATTTCCCATGCATTGGATTTCTCTAATTTTCTCCTAAATAAAAAAGTTTGATGTTACATTCTGTTTCCATTTTTTTTAAAAAGCAGACACCTTTAACATGATTTATAAAATGTTTGTATGTGCAGTTCCTGTGCCTCTTATGGTTACAAGTTTCTTCTCAAGTTCTGAATGTAGCAGAGCTACTGAAAGTTGCTTTATAGTTCTCTCACCCATAGAACTTGAAAATGCACTCTTATAAGCATAAGAGTCACTGTAATTGTACATTCAGTGTAAACATATATAATCATCAACCAACTAGGAGTGAAATGATGATTCTAGAAACATATAATGATCCATGTGTCCATGATCAAAATTAAAAAGGCATCTATTTGTCTAGAATGGTATTTTATGATGGAATGCTTTTGGGTCCATGTATCTAATATAATGCATAATACTAAGCCTGGTATTTTTTTTTAGCATTCAGTGTTCCATAATGGTGTGCAAAGTTGAGAAAACTTTCTATGTGTAGCATTATACATAGTTTCTCAGCTTCATGTAGTTCTTCACCTGTCAATATGTTAACTTCTCCCTGTAAAACTATGCATAGTGATACTTCACCACTGAAAGTGCTGGTGAAACATAGAAACAGAAACTGACTGCAGAAGGGGACAATATGGCTCATCTAGTCTGCCCTTAAGCCTACCTTCTCCCTTAACTAATATTCAGTGTCATGGTGCCCTTGTACCTAGCTCACCCATTTTTGAAGGTTCCCACCGTTTTCAGTTCCACCACTCCCTGGGGAAGGCTGTTCCATGCATCGAGCACCATCTCAGTAAAGAAGAACTTGTGTGTCTTGCCCCTGAATCTGCCCGCTCCAGTTTCATGTCATGTCCCCTTGTTCTTGTTTTGGTCTTGAACCTAAACAGGTCCTGAACCTGCACCTTGTTTATTCCTTTGAGAAATTTGAAGGTCTAGATCATGTCTCCCCTCTCCCTTTGCTGTTTCAGGGAATACATGTTCAGGTCACTCAGACATTTGTCATATGTTTTGTTGTGCAGTCCTTGTATCATATTTGTAGCTCTCCTTTGCACTGTTTCCAATCTGTCGATATCCTTCTTAAGGTGCTGTCTCCAGAACTGGTCATCGTACTCCAGGTGAGGACTTACCAGTGATCTATAGAGTGGCAGGATTACCTCTTTTTTTCTGCTGGCAATCCCTTTCCCTATGCAGCCCAGTATCCCATTTGCCTGTAGTGCTGCTTTGTTGAATTGCCTGGACATCTTCAGGTCATCCATTATAATTATTCCCAGATCTCTTTCTTGCTTGGTGGATTCCAGTTTCACTCCACCTAGGTAATATTCCTCTTCTGTGTTACTGTTTCCAAGGTGCCTGATGTTGCATTGTTTTTTTTTTTTGCATTAAAATTTGGTTGGCATGTCTTTTACCATAGTTTCAGAGTCTTATGTCAGCCTTCATCTTTTCCACCCCCCTGGAGTCTCCATCCTGTTGCATATCTTTGTGTCATCTGCAAACAAACTCACTTTTCCTTCCAGTCCATCAGATATGTCACTAATAAAAATATTGAAGAGGACTGGCACTAGTTACAATCCCTGTGGCATGCCACTAATTACTTCTCTTTCTTCTGATGGGGAGCCATTTACTAGTACTCTCTGTGTCAATCCACTAAGCCAGCTCTGTATCCGGTTTACTACTTGTTGCCCTACTCCCATGCTGTCTAACTTGCTTATTAGCCTTCTATGTGGGACTGAGTCAAAGGCCTTGTTGAAGTCCAGGTATATTACATCTACAGTGCCACCCTGGTCCAATATTTTGGTTACCCAGTTGAAAAAGTCAATTAGATTAGTTTGGCGTGATCTACCTGTGGTAAAGCTATGCTGTTTTTGGTCCAATTTGCTGTTTTCATTAAGAACGGATATAATTCTCTCCTTGAGAAGGGTTTCCATTGTTTTACCTACAACTGAGGTGAGGCTTACCAGCTGGTAGTTGCATGCACTCTCCTTGCTCCTGTTTTTGTGGAGAGTGATAACAGTGGCCTTTTTCCAATCCTGTGGGACTCCGTAAGTTCAAATGATAGGTTAAAAAAGGCTAGTCAGGGGAGCTGCTAGTTTCTGTCTTAGTCCTCTCGGCAAAATAGGGTGCAATTCATCAGGTCCCGTGGCCTTGTTTACCTTGAGTTTCTCCAGTTCCTACAGTATTCTTTCCTTTGTGAAAGATCCTGCATCTATTCTGTCTCCGTTTGAGCTGCTTCCTGTGAGGGATGGTCCACAACCTTCCTCTTCTTTGTTTAAAATTGAGCAGAAATATCTGTTGATGATTTCTGCTTTGTCCTTGTCATCCTCTGTGCTCTCCATCATCCTTAGTGTTTCTGACAATTCCCCCTCTTGTCATCCTCTTTTAGCTGATGTATCTATAGAAGGTTTTGTCCCCCTTTTTGACCTCCCTGGTTATCTTCTTCTCCATTGATGCCTTCACTGCTCTGATTTCCTTGATTGCTTCACTTAGTTTATCCTTGTAGTTATCCTTATCCTTATTGGATCCAGTTTCCTTGTATTTTCTGAAAGCAGACTGCTTTTCCTGATCATGGTGGCTGCTTCCTTAGAAAACCAAAGGGGTTTTCTTTTCTTCTTTGCTTTGCTTACCCTTTTTATGCAATGATTTGTGGTTTGTAATACTGCCATTTTGAGATGTGTCTAGTATTCTTCATCATCCCTTCCTCTTACAATATGTGCAAGGTTGTTTTTGAGACATTATTTTATTTTAGTGAACTCTGTATGTCTGATGTCCATGACTTTGCTTTTTGAGTGCTTATTTTACATTTTTGTTTTAACCTGGAACCACACCATGCAATGATCACTGGACCCCAGGTGACTCCCAACTTCTACTTCTGAGATGTTGTCCCCATTTCTGAGTAACAGGTCAAGGACAGCTTCCCCCCATGTTGGGTTCTTAACAAGCTGTTTCAGGCCTGATATGAGCAGAGCATCCAGAATGTCTTTGCTTCTGGTTGAGCTTGCTGTATGGATACCCCAATTTATGTCAGGTAAATTGAAGTCACCCACCACTATCACTTTCCTTTTATCACTCATTATGTGTATGGTTTCCAAAATGTCTTTATCCCCTTCCACTCCTATTGCTGTGGGTCTTTAAAACATCCTTACCCATGTTGCTGTTCCATTACTAGCCTGTAAAGTAACCCAAAGTGATTTGGCTTCTGTATTTTCACTTTGGGTCATAATAGCTTTTATCCCCTTCCTTACATACTTACATAGCCACCCCCCACCTTTTATTCCAGTTCTGTCTTTCTGGAAAAGACAATATCCTGAAACAGCTGTTTCCCAGTCATGGTTATCATTTAACCAGGATTCAGTGAGCTAGGAGGAAGTAAGGGGGAGGAAGAGACCTAGGAGGATGGAAGGGGTGGAAGAGACAGTGCTATCTTTACATGTAGTTTCACCAGATGAAGTACAGTGCAAGTCACATTACACTGTTCCTCCAGTGAGTTGTTTTAACATTTCTGACTGAGTAGCATAAGTGTCTTGCACAAACTGTTTCTTAAGTGTTGAAACTCAGTTTTGCATTGCATTGTGACTGGACTGCAGATGCATTCTAACTGAGTTGCAAAAACATTTTGCAAACATTGCTTCTGAGTTGGTTAAACATTAAAAAAAATGCAATATGAGCTTTCAGTGCATCGCAAGCTGTAGAAAACAATGGTAAACCAAATCATTGGTGAAACACTTTAATGTGATTTGTACTGTAGCACTTCACTGATGAAAACTATGCAATGCGTTTCCCTTTGGTTTACAATACAACAGCATTTCATTTTTTGTAAATATATTTTTTATTAAAACCTTTTATGCATAAAATAAAGGTGCCTTTATCAATTCTAGTACATATATGCATTAATATAAATAATGGTTTACTGAGCAGCATGTAAAGTTATCATATAACGTAATAATCTTTCAAGAATATAACTTGGAGCTCTACCCAGCATTTAAGCCCTTATTGATCTTGTTGAGAATTTGCCTTTCACATAGCTGCCATATCCAAAATAGATTCAATAAGAGGTGAGTGCCATAGGACAAGTTGTTCAATCCCCTGTTTCCCTTCCTCCTTCCCCTTTATTTCCCACTGTTTTATTCTTATTTATGGCACAAAAGTGGATCATGCTGCATTACATATAGTAGCCATGCATTCCACTGAAACACATACTTTTCTAGTTGGTCGTTAAGTCCATAAGTAATGCACTCCATCTTATGTATGTAGTTAACTTTGTCTCTCCACTCCATTAACCCACGTATGTGATCAGTGAGCCAATTCCTAGTAAGCCACTTCTTGAAAACTACTAATAATATACCAAAAAGATATATGGCTTGCTGATCACTGGAGTGTTTGGGATACTGATAAAAGAGGTATATTTCTGGAATTAGGGTAAATGTAGGGGATAGTATGTCTTTTATGGCCTATTCCAATTCTCAGTGGAATGCCATAAGATGTGGGCAGGACCACATAATATACATGTGTGTTGCCCTCTCCTATGATGGAGCCCTTTCAATACCTCATGGGGTTAATATAGTAAAGGAGAGTGATATGTTTCAGAGAAAAAAGTGTTGCAGAACAAGGGGTCATGATATGAAGCTGGAAGGTAGTACATTCAAGAGAGATATGAGGAAATACGTCTTCACAGAAAAGGTGGTGGATACCTGCAACAGTCTTTCATGGGAGGCAGTGGGAGTGAAGCCAGTTGTGGGTTTCCAAAGTGTCTCAGATAGTCACTAATTAATCCTAGGAGGAAGGGAGAGAGTGGAAGAGACAGTGCTGTAGTTCAAGTTGAGTCTGCAGCAAAACTGATCATAATAAAAATATGGGCAGATGAGATGTGCCCAGCAGTCATTATCTGCCATCAATTTCTATGTTTCTATGTATGACAGGTTATGTGCTTCAAATGGATACAGTGTAAAATATTAATATCCACAACATTGATACTGTAAACTGTATGGCATACATAATTCATGTTGTACTATGCTACACATTAACTTTTGGTTTGGGAGAAGGAAGGGGGTGGAACAGACAGTGCTGTAGATCAAGTTGGGTCAGCAGCAAAAGTGATTATAATAAAAACAAACAGATTAGATGAGCCCAGCAGTCATTATCTGCCATCCGTTTCTATGTTACTGTGCATGACAGGTTATGCGATTCAAATGGATATAGTGTAAAATTGTTAATATGCACAACATGGATATTGTAAACTGTGTGGCACACATAATTCACAGACACAATAATCAAATGGATAATAATATACACATTGAGCAAGGGAGAAAAATCAAAGGGACCATGTTTGAAGCAATATACCAGTCATAGAGTGGCGATGCCATGTTAAGCACATACTGCATGAAGTTACTGTATTATTATGGTACCCAGCTGTATACCAATATTGAGTTAGCTGCAATATGGGATTTTATTTATTTCTGTTTTATTTTTAATAATCCAGACATTGTCTACACAGTAATGGCACATAGCCAAGGATGTTGCTTACAATATGCAAACTTTTTTAGTCACTTTATTCATTTTCAGGAAATCACTGGTCACATGGCTGGAAGGTTGTGGAGTGCATTTGAATAAATGTAAAAATTGTGATGCTGCACTGTACATCATGCAAAAATGGTGTCCCTAATTTTGAGCATTTTTCTCTGATTTTATTGGGCAGTGTGCCACATTTTAGTCCTAGTAAGGTAAAAGGTATGCATTCTGGGGTAGGCAGGTGTTACAGTTGACACCGCTATGATTTCTTTGCAATCCCATATCATGCCCCTTGCAACCCCTGGAAACCCATAAAACATTAGTTGCCTAGTATTTACCCCTCCTACTGATATAAAGCCATGAGTGTTCCAATGCCACTAAGAATTAGATAACTCCTGAAAGGGTAACATAAACCAAATCTTCAAAGAAGATAAATAATTTCCACACATACACACATTTAGGACAGATAGAGAAAGTAATCTGAAACTGCTCTGGAGTTATTTCCATTAAACGTTTGTTGATTTCTCTGATGGGAGTTATGTCAGTAAATTATTTAGGCTCCAAAGACTAGCAAATCACGTTTCAATAATAAATAAAATTAGCAATCCAGCAAATGAACCTACTAAATCCTGTGTTAAAACAGATCAAATAGACGTCTGATTCTTTTTACAAATGCCTGCTACCTCTCTGGCTATAAACTGGATAGCACCCCCCATGAAGAGATAATTATCTGGCTATTCAAGCAAGGCTTTTCTGACACTAATATGCAGAAAAGTCTCTAATTGCACTGTTGCAGACAGTTTAACTGCTTCAAAGAAGTGATGTAAGTGACTTGCCTTTGTGCCTACTCGGAGATACTAGCTATAAGGTTACTTAATGCAGGCATGACGAGAGAGACAAACCAGTTGAAAAAAATAGTGCTGGAATTGGTCTACTGAACAGAGAGAGGGAAGTTCTTCATTCAATTCATGTAGTGATTTGGAGTTGCAGAAGCATGTACTGCAACTCCAAATTAGTGCTTCAGTATTGAATTTTTACAGTACAGCAAGACAGCTACAGGGTCTGCCCACTGCAACCATAAAATTTGCAGCACTCCTAGTTCTGTATACAGTAAGAGCAGTCTATGTGATAAAACTACATTTACTTATGTTGTTTCTACTGTCTTATCTAGTCTGTGGTCATCAGAGGTATAGGAAATATTTTTTAATATGTTTGGCATCTTTTCTTGACATTCTTTAGTAATTGCAGTCTGTCAGCTATTCATTTTGATGCATTTGAAAGACTTCTTGAGGGGTCATACTTTAAAGCTCTCCAGTAGTGTTGACATGCATAATGGGAATGCATGAATGGTGGGTTGACTAACTGTCTGAGCTGCAGGGAGCTTTCTGATGTATTCCAAGCAGCATTTAACATAACACCTGAATTGTGTCTAGTACCATAATGCTGGTGAAAGACGTCAACCCTGTTGTGTGGTTTTTATAATGTAAAATGTTTGCCTTTGCTTGTTATGATAATTTAAATTCTCCCTTCATCCACTTTCTTGTAAAATGTCTATTTACAGTTTCAATTCTGTTTTTGTATTTTTAGCATTAAAACAACTTGTAACTAAATGATTGAATTAATAAATTCTTTGTTGTTTAGATTGTACATTGTTTGATGTTTCTCAAAACATAACAAATAGCAGGTGTCAATATTATGGGGTAAATTGGTGTCCATTATTAATCAGGATATTTTTAATATGGGCCTAAATATATGTAATGTACTCACCTCAGAAGAGTTGAGTAATGTTTTGTTCCACATAAACACCAAGATTAGATTTTATTTCTTTAAGAAAAGTCCTTGGGCCAGATTTTAAAATGGTGGCGCAGGGCTTGCATTGAGCCCTGTGCCACAGGAATTAGGTTTTGCTGGTGTGCAGAACCCCGTTTCCACAACTGCACCCAATTTTCCAATCCTGGGTGTGGTTGTGACAGTTTCCATGTTTTACAGCAGTTTACACCAAATATCTTTCCAAGCTCCATAACTTAGTCCCCTAGGAGTGGCACATGCTAGACCACAAATATGTGGTCTAAGGACCTGTGCATGGTGCACAGGATGGAAATTCCCCATCACCATCCGGAGACTGCTGCAAGTCCCCTGCACCATATGTTCAGTGCTGCATGAACTTGTGGCAAACTTTACATTCTGAAAATCCAACCCCTTGAATACAGTTGGTGCAATGGCACTGTTGCCACTCAGGATGACACCAACCCAGTCCTAGCATGAATCATTTAAGGTAAGAGGGGGAGGAGGTGTATGTATCCCAGAGGACACCTTTATTCTCCAGGAAGGGAGGATTGTTGCCTCAGTCATGTTGAATTGCACCTGGATAGTCACATGGGTCATTGCAAGATGATCTGCAGAAGAAGGAGATGTAGTTTTGATCCACATAGGCATATGCATGTGCATTCATCCTGGAACCCTCATCACTGACATCACATAGGGTTGGAGAAAATAGGAAATGTGTTGGCCTTCCAGTGATGTTAGCAGTACCTTTGGGTCCCATGCTGCCCCCCCAGCCCTTCAGAACATTTTATTCAGACCACAAATAGGTTGGTGGACTCTTATTGATCCAAGCATTGAAGTAAACCATGGGATTAAGTTCTTGTTATTGGTCTTCAACATTTTTTTTAATTGTTCCAAATGGGCAGAAGCAGTGATGGGCTGGGATGTGGCTGAGGGGCAATAAGGAGGGCTCAAGGTGAAGGAAAAAAAAGAATAAGTAGAAACAATAAGTCTATGAGCACAACTGGACTTCTACCTGGATTTTTTTTTCCTTTTAAAATCTACCCCCCTTGTACTGATTCAAAGTTGTAGGTTTAGCAATTAGTTTAGGCAAGTTATGAGGCACTAAAAAATTATAGCTCCTCAGTTATCAGGATTCAGAGAAAAGTAAAAGGACAAAGAGAGCCAATAATAGTTTGAATTGGAAATGGGAACGTTTGATTGCAGTGGCATGAGATCATTTTGCTTTACAACAGTGATAAAAGCACAAGTTCAACTTGTCTCCAACAGTCTGTTTCAAAATTGATTGTGCTGAAGAATCAGTCGGCATAATACAAAATCTTTATACTCACCATGGGTGCTGGTTTGTGCTACTTTTATGTGAAAGGATATAGTATAGAGCTTGACTGCATGCCTCCGATAGGGATGCTGTGGGAAGACATTTGCTGAAATAGTACTATTTGTTAAAATAATGAGTATACATTACATGGGGGGGTAGCTTAAAGCAACACCTTTCAATGTTCTGAGAATTAGATCATCATATCAGAGCTAGTACTGTAATTAAAATAATACCATCACTTGTTGATTATGGATGCAAGTGTTATTTAAATTAAGCATGTTAAATTAAGCATGTCAGTTAACTTAATAGCCTTTTGTTATGAAGGAAGTAGACATACAGCTGTGTAGAGCATCGAAGAGTGCCAATCTGGTCATTGCAGGTGAAGTTAACTTCCTTGGAATAAACTGTGTCAGCATGACAGGAGGTAAATTGCTCAAGAAAGACTTCCTGTGTGAAAGAGAAGAATATGGATATTCTCTGTTTGTAACTGATGTATAACTACAGAGAAAGTAGCCTTCTTGATTTCATTTTCAGTAAAAATATAGGTTAAACAGCATTTTATGATTTTAAAAAATCAGATAATATGATAATTAAATAGATTTCCATGGAATGGAAGTGCAAAAGAGATATGGAAGGTAACAATATAAATAGCACTTGGGAACAATTAAAGGAAAGGATCTGTCCCACACAAGAGGAATGCATACCAAAGATAAACATATAAAAAGGGAGCAGAAGAAACCAATATGGCTAAATAAGAAAGTATGAAAATCACTAAATGTAAAAAAGAAGGTGTTTATCTAAATAAGGAATAATGATACCCTTGAAGCAAAAGTTATCTACAATAGGGTACTGTATGTCTACTTCCTTCATACAGAAGAAAGAGTCCTGAAAGAACTCCTAAAACTCAAGATGGACAAAGCAATGGGGCCTGATGGGATTCACCCCAGAATCCTAAAAGAACTAAGGGAGGACCTAGTGACACCACTGACCACACTTGTTAACAAATCATGGGAGGATAGGGTGGTACCTGAGGACTGGAGGAGTGCATATGGGATTCCCCTTCACAAAAGTGGGAGCAAGGCAGAAGCAGGAAACTACAGACCTGTAAGTTTGACCTCAGTGGTAGGGAAAATGATGGAATCACTTCTGAAAGAAAGAATTGTTGAGTACTTAGAGGCCAGCGGGGCACAGGACCCAAAGCAGCATGGATTTACAGCAGGAAGGTCATGTCAGATGAATCTACTAGATTTATTTGACTGGCTGACCAAAGTGATAGACCAGGAAGGGGCTGTGGATACAGCCTACCTAGACTTTAGCAAGGCATTTGACACAGTCCTGCACAAAAGATTAATAATCAAGTTAGCCAGCCTGGGAGTGGGTCCTCGGGTGGTAGCCTGGGTTACAAACTGGCTGTCCAACAGGACACAGAAGGTAATAGTGAGTGGAACACATTCCAAAGAAAGGGGGGTCTCTAGTGGAGTATCTCAGGGCTCAGTACTGGGTCCAGTCCTCTTTAACATCTTTATAGGTAACATTGCAGAGGGTCTGGGGGGGTAGTATGCCTCTTTTCAGATGATACAAAGATCTGTAACAGAATTGATACACAAGGGGGGTAGAAAGGATGTGAAGGGACTTGGCAAGGTTGGAGGAATGGTCAGACATATGGCAACTTAGATTCAATGCAATGAAGTGCAAAGTAATGCACCTGGGAAACATAAACCCAGAAGAAGAGTACACAGTAGCAGGGGAGGTACTAACAACAACAAAAATGGAACGGGACTTGGGGGGTAGTCATATCAGATGATCTAAAGGTTGGTAAGCAATGTGAGAAGTCAGTAAGGAGAGACAGGGGGATACTTGGATGCATAGGAAGGGGCAACACAGGTAGAAAAAGGGAAGTGGTTATCCCTCTGTACAGACAGTTGATGAGACCCCATCTGGAGTACTGTGTGCAGTTTTGGAGCCCTCATCTATGCAAGGACATAGACAGGAAGGAAGCAGTCCAGAGGAGGGCAACTAAAATGGTGCAGGATCTGCATCAAAAATCATATGAGGAGAGACTGAGAGAACTTAATATGTATACCCTTGATGAAAGGAGGGACAGGAGGGACATGATAGAAATGTTCAAGTACCTCAAGAGAATCAACAAAGTCTAGGAGGGTAGCATCTTTCAGAAAAAGAGATGTGTAAGAACAAGGGGGCACAATTTAAAGATAGAGGAGGGATGGCTCAGGGGTAATGTGAGAACATTTTTTTCATGGAGGGAGTGGTGGATGCATGGAACTGCCTTCCTGGGGAGGTTGTTGGGTCTAAAACAGTGGGGAAATTCAAACATGCATGGGACAGACACAAGGCAACTGTAGTGGGGGGTGGCAGGAAGTAGGCTGTTGGTTAACTAGAACCTGCAGCTTATCCAGTAGGTTGGCAAATGGGCAGACTGGGTGGGCCAAGTGGTCCTTATCTGCCGTCAAAGTCTATGTTTCTATGTTCCTATGTAAGAGTGTAAACAGGCTAGTAGGCATGAAAAAAGAAATGCAGTACAAACTAGCCAGCAAACAGAGGCAAAATAATTTTCAGATATGTAAATTCAATAAGAAATACAAGCAATAATGTTGGACTAGGGTTGTGCAGTTTTTTTTTAATTCTAACAAAATGGAATTTCACAGAATTTCAGAAAATCCTACCTAATTCCACATAATTCCATTGATACAGGAATTCCTGACTTCAAAAGCAGAATGCTTTCTGTGGATTAGTAATCCTTGATTTACATAAACTGCAGATTTTTTTTCCATAGTCAGCAGAAAATTATTTCTTACTTTACTTGATCCGCAGGGAGCTAGCTCACAGTTTAAGTAGAAATGCTTTTTGGAATTCCATGAAATTCTGTAAGAAATTCTGAAAAGCATTTGAGAAGGAGATTTACCATTCCACAGACATTGAGCAACCACTTCTGCTGCATCTTTAGAAGAGAATACAACCCTGCAGCTGAAGATCAAATTGAGATGGCACAGCCAGGATAAAATTAATTCAGAAAGCCATTAGATATAATAATATTTTGGGGAACAGATAAGAAGTTCTACCATTGAGTGCTGGGGAGCAGATTCTATGGTCTCCTGGACTACTTCTGCACAAAGACCCATAGTATAGACTGCAATAGAGATGTTAGTTAATCGAGTATGCTCAGGAAAGGAAGTAATAAAGTAGCTATCACTGGATGGGAGAAACAAACAACTTACTATTGTAGCCAGTGGTCTGATGCAGTGAATCTGCATATATCACAACATATGTTGCTATATCACAGAAAATCCCATTCATTTCAATGGAATTTCCTGTGATATAACACACTGAGTCTAGATATACTTCAAATTGTCGTGGCTGCAATCGTGCTTCCTTATGCAGCAGATCACATCCAGACAGAGCCCAACAATTTAATTTCACCAAAACAAGATGTTAAATATCTTCTACTCATTCAGTTGCATTTTATTTGCTCTACTTCCTTATACTGTAGTTAAGAAATTATTAGGCATTGTAGAAAGGCAATACGTACATAAGTCAAAGTCAATTGTTTTTATATGAGGAACTCATCTTTTTTTCATGGAGCATTTTGCTCCCTGTTGCCATATCCCATCTGCTTTGGCAATGGGGAGACATCAACATTTTTTTTGGTTTTCTCCCTCCTATTCCTGGGACCCCAGAACACAGTCATGCATGCACATGGAGTTGAGAACGCACCTTGTGGTTCCTGTGATGGTCCCCTTTCCTCCACCCGTCCTTACACCAAGTCTCTCACTGGGCTTGGTACTATCACCAAGCCTCCACTTGATGGCAGCTAAGAACCTGGGAGACTCCAGATCCCTCCTAAGGAGAGGAGAGGAGAGGTGCCTATTGGCAGCTTAATCCAACTCGTTGCTCTCCACTCCAGCCTACCCATGGCAACCCAAGGTCGCTCCGGACCTTGGGTCACCGGTATTGCGCAAGGTGTGGCATCCAGTGCCTCAACCCTCAGTGCCACTAGGCCGGCATGAGGAAATAATCTTTGAGATACTACAGGATCATTTGCTAAAATGTTGAAGGTGGCATATGCATACACTGTACATGTCCATACATGAGTATCTCTATGGTACCAGTGTAATGGATCAGTGTGTGGAGAGCAAATGAAACAAAAGCATAAAAATACACTAAAAAAAGAAAGTAAAGTTAACATGGGAAATCTGACCATCATGCATTCTTTAGAAATAATCTGTAAAGAAAATTTAAGCATAATAATTAAAGGGTATGTGTACCTTCTTATTTTTATTTCACAATAATTGACCAGGAAAGACACACTAAACAACAACCTTGTTTCCAGGTGCATTCTTGGAGCACAAGGAAGTTAAATAACTTGCTCATGGTCATACAGTGTGCAACTGATGACTGTGGGATTCATGCCCATTGCTTCAGGTTTGTAGCTCAGAGCTCTAAACCACTGAGCTATACTGCCTCCTCTATGTGTGTAGTCTAAATCAAATTCAAATGATTCAGAAGACTGCTTCCATAAGCGTTGGAGTACTAAGTTTTGTATACTGATTTCTCTGTTTTCTTGCACAGAGACATTCTTAAATGATTTTTAGTGAGAAAGCCCCTTTATGAAGTTTTTTTTTCTCATACTGGGATTGGTGCGTACATTTGATTGAAATTTGCATAAGGTACACAAGTTCAGATACTCAATAAATATGCAACTCATGCACAGATGTCAGGCGCTGTACGTCTAAACATTTTCCAGTATCAAATCTACTTACTGGAACACACATAAGACACATTAGGCAATGTAAATGTTTTGTTTTCCATTTTTTTCTTGGCATCCTGGGAGTTGTCAAATGCAGAAATATATAACAAAAAAGAAAAGGAGGGTACTAAGGAATTATTAAAACATACAGTGGCCAAAGGTTAAAGTGCACCTTTGGTACTTCCTTAGTGGCTCTGGACTACAAAGATCAGGTCACTTCAGCTCAGAGACTGCAGGGGAAGGCAGCTTTTTATTCATTTTAAAACAAGTGTGTCTGTTGCTCCTTGAAACAGCATTCCTCTGACCCTTGTTCTTGAGGCTTGCTGATACTAGACTGTCACAGGTCGATGGTGATTTGGAGAAGCCATTTAGTGCTGCCAAGTGAAATATAAGCTATTTAAAGGCAGGTTACTATCACAGTCTGCCAGATATTCAAGCTCTGTGATATGTCACCATAGTGACCGGGTGACATCACTAGCAGGAGTTCCATAAAGCTCGGCTCCAGCAAGCAGAGGTGATGAGAGCAGAGGCCAGCAGCATCTGTCAGCATCAGTCAGAGAAGAGGGGAAGAGGGGCCAGAATTTATTGATGTTCTAGACAAGGACTGACAAGGTAAAATACATCTGGTAAAAAAAATTAACACTGATGACCTGCAGTATTTCTATATAAGCCTAAGTATTGCATAGGCGATGATTTATTAAAAGGGGACCAACTGATATTTTGGATCTATATCAGTCATAAAGTCAGAATGAAGGTAAACTATGTAACATTGATAGGTGGAGAAACTGAGGTAAAATGTAGGAGCTGCAGTAAGTTTAGCCTAGATGAAAGTTTGGACTTTAGCTAACACATGTGCAAGCAATGTACAGAGTTCAGGGACTAAACTAATAGGATTGGAACTGAAATTAAAATGTATTAAGAGTTTTTCTGGCAAACAAACCACTGCTGCACATAAAACTAACATATAGGATAGTGTATGGTTACCCATACACTACAAGGCTATTCTTCCACCAAGTGGATACAGTGCTGACTGATGACCTCGAGAGCGAAGCTCGAGAGGTCTCCAAGTCAGCATTGTACCTATGAGGTGAAAGAATAGTCGAGTAGTGCTTGGGTAACCACACACTGTTCTTTGTAGTGTGTGGTGCCCAAAAAAAAGACAAAAAGAGCCTCACTTTTCAATATTTTCACTCAGTTCTGCCGAGGCCCTCGATTCACAACTGCTGCTGCCCAGCACACTCACATGCCTCTCTCACACAGGAAGGGACGAATCAGGATGCCTGCTGTAGCCCTTTGTATTATGACATCCTCACTAACGCAGAACGAAAAGTCATTCTGCGTTAGTGAGGACATCACTACTGCAGCAGAACAACATTTTGTGGTGTATGGATTTCCATACACAACCACATTCCACCATACACTATAATTGTATAGAAGGAGAAAACCATACTAATGTTTTGCAGAAGAGACCAGGAGAGCAGGATGAAAGGGAAGTGATAGAAAACAATGAACAGATGACCAACACAAAAAAAGGAGATGGGCATTGGATTTCACTATCCCCACATCTAATCAGTTCTCACCTCTACTAAATCTAATGGAGAGTATAGACAATCAGACATATGACTTGATGAACATTGTCACTGGTAGCGCCCGCACATTGAGCCTGTCAATGATCATTATTACTAACTGTCCTGATAACGATTGTCCAGAAGAAAACAATGACAGCAAATGCACTCTTGGCACTAACAATGAAACTAATAACAGAAAAAAGGAAAGAAACAAAAATTCAAAGGCAAGTATTTATCCTGGGAGGTTTGATATTTAAATACACAGACCAATTTACCACTACATTAAGTAAGGAATTAGTAACTAGTTGATGTTTCCCCAGTGCAGGTGTTCAGGACATGTTGTCATTTTTACCCAATATCCTAAAGAAAGCACATTCCAATCCTTTGGTCCTTATTCAAATAGGGACAAATGACGTCAAATACAAATCAGCAGCAGAAGTATTTAATGCTCTAAAAGACATACATACAACACTAACAAGTGTTCATTGTAAGGCAATGTTCTCAGAGATCTTACCTGTGCCAAAAGCAAACTTAAGGACAAATAGTAAAAATGTCTGAATCAATAACTGGTTGAGACATTGGTGTTTTATAAAGGAGATTACATGTGCAAGATCATGGGAGAAGTTCTCCGAGGAAAACATCTATTTTTTGAGGATAGACTTCATCTGAGTAGAACTGGTAGTAGAATGCCTGGAGACCTCTTTGTAAATTTATTAGAACTGCTTTAAACTAGACAACCAGGGAAAAAGGGAATCTTTAGGCACTAGTTTACACAGAAATGATCTTGATACAAGGAGAAACAGTAAAGGGCCTTTCAGAATATAAAGGGCCTTTCAGAATAAAAACAAAGTGATATGACAATAAAAAACTCAAAATACAACTTATTAATGCAAGAAGTCTAAGAAATAAAGTTAAGAAACTCAAGTACATACTATATAAAGAAAAGACTACCATTTGTGCTGCAACAGAAACTTGGTACAGGGCAAATGCATGGGGTAAGGAAATACCAGGGTACAACTTGTTTCACAAAGAGCACAAAGAAAAGCATGGGGGTGGTATAGCATTATACAGCTCTGAAAATACTAAGGCACACAAAATAACATTCCATAAAGATAACCCAGAGGAAGATGAACTCATATGGGTTGAAATTCAAATGCCAACTAAAAAACTCACTGTTGATATAGGATAGCATTCCCTTAGCCTAAATAATGGAGAAAACAATACGTTTATTGCAGCAATTGACAAAATGGACATAAATGGGGATTATATGCTACCTGGCAATTTTAATTTTCTCCACATTAACTAGACAACCTTGGGAGGTACAACCCCCTGGAGAATAGGTTTATTGAAACTATCATTAAAAAAATAACTTTATCAAGTTGTGCATGAGAACACAAGGTGGAAAACACACTAGACCTTATTTTCTGTACTTTGGTGGATAACATCAACTGTAAAATGGTATTAAATGCTCTGGGGACAGTGATCACAATATGATCAGCATGGAGGATAACACAGTATGGAAGACAGTAAAGGGGGCTACTAATCTTAAATGTTATCACAAGGCAAATTATGAAAAAATGAGGTTGTACCTCAAATCATGGAACTAGAAGGGAGACTTCAGGGATCACAATATGCAGACAATATGGTCCAAAATCAAGAAGAAAATGGACAATTGTATAAACACGTGTATCAGAGAACCAAAAATATAATAGATCTGGAAGACTGACAGCTTAATTGGGTAAAAATATAAAAGAAAACATTAAGAAAAAAAAAGCATTTATAAAATATTGGCAGCATAAAATATTGGCAACATCCTACACAGGTGAATTAAAATGGTTCTATGTCATAACAGCGATCATGGAATAATGATCACTGTTAAAGTGAGTGTACATCGCCAAAAATGAATATCGCCAATACAGGAACATGGTGAATAGCAAGAGGACCCCCACACCTCCCTACTAATGGATTCTCAACTCCAGGGGCGTACAAGTCAGGAGGGGTGAAATATTTGGAAAATAAAAAGCTGCCTGCCGGCAAAAAAAAAACAACAAAAACATGCCTCACCTGAACCCTGCACCTCCCAACCAACCACCCTCCCCATCACACTAGTGGAGCAGCTCATCAGCTGCCCACCACACCCCCTCTCATATAACTTCCCTCCCCTTCCCTTCCACTCACCCTCTGCACATGTGCATAGCTTCCCATCACCCTACCTCACCCACCCAGGTATCAGGGCGCTACCCTCCCAGGTAGCCCTGAACACAGGTGCTGTAACTAAGTCACCGTTTTCTTAAGTGCTCAATTGCAGACACCTTTGTTCACAGGATACCAGCTGAAACATTTATAAAAAGCAGGCAAATAAAGCAAGAACCTGATTAGGAGACCCAAAAGTAAATCTGAAATTAAGTTGGCAACTTCTATTAAGGATAACAAAAAAACACTTCCACAACTATGTTGGTTCCCTGAAGGGAAAACAAAAAACAACTATTTGCCCAATTAAGGAAGGTGACAGGCTAATCAGGGAAGAGCAGGACATGGCCATTGAGTTTAACATATACTTTCTGAGTACTTACCAACATGGAAAGAACAGCTAATAACACTACTTATGGGGATTCCAGTGCTACTAATGGAATGAGTATCACTAGGCAAGATGTACTGGAAAAAAATTAATAACACAAAACCTGATGAATCAGCAGGACCAGATGGTATACACCCTAAATTCCTCAGAGAACTTTCTAATGTCTTAGTAGGCCCAATCACAATGCTATTTAATGCCTCACTAAATGAAGGAAGTACATTGCCAGAGTGGAGAGAAGCAACTGTGATGCCCATTTATAAAAAGTGAGACATGCAGGACATAGGGAACTATTGGCCAATTAGTTTGACATCTGTGCTTGGAAAGTTATTAGAAGAAATAGTACAAACTCACATAGTTAAACATATTAAACAGAATGGATATGTAGCTATTACCCAGCATGGTTTTTATTTATGGACATTCATGTCTCAAAAACCTCCTTCATTTCTTTGAGCCAGTCAGTTCAGCACTTGACAAGGACCTGCTGTTAGATATATTTCTGGATTACTCGAAGGCTATCAACTTGGTGTCACATGCAAAACTGATTAAGAAACTTATGGATATTCAATTGCATCCAAAGGTAATATCATGGGTGACATCGTGGTTGAGTGAAAGGCGCCAAAGAGTGGGCATTAGGGGCTACTTTTCAGAGTGGGGTGATGTTACAACTAGGGTGCAGCAGGGTTCAATGCTGGGGCCTACTTTATGTAATGTATTCATATCCACAATGCAAATGTCGGAGAGCACACGGGTTTGCAAATATGCAGATGACAGCAATATCGGAGCAATAGTGAATAATGATGAAGCCAGAAAACAGCTGCAGGAAGATCTGACTAAGACTGAACACTGGACAGCAGGAAATAAACTAAGATTTAATGAAAACAAATGTAAATTTATGCACCTGGGGTGTAATAATCCAAAAATAGATTACAAATTAAGCAGCATAACACTTCAAAAACATGTTTAAGAGATCTAGGTTTCACCATAAAAGATAAGTTATCCTTTGATACACATGCAAAGAACACAGGTAAGAAATGCAATAGGATCCTGGGGTGTGTGTTTAGGAACATCAAAAGCAGGGATCCATCTGTAATTTGTACCACTATATTCGTAACTGGTTAGGCCTCATCTGGAGTACTGTTCCCCTTTCTGTGCTTCCCAAAGCATCAGTGGTGTAAAAATTGATGGCAAGTATGCAACAGAAACCAACTAAAAAAATAAAAAATATGAAACATAAACCATATGGTGAGAGGCTGAATGAATTAGGGCCGTACTCCTTGGAGTACAGAAGAATGTGGGGTGATCTGTGTTTCGTCTACATGGCTATAAATAATTACTTAACATGGGAAAGCATGGGTATAAGTAGACATCATAACCATAGACCAAACAGGTCACACAAGTTAAAAATAAGAGAAGTTTTCAGCACCATAAAGAGAAGCAAATGGTGCAGTCAAAGTGTGGTCTCAGCATGGAACTCCTTACCGGATCATGTGGTAACAAGTACTGTAGTTCTATGGAAACATTCAAAGCTTCTTTGGGTGATTACATGGGCAGTGAGAAATGCAGACAATATCACTGGTAAGTGATGAGTTTATTTAGGTCTTTGACCTCCTATCTCGTAAACTACATATGAACCTATTACTAGAATGAGAGAGACCATTAGATGAAAGTAAAGCATTGGTCAACTTCATAGAAACAACACATACAGTATGTCTGTTGACTTCTGATCTTGGAATTTTGTGTTATACTGTATTCAAAGATTTATCTTTATACCAATAAGAAGAGTTCAAAATTCCAGGTAGCACTTTGAAAGAATAGCGGGTTTTGCAACAATGGAATAAAACTGAACATTTTGTGTACTAAAAGCATTCCAATCCATCAATACTGGAACAACAGTACTGACAATCTACAGTGGGGCCTGCCAGGTTGCAATATAGTGTCACAGTTTCTCTTATGAAAAAAGGGATTAACTGCCATTGAAATTACCCTGTTTCTTGCAGTAATTCTTCTGCAGAATGCTGCAGAAATGAGTTGCATCCTGGCTGGCTCCACTATATGGGGATTGTGGTAATGAAGAGTGGGATATCATGAGTCAACATAGTACTAAATAAATGAGGTTTCTTAGCTGAATATACTAATCAAATAATATTACACATATCCCTTTAATGCATTACATCACGAGTAACATTCATCAGTCATGATGCAATGCACCATGAGTAACATATGGCAATCACCATGAAAGAATTAAGGCTAACTAGGCTTTAATCAGGCAAGACAGTGCCAAAAGGCCTTAACAACAACTACACCCCCTTCCCCCAATCCTGTTTTACAAACTGTGGGGGGGAAACAGCGAAACAATCTTGTTTCACAATTTTCGAAAAAGGATTTTCCTTTTTCACAAATCTCAAAAAAGGAATCTAGAAACAGGATCCTTTTTCACAGTTTGAGAGAAAGGATTTTATTTTTCCACAAACTGCGAAAAAAGGAACCAAGGGAAATTATTCTTTTTTGCAGAATTTTAAGATAGCTGTTTCTTTGTCACTCCACAGTTAAGAAACGGTTTGTGATTTTGGTCTGAAATTTTAGGGTAGGGGTACAAAGGGCTTACCCCACAGATGTGCCTTTTGCCGCTTTGGTAAAAATATATTACACAGCTGTGGAGTTCTGTGGGTATAAATTTTTTTTTCATTTTTCTTAGGATAACATTGTAATGTCAGGTGTACACAGTTGTTTCTTTGTTACTATGCTGGGAAGAATGGGAAGAATTTTGCTGTGAAATTTTCAGGGTACAAAGGGCTTGTGCCACCAATGTGCCTTTTGTGGGTTTCATGAAAATATATAAATTTGATGTCCAGTTACAGTACACAGGTTTCAAATTTTGTTGTGTTTTCTATAGTGTTTTTTTTGCATAGTACACTATGGGCCGTGCGCTCCCACAGGCAAAAAAGGATGCCACTTCACTATCTCAAAAAGTATGCAAATATGGAGTGATGGGAGTGTAGGCCTTATGGATGGATGGATGGTAGTGGCAATGTACTCCTACACACAAATATCCATAGTATTACAGAGTCATGATGGTACAGTTACAATCTCTCAAAAATTATGAATGGACGAGAGCAGGCCCTGCACTCCCACAACCAAATAAGGCTACAGTTATACTATCTCAAATAGTAATGAAATTATTTGCAAAAAACTTAGTTAATGAACCAGTTAGGGTTCCAGAGACAAATGTTTTAAATTGTGCTGTTAGATTTTCTAACCCTAACACCCCACCCCCACCCTGCATGGAGCAACAGGCGTGGGAGGGTGCCTTGGGGTTGTCAATAATAATGCACACCCCTTTCTACTATACAGTACCCCACCTCAGTTTACTTATTCATGGAATAGGGTGCGCATTAAGGCTGACAACCCCAAGGCACACCCCCATGCCTGTTGCTGCATGCAGGGTGGGAGTGGAGTGTTAGGGTTGGAAACACTAACATAGAACCCTAACTGATGCATTAATACAGATTTTTTGCAAATAATGTATATATATAATATATATTATACTGGCATGGTAGTGCCAGTATAGTTATGGTGCAAGGTAACTTTTATGTTAAACCCACATTTGTGAACCTTAATGACTTTAGAACTGTTTGACAGCCTTCCATGAAATTTGGCAAGCATACTCTGTAGGGGTAGGTCTCTTCACATGCCAAATATAGTGTGACTCCGTTAAGAGATTTCAGAGATACAGATGTTGAAAAAAGAGAAAAATCAGTGTTTTTGCCATTTCTTTGTCCACCTGTATCTCAGAAATGGCTTTAGGTTGAGGTCTGAAATTCTCAGGGTAGAAAGCCTTTTCTTCACAGATGTGTCCTTTTAAAAGTTTGGAGAAAGAATATTAATCCATTCTAAAGTTACTAAACTTGTAATTTTCCCATTATTTCCTATGGGAAAATATATATATCAGGCATAAAAAGTTCTATTTTTCACAAAGTACAGTGGTAATCGCACAAACGTTTACCGGTATAGCGTACCACACATAATTGTGCTGTATCAGTATACATTTTCTATTTTTCACAGAGTACAGTGATAATTGCACAAAAGTTTACCAGTCTCACACATGCGCATCATTGTGCGGTAGCAATATGCATTTTCTATTTTTTGCAAAGTACATTGGTAATCGTGTAAAAGTTTACCGGTATCATGCACCACACATCATTGCGCAGTAGCTGTATACGTTTTCTATTTTACACAAATTACAGTAGTAGTCATGCAAAAATTTACCAGTGTAGTGCACTGTGTGTCATTGCATGGTTGTGGTATACATGTTATTCAATGAGTACCACACTTGCACACCACTCAGTATAGTAAACATTTGCGCGATTTACCACTGTAATGTCTTGCACAAAAATGAGTCTGTTCAAGCATGAAAAGTTCTGTTTTTTGCAAAGTGCTGTAAGGTCTTTGCACACAAACCAGTCTGTTCTTTGTGCAAAAATCAGCCAACATTTCACAAAGTAAGGTCTTTGTGCACAAATCAGTCTGTTCTTTATGCAAAAATCAGCCAGAATTTTCTTACACTACAGTTTTGCTATGGCAGAGCTCTGTTTAGTCTGCCATTTTGTTTTGCAGTTAGCAAGGGACACAAAGTGTAGAAAACGTGTTAAAATGAATGTCATTTAAAAAAAAACATCAGAACTTAGCTAAAGAGGACCCATTTAGCTCCATTCTGATGTTTTTTTTAAACTGGCCAGAAAGACTTTTTGTTGGCACCCAAAATCTTGGGTGTGAGAGGACTGCTTCTGCCACATTCTCTGTATGAGAACAGTGGGATGTGGTTCACTTGAGCTGCTGCAGTTTTGGGTCATGCTGTGGGCTACACACTTCGCTGTGAGACACCATTTTCCTGGTGTCTAGTGGCACCCTCCCAACCAGCCAATTGCTGTCCCATGTCTCATGTCCCTGGTGTCCATTAGCACCATCCCACTTCCCTATTATGTGGTGCCATCCCCCACCCTCCTTTACTGTTGATTTAATTAAAAAATATATTATGACATGGATGTCCAACCCCAGTGTCAGATGCCTCCCTCGCAGCCCCTTTGATTTTAGATGTACCGACATCAGAGGGGCCCCCAATCTCCATATTGGCATTACATGCCCCCTCTCCCCCAATACCCTCCAGCAGAGTTGGAAACTGGGAGCCTACTCTGTGTCCCCAAATGTGTTTTGATGTGTTTCTATAAAAAAGAAAACGGTCCCAAGACATGTTTTTTTTCCTACTCTGAAAAAAGAAAACAATCCCTCGTCATCCCCGATATTCCCATCCTGACCCTGCCATTGCACAGTCACCACCCCACTGCTGCACACCCTTACCATATACTTTCCTTTTCAGGTCATGCACTGTCATCTTCTGTTCAAAAATGTGGTATGTGCAAAAAACGTATAGCTTATTTTCGCATGTCACACTTTTGAAAGTCAAGTAAAAAAAAAAAAACCACCTCCACTGATGTGGTTCTTTGGTGGCACAAAGGATCAGACACAGGACTGCAAAGCCCAGGGTTCTGAGTTCAAGACCAGGCTCTCCGTTATTTTTGTTTAGCCTTCATTGTAGGTGCAAAAACAACAGAGAGTCTGTTCTCAAACTTGGGAGTCTGGGCTTTGCAATACTATGTCTGGTCCTCTGCACCACCAGTGAACCACATCAGAAGAAGTGTTTGTTTTTTCCACTTATGAATGCTTTCAATAATGTGCATCCTTGGCCACAACTGGATGTTAAATGTTAGAAAAAGTGGTAAGCGACTAAATAGGTCTATTTTGACACATACCACATTTCTGAACATTTAGTGTACAGTTGTAGCCAAGGATGCACATTATTGGGAGCCTCAAAAAAAGTCCCTCTACATTGCTGACATTGGGGAGGGCCCAATCCCCCTGTCAGCACTGGAAGCCTCTTCTCCCCTTCTGGGACACTGGGGAGCCCATTTCCATAGCAAAATGAGGAAAATCAGGGAGCACTGGAGTACAGGGCCTGAAGGGCTTTGCACTCCCACTGTGACATAAGGACACTTATGGAGGGAGGGAGGGAGTGCAGGGCCTTCCCACAGGTAAATAAGGATACAAGTAAACTATCTGAAAAAGTAAGGAATTTCATTGCAAAAAACTTTGTTAATGCACCAGTTAGGGTTCTTAGTAAAGCGACAAAAGTAAGGAAATTAGGCATTCAAGTTTCCAAGCCTAACGCCTCACCCCCCCCACCCTACACACATCTACAAGCATCAGGGGAGTACCTTGGGGTTGTCAGCCCTTACGCTCACCCAATTCTCCTATGCAGTACCCATGTCAGTTTATTTAATAATGGAACGGGGTGTGCATTAAGGTTGATGACCCCAAGGTACACCACCAATGACTGTGGGTGTGTGAAGGGTGGGGGGGGTGAAGCATTATGGTTGGAAACCCAAATACCTTATTTCCTTGCCTTTGTCACCTTTCTAAGAACCCTAACTGATGCATTAAGGAGGTTTTTTTGCAAGGACAAAGACAGACAGAGATAGATAGATAGATAGATAGATAGATAGATAGATAGATAGATAGATAACATATGAATCTGCCAGCAGAAACAGGCCTCATGATCTATCAAGTTAGTCTGCTCGAATGTGCAGCTAGCACACTTATATTGCAACTGCACCCCTTCTTCTCCCCCCTCACCTTCACTCCCCCTCACACCCTGTCCCATGCCCCTTTAAAACTGCCCACTGTGCTATAGGATACACCTCTTTGAACAGAGTGTTCCATTTCTCCTCCATCCTCTCTGTGAAAAAATGCCTACTCATCTCTTTCCAATATCTTCCACCCTCCAACCCGAGACCATGACCTCTACTGTCCCTTTCTCTCCTCAGCTTAAATATCCCCTCTGTGCCTGTTTTGTTAATTCCCTTCAAATATTTGAAGGTCTGAATCACATCCTCCCAATCCTTCCTCCCCTCTAGGGTGTACATATTCAGCTCAGTCAGCCTTTCCTCATTGGTTTTGCCCTGCAGCTCCTGGATCATCTTAGTTGCCCTATGCTGCATCCCATCCAGCAAACTGATATCCTTCTTCAGAAAGGGACACCAGAACTGCATGCTGTACTCCAAATGTGTCCTGACTAGTGACTGATAAAGCGGCAGGATCACATCCCTATTTCTGGATGTGAATCCTCTCTCAATACACCCCTGCATCCTGTTGGCCTTAGCTGCCACCTTCCTCCACTGAGCTGAGTTGTTCATGTTACCCATTATGATCACCCCTAGGTCCTTCTTCTCCTCCTCCTCTGTGACCTTTATCTGAACCTCTTCCAACTGGTAGCTCTTCCCTGGGTTCCTTGCTTTGACATGCATAACCTTTCACTTCTTGGCATTGAAGCTCAATTGCCACATTTCCAACCACTCCTCAAGTTTAATCATGTCCTCCTGTAGCCCCTGCCACCCCTCTATGTCATCCACCACCACACCTATCTTAGTATCATCTGCAAACAAACTGATCTTTCTCCTAAAGCCATGTGAGATATCCGATATGAATAACCTAAACAACACTGGGCTGAGGACTGAGCCCTGAGGCACCCCCGCTTGTCACCGCCCTTGGGGAAGAAAGTGCCTTCCCACCACCACTTGTTGCTTCCTCCCCTTCAGCCAGTTCACAATCCAGTTTACCATCTTTATCCCTGACTCCACATATTGCAACTTACCCCCCTCAGCCTCCCATGAGGCACTGAATCAAATTCCTTGCTGAAGTCTAAATACAGCACATCCATTGTGTGGCCTTTATCCAGTTCCCTTGTTACCCAGTCATAGTATTTAATTAGGTTTGCCTGGCAGGTTCTTCCAGAGACAAATGCGTGCTGCTGACTGTCCTGGAGTCTGTTTTCCTCCAAAAAGGACAACAGCCTCTTTTTCAGGATTGCTTCCATAAGTTTTTCTACAATGGCTGTGAGGCTTACAGGTCTGTAATTGCCTGGTTCATCCTTTGGGCCACTCTTCTGGAGGGACACCATGTGAGCCACCCTCCAATCCTGTGGTATGCAACCTGTGTCCAGGGAGGTATTGAACAGGTCTGCCAGTGGCCCCACCAGTACCCCCACCAGTTCTCTTAGCACCCTGGGATGAATGCCATCCAGACCTGGTGCCTTATCCACTCTTAGTCCCTTCAGATACTCCAGCACCCTGCCCTCTGTACTTACCCCATCAGTCATCCCTTCCATCCCTTGCCCACCTTCCCCATCACTTGAGGTAGTTGTCCACCCGTCTCCTTCATGAACACAGAACAAAAGTACTCATTTAGTGCTCCTGCCTGTTCTGCCCCCTTCTCCACATGATCCCAGTCCTTCCTAATCCACATTATATGGTCCCTGCAGCACCTTCTCTCCCTTATGTATGTGAAAAAGACTTTCTCCTCTTCCCTGATGCCCTGTGCCAGCCTCAGCTTCCTCAAAGCCTTGGCTGCATTAACCAATCTGGTTACCTCCTTGGACTTGTTCAGATAGATAAGACAGACAGACAGACAGACAGACAGATAGATAGATAGATAGATAGATAGATAGATAGATAGATAGATAGATAGATAGATAGATATAGGGCATGGTGGTGCCATATAGTTACGGTTGCATGGCAACTTCAATGTTAAACCCAAAATTTGGCACTTTAATAACTTTGCAACCATTTCACTGATTTGCCTGAAATTGTGCATGCACCATCTGGTAGCACAGATCTCTGGATCTGGCAAGCTTTGTTCCAGTCGGTGGTGCAGTCATAGAGCTGCAGAGTGCCAAAAAATCTGAACTTTACCATTTAGGTGCAAATTCTTTGTTTGTTCGTAAGTCCAAAATGGTTTGGGGGGTCTAGTCTAAAATTGTTAGGGTATATTGAGTGTCGGACACTGATGTGCCTTTTGAAGGTTTGGTGAAAAAATATTAATCCATTCAAAAGTTATTAAAGTTTAAAATTTCCCATCATAGCCTATGGGAAAAATTAGATGTCTGGTGCGAAAGCAGTGTTTGCTTTCGCAATAGCTCTTTTTGATGCCACAAATCAGATAGTAATGTCGTACTGCCACCATCTTGTTTTCAGTTAGCGATGGGGAAAAATGTTGTCCTTTAAAAAATACTGCCCCTCTGTAAACACCAACAGTTGTGTTTACCTAATCAGGGCCTGAGGAACATGATCCTGGCATTATATTTGTAACACAATGCATGAAAATGTATTTATTTAATTTGGGCATTGGTAGTATCACAATTTGTGGCACTATTTTCATGAAATTACCCCAAATTGTGGCAGTTTTTGCACACATAACAGCAAAGCTGCATGAAAACTGTCATAAATTATGGCCTGTTTTGCAAAAAGAGCAGCAATTTGTGGCATTACTTCAATTAAAAAAAACATCAGCCCCTGTCAAATACATAAAACCTTTTTTGGCCACTTTTTGGCCCAAATGAGTAAAGAAATGTGTTCCACAGCCCCCCATTTAGGTAAACACCTGTTGGTGTTTAGCTAATAATATGACGTTTTATCCTTTTACTGCCTCCAAGGGGGTGGAGGCATGTTTTAAATATAAAAAATGTGTTTGAAATTTATAATGTTTTGTGACATCAGGGTGCCCAATCTCCATGTTGGCATTTACTACACCCCCAGTAATGTGCGACACTGGGGAGCCCACCTCCAGTGTCCCAAAATACTTAATTTTCTTATTATTTCCAGCACTGGGATGTCCACCCCAGTGTCGGATGCCCCACTCAAGCCTGTTGTAATTATTGCTTGCCAATATCGGAATGCCCAATCCCCATGTCGGCATTTATTCCCACCAATAAGTGTGGCGCACTGGTGAATCCACCCCCAGTGTAACAAAATACTTATTTTTTTAATGTCTCATCTGACACCATGATGCCCCCCATGTTAGAGCCCCCCAGCACATTCTAAGTTTTTTGTTGGACAATGGAGTGCCCAATCCCTGCGTTTCAGCATTATAACCCTGAGTCAAGATTGTTGGACACTGGGGAGCCTACTCCCCAGTATCCAGGAATTAATAGTTTTACCGTGTTAAAAAGAAAACTGTCCTACATCTTCCTATTTTAAATCCAGTAGAAAAGAAAATAGTCCCTCGTTGTCTCCCCAACCCCACTCCCCATCCCAACCCTCCCACAGAGCAACTCACCCCCACCCCTTGCCCTATACTTACCATCGGATATCATCTTCTACCCTTTTCTGCGGTCCAGACATGGATGCACTCTTCAAAACTGAACCGCAAACTGAAGAATCAAGGTAAGTGCCACATAATGGCTGTCTATTGCATTTTGAACTTATGTTGATATCGCTGCCCTTTTTCAGAATTTTTGCACCAAATTTTCAACATGGGCTTTTTGGGACCCCGCCTCACGAATACAGCCACTGCCCTTTCGTTAATCAGACTGGTAAGGTGATTTTGTGGTCACTGTGCAAAATCATCTTTTGGGACTGGATAACTAAATGACAGCACCAGTGTTCATGAGGTGGGGTCCCAAAAAGACCATGTTGAAAATTTGGTGCAAAAATGTCCAAAAATGCCCGCATTAAGTGCGGTCATTGAAATGATTCTACGCACGCTCATAACTTTATCAATTTTTATTATTTGCATTCCAAATTTTCAACATTGCCATTTTGTTCACATAGCCATGTTGAAAATTTGGTGAAAATGTTCTTAAAAATGTCTGAATTGCATATATCTGTTGAATTTATTCTATGCACTCACATAACTTAGGTACTTTTTAATATTTTGCAACCAAATTTTCGGCATAGCCATTTTTTCACACCACCTCGTGAAAAGTACAGCTGTCATTTTTCACATCTTGTCCAAAATGTGTTTTAGCACCTGTGGCACAGAATGTCATGGTTGCTGTGCAAAATTACCTTTCAGGATGGAAGAATGGAATAAGAGTTCCAGTATTCATAAGTGGGGTTTCCAAGAAGGCCATGTTGAAAATTTGGTGGAAAAAATCCTAAAAATGCCTGACTTACATGGGTCTGTTGAATTTATTCTACACAAGCACATACCTTTGGTACTTTTCTTTTTTTTATTTGTATTTTATTCATCTTGAAGTAAAATACATAAGTACTAGTGTCCCATGCAAGGAAAAGCAGAAGGATTGCAATCAAGTAGAAGAATCTCTATTAAATACAGAATACAGTAACCCTTGCTTATTTCAACATTGGAGAGACTAACTAAATGCTCATAAACATGTATAGAGATATGACTCTGATTGATGTGGGTTAACAGACCAGGAGGTCATTGAATGCATTTCTAAACCTAGTGCTAACAGAAAAGTATACCTTTTCATCCAGCGCCTAATAGGCTATTGGTGCCATGCTTTCTCCAACATGTAATAAATCTTTAGTATATAATAACATTCTCTAAGTACTACGTTAGAGCCTCTAAGATCTAATCAAGTAACAATCCCTCAGTGTGAGAAAATCCTGTTAACTAGGATTAAGACGTTTGAGTTCTTTGATCTATAAGCTGATATGATGTGCCCATTAAAGGGGCTCTTTAACCACTACTTTCAATAAAGCTGAGAGGCAAATAATTACCCGTCTGACTTATCCCCACTTTTTTAATTTCAGCGCTAAACATATTAACTATTTTTGTCCATACAGACAGTAGAAACATTGAAGATTTTGGACTAATGTCCCAGTTCATATAGTGTGAATTAGGTATACACCTAGTTCAGGGAGTTTTCAAGTGTCATTTTCAGAATCTTCATTGTCGGCTCCCCTCATGGCTTTCTTGGTGACCACCATCTTTGCTGCCCACTTAGCAGCATCTATTGGATCTGTGAATATATAAACTTTGCTGTCGTGGATACTTCTTAGCTTTAATGGGAATTGAATATTATTGGGCATGTACATCTCTTTCAAAGTTGCACGAACCCCATCAAATATTTTGTGGTGAAATCTAGTTGCATACAAGATGTCTGGAAATAAATGAACAGTTCTGCTTTCTTGACTGAGTGGCCCATATTGTTTTGCCAGATTCAGAAGCCTATCCCTTGTGCCCATGTTGTCAAGCACCACCATCAGTGTTCTTGGGAGCTCAGCCAGGGTTTTAGATCGATGTGGGAGGCAGTATGCTTTTATTATGGTGAATTCTTCATCCGTAATATGGGATCGGAACTGCTTCAGTAGCCATTCCTTTGCAAACAGACAAGCCGAGTCTCCTTCTGCTGCCTCTGATAGGCACACCAACTTTATATTTTGGCTGTGCACTTGGTTTTCAAGGATCTCCAGCCTATTATTGGTATGCTGCTGTTCTTAAGCTCTCTGCAGCATTGTGCTTTGACAGACTTCCAAACAGCATTTTACATCCTCCAGATCCCACTGCATATTGTCTACCATTTTCTCAACAGTGGTGATTCTGCCTGTTAGAATATCATGTTTTTGTTGGTAGAGGCTGTGGACATTAAAAGTTGTTTCATTTTTTGCCCTACAGTAGTAGCCACAGACATTACCAGCTATTTCCAGATATTTAGTGACATTACTAAAGAGTTTCTCTCTGTTGCCGCGACTGTAGAAATGGAGAAAGCATTAGATATATCTGAAAATATCACAGAAATTTCTGGAAATAGCTGGCAGTGTCAGTGTCTGTGGCTGCTACTCTAGGGACTGCAATGTCTCCTCAGCCTCGTCCCCTTCCCTAGTGCCACCATGCATCTTTTCTTCCTTCTCCCAACACTTGGCTTTTAGTTTGCTTCCCCTTTTTGTTCTCTGATATTTGCTCTCTATGTTGAGGTGAATATTTCCAAATAAATATTTGAAAATTTACTTTAGATTAATGTTTGAAATCTATCTGTTTGAGTAGCTGACATGTAGTGCAACTTCTCAGCTCTGGCTCCACAGCACCATCTCAACTTTTCAGTATTTTGCCACCATATTTTCAACATAGCCATTTTTTCACACCACATCTTAAACAGTATAGCTGTTATTTTCCACATCCTGCCCAAAATGTGTTATGACACCTGTGGAGCAGAATGGTGTCTCAGTTGTGCATAAGTATGTTTTACATTTGCATTTCGCAATTTCTATGTACTGGGGTACATGAGGTGGGGTAATAAGATGGCTATGCTGACAAATTGGTCACTGTTGTTCAACACATGGAAGTGCAGGGCCCAGAGATTCTCTCGCTTCCACAACTACATACATATGCACATCTATGGGGGGGGGATTGGAGCACAAGGTTCAAAGGACCCTGCACTCCTATAGTAAAATAAGGATACTTTTACACTATCTTAAAAAGTAGCGAAATGAATTTAAAAAATCTCTGTTAATGCATCAGTTAGGGTTACTATTGCAGTGACAAAAGTATGGAAATTCAGTGTTAGGGTTCCCAACTCTACCACCTCACCCAACCCCACCCTCCACACACCATCAGGCTTCAGGGTGTGCCAATGGGTGATTGGACCTGACTCTCACCACATTCTCCTATACAGTACAATCTCAGTTTCCTTATATATGGAATAGGGTGAGAGTTAGACCCAATTACCCCAAGGCACACCCTCATGCTTGTTGGTGTATGGAAGGTAGGTAAGGGTTGGGTGGGGTGTTAGGGTTGTGAACTATATATATTATAGTGCCATGGTAGTGGTACTATAGTTAGGGTTGAGTAGGCACTTTAATGGCAAACCTCAAATTTTGACTTTAGTAACTTTGCAACTGTTCATCTGAGTTGTCTGCAATTTTGCATTAGTGGTCTGGTACCATACATCACTGGATCTGGAAAGTTTTGTTCTTGTCTGATGTGCCATTGCTTAGCTGTGGAGTGTCAAAAAGTGTGAAAAATCCTCACTTTTTTGCAAATATTTTGCTCATCTCTACAGGCTGCATAGTTTGTGGTAATTGTCTGAAATTTTCAGGGCATATTGGAACTGGTTCACTGAAGTGCCTTTGAGGGTTTGATGAAAAAAATATTAATCTGTTCAAAAGTTATTTAACTTTTATTTTTCCCTTTATAGCCCATGGGAAAAATATATATGCAGCATGAAAACCTTTGCGAAAGCCCCTTTTACTGCCATATGGCCAGATAGGTGGAAAACTGGCTGAATGACAGAACCCAGAGGGTGAATATGGGAGGAGATTTATCTGGCACCAGAGAGGTAACCAGTGGGGTCCTGCAGGGCTTGGTGCTTGGACTTGTGTTGTTCAATGTCTTCATCAATGACATTGGTAATGGCATCAAGGGCAAAATGTGCCTATTCACAGATGACACAAAGCTTGGTGGGAGAATGGACACAGCTGAAGGGATACAGGATCTACAGGAAGATCTGGAAAAGTTGGGGAGGTAGTTCAGGATCTGGCATCTTGCCTTCAATGCCGAGAAATGCAAAGTTATGCATATTGGAGCAAAAGAATCCCAGGACAGAGTACTATCTGGGTGGACTCTGAGTATCTGGATCAGAGGAGGAAAAGGACCTGGGATTGATGATCACTAGTGACCTGAAGCACTCCATGCAGTGCAAGAAAGCATCAGCAAAGGCAAACAAGATGCTGGGATGCATATCTAGGGGGATCGGTAGTAGGAGAGAAGAGGTTTAACTGCCCTTGTACAGGTCACTGGTAAGGCCGGATATAGAGAATGGAGTTCAGTATGGTGCCCACACCTCAAAAAATATATTAACCTGCTGAAGAAGGTCCAGAGGAGGGCTACAAAGATAATGGCAGGTCAGCAGGGTAAGCCATATGAGGAGAGGTTGAGGGCACTAAACATGTACTCCCCTGAAAGACAGGTAAGAAAGAAAGAGGACATGATTGGGACATTCAAGTACTTGAAAAGGATAAATAAGTTTGATAAGGAAAGTCTCTTTAAGCTGAGTGGCAACCATAACACAAGGTGGCACAGTCTCAAGCTGGAGGGTGGGAGGTTTAGGAGGGAGATCAGAAAGCACTTCTTCACAGAGAGGGCAGTAGACACTTAGAATCTGCTGCTGGAAGAGGTCATCTCATTGAAGACAGTGGACAGCTTTAAGAGAGGCTGGGATCAAGCAACTGGGCCACTTTATACAAATACTGATGGGACCTGGGGGCTTTGTCTGCTCAGTCAACTACATCAGCAGAAGTTTATATTAGTATTCAGGTCGGGGTCCTGTCATAATGAAAACCAGGAGATGTGAAGTTACTGGAAGCCACTAGTAAAGACAATCAACATTGTAAAACACTCTCTTCTATACAACTGCTCAATATGTAACATATACTGATCTTAAACAGCAGATACACCCACTTTCTCTGCAGGTAGCACCATTGATTAATATTAGGGCAGTCATGGTAGTAACATTCAGCTTGATATGGCAAATAAGAGCAGTCATTTGTAGGAAACTAATTAGACAATAGAATTAGGAAAGGCAGCCCAAAAGTAAAAAAATATAAAAGGCTGCTCTTTGCATGGCAAGGACAAGAAAATACATTATTAGGGGGCAGAAGCACCACAGAATTAAAATAAAAACTGAATGTGCACTTCAAACTGCCCGTATACTACATACTGGTATTTTGTATACATATAAAATAAATAAGCCCATGGGGTACATTGCAGCTCAACTGATGGGGCTGGAGGAATAAGATAAAGCACCCACATTAAAAATAGATATAGCAGGACTCAGGCTGGGGAAGCATGTTAGGAATCATGCTATATGAAAAGCTAAAGAATTTAGACTTAAAGAAAAGTCACTAATAGGAGGGAGTAATCTTTGACTTGGTTCTCTCAAATGGGGATGGAGAGATGATCACAGATTTAGAAGTGGGCAGCCATGTGGGAACAAGCGACCACCAGACAGTGTGGTTCAGGATAAACACAGCCATAGAGTTAAGCCATACAAAAGTCAGGGTACTAGACTGTAGGAGGGCTGACTTTGGCAACATGGGTGAGTGCCTAAGGAATGCATGAGCAAATGATCAGGAAGGAGGGGTGGAAGAACAATGGGGAAAAATCAAAACTGCAATCACAGAGGCAACAAGCCTTTGTGTGATGCAAATAAAATGAAGTAAAAAACCACTATGGTTCTCAAAAGAGGTGGCGGGGAAGGTTAGGGAGAAAAAGATAGCATTCAGGAAGTATTAGGAATCACAAAAGTAGCAGGACAGAGAACTGTATCAGTTAAAGCAGAAGGAATCGGGGAAGGCAGTCAGAATGGTGAAGTCCCAATCCTGGGAAAAGATAGCCTACTAAGTTAAGAAGGGAGATAAAACCTTTTATAGGAACATTAGGAAGAGAAGAAAGATCAAGTGAGGGATAGTGAGGCTTAATAAAGGGGACAGGAGGTTGGCAGAGGGCACCAGTGAAAAGGCAGAGATACTGAACAAATACTTTTGCTCAGTATTCACAAAAGAAGAGGGGGAGTTACCTTACCCAAACAATAGAATTACTCCGAACATGGGGGTTGATACCAGTCCATTCACAGAAGAAAGGCTCCTGAAAGAACTCCTAAACCTCAAGGTGGACAAAGCAATGGGGCCTGATGGGATTCACCCCAGAATTCTAAAAGAACTAAGGGGAAACCTAGTGACACCACTGACTACCCTTTTTAATAAATCATGGGAGGATGGTGTGGAACCTAAGTACTGGATGAGGGCAGATGTGATTCCCCTTCACAAAAGTGGGAGCAAGGCAGAGGAAGGAAACTACAGACCAGTTAGTTTGACCTCAGTGATAGGAAAATGATGGAATCACTTCTGAAAGAAACAATTGCAGTGTACCCAGAGGCCAGCAGGGCACAGGACCCAAGGCAGTATGGATTCACAGTGAGAAGGTCATGTCAGATGAATCTAATAGATTTCTTTGAGTGGGTGACCAAAGTAGTAGAACAGGGAGGGGCTGAGGACATGGCCTACCTAGACTTTAGCAAGGCATTTGACACAGTCCCACAAAAAAGATTAATAAACATATTGGCCAGCCTAGGAGTGGGTCCTAGGGTGGTAACCATGGTAACAAATTGGCTGGACAACAGGATGCAGAGGGTAATATTAAGCGAAGTACACTCTGAAGAAAGGAGGGTTACTAGAGGGGTACCGCAGGGTTCAGTATTGTGACTGGTCCTCTTTAATGTCTTTATAAGTGACATTGCCGAGGAGCTGGAAGGAACAGTATGCCTCTTTGCAGATGACACAAAGTTCTGCAATAGGGTTGATACACAAGAGGGGGTGGAAAGGATAAACAGGGTCTTGGCAAGGTTGGAGAAATGGTCAGAAGTGTGGCAGCTTAGATTCAATACAAAGAAGTGCAAAGTAATACGCCTGGGAAACAAAAACTCAGGGGAAGAGTACACAATGGTGGAGGGGATACTAACAACAACAAAAATGGAAAGTAACCTTGGAGTAGTCATATCAGATGACCTTAAGGTAGGCAAGCCATGTGAGAAGACAGTAAGGAGGGCTCAGGGATACTGGGATGCATAGGGAGTGGCATCACCAGTAGAAAACAGGAAGTTGTTATCCCTCTGTACAGACAGTTGGTGAGACCCCATCTGGAGTACTGCTTGCAGTTCTGGAGACCCAATCTCCACAAGGACATAGACATAATGTAGGCAGCCCAGAGGAGGGCAACTGAAATGGTGCAGGGTTTGCACCAGAAGCCAAATAGTAACCACAGACATTGCTAGCTATTTCCAGATATTTCATGAAATTTCTAAAGAGTTTCTCTCTGCTGCCCCTACTGTGGAAATGCAGAAAGCAAGAGATTTCTCTAGAAATATCACAGGAATTTCAGGCAATAGCTGACAATGTCTGTGGCAACTACTGTACAAAGAGTGACTAAAAGAGCTTAACGTGTATACTCTTGAGGAAAGGGGGGAGAGGGGGGACATGATAGAAACTTTCAAGTACCTCAAGGGAATCAACAAAGCCCAAGAGGGTAGCATCTTTCAGAGAAAGAGATATACAAGAACAAGTGGGCACAATTTGAAGATAGAGGGGGAATGGCTCATGGGCAACTTGAGGAAGTATTTTTTTCATGGACAGGGTGGTGGGCACATGGAATGGCCTTCCTGAGGAAGTCGTGGGGTCAAAAACAGTGGGGAAATTCAAGAATGCATGGGACAGATATTAGGCAATTTATAGTGGAGGGTTGGAGGAAGTAGGCTGTTGGTTAACTAGGATCTACAGCTTATCATATAGGTAGTGAAATTGGCAGACTAGGTGGGCAAAGCAGTCCTTATCTGAGGTCAAAGCCTATGTTAATCAATCAATAGAGATAAAACTCTATGGGGCCATCCCAAAAGGCAGTCTGCAGCTAACCATAATAGTTGGTACCCCCCTTACCAAGTTATTATTGACATAAATTAGTACTAGGGCTGTAATTGCAGTAAGCTAAGCTGCAACAGTCTGTCCTTTGTTTATAGCAAATCACAATTGCAAGGAGCAGGAGCTCTGTAAAAGCTGTAAAGGAAAAGTTTGAATGAAAGAAGCAATGGGGGGGGGTCAGTGAACAATAGTCTATTGTCTGGTGCAGGCACAGAACTGGAGCAGCTGGGAGCTACTGTAAATCACAGTCCAGCAGCCTTATTAGAAAATGAGTGAATAGGTTGGGGGCTTTGCCATTTAAGAAACTGGGGTAAAGAGGAAAGTAGAATGAACTGACAGTAAAAGTACCAAACATAGATAAAAAGCTCTCCCCCATGGAGCTGTCTAACTTGCAAAATGACATTTCACAGGCAGCCAGAACAGAAGCTGTGTCACCCCATTGCAACAGTCAGCTTCATATGCAAATACTAGAGTAGACATAATATTAACATTCCTATTGCAGTCAAAAGAGCTGTGGTCTAAATATGACTACTGTATTTCAAAATGGAAAGTGTGAAAAAGCTGTAGTGAAAGTTAAGCTGCAACAGTCTGCCCTTCATTTACAGTAAACCACAATGATAAGGAGCAAGAGCTCTGCCGAAGTTGTGTAAGAAAAGTTCAAATGAAAGAAGCAATGGAGAGAGTCAGTATACATCAGTCTGCAGCCAGGCATAAGCATACAACAAAAGCAGCTGTGAGCTAAATCACAGCCCAGCAAGTGGGGCAGAAAAAATTTAATCAATCACCTGAGAGAAATGTTCCTGTGTCAGGGACGGCATTTAAAAGTCTGCAGCGGAGGCTGTATATCTTTAATAATAGTGACCACAGCATATGAGCATTGGGCATGTAGACCAAAATATCAGATGTTGTACCAACCTTCTGGCTGGTTGGGAGTAGAAGCAGGTTGTGGTGGTTTGGGTATAGCTATGGAAGAAGATTACAAATGTGAAAAAAGGCACAACGGCACAGCAGTTGGATTTCTGCTCGCGATGTTGGCGACCTGGGCTGGAGAATGGATCTGGGTAGCTGGAGGTCTGGCCAGGGGGAGATGGATAGAGCATCCTCTGGACTGCTCTCCTTCTCCGGGGGAGGGGGGAAGAACATCCGGTGCACTATGGACTCCTGGCGGAGGCCGAGGTTTCCGCCGCAGCTGGCATCTGGACGTCCAGGGGCAGATGCAGAATGTCATTGCATGTTCCCACCCCGAGGAAAAAATCTTCCTTTTGGGGACAGAAAAAATCCCCAGCCAGCGCCTCCATAATGCCCTCCTCGCCGCCTCAAACGTGCTTTCAGTCTGGCTCCCCAAGACCCGAACCAATGTTCGCAACACCAGTAGTGCCATGACTCTGCCTTGGGAGGAAGCCGGGGGCATGGGGGGAGTGCAACTCATATGGTAGCAGGGGGAGGCGGGGGCCATGACCAGGGCTGAGTTCTGGCACTAGGCTGAGACAAAAAGCATAATAAATAGAGCAAAAAAATGTGAAAAAAAGACTTTTGTGGTTATATTTCCGGAGGCTAAGTGCAGAATCCAACTAAAGGGGTCCCAATGAGCAAGATAGATGTGTTGGTCTCTCTTCAGGATATCATTTTTGTGGGTTTTGAAATCTTCATTTTAGAAAAAAACAGAAACAAGATGATGGCAATCAAAACAGGATTTTTTCCTCATGAAAAAGGATTGGCTCCATATGAAAAAGGATTTATTTTTCATTTCATGCAGCTATCTTGAAGTGTTTACTGAGCATGCTCAGAACTTTGGAATGAATTGATATTTTTTTCCAGCAAAAGGCACATCTGTGGGCCAATCCCATTCTACCTTGAAAATTTCAGACCAAAATTCCAAACTGTCTGGGTGCTGGGCAAGTTAAAAAAAAAGAAACCTCCCCAAACATTCACTGATTTTACTATGCAGATCTCAGAATCTGCACTTTCAACTGGAACAAAACTTGGCAGATACAGAGATCTCCCCCATGAGACTGTGCATGTTAAATTTCATGCAAATCAGTTGAATGATTGCAGTGTTATTAAAGTGCAAAAATTGGGGTTTAACATTAAACACCCCATTCAACCCTAAATATAGTCACACTACTGTGCCTCTATCTATCTGTCTGTCTGTCTGTCTGTCTGTCTGTCTATCTATCTATCTATCTATCTATGTTTTAAATTTTTAGTAACAGGGAGAGGCCATCTAGGCACATATGTGTGTTTTCATGGGTGGCCTGGGATCAATGGGGAGGTAACGTTTTGTTTTTTTTTCATTTTATGTTTTTCTTTATTTCAGAAAACCTTTGAGCTAAAATAGCCCTATTTCAAAGGTCTCTACATCAGGATAAAGTGACTTGCTTAGAGTCATACAGTGTGCAAGTTGAGGTTGCGGGAAACAAACCCAGCTCTGTTGTATGTACCAAGCTCATTTACAGCTTGTTACTCTAACCTCTAGGCTACACTGCCATAATATGTATATGTGTATATATATATATATGGGATACATGATGGGCAGGAGTGAGATATGGGAAATATTCTCACTCCTGCAGAGTGAGAATGCACAGCTCACTCTGCAGGAGTGAGAATATTTCCCATATCTCATGATCTGCACATCATGTGTGCGATTTATACAAATGGGGTAAGAGCATATGAAGTGTCATGTTTTGCTGTATTTTTTTTCCCCTGTATCTATGTGCTTTTTTTTTTGAGTTTCAGTCTTTAGTAACTAATTTTTGGTAGGCAGGTGAGTTTTTTAGGAGTACTGGGAAGTTAAGTGATTTGTTCAGATTTACACAGTATGCAAGTGGAAGCAGTGAGAATCAAATGCAGATCTGGTCTGCTGACTGTATCAAGCTTGTTCAGAGTTCATTACTCCAAGATCTAGGTTATACTGAAAGCAGTGTTTGTCTGTGGTCTGAAAGTGTGGGAGTGTTTCTGAATGGGCTGTGATTGTTAGAAGCACTGTGGAACACAGGTGATTGTGTTTGGCTGTGCTAATTGTGTTAGTTGCAGCTTGCAGTGAGAAACAAACTGCTTTGTAAATGAGTTTCATTTGAATTCAGGTTGCTTTTATGTTGAGGGTAGCACAGAAATGGGCTAAGAGTGTTGACCACTTTGGAACACAGGTAAGTGTGTTTTTCTATGCTATTTTTGTTAGTTGCAGCTTCAGTGAGAAAGAAACTGCTTTGTAAATGAGTTTCATTTGAATTTAGGTTTTTTTATAAGCTGAGTTTACCACAGAAATGAGTTAGGAGTTTTGGAAACTTTGGAACACAGGTAAGTGTGTTTTTCTATGCTATATGTGTTAGTTGAAGCTTGCAGTGAGAAAAAAACTGCTTTGTAAATGAGTTTCATTTGAATTCAGGTTGCTTTTATGCTGAGATTAGTACAGAAATGGCCTAGGAGTGTTGGAAACTTTGGGATACAGGTAAGTGTTTTGCAATGCTAACTGGGTGATTTGCAGGCTTCAGTGAGACACATAAACTGATTTTTGAAACACTTTCATTTGGAATGCTATCTTGAGTGAGTGAGTGATGACATCAGCAGAATATATCTCACTCCACTGATGTCATCAGCATTTATCTCACCGCAGTGAGCATTTATTTCACTGCAGTGAGAATATCTCAATTTATTGCACTGGAATAGCTCTCACCCCCATTGTATAAATATATATATTATACTGGCACAGTAGTGCCAGTATACTTAGGGTTGCACAGTCACGTCTATGTTAAACCTCAAATTTTGCACTTTAATAACTTTACCACCATATGACATATTTGCCTGAACCTTTGCATGTGTGCTCAGGTACCATAGATCTCTGGATCTAGCAAGTTGCATTATGGTCGCATAAACAGTTGCAGAACTGCAGAGTGCCCCAAAAATGCAAATAATTGGGGTTTTGAGCATTTCTTTGCTCATGGCTATAGCCCGCACAATTTGTCAATTTGGTCTGCAATCTTCAGGGAAGATGCAGTCTGTCACTGATGTGCCTTTCAAAGATTTGGTGAAAAGATATTAAACCATTCAAAAAACATGTTTCCCATTATAGTCAATGGGAAAAAATATATGTGTCTCTCAAAAGCTGCCACCACTTCATTTTACTGTCGCAGATGGACCTTTTACTGTCATGTGGTGGCCATCTTGTTTTCAGTTAGCTAGAGAGAAAAATGCCTGGCATTTACATTTGGGACCCCCTAGGTAAACAATGACTGTTGTGTTTACCTAGTCAGGTCCTGAGGATCACAGCACTATATTTTTTTTTTGGGGGGGATCCCAGAAATGCCTTTTTAAAGATCGGACCCCCTGTAGTGTCATAAATTGTGACGGAAATGACCATGACACTTTTGCAAATCATGAAAGTGCTGTGCCTATTTTTGTGAAACTGTTGCAATTTGCAGCAGTACTTTGTCCAAAAAAAAGCAATTTTTTGCCATCCCAATGCAGCAAAACAGGTGGGGCTTTTGGCCTGAAATTTGCAGGGTGACAAGCCCTGGTCACACAGATGTGTCTTTTGGTGGTTTGGTCCTGAAACATTCAACGGGCTCATAGTTACAGTGCTCCAAAATTGAGACTAAGCAAGTGTAGAGGTTTTGAAGTCATGTATACCACTGCAGTGGAATTTGTTCCCTACTTGCTACGGTTACGGAGATATTGCAAAAACATGTTACAAGAGTTCCTTTGGAGTACTTTGGCACTGCTGTTTGGCTCCATACTTATGTGTAAGTGGGAGTGCAGGGCCTGTAGGGTCCATGCTCCCACATACGGATACCATTACATAAAATTGGGCAATGTGAAGGGAGCGCAGGGCCTGGAGGACCCGCGATCCCACTAACACATACCAGTTAGCAGTTACATGACACCTCCTCAGAAAGAAGGGACATTCAGTGCAAAAAGTTAATGCATCAGTTAGGGTTGATAGTACAATGACAAAAGCATGGAAATGTGGTGTTGGGTTACCACCCTACCACCCCCCATCCCCACACATCAACAGATGTTGGGGTGTACCATCAGGGTCATCAGGCCCAAGTCTAACCCCATTCTCCAGTACTGTAGCATGTCAGTGTACTTACACATGGAATAGGGTGAGAGTTGGGTCTGATGACCCTGTGGCACAACCCTGATGTCTGTTGGTGTGTTGAGGGGAGGTTGGGTGGGGTGGTAGGGTTGGTAACCCTAACACCTATTTTCCATGCTTTTGTAGCTGTTCTATCAACCCTAACTTATGCATTAACAGAGTTTTTTGCGATATAGATATAGATATAGATATGTAATGAATGGGGGTGAAGATAAAAAATGCAAATATCACCAATATCCTTGAGTGGTCAGACCTACAGTGAAGATATCACCTTTATCCTCACTGTAGCCTCATGTATACTAACATACTAAAATGCCAGCAGAATTGGCCTAATGGTCTTTCGTGTCTGCTTGTTTGGTCAGACCCCACCCTGGGAGCTGACCTTGCTGCCCCCCTTCCCTTCTCTGGCTTCTCCCTTCCCAGTTCTGGATATTCTCGCTGCACTGGATTTTGCTTCCAGAACCCTTCCCCTATTCCTATCCCACCCCCTCTTGAACCCCTCCACCATCTCTGCCTTCACCAGCCCCCTGGGCAGTGCATTCCATGGCTCCACCACCATCTCAGTGAAGTAGCACCTCCTCCTTTCTCCCCTGAATCTTCCCCCTCCAGCTTCCACCCATGCCCTCTAGTTGCCCCCTCCTTCTTCCTTCGAAGCACCCTGACTGCTCCTCCCCTATTTACCCCCTTCATGTACCTGAAGACCTCTATCATGTCCCCCCAGTACCTTCTCTCTTCAAATGTGTACATATTTAGCTCTTCGAGCTACTCCCCATAGGTCGTATCCCCCAAGCCCCAAATCATTTTGGTTGCCCTTCTCTGGACCCTCTCCAGGAGTTTAATGTCCCTCTTTAAATGTGGCCTCCAAAATGACACGCAGTACTTGAGGTGTGGCCTCACCAAGCAGTTATACAGAGGGAGTATCACTTCCATCCTTCTGGAGATGAGCCCCCTAGCGATGCATCCCAGCATCCTGTTGGCCTTGGCTACTGCCCTCCTACCAGTCTCAGAGTTGTTCATCTTGACATCCACCACCACCCCCAGGTCCCTCTCAGCCATCGAGACTTGTAGCATTCCCCCCCCAGGTGTACACTTGGTCCGGGTTTCTGGCCCCCAGGTGCAGTACCTTGCATTTCCCTGCAATGAACCTCAGCTTCCACTTTCTAGACCATCTTTCCAGAGCCTCAAGGTCCCCCTGTAGGGCTACCCTCCCCTCCTCCCCATCCACCACCAGCCCCAGTTTTGAGTCATCCGCAAAGAGACTCATCTCACTCCTGATACCTGTCCTTATGTCAGAGACGTAGGCATTGAACAGGAGGGGCCCAAGAACTGATCCTTGTGACACCGCACTAATGACCCTCCTTGGGGAAGAGACTATCCTGCCAACTATGACCCTCTGGGTCCGGTCCTGGAACCAATTGTCTATCTATCTGATCATCTGGTTCCCCACCCCCATTTCTCCCAGCTTATCCAACAGGCCCTCATGAGGAACAGAGTCAAATGCCTTGCTGAAGTCGAGAAAGAGGACATCCACTGGTCTACCCAGGTCCAAGGCACTCATCACCCAATCATAGAACTCCACAAGGTTTGTCTGACATGATTTCCCTGGGACGAATCCATGCTGTCTATCATCCAGGCACCCTGACTTTTCCAGGTCCCCCCCAGCCTCTCCTTGACAATGTACTCCATCACCTTGCCCACCACTGATGTCAGGCTAACAGGCCTGTAGTTCCCTGCCACCTCTCTTGATCCCCCCTTGTGGATAGGCACTATATGCGCCACCTTCCAGTCCTGGGGCACCCACTCTGTCCTCAGAGAGATGGTGAAAAGCTCCACCAGGGGTTTCGCCAGGACATCTGCAAGTTCCTTCAGCACTCTGGGATGTAATTTATCCGGCCCCGGTGCTTTCTCAGTTTTAAGGGACCTGAGGGCTTCCCTCACTGTCTCCTAACAGTAGATCACTCAAGGCACTATCTGCACTTGAACAGGAACACAAACTGCAGTTAAACCACACAGCTCCGATTTCACTCACATGTCAGCTGCAACTCTGAACCTCCTCAGTGTGAAAGTGGCATTCACACTCATAGGTTAATTTATTTATTTCTCTTTTTTCTCATAACTTGCATTTTTTAAAAACAACAAATTCCACCTACATTCCAAAACAGTACACCAAATACGTCTCTCCCTTCCCAGCCCCATCCTGAAGCACCCTGTGGACTGCCTACCTGCAAACTGCTGACACTAACTCTGTTAGCCAGCAGCAACTTCCTCCTCTACATGAACAAACTGGCATTAATGAGAAGCAGGGTCAACTGGATATAAGATCTTCTCAAATTAACCAATGCCATACAGGGGGCTAAAATAACTAAATGTATGAAAAGTACAGAGCTGCTCCCTCTCTAACCCAGCACTACCGCCACTAAGTTTAAAAACTACTCAGCCCGCAAACAAAAAAACTCAACCAATGAAATGTTGCATTCAGCATTGCAAGCACTTAGGGATCCTGGCAGCCATGCTACCATCCCTATATACAATGACTAGTGCCCATCTACAGAAGAAAACACTGGGACTATAAATACTTCCAACAAATATTTTTAAAAAACGAAAACCTAAAAAAATAAAACCACATTACATAAATCAAATATGTAATGGGGCTAGTGAAAATATCACTGATATTTCCCCGGATGAAGTTTGACCTTTTGACCTCACTCATAGCTCCATGAAGTGGAGCCATGAGTGAGGTCACATGGTCAAACTGCATTCGGGGGAAATATTAGTGATATTTCCACTAGCCCCATTGCATATCCCTTATATATATTACAGTATATAAAATAGAATATATGATGCCTTGCAATATAGTGGTATGTGTAATGCTGAATTTCATTACCAGGCACCATAATAACCAATATCCTTTCAGTGTGACCACTGCTTCAGTGCATTTGCATTGTGGTTCTTGTTGATCAAATGTTATCATGGATTTAAATTTCTGTCTGCAAATAGTAAACAGCTTTTTATGAGAAAATGTGTGTTAACATTTTGTACTTTAGTTATTCTTCATGTAAAATTCTGTGGTGCTGAGAAATTAATTGAAATCTACACAGCAAAAAATTCCTCTGTAAATTTAAGAACAACATATATTTTGTTTGGAGCACTTGCTCTTAGAGAAGGACCTCAGGGCTTCAGTATGTCAGATGGAAAATGGTTATATTTATATTCACAAACTCTACAGTAGTCTACATTGAAGTCCAGTGCTATGGTCTTTTTGGTGTGCTCTGTCAAAAGTAGCAGCACTCCAGCATACCCCCCTCAGGTAGCTAACCTGATTACATTTTAGGTCACTTGCACACTGAATAAATAAAGTCAAGCACATATTTTAAACAGTCACGGTACTTTTTAATTGATTTGATAGCCCAAAAATATTGCATGAAGGCTGATCCACAGAGCCCTATCACATAGTGGGTGCATAGGGCAGCAGTTGAACTATGAAGGTTTCTCCCTGCATATTAATGGAGTCCTCTGCAGCATCCAGGGACCCCCTCCCCACTCAGAGATTGCTGTGTATCCACACCCCTTACAGATCTACCTATGGTATGTGCAGTATCACCAAAGCTAGGTACTCCACGGGGGAAACAATGATATACAACCTCTGTACATCCCAGCTGTAGATTCAGACAGACCTCTGGGCCCATCCCTCCCCCCCAAAACACAAGCACACACACACATAACAAACCTTATCTCTCAGCCACAGACAGCTGGAAGGGAGAATCACATTTTTTTCCTTACTATTTTTGCCCCCATTTCTCCACACCAGCTGCCAGGCCTTCCTTCCATGTACCCAAGCCCTTCTGTCTGCTGTAAGAGTCCTCCAATAGTTCAACCTGCCACCAGCCTCTGCTCCACAACCTCTCTGGAATTCCAACCTTAACCCAAAGCCTGTCCCCCTTGGCTGAGTCCCCTGGTTCCCAAATCCAGAAGGAGGATACCTCACTCAATTTTCAAGGCCTGGGAGGAGGAGGAGCCAGCGAGGTGCAGGAGGTGTTGGAAAGACCCTACTGTGGTGTCGGCATGGCAACTTAATTTGTCTGGTGCTGATGGGGTATTTTTTCTCCTAATTCCTCCATTATCCCTTGCCAGGGCATGGTCCTGAGAAGTGACCTCACAAAGCATCTATCAGGGCTGTTGGAAGGATAGATGATCCCTGTTGTACCTTCAGAAATCCCCTGCTGGCCACACACTGGGTATGTGATGCTATGTCACTCACAGGTGAGTGGGTGCATACCAATGTAAGACTGCTCCACAGGGACCTTTTGTTCCTTCCCATACAACACACCCTCCCCCTGTGCCACCAGGGGACAGTCATGCAGTGGAAAGAGTCATCCTCCTCCCTGAGGCAGGAGACATCCACATTGATGTCAGAACACCACCTTGACAGTCTGCACTAGATGCCCTGGACTTGGGCCCCAAACTCTGGTTGTCTGGATGGCAAGCGGTACTCTGCCCCTGCACTAACCAGACAACTGGAAGGAAGAACTTCAATTATTAAAAAAAAAAAGGATGTGTATCAGAAGGAGAGTCAGCAATCAAATGTGGACTGCCATATCTCATAATCCCCTGCTTACATGAAGTAGGGAATCCACTAACCAGCTGACTCAAATGTCGAATTGGAAACTCAATGTCCAACATGTTCCATACCCTGTGATGCTCTCTTTTGTCAAAGATGGGCAGCTGTGGGATATGGATACTGTCGAAGAACTGGGCAAATGGAGTGACACTTGTCAGTGGATTTGCTTTGATCCTCAATTGATGAATTGCACATGCTGGAGCATATCTGATTTTAACCATTAAATAATGCAAGTTACATATATTACCAGATAACATTGGAGACTGAGAAGGCACTCTGAGACAAGGCTTATTTCCCAATGTAAGCCAATAAGTGGGAGAAGGAGTGCTTGTGTGCAAAATACACAAAGATCTAAACACATACAGTAAGCAGGCAAACTGTACAGTTCAAGCGAGGTAAATCAGCATAGGCTAAATGGCAATGTAAAAAAAAAAAAAAAATTGCAGTCCCAAATGTTGCCTGGGCAATTATTATTAAAAAATATGATTTAAAAGTTGCGAAAAATTTGCAGGGAACATGTACAGAAATGACAACAAGTTGTGCCACGAGCATCATGTACAGCTTGAGGAGATGAGAAGCAGTGGGACTTCTTTACACTTAAGTGTAAGAGCTTTCGAATTAAGTCTTTAGTAGCACTTTGAGGACACAAGGTAATTTTGCTGTTGACAAAAACAGCGCAGCTGCAAACGCCGCAGCAACAACAGCGCCAACCACAAACAGAGTCAGTCACAATGAGTGCTCACAAATAGCATGCGCATTGAAAACAATCGAAGTACATGTTTTTGTGTGGGGGGGGGGCAAAGTCCCCTGCACCACTCATGTGTCGGGGATGGGGGAGAATCTCAGGAAGGGGGAAGTTTGTTTTAACAACAACAAAAAATAAATTGCCAGCAAAAGGAGCAGCAGTGAAGACCTGGGGGGAACCAAACCATGGTCCCAGGTCCTCCCAATTGTGCTCTGTGCTGGTGCCCTAGCCACTCCACCACAGGAGTGGCTCAACCAGGCACCTAGCACACAGCAACTTGTTCACTCCCCATAACAGCATACAGCAACAGGGGTAGCGGTATTTCCCTACCACTGTCTTACCTCTGTCGCTGTACATACAGGCACTGTCTCTACAGCACAGTTAATACTGCTCTGTCCTACATGTGCAGTATTGACCCATTATACACTTTGAGAGAGGTAAGAATAGAAAAGTGGAGCAGAACAGGGTGATTGTCCCAGAGAGGGGAGAGGTAAAAAGATGAAAGCTGTTTGTCTGAAAGATGTTTTGCAGAGAGGTCAGAGAAGAAATATGGATAAGTAGAATGTAGCAGGTAGGTAGATGGGGATAGGGGGATGGAAAGATAGGTATAGATAGAGGCAAATGAATCAGTAATTTTTCAAAAAATGAGAAAACATGTACAGTGAGACTGATGAAGGAACACAAGTGAGGGGAGTGAGACATTTAGGCAGAGGGCACTGCCTCACAATCCTCTGGGACCCCAATGGCTTGAAAAGTAGTTCCAGATAATGATGGAAAATTGTGTTCTTGCATTATTCACTGTGTGTGCATTTAAGATACTGTAACCCTTTTGTGGAAAAAGCTATTCCTAGTTACAGACCACCCAATGGTGTTGCACCCATTTTTTTGTGGTTACAGCATGCAAGCAATTACCTAGTACTGTGCACAGTATGCTAATGGGTCACTGTGAATTAGGACACAGGTTCATATTAACTTGAAAATAAATCTATGCCTTGGTTTGAAACCACGAGATATGAAGATGCAGTGTGCTAATATCATTTTCAGTGTAACGTGCTAGCTAAATACTATATTGTAATTGGCTGTTGCCATTCCATTGGCACAAGTGTGTGTGCTAGTACCCCATGTGAAGAAAAAGATCCAACATGTGATACAGACTTTGGACACATTGCATACAGAATTCATGAGCCACTTCACTCATTCTTGATTTCCTTCACAAACATAGTTGCAGCATTTACTCCTACATAAAAACCCTTCAGCAAGCCCAAAAAATAAAACTCCATTAAATTAAAAAATACATAAATAAGTGAATGCTCTTTCTACTCATGATCCCTTTCTTATGCACATAAATAAACAAAATGCCTTTACTAAATTAATAACATTTTTTAAAATATACATTATCAAAAACTGACACAGTGAAACACAATAATACAATAAGTTTGAAGACACACTATCATATTTTTAAAGTTCACATTTAAAATTCAGTCATTTATAAATAGATACTGTATTTGATTCTCCATATCACGATTATTGCACATTTCATGGATTACCTTAATTCTATCTATTTATTTTATTACTATCTTTCACTTGTATATCTCTATTTTATATGCAGTTTTTTTTTACCTCAATTTTCCTGCAAAATTTGGCTAAATTCATCAACAATTCCATATTTCTAGACACTGAAAGGTATGTAACCTGATATCTGGGTTCCATATTTAGTGATGTTAATATTTTTTCCTAGATATAGATTTCTTTCAAAACCATACAATGGTACAATGGACAAAAACTTAATAAATGAGTTAAGTTGTCTTCCCCAAACATTTACTGCTGCTTCCTTTTGTCTTATCAAAAATACATCTTGGACATTGGCTATCATTGTATTCATATCTGACTCTAGTGAGAGCTTTCCATGTTTTCTGGTCTTTCAGAATATTTAGATAGGGTTCCAGCCTCTTAACTCCTCTGTTGCTGTGAGCTAACCAGTTACTGATTTTACAATTTTTCCAATCTCTATTTCTCTTTGATAATAATTATCCCCTATTCTCTCTTTAATATATATTTCTATATATTCCCTGGGAGTTATTCCACTTTCATATAAACAACTCAGTAATCCTCAGGGTTTCAAAGTCCTCTTTAAGGCATGTGTGCTTAAGAAAGAAAAAACAACTTGCATATAATTTATTGCTTTCTCCAAACAAATTCTTGGTAATCTTGTCTCCTTCATATTATATACCTTTAACCAGTATATGGAGATTCTTTGAGCAATGTTGCATCTAACGGGCAATTGTCCTAGTTCTTATCTAGTTAATATGGATGAGGCCCCATTAGGAAGGCCTAGTAGTCTTTTTTTTAGAATTTATTCATTGGGGCTTCTGCAAGATCTGTGTTCTGATGCCCCGAGATCTCAGCCCCATACAATATTTTAGTTTTTACTTTAACATTTAATGCCCTAATGCATCCTATCACAGAGTGTCCCCCATATCTGTAGGAGAATCTTTCCACAATTGGTGTGAATCTCCTGGTTTTCTATACTAGATGTTATATATGTTTATTCTATTTCAGGTTATTTGTAAATGTAAATTCTCAGTAGCAAAACTTAGTAACATTTTCTATTTTGTTATTATTATATGTTAAGCTATCATTTATCCCCTTTCTTGTCCCAGATTTGTGACATATTAAGTATTTTGTCTTCTCATAATTATCTCCAAGGATGACTCAACGCAACCTTCAAAAAATATTTTTTAAACTTATTTGTATCCCTAAGTAACTGCTAGAAATTAAGACAATATCATCTGCATAAGCCAGGTAGGGACAGTGCCTCAAGCCCACCCTTGGCATGTGCAGCACAGGGTCACATAGCCTTTCCATAATTTAACTCAGATATTAGTTAAATAATACAGGAGAGAAAACACATCCTTGCCTCAAATCTATATTTGTTGTAAATTTAACTGTATTATCTCTTTCTTTATTTTACCTAATTCTTGTACTAGTATTTGAGTATAATGTTATCAACATGTTTAGCATTGCAGGATCCATCCCATAACCCTCTAGAACATTCCATAATTTATCTCTTCTTACTCTATAAAAGACAACTTTCAAATCTATGAATACGCAATAGAGTTTATGTTTTTTAATAATGGTGTATTTATGTATCAAGTGTGCCAAAAAACATAGCATTGGTCAACAGTAGAGTGTCCTGGTATGAATCCTGCTTGAGCTTCATCCATAATGTCTAACCTCTGGACCCATTCCAATATTCTTTTCATGTAAAATTTGTATGAATAATTTTGAGTGTTATCCAGAAGACTTATAGGTCTGTATTGTCTAGGGTTAGTTCTTTCTCCCTCCCCCCCAGGGCATACCTGATCTGCTCCCATGTTTCGGCATCCTTGTGGGACTCCAGCCACCATCTATATCTGCCACACTCTAGAACATTGCCTTATAACTCCTATGGCTTGCCCCCTGCAGTGGGGTAACAGGGAGCTCCCAACTCACCCACCCTGTCTGAATCCAGTTTAGGCAAGGCATTGGAGCTGGAGATTGTGTGGATGGCCATCCAGCCGTGTGGTGCAGATTGCCAACTTGTTCTGTTTTTCTCAGGCAATGGAGAGTGCAATGCTGTCAGGGGATGTACTGCATGTGTGTCCACCCACAGCACATCCAACAGCAGCTCCTCTGCCTCCCCTAGTAGATTCAGCATCAGTGTGCCAGCCACCAGCCACTGCTAGGGGCCAGGCAAGCACCAACATCTGGAAGATCCTCCCCCTGAGCAGGAGAGCTGTCTGAGGATGCTTCATCCTTCTCCACCCTACTGACCCCTGTCAGCTCATGCTCTCTCACAGGTCATCAGCGTGAGGTGAGGTAAGGCATCCAGCATGTCAGTCCTCTGAGCCACCAGGCCAGCCCTTTCTCCCCTTTTAAAAATTGGGATTATAATATTCTCTCTCCATGTGGAGCAAATAGACCCTATTTTAATAATATGATTATATATGTTTTTTTAGACATGGTGCCCACAATTCTATGTCATTCAGGATTATATCCACAGGAATCCCATCTGGCCCCAGTGCTTTATGTCTTTTTGCTAAACTTATTACGATAATTATTTCATCTTCTGTTATTTCCCTTTTAAAGGGGGTTCAATCTTTTTCTAATGAATCTGCGGGACCTATCTCTGGGCCAAAAAATAATCTTCTAAAATAATTTCCCCATGTGGATGGATCTATGTGGCTTTCAATCTCATCTGAATAGTTATCCCATCCATGTGCCACCATCCAACAAAACGTCTTATTATCCGCAAGGCTCCGATTTTTCTGTGGCATTTCGGAGTAAAGTTTTGTGGCAGGGTTACCATTTGCTGAAGAACTTCTGCGGCAATAGACACCAATTTCTGTGGCACATTTTTATCCATAATTTTACCACTTTTTATACAAACTTGCTAATATAAAACAGTAATAATAAGGAAACTATAAAGGTGGCCAAACAATGTACAAGTGTGTGCGTGCATATGTGACGGCGATGCACCACTTCTGCCGCACACACACAGCACACACACACACACCTCACACATTTCCAAAGATATTAAAAGCACAAGGTGTGAGGTACACAGAGAAAGGTGGAAAACATGTGCAGGACCTGCACCAGGAAACATGAGGGGAGATTAAAGAACCTCAACAATATGTACAGTATGTCCATAAAATGATGTCTTTTTAATCAGGCCATTATTAACTCACATAATTAGTTTTACTTTTAATTTAGTAAATAGTTCTGCTCTGTAGAGCCTGCATATTGAATAATGCACTGTTGGTAGAGCAGGTAAAAAACAGCATTGCCAACAAGCAATGAGGCTGCATAACTAATTGTTATGATCCTGTAAAGTATTCATTATTAAGCAATAAGGCATGACCAGAGGTTAGATTCACTGTCTGTTAATCACTGCCTTGAGGTGTAATGTGGCACATTGCCATATTGCCCCTAGGGGTGATTAGCTGACTGTTAATCTAATCCCTAGTGCAGTGAATTAATATATATGTATGTATGTATGTATGTATGTATGTAATATATATGGATAGATACATACAGATATGAGTTTATTATTTTATTTATGTATATATGTTTCTAATATATGATGCTTTGCTGTCAGAGATGCTAAACATATGTGTGTCTCTCTGGGGCACTCTCTGGCTCCAATCTGTGACATGGGTAAAAAGGAAATAATCAGGTCCCCTCCTTGCTGGCATACTCCGTAGTAGTGACAGCTGTACTGCAGTGACCAATAACTATTACATCTTTGGGAGAATTCATTCATAGAAGAAACAAAATCCAAGAAATAATAAACAATGGCTGTGCCTGCCAGGGAGCTCCGCAACTGTTCTTGATTAAAGCTTAACTACCAGAGCCACTCCTGTCTTTTCATGTCCCCGTCCTGATATTGGGAGGCAACAAACAGATATCTCCCTATTGTAAATCTGGCACAAAAGCCTGCTCACAAAATAGACTTTGAGTTGTGTTAGGCTGTATTAAATTTTTTTTGTCTCTATGCAGCAGCTGGACTGAGTCCTGGAAAGCAATGGAGTGACTCAGGTCGACGGAATGAAACATTTCCCACTTGCGGCTGTTCTGTGCTTGTAGTATAATTCAGTCAGCACAGGTTGGAATATTAGAAATAAAAGTCAGCATAGTTGGGTACTTTATTGCATGCATTTGTCCTGAATCATCAATGCAGAGTCTGCAACTGTCCCAGCTAGGAAGGGATGCGATTGTTTCTGCATGTGGATCAAAGTTATGCATTTATTTAATTATTTATGTACTTATTAATTTATTTATGTAATACCATTCTTAGTGCTATGTCCAGGAATTGCAATGTGCTGATATGAGTCCCTCTGTTTCTCTCCTTGGCTCTGCGGAAAAACAAACATATCTTTTATGTTAATAGAAGCATCCCAGTCACTGTAAATATAAAGCCTGCATAGACCATATTAAATCATGGGAGATTCATTTTTAAGTTAGTTTACCTAGTTGGGTACTAAAGTGTGAATGTATGTCTGTATGTGCCGGATGACATTACCGGGTGCGTGCTGTAATTTTTATTCACTGTTTGCTCGAGTGCTTGCAGTAATTTATTTGCTTTGGACATGCTCTTACAAGACACTTACGAGTGTGGTCAGTGAAGCAGAGGGCTGAGTGGAGAACAATGAGGTTGATCGGAGATATGACTTCACTTTAACTGTTCAATATTAGACGGGTGTATGCAGCTAGGGAAGATATGCTACATTATAGATTTTTCTTTTTTTCCCACTTAAAAATGGCAGTTTGCCACTTGTCAGTACTGTCTGTGGTCCTTTAAGGAGCCTCCATTACAAAGAAAAAATGCTGCTGATCGGGGTTATGAGGAACGAGGCTTCAACATAAAATCAATTCATCTGGCTCATTCAGTCTATGTGTACAGAAGCAGTAAAGGTTTGCACTGCAGGGTAAATATGTACAGAGAGTTTTTTTTATTATGATTGTTTTTCCTGATGCTTGTAATTTTATCTAAGTCTCGGTAAATAAATCCCTAAGGGAGATCACTTGAATGCCTGGCAGAGAGAGACAATTTAATGGGGAGTTCCATGGTCAGCTGTAACTTCTGCGGTGATCAGGCACTAATTCCATGGCCGGCCTCAAATTCCACGAGTGACAGCAATTTCTGCGGGTGGCTGCAAATTCCATGGCTAATTCTGCGGTCAGCCGCAGAATCACGGAAAAGTCGAGGACTTGATTATCCTTTGTCCACACAGCTTTCTGAAAATCTTTCCACAAGTCTGTTCTGTACTTTTCCCTTTTTTTGCTTAATAATAATTTGTAATTCTTTCTGAGTTTATTTAATTTACTCATGGTCTCCTTTGCTGAATTAACTCTCACTTTCCTTGCTGCCCTATAAATTTCTTTCTTAGCTACTTTACAGTCAATATTGTACCATTTACTTCCTTATATTTCTTCAATAAATGATGCATTTATTAGAATAGATTATATATTTTTTAAAGTTATTTCAAGGTCTTGTAAGATATTTTTTGGGTCTTTGTTGCAAGTAATAGCTCTTACCTCATCTCTTGCTCTACAATATGTCAGTAGTTGCTTGGATGAAAAATTATTTATCATCTCCCACTTAGCCCCTTTCTAGACCCAAATTATTTTATCATTTTTGATTTGATTTTTTTGGGCCAAATTAGTAATTGAATCTCTAAGGGGTTATGTTCACTTTCAGCCCTATTTCCTATCCATAAGTCCCTAAATGCAGAGATTATATTAAACCCTATCCAACACAGACCCAGTATTGAGGCACCCCTGATTCCCCGGTAGGTTAATGCCTCCAAAGGATCCCCCTTTGATCTCTCATTTAATAACAGGACATGTTTATCCTCTAAGAGGGTACATAAATTCTTTCTCCTGACAGTTTCCTTTTGGTCCAGAGAGTTATATTTAATAGCTATAAAGTGCTGGCCCTGTACTGCACATGCTTCTCTCATTTAAACCGTAAGCTTGAGGCATCACCCCACCCTGGCATTAAAATCTCCCATAATAATTATGCCACAATATAGGTCACTTTGGGTGCATTCATCAATTACTGTGTCCAGGTTATCCAATGCACTTGTTTCCATATTCTAGAATTTACAGGAGGAGTGTGTGTGTGTGTGTGTGTGTATGTATATATGTGTGTGTGTGTGTGTGTGTGTGTGTGTGTGTGTGTGTATGTATATGTGTATATGTGTGTATCTTATATATATATATATATATATATATATATATATATATATCATTATCTTATCCTCACTTGTCAGTTTTATTCCCAAAATATGGTTAGAGTCAATATTTCATTCCAAAAGGCTGTACTCCTTGCTTATTTTACACAATGTCATTAGACCACCTGATAATCTACCAGATTTCTTATCACTTATTGCTCTTTTAGAGAATGTATTTTAGCCATTCATATTTATTGTCTCCTTTATCCATGTTTCTTGTATACAAATGCATCAAAATGCTTCACATAGTCAACAAAAGATAAATCAGCCAATCTTTTCCTTAACCCTGCCACATTCCATGATAAAATATTATAGTCATGTCCTCTTTTCTGTGTTATATTGTTCAATATATTTCCATTTGGTTGCCATTCCCCCGATCTTGTAGTATCTGGAATCTATTTGATGTTTTAATTAAACTTAGCCATTGTTCTGAGCTTGGATTTTACTAGGTGTCGAGCTTTCTACCTCTCCATATAGGTAAATATTATTATTCAGATTTTTATTTGTATTTCTGGTGTTCCTTTGATGAACTTGAAAAATCCCCTCATTGCCTAACTAGCTTAACAGATCAATCTCCACTGCTAACTCTGACCCAGATAAAATAGATATTGTGTTGTGTGGGGGGTACCTGGCTGCCAGTGCCTCTGATTGAGGCAAAGATTTAATAGTGATTCAGAGGTATCTGATAGTGTAGTACAAAGCGGACAAAAAAATAAGACACTACATCTGCACTAGCAAGGTAGCAGGGAGCTTCAAAGGAGCAGCAGCTTCCAGTCAAACAAAATATAGACATTATATGCTAGTAAATAAAATGATTAAAGAAGGCCTGGATCCCAGGAAAGTTCATTATGGATGCAAGAAATTATAAATGAGTGACATTCCCCTGTTTAGCGAGGTGTGCTTCAATAAAGCTAAGTAAAAGGCAACTGCAGGCATTGAGGAAGTGGCCCCAGGGCCAAGAAATGTTAGCATTTTTGAACAAATGGTGGCTCATACTTGTTAATAAATTTAGAAATTTGCTATAAAAATCAGGAGTCTTAGAGTCTATATTTTCTGATTTTTGGCCAGATGAAATTGAGGCTATGGCTCCATGTGAGACCTGAGTGTGGGTGTATGTTAGTGGAATTTTGCAAAATTTTGAATTCATGCATTCCATGTTAACATTCCATGTTTCTGGGGGGGTGCATTCTGTCTGAGGAATGCTGCAGCATCTTGCATTCTTATGTTCCATAGTAAACAAACAAACTTTCAACTGCTTATGTACTATATAAATACAAATGACTGATAGGTAGAAACCATCTGTAGAGGGACTATTTGACATTTTGTAAGCAATGTTTTGTTTTATTATATTGTTTGTGTCTTTTTTATATTTTAAAGATTGTCTTTTATTTTTTTTAAGCACAGTAAGACCATTCAGGGTGTGTGATATTGGTGGATACCTGCAGTTACAGGGGCTGTATGACTGACTGCCTGTGGTGTTGGGCCTCATTGCACCCCTGGATGTGCAGATATCCACCAATACCCCGCACACTGTCAGGTCTAATTGCTTTCTTATAACATGAGTAAGGACTTTACTGTGTTCTGATTTGCCAATAGGATTCTGAAACAGTTGATTAGAAGAGGTAACCACACTGGTTAGCACTTGTTCCATTTATCATGATACAGCAGACTAAGATATGAAAGCCCCCTACAAACTTTTAAAAACAAATCTTACAGCCATTTATTATGGTAAACATACTAGCCACTGCCATTTGCCATCACTTTTTGAAATACTCTATGAACATATTTCTGCACAACATACTTCCACCTTGTACTTGAAAATACATACACACGCCTCTTTTCTCCATAATGTTTTCATCTTGGAGGTCTGGTAAGCTCCAGCAAAAATTTCAGGCACTATCCTGGTGCTTGCAGCAGATACCAATCCACATCCTGCCATGCCACCATTCTCCTGATATCTTTTCCAAAGTGGTTCAGAATTTTACTTTGCAAAAAGCTGCATTAAATGCACCTACACCACCTGACTCAACACCCACCACGCTAATCCTGGATTCTCCCATTTTCCATTGAATGCTCTGTGCATTTGTGCTTGATTTGCACTTTCACTGGCACCCCACAAAATCTCAGTGCATACAGTTTCTGACTGCATCACCTCCTGGCAACTGCAACAAACTTAGATCACAGAGCGGCTGTATCACCATGGATGGGTAGGAAGAAAAAGTGCTGTGCAGCACCTGTATCCAGATGAGCTGACAGGTGGGCAACAGTAAAGTGAACCACAAAGTGGCTTTGTTAGACAGAGAGGATGGGCAGTACTGAGGAAAGCAAGCCATTAAGTGGTTACTGCATGTTAAGAATGGGTGGATGGGAGGGCTGAAGAGAAGAAAGAGCAGCAGCATTTACAGTAAATGAAGGCAGTTGAATCACTGCATTATGTTATATTCAGTGTTATCAGCTCTGAGTAAAATGCTGGAGCATTGCGTGTTCCACCAGTTAGTTTGTTACCTGGAAGAAAACAATCTTCTTATAGACCAGCAACACAAATTCAGGAAAAGGAGATCCCCCGATGATGGCACTGTCCAGGTTCACAGATGCTGTGCTGAGAGCCTGTGAGTGGGGTCTAGTTACTGACACAGTGTTTGTGGACCTGGCCAGTGCCTTCGATATTGTGGATCATTACATATTACTAGCTAAACTGGATATGATGGGATTCAAGGGATGGCAAAGGGATAGTTTGGTAGCTACCTTAGGGACTGAGTACAAGGGGGGGGGGATAGGTGGAAGATCATGTGAGCCCTTTGTAGCTAGTGTAGAGGTACCCCCAGGGATCAGTGCTGGGCTCCTTACTTTTTCAATCTTTGTAAATGACTTGCCCAGTCCTTTCTATGGAGGAAATAGCTTAATGTATGCAGATGATATTGTAATTTGGTAATCAGCACTGGGAGTAACCAAACTGCAGCTTACCCTACAAGCTAAATATGATACAGTCCAAACCAGCTAAGCGGGACATGGATCACCAGGATGGTCGCTTAAGCATAACATTAGGCTGGCAACCAATTTAGACCAATGTTAAATGCCAGTTTCAGCTTCACTTTGTAAAGACTATCAATTAAGACTATTTTGGTTTGCTGGGACGACTTGTGCCAGCAAGTCTTTGATCTTACAGTGCAGCTGTTAAGTGTTATTAATGGCTACCTTTATCTTCCTGCAAAAATCCTTTGTTCTCATACATTGAAAATGTCTCCTCAGCCATGGAATGAGCAGTCCCTGGTTGATCGGTTTCGGTTTATTGAGCCCTTACAGAACCCCACTTCTTCCTTGTCTAGTGTTGCAGCCCAGTTCCTCGTATCCAAAAGTCAGGCTGGAAGGATTAGTAAAAACAAAGAAATGATCCTTGCAGAGAGGAGGGCTAATGCAAACCTGCAATGAAAAATAAAGTGGGAAGGTAAAGATAGCCTGGTGGAAGATGCCTTATTTGTTTGGTTCCAGCATGCTCTGTCCAAGGGTGCCCACATCTCAGGGCCAATGCTAAAAACCAAAGCTATGGCTTTATCAGCTGAGCTGGCTTTCCAGATGGAAGCTCGGCCACCAGATAGTGTTTAAGAGGGAGCATGTTGAGAAACAAGATGCTGACTCAGTAGCTGCTGAGAACTGGGTTTGTGACATTCTCCCTGGGTTACTCTCCTCTTACTCCCCCAATGATGTGTTTAACACTGATGAGATGGGACTTTTTTATTGCGGATACCCCGACCGTGGTCATGCTTTGAGAACCCAGGAGCCAACAGGGGGGGGAAGAAAGCAAAGGACCACATATTGATCCTTTGCTGTGCAAATACATCAGGCACAGGAAAGTTAAGGTTACTGTTTATAGGCAAAAGCAAGAAGCCACACTGCTTGCCTGAGGATTTGAAAACCCTCCCAGTTCAAAACACATCTTCCTGTAATGCCTGGATGACCTCAGGCATATTTCAGGAATGGCTGCTGGCATGGGAGTCCCAGCTAATACAAAGACACCTCAAGATTTTGCTGCTACTTGATAACTACAGTGCTCACCCGGGTTTGAAACATAACTTTCATCCCCCCCCCCCAACACTATTAGCATTTTGCAGCCAATAGACATTGGTGTAATCTAAAACCTTAAGGGCCATTATCGTTCCCTTGAGGCTAGAAAAATAGTCAAAACCATTGATGATGATGATCAGGGCAATCCTGCAGCTGAGATCACATGTCAGGTTAACCTATTGGATGCAATCTACATGCTGAACAGGGCTTGGGACTCTGTGCATCCAAAAATTAGAAAAATTGCTATGTAAAAGCAGGCTTCACTTTTTCTACTGGCACTGTGTGGGAACCATCAACATCCATCTCTGTCACCTCTGCATGATGTTCCAGTCCCACCATGCGTGGATGTGAGTGCCTTTGTTGCTTTTGTAGAAATGGACACTGAGGAACCCATTATTGGAGAGCTGAGTGATGTGAAAATAGTAATCACCACAAAAAAGGCAGCAAGTGGTGAACTGTCTGATGAAGATGAAATTGCCGACAGCCAGGATGACTGTGAACAAGTGTCTACTTCTGAAGCCCTGGCTGGACTGGCTGTTGCTATGAAGTGGTGCCAACAAAGGGGTCAGGTCTCCTGCTGGGATTGAATGCATGACATAAATGCTGACCTAACCAGAATTGCACTTCAAGAGGCAAAGCCACATTACTAACTTTTCCAAACCCAAGTCTGGCAATTCAGCGGCTGTGGATTTATTTACATACACACCGGCTCCATCTGAGACATTGGTGGGTTTATTCCAGGACCTTGATGACTTAGAATGTCTGCCCTTACTTAACATTGATGAAGCTGATCTGAATTTGTCCCCAAAGGTGTACACTACCCTCTAAAACAAAGGACATTTGCACTTTTGCACTACAGTATAATTAGTACTATTTTCCATAATATTTAAAGATATTTAATAAGTTAAGTTTTATTTTCAAAAACCTCTTTACTGTGCTGTTGTTTAGAGTTATACTGGGGGTTTGGCAGCACTAAAATGGCATTTCATTTTAAAGAGATGGCTGCTTAAGTGGGATGTTTCGCTATCCAAGGGGGTGTCCTGCATAAGTGGCTTTTACTGTATTTTGACAAATTGGCTTTCACAAAATATAATCATTTTGAATGAAGGAAAAACTAAAACAGTGTTATTCAGTTCAGTACAAAGTCTGGGAAGGGTTGCAAATTGTTTACAAGTTAAAGGTAAAAATGGAGTGACCTTGCCATCTGTACCCAGTTTAAAAAAAATTAGGGATTTTATTAAATCCTGGACTGAATTTTGTTCCTCATATTGAATGTGTGGGGAAGAAAAGAAACCAAAAACTGCTAGTTTTTTTTTTTTACTATAATTTGAATTCTCTCAAGAAAGAAACATGATTATTAATAGCCAAACCGTTGCTAATCTCAACTCTGAACTATGGAAACATATTTTTTGTTTCTCATAGTAGGATTTTTTGGGACAAATACAAGGTTATTTTCAATAATATTTGCAGGTTTGCTCTTGGTGCCCCATATCAGACACATCATTTCGTGTTCTATCAGGGATTGAATTTTCTCCCCCCTCTTATTAGGATCAAATTTAGGGCAGTGTTGTTTTCCTAAGGAGTAGCAACAAATTCTGAACCTACAGTACTTGCAGATGTAATTAAATTGAGGTCCACATGTTATAACACAAGAAATAATAAATAGTCTCCCTACTTAATTCCCCCATGCAGAACTGACATGTACAAAAGAGCCTTTTCATGGTATGGACCTACTTTTTTTAAATGAATTTATAGGGGGTTGTTAATGTAGCCAAAAATTTAACTCATTTTAACAAATTGGTATCTGTTTTGTTACAATTAAAATGTTAAACAACATGTAAGTGATGTATTGTTCTATTTATGATAATTGCTGTTGTTGTATGTTTTAATTGTTCTATGTCAGGCATGGCTGAAAAAGGGTTGTGCCCAGTTCACTCTGGTTAAAAAAAAAAAAAAAAAAATGTTTGTCATTATCATTGCAAGTGTATGCCTATAAGGCATGTAAGCTACTCAATTACGTTCTGGCACTTTAATACTGCACAAAGAAAAGTATTCTTAAAAAAAACTCATAACAACAGCATGCAGCACTACATACTGTAACAGCAGACATAAAACAACACCAGCTATACACAAAAGGAACTATCTTACATCTTTAAAACATAAAAAGACAGTTGAATTATTTTTTCCTTGGTTTGTAAAGACTAAAAATTTTTGTTTATGTGGGGCACTTTTAACAGCTGCATAGTGAGAACTATGTGCAGTCACATAGCAAACAGGAGGACGAGGAGTGGAAAAGGGGGCCTAATGCATCTTAATTGTTTGCTCCACATTCACCCAGTGATAGAGTTGAAGCACATACAGTAGAGGAATCAGTCCATTTTCTCCCAGTGTCTCCTTCTGTCTCCCTTACCACTCTCCCCTCCTCACCAAAATCCACTTCTATCTCAACCCCCCAAACACTGCAAAAAAGTCAATTTCCCATGATAGCTGTATCGCCCCCCCTCTCTTTTTCTCTCTCTCTCTCTCTCTCTTTTGTTTCTCACTCTCTCCCTCAATGCAGGCATTGAAGCTCTCAAGCCTCTGTCTCATATTCCTGAGGCCAGTTTTCTCTCACCACGACACCGCTGCTCCTGCCTAACCTTTCCCTCTTAACCCTCTCAATTGACAGCCTGTCTGAAATTAACATTGTCACTTTGCCGGGGCACAGATGGAAGGAGCAGGGCCAACGATAGTAGCAGCAGTGACAGAGCACCCCAAACTGGGAGATATCACTGCAACACTTCTGCTGTATGGGAATGAGGTGGACTGGTAAATTAGGCACAGAAACTGTTCTCACCTACAATGCTTCAGTGCTTACAATCTCCTCTCTCTCTCCCCCTGATCTCTGTCTCTCTCCCCCTGATCTCTGTCTCTCTCCCCCTGATCTCTGTCTCTCTCCCCCCTCCCTCAAACCTGGCATTGCAGTTCTCAGGCCTCTCTCAGCTAAGCCTGAGGGCAGCTTTCTCTTATCCTTCCGGCTGTGAGTCTGTGTCCTGAGTGAGCTACTCAAAACTGAATGGGATTATGTGGGAAAGCTGGAATTCATTGTTTCTGTGCATCCAGTGAGCACTACAAATCTGAGCACTAGGCTTTCCCTCATGGGCTACTGCCAGGGTTAATGCAAGAAAGAAATGGCTTGCTTGGATAGCATGCTACACTCAAGTCATAGCAGATAATCAGTGCTTCTTTACACTGCAGTAAATGTGCATTCTTAGAAATAATGTATATGATGTGACTAAGCTGTGATTTGACCTGCATGTAATGTTACATAATGTGGTAACGCAAAGCACATCGTATATGAGCTATTGCCATTCAAAGTATAAACTTCTTTGGTACATGTGTGTGTGTGTGGGGGGGGGGGGGTATTTTATGACTTTAGCTGGGCTACCACAGCATGGTATATTTATAATTTAGTTTTTCCATGGGTTGAGTTTGCTGTAAAAAGTGTTTGCCCATGGGCACTGAAGTCTGACAAAAATAATAATTACACTGGATAGTTGAGCAGCTTGTGGAAAACAAATGCCCCACTGCAACTGTGCATGTTGTTTCTTCTGTTTCTGTAATAGCAGCAGCAGCATTTGTTGTTGGCATTTCTTTTGGTGCACATTGATCTGGGACCATGACTAGCTTCTGGGTAGTTCTGTAGCTGGCTTTGCATAAGAGAGAGAGAGATCCCAGTGTTGAAACATAGCTCTCAACAGTCCCTGATTTTGACCATTTTCTATGGGTGCACAGTGAGAGATACATGCAGCCATATAGCAAATAGGAGTGGAAAAAAGGTCTAATGCATCACAGTTGTTTGCTTGGTGTTCACCCAATGGGTGGAGTTGAAACACATACCATGGAGGAACCAGTACACTTCTTTTCCTCTGTCCCCTCCTGTTTCCCCTTACACCTCTCCTCTCCTCATCCAGATCTATTTCTATCTAACCCCCCTTCCAATAATACAAATTGCAACTGCCTGCCTATCTGTGAGTTTCGTCATCCCCCTGTTAGGGCAGAGGGGGAAGGAGCTGGTCCAGAGATGGTGGTAGCAGTGACAGAGCACCCCAAACCACTTCTATACACTCAGAGTGTTCCTCAGGAGGTGGCTTACAAGAGGAACAGTCTCATTTCAAGTGCATCACCCAGGAATTTTGAAAATATCATTTAGTTACAAGTAAACTTAAATCATAACTTATTCATTTTCAGTTGTACCACATACAGTAGTAGTGTAACATGATTGACTCTCCTTTATCCTAATTAATTGAGACAGTGTCAGACAGCTAATTTACATGCTGCTAGCAGAGCCATGGATCTTTGCTTATTGCTTAATGACTATTCATAGCCACATTGTCAGGTACCATGAAGGGTAAAATCATTCTTTTCAAGAAGCATTTTCAAGTACAAAGTTAGCTACAACGTATATTATCATTTACTACCATATATTGAAGTACATTAGCTAACAGTGCTATGCTGCTTTCCTAAACTTATGGCTCCAGCAAAGCCATCAGAGAAAGTTAATCACTGTATGATTATTCACACCAACTTTGTTTTGCTGCTGACACTGTCTAACTCTGAGACAGTTTTCTCTCTTCCTCCAACCAACCAGTAGGTCCCTGGCCCTTTATGTGATCGCCAGTTGTGGCTCCAGCCCCAATCACTTCCCTGGTGTGCTGCTACAATAGTCCCTCCCCTGTGCACTTGGACAGCACTACCTGATCTCTATCTCTCTCTCTCTCCCTCCCTCAATGCAAGCACTGCTGCTCTCGAGCCTCTCTTAATCCCAAGTGCAGTTTTTTCTTGTCCTCACCGTCGTTGCTCCTGCCAACTCTCTCAATCTCCACCCTCCGGATTGCCAGCCCATCCATGAATGTTGTCATTCCCCTATTGTGGCAGAGTTGGAACTAGCTGAGATGGTGATGGTGGCAGCAGTGACAAAGCACCCCAAATTATGAGATATCACTGCAACACTACTGCTATATGGGAGCAAAGTGGGTTGGTATGTTAGGCAAAGAAACTGTTCTTGCCTACTTTGCATTGATAGCTAGAACACCCATAATCAGATTGATAGTGTTTTGAGGGTTTATGACACTTGATAAAATGTATGCTGAATATTTATGTATTTATCATGAGGCAGACTTGAGCAATTATTTAAATATTGATGGGATTGAAAATAAGTATAATGGTTCAAGAATATTTTTTATTAGCATGTTGATCTACTTACAGCTTATTTCATTTTCCGTTTATTTAGGATGATTTTTTAATATTTTTTTTATGATGGGTTGAGGTTTCCAGTAGATATAGTTTCAATAATAAGCATGTGCTCTTAATGTAACTACATCAATAAATGTTTAATGTAAAATAGCTAGACTGGTGGCATATTGCTAACTATGAAAAAGCACCTGATTTGGAGGTGTGAAATGTCAGTTCCTTTCCACACTGTGATGATATGAATGTAGCTTTTAGTGAATATGTAGCTTTTAGTAAATATTCTGCATGTAGCTCTTTTGTTCCCTGGTACTTTTAAAGCATCTTAATTGCTGAGTGGTCCCATTCAGAATCCTAGAATATAACAGTTGTACTAGTTTTCTCCCATGAGACTCTTACACGAGTATACTAATTGCCAGCAGATTAGGCCTTATGGTCTATCGAGTCTGCTCGAACCTCAGATCCCTAGTTGGGTGCCGAGGCCCTCCCCCACCTCGTGTTCCAGAAACCCCTATCATCCATCCCCACCCCCCTGGGCCAGGCCATCAACTGATGCATCCACTTTCTGTGTCTGTCCCACCCTCTCTTGAAGCCCTCCACTGTGGATCTCTGAACCAGCTCGCAAGGCAGTGCATTCCAAGGGTCCACCACCCTCTCAGTGAAAAACCTCCTCCTCCTCTTTTCCACCCTCACCCTTCCACCTTCCAACTTCAAACCATGCCCTCTGGTGATACCTCCCTGCTTTAGTCTAAAGATCCCCTCCATGTTTACGCTATTTATTCCCTTGAGGTACTTGGAGACCTCAATCATGTCCCCCTGTCTCTCCTCTCCTCCAATGAAAACAGGCAGAGCTCCTCAAGTCTGTCCTCATACATCAAATCCCCTAGTCCTCATATCATCTTAGTTGCCCTCCTCTGTACTCTCTCCAGGAGCTGTATGTCCCTCTTTAAGTGTGGTCTCCAGTACTGTACACAGTAGTCGAGGTGTGATCTAACCAGTCCATTGCACAGCGGCAGAATCACTTCCTTGCTCCTAGAGGTGATCCACCTTATGATGCATCCCAACATCCTGTTTGCCTTGCTAGCCGCTCTCCTGCATTGTTCAGAGGTATTCATACATGCATCCACCATGACCCCTAGGTCTTTTTCCTCTATTGAGGCCTCCAGCACCTCCACTCCCAGGGTGTACCTGTGTTTAGGGTTTCCCCTCCCAAGATGTAACACCTTGCACTTGGTGATATTGAAATTTAATTTCCATGTGTGAGCCCAGCTTTCCAGGGTGTCCGGGTTCCCTTGCAGGGCCATCCTCCCCTCTTCCCCCTCAACTACTGCTCCCATCTTGGAGTCATCAGTGAAGAGACTTATTTCACACCCTATGCCCTCCCTGATGTCCGATATGTATGCATTAAACAGGATCAGACCCAGGACTGAACCCTGCGGTACCCCACTACCGACCTCTCTAGGGTTCGAGAGCTCCCCACCGACCACTACTTTCTGGGTGCGTCCAGCTAGCCAGTTTTCAATCCATCTGACCATCAAAGGGCCTGCTCTCAACCCCATCAGTTTCTCCACCAGACCATTGTGGGGGACAGAGACAAATGCCTTGCTGAAGTCCAAGAATAATACATCCACAGGCTTTCCCCTATCCAGTTCTGATGTTACCCATTCGTTGAACTCCACAAGACTGGTTTGACACGATCTACCTGGCACACACCCATGTTGCTGACTATCCAGACCTTCTACCTCCTCCAAGTACACCCCCAATTGTTCCTTTAGTATACTCTCCATTAATTTTCCCACCACCGAGGTCAAACTGATGGGTCTATAGTTACCTGGTATTTTCCTCAACCCCCCTTTATGGATTGGCACCACATGTGCCTCTCGCCAATCCCTAGGTACCCTTCCTGTCTCAAGCAACCTGTTGAAGAGCTACACCAGGGGTGCAGCCAGTATGTCCACCAATTCCCATAGTACTCTCGGATGAATGACATCCGGCCCAAGAGATTTGTCTTTCTTTGGAGCCTTGAGGGCTAACCAGACCCTTTCGGTGGAGATAGCATCATCCATCCCCTCCACCTTACTGGCCATTTTATCCTTATCCTGATGTGACACCCCTGGGGTACCTCTCCCTCCCTCTCGCTCCATTTCAGTTGCTCCTCTGATCCCACTCACTGCCGCTTCTATCACCATCGTGCCTTGCTTTGTAGATATCCCATCTCCCTCCCTAGTGAACACAGAGCCGAAGTACTCATTTAATATCTCTGCCTGGTCCCTCGCCTCTTCCACCCACCCTCCTTCTGATCTCAATCTGCTGAGATGGCCCTTAGTTTTTCTCCACTCCCCAATGTACTGGAAGAACCTCTTTTCTCCTCCATGTATCCCCTGTGCCAGCCGCTGCCTTTTACTGGACTTCTCCTCATCATCCAGGTGACTTTTCTAGATGCAAGATGGTACATTTCTTATCCCTATCCCTCTTGTTGTTTTATATTTTTTGTAGGCCGCCTTCTTTTCTCTGACTGCTACCTGAATCTCACTGGACCACCAGCATGGTTTATGTGACCTTGCTCCCTTACGATTCACCTTAGCACAGGTCCTGACTGCCTCATGAAGTCCCCGCTTTATGACCTCCCATCTCTTTTCCACATTTACCATTGATGTAATCCCCTTCAAGTGATCCTTGAGAATATTTCCCATGCCCACAAAGTCTTCCCCCCTGAAGTCCACTGCCAGTGTCCTAGATCCCCCCCCCATGCTTATTTGAAACCAGACAGTATTGTGGTTGCTCCCAGTTAGGGGATCCTCAACAACCAGGTCCCTTACCAGATCCCCATCTGCCAGAACCACATCCAGGACATGCCCCTCCCTATTGGGCTCCATCACATGCTGTGTTAAGAACACATCCTGGAAGCCGTCCAGCAGCCTCTGCTCCTTGGCCACCTTAGAGGACATGGTTCCCCAGTTTGTACCTGGCATATTAAGGTCCCCCATCAACACCACTCCTTCCCCTTTTGGACCACACTGGGCAATGATGTTGTCCAGCAAACCATCCTCCAGAACATCACCCATCCCGGGGGGCTTATATACTACACCCAGCTTGACCTTGCCTCCTGCTGGGGTTCGTAAGGTGACCCATAAGGCCTCCATGTTTCCCTCTGCCTCTTCTACCTTAGCAATTTCTATGTCATCTCTAATGAACATAGCCACTCCACCCCCCCCCGTCCTCCTTTCTATCCTTCCTAAGCATAGTGTACCACTGCATGTTTAGGTCCCAGTCATGGTTTTTGTTGGCCCATGTTTCCGTGACCGCCGCCACATCCACCCCCCCCCCGAACAGCATGGCCTGGAACTCTGGCAACTTGTTTCCCAAGCTCCTGGCATTTACTAACACCATCCCCCACCTCTTATCCCTGAACCCTTTTGTCAAACCCTACCCAGGCTCCTTATACTTCCATCCTCCCTCTGCTCCTCCTGAAACCTCCACCCCAGTCTGTTAACCCCTCCCCCTTGGGTTTTAAGGCTACTCCCCTCATCTGGAGGAGAGGGCATCTGGTCAGCCCCTCCCTTATCCCTCCCCCCTCATAAGTTTAAACCCCACCTTTCTTGAATGTAGTCAGCCACCCCCTTTTTAAGGACTTCCTTCCCTAATGGGGCAAGATGAAGCCTGTCCTTGGCATAAAGTCCCTTATCCTCCCAAACTCCTTTCCAGTTCCCTAACACCCCCAACCCACTCTCTTCACCCCACTTCCTGAGCCAGTATAACAAAGCAGAGAGAATTCATTATACAGTATATTCATTTTTCAATTTCATTTTTTTAATTTTCATTTAATGATTTTCTTTTTATTTCAGTTATAATACCTTTTCCATTTTTTGTTGACACCTGTGTATGTTATAATAATACTGACATTTTGGTATCCTTTTGTACCTTCTGAGATGAAATGGTGGTCTGAAATTAATAAAAAAACAAACAATGAAGTAATAAAGTGATATTTATGTTTTCAGGTTGAACCTGTTTTGTAGCTCACATTTAATAAAGTTTGCCCCCCCCCCCAAGTCATTTGATACTATTCTGATCCCTGTACTGAGGTTGTGCCTAAACACCTGAATGGGCCCCTTCCTGTTCAAGCAATCTGACCACAGAAAAAAGAGAAGTGTGCTTAGAACTTACATAACCATGGTTCGAGTCCCTTTTACCCCTACTGCATATACGTAAACTCTCAAAGCACCTTCAGTCTGATTATGGTTGTTCTAGCTATCAATGTTTTGCTTTAGAAAACAAGTTCTTATCATAGGCAATACTGCCAAAATGTACTGTTATTGATGGTGTCTGCATCCTAGCTGTTATATCCTTTGTAAATAAACTATAAAAAAAATATCATGTGCATGCTGCAGGCATCAGTTGATTTATTTGAAAGGGCAGAAAGCAGCCCATCTTAAAGTGAGTGCCACCAGAAGATTTACCCCATGGAACATTCAGGGACAGACAGGCAAATGTTTACAAAGGATGTAACAGCTAGGATGCAACTACGATCAATTACATCATTGTGCAGCCATATTGGCTGTGACCACAGTCTGTTATACTGTAAGTGCAATTTAGCTCCTTATCCCTCACAACATATCTGGGTATCTGGTTAAAGAAAGAGTAACCGACACTGCCATGGCTTATTGCTTGGTTATATCATTGAAATATCTGATGTAGTTCAACATATACGTACCGGGGTACACTATGCTTAGGAAGGATAGAAAGGAGGGCAGAGGGGGTGGAGTGGCTATGTTCATTAGAGATGACATAGAAATTGCTATGGTAGAAAAGGCAGAGGGAAAGGTGGAGGCCTTATGGGTCACCTTACGATCCCCAGCAGGAGATAAGGTCAAGCTGGGAGTAGCATATAGGCCCCCCGGGATGAGTGATGTTCTAGAGGATGGTTTGCTGGACAACATCATTGCCCAGTGTGGTCCAAAAGGGAAGGAGTGGTGTTGATGGGGACCTAATATGCCAGGTACAAACTGGGGAACCATGTCCTCTAAGGTGGCCAAGGAGCAGAGGCTGCTGGATGGCTTCCAGGATGTGTTCTTAACACAGCATGTGATGGAGCCCACAAGGGAGGGGCATGTCCTGGACGTGGTTCTGGCAGATGGGGATCTGGTAAGGGACATGGTTGTGGGACCCCCTGACTGGGAGTGACCACAATACTGTCTGGTTTCAAATAAGCATGGGGAGTGGGGTGAGATCTAGGACACTGGCAGTGGACTTCAGGGGCAGACTTTATGGGCATGGGAAATATTCTCAAGGATCACTTGAAAGGGATTACCTCAACGACAAGTGTGGAAAGGAGATGGGAGGTCATAAAACGGGGACTTCATGAGGCAGTCAGGATCTGCGCTAAGTTGAAACGTAAGGGAGCAAGGTCACATAAACCATGCTGGTGATCCAGTGAGGTACAGGTAGCAGTCAGAGAAAAGAAGGCGGCTTACAAAAAATATAAAACAACAAGAGGGGATAGGGATAAGAAATGTACCAGCTTGCATCTAGAAAAGTCACCCGTATGGTGAGGGAGCAAGTCCAGTAAGAGCAGCGGCTGGCACAGGGGATACATGGAGGGGAAAAGGGTTCTTCGTACATTGGGGAGCGGAGAAAACTAAGGGCCATCTCAGCAGATTGAGATCAGAAGGAGGGTGGGTGGAAGAGGTAGGGACCAGGCAGAGGTATTTAATGAGTACTTTGCCTCTGTGTTTACTAGAGGGGATGGGACATCTACAAGCAAGGCACAAAGGGATAGAAGAGGCATGGAGGGATCAGGGAGCAACAGAAATGGAGCAAAAGGAAGGGAGAGGTACCTCAGGGTGTCACATCTGGATAAGGATAAAAAACACCAGTAAGGTGGAGGGGACGGATGATGCTATCCCCGCCAAAAGGGTGTGGTTAGCCCTCAAGGCCCTAAAGAAAGACAAATCTCCTGGGCCGGATGGCATTCATCCGAGAGTACTATGGGAATTGGCGGACATACTGGCTGCACCCCTGGTGGAGCTTTTCAGCAGGTCACTTGAGACAGGGAGAGTACCTAGGGATTGGCGAGAGGCACATCTGGTACCAATCCATAAAGGGGGGTCGAGGGAAGTACCAGGTAACTATAGATCCATCAGTTTGACCTCGGTGGTGGGAAAATTAATGGAGAGTATACTAAAGGAACGATTGGGGGTGTACTTGGATGAGGTGGGACGTCTGGATAGTCGGCAACATGGGTTTGTGCCAGGTAGATCATGTCAAACCAACCTTGTGAGTTCTATGAATGGGTAACATCAGAACTGGACAGGGGTAAGCCTGTGGATGTATTATTTTGGACTTCAGCAAGGCGTTGACTCTGTCCCCACAATGGTCTGGTGGAGAAACTGATGGGGTTAGGAGTAGGCCCTTTGATGGTCAGATGGATTGAAAACTGGCTAGCTGGATGCACTCAGAGTAGTGGTCTGTGGGGAGCTCTCGAACCCAGAGAGGTTGGTAGTGGGGTACCACAGGGCTCGGTCCTGGGTCCAATCCTGTTTAATGCATACATATTGACATCAGGAGGTATAGGGTGTGAAATGAGTCTCTCGTGGATGACTCCAAGATGGGAACAGTATGAGGGAGAAGAGGGAGGTTGGCCCTGCAAGGGGACCTGGACATCCTGGAAAGCTGGGCTCACACATGGAAATTAAATTTCAATATCACCAAGTGCAAGGTGTTGCATCTTGGTCAGGAAACCCTAAACACAGGTACACCCTGGGAGGGTAGGCGCTGGAGGCCTCAATAGGGGAAAAAGACCTAGGGGTCATGGTGGATACATGTATGAATAACTCTGAGCAGTGCAGAAGAGCAGCTAGCAAGGCAAACAGGATGCTGGGATGCATCGTAGGGGGATCACCTCTAGGAGCAAGGAAGGATTCTGCCGCTGTACAATGGACTGGTTAGACCACACCTTGAGTACTGTGTACAGTACTGGAGACCACACTGAAGAGGGACATACAGCTCCTGGAGAGGGTACAGAGGAGGGCAACAAAGATGATATGAGGGCTAGGATTTGACTTATGAGGACAGACTTGAGGAGCTCTGCCTGTTTTCATTGGAGGAGAGGAGACAGGGGGGACATGATTGAGGTCTTCAAGTACCTCAAGGGAATAAATAGGGTAAACATGGAGGTGATCTTTAGACTAAAGCAGGGAGGTATCACCAGAGGGCATGGTTTGAAGTTGGAAGGTGGAAGGGTGAGGGGGGAAAAGAGGAGGAGATTTTTCACTGAGAGGGTGGTGGACCCTTGGAATGCACTGCCTGGTGAGCTGGTTTAGAGATCCACAGTGGAGGGCTTCAAGAGAGGGTGGGACAGACACAGAAAGTGGATGTATCAGATGATGGCCTGTCCCGGGGGGGTTGGGATGGATGATAGGGGTTTCTGGAGCACAAGGGATGGGAGGGTCTCGGCACCCAACTAAGGATCTAGGTTGGAGCAGACTCGATAGACCATAAGGCCTAATCTGCTGGCAAATAGTATGTTAGTATATGACTAATAGACAAACTTTTAATGTTCTGTCAACACTGCAGAATAACAATCAGATTACTCCTATTCACTTGAGATGTTGCAAAGTTTTCAGTCACTGAAGAGGATGGGACATAGTCATGAAGTTTACACTTCAAGAAACCTTCGCAAAGTTACTCCACTTAGGTGGGTGGGTCATAATTTCCTTGTCAGGATGATGCAGGTACAATACATATGGCATTTCACAAGGGTATGGCACCATTTATTCCAAAACTTATTCATGTTTTCCATTTTTAAAAGCAACATATTTTTGCAGGCAGAATGGTAGAAAAAGCATCCCACTGGGCAGACTGCACTGTTTCCCAAAATTATGCCTGACTGGCACATCTATATATGCTGGCAGAATCACAGGTACAGCAGCCCATGGAGTAAGCTGCAAGGCATTCCAAAAATGATTCCTATCTGATGAATTTATATTCAATGTTAGAATAACAGGTACAGTTTAAATCAAGTGATCTTTGCCTTCTTGGATACATCCCCCAAAGAGTGTTGGGAAGCCATGTTTGTATTGTAGGTCTAATAGGGTGGCAAATATGCACTCTGTGCAGTCTTGGATGGATTTTAGGACAGCAAACTTCTTGCTATAAGAGTGAATTTTGAAGGGAGTGACACTGTCTATCCAATGCAGAGTGGTCTGTAAGGGGCAAGACAGTACCACACCAATCATCAGCGAGGCTGATTGTGATGCCATTTTGCCTTGATGGACAGAAACTTTGTCTAGTTGAAAAGAAAAAGCCTAACCAATCATATGGTGGCTCTCTTTTTCATCTGCAGGCTACCGCCCAGCAAACAACTGTTCGGTGCCCTGATCAGCCTGGCTCATGTCACCCCCCTTTTAAACTGCATTATTAGTTAGGATGTTAGGCTAGCACCAGTCCAACTGGGCTCAGGAGCTAGGTCACTCCTCCTGGGGTGCTGTGTGTGATGACCCTGCTGAAATCACACTGCTCCCCCTCAGCAGCTGTGCTCCTTCTCTTCCCTCTGTCCTCACCAGCATGCTGTGCAGGACTTCCAGTGTTCTACTGCCATTCACCATAGTTCTCTGTCCTCTTCCTCAGCTCCACCAAGAGTCCGACTTTGTTTCACAGTGGCACCACTTACTCCACCCCTCCTGGACCCTCCCTAGCATTCACTGTCCCCCTCCCCACCAAAGAAAAACACAGTAGCATACCCTGACCAGCCGGCACACCTTGAAGTTCTGTCATGAAGTGGTTCTAGTTCTGATGGAGATCATCGGGTGACTTATGAGCTCCTAGCAGCACCATGCATGGCAGTTCTGCTTCAGCAAAGGAGAAGCAGGCAGCTTTTTGGGAAAACTGGAGGTCATCACCTCGGTCATTTTGTCGCATTACACATCAGACTCTCGGCTGGCACAATCATATCTGCCATACCATCTCTGAGAGGATGAAGTTAACAAAAACTGTTGTGAACTGGAAACAGGACATATGGCTCTACAGAGTTACACATAAAGGGTACTGTATATCAGCTATTGCAGATCTGTTTATGAAAGTTTCACAGCCATACAGTAATTCTGTCTTGTGAGTTGAGTAGTTTGCTGGCAGTTTTGAACTACACCATTGAAACTGTTATGGTCGCTGAGTATATTATGAACTTTCCACTTTTGCTGTTCATTGACATTTTAACAGCCTATGGGAAATGATTGACTTCAGCAGATGATGACTACTAGGGAGTGTGCTTCTAGTCAATGAAAGGTTGCTATGGCTTGGTAAACCCACTTTACTGTGAACACTCAGGGAAGAACTGTTACCTCAGATTCAGATTTCAGATTCTTTTATTGAATAAAAAATGTATAAAACCAAGTTTGTTACATTCAACATTTTCATAAGACTGATCAACCATGTGCCATGTACACTGAATACATAGACAATACATAGACCTACAACAAGGTTTAAAATAAACAGTATTTAGCAACACCATAAATTAGCTGAGCAGAGTCTAGTCTAAGAAGACATTTTCTATATTCTAGGGTATTAGGAGTAAGGTGCAATGGCATTAAGTTATGTAATAAAGTTCTTTCACATTTCTTATCCCAAACTTTACACTCAAAAAGCATGTGCATGATGTATAGATCTGAATTAACAGAGCATTTGCAATAATCTTTAAATTTCTTGAAATACCAATTATTCATATTAAAATAGGAGTTTCCTAAACAGGCCAGTCTAATTCTACATAACATATTTCTATGAACAACATTTTCACAAACTATTAGATAATTCTCTGTACCCCAATGTAGTTTAATACTTGAATACAACCCCATAGAAACCAACTTATGCATTCTTTCAAAATATTGATGGATGGTTATATCATTAAAGTTTAGCACTATTTTGTTCACAAACCCCTCAAAATTATCTATTACAAAACCATCCCATAAATCACTACTAACAAACTTTATCACACAAGAATGTAATATATGAAACCATGACACAAATTTGTTTCCTATATTTTGCTTGCACCTACTTTCCTCCCCGCACAGCTATGGAAGTCTATTTTATTTCCATTTTTAATAATCTAGCTCAGAGCTTAACTGCCCTTATCAGAATCCTTGCTTTGATCTGAATAAGACCTGTTTTTAATCTTAAAAAGCTTGATGGACAATCATAAGGAAGATTTAAAGTAATTCTTAGAAACTGATTCTGTAGACTTTCTATTTTAGCATTTTCAACATACAGGTCCCATACTTCACTTGCATATAATAATTGATTTATCACTTTAGCCTCAAATGTTTTTTTTTCAAGTAAAGAAAGGAATTACCAGCAAATCTAGTTGCGAAATTTCTTATTGCCCCCATTGTTTTATAAGAATTAATCTTAACTTCTTCAACATGCTGAAGCCATTTCAATTTATTGTCAATTGTTGCACCTACATATTTTAATTTCTTAACTACCTCAAAGTGGCACCCTCCAATTATCCAAGGACTCTTTTTATTTTTACCTATAACCATGATTTATGATTTGCTGACATTCAGCTCAAAATCCAAATCTACCAGCATGCTCATGACATTAGAAATCCCTCTTTTAAGGCCTAAAGGTGTTCTTGAGATAACTAAAGTGTCATTGGCATATAATAATACTTTAACTTCTTCATTGTTTATCATATGTGCAAATGTATCAGTCTGACTAATATTCTTAACCAAATTTTCTATATATAAATTAAATAGAATGGGCACCAATAAACATCCTTGTTTAATGCCAGCTTCAATTGCTAATTCTCTTGATGGTGCTCCATCCCTTCCATACCTTTTCTCTATTGTTGTGTTTTGATGTAATAATTTGAGAATCTGCAAAAGCTGTGGATCAATATTAAGAGCTGCCATAATCTCCCATAACTTAACTCTATTCACAGTATCAAAAGCACATTTGATGTCCAAAAAAAAATACATAAAGTATCTTTTTTGTGTTTAACATGCTTATCCACCATTAAATTTAAAATAAAAATCAGATCTATTGTACTACACCCCTTTTTTAAATCCTCCTTGAAATTTGGAGAGTAGATTATTTTCTTCCACCCATACTAATAATCTAGTCAAAATTAATCTTGAAAAGATTTACTGTAAGACAGGTAAAAGAGTAATCAGCCTATAACATTTTGGGTCTTGTTTATCTCCTTTTTAACACAGAGGAACAATAAGCCCATTGTTCCAATTATGTGGGAAAATCAGATAATTACATATAATAGAAAAAAATTGGAGTAAATACCGCAGCCCAAAAATCTGGATTATTTAGAAAAACTTCTGCAGGAAGTCCATCAGCCCCTGCTGCTTTATTTCTGTTTTTGTACTAAAATAGCAGTTTTAACTTCATTTGTTGAAAAATCTAATGTACTCACCCAAGAATTGTTCAAGAAACTCCCAGAAAATGGACTTAATATAATGTTCTAATTTAAATTAACTTCATAAATCTGACTAAAGTGTGATACCCACATTTCTTCACTTATCATACCTGGTAAATTATAAACAATATTATCATCACTACACCCAAATGCTACCATATTCCAAAAGGCCCTTGTATTATTCGATAAAATGCAATTTTGAAGCTTACTCCACAAATTATTCCTATAATATTTTTCTTTTATTCTCCAGCATTTTCCTATACTCTGATTTCAGATATTTAAAAGCACCCAAAATCGAACAAAAAGGAGCCTTATCTCTGTTTCCCTACTTTTTAATTTTGTTCCTCATCATACAGCACTCCATATCAAACCAGGGTTTATGTACCACCAAGGCATCATGTTTTGGGGGTCTTTGCATTTTTCCAAGTTCAGATGAGATAAGGGCTATCAGCTCATTAAAGTTTTTTATTTGAAAATCTGGGCCTAGCTTACTCGTTACCAGTTGTTTTCAATTCAACTAAAAACTGTTAGACATAACGATACCATCTAAGACCTCTTTTGAAAAAGAATTACACCTGATTTTTTCCCATACTTGGTACACATATGTGAATCAGCATTAAATTTGAGTTCTCTATTTAATGCACGCATGTTAAATCCTAGGACAGTAGACACAGAATGGGAAAATGATCGCTATCCCATAGCTTAATTACCTTCAATTGAGAAACCAATGGGAAATCAATGGCTTCTACTACACAAAGATCCAGAACCCCTCCTCCTTTAACTGTTGGGAATGTAATTGCCCCTTCCCAATACCTCTTTGTCCTACCATTCAAGATTCTGAAGTTATATTTCCCAAAAATTGTGTGATAAATTTCCTCTGTTTAGAAATTACCTTATCCTGTGATTGTCTCACAGGAATATTTAATGAATCATCAATACACCACTCATTTGTTTGTTCTTCAGTAAGATTCCCCAAATGTGCATTAAAATCCACCGCTAAAAATATCTCGATCCCTGGAAACCTTGATTTTTAGGGATTCAATGCTATTTCCAATCATCCCAGTGATCTTGATATAATTTATAACCTTTAGTCCTGGTGGAATATAAATATTTAAAAAAAAGCCCATCTAATACTGTTATTTATGATCACAATATACATATAATATTCATTATAGGCACTTACTTTAACAGTTCTAAAGTCTAGATTTAAGCTGATATAAATGGCTAATCCCCCCTTTATATCAGCCAAATGATTTTACTTTATAAGCCGGACAAAACCAAGCTGAATAACCTTCAAGCAGTTGTTCATCTATATTTTTAACCCAATATTCTTGAATTAATAAAATTGTGAACAATCTCAACAATGGATAGCACTGTTTATCCATTAATTTCCACTTTAACCCAGCTATATTCCAACACAGTATATCAATTTCTTCCTTATCCAAGTAATTTAACTGTCAAACAGTGTCATCATCCGGAATTATTGTTGTGTTAGAACTAATCTGACTTATTATAACAGAGTCTAGCCATGAATTTGTAATAGATAATTAATTACTTTCTTCTTCCATTATTATACTTGAATTAACTCTAGTTCCCATCTGTTTCCTCCCTCTTTTATTAAACTTCAGAACTTCATCTCCTTTCAAAGCATGCACTTGTTCATTAGGCCTAATATAAGCTGTAATCCGCAGCTGTTTACGTGTTGCTCCTTTTTTTTGCTCCGTAGTTTTATATCTCCCCTTCTCTAATTCCCTACTTCCCACTGGTTCTTCAGCCTGATTCCTAATTGTTGCATTTAGTGTTACCCCTATATCCATAATCTTATCCTTAAATAATAATACTTTCGATCTTATAGTGGCATTCTTGAACACTACACAACCCCACCCTCTGTTAGAACGAGCTCTACATCTATAGGTGGATTTAATATCTTGCCATCCTGTCTTTGACCCTACTAAACCTTTAACCAAATTATATATGGCAAGTTTTAAAATATAGTTATTCTCCGCTTTACTTCTTGGCAAACCTTTTATAAATAAAGTTGGTAGCATTTTCCCCTATTAATCAAATACTCTTTTCTTGCCTCTGCTGTTCCAAAATCCATTTTATTGCATTTAGTAGATTTATCTTCAGTTACTTTCAAAAATTCAACCTTCTTATTGCCCCCATATTTTCTGTATGATCCAATCCACGTTGATATTTCCTACTAGATCTATTTTTTTCATTACCGTTGTTCCTCTGTTCCAGATCTTTCCTTCCCTGATTTTGTTTTCCACTTTTATTTATCTTTTTCTGCCTTTCCTTCATTTTATCTTGCTTCACTAGCAGTCTCTTTCTTTCTTCAAGTTCTCTAACCAACTTTCAAATTTCTAAGACTTCCTTACTTGCTATGTTATCTGTAATAGATTTAATACTTCTGTCTTCCCTGTCTTTCTCTAGATCATTATCTACTAATATATTTTCCTCAGTCACATGCTGCAAAATATGTGTACTTGGTATCTCATAGTGGGGGACTTCAACCTGGCCATTTGATATATTTGGATTAACTACCTGCACATTCTGGAGTTCTCCATCTTTCATAAAAGTTGTTACAAAACATCTAAACAATGCAAACAGTTCCAGGAGCTGTTCATTTCCAAAACTTATTTCTTTCTTTAATTCCTTGAAAAATGATAAAAATGGGCTCTCCATAGCACTAACTTTATGACAATAACCTTCAGGATTTCCCAAATCAACATCGCAGTGCTTAGGAGAATTAATTTGTCTGTTAATATGAGCATTTGGAGACTTGCTAATTAAATCTAGTTCACAATCCTGAGCCTTCGAAATCTGCTTAGTAATATATGGAGTTAAGAAGGAGTCAGAGTCCTCAAGAAATTAGGCACTTTTTTGACATGAATTTTCTAAAACATTTTCCAAACCAATATCATGGGTTGCTAATACAGCTCCTGAAACTGATTTTCCAACATTTATTCTTCTATTATTTACTTCATCACAATCAACCAGGTTTATCAGATTAGAAACATCACTGTTTAATGGATGGTTATTTTCCTTAACACCCTTCATAATTACTGGGCATGTCAAATCAGATAAATGGAGATCAGGACCCATACCATTTGAGGCAATAGAAGCCTTGGTCCCATTACTGGCAATTGTTATTTCATGTTCATTCAAATTATAATTCTTCCTTGACTGTATAGACACCAATGATTCTTCCAGACCTCTAATCTGTTTTAACAAGGGATGAGTTGAAGAATGACTGCCTTCACATGATTTCTCTATGGAAGAGGAAGTTAATTTTGGCTGGACGTTCTTGATTAATTTTTTATCTCCCCATAGCTCAATATGAGGGGTGCTTAAACTGTTATTTTTTGATTTCAAGTCACACTGCTTCCTAAAGATTTTCCCCATTCCCCTTTTTATTTTTTCTAGTATTGCTATTTCTTTTACTATAAGTTTTAACCACACCCTTACCTAACTTGTGAGGCATGATCGCTAATACACTGCTAACTAACAGATTCAAAAACCACTGTAGAGAATCTCACAATCTTAAAATTCCTTTGGGGAAGACATCCAACAATATTTTATCAGAATGCTACTATCCTCCTTATAAAAACTAAAATGGATGTTTTACTGAATCAGTGCAAGAAGTCCAACTCAGCAGCCAAAAAGAGAGCCAGGAAGATTTCCAAACTTCATTTAAATAACCAAAGTTCATATAAAGATGAATGCAGCAGATTAAATATGAGGAACCAGTAATAACCTCACTTCCACTTCTTAGGGTCACGTAAAATTCTCACTAAAAAGAAAATAAAAAGAAAAAACAAATAATCAAGCACTTAAATAAAGTCCAAATATATCATCCTTTAGTCATATCTTAAAAGTTTTTCCATAAATATATCACAACTAACTAGAATCTTTATAACATCGATATGCACTCTTGAATTTGTGATTTAAAATATGTTAATTCAATAACTTACTTTATCCGATCTGTTTTGACATAAAACAACCGGTGGCGTTTATCGTAGCCCTTGCTTGGAATATCTTCAGATATGCAACATGAATCGAATGTTCAAATATCAAAGTGATACAAACGCGGGCACTACAACTACTGAAACTCAGTCGATTTTTAATTCAATGTTAAAACAAAAACACACCGTCCATTAACAGCGGCTTCTCAAAGCATTTCAAAGAAGCCCAGTGCTTCGAACGCTTAGCATTTAAAATTAGACTGTAAAAAGTTGCTCTGCTTTGCACACTTCAGAGGATCAAGAAGAACTGGCTGAATAACCCCTCTATCATGCTTGTACTTCTAAATACTCCCACTAATCAATTACCAATTAGATATTTGAATAGGTGGCACCATTCAATCCATGCACATACACGTGCATATGTATGTGCATTAAGTGTTCCCTGCCATTTTCCAATTATGGAGTTGCTTACTGATTGACTCACAAGTATAGCCCCTAAAGATTAATTAAATCCTTGGGTGAACAATACCAAGGGGCTAAACTACAAAGAAATTCCTAACACATAACCACAAAGATATAATTAACTATTAACATTTTATAACAAATGCCTCCGCTACTAACACTGGTATTTTAATGTTAGTTAAAGCCTATTTACTCCCTTCAAATGGATTATAAATTAAAACTCATGCACAAATACTACTCTGAAGTACCCGAGATTATGAAAATCACAATATTCCACATGTGATGCTAGTACAATAGAATAAACAGAATAATAAATAATAAAATAAAAATTAACACACCAGCAAAATAGCTAAAACAAAAAAAAGCTCAGTTTGGAACATAAAGTATATCGTTCCGAATGTAAACCCGGTTCTGACTCTGGTTTGCTTTAGACACAAAAAGGAATATAGTGTTATTTTGCACATCCTTGTTTTAGCTTTGGCTTCAGATTTTCTTTCATCCACTTTAAAATATCAATATTTCAAAGATACCAGAAGCCACCGAAAGAGAAGAGTGTTACCAGATAATACCAAGTACTGGGAAGTTTTTTCTCACTCAAAAATTCTTGAAACTTTCCAAAACATTTTTCCCAGATGTTTCAGGATATATGTCCCGAGTTCCAGGGTCTAATAATAGCTTCAATAGTTTCAATAGCCCTCGCAACCATCTCAGCCTTGGTAGCTTAAAAACCTCAGACTCTAACACTCCTTTAGAAGCTTTGGGCTGGAGCTGCAACTTTGGATAGCAAATAATGGAAACCCCTGGCCTTGGGGGATCCGCACCTCCACCAGATCGCCAACCTAAAAGCAAAGATACAAACGGAACTCAAATACACAAAAACATGGTCAGTTGCAAAAAGATATTCTGGAAAGCTAGCAGACAATAGGCAATGGTGACATACCATTAATTATAATTTTTAGAGCACTGCAAGCCTGCTTCTCTGTGCTCCTCCACTACACAGAAAGTGTGTAGCATCCACTGTTACCCAATGAAGGTCATATATAGCGTATTGTTTTCATAAGTTCAGAGTTGTACAAACAGATGTAGTGATATTATATCTGTTACAGCCTAAATCATGGGCCTAAAACCAACGGGAAAGTCTTTTATAACTAATCTACAGCTTCTAATCCTGGTCAAGACTGTAGTCAGACAATAAAAATATGCACACCATGACTATGTTTGTTGCCTACCTGGCACTGTAACCACAATTTAGTACACCATGGCAGTGTTTGTTGCACTTTCCCATGTGCTGGTAATTGTAGTTGACATACGTTGCTTCCTCAGGCATCACCACATACTACTCCAAATCTTGTTACCCTGTATGGTCTCCGGGGTGCAAAGGCAATATAAGTGGAGAACCCTTCTAGTTTTGACTTTCAAGAATGAAAGTTCAGAAATAATCAACTGGCCCTGTATTGTGTTGCAGGGAACAATGGCAGCAGTGCAGATGCTTGTTGTTGTCCCCATAATATAAAATTGTACAAGGAAAGCGAAAGGGCAGTTTTCTAGACAAATCAATGCACCAACAGCAGTGTAACTAATCAACTTTAAACAGCTAAATTGATCAGCCTTGCTGATGTTACCCCATTTATTATACATGTGCTCCCACCTAACCACCCCACCTGTCCCTTCCCTCATTGTTTCTGCTACAGAACAGCACCGGGATGATCTTACACTTCTCCCCCTCAAGGGTGGGGCTTACCTCCTGCTCCTGACATTCCCGCTGCTCACCGCTGCCAGCCTGGGTCCTATGCCATTGTCTCGCCACCATTTGAATCCTCCTGCCAGCCCCAAGCAGTGTTTTTCTGAAAGCAGAAGTCTGGAGGAGCACCATGCATCTTCACTCCGATGGGTCGCACATGCACGGAAGCACATGGTTGTTTTAAAGCCATTCCTGTGGCAAAACAGAGATTCCCTCCATGCTCCTGGACCCTCAAATCAATTAAACAGGGTCCAGAGACATGGGGGAAGGACCTGAGGTGCCGCAAAACTTATTTCTTTAAAAGTGCTAAAAAGCGCACTTACGTAAGCCAGCGGCTGAGGCTGCTGGGAACTGTGGTCTTGCCTCATATTGCTAAAATGTCAATATCAACAGCGAACTTTCGGCTTTGACAAATGCTCATTTATCAAGTATTGGTTGCAAGTGTTCCATAAGTGCTGCACAAGCAAAACCATCACTAACTTCTAATTGCAAATGCACATATTCTTGCTTTTCTGGGGTAAAATAATATTCCATGGATGGAAGTCTATAGAAATCACCATCTTCTATTGCTTTAACCACATTCAGTCTATTATCACTAGCTATGACTCCTCCTTTAAATGATAAAATGGATACAGCCAAAAGTCAATTTTGTCCAGCAGCTCAATCAAGATTTTAGCCGCAGTTGCTTGCTGGTTAATTGCAGGGGGCAAATGCAATACAAACATGGTGCAATGAACCACAGACAAAACAGACAGCTGTGCCCAATGGGCTGTTGCAAAACAGATCCCAGACAAGAGTAGCCACTCCACAACAAACCTGTGCAAGGTTCAAAAGATAATCTCCTGCACAAAAATAGAACAGCACCAGTCACCAAAAAGTTACTGCAACAGACATTTGAGGTGAACTGAGTGGTGTCCACCCCTTGAGACACAAAATTATGAGTTTGTGTTACTGTTTTCAGTTTGTGCAATAAATTAAACATCTATTGAGGTAACATTTTGGTGGCTGGTGCCATTGTGTTTTTGTGTTGAAAAAGAGAACCTACAGATTCCACATAAATAATGCCTGTCTGACATTTAAAGCAGTATATTAGCTGGTTAGGATCCCATTACACCTTCTCTGGAAACAATGGACACACTGGTTCATGGGTTAAATGTCTGCAGACATACATTTATTAAAGGTTCAAGCAATACAGTAAGTAAGTTGTGCACAAAGGGAGTGACCCCGACCATACGTTTTTCTTCCTTTTCTCTCCCTACCCCCAGAAAGGAGGGGGTGGTGGTGAGCCCTTGTGAGGCCTCAAGGAGAAGGAGACAGCCACCATCTCCATCTGGCAAGGCCTTGTGAACTACCCTCACTTCTCTGTCATGAATCACAAGTAAGTCATGCCATGTGATGGCCCTTCCCCTTTCCCTTCCATGCCCAGTTCTGGCTGTCCCAACATGTGGCATGATGCCTGGAAGACCCAGACTCCCCATCTGCTTACAATGGCTGTGACATTGCCCTACCTGTTCTCTGCCCCTAAACCGGAGTGCCCTGGGCCCAACGCTATTGAGGGCAAAACCCAGAAAAGTCATGTTTATAGGGGAAAACCTGGAAAATTTCCTTATGGCTCCTGCAGCCATCCTTCTTGAACAGGGCTGGGTCCATGGTAATCTTTCTTCCCCTCCTTTTCTGTCTTACCTGATCTCCCTGATGCCTTTTAACCCTCTTTTTCCCCTCTGTTGTGGCATGGGTGGGTGGGTTAGCTCTTGTCTCCTCGTGATCCCCAGGTTAGAAGGCTAGGCACAGTATTGTGTAGTAGCACTAGAGGAACAAATCTCAGCCGACAGATTGCAGTACTAATCAGTATTTTAATAATTTGAGCTACATGGCAGATGAAAAGGATGGAGGAGTGTCAACCATAGCCCCAGCAGTTTGGTCTTACTAGTCTTGGTCTGGGAGTCAGCACTTCATATACATCGAGTCCATCTTGATCCCAAAAAACGTGATTGTTGCCGGAGGTCCCTCCATCTTTATCATGAGTTAGAGGGACCCCAAAGTTGTTGCAGGTTATGCGGAAGGTGTTCAAGAGCTGGTGGTATTGTGGTCACCTGGACAGGCTCATGAAGAGAAAATTATCCAGGTAGTGCACTACCATTTCAGACTTCAACTTCTTGAAGATGAGTCCGTGCAGGAAAGAATGAAAGTGCTTGAAATAAACATAGGCTATGACAAACTCTATGGGCATGAATGTGCCATAATAGTCCTGAGCTTTGAACTTCATACCCAGCAATTTGTGATTATCGGGGTGAAGGTGTGCAGGACCTTGATGACACTATTGAGGGTCACATATTTCTCCAGCAAAAACTCCAGTGGCTTGTGGTCATTAACCAGTTCCCCTGCTGGGTATGACAAATGGTGGATCTATCTGAACTACCACAACATCTTTTTGGGTACCAACCCAATGGGTGCCACCTGAAGCTTGTGGGCCACATGGGGAAGGGACTAGTTAGGCTCCCTGAAGCCAATTCCTTCTGGAGCTTTGCCTGTACCTTTGCCAAGGTGCTAATGCTGATCTTGCCCACTCTGAAACCCTCCCTCAGCTCCCACCAGTTGTTGTCTTGTCCCCATCTAACTACAGACAAGTGTCCATGTTTTTGACCATTATCAGTGTTGGGATTTTTCTTTATAGGTTCCTGCAGCTCTTTTGCAAAAGCTAGGCCTCCGCCTTCCTCTATGCATTGCACTAGTGGATGCTGCTTGCCACAAAGCATTCATGCTTGCATTTACAGGTGGGGGTCAGACAGAATCCCTTGTTGTACTTGTAAAAATGGCCACTCTGCTTCTCCTTGCCCTGACCTGGCTTTGCCTCTAGCTGGCCACCTTCACCAGTAGCCCACTGTCAGTGGGTTTCAACCCACAAGGGCTTATCTAATTCCCTCTATTCTCTGTCCCATTCAGACTGACAAAGCTGTCTAAAGACCTTGTTGTACCTTAGCCACGTTGTAGCTCCAGCCTCTTGGTAGGCCTTTAGTACCATTGTATACTACTGGAAAAGGCCCCAGCACTGCCCCACGTCCTGTTCATAAACTTCTCTGGGACAGATCATAAAGTCTACCGACATGTTTAAGAATGACTGATTAAACTTTGCCCACTTCTTTTCTTCTGCTTTCTTGCCTTTTTAACCACCCTTCTCCTTCTCCTTCTCCTTCTCCTTCTCCTTCTCCTTCTCCTTCTCCTTCTCCTTCTCCTTCTCCTGTTCCTTCTCCTTCTCCTTCTTCTGTTCCTTCTCCTTCTCCTTCTCCTGTTCCTTCTCCTTCTCCTTCTCCTTCTCCTGTTCCTTCTCCTTCTCCTTCTTCTGTTCCTTCTCCTTCTCCTTCTCCTGTTCCTTCTCCTTCTCCTTCTCCTTCTCCTTCTCGTGGTGAAGCGGGGAGAGCATACAGGTGTTACATTGGGCAGGACCCCACAAGAGCTATTTTCCATCACCTCTTAAAAAATTGTATGACAGTTTTACTGCCTAGAAATATACATGTGAGAGTTCCACATCTAAACATTTCCAGTTTAAACACTGAGAACATATCAAGGGATAGTTTTTGATATGCTGAATCTAAGGGAGGCCACCGTGCTGGTGTGTGCCTGCTTTGAAGTGCTGCTAATCCCTTTGTGCCTCAAAAGCTTGAGGTGTCAGACCCTTGTGCCAGCAGTTTCAGTTGCCCTGACACTGGGAGACAATTATTTCCATGGCTTTTACCAGGTGATCCAAGCACTGTTTCAGTGGGTTCTCCAGAGATGAACCTGTCTCCTAGGGAGGTTCTGATACTGCTCTCACCTTGCTAACCATGGGTCCCACAATAGCAGGTGGCGTTGGGGGTGTGCTAGCAACAAGACACATAGGTTGGGATACTGCTCCCCCCTGCTGGGTTTAGCCACTGGGCTGTCCCACAAGATGACCCTGCCCCCTGAAATCAGTTGCCTCATGAGTTCCCACACCTCTGCATCTGAAGTGCCTTGCTAGTCAGCCTGATGCTAACCTCTGGATGCACGCTTGTGTGCCTTTAGTGCTGCTTCTTGGGATCCCAAACGGAGATTCTGCTCTTCCTTTGCCACATGCTCCTACCTTTTCTTGGAAGGTGGGCCCTTCATGGCTGCCTTGCTATCCTCCATGCCCTGCTGCAATGTCACCAAGTGGGTATTTCCTCTAGACACAGGGTCTCTCACAGGGCCCTTCATTGGCTGGAAACTTGGATCTGGGCCTGACCTGACTGGACAGTCAGTTAGAGGCAGGCCTCTACCCGAGCTGGCCCACTAAGCTCTGCCATCTCCTGCAATTTTGCCAGCAATGAGTTAACATGCAGCCCAGTTCCTTACTTCCTCTTGGGAGCTGTTCTCAATGGATGAAAGTCATCTTCTATTATTCTGTCTTCTGACTAGTCCTGTTAATGAGTTTATAATTTTAATTTTTTTTTATTGTACCCTCACTCTCTCACTCTGTCAGCTGACTCTAAATACAAGCTGCTGTTGTAGCTCAGGCACTAACATCCAAGATGCACCTGAACTAATTGTATTGGTACAGTGCAGAGGTTCCTAGAAGGGTGCCCTATCACGTTGGGGTCTGAGCTGCCAGACCCCACACTTGTGAGAGGAAATCCTCTGCCTAGTTACTCAGCTTTGATACCAGTGCAGCTCTAATTTATCTGTAGGGCTCAACCACTGAGTGCCAGTTGTCTGTAGGGCTCAACCACTCAGCACCAGTTGTCTATGTGAAGCCCTATGGAGTGGAGATCAGAGGAGGGTCTGCCACCAAATCCCTCTGCTTACTGTCTGTAGCTGCACTCCCACTACTCCACTGGTGAGCCCATGGTGGGCAAGTGAGATGTAGTGTGTGAATAGGTTAGGCTATAGTTTTGATAATACACCCTCTGACTCCAGCTTTTCCCAGCACCTTACACAACAACACCTGCCAAGTCACCCACTTGGGATGGCAGCACAGTTGGAGAACCAACTTTGTCTTTCTCTTTTTTCTTTTTTTAATTTATTTAGCAAGCTAACTAACCCTTCCTGCTAACTCAGCATCAGCAACCCACACAGTCATCCACTTTGCTATGTTGTGCACATTGACTCTGAGGGCCAACCCAGTGGCCTGTGCTCTGGACCTCTTGGGTGACTAGACCATCCTGGAAAGGCTGCCATGAGTAACAAAACCACTAGAGGCCAATAACATGTGGGAGCAGAGGGGTGATGAATGTTGTGGGAGGGGTCTAGGTCCAGAGCTCAAGATGAGCAAGAAGCCAGGAAGAGTGTGGAAGGAAGGGAGAACTACAGTGGGAGAATGTCTCAGCCAAGAGTGAAACCCAAACATCACCTCTAAAACTGCCCTATATCTCCTGTTATCTGACTTGGGGGGGCGGGGCAGGACTGCATTTGTATCTCAGCCTAGGGGCTAAGATAAAAATACTGTAATGTTAAGGGGTCTACCTCACATTCCTGGCCTACTGAAGCAATGTAAGCTGTTGTTAGCTCTTGTCTCCTCCGGATACCGGGCTGAAAAGCCCAGGCACCTGAGGAAATTATATTATAATGCCCACCATTGTCCACCCCTCTGCCCTTTTCCATGCTGATTTGCCAACTGGTCATTTCTTCTCTCTCTCTCTCTCTCTAAATCCCCCTTTCTTTCTTTCTTTCCCCTCCCTTCACCTTACCCCCATACTATCTCCCACTTCTCTTTTCCTTGGCCAGCTGCAGCCACGACACCCCTTCCCCTCTCTGCTGGGCTAGCACAGCCATTTGGCCTGAGAACAGGGAAGGGAGGGATCCTAAGTGGGCTATTTGGGGAAGAGAGTAATCCAATAGCCAAAGTCCTTTCTTATCTGTGCCCTCCCAAAGGAGCCATTGCTGACTTCATAATGTGTATAGAAGGTACACAGTCCAAGAGTGAGAGAGAAATGAGTAGAATATGTCTCCATTGTGCTCAAAAAGAAAATGAGTGACTGAAATTTGAATGTTATCTGAGGTCTGGGCTCATATTTAAAGTGGCAGGATGTGGCACATATGGTATCTAGGAATTGCAAGCTTGGATAGCCTGAAGCTAGGCATAGTGAAAAAGCCTCCTGGGGACCAAAGAGAGGTTGGAAGTGACACATTTCTTTGTTTACTGTCAAACATACACTCCATCATTTACAGGGTTCAATATTGTGTTCCAAAAGTGTCATGTGTCAGCTGCTGAGTATGACAAAGTATGTGAAAGTTGGTGTGTATTTCACCATTTGTTTCAGCAGAGGTATGCAGCTTGACTGATTGACTGGCATAACTGACACTTTTTTCAACTTTTATTAGAAGCACTGACAATATTACAGAGTAAACCACTTCCATATATAATTGTTTATTGAAATATGTGATGTTTTTATTTCTGTAACACAAAATGGGAGCTGCCATAGCTGACAGCAAAGAACACATCAAGTGAAAAAAGTAGATTGTGTTCTGCTTTCATATATTTAATATTATTGATACAGTTGTTATTTAATCTTATACCTAAGTCTGATATTAAAAACAAATTGTGTTCTTCCTCAGCTGTGGTGCAGAACTGTTGCTGTCACAACATTCCATGACAACAAGTATTGTTCTAGCACAGAATAAAAAAACAGAAACCAAAGGTAGCCTTACCAGTGCCATTAGCCCCAAACCCAAGTAAAAACTTGCAACGCTGGCCAGCACATTAAGCATTGCAAAAGTTCTCCACTGTAGTGGGTAAAACTATAAGACTAAAACTGGGAGTTCAAATCTAAGCTGACTTTACCCACCCCGTCTTAAGTCACAGATGCACTTAGAATGAGTGCAGGAAAAACAACATACAATTGTGTGCTAAAATGCTTCCCGTAAATTCAAGAATTTCAGATCACACATACCACCACTCAGGTCTCAAAGTAACAGAAGAATTCTGCACTAACTGCAACTGTTCTAACTAATTTCACTGATTTTTTTTTCAGATCTAAGAACGGGTAATGTTCCCTCTCCTAATACTGTCAGACTGAACACTGTGCATGAGTTCATAATGGGAACCTCCCACTACAGTGCAAAATGTGATCAATTATTTATGTAGTAATGTCATGTGATCTGCAAACCAACACACAAAGATAGCAACGGTAGAAGTAGCAATGGAGTGAGCTGCTGCTTAATGGATTAGCCCTAAGTCCTTCCCTGACACCACAAAAGTCTTTTTTAACCAGGAAAGCACTCATCAGAAATAAAGGCATTGCAGTCAAGAAAAACTTGGACAATATTTAAAACGTTGTAATCTTACGGGTGCTATGACAGAAACTCTTAAGCTGATTTCACTGATTTCTGTTCTACCATAGTAGTATGCCAAACGTCCCCAAAGGATTGAGGAATTTGGAGCTTTCAGTAGAACTGGATTAAAGCTGCCAGTTATCACCAAAAACACAATGCTTCTGTATCTGTTTGCTTCCTGAGTCCTACCAGGTCTGACTGCTCCAGCCATACTGTCAAAGAGGGATGGATTCCTCAGATCAAGAGCAGCAAAAAGCCAGGTTTAAATGAAAAGCAAAAGGAAGCAGAAGAGACACTGGCAGCACTGAACTTTTCCCTCTCTCCCTGCAGATTTCTTTTTTAACCTGATGTCTGTTCTAAGCCCCATAGTGACCAAAATGTTCCTACCACAAACCGAAGAGGGACACAAGCAGAAATACATTACTGAAAAAATCACTTCATAAAGCACTTCAGCCTCAGTTTCCAGAGATACTAATACACTTTCTGTTACAAGGATGGAGGCAACCTTCTCCATGCCAGCAGGAACTAAAAACACTGATCCAAGAGATGGAGCCATGCCAGCTCTAACTGAAGAAGGGCTCACACAGAACATGGATATACAGTGGGAAAGGCACACTGAAGCAATGTAAGTCCCTGAAAGATCTAAACCAACTGCAGTTTTGTTTCCCTCGCTTAAAAGAGGTGAAAGCACAATGGGGAGTAACTAAATCAAAGAAACAAATAATACTCTAAAAACAGAAGTGAACTAACCAGAACAGTGTGAAGAACCAACTGTCATGCTGAGTACTAACTCAGTTTAACATGAAACAACACTCGGAAGGTCAGCAGAGACACTTTAAAAAAACACCCTGTTTGTACAGAGCATGTCCTCAGTGGAAGTACCAGAGTCAAGGAAACCGACCTGCAAAAGGGAAATCAAATAGATACGACCCTATATGGGATGTTTGTATCTTCTAAAAGTGCAGTGTCTTCAAAACAAAGTACATCAGTCACTGGGATTAATAAAAATACACAAAACACACACACACCACAAAATGAACAATATGAAGACTTACAAGTTAATCAAAGTGAGCCTGAGAATGTGTACTGTGAAAACGCATCTTTGGAGAGATTATGCCTCAAGGGTTCTCTGTCTTTTTTGATCATTATTTCCTGCACATCCTTCAACTCTAGGGATGCAAAGGTCTACACATTATAGTTATGTCCTTTTTGGTGGGTTGTAACTTCACCTGCACTTTGTTTCCTTTAAAAATGTTAGAAACTTCTGGGTCTTGGTGCGTTTCCCCTGCAACTTGTTCTTTTAAGTGTACATTCCCCCAAATGTGTGTATGTCTATTGTAATCTGAAATGCAGCTCGTGGCTCGGTTGGACACAATCACAATGTCTTACTTAGTACTGAAATCTCTGTTTCTGTTAATGTTTTATCACTGAGATTAAACACTGCTGCAGTCTCCTCCCTGTGTAGCCTTCTCCACCACCAACTCTCCCTCTGTCTCCTCCTCATCTCCTTCCTCCTTTGGATGCTGGTAATATTCTCCTTCTGGGTGTAGGATGGAGACTTGCACCCTTGTATGGTATCTTGGTTGCCCCCACCAGTGTCTCAACCCTGGATCCCTGTTTCTGGTACTTCCTATCTACAAAAGGCTTAGGTTTCTGTTGGTTGCTAGACTGTGTATAACTTCCAGAACTGACTAAATCCAAATACTCTTCTCTTCTGTATCTATTAAAAAGGTTGTTTTACTTTCCAGCTGTAAACCTATTATAGCTATAATCATCCCATTTAAGTTTTTTTTGTTTTTTTTTCTTAATTGATTACTCAAAATCTTTTCTATAGTTTTATTCAATTCTGCCTCTGCTGTTTTAGGCTCAATTTAATCTTGTGTCATAGTCAGGGCCCCATGCTTGCTGCGGAAAAGTTGACCTATATTCTGTGGCAGGGCATCATATTTTCTGCAGCAGGGCAACTGCTGATTCTGCGGTCATTCCATAGCAATTCTGCGGCTGCATTCAAATTCTGCAGCAATTACCAAGCCCTGAGCACATGCTCATAAGTAAGAATATGTTATTGAAATAAACATGCAGGCAGTGAGACTTTGGTGTGTGCCACCCTTATTGCCTTCACAGAGGAACCAAGCCATAAGAAGAAGGGACTAACATGGCAGTGGGACATCGCAGCAGAAGCAGGGCAGGGAATTTCCACTGGCTCAAGTGCTGATTACTATTACAGTGTTAAATTGCACTGTATAATTCATGCATTGGCTCCCATAGTCTGAAACTTGCTGCCCGAGTTTGCTTGCAACTGTGGTTTGTCACTCAGTCAGATCAGGGCAGGAGAGACAAAGGGCATCTATTAAAATGTAAAATTATTGATGCAGAACATTTGCTGACAGAATGATGCCTGCTGCTCGATTTTACTTGTGATCAAAATGCAGTATCTGCCTTTCAGTGAATTAAAGATTGGTTGCTGAATTTATTTGTGCATCTGACAAAACTGAAAAAAAAAAACAATTTATAAGCTGAAACTTGCTGCCCAAGTTTATTTGCAGCTGCAGTGCTTCACTCAGTCAGATCAGGGTAGGAGATGCAAAGATACTGACGGACACAGGAGGGAATCGCAAGTGGCACTGTGGTAAGTGACAAAACGAAAAAAAAGAAAAATAACTGATGCACTCATTAGTGTAGGGCACACATTTCTTCTGCAATCAATCAGTATTTGTTAATTGGTTTCCAGTTGAGCAACATCAGTTTTTTAAAATACAAAGCCAAGTATCAGAATGCATAGGACAGACATAAGGCAATTCTAGTGGGGGGTAGGAGGAAGTAGGCAGTTGGTTAACTAGGATCTGCAGCTTACCCGTTAGGTAGGGAAATGGGCAGACTAGGTGGGCCAAGCGGTCCTTATCTGCCATCAAATTCTGTGTTTCTGTGTTTCTATGGCTTTTGATAATAAGTAGCAAACATAACCAAATATAATCTTGGGTGTATTACACAAAATTCATATTTGCGTGGTCTAGTGGGAGAATAAGTGTTACAATGTTTGGAAAGATCTCTTTAATCCAAGACCAAAACCATTTGTTACAGTGTTTCATTATTCATTCATTGGATACAAAAGCTGAAACCTGCTGCCAGACTGTATTTGTGGTTGCTCTGCTGAACTTCATCAGTAGGATCGGCAGTGGGGAAAAAGATGTTGACAAAAGTGGGAATCACAAGCAACATTTATTAAAAAAAAAATGTAATGTGATTTATTCAACCTACTGCTGGACTTTACTTGTGGTTGCGGACTGCCATGCTTCACTCATTGAGATCACAAGGGGAGGGGACATTCACCTCTGAGATGTCCTACATTACTTCTTTGTTTACAGTCTTGTGTGAGGCATGTTAGTCCAAGTTTTTTCTTTATGCTGGAAATGAATTTAGCCCAGTTGTTTGACAGGCAGCCCACCAGTATATTTGTTCATATCTGGACTGCAGCTTTTGGAGTATTCTCCCCATGGTGTTTGCACACAGTCATAAATTAATCATAAATGAAATATAGGGCAGACAGACCAGGACATCTCTTGAACTCTTGACACATAACATAAGGAGCAGCCCAGCAGTACCTTCTGTAAAATGGTTTTGCATGATCCGGAGCTTACCCATCTGTGAGTGAGCCTACCAGTCCGGAGTGCAACTTTTGCTGTGGACCTCATATTAACAAGGATAAGGACACCATAGAGAATTACAAGTGGCATCTCTTAAGACATGCTGTCTGAGTGATTTATATAGCCTAGCTACTGCCAAACACCAGAGGAAATCAGAAGTAGCATTTATTAGAACAAGCATTTGTCAATGCCGAATGTTTGCTTGCTGGCATTGGCATTGGTAGGGTAGGAGTTAGAGAGGTGCATAATAGGAATGGCAGTGAAGTATTGAACTGACACCAACCCCATCACCATCCTGCAAAGACTGACAGGCATTGGGGTGTGCCTTTGGGTCGTCAGGCATAACGGCCATGCCATTTCACCACACCCTACCCTGCAGACAGTGACAAGTGTCACAGTGTACCTTGGGGTCTTTGGGCCCCATTCCATAAGGAAATATGGTGAGATGGGTGCAGTATAGGAGAATGGGGTGAACTTTGGGGCCAAGGAGTCCAAGGCACACCTCGATGGCTGTCACTGGCTGCAGGGTGTGGGTGGGGGTGGAATGGTATAAGCATTACAGGTGACAATCCCAAATCACACCCCTGATGCCTGGCAGTCTCTACAGGGTGAGGCGTTATGGCTGGAAACCCTAACGCCCCAGGCGTTCATTGGTATTTTCAATCCAATTTTTCTACATAGGTTTTTTGTGACACCCACCTCATGAGCAGTGGCAATATCAGTTTGTTAGCCAAAAGCTAATTTTGCACAGTGACTACGCCACTTGGTACCACACGTGTGAAAACACATTTCAAACAGGATGTAAAAAATGACAACTGTACTGTTCATGAGGAGGTGTAAAAAATGGCAATGTTGAAAATCTGGAGTGAAAATATAAACAAACTGGTGAAGTCACGAACGTGCATAGAAACTATGCAATGCACACCCATAACATTATTAGTTTGAGGGTTGTTTACAGCATATTGTCAACACAGGCATTTTGGGACCTCTGCTCATGAACAGTATCACTGTGATTATCTTAATGTGTCCGGAACACTGATTTCCCATAGCGACTATGCATTTCTGCGTCGGAAGTGCGAAAACACATTTTGGCCAGGGTGTAAAAAATGACAGATGTACTGTTCATAAGGAGGTGTGGAAAAATGCCAGTGTAGAAAATCTGGACTGAAAATATTACAAAATCGTGAACTTAAGAGGGTGTGTGGAAACTGCGCAATGAACACTTGCAACACAGTCATCTTAAGGACTTTTGTCACCAAATTTTCACCATAGCCATTTTAAGACCTCTGCTCATGAACAGTGTCACTGTGATTTTCTTAATCTGTCCTGAACATAGATTTCACACACCGACCACGCCATTGTGCTACATGAGTGAAAACACATTTTGGGTGAGATGTGAAAAATGACAGCTGTGCTGCTCATAAGGAGGTGTGGTAAAATGGCAGTGTTGAAAATCTGGAATGAAAATATAAAAAATTCTTAAAGTTACAAGTGCGTGTAGGAACTGTGTAACACATGCTCATAAAACAGTCATTTTGTGGAATTTTTTCACCAAATTTTCAGCACAGGGTTTTTTGGGGGGGGCCTACCTCATGAACTGTGACACTGTAATTTCGTTACTCAAATCCCAAAATGTGGTTCCGTGCAGTAACCATGAAATCACCTTTCAGGAACAAATAACAAAATGACAGTGCCTGAGTTCATGAGGGGGAGCCCCAAGAACCCCATGTTGAAAATTTGGTGAAGAAATTCCCCAAAATAGCCGAGATATGCACCAAAGTTGAAAAAAAAACACATTTATGCCATTATATAGCTTACCAGCATTTCTTCAGTTCACGGTCAGCTTTGAAGAGTGCAGACGTGTTCTCTTCCACTGAAGATCATCACGCTGGACTCCAGAGATAAGTATGGGGTGCGGGTGTGTGGGGAGGTGGGTGCGCAGAGGATGGGTGTGGGCTGGGGGAAGGGGCAAGACAGTCAACAAGGGACCCTATTTTTTTTTTTTTTTTTTTTACAGATGACTTTTTTTATTTTTAGAAGATGACATGGGACTTTTGTCACGCTGGACTGGGCTACTAGCGTGGCAGCTGGACATTTATTTTTTTGGGAGTGTGCAGTGGAGCCACCGGGGGGTTGGGCACCCCCGTTGGCCATATGGACATTTGCCACCCTGGGGTGGGTTCCCAGCATGGCAAATGGAAGTTGGTGTTTTTTGTGGGGGGGTTCAGTGGAGCTGACGTGGGATTAGGCACCCCTGTCACCATATGGACGTTTGCCATGCTGGGGTGGGCTCCCAGCATGGCACCTGGAAATCTGGTTTGGAGGGGCAGCAGAGCTGATGGGGGATTGAGCACCACCGTCAGCCATACGGTGTGTGGGTGGGGGAGTGCATGAGCACTCTGGGGTGGGCTCCCACCGTGCTACATAGGTGTTTTGGGGGGGAGATGAACTGTCTCTGACAGTTCAGATGCAGTGCTGACAAGTAGGCAATTTGCATACTGCCGAAGGCAGTATGCAAATTGCCTACACGTTTCCACTTGTGGCGGTGTTTTCCTCAGAACTGTACACCACTGCATCTGAACAGCTGTCATAGGCAGCTCGGACATTCATTGGTGTGGTGCAGCCATGCCTGTGAAAGGGAGCAGAGCATTGACACACCTACGAAAACTCGTATGGTGGCACTATGTTTGTTGCATATGCGTGCAAGCAAACATAAAAATGTAATGTGATTTATGCAACCTGCCACCAGACTTTATTTGCAGTTCTGGACTCTGGGTGCTTCACTTGAGAGGGATGGGTGAAAAGTCTTGTCTGTGGCATGTTAGTCTAGTTTTTTTTTTTTTACTTCCTACTTGCAATGGTTTTGCTCGTTTTTTAAATGGTCAGCCCATCCATTTATTTTTTCATATCCAGAGTGCAATTTTTCCTTGGACCTTGGCTTGAGACAGATAGTGACACCTGAGAGAACCTCAAGCTGCATTTATTAAAAAAAATGTAATGTGATTCATGTAACCTACTGCTGGACTTTATTTGCGGTAAAAGACTGCTGGTGCTTCACTCAGTGAGATCATGTGGGGGTGAGAAGTCTTATCCGCAGCATATTAGTCCAGTTTTTTCTGTCTCCCTTGCAATGAATTTTACCTGTTTTGCAGTTGCAGACTGTGGAGTTGCTTCATAGGCAGGGCAAATCTTGTCTGCACATGTTAGTTCAGGGTTTTTTTTTAACTGCTGCTTGCAATGAATTTTGCCACTTTTATTAGGTAGCCCCACCCATTTATTTTTCATATCCAAAGTGCAACTTTTGCCTTGATTGAGAAAGATACTGACACCGCAGGGAATCACAAGTGGCATTTAGGAAAATGTTTCAAGTAATTATACAATGGCCAACACTGATATGCTGAAGCCTGCTGCAGGAGCTTACTTGTCTTACTTGTGCTCCATCTGTAGTATTGCCTTTCCCTCAAGAAAAGAAAACATGTGCTGAAACAGGCTGCCAGACTTAACTTGCAGTTGTATCAGATCAGGAGGGGGGAGACAAAGATATTGGACAAAGATACTGACTGATGACAAACAGAGGTGATCGCAAGCAGCATTTATAAGTAACTAAGTTATATTGTAACTAACATACCATTTCTGCAGCTGTGTGGCTGGTTATCACAATTTCTGTGGCAGGCACTGATTTCTGCAGTCAGCACTGGTTTCTGCAGACATTGCTGCAGTCATGTAATCATGGTAAACATGGAGCTCTGGTCATAGTAATTTCTTCTGCAAAATTACCCCTTTCTTCCAGAATTGTCTCAATCAAGGCATACATAATATCTGAACTCACTTTATTGCTTTTCCCTCCCACCTTTCATCTAATTTTTTGGACTCAATTCCCAAATTAGGTTCTATGGTGATTCTTAACTTAGTAGGTATCTTCTTATAATGGAGATACTCTCCCAGTGTTATCCCTTGCCATTCAAATTTAAGATCACGTCTACACTGTAATCCCAATTTCTGGTTGACTTCCTTATCTGAGGTCCCTACTTCAAAATTGTTTGTACCCCTTATTGCTGTCAATAGTCAGCTGGGCTGCAGCATTCTGGACCAGCTGCAGGTATCACATCAAACTTCCAGACAACCCAATGTGCAAAGTGTTTCAGTAGTCAAGCCTAGAGGTGACAAAGGTGTGGATGGTCATCACCAGTTTGGCTGGTGCCAGATGCAGTTTAATCCTGGCAATGCTGTATAGGTGGTAGAAGCTTGGACAACTGCTGACACCTACTGTTCTAGCATCAGCTTGCAGTCTAAAATGATCCCCATTTTCTTTACCACATCCACAGCTTGGAGTGGCTGGGTGTGCAACAAACAAAGTCTCACCAATCCACCTGTCATTGCTGACCCCGTCAACCCTGTTCAACAATCATAACCTCCATCTTCCTTGGGTTGAGACCCACCTAATTGGAGGCCATTCAATCATTAATCTCAGCAAGACATTGCCCTGACACAAAAGCAGCTTGAGCCTCTTTAGGAGCATATACAGAGAAAACAATACAGGGGGCAAGGATAGAGCCTTGTGGAACACCACAGGTGAGTGCACATGGTTCAGAGATGTAATTTACTAGAACCACCTGCTGCATTCTCCTGGCTATGTTGGACTCAGACTTGCACAAAACTCTGCCAGATAGACTCACATAATTCCTCAGGTGATCCAGTAGCACCCCATGGTCTTCTGTGTGAAACATTAATGAGAAATCTAAAGAGATCAATGTAGAGCAATATCCTCAATCACTTGCCATGAGGAGATCATGTGTCATCCTAACAAATGCAGTTCTCATGCTGTGATGGGACTGAAATCCCATCTGGAGAGGCTCGTAGATGTCATATTCTTCCAGATTCTTACTACTGCTAGTTACTTAGTGTACTTTGACAATACCCCATGAAGGTCTGCAATGCTTTATGGCTGCATTAAACTGATTTGTGCAAAGTAGCTACACAAGAACACATTTAATTTAAAGTGCAAGCAAGAGGATTTTTGGTATTCATATGACTGTGAACATTATAAAGTGTTGAGATTTTATATAATTAAACATATTCACTTTTTGAATTACTGAAATTATATTAACATATTGTAGCAGTATTTATTTATTTTTTGTTGACAAAAAAATGTAAGCATATAGTTTATTATTAAGATTGCATTTATGGCTCCCTTAGATTCATCATCAGTGTATTTTTTATTTCCTCAAATATTATAAAAAAAACAGCTTTTATTAAAAATGGTGTAATTAAGGACTCAAGTCAATAAAGATGGCCCCAAAAAGCAACATATAAAAATCTGTTATGGTTGTATTTTGACTGTACCAACTAGAGTAATTCTGTAAAAGTATTAGGTTTACGCTACAACAAAATTTCTGATAACAAATAATACAGCATCACAACAATGCATTTAATTTATTCATGCTGGGCATGACAAGTGAGCAAGATCTTTTAAAAATATTAAAACTGTGCATCTCAGTTCAGGAAATAAATAAAATGAAACAAATGTGCAGTGTTTTTCTAAAAATTTCATTAATACGAGATGTAGAAATGGTTCATTACTGTATACTGTATGTTAAAGGAAAACTACACCATCATATCCTGCAAACTGTATTTATTTCCTCGTCAACAGACAACTCATTTTGTAAAGCTGTTGTGGATATTTATGATTGCCTTAGTTTATTTTCACTGTTCATACTTGTCCCTTGGGTCTCCATTTTCTTGCTGTTTAAATCTCATTGTCCCTGAGAGCTGTGTTAGCATATGAGAACATGTTGTATCAGCACCCTTTATACTCCACAGCATGCCTTTCTGCTTAAATATATTTTAACAAAACAAGTTGCAGTAAGGTGTGAAATAGTTAATTTACTCAGCTTTTCAAACTGTCCGAGTTATAATGCAGATTGTTTTCCCTTTAAACTGCATTCATTCTGTTTGTTTACAAAGTTTTTTTTTTTTAGGCTATTTGTACTTACAGCATAGAGATAGGTGGTACATCTAAGTAATGTGACATCATTTTTTCATATGCTAATACAGCTCTCATAGACAATGAGATTTCAACAATCATAAAATGGAGGCCAAAAGGATAGTTACAATGGATTAGCATGAACAGTGAAAACAAATAGGGACTAGCATGAACAGTGAAAAAAAAAAAACTAAATAATACATGTATATCCCCATAAGTAACAGGAAAAGAGTTGTCTGTTGACATGGACGCAAAAAAAAAATGTATTAAATCTGAGGATGTAGTTTTCCATTAAGAAATACTGCTGCTTTCAATTGAAACATTATTATTTTTTATATCAAGTTTCTTGCTTTTCTAACAATGAGTATACACATGACATTTAAAAGGCTATGCCTACAGTTCAGTGGGTGGGAGCTACCAGCCACCACCCTCCATTGGCTATTTAAGTCACCTTCCAAGAGCCTCATTCAGAAGCAGTGTTTCTTTCCATAACCAGAGATTCTGTCACCCCACTCCCTCCCCCCTTTTCTCTCTCCATGTATCTTTGGCACTTTTCCTCTGGCTTGTGGGCTTTAGGTTCAGTTTGTGCCATTAGCGACTTTCTAGGGTAGCATTTTTTCTGCCTTTTCTGGCTGTAGCTTGTACTTACATAGATACATAGATACATAGACAGTGTCGGCAGATAAGGGCCTATGGCCCACCTAGTCTGCCCATTTGAGCTTGTAAGTTAAGTTTGTTTTCCTAGAAGTCTATTTCCCCTTACCCCTGACCTCTAGAATTCCTTTATGTCTATCCCATGCATTCTTAAATCCTGTGATTGTTTCAGTCCCCACCACTTCCTCTGGCAGGGTGTTCCACTTGTCCACCACCGTTCTGTGAAGAAATTCTTTCTCATGTTTCCTCTGAATCATCCTCCTCCAACTTCATCCCATGCCCTCTAGTCCTGAAACATCTTTTCGCTTAAAAATAGTGTTTTCCTGCACCCTGTTCCTCTCTGTAAGATACCTGTATGTCTCTATCATATCCCCTCTCTCCCTCCTCTCCTCCAGGGAGTACATGTTCAGTTCCTTCAACCTGTCTTCATAGGACTTGTGATGCAACCCATGCACCATCTTTGTTGCCCTCCTCTGAACCTTATTTCTTACTTCCTTATTTTCTTTCAGGTGGTTACTCCTGATGTACTCATGTCTTCAGGTAACTCCTGTGTTTGTTTCTGTTTTGGTTCTTGGTGTGCTTACTAGTTCCACAGTGTGTCCCACATGTGTTATTCTGCTTTTTTGGCTGTGCTATCTAAGTATTTTCTACAGTACAAGTCACATTAAACTGTTTCTTGAACTCAGTTGTTTAACATTTTTCAGTGGGTTGCTTAATGTGGGCATGGGGTCATACTGCCGTATGACAAAACCACATTGCTGAAAATGCCACAGCGAAACAGCACCACACAAAAACAGAGTCAAGCAAAACAGAGACCTGTTCTGCACATTGCACCCATTGACAACAATGTCTTTATTTTTTTTTTGGCAGAGGGGGTTTCACCCCCCCACCCTCATAACTTAAGTAATAAACTCCAAGGGGGATGGACTTCGGGGATGTGGGAGAAACTCGAGAAGGGAGAAGTCTAAATTTTTAAAAACAAAACATGCCAGCAAACGTTGCAGCAGGCGAGACCTGGGAGGAAACAAACCATGGTCCCAAGTCTCCCAACTGCACCATGTGCTGTTGCTCAAGCCACTCCACTAAGGGAGCAGCTCAACCAGGCACCCAGCACATGGCACTGTCTCATCTTCTTACATCAGTGTGCAGCAACAGGGATAGTGGTAAATCTATATCACTATTCTACCCCTGCCACTGTGATTTCATGTGCTGCATGTACAGTGCAGTTAATACAGCACTGTCTTACATGCACAGTATTGATCCAGCACCTTTAATGTGTGCACTAATCATTGCACTGCATTAATAAAAGTTTCCTAGTGGCTTATCTCTGGGTGATTTTTTACTTCAGCTTACTTTGCAGATCTCAGAATTATCTTATTCAGTGCAGTGCAATGTTCAGTGCACACATTATGCAACTCATAAAAAATGCTTAAATACTGAGTTGGAACACGATTTCACTATATACAGTACTACCGTGTGCATCCTAGCCTCTCTGTAAAACAGTTACTGTACAGTACATTCTCTCTCTCACCACAGAGCCACAGTTGGGTGTGTGAAAATGAAATTAAAGAAATAAATAATTAAAATGTGGTGGTGTGGACATATCAATTAAATAAAGCTACAGTACTGTGCTGTACAAATCAGAGCATCATCTACCCTGTATATACTGACTTACAGGTTGACTGTTCTCGGAGATGTGACTCTCCATGCTGGTGCTACTATACTACCTCAACTCTCTCTAACTACAGCACTCTAAGTAAATAAACACTAAACTATAGTCACTAAATAAAAATTTTAAGCAGTTGTTGGGTGAGATACATTGTCTGTCACTGAGATTCAGGTATGGGTGTGAGCAGGAACAAGTGAGCAGTTGGGTAGGTGAGAAGCATGAAAGCAAATTTGTGAAGTAGAGATTTAAATTACTGAATGATTTTGTTACAAACTATAAAAGCATCAGGGGGCACAGACATTTCATAACTTGTGCATGCATGAGTAATATGCAGTGTCAGTTCAATATGTAGCAGAGGCATAGGACAGTGGCTATTGGCATTCAAACTCAGAGTTAATAAGTACTGAATTTCAAATGCATTTGAAAATGTGGAGCTGAAGGGCATTTACAGTGACTGAATGTGCACTTCATGTGCATGGCATGAGAGTTGACATTTGGTTGAAATGGAGTTTGTAGTTTAAAGAGCAACTTATACAATTTCTGCTACATTGCAGAATTAGAATAAGAATACCCCCAGTAAATCTCATGCAAAAAAACTAGATCTCTACATTACTTCATTTTAAAGATATGAGCTATTTTGTAACACTGATTTCACTTCCTGTCCAAAAAAGCCTGTCAGTGAAAAGCTGATGATGATATCATCTCTGGAACTCACAGTCTAGTACTTCCTGTCAGCAAGCTTATAGGACCTGTGTCTCCAAAATTCTAAAGATCATGGACAATGGGGATAATGCTGTTTTGAAACCTTAGTAGCAGTTTCTAATTTAGCCATCCCAATGTTTTCTCCCTGTCAGGTTTTTTTTTTTTTCACCCACATTCAGGCTCATCTATGTTCTGCTCTAAATTAGAATGATCATTTTACCAGAGCTAACATTTCCACCCCTAGTAGGAATTAACACATATAAGGTCCCTATTACAACTTATTGTAAAGCAGACACTGACAAACAGCAGTGAAGTTACAAACATTGTAACACTAGCAGCACTACAACTTCCTAACAGGCACAGTAGAGTAGCACTCCAAATGGCATCAGCAGTCTGGAGGCATGCTGACTCAGCATCCAGCAACCTTAGAGTCACTGTCTGTAGGTCAAAACAGCCTAACTGGGAGAACACATTGGGCTGGCTAAATTAATAACTCCTTGTAAGGTTTTATAGCAGCATTGCCTCTCTCACCCCCATTGACAAGGACATGGAATAATTGTTTTAATGTGCCACCTTTAGACATCACCTCAATTGAATGATAGGTGTGAATGATCTCAGCTTTTCACCACATCAGAAACTTATTCACCCACAAACCTCACAACAGTGTGCTATGAACCAGCATTCAGCAAGCCTGGTAAAAAGGTCCACAACAAAAAGGCACCCACAAACAATTGTTAGCTTTGTTATAGAACCTGATACACACATAGTTTTTGAATCAATGTTTATTGAATGGTGCTACCTGTTGTACTTGTGGAAACCATTGCACATGATCTTTTCAACTTTGGGGAAACATGTCATATAAGTTTACTGACAGGAGTACTAGACTGTGAGTTCCTGAGATGACATCAGCAGCAGATCTTCACTGAAACAGGCTTTTTTGAATAGGTAGTAAAATCAGGGTTACAAAATAGCTAATAACTTTGAAATGAAGTAATGCAGAAATCTAGTTGCTGGTATGCGATTTACTGATGGTATGCTTATTCTAATTCTGCAATGTAGCACTTTTGGCCAGAGTGATGTCAGTTGCTCTTTAAGCATTTAGAATTACCATTGCATTGTCAGCATATGAAATCAATGCCAGAGCAGTGAGCTGGAGGAACAGTTTAATGTGACTTGTACTGTACTTGTTATTTATAGCAAACCACATGCAAAGCTCCTCATAGTTCTACTGCATTCCTCCTCAATTGATTTCTCCTGGCTTCTTATCAAGGCAGCTGCTCACATTTCTGCTCTTTCACTTCAGTTAGTTTTACCTTAATTTAGTGTGTATACAGCTTCCAGCCTTTCCTGCTTGAGGCTGGGTTTTAACAGTCATTTTGACCTTTTATATATGTTCAATTTTAGTATATTTTCAGTCATTGCACTCTCCATCAGCATCAGTCATTCTGTTCAGAAGTCACCATTCAGTCAGAAAACTTCCCTCAGTTCTTGCACTGTGTGAAGGCATTCTCGATCACCTTGAAATCTTCATTTTGAGGGCAGGTCCCTTGTTGGGTGGTGGTCCATCTCTTTAGGCTACTTGCCTCCTGCAGCAAATCCAAGCAGTCCCACTGATTCATAAGGTTCAGTGCTCTGGGAGAAGCTTTAGTCATGCAGATCTTTGATTGCAGTACCATGTAGTGTAGCATTTAAGACTTCAGCTGCCAGAGGGTGGACCCCTAAGCCCACAGCAGTTTCTTAGCTGCACAGACCACATCAGCAGCACCTCTGAAAGCTATTCTGCCTGTGTCTGCCTAAGGTCCACCTAGCCTCCATACGTAACCCCTTTTTTTTTAGTTTCCAGTGGAGGTTAAACCGCCTTACCACCTCGAGGCTGGGTGATAACCTTTAAGTAGTTGCTACTCAATTAATTCCATATTTTGATGGGTGGACTCCTTCATGAGGTACTTCCTTTAGCTGCAGAAATTGACTTGTGGCACACCACAGTATTATCCCTCTAAATGGAAAGAGAGAGAGAGAGAGAAAGAGAGAGTTATGTCCCCAAAACATCCCTGAATTTGAACTCTAAATTAGCAAATCTGAGCTGTCATGGTAATAGGTTCCCATGCCATGAGAGATGCCAGCCAAGGCCACAGATCTTCAGAGATTTCTTCCATGAAAGAGTTATCTCCTGAGTCACAAAGGCAACAATATACTATTTATATCCAATTGTAGTGTTCACTGTAGTAATAAGAGATCCACTGTGAGTTGGGATTGAAAGGTAACTCACTTTATCCTACAATTGTGCCATTTCCTCTCTCCCTGAGGAGGGCAACCAAATGATGAGGGGGTTGTACAAGAAGCCATATGAGGAAAGGTTGCAGGAACTCAATATGTACTCCCTGAAAGCAAGCAGAGTTAGAGGGAACATGGTTGAAACCTACAAGTATCTCACAGTAGTGAACAAGGTGCTAGTGTAGGGTCAATTTCAGAGAAAGGAAAGCACAAGAATAAGGGGTCATGCAATGACGTTATGAGGGGGGGGAAAGTTTAGGACAGATGTGTAGAAATACTTCTTCATAGAAAGGGTGGTGGATGACTGGAACAGCCTGCTAGAGGAGGTAGTGGGGTAAGACTCTGAGGAGCTTCAAGCAATCATGGGCTAGACTCAGGGACATATTGGCTAGAGGAACAAGGGAGGGAGGGAGGGAATGACATGCGTGACCAGCTAGGGTCAGTGGTACTGGAATAGGCATGGACAAGGGGCAGACAGGATGGACTTAGAGGTTCCTTTTTGCCAACAACATCTATGTTTCTATACTTCTATGCTTCCTTCTGGAAGTCATCACTCTGTCTACTACAGTATCAGTCATTACCAGCTTTATCTGTCTGTCATTTCTCTAATCAGTCTCGGTGTTCACCACCTGTTTCACCATTCTTTTTGGGTTCCATCCTAAGGCACTTTTAACATAAAGGAATTATGTTCCAGCAGCACCTCTAAGGGTGGAACCTTCCTCAAGAGTGTTCTTTTGCCTTCATGGTAACCTGACAGGATGGTAGTCATTTAGGAAACATGGAGTGTAAATGGCAAAAGTATCCATGTATAACAGTCTAACAACTTTTTTCAAGTAACCTCCAGACTATAAACATGATTGCACATGCATACCTCCTCCCTTAGGTTGCATAGGCACATTGAATTAAAAAGCTATGTTTGCAGTTCGGTTAGTGGGATCAAACAGCTACACACACCTCCATGAGATATTTAAGCCAGCTTCCTCCATCCTCATTCGGCAGCACTATTTCTTTTCCCCCACAATCCTCCCCTCCTCCTCCTCCAGCAGTGCACTTCTCTCCTCAGGGCTCCTTCCTAATGTACTGAGAGCCTAAGTACCATTACCCTAAGGGAGTTATGTTTCTGCAGCACCTCTAGGTTGGAATCCTCCTCAGGAAGGTTCTTATGGCTTCACGGTACCCTGACAGGGTGATATATCTTTGGGACAGAGAGTGCACATGGCCAAAGTATCCCCATATAACAGTCAAACAACACATTCAACTATTCTCCAGACTATCAACACTGTTGCCCAAGGATAATTAGTACTTAGGTTGCCTGCATGCATTGAATCATTATTTATTTAAAAGTTTTGCCCAGAAAAGGCACACTGAGCTGTAAACAGCTGGGTTTCCACTGAGATGCTACATATGGCTTCAATCAGAATTTCAAAAATTACAGCTTTGGTTAAAATGAAATCATTTTCAATCAAATGTTGAAAAAAAAATCCAACTCTGTTGTTCAAATTCTAGCCTGACAGGTTACATCTAAGAGCACTTGAATGTCACTTATGTTGAGCTATGTATACACATGAATACTTTTGCATTGGGCATATTGGGTAGACTATACTTCATCTTTTCATATACATGCAAACAACAAAACTTCCAGAACTAATTCTAAATTGGTTATGCTAACCTGTACTAAACACTGTCTAACAATTCAAAGCCAAAATAGCAGATCTTTTCCAGTATTATTGCTTGAAGATGAGTATGGCAGTATAGTTTACAGAAATGCCTCTTAAACACAACTGCATAGATTGGATCCCATATTTGACAAAGTGTGTAGGTTTATTCATGACCTTCCCAAGGGCAAACATAATTGTGTTCTTTATAATGGTGTCAAAATTTGACCCAAGAAAGCAAAAGAGATTATAGCTTGATAAATCCGATGCAAATATGTTCAAAGCCTAGCACTTTCCTTGGCTGATTACATATTAGAACATAACAATGACCACAATTTAAAGCAGCAGTTCATCTCATAGAGAACATTTTATACTAATACCTTTTTATTGCATTTTTGAATGCCATTTTCTAGTGTCTTGTAATATTCCCTTTGTATTCTGTTTTTGAATCTGCTGTAGTATTTGTTTTTAAAATAAATGAAGTGATCCATTAAATATAAAAACATAACTGCTGAAGGGAAAAAGAGACCAAGGGTTCATTGGGTCTTCCTGTACTGTAGTACATAACTCCACTGACCTACTGAACTGGTGGATTGTCTCCCTCTTTCCACAATCCCCTACCCCTCAATCCTGTGTTGTGCCCCCAGGGACCATGAGTCCCCTGCTCTGTCCCAGCCATGTTCAAGCATGTTTTGGAAGCTTCCCACCAAAATTCCACTGGCCATCTCTTCCACAGTTCTATCACCCTTTATGGTAAACACAATTTCCTATATTTCTCTTGAACTGGCCACCCACCAACCTCCACTCATGCCTCCTAGAGACTGCTACCCTATTCCTTACAAACTGGTCCTTGCAGTTCACTCTGTTTATAATCCTAAGAAACTTGTTTGTTTCTGTAATGTCTCCCCTCTTGTGCCTGGCCTCCAGCAAGTATATATTTAAAGCCACCAGTCATTCCTCATGGGAGCCACCTTGCTGGCCCTGCATCTTCTTATCGACCCTCAATTGCACTAACTTCAGTCTGTCTGTCTGTGTCCTTCCTCTGGTGTGTACTCCAGAACTAAGCACAGTATTAGAGATGAGGCCTCACCAAGGATCTGCATTGGGGCAATATTTTGTCACTTCTCCCACTATGGAAACCTTCTCCCTCTATATTCCAACATTCTCAATGCCTTGGTAGAGGCTTTATTACAATGACTCATTTGGTTGAGGGAGTCACTGATTATTGCCTCCAGATTCCTCTCTTCTGCTGAAGTGGCCAGCCTAACTCTGACCAGTCAGTATTTCATGTGTGGGTTCTGTCTTCCTAAGTACATCACCTTGCACTTCTTGGCATTAAATCTCACTTGTCACATTTTAAGTAATCTCCAAAGGTTTTTTAGGTCCATCTGGAGTACTTGCACCACTTTTTCATGGTCTACCTGTCACAGAGCTTTGTGTCATCACCAAACTGATGCAACTGGTCCTGGGTACCTTCGCCAATGTAACTTATGAGCACATTGAATAGGACAGGTCCCAGGACTGATCCCTGTGCCACCTCACTCATGACCTACCTGTCCCCATTCATTGCTACCATCTGTTGCCTCCCTTCAAGTCAATTTCCTGTCCTTCTGATTAAACCCTGTTCCATTCCCAAGTTATCCAACCTTTCAGCAGCCCCGTGTGGTACCAAATCAAAGGCTATGCTGAAGTAGAAGTAGAGCAAATCTGTCACCTGTCCTTTGTCTATCCCCTTAGTGACCCAGTCTAAAAACATATCAGGTTGGTCTGGCATAACCTCCCTGACACAAACCAATGCTGCTTGCTGTCCTGCAGTCCATTATCCTCTAAGTAGCCAAAAAGTTTAATTTGACAATGGACTCTATCAGCTTACCTTTCAAAGAGTTAAGACTGACAAGGCTGTAGTTGCCTGGATCATCCCTGTCTCTCCCATGGAGTGGTATCACATCAGTGGATCTCTACTTCACGGGCACCATTCCAAACTTCAGTGAGTCATTAAATACTTGAGTTGTGAATACCATCAATTCAGCAGCCAACTCCCTAAGTACCAGTGGGTGCTGGCCCTCTGGGCCCAGTGCTTTATCTAACATGAGGGCTTCCAGTCCCTGCCTCATCTGGTCTACTATTATCTCTACCCTGCCAATTTCCTGAACCCCTATATGGTGGCCTTGAAATCACTCTCCAGTAGATGTCCATCACCTTTGACCATAAATATTGCTTAGAAGCAATGTTTCAGTACATTTATTTAATTCAAAGGTTTTACCAGGAAAGACATACCGCACTGATAACAGCTCATTTCCAGATGCATCCTGGGAGGATGGATGATGGGGAGTAACAATACAAGATGTGCAAGTGAAATAACATACAGTAGAGTGCAAAAGTAATAAAAATACAATGCAATATAATAAAAATACAGTACAATAAAAGTAAAAGAAAAATGCATTGCAGTTCTGCAGTGATGAATGTACAGGTAGTCAGGGTACGCAAACTAAAGATATATGCAATGCAAATTAAGGTAAAAGTGCAATCCAGTACTGGTAGCAAGTGGCAGGGAAGGAATGGATTACAACCACCCAGCTTACAAGGTGTGAGAGAAATCAATGCCAGTTCAGTAAGGTAGACAGAGGAGCAAAACATTACCAGATGTGAATAACTGATATGGATCAGTTTAGAGCCAAACCATACCTCTCAACTGTCCCTGATTTTCAGGGATGTCCCTGATGTTGCCTCAAAATTTTACTGTCCCTCCTAAAATTTGTGTTTCCATGGCTAAACAGTGGAAATTGTTAGCACAAAATAATGTCAGGCATTAAAGTTACAGACTTGTTCTTCCTTAGAAAATGCATTTTACACTAAGCCCCATATTCTAAAAGCCATGCCCCCTGGGTCTGTGTGGTGGCTGCTTGTGTTTGTCTGTGTCTGTAGCTTAGTTTTTGTGGATTTACATGTTTTTCTGTTTGTGGTAACTATACCATTCTTGCTCACTACATCCGTGAAAGTCTCCTGGACTGGATTTCTGCAAAAAAATCATCATCAGGTATCTTTATCTTCATTTTAAAATCAACTTTTTGGAAGTTATCCCAAGCAAAACATAAGTGAAGCAACTACATCTGACAACCTTGGTGACTCTGGGTCCTGCTGGAATCCACACTTTCGTCTGACCTGCTCCATGATCTGTATGTGGGCTTTTCAGCAACCTGTTTGAATGACAAAGAAGCATACTGACAAAGGGATTTCACATCCTGCATATGTGCAGGCACAGTTAATCACCTCCAGGAATTTTAACATTTCAGTGACTCTGGACCTCAGCTGTTGATCATTCTTTTGGCTTTTGACTTATCCACCAGGTACCTATCTGCAAGCGACTGGGTGCAACTGACAAGCTACAACAAGGAAAAATGGGCATATCATCCTCTATTACTAACAATCTCATTGCTCTGGGTCCCTAGCGCCTGCAATGGTCCAAACCATAAGCCTCAGAAGTGTAATTCTATTGACTGCAGTACAGCAACTGTCTCTTAAACTCCTACTCCTCTTCCTCTTGATATCAGGAAGTGTCCACTCAAATCCTGGCCCTGTCTCCTACAGTACAACAAAGCCTGCCAAAATGGAGGGGCTCAAAATTGCTACTAAACATCTGCAGTCTCCCCAAAACTGGCCTCCCTTCAAATCTTTGCCAGCCAGCACAACCTGGATATCCTTGCCATCGTCAAACTTGGCTGACACCTAATACACGGATCATGCCATCTCTATACAAGGCTACAAGATATTCAGGCTGGATGGACCTCGAAAGGGGTGGTGGGTGTGCAATCTACATAAGGTCTACCTCACCTGTCTCCCTGGTTCTTACCCCACCACAGAAACCTCAGTGCAACTCCTCCCTATCAAGATACTACTTGGTGCCCAAAACAAAGTCCTCACAATTGCTGCTGTCTATATCCCACCAAAAGATCCTGATTCTGGCCTACAGGCTGTCCTCGAGTTTGTAAGTACACAACCTTCTGACATCGAACTCCTTCTCCTTGGGAACTTTAATATAAATTGGCTTGCTCCTGATGCAGGGTCAAACAAAGATGTTATCCTAGCAGCAAATTTAACACAAGTGGTAAACTCCCCTACCAGGAAAAACTACAAATCAGGGACCAGCACCCTCAGTGACTGGATCCTTACCAACCACCCTACCCGTATAACCAATGTAAGTGTTCTCCCTGACTCGCTCAGTGATCACTCTCCAATAATATGTACCTGGACAAATAAGTTTTGTAAGCCGCCTCCAAAAACCATCTATAGCAGAGTCCTACCTTATGGCAACCTTATTCATCTCAAGACCTGTCTTAGGCAGATAGACTGGTCCTTGATTTACAAAACTCAAGATGTTGACCTAGCCCTTGATTACTTTATTTCTACTTTCAACACTGCCTGTGACACCTATGCACCAGTAAAAAAGCGCAAAATCAAAGCACTTACAAATCCCTGGCTCACAGCGAGCTGATTGGCACAACTCAAAGTAGGGATCACCTCTGGGCCACTGCAAGAGCTACTGGCACTCTGTCGGACATTCAAAAGTATAAACAGGCTCGTAACCACTGTACTAAACAGATCCACTTGATGAAGAGCTCCTACTTCAAGAATGCCCTCTCCAACTTCTGAGGCGAAGGAAATCCTTCTGGGACAACATAAAAGAATATCATGGGTCAGCAGTCCAAATCCTCTCTCCTACAATAATGAATGTGGATGGAACCACTACATTAGACCCAGAGATCATTCCAAACACCCTAAATGATACCTTCCACGGACCTTAGTGGTGTCCTCTCATCTGATTTCTTCACTGATTCTGACCCTCCAATTTCTGCTTCTACTACTGCCTCTCAACCAAACCACCTTCCATTTCAAACTAGTAAAAGGCACATGAAGTCTATAAATATGTAAAGAAGGCCATTTCTAAGTCCCGAGCAAGTAGCTAAGCACTATTGGACCTTAAACTTCTGTCCTCACTCTAGAGGAGTACTGCTCCCCCTCACAAAATGTTCAATCTCTCCTCTGCTACAGCCAATTCCTAGGAAATGAAGCTGCAGTTGTCACTCCGGTGCACAAAAGTGGTGATAAGTCACTGCCTAGTAACTATCGCCCGATATCAATACTACCACCTCTCTAAGGCCCTTGAACGCTGGTGGCGGACCAACTTTCAGACTACCTGGAAAAGCACAACATCCTATGCACTCAGCAGCATGGATTTAGGAAAGGGCACAGCACATCGACTGCCCTACTTGAATTCTCAGGAGCAATCCACAATGCCATGGACAAAGGAACCTAACTGGAGCAGTCTACATTGACTTAACCAAGGCATTTGATACAGTTCACCATGCCTACTTATCAAACAACTACTATCCCAAGGGCTCTCGGGTCCTGGTGACTGGGTAAAAATTACCTTGCTCAGCGCTCTCAATCTGTAAAGTAGCTGGAGTTCTCTCAGACTCAAAACCGGTTAGCTCAGGAGTTCCCCAGGGATCCATCCTGGGCCCCTCCTTCAAGCCTTTTCCTAAACTCCCTCCCAAATCCTGCCCTGAACAAATAATCCTCTATGCCGCGATGCCATGATTCTTGCTACTCATAAAGATCCGAACCTCTTACGTCTCAACCTTCAGCATGCTTTTTCCAAGTTGAGATGTGGTTCCTTGAACATAAGCTGGTTCTAAACCACAAAAAAACTAAATCCATGCTCTTCTCTAACCCGCAAAACAAGAAACAGCAAGTCCCACTCACCATTAATACATACCTAGGAAATACCCTTGAACAAGTGCCAATTTTCAAATATCTTGGAATCAACTTTGATCAAGGCCTAACCTTTGCAACTCACATTGATAGTACAGCTAAAACTATTAATCAGAAAATTGGGATTCTGTATTGGAACCGACAGCTTCTTACCCATTCTGCACTGAGGATTGCCATCCAGTCCTCTATCATCTCAGTCGTTGATTATGGCTTAGTTATATACGGATCTGCCACTACTACAGCACTTAGTCGCATTACAACATCCCTAAATAAGGCCTGTCGGTTGCTCACTGGTGCACACCGATGTGCCCACACATGTGAACTCTATGCTGATTCAGGTTGGTTGCAACTCTCAAACCGGATAAAGTACCTTACCTGCCTGATGGTGAAAAAATCCACTCTGGGCCTCACTCCACCCTGTATCCAAGACCTGTTATGCCCGAGCGCTAGCACCCGTTTTACCAGAAGATCAGAACACCAGCCTCTCCAAGTCCCCCGATGCTGGACTTCTCAGGGACAAAGATCATTTGCCTATCATGCCCCCAGCTGGCTAAATGCCCTCAGCACTCATATTACTGCCTCCACCTCTCTAGGTATTTTCAAATCAAGGCTTTTCTCTCACCTTGCCACCTCTAGCTCCTGCGACTGCCCTGATTAAACCTCCTATTTTCTCACTACCCACCCTGTCCCATTATTTGACAAATACATGTTTGGGAAACCTTTTCTCCTGCTATTGTCTGCTCCCCACACCTTTCACTTACCCTCTCTGTTCTGGACTTTTTCCCTATTTGTTTCTCCTAATCTGGCATGACCTCTTTCTTGTAATAATAATGTGATTATTGATATCTCCTCCTTTTGCACAAATGATTTGATATGTATTTGTATATGTTTTCGTGCTCTTGACACAACACAAATTGTTGTGTTATCTATGTAACCTTTTGTACTGTACCTAATTGATGTGGAACCTTTGTAAAAGAGCCTCTGGCTCAAAGGTAGTAATTCCTAGAACAATAAACTAAACTACCAGCTTTCTGGGTGGATATATCTAATTTTGAAGATGTGTCCCTGATCTTGGTCCTTTGTCCCTGATTTTTTTAAGCCTTGTCCCTGATTTATGAGGCAGGAGGCTGAGAGGTATGAACCACACAGACTGGGGCCTAGGATGTAGGAAAATGCTTGAAGCTGGGGGGGTAGGGTGGCATCAACAAAAAACATGAAGGGGGACACACGAGGTAATGAACAGCTGTAAGAAAGGGAAGTAAAGTCATGCAGAAGGGACCTGAAGGACAAGACTGAGTGACTAGACAGAGAAGAGAGGACCAAAGCCTAGGAAAACTGTATGAGAAGGCAGTTTGACCCACAGATGTTTTCCTGGAGGGGAAGGAGAAGGAATAGAAGCAGTGTTCCAGAGGTGGTAGGATGATGAAAGGGGAGATAAGACTTCCGAAAGTAAGAAGGCAGACAGCAGGTCTAGAATTTGGAGGTGAAAGTGTCATAGTGGGAGAGGCATCTAGCTTCAAGGGACGGACAGGAGGAGGAGGAGTGGAGAGAGCAGTGGTGTGCATGAGGAGGGCAGTCTAAGGTAAAATGGAAGAAATAATGAAAGACAGAGGCCAATGTGGCAAGGTCGTGACTTGAAAGCTGTGCTGTAGACAATAGATAGTCAAAATGTGGAAGATAATTTTCATGGCTAGCTCTTGATGGGCAAAAAGTGGGTTGCTGGCTTTGTTCCTACATAGAAAACTCAGTGTGGGGTGGAGCTTTGAGGTACAGTAGATACCATCAATGTGTGCAGAGAAGTTGAGGTGATGGTTCAGGTAGACCCCAAGTCACTTAAAGGAGGAAAAATCCTCAGTCATAGTAGCATCAAGGGTGGGGAAGGAGGGGAGGGGAAAGAACCTGGCAAGCCTCAACTGTGAGCCAAATGTCACAGAGACCATTTTCTTAGCATTACGGGCAAGAAGGCTGGACTGTAACCAGTGCTAAACACTGTCAAAATCCTGCCAAAGATGGACAGCAAGATCAGCAGCAGAGGAACTGGAAGGAAACCGCACAGTGTTGCATATGTACATGTGGATGGACACAGAGGAACAGGCTGACAGGAGGTCATTTAGGAATACAGAGAAGTGTATGGGGCCTAGGACAGAACCTTTGTGAATGCCTGCTCAGTGTGTGTGTGTGTGAGGGGGGGATGTCTCTGAAATGGATAGCTTGCTTCTTACCCTCAAGGTAGGAGTGGAACCAGCTGACTGTGGAGGATGAGATCCCAATTGCCTTATGTGGCAACATGACAGTTCATCCCGGGCAGTTCATCTTGCAACAATGCACCCCATCACATTAGCTCCAACCAGGGGTCAACCTTTACTTTTTTTTGCACTAGCCAGCTGGGCTAGTGAACCAGAGCTTGCACTAGCCTGCAGAAGTTTGCAGTAGCCTGCAGTCAGTATGGTTAAGAGTGATTTATTAAATGAAAGACAAAATCACATTTGTCCTGCCAACAATCTGGACACCTACCAACTGATTTTGCACTGTGCCTTTAACTGCAAACTGCACATACACCATGTTGGCTTCTGTGACTAAAGAGTCAGTGGTTCTGTCACTGATGACTGAAATTAACTTTGTTCCCATAATTTTTTCTCGTAGCATCATGTGTTCAACCTTGGCTACATAGTGGATAAAATTGCTAAACTAATATCTAGCCTTTTCATATCATCAGTTAGACAAGTGAACAGTCGGGCATCATAGAAAGGCAACCAAAAAATGGACCTGTAAGCTAGGACTTGATAAAAAACAATACTTTTATTGTGTTCCAAGCTAAAAGCAGCAGCCGTCACTCCTGCCTCGTATGCAGACGTACGTTTCACGTCATAAAGACGCTTTCTCAGTATATAACATACATCACATAAGGCCCAACTTAAATAGGTAGGATTCTTAAAGATATAGCACCAACAAACAAGTATCTGTAACAGTACAATACATACAATAAGTATAAATGAGCCAGGTCAACAGCTTATAAAGTCCATACAATTACATTGGTATACAGAAAAAACAACAACCACTTAAATAAACCAAGTTCTCCTACCTAATTTCTAACATAGAAGTAAATAAGTAAATAGCTAAATAAACAACTTACATGCTAACAGTAGCGATACAAAACATTCATATCATCAAGGCTGCACATCCACACAAAGTCTGTGAAAGGATGTCCTTTCTTAGCAATTGCATGGCACGTCCAAAACAGTTTCTCCAGACAGTTAAGCGTTACTTCATTCATGTTCTTCAGCATTATCTCCACATTACTTGTCCCTGGAGTAGCAGTGCTGGCATCCTCTTTTTTCCTTTGCCCTAGCATAAGCTTCACTGATATTATGGGACGAGACAGAGTCAAGCTGGAATTTAACTGTACCAAAATGAAAATTATTGTTATTGCCCACCTTACCCAACTGTATTTCATGGTTGATACACAAATGTCAAAACATTGAATCTTTTGCACCATCATACCCCAACCAGTCATATTTTTCTAGCCAACATTGCTGGAACTGACGACTTTGCTTTGTCTTTTCGTACTCATGATCTTTTATTTGTTTGTCTTCGTCAGCATGCTTTCTATTAATGTCAGTTGGGTTACTGACTTTAATATATTTCCACATTTTCAGATTTGTAGTTAATAAAGTTGTGTCATGAAAAGTGTGTGTGTCTTTTTCTTCCCTTTTTCCTTCCTTTTCCCACCCTGGCCACAGATCCCAGAAATGCTTGATTGTCCCAGTTTTATTAAAAAATGCTCACCAAAAACCAAAAGTAAGGATAAATTCAACAGCATCAACCCATATAGTTATTTATTTATTTTTATTCTTTGGCAACCAGGTAACTCACATTGGGCACAAGGTCCATTTACAGGGGTGGCCCGGGAACACAGGGAGGTTAAGTGACTTGCTTAGGGTCACACAGTATGCAAGTGAAGGCTGTGGGAATTTAAAACCCAGATCTGCTGGATGTACAAATCCTATTCACAACCTGTTGTTCTCTGTGTTAAACACTCTCCAGTTTTCCTTTCCATGACAGCCATGTATTCTGATATGCTTTGACGACCTTTTTGATAATGAAACTATCTATCAGTACTTGTGATATCCTCAATACTACACATTGTTCCCTTTACCTCATCAGCTACTGCTGTTTCTTTTCAAATGTCTAAGACATCACATTCCACAGTTTCAGACACACCATTCCATGCTATTTATTCCAATGGCCTGTAAAGGTGTAGCTGATATTCATGGAATGTTCAGGTTGGTAGTATGAAAAATAAGAGCAGCAACTGCTGAGGACTTGGGTGAGAAATAATCAATACAGTGACACAGGCAATAAAAATGTTAAAGCTAATTTGAAAAAATGGGTCTAAAACATATGAGAATATAGGAGAAACAAAAAGGAACCCATTACAGCATATAAAGGTATAAAAACTGTTCCCTATCATGGCAGTAAATGACCATACTTAAAATCCAGAGTTGAAAAGATTAGGTTGATTTACTGCTAATGGTCTTAATGTCCATACTTTACACCTCCCAGACAGACTGGTTTTTATAAACAAAGGACTGTGACTAATGACATCAGAAAATTTTTTGTAACCTGGACATGCATGCCACAGTGAATGATTTGATACAGTCAGTTTTAATACTGTCTGAGCACTCAAAATGGCCCCCAAAAACTGGAATACATTTAATCAAAACCAGATGACCAGATAAGGACTCTGAAACCCAGATTATCCAGTCTACAACTGGACAGGTGACAACCCTAGAAATATGCTGCTCCTGGACACGGTCACAAATCTGCCTGCCATGAGTACTGAGCTAAACAAGGAAAGGAAAAGGAGAAAGGATCTTTACCAGCAAAAAATTAAAAGCAGTAGTCAGTATAAAATGAAACAGTCTGTAAACGCACTGCACGCAGGCATCTATTTTTTTTCCATTTCACTAATGCTAAGGCAGTACATAGTTAAACCTCTATGAAAAGGACCTGGCTTTAAATTAAATAGCAGTTATATGTATGCATTTATTTGATACCCGGGCTGAGAATGGAACTGCAGCTTTCCACAGGAGGAACTGCACTAGCCCAGCTGGGCAAGTAAGAGAGATTCTGCACTAGCCCGTGACAATCTGCACTAGTACCCAGGCTAATAAATGAATGTTAAGGTAAACCCCTGGCTCCAGCATTTCACAATTCAACCACCACATGATACAATGTGCTCCAGGGTAGTAGAAGGGGAGGTTGTACTGTAATTTTATTTCGAGTACAGTGTATATGTAGCAGGAGTGAATTGTTGTAGGAGCTGACTGCCACCTGAGCTAATGTGATGGAACGAGTTGATGCAGACCAAACTGCCTGGGATGTATTGACGTGTCCCCATCTTATGCTTTTTCTGGAGTTGAGGGTGTGACATGCTGTACATATTTTTGAATTGGCTTTTGTTCATGGTGATGGTCACCTTTGTACAAAGCATTGTGTTAGTCTGTTATGTAGAATGTATACAGAAACTTCTTATCTCTCAGTTGATAAATATTTTCATTGTATGCTTGACTTGCCCCTTGAACCAGTTATGTAGAATGTATAACTAAATGTCTTTGTTTCCCATTGCTAAGTACCTTCTCAGTGCATGCTTGATTTTAGCTCCTGGAATCTCTTATGAATTGAATTTCTCTGTCACTGTCACCACACGTATTGTTTTTTATTGCAATTATCCTAGGCCATACCTAGAAATAGGCAAATGTTTGACTAGTGCACCTTACCTAGTTAATTAAAACTAAATAACTAAAAGCTATGACCAAGTTGATAAAGATGATGGAAGTAAATTGGATCCTGGTCCAAACCAGAAAGGACTGAATCAGTGAGCCGAAGGATAGAGGTTGATGTGGAATGTGACTTCTTGAAGACAGTGAAAAAGGAGGAGAACACCAGGAAATGGAACAGTTTTGAGAAGACAAGATGTTCCTGGAGCTTGGCCAGAGTGGTAGCAGAGAAATGGAATGATAGTTTCCAGTAGAAGAAGGATCACCCCAATTAAGGATGGGAAGAGAGTAACTCGTTACCAGTTATTCATGACAGAGGCATAGGAGATGGAGATGTTGAGGAGGAGGTTAATAGGGATGGTGTTAGCTGGCACAGTGATGAAGGAGCTTGGAGTTGAGGCCATCAGGACTTACAGTATATACTTGTGGGGGTTAAGAGCTAGTAGGGTCTTACTTAAGAGAGGCAGAGGGAGTGGTAGGGAAGGGAGTGATAGGAGAGGGAGAAGGAGTTCAAAGAAAGAGGGTAGGGTGAGAGGGAGGGAGGGGGAGGAGGGAGAGGGCACATTGGTGAAAAAAATTAACATAGGAAGCAATGACAGGAGGGTCAGTGATGTGGGAGTTTACATCCTTAGCATGGGGGGAGGTCTGAGTCCGGAGGAGAAAGGGGAATTGATAACTTTCCTGAACAAGGATGGGTGATTAAAGTTGTTCTGGAGTGGAAATGCAAAGTACATGGATTTCACAAGCCTGGAGGCTTTGGTGCAAGCATTCTGAAGGGCCTTGTAATTTAAAGGGGGACAGTCAGCAACATGGCCCCACTCCCAAGTGCGGGACTGGGCCCAATGTTCACTTTGTGTGCAAAAACATTTTGATATACTCTCTGTTTACTTCTAGGCTGACATTTTATGTAACAACAGACCCCAGAATCCTCTTCAGCTGACATCAGAGCAGTACTGGAGCAATGAGAGATTCAATAGCCTGCAGTGAATTGTTAGAGTGTATATAAGCTCTAACCTTCTATTTGCTGGCCCTGCTGTCCTTCTGAGGTTAAGACCCTGTACACACTATACTTCCTAAGATGTTTTAAGTGGTTTAAAATGTTTAAAAAAGCCGAAACATGATTTGTGTCTGCAGTCTGCACCTAACACAGTTTGAAACCATGTCTAAAAAGCCATGCTTAAACCCTGCAAGGGACCTAGTCTTAAAACTGTTTTTAAACACAGTTTCAAATCAAAAACATGTTACTTTGTGGTGCAGACAGGAGAACGCATGCTGCTGTATAAAAACTATGCTGTAATTCAGCCACGGAACTGCTCTGAAAACATTACTGGACCTGACATGTGGACATGATTTCACTGGGATATGACATGGTGACTACCAGTGTGGATGGGCAACCATGGGAAGTTTAAAACTTCTTTTTAAAATGGTTTCAAAAACATTATGGCATTTTGTTCAGGGCCTTAGTATAGTCATGGAGCTGTACTTAGCCCCCGGTGATAAGCAGAACAGAAAAACATCTGATTAGAGATTATAAAAGTCCTAGCATGCACTGCAGACTTTTTGAATCTCCCACTTCTGCAGTTCTGCTCTGATGACAGCTGTAAAGAATTTTAAGATGTGTTGTTACAGAAGATGTCAGCTTAGAAGTAAACACATCTAGTCTTATACAATCTATTATACTGCAGTAAAACAGAAGTAAACCAAAGTGATTTTTTGCACATAAAGTTCACACTGGGACCAGCTCCACACTTGAGTGTGAGGCCCTTGTGCTGACTGTTTCCATTTAACAGGGCAGTAAAGGACCTGGTGCTCTCATAGGACCACCTGACTAGGTCATGAGGTTGAAGGCAGGCCAGGAGCTCAGCACACATCCAGGGATGGTGGGGACCCCAGAAACTAGTTTTCCTGAGGGGGGGCATGATGGTCCCAGACTTCCGTAAATATGGTATGGAAGAGTTTGAGGGCTGTACTGATGTCTGTGGCTATTGAGATGGGATCCATCAAAGGCTGGCAGGTTGGCATGGAGGGAGCACAAATCTGGCAACCTGAAGGACTGAAGAAGGATGATTTTAAGGTGGTGGATGTTGTGATAACAGAATATCATGTGATAGTCACTGAAGGCATCTCAGAGGATGCCTGCATCCACAATAGAGTGGGGATGAGAGGAGAGTGCTAAGTCTAGAAGAAGGAAGTTCAAAGATTTATGATTAAGATGGCTAGGGTCTGAAATCAGTTGAGAAAGCTGGAGGGAATTGACATTCTGACAATGTTTGTGCATAGACAGGGATAGCTAATTAATGTTAAAGTCTCCAAGTATCAGCAACTTGCCAGAGGAGGAGTGGGAGTAAATAGATGAGTGGAGTTCAGTGACTGTTGCAGGGACACACCAGGACAACAGTACACCCCTGCAACAAAATGAGGGACTGAGAATGGGAGGGTGAGTTTGTGGAGGAGCAGCTCACAGACAAAGAGGAAATAGACTAATAGAACAGATGCAAATTGGATGCCACAGGATAGGTAGATAGCAACACTACCAGCTCTCTTGGGGTGATCCCGCCTGGTGTACCAACACAAGGTCAACACCACAATGTCGAAGTCCAGCACAGCGACAGATTTCACCTGGATGTGGATAGCCACTGTGCTGGAACACTGCAGACACCAGCAGTGCAGCTCCTGGTGTTGCACTCTGCCCCAGTCTAACTCTGACTTGGAGTTAGATATTTAGAGACTGTTGCTGACCCCCTTTTAGGCCTCAATGAGTTATTTTCCCCTAGGATTTGTCTCCTGGGCGATTTCTCTGGGATTCCAGTTCTCGCTCAGAAGTTCCACACAGTCTTAATATCCATGTCAGTTAAAAAACTAGTACTAAAGCATTGGAAGGATAGTGACAATATCTCCTATACTGAATGACTGAGACAACTACTAGCTAATCTTAGAATAGAGAGTTAGCTAGTTTCCCTAATACTACAACTAAATTTAACAAAATATGGGGCCCTCTGCAAACTCTTTACTCCCTATTATCTGCCTAATTTTGTACACTTGACTATTAATTCCTGTGCTATATGCTTGTTCATTCCATGCATGATTTGGGGTGCACCAATCTGTTTGTTATGCTATGTTGGTACTTTTCATTATCCATTGTGTATTGTCCTTGGTATCTATAAAAAGCTAATAAATTTTGAATTGAAAAAAAAGATATTTAGAGACTGCAGGGTATGGGGGGTAAAGTCCCCCACATGGGGATTGAGGGGGCACAGCCTGCCGATGGAAAAGCACTGACATCCCCGACGGTACAATGCTCACACTTGGCATTGTGTCTGTTGCTGTCGGGGTTGCCGGTTTGAGTGCTGTCAAAGCGGTATAGTAAAACCATCCTGTCTAGCTATGCAGAAACCAGGGATGGACACTGCACAGTCAGGGACCTTTTTGGAGAACCAAGACCATGAAATGATGAGAACATCAGGCCACAGGTTGACCATGAGGGACTGCAACAGATCCAACTTCAGTACGAGGATGCAGATGTTGAAGTGGGCAACCCACAGTCCTCCAGGAAGCTGAAATTGGAGAGCTGGGTGTGGAGTCAGGATTACGATTTCTGTTGCCTACCACCAGAAGTAGCATGTTTTTAAAGAGCCTAATGGAGCCTTGGAGCTGCTTATAGTGAGAGGAGCGGGGACAGAAGACAACTGGGAACTTCAGTGTAGAGCCAAAGATCAGGAAGAAGACAGCCTCCAGAATGCCAGGGTGAATAGGGAAGCAATGATCAGAAAGAGGATGGATAGGTGGGGAGGAAGAGGGGTAGAAGGAGCAGGAAATAGGAAGGGAGGGGGCAGTGTTAGAGGAAGGGAGGAAAGGGAAAAGAGGAGGGAGGGAGGGAGGAAGGGGAGTGCTAGAATGTGGAACAACAAGGTGAATGATTCTAGCACTGAAGAGGACACTAGGAGGGCTATGAGGAGGGTGATCTGATTCAGATGGGGAGGCAAGGTAGAAATGTAGGCCTGAACCACATAGGGAGGCTAGTGGGAGCATAGGCCTCGGCTACAATGGAGCTGTGGGGAGTAAAAAATCCTGGACAAGAGGAGAAGGGATCCTTAAAACAAGAAGAACCTAGAGGAAGATGACACTATGGAACAGTAGGAAGCAATACACAACAATATTAAAATATAGTATAATAAGTCCCAGAATGTACTAAAGGTAACTGACATTAGGTAGCAGCAGTGGTATAACAGATGTCTACCACTAAGCAGCACTAGAGGTACAATAGTTACCTAACACTATTCAGCAATAAACACTAACTCAACTAACAAAACCTGTGAGCTAACAAAATACGTGAGAGGACCCCAGCTACCCATTATATGAGGAACACAGCAACTGAAATAAACAGCATTAAGTTACAACTTACTGGCTGCTGGGGATAAGTAGAGCAGAAAATCCTGGTGTCCTGGCATCTCCCATCTCGTGACTCCCCTCAAGGACTCCCACTTCTGCTGTGCCACTCACACTGGAACTACTCATGCCGGACTGTTAGACCTGGCAGTGATTAAAAGGAACTGGTAGGGCTGAGGTTTGGGTTAAGATCCACCTAAGAGCTAAGTACTTGGTGCTCTCATTGGTGAAAGTAAATTCTGAAAGTGGAAGCAGCTGCATCTCCTTTCTAAGTCCCTGGATTGTGCTGTTGTGGCTGGCAAATGTAGGAGGTAGCCTGATAGCTGCAGGCTCATGATCCCCCCTACAAAATGGCCACTCCTCATGGTCCTAGGCTGGCTGGCAAACTGTCGATCTACAGGAAGCTTCAGGCTGAGCAGCAGATTAAAACCCAGCTCTGAGATGAGTGCTAGGTGCTCCAATTTGTGAAAGTAGGTCCTGAAAGTAAAAACAGCTCCAGCTGCTTTCTATGTCACTGGATGGTGCTGTTGTGACTGGCAGCTGTAGGAGGGAGGCTGATAGCAGCATTTCTTTTCATGGCCCTAAGAGGAGCAGTAATGAGCTGGTGAACAGATGATGGGACGTGTGGGGGTAGTGGAGGCCATGGCTAGGCACTAGGGGGGAGGGGTTAATTATTTGCCTTTTTTTTTTTGCCTGAATAATGACTAGAAATAACCAATAACTGAATACAGTATTTGAGACCACCAACTATGAATACTTGGAAAATATTCACCAGAAAGAATTAGTATACTTGTAAGTATTATATTTTCAAAAAAGCATGTTAAATACTACTGTATATTGATGGGCATTTAAACTAGCCAAGAGGGGAGGCAGAAGAATGAGGGAGGCAGTGGATGCTCCCCTCTCCCCAGGAAATGAAGCAGCAGTAAGGAGAAGCCCAAAGGAAATAAATTCTCCAGAGGTAGTGGGGAGGATGAGCGAGGAGGAGGGAGGGACGGGAGGGTTCTTGTGGTGGATCAAAGGCTAAGAAAAATACTAGAAAGTGTAGGCAGAAGGAGGACAAAAAAGGGGAAGGACAGGCCCAGGGAAAAGGGAAAGGTGAAGGAGGGACTTGGGGAAGGGAGGGCAAATTAGGAGCAGGGAGGGACAAAAAGGATGGAAAGCCATGTACTCCAGTGCAAGGAGCCTAGGAAAAAAAATCCTGACCTTGAGGCTGCTATTGTGGAGGTGTACCTGGATCTGGTGGCCATAACAGAATCATGGTGCACCAATAACCGCAGCTGGGAGTTGGCCAAACCGGCTTACAGCATGTTTCAAAAGGATAGGGAGGAGATGAAAGGGGAGAGGTTGTTTCATATGTAAGGGAAGGTCTAAAGGCCATAGAAATACAAGGACACAAGGGGGAAAAGGAAGTGCTGGAGGTTCTCTGGGTTGGCTTAGAGTTGGGATCTGGGGTCTTTATATGCGTTGAGGTGATGTACAGGCTACCAACACAGGGTGGAATTGAAGAAGATTTCGTAGGAGGCTATAGGAAAAATGGCAAGCAAAGAGGAAGTAGTAACTGTGAGGGACTTTAATCAGCTGGATGTAGACCGGAACATCCTGGCCATAGCTACAACTAGGAGCAGGGTCATCCTAGATTCACTGCAAGATAAATTTCTCAGGCAGCTGGTTACATATCCCACTAGAGATGGGGAACTGCGGGATCTGGTACTTATGATCAGAGGCAGCATTGCAGGCATCAATGTGGGTAACTCCCTGTGTACAATCGATCATCGTACATTGTGGTTTAGCATACAGATTGGACAGGACACAAACCACACTATAATGAGGGTGCTGTACATCAAGAGAGCAGATTTTAAAGAAATGGGAGACTGCCTAAGGAAATTCCTTGAACGGGAGGTAGCCAGGGGGAATGGAGGCACAATGGACAAGAATAAAGGAAGGAATAACTAAGGTAATTTGTAAACTGTTTAAAGGCAGTTTCTGACATAAGGTATTGGGCTTCATAGTCCAATAACTTATGAAGCGTCGAGCTCATTTTGCAAAAATTAACAGTTTTATTTCACCCGCGAGGCAACAAAGCGATCATAGCTGACTTCCACAGCCACAGCAAGCTGATCCCTTCCAGCTTCCTAGTACTTTTCTCCACCCTCAAGACTCTGTGTTTTGTTGCATGTGAGCAGGAGAGCATAGGGCAAGCCCTTATATAGTCTATGGGGCATTTTTAAAACAGCTTTATGAAGCTTTGAGCAATCTGAGAGGTCAATTAAAGCCACCGCTCTACTAATAGGGTCCATATTAGTTGAGATGTGGCTTTCATTGCCCTCTCAGATTGCTTAAACCTTCATAAAACCGCTTTAAAAAAATGCCCCATAGATTTGCATAGGGATCGCACCTACGGTCTCCCTGCTTACATGTCACAAAAACACCAAGTGCAGGGGTGGAGCAAGCACACTAGGACACTGGAAGGGATCAGCTGGCTGTGGCTTCGGAGCCAGCTATGATCCCTTCGATTACTTCACTGAGTGATTAAAGAAAAATAATTTGTGCAAAATGAGAGCTATTGGAGATAAAGTATTGGGCCATGAAGCCCAACACCTTATGCCTTTGGTAGAAAATTCACTTTAAAGGTAGTAAGCAAGAGTAAGAGTAAGAGGAGAAAGAGGCAACTGTGTTTCTCAAAGGAGATAGCCAAGGCAGTGAGGACAAAAAAGAAACCATCTTTCAGGAAGCACAAGGATACCCAAATAGAGGCAGACGGGGAGGTACAGTATATCTAGAGAAACAAAGGGAGGTAGGAAGGAGGGTAAGGACCGCAAAAGCTCAAACTGAGGAAAGGATCACATGGGAGATCAGGAGGTCAAGAAAGGGATGAAGACTTTCTTCAGCTACATAGGCAAAAATAGGGAGGTGAGGGGTGGTATAGTGAGGATCAAGAGACCGGGATGGGGAGGACTGTACAGAACAAGATCATGGAAAAGCTAAAACTTTAAACAAATACTTCTACTTGGTTTTCACAGTTGAAGAGGGGGAATGGGCTAGCATGCAATAACAGGTACCGGGGTAGGAGTGTGTCTACACAAACTCATTTATGGAAGAAACAATCACCCAGGAGCTAAGCCCTGAAGGAACACAAGGTGATCTGTCTGGATGGGATCCACCCAAGGGTACTAAAGGAGCTGAGCACAGTGCTAGCTGCCCCCCCCCCCGGCAACACTCGTTAGCACCTCTTTGGAGATGGGGTGGTTTCAAAACACTGGAGAAGGGTTGATATGGTCCCTCAGTACAAGAGTGGCAGCAGGGAGGAGGCTAGCAGTTACAGACCAGTCAGTGTCACATCAGTGGTGGGGAAATTAATGGAGTCCCTGCTGAAGGAAAGACTTATGGAGTAGCTGGAGACAGATGGGCTGCAGGACCACTAGCAGCATGGCTTCACAGAGGGGAGGTCATGTTAGGCAAATCTCATAGATTTCAGTGACTGGGTAAATAGGGAGGTGGATCAGGAGAGGGCAGTGTATGTGGCCTATCTGGACTTCAGTAAGGTATTTGACTCTGTTCAACACAGAAGGCTAATAGAGAAACTTAGCAGCCTAGGGGTGAGGAGAAGGTGGTGAACTGAGTATCTAACTGATTGAAGGATAGAAGGCAAAGGGTGGTTATAAATGACAGTCACTCAGAGGATGAGAGAGTGATCAGTGGAGTAGCACAGGGATTGGTACTGGGTCCTGTCCTCTTCAGTGTCTCCATAAGTGACATTGCTAAGGAACTGGAGGGGAAGCTGTATCTCTTTGCAGATGACACAAAAATCTGCAACAGGTGGACACCCAGTTGGGGATAGACAGAATGTAAAAGGACCTGAAGACAGAATGCCAAAATGAACCTGGGAAAACTAGAGAAGTGGCTTAGGAAGTGGCAGCTGGGTTTCAATGCCAAAACGTGCAGAGTCATGCGTCTGGGTGGGGGAGTCCTAGGATTCTATATAAGCTAGGGGAGGGACTTATAGTGATAAGTACCTCTCCCATCTACCAGGGGACATACTTACAGCTACCAAGCAAGAGAGGAACCTAGGGGTAATCATATATGATGACCTCAAGGGGCAGTGCAGTGCAACGAGGCAGTAGGCAAGGCAAGCTGGATGTTGGGGTGCATAGGGAGGGGAATTTCTTGCAGGAGAAGGGAGGTGGTGTCACCTCTATATTGCTCACTTGTTTTACACAACCTGGTGTACTGTATCCAGTTCTGGAGGCTGGATCTCTGCAAGGACATCAACAGAGTGGAAGCGGTTACAAAAAGGCGCTACTAAAAGCATACAGGGGTTACACAAGAAACCATACAAGGAGAGTTTCAACATGTATTTCTGGGAGGAGAGGAGAGCAAGAGCGGACAAGATTGAGACCTATAAGTACCTCTTGGGGATAAACAAGGAGAAGGATGGGAGTCTCTTTCACAGGAGGAGGAGAAGTACCAGAACACAGGGGCATTCTATGAAACTTGATGGGGGAGAGAATTAAGAGGGATGTGAAGAAATATTTCTTCACAGAAGGAGTAGTGGACATCTGGAAAAGCCTGCCTGAAGAGGTGATGGGGCGAAGACATAGTGGAGCTTTAAATATGCATGAGATAGGCACATCGGTATAATCAAAAGAAATAAGGGAGGACAGAGGGACACCAGTGACCAGTAGGGTCCAGGGTTTAGTAATAGGCAGACTAGATGGGCCTACAATGTTCTTTTCTATCAACACATTCTGTGTTTCTATGCTTGTGGTATAGAGCTTGGACCAATTTTGAGAACTGGAAGGTCACAGTTTCAAACCTTGCTAGAGCCAAATAGTCACTGCTTGACCATGGGCATGTCACTTAACCTCTTAGTTCTTCTGTCCAACAAGTTCAGGAACTGGGTAGATGCATGATCCCACTAGAAACACAGGGCTCAATGTTTAAAGATGATAGGAAACAGTTTTTACACCTCTAGAAGCCCTCTAGCTGTTCTTCTATTGGCTACCCAGTATTCTGATATGATTTTAACCTTTTTTTGTTGCCTTTTTAAGGACCCTGAATCCCTCTGTCCTCAGCAGTTGCTGTTCTTTATTTTCTTACTGCCTGAGCATTCCATGGCAACACAAACTCCCATATTCCATGGAATGGGAGTTTCTGATGTCATAGAATGCCTTAGAAATATGAAAATCAAGAGCAGCAGCTGGTGAGGAGAGTGGAACTCAGTGAAGATCTGAGGGCATCCCAAAGATAGGTTATTTGTTTATCAAAAAACATCAAAACACATCAAAATACATACCTGGCATAGAAAGGAAGATGGAAGGGCACTTAACTATGTACAAATAATTTCCTATCTCCTTAAAAGGTTGAGGCAGGGCTTGCATCAAGCACTGCGTCAAACCCATTTATTGGCACAATTGCACCAATCACCTTTGACAAAACTGCACCCAATTTTAGTACATTGGGTGCAGCTGTGAAAGTTTCCTCAGTTTATTGTAGCTTGTGCCAAAGATTTGGCATGAGCCCTGCAAAATGGGTCCCCAAAATGGCACAGGTTAGACCAGGGAAAGGCTGGTCCTACTTAGGGCATTCGGCGCTAGGGATTGAAGCTCATGATTACCAGCCAGGAGAATGCCACAAGTCCCATGCACCAAACAATCAGTGTACCGGGGGCTTGTGGCATTCTCGGGGCTCTGAAAATCAAGCCCACAATGCTGCATTTCAGCGTGTCTGTCCTTCGAAAATAAATTGTTTTAAAAGGATCCAGTACTGTTTTCTATGCTACACCTTTAAATTGTGGTTTTATGGAGGAGTTTGCTTTCTGATATGACTGTCTCATTTCTCACATTAAATACAGGATCCCAAGCTGTTGAAGCACAGTGTAAGAGATTTGAAGTGAGAGCAAGTGAAAGTGGGAAGGTGCTGTTTGCTGCAGATGAAGATGAGATCACCATTGGGTCTGACAGACTGAAAGTGACAGGTAACATCTCCTTGTTCCTAAATGAAATAAATGTTTCTTTAACTGTCAGACTTCCCTTAGATGTTTATTTAAGATGACTATAACTAAAGGGGAAGCTACTGAAAACAAGTATTAATAGTGCCAAAAGTGGCAGAATGATCACCACTAGAATTATTTTTCATACCACAACAGTAAGAATGAATGTCACCAGATAAATGAGGTTGGATTTTCAAAGGGTGACACAGGACTTGCGTCAGGTCCTGCGGTAAACCTATTTTTTTGGCACTACTGCACCAAACAGCTTTGCTGTACCTGCACCAACATTTATATTTTCAAGAACAGTTGTGATACTTTCCTTCTTTTACATTGGCTTTCACCAAATCATTGATACTAACCCAATAAAAATGGCCTGCTGAATGCTGCAAGTTAGACTGGGGGGAGCTTTTCTAATGTATGGCAGTTGATGCATGGGAGGGAAAATCCCAGTCACTGCCTGGGAGACTGCCACAAGCCCCCTGCTGCACCAAACATACAGCACATGGGTCTTGCGGCAGTCTTGGAGGCTTTGAAAATCCAGCCCATGGTGTTATTTGTCTTGAATACATATCTTCTATCAAAATATAAAAACATCTTTTTTCTATATTGTTAATGCCCCTGACACACTGTCCTAACCCCCATTCCCCACTTTGGCCACCTCTCTGCCCCATTACAGTATCACAAGCTCCAGATCTCCATGGACTTCCTACTCCATGGTTGGACATTTGGAGATGAACTCTTTCTGAAAACATTTGTTTAATGCAATGGATTACAGCAGCTGTTCAGGAAGTGACAGTGCCAGTGGTATCATCTTGCCAGGCTGGGTCATTTCTGACTTAGTTTTCACCAGCCCTAGTACAGCAGCAGCTAGAGCCCCAGTACATTAGTTCACAAGTGAACTCACGTTCAGCTAGTCTTCACCCACCCACCACTCCATCACTAGAATACCACCTATGGTTACCATGGAAGTTCTAGCACAGTGCAGACAGTCTGCCTTCCCTCCCTCCTCAAAGGAGGCAAGTATCCAAGCCTTCTCTCTTTACTTACCTTATGACTGGCCCAAGCATATTTCAGGCACAGGCCCCTAGCATCATAAATGGTAGTGCTGCTGTAAGATAAACATTTATAGTGTATTGCGGAATGTTGTTTAGGATGGAAATCAATCCCCACAATAGGTTTGTTGTGCTGCACTAGCTAAGTAAATTTGCTGTTGTGCTGCACCAGATACATAGCTGCTTGCAGCACAACAACTTTGAGTCTTCGTGAATGTGCATTATATTCTTCTTGTATGCGTGATAAAGAAACTGTTAGTCTTCCCGAAACAGCCGCAACACTGACAGCTGGACCTGGAGGAGAATGGCACAGTAAAAATCATCTATTACTTTGTGTTAGGAGACCATACACTATAAAAGACAATGTATGTTCCCCTATACACAACAAATATGCATATCCATCTCGAGTTTGCCATGTTGACCAAAAACCTCTCAAACTTTCCTCTTGAGGTTTGAACAGTCACCATGGCAACCTCTCAATGGGTACACACGATTGTTGTGTATAGTTGAACATTCATTACCCTTTATATCTTGACAGTAGATATGTCAAGTACAAGATAACATACAGTAGGTCAAATAAGTCATAATGCTGCACCTAACTAGTGGAAGAGCAGCTGAGACGGTGCTTGATGACATAAGTGTGGAACCAAGCAGCATTCTAGCCAGAATAGTAAAGTCATATAAACAGTTACAGTTTCAGAAAAGACCTAATTTTAAAGATTTACATCTGACAAATGTGTGGTATAAACTGAACAGGCAAGGGCCTGACTCAGAATATGCCATGTATCATTATTTGTGAGGGGGCACAACCTTCATAACTCACTCCTTCTGACTTTGCCACTCCTTAGTGATTTTCCTGCCCCCCCTCACTTGTGAAGATATATGGTAAATTCTGAATTAGGCCATTGCATTTTCCCTATGTTTGAAAACAACTCTGTTATGCCAATCAGGTCATATTTCGCAATTCAGGAGTGAGCTCCTAAAATTGGTAGCATTTCAATATACATGTTGTACCAACTGCTGCAATGTATTAAATGTGGCTTCTGCATTTGTATGTTTAGCTATTTTTCTCATACAGTTTGAAAAATGTTGCTTTCTTATTATAAAAAGAATGGAACTGTCAGCTCCAGTTGAAATCCCAGTTTGGACTGCATAGCTGCCCAGCTGATTTTCTTCGTAATACTACAGTGCTCTATCACAGTTGACACTGGTTATATTTGATGATCATGAAGAAACCTTCTACACAACTTGGTCTTAATGCAAATGCCATGAGCTCTATTTATAAAACTTCAAAGAATATGATTTCAAAATGCCTCAGGTAAAAAATCTGATGCCTAAAAATTTCACATTCCTCTGCCTTTTGAAAGGAGTCATGTGTCTGCATATTGGATTTAACTGTACACCTGCTACAAAAGCTAAATGAAAACAATATAAAAAGTAGGCTGCTGGCTAAATGTCAGAAAAAATAAGTTGGGGACGGAATTTATTACAGAAGAAAAGGAAATGATGGGCACACTGAAGAGATCTGGGATGTCTGTGAATCATAAGCAAATGTGTAGATAATGCATGTTATACTGAAATCCTTAATGGGAAAGCACATAGCAGATGTGCATTTAGTTATAATGAATTGAATGAAATAGAAAAGGTAATTATAACATCAGAAGACTAGAAGGTGAAAGCTCTTACTAAGTGCTGATTTGGACTGGATTTATAAACTAAGACAGATTTAATTCATGGGTAGCCAAACTTCTGACACAAGGTATAAATAATAACTTTGTTATAAATTTAAAAGGACATACAGTATACAATAACACACTGGAGGGGGTCTTTTCATCCTCACCGTAGTAACTGGAGTCTACAACTGAAGAAAGTTCTGATTACTAAAAAATGCACTTGTGCTGTGACAGGGATTGTGTCAGAAAGAGAAAGTACTGTAGCTGACCAACCATGTTATCTGTCCATGTAATAAATAATTAAAATTCCAAAAACTCAAGTTCTTCTCCTAAACTATTTAATTAGCTGGAGAGCAGGATGATCTCTCTAATGAGAACATTTGTCTCATACTTAATGTTGCATAGCATAGCCTGCATAGGCAGGGGAATTACATCCAGGAGGAGGGAGATGATCCTCCCTCTGTATAATGCCTTGGCCAGGCCGCATCTCGAGTACTGCGTGCAGTTCTGGAGACTTCACCTCAAGAAGGATATAACACTGCTGGAGAGGGTCCAGAGGAGGGCAGCCAGGATGATTCAGGGCATGAGAGAATGGACCTATGAGAAAAGGCTGGAAGAACTTGGGCTGTACTCACTGGAGAAGAGAAGAGACAGGGGGGACATGATAGGGGTGTGCAAATATGAGAAAGGGATAAACAGGGGCGGAACCAAAGAAATGTTCAGGCTAAAGAAAGGGGGCACAACCAGGGGGCATGAGTGGAAGCTGAAGGGGGGAAATTACAGGGGAGAACATAGAAGACATTACTTCACTGAGAGGGTGGTGGGGACATGGAATATACTGCCTGGTAGTCTGGTGGTGGAGGGCACAGTGGAAGGCTTCAAGAGGGGGTGGGACAGGAGCATGGGTAAATTGAAGCCAAAGATGACCCTCTCCGGGGCTAGAGGGTTGGAGATCGAGCACCCAATAGGGGCTGGCTACTGAGCAGACACAAAAGACAGTCAGGCCTATTCTGCTGGCTTTTAGTATGTTAGTATGTATATATGTTATTATTGATTGCAAAAAAAATAGCTTTAGGCATTAATTACAGTTGTAGTACAAAAAGTATGAAAACACATTTTTATGATGTGGCCCTCTGAATTGGTGTGACCATGTGGTGATGGGATTTTCTGTGTTTGAATATTATTCCATGAAACATTGGTGTTACCCTAACTTTGGTCAAGGTATAAGTGACCACATATTGTAATAATTTACTGTAAAAATTCCTACTTAACCCTAACTTTTGTAGCATTATTGCACCACAAAAAAGCTATACCATAGTCGTGTTGTAGTGCCACTATACAGTAGTTAGCAATGAGAAGGCAATTCTACTACATGTTAATCACTGATTTTGCACTGTAATACCACACACATCCTTGGATAGCATGACCCGACAATTGACGTGCATATTTTCAGGCCCTGGATCTTTAGCTGCTGTAATTTTTATACTAGTTTGTTTGGCAGTTTGAAGGTTCTAAATGTTTGAAAACTTGACAAAATATTGTTTTAAGTCTTTTTGCTCAGCAATACCAGAAATATAACTTAGAATTGACACCTGAAACTTTCATGTTAGTTATAGTTTAGCCCAAGAGTGTTTCTTTATTATGTGGTTTAATTGAAAAATGTGATTTTAAATTGTTAGGAAATTAAGGTTCTGTTTTATGTGTGCACAATTCAGTTTTTAGAAACTTTTTATAACAAGGTTTTCACAAAAGAGGGAGGTCATACTTTCATGACACATTACTGTTTTTTTTTTTTTTAGATGAGATTGAAGTTTTCATGAGTCATAGTGGTCAGAAAAGTGGGGGAAAAGAAGGGATATGTTTGCGTATCAAAAAGAAAGAAAATGCAAGAAGCTTAAGTCTGAAACTTTTCTGGTCCCAGAGATGGTTGTAAGGGTGTATCTTCAAGTGTTATTTAATTTAATTTATTTATTTATTTATTTAGACAGCAGTTTGGAAAACCTTTGAGCCATAGGCTCATTTACAAAGGTACCTTATCACAGTAAGACAAACGAAAATACACAGTATAACAGTATAACACAGTATAACAGTAACTTAAGACATAGATACAAACAAGCTGGTACAGGTAGGATTGATGCAAACAATACCAGAGTTATGTTGTCCATAGCAGCTTAGTAGTAAGCTTTGTCATAAGTATTGAGTACGGCTTTGACTAGTGGCAATTACAGCTTCGAGTGTTAACAAGGTGGTTCAGTAAGGAAGTTTTGAAGCAAGATATAGTTGGAGCTTCGGAGATGGAGGGGGGCAGTGTGTTGAACCAGGAGGGGGCCCTAAAGCTGAAGGGTCTTTGGCCGTGAGAGGTCCTAGCTCTAGGGATAAAAAGAAGTGGTTTTCCCAGAGGTCCGAGTATGAACTAGTGGGACAGAGCGGCGGATGGTGGTGGTCAATCCTGGTGGGGATAGCCCAAGGAGGGTCTTTTTTGTAAGGGTACAGGTCAGATATTTGAGGTGCTCGTCAGGATCAAGTACCAGCGCTTTAGCGTACAGTAGACAGGTGTGTGTTAGCCTAGGTGCCCCAGTAATTAACCTGCAGGCCTTATTCAGAGTAGTACGAATTTTATGGAGTGCAGTCTGATCAGCAGCACCATACACCAGCAGTCCATAGTCCACTAGGGACAGGATAGAGGAGGTGACTGCGAGTCAAAGAGCCTCCGGGGGGAGGCAGTGTTTATACCGATTTAAGATGCCCAATCGGATATTAGTGGCAGTGGCTAGGGCAGCGATGTGTCCATGGAAGGAGAGGGAGGGGTCAAAATGGATCCCTAGGTATTTATAGGAGCAAACTTGTTCGAGTGGGAAAGAGGACCCAGAGTGAATGAGGAGTTTGAAGTTGCAGGACTTGTTTTGAGGATGAGTGAAAAACATGGTTTTTGGTTTTTTAAGATTTATCACCAATCTATGTTCCTTGAACCAGCCCTCGGCTTGAATAATAATTCAAAATTTTGTTGAGTGTGACAAAAAAGGAGCTGTTTTCATGACTTACAAAGTTTTTTTTTCATGCGCTACAACTTCAGCTTTTGTTAGAATTTGTCATGGAAGTAGAGTAAAACAGGTAACGTGTTTGTGCAACAAAAACAAAACAAAATACTAGAAGCTTAAGTCTGAAACTTGTGTGATTGACAAAGTAGAGTGAAAGGATGTTTTTTTGCAAGTGTATTTTTTAATTTTTTTAAACCAGAATGAAACTAGGTTGTTGATCGTCACAATAATATTATATTTCAAACCACTATTTGACCCAGTCTAGCTCTCCTTAAAACATTTAAGAGGTATGTTTTTTTGTGAATTTATTAACATAAGCTACACATGATCATGCCAACTCAATTTGTTTGATATAGCCAACCAGAGGAGTTTGGACTCTGCATCCATATCAATTTGATTTGTATCAGCTGAGAACTTAGGCTCTACTATACATTTTGTTTTGGTAAATTTTACTTCCACAGTTGATGTTTTCACATTTATTTTCATGTGATTCACCTTAGCCAATGCCACAAAGGCATTCTGCCTAGATTGTTATGTCATTGTATTGCACTTCTAATCTGGCTGTAACCACGTGGGTCATGCCTGAAAATAGGCAAATCTTTGCCTAGTGCACTTACCTGATAAACAAATGCTCTTACTCTCATCATGGTGGCTGTAAAGGGTGGTGTCAACCAAATAAACTAGGTGTTTACAATTAACAAGCATCACATTTGTAATTATTAGTTATTCTGATGGTCCTAGTTTGATGCCTGTGGAACCTCACCACTAACAGCTGTCCATTCTGTGGTCCCTTCTCCAATTTTTACTCTTTGCTCATACTTAAACAAAGAGGATGGAATGCAGTGAACAGAAATAGAGTAGCTATCCATAGCAATCATCTTTGAGACCAGGGTGCTGTGGTCAATAGGTCAAGCAACTTATTAAAATCAATGTAGGTGATGTACAGCATATCACATGACCATTTTCTGTAGCAGCATGCAAATCATGGAGCAGTCTCATCAATAAACGAGTTGTAAATGCTCCTTTTTAATTATTAACATGATACTAATTAAATATAGACACAACTGATCCCAGCACCCACTCAAATATGAATTTGCTCAGCTAGCTTAGAAATTATATACTCTAAGTCTGTTGGATTATTCTATAATGAGGGACAGAGCCAGCTGAAGTTTCACAAATGGGCGCCACATTTGTTGTTTTCCAGTCACAAGGATGGTCTTCATTCAACGATGCTAAATTGAGATTGTGGCAAGAATTGGTTCCAGAACTGGTGCTCCATCTCTTGGAACACAACCAGGAATATGATGTGATCTCATTGACTTATTAACATTGATTTTAATCAACGTATTCCATATAGCTGCAGGTTTGATTAAAAAAACAATTCAGCACTGAAGGTTACCATACTCCATTTACTGTAACTCCTTTAAAGAAGACCTTCACCAGTCCTTTTAACATTCATGTATAAATTTCCCCTTCCTGCATTGATTCTAGTTTTGTATTCCTGTAATGTTCTCTGCAATTCATTTTTGCATTCTGAGCTGTTAAAAACTGTGTGATACACCAGAATGTCTATACTAAGTCTGTTATTGCTACATACCCTGGACTGTGCTGGTGACATCACTATATTGAGAAAGAGTGAATCACATTTTGCTGTACAATGAAGATGCAGTGATTTCACTAGGGAAAACTTCCATACCTTTGTGTACATACTATGTTCAACATTGTTCCTCCTTCCCCAAGACACCCTGTTATTGATGCAGTTTGCCAACTCCAGTGGTTAATGAATGCCTTGTGTGTATGTCATTTTATAAAGTGGATTTTTTTCCGTGACTAGGTAGCAAAGCACCATGAATTTGAGAGAGTTGCTGTCAGCTGAGACAGCTCAGTGTCTATTTTTTCATCTGCATTACTGCCTTTGTAATCTGTACTCAGTAATGCCTCCCTGTATACTTCATATCATTTTGTCACTGAAATGTTGGATACAGACACTCAAATTGTAGGGAAAGGAGAAGCACTGGCCTTAATAATGTGGAACAATTTGTCAGAGACACTTTCAGAAAACTGCAAGTTACCCTTGATCACACCCTTGACACTAGCTGAAAGGCCTAACAGTGGAGTGCTAATGATGGCTCCTATTTATGCATTTGTCCTTGATTTGCCAGATAACCGCAGCTCTTAATAGCTGTTAATCACACCACGTCGTCTGGAACATAGAGAGAGTAGCATAAGGACTGAAGCCTACTACAGTAGGGGCATTTTTAACTTCATTTTCAGCCATGGAAAACCAGCACTATTCAAGATAGATAAGTATAGAGTTAGCTGCACTAGTCTTGGCCAATTTTCTCTCAGTCTTGGGCTAGTAAAATAATATTGAAATTGACCCCTGCCTCTCCTGCTAGCAGCAAACACACTACCAAAAAACAACAAAAATCCCTAACAAAAGCTTTCTCAATTCTTTATAGGGTTTTTTTTTAATTCTTAAAAATCATTTGACTAATTCAGAACTGCTGCTGTAGTATGTCCAAGTTATGGAAATTTTCCCTAATGAAACTGCTGCAATGTCATTGAACAGCACAGTGTGAGTCACACCTACTCCATACCATGACATCAGCAGGAGCCAGCAGCCCAGCAGCTGAACAGCAAAGGCAAGTGCAGCAGGGCTAAGAAATTATTCAAAATATGGAAAGAAGAGTAAACCTTTGACAAAATTAACACATGCACACAACATTTGTGGTATATTACTGCATAAAACAACTACAAGAATTAACTTTTTGGGCCATTGGGGAAGGTCCTCTTTAATTCAGTGGTAGCTTCACAAATGTTTGTATTTATTTTATTTAATTTGTTTATTTTATTTTTATTTATTTATTTATTTATTTTATTTTTTTAATTAGTATTTTGGAAAGACCTTTGAGCATGAGCTCTTTTACAACTGTTCCACGGCAGGGCAGACAATAAGATAATACCCATATTCAGTGGTTACAAAAGCCTGATCATTAGGCATTAAAGAGTGATTATATGAGAATGAGACAAACAAGAGAAAAACAGAGCAGTTGTAATAGAATACTAAGTTATTTCTAATTGGTTGCCCTAGGTAGCCCACCCCTGGAAGCCTCCAAATCTGTTGATAGAATATGGCAGAGTAACTGCATAGGGTTTGATGCTATCACATATGGTGAGAGGCTGGGTGACAGTGAAACAAAGGGTTGGTTTGAACCTACTGCAGAGAGCAAGAGGTTGGGGGAATAGTGAAATGGGGGGGTTGTGATGGGGTGAGCGGCTCCAGAGGGCTTTTGTCTAGTAAGGTGTGTGTGGGGGAGTTAAGGAGGGGCAGTACCAAGAGCATTTAAAGAGGACTGATAGCTTACTTAAGCCCTTGGCTAGGCTGGAATGGAGGCAGGGTTCTCTAGGTAGCCCTGCTGGGTGCTACCTTGCGGGTAGGCCTGTCTATCAAGTAGGGCCTGAGAAGCAGGTGCATTTTGAGCTAGACATTAGGTGCTGTTTATGGCCTGCTTTGAATTGAGACAGGCTGTTGTTTGTTTGTATTTTCATCGGGAGTTCATTTATCCAGAGATGTACGATGAGAGAGAAGCCTCGAGCAGGTTTTCCATACAGGATGTTTTTTTTTCCAAGGAGTGCCTTCTTTTCCATGAGGCAAGTTTGGTATTTGATCCTGTCTTTTAGGATAAGCCAGTTTGTATGCTCATACAGGGTGCAAGTATGAGTGTAGTGATCTGCGCACAGGGTGAAGTGGCATGCCTTAGTGAGTGCAACTTGGACCGTTTTGAGCACTGTATCAGTAGCAGCTCCATAGACCACCAGCCCGTAGTCTATCATGGAGAGTATGGAGCTGGAGACTAAGATTTGGAGTGCTTCTGGGGTGAGGGATTTCTTATGTCTTTAGAGAACCCTGATCTTTGCATTTACCACTCTAACAAGGGAGTCTACGTGGTGCATATAAGTGAGTCATCAATGGTGACTCCAAGGTACTTGAACGAGTGCACCTGCTCAATCTGCTCACCAGCCTTGTTGATGATTATGAGAGGACCATGCCTGCATTTGTTGTAGGGCTGGATTGTGGCATGGCCTTGGTTTTCTTGTAATTTAGTAGCAGCTTTTGCCTACTGAACCAGTCCTTGAGTTTATCAAAAGAGTTCTGTAGTTCTGTTTGTAGGGCAACCTGAGAGGTGCTGCTGCTCAGCAGCATGGCATTGTCTGCATACAGAATAAGTTTGGTGCCACAGGCTGTGGGTAGTTCATTTATAAAGAGGCTGAAAAGCAAGGGCCCTAAAATTGATCCTTGAGGGACTCCTAGAAGGATATCTCTGGAGCTGGATAACATCTGCCCAATTTTGACTCACTGGCTCCTGTGTGTTAGGTAGTCATTGAACCAATTATAAAAGTATATATATGTTTATTACACTGAACATTGCCGTTGCCTAGGTCACATGCAGGGGTTGAGACTTTTTCCAAGAAATGTATAACCCCAGCCCCACATTTATTGGATTCAGTATGAAGCAACTTATTGAGTCTTACAGTACCTAGAACTGTAGCAACAGCTTTGTAGATGTTTGTTGATTTGGTTTACACCGCTTCTGTACCACTTGCAATTAATAGGGTGGCCTTTTTCAAAAGTCTTTTGCCTTTTACTGACCATTCTTTTAAGTTGGGGGTAATCCATGGTTTATCTGTTGATATTTTCAAAAACTCCATTTTACATGAATTCTCCATGAGAGTCTTGTGTATTTATTCCTTAAATTTTGTTCCTAGATTTTACATTGTACCTTTGACATCACTAATGGCACAGTAGATGGTGGGCAGAGAATACTTACTGATCAATCTCTGCCTGCTTCACAGGTTCTTGAATTATCACCTGTTCTACTGACTAATGGGTATATACGTAGATAGATGTGGATCAAAGGTTACAGTCCATTAATCTGAAAACCCATTTGGGTCCCTAACAATTTGTGGATTGTAAACAGGATGTATGTTGGTCAAAATTAAGTCCAAAACCACCTGATCCCTAATGGGAGACTTAACCACCTTTTTTTAAAATCATAAGATGCAACAAGTGAAGATACAGATGATTTATTAAAGTCACTCACTGTGACCAAGACTGAAAATAAATACTTCAACTTAATACCAGCAAACAAGGAACGTAATGAATTCTACATGCTTTCTTTGTTGCTATTGAGAGGTTGGTACTATGCCCCAATAAACAGTAGATTAAATCCACCTGAGGCCCTGTTGAGAGCTTTTTTAACTGAAGCTGCTTAGCAACTGACACTGGGTCCCTAGAAGTGTGTTAAAAAGGCTGTTCCATAATAAGTCACTAACAATTGTGCTAAAATGGCTGTTCTATAATTTATCTTTTTACCACATTGAACAAGTGAGGATTATCCATGAAATCATTTTCTATTGTTTCACGATTATAACATTGCATAACATTACTGAAGCCATGCCATTGCTTTTCTTGCTCCTGGTTGTGACTAAGAGTAATTTCCTATATATTATTTGTTTGACTTATAGGTGAGCATGGAAATACAATAAAAGTATAGAATAAAATGTCTAATGTCATCATATTTTCCTCTTCTTATAACAGCCTCTGTTCTCATATGCAAACCAGCAGTTTTTTAATTTTCATTAACTTTTTTACATTATTTCAGTCATATTATGAATGCTGTATTGCACTTGTTAGCGTGCTAGTTTTATTGGGGTCAATGCACAAAAAGGAGGATTGCTTATGCGTCACAAAGCTGCAGCATGTAGGCAACTCTAAGTTGGAATGTCAATCAACTGAGGTCTGGAGGACCCCCAGCGACATTCATGGAAGGAGCACATGCTCCTTCCACACAGGATCCCCCAGCCAATTGCAGAGCTACATGTCTGAATGGTTTGGGGGGTGCCCACATTCTGTGTCATTAGTGAAAATGCAGAGTACTGATTGAGGGAGCACAGCATATGGCAGCAGGGACCCTGCTGTATCCTTTGCATTACCTGCTGGCTGAGCCAAGAACAAACACATCCCCTACCATGCTGCCCAGCCCTCTGGACCTGGACAAAAAAGGAGGACTAGGGCAGGCATTTTGGCACTCGTCCATCTGCTTTAAAATGTTACCTTTTGCAACACCCCAGAATCCTCTGCTCCATGCAGAGCAGGGGATCAACTAGTAGACCTGGATGGACATCCAGTTGAATGCCCTCATGTCTCCTCTGGTCTCCCAGTCAGACAAGGCTGCAGACAGGCACACGGCAGTGGTGAGCATTCAAGCATGCTGACCCCTTCACACCTGTCCACAGGTGCAGAGCTACCCAGGCCAGGTATGCATGAATGACACATACTGTACCTGGTCCATCATGACACATAGCCACCATTGTGAGTACAATTTCAATTTTTTGTGCACATTATTCTTCTTTAATCATTAATTGATGAATTACTGGCCTTATACAGTATGTTGCACATGCTCACAATCCAGCCCCGTCCTCTTAAAAAGCTGCAGAGTGTAGCAATACATGGGGTAGTTAATCATGGGATTCTGAATCTTGCACCAATAAATATGTATGCCTACAGGATTCAATGTGTACACTATTCCCATTTTTTCTTTTAAGAATTACTTGAGCCCACATCCCTCACAAATGGAGAAGGCATTTCTTATAAAATGCTGTTTCTTATATAGAGAAGGTGATGCTAAGCATTGTAATCTCATGCTCCATATTCAAATAGTTAGTGCAGCAATAGCTGAGTTAGTGGCATGCAATTGTGAATAGCACCAGTGCTTGGAAATAGACCATATTCAGTGGTTCCTGGAGTACAAAGCTAACCCGGCAGCATGACTGTGCAAAATATACCAGTATGTCCATGCAAATGAGGGCTTACTCATGCATAATGGGCACAGCAGTACATTCATAGTTTTCAGCAGTGATAAGGGTTTACTCATGCATAATGGGCACAGCAGTATATTCATAGTTTTCAGCAGTGATAAGGTCTTACTCATGCATAATGTGCACAGCAGTATATTCATAGTTTTCAGCAGTGCTAAGCAGCCACCATTGCAGTGCTGCTTACCACCACCAAAACCTTTATCCAGGCATAATGGCCGAGTGCTCCCCCTGATTACCGATGTTGTAAGTTAACATATCTTTTCCTGGTAGTCTAGTGGATCCCCTCCCCAGCATCATCCATGTGTTAAAATAATTGGTATTTCCCAGGTAGTCTACTGGACCCCCGCCCCACCAATGATCAGCCTTGTGTTAAAATGGTATTTCATTGGTAGTATAGTTGACCCCTCCTCCCTCCCCCATTGCCCATGTTTTAAAATAATAGATATTTCCCTGGAAGTATAGTCGACTCCCCGCCCCTGACAGAATGGCATCCCTCCACCCACTTACCCAATGAGGAACCCTGCCCTGTAACCCTCTCCCCCCAGACACCAGTTTGACTTCAAATGACTGGTGACTGGTACAGCCCTCTTCTCACCTCCTTGTCCAGCTGCCGTCTGACAACCAATGAGTGCCATTGCGAGTACTGTGCAGTATGTTTCTACAGTGCGTCGTGCAAAGAAAGTCTTGGAACAAGAGCAGCACAACCAGATCTACAACATAGCAACATGTTTTTGAAGGTCATGAGTTTTTAAACATATTTAATGGTGCAATACCCTTTTGTGTATCCACTTTGTGAGTTTATTTATATCTTTTTTATCTTGCTGATTTCCCCAGGGTTCAAGGCTGGTTGATACTAGGTTGTTCCACTAGGGTTTGGGTGTGATTGTACTGGGGATATGTCTGCAGGGTGCAAGGGTAGATAGCCAGAAAGTGACGCTTTACTTGACATCATATATATATTCAGAAACGTTGACAAAACGTGGGACAGTATAACTGACTCATGATAATGCTGGTCAACTGCGATTTGGAGTGGACTTCAAAATTTGAATCTGTCTCTCTTTCTGACACTTTCAGATCTCTGTTAATGGAATTCTCTTTTACAGATTGTATACATTATTTATAAGAACTAATACTACCCCATTCTATCATAATGTCCATACTGGATCCATTTTCAGTTTTCTTTTTGCTCCTACACTATTTATTAGCTGCGCTGTTGTATGCTGACTACCTAATCTTTTATGCCTTTGGGTCCAAGGCCTACGCACTTCATGCAGGGGAAGGATATTTTCCCCAAGCTTGTGAATCACATCCCACATAAGTTCACTGCATGATAGTCCTAAGCTGATGAATGGAAGGGTGGGGGGGTTCACTAGATTACCAAAGTAAATTAGTTTATTGTACCATTGTGGATGATCGGGAGGGACCACAAGCCTACCAGGACTACAGGTCAACTTATGGGGGCCCTAGTGCTGCATGACATGACAATAAGACCATAATGGGCATGTAAATGACCTCTTATTGCCTTGCATGCCCTATGGGCTCATTAGTATGCAAGGGCTGAATAAGTCCCACAGAAGTTCTGATGCTATCCTGTTTTGGGCAGTGCTGTCTGCAGTGGACCCCTGTGGGCTATATTCGGCCATGTCAGTGCAACACATAGTAACTTTGCACTGCGTTGGCACAGCCCCATATTCAGAAAGTTATGGCACTCTATCAGAGTATAGTAGCTTTATGAATATTGCTCAGAGGCTTCTGTGTGCTCTTTGCCAGGCAGTACTACTGGCTGTGCAGCACTACTGGCCAGCTCTGAATAGTGGTGCCTTGAACTTTAAAATAGAAACTCATAGTACTTTATAATGCTATATCAACATTTAATGTTGTACAAGTTAAGGCACTGGTTGCCAAAGATGTTTCAGCTTGTTTCTCTATGTTTGATGATACTGATATCCCATTTTTTGAGGGGCAGTGATTCATATTGTTCCACATTTTGAGTGTCTTTGTGCCAAATGTTTGTGCCAAATGATTAAGAGACATGTCCATAAGTGAACCACCTCTGCATCCCTAAATATCAGAGTGCAAGACAGGGGGCTCTGTAAGGGGAAAATGTTAAAAAATACATTTTGTCTCTCTTGGGCTTTAGAAATGTATAGGAGCTACTTGTCCATTACTGTCTCCAATACTGACATCATCATAAAACTTGGGGGGGCACATGGAAATGTGAAGGTTTTGAGAGTTCTACCTCTCCTTTATGAAGCTTCATTTCATGGGGAGCACTTTTAACTTTGCGCAGGTATTAGTATTGCAGTTATCTATATAGAAAAATAGAAATTGACAGCACAAAAAGGTCCAGGCAATCTGCCCCTCTGCCCCCCCCCATTTTGATAATAGTCCAAAGACAGAAAAAAAATTTGAAATCTTGAAATGTCTGTGACAGATTTTAGCTTGCATTTACTAAACAGCCATAGATTTCTCTCAAGCATGTGACTGACAACAACTACCTACATCCTGCAAAAAAGACATCTGCAATTTCATGAAATTGCAGATAGGCTAAAAGGAAAATGATGCATGAATTCATGTGCTTGAATAAAATTGCCCATCTTTGGCTTTAATATCCATTGAAACATTTTCTGTTCTTGGGGAAATGCTAGGATGAAAGTATTCTTGTTGGAGCTCTGTATTATGTTCATCCTTGTATTTGTGCAACTGAGCATATTGGTATGATAGTGGGTTTTGAGAGGTGAGTCACTATCAGTCCTGTGCAAGACAGTCTGAAAGGGCTCGACACTGTCAGATGAATCATCAGCCAGGCTAATCATGACACTTTTCTGGTCTTGTTGGGTAGAAACTTTGTGTAGTTCAAGGAAAAGAGCCTACTGCATCATAGGCCGCTCTTTCCGTTTATCTCCTTAAGACGCCCAGCAGGTAGAGCTGATCAGAATCATGATCAGCCTACTGTGGTTCTCCCCAACATAAAAATAATCCCTCTCACCCTCTGCTACGTATCCCCCAACCTGCCATTGCTTCCCCTTCTTTATGTTCTGATAACAAGATGCCCAACCCTCGTTCCAGCTACTGCCCACGACCCTGACCACTTTCATTGTGTAACATTGGGGAGTCCACCTCTGGTGCCACCATATGTAAAACTGATGTGGGGGTGCTCAATCCCCAGAGTCAGTACCTGAAATAAAGAAAAGTATCCCTTGCAGTATTTTTTTAATTTTTATGCACCTTGTAAAAAAGAAAAACATCTATCGCTGTCTGTTGTAGCTGCAGGCATACCACCACTGTTACCATCCTCTCTGACCCTCCCACTCAGCACCTGCCACCCCCACCCCATACTTTTAATTTTCTGACACCTTGGTGCCCAATCCTGGGTGCTGGCTAGTACCCCCACCCTGCCTATTTTCAAAGTACAACACCGGCGAGCCTGACCCTGGTGCCATCAAATGTAACACCAACACTTGGGTGCCCAGTCCACAGTGTCAGTACCTGACATAAAGAAAACCATCCCTTGCAGTATTTTTGGTTTTTCTACACCCTGTTAAAAAGAAAACTGACCATCAATGTCTGCTGCCTATTCCCATCCTACTCTCCCACTCAGCACTCCCCACCCCCTCACCCCTTAATTACCTACCAGTTGTCTGATGCATTATCCTCTCTGGACCAGACACACATCTTCACTCTTCAATGCCAGACTGGGAAGTGAGAAAATCAGGTATGTGGTCTAATGTATTTCAAGGGGTTTTGAACTTGTCTTCATAACTAGGTAATTTTAAATATTTCCACCCAGATTTTCAACATGGCCTTTTTAAGACCCCACCTCATGAACAGGTGTGGAGAAATTATGAAAATGTGTCCTGAAAGGTGATTTCAGAGTTGCTGTGCAAAATCCCGTTTTGGGATGGATTTGAATATTTTCTCCACCCTTGTTCATGAGGTGGGGTCATAAGAAGGGTATGTTGAAAATATGAGGTAAAACATATTTAAAGACAACAAAGTTATGAGCCTACATTTACATTTTTCAACATACATTTATTACTTTAGTCATTTTCAATATTTTGACCCCAGATTTTCAACATAACCATTTTTTAACACCTCCTCATGAACATGACAGCTGTCATTACTCAAATCCTGGCCAACATTTGTTTTCCCATTGGTGGTACAAAATCTCCTTTTGGCCAGGATTTGAACTTTTTATCCACCCTTGTTCAAGAGGTGGGGTCATAAGAAGGCTATGTTGAAAAGTTGGGGTAAAATATTAAAAAAAAACTAAGTTATGAGCATACATAAACATTTTTAAACACACACTTATAACTTTGTTATTTTTCAATAATTTGGCCCAACATTTTCAACATAGCTTTTTTTGATACTACCTCATGAATAAGAAAGCTGTCATTTTTCAAATCCCGGCCAAAATGTGCTTTCAAACTTGTGTCACAAAATTACATTTTGAAAACTTGTGTCACAAAATTACATTTTGACCACTGTTTTATAAATGACATCTGTCATGCTCAGAAGGAGTTGTCATAGAAAGACTATGTTGAAAATATGGGGTCAGATTGTATAAAAACAACTAAGTTATGAAGAAAAGTAGAATTGTTTTAATGTTTACTCATAACTGAATTATTGCTGATTTTGGCCCCTAATGTTCAACATATCCCTTGTGTAACCCCACCTCCTGACTATGACAGGTGTCATTTTTCAAATTCCCTCAGAAACTTGTTTTCACTGTCACACTGTGAACTCACCTTTTGGATAAGATTTAAAAAATTCCACCTGTCCAGATCATAACATCATGTCATAAAAAGACTGTTGGAAATTTGGTGCCAAAATGAGGAAGCCCACTGAATATTAAATATTGCATCTTAGCTGTTCTGTCCTGGGTAAATATAATCTAAAAATGTGTAAAAGCAGGACACAACTGAAAATGAAATATTGCATCTCATCTGGTCTATTCTGGGTAAATATATAGTAAAAATGCGTGCAAGCAAGACCTGGTACAACAATCAATCAATCAATCAATCAAACTTTATTTAACCAGGCAGTTACACCATTGAGCGAGCTCATTTGCAAGATGGTCCTGGACACAAAGGACGTACAATATTACAGTAATTCAACAGTAGTTCAATACAAAACAAGTCAATAGAAATCACTAGATTTAAAAAAAGGTATTCATTAGGCACCTGGAGTCAGACTTAGTTAACAAGGCAAATACAGACACAGGTAAATTAGGAGATGATAAGGCAGAGGGAAGAGAGGAGGGCAAGGCGAATGAGGGGGAGTGGGGGGGCACACTGCCTGAGCAGCAGACCCCCGAGGAGGGGGATGCCAAGGGGAAGGAGGGAAGGCAGGAGTAAGAGAGGTTGATTAACCACATAGGAATGCCAGACAACAGGGGGGAATAAGAAGGCCAGGGTAAGTGCAGGAGCTAGGGGGCTATGTTATCCAAATACAAGTGATCACCTGAAGCAGTCACATGCCATCTTCAGGCATTGGTAGAGCAGCTGCCTGAATGTGTAAGGGCTAGGCAGGAAGGAAAGTTTGAGGACCTTTTGAATGTTATTCCAAAGAGAAGGTAAGAAGGTGTTGATAACGGTTATGCCAAGTCATGCCCTTGTCCAAGGTAACTTGAGGTAGACAAAGGAAGAATTCCGTAGGCCATACAAACCCTTAGATCATTCAAATAGGCTGCAGATATAAGGTGGGAGTTTGTTAGAGATAGCCCTGAGGAGCCACATGAGGGTGTTTATTTGCCTCCTCAAGGTGAGGGAAGGTCAGTCGATTGCCTGATACAGCAGACAGTGGTGAGTGCACAATGGCATGTCTAATATGAATCTCAAAGCATGGTGATAGAGGGTGTCAAGCTTCTGGAACACTTGCTGGGGGCAGTGGCTATAAAGAAAGTCAGCGTTGTCAAGCAAAGGTAGAAAAGTTGTTTGGACCAGCCGCTTCCTGGCTTCAAATGTGAATAGATGTCTTATACAGTAAAATATGCCAAAGCGCTGTCTTAGCTTTTTTGTTAACTCATTTAGATGTACCATGAAACTAAGTTTGTGGTCCAATCAGACACCCAGATATTTGAACTTATCCACTATTTCCAAAGATTCACCAAGGAAGGTGGTAATCTGGCGGTTAGCTGATGTCCCCCGGTATAGGAGGCATGTGGGGAGAGGATCATGGCTTTAGTCTTTTTAGCATTGAGCAAGACCTTGAGGTTCAGCAGATTATGTTGGAGGGTGATAAAGTCATGTTGTAACTCCTTATCAGCAAGATCAAGGGAGGGGTTGGTTGTGCAGCGGACTGTGTCATCTGCGAAAAGGTGAACATTTCCCGTGAGCATGCAAGAGTCAATGTAGTTTATGTAAAGTGTGAAGAGGATAGGGCCCAATATAGAGTCTTGCAGAATTCCTCGGGGCAGGGCCTTAAGTGGGGACAGGTCCCCTTGTGCTTTTATTTGCCGTCTTTGGTTTGTAAGATAGCAATGGAACCACTTTAATGCAACAGGGGTTAGGCCAATGCTGCTCAGAGTGTCAAGCAGGATGGAGTGTTTGACTATGTCAAAGGCCTTGCTAAGGTCAAAGAAAAGTGCATAGATGTGTTTACTATCCAGGGCTTTCAGCCAGTCATTAGTCACTTTGGCAAGAGCTGACATGCTGCTATGTTTAGGTCTAAACCCCGATTGGGCTGGGTTGAGGATATTTTCATAGTCCAGGTACGCCCTTAATTGTGAGTTGACAATTTTTTCCAATAGCTCCGACAGAATAGGAAGAAACGAGATAGGTTTGTAATTGTTCAAGTTGGTAGGGTCACCAGACTTGAACAGAGGGATAATATGAGCAATTTTCAAACTAAGCGGTATTTCCTCTTGGGTAAGTGACCTGTTAAATAGACGAGCGATAGGTGCTGCAAGCTATGAACATTCAGAATTGACAAATGCTTGTTAACTTCACTAGCACTGTGACTGCAAGGTGTTTTGGTGGAACTTGCACTGAATAAATAAATGTAGTATATAGAGAGGGTTTGTTTTGCATGGAATTCCATGCCAGCTGAAACAATGTTGTACCACAGTTCAGAGGTCATGGAACATGGTTGTACCCTTTTCTGGTACACAAGGTTCCAGCTGATAGGAAATCATAGATGCAGCTTGTATTTTTCACAATGCTCCTGCGCACACAGCAATCATTTCACATTCTGAACTGAAACCACTGGCATGTTCACTGCTGTCATGGAGCACTGTGAAAACAATTTCATTAAAAAAATTGAGAACTAACAAAAAAATATATACACTATAAAACATACTGGTTGGGAAACCAGATCCCCAATCTGCCTGTGCTGCCACCTCTGGCTTCTGACTACATCTGACTTCTTGAGCTTCTCTCTTGAGGTCTGATGTAATCAGAACCTCTCTATGGCAGCACGGGCTGGTTGTGCATGGTTGTGCAACCAGTATTCTCTATCTTGTGCATGTAAGTAAACAAAAAGATTTTGAGGCCTGCACCTGGGTTCTGTGCTCAGCTTCCCAACAGGTAGAAGTAAAATAAGCAAAACTTTTTTAGCCAGCACCAGTTAATCCACAGTTTCTCTCGAACGCCAAGGCAAGCATTGCACAAACAAGGAAACCAAAAACTGGAAGTAATGTGCTATCAATGCTAAAATGTATTAAGTTTGCACAGAGCGTCCACATCCACATTCATGTGAGCTGCCCCCTCCTACAGCAATACAGGACGGTATCCTAACACGTTTCATTCCACCTAGCGCTTAATTCATGGAGATAAGAAGGTTATTATGAGGACATCAATGACAAGACTTAACAGCATCTCCAATATGTTTTTGAACTTTTCAGAGTGGCTTGGAACATCTAGATGTTTAATTAATATGTGCTTATACATACAGCATTTTTAAAAGAATGTTTAAAGAGAGAAGCTTAGAAAAAGTGCATATACTGTGGAACTATTAAGGTTATGTGGAGATTTTTCTACTCCATATTACAAAGAATATACAAACAAACTGTTTAATGCCTTATTGATCCTAATAAGAATAAATCCAGAACAAATGGTTTGATACCTTTTATTGGACCAACAAGGATGTTACAAAAGGAACAAAGAGATTTAGCTTTTGGACCAACAAGTCCTTCAGAAGCCTAATGAGAGTTATTTAGAAAATCCCATCTTATTAATACTTAGAAGATGCAGAAAAAAACAGAAATAATTCTCATTGGTTTAAAACAGGCCTTCAGAACATAATTAAAGTGACATTGGAGAGTTTGAATATCTTAAGGTCAAAGATTGTCCAGAGATAACAGCAGGCAGAGAGTCCAACTCACATATATTAAACCATGTATCAGTCTAATGGATAAAAAAAAAACACTAAGATTCTCTGCTCACTAAATTAAATGTCAAATGATGAAACCTCCTGAAGACACATATTTCACAAGTGAGGTAACAGTACACCAGTAAAAGACAACTTCAACTCTGCTCAGAGCACTGTTTGTGAATACAGCCTATGACAATGAGATGACCCTGGAGAAAACAGCTTCATGCCAAAATGTAACATATTACCAAGTAAAAAAATAATAAGAAATAAGCCCCATAATTATAACATCAGAAATTATCTTTACATGGCATATAGAATGATGAAAGTGATATTTACCCAAAGTGAGTAAGCGTATCACACTGATGAAAGTGCAGCTGGCTGGAGATTTATTCCCAACATGCTCTCAACAAGCTATGTTCCAGAAATCATAAGCCTTTGTTGTAACAAGAGTTTATACATGATAATATCAATTGTCAGTGTAAGTGCCAGATACTGTACAAAGAAGTGCTAGTCAAGAACCTCCAAGAAATTGAGACTATGCAGCTGATATGTACAGATTTCAAGAAATTGTTAGTGTATAATCTAAAAAATACATATATAGAAACACTCCAAGGAATCTAAACAACAATTCTTAGGAATTAAGGTGGGCAGGGGTACCGGAACAGGCGAGTGCCGGCTGGAGAGCTGTGGCAGTGGCCCCTATGTGCCCCCCAACATATCAGCCTCATACCCAGTTCCACACGTGCATCACCCCCGAACTGCCCAGTGGCACACTAGTCTCAGTGATGGAGGACCCCCCCCAACATGCACAAACCCTTGTATTCCCCAACCCTCTATGTGTGCATTAACCACCACCTGCCACATAACTCGGTACATGCCTTCCCACCCTGAACCAGGCACCCCTGCTCCGCACAGGTGTCCATTCCCCCCCACCATCACCCCATCACCCATACCTTTGCAGTGGTGCTGCCCCTGAGATGACTGGTGGCACAGCTCTCCTTTCACCACCACGGCCGCCAGCTGTCTGACATATGCAGGGGTGTGCAGCAGATGTGCATCCACGTATGCCAGATGGCCAATGGTCGTGGCTGTGATAGGAGGGCTGTGCCTCTGTTTTCATAGAAACATAGAAATTGATGGCAGAGAAGGACTGCAAGGCCCATCCAATCTGCCCATTTCTGTTTCTAACTTGTGAATGTGCCATCTGCCTTTGCTCTGTCAATGACCTATCTAGTCATACTCATCTGTATTGCTCCCTTATGCCTATCCCATGCCTGTTTGAAGTCCTGCACTGTATTCATATCCACCACCTCCTAAGGTAGGCCATTCCATGCACCCACCACCCTTTCTGTGAAAAAGAACTGCCTCACATTACCCCTTAATCATCCTCCCTTTAATTGGGCTGGCAGTATAGCCTAGCGGTTAGAGGAACGAGGTGTGAACAAGCTTGATGCATCCAGCAGATCAGACCTGAGTTTGATTCTCACAACTTCTACTTGCATACTATGTGACTCTAAGCAAGCCACTTAACCACCCAGTACTCCCAGGTCACCCCTGAAAACAGGCACTTGTGCCTAGTAGGCCTTACCCGGTTACCAAACACTAAAACAAACAAAAAAATAATAATAATCTCATGCTGTGTCCCCTTGTCCTGCTATTTTTCTTATATTGAAATATTCTAGAATCTTTCACCTTGTTAATGCCCTTAAGGTGTTTGAATGTTTCGATCATATCACCTCTCTCCCTCCTTTGCTCTAGGGTATACATATTGAGCTCTGTTAATCTGTGCTCGTATGTTTTCTGATGCAGTCCCTGCACCATTTTGTTTGCCCTTCTCTGGACTGCCTCAGTTTGGTTAATGTCCTCTTGAAGGTGTGGCCTCCAGTACTGCATGCAGTACTCAAGATGGGGCCTAAACAGTGCCTTGTAAAGAGGGATTATTACCTCCCTCTTATGACTTGTGATACCCCTACTAATACACCCCAACATCCCCCTAGCCTTACCTACTGCTTTAGTGGTCTGCTTGGATGATTTCAGGTCATCTGTGATGATGATGCCCAAGTCTCTTTTCTTCCCTAGTGACTGCCAGCAACTCCCCTCCCAACCTATAGGTGGCTTCAGGGTTTCTCTTCCCTATGTGCAAGATCTTGCACATTTTTTTGCATTAAACCCCAGTTGCCACTGTTCTGACCATTATGCCAGTTTAGCCAGATCTCCTCTCATTCTGCCCACCCCATCAGGATCATCTACTCTGTTGCAGATCTTGGTGTCATCTGCAAACAGACAAACCTTACCCTCCAGTCCATCTGCAATGTCACTGATGAAGATATTGAAGAGGACTGGCCCCAGGACTGATCCCTGATGTACCCCATTTGTGACTTGCATCTCTTCTGACTGTATACCATTTACCACCACTCTTTGTTTTCTGCCTGTCAACCAGTTTGCCACCCAGTTGACCAACTTCTGACCCACCCTGAGCCTACCCAGCTTATTAATCAATCTTTTATGTGGAACAGCATCGAAAGCTTTGCTGAAGTCAAGGTAAGTGACATCAACTGCTCCTCTTGGTCCATCACTCTGGTTACCCAGTCAAAGAAATCTGTTAGATTAGTTTGACAGGACCTTCCTTTTGTAAACCCACGCCGTCTTGGAGCCTGTGCTCCTAAGGATTCCAGGTGTTGCACTGTCCTTTCCTTAAGGAGTGCCTCCTTAATCATGCCCACTACTGAGCGAAGACTGACTGGTCTGTAGTTACACGTCTCCTCCCTGCTACCAGTCTTGTGGACAAGATCACATGAGCCCTTCTCCAGTCTTCTGGGGCCTCTCCTGTGCTCAGAGACTCACTAAACAGTTCTGATAATGGCTCTGCTAGTTCCACCCTTAGCTCCTTTAGTACCCTGGGATGTATGCCATCAGGTCCCATTGCCTTGTCTACCCTGAGCTTATCGAGCTCTTGTGGGACCCTTCTTTTGTGAAGGAACTAGTGCACAACTCCTTTCCCCCTGTGTCCATGGTGCTGAACTGTGGGCCCTGCCTTACCTTAACTTCAGTAAATACTGAGCAGAAGAATCTATTTAGGATAGATGCTTTTACATGGTCCTCCTCCTCACAAGCCCTCTTATCCCTTTTGATCTTAGCAATACCCCCTCTGGACTTTCTTCTTTCACTAATGTATCTATAGAAAGTCTTGTCACGTTATTTTACTGTTTGTGCTACTGTTTCCTTGGTTTGGGCCTTTGCCTGCCTTACTGCCTTCCCTGCTTCCCTTAGGGAAGTTCAGTATGCCTCCCTATCTTCATCCCAGTTCATTCCCTTATATTTCCTGAAGGCCATCCTTTTAACTCTGACCTTTTCTGCTACTGTTTTTGAGAACCAAAGAGGTTTGCTTTTTCTTTTGCACTTCCTTTTCTCTCTAACACAATGGGATGTTGCTTCAAGTATTGCATCCTTAATGCCTGCCCATTTTGCCTGTACCCCTTCACCTGTATATCTTCTTGCCAGTGCTAGCTTAACTCAGTTGGCCATCTTATCAGAGTCAGCTGCTCTGAAGTCCCATATTTTTGCCTTGGAATGGGATGATTTAGTTCTAGTGACCAAGTTGAACCATACCATGTGATGGTCACTGGCCCCCAGGTGGCCTTCTACCTGGAGATCTGTGATCCTTTCCCTTTTAGTCAGTACTAGATCTAGGATATCCCTGTCTCTTGTGGGTTGTTGTACCAGTTGTTTGAGGCCCTCCTCCTGCAGGGAATCCACTATGTGTCTAGTTCTGGCAGATGTTCCTGCTGGTATTGAGCAATCTACATCTGGCATGTTGAAGTCTCCGATTATCAGAACCTCCCCTTTAGCTGTCATGTTTTGTATATCTTCTAACAGTAATGTGTCTTTGTCCTCCCCCTGGTATGGAGGCCTGTAGACAACCCCAGTTCATATGGCTGTCCCATTTCCTGTTTCCAGTGTGACCCACAGTTCTTCTGTCTCCTTATGTGTATTCTGAATTTCTGTAGCTTTGATATTTTCATTGTCTTGGGGGTGGCAACACTGCAAAGGTACGGGGGATGGGGTTGATGGTGGGGGGTTGGTGTCACGGGGGGCACTGTCCAACCGGTCTGCTGGTTGAGGTTCCGGCAGGCGAGTGTGGTCTCTGGTGGCAGTGGTCTGACATGGGGTTGTCCCGCTGTGGGCAGGGGCATGGGTGGGGGGTTGGACTATTGTCCCCTGTGCTGGCCCTGCAATGTGGGGTGCCACCAACCAGCAGCCTGTAATGGTGGCATGGGCGCGCAGGTCTGGGTGCCTGCGGAGGGCATTCATGCACTCAGACCAGTGCCTCTTCATGTAAGGGATCCACTCTTTGTCCAGGATGGGCATCTGATTGGATGCCCGACCAGACCCGCGGCTCCACCCCTGGCCACCCTGCAGAGCCCTGTGCACCAGGGTGATGGGACCATGGACAGTGCACATCCGTTGTGCATACCCTGGGTGCACTCGTGTCCACATTTGAGGGGCTGCATGGGGGGGTTATGCACAATTTGCACATAGCTTGCACCCATTAGTGCATAGGGACCAATATTATTTGGGATCCAGGAGAAAGTAATGTCTGACCTTATATATATTCACATCTTTCTAAGCCGCTAATTTCAATGAAAGAAAGAAAGAAAGAACGAAAGAAAGAAAGAAGAAAACTGTTCCCCTTAGTTTCACTGCCAAGTGCAAATGAAAGAATGTCTCCCTATCCTTACTCTATTGCCAAGGCTAATGCTGTTCATAGTGGGCAAATCAGGAACAGGGCAAAAAAACAACTTTAGCAACATCTAGCCATACATTTAGTATTACTGAAAGTGCTGTCGGCAGCTCCATTAAAGAGCTAGTGAAACCTAAACAGACAGGCAGCAAAATGATACAAATTTTATGAAGCAGTCAGTTGTAATGATTCACTTCTGAAGCATTTTTCTTTTTCCTGTTGCTCCTTAGAAAGTTTTCTATTCAATATTATTGTGCTGAATGTGTGGAACAGCTCTTAGCCTGGCAGCTGCCATATCTATAAATATATTCCCCCCCACAACCTCATCGGCATTGTGTTCTCATTGTCAGTGACATCACAGGTGATTGACCTGGCAGCTACTGAGTGACTGTTTCTAAGCAGCAGTGATGTCACAGACAAAGAGGTTACCAAGCTGATGATATAATGAGAGGAACAGAGCTCAATAAGTCAGCTACCAGGCAGCATGGTGTCCCACACATCACACCTACTAACATCAGTTAAACAATCTTCTAATTAACCAAAGGGAAAAGGAAAAGTACTTCAGACTGCTTTTAAAAAACAATATTAGTATTAGGCAGTACACTAGCTCTTTAATTGTTTAGTAGACGTGTCACTACTTATCAACTCTTCTTCATAGTGTGTGAAGCTGCTCAGCTTCACCTAATACCTACTTTACTTGCAGTGATGCTATGTGGATTTTACACTTGCTGTTATCAACCATTTCAGCATTTGAATAGCTGTGGCATCTAGCTCAAAATGCAGGGTATTCAGTTTTGTCAAGTTCAGTCCCAGTTGGGGTGGGGGGGATTAGCCATTGAACAGCTCAGTTAGTCCTGAAGCTTGTTTTAAATTTCTCTTGGTTCCTCTCTCTCCCTTCTACACTTTTCCATACATAGACCTATGCGCTACCCTGAGGTTCTTGCATCTGCTTTATTGTTTTCTCTTTTGTGCCTTTCTGCTTATTGTCCTTTACTTTTTTTCTTTTCCACCTCACATTTACATTCCCATGGGACCTGACCAGGAACAAGTCCTAGACTTTTTCAGTATCCTTTTTTCACCCCCAACAACCTCAGTTCCTAAATTGCTTCCTTATTGTCAAGGCCACTGTTTTTCCAGGATTCCGTGATCACGGATGAAAACCTTGAATTCATCTTGAATTGTGGAATTTTAAATTTCCCGCCAGTATGTCATGGAACTCATGCTGCTACTCACGCTATTAGCGTGAGTGTTCAGGAGTTCAGCCCCGTTTAAGAGCAGGCCCTCTCAGATCACTTCCCCTATTTGCCAGGAACCTGGAAAAAGGACGAGAGACCATGAGACCATGCTGTAGAGAGAATGGCACTACAGGAAACCAAGCTACCCAGATGCTGCCAGAGTCAGAGAGACTGCACCCCTGCTGCATCAATCCACTGCTTTCTCTTTTATTATTTTACTTTTCACCATGCCATGTTTAGAAAGTAGGCACCACAAGTAAAGATGCATTGGCTGACAGTAAGGGGGTCATACTGCAAGGAAATTGCTGCAACAAGCACCAGGAAGTGCACCATGGCCTTGCCTTTCAGGTACTGCCCTCAGCCTTTTTAAAAACAAACAATGAAATAAATACAAATGCTTGGTTTGGTCAGTGCTGTACAAAGACGCTGGAAACTGTTTACAACTCGGGATGATCGTGGCGGTGTCCAAATAGGTACTCACAGAACACAGACCCTCCCCTGTGCTGCATCTCACTGCTAATTATTTTATTTAGGATTTTGCTATATAGAGAATCAGTTTTAACCTGATGCAGCAACTGGGTGTTTTTCAGTGAAAGTGGTGTTTTTGTGAAGCCACGTTTCTGTCTTCTATAAGTACCTCTCTTCTGTATTTGGACCAAGTTGTTGTAAAGCTGCCATTTTGTTTATGGACTAAAATTAGAGTGGGTCACTGCCCTTTCCCCACATGTCCTCCTCGTGTGTCCACTTAGCATTTTGCAGACAGGTTCTTAAATAATATATAGGTGACGTGCTGGTGACAAAATATATGTACACTTCTGGTCTGTGCTGCCTCTTGCTTAACCTCCTTTTCACCCCATATGCCTGACTTTACCCCCCCCCACATATTTAATATCCTCCTTCTCCTTCCCATGTTTAATGTCTCCCTGTGCATAGAAAAAGGTGTCTAGCTCTGGTAAAGTGCAATACCTTGGTGAGAGTACAGCTGGGTTAAAAAGCAAAAGTGTGTGTATGTCAGGGTGCATTTGCAACAAGCCAAAGAAGGGGAAATTTAAACTTGCAGAGGGGGGATCCTGAAGCAACTTTGTTATCTTCTGTGTGCCCCACAGCATATGGGGGGAAGGATCCCTGAGCTAGCTGTGTACAGAGTTAAGGGGAAGGGCATTACATTCTAACATGAGCATGGATGGGAGTTGGCATAAGTGTATGTGAGTGTCTGTGTGCCACAAATAAGGCTGGATATTTGGGTTAGTGTCACATATGTGAAACAAAAGCAAACCTGTCAAGACACAAAATGTTGCTTTGGGATTCTCATACCCCCCCATATACACACTACAAGAAGACAAGCTAGTTCGGGATCCTCAGCCCCCCCTCCACCCAAGTCCAAAATACTTTTGTTGCAAATGTAGGGAGCACACACACACTGACCCCTTTGCTTTTTAACACTGCTACACTCTTACCGAGTATTCTCAAGTTATGCATTTTTCTGTGCAGAGTGTGTGTGCGTGTGTGTGTGTGTGTAACCTGAGTAGGGTGAGGGGTTTGAGTATTTGTGTGCCCCAGAGTGTGTGAGTGTGTGTGGGGGAAGCACCCACCCAAGCTATTGCCTCACAGTCCTGAGCTCCAGCATCCCTGGTTTCCTAGTGGTTCGTTGGTCTGGTGGTGGTGGTGGAGAGAGTCTGAGTAGGTAGGGGGTCTGGGTAATCTCTTGCCTCTTGTGTGCCCCAAATAATATGTGTGCAGGGTGGCCTGAGGTGCAGGTATATCCTGTCTATGAACTGTTTCATAGTGCAGAAAATGTGACTTGTTGTGCCCAACCTGCCTACCACTCGAGTTCTGAGACTCCCAGGTACAGACACAAAAAACACCATCATGCAGAAAATCATGTAAAAAGGCCAAGCTGGTGAAAGTTCAGGACTTCTACATGATTTTCTGCCAGTTACTTTCCCACTGGTTAAATGTCAAGAGCACTGTGTCTGGGGAAAAGCTGGGAATATGCCCAGATTGCCATGTGACCCTGCATTCTCTACCATGCCACTTACCGTGGGGTATGCTTCAAGTTGGGCTGAGTAGTGTGCACCTCTTATCAAGTTTTCAGGACAGGGATTTACCCTTGCAGACTTGCCTTGTGGAAGCGACTACTGACAGAAACCTACAAACTTGCTCAGGAGCACGGTGATGCCAGGCCCCCATCTAGTTCTGAAGCCTGTTATGTGTCACTGCACCTCACACATTGTGTACCCAAGCAAGGCGGAGCGTGTCAGTCTCTGTTACTTGTTCCTTCCTGAATACCCAAACCAAGTTGGGCGGGGGGCATCGATGCATCACTGGGCATGATTTTTTTTTTAATTATTTTCCTGCCCACTACTGGGATCTCCCTCAGATGTAGCAATTCCTAGTTGGCCCTTTCCCATCCAGCCCAAGACCCCTGGTTACACACTGCCCACACTGTACAGTAATCAGTGTAGGAGATGGCAATGCTGGGTTATTTGGCTATTGTGGTGCAGCCTACTATTGGTGTCTGTGGACAATGAATGGCTTGTTTTGAAACTTGTGGAGTGGTGTGAGGGCATTCTATAGTGTTTTGCTCTTTGTGTGGCCCTGAGCAAATCCCAACCTGGAAACATGTCCATGGTTAGTGTGTAATGCCAGTTTACTCCACCCCCACCACCAGAACCTACACTGGGACACACAGCAAGCAACCCAGCCCCTTGGACTTTGCAGTAAGAGATTTTCACAGTTTGTATCCCAGAGCAAGTACAAGGAGTTTTTGCTTGCTGTGTGCTCTGAAGTACACTGGTGGGTGGGTTAGCTTGTATTATACACTGACAAGGGCCAGGTTTGGGGGCGCTGGCTAGTATGTTCTGTGGAATATGGAATGCAACATAGCTCCTTGGACTTTGCAAGCGGGGCCTTATAGGCTATGTTCTTGACTAGACCAGTGTCTGGATGAAATTTTTCTTTGGAGCAAACCACAAGGTAAAGAAACACTTAGACTTGATCAGGGACATACAGTGTAAGACCTTTCCCCAGTGAAGCTGGCTCTGGGATACAGTGCTTTCTGTATGCTCCAGAGAACATTTTCAGGGTGGGCCTTAAATACCGTTGGGTATATTTGGTATGGCTGTGCAAATAGCTCTGTGGCACCAGGTAAGTCTGAATGTTGCTTATGTTGTTGACAAGTCAGGAGAGTGTTGCTTGCCATGTACTTGTAGGCAAGTAGGAGGGTGTTTATTTACTGCTGCCATTACACCTGGAGAATGGTGGCTATAGGCTGCCCTATAGCCATCACACCTGGAGGATTGGAGTCGTGGGCTGCTGCTGCCATCACACCTGGAGGATTGGAGTCGTAAACTGCTGCTGCCATCACACCTGGAGGATGGGAGTTGTAGGCTGCTGCTGCCACTATACCTGGTGGATGGGAGTCGTAGGCTGCTGCTGCCATAGTACCTGGAGGATGGAAGTCATAGGCTGCTGCTGTAATCTCACCTAGAGAATGGTGGTCATTGGCCGTTGCTGCTGTCGTACCTGTAGGATGGGAGTTGTAGGCTGCTACTGCTGTCGTAACCTAGAGGATGGGAGTCATACAATGCTGCTGCTGTCGTACCCAGAGAATGTGATTCATAGATTGCTGCTGCCTTTACACCTGGAGGATGAGAGTCATAGACTGCTGCTGCCTTCACACCTGGAAGATGGGAGTCATAGAATGCTGCTGCCATTGTACCTGGAGAATGGGAGTTGTAGATGGCTGCTGCCATCTCACCTAGTGAATGGTGGTCGCTGGTTGCTACTGCCATCCCAGGAGGATGGGAGTTGTAGGCTGCTGCCACTGTTGTACCTGGAGGATGGGAGTTGTAGGCTGCTGCTGCTGTTGTACTTGAGGACGGGAGTCATAGACTACTGCTGCCATTGTACCTGAATGATGAGAGTCATAGGCTGCTGCTGCCATTGTACCTGGAGGATGGGAGTCGTAGACTGCTGCTGCCTTCACAACTGAAGGATGGGGGTCATAGAATGCTGATGCCATTGTACCTGGAGGATGGGAGTCATAGATTGCTGCTGCCATTGTACATGGAGGATTGGAGTTGTAGATGGCTGCTGCCATCTCACCAAATGAATGGCGGACACTGGCTGCTATTATTGTCTCAGGGGGATGGGAGTTGTAGGCTGCTGCTGCAGTTGTACATAGAGGATGGGAGTCATAGGCTGCTGCTGCTGTCGTACCTGGAGGATGGGAGTCATAGGCTGCTGCTGCCATCATACCTGGATGACGGGAGTTGTAGGCTGTTGCTGCCATCGTACCTGGAGGATGGGTAGAAAGCTGCTTCTGCAGTCATACCTGAAGGATGAGGGCTGTTAGCAGTGGCTGCTGCCATCATAGCCAGAGGATAAAAGTCATGGACTGCCCTATCTAGGGGATCTGACTCTCTCATTTTGTTACTTGAATTATCTCATCAAGCAAATTGGTGTAACTTTTACTAATACTATATATATATATATATATATATATATTAGGGGTGTGATTTCAGTATTCATACTTTCTGCCTGCATGATGTTTGCCACACCACTGAATAAGAAGCCAGGTTCTGCTACACCTCAGCTAAAGAGCAAGCCCGTCAGTTCAAATGTGAAGGCCTCTATGAGGATGGAGGAAAACTTTTCTGTCCATACTGCAACCATGTCTTGGACCATACCAGAAAAGATACAGTCAAAGATCATCTGCTTAGCAAGAAACATGCTAGGAATAAGGAACGAGCTGCTAGCGAAGGAAGACCAGCAAGGTAGGTGACCCTGACCAGCAGTTTCAGAGCTGCAACAGAATCATCCATAACAAGAAATGAGATGGTCATGGACACAGTTAAGACATTTGGGGCTGCAAATATCCTATTGGAGAAGCTGGATCATCCAGAACTGATGGAATGGATCTGCAAGCATGTGAAGGGGAGCAGAGTGGCGCTGAAAGCAGACACCCTGAGGCAGATCTTTCTACACAAGTTAAGAGAGCAAATTAATGCAGAACTTAAAGCAGCTCTGATTGGAAAATCACTGTCTGTTATATGTGATGAGAGCACAAATGCAGAGTCGCGGTGCATTCTTTATATCATCTTTGTGTTGGAAGGGGGCAAAACATACCTTTGAAACAGCACAGAACTAGACTCCGTCAACCATTCCACAGTGGCTCAAGCTGTCTTGAAGACTCTCCAGAGTTGTAACATTGACTTTATAAATATAGTTTCATTTGTCAGTGACAGTGCTCGTTATATGATTAAATGTTTTAATGATGCACTTCATGGGGTTCTTGGGAACCATGTTGTGCATGTGTGCTGCTGGGCACATGTCTTGCCCCTTGTTGGAGATACATGGCTGTATCATTTCACAACAGTTAATGAACTGGTTTCATTGGTAAAATATGCCTTTCAGCAATCGCCAAAATGCTAAAGAGAATGCATCACACTTTTGGAGGATCTGGAAGCTCCGTGGGGAAATGATTGCTTTGCACCGGTTCCTGTTTTAACCAGATGGAACACATGGTTTGCAGCTGTGGCACACCATTCAACACACCTGTAGTACCTGAGTGACTTTTTCAAGGCAGATGCCAGTGATGCCACCTCAATAAACAATCTAGGGGCATTATTGGATGAATGGTATGATGAGCTACAAGCACAACTGGTATTTATAACAGAGAATTTGAACAACATTATTGCTGCGATAGAACTTTTGCAGTCGAAGGAGAAACCTATTGTGACATCCACATATGACTTGCTAATGTCAATTAAGAAACAATTTGATGTTGGCACAACTAAAAATGATGGCTTTGGTGAGAAAACAGAGCTGTACCTCTCTAAACTGAGGAATAAAGTAAGGGACGAGAACCTCAAACTGTTCAAAAATGCTTTCAAGGTCAGTTTGGAGAAACTGTCAAAACACCTGCAGTCAAACCCATCTGTACAGTTTATCATGGCCTGTCGAATTCTCAACCCACTCAACCTACCCAAACTCAATAAGGACTTCCAATTGTACTTGCTCTATATCCCAGTGTTCACTTTACACAATAAGAATGCATTGTTAAAGGACTGGGAGATCAACATACAGCAGGATGTGTGGGAACTACCAGTGATCAGATCAGATCACTTGATCTTCACCAGTACTGGATCTCTTTGTCCTCACAAGTACCAGCTTTGGCCAAGGCTGCCCTTCAGGCCATCTGGGTCCCTATTTCTAGTGCAGATGTGGAGCTGTCATTTTGTGCACATGGACAAATCCTGACTGACCAACAGAGAAGCCTGACTGGAAAATGTAAAATTATTTTCAACTCTGCTATTCGATAAGTAAATCCAGAGTCTCCCACCCTCATTTGTGTAATTGCAGTTTCGATGCTCTATTGTAGAAAAATGGTGCTCCCCTATGCAATAACATGTAGACATGTAGTTCTGGTGCAATATTGTAGGAAAAATGGTGCTCCCCTGTGGAATAACTTGTAGACATGCAGTGCAGGTGCAATATTGTAGAAAACAAAATGGTGCTCCACTGTGCAATGAAGTAGATGTGCAGTTCTGGTGTAATATTGTAGGGAAAAAAATGGTGCTGCACTGTGCAATAAAGTGTAGACATGCAATATGTAGTCTCTTTGCATTATGTAGCTATGAGTTAGATTCTAGTGTCATTCACATAGTATGCTTTAGTTTATGTAGTCTGTGTAGTGTATTTGTCTGTGTAGCATATTAGGGTAGTGTATTTGTCTTGGTATCATATTTGTCTGGGTTGTGTATTTGTCTGGGATGGGTAGCATATTTGTCGTGAACTATGTTCAGTAGCCAGTACTTACATTGATTTTTTTTTGCACATGTTTATCTTTGTAAATCTTATTAAAATAAAACCATTGAATTACATTTTTGCTTTGAGAAGTTTTTTATCATACATGTCACAGAACACATTGTCAGCATGAAAACAAAGACTAGATTTTGGTGTCTGTTTAGTTTTGAAAAGACATCAAAACTGGTTCTTCCTTGCTAGAAAAACTTGACTGTTACAATAAGGCCATTTAATTTCACCTGCTGGCTTGATCTGAGAAGGGAACATTTTAGTAAGTATGCCAGTTTGGCCAATGGAGTTCTGCAGTCACTAGCCTTGCTAGCTGGTAGATGCAAAACTTGGGTAGCTATATAACATGCAATATGAGATTAAATGTTGTTGTTTTCTTCTGGTGTGGCTTAAATCTGCATAAAAACATGATATAACACTGTGATAGACAAATTTATTAATTAAAATGTGTGAATAAGATTCAGTTTTTGATTACTGGAAAAATCCCGTAAATTGGATTCCCAAAACACCAGAAAAATCATGGAATCCAGGATAGTCAAATCAGAATTTGCTCTTTCCAAGCACCAAAAAACATTTGCCTTATTTATTGTCATGGCCCAGCCTAGAAACCTTCCTCACCTTCTTCTGTCAGCTTTATTATTTTTTGTTTGTTTTGGAATCAAATTTATATATGATATTCCCTTTCTCCTTATTTGTTTTGTCTGACTTGGAGAATAGTATGCCTGTCCATTCTCAAAGATTGTTTTTTTTTTTTTTACTTTACTTTAGTTCAAAACATTTCCCCCCCCATTACCCCACCCACCATTACACATTCTGTGTGTTAGTGTTTAATAAATAAATATTACTTTTCACAAAACAGGAGCTGATATGGACTACTGAAAATCAGAGAGGCAGTCTAGATGTGTTTTTCAGGAAATGTATGAAGTAATTATAATCAGATTGTCTCCACTAGATGATAGGTGATAGCTACCAGATACCCCCCCCCAATTAAAACTTCTGTCCTACAATTAGAATTTCATAGCTAGCACTTATATGGAAGAATCTACAATACAGTATTTTACTTAATTAATGAAATCAGACTGTGATGAGGTGTATCATTCTTGAAAGACATTTAAAATGAAATGTTTGTTGACTCTTTAATTACTTAGCTTTGACCTTTACTACTGTACCTAACAGTCTAAAAGGAAAGTCCATTATCGTAGGTAAAAGAACTAAGGATAGAACTAGTGACACCACTGACTACCCTCTTTAACAAATCATGGGAGGATGAGGTGGTACCTGAGGACTGGAGGAGGGCAGATGTGATTCCCCTTCACAAAAGTGGGAGCAAGGCAGAAGCAGGAAACTACAGACCTGTTAGGTTAACCTCAGTGGTAGGGAAAATGATGAAATCACTTCTGAAGGAAAGAATTGTTGTGTATCTAGAGGTCAGAGGGGGCACAGAACCCAAGGCAGCATGGATTCACAGCGGGAAGGTCATGCCAGACAAATCTGATAGATTTCTTTGACTGGGTGACCAAAGTAGTAGATCAGGGAGGGGCTGTGGACATGGCCTACCTAGACTTTAGCAAGGCATTTGACACAGTCCCACACAAAAGATTAATATACAAGTTAGCCAGCCTGGGAGTGGGTCCCAAGATGACAGCCTGGGTAAAGAATTGGCTGGAGAATAGGACACAGAGAGTAATAGTAAATGGAGTCCACTCTGAAAAAAGGGGGGTTAGCAGTGGGGTACCACAGGGTTCAGTATTAGGACGGTCCTCTCTCAATGTCTTTATGATTGACATTGCAGAGGGACTGAAGGAGAAAGATGTCTCCTTTGCAGATGACGCAAAGATCTGCAACAGAGATGATGCACAAGGTGGGGTGGAAAGTATGAGAAGGGACTTGGCAAGGTTAGAGGAATGGTCAAATGTATGGCAGCTTAGATTCAATGCTAAGAAGTGCAAGGTAATGCACCTGGGAAACAAAAACCAGGGAAGAGTACACAATGGGGGTGAGATACTAACAACAACAAAAATGGAAAGGGACCTGGGGGTAGTCATATCAGATGACCTAAAGGTGGGCAAGCAATGTGAGAGGGCAGCAAGGAGGGCTGGGGGGATACTGGGATGCATAGGGAGAGGCATCACCAGCACAAAACAAGAAGTTATTATCCCTCTGTACAGACAGCTGGTGAGACCACATCTGGAGTACTGCGTGCAGTTCTGGAGACCCAATCTCCGCAAAGACATAGACAGGATGGAAGCTGTCCAGAGGAGGGCAACTAAAATGGTGCAGGGTCTGCACCGGAAGACATATGAAGAGAGACTTAAGGAGCTTAATATGTATAGCCTCGAGGAAAGGAGGGAGAGGGGGGACATGATAAAAACTTTCAAGTACCTCAAGGGAGTCAACAAAGTCCAAGAGGGTAGCATCTTTCAAAAAAAGAGGTGTGCAAGAACAAGGGGGCACAATTTGAAGATAGAAGGGGGCGGCTCAGAGGTAATTTAAGGAAGTATTTTTCACAGAGAGGGTTGTGGATGTATGGAACAGCCTTCGGAGGAGGTTGTGGAGTCAAAAACAGTGGTGGAATCTAAGCATGCATGGGACAGTCATAAGGCAATTCTAGGGGGTTGGGGTAGGAAGAAGAAGTAGGCTGCTGGTTAACAAGGATCTGCAGCTTATCCATCAGGTAGGGAAATGGGCAGACTGGGTGGGCCAAGTGGTCCTTATCTGCCATCAAATTCTATGTTTCTATGTTACAGAGAAAGTGAGCACTCTGTGGTACAGGAACTTGGTGCTGTACAGGGGCAAAGAACTCTCACAGGAAAACAACATAAAACAGGATGGTGCTGCACTACAGTCAGGAATATACGTTATTTGAAAATGCTAGTCATACTAACAAGTTCAGCTTGAACACAGTGTTTTATTAGCTACATTCAACTTCAAATATAGAAATAGTGTTGACAGTACAGTACAAACAAATTAGCAGCCACAGTTCAGATGCCCCAGCACTTCCCTCAGTAGAGCTTTTTCAGGTGGCCCCCTGACAAAGCTCAAATGAGCGAAGAGCAAGGGCACCTGGGCCATGGTTGCTGGTTCCATCACACCATATTGTCAACACTATGCCTATACTGAAAGCAGGTTTCAGCTAATAGAATATTGATTTCAAGATGAACTTGTGAATGTGACTGCCATTGGTTAAATAAGGTGCATTTTTAGTTGGAGTGCAGTACTTTCCTGTTTGACTAGACAGAAATTCTGCAGCTTTGACAGCTGAGTAAAATGAAATATGTGCCCTTGCCATACACAATATGTGCACAAGACTCCAAAGTATTAAATGGCAGAATTAAGACTTGTTGCCTGCTTAGTTGAACTAAGCAAGTACTTCTCACTTGCTAATAGCTGTCAGTGGAGGTGCACAGGGCAATATTCAATGTAGCTGTTTCTTTTTATTCAGTCTGAATATTGAAGAGACAATAACTTAGCACTCCTGTACTCAGAGATCATTCATTTAGGGAGGTCCCTCATATTTCATCTAGTCTTATGGAAACTCTTCTCTTTAATAGGCCATGAGTGGAGACTACATGGAAAATGAGGCATTATGAAATGCATTCCAGTGTAATCTTATTATTCCAAAATGATCATGGATGCATATCAATGTGCTATGAAAGCAGCAGGCTTTCTTTTATGTCCTTAAGTTGACAACTAAACATCAAACCTAGCAGTTCCCGTGGTTTGGTTGAAATCTTATAGTGATAGGGCTTTTAATGTATCAGGTCTGACCCTGTGCAATTCTCTCCCAAGGTTATTGAGGGAGACACCCTCATTGGAAGCTTTCAGGATGGATCAGAAAGCCCATCATTTTATGGAACTGTTAGATTAACTGTAATTCATTGGCTATTTATATATGTATTTTTAGATGGATTTTATTACTTATTTTAAGTCATTACTCTTAGTTATTTTAATACTAAGTGAGTTTGTATTTCATCTGACTGTTCATGTTCTGTATGTTCAATGTATGAAGTTTTATATTGTACAGCACCCAGAGCCTCCAGTAATGGGCACTTTATAAGTAAAAGTTTTTTTTTACTTACAATATTGACAAAATATCTTTTACCAGTTCTTAAGTTTGTTTTCTTTTGCATTACTTATCCAGTATCACATCTGAGCCACATCTCAGTTCCATGGGAATGGACTTCTACCAATTTATGGGATGTCTATAGTAATATAATGATACAGGATGAGAGGAGGCTGGAGAAATGATCCAGTATTTAGCAATTGAAATTTCAATGCCTTCTTGATGAGTTACAAGTAGGGAACACAGAGGCGGATGGAGACATAGAGGTGGTGATCAGCAATGAACTAACCCCAGCTGCTCAGTGTAACAGTATATAGAAGAGCTTGTAGAATACTGAGATGCACACATAGATGGATTACTTGCAGAAGGAGGGAGGTGATGTAGTCTGTAGATTACTGGTGAGACAAGATATGGAATATTGTACTCAGTTCTGGGGTTCACATCTTATGAAAGATAGAGATAGATTACAGACAGTGCAACAAAGAGCCTCAAAGTTGATCCACTGCTAGCAGGGCAATGTGTTTGAAGACAGACTGAAATGTCTTAACATGTATTTTCTACAGGACAGAAGAAGGAGGAGGAGGGACATAGGAGAAAGTTTTTTTTTAATTCGTGAAAGGGTTGACTGAAGTGGACACAGCATGTATTTTTTAAAACTGCTGAAAGAAACAGTAGCCCACTAGGGATCATGCACTCAAGCTGTGGGATGTGAAGTTTAAAAATGGACATTAGAAAGTACTGCTTGATAGAATTGGGGTGAAGGGGGGTAGAACAAACTTTCTGACAAGGAAGTGGAGGCAAAGGCAGCAGCATGGCTCAAAAGGAAATGGGACAAACATAAAAGAATTGTCTAATGGAAGGACGAGAGAGGGGAGAGGAAAGGAAGGAGGGAGGAAAACAATTTGAGCACCTACAATTGGGAAATCTTGGGATAGACTAGATGAACTTTTCAGGTCATTCTCCATCTTTCAGTTTTCTGTTTCTATTTCATAGCTGACAGGAATAAAGCAATGGGAGGAAACTTGCTCAAAGTTACATTAAGTAATTGGATTGAGCACAATTTGAATCTAGGTCTTCTTGTTCACATCACTGTTCTCTAACCACTAAACTTCACTCCCTTGCTCTCATATTTTCTTCACACTTTCTTATACAGTACATATGAATATTACATTTTGCTGTTGTTACAGTATAATTTTCTATTTAGCCTTTTCATTTGTTTAGGGACACTTTTCATAAATGGTAAACATTAAATATTGACGCTTCATCATTAACAGTCTTCATTAAACAATGAGTATTAAATGCAAATAATGCTTCCTACTTGATTATCAAAAAGCATAGTATATCCATAATAAAAGTTGCTAATTACAACTTTACCTAACCTATTAGATGTTTTTACAGTTAGAATAGTAAATATTGGTGCTGATGCTGCTCTGTGTGTCACAGTTTTTATAGAAACCTCAGTATCTCTGCCCTATCCTGGAATAGACTCCCCTGCCCCCAAGACAGATGGAAATCTTAACATCAGTTTTGCACAAATAACCTTGGCAATCAGAATAATAGCCCCACCTATTGGGAAGCTACTGTCAAGCACTAATACACCCAGTCATAGGCAAAGGATCACTCCTCTGCATTTGGTAGCCCCCCTAAATTAGGACACACTATGGCTAGCTCACTGACAAAACGGGTTTCATGGAATGTTAAATGGATCCACTCTTTCATTAAGCAGGAACAAATCTTTGTCTTCCTAAAGAGGGAGGGAGTGGGCATTGATTTTTTACAAGAGACTTCTCTAAAACAGAGGCTAACAAAATAAGAACAGGTTGGGTTTCTGAAGTCTTCAGAGGCACTTATAATACTAAAAGCAGAGGAGTGTTCATCCTAATACACAAAAATGTAACCTTCACCCCAGGAAAGTTCGCCCCAGAACCCACAGGCAGATTCTTGATAGGCCAAGGGAGCCTTGCAAACAGGATGTCACGCTTTGTAAGGTCCTGGAGAAACCGCTCTCCAAAGAAGAACTTGAGAAAGCCCTCTGCAATATGTCTACAAGGAAAGCCCCAGGCCAGACAGTCTGCTGTCAAAATTCCTCTCGGTCTCCAAAGATGTCCTGCTAAACCCCCTGTCTGATGTCCTAACCAAAGCCATCAAAACTTTTACGCTACTTGACTCAGTATGCACAACCCAGATCAGCCTCATTCCTCAGGCTGGTAAGTACCTCTCCTTATGCAGCAGCTACAGGCCTGTATTATGGATCACAGCTGATTGAAAGCCTTGACCAAAGCACTGGATAATCGACTGTGGGAGGTCATACATACGTTATTAAACAATGAGCAAATGGGCTTTATTTCATGGTGTGGGGGTACTGACAACACACACTGCCTCCTTAACCTTATATGTGTAGCATGGGACCCACATCCCCCCAGCATCCTCCTCCTCCTATCCCGAGATGCATGCACCAAGCAGGAAAGGGACCTTGGAGTTATCATCTCTGATGACCTCAAGGTAGGGAAACAGTGTGACAAGGCAGCAGGTAAAGCAAATAGGATGCTGGGATGCATAGGCAGGGGCATCACCAGCAGGAAAAGGGAGGTCATAATTCCACTATACAAGACACTAGTGAGGCCGCACCTGGAGTACACTGTGCAGTTCTGGAGACCTTACCTACGTAAGGACATAGACAGGGTAGAGAAGGTTCAGAGGAGGGCAACAAAGATGGTGCATGGATTGCATCACAAGTCCTATGAGGACAGGTTGAAGGCACTGAACATGTACTCCTGGAGGAGAGGAGGAGAGGGGATATGATAGAGACATACAAGTATCTTACAGGGAGGAACAGGGTGCAGGAATGCACTATTTTTAAGCGAAAAGATGTTCCAGGACTAGGGGCATGGGATGAAGTTGGAGGAGGGACGATTCAGAGGAAACGTGAGGAAGAATTTCTTCACAGAATGGGTGGTGGACAAGTGGAACACCCTGCCAGAGGAAATGGTGGGGGCTGAAACAATCACGGGATTTAAGAATGCATGGGATAGACATAAAGGAATTCTGGAGGTCAGGGGTAAGGGGCAACAGACTTCCTGGAAAACATAAACTGAACTTACAAACTTAAATGGGCAGACTGGGTGGGCCATAGGCCCTTATCTGCCGACACTGTCTATGTATCTATGTATCTATGAGATGCAGAGATGTTTGATAAGGTGGCATGGGGTACCTTTTCTGCATATTGAACATGTTTGGTGTAAGCCCAGTATTTGTTTGGTGGATAAAAACTTTGCATCATTGGACCTCCATGGTGGCCATCACTTATGGTACATCTTCTAAGCCCTTCCCTTTAAGGAGAGGCACCATACAAGGATGTTCCCAATCCCTTCTCCTATTGGCCTTAGAACCACTGCTACAGGCTATTGGACAATCCCCCAGGAATCCATGGCATTCATCTCAGAGGGGTGCCCAGGACCACCTTGAAAATGAGCTTGCTCAATGGTGTTTATGCCTGGTTAAATAAAGTGATTGATTGATAAAGCACTCACCTACACAAATGCCATTATGCTTGCATTCACTAAACCGGACAAGTCGATCCTGAATCTGTTGGTCTTCATGTACAGTTACAGCCACTTCTCAGGCTACAAACTGAATGTGGCCAGGTGTCAGTTTCTTGCATCTGCAGCCACAGTAGCAAGCCTACAAAAGCTCCCCTGTGGATTGCTGCCTGCTAGAATTCACCTGGATTATCTGAGGATGCATTTCCTTTAGAAGCTAGACAAAAGTAACCAGGATAAATATGCCCCATTACTGGGAGACCTTGAAAAGGATCACAGCAGATGGGAACACTTGCACATCTCCCACTGAAGCAAACCCCAAGCTTTTAAGATGATGGCTGCTCCCAAAAAGCAATACCTAATGAATAACCTGCCCATCAAAATAGACCCCAAAAACAATAAAATCTGTGTCTTAGAATGGATAGAACTTCTTCTTCTGGAGCAAGGGCCTACAGCAAGGGCCTAAGGCTATGGCACTTAAGCTGGTGGGTGCTGAGAGGGACAGTCGGTTGTGGAGATAACTCTATTTGAAAGAAAAAAAAAACCAATGGCATTCATGGCAGAACACGGCACATTCCACCATGTGCAAGGATGGCTGCTGAACTCTGCTACATGTGCATGACTACTAGTGTAGGTGCAGTAGAGTGTGGCAACCATCTTGCCCACAGATGAATGTGCCATGTTCTGCCATGACTGCCATTGTTTTTTTTTCTTTAAAATTAGAATTACCACACAACCCGACCCTCCCTCTTAGCAGCCACCCCCATGCAAACATAAGAGTTACACTGGGGGTGCCCAGTCCCCCAGTGTTGCAATCTGAATGCCTCCAATGTTTTTTTCTAGTAGAAAAATAGTGCAGTTAGAGTGGAGCGCTCCACGGATGAGAAGGTGACTGTGGTGCACTCCAAAATGTTGTTCAGTCACAAAGAATGCAAGGAATGCAGAGTCCTTTTTTGAAAGGAAAAGGTCTGCAGGGCTTCGACCACTGCAGCCCTTAAGAGTTCTTGCAGCCTAATAAGTGCATAGCATTTAGTGTGGGTGTGTGTCATAGACAAGGGTTTATGGTGCTCAATCAGTTGGAGTTCTAAGGATTTTAGTCTGCAGTGTCATGATATGTGTAAGTTTACAAAGTATTAAGCTAATAAAAAAGTACAGTATGGCTGGTATCCGTTAAAGGTCCCTTGGCTTGCTTTGCCAATAAATTGACAAAAGAAGAAAAAGTACATTGAAGCCATGTTTCTTATTGTATAGCCATGCATTTTGTTTGTCTTCAACTATTTTTGCATGTTGGAGGCTTGAGAGATTTACTTTGAAGTAAATTGATTGTCTTCTTTCAAAGAGCTCTGCGCACCTAAATCATTTGTGTGTCCCATAATAATACTCAGTTAAGTTAGTAGATTTTTCATTCAAACAACAGACAAATTGACTACTGCTAATCAACATTAGTTACAGTTATTGTGTGATGCTAGGTGACTTAAACAGGGAAAGGACTGCAGCAGTCCCTATTCAGATTTGCCTAGCCCCCCCCCCACCGTTTTTGTTTTCTTCTTTTTTATTTTATTTTTTTTTTTGTTACTATTATTCTTTTCTCTCTCACAGGTCTTTAAAATTAACTCTGTATGGAGTAGCCCCCCTGTTCACTATTACAAGCACTACAAAATGTGATATATATGGTTTCAGTTCATCAGTGGCTCTAGATGATATTACTGTTTGTATGGGGGGGGGCTACCCTGATATACATGGAGCTGCTCTGTAGTAAACAAGTTGATTGATGTAGCAACTTATGCAGTTACCAGTACCAGCAAAGGACTGATTGTAACCAGTTCTGTCAATGGCTGGGGACTGGTAAATGTGCACTTCTGTCACTCAGGTTAGATCACAAAAAGTTGGTCTAATGTTTGTGATTGAAATGCACATTTACATCCTGAAATTGGATGCAAGTACTGCAGATAGAGACATAAGTTTTAGTTGGTTAGTTAGTTAGTTAGCTAGTTCTGTATGCATTTACAGAAAACTTTGTAGAATTACCTTTGAGCACAAGTGCCCATTAACAAAGGTTCCATGTCAAATACATAGTCACAAAAACCATTGCAAGTACATTAAGCAGTTCCAGAGGAAATGCAACTGAGGCAGGCTCAAAGCACTTAAGGCAGAACTATAACATACAGTTTTGAACAAAAAAAGTCCACACAGATTATTGTATAAAAAGTCATGGGTAACATACAGAGAGAAACTAAATAAAACTGTTTAACAGTTGCAATTGCATTGGACTGCAAAGACAGTTGTGAAAGATCTCTTAAACTGATTAAACTTTGGGAGATTTAGTAGTGTATCAGGAAATTTGTTATGTTTGCTTACACGCATGTGCAAGAAACATAGTGCCATCATTCAAGTTTTCGTAGGTGTGGCACCCTGTCTTCCAATGCAGTCAGTGTGTTTGCAGGCACGGCCACAGTTCACCAATGAATGCTGCAGCTGTCTATGACAGCAGTTGAAAATGCAGTGCCATACCTTTGAAAGGGAGAGCTCCGCTTTAGTGAGCAGTGATAAGATGTGTGCTCATGAGCTCCACACACACACACACACACACACACACACACACACGCATATTGCGTGCTCATGCGTCCCCCCCATGCACACACTGTATGGCCGATGGGGTGCCCAATCCCTTGTTGGCTCTGCTATGCTCCCCCCACAATAGAGTTCCAGGTGCCATGCTGGGAGCCCACCCCAGCATGGCAACAGTCCATATGGTTGACGGGGGTGCCCAATCTCCCGTCAGCTCCACTGTTTCCCCCCAACCAACAGACTACCGGGTGCCACGCTGGGAGCCCACTCCAGCATGGCAACAGTCCGTATGGCTGCTGGGGATGCCCAATCCCCCGTCGGCTCCACTGATCCCCAAACAGCCATTCAGCTGCCATGCTGGGAGCCCACTCCAGCGTGGCACAAGTCCTGCATCGTCTAAGGAAAAAAACCTGCATTAAAAACCTTCCCTCTGACTGTCCTGACCCCCATCCCTCCATCCCCCTCCCGCCCACCCTCTGCGCACCCTGCCTTCCCACACACCCCATACTTACCTCCACAGTGTGGCGCGATGATCTTTGATGGACCGGGAACACATCTGCACTCTTCAAAGCTGACCGTAAACTGAGGAAATGCCGGTTAGCTGTAGAATGGAATAACTAGGGGTTTTTCAACATTGATGCATATCTCGGGCATTTTGGGGAATTTCTTCACCAAATTTTCAACATGGGGATTTTGGGACCCCACCTCTAGAATTCTGTCACTGTCATTTTGTTAATCGGCCCCAAAAGGTGATTTTGCAGTCACTGCACGGAACTGATTTACGGAACTACATTGTCACAGTTCATGAGGTAGGCCCCCAAAAACCCTATGTTGAAGATTTGGTGAACAAATTCCCCAAAATGACTGTTTTATGAGCATGCATTGCGCTGTTCCTACACACGCTCGTAAGTTCGTGAATTTTCAATATTTTCACTCCAGATTTTCAACATGGCCATTTTACCACACCTCCTTATGAACAGTACAGCTGTCATTTTTCACATCTTGCCTAAAATGTGTTTCCACACATGTAGTGCACAACGGCGCAGTTAGTGTGTGAAATCAATGTTTGGGACAGATTAAGAAAATCACAGTGACACTGTTCATGAGCAGAGGTATTAAAATGGCTATGTTAAAAATTTGGTGAAAAAAGTCTATAAAATGATTGTGTTACGAGAGACCATTGCGCAGTTTCCACGCATCCTCATAACTTCATGGATTTCTAATATTTTCAGTCCAGATTTTCACCACTGGCATTTTTCCACACTTCCTTATGAACAGTGCAGCTGTCATTTTTCACACCATGGCCAAAATATGTTTTTGCACTTCCAGTGCAGAAATGCATGGTCACTGTGGGAAATCACTGTTCGGAACAGATTAAGAAAATCAGTGACACTGTTCATGAGCAGAGGTTCCAAAATGCCTGTGTTGACAATCTGCTGTAAAAAATCCTAAAACTAATTGCATTACAGGTGTGCATTGCGCAGTTTCTATGCATGATCATGACTTCACCTCTTTTTTCAATATTTTCACTGAAGATTTTCAACATTGCCATTTTTTGCACCTCTCCTTGAACAATACAGCTATCATTTTTCACATCCTGTTCGAAATGTGTTTTCACACCTGTGGTGCCAAATGGCGTAGTTGCTGTGCCAAATCAGCTTTTGGCTAATGAACTGATATTGCTACTGTTCATAAGGTGGGGGTCACAAAAAATCCATGTTGAAAATTTGGAGTGAAAATGCCAACGAATGCCTGAGGCGTTAGGGTTTCAGACCATAACGCACCACCCTGTAGAGATTGACAGGCATCAGGGATGTGACTTGGGATTCTCCTGTAATACTCATACCATTCCATACCCTGCAGTCAGTGAGAGGCATCGAGGTGTGCCTTGGACTCTTTGGCCCCAAAGTTCACCCCGTTCTTCTATACTGCACCCATCTCACCGTATTTCCTGATGGAATGGGGTGAGCATAAGGGCCAAAGACCCCAAGGCACACTGTGACACTTGTCAGTGTCTGCAGGGTAGGGTGTGGTGAAATGGCATGGCTGTTTCGCCTGATGACCCAAAGGCACACCCCAATGCCTGTCAATCTCTGCAGGGTGGTGGCGGGGTTGGCTTCAGTTCAATACTTCACTTCCATTCCTATTATGCAGCTCTCTAACTCCTACACTACCAATGCCAATGCCAGCAAGCAAACATTCAGAATTGACAAATGCTTGTTTAACCAGTTACGGTAGCAGCCTTGACAGCAAATGACCATGTGCCCAGCTGAGTATGCCAGAAAGGAGGTTCCATGGGCATTTCTGTCCATGTTCCTGATGTTGCATTGGTTGGAGATGGTGTGGATGCAGTTTCTTAAAGCATGGCTTGTTAGGCCCAGAAGCATCTTTTTGGCTATCAATGAGGTCTGAACCTTTGTTCTTCAGGGTAAAGGTAGCTAGTTAGTTAGTGCGCAAAGGGTACAGCTATAAGTGTGGTTATCTGCATCAATTACAAAGCAGAATGCCTTATTACAGATCAGCTTTACTCTGTGTCACAGGCAGGTGCATAAACAAGGAGGCCGTAATCTATAAGTGACAGAATGGAACTGGTCACAGTCAGGCATCTAGCATCCCTAATGAAACTGCTTCTGTTCAGGTACAGAGCACCTAGTCTTCTGTTAACTCTGGTCACCAGATTTTTAACATGGGGTGCAAAAGATAAGGTGCTGTAAACTGTGGAAAATGTCTCAAATCTATCAGTATGTATGAGAAAAGGACCCACACATCCTGATGCATTTGTGTAGATGCAGGACGCATCCATAATAGGATACAAGTGCTGTATTCAGCACTTTCAAAATCCCACCCAGAGAATCTATAATGGTGCAATAGAGAGGTTACATATAGAGCGGGTTTTGAAGAGCAGGGAAACAGAAAATAAACAAAATAAATCCATGTACAAAAGGAGAACAGGGAGAAGTGAACAGAAATTTGAAATGCTGCAGTCCTCTTTTCCCTTTCAGATCTGTCCTTGTTTGCTCCCATTTTTTTTAAAGTGCTCCAAGTCATCAATTATTTAATTTTATGTGAAGCATGTTCTTGAGCTCTGCTGCATAAAAGGAGTGCATCCAATGTTTTACAATAAAAGGAAGTAGGTGGGATATCCACTGTCCTACTGGTTAACTAATGCTCATTTAAATGCATTAATACACAAAATAAGAGTCATTAATGCCAAAATGTGAAAATTATATAACCGACAGTATAAGGATTAGCTGATGCCAAACTTGCAATCAGTGAAAGTACTGAAATCTGACACTTTCAACTTTAGTTCAGGCCACTCAAATCTCTAGACCACTTTTGGGCCCTTTAACCCCTCAGGCATCAATAATAAACCACTAGGTGGTCCGGACTAGTCTACATGGATGCACTCTCTTCCAGTCCATCATTTTACACCCTCATACCCTTCCCTGTTCTTCCAGAATGTGTTACTGAAAAAAATGTGACACTGTGTAAAGAGCTGACTGTCTTCTATGTAGCCCCTTCATCTATAACCAGATCACCCGGTCACCCAAAGTGCCTTACTTGTATCTGGCCCCCTACCTGACCCAGAAGTGTTACTAGCAGGGGGCCACTTACTGTAGTTGTAAAAATCCTAGCAAACTCATTTGCCCCCCTGTCATAGCACACCCATTCCTCTATATTCAGTACTACTAAACTGACTGAGTGGTGGGCAAGCAAAGGCATTTATTTGTATACAGTGACCCATCAAACAAAGACACAGAGTGCTTTACATAACTCCACCTATCTGAAACATAATCATGCATCTGTAAATATCTAATGTAGTTCAATCCATTAATTTAAGAAGTTAAACTGGCCTGCCAGTGCAGTGGTAGCACTAACACTTGCAACGCCGGCAACCCGGGTTCAGAAATAAGCCTGAAGCATTGGAGGGTCAGCTAGGGGTAGAAGGATTGAGCATTCACAGGACTGCTGTCCTCCTCCTAGGGGAAGGATGTGCAAGAGCTCAGAGCTCAATTAACCCTTGGCAGTGGCCAGGGAGATGCAGCCCAAGCTACAGCATTAAGGAGGCATGGCAGATGTCAGTACGTGCACCTTGACATCAACACATGTCACATCTTTTGGGAGGAAATGAGGAAAACTCCCAGTCATGCTGATTGACCACCAGCCTCCAAAGGCCCCACACCCAGTGACTCAGGCACCACCTGAAGTCTGGATCTAGTTCTGGCAGGTTGAGGGACTCCCCATCCCATTTCACGGCTGGTGGGAAGGAGGGCTGGCCTGGACAGGGAGAGAAAAAAAATGTAAGACATTAAATAGACTCCCTCAGCATTCTAGGGACTCCTCTTAATATTTCCTTCATCTAATTACAAAGAAAAGAGCTTTGAAACAAAACTACATAACATGCACACCTTTCATGAACTGATCTAAAGAGAGACTAAAGTTCTATCCTGTCCATCTTTTCTACCATCTCATTTTCTGAACCGTGGTTGAGCCTATGGTTTATTGTGCTGAATAATGAGCTTGAAGATAAGTCACTAGCTGGTCAACTGTGAAGAGGGCATTAGCTTTCTTGGGTCAATACTGGAAAAGGGACAAAAGCAGAACTTAAAGATTTGCACTGCACCTGCCCTTGTCCATGATCCTGAGGATACCATGTTCACTACCATAATCTGTGGCACCACAAGGACCCCATACGGCACTAGGCAGAATCCTCCTCTCTCACTACCTTGACTGGCCACCATATGCACTGACAGGGTGCACACAACCTGCATACTGTAAAGGCAGCATGTGTACTGTCTACAATAGACAGTACATATGCTATCTTTACTGTACACAGGCGTGCACACCATGTCAGTGTGTAAGGCACCAAGCCAAGGTGGTCAGAAGAGGGCTGTGCCAGTTGCTGTATGGGCTCCCTATGGTGCTGGAGATTATGGTAAGGGAGGTTGTCAGGGTGGTGTACCTGATGCAGGTGGAGCGAGAGGCCGCTAGACATCAGGACGCCTCATGCATAACTGCAGTCAGTGATCAGAGAGTGAGGGGTACCACTGTACACCAAGGAAGATTTTCCTCATATAGTGAGGCCAGAGTTCAGAGGGCAGAGGGATAACTAGATACCACAGACTGCATTCTTCTGCATGGGGCTAGGGATCAGGGGGTGGGAGGGACCACTGTACAACAGGGAATAAGTTTGTGGTAACAAGACCGGGATTGGAAGGGACCACTGTATACCAGGGAAATATTTCATTTTCACTGGGCTGGGAATCAGAGGATGGGGGGGCACTGGACAGCAGGAACATATTTAATTTTCATGGGGAATGGGATCAGAGGATGGGGGACTACTGGACACCAGGGAAACCTGTAATTGTAATAGGGAAGGGGATCAGAAGGTGGGGGTGCCACGAGATACCAGGAAATAGTTTAATGTTAATGGGGAGGGGACTCAAAGGGTTGGGGAAGCCACTAGACAGCAGGGTTTACTTTACTTACAATGGGATGGGGATCAGAGGGTAGGGGTGCCACTAGACACCAGAGTATAATTTACTGTTAAGGGGATGGGGATCAGTGGGTGGGGCGTGCCACCAGACAGCAGGTGTGCACCCCCAACTGCCAACATGGTTGTTGGCTGCAGTGGCTCTGCCAGTCACTAGGGATGACTGAAGAAAGTCGGACTTCTTCTTGGCAGTAATTGTGCATCACAAGGTGGCTTGGGTTATTCCTTGGTATAGCGCTAAAGGACTTAATGTTGTCCTGCATACATTTTCATGTCCTCATCCCTCCCTTTCTGCACTGATCCTTGCACACATGCTAACCCATTTAGTGCATGCACTTGACCCTTTTGAATATTGTGCATAAGTGCAAACCCTGGCAAATGGTGGGCAGTCACTTTGCCCACTGGACAAACTTTTGAATATCAGGCCCCTGTTTTTTACTGCCTTCACCTTTTGCTGGAGGGAGCAGTGAGAACTGTGACCATTTCTATTACTTGTTGAGGGTATAGCAGGAATCATCTTAGTCTTTGCTGGGTCTGATATGAGTAGTCCAGGAAGACTTAATAATGATGATTGTTTTTATATTCCAAAGTTTCTCGTAATTTAGCCAGTTATATGGTTGGTTTAATGTCTTTTCCAATATCCTGATTCTTTCTTGGGACTCTGAAAGCACGCAACAATAGGGGAGGATTTTTGGCAGGTAGTGCAGATGTTGCCATAAGGATATCTTTTACCAGGCCCCTTGTATTTGGAATTTCAGAGTTGAGAGTTGATGGAATGCCGATCAGTAGGATACTTTTATTTCAAAGTAGATTCTCGTTCTCCAACTTTATGGCCATATTGTAATTTTCTTTCATTACCCCACTTAATGTGGCTTACAGCGCTTTCAGTTTGTTTTCATTTTCCTGATCTGCTGTGTGTGATCTGCAGCAATGTTTTCCACTGCAGCATCTTCTTCCTTTAGTGCCTTTAATTCACCTTGCAAAAAATCTGCCCTTTGCACTAAAGTACTAAAGCATTAAAGCTTTGGTTATAACACTCAATGCATGCAAGGATTTTTTCTCATAGATCTGCCAAGGGATTTGCTGCGTGTATTCACTTACTCCAGCTTGCATCACTGAGTGCTGTTCCACAGGGGAGGACTGGGCTTGTGGATGGGTGTGCGGTGTAAGTAAACTAGATTTTAATTAATGCTGTACTTGTGAGGAGCTTAATACTAATGGTGTTTTGGGTATCAGTAAGTGGAAGTGAGGCTTTTGCTTTTCCAACCCTCTTTAGAGGTCTCCACTGAGGAAGAACTCAAATGGTAGAATTGTTAGGAGTTCAAAATATGCAGTACCACCACTGAGAAAGCTCTGTCTCCCAGATGTTTAACATGCACCATTGAGATGGCCAAAAGAAAACCCTTGCTGGAGCACATCAATCAATTTGGGGCATAACAAGTTAAGAGAGCTTTAAGGTAGTCTGGCGCCAGTGCATGCAGTGTTTTGTAAGTTAAGAATACAGTCTTGAAGATGGTGAACCACCTGACGGGAAGCCAGTGCAGCTATCGCAGTACAAGCGGAATGTGCCCTCTAAACTTACAGAAATATAAGTGTGCTGCTTATATGTGTAAATGGCGCCCCGCCATAAAGTCTAAATTTACAGGACATCCTCAGTACGAGCAACATGTTTTCCATGACTGTTGGATGAGAGGCAGAGCAGTTTTCAAGGGTAAAATGAGGGCTGTCCCTTGCATTCAGGGACAGTTGAGCAATATGAATAAGAACAGAGTATTGGAGACCCAGTATAGTCAGAATGCATGCCACATACTTAACTGTGTAATGTTTGCACATAGTTCACATACACAAAGTGAACCTAAGCGAACCAGGTCTAAAAAGAACATCAGGTTCACATGCTGCAAGCTTGACATGTGTGCAGCAGGTAAGCTGGTGTGAACATCTTCTAAAAATCTCATCAGGTTTGAGTGTTGCATGCTTGACATGAGTGCAGCAACTAAGCTGGTGAAAATCTCATCTAAAAACCACACCAGTTTCTATTTCTTATACTACTGCTTGCAATTAGAGCCATTAAAATGCCTTTTTTATCTAATTCCCATTAAAATAAGGTAAACTCATTCATTCTGATCCTTTTGCAAGTTGTTTAATGGTTTTTGATTGTTGTCATTAAACTGCCATTAATTTGTAAAGTATTGTTTGCTTACTACATTAAATGCATAAGATATAGTCAGCCAACATCCCCTATCCCAGATATGTGAAGAGGGGCCTCTGTGTTGTGAAGCCTGATCTTTTTGCTTTGGGTCATGCAAATCACTTTATTTATTGATTTATGTGAGCTTCAAATTACAATACCTTTGAGCTAGAAGCTCTTTTACAAAGGTTCCATGTCAGGTACAGGAAATATACAGGACATATCATGGTTACTCATACAGGAGAGATTTACAGATTAAACAATCATATGCATATTTAGTGCTACAAATGTGTTTCTCTATGACTGTTACAGCTTACTTACTTTTCCTTTGTCATTCTGTATGGAGCATATAGGCTAAGGCCATGCTCAGCACTCTTTGAGCTGAGTAGGGTCTTGGAAGCATGCACCATATCTCACATTTTGTCACTGAAATGAGGGACAATGACACTCAAAATCAGGGACAATGAGGGACACTGACCCACATGATGATCAGGACACATCATGAAACATGGAGATACAGTACCTCAGAACACAGTGGAAACCATTATATTTACTTGTACTGATGTTAGCTCCTGATAATAAATTTCTAACATAATGCACTTTTGCTATTTAGGTAGGGCAGAGGGAGGGAGGCAGTTGCCCCCTCCCCCCCCCACATTTGTGCGTAGGTTGTTCTTATGGTGTGGCAATAATGGCATTACATTCGGATTTAATCTTTTTCACATTAAGTGCCCCCCTGGCCTGTGTTGCGCTCACGCTGCAGGTGCACTCCTGACTCAACTGTGTTTGTATTGTTCTCCTCTCTCTCCACCTATTAGTGACAGCACCATCACATGTGACATGGAGGAGCTCCAGCCAAGCAAGAGCATGAGTCACATAAGTGGGACACTGTCTTCCTGTCACAGAGTAGACAGGCTGCACACTACAGCTTAGAGAAGTCGGTGAGCACTGAACTCTCAATAATAGCATGGTGGAGGCATATTTTTGTTGGTCTACTCTTAGTGAGTCTCCCTTGGTGGCTGAAGGGGCTGGGGGTGAGCTAGAAGCTAACTTGAGACTAGGCTGCCTACTTGCTCTACTAAGCTTCCCTCACAAAGAAAAACAGCACGGGTCCCCTGCAGCAGCAAGTTAGGCCTTGCAGCAGCAGTGACAGTGTTGCGGCTGGCCTTCATATTTCTTGATCAGTGCAATGCAGCAGCAGCCAAGCAGGAAGTAAGCAATACAGGTTGGGTGGGTTTGGTTGTGAAGTGACTTGGTCACAGACCATGTTGGGGACCTGGGATGGTTGATTCTAGCTTCCAGCTTCTGGCAGAAGGACAGAGGAGGAACACACTAAAAAGTGGGCTGGTGGAACACTGGGCTAGGCCACCAGTTCTGGCCAGATGGCCGGGTAAGTAAAAGTAAATCATTTTTTTTTACATGGGGATTGGGGAAGGATGAATGACTGAAATATTGATGCATTTTTCATGTTTCTTTACCTCTGGGTAGCTTCACAACCTATATGGGATAAGGTTTGAATGGAATGGAGTTAGGGAGAGAAATTGGGACAAAGTTTTTTAATTTTTTTAGTGGGGTGTCAGAACTTCAGCCAAGAAAAAAATGGTTAGTAACTGAGTGGGTTTAAGCCCAAATCTGATGCACTGCTCTGGGGCATAGACAGATAAATCATATATATATTTGAATTTTTCCTGATGCGTATATCACTTTTTGGTCACAATAAATAAGTTTCACCTTTTAGAAACATTCGACATTCCAGAGCTTGCCGCCTAGGGGATAACTAGCACCTGGCCTCCACTGATTGTTGTCCTCCCCCTGCTGAAATCTGAAATGGTGCCCTGCCATAAAGTCTAAATTTATAGGACACCCGCAATGCAAGCAGCATGTTTGTCATGAGGGATGGATGAGAGGCAGAGCAGTTTTCAAGGGTACAATGAGGGGAGTCCCATGCATTCATGGACAGTTGAGTGATATGAATAAGAACAGAGTATTGGAGACCCACTATAGTCAGGCTTATGCTCCCCCCCAACTGAAGATAACCTCCACATCCCCATGCTCAGGCACATTATGACGTAGGGTAAGGGACAGTGCAAGGGTGTGCCCCATTGAAATGAATGAAGGTATTTTTTTTTTTTTTTACTATTTTATACATCACTAATGGAGATTTGGAGATTAAAGAAGGCCACAGCTCCACAGACAAGGGCCTTGTTTGTAGAACAGTGGCCTTTATTATTCTCTAACTTGCCATCATAATGTATAAAATAGTGATAAAAAAATAACTCCATTCATTTCAAGGGGGTACACTCCAGCACTCTGACCCACGGACATCGTCTCTTAAAGACTCCTACCTCTGGCTCCCTAGTACTCAAGTAAGGAACTCTTGACTTACATCTCTACTTAGTGGGTTGTGTGTAGCAGCATGCCCACACCCACTACAGTGTGCATGCACGGGGGGAGGGACTGGCCATGTGGGTGGATGTCGATTTATTTCTACTTTTCTGTTTGCCCCTTAAAGTCTGTTTGAGTGGAAACATTCAAAACTATGGAGAGAAAATAGTAGGAATACAGGACAGACAGAAGTAATTAAGTAGTTTTGTGTGTAAGCGTGTATTAGGGGTGGGAAGAACCACATGTGTTTCTATTGATATGTGTGCTGCAGTTCAGCTGTGCAGCTGAGATGAGGGTAGACAAGAAAACTAAACAGTATATCTGTGGCTATATGTATGCCGCATGGGTGGAGTTGTATGCACATTTGTATTGAAGTACAAGAGAGCTATATGTATGCAAGCAGTACAGCTTAGTGGTTAAAGGCACTGAACTGCAAACCAGGAGACCTAGAGACCTGAAAACCTGGGTTTGAATGTCATCAACCCCCACTTGTATACTGTGTGATACTGAGCAAGTCACTTAACTTTTATGTGTGTAGTTATCAGTGACCTCTTGCTTTTTGCACGCATGCCATGTGCATGCAGTCTATTACAATTTAACATAAAAAGCTTGCTTTCCTCACTTGCTTGCTGCATGCATGCCACATGCATGCAACCAGTTCCAATTTAACATTTAAAATCATGCTTGCAGCATACATATCACATGGATAGTTTTATGTGCCTAGCATGAAAACATTTCATATAATTATTTCTGTATGGGTTACAAAGACGTAGTAATCAGCTTGGCCACAACATACTGCACCAGCTGTAAACTAATCACCAACCTCCCTCATAGCCCTTGGTTGAGAACATTACAGTAATCCATTCTCAAGGTCACAATCTCATGAACCTGGGTAGTCATGTCAACTTGCACTCAAAAGGGTATAATCTGGGAGATACTCCTAAACTGCAAATATCCACTGGGAACCCCAACCAACCGATGCTGTTCAAACTTAAGTCTGGAGGCCACAGTGAATCCCATATTTTTCACCCTATCCACAGCTGCCAGGGTCATGCCATTCAAAGATGGCCATTCAACAGCATTTCATCCAGTCATCTACTCCCAGGAATGTGGCTCGACCAGCAACAGCTCCATCTTGGTTGGATTTAAACTCAACTAGTTACAATACAGGACATCCAGTATAGTCTTTTGTCAGCACTGCTTCAGCACTAAGACTGATGCCTGCCCATCCTGTGTGAATGACAGATACAGCTGAGTGTCGTCATCTTCATAGCAGTGAGAATTCATGCCATACTATCCAATGACTCATTCTAATGGCAGCATGTGCACTGTGAATAAAATGGGTGATAGAACAGACTCTTGTGGAACTAAACAGCCTATCTCAGCTGGCTGCGACAAGAAAGTTCCTATCACGGTTTTGCAATCTGCCAGTCAGGAAGGACTCAAACCAGTTTAGTGTTGTCCAGGTGAGCCCCACCATATTCCACAAGGTGTTCTGTCAGCACCCTATGAGCCATGGTTTTGAATTTTGATGAAACATCAAGGAGAATGAGAACAGAACCATCACCATATCCCACACCATGAGCAGGTCATTGAACAGTTTTATAACTGTGGTCTCCTTGCAGTGGCAAGGCCAGAAACCCTATTGTAATGGATTGTAGATGTCCACTTTCTCCAAGTGCACCTTGAGCTGTATCACCACAACCATCTGATCATCTTCCCAAAACAGGGAAGGTTCGAAACTGGTCTGTAGTTCACTAGTATCTCTGGGTCCAGCGATAGCCTCTTCAAGAGGATCTTATGAAGGATTTTTAGGAGCCTCAGGACACAGATCCCTGACAAGAAACACTGGTGAGGCCTATAAACACAAATTACAAGGCCACACAGCAGTCCATCTACAGCCCCATAAGTCCCATGTCCAACTCACAGCATGTGGGATAGGATGCAGGCTTGAGACCACCTTGAAACACAAGTCACAGAAACAGTTAGAAACTCACTCCAAATCCAAGGTGTGCCCACATGCTTTTCTTCTGAAACCACTTCTGGACCATAACTGACCACCTAATGTGATACTGACTCTACTGGCAGCCATTGGGTCCAGAAACAACTGGCCAAATGTGTCACATTTTTCTTGAGGCTAAGCCCCACTGGACTGCAGACAGGTTGAGTTTATAAGCCTGTTCATGGTGCAGATACCTTTCTGGAAGCAATAACCCACAACAGTAATTCAGCCTTTCTCAGGGAGTCTGCCCTCTGATACTCCCTATAATGAGACCTTGGGGCCACCCTGTCATCAATGAGTGGACATGCATCTTGTGAGAGGAATGGTCAAAGCAGTCTATGACATTACTGAAACTAGGCATACCAACCAATCAATATGCCTAGCATCATCAATGATGCAGGCTTCTCTGTCCCTTCACCCCCTTCCAGTTGCAAAGCCACCCATTCCTTTTAGCAGCATTGAACATGCAATGTATGCACTGTGGGTGGGTGCAACTGAGTTAGCAAGGAATTATACAAGTAGGTGGCCCCCAAACCAAGAATTGGGGTCAAGACACTAAAATTATGTTGTCTGTTCTTGGCAGATTTTCAGGAGCTGGTATTTTGTAATAAAAAAAACAGTATGGAGGAATGTGGGAGGAAGATAGGAGACCCCTTTTTATATCCTTCAAGTCCTCGTACCTAGGACCTGAAGTGTGTTTGGCTAAAGCTTGAAGCCAAACGTAAGTTGAGGGAGAGAGCAAATCGAAACTGAGCTGAATATCCTGCTGGTAACCTTCTCTCAATGTTGCATAAATTTAATAGATTGTGCTGTTTTATTTCTTGAGAGCATTTTTAGTAAGTAGGTCACAGCATTAAGGATTATCCAAGCATTTAGGAAAGTAAGTAAGCACTGGGGAATCATTCAAAACAATTCTCAAAACTGCAATAACAATGAAAGATCTGTAATTACTTATATGTGCAAATTCAAAATATGTTTTATATCAAAGCATTCCCCTAGCAGATAGTATCAGTGCAAATGTTGTAAAGTGACCATTTGATAGAGGATGGTCTGTGAATCTCAGAAGCATATTAGTGTAGTGCATGTTCTACTATTTTTTCTCCTTATTTAAATGTGTGACAGGCCTTGTGATTGCTCATGGTAGAAAAGACTCGAGGCACATTTATGATATTCCTACCTTAATGTTTTTGCTTAAAAAGGGGACCTTTTTTCTCTTTAGAGATACTGTAACACCAAATGTAAACCAGCTAGCAGTTAAAGCAGGCAAGCAACACCAAACAAACTACCATGGGGTGCAACCATTTTCTGCTACTCCTCCTCACTGCCTCTTTTGGCATTGCTGGTACCACATACGAATTTGGACCCCTACCTCCCCACTCTGAATCCTCACTGGGTGTAAGCTGGAAGAAAAGCATACACATAGCAATACCACTTCTGGTAATGATAGGCTCTTTATCCTCCTGCACCTCCCATACACAGTTATCACCAAGCCAACCTCCCAAACCGTAACCTTAATGGTTAGCTTTCCCCTAATTTAACATAGACATATAGACACCTTCTCCACCTGAAGTGCAGGCTAATGAAGACACGAGGGAAGATAAACATCACCCTATCTGCCAGAAAGGTTATCTTTCTGCTACAGCTACTCTCTGGCAATGTTCACCTAAACCGTGGACCAACAACCCTGAGAAGCAGAGGTTCCATACAGTGAACAGCCTAAAGATAGCATTGCTAAAATCTGCTGCCTAACTGCCAAATTCGACCAGTTCCAGGGTTGCATGTTCATCCATGCCCCTGACACACTCTGCCTAACTGAAACTTGGCTGTCGGGTATGATCAAAGATGATGAGGTGGCCTTCGAAGGATTCCAAGCATTTCAACTTGATAGAATAGGCAGGAAAGGCAGCAGATGCCTCTTATATGCCAGAAACTCACTGAGTTGCTCCGTCCTCCCCATCTCCAAAGTTGTGAAGGATTATGAGCTACTAGTGGTAAAAATACAAGTTGGCCTAAAAGGCAAGACCCTTACCATCACCACAGCCTACCTGCTCCCCCAAAAAAGCCAAGGAAGGCCTTCCTCTTGTTATGGAAGGAATTAGCACTCTCAAAAAGGGCTCAGAACTCGTCTTGACTGGTGACTTTAATATTAACTGGTTATGTAAGGAGGCGACTCCCTCCAAAGACCTAATCACCTCCCACAATCTCACGCAACTAGTAATTCACCCCACCAGGCAGAACTACAAGGCTGGTACCAGCACCCTCATTGACTGGGTCTTAAATAACTCACCGACTTGATTCTCCAAACTCAGGATTCTCCTGGATGTGCTGAATGACCACTCCTCGATCTCCTTTATATGGACCACTAAACTTGCCAAAAGCCCACCGCACCTCATCAAGAGCAGGGTTCTGTGGAAAGGCAAACTTGGATCCCTCAAATTGGTCCTGTCTGCCTACAACTGGTCCCCCATCAACAAGGCACCTACGCTGGACCAGACCCTTAGTTTTTTCACCGAGGGCTTCAATTCCATCTGTGATGTCTATGCACCACACACAAAATGGAAAATTCAGGGGGAGGTAAATGGCTGGATTGATGGCAAGCTCCTCTCCCTCCTAAAGGAGAGGGACTGCCTCTGGGAAAAACCCTTAAACTCAGATAGCAGGCATAACGTACAGTGCTACAAAACTGCTAGAAATCGGTGCACCAAACTTATCAGGCTTGCAAAAGATGATTTCCATAAGACCCAGCTTAACAAAGCATGGGGAGATGGAAAGAGGTTTTGAGGCAACATCAAGAACATCCTTGATAAAGATCAAAAGCAGCACCCTAAGATGCTCAACATTAATAACTCATCCTCCTCAGCTCCACTAGCCATTGCTGATACCTTTAACCAGGCCTTTACAGACCTGTCCTCAGTGCTGCCTCCAGACTAATTTCTGCCTACGGAGGACCAAGGTTGTGCCAACCTGCCCATAACTAACCACTCATGCTTCTACTTTAAGAAGGTGATGGTGAAGAAGGTCCTAACGATGGTCAGGAAAGTCTTAGACAAAATCAGATTGGGGAGTGACAGGCTAGACATGAAGTTACTATCTCTCACCATTGATGTTCTTATCATGCCAATAACAATGCTATTTAATAAATCCTTGGCTCTAGCTCAACTTCCGGAGGTATGGAAGCAAGCCCTGGTAACTTGCATAAGAATGGTGGCAAGGTGCTGGTGTCAAACTACAGGCCAATATCTATCCTCTCCCCACTATCCAAAGCTTTGGAAAAAATCGTAGCAAGTCAACTCACAGAACACCTCAATAAGTACAATCTGCTCTGCCCAAACCAACATGGTTTCAGGCAAAAACACAGTACCACTACGGCACTGCTGGAATACACTGACTATGGGCACAAAGCACTGAATGAAGGCAAATTGGTGGGATCCATTTTCATTGACCTCACCAAAGCCTTCGACACTGTCAATCACCTTCTACTAGTACTCCAGCTCCAAAGATTGGGTGTGGCACCTAACGCCCTGAATTGTTTCAATGACTACCTAACACACAAAATCAGGCAGACGTTATCCAGCTCCAGAGATATACTCCTAGGAGTGCCTCAAAGATCAGTTCTAGGGCCCCTGCTTTTCAGCCTCTTTGTAAATGACCTAAACACAGCCTGTGACACCAAACTTATCCTTTATGCGGATGATGCCATGCTGCTGAGCAGCAGCACCTCACAGGTTGCCCTACAAAAAGAACTACAGAACTCTTTCAATAAACTTGAGGACTGGTTAAGTAGGGAAAAGCTGCTACTAAACTACAAGAAAACCAAGGCCATGCTACAATCCAGCCCCTACAACAAATGCAGGCATGCTCCCCTCGTAATCACCAATTAGGCTGGTGAGCAGATTGAGCAGGTGCACTTGTTCAAGTACCTTGGCATCACCACTGATGACTCTCTCACTTATTTGCACCACCTAGACTCCCTTGTCAGAGTGGTAAACACAAAGATTGGGGTCCTCTATAGGCATAAGAAATCCCTCACACAGGAAGCACTCCGAATCTGTCTCCAGCTCCATATTCTCCACGATAGACTACGGACTGGTGGTCTATGGAGCTGCTACTGATATAGTGCTCAAAAGGGTCCAAATTGCACTCAGTAAGGCATGCCGCCTCACCCTGTGTCCAGATTACTACACTCATATTTGCACCCTGTATGACGGTACAAACTGGCTTAACCTAAAAGACAGGATCAAATACCAAACTTGCCTCCTGAGAAAGAAGGCAATCCTTGGAAAACCCCCACCCTGTATAGGAAATCTGCTTGAGGCTTCTCTCTCATCACACATCACCAGAGGGAGGAAGAATGGAGTACTGTCCATACCATTCCGCCGAACCTCACTAGGACAGCATGCTTTCTCCTATCTGGCCCCCCTCTAGATAAATGAACTCCCAATGAAATTACAAACAAACAGCAGCCTGTCTCAATTCAAAGCAGGCCTCAAACAGCACCTAATGTCAAGCTCAAAATGCATCTTCTTCTCAGACCCCACTTGATGGACAGGCCTACCCCCAAGGTAGCACCTAGCAGGGCTACCTAGAGAACCCTGCCTCCATTCCAGTCCAGCCAAGGGCTTAAGTGAGCTGTCAGTCCTCTTTAAATGCTCTTGGTAATGCCTCCTAACCCACCCTACCACACACACCCCTACTCGACAAAGCCCTCTGGAGCTGCTCCCCATCACAGCCCCCACCATTTCACTATCCCCACCTCTCGCCTCTCAGTAAATTCAAACCCAATCCCCCTTGTTTCACTGTCACCCAGCCTCTCGCCATCTGGGATAGTGTTAAACCCTATGCAGTTACTCTGTCATAGTCTATCAATGGATTTGGAGGTTTCCAGGGGTGTGCTGCCTAGGGCAACCAATTAGAAATAGCTTAGTATTCCATTACAGCTGCTCTGTTTTTTTCTCCTATTTGTCTAATTCTCATGTAATCACTCTTTAATGCCTAATGATTAGGCCTCTGTAACCACTGAATATGTGTATTGTCTTATTGTTCACCCTGACGTGGAACCTTTGTAAAAGAGCTCATGCTCAAAGACATTTCCAAAATACTAATTAAATAAATAAATAAATAAAATAACTGTTTACTGGTTTGCTATGAGACAAACCATTTACATTAAAAATAGAAGTATAAGGTAAGGACGGTTTGAACTTATGGGTCGGATCCTTTAGGCATAATAGGCTTGTAACTCATCATTCTGCTGAAAACCATTTAAGGGCCAGTTAATATTTAGGAATCATAACACCCCCTAAAAAAAAAAATGTTTGGCACTCAAATAAACATATAGAAGCCCCAGAAAAATCTCGCACCACAGTATCAGGTGCTACTGAAAAAACAATACTGGAACATAATACAGAAAAATTGGAACACTTAACATCCAGAAAAAAAACTATAATGCACTGGTAAGTGCATAGGCTTTTTTTAAACTGGTGTCTCAGGTACAAACAGATGCAAACAAGTAAAAAAAACAATGAGCCTCACTAGGTGTGAGCTGTCTAGCACATTTCACACGTATAATGTGCTTTTTCAAAGAGACAATGCACAGTGAGTGACATCACTAAATAGTGCTGCCTTAAAGCTGTACATACATACCAATAACAATTAAAACATACATAATATCAAAGCCACAGATTAAAAACATAAAAAGATATCAAAGAAAGCTACAGTACTAAATTAATAGTGCTTAATAAAACTAGTGTATACCAGACTGTGCTCTAACTCATACACGTCATAAGTGCTGAGTTCTCAGCTAACAACTCTAAAGCTTGCTATTTAAATTTTATCAGGGTTTTAAAGCATTCCCATTTGCAAGCCATCTTTTGTTGTGTACTCAGGTACCACTACCAAAAAAGAACACTACAGCTGGGTATTTACAGTAGTTGCAGCTTGGGAGCTAGGGTAAAAACAAAAAAGGAAAGTTATTAACAAACACTTCCTTATACAGGCTTCAGTGTTTCAAATATGGTGCCAGGTCAAAGCCCCAATTCAAAATGCTTGGGGTGATCATAAATTTCAGTTTCAAGGAATTGAAAAAGTATGTGTGAGCTCTAGGAGTGTGATTTGGATGTGAAAGCTCAAGAAGAAGAAAAAGCATTTTTTTAATTTTACCTTGGTGGCTGATTAGCCAGGTTTAAACTGGAGCTTTGGTCTGGCACCATATCTGAAACATTGAAGCCGGTATAAGGAAGTGCTTGTTAATAACATTCCTTTTTTGTTTTTACCCTAGCTCCCAAGCTGTAACTAAATACCCAGCTGTAGTGCTCTTTTTTGGTAGAGGTTCCTGAGTATCCAACTGAAGATGGCTTGCAACTGGTGATGCTTCAAAACCCTCATATAATTTAAATAGCAAGCTTTAGAGTCACTATTCTTTTTCCCGAGAATTACACACTCATGACATATATGAGTTAAAGCACAACATGGCATAAATTGTAGTTTTAGTAAGCACTAATTATTAATTTAGTACTGTAGATCTCTGATATCTTTTTAAATTTTTAATCTGTGTCTTTGATGTTATGTATGCTAATTGTTATTGGTATGTATGTACAGCTTTAAGACAGCACTATTAATGATGTCTCTCACTGTGTGTTGTGTCTTTGAAAAAGCACATTATATGTGTGTGAAATGCATTAGACAGCTCACACTTAGTGAGGCTCATTGTTTTTGAACTTGTTTGCGATTGTTTCTGCCTGAGACACCAGTTTACAAATTGACTTTGCACTAGCCAGTAATTATATATTTTTTGTTCTTTTTTCTGGTTATGAGTGCTCAAAACATACCAACGCCTATAATCTGCTTAAGTGCACATCTATGCTTTACTAATTAACTGGGATCAACATTGCAGGATGTAGGTGCTATACATGCTGTGTTCTTGAGGGCCAGAGAGTTTCATCTTCTCCACAGGGTCCTTCTTGAACATACCTCAGTTCCAGGATACTCCTTATATGGCAAACACTAAAGCGCTGTCCCAGAGATTATCCTTGCCTGTAACAGAGATCAATATGTCACATGGCAAGCAGATACTGTACCTCTTGCTCACTGTTTGGGGATTTCGGGGAGCCTGGAACACATCCCTAGGGCTAGGGCTATGGTATGCCATAATGTACTGACCTAATGGCTAAATACCCCAATGTGGACTTTGAAAAGACTCTCAAATAATAGAATCTACATGCCAGTCAACAGCATTAGTCCAGCTGGATAAACCTGATATGCTGCAGCATAAAAAAATGTTGGACACACAGACTAGACATACAACTTTACCTATCACAGTTGTTGTAAGGTTTAAGTATCATACAAAGGCAAACAACAAAAGATTACAGTGTAACAGCCAACGGCATGTGAAAGCTAATGATCCCCAAAAAATTATTTTTGTTCAGATACTGCCAAATATTGACAAGTAAAGGCTTCACATTAAACCAAGCATAAGTACTGGATTCAGAGTGCTTGGCTAGCTTTGCCAATTAAATGTTTGTTTAAGGCCTATATAGGTGCAACAATCTGATGACAATGGTATAGTAGCCAAAACTGTGTGAAGGCTCCTGGTTCCAATAATTATGTCCAGTCAGACCCTGCAAAATGTGGAAAAGGCTTCACATTATAGTAAGATAAGTGTTACACACAGTTACACACAGAGTACTTGGCCAGCACTAGCAAAAAAATAAATGTTTTTATAAGGGCTAGAATATGCAGACCCAAAAATCTAAAGACAATGGTGAAGCAACCCACATTTTGTGAAGGCTTCTGGTTCCAAGAATGATGTCCATTCAGGCACTGCCAAACATGAACAAGGCTTACATTATGCCAGTAAATAATGGTGTACACAGAGTACTTAGATAAGTTTGCCTAAAATTTAATGATTGAAATTATTCGTAAGGCTGATGAGGACACTGTTGAAACAAGCAGCCTATGTGTGATTGGTCACTGGCCAGCAAAGATTCTTGTAAATATTTTACACAGTACAAAGCTGGAATAATGAGCCTTCCATATTGTGAAAATGACTAGACAACCTGGGTTAGCCCCATCAGGGGAAAAAAAAAGTCCTACTTTCCCAGAGCAAGACTTGGGTTTGTACAGCCTGCAGAGGTTAAACCTAGCACCATAAAAAAGCAGGTGCGTCTCACATGATCAAATAAGCAAACATTATGGTGAGACACTGAGGAGTGGATGGATAATTTTACTGAGGAATGAGGAGCAAGAGGAGACCAGGCACCCAACTAGGCATGGCAGCTACTTAGAAAACTGATGTCAATGACAGTGGTGCAGCTTCCCAGGCCAGGAGTAAAAAGATAGCAGTAACAGTATGAAAATTTTCTTGTGGTACTTGTAATATAACTAATGGGCATGGAAGCCCTCACCATCCACCTCCTCATTTTCCTGTGTTAGAAGCTGGTGTAAGAGATTCTGGGCCAGATATTCAAAGGTTTGCCCCTGGGCTAAATTTGCACTGCCTGGTATGCAAACTTAGCCTGGAGCACAAAGCAAGCTATATTCAAAAGGAATAGCCCAGGGCAAACAGCTTTCGAATATAGCATGGGAATGAGGCCGTGCAAACTGGGCTGGGAGTGCAGGGCAAACGTAGCCCTGGAATATGACAGCACTAAATGCAGCAACCAGGAAGTGCAAACCACAACAACAACAACACAGTGCACAGCGACGTGAGACTAGATAGAAAGGAACTATGTGGCCAATGTGTGTTCTGGAAAATGCATGGACCGTACAGCTGCAGGCAGCAGCACACATGAAAAACAATGATCAAACTGTATAATATTCCCGAACCGTTTAAGCGCCATTGCTTTAGCAGCCGAGCTACAGGCTTGCCCGGTGCAAAACACGCTATCTCGCGCTAAACTTTGCCATTCAAAGTGACATGCAAATGAGCCTACTTAGATAGTCTCTGGGCAAACAGCCACATTAGCATCTCATCATGCCCTGATTTGCATGCGGTTTGCACAGCGTTACTGCAGGGTCCCACAGATCTACCTGTAGGTCAGTCTGGAGGTACAGGGGCTGGACAGGTCTGACCACAGCTCCACCTGTAGGTCAGTCAGGCAGTGCATGATGATAGCTGCAGGCTTCATGTAAACAGTGCAGCATGGCATAACATAACGAACCCCAGGGGACAACACAGCATAGGCACAGGTAGTGGTAGTGCTGCATTCAACCTTCACACTGAAGGTCATGCTACAGTGCACAGCAGACACTACAGTAGCAAGAGGGCTGGTAGTGTGAGGGACACAACACTGCCTATGGTATGTAGGGCAGTGATGGACACTGCACTGTACACAGTGACAGGCACAGCATGCTGGTAGTTACTGAAAGTGGACAGTACTGTCACACTGTTGTGTGATGCACAGATGCTGCTTCTGTGACATGGGATGCACAGTGTCATGTACATGGCCGGCAGTGTGTGCTGTGACATCTGTACAGTTGTGTGGTAGGTGGTTCGGGGGGGCATGTAGGATTTGACAGGCACACAGGTGGTGGCATACTCCCACTACTGGCCCATGTGCACTGAGCGATGTGTCCCAGCCTTGTGGCTACACGTGGGCTGTGGTGAGGTCTGGCCACCCTTACACCCTCCCCTCACTGGCCACCATGCCCACAGTGCTGCATGTGTGTGCTGGCATCTGTTGCACATCACAGACGTGTGGTCTGCAGGTGTGTGCTATATGGCCATGCTACCATGCTGTCTCCTGTGGGTCAAATCACCCATCACTGTCTGTGCTTGGCTCCGACTGGTGGCAGCTGATGGCATCATGGTAGTGCCATCAGTGAGCAGCATGTGTCCTCCATGTCTGGCAGTTTCTAAGTGTCATACTCATATGTTGGGGCCCATAGCTGCGCTAAAAATGCTGGATAGCACTTTCATGGCGTGCAAGCTGTTTGCCCATGGTTAAGACCAGCTTTTCCTGGGCGGTAATTTGTACCGCGCTATGGGTCGTGCTACGTCACGCTAAAGAACTTAGCACGGTGCCAGTTGCTGAATATCACATTGCATCTGTATTCATGTTCACTTTGCCCCTTGCATATAATTATTGTTTGCCTGGCTCTATTGACGTTTGCCTGCACTATTCAGTCTTTTGAATATACTGTAGCAGACCCGCGCTAATCCCACGCTAAACCCGCACAAACGTTTTTTGCCCCGCACAAAGCTTTGAATATCTGGCCCTCTTACTCCATAAACCTTGGAGTGGAGTATGTTCTGTTAAAAATGGGCAGGTTTAATTTTTAAATAGTGAGCATTTCTAAAGTATTGGTGGAAAGCACACTCTCCTGTTGCTAACTATTAATGACCATATTGCCTGCAAAACTGAAGGTTTTTTCTGAATATGCACTTTCATGTTGACAACTGAGGTACTAAATGTCTACTGCTGTCAAAGAGGGCTTCATGGACACTTTTGGTTACCAGTACAATAAAAGCGTACCTTTTTCTGACAGGGTCATGTTCTCATCCTGATAGTTCTGCACCATTTTGTTTGCTGGAATCTCAGGCCCCTTTATGGAAGACTGTGATCAGTTAGCCTTTTTGAATAAGCCAGAGTTGGACAAAAGTTCTCACAGAGGCATGTCATCAACTGATACATGTTTCTAACAGCATCAGTAGTTCTGTGTTGACTCAAGAACCAGTGGCCACTGCCGAGTTCATTAAAGGCAGCAGCATATTGGGTTCAATGGGCCCCCTTCCCTTCCTCTACCTGGCTTGTTGCTGACCATGCAAGTGCCAATGGTTCCTGTCCTGCTGCACTTGTTGCTCTGACCATTTATTTAGGGCAGACCATATCTGCAGAGACTAGAAGGATAAGCCAGTGTTTATAATATTGTTCATTCTTACTGCCTTCTTTCATGTGAATGAATGTCCCAAACATGCCTTTGAAACCAGGATGCCATAGGGTGACCAAGATAAGGTGGTCAGCTGTATGCATTCTTAAAGTAAGTGTGTGTGTGTGTGTTTTTCAAGATGTGGGTTCTTTGTCTTTATATCACATTAGCAAAAATGATATGATTTTTCTCTTAATATAAGGACATTATACAAGCAAGTCATATGTTAATCAGGGCAGAAAAGGGCTGTACCTGGCTTATACTAGCTGTATCAGCATTTACAACCCATGAGGCTATCTCAAAGTTCTGTAGAGCACAAAAGAGGATATTTATCAGTTGCCACTAGTTAGGACTGATGTCCATCATTTACCTTCTCCATGCCAATGCCATTCTGACTGCAGCGCATACAGGTTGATTGCATTGCGGTGCTCTAGCAACTACTACATAAACTACTGTAAAACTATCAATATTTGCTGTCAAAATATTTTCACTATAATGGGGCTTGCCATTAAAAGACAGGCCAGGTTGTCCTGGGAACCACCCAGGAATGGGATAAAGAGAGTGAGGGAAGGGGGTGGGGTCTGCAGGACAAAGGGGAGGGGCTGTGACATCACTAGAGGTCATATGACCAGGTCCTGGTGCTTGCTGTCTATTGGCTTAGGAGAGGGGCCATGAGGGGTCCTGATTTGGGGTCCTAAAGGGCTATTTAAGGGCAAGTAGCCCACAGCGAGCCCTCTTTCTTGCTGTAAATTTTTCAAGCTTGAATTACAGCACATCATTGGCAAGAAAACTCAGGTAAGGCACTGAAGGCCTGGGGCCTTTGCTGGAGTTCAATGAAGTGCTCAGGCATGAAGTGGAGATTTATTTAGCATCGATTGTGTTTAGGCTGACTGCACTGTGGCAAGGTATAATGGCTAGCATTTGGAATGAAGATTGTGCTGGAAGCATGTGAATTGGGCAGGGTTTGGCCATGAACCCAGAGAAAAACCACATGGTGATTGATTTATCCATTCCAGTTAGCCAAGCGGAGAATAATGTGAGCTATAGTCGGTCAGTTTTGTGTGTGAGCGGGGGAGCAAATGCAATGCGTGTATGCAAAGCAGGAGATGGAAGCAAATGATGGGAAGAGTAGGTAGGCACTGGGCAACCAGTTTTGCAGCTCACTGCATTGAGAGGGGAGTCCAAGGCCAGTGGATGGGCCAGGCGAAGACAGCGATGGGAGCAGGCAGAAGAATGAGGGTGCCGCAGGAAAAAGTGGCAGGATTTGCAATGCAATGAGCAGAGGCTGGCTCAGGCCATTCTGGGGTAGGGTAACAGCCTAGGCAGCCAGAAAGTATGATTGGGTGGCAGGCCTCGGGCCATGACACCATGTGGGTGGTGGTGGGACAACTTCTGTGGCCAGAAAAAGAGTGTGGTGGGCAGCAGGCCTAGGGCCGCACACTGCGAGGGCAGTTAGATGGACCGCCAAGGTGGCCAGGATGTTGGTGGTGGGTCAGCAGGCCTTGAGTCACTACTCGGGGAGATCATAGGCTGATGGCCTAGGTGGCCAAGAGGTTGTTTTAGGGGGGGCTTGAGGCAGAGTAGCACGCTGCAGGCCACAAAGCAGCAAGGACACCAGATAGCCTAGATGGCTGAGAGGTTGCGTGGGGGCAGCAGGCCACAGGTCGCAACACCATGGAGGTGTTAGAGGATGGCCTAGGTGGCCGGGGAGGGATTTTGAAGTAGGGCAGCAGGCTGCATGTCACAATGCAGCGAGGGTGCTGGATGATGGCCTAGACGGCTGGAGAAGTTGTTTGGGGCAGCAGTCCACAGGTTGCAATGCCATGGGGATGTAGGTGTGGCAACAGGAGAAAGGGAAAGTTGCAGCACAACGGCTGGCAGGGGACAGAGACAAGCATGGCTGGAAGTTGGCGGGGGGGCCTTTGTTGGTATGGAGGCATGGGCCATGTTTGGTGCAGCATCAGTGGAAGGGGGCGACAGTCAGGGGCACAGAGCTGGCATGCAGGACTGGGAGGAGAAGTAGTTAAAAAAGGGGGCCAGGATTTTGGCCAAAGAAGAGGGACGATGATGCTACGAGGAAAGGAGGAGTGGGGGGGCCTACCCAGTAGGCCAAGAGGCTGGTCAAAGACCACGGTGGCCCATGTGCATGGGGAAGCCACCATGTTGGGGCATGGGACAGCGCCAGAGGCAGCAAGCAGGGGGAAGGAGGGAATAGGGGCAGGTTAATTGCTGCAGGAGCAGTGAGGAAGCCATTGGGGGCAGCAGAAGCATGGAGGCTGAGGGGGGAGAAAAATCCTGGGGGGGCATGAACTGTATGGGATGCTATCAAACAGGCGGTGGTCTTGAGGCCTTATGAGCATACATGGATGACTTGATTGCCTGGCCCACAGCCTGTGTGGGCCCAAAACAAAAAAGAGAAATGAGAAAAAAACACAGAAGAGGATAAAATAATAATACTGCATTATGGACTGGGGAGCCATGGGGTGCTCCTTCAGGATGGTGGGATGAAATAGGAGTGGTGGAGAGTAGGTGGAGAGGGTCCATGGATCAGAGAACAAGTGAGGGGAGGACCAGGGAGGGCACAGATGGGAAGGGGTCTCAAAAGGAGGGTTTTGCTGGTGAAGATGCTGTGATCAGTATGATTTGTTGTGCAGATGAGGCCCGCGGAAAATGGCACCCAAGAGAGACCCAGAGTCGAGCACGAACATGTTGGCAGAGGTGGCAAAACTGATGGCACAGATGAAAAATATGATGGAGTCTGCAAAAAAGAGGGAGGCAGAAGTGGAGGCCCAGAGAAAAAGGAAGGAGAGAGACGAGAGGCCTGGCACCGGGAGGGGGCCCAAGAGACGGAAGCAGGCAGGGCCTAGCACACCCGGGGCACCCAGATGAGGTGGGGAGCCCACGCCAACCCTGGAGGGCCTAAGAATGGATGGGAGTATGGATGGAATGGATATGAACAATGATGCAGATTTGAAAGAGTATGTGGAAGGACTCTTGGAGGATATGGGGGAGGACGGGGTTGCAGAGTTGGAATGGGGCCTGAAAGCCATCAAGGACAGGGGCAAGCCAAGGGCAGAAGGCGTGGGCTAAAGCCATATGATGGACAACCCGGTTTTACCCTGAGCGACCACGTCCTGGCCTCAATTAAAGAGAAGATATGGAAGGGTGAGTATGTGGATATTTTCGGGGCTGGTAGACGAAGAAACCATCAAAGAGTATGAGCAGAGAGAGTCAGTGGGCAAGTCAGAAATGGCGATGGCATAGGCAGTGGTGGGATACAAGGCAGAAGAAGCCCGCTTTAAGGGGAAGAGCATAGAAATATGGCAGTCAGGTTTTCTAATTTACAGCTTGTTGGTAGTGGAGAAGCAGCCTGACCTGGCATTCCCCCTGCTAACATACATGGCAATCATATGGGATGCATACCAGGTAAAGCTGGGCTTTGGATGGTTCAAATATGATGAGGCATTCTGGCAGAGGATGGCGGCAAAGGGTGACTTGAGGTGGGACAGCACCCATGCGGAGCTGTGGGTCAGGACACTGTCAGGCGCGATGGGGGAGCATGGGGCTGACCAAGGGAAGAGGATAGCTCCAGTCCCAGGGGCCAAAGCATGCTGGGCTTACAACAGAGTGACATGCACCTGGCTGGGTTGCAAGTTCCAGCATGCCTGCATGCGGTGCAGGGGGGTGCACCCCGCCACAGGCTGCAGACTAGTAGGGGACAAGATCGGGCAGGCAGCAGGGCAGCCACAGGAGCAGCCCTTTCAGGGAGGGCAGGGGGACCAGGAGGGGAAGGAGAGGCCTAGGGCGGGGTGGATAAGCCCCCCAGTTTCGAGTGGAGCTAAGGCAAGAGCAGGGGAAGGGTAGTGGGGCTATATCCTGGGCTGCACCACCATTAAGTTGGACATGGTGGAAGCATGGACAGAGGGCTATCCTGAGAAGGGGGGGTGGAGCAGTTAAGGACAGGTTTTAGGGAAGGTTTCCTGTTGGGTTTTGAGGGTTCATGGGTTGGGATGCAGGCCAAGAACTTGGGCTCGGTGAGGGGCAAGGAGGAGTTGGTGAGAGGGGAGATCAGGAAGGAAGTCCGGGCAGGAAGGGTCGCTGGCCAGACCAACCTGCAAGGATTTCTGGGAGTCCCCACAGGGGGTGGTGCCAAAAAACAGGCCGGGGAATACCAGCTTATTCACCATTTATCATACCCAGAAGGTGGGTTTGTGAACTCAGGGATCCTGGAGGCGCTGAGCATGGTATCGCATGCATCCCTGGACCAGGCAGTAGAGTTAATACGGGCAGCGGAGGAGGCTTGGCTGGCAAAGACAGACATCAAGTCTGCTTTTCGGCTACTACTGATCCGTCTGGCAGATTGGGACCTGCTGGATTTCCAGTTCGAAGGCGGTCTGTATTTCGACAAAGCCATGCCCATGGGGTACTCCGTTGCATGCTCGACATTTGAGACATTCAGTTCATGGGTACAGTGGGTATTTGGGACACGTTACGGACACAAGAGAGTGGTACATTACCTGGATGACTTCCTGTTGATAGGTGGCAGCTGGGCTGAAGCCCAGCAGATGCTAGGGGACTTCCGGGACATGTGTGGGGTTATCAGGATCCCCCTAGCAGCAGGTAAGTTGGAGGGCCCTGCCCACAAGTTAGAGTTCCTGGGTATCGAAGTAGACACAGAATTGGGGTGTTTTCAGCTGGCCCGCCAGCACAGCGGTTGGATTTCTGCTTATGGCGCCGGTGACCCTGGTTCAGGAATGGACTCGGGTCACTGGAGGGCTGGCCGGAGGAGAAGGATGAAGCATCCCAGAGACTGCTTTACTTTTCCGGATGGAGGGTGGGGACACCATCTGGCACTCGACGGACCCCTGGTGGAGGCCGGGGATACTGCAGTGACCGGCGCGCAGCAGCCTTTCGGAGGTGGGATGGACACAGGTCATCATTGCATGTCCCCACCTCCCGCACAACAAAGCAAGAGGGAGAAAAAAACACTCCTGCACCCTCTGGCACAATGAAGCCTGCTTCAGCTGCACTAGGTGCTCAGGCTGACTTCTGCCTCTCCCAAGTTCACTGCACCCTTGGTCAACGTGCCATGACCCCACCTTGGGGGGAAAGCCAGGGGGTTCAAGGGAGGATGGCTAGAATGTGAGCAGCTGCAGCCAAAGTCCGTGACCAGGCTGATGGTCTCGGCACGGAGAATGCTGGCAGTAAAAAGTGTAATTAGAAAAAAAAAGAAAAGAATTGGGGTGTTTTCACTTGCCGGGTGACAAGGTGTCCCGACTGAGGAGGCTGCTGATGATGGTGGGCAGGTGGAGGGGGGTGTCTCTGGTACAAGTGCAGCAACTTCTGGGGCACCTTAATTTTGCTTGCAAAGCCATAAGCCCAGGCAGGGCCTTAACGAGAAGGCTGGAAAGGGTCACGGGCAAGGCCAAGCAGCCCCACAACTGGATGGACATCAATAGAGGAGTGCGGGAGGACCTCCAGGTTTGGGGGGTTTTCTTGGAGTCATTCAATGGGGTGACATTTTGGCAGGATGAGTAGACCCACAACACGGACCTTGAGCTGTATATGGATGCAGCTGGGGGTGTCAGTTTGGGGGCCTACTTCCAAGGGGAGTGGGTTGTGGAGGCATGGCCAGAGCAATGAAAAGATCGGGGATGGCCTAAGGACATCATGCTTCTTGAGATATTTCCTACATGGGTAACTTTGGAGATTTGAGGGAGTGAATGAGGGGGCATTGCATCTCCTTTTGGTGCGACAACAAGGGGATGGTGGATGCGATTAACAGACAGAGTGGCCATACAGAGTTTATGGGCCCCAGTGCTGAGAGGTTGGTGTTGTTAGGGCTGCACCAGAACCTGTCGTTCAGGGCTCAGCACATTGAGGGGATCCAGAATGAGATAACTGTCTTTCTCATTTGCAGATAGACTGATTCCAGGAGCTGGCACCCCAGGCCTCCCCTACCCAGACCAGGGTACCGGATTGAATGTAGGAGACTGGAGGAGAACAACTAAAGCATTGTACAGAAATTTGTGGGCACCCAACACTTTGAAGGCCTCTGAAGGGGCATGGGAGAGCTTCCAGGCCTTTTGGACAAGAGGAAGTTGGGAGACAGAGGAGCTGGTGAAGGAGGAGCATGTCAAGAGGTACATTGTGGAAAAAATGGGAGGAAGGGGCAGCCCACACCACCATGGTGGTACAGCTGGCAGGTATCAGCTGGGCTTGCCAGGAGCGGGGATGGGGAGACACCATGGACAGCTGGGACATAAAGCAGATAGACCTGGGGTGGTGAAGGGGACAAGGCAGGAGGCAAGTTGGGATGAGACTCATAATGGGCCCCCCTGCTGCAAGAGGTGGTATGGGTGCTGGACAAGGTCTATCAGTCAGCGAATGTGGTCTGTTTGTTCTGAACCATATTCACAGTCATGGCAAAAGGGGAATTTCGGGTGGGGGAGATGGTGGCACCCTGGAAAGAGGCAGCCACGATTGGCCTGCAAGATACCGACGTGAAGTTGGAAGAGGATAGGGTCACCATCCAGCTCCAGGGGTCCAACACAGACAGGAGGAGAGGTGGCACAACGGTGGTGCTCTGCAGGCAGGCAGAGAGGGGAACATGTGCGGTGCAAGCCATCGTTGAGTATGGTAGGGTGTGGGGATGCACGAGGGGGAGCCTGGTTCATGCATGGGGATGGCTAACCAGTGACAGGGTATCAGGTGGGAGTGGTTTTAAAAAAGGCAATGGCATTTGTGGGGGATGACCCCCCCCCGGAGTTTGCCTCCCATTCCCTTCAGATTGGGGTGGCAACAGAAGTGGCAGCAGCTGGGAAAGGGGAATCCATGATCAAGCAAGTTGGTAGATGGAGGTCGAACTGTTATAAGAGATATGCGAGGTGTTGACATTTGCTAATGGGACCTTCTTTCTCTCCCCGCTGCAGGTTCCAAGCAACAAGTCTGGATCGTGGGGCACTCATTCTTATACTGGTGGAGAGGATCGCAGCCACAGTGAGGATAGGGGCACAGCTGTACCCATGATTGGAGCACACCAGAGTGCAGTGGAGGGGCCTGAGAGGCATGAAATGGTCACAATCGCTACCCCTGCTGGAGGAGCTGCGGGTACAGTGGGGCAGACCAGATTGTGTGATCATACATCTGGGGGCAACAACTTGGGGACAGTGCCATGGGGATCCCTAACAAAGGACATTATTGCAGATATGGAGAAGGTGAAGAGCTGGTGGACAAGGGTGGTCATAGGGTTGTCAGAGATCACCTCACGGAGGGTATGGAGGGGAAAGAAAGGACCAAATGAAGTAGAGGTGGTGCAGAAGCATCTGAACAGAAAGGTAGCCAGGGCAGTGATTGAGATGAGGGGAGTGCACATCCAGCATAGGGACACCTCGTACGACCAGGAGGCGGTGTACTGAAGGGACAGGGTTCACCTGACTGAGTTTGGCATGGGCCTGTTCCTCCACCCCTTTTGGGGACCTAGTTGGTGACATTAACCAGAAAGGGCTGAGGGGCTAGCCCACAAGGGAGAGCCCCATCTTACTTTGCAAGTTGGAGATGCATCAGTGGAAGGAGGGAGCAAGAGGTAAAAGGGGGGGGCAGGTAAGGGGAGGGGTAAGCACCATGTGCTGGGGACAAAGGAACCCAGGTGGGGGAGTAATGTTGAGGGGGAGACATAGAACTAGGGGGTGGATCGCCATGTCCACACCTGGTGGGGGAGGGTCAGGGTAAGGTGGTACCTGTAATGGTAATAAAAGGGGGGGGCCCGGATCGTGGTGTCTGGACCTTGAGAAGAAATGGCTGAAGAAGAGCAGAGCTAAAAGAAGAGACCACACGGGAACGAAGACGGGACTGTATGTCCTAGATGTTGATAAGGGACTGTTATGTTCAAAATGTAAATATTGAACATGTTAAAAATGGACAAATTGTATGAATAAATTGTGCCTTTGTTATAAATAAATATTGCCAGCGAGCATCCAACTTTAACAAGTAGTGGCCTGAATTATTCCTGGGTGGCGATCCTGGGATAAGTGCTATTGGCACTTCCTCCATGAAAATATGTTGACAGTGATTATAAGTAGTCAAGGTTCCCAACAATGTTTTCTGGCATTCTGGCTATCTATGGTTGCAAGTGGTGTTCTGCTCCTAGTTTACCAACAGCAGACAACAGTTTAACTTTTGCAAAGCACTTTATTTAAAGCTTTAAAGAGGAGCAAGCATCTTTGTAAAATAAAGGAAGAAATAATAAGAAAAATATGAAGCTCTTTTCTGAATCAGCTCATATTCACAACACAAGCAGGTGTCTGGTCTTCTGGCCCATACACTATCTTGGAATCTCTCACTTTGCAAGAAAGAAAAGAGACAACATCAGAAAAGTAGAATTAAACATCAACAAGGTACTTGTAATAGTGGTAATAGTGGACCTGTTTTAGTCAGTAAGCAGTCACTGGGCTGGATATTCAAACTGCGCCATTCTGTGACGCAAGCCCTTGCGCTGCTCAAAAAAGTTGCGCTGGGGTGTGGCCGGGGTGATATTAAACGGAGCTGCGCTTATTGAGCAACCTTTGAATATTACCCCCAGCCACATGACACTGTATGGCGCAGTGGAACTTGCGCCACCGCAAGTGGTCAGAGTGGAGCATTCAAGATGCGGTGGTGCAAGTTCCATTGCGCCATGCGCAAATTTCTGATATTCAAAAGGTGACATGCAAATGGGGCCATAATTCATGCAAGGTGCAGTGGGGGCCATTTGCATCTACTTATGGCCCCATTTGCATGCCATTAGCATGCAGGCACCCCGATCCCCGATGACTTGCGCCTGGTGCCCTGCCAGGCAGCAGCTGTTGGGAACCGACGCCCCCTGCAGCCCGATCGCGGGCAAAACTGTAGTAATCTCCCCCCGACTGGCCTGATCACGGGCAAAACAGTAGTAATCCCCACCCCCCCAACTGGCCTGATCGCGGGCAAAACAGTAGTAATCCCCCCACTGGCCGATTGCGGGCAAAACTGTAATAATCCCCGACTGGCCTGATCGTGGGCAAAATAGTAGTAATCCTCACCCTCCCACTAGCCCGATCATGGGCAGAACAGTAGTAATCCCCACCCCCACTAGCCGTTCGCGGAGCAGAACAAGTTCAACCCCCAAGACCAATATCCCTGGTGGTCCAGTGGACCGTGAAGCCCGATCGTGGGCATTAGAGTCAACCCCTCAGGTCCACCCACAGAGCCCCACCACCCCTCTCCTCCCATATCTGGACTGCCTTGTATGGTGTGGGCTGCATGCCCATTGGTTCTTGCTCTGAACCAATGGGCATGCAGCCTGTGAGCAGTCAGTTGGTGGAGCAGGCGGGGCAGCAGGCGGGTGAGTGCTGCCACCCGCCCGGCTGATGGGGGCGGGTGGTGGGGTTCTGTGGTGGTGGGGTGGGGCCACTAGATCACCATGTACTTGGACCTGGGGGTTGACTCTAATGCCCATGATCGGGCTTTTGCGGTCCACTGGACCACCAGGAATATTGGTCTTGGGGGTTGAACTCTGTTCTGCCCATGAACGGGCTCGTGGGGGTGGGTATTACTGTTTTGCCCGCGATCGGGCTAGTGGGGAGTGGGGATTACTACTGTTTTGCCCGCGATTGGGCCAGTCGGGGGAAATTACTACAGTTTTGCCCGCGATCGGGCCAGTCGGGGATTACTACAGTTTTGCCCATCGGACGGGCCAGTCGGGGTTACTATTATGCCCGATCGGGCTGAGGGGGCACTGGGGAAGAAGTGGAGGGCCACCCACAGGTGGCAGCTGCTGTCATTCGCCTGCAATGTGGCAGCTCACCTGTGGTGGCCTACTCTCCCATTTTTTGCTCATAGTTGTGCAGGCGCAGGTTAGGGGTTGCGCCAGACAACTCTGGGCACAGCCCGGCTGAATATCGGCTGTGCAGTTTATGCATGGTTCCTCCCCCTCCAGTTGAGCATGCCTTCATTAGCATTGTGCTGTTGCTCAGCATGACTTGGGGGGCGCAACTGCCTCCTGCTGAATATGGCAGAATGGCGCAATTTCGGACTTGTGCAGGCGCAACCCTATTGCGCATGGCGCAACCTTTTGAATATCCAGCCCACTGTGTGCATTGCTAATCTCAGCCTGCTCAAAACCATGGATGCACTCATCAGTGCAAGCTGATAGCTTGGCAAAACGTACTGGCCATTTTGCATGATGGTTTTTCAGAATTGCCACGGATAAGTCAATATTTACTTTTGAATTGCACACCCCTGGACAGCTGGCTTGGAATTCCAATCTGCGAACTGATTTTCAAGTTCATCTTTGAATACTTTATTAACCGGTATTATTTATTGACCAACAGTTGAAAAAATTTTTTAAAAATTCATAAAAGTGGCCTAAGTCACCCACATTTGACACAGAGGCCCAAAGGAAATAATTTAATGGGTTATTAGTATAAGAAATTAAAGTAAAACTGCTAAATAAAAAAGCAATCGGTCACTACTAGCCACTTTATGGCTGGCCTATAATGGTGGTATATCCTGTTCTGTTCCATGTCATGAATGTGCTGGGAGAGACAGAGAGAGACAGACATACAGATGCAAATAGATGACACAAGTCAAATATTTATTTTGCCACCCTGCTGCCCTTGCCCTGTACACACAGCCCACACTGAAGCCAGGAAAATTAATTTTATTTGGGATTTCTGGAACTGCTACCTTTATTGTCAGCCTGCCTGCAGTCTTTCTCTCCCCTCTGGATGTCACAACAGATCTAAGATTTATTTTGCCACCCTGCTGCCCTTGCCCTGTACACACAACCACACTGAAACCAGGAAAAGAAATTTTATTTGGGGTTTCTGGGACTATTACATTTATCATGGGACCCCCTGCAGTCTCTCTCTCTCTCCTCTCTCTCTCTCTCCCCTTTGAATGTCACAAGATAAAGATGTATTTTTCCACCCTGCTTCCCTTGCCCTGTATGCACAGCCGCACTGAAGCCAGGAAAAAAAATTGGGGATTTTATGTAACTGTAAAACTTCTCTGGGACTCACAGTAGTCTCTCCCTCTCTCCTCTGGATCAGGACATGCACAAATCAAAGATTTTGACAGCCTGCCCTGTCTCAGTACATACACACAGCTACACTCTCTGAGGCAAAGAATAGAAAAAACACTTTCATTTGGGATTTTCTGAGACTGTAATTTCTCTTGTGCCCCCAGTGATCTCTCCCTCTCTCCTCAGTTCTGGATCTGGAATGGCACAAATCAAAGATTTTGCCAGTCTGCCCTTTTTGTGAACGCAGCTACACTGTCTGAGGCCAAGAGCAGAAAAAAACTTTAATTTGGCAGTTTCTGTAACTGTAATCTATCTTGGGCCCCAAGTAATCTCTCCCTCTCTCCTCAGTCTGGATCTACGATGGCATAAGTCAAAGATTTTGCCAGCCTGCGCTTTCTGAACACACAGCTACACAGTCTGAGGCCATGAAAAGAAAAAAAAAACTTTCATTTGGGTTTTTTTGCAACTATAATCTCTCTTGAGCCCCCTGTAGTCTCTCTCCCTCTTCCTCAGTCTGGATCTGGAATGGCTCAAGTCAAAGATTTTGCTAGCCTGCCCTTTTTGTACACACAGCTACACTATCCAAGGCCAAGAAAAGAAAAAAAAATCTTTAATTTGGGATTTTCTGTAACTGTAATCTCTCTTGGGCTCCTAGTAGTCTCTCCCTCTCTCCTCTGGATGGAATGGTACAAGTCAAAGATTTTGCCAGCCTGCTCACAGTCAATCACACACCATCACACAGTATAGTACTTCATCCCCCCCAGCCACCACTACCTCCCTAGTCCCGACTTCCAAGTCTCTGACCCATCTTCACCCACCCCCAATGACTGGCTTCTGTCCCCCTCCCTTTCTGTTTTTGTTCTCTTCTCTCCATCTCAATTATCTTTCTGGTGGTTCGGTTTGGTTCTTTGTTTTTGTTTTTTTTGCTTTTTGCTGCTTTTATTGCTCTCTGGCTCTGCTGCTGAGTGCAGCTCTTCTCTAGCTTTTCTCAGGTCCTTTTTGCTCCTCTAGGCAGCATGGCATACTCAACATGGTTATAAACTGTGAGTGCATCATGTGACCGTCTGTTGCCTGATTGGATGAGACCGGCCATCTGTACATGCTGTTGGCATCCCCATGTCAACAGACAACATAATGCAGCAAATGGCATCTCCACGGACCTGGAATCAAACTTGTATGATGAAGTCCATATTTATCCGGGTCTGTGGATTGCAGGTTCGATCCAGGGGTCCAGATCTCCCAAGGAACAGTCTGACCAGGCCTAGTTGAAGCATGAGGCTGCAGTGTGGAAGACTATTTAAAGAAAAAGAAGTTCCTTTTTGTTGTTACTCGGCAGGCAGCACTGCTCTTTGTGTGTTGTCTATATCTCTGTTATTATCTAGACCCCCACCCATTTCCTGTTTCCTGTTTTTCTTTGATTTGGGTTTTGTGTTCTTCTTGGCCCTGCTTCATTTCATCACTGCAAGTTGTGGTGATGTATTTTTTGAGGGTAAAAATGAACATTACCCACCAATTTTAAATCCCAGTTTTGAATTGAGTACAGTCCCTGACAGGAGAGCACAATCACTGAGAGGAGAGGGTAGCAGTTTTGAACTGTGTGCATGCTAATGTTTGTGCTGCCCTGTTAACGTGTGAAGTGCCAATCATGTTTACTTTTGTTTTCTATGTTCTCCTGGTACAGTTTGTAGGATTTGTGATTTATACTGGGAGAACACCACAGGACTCCGGTGAAGATGCTCGGTGGCACTGGTAACTTCTGACAGGTTGGGTAGCAGAGGATTTGTGGACATGCTTGTAGCAATACTGAGGAGAAGGCGCTTGGTATGACACTCACGATAATGTGCAAAAGGTTGGTGCAGTTAGTTTAGGGGGTGGAGGGTGAACTGCTTATGCCTTTTGTTAGATTGTGATGGCTTTTTTTAAAATTGTTTGTGGCTGTTAGGTGAAAAGTGACAAACCTAAGGCTTGCAGATGTAGAGACCATCCCTCTTGGCTTTGGACTAGTCCAGCAGGGAGTGATATGCTTTCTTGTACCATGGTCATCTTTGTGCCCACCCTAGATATAGTGATGTTATTGTCTAATAACATCACTGTCTCAAGGGGTTAGCAGCCAATCAGGTTACTAGAATGTTTCTTGCCATTATATAATTTACATTTGGTCATTCATAATTTATCTGGAACCTGGACACCAAAATACAATCATGCCTTACATTAAAGTGAAACTGGACCCATTTCTCAAATTAATAAAAAGGATAACAAGGTCTTGAACTAGTGATCTATCTAGTACAACTACCAACTTCCTTAATATAACCCTACTGCTATCAATTAAATATATGCCACTATATTTCAGGTTAATCCTCCCATTTTGCACTTTAATATCTTCATAAAAGTTCAACAGATTTGCATGAATGTTTGCATGTGCAGTCTTTTGAGGTAGGTCTCTTGACGTGCCAAGTTTCATTCTTGTTGGATGTGTGGATTTCAAGATACAGATAGCGAAAAAACATAATAAATCATTATTTTTTCTGTTTTGTTTTTTTCACCTTGTGCCCAAATGGTTTGGAATGTTGCTCTGAAATGTTTAAGGTACAAAGGGCTTGGCCTACAAATGTGCCTTTCGCTAGCTTGGTGACAAAATGCTAATCCATTGCAAAGTTATTAATTTTTATAGTTTTGGTTATGAGCATGCTCGGTAAGAACTTCAGCATAGATGTTTGGAACAAAAAAGAATTTGGTGATATGAAAAAGGATTCCTTTACCATATGGGCCTATCTTTTTTTTAAATGTCAAAACACATAAAAATGACATTCTGCAGAGAGACCAACAAATGTATCTTGCTCCTCGGGACCCCATTAGGTGGATTCTGCACTTAACTATTGGAAAAATTACCCCAAAATGTGTTTTTTTTTCTCATCTTTCCATCCTTTTTCGTGACTCCCGTCCATTTTTTTCTGTATGACCTTTTTCATTCATACAAAAAAGGATCCCTACATATGGAAAAAGATTTTGGACTTACATTTTTTTCTGGGTTTTTCTTATGACCTTTTTCATTCATACAAAGAAGGATCCCTTCAAACAAAAAAGGATTTGGGATTTTTTTTTCTGATTCTTTTTTTCTTTTGAAGGAATCCTTTTTCACTTTCTTTTTTAGTTTCAAACAAAAAAGGATTCCTACAAATGAAAAGCGATTTTAGACTTAGTTTTTTTTCCCTGATTTTCCCGATCTTAACTGATAAGTCCCTGAAAATGTCACATTTAGGGACAATGTATATATATAAAAGAAAGAAGTGGTTTTAATGACTACTGCTGCAATAACACATAAACACCCACAAAATATGTAGGGGATTTATAACCAATTAAATAATCACATTTTTCAAACTGCCATATGATAACATGGGAGATATAGCTCACTCTTTTTCCCCAGTGTCTAGTGGTACCCCCCACTCTCTAATTGCCATCCTCATATTTTTGTAATGCTTCCCTGGTGTCTAGTGGCACCCTCAACTTCCAATTGCTTTCCCCATATTTTTTTTAATAGAATGTTATTATTACAACAAATAAATTCAAGGCAAGTTACAATATCTGTTTCTCATGTACATTATTCAATCCTTGCAACAATCATAGTATGGTTCAATTTATAATTAAATGATGTACAGTGACTCAAACCATTCCATTTGGCACCCATGGGTGCCACTGGTATTAGTTATCCTTAATAATTGCGTTATCTTGTTCATGTTCTTTTATTCCAAAGGCATACAGAAACACCTATCTACTAACAGAGAAAAAAAGGATGTGGAGATGGAAAGAAAGACCTTTTGCATAGTCTAATATGTGTTGGCATTGCACTAAAATCTTTGGGACTTTGTTTAGGTTCTATACTCTGCACTAGTATTTCTTTTATATTTCTATTTTCTTTTACTCCCTCTACTCCCTCCTAGTACAAAGGAGAGAAGAAGACTGTGGCTGAAGAACCTAGGGTATTTGTTATTTGTCTGTTACTTTTCTCTTGGTGGCAAACATTGGGAGACAGCTCATGGGTGGCTTCACTTTTAGTTGTGTGGGTTGTAATGTACAGCATACAGGTGGTGGTGAACTGGATGAAGGGTGTCTGTGCTGCTAGAGTGATATGTGCTATTTGTGCTTCATTGGAGATGGTAATGAACACATCTGTTGGCCAAATTTTCCTGTGAATGCTTTTGTTCACATTCCTGAGGATGTGTGCTATCTTTTCTAGTCACAGTGTTCCTAGGACATCTTGTAACCATTCTTTGTATGTGGGTTTTGTTTTGTTCATCCATAGTTTTAGTGTTTGCAATCAAGTAAATGCTGTATCTTCTGCTTTTCATTACCGCTCTGTCCATTATCTTCCCCAGTATGCATATTTTGGGGATGAACAGTTCTTGCATTCCCAGTAATATGTTGAGTTTGGAGCTCATTTCCTCCCAAAACATTCTTATTACTGGGCAGTCCCATAGTACATGCAGAAGAGTGCCTGTTTCTTTGCTACATTTGTGGCACGTTAAAGATGGTAGATTTTTCATTTGGAATAGTTTTTGTGTGGTGCATTAGAGTTTATTCATGATTTAAATTGTTGAATTTTTAGGTCTTGAGTTGAGGTTGCCTTTCTTGAAATTCCCAAATTTCTTTTCATTTCCATTGTGTTTTGTCTGTGTTTAGCTCATTGCCCCATCACATTTTGGTTTCCATGGCTCTTCCATGTAGCTTATTGACCAGGCTTGCACACTGTACCATTGTGATACTAAGCAGTCAGTTATTGTGTTGCTGTTTATTTCTTCAGTCCATGGGTAAGTGGTCTTTTCTTGTGGCCTCCTCCCCCAGTAATTCTTTATGGTGTGTTGAACTTGTATCAAGAAATAGGCATCCAACAGTCCACGGACGAATGAGTTTGGTGGTCCTCTATACATGGTGACTTTGACATTCGTTACCAGATGTTTCATTGTCTTGATGCCTTGCTCTGCCCGTGACATTCCTAATCATTTAGTGAGTAATCTTTAGATTATTATTACCCAATAAAGGCTGATTAAGTAGACACTGAATCAGCCTTTATTATTACCCAACAAAGGCTGATTAAGTGTGTACTTGAGAATGGTGCCAGTTGCCTTCAGGATTTTACATAGTATGTTGTGAGTGTAGTTTATAGGCCACCTTTTCAGTGCTGGGGATAATGTGACATGGATCATAGCTTCTATTTCCTGATTGGATGTGTTATGTATATCTCTCTCTCTATGTCTACCCTTGTGGGTATGTATATCTCTGTAGTCTGATGACTCTTTTTAAGTAACCATTTATTCACAATGTGCAACCGTGTGGCATAGTTATATATTTGTATGTGTGGAACCTTGAGCCTGCCAGCTTTGACCAGTCTGGCTAGTCTCTGCAGCTTCCACCTGGATCTTTCACCTGATCATATGAAGTTGTTTATTAATGTTTGCACATTTTTGATGCACACTTTTGGTATCGTTGAATGACGCATACTCAATAGGAGCAGTACTGTTGGAAGCAGGTTCATTTTGACCGTGTGTTTTCTTTGACCATGCCAAGTGGGAGCTTATTCCACCTTTCTGTGTCATTTTTTAAGGCTTTGAAAAAGGACATGGGTATTTGTGGTGGCTGTTTTTTTTTTCTGTAGGGCACAGTATGATTCCCAAGTATTCCATGTGTTTAGGGTACCATTTTAGGCTCAGCCTTCCATGTCTCTTCTGTTGCAAAGGCATATTTTGGCAGCATCTCTGATTTACCTACATTGAGACTGTAGCCCAACAGATGACCAAACTCCTCCAGGATCTCTAATAATCTTGTTATAGATTCTGTTGGTTGTGTAATTGAAAGGATAACATCATCTGCATATGCTGTGATTTTGCATTGCTTATGGTAATGTATGATACCCAATATTTTTGTGTCTCTTTGTATTTTCTGCAGTAGTGGTTCAATTGCTAGAATGAAGACAGCTGGTGATAGGGTGCAGCCCTGTTGTATACCATGGCATAGTGGGAAGGGTTTTGAATTTAGCCCATTAATTAGCACTGATGTCTTGCATTTCGTAGAGGAGTTGTATCATCTTTATGAATACTGGGGGAATGCCATGTCTTCCTAGGATGTTGAACAGGTAGGACCATTCCACTTGATTGAATGCCTTTTACGCATCTAGTGGCACCAGGGTGGCTGGTGTTTGTAGGTCTCTTGCAATTTCTGTTAGGTAGGTTATTTTCTTTGTCTTGTCCAAAATGTGTCACCCCTTCCATGAATCTGGTCTATAAAGGGCTGATTTGACTGGGCAATACGTGCCGTATTCTGGTGGCTAACGTTTGTGCGTGTATCTTCATGTCTAAGTTCAGTAATATGATTGTCCGTTAGTTCTCACATTTCTCTTTACTCTTCTTTAGTTTTAGTACAAGGGTTACTACGCCATTCATCATGGATTTCTGGTAACTTTTCTTGTTCCGATGCATCTTTGAGGACCTCTTTTGTTACTGGAGTGAGCTCTTCCAAGTATGCTTTGTAGAATTCAGGAGTAAAGCCATGTTTCCCAGGCACTTTACCTATGAGAAGTTGTTGTAGTGCTGATTTAAGCTCTGTGAGAGAGATTTCTGCTTACAACTGCCTAGCTTGCTGCTCTGCTTCTGTGGGAAGTGTTATATTCTCAAGGAATTTGACCAGTTCTGCCAGAGTCCCTTGACTTTCAGATTTGTACAGTTTTCTGTAGTACTGGGAGAAGGCTGCATTTATGTTGCATGGGTCTGAGATCCTAGTGTTGGAGTCCTGTTGTTCAATTATTCTTATTTGAAATTTGGCTCATTCCTGTCTGAGCCCTAGAGTCAAAATCTTAGTTGCCGTGGCTCTGTTAGAGATGTAATTGGTTTTAGCTCTCCTGTAGGCCATTTCAGTGGTTTGTTCAAGATTGTCATTATATTTCTTTTTCACATCCTCCCACTTATTCCATACTTTCTCTGATTCACTGTGTGTGAGCTCTTCCTCTGGTAGCTTGATGAGTTCCATTAGTCTAGCTCTCTCAGCTGTCTTCTGTTCTTCCTTGGTTATACATTTTCCTTTCTCATTTCCATCCTTGGTTTAAAAAAAAAAAACAACTATATACCTTGCAGGGGTTAAACTGCACTGAGAAGTAGTGGAATTTCTAAATTGGTTTCTGGTTGCAGATTAAGCAACACTAGAGAGAAAGGAATGTGTGACTGTGAAATAGGAAGTTCTTCGGACGCTGTAACCAGTGGGCATGTAGCTTAATGGTTAGAGTGCTGGAATGGCATACCAGAGGTCTGGAGTTCAAATCCCGGTGCGTCCACATTTTCCTTTCTCATTTCCATCCTTGGTTTAAAAAAAAAAACTATATACCTTGCAGGGGTTAAACTGCACTGAGAAGTAGTGGAATTTCTAAATTGGTTTCTGGTTGCAGATTAAGCAACACTAGAGAGAAAGGAATGTGTGACTGTGAAATAGGAAGTTCTTTGGATGCTGTAACCAGTGGGCCTGTAGCTTAATGGTTAGAGTGCTGGAACGGCATACCAGAGGTCCGGAGTTCAAATCCTGGTGTGCCCACATTTTCCTTTCTCATTTCCATCCTTGGTTTAAAAAAAAAAAAACTATATACCTTGCAGGGGTTAAACTGCACTGAGAAGTAGTGGAATTTCTAAATTGGTTTCTGGTTGCAGATTAAGCAACACTAGAGAGAAAGGAATGTGTGGCTGTGAAATAGGAAGTTCTTTGGACGCTGTAACCAGTGGGCCTGTAGCTTAATGGTTAGAGCGCTGGAACGGCATACCAGAGGTCCGGAGTTCAAATCCCAGTGTGCCCACATTTTCCTTTCTCATTTCCATCCTTGGTTTAAAAAAAAAAAAAAAAACTATATACCTTGCAGGGGTTAAACTGCACTGAGAAGTAGTGGAATTTCTAAATTGGTTTCTGGTTGCAGATTAAGCAACACTAGAGAGAAAGGAATGTGTGACTGTGAAATAGGAAGTTCTTCGGATGCTGTAACCAGTGGGCCTGTAGCTTAATGGTTAGAGCACTGGAACGGCATACCAGAGGTACGGAGTTCAAATCCCGGTGTGCCCACATTTTCCTTTCTCATTTCCATCCTTGGTTTAAAAAAAAAAAACTATATACCTTGCAGGGGTTAAACTGCACTGAGAAGTAGTGGAATTTCTAAATTGGTTATACATAAAGATATGCATCTTCCTCTGATGAAGCATTTGAGTGCTTCCCATGTTGTGACCCAGTTTGTGTCCTTAGGTCTGTTGTTTTGGAGGAACTCATGGATGGTACCTTTGATGTCTAATCTATATTCCTCATTTTGTTGTAGGTGGTTATTGAATTTCCACAATGAAGAGCTAGGACCAATAATATCTGTCATTAAGGCTATGCTGATTGGAGCGTGGTTGAAGATGGCATTCAGTAGTATGGTTGTTTCCACTATACTTGTTAGGCCATCACTTAGGAAGAACTACTAGTCAATGCAAGATACCGTCTTGTGTATGCTGGATCTGAATGTGTAGTTCTTCTTGTTTCTGTGTATGATTCTCCAGGTCTCTAGGTAGTGATTTTCTTCCAGTATCCCTGACAGAACTCTTGCACTTCTCATCAGCATCCTCCTTGGACTGGAGCTGTCTAGGACCGGGTCCATAATTAGTTTCATATCCCCTCCTATTATTGTGGCATATTCTGTAGTGCATGTGAGTTGTCATGTTATTTCCATGAAGAAGTCAAGGTTGTCATTGATTGGGCCATAAATGTTTATGAAGGCCTATTTCATGGGCCCTATTGTACTGTCCACCACAAGCATACAACCTTTATTGTTTGTTGTTTTATAGCTATTGGGGGTTGGCTTAGGGGTGGCTTGAAAAATATCTGTTGGCAGAGGGCTGTCCTGGTCAGACGCTACTCCTCCCAAGAGCTCAGGGGTCTTCACCCGTTTAACTGTCCCCTGTTACTGGTTTATTCCAGCTGCAGGACTTTGGGGATTGTGGATAGGAGGTGTAAGGTTGGGGGCCCCTGACTGTGGGGAGGAGTGGACTGGAGTGGCTGGATTTGGGTAGTGGGAACAAGAAGATGCCCTGGGGCAAAATGAAGGCAGGAGAGGGGTTCTCCCTGTTTGGTCTCCATACCCAAGGGTTCCAACTTGTGTGGGCAGGCTCCTTGGTTGGCCTTGGAATCTCATCCAACTTGGGCAGTGTTATGTAATGCCAGATCCATGAAGAACAAGATGGTGTTGATCGCTGATCCTGTCAGCAAGCTAAGCACTCACAATGATGTTAGAGATTCCTTAAGCTCCAGCACTGATGCAATACTGAAATCTGCATCTTTCGGTTTTTGCCCAGTAACCTTTAAGCAAGTGGAGGATCTCTTACTGTCACTGAATACCAAAAAGAGTGCCGGCACTGACCACCTATATCCATTCTTTCTGAAAACTGGCTGCTATTACCTGACTGCCCCTATTACCCATCTATTCAATACTTCACTGGGATAAGGCGTGATTCCTCCACTCTTGAAAGTCACGCACATTATTCCTTTCTTCAAGTCTGGTGCCCCCAGTGATCTGAATAACTATCGGCCTATTTCTCTACTTCCTACTCTTTCAAAACTTCTGGAAAGAATTGTTAATTCCCAGCTCAGAGAGTACTTTAAAACTGAAAACCTCCTATATCCAGTCCAGTCTGGTTTTAGACCCAAACACAGTACATTCTCTGCCCTAGCTAAAGTGTCTATGGACTGGCAAAACTCATTGGATGCAAAAAAGCATGTATTTGCACTCTTTCTAGAGCTCAGCAAGGATTCGATACTGTGGACCATAGCCTTCTGCTGAATGCATTGAGTAATCTTGGTCTAGATAGCACTGCCCTTGGGGACTTGTCCCCACTAAAAACCTTAACATGGGGTGTACCACAGGGCACCATCCTGGGCCCTATATTCTTTGCAATACACATCAACAACATCGACTCGCACTTATGTACAGCTAACATGCACTTATTCTCAGATGATATAGTCCTTCACACCACTAATTCTTCCTTGGACTCAGCCTTCAATGAACTACAGCATGAGTTTGTCATTCTTCAGCATAGCCTCCTAAATAAAGCTCAAGCTTCTTCTTAATGCCAAAAAGACTAAAGCCATGATCATTTCACCACATGCTTCTCAGGACCTAGGATTGTCAATTAGCCATAAGATCCATATCTTACTTGGTGAATCACTGAAAATTGTGGGTAATTTCAAGTACTTGGGGTTCTGGCTGGGCAATAGGCTCAACTTTTTGTTTCACCTGAATGAGTTAACAAAACAAATTAAGACAACGCTTAGGTATATTCTTTCACATTAGGCACCTCTTTACCTTTGAAGCTAGGAACAGACTTGTCCAAGCAACTTTTGCCACTACTCTGTTATACTGACTTTCTCTACAGCCACTATCCTAACTCAGTGCTTAGTACACTGGACACCATTTATCATCGTGCTTTGAGGGTTATCCTGAAATCACCCCCACACACCCATCATTGCCTTCTGTATGAGGAGCTGGATTGATCTTTCCTTATGCTGAGGAGGCAAAGAAATGCCCTTTTTTGGTTTTACAGGGCACTGACTGACAAACTGACAACCTATATTGCTAGTCTATATGAGCGTGCCAAAGGGTTGTAGGGTTTGAGATGATTCTCACTAATCACCTTTAATGTACCCAGGATAAAGGTGCTGTATGGTTCAGCTGCTATTAATTTCTCTCTCCCTTCCCTATGGAGCACTATGCAAAGATCTCTAAGGATCACTTCTTTTCCAGGTCCCATCATCTTCAAATTCCTGATAGCTAGTTATCTGAAGGAATCCTACAAATGTTACACGTGATCATTCCTGACATCCGTTGCTCTTTCAGCTCCTTCAACCATAATCCTGCACTTCCAGCACTAGCACTTCCCTTCTACTGCTAATCTTTCCACCTACTATAACTATCCTCCTCCCCTTTTCCATCTAGTTACCCTCCATTAATGCTTTTTCTACTCAAGGGTGCATTCCTGAGGCTTTTTCACCTTTTACCTTGGCATGCAAATTTATTAGAATTGCCCTTGACTCGATGTAATTGGTAAGGTTTAACACCCATTACTTTGCATTCTCTGAATTTTATACCTGCTGCTGTTTTTGTTATTGTTTATCCTGTATTTTTCTGTTCATGTCCAGGACCACATTGAAAATGAGCTTGCTCAATGGTGTTTTTGTCTGGTTCAATAAAGTTTTGATTGATTGATTGTTCCAGGTTAATCAGTACTGCCATCATTTTCATAATGTGGGGCAGGGACAGAGGTTTTTATCCTTGTATCCTCTCCTTAGCATGTTTCTTTCTGCATCTTTCCCCCACTTTTCTGGGTGGTGGTGTGTCCCTGCCTATCTATCTGTTTGTTGTCCTGTGTTAACTTCTTTGCCCTAATCGGGGTGGGTGACTTGGGGGATAAACTGTTGTCATTTTAGGAGTGTGTTAGGGAGTAGCACTGCACTTCAGCCTGTGCCCTCACTAGTTAGATGTATCTGCTATTATAGCCTGCCAGGAGATGCCAGTTTACCTTGCAGTGTTTCTTTCAAAAACCTACTTCGCCTTCTGGGTAGTGCATCCCAAAAAGGTTTTAGCATGCCTACTAAAGCATCAACCTGATGTATGAGTACATTATTAGCACATATCTGTAGTATTTACATGCAAATGGATGTTGTTTATCCTGCAGAAAAAAAAACATAACTAGAAAATAAAACAAATCACATTTTTTATGGTCAGTTAGCAACAAGTTAATTATTTCTTAGAACCCCAAATCCCATTTAATAAAAATAAATAAGATCAGCTAATTTTCACAAGTTGTTTATGAAGATAGTCTTGTTGCCTGTATCTCAATGATTTGACAGCAGATCAAATGTTACCTTGAAAATAAAAAAAAGAGGAGGGGGAGAGCCCAGAACCTTAGCTCTGTTGTTGAAAAGGGATTGCAAAACCAGATATGGCACAGTGCTACAGACTACCTCTAGCATGCAAGCCATAGCTCTTAAAACACTTAGCAGGAAGTTCAATAACACTCTCACTATTCTCATAGTATATATCCCTCCTGGTCAGAAGACACCAGGATTTGACTCACTGATGAACTGCCTCAATGCACTCAATTTCAATACAGAAATAGTGCTACTGGAAAACTTCAATGCCAACTGGCTCACCACAGCTGCTAGCCCATATAGGGATGCAGTCTCGGCAGTGCACCTCACACAGCTAGTTACCACAGCTACCAGGATGAACTACAAGACAGGTACCTCTACTCTGCTAGACTGGGTCCTGTCCAATTGGCCTGAGCACATCTCTCAGACTACAGTTCTGCTGGATGTCTACAGTGACCACTCGCCTGTCTTGTTCCACTGGGCAAACAACTTTTCCAAACCTCCATCAAGAACAGTTACAAATAGAGATCTAATGCCTGGAGATCTTGAACTGTTAAAAGTGGACCTCAAACAACAAGACTGGAATAGCGTCTACTTCTCCAGCACTGTTGCTGCAACTCTTGACCAATTCATCCAATTTTTTAATGTCATGTGCGATCGGCATGCTCCTATCAAGAAATGTAAAGTCAAAGGCTGCAGAAACCCTTGGAGCTCCACTGACCTCCTAGAACAAACAAAAATGAGGGATCAACTGTGGTGGTGAGCCTGTGCCTCGGGTAACCAGGTGGACATTCAAAAGTACAAAAAAGTATGAAACAGTTGCACAAGGGCCATATGCTTAGCAAAAAATAATTATTTCAAGGAAGCCCTTAATAACTCCTGGAGTGATGGAAGGAGATTCTGGGCTAACCTTGGTGAAGTCACATGGAAAGAACAGAAGGCAGCACTGACAATGCTTAGCATAGACGTGTACCAACTACTGATCACAGTACTATAGCAAATTCATTCAATAATGCCTTTTCTGACTTTTGCAGTGTACTCCCTCCTGACTTCTTCCTCTCTTCAGCCACCTGTGAGTCTGCCAGATCTGATAACCAGTCACCCTCTCACCCTCCATTCCCCTTCCAAGCAATCACCACAAATGAATCAAGGAATTACTTTCTAAATGTACTAGGCAAGTCATGTTTCAGCGGAGACTCCCTTGAACTTAAATTTGTTGTGCTCACCCTGGACTACATTCTTGGTCCTCTAATGCACATTATCAATACCTCACTTATACTCTCCCAATTCCCACAACTTTGGAAAGCAGCCCTTGTGACATCTGTATTCAAGATCGGGGACCGAACACAATGGGTAAGTTACAGACCCATCTCAATTCTCCCACCGCTGTCTAAGTCTCTAGAAAAGATAGTTGCGGACCAGCTAACTGACTACTTGTAAAAGTATAATTTACAGTGTTCACAGCAGCATGATTTTTGCAAAGGACACAGTACCACAACTGCCCTACTAGAATTCATTGGGTACATCCATAACTCTCTTGACAATGGAGCACTCAAGGGGGCAACATTTAACGATTCATTAAAAGCATTCAACACTGTTAGCCATGTACTGCTTGTTGAAGAGTGGGCATCCATTGGGATCTCCCAGAATGTAGTTAGATGGTTCCAAAGTTACCTCACCAACCATTCTCAGCAGGCCAAGATCAACAGCATTCTGTCAGATAGCAGGCTGGTCCTCTCTGGAGTACCCCAGGGTCAATACTGGGGCCTCTACTGTTTGGCATATTCCTAAACCAACTTTCCTCTCCCAGTCACTGCCAAACTCTGCTCTACACCGATGATGCAGTCTTAGTCACTAGTGACAAGGACCATTGGCTGCCTGAGAGTAAGCTGAAGGACAGTTTCTCATTAGTTGAGAACTGGTTCAAGGACCACAAACTTGTACTGAACTACAAGAAGACAAAGACTACAATGTTTTATAATCCTCAAAACAAACATTGCACCTTTCCTCTCAACATAGTAAATGAGGCTGGGGCCCCTGTTAGAACTAGTTAACAACTTCAAATCCTTAGGTGTCACACTGGACAGCACCTTATCATTTGCTAATCACATTGATGTTACTGCCAAAGCTGTCAACACCCGCCTTGGGTTGCTCTACAGGCACATGCAGAGTCTTACCCCCAAAGCTCTAAACCTAGCTATTCTTAGTTCAATAGTTTCACTTGTTAATTACAGATTAGTAGTCTATGGTGACGCAATTGACACTGCACTCCACTGTATCACAGTTGCATTAAATAAAGCCTGTCACCTCCTAACTGGAGCTGCAAATCAAACACATGCTTGTGATTTTTATGCCTAGGCTAACTGGCTGCAGCTCTTAGGTAGGCTCAAATACCAAACCTGCCTCTTGGCAAAGAAGGTTAATCAGGGCCTCATGCCTCTAGGGGTGCAGAAGCTCCTCTCCCCCTACGAAAGTAACCACCCTACCAGAGGCTCAGATAATATGATCCTTAAGATTTCTTGGTGTCACACATCCATGGGTCAAAGAGCCTTCACCCACCAGCCCCCAAATGGATCAATGCCCTACCTCCAGCCTTGTTCTCAGAAACCAAGATAGGCACTTTAAAACAAGAGGTCTGGAGCTATATTGTTGCTAAAGCCAGCTGCCACTGCTTTCACTAGAACATGCAGATGCTCTCACCTATTTATGGCCTCAACTGCCTCATCTTCCCCCTTGCTTCCTTCCGTAAACCCCACACCTCCAGCCTTCTCCCTTCCCCTCCCCTCCCTCTCTTCACTGCCTCTCCCCTTCTCATAACTGCTTCATAAGCCTCCACTACTCTACTACTCTGTTTAGTGCAAACTCCCCCTCATACCCTGACATGTCCCATCTCAGGCTGATAGTCCCTCTGATTTCTGGCACATACCCTATCTTTAGACTCTACAGAGGCTATTACCCTTTCTCCCCTACAACTTTCCACTCTGTACCCTATCTTCTGTTGCCCTCTCCCTCCCTGAACTGACTCCTCTTCTTCTTCTAGCCGACTCCAGTGAATCAACTTTCCCAGGACACTAATTATGCCTGTCTACCTAACTTCCTTATGCTCTTAAATGTATTCTTATTTATGCTTTGTTACTGTATTTTAGAATATTACATGTATAACCGTGCTTGTATTATGTCTGTACCCTGTTTGTCCTAATCACTGACATGAAACCTATGCAATGAGCCTGTTCTCAATAGTGTCTCCTAGATCACAATAAATAAATAAATAAAAATTCTGAGCCCATTGACTACTTTTGTAATTTGATGTGCTCTTGCACCTGTTGGGTGCCCTCAAAAGTGCCAGACAGCACTGGACAAACTACACCAAGAAATGTTCATCCCAGGAAAACAATCTGGGCTTACAGTGAGATCTTTGCTTCTGTTGGCAAGACTGTTGTTAGTGAGCAACTCAGTAAGTGTGATTTCATAGGAACTGGAGACATTTTTTTTTGTTTCCCTTCCCTCCCGAAAAGCATTAAAAGAAACATTTGTTTAAATACGCCATCTTCCCTTTCCCTTTATCCAAGAATCGCTAAACAAAACCATTGTGCAAATATACCAACCCTACAGCATTCTTGTCTACCATATCACTCTTTGCCTGATTACAGCAGACTGGGACATCACACATGGTGACTGTGTGGTCAGCGGAGAAGAACCAGACCCACACCAGGAGAAGTAGAAAAGTAATTGCTGTATTGACCACCATATGTAATAAACCCAACTTCAGTGAAAGGTGACATGAGAGGTAGCAAAGGATTGGGAGCCAAAACACAGCTGGTGCAATTCCAAGGTTCCAGTGCTATCCCTTCTATCATTGAGCTGCAGATTCACAGTTGTGGTATCTAACTATATATGTTGAACATGAGATTCCCCATGCATAGGAGTGAGAGTTACAGAGGGATCTCTTTTAGGTAAACCTGTATAGTATAGATCATTTGGGGAGTTCTTATGTGCAAGTATTAATCAATCAATCAACATCTTTATTTATCCGGATGGACATCATTGAGCAAGGCTCATTTGCAAGATGGACCTGGGTATAACAAGGTCAAGTACAACAAAGGAAAATCATTATATATTTGACTTTGAGGTCATGAAAAGTGTACTATCTACCTGAATTGGAATATTGAATTCAGGGGTAAAACCGTATCTAGTATGTGTGAACTGTTAACCATGAAAATAAAATCCATAGTCCAGATTTATGTACCCACCACTGATAAATATAGTGTAACAAAAAAATCTCTTTCTCCCTGGCTAACATTAGCGGTCAAAAAGTCCACTAAAAATAAGAACGGGATGTTCACAATGGCCAAATTAAGCGGTGAAGAACAGTGCTGGGATAATTAGAAAGGCTACAAAAATGAAGACTGAGTAAGCCAAATAAAAATTATGAGCTTAAATTAGCACTAAAGGTAAAGGACAATTATAAGTCCTTTTATACATATATTAATAATAAAAGGGGATAAAATAGAACATTAGGTCCTATATTAGATCAAAACATGTGTCTGTTAACTAACAATATAGAAATGGCAGAAGAATGTAATAATTATTTCACCTCCGTCTTTAATCCAGGTAATATGAATAGTACTACCAATCATAAGGAGTTTGATCATAGTATTATTCTAGATAAGGAAGATGTGATGAATAAACTTATGCTGCTGGATCAAAATAAGGCACAAGGCCCTGATTCAATACACTCTAGGGTACTCAAAGAGTTGGCTGAACAATTAGCAGGCCCTGTATCTTGTCTTTTCCAAACATCGGTTAATGAAGGAACAGTTCCTTCAGCTTGGAAATTGGCCAAAGTCATCCCCATTTTTAAAAAGGGTTCAAAGCACAAGGTTGCCAATTACCAACCGATTAGTTTGACTTCAATATTGGGGAAATTATTGGAAAATATCCTTAAAGACTACATCACCAAGTTCCAACAGGTTCCGGGTAATGTGGACCCAACACAACATGGGTTTGTAAAGGGGAAGTCCTGCCAGACCAACCTTCTAGAGTTTTATGGGAAGGTTAGTAAAGCTTTGGATGAGGGTAAACTGGTAGATGTCATCTATCTGGACTTCACCAAGGCTTTTGGTAAGGTCCCTCATGATAAATTAATCAATGTTTTGATTAAGTTGGGCCTACCTGGTAATATAACTTAATGGATTGAGTCATGGTTGTCAAACAGGAAGCAGAGAGTATGCATACAAGGGGAATACTCAATTGGTTGGATGTGACTAGTGGGGGTTCCGCAGGGCTCAGTCTTGGGTCCAACTTCGTTTAATCTGTATATTGGATCTATGAGATCAATACATGATGTATGCATCTTTAAATTTGCAGATGATACCCACATTGGGCATGTAGTAAAAGATAGGGAAGAAGCAGAAGTCCTATTATCTGCCCTTACAGACCTAGAAATATGGGCCCATGATCACGGTTTGGTATTTAACAACAGCAAATGCACTCTGATACATTTTGGGAGAAATAATATAAATTACCAATATAGCCTGGGGTACTACGATCTAAGGGAGATAAATGAGGAAAGCGATCTGGGCATCAAAATTACCAATGACTTCAACTTTAGACCCCATTATAACCAACTTATTAAAAAAGTTAGTTGTATACAATATTGCATACATAAACATATAAACTGCAGGAGCAGAGAGGTGCTGCTCCCCTTGTATACTTCCTTGGTGCATCCGCACCTCGAATATTGTGCCCAACTGTGGGCCCCTGGGTGTAGGGGAGATATTAAAAGCCTAGAAAGGGTACAAAAAAGGGTTACGTGCAGGATAAAAGAGGTACAGGGTCAGTGTTATGAGGATCAGCTGTTGTCCTTGGGTCTATATTCCCTTGAATATAGAAGACTGAGAGGGGGTATGTGCTTTATTTTTGTGGCTTTAAATGACACAGCATTATGGGAACAACTAAATCTGGTTTTGAAGGACCAGATATATAACACCAGAGCACACTCATTACAAATTTATAAGGAAAGGGTAAATACGGTTAGAAGAGAGCATTGGTTAACAGTTAGAGTTACAAAGATATGAAATAAACTCCCAATTGAAATAGTGGCCAGTAAAACAATAGACAAATTCAAGAATAAGTTAGACAGGTATTTGTTTAGAAACAAAATATTTGGGTATTGACTTTGTTGCGAGTAGATGGATCTTTGATCTATTAATTTACTCTGTTGTACCTATGAAATCTATGAAACCTATATTCACAACATACAATACACATAGGTATACAGAGGCAATAATGATACATAGGGGTAAGTTACAATACATGAAAGCCATACACAAAAGAACATATTACAAGAGAACCATACACAGTTGAGAAGTGATAAGAGATTCACTAGATAACATATTGAGGGAGAATCACATAAAGATTGCAGTCCCCATGTGCAGTTATAGTGCTGGAGCTTAACCTGGAGGAACCATTTTAAAAACTGCCTGGAAAGTACAGCAGCGAGCAGGGAAGGGAAGAACCAGGGGGGAGATTAGGAACCAGATAAGTGTATAATGTTTGGGTCCCAGGGGTTGCTTTTTCAGGAATCATGGTAAGGAAACAAAAAGGTGGTAGAAGAGCAGGGATAAATACTGGGTTGCTAAAGAAGGACTGAGATGTATACTAGGGAACTTTGAGTGGTAGGAGTAAGGACAAGAGAATGACAATGGTACATGAAGACACAATTGGAGGCAGAGGACAGGAATGAGATCCACATGATGAATGAGATTACCGAAGATTGAGGGTTAGAAGTGGGTAGGATAAAAGGAACATAGGCTGGGATCATGGAAAGCAGTTGCAAGGCTCCTTCATGAGATGAGAGTAAAGGGTCTTGAAAGGTAACTACTCTGACTGGAGTACTCAGCTTCAATGTTTTCTGAAGTCTGTTCCATAGAGAGGGCAACACGGCACTTATTGCAGCACTACCAAAGTGAGATTTGACTTTGGGGACTCTCAATGAGATGGATGTGAGGCTTCTCAGGGCATACTTGCCTATCTGGTATAAGCAGAGGCAGTCATCGATGTATTGTGGAAGTTTATTTGAAATTGCTCTGAGGGTCCACATAGCATCATTTCTATTCCGTCTACACTGGAGGGAAGACCAGCCCACAGCTGCATATAGGGAGCTGTGGTGAGTAGAAAAAGGGAGACCTGTGATGCATCTCAGAGCTCTGTGGTACTGTGTGTTCAGTTTTATGAGGTAGGAGGCAGGACAATGACTGTACAGGAAATCTGTGTAGTCTATCAGAGAAAGGAATACCAAACGTAATTATCATCTCTTGTTAGAAAGTAGATGATCCTAAAGAAAAGGCCCAATCTTTGTCATAGCTTTTTAGAAGATCCTCTATATGATCTATAAAGGATAGCCTATGATCCAGCCACACTCCCAGGTATTTGAATTTTTCAACAAATTCCAATTTTTTTCAGAAAATTGTAGAAATTTGCAGTACTAAACCTGCATATGCCGGTTTCGCTGTATGTACCAGAGGAGAGAAAAGCACCCCTTTGGTTTTCTTAGCAGTAAGTAAAAGTTTTTTGTTTAGGATCTGGTTTTGTAACAAGTTGAATTCAGCTTGCAGGTCACTGCATGTGGCTTCTGGGGTTGGGTGACTTAAGCAAAGTACTGTATCATCTGCGAACAGATAGATGCTGGCCCTGGATATACAGTCATCAATGCTGTTGATGTAGATGGCAAACAATATAGGACCTAATATAAATCCCTGAAGGACACTTCTCAGGAGAGGTTTGAGGGTTGAGAATTCACCTGCAGCCTTCACTTGCTGGAGGCAGTCAGAGAGGTAGCTATTAAACTACTGCAAGGTTAGTAAATTCAACCCTATTGCTTGCAGAGAGGAGAGAAGCAGTCTATGGTTGACAGTGTCGAAGGCCTTACATAAATCTAAAAATACAACACACACGTAGTTCCTATTGTCCAGTTCTCTTTGCCAATCATTAGTCACCTTTGCAAGAGCTGTAATAGTACTATGTTTTGCTCTGAAGCCTGATTGGACTGGATTTAGGAGAGTCGTAGAGTCTAAGTAAAGTCTCAACTGATTGCTTACAATTTTTTCCAGTAGTTTTGACAGGACTGGAAGAATTGAAATTGGTCTGTAGTTGTTTAGATCACCAGGGTCCCCTGACTTAAACAGAGGAATGATGTGTACCATTTTCCAAGTGGATGGGATAAACCCTTGGGACAGGGACAGGTTAAATAGGTGTATTACAAGCACAGCTAACATGTGCTGTGCCACTTTTAGAAAACAGGAGTCAAGCGTGTCAGCGCCAGCACTTTTTTTGTTTCCAGCTTCAGCATCAATTCTTCAACTTCTTTGAGTGAGGTAGGAGTCAGGGACAATCTTGGATCAATTACATGGGGTTCCATCTCTTTGGTACTAATCTGTTGGCATAGTAGGTTTGCAGGTGAGTTGTCAAATGCTAGGCCTGCAATTGTGACGTGATTGTTGAAGTAATCCAATACTTCCAGTCTTTCACTAATGATATTATCGCCAGAGATGATCTTGTCCAGTAGAGAGTTTCCAGGCATGTGTCTGGACAGATCTTTGAAGGTTTCCCAGAATTTAATTGGATTGTAGGAGGCAGCATCACATTCAGAGTGGTAATAGGCAGCTTTTGTGTCTGACCATTTGTGTGCATAGGTTCCTTGCACTTTTAAAGTGACTCCAGTCTGAGGGGGTCTGAGTTTTGTATGCTTTTTTCCATAACTTGTCCCTCTCTAACAAGGCAGATTTAAGTTCTCATATAAACCAACAAGTTTTTTTTTATATACAGACTTTAATAATGGGAGCATATTTGTTTAAGGCTCCAAAGAGTATTTCATTGAAAATGCCAAAAGCCGATTGTACAGTTTTTGCCAGGTAGAAATCATGCCAATTCAAGGAGTGTTTCAGTTCATAGATGTATGCAGATAAGTCAAAATTGTATCTAGATCTCTTAGCTGAGAACTTTGGTGGAGGTGAAGATTTACTGAAAGATCTTACAACAGCTATGATGCAGTGATCACTTATGTCACTGAAAAAAATGCCAGTGTGGGAGAATAGATGCGGTTTACTCACTAAGATAACATCCAGCAAATATGTCTTTTAGCTTTATATTGCACTTCTTCTTTATTATTCTCCTGTGCCCTTCCTCATCCCTTGCACTTCTTTTCATACTAGGATAGAGAGGGAGACAGAGGGGAAGAAATAAAGGGGGTTGGGGTCATGACGAAGGCATAGCATTATTTCCACATCTATCTTCCTTCTCCTCACTTTGTCCCATCCTTCCTTCCCCCCACACTCTGTCATATACCCATTGTGTCCTAAATCAAGTAAAAGCTGTTCTGTACAATCATGTTTTAATATTTCACTTAAATAATACCTGACACACTAAGTCTCTGGTGGTAGCAGTCTCTGGATATGTGGTCTGACATTTTGATGTTTTATTATGGTTTGGAGGGTGCAGTGGTTGTGTGGAAAAGAGGCAGTCCAAAGCCAGTAATATCATTGGGCAACAGTGATAGAAAACACTGGCAGGATTAGGGTTTCAGTGCAGGGTGCCTTAACAAGTGGCTATTCAAGTTGGTACCACCAATGGCATGCAAAGGAAATAATGTTCACACTCTCAACAAAGAGATGTGTGAATGGTGGTGGGTTCAGAAAGGCAGGAGCTAAACAATCATACAGTTAAGTTTGCAATGGATTAATTGATTATGGTTAGTCCATGTATAGATCCATTGGAGGATTAGTATAGAGTTAGTGGCACTGTAGGGGGATGGTCAGGTAACAGTATGTTGTGGAGCACTGAATCAACCATAATTTACATAGGTTTCCATCTGATTATTTGATTCCCTTCTATTTCCATGCCAGGTAGCGTTAATTGCCACTCACTGGCCTGTGATTAACCAGTGTGCTCTTGTTTGTTGCTGTTGCACACAGATGCTTAGACGTTATGTTGAGTCTTTGACTTTAGATGCTGTGTGGTGAGAGCACAGTGCAGACCAGCTGAAGAGATCTAGAGGGGATCTAGATCTAGAGGGGGGATTGAGTGGGGTCATTCAGTGGATTAGTTGTGCATGTGTGTGAGAGCAGGGACCCTTGCTTTTAAGTTTCCTGTTGATTTACCTTGGTTTGTTAAGCTCCTTGCACCATGTGGGTAGCTCATGCCTTATTCTTCAGAGTAGGCACCATGCTTTCATGTGGGCAGCAATGATTTTCCCTTGGCCTGTTAAGGATATTCAGCTACTGTCCTCCTTGGACTTAAAGTTGGTTGTGTTGACTCCTTGGGGCATGCTCCCTTATTGTGTTGCATCATGATTTCCCTGGTGTTGTTTTTGAAGGCAGCCTGTTGAATGCTGTGAGTGTTTACTGCCACTAAGGAGGATGTCATTCGTGTGTCTTGCATATTGGCATGTGGGGCAGTGTTCAAGTTTTTGGGGATTCCTGTTTCTTTGTTGTTTGTGGGGGGGAGCGACAGTTTGATAGTTACATCAATGGCGTTCTTTTTTGGGTACATTTTCAGCTCTCAGTTGATGCCCGATGAATTGCACTATCCTTGTTGAAACTCTGTTTTCTGTAGCTGTGCTCTCAGTTTTGCCCCATCATGCAGATGTCAGGTGGTTGGGATGTCAATAGGGGAATGTGTTTGGGAATAGTTTGGCCAGTTCTGCCTCTGTAGCTTCTGGGAAGTTAAAGGTTTGTACCCGATTTCTGAGCCAGATTTGCAGTTTTACCAGCTATATCAGGTTAAACTGCATGTTCACCCAATGCAGTCCCACTTTTATATCTGTAAACTCTTTTCTTTTTTCCCAAATGCTGGGGCTGTAGTCATAGAATAAGTTGATTTCAGATCCTATGTAAGTCAGGTTTGGCATACCTCTGTCTTGTTGTTGTACATGGATCTTTTCTTGGAAATTTATGAATCAGGGAATGAAGACTCTAGGTTTTTCTTTGGGGGTTAGCTGAGGAGCTAAGCTGTGTTGTCCTCTCTCTACTGTGTACTCTGTCATGCCCTTATTTGGTCCAAACATTGATTTTAGGAGTTGTTGGGTGAATTCCACTTGTTGTTTCCACACTTTCCCTTCGGGTAGCTCAAACATCAGGAGTTATTTCTTGTACAGTAATTCTCTAGATATTCCATTCTTTCTTTCCAGTTTTTTCAGTTTTCAGGAGTCTCTAAGTCATTCCTCATTTTTCTTTCCCACCACTTTCTCAAGGCTTAATATTCTAGCTTCTCAGTCTTTAATTTTGGTCTTCTGTGCCTCCACTTTTACTTTGAGTTCTTTGATTTCGAAGATTATGTCTGTTACAGTTGTTCACAGGGCAGACATCCTATGTAAGATTTTGGATAGTTGTTCTGTGATCAAGCTGTATCCCTCACTGCTGTTGTTAGTTTCTTTGTCTGCCTTTCATCTCTTTCCATCTGGTTCGATCGTCTCTGGGTTATTGCTTTATTCATTGTCCAAGTCCATAATTGTGCTCTGTGTTAATGTTTCTTTTCCATTGGACTTCTTTCATTTTAGAAATTTTTGGTCTGCAATATTTATTTTCAGTTTTGCAATTTGGGGGAGCAGAGCTTGGGCAGCTAGTGACTATTCACATGGGCTACATCACTGGAAGTCATCCCTGTAATTTTAAATGTTTCTCTGTTGCTTAGTGGCACCCACCACATTCTAATAACCATCCCAAATTTTTCAAAAGTTTCCCTTGTTTCTAGTGGCACCCCCACCCTACAATTCCCATCCCCATATTTTTCAAATGTTTCTCTGGTGTCCAGTGGCACTCCCAAACCCTCCGATCGGTGTCCCTCTATTTTTGAACTTTCTCTGGTGTCTAGTGGCAACCCCATCCTCCATTCACTGTCCTCATGTTACAGTATGCTGTAATCAAGAAAACCATCCTTTTGTGTTTTTTTTGTACACCTGTAAAAAAAGGTCCCTTGATGATCCGAACCCCCACAACCCCCTCTCCCACTGAGCACCCACAACCACGTCGCCTTCACATTCTCCACACACCTTCACTCACCTGAATAGGTGCCAGGGTGAAGATCCACTCTCCCATCAAAGACACATCTTGCTGCTGGAACTGCCAACTGCAATATGAGAAACTAAGGTAAGAGCAGTTCAATGTATTTAAGTGTTTGTTTTTTTTTAACTCTGAGGTACAGCGTCATTAATTTTTGGATATTTTGACCTCTAATTTTCAACATGGCCTTTTTGGGACTCCGACTCATGACCAACTACAGTGGAATTTCACAAATCTGGCTTGAAATGTGATTTTGCAGTTACTTGGTGAAATCACCTTTCAGGAGGGATTTGATCATTTTCACCACCCTTATTCATGAGATGGGGTCATAAGAAGGCTATGTTGAAAATTTGGGTTCAAAATATGAAAAATGGCAAAGCTATGTGCATCCATTAAAATTTTATTATACTTGCTTGAAACTTCCTTAATTTTAAATATTTTAACCCCGAATTTTCAACATAGCCATTTTTTGCCACCTCATGAATGTAAGAGCTGTCATTTTTTAGATCCTGGCCAAACTGTGTTTTCACACCTGTTGTGTGGAATGACATTGTTGTGGTGTGTAATAATGTTTTGACAAGGATTTGAAAATTTAAGTACTGGGTTCATGAGGTGGGGTAATAAGATGTCTATGCTACCAATGTGGCTGTTGTTTTGCTACAAATGCTCCTCCAGGTCCTGTATTGTCACAGCAACATGCATATATGCATCTATAGAGGGATGGGAGCACAGGATCTGAGTTCAGGAATGGGCTTGGGATGCAGGAGGTTGGCAAGGGAGGGAGAAGATGGACTGCTCTCCTCTCAAGGGGTTGAGGCCAAGCTTATTTCTCCTTGGCTGCCACCTGGTGGAGTTCAGGTGGCAGTGCCACAGTTTAATGCAGTTCAAGAATAAGGGCTGCACTTACATAGCACATGCGCATCTCCATGCACATGTGCTTATGGTTGCAAAGGCAGGGAGAAAATCAGAGGAAAATGGCAGTCTCAAGTTATATGAAGCTCTGCCTGATTGCCTCCACCCCACTCTACCACTGATTTGCTGGACCCCCCGACTTGACACACAATCTCTGGGTGGGGGGAGGATTGCCCTCCTCCTCTTCCAGGCCCAGACACGGGGGCAATCAGTGGGGGAATGGGGCTCAGTGGTTCTTGTAGGATAGTAGCTGGGTTGAGGAGTCAGGGACAGGGCTGAAGCAGTGGCCTGAGATGTGCGTGAGCAAACAACCTTGATAAAAAAGTAGGGAAATGTGGTTTTAGTTTTGCCAACCCTAAACCCCCCCCCACACACCTAAAGCAAATCAACGATGCAGTCTTCCTTGGTGTTCTCAACCCTAAAGCTGACACCACTTCAGTAGCAAGAAAGCTCAGATGTGATGGACACAGGTGTGTGTTTCATGACTGTATAGAATGGTGTGAGTCTTAGGGTTGAGAACCTTAAGGAAGACTGTACCCCGATCTGTTTCAGGTGTAGGATAGTTAGAGTTGGAAACCCTAAAACAACATTTTCCTGCTTTTGCTGCTTTAGTCATAACCCTAAATTGTGCATTAATGCAGTTCTTTGCAAATAATATATTATACCGCACCCCTATATTAAGATTAAATCTTCACTTCTGTGTTAAACAGAAAATGTGGGACTTTAATAACGTCACAACTGTTTGAGTGATTCACATGAAATTTTGCAAGCACCATCAAGGATGAAAGATCTCTTGAAGTGGCAAGTGTTATTCTGGTCAGATGTGTGAGTGTGGAGATATGAAATGTCAAAAAATGTGTAAATTACCACTTTTGTAAAATTCTTTGTCACCATGTTGCGCAAAAACTGTATGGCATTTTGGTCCGAAATTTTTAGGGTATACAGGACTTGGGTCACTGTGGTGGCTTTTGTAGGTTTGGTGAAACAATATTATACCATTCCAAAGTTATTACATTTAGTTTCCCATTATTTCCTTTGGGAAAAGATAGATGGCAGGTTTGAAATAGGATTCTTGATCGCAAATACAGAATCCTAGTTTGCAAATGTGGAATCCTATTCTGCAAAAGCAGAATTCAGGTTCATGCTGCTGCCATTTTTCCTTTTGCTTAGTGAGGTGAACAAACTTAAATTTTAACAATAATAAAGGCATTTGGTAAACACCAGTAGTTGTGTTTACCTAATCAGGGCCCAAGGAATCAGATTCTGGGGTCAGTTTTTCACAAAAAGATCCAGAAATGTGTTTATCTGTGGAAAATCTTTTATTGCAGATTGTGGAAATCTTTTACTGCGAAACAGGATCCTTTTTCACAATTTGTGAAAAAGGATTTTTTTCATAGCAGTTTCCTTGTCTCTTCATAGAAAAGAAACTGTTTGCCATTCTGAGCTGAAATATTCAGGGTACAAAGGGCTTGCGTTTTGCTGGTTTTATTAAAAATATTTTAATTTGGTGCTGAGTTACACAGCTCTCAGATTTCTCTGTGGTTTCTATGGGATAACATATAAATGTTAGGTGTTTCTTTGGAGATGCACAGTAGGGGATGGGAGCACAGGGACCAGAGAGCTCTGCACTCCCTCAGGCAGACATCTATAGCACTACACCATCTCAAAAATTATGCATGGATGGCACTGTGCTCCCACATGCAAATATGGGTACCATTAAGCACTTACATGCAACTACGAAGAGGATTATGAAGTGATGACAGTGCAGGGCCCAGAGGGCCCAGCGCTCCCACAGGAAAATAAAGATACAATTAAAATTACAATCTTTGTAAAATGATGGGTGTCCTGTGCTCCCAGAAGGCAATAATCATACAATTATTCTTTCTCAAAAAGTAAGGAATAGGATTAATGTGATACAAGTAGAGAAACCATACTTTCTCAAAAAGTAAGGAAATTCTCTGCATAAAACTTTGTTACTGCACCATTAGGGTTAACGCATCGAAAGTAGGGAAATGTGACCTTAGGGCTCCAAAGCTTAAAATCCCACCCTGTATGCAAGAACTGGCCCGAGGAGTGTGCCTTGGGGGTTGTGAACCTAAATGTTCACTCCATTCTCCTATACTGTACCTGTCTTGCCTTACTTACTTATGGAATGGGATAAGCATTTGGGTTCACCACCACAAGGAACACCCCTCAGGCCAGTTCCTGCATACAGAATGGGAGTGGAGTCTTAGGCTTGGGAACCCTAAAGTCGCATTCCTCTGCTTTTGATGCTTTAATCCTAATGTGCATTAATGTAGTTTTTTGCCGAGAATATAGAGATATAGATATAGAGATAAAACATACAGTATATTTACAGAATCATATTCTTGTGGTCATAAAGTCATAATACCCTATAAAAAATTGTTTTTGAAGAAAGAGGAAACTCTAAAGATGTATTATTATGTGCAGGGTTGATAGAAAATTATTCTGTTGAAGTACTGAATTATATTAAACATGTTTTGCCCATTGCCTTTAAAGGACAAATGTATCTTAACTTTTGGATCATAAAAAATGAGTCAGACTCCAGTCCTTGTTTAGTCTACTAGGTGTTAAGGAGTTTAACATAAAAATCCATCTCCTCACTTTTTTGTAACAATTTATTAATTCTGTCACCCCCCCCAACTAGATAATGGAACCCATTCAATTCTTGAAAACTGTAACTCTTGTGGGTCTGACCTATGGTAATCCCTAAAGTGCGCACCCACTGGAGTGCTGATGTCAGCTTTAGTGGTGCTTCTTAACTGTTCTTGCATTCTCAGTTTTAGTGAACATATTGCTCTTCCAAAATAGGCTAAATTGCAGCTGCAACATATTATGTAAACAACAAAAGATGTTATACAGCTGATAAACTGTCTTTTTTTCTACTGTCATTGGATTACCTGTCACTAATGTATGCCCTATCTTGAATTGTTTGCAGGTATTGCACCTGCAACATTTGAACATTCTGTTGGGACTCACTTTCCACTATTTACTACTTGTTGAGCTGTTATCTGGCCTACGCTGGCTATGGAGCAGCATGTCTTTCAAACTTTACCCTCTCCTGAGAATGCTCCTAAGAAATTCTCCAATTTATTATGTTGGCTTGTGTGCATGCACGAGTAAGATCTTGTGGTAGTGGCACATTTCCGGGGTGTGTCAGTGTTGTGGAGAATGCAGGGGATGCTTTAGTGGGTGCATCCCTCAGCCACCAACCAGTGAGGATGCTGCCAATAATAGCAGTTTTAGAGAGAGCCACAGAGTTGAAACAAATCTGCCACTACAGTCAGAGACAGGCTTATCATTGCGGTGGCAGATGACACGCCTCCATTATGTGCCTTTCCTGGTGCCTTCCCATTTCAATAAATATGGCAGCTCCTGCCATCCATCACACAATCCCCAGAAAGTTGACATCAGGTTACCCAACCCCAGTGTTGGCATGTCCCCCTCACATTAAGTAACACACCAAAACATGGTGGCTCCTGCTGCCTGCAACACACTCCCAAAAAGCTTAATCATGGTGCCCAATTCCAGTGTCAGCATCCCCTCTCTTAGTGTGCCTTTCCTCTTAGTGTGTCTTTCCTGGTTAAACAGTTTCCCCTTTTCTTTCCGACACTGGGATGCCCACTGCTGGTGTCAGATGCACACTCCCCCACCCATCTATATGCCTTGCCGACATCAGGGTGTCAATCCCATGTCAGCAGCACCCTAGAATTGTGGCACACTGCGAGGCCACCACAGTTGTAACCTGTAAATGAACAAAACATTCCCTCACAGTCTTTTTTCCTGTGAACAAGAAAACAGTCCACTGTTGTCTCCCTCATCCCCCTCCCCATCCTCCCTCTGTGCACCCACTTCCCCACACCCCCTCACCCATACTTACCCTCTGGAGATCAGAAGCCACAGTCTTCTCTGAACTGGGACACGTTTACACTCTTCAAAGCTGAATTGCAAACTGAAGAAATGACAGTAAGTTT